>OX411276.1:14227200-19179619 GCA_948146005.1 Nomada fucata
TCTTTTCTTTCTTTCCGTTACACTTACATGCATCATTTTCAAAGGGTATTCTGCTAGCGAGTATTTGTTTCACTAGTATTCTTTCTTCTTGCAAGTGACGCGAAGAAATTAAATTTCCTTCATGTACACGACACATATTTCGCGTTTTAACAGACACCATTTTTTAAGAGATTTTTCTGACAAAGAACGCACCATGAAAACACGAAAATTACTTAGCAAAGAAATGTACCAGACTCGCATGTAGAATTCAGCAAATAAAAATGTGTCTTGCGTTCGTTGAAACTAGCAACAGGGCTCCCTCTATGTGAATTTCTTTTTCAGATATTTCTTTGACCGAGCAAACGGATGAAATTTTTTATTGCAGCTTAGGGCATACCTTAGAGGATTAAATTTTTAAAGCAATTCTAACAAGATCATTTGAGCATCACTGAGCGCAAAGGTATGAAAAATATGCACTGCACTAGTCTTTAAGATAAATGCACGAGATCCGCCAGAAATATTGTAGCCATTTAGTTGGACTACTAACTTGGCTTACCAAGCAAAACGAAAAATGCAAGGGGTTTGTACAACAGTTATCAATATTGCATCTATTCTCCCTTTTGCACGTATGCCATATAGCACTTTAATTTATTACTCGCGAATTCGAACGAAGTTCGGTTATCCGAATTTTACAAACTCCATAATAACTTTTAGATTGAAAGGTGAAATTGATTTCACAGTGCGCCATCCAATCCTATTCTACAATTACAATTCGCAATATGTATAAAACGATTTTCGTGTATTTCGAGGCTGTTTAAAAAACATTCAGGCAGAAACAAAGTGTCGTTTCTTCGTACAGACATGAATAAGTCGAAGAATCATGATAACTATCTGACGCTTTACCTTAAACGTGCATTAAATTCGCTCGAGAAATTTAATAATATTCCATGGTCGCATTTAATATGCGACTTGCATCCCATTTTCGGTTACAGTTAATTCGTCGTGTCATATTTTTATGCGAACCGCGTTTCTGTAAATCTCACGAAAGACGCAGCAACGGGTTGCTGCCCGTCGCAGCGGCAATCATAAAGTTGCGGATTATCATTTGCAAGATCACGAAAATCGTGTAGAGTTTCAGATCTGATCCTTCCTCTCCTTGCGTACCCCGTGTTCTATCTCGATCCATTTCCTTGATCTTCACTTATCTATCTCCAACTCCGGCCTGGACAAAGTCAGTTCGTTTCTATTCCGACCCGCTTTCTCAATCTTCGCTTATCTACACTTAACTTTTGCCTTAATGTCTCAACTAGATTCGACCAGTTCAGAGGAGCAACTACGCCTTTCAAGGTTTCTTAATCGAACTTTTCCTTATATCGCGCAGTTGTTGAACAGTGAATTACAAAATGTAATCGTAAAAAAATGGTTCGACGCGCACACTGGGCTTCGTCTCAAAAGCACATCCCTAAAAGTCCGTTCTCGAAAATTTTCGCAGCAAATATTATTGAAACGTTGGAATCGCAGTTGACGCGTGCCTTTCTACGAATCGTTGGGGCCACGACTTTTCATTATACTTCGGTTGGGAATCGTTTGTGCGACGACTTTTCGTAAATTTCAATGGAAGCAGCGCGATTGCAAAATGTTGAGAATATGCCAGACCATTGTTGTGTACTCTGCACTGAAGTATGCTCTTTGGCCAGCTTGATTTCAGTTGAGCTTTATCCATGTGTATTTAGTGCTGTTTACGCTTGCATCTATAAACAGAAATGCACACGGTGCCGCGACTTATCTTCCTGATCCGTGGACGTCTCCTTTTGTGTATTTGCCGTATATCACCATTACTTACGGGCGATTACATCCCCATATTTTTTCAGCAGTATATACGCTACGCCAAGGAAGGAACTAAATATTTGCAGGCCTCATTCGAGGCATGTAGATCATGGTGTGCATCGTCCTGTTACACCTGCGTGCTCAACTGAAACGTTAGGTGGCAGCGTCTAATTCTTGTGATATTAAAAAGTCGTTGGAGAACTCCCCATGAATCGTAGCGAAATAATATTACGAGGGATCGGAATAAAATAAAACAATGAAACAATAAAAGTGTTTAAAATATTGTCGTTCAAATAGAATTATCATTACTATTGTTACGAGCCGAGGGCAAAGGGGCACAGCTGCGGAGCCGAGGATCGGTTATTTTAAAGTTTGTTAGTTACGGACAGCCAGTGTGTATTTCATCACTAGGAACCCTGTAGATAGAAAGTGAACTTGCCGATGCCTATTTCATCACCGGGTGTCACAGGAAGGTAAAGGTAATCATGGAGAAACCAGCGCCTATTTCATCGCCGGGAGCCACAGGATGGTAAGATTTCGTGGACAAACCAACGCCTATTCCATCGCCGGGAGCCACAGGAAGGTTTTCGTGGACAAACCAGTGCCTATTTCATCACCGGGAGCCACAGGATTGTTACAAAAAATGAACTCGTAACTGATAGCGATACACCTCGAGCGGTTAAGGTGTATCTGTTTGGTGGGAAGTTACCGCTAATGATTGGTAGAGGAGATTCAATGAGAAAATGCGTACGATGGTATTAAGCGTATATTTTCTACTCTTTGGTTATACTACAGTCAGATTGTAAACTACAAAATCCACAATTTCTCAATCTGTACGGATTGGAAATGTATTCTGCCCAACAAAAAGGCCTGGCGATATACCGTCAAATATCGGTTTAAAAAATGAACTTCTAAGAATTGCTCGAAGGGGACTCGGAACCCGATCTCGCTGAGCTAGAATATCAAAATAGTCGATACGGAACGTACTCGAGGCTAGATTAATACTGAGCCCACGAGAGCAGAATTCGTGCCCCTTTTATACCCGAAAGCCGGACCAAAAGGTTGGTAGGGGCACGGAATATTCCAAGGGAGTCCGGGAAAGATCCCCCCGAAAGGGTCACGTCATCGCGACGTCGCGGAAGGGGCAGACTCGACTGCGTGCACCCTCGATTTCCAAATAAGGGCATAATAGAAGGAAGAAATGAAATAATACTTCCTACGTAACGCTATTATTATGCACTCCATTTGATCTATTTCTATTTATTATTGGCAGACTAGAATTTTTCAGCAACATCTTTCCTTCTTATAAGGGATTATATTGGCAGGCACTTTCTAGGAACAGAATAACTAAGAAGAAAGAGTGTCACTTTTTTTTATTTTGTTTGTCGATGCTTAAACCTTGTGCTTCAAAAAATGTCTGCGCCGGATTAACCCCCATTGAAAGGTGGGACGAGAGTGTATCTACTGTTGGGATAACCGGCGTGCAAAGAACAGAATGGCGCAAGTTTCGCGAAGAATCCTTCTGTTATCTTACAGGTGTTACAATTAATATTATCTTCGAATTGTATTGAACAATGAATTTAATTTTTTTACGAACCACATATTTATATTTCTCTTTATATTTACATTATTTGATACACTTAGCCCTCCTACATAAATTCAAGACTGGCCGATGGATCTTGAAATGTTAAAACGGCACACGACGAATCAATGGACCACAGTAAAGAAACATTCGGCAGAACATTCTTCCTCGCAGTGTCCGTTGAACTGTTCAATTCGAACTTAATATAGTATTATGTTTTGCGTTCATTTCACGGACTATTTCTTTCCCGGCATTGTCCACGAAGCTGAGAAAAATATGTCGCAAGGAATGCTGCTGAAAGATTTAACGCTGCCAATCAGTAATGCGGTAGCGTGCCAAGTAAATAGAACAAACAAGTCACAGCGATGTCGCGTCGTTATCTTTTTCTCATAATATCTCTTTTCAGGAAACGTCACGGTTGTTTTCACTTCGAACAAATGTGTAACGTTCTTTTTTTAACGTTTCCGTCTGCCCACTTCGCCTGTACATGCATTTTGCAATAATGCGTCCGAGGGAATAAGTAGCAAAATCATTGCAACAGTTCGTGAAATAATACGTTGTACGCAATTGGGAACAAGAGAGCAGCGGGATTAAAAATGAATCAAAATAGACACGACTTAATTTCACATTAACGTTACCCCTGGGTATTTAACAAACTTAACGTTTGCTCGAAGATAAAATGTATAACCCAAAGTGCACAGTGACACGAAGAACATAATTTTTCTAATTAGCAAAAACATTTAGACCATTCGTCGTCCTGCTATAAAAAATTCGTATTCAACATACCTCTTAATTAACGTTAAATTGCAGTAAAAGAAGCGGCCGCGCGGCTGTTACCACCGAGACGACACAATAAACGATAAACCGTGTGGAAGGGCGCTCACTCTACACTTCTCCGAAAAATATATTAGCTTTTTTTCGAGCTATCGCGTCTCAACAAGACAAATTTTACGGCAGCTCTTGACAGAGACGGATATCCGTGCAGAAGCTGTAGGTAAAACGCATGGGGCACGTGTATGCTACGTGTATATACATAAATCTATGCGATATCGCCTGCGAATAGGTTCGCAAGGGCTTCGTATAATAGTTTTAGCACTAACCTTTATAACACGGGCAATAACAATGATAATAACAGTCGTGATCGTAATAGCAGGTACCGTTATAGTAATTATTACGGGGAAACGTCGGGTGCAACGATTATCCACATTCTCACTAAATATATCCCACCACTTCCGGAGACGGTGGCCCTATGTACGCGCCTACATAATTGTCATACATTTCAGAAGGCGAATGCAGTTTGGCTGAATTTCCTTTATTACGCTAGAGATGTTTGCAAATTATTGCGCTCAAATGTATTAGGATGCTTACCGTTCTTGCTGGTAGTAAACTGTACTCGACAACGTTACATCCTCTGGGAAATAATTGAAACCAATTTCATATTTTTGCGTGGCAATGATTCGAAGAACCTCGCGACAGCCTGTGGAAATCGCTTATCGTTAGAATTAGTACAAGAAAACTCTGGCATTAAATGAATGATCACGTGGATCTCCCGACCTCAACCTAACAGTGAAGCTTTGAGATTGTCCGGATCGCGATGTTCGATATATGTGTTCTGAATGGAAGAAACTTCTTGCGAGAACTTTTTCACAGAGATTGGAGGAATATTGCATCCAATTCAATAAAACAATCAATATTTTTCACACCCAGAATTGTATCATAAATTCAGTTATAAAAGAGAAACGTCACTGGGCACGTACTACAATCTATTTTATTTCGCTCAAATTTCTACTAAGAGAATAAGGTTGGAAGAATATTTAAAAGTTTTATGAAATCGTTATCCACGGAGTTGACCTACAACAATTTAAATTCGAATGTATTAATTGAAATGTAAAACCGGATACATAAATAAAGTACTATAGAGCAACAAATATCTCTCTTTTTATTGATTGCAGAATGTTTACTTCCGTTCGCCGATTTTTTAATATTATTGGTAGCAGTGGCAAAGACCCGTTGAAAATACTTTCGATGCCGAAAATAAATATGACGGTATATGTATCTGTGCTGTTATTCGCCGGTATTTTCTCTGAGGAAATACAACAAGAGGATCGAATCGGTGGCACAAGTTTTCGTTTTCCTCTTTCCCAGGATGCTCCATCCGAAGAAAACCTTTCATATTTAAGCTCGATGAAGCGTGTTAATAGAAATTCCACGTGACATATTCCGCACCAGAGTAATAGAAAAATTAAATCCATCGATCTAACGCCACCGTGTGCCAAAGTGGAATACACACTGCCTGAATAATATAATTGGGAGATATATCTGTTCGATTAAGAGCAATTTCAAATAGAAAATAGATATTTTTCATAGTAAAATAGGGGATCAGTTAAATTTATTTCGCAGGAAGAGTAATACCAGTGATCCACACGCTGGAAATAATTTCAATTACTTCTCTGTTCACTTACAATTACAAATGTATTATTTACTAAATTCAACTTCTATACGTACTGTAAGATACGAGGAGCAGTTCATTTGGAATTAGTGAAATTGAATTTACTCTCTACAAAGACAAAGGGAACTTATCATTTGTTTCTCAGCAAGTAGAGATGCAATTAAACATTTTACTTCGCAGTACATTTTGGATTATTATCAAAGTGAAGCATTTGCTTCTACATCGTGCCAGACTCGTGGCAGTGAATTAACTTTGTTTTATTGTTTCGCTTGGTTTTTCTGTAACTAACGACGAGGGTTGTGTGACACAAAATTGAAAGCCCAACCGCAGGATCGATATGTTAACTTCAACGCTTAAGGAACCCCGAGAACCACTTTTATAACCTTTTTCGAAGCTCTTCGTACGGGTACATACATTAACCCCAAGCACGAAAGAACATTCAAGAACCTTTTATTTCTATTCATTTCAATGTGGATTTACCTAGGGATAAAATTTCGAACAGTTCGTGTTGACAATTTGGGAATAGGTAGATTGTTTATAAAAAGTGTTCAAATTTTTCGTATCGCGTAGTAAACCTTCGACTTACAATTTGTTATGTCGTTGCATACATCAGAGTTAATTGTTTAATTCTTGCATCGGTTGACTTTTAATAGTTCAACAATTTTACTGTAACACAAGTGTTATTCGTTGTTGCAAAACGATGGTCTAATGTAAGATATTTTAAGGGGAAAATTTTAATACATCCCACTCGATCAATGGTATTTTCCACCGATCCTATTGTTTTTCCTGCATTCCACAAATTTTTATAGTTCAGTAATTGTACTTAATACGAGTTTAAGCAGGGATTTGTCTAGGTAAAATTTCACTAGGTCGCTTATTTTTAATTATATTGCTCATTTATTATTTATAGATGACGCTTTGAAACATAAGCAATTCTACATAAATAACTTTCTTAGCAACTTTCTTAGGTACAAAACAGTAACCCATTTCTAAAGTGTTTCGACGAGTATTAACATCGGGTCTTTCTCCGTCCCCTTTTCCAAAGTCTGCAGGTCATCTATACAGGACGTTCATCCTATTAACGCACAACGCTTTTTTCATAAATGGTATGGTATGTTTTTGAAGAAAATAGAAGCGGAGTAAAGACCGTGTTTTATACGCGACATTATAGCTTAAATAACTTTTATAGTATGTATAATAGTTTTAACCCAATGACGAGACGACGCACACTATTTTCAAATTGACAAGAAAAGTTTTATATATATCGCATGAAAACACCTGTAGAGGGCAATTCAATATTCTACAACGTAATATGATTCGATGTCATAAAACGGAAAAAGTGATGAAGACGCTTTAGAGACTTGATAACACTACACTTAATACTGACTCTAATAGATAAGTTTATGTATCATGGGCAGTAAAATAATTTTTTAAATTTGTATGTTGGTTCAACCATTCCTCCACAAATTAAAATGGAACCTAAATTCACCACTACAAGCTAGCGATAAAGAAGGAACGATAATTGCGCAAAAATATGCTTTTCATCGTGTCTCCTGAGGGCTCCCTATTAAGCCAGTTAATCGAGTTCCTGCTAAACTATTATTTATATTTATATTCGGGAGAAAATTGCTAGCGACTAATTGGGTAATCGCCCTGCACAGTTACATAAACACTTGCATGGCAACACGGGGAGGCCAGTAATCCTCAGCTCTCACAGATATATTTTGTCACATTCCTTCATTGCATACTGCTCGAAGTCCGTAGATGCTTAACTTGCCATATTTTTATACCAATGGGAGTCATAATTTTATTTTAAACGATCCCACGCCTGCAGTACGTACACCATTGTTGTTTTTCTCTTGCTTGAAGTCCTCGTTGATATTTGAACCAGAAAGAAAAACGGGGTCAACCTTATGTCTGAAGTGAATAATGGAAGAGGTGTCGGAAGTAGGCTGGTGACATCAATTTTGTACATTTCGCGTCCATGTTTTTTCTGGAGTAATGCATCGAATAATATTGAGCGAAAGATAATCAATAAAGGATAAATGAGATAAAGTATATTTTATCGTGTCTTTGAGTAGATAGATGTATTATATCGACATTTGCAAGCCCTATAATTGAATTTGCGACATAAGGACGGCCGGACGTCGCATTCAAGTAACTTTTCGAAAACAAAGGGGAAATAGTTGTTCCTTTTTTAATTAACGACAATATTGTAACTTTCGTACGAAAGTTGTATCAAACATTGAACTTCCACCCCTGAAAAGCATTAAATTTGAGGCAAATATTATAAAAATAATCCAGGATTGTTTCAGGATTGAATATTTCAGATAAATACCGAATTAAATATAAAATCAGAGAGGAGATCTAGTTTATAGAACATTCAAATGCAGTATTATCGATTTCTCGTATTGGAAAGGACTGCATACTGTGCAATTACAATATCCTTCAACGCATAAGATTCACATAAATTTGTATATTATAGATATTTATATTCAGAAACAGTTGAAAATATGCGTCAAGTTTAGATTCAAACACATTCTTTCATTTATATTGCTATGCGAACATGTATTATACCCAATGATAAAATGAGTGTTCATTGAGGTAAACTAAAATGCTAATGAAAACGATATACTTAACGAAGCCAAATTCTGATACACTTCGAGGATAATAAGTAACGATTCGAATAGTTCGAATTTTAATCCTCAAAAAAATAAGACGCGGCGAAACGTTATTGTAGTCGAAGACGAACGAAATATTAATATACCGTATACATGTAATTTATTTAAAAAATCACAACATTTTATACTATTTATACGCGTTAAATATTTCACTGCCACCCCGTTCGAGCACTTCCCTCGCTCATTACAAATTGCAACGACACTTAACGACTGCCCGCCATAATGGCAAAGTTGACAAACTTGTTCCATTAAAGTCCAATAAAAGTTAACGTCGATATTTAAAATTCTACGATCGAACAGTACCGACGGAATCGATAATAGGAAATCGTCAACGGAGTAAGAACGAACGGAAAGATACGCGACTGCGACGGAAGTCCTTGTTTTACAACTTTCGACGTGTTATTAGAATTTCCGCGGCATCGTCAGTTTGTATTTTTCCAGTATTATTGGTACTCGACCATAGTGTTTTCCTGTTTGACTCTGACCAGCTCCTTTTTTCAGTCGATTTTTCCGGGAGTTTCTCGCGCGCGTTTTCGCCTACTTCTATTAAAACGTACCGTGAACCCTCGATACGATCCGTTCGAGTTTTCCTCTTCGAAACTTCCTTATACGTTTTCTTGCCTGAAAGTTCTTGACTGTGCCGGTCCCAGTTCTTTCGGGTGTACCGTAACTTGCAACGTTACGACGTTTCTCCGTCGTTTCTTCTTCCGGTGTCGTTCTCTGTCACCAGCCTCATCCACTATTCTGACAAGAACTCGAGTGTTTCCTTAATCTTTCACGTGAAACTGATGTTAGTCGATTCTTGAAACCCTTTCCGTTTATTCCCTTCCTATTCGGTCAACACGGTTTACGAACAACACTGAGTTACAATTGGACCTTGTTTACGAATAACAGCCACAAATATGATTCAGCAAGCAAACAAGTTGGCGAGTGTTTAATTTTGCTCAGACTCGTAAGTACTCCCATAAGCGCACTTGAAGCTCCGTCACTTTCAAATGTAACCATTTGTTTTTTCTCTGCTACATTTTCGTGGCTCTAACAAGAGATTATTATTTACAATATTTTCAATATGTCAATACTTGTACGAGCTTATAAGTTGCTGAATATTTCTGACCCACGATAAAGTTTCGTTCGAGGCAAGCATTCGTTAGAAAATTAAAGATTCTCCCATTTGCTCATACTCCAGTTAGTATAAGTGGAATGGAAACGCGCCATTAACCACCACGGACTTACAGAACAATGTGACCGTACAATGAAGACCCTTGAGCGGTGCTAGTGCTGCAACGTGGTCAGAAATCACTGTCAGCACTGTCGACTTTGTTGATTAAAAAAATTAATTGAAGAAGAGACTTTCACCTCTAGCCAGCAAGAGGTTTGGGGCACATCCCCTCCGCCATTCTTCAGAATGCTACCAATCAAATCGAAGCTTGATTTATATGTAAATTGGAATGCAAAAATTCGATAGAGTCCACATATAACTTATTCTCGACCCAACAAATCACGAAGAATCGTAGAACATTCGAGGCGACAAGAATTAGGCATTCAGCGGCGAATAACTCGTGTAGGATAGGTTGTCCAATGAGTTTTTCTGCTTTTTTTTATTTTCGCAATAAATTTGAATTGCTAGAATGACGTCTGTTTGCTCGATGTTCGTCGTACATTCTTTGATAACTTTTTTATTCACTTATAAAACCGCTACAAATTTGTTTGTAACATTTTTGTCTGATATTGGTGTATCAGATTCATGAAGGAATTGTATTCTACAAAAACAAGCATACTTCTGTTAGACATGTCGACAAATCTCTTTTCTTAAATTGAATACTTAGCAGAACTGAATTTTGCAATACTTTGCTCGCTATGGTAATTGCTATCACTATTATCTTGTTAAGATCAACTTTTTATCTCTCTAAAAAACTTCAATTCTATTTGCAACAATATTGCTTATCTTCCGCAAGCCGAATATGGCAAAAGACACTGTGCTTGATATTTCATTAAGTGCCATCACCCGTTCATCTTAATACCACGCATCTTTTCAACAAGTGTTTCAAGAATATCGACGTTATAGAAATATTTCAGAAGGAGAACGACAGAGACAATCTAAACAAAACGATTACAATTACTTTTCCAAATAAAATGTTTCACAATGTGTAATTAGTAAGCCATAACTGATTATAATCGATATGACAGTAATTAAAAAATAATCGATTACTAATTATTATATCTGATATAAGTATTGCATCGAACACTATGGTAGTTCTGTTGTATAAAACATATAATGTTCATATCCCTACCTCACGCATTGATTCAGAAATTTTACTAGAAATTGAAAGACTTAGTCCAAATTGTTACGTAAGAATGATTTTAATACGCGCATTCTATATGTGTGAGAACTATTACAGTTAAAACGAAGAAGTGGCCGACAGGGATAAGTAAAAGTCGACCGAATTAAAAGGAACAAATGGGCGCCATGAAGTTTATTAGGGAGGACGTAAACTTTTCTGAGTTTAACGCCCGTCCCTTACGTTTACACCGCATAATTCTGCCTAGAGAACTTAAAGTTTACACGCAACTAAGACCAGAACGGGTCTCTTCACACCGGAGGAAATTTTTTTTCTGGAACTGGATTCGAGATCGTGACGTTGATCCTTTCCTCCTTTCTACTGCCGTTAAAATTGAATTCTTTCCTTCCTAAAGTAATCCCAAGTTTCCTGAAATGTTGCAATTAAAATTCGCTGACAGGTCGGGTTACTCGGTATCTACAATATTTCGCTCTAATTAAATGTTTTGCTTCTTCTTTTAAATACTTCAGAGTGTTTATGCCACCCAATAACTTGAACGCCATGATGACATATTGTTTAAATGACAAATATCGGACTGGGCAAGATTCACTTCCTGAAGTTTCAGTAGGAAACGATTGTAATTCTTTTAAAAGAAAGTCATACTTTTCTATCTTACGGGCAGCTGCTGCATAATCGCATTCCCTCATAACTCTGTTCCTTATCGAATATTAATAAAGCGTTCGCGTGTCGAGTTACTTTCTATCGCGAAACATAATATGATCTTCTTGATCTGTATAAGAACAAATTTATACATTATCTTAGGACGATTGAAGACTTTGTAGCAAAGATTAAGGCTAAACAGGATCCCCTTATTTTTAACATATTTTCTAGAATATGACTCAATCAAGCTTGGGCGAAAGCCCGCGACTACAGGGAGAGAAAATAGGTGCCATGTTGAATATAATTTCACGTGCAAGCACATGGCGCAAGACCTCGGGGCATGAGCAGAGTCTAATGAATTTATTACCGAGCGAAAAAACAAAAGCGCAAGGGTATCGCCTCAAGAGAAAATGACGCTAACATTAATTAGCATATAAGTGGACTGTCGATGTTTATGCAGGTTATAATATTCCGACATTTTCAGAACTTGCTTATCATTTCCATCCCTGCATAATGCTTCGTGTTATAACATATCTCAACATGATTTATCATGATATCAACTATAACCTGATGTACCGTATCAATAAACATGTCCTCGAGTAATAAAAAATGTGTAAAGAATATGCGTGAAATGTGCAATAAATTTAAATTATGCAATACACCGAATATAATAATTATTTTATATATATTTAATCAAATGTATATCTTTACAGCTACCCAATGTCGACAGAAACTTCTGCATTAGGTTCATTACTATTTATTTATATATTTCGCACGAAAGTATGTATCCCCATAAACAACCACAGTCTAATACGACGTTCCTTTCCCTCAACAACAGATGCGAAATTTGAAGAAAATATAATGGAGGAATGCATAAGTAGATACAGACATAACAATTACTTTTTTGAATCCACAATACAGTGTTCCACGCGTGATTAAGAAACTCGTCACGCTAGAAAAGAAACTGTCTATTTACATTTATTCATAACCATTTATAAAATTGCAAAGCTATTATTTGAAATAGTATATAACAAAATTAAAACTTGTTTATATTGATCTATAGTTAAACAAATCTGGCCATTCGTAATTTATATTCGATAATAATCGATTGCAAATAAATATCAATACTTACGACCGCAAACGATACAACGCAGAAACAGAAATGCCTTCAATCGTTTATCATAAAGCGTACGAGAATAGAAGAATCGAAATTATAATATTCTTTGCCGCATTCAACTGAACTAAGCGCTGCGAACAATAATGTTTTAGTGGCATGCGTACCGTGTAAGCGTAATACTTTCATCGTTCGTATTAAAAAGTTTCATCGCGGTTATGTTACTCGTTTTCGATGACGGAAAGGTCAGAGCAACGGAGAAGCAACGTTTTCCGGCCACCGACGACGGAAGTTTCGTCGCTAACCACACGAAATTCTGTTTCGCGTCGCGATTCATAAATCCCCCACCCCCTTTTGCAACATTTATTATGTTACGCGCCTGCAACCCCTATACTGTTTTATTGCACGGACACACAGCCACTTTTATTACTGGTCGCCTTTTTGATGTCACAGAACCCCAGATCATGACAATATTCCAACCTTTTGGCTTCAGTGTTATAGGCAAAATAAGACTCCCGCATTCTTGCATAAAATCGAACGTAATGGAACGGCAAAAGGGGTTAAGATTTATGCGGCCATCACCTGATCGGTTAAAATAATACGTTGATTCGTGCAAACATGAGTATTGTCAATATTACTTATAATGAGAAGAAAGGGCTGTGTACAGCTACTTAAAATATTTAGTAACAATTCATACTCGTATAGAAATTTTGCATCAATGCAGGTATCAAACGTTACGCTCAACTTTTCTTTGTCAGAAATATGTTACTTTAGCGAAATATAATTGAAACTATTGGTAACAAGATGTCATTTGTTAAATGTTGTTTAATATAACAAGTTGAAAATTATGTAGATATATTTTGTATATTATTAAATATGTCATACGCAGGGTCCAGTAATAATAGACATTCAGATGCAAAAGTTAATTACGTTGTTTGGTGATTTATGATAAGTACAGTGTCGATGTCGATGCACACGTCACGGCAATAATAACACAATTATGATAAAACCATGCAGAGTAATGCAGCATATGTTCCCCCGTGTGTTTTCTATTATTATGTTTATTGCGACTTAAACTTCAATGGATCACCACATGCAATTCTTTTAATGTTGTTACCTGTAAATACAAATAATTTATTATTTAAATTAATTAAAAGTTATAAATATGCACACCTAAGAAATATGGGACAACTATGCAGGATCCAAATATACGTATGGATATGTATATTTGTATCAATAATATAATTATACATAAATAAATATATTTTTGCAACTGATGAGTGGCATAATAAATTTCCAAACCAACCGACTGCCGAAAATCCAAAAAATTGAATGCCCACAGTTTATAAATTGAACATGCTCTTTCAAATGGCAGTGGAAGGAATAAATATCTACTATAATAAAAAGAAATTTTCTATCGACTCAAGCAAAGTGTATGCGTAGATCGTGGTTTACTTTGAGAAATTGTTACTCTCAATATTCACATATTTATTAATCATTGCGCAGCATATAGTTGCGCACTTGATATCTGTCTGAATTTCATATGGCTTATCCTGAAATTCAAGCTATTATATCCCTCCGGCCAATATTTCATTCAAATTATTCCCAAAGCACGCGGTTCACTTTATATTTACAATCCATGTTCGAATCATAAGTATTGAAACTGCAGTAAAGGAATATAAAAATGGAGATTTTGTTCATTACGTTTGTATCAAATGAGTGGAATAATTGAAAAAGATGAAAATAGTAGCTCGGTAAGAAAAATTGAAAATAATATACCTGTTATTGCTATTGTTATCTATTGGCATAATGGTGTCTACCCGGTGTACGAATACGATTATTTATAAGAAAAAGAATGAATCGTCAACATACGAACAAAATCACGATTAGCCGACAATTCTTTTATTATACATGTATATGTATAGTTCAGTTACATTTATTTCAAATCTGCTCAAATGTTACTAAAATGATCATTAAAACTGTACTCGATGCGATGTGTGCTAAATGTTTCGAAACTCTGTACACATAAAGAATAAAAACAATAAGAAATTAATTTTTATTATTAAAGCGATTACACACTTTACTATTGGCTTTTATGTTTTCATTTATGTTTTTGGGAAAATAAATAACATTACGGAGAAACCAAGTCCACAAGCGTAAATCCAGAGCACATATAAAACCTTCGAATGGTACATAAGTTTCCAACGGTAACGATCGAATATTCATTTCTTCTGAAATAACGTTTCTAAACAATGCTTGAAAATAAAACGCGCATGATACAAAATATATACCATCAATGCAATACCATGAAATCGTTGTATTAACAATTTAGACAGTTTCAATAAATCGCTCATACGTTTAACCCTTCCGCACCTAAATACCGTTGAACGTTTATTCAGAAGATATTTAACCTGATAATAAATCAGAACACACAATCTGCCGATAAATTATAATAATGGCAGCCCTTTCTATCTAAACACTCCGTATCCCCTTCATGCTCGTTCAAAAATGTGAATAATTGTCGTTCTGCCGAATTCGATGTATGGTTTAGCAAAGCTCACCTAATTTTGGACACATCCAGCTAATGAAATCGATTTTATTATGCAGACTTCATCGCTAATGAATTGCGTGCATACGGGGTGCGATGCTGTACGCAATTCAACTCGAGCGAAGTAAAGCTGACCTGTCACACAACCTGCATACACTGAGCATGTCTCGTTATACCTGTTGCAAAGTTTGCAATCGACACCGTACGACGTATGAAGCGGACGATGCTTTGATGAATGGAACAGGCATGCTTAATGGATGTTTTGAATTAATTTCTAATCGACGGGACTGGCATTCTCGGTATATCTATGTAGATTAAGTGCGTAGAGGATGTTGGAATTTTGAAATTACTTTTGCAACAGAACCATGACGGTGGCTGTTTCTCTGATAATTCATAGTTCAGTGCATCGTACATTCAAGTTGTGTGAAACGGCACTTTAACGAACTCAAACAGGCTTTCTCAGAAAGCTGACTGCGATCTGATTTCTCAAATAGGGGTAAAGATTAGATTTGACCGAAAATTATGATATTTCGAATATAATGGTTAAGAGAGTCGCGGGTGCTCAAGATCTAGGCCGATAGTACTGATTTCAGTTTTAACGTAAAGTGTTGTATGAAGATATGTAAGATTGTGAGTATGGTAATATCTGAATAAGTCTGTTAATAGATTAGTTTCTTAGTCTAGCAAAAAAGTTTGGTACATAATTACTTGCTGCATGTATTCTCAATATATTTTGTTGCATAAATTGTTTTTTTTATGATATTATTACGTAAACGTTTGGCACCTTCTGACGGAATCTTCTTATTGAAATGATGTTCCAGGCTTTAATAATTTCAATATAAGAATGTATATTGTGAATACATTTTAGATCCATATTTTTGTTAGGTCTTTCATCAATTAAGCATACAGGGAAAATGTTTTCAATATAATATTTCCGCCCCGTACCCCAAACATAATAAACAGAACGATCCAGTAAGAAAACAAAGTTTTGAAAGGGTTATACAGCCCAACTATTTTCACGAAAACTTTATGCGGAGTTATAATAATACCACCGGTTTGTCTTGTGACCCACTTTCCTAAATAGTATGTTGCTAATACGGTGTCAGCAGTTTCACCAGTGTTAATGTAACTTTTACACATGACGACCTTCGGTACAATTAATGGAATGAGAAATGGAATAGAACGAACGAATGAGCAATCGCGATCAACATAATTATTTAACCTAACACGTTGTCTTCGAAATCGTTCAATATTGAATCTAAGAAATATTACAAGTGACTTACAAAATATTATTAATACCTTTACGAAATAAATAAAAGCTATGAATTTATTTATTTTTTACATAATATATAAAATGGTATAGAAAACATAGTCACTGCTAATAATAATTGGAACGATTTGACAGATATACAACTGCAAGAAACACCGATACCAACTCCGTAGCTTAATTGCTGAAATAAGATCTAATTCGTCAAGAAACAGAGACCGATCAAACAGCAATTCGTAGCGTTTAAATAATCGAACTGAATTTCGAAACTGGACTTCTTGCCTGTCGGGTGGCTGCACTATGAATAATTGTAGTGACGAATAATGCATTCTTCCTTGGCAAAGTTAGTTGACCAGAACAAATGCCGCCTGTATAAATATTTGTTTGCGCAGAAAGTTCGGATCGAATTATTAGGAACATTGAAGGATATGATCGTTCCGGATTAAAATTTCATTCAATATTTACCCGGTTCAATCCGGTCATTTTACATTGCACATCGTGCGAATTACGAACCATATCGTGCGTTATTTTCGACAAACATTTTAATTAAATTAATTTGTATCGGAGGAGAGTGTCCAAGCTCAAAATTGGAGAACCGCTTTCACGCAGGGTGCCAAATTTATTTGAGGTAAATATCGTTTTTTGAATAACAAAGATACTCTTCTTCGACTTGCTGCCTCTAATTACCGTTCACCAAACGTAATAATTCATATTTACAGCATCAAGCATAATGACAGCCATCGGGAAGCATAAATATCTTCCAAGCAACATAACATATTCCCGAAGGAACGAAGGGCAGAGAATCATCGATTCCATAACCGGTGAATTATATTCGGCAAGTTCATTTTTTCAATAAATTGGCGTCTATTAATTACGGAATTTCGTAAACGGCATACCCGTAAGCTGCTAAAATCCCCGAATATTTTCGACGTGGTCACCGTCGAAGTGACTCCATTTCGTATGAAGAGTTGCGATAAATAAAAAGAAAAATAAACAGGATGCACGCACACGCGGATAAGAGACGCGGCGCGGCACTCAGCGCCGGTGAAATCGCGAATGGGAGCAGATATAATAGCCATCGGCGCGCGCGAAGAATTATAAAACTTAACGGTCGCTAACGAAAAAGAGATCTACAATTAGAGTTATTAAGCACGCTTGGTGTCACGCCTGTTTTTACCTCCAAACCGTTTTCCACCCTTTTCCGCCCGGCCCGTATGCAGTACAATTTGGCCGGAGGGCCTTTAGCGACGCAGCGCCAAGCAGCCTCGGCTCTTTCGTGTTCCGTACTCGGAAATTTTCGCCATTTTCGTACGAACACGGTGGGGAAAACATTCGCAACCGTATTGAAATAGAATAACTGCGAGCAGCATACGAGGTGTCATCGCGTGAAAGATGAAAATATTTTTAAGGGGGTATTATCTTCGTGCTTCCTTCATCGACTCTCCAATAAAAGGGATAAATATTGAGGTACGAAATATTGTCATCGTGGAAGATATTCAATAATCCGTCGAATATGTGCAAATAAAGCGGCAATAATTTAAATGAAAATTGTTCCGCGACGAAGATCGTCGCTTGAGCGTCGCGCGTCGATTTTTATACAATTTTCTACACATATAGGGAAACAACGAATATTGGATACATACATTTTTATTGGCTGAAGTTCGTGTTTAGGGACGAAGTTACCTCTCTAGGTTGGGGGGTTGGGAAAACTATAAATGCGAATAACTCGAAACCCGATGGAAACGGTGAAAATTTTTAAACGAAGAAATTGCTCGACTTTTCGCAAGGCGAGACGTATAAAGTTGCACAAATTTCTTTCGAGTAATGTTACTGGTCGTAAAAAGTTGAGAAATGTTCTCATTTAATCTTTTCTTTTTTTCACAACCATCTGCTCCCGAGTTATTTGTATTAATAAAATGAAATACGTGGCACTTGTTAGAAAGCTAGAAGCCGGTTAACAAGGTACAGTTTTCAAATCAAATTATACAATTTTAACAAGTTTACTTGAAGTTGCCGCGAATATTTGAATACAGTAATACCAGTAATACAGTAATACAATTAACACAAAGACTGACCAGAAATATTCATAATCAGCTTTAATGTCTTTCATAAATTAATGGGTCTAGGCAGAATAAAGTTGATTTAAAGAATAATCGATAAGCGGATTATTTCACGGTCATCCGTGGAACTAAAGAGCGAGCAATTCTCCTATAAAGGGTTGCTATGAAACTATAATTGACTCGGTACCCGAAGCCATTAACAATACACCGTTGTGCAGGGCTTTGCTAAACAATAACCTGCTAATCTTCCACTTGATAAAGCAAAACAAAAAGATTGAAAATCGTCCTATCGCAAAGCGACGTGTATATATATAATAACTATTATATTATAACTATTTAAGGCGTTCCATGATTGACAATTATTCTGCGCAATGAGATCTTGCAAATAAATAGTTCTATTAAATTTGTTTGCTCAACCTTCTATTCGCATTGCGATTATTCATGGTCCGAAAATTTGCGTTTTTAACAAAGCAAGTTTCAAGTTCGTTCTCGAATGTTTCGGTACATACCTCGAAGTGGAAATTTTATTAACCGAAAATATTGAGTACAATGAATACATTATACATCAATTTGAATAGTAATTTAAACTATTACTATATTGAACCTTAGTTCAAAATATATCAGGGAATGACTTAGTTACTTCCTTTAACTATTATCGGTCACAAACGGACCATGAAATATTAAATGGGGCAATTTTCGCAATTGCCATACCTGCAAATATTTCTGCGAACTTTCAAATTATAATTTTGTACAATGGCACATCGCTCAGAAGATGTCGCGTGGAATAAATTGAAATCCGAGGGGAAATAATTAAAACTTTAACACCTCCTTCGCTACCGAGTTAAAGTTAGAATATACGTATATAAATATATTATTAGTAAATTCGACACCGTAGAGAATCGAGACCGTGAATAATCACGATCCGGTTAATCGAGGTTCAACTGTATCCTAATTCATGAGAAAGTAATACCTAGAACAAATTGAATTAATCGGATAACAATAAAACGTGCCATGAATTTAAATAGAAATTACTGACGGTTCGATCTCCTTTGCTGGCATAAAATGTTTATCAAAACCTTCCATCTACGTGATTACCACATTCTCTTAAATACGTTTCCAGGTATACGGCGATTGTCAAAATGTAATCCTCATTAGTTAGGATTCTGTAAAGCAATTGTTCCATTATTCATATACTACTTATAATTAAACATATACTACTTTCCTCTATTTAACTATACAAATAATGTACTTTTTATATCACATAATTCGTAGTCTTGGACTAATTCCACCTTTTTGTGTCCATCAGTAATTTCGTACCATTTGTCAGGTGTACATACTATTAATGTACACTGGTTTTCATTTTATATTATTGCGCCTCATATTTTATTTACCATAATATTGCGCATATAATTGTTCGAGCTTGCAACATTGAACGCAATCAAAGATTGAATATTTAATTTACGTATGCTTTCCGAAGTAGGTATTTTCGCCTAAGCCTAAACATTAATCGGTATTTGTTAACTAATGAATTTTAATTTCGCGACCATAAGTACAACTGGTCCTCGAAACCGCGGTTCTCATTAAGCTGTTTTCCACACTTCTGTTTTCATTTCAGCTTTCAAACAACCTGCTTTAGTACATCCTTCAGTACATATATACTGAATCCGAGTACATCCCTTACATTCGACCTTTTAAGTGAATTCAATCAGGCCGCCGAGAAGGGGGTTGCGTTTTTATAATAGAGTTCGATGAAGTGACGAACAAGTGCACGAAGGGTCTCGCGCTGATGTTTCAGATATCCCTAGATCTTCCGCTAATTCTGTGCACGTTTTCCATTGTTCCGATTCGATTGGCTCTCAGAGAATACCATCGTTAACCAGCATTTGTCTTCCTTCCCGCGAATCATTTTCGAGAGTCTCATTTCCGCTTCGAAACTTTGCGAACCAAAATTCCGACTTGCCGCTAACGCTACAGATCACTAACCCAATCTCTAAAGCTTCTGGCTATATTACTGGCTCCCTTTTGTAGCTTTTCATATAAGTTTAGCTACATGAAGCAAGGTAAAATATATTTCGACCCGTACAAGGATTATATTTAGAACGTTCTGTAACGCGTTCAAGGCTAGATTATCCTGAAGAATAAATGCCATTTCGAAGCTTAAAAGATGATCAATTTATGGGCACGCGATTAACGCTTGTCTCGTACAACGACGGACAGATGTGGAACTTCGAATCGATCGATTCGAAAAAAACGTAAAGTTCATCAATCGAAATACTGGCGTCCAGTTGTAAGAAATTAATCTAGATAATAGAATGGTGTTGTGTAATTAAAACTGTCAAGTCACACGTGATTCCATACAAAAATCTGGCTGAAACAGTTAAGCCGAAGTAAGTGGCAGAACAAATGCCCGAAACGTTCGGGAGGATCAGCATCGCTCGTCGTACATGTGTGCACTCTACTTTTAAACGTGGGCATACATCAATGTTTGCGCACGTTCGCGAATAATCGACGACACACGTGATATAATTGAGCAACTGAGGTGCACCGATAATCGACACGATAATAAACTTTATTAACCAGTGCGAAAATTTAAAAAGCGTCATATCAGGTGCATTAAAAAATAATTACCGTTACATTCGCAATAATATTCTGGTTGCCTTACCCAATTTCCGATCCGCTATAATACAATTAAATAAACATTGGCAGATTATATACAATTAAATAAACAATGGCAGATTACATACAATATAATAAACCATATTAATTAACTAATATTGGGGCTATTGTTAGACGCCTGTCAATTTCTTTGTACCAAATAGTGGCCATTACTTTTGCATACACTATCATCGTCTGTTGACTTGTAACTTTTTTTTGTCAGTAAAGTACGAACGCCACAGCTGTATTTATTTGCGTAAATGAAAGCATGACGAAATGCAATGAAACACTCGTAGATAGGAAGGATACACTCTGCGGAAGAGAACATGAAAGACGTTGATTGAAAGGTTGTCCTGATACATACGTATATGATAGAATTGTATTCCTGTCTGTTTGCCCAAAGAGTTCCTTCAACGCTATAGCAATTCCACGTTAGCGCGCCAGAACACGTGGTATTTGCATTTGACAGCACGCTGAAGTACAGCTGTGAGGTGTGTTCGAGCTTAATCTAGGCCTGACTAAGAGGATTATCATGAAAATGTTTCAATTGAAGCTTTAGCCAACATTTCAGGGTTCCGGAATTTAACTTTACGTATATACATAAACGGATCGAATCACGATTACCTCGAGATCTCGCAATTGCTTATTCAAACATACGTGGTAGAAAAATTAAATCTGTATCTTAATAACTACGTGTACAGTTTGCATAATACAAAAACCACTTAACCAACAAAATTAAACGGATATTTCGTTACAGCGTAAGTGGCGTACAATTTGCAGTTACCCACAGGAATTTGATGATAATTAATTACTTGTTGAAATGTATTATTAATGATAAAGGTGAATCCCGTTCCCCTTCCTTTATAATTGATTCATGATCCAGTTTCAGAATGTACGAAACCGACGAATGTTAGTCACCAACTAAAGGTTAATTATAAAATGAGAGGTTCTTGAATTTTACAAAATAAATAATAACATATCCTTGCGAAGTTTTGACTTTGCAATTTTTAAATTAGAAACTAGCTGCTTTTAATATTAGTTAGATGGTGAGCAATGAGAGAATAATGTTTTGAACGCAGAGAAATAGTACTTAAACAATTAAATAATAAATTGGGCCTTGTGCACCAGAATAATTATTTCTAATCGTCAGAAATACAATTGCAATTCAAATACGCGTAGAATGGTTCTTAATATTTGGATATGTGCATTTATTCGGACTTGCTTGATTCAGCGAATAGGCATACGTGAAGATCAGTATGCCATATTAGTAATTTGTATTATTTTGAATATTGGTTAAATTGGTAAAAATTATACTTGATGTAATTACGTTCTCGTGTTTTACAGCGAGAAATTTCCACCCATTCTATACCGATCACTGTATGGATGATTGCAACGCTTCGGAAGCTCGGAAGCAGAATTTCTTAGACGCTAATAGTTAGAGTGCACATGTTTATACAGATATAATGTATTGAAATATGCAAGCAACACCCAAAATATAGGCATGTGTGTATACCTACGTATGTGAGACGTACGCGATACGCATTTCTTTAACTATTTTATTTATTGTGATAGAAGTTGTAATATAAAATAACAATGTTGTGAATTAAAAACAACCGAAACCACTATTCTGCGTTCAGCAATGTCTGAAATTTAAAGTATGTAGTCCTATATGCGTAATTTACTCCCATTCCCAGCTTACAATTGAACATACTTCAGACATTATTCATCGTTAAATATGAAATTTTCTGCACCTTCGTCCAGGTTGAAACGCAATTAAATGATTACACATTCTTGTTCACGTCGCACAGGAACACCGGAAGTCGTGTGTATAAAGTGACACGACAACTTAGCGTACCCTGAAATACGTGTTGCATAAACTGAGGAGAGTACGTAATAAATAGCAATATGTTTTTCATGGACAGATAATAAAATGTGGCTGAACCTTCAATGTTAATTCACATAATCCCTCACTTTTGTAATAACTTAGTATGCATATTTTTGTGCGCTATAAAGTTAACAAGTTCGTCCGGAATTGTTCACCCTTGAACCGTTAATTTACCGTTAATAATTATATTTTTCAAGATTTATCGTTTCCATCAAAACGATCCATTCAGTTTCGAAAAGTATTCCACCAACTGTCTCACGGAAAGTTCTCCTACATGGAAAGAGCTGTTGGAAGTTCGAGTAAATGAAAATTAGTCAGAGAAGTGGTGAGAATAGAAAGACGGTATGACATGAACTTCTAACCTAGATCTTTAATTGTGCTTAAGATTTTCTTGTACGGAAGGATTTAAATTCTATATGAAGAGTACCGCCTTTTGAATTCACACGCGTGAATTTCTCGCAAGTAATGTTTGATATGCATAAAGAGCCAAGCTGTTTCGTTAAGAAAAAGGACACACGGCATGATTTTACGTCCTCAAATTATTATTATACTTGTATTCCTAAATATATTTGCATAGCCAATTCGTATTCTTGGTTGATCATACGCTGGTAACTAAACTGCGGATATTAATAATACTTTTATCATTATAATTTATATTCCCTTTGTACCTGTAACTATTGTACCATAAATCCATTTTATTGCTACTTTACGCTGGTGCAAATTAATTAAGACACGCCATGTTATGTTGTCAGTGTAAGATACTTTACGTGATTCTATTTTCACCGTTTCTCGCCAAGTTTAAAAGATACATACAACACGTTAACGTTCATAAATATTCGCGGCCCACCCTGGAATAATAAGTTGAACGTAGCTAACTATTTGCGGGTAGCAGCATTTAACTAGTAAATTGTTATAGTAACCTCGAACAAGCTTATTCAGCTGTGGTTTAACCTTGAACGGCTTTAAAGTGCTATTTATCAAAGTTGCAGCGGATACAAGGGTTGCAGATTAAAAATATGTTGAAGGAAATTTAAAAGTTTGCCGCACTTACAGAAACACTGTGAAACTTATGAATGGAACGTTATACAACTAGCTACCCTTCTATGATAATTATATATATAATAATAATAATTTTGGTATTAAACATTATCAACACTTAACTAGTTTAGTACCAGATATTATGTTTCTATTGCAGCATAGATAGTTTGTGAATTCCTCCGACCGAACCGTGCGTGCGAACATTCACTTGTTTCTCATGAACGATCACGATCTTTGTTCGACAAGTGACGCGAAAAATATAAACACTTTATTAATCGGAACATGAACCAACAACAATTCTGCGAAAATTTGGTTATAACGTATTTTCACATATTTATTTTCTTTCCCTTTTATAATTGTATTCAAATGAAAATCAATCATTGAACAATTTACTTTTATTTGAAAAATAACAACCCGTACTATTTTGTCATACGCAAATATGTCAATCTCAATATTTCTATCTTAAAACAATATTCACAGCTTTCAAAAACTTTTTTCTGTTAACATTTTTCAATAAATAAAATACGTCGGCTTTATATTTCAAAAACTACTAATGAAGTTCGAAATTGAAACGATTGTTTAAAGTTTGCTCTCATACACAGAATTTTATGAATATTCCAATTAAGTATACGTGATATCAGATAATACGAATCGAATAATTTTCGTTAATATTTGTTAAAAACGCATCAATACGTGTGTTATTTCGAATACCTTCACTTTCCTACGGTTTATGAAAACTGATAATCGGACGAATGTTAATTTGGTTGGCTAATTTACAATTTTGGGGCAGCGTTATTTCACATACACGAACCTAATATAATACGTTGGACCTTATCTAAATACGTGTATTATCAAATACTCGTACATATTATTCCATACCTCAGGTATATAAAAAAACGTACCACCGATTTAACTACATATATTTGTTATTGTAATGAACGATTTTAATACATTCGAATGAATGAATATTTTTTCAGGCGGAAGTATATTTACGAGGACGATTGCATTAATATTAGTCATTCTGCTCTTACAATTTCTAGCTACTGATAGACAATCATATTATTCCAAATTTTAATTATGGTTCTTTTTATTACTTATCGCTTATCACAATGGTTCTGTTTAGAATTACTTCAAACGTGTACAGTTATTTACGAGGCAAGGTGTCACATCTTTCCACAACAATTAAAATACGCTTCAAACATCTTTAGAAGAAAGTACATATTCGTTTGATTTAGAATAACCATATGTAGTATCGGTATCAATGACATGAAATAAAAGGTGCGCACTCATAGCTAAATATCAAATAGCATATTATTTTTTAATAATTGGATCACGTAGACTAATCTAATGCTTCAATAATTCCATAATACTACTTCTACAGCTGTTCTTATAAATTCAAGAATAATGATTGTCCTGTAAGACAATCATCGAAATCTACCTTCCAATCCACTAACAGGAATTAGTATATCAATAGCCAAATAAGTGCACCATGAATATTAATTACCATAAATGGGATTATTGAAAATAACCAGGCATAATCGGTGTATGCGTCAGACTTACGATTCCAAAGAGCCTGCAGATTAAGAATTGTTAATAACACGAGGGACATATAAATAACGCGCGAGCATATTAGTCCATTAAACTTTGGCTTATCGGGCAGGCTAGGCTATGTTTGTTTAAATCAATTTTCGGAATCGTGTAAATTCGATGAATGTGGCGTACGTATACGTTTGTACGAATTAGATTCCGATTGATAATACACCGTACCAACTTCAATTTGTGAAATTGCCGATAGCTGAATCAGACTGATGGCCTCTCTCATTTTGCATGCACGCTTCTATTCTACAGTACGCGACATTGTGCCGCAAATGGGTTTGTAGCACGCGACGAATAACTACCAGCCAAATAATTTCGTTGTCATCCGCTTAATAGTATTGCGCAGCTCATACAGCCATTATAGAGTATCGCGCAGTAGGCAGGCTGTTTAGGCTGCATTAAACTTGATTTTCTTCTTTCGCGAATCGCCATTTACGCAGCACGTGAAATGATACACCGAATAATGAAAATTCAGAATATTCCGGTGATCGCGGTATCATGATGGAATTATCCTCGGCTGATTATCTCTCCGCGTACCGCGACTCATGAAACTTAAATTATCCTAATTTCGTAAGAATATATGCGTGCGAGTTCTTGCGTAGGTATCACTGTTCACGACTGTGGTTTCGTTTGCGGACAATCCAAAAGTCATAACGCTCGATTACTTAATAGCAATCGGAACAAAACCTTATCTTATTGAACATTAAACAGTAATTTCGTTTGGAGTAATTATATGATGTGCAATAACTGTGCAATAAATTTGTGTCACTTTTTTTTCGCGAGATTAATAAATACACATTTGCTCCTGGTACAAAGTATGTTGAATAGTTGTAGGGACTCCCTTATACGATTACTTAAAAGTAAATCAGAAATTTCGAATTCATGATCATAGAAGAGATGTACATCTTTTCGAATAAAAACGGAATATACAATCTGCAGTGTCACAATTGAAGAGTAGAAATACAACTGTTTCAGGTGAAATTTTATGTTAACGCTAACTCGCAGTATTAGCACGTTACTTAGATATGCACATAGTGTGTACACATGTACTTATATATATAAGGAACTATTTCTTAGTGTCCTGTGCTTGATGCACAAAGTAGAGACATTTCTATTCAAAAGGAACTCAGAATTAAATAAAACTCGTGTCGTATTAGAATACTCCTTTGTAGGCGAATTAAATAACTTGAGGTATAAATCTTGAATGTGCGGCGAAAGAGACGGCAGAAGTAAATATCATAAACCCTTGTCGATTTATCTTCAGTAAGAAGGGATTGCTTTCACAGTAAACGCTGGCTGTAAATCAACCTGCATTTTCTGCGGTCATGTGCAAAGAAAGTGCGTGTGATGTATGCGCGACTTGTATTATAACCCATTTCCATTTGTATTGTTCGCGGGATAGGAAATACAGTGCACATTTTGTGTGAAACACTGGTAAGATATAAATTATCCTTACGGTATAGTACGACCGTACAATTGACGAATAAATTATTAGGCAAGTCATTTCGTATTTAGTAAAAGTGTTTTGTAATATATGCTCAACGTGAACGTACGACCCTTTTTCTAACATGGATAATTTGCTATCAATTATTCTTTGTTGTTACTTTCTAGTAAGATTTTTGTGTACTCACCAAACTTACTTTATGTTATTTATACTTTCTAAAGGAGAAGCAAGTTTAACCCCAAGTTTTAACTCCGAGTTAAATCCAAGCGAAACGTAGCGAATTTTAAGTTCACTTAACTTTTACTTATTTAATATTCATGGAAGAATAATATATTTATAGATCCCTATAATATTCTGAGTTTTCTTCGAAAGAGATCATTTGTTACAAACTAGGGGACACATTTCGACCACAATGCACTATCGATTACTCTGTTGCTTTTCCAAGAACTTATTTAATTCACTGTACCCTAACTAATATTCAAAAGAATTATCGAATACACAGTCAAATATTTCGTTTAAAATATAACCATCGTTGCTCCTGATGATTTCGTGAAAGGGTAGCATAGATTTATCGCAACACTCTCGTCGGTAGTATAATTTCATTGACATTTTTATATCTTCAATCCTTGAATAATTTAAACATCTGTTCAATATACATAAAAAATTCGGCAATCTTTTTTATACGTAGACAATTTCATTTATTAATGAAAAACAGTAGTGTGCGTGCGGAATCTATATGCGCTAATAATAGTACTCATATATTTAAAAATAATTTAATAAAAATTTTTGCGATATCGATATAAATGTAGTAGCAGCTTCTTAAACGGAAGTAGACGATTCAAAGATGGAAATATGTAGAAGTCTCCGCAGGGCCAGATTTCCAGAATTCTAGCAGAGAATGTCCTTTCTACAAAAGCGCAATTCTTGATTTAACGTCTACGAATTGGCCGTAGTTTATTGTTAGAAGAGACGGGGATGGAAATCCATTGCTTCTCTACTTGGCAATATTATTGTCGAGCTGAAAGATCCACTGATCTCCTTAAGCTTATTTCCATTTACTTCTGGTACTTTCAGCCATGGGATTCGTGGTTCGCCTTGAATACTGGACAGGCACGAACATAACTGCTGTTCCCAGCACTTTCCCACTGGGTTATTGGTACTATGTTGAGTTTTTTTGTAAGATTGAGAATAAAAAGAATCTCTGCGAATACTGCGCAATCTTTTCGCAACGGGAATTATTAGTAAAATTTAATAATCTTAACGTCTACAAAGATTCTCCTTTAAGCAATTTTCAAGTAGTTAGATAAAGCTACTAAAGTATTCAATTAAATTTGCAATTGATATTTACATGTATCGCAAATATTAAGCTATTATAATGCATAACAAATGTCATTTTATTTAGTTTTCAGTTTAACATTTTATGCGAAAGCTTCAATAGGCGGAAATAATTGCATTTAAGCAATATTATCAAAATTTGTTATACCACCTTGTACATATATTGCAGACACTTTTACGTTAATCAACCTGTCTCAGCTTATGATCATACCCCCAACCTAATGAAATTCTTGTAATACTTTCAGCATAATTAGAAAATAGAAGAAGCACATTTATTTTCGGTTTACTGTTCGGTGAACGTTCCTAGTCATTAACCAATGCTTCACTTGAACTGCAGACATATACAATTTCATTCAAGTATTTAGTGGACGTAATGTGTGAACACGAAGAAAAATTGTTTATCCAACTTTCTGCTTTTGTGCTGAATCGATTCGTCCTGGATTAATCTGACAATGTGAAACTTCAGACAATCGAGGGAGGTACTCTAAGTGCACGAAATGCTACTGGACCGATTGTTAGCAGCAAACCGATGAACAACTTTGAACGACTACAACTGCTTTTAAACTCGATAAATGGCTGAAACAATTCAGATTTAACTTTTAACGAATGGAAAAGTAGCTCATTGTTTTGTACGACAGCACATAATATTTATTGTACAGAACTTGCACGACCTGATCGTTTGCCACAGGTGACTTCAAACTGTGATGTCGTTAACGCTGATTACACCAGGCGAAAATAATATTGTGAAGTTTTTAATGAAAAAGTGATTAGTTTCGAAGAAAGTTGTGAAATCAAGTTATTATTACATTATAATTTAATCACAGTATTTCACTAACACTACAATCAACATCCCCTTGATATAGTTCAACATTTAGCAAATAACCTGTTCTGCGAGTTGTTATCTTCGTAATGTACTGCATTAATCTATCTGGCAACTTGTTTGAAAAAGCAAAATGGGAAACAACCTGCGTTGTATATGAATGGAAAATTGTCAGTAAATAAGGCAAAGGAATATTTGTAATGAAACTAAAGGTAATATTTATCAAAGAAATTGAAATAGGATAATAATGTGGTAGAAAAAGCACTGTGCATATATCGAAGCACACCAAGCCGAATAAACAATAAATCTTGACTAACAATTTAGGAGAAATTGTGATATGCCGAAGAATACATAACTGAATAATATAAAACTGACAATTACTCCGAAAAGAACGGGGCGAAGACATGATATTTAACAGAAATGTTTAATCGCTTTATCACAGAAAACATATTTTATGGCAATCGACACCTGAACGCTATTGTTAATACAGAATTTACAATGTCTTGCACGAAAAGAAACGCGATTCCGAGAGTGCAGGTATCCAAAACAGGTTGAAAGAACACACAGAGAGAATAGTTTGAGAACGTTCCAAAAACGAGTGACACATTTTGTTAAGCACAACAGCATATTCATTTGAACGTGTAGTGATACAACCAAGCTAACTGCCATCTACGTACTCAACAAAATCGACATCCGACATTACGTGCGTGATTCCAGCTGAAATCTCGAAAACGCACGTGATGGTAACCACCGATAACAACGTGAAGCCGCCTTTCTACATACTGTAACGTAGGTATCGTATCGCGAGCCAGATACACGAAATATTTGGACTGCAATGATGACTAGCATACAATTGAAATGGAACACAGATATCTTGTAACCGTCATTAGTGGAAAGATCTCGCTGTTTCCCGGTAACCTCGGTACTAATTACATTGCACAGAAAATTACGCGATCAGATCACACTTAAAAATTATAATTACCCTTCGCGATGGCGCCCCTATTACGTACTATTATTCTGAATGACTGTCTTTTCAAGATACGTTTGCACGGTACGCAAATTATGTTCGCGAGCATTCAATTGCGTATGCACTTGTATCGATATTTTACATTTCGTTTAATAATCACTATAATTTATCGAGCTGCAATAGTAACGGAATCGAATATAAAATTTATACGTCCATTTGTTCGGCGAAGCGTTTGGGGTTGACTGTATCTATGGTCTTAGGTATCCGAATATTTTTAATTAAACGAAACATACTTTTATCAAATATTCGCCACGCTTCGTTGAACATTGAGCCTGGCGGGAATTAATTAATTTCTTGAACTTTCACAGCTCATTGGAATGTGAAAAATATGTGACTTCAGAAACTTGCAGATAATTGTAGAACGTGAATTGAATTTAAAGTTGATATCGTGAGTATAACGAGTCCGATACATGTTTAATTAACATTACGATAATTCTGATCGATACAGAATGATTAAAGTAAAAGAGGTTCGAGATAATGCGTTATTCGGTATCAACTTGCTCCTATGTTCGCGCACGTCTGTCGCACAAATTTCGGTATTGCCTTCGTTTTCGTCGTTTCACTCGACAAAAATTCTAATTGAACAATAGAAAGTCTACACGGGCCCCCGCTGATATACCCTCCGCGACACTTGTTCTAGAATGCGGCAAAAGCGCGCAGCTCGTTCATGGTATATTGAAAAAAGAAAAAAAAAACAGAACACAAAATGAACAACGTTGCCCCGACAAATTATGAACTGTGCAGTCACGAAGCGTACAAATCACACTTCTGTATAAATGTCACGAAAGTTCCACCAGAACGCGTTCACGCCCGCTATTACACACAGGGTCCACGCGTTCACTGTGAAACGAAATTTCGATCCAGAAAGCATCGAGGGGTTGTCACGCGAAATGGTGAATTCGAAATTTCTCTACACGACCGCCGGTGCAACACACGGGTACAGCCCCTGGAACGTCACCGTCTGTGGCGACAAGCGACGGAACTAATTAAACATTCGCACGCAGAATTAATACACGTGTACAAATACCGAGGCAACCGGAGACCGTGTAGAAGTCACGGGTACCACGGGAACTTTGTTTCGGGGAAATTTCGTTTGGCTGTTCGCTGGCCAGTGTCGCGGGGTGTCGAACGTGTTCCACGGGGTTTACCATAGTTTAATAAGGGATCACTCACCGGAACCGGTGGAATTATCGGTCCAAACACTTGCCGTGTACGTGGAGAGTAGGAAAACCGTGGTAAGGAACCGCGAGCGGCTCCTGATGGTCCCTAAAACACGCTTCACACGTTCACTGATCATCGCGGTAGCAAATGGACGAGAGGATACGCGACCGGCATCCCGACTGAGGGATCGCGCTCTGCGAACCCCAAGAGCGTGTTTCTCTTGCCCCTCTCCCTTCTGCTTGCTTTCTGCCCGACACTGTACCTCCCTACCACATTTCCTTTCCCGCCACGCGCAGACGCCCCTATGTCCTGGGCTTTCTAACTCTTGAGCTTGCCCGTTTTCCTACCCTGCGACCCTCTTAATCCTACTCACTTATCTCTTATCAATAGGTGACGATTAATTATCCCTATACCGCCCTGAGTCGTGGCCAACGCTCTGCCTGCTTGTTAACCAATGAAAGCACCTGTAGAACGTTCTTTGGTCTGTCCCTTTCGGCGTAGTATCACGAGGTTGCGAAATATTGGGCCATTATCGGGATATTATGGAACCTGAGCACCCCTCCGTAGCCGCGAGATGTTAGTTAATCGACGTACCTGGACGACCGAGGATTTAGCAAATGTGTACACGTGTCCCGCGTAAGGATAACTGAAATATTTATGTATTATATATTATAGCGTCTACTCAGAAGTGATATACTTATTTGTAACAATAATTTTATTTTTTACTGACGGCGCACCGGAACAATTTATTTATCGCAATTGTTGCTGATACATCCCTGTATTGTTAGCCATATTTTCATGCTAAATTACTTATTATATAATAAGTAATATATATATTATTATATATGTTACTTACACAAGGATGGTGACTTTCGTTTGCGTCAAAGTGATCCCGTTGTAGGCTCCGCATGACAAAATTGCCAATACACACTTTACTTTAATTTACCTGGGGCGTTTGGAATTGTTCGTTACATCCACTGGACCATTTTTGAGAATATGGACGTTTCAATAACGGGGCCAGAAATTTATAAAATTCTAGCAAGAAATAGAGGAGCAGATTTAAAAAGAAATTATAGCAAATACTTTTTATACTGTGCAAATGAATTGTTTTCGAATTTGTTGTAACGCGTTGAAATTACATTCCACTACATTTCGAAATTTGCACACAAATTTCTGAATATCGCTGAATTTATTTCAGATTGCTGAATGAGCAACCATTAAAATGGAGACTTCAAATTCCTTTTACAAGAAAGATCATTTAACGCTAATGTCGTCAAACGTGTATATCTGCAGCAAGAGGTATAGAACTATGAAATAAATTGAAAAGTTGTTGTTATGAGAAAAATGACCGTCTGAATGGCTGTCTCCACGTTGTCGGAGAAACCGAAAAATGCAAATCTTGGGTAAATAGACAAATGTAATAATTTCAGACGACGCCTTTGTAATTATATGGGCATTAATCGCAATTACATTCAGAAATTCATACATTATTAATTCACGAATTATATACGTACATAATGAAATAACGAAGTTTTAAGTATTTTCAACACAAGTCATACACGTTAAGTTATTTTCCACTTTTATATTATTCTTATCTTTGGTCTGATATTCCACATTTTCTATTAAATCGTCTATTCCTTGCATTTTTAGATAGATCCAAAGAAATATTTCATACAGGCTAGGCCATATAAGTATGTTCGTCATTTCAAGTCTGTGATTATTATAAGAATAATATAATCATTTATCTGCGAAAAAATATAATCACCCTTTATAGACGATCTTCATATTTCGACCGGTATATAACTTAACATTGTTAGTTATGAACAGTGACATACTTTACAATCGCCTATATTTTAAAGCAGCTGGGTAGCGGAGCTAACAATGTTTCTTATAAAAATGTGACAAGTAGTGAGGTTTTTATGAAGTTTCATTAATCAGCTTCTTTCTTATCGTGAATAGGTGTCGTGATTTCTATTTCCTTCCCTGCCCTTCTCTGTTTCTCACTATTATTGTTTCTCTCCTCTAAAGTGTGCTCTAACTCCGAGAATTTGAAGCAGTAAGTAAATAAGTTGGTAGAGTGTTTCGTGATTACATTTGAATTTCTCCTTCCAATAGCTGACACTTTATCACAGTATGTGTATCGCTCAACTATTTCTCTTTATAGGCAATAAATATTCGCTACACTCGTACACATAATGCAATATCGTTACAGTAACGAACAGGTAGCGATGGAGAACGTGATTAACAAAATTTAAACTCTTCTATACTATTCATTGGAAAAATAATAGGATGCTGGCGAATAATAAAGTAAACCAGAGGAATCATTAGGAAGTTATTATAATTATCCCGAATTATTACCAAGTTTGTTACTCTGCATTATAAGGAATTCATGTATTCCACCTTGTAATAAAAATCTCGCGATTTATGTATAATGAAAGAAAATTTTTCTCTCGTCCAGATATCTGCCGCGTTTTTATTACTGCTTTAAACAATTTTGGAATTCATGATTTCTCGGGTTTACTTCAATTTTCTATTAGCGTCCTAGTGGGTACGCTCGCGAGTGCGGTGTATACAAATGCAGGGCCCCTTGCATACGAGAACTCGATTAACTTTAGGCTCGAAATATTTCAGACGATGTATGAAATATTCATCAGCTGACCAGGAATGTCGATTATTCAATCAACGTAGACCACTGTACACTTAATGACTAAGATTAGGGATCGTCGAAGCTGCGTCTATTGTGATTACGATGGCCCGTTAAGCGATATTAATCATCTTCCACCTGAACTGAATAGACTCGTAAGCTTGAAATGATCTAGGCCAAAGCGTGGCACTTGCATTGAATGATCGTGCATCTTGTAATAAAATTGAAGAATCTGGAGCACATCAATTTCTGCTTTCCATACATTCAACAGCGCCAGATAATTCGCGATAAGAGCTTACTTTGTATTTGACAATGTTCTAACGAAAGCGGTATAAGGAAAATGCAAGGAGCATGTGCTTCTAACATGTCGCTTTTTATTACCCTACGTTATTACAAATTAGTCATTAACAAGGACAGTTATGTTACAATTTTTACCGATGCCCCAGTGAATCTCAATAATAATGATAGACGATCGCGGAGGATTGTCTATAAAACTGTTCAAATACGCGAAAATAAATTTCAATTAAGTTCGTACAATAGATGCGATTTAAAATAATGAAACGAAAAGAATGCCAAATTGAAACGAATTACGATGGACAAAGAGTGACTACATACAGGATGTTACATTTAAGTGAGAACAGTGGAATATGGAATGCCCTTTAAAAAAACCAACTTAACTTTGAAACCTCCACCTACGCAAGAACTATTCATACCACCTAAGCCCACCCTTTAAACCAAACTACTTTTGCAAGAAGTATCGCCTTCGCAACTACCTTGTCAGATATTCCAGTTGTTCCCAACTAAACGTGACACAATATACTGTGTGTATTACAAATAACCAAGGACCACCCTAACCAAAGATGAATCCTCAAAATCAATTTAGTACAGTACAACGAGCTGTAGGAAATGACGTGCAAAAACACGTGTAATCTGTGTTTCCACGGTTATACGTGACCGAGTCCCCGGGCGTGAATAATGATTCTCCAGAGGTGCGGATTACAGAATCGTGGCATATGGAAGAACGGCGTGTGGAGGATAAGTTCTTGCGGATGCCCATGCTGGAAGGCGTGTCTGAGAGACCCGAAGGCGCCAGAAGACACACTGCCATTGTAGCTTCCAACTTCTGACGATGCTGGTCCCGCTTTCTTCTTCTCTTTCGCTTCCCTTTACTCGACAACCCCTGCCGCCAGCACGGCCTTAACCCCCTCTCTCTCTCTCTCTCTCTCTCTCTCTCTCTCTCTCTCTCTCTATTCTCTCTTCTTACGTTTGTACGCCCCTTGCTGTACGACTATCGCCTGTCACTATCACGCTAGCCCTCGAGTCCACGAGTACGGGTGAAAATTTTCCTCGCTTTATCCTTTCGTCGATTCTGTAGCCAATCGACCATGCCCGACTACGAATCGTTCCCAAATACTTTGCATTCTCTCCAGGAACCTATCAATTGCCTCCTTCCTTTACTCTCCTGTATCTACAAAGATCGTCCGTGTACACGTTCCAAGAAACTGGAACACTTTTGCTCTGTTGCGCGAACGACGATACGCTCGCCAAGATCGTTGTGATCGTGCAATTAAACATTTACTTTGCGTCTCATCACATTGCATCGAGGATCGATCGTCTCGTTACTGAATTCCGTTCGCGGCGGTCTATGAATTTGTGTCGGTCGAACGTGGGGTAAGAACATAATAACGATTCATGTTCGTGTTTAGTATATTTTTATCGCGCCTCAAGCTGCGACCGTCGCAGTAACTTTTGCTCGGGTATAAAACGCGTCGACAAACGAACTAACGCAAATGAGCATGCTAAGAATGCGAACTATCGATGAAGTAGTTAACGTTGTGCGAGGTACAGAACAGTCTTCCAGCTGCGGTAGCCAATACAGCGGACGATTGCCAGGATGAAATAGAGCCTGGAGCATTACCAGGCGGCAGAACTCATTTCAAGGAGCGAAGTATCTATATCAGTTACAAGTTTTCCCACGGAGTTACTGTACTCGCCATACGATAAAGCAATTCCGTCCAAATAGACGGCACGATCGTCCAATTTGCACCGCTGACGAAATGGACAGCTTTGATACCCTTCAGGTACGTACACGATAAAGTAAAATCTGTCGCAACTAGAACTTGTTGAACATCTATCCACTCTGAAATGTTTCTAACTAGCCCAGAAATAGCGTAGTTTATGCACACTCGGTACTTAATTATGCGCTGCCAACGATATTTATGCTCGTTTATACTTCATTAACACATTGCCTTAAAATTTTCCATATAATGACGCGCGTTAGTGTCGACTATTTAATTCCTGCATTGAACAACTGCACAGTATCGACATGTTCGTCGCAATTCTTGATCGCGCCGAAGACAATCAGAAATCCGCGTGTTATTACCAGATAGATGGTTGGGCCAAATTGAATTAGGTGTTTATTTCGATTTCTGTTCCGTATGATCATTCCAACGTCAGACCTTAGGAAGGCAGGTCACGCGCAGAAGGATTGCATAACTTTATCTTCTGGATCACCCTTGTATGCGAGTGTTTGTAAGAGATAACTGTTAAACCCTATGGTATTACGGTTAAACAAAGGTTTATAATATAATTTCCATTTCAGGTGAAACACTTTGGAGGAGCATGGGCACGCATCTGCGTGTTAGTAAACGAGGATACAGAGGACATGACGCTTGGCTACTTCGAAAGCAACAACCGATGCTCTCCACCGAGGATGCAACGACAGATACGGTGCCAATGTATTTAGGAACGCGGCACAAGGTATGCTCGCTTCTGTCTGCCTGCATGGCCACAAAGTTACATCTCGCAAATTGCGTTTGTCAACAACGGCTAATTGCCACTGGAAATGTTACTCGACTATGAAGAGACTCATAATTAGGGCGATGGAACCTCGATGAATTCAATTATTTGCCCCGGCGCAGACGTAAGGAAAATTGAGATTTACATCGATTCAAAAAACCACGGGCCCGTCATCGTTTTAACCATTCGGGTTATAGATATTCGATGGTCATTACTGGTGGAGTATGCGTAGCATTTCACGCGGCAAAGAAGCCAACGATTGTAAAACTTGTGCGCGATATTGCATTTGAAGTTAACGCTGGTGTATCTTTGTGTGCAAAATAAATGCACTTCTAAATGTGTAATGTTTGATTGAAATTAGTTTTATCAAGGTCTGAATTTTTACCAATTGTCTCGGTTCCGGCGAATTTTGATTACGGTTTGTAGTACATGGAACCCTGTATTACTGAATATTTGTATAACCGTTGAAAAAATTGAATATAAATTTAAAATAAATATTCGATGTACCGCGTTACGATATCCACAATTTTTTAATCCTTTCGAATCATGTGACAGAAATTGTTGATGCCCGAAGATTAACCTTTAGTCATCAATTAATTCAGATGAAAACTTTCAACGTATTTGTTTCTGTCTAGAAATGAGCGCCTCATTTCAATTTTCTATACGGGATCATACATTTTTTAATGCACTACAGGAATACTGTTTGACGATGTGCACGAAATATGCGTAAACTGTGTAAACATTCTGTTCGAAAATAACATCGATACATGTATCGTTCATTTAATATCGATTTTGATGTGTACTTCACCTTTCAATGCTTCGAATATTCTGTATTATCGAACTGTTTGAAGATCAGAAAAAAGATTCGAATCGCTCCTATCACTATTGAGCGCACAGCTCAGCCCAATATGGGAAAATAGCCAAAACTAATATGTTTCGACAGAGCATGGTAATAGGAATTGACTTCTGTCAGTGATCGTTTTTAAAAAGCGTTTGCAGTTTTTGTCAAGCGTAGATTTATGAAACAACTTCTGCTAAATTGAAATTTGTATCTCCCTCTTGTCGCAGCAGAAAACACCGAGTTCAGTATATTTCAAAGGGTTTAAATAATTGCAAGGGCCATAATACTGTTGTTCCTTTGATATTATATTCTAGAGGTTGCTCATTCTTTTCCCATGGACTGGGATGGCTTTCAGGAGCTCCAGAGCAAAGCACTTCTTTCGAAACTGTGGCACATTGCTATTGAAAGTTGCGAAGATTATAATATTATCCAGTATCAGAATTAACTGACAACAACTGGGGAAAAGTATTCGAAGCACTGCGCAACACACTATATACAAAATTCAAGCCATACCAACAAACTGTAGCGAGAAGAATCAATATTCAACGTTAGGAAAGGAAATTGCTTTTATATTTTCCAATCGAGTTTGCATCCTAACAGACAAAGAGAATGAATAACGTACCTTTCACACCGAAATCATTTTTTCCTGAAAATAATAAAACCATTAAAACTATAAAATTAACCAATCGTTATTCCCACAGACTGTTTTAAACACAGCATATGAATATCAAAGTACTAGAATTCTATACATATAAAGGAAAATCATTAAAAGTGGTTCACGGTATTTAATTTCATCGTAGCGTTAATAACTCCCTATTGATCAAACGTATTACGATACATTACAGAATACAATACGCTGTTCTTTTGCCAAATTTTTACACATGACAAAATTTGTCAAATGGACACAATGAATGCTAGTCTTATCCAATGAACTGTGATGAAACTTCATACACCGTAGATAAACACGTTTCCGAAAAGGATCACCTCGTACTTTCCAACTGTGATAAAATTCGAATACCCTATGAACGCGGAACGAGCCAATGAATCCGTTAAAAATCTTGGAACAGGTAAAATCAGATCCGTTCGCACATCAGATTCGTGTATGTGACAGTCATTAAAATAAATCCCCTTTCGAAGCACGAACCGCGCAAGACTAATTTCACTTGTGCCGACGTATATTGGTAAAGCAAATGCAATAGAGCAAGTGGTTACCTTCTTTCAGATATATTAATCATTAATTACTAACGATTGAATAGGATTTAAACAATTATTCATAAAAGGAGCAAAATAAATTAATCTTTGTTTGAAAGTGTTTAACTAATATCCTTTCCACACTTTAACCGAAATTTATACAAATATTAAACGAACCGAACCTTTTTCGTTCAATTTGTTACAGTTCGATGAAAATAATATGGCGGTATAAGTGAAGTGCTCAATAATGTTGAAACAAAGTTGCATCTAATTAAATAAATTCCTCCCCAAATCCACTGTTAATCCTTTACGATACCACTATGTACCGAAACGCCGGAGTTTAAAAGCTATAATGTAATTGGCAATGCATACTTGTCATTAACATAATTTAATTAACGACATTAACATCATTTTCCATTGTAATAAATTACCATTAATTTCCCCCAAATTAATTGTATATCGCTTAAAACAGTGTAGAAATTGCCCAATAGACGTTAAAATAAAACTACGCATGCACATTTCACATGGTACAGTGGTACATAGATTTCTTCGCATAAAACGAGTGTACTTTTATTCCTTCGCAAAATTGAATCACGTCTTCTATTGAAGGATAGAGAGGAGGCTTTGATTGACTAAAAAATATCGCAAGAGGAATGACTGCACCTTAACCCTTACAATTTTGTTACATTTTTGATAACACATAGCAATAACGCCCCAAATCTCCATACACCTCACACAGTTATGTCAATTCCTGTTTTGCGAAAGCAAATGCGTGCAAAACATTTTAAACAACTAAACTCCAAGCTTATTGACCATTTTGGCGGCCGATATGATGGTTAAGCTGTCAGCCTAGAAGCGTAAGTTCATTCTCCTTCAAACTCTTTGGCACGTGAACGAATCTATAAATCACTGCAGTACGGTGTAATTAAACAACAAAAAATGGAATTTACATTAATCTCGCCGAGAATCTCAGAACTCCAGACCCACTTCTTCCTGTTTGAACCACAAATCCCCGGCCCATCAGAGAATCCCTAAACGCAGTGCCGGCCGTTAACAGGGGCGCTACTCGTCAACGGTAGCTGATCCTATAACTTCCTATAGACATGGAAGGGGTGATCCCGATTCAGGAAACGCACCATCCCATAGTATATATGCGATCTAGTGGCTAAGTTGAGTGGGTGACATAACGAGGTTACCAAGGAATGCAAGGGCAGGCTTTCAACGGAATATTGCCTATACCGGGTGCTACCAACCTCATCCTCCTCCTCCTGTTCTTCCTCTTCCTCCTCCTTCTACACATCCCTGCCTCCACCCTACTCGACTCACGCCCCTTCTAACCCTCTGTTTCCAGCGGCGCTTCGTCCGCTTTAGCTTCTGCAACCTCTACAACCTCGCGCAAACCTGCCTTTGTGGTACGATGACCTGACCTATGCCACTACCCACCCGAACTACAACTACCCTGTTGCCTCAGCGTAGCAGCAAACGTACCTCCTACGTATTGCGCGTGTATACGATCTGCGTGACGACAGGATCCTCAAGGAAACGGACCCGTGTCACCGCGTCTCTCGGGTGAGAGTGAAACGAAGGGGACTTCATGCATCGCGAATAAACAGAGAAAGGCAGATCGACCATGGCACTTCCTTTTACGGCAGCTGGGTTTGATTAACGCGTGGTACGCAATAAGTTTGTAGGGTCATTTTGGGACATACGCACCGCTATTTGCTTTTTGTTCGTGAAATCTGAAATTAAACTAATTGAAAGTATAGGAAATGCGTGCAGTTTAATTCGTTATTCGAATCGTCGTAATAAATACATTCATTTGCTTTCGAAGAAAATTTGAAGGGGTGCATGTCACCCCAAGGCTTGGGTTTGGTATGGTTAGATGCACGTTAAATTGGGGACAGACCAAAAATCCAATCTTCTCTGGATTTAGTGGCATAATAATTTTTCGAAGCATTCAATACGATAATCCGAATCTTCATCGTCGTGGACACCATTTAACATCCCCAGGTGATAACGGAAGTTTTAATCGGGACCCCGAGTAACTTGGCCGATAGTTAAAGTGTTAAGACGTTTAATTGTATTATCCTTCGCGTCTATGCACTTACGTATCAATGTAAATGAAATTTCCTAATCGTTACGAATATCTGGCGCTGTTTAATCGCGGCACCGATGAATGGGTAATAGTATTGTTGCGCAGACAGGTTGTCACATATTCTGATGGTTCGCAGATGTCGGAGATAACGATGAAGCATCAAACTTGATGGAAATACAGTCTAACTATGCCCGCGACGTTTGCCTTTAATTACGGGTGCAATGTGATTAAACGGGGTGTAATTAGTGTGACGTGAAATGCCCAACAAAGGCAACGAATTTCTTACACGACTAACACAAATTTAATTTAAAATATCGTTGCACACGGCAACGACAGAGATATATTGTTAATGATGTGGTGCAGTATAAATTAAAAGTATGTGTCTCCAATTCTCTAAAATTGCAAAGCTCGGTTCACACGGTTGCATTACAACGGGCCGATGAAAATTGGAAAATGTACTGAGAAAAGAATGAATATTGTACAAACGGATGTGGTTTAATGACGAATGTTTTGCAGTTTTCATTATATCTTAATTGTCATCATTATCGCAAAGGCGCGATTGAATTGAGGATTAAGGATAGTGGATAGGATTGGATAGAGTTAAGAAGCGTTGATTTTCATTTTGGAAAAATGTCTGAATAGCTGTCAATGGTGTTTCGAAAACGCGTAGTCATTTAAACGCTTATGAACACTTGCCGCTAATAGGAAAGTCAAATACGCTGTTTCCCCCTTCAACCCCTATCACACGCCGCCCCTCTATTTTGTTCCGACGGCTACCGCTCCTTTCCAGACACGAAGCGCTTCAACAAATCTTTGTACAAAATTCGAGCACATTTTCACATCGCTGAAGTTAATGTTGAAATTCAGACGTTAGGATTTAATTCGCTATTAAATTCGTTAAAATTGTGTAACGAATTATCCATCGTGTCTGTCGAGAAATTAAACGAAATAGAAATTCGATTGGCGTTTACATAAATAATATAGAACGTGGATAGAACTTTTTTACCATATCACCTTTTCGCGTCTGAACAGTTATGACTTTGTGAAATGTATCGTGGGATCGCAGACATTTCCTATGAATAGAACATGAATGGAATATGTATGTATTCCGTATAAGGCATCTAAATATTTAAAGAATATTCCTTCAACATTTTTACACATATACGAAACATATTTACTATACCACATAATAACGTCTGCGATGTTATTTCTAAATGTAAAATTTAGGTTGGTCTTCTTTCTCGTCGCGTCCAAAATGATATCATTTTGTGCCCTCCCTGACCATACTACTAAACATGTTAGCGTAAGGTCTCAGAAATGTCTCCTGTATTTCTGTCTTTTTACTCTACTCTATTAAAGCCCAGAGTCTAGACTCTAGAGTATTAAATACACCTTAATATGTGTCTTCATGTGATGTAACAAAAATTAAATCTGTTAATTTGGAACGACCGATATCGTCTGTATTGAATTAAACTTGTTGCACGTACAAAAAATCAATCAATGCGAAAAGATAGTACAACTTTCCTGTCCCGTATTACGTTAATAAACGAAAAAGAATACCAAGAGCTAGCAGTGCCAAGGCTCTATACACACATGTATACAGCACACCCAACGTTGTATTTCCATTTGCTATCGTTTCAAAGAATATAAGCACCTGAAATGATCTGTAACAAATGTAACAGAGGATTACAATGCTACACCGTGTACATATATCTCAAATCGTGAATTTGCAGTTTTACAAAATTAAACTGGGTCCGAACTTCTTCCCTCCTTTAACAAATAGCTGGTGAGAAACGAGCGTGTTCACCCTTCGAAAATATTTACGCGTGTAGCTGATCGCAAACACATAAAATAATATGACACATCCGAGGACGCCGCAAAATGCGGCGCATGGCTGCGCTCCGATACTGCACACCACAGTTTTGTTTATTTCATTTTGTTTGTCCGACAACACGGTACCTCCAATTTCCAGAACCAATATCATCGTTAATATTGATCTCAGCTACGGACTAAAACGAAATGACGATACTGATCAATACCGTTGTAATTATACACGACATGCCTCTTCGCGCAACAGTACTGACACGTACACACGCATAAATAGGCATTAATCTTTGCAGGTAAACTCGCTGGCGATCCCTGGTGGCCCTGGAAGTAAAATTATTGCTATCTGTAGACATTGGGATGCCAGAAACGCGTCGCGCACACGCGATGATTATCTTGCAGAGGAAGCTGCGCGTTCAGTAAAAATAATTTGCAATTATTATGTGCCAAAGTGTCGTTCTGTGCTCGGTTGACGTAAACGGCACACATGAAAGTTTTTAGGATGAGACGTAAGCGCGGTTAACATTAGAACTACCGATAGATTGTCGCGCTATTCAGATAGCATACGTTGGACAGATTATGAACACGAAAGTCGTTGAATGGACATTAAATAGAGAACTGTTATTCTGTCTTATTAAAACTCATCATAAATTGCTACAGAGATACCTGTATGTTAATAATTGTAAAGCAAGAAACCTGAAACAAGCCGTTGTGACTTGCTTTGTAGTTCTAGTGTTAATGTCGTGCTTAAGCCCTATTAATTAAATCGATTTGACATAACAACCACACTATGAATACAATTATACCATTATATCATAAACACACTAATTGTTGTGTAACGAGGTCAGCACGTCCAGTAGCACGTGTTATTTGATGTTAAGCATACATGTATGTATGTTGCACTAGAACGTTACACGTGGTATTAAGTGCTATGTCGGCATACGAAATATATGTATATTGGTACTATGTACTATGTCAATTCTGTCGAATTAAAACTATCGCAGTCAAGGTAAACAGATTTTAATTTATCCCACGCGACATTTAGTCAAATTTCTCAATTTTCTTATTTTTCTTACTTATTTTGCCGCTGTACATTTTATAATAATAATATATTTAATTTACTTATATACGTAACAATAGCTATACCTATCGTTCTTTTCATTCAAACTTATATTGCACAGCACAATGTAGTTCAATAATAAATATTTTAAATAATTCGAAACACATAAAACTTTCAGGTATTTTAATTTAAGAAATTAAACGAACAAAACAGTTAAATTTCTAAATATTTTTATTGCAATGGAAACTAATAAAATGTTAGGCATGAGTTTACTCTTATTTTGTATATTTCATTAGCTCGTTATTAGCGCCTTATATTACCAAAGAACGTTATTTAACTTTTCAATGCTTTGCCTTTTCGCTACTACAGCAGGATTACACTTTTTATCAGAAGATTGCTGAGAAAAAGCATTTTATAAATAATCCTGCGACGCATGTTTTTACTTTAGTTATACGTCTTGCTGAAATGCTAGAAAAAGGCGAGTTTTATTTTGCCTTATGAGTACACTCGCGATCAATCTGTTGAAAGCTCGTACTGCATAATATTTTTATTTCTAAGAGACCAGTACAGTCCTCAGTAAACTACCAGTATTTATATATATTCTATATATTCGTATCTTATAACAAACATTTATGGCTCTTTTCATTTATCCTCATCTCAAATTAAATGAATTTGAACCAGAATAAAACTCCTCCCATTTCGCGTCGTACCTCGAATTATACAATTTGCAGCGCAATAACTGTTACCGTAGCCTGAAATTTTCGCGTTTAAGTTAAGATAAAAGCTACATTCGAAGTGTTACCTCTAAACTATTTGGTATCGTTCAAAGTGCCAAAACGACGTCTCGCTAAAAGTATTTCGGAGGAAAAAGATTTGGCAAATACGTCGATTATAATTGCATGAGGGGAAGCATATGGTTCAATGTGGATGCACCGGAAACTGCGTAATCCATCTATCCGAACTGCCATTCAGCGAATGATAAACAAAAGGGCCTATCAAAAGGTTGAAACTCGGGTTGAAAGAATTTCGTTCATGGCGTTTTCAAGCTTCAGCCGTGATCCGTTACAGACGCTTATTTCTTTCATGTTCGAAAATAATGCGCGTGACTGTATGAATATATTGCGCCCATATCTGCCGGCAGCCCTTCATTGTCGGGGATGGCAAGGGTCGCTACAGCCGGGTAAACGTTCCTTTTGTTCCCTTTGATTGATTGTTATCGGATGCACACGAATATCAAAACTTCTCCGCTGGGAGTAACAATTTTTATTCGCTCTACCGATGACACAAAATGTTTTACGATGAGCATACGAGTGTAAGAAATATTCTTTTTCTATAACAGAGAATCGGTGGAATTAGTGAACTTACAACGAGACCAGACTTGTCTGTGTTTGTAGTTATTCATTGCGGGTATTGCTATTTTTGCACAATGTACTGATATTGGTAATTGAATAATTTGGGGTACATTCGATATTATTCTTACCAAAATTGTCAAAGTTATTGCACGGTTTCGTACGTAAACGGTGGCATCCAAATTTATAGGGGTGATTGGTTAATTTTATTGGCTATTACCTTAAGAACTGTAGATCCTAAGCTTTGTCTTTGGTCCGGGCTCCTCCATCCTTACCTGTAGTCTACTAATTCAAGGCGTGATGAAAGTCCAACGGCTTATTATATGAACTGCAGCGAAGACTTTGTCATTAGTTCACAGAAAAGGAGACTTATTAAAAACTGAGTCCTTCCGCTGCAAAGCATGGCCTTCTATCACTCAATATGCACCATGCGGATGTTTTACACGAATGTATGAACATATTATTTACTAACAAATGTTTAGTACAGTAAGAATACACATTTATTCCTTCTTTACCTTGTATAGTTTTATTTTGTCTCTTAATACAAAATTAATCTGCCAAATAATAAAGATGCAGAACATTTGTAACGTTGTATTACTTCACAATATGCCCCTGTTTTGTAAATTGTGCACCCGCGTATTTCGCAAATTAGGAAATTTAATGTCGACAGGTTGAGTAATTAAACAGCGTAGAATTATGTAGGTTGATTACAAATTGTGTACGTGTATACGTGTATAAATTTGTTCACAAAGCTGTACATAACATTTGGCACTGACATATCAAGGAGAACAATAATGTCGAATTCAAGAAGTCTCACCGCGATTCTCAAATTTTCTATACAAATTGCAAATGCAAACAGAAAAGCTGAAACTCTAATACATAAATGGGGAGACTAATTAAACGCTGGAGTAACGCGCAACGCAATAATTACCTCGTTATATTAGCACAATTAATAACTTGTTATACCAGCACAGTTATCCACTTAAAGAGGCACGAGTACATTGAAGAGAAATTATACTTTTCAACGCAGACCAAGTAATTCGTTTCATTTATAATATACCATAATTTAAAATAGACAATTCAAAATGTACAATTGTATTAATCTTAACGAAGTACAAAGTACTAATATTACTGTTTATTGATTATCATAGTATATAGATTGTATTCGCGTTAATTTTATAAATGAATTAATGAGGATGACTATATCCTACAAATTTATACCGATAAATATAATAATAGTAACAATAATATTAACCTAAAGTACAGAAATAACGATAATAAGATGTTGATTTTTCAATAAAACGAAAATTCATGGTTGCCCTTGGAAGAAAATTAATTTAAAAAATTTAATTCCATCTATATTGGACAAACAAATCTACTCGATCTCAAACATTCTGTATTCTAATAATATCCATGAACATACCGCACACCTTTATTAATCAGAATCAGAGATCCAATTAAAACTATCTCCGTAACAACGCGTCTATTTACACCTATTAAAGCATAACTCATCAAACGTGATAACGGAAAAGGGACAGTGTGCATAAGTAACAGGTATTCCAAGTAGCCTTCCAGTCTTAACAGGTGCAATGTAAATGTATTGTGCTGCAATAAGCAGCAGACGTAAAGAGGAAGAGGACACCCGGACACCGGAAGCTCGTATCCACAAGTAGGTTGGAATGAATAATGCAGAACGGTGGCGGAGACAACTCGCGTGCGTGCAAAATTGGGAACAGGTATAGATACAAGTATCTGTCTACTTTCTGTCTTTCACTCGTATCCCTCAATGTTCGCCATTGCTGTTCGTAATTGCAACTCGAGGACTCAAGGGGGCAAAAATGGTATAATGATACTCGAGGTTGCTACTCGCTTCGAGTGCATCGGGCCTCCCGCAATTCTCATTCAGCTGCGCACGTTCCGACCAGCTCTTCTCTTTCCTGCAGTTTGTTTCCCAAATCGCGACCACCGACTATCTGTTTCGGAACGAGCCTTGAAAGACCGCTTGTCTTGTCAGTAACTGATAAGTTGAACGCAGTAATTCATTTAACGCTCGAAGGCGGAAAATTAATTTCTCCTTTATTTGAGAACGTACCGATAATGATTCATACACAGTGATCTCTGTATTGATAACGTAATGATCGCAAATTAATTATATATAGATTTAAAGCCACCGAAAACGTGTTAATTGTTCGTAACATATTTATTTTTATTTTTATTACGCACAGCAACAGGTCACCCCGGCATATCTGAAGTCTTAACGTTGCTGCCTTTATTTTTCGATAACATATATCAAACGTGCATATAAGTTACGTAAAATTGGAAATTAAATTAATCCAACGTGTTAGCTGCGTGAAACATTGTTTAATAACAAACTGCATAATGAATGAAACAATATAAACTGTATTACAAAAATACGCTTTTTTGCTTAACAAAGTAAATTGATAACATGCATTTGCAGACTTCCTCGTGTACATGTGCAAACACACAGCAATTCATGCATCTTAAATTACTCATCGCGGGATGAACCGTTAAGGAAAGTACATTATACATATATACTCAGGGGAATCCCGCGTGTGTAGCTATGAAAAATACATTTATCGTTAAGAAGATAAGACAGGTCACGGTATGTCACTGACTTTCTGAAGACAACGCGCTGCAAAAGGAAAACGGGTGATCCCCGTAACGACATACAGATGTGCACGTTCATGTACCCATACTAATCTGTTTCTGGAACAGAGAACAAATACATTTCTATGTGTTCGTGCGAATCCCAGTTCAACAGGACTGATATATAAAAGCTGGAACGTTCATAGAGTTTCAGAACAAGGTATCAGCAACGACTGCAAAAGGTAAGCCGAATACCATACACTCTACATGTATATAATTTTATAAATAATCAGTTATATACTTCTAATAATGATATTTCGATTTTGTATTACAATGACAGTTTTGTAATGTGTTCTATATAGTTGCCTGTTTTTTTCACACAACAATTTCATTTCAGCTTTGAAATCAGATTGAATCGTCCCAATTTAATTTCAAACTGTTTCCAAGCATCGAGAAAATTCACTCTGAATAATTAAAACGAGATTCATCTGAATATGCGTACCACGCACAACCTGTCAGAAACATATCCCTAAAGAAAAATAGTTATTTTTAATGTGAGATTAGTAACTTCTAGGTACACAATATATTTGTATAACAAATTATTGAGTACACTACATCGTACAAAACTAATCAAAAATATTTCTCATATTTTACTAATTAACTGTTCGAACAATTGCTTGCAGATTGAAAAACATACAAGATGAAGGGTTTAATGTTTATCGCCGTACTTGTTGCCATCGTTTGTGCAGTATTTGCATATGTACCAACACTTCCAAGGCCACGACCTGGTCCTGGATTTCCTCAGTTCCCTGGTCATGGGCCATTCAATCCGAAACCGCAGTGGCCGTATCCAATGCCAAACGTAAGTGTACCTTCACATTTAGACAAATTTGTTTACAAATGTTGCTTAAAATAGGATTCATCTCAAATTAATTTTGGACGACTATGCGTACACAATATTTCCACATCACCAGTTTTCTACAGTCAAAATGCAGGAATTACACAAATTCGTGTACGACCAACCACTTCTATAGCCTTAAATCAAAATAGTTACACTTCCTGTTTCAAAAATAATATCTGATGCTTCTGCCATATGGAAATACTTGTGTAAATAGAAGCTCCATTCATGAGAATAAAAATAATGTCTAAATAATATTTATTTATATACTATAATACAAAATAATATAATATAATATATATATACATACATATATATATATATATATATGTGTGTGTGTATATATATATAAAATATATATATGTGTGTGTATATATATATATATATAAACGTGTCGCTAGAAATGTGATTTCTTTTAGTTGTTAGTGATATTATTTAGTTTCACACACTTGCCAATAATATTATTCTAATAATTGCAATACGGTTTTGAAAACTCTCGCTAACATGTGTCAACCGTTTACTTTGTTGCAGCGTCAATTTTAATCATCAAATAGGCAGGCCATCGCGCAGCCAAGGCCCAACAAGTAACACATTGGAGTATCATTATGATTGTAAATTGAAATAAATTTTACATTAAGTCAAATAATATTTGCGTCATTGAATAGACACAATCCTATTTCCATCACGGTTTCACAATTCTGTAAATGAAGCACTTACAACTATATTTATAACAAAACGTACACCACGGTACCGCGATATCGAAATCAAAAAATTGCAGTACCCTCAACGATTGAGAATATCTGAACAACAGAAAACCTTTGTTGCTCGCTTTATTTGAACATTTAGAATCTTGTTTGGCCGTTTTCACCGGTCGTACGAGCTATTGTACAGTTCATCTTCCTATCAGTGTCAATGGCAGTGTTTACAAGTTATGCACAGGTAAATACATTAATATATTTTTTTTCCAATAAACAGTTTCTATACCTCTATAAATGTTATGCGACTGACTAAATTGGACAGGTAAGGAACCGTTTCTGTCCGAATATTATGGTGTTTATAAGGTAATAACGCGTACACATCAAATCTAACGAGGCCATATGCAGCATTCGGTGCCGCCTGTATAAAATAAAGTTAACCAGGACCGCACGATTTGCTCGTAACGTTGCCACCGTATGAAACATTAGAACTTCGCACTGTTGGTGCGAAATGTGCAAAATTAGGCCACTTTTCGAGACTCTGTGTTTAAACTTCGCAATAACGTACGCATTATTCTGTGTGACGTTTGTTCTTAAACACCGTACTGCGCTGCGCCCCGAAGACATCCGAAGTATGTACATCATGAACGAAGCCATCAGAGTATCCCAGCAATTTGTATAATTTATAAATACTCGTACTACTGTGTTGGAAACCTCAGTAGAAACTTAAATGAAATCGAATTGCACGCGCGTATAATAATTAAATCGTTCCAAAGTTCTACGAATTCTGCAGCACCAAAACTGCTTACAATGAGAAGTATAAATACAATCGTTGCGTTCCTCGCCGTTGACGAAAATACGTAAAGCTGTAATATTTCATAACATAGCAATTATAATTATTTAAAATACCATTCGGTCGACGATTCCTCGCCAAACCAATATAATGCATAATTCGCTCCGGAATATATTCACAAGGATAATTGGATTCTCATTTGAAACACGTTTCACAGGTCGTCGTTAAAATAGGTGGCACTTCGGTAGTCGGTCAGAGAATGTTTATTGAAAGACGATACGTGATTACAAGACAAGTTAATCCACGGGGCAAGGCTGAGTGGGAGGATATAAGCAGCCCTGCCAACAGTCGCACACGATGGCGGAATGTAAATGGGGAATTCGGCGAGATCTTTCTTCGTAATGAACACAGTTACTCGGCAAGTTGCTGGGTTGTGTGGTAGTTTGCCTTGTGCATTTTACGGTATTCCAGCGTTAATGCGATAAGAGGGAGCAGCCTCAGTCGGGCATTCCTATAAGTTAAATTGTCCGCCTTCTTGTCGCTTGCTAATGTGGGCTGATACTTAAAGCAGTACAATTGCTACAAGGGAAATAATTCTTGCTCCGTTTGAACTTCGATGCTATACCATTTATTTATCGCTCGCGTTTATTCTCCGCCCGAAATTCTGCCGGTCCAGACATTCCTGCGATACTCGCGAACATTTATAGTTGCACGCTTCTTATTTGTGGTAAAAATTTAGAAAGGAGAATGTAATTGAAGATAGACTATCGCTAGAAAGAATGGCTATCAACGTAAGATATTAACGAATATGGAAATATGTTATATAATGCATGAAAGTGGTATATGATGAACTGAAAAGACTCTATTGGGAGCCCAACGAAATGGACAGGAATCTCTATGAAAGGATTCCAGTGAATATATAATAGCTTCGAAAACATTTCGTAAAGGAAAATATCGAAATCTGCTACTCTGAACGAAGAATTTTTACTTAAAATAATACATTCCTACATAATAGATATTGTATTAATTTATTCGAATGCTGGCGTGGTTTATGGTTAAATTGACAGGTCGAAGTAATCAAATTGAAAGTGATGAAATATTTTGGGTACAAAGAACTGGGCGACACATGGGATACAATAATGGTAAAGCTCCACTCCCGCATTAAATACCTAAATACAAGAGGTAACAGCGCAAACCTGAATGAAACATCCCTCGTGTTTGACAAAAACGTACATATAATTTTCAAAACGAATCCTTGAAACAATATACGAACCAAACGCTTGATATAAATAATCTTTCCAGAACGGTAAAAAAGAAAGGAATAAGAAAAAAAATGTGCAACAAGTTATTACAATCGATAACCTTGAAACAAATTTATCGTATTTGTATCGGAAAAAGGGCAGCAAGAGGTAGTGAATATTAACATAAACAACGTTCACCATGCAACCCCCAGGGGGAAATAGATTCCTGCATTCCTGGTCTAGAAGGTTTCTCACTCGAGATAAGATAGCTCCACGGTATAGGCAATAACCTGAGTTGCAACATGCTGTCCTTTATTCAGGATTCGAGCAATAAGGATAACAATAGGGCGTACATACATATATGCGTTGCACACCCCGGAAAGCTGTGACGTTTTCTCCAATTGGGGGCGATATATAATAAAAGCTTCAATTTTCAATCTTGAAGCATTTTACCGCTTCTCCCGAGGCACGTTTCCAAAAACTATTCCAGCTATTCGTGCCATAGAGACTTTATTGATATTGCGATTCTCACAAGTGTAACATAGTTACATACGTGTACGTGTATACATATGCGAGTGCTTACATGGGGAACGTATACGTGTAGAAATTTACTTTCCATTTGTAAATTGTACAAGGGAATGTATACACGTTGATTTTTTTTTTTACAATCTGTGCGTATATAAAGCTTAACCCTTTCGCTGCTAACGACCGCTGTAGCGATCTTGCGCTAATAGTGGACTTATCTCTATGCGCTGGCTACTATTATACAGGACGTCACATCTAAAACAGACTCCTTAAGCGAGCCTTTAACTTTTACAACTTCTCCGACATTACCGCTGAACCTTTGTACTTTGCTTTAATTTTTCGGGAGTCAAACGTCAGTTTAAAGGTAATAAAGTAACGGTTGAACGCGGTTTCATATCAGCATTAAGTTGCAAAAGGAAAAAGTATTATACATATACATGTGCTTAGTGATATAAAATTGTCGACTATGTTGCATACTTCGCAGTAAAACATTTTGAAATGCGCGGTGACAGTCAATTTTCACACAGCGAAAGTGTTAACGCTTTTTGGTGCGATAAACACGAACGACAAACTAATCAATGTCTGAGAATTTGTTCGTTTTTTCAATACATATTTTAAGTACTTCGCTAAGAAAGCGGCTCGATCAATACCTCCGAGTTATTCTTTTAAGTACGTCTCTGTAGATGCACAAGAAGTCTTCGTCGTGTTAATCAGCTAGTAACCTAATTAGGTTCTTCACCTGCCGCTAAGTAGCTTCCGTGGAAGAAAGAATCCTCTTTATAGGTACATTTTTTTGTTTACTTTCCTGTCGTTCTTTAAAAGCACCGAAATAAAATTATTGAGGAAGAAAATACTTCTCGATGTACTTGATCGTACAAAATTATTAATGGATTTACAAAAAAATGTCCTTTTTGTTTCGTTTCATCCTTTCAATTGGAGAGTCAAGTGAAGGATAGACATTAGTTGCTCTGTTCAGTAGTTACAGTCACTGCTTTTCATTTTAGAAACGAATTTTACGCCACTTTATCCAAAATATTGATCAGTTTAAAATATTCTTGATCACAGAGTAATTTGCTTTATAAAGAAATGACATACCTAACTAATCTACAACCAATTGTAAGATATAAAAATTATGTATGCCAATTGAATAGTATTTTTTACCAAAAATACCTCTACTAACAAACCGTGACTATTTGGTAAGGAGAAACAGAAACAAGCAATTAGATTTTATAATTACAAAAAATTTTAAATCTATTATCTATTGAAATATAAATATTCAAAAAAAAATCTACTAAATTACAGTATAAAACATAGAGTATGTATATTTTATATTGCACTGTATGGCGTATATTTACGTATGTATGTATGGCGTGTATTACACAGTATTATGCAGTATAAATAGAACCTTTACGTTTGACCATATTTGTAAGGACAAGTATGCATATCAAGTTATTGTCTATGGAATAGCATAATTCCACAACAGAAGTATTAATAATTCTGATAGTATAACAGTGTGCATTGTATAACGTTAAAACTGTAAACGTGACAAATTTCATTAACATTTAAAAACGACCTAATAATTCCGACAATTTTTTTGTCTAGCCATGCACCAAAATCTATATATGCATACCTACATAATAAATTAAACGTATTACTCGTCGGGAGCTGTGACCATGTGAACGCGCGAAAGGATCAACAAAGGGAAGTTTCGTTGACTTTTAAAAGGTAAAGAATTATCGCAAAATGGTTGTGCAATCAATGCGACTGCAATCGAGTAGTACGTATATCGTTCTCATTGGAGTTACTGGACGTGAAGTGTTTTATCTACGCCGCCACAATTGGAAAAATCTTTGAATACGCCTAGTCAGTGAAGTCGGTCGTTTATAGTCGACCACTTCTAAGAAATCTCTTTCACTAGCAGGAAAAGTGAGACGCCGGAGTGACTTTAACGAGCCAGCGTAACGGAGAATTCGGGATCAGGGAAATATCTTGGCTCCCTAGCCAGATACTATCCAGCTTTTCCGTATCAGCGAGTAAACGACCTCGAACCAACCGTCCTCTATTTCATGTCCGAGGAAAAGTTTCTGTTCGGCAGCGGCCGCAGCCGCAGTCGATACCTTTGGCTGCAGCCAGAAGAATTTCTGATGCTGCGGGATATACATTTATCTTTGAAGATTCTACCAAATTTTCGACACTTCTCGCGTGAACCATGCTTTCCATTTCAACAAATTGAACCTGATTTAATTGCGACAGGAAAAAGTATGTCAGTCACCGGTCGTTCGCTAAACTGGATCGATTGAGAATGTACAATTACAATCAACATTCAACGTCCACATTTTCAGAAGTGCACGGTATTAATTTCGTTAAATACTTATTTGCGCTAAAACTCTTTGATGTTGTCAATAAGTATTCGTTAACTGTCACGTATACGCACGTATGTAAAATGTTTATCCACGGTATCGACCGCTCCTAGATCCTCGGTTACTCATGGTTTCTTTCCTAGACTGAGTAATAATGCAAGTTCGTCTTTGCAGCGAACACCAGTTAATGTTGTCAATGTTTCATCGTAAACCACTTACGACGCCAATCTGAAATAAAGCAAATTGCATGGATCGAACAAACACTTCGATGTATTGTTATATGCTACACATAATTACGCGCAGCACAGATGAATACCTTTCGAATCATTTGTTACCAGATCTCGATTATCCGCTACCTCTCGATTCATTAGGCCCGTCCACCCCGAAATGAATTCGGTTAATCGAAATCCAACAGCGCATTGTTATGCCTCGCAAACATTATGAATTTATTAATTCTATCAATGGATACGCTTCGAGCGTAACGATTCCATTAACGAACTTCAGACAGCAGCAGAGTATATAAAATATGAGAATGAACGCAAGTGAAAGTGCATTACGGTAGAACGGACAATGACATGCCGAACAGAATAATTGGTAGAACAGAAGCGCGTGGGAAGTCGATCGGATAAAGGAAGGGAGTTTATCATACAGTTCGATTCACTAGGAGATTATGATGAATCGCACTTTCGTTTCCACTGTCGTTATTCAACTCCGGCGTAGTTATATAGTAACAATAAGTCACTTGATCGATCGAGCACGGTCACTTGGACCGCCATTGTTCGCCGGTCGGTTCTACCGGTTCGGTCGATTCAACCCCCATAAAGGATTCCGGGTTTTTGCATAATCGAGTGGCATTTCGGCAACTGTCGCGTTTCTATAAACGAGTGACTTCCCTTTGTCCGTAGATCAGATAACGCTAACTACGATAGTACATTACACGAGTGGAAGCCCTGAAATAACGAGTGCACGCCACCGTTCCATGCGCGCCTGTCCACATTTACCTCTGGCAATGCCTATCGCGTACGTAGACGCGGCTGTCCTAATTACCTACGGCCCGGCGAGACGCCTTCTTGCCTGCATGTAAACACCTTCATTACCACTGAACTGCTCCATAAAATACCCCCCTCGAAACCCTACCGTCGCTGCCGACGATTCCCATCGTCTCCTCTACCGTCCACCCTCGAATGCCTGTACGGCGTAGGGTACCGACTCAATCCGCGGAATTCTGTGATTACTTTTTTTTCTCTCCATCGACGACCCTTCTTACAGGTACGGGAAAAGCAATCGCTGTATTTCCACCTGTAGTCGGAGACGCGCGTCGCGACGCGGAAAACAAAAAGATTCGCGTGATGTATGCACCCGGAACGGACGAGTTATATAATCGTGTTACGGTCTCCATGTGTGAATTAATTTAGGGAATTTTAGACAACTGGCTTCGCGTGAGCGACACCATTGCATTATTCATAACCGCGAGCATTCAGCGCGATGAAGCGAAACGACACGCCGCATACAGTTTTTAAATACTTAAATCGAAAGGAAACTAAAGATGCGAAGGCTGTACTGTGCATTTGCATGCTAATCGTTTCGACGATTCACGGGCAAGTGAAGAAGGGAGGATGCGAAACTGTTGAAAGAAATATACGTATACGCGGGTATAGAGATACGGGCAGACGCGAGCGAACACGAAATCTTGGAAACCACGACGTTCTGAAAAGTAATTTTCCATCTACTAAAAATATACGTACAAACTGAGGTAACGTCCTTTCATTCTTGCCATTGTGCATTCTCAAATGCAAGCAGTAACGTTCCTACATGAAATGAACGTAAAGCATACAAAGCTAATTGACATCAAACAAGCTGTGCTCTGTGTTTCCTGACGGTTTCAAAAAATCACGAAAATGTTCGTATCGCTCATTACGCTTATTAGTCCTAGTAGCGTAGCCGAAACGACATATATTATCCTTTTCAAATGAATTTCAAGAACGAAACTATACTGACACGAATTCTTTTCCAACAGATCTTATTTATCATGTACAGAGAGCACGCTCATTTATTGTTAACTGCGCTTGAAACTGTTGAAAGGCAAAATTATTCTACTGACTCAGTTTACATGTAATGAATTTTATCGACTAGGTTTCAAGTGAAGAACACCAGAATATTTAATAGTGAGAAATGATGTCCTACGAAATTATGGAATAGGGTATGTAGGCTGCCATGTCTTCATCCAAACCGTCTTTTATATGTTCGTTTCCTGCAGACAAAAAAAGTATAAAATACACGTGCATACATAAATTGCATAAATTAATAGAATGTCTGACCGAAGGAGCAGTTCAGAGTGAAGGATGCCCTTAAACTAAAGCTCATTTCGAAAACTAATTACCGACGTATTCACTGATTTCAAAAATGCGAGGCGAATTGCCGTCGACTTGCAAACAGCTTTAGAGTTTGAGGGAGGTTCTTTAATGAAAAGCGCGCCGACGCGACGTACACGCTGGGCATTTCTAAGGTGCAGTTTGAAGATTTCAGTGGCATGCATTTTATTAACCGTTCCGATGTTCAAAAGGGAAATACAGTAGAACCTCGGTTACCACGTGTGGCAAATGCGTGTGTGCGAACAAGCAACTTTTTAATAACCGATTGCTGTTTTTCGTTAAATAAATTGAATCAATCTGATACCCTCCTTGCATATGATCACAATCGCTGTATCCTGTTATTGGACGTGGTATGGAAAGCATTTCTCAGAAGTGATTTATATTATCTCTCATTTCTTCACCATATCCCGTAACTTCGAAATTACATGGTTTTCACCATGCTTTTTGTAATATTATTTAACATTCCACTATTGCAATACTATTTAATATTGGACTAACAACGTGTATGTACATCCCACTATGAGAGAGAAATATTTCAAATTCGATTTTCTATATAGTTGTAGTTATGTGTTCCACTTTTTTGTCACAGATCGTCGAGAAACATTATTGGCGGAGATGTTTTTCTATATAATAGGTTCAAATATTCAAACGTATCACGTTCAAATATTCAAAAGTATCTATCTACGTATAGTGTCTATATCGTATCTCATTTTATAATTTTGTTCACTATTTTTTCCAAGTTATAGAAGATGATATTTCCAGTTTACATCCAACAACACTGTTTACTCTTAAATACATTCAGTTATTCACAATTCACATCTGGAAAGACATTTAATTGCTAAATTTTGTAAATAAAATATACACTGTATATTTATATTCGTGTATCTGTTCACACGTTATACGTTGCGAATATTGTGAATATCTCTTCGCAAGTTGCTATTACGCGCGCCTGATCAAACATGTTTGAGAAATGTATGCAAGTATGTACGTTCGAACTACCAAAGAAACACCGCATATTTTTCTCTTTTTGGCAATCGACAGACCGCACCAACGCTAAGTCTGGAGTTCTCCCCTTCATCCCTTCTTGTCCTTCCACCTTCACGATTGAACGTGAGCCCAACATCGGAATAAAACTACGACGAACGCAACCTCCATCACGTTAACGTCTCTCTTCCATCTTCTATCGCGGAGACCATTTATTTCGATCTTAACCAATGTCTTTTCAAGGCTCTTTTCAAATTGCAATGAAACGATTTCGACGTTCAATCAAAATCGCAACGCTATTGACACTTGCATTTCGTGAAAATACGTGCAGATAATATGAAAAGTCATGAATATAAGAACGTCAGGCCGCACACAGGTGCATACGAGTATATGTAAGAACAATTGTGTGGCATGATGGTAATTCGAAATCACAATTCTAGGAAAAATCATTAGCATATTTAGAACGTATAGAACATTGCACTATTTTAAGTATAATTGTACTGTTTTCTAAGTGATATTATTATGGATACTGTCTTTTGTTACACATAAAACATGTTTCTACTCCTGTACAAATTATTGAACAACGTACCTATTATATTCGTTTATTGCGTTCCCAAAATTTGACGTACATCGTTAATATGCGCATAACGCGAACTAAGAGCAACAATGGTGACTATCGTTCGACTGATATTCTCCATTTGACCATAATTCTCTTAGAGGCAACCCTAATCCTTTCGCTCTTCCTTACCTTGATAGGGTTACCATTAATACGCACGTACATACGTAAAAGCGAATTCAACGTGAATGCGGGCATCACTAATAAATTCACTTCAAACCGCAAAATTCTCCTCGACACCAGACGAACACCGCCATTTCTTAACCCCGAATTCTAAATCCGAACGAGACATTCTCAAGCAAATTTTCAGCCGTAGAACTCAACGAGTGTCACTTCCCCGAAACTCAATTCAAAATTAACCCCTGCCTCTATCGCATTATTAAATTACTACACTGCCCTAAAACTTCGCACCCTCGCATTCCCGGCATCTGTCTAGAAATTCCCAGCGTCTCCCTAGAAATCACCACCCCCGGCCCCCGCCCGAAATCCGGCAACTTCAAATACCGATTAAAACGTCTATCAGTTCGTATTAATCGCCCCGCTTGCAAAACGTATCCGCACCTTCATTGCCGAGCGAAATAATTTAACGAGCGCATTAAAGGGCTCTCGAGATCTGTCGGGTCCGTAACTTTTACGCCTCAGAAAAAGATCTCGAACCTCCCCTCGATTGTCGGCAAGCTGGCAGCTCGTGATTCTCGCGTACACGCGCGTCGTGTACGGAGAAGTCTGCGTCGCGATAAGTATCAACGGTCGCCAGCAGAAAAGGGCCTCGCCTATAGCCGCGAGAAAGGCAGAAATCGGCCCTGCCACAGTCTGCCGACGCCGCGGCAGGACTGAAAGTGGCACCAGCGGGCAGCGGCCGGGCGAAGGGGTTGAGCAGTACCCTTGGGAGCTTGCTTGGCTCTCGCGTGTTACAGCACCGTCTCCATGACGGGATCTATCGCCCCATTGACCGCTACTCCATTATCAGGATAGTAACACTGTAACCCCGCTCTCCGTAACCCTGCCCCCACCGCCCGTGTCACCCCCCAACCCCTTATTTTCACGCGCCCGCCGTCACTCGCTTTCTCGCGTGTCCTCTATCACTCCCTGCTCACTCTCTCCCGCCCCCTCTCTCGCTCCTTCTCTCTCTCTCTCTCTGTCTATCTATCGCCCGGTCTATTTTCCTTCTTTATCGGGAAAGCTCTTTGTCAGGGAACGGCCGGCAACGTGAGAAAATATTTTCCGAGGGCGCCTGCTTTATTTCCTTGGGACAACTTTACTCGACGACCTGTTTCCAATCAACCGAACTGCACGCTGTTCCCCCGTGTCGCGCTACAATCCGGTTGCAATTTCAAACTTTTACCCCGATCGTTTAACCTTGGCCCGGAATGTAGACCGCCTTTAATCCAACTTTAATTGCGGAACCTATTCCCGACGAACGAAACGATTTGCCGTTCTGCCACCTCGCGATACAATCGGGATACGCATTCTAACTTCTGTTCCAATCGTTTTATTTTCGACCGTTTACGTGACGTAGGTGTACCTATGTGCGCGTGCACATGGATTGCTGTCAAATTCGACCGTGTCCGTGCGAATACTTTCGCCCCGCAGATTATCGCGAATGCTTTTGCAAATTTAGTCCAGCGTTTGTCATCAGGTTTTCGTGTACACTTTTTGATGTCGACGATTTTCGAATTGCTATTATTTTCCACGAGCGTAACTGGTATGGTTTCGCTAACTTCTGCTGCCGGCATAAGATACGGATATGTATTGTTGTAAAATTACTGGGGGGCGTTTATGTAATTGGGTCGGAACAATAAAGAGTAACAAGAATATATATATTTAAACGTACATAGGGTTCATAAGAGGAAATAGAGACAGCGCATAACGTCGCTCTCTGCCATCGGTAACGAAATTTAAATTGGCCGATCCTCAGGCGCGAAGCTCGGGCCCTGCCTCGACTCAGATGCGTGACATCCTTTATAGTGACACCAGTCGGGTGTCACCACAGTATTGTTAGAAACAGTTCTGAATCAACTTACGGGGTTGAAAGAGTTATTGATCTCAGACTATTCCTTGCGTATAAGGGCGGCGGAAGTTTCTTTTTCTTTACGGTTTTGTGAACAATAAAGATTAATGAAGAAACATAAAGTTCGTTTGGGCGATAATTCTACTATGGTTCGATAATATTCTGCCGTAGCATTCATAATTTTGCGCCTCGTCGCACTATAACTTTATTCCACTGCGATCTTATATTTATCTTTACTGCTCGTTTTCCGTGGTTTATCTGAAAAATGTTGTTGCCACGAATGCCTGACAACAGCGGGCAGAATTCCCTGATAAAATTATCCGAGAACGAATCGGAAATTACAGGCTTTCTCTGCGGTTTTAATGAAAGCCTATTCTCAGCATTTAATACGCTAAATAACTGTGTTCATGTGGGAAGCATATTTCAACAATAAATAAATTATTTGACTAATAACATGCAGGATAAAACTAATCTGTGAACAATAAAAGAATCATAGTTTATTACAATTAACCTGAATTAATAGATACATTTCTCTACATTGTGTAAAAAGTAGTGAGAACTTTTCTATTTTGGATAAGGAACAAAAGAATAAAATTGTTAGATTTATATGAGATTTCAAACTGATATAGTTTAGTATATAAATAAATATAAGAGCCGAGCAATCTGATTAGTATTATTCTCTATGATGTACCCAACAAATATTTCACCAAGTGTATAAATCATAAATTCGCATTCGGCAAAAATATTAACTTGGTTTTAACGTAACCCAAATGACCGAATGTTCGAAGCACAGTTTGAATTATTACCGCGACTCCAAATAGTCCACTATAATCTTTCGGAGTTTACTATGCAATTTCTAGCCAGCAGCATCGCAGCTGGAATTTTTATCAGCAATATTATCATATCTGACCCGTTTTTATACGATCATCTGCATTACATCCCACCTTGCGAAAGGCACTCAACTGATTTATCAGCCGATCGTGAATACAGTCCGCTCGATATTTTTGGAGAGTTCAGCGCAAACAAAGATAATCTTTCAGTCCTGACGTTTATGTTGCTTAGCTGATCGTGACGGAAATATCTTCATACAACTATTTTGTTGCACGAAAATAATAAGATTAATAAGCCATGGAAATTTCGCCTTTTTTAAAACGGTTCGTTCCTGTAAATCATACTTTCAGTTCCGGTGTAATTACGAAGAAGCACATGTGAGCATATAGCGAGAATATATATTTTAGTATTTTTCGCATTTCGAAGAATGCAATTTTTATAAAACCTAATAATTTTACATTGCAGATTGGTGAACTCTTCCAAGCTGAACAATATTTTAACCGTAACGCAGAAACAAACGAAAATACTCCAATAATAACAGAAAGCTAATATACCAATATTGCGTATAGAGTTACGATATTAAGAATACCGATCTCATCCAAGATACACCTATAAAGGATCGATTCTTTTGGGCATCGATATGCTTTAGTACATACAATGCATCCATATTATCGTACAATGATACTACGCTATTTAGAATTGAAATAAATGGAGAAACGTCACGTCTATCATTAATCAATATCCATTCCTTTATATATTTTCATTTTATTTTTACCGATACGATCGGCCTCTTTTTGCCCTTTTTGCATCGCCCGTTCTGCCACACCCTGTGTTTTCGCAAAAGAAATAGTAGCAGTATGCCAGTACATTTTTTTCGTTGGCTGTAAAAACTGATGATACTTTCGGGCAATATCTGTTTAGAGCACTTTGAACGATTTAAGCACTGCCGTCCACGAACACCGAAACCCTGGCTTACACCGAGCTAAACGCTTTTGCAAACTGAACACACTTCGGGGATAGTGCCGGGCGCAATGAAAAACAGTTGAACGTGAATTAATCGTTTTAACGGTGAATGGAGAAAGAATCCGCGAGCGTGGATTAAAGTCGTGGATGTCGTTGGTAGCGTTTCTCTCCCATCCAACGTAAACATCAATGGACCAATCGTGATATTTCGCAAATTTTCGTGCGCAACACGGACGCGAAGCTCGAACCGTATTGACAACCTAATAAATATTTAGCAAATTTACGACGAGTAACGAGTTATCGGTTTTATTTTTTATTAACGGTAGTTGGGTCGTATTGTCTGCTACAAAAATAATTGGAACTGCCGCGAATCAGTTAAACGAGATGTCCAATAATGAACGTTGCCGACGTATACGCAAGTACATTTTCGTGAAACGGAACAATACATTTGCGTGCACTTGTGATACGAGCTGAAACGAATCTCTATACGTGGCAGCTAGCTATTTGAACTTTAATGAATTGCTTATTGTTTGATTGTTTTTATTATTAACTGGCCTAGACGATGCTTCGTTGTCGCAGTGTTTCTTTTATAATCAATTAAAATTCGAATGGTTCAAGTTTCGATTTGTTCTTTCATTTAATTCTATCGCGGCATAGTATTTTTAAATTAGCCGCTGCCTCCGTTAATTACGGGTCCAGTTCTTTTTTCTAATTAATCAACTTTAATCATGTACAACTGTTATTCGGAAAAACCGATCCAGTTGTTTTCAAATTAAATAATGTAATGGAAAATACCTTCGTTTTCAGATCGATTAACATTTCTAAACCCGTCTAATTATGTTTGTCACTCAAGAGGAAACGACAATTCCTAACGATCTCTGCTAGTCACACTTTTTAATGACTACGCGATAGTACGAAAATGATAAACACAACTGAAATCAACATTAACGGTATACGTCGCGTGGAGAATCTTGTAAAGAGAATATGTACTACTTGGGCGAGATTCACGAAAGTGGTCGCAGGTTATGAGCTGTTCTCAGAGAATTCCATAAGCTTGTAGCCACGAGAATGCGCAAATTAATTACAGGCCAGCTTTTGATTGTGCAACAATGTAGATTTTGGTACAGGTATAATTAAATTATACACCCTTTATGTGGTTCAGTAACCTAATCTTTGATTTTCGAAAGGAATCGCTCGTATCGAAGTGCACACGTTTGTTAAATTAATAATCTATACATATGTATGATCGTTAAATTACAATACCTTTAATTATTATACATGTTACATCAACATATTTATCATTTAAAGCTGCAATTCGTTAAAAAAATTAATAAATATATAGTATATAGACTATATATTTATATACTATATATGCACCCTGCATGTCCGTGTGTGTATGTGAATAAAATACCAAATATAAAATACTGAATAAATAAAGTTAAATAGAGAATGCCCACTTTCTCTGCGAAATTCGTCGCCTGTGGTACTTTATATTATGCATCTAGTTTTTTCAACACAGCCGTATATATCTGAACGGTGGGCGTCAATTTTTATTACTTGTGGTAAGTTTGTACGGGAACTATTTCCTTTCCTTCCGAATATTTCTCATTTCACGCAAACGATTGGACACGATTGCTTTTTTCATGCCAAATTATTCTGTGACTTCGCGAAAAGTTGAATGAATATCTAATCTCAAAATGATAGCAAATGATATTATTACCTATTTTATGATATATAAATGATAAATGATATCATCATATATGACGAACAATTGCAATTCTCAAAATATCAACATAAAAATGAATTACTCTCTTATTTTACGCTTGTTAATTCTTTTGTACCGTATGTTACTTCCACGCAAGATCGTACGAACTTTTTGTAAGCTATGTTTTGTATCTCCAATATTTTCTGAAACAGCGAGGTGAAAAATGCAAGTTTCTTTCTTCAAACTTAAACTCCCACGTCTAAAAAGCAATTTTATGTTTGGTTCCTCTACAAAGTACAAAAATCAATGTCAGAATTTCGTCGACTTTTCTGCTGCAAAGTGAATATTATGAAGCTTTACAACAATGTTACACTATTGCATATTAAATAGCCAAACGTGTGATAAATTATCAGCCTTGGTATCCTTGTGCAAAATAATATTTATTAATAAAAGAACAGTACGACAGATTCAATATAACTTCATCATCGCAAAGTAACATTATACGTACCTTTATTAAAGATCCAAGGAAGGCTTTGAAAATACTTGTTTACTGCACTCCCATTAATTACTATTGACCTTCATTATATTTCGAATAAAAGTCAATGCAGGCATCCGCTATGACCTTTGAACTTCTATAAAAAACAGTCCGCAAATTTGGTTCCTATCCATGTTTCGCTTTGACGCGAAAACTTGTCATTCTCGGATAGAACAGTTGAAACATCGTCGACCGAATTGTAGCTCTCTAATTTCAAGCTTGAAATAAATGTATAATTAGCATTATTCACCGGCGTATCTAACTGCGACATTTTGAAAGACCTCACACGCTCGAAGGAACACCGTTTCGTACACAGCAACGTAATATCTAATAATGCTTCGGTGAAAAGCAAAGTTGTTCGATATATTTCAATGTCTATCCATGCCCTAATTCTAGTTGCTTCCTTCGCGTTTTCATTCCAATGACTTCCGAACAGGCAAATTCGAAATATGTAGCTAATGCGACGAGGCAAATTGTAATGCAATTAAAGGTACGTTCCGAATTGTGAATGAAAACAAACGAAAATTCCTTGTGTCACAGATTTTGTATCGGTTCTCTCCATACGTACAACACGTACGTGCGTAAGAGAATTTATTGAGGTTCGAAATGCCACAAATTTGTAATGTTCATAGTACAACGATGCATTCATTTGAAACTGTAACCGCAATTCTCTCGGGTCCACTTTTCCCTAATTGTCAAACACGTTGCTTAGAATGATCGAAGCAATCAACCTGACTTTTCCGAACATTAATATCCTTTGATGGATATAAAAAAAAGTTCAATGAAGATATGCTTGATAACGTCTACAATGTTTTGGTTCATGACGTTTCGCGTCGATGATAAGTGCAATCAAATATTAATATAACACGATTTATTGTAAGCATACATTCAATTTATCTAACATTACCTAAAAAAGCGTCTGTATCCTTTAAATCTACTCTGATACCATCATTCGAATTTTCCTCTCAGCTGGTTTTCAACATTACTTGGAAAATACTATTAAAAGCAGATTTAATGATAGTGAAATTTCATTTCGACAAGCAATTTCTTTTCATATTTCGGTGACACTTCGCCCATTTATCAATACGCTAATGCAATCAGGCATTTATTATACAGTCCATTACTTTGTGATGGCCAATGCATTGTCAGAACGGTTTTTGCTTTGTTTTTTTACGCACATTGTTTCGATACAACCAGGCTAATGATTTTCCTATAAAGGCTAACGATTGACGTTTGGCTATAGTAGAGCACGGAAATGTGCAGAAAACCCATTGCTGAAGATTCAAATGGTGTCACATAATTAACAGACTGAAAATATAACTGCACCTTCGAATTATTAATTTATCAAATTATTCATTTTAATAAATACCATACAAAGTTATCTAGTTCCATTCTTAAAACGATAATAGTTCAAAACTAATTGCTCCATTTCATTTTGTTTTGTATATTTCATATTTCATTAGTACTCTTGAATGGTACATGTATCATTTATACAATTTGCAAAACCCTTGTGAACTTCGCTAAAACTTCTCTGACAATGCAGAAAATTGAATTTGATTTGAGTGACACGTTCGAGGTTTTCAATAAATTCTGTATTATAAACAAACTCGTATATGCAGTTTATTTGGGCTAAAATTGAACAAAATTTAGTAACTAATAACAAATATATATATATATAACATTTAACCCACCTTTAATCACTTAATTTCGATAAATTATTTCCACAGGTAGGTACTGAATATACGACTACCTATGGAATTGTCTGTATGTATATCTACTTTGTCCTTCATATTTCGTTCTACATATTAAAATTCTTAACATAAATCCTCCCGATTCAAGCAAAAACCGATGTCCCACAGCATATCTTCGTTCATCTTTATAATTAAAAGACACAGACCAGATTTTCTACAATCAACGTGTCCAATCGTGTATTTCAGTCGACTATCAAAATTGAAGAAGGAATTGATGAATCAGTTGAGAACACTACACGATACACGTAATCTTATGTATATACAATATGTATATAGACACGTGTCTATGCCAATATACCTGTGGACGCTCCACACATGAATCGTTATTAGCAACCTAGTCACGTAACCGAGGAAATCTCAACAGATAGAAGCGAACTCGTAGCATGGACTCGAAACGTTGAGCAGTCCATATGGGAATACACCTTTTCGCTCTCCGATCTAGTAAACGTCGAACAGTTCAACCCTATCGCTAGGGGGGGCAGGGGGACGCCGTTGTCAGCGAATTTCGGGGCGAACTGCATGAGAACTCTGGTAGCATTCAAATTTTCGCCCCTCTGCTCTTCGATTCGTGTTACTGCACGAACAACAATCTTATTGTTGCTTATTTCTTCACGTTCTGCGGATAAACCAGATATTCATATTAACCATTTATCCTGTATTTATCGAGCAGTGACTTTATATGGGATATTCAATGCTGAAGTATAAGCAGAATTGGGTAGCTGTTTAATTAAAAACCATTGAATGGAACACGTATATACAGTTATAACAATTGATACTCTTATCTGTTTGAAAAATATAAGCAAGTTTATTGCGTAGTGCAAGTGCAAGTGCACTTCATTAAATATGAAGGAACACAGGGGCAGAAGTGGTTGCCTCTTGAATTGCCAGTATATGAAAACGAATTCTTTATTGCGCTTAAAATTTAAAAACATGCGAGAGTCACACGAGTCGAACGCACACTTAGTAGAAAATAACAATTATTTCACTAAATTGAACGTATCCTGTATCATTCTAGAGCATGTATTCCATAAATAATAAATTAAATATATTGCCCAAGAACATTAAGCAATAATAATTCTGTCATTTTCTCATCTATACAGGGTGGATCACGTAAAGTGTTACCACTCCCTAAAAACCTACTGCAGCTTTTCTTTTTATTATAATAATATTTTTTATAATAATATATCCCCCTTTTCTTTTACCATTGCTATTTACAATACTAAACACACCGGCAGTGTATATTAATTATTTTACTATATCACGTAAAATATTTCTCCATTTTCTTCGATGAGTACCCCAATAAAATTGTTCCAAACTCAGGATACAATTTTTCGTACTCCGCATTTCGAACGGTTCAATACTTTTCTATTAGATTTAACTTGTGGCATTACAATAGCCATTCCATTATTTTCATGTTAGAGTAGTCTTGTACATGTTGTAAGTGCATACGTTCGCAGCGTTCTTTGAATCGTTGTCACGCACAAATATAACATTCTTTTCAATTATTCTCGGTTTCCAGAGTGAATAGGGTTGTCGCGTAGAGCTCGCTATAAAATGGTTAGTGTCCTGGCACTTTTGTGCGCCAGCACAGATACACAGAAAGTGTTGAGAGCTGCATCGAGGCTCGAACAAAGGTGTCAGACATATTTCCCAGATTTATGATCGTGATTGATTTTCCGACATGAGCAGTGTGTGTCGGCAAGGTATTACTGGAAGCAAACGCAGATGAGTACGGTTGCGGCAACCGTGGGCGATTTATAACGTGACAAATACAGATGGAGAGCTTCTTGAAGCGTAAGACGTCGGAAACATTCTTCCAGTTTTCAATAGGCTTTCCTCTCCGTTTCTGTCGCATATAAAGTAATAATGGGAAATCGAGCAAAACATGTCCGTTCAGTTACCCGCGTACATCCCCAATAGCATTGCGCCAACCGATAGCATTAAAGTTTCACAAAAATTCCATCGTATCGTTGAGACTTTTACTCACAAGGCACGCCTGCCTTGACAATCGCGGAATAATAAAGTAAACGATTTAGTATTTACCTTAACTGCCGTTTTCGATTTGTGATATGTGCTAATCCCGTTTCAAAAGAACGCGGCCCTGCTGGCTTTAACAACCGGATTTGCATCGATTAAGTTTTATCTGTAACCCGTTTTTATACTGCATTCATCGTTTAGAATTGAGATTGTAGGTCGGATTCGCGGTAGTAAGCCCTGGGCGATGTATCTCCATGACAGATGACAAATGATGCTGTTTTTTGCTGTTCGTTATAGAGTTTGTGGCGGCCTTTCATGAGGCAAAGTCGGCGAGTCTGCAACACCATTTTCTGCTTTCAAATGGGAGGTCAGAGTTGAATGTAAACTAAAGTGTCTTCATTGTCCGATTAAATCGCAGGGACATTAACTTGCAAGACCAAATATAAAAGGGCAAAATTTTTCAAACAAGAAAAAATGGTGGGAGTATTATGACATATAAATCTGGCAAGAGATGAGTTCTACAGAAGGGTCTTATGAAACTTGGGTTTTTGGCGGATTTTTTAACTGATTAAAAATTGACAATCGATCGCATAATTATTATTGTACTTTTTTAATTACTCTAATTGCAACGTTCTATTCATCTTGATCCCTAAACGATCCCGGACTAAATTGGTACCACTTCGTCTATAGAAACTAAGACACGCGATAATTAAGGAACGTTCTTTTATGGAGAGTTCAATATTTATGATCCGTTCTAAATTCATCATTTAAGCCATCAATATTTATAGCTAGTCTATTGAGTCTCAATATTTCAATTAATAATTCTGCTGAGAAGCTTGCCAGAATATTGATGGCAGCTGTAAGCCCTAAGAAACAGAAGTATTACGTTAATAATCGGTAAGTTATAAAAGCCTTAATTGGGTACAGAACCCAAGAATCGAGAACTTTTCGTTAACAAATAAAGTAAATGTGCAAATTATACAGGATGTTCCGTAACTACCGCAACATCGGGAAACTGGGGGTAGCGGAGGTGATTCTGAACAACTTATTCCTTGCCCAAAATGTTGTTTCAAGCTTCGTTTTTGAGTTATTAACCACAAACACTGCCCAATTAGAGCGTCTGTACAACGGGCACTCTGGCGTCAACCTCTGTATTGTGCTCGGACGTGTACGAGGGCGTCGAGACTATCGAGGAAAGGGTCCGCCAAATGTTACGTCGTTATTCATTCACAAGATATCAACTAATTATTCTTTTCGTCAATCGACCATGGCCGTGGTCGTTATTCATGAGTAACGAATAATTCCACATTATCCTCAACTTCAGACGTTGGAACATTTGCCATGAGCCACTTGGACTTGTCTTAAATTATATCGGCGGACCAGGGCTATCTCCTCCAACAGGACCAACGATATGGCATTTGTCGTTTAAAAGTTATTAACAATAGAATTATCGGCAATAACGCACTCCGGGTCACTGCAATTGCTTCGCCTTCTGGTGGCGCTAGATCAGATATCGACATCTTAAACTAAAGCTGAAGGATGCCGCTACACGGCAACCAATGATTTATAAATGCTACATGCGTTGATCATTTTGTATAAACAATTTAAATATTTGTTTGAGAATTTCACGAAAGCTATACACGTTGGCCGATCTAATGGTGAATCAGATTGTTTCTTGAACCGAGAGCTTCAATTCGAGAATTAGTTGATTAAAATCGACCCAGCAGAAGCAGAGATAATTGAATTTGTTTAACGAAATAATAAACAAATGCCATTATTTCGACTTCCACGCGAGCTACATCAATGATCAGAGGACATAAATTAAAGCAAGCTCCATCAGCTACCATCTCCCATAGGTGGGAACACTATTTCATAGGCAGTTCATTTGTCACAAACAATTAAACAGTTCAAATTGTTGTTACGGCGAACTGCATGCAGTCACATTAACGGGATATTTTTTGTCCTTTAGCTTATTCATTTCCTTTTCTTGCGAGACATCGTTGATTACCAACGGTAGAGCAGAAGCCGAGATAATAATTTTCAAAAAAATTTTCTCTAACGATAAGTCGAAAACGGTACAAGTGGCGCCATCTCGCGTTTGCGGCCTTTTTCGCAGTTTTCCTCACCGCCAGAACCGAATTCCTGTATTACATCGTTAATTTAAACAATTGCGTGTTTCTCGGCTTCTACTGCGTACTTCTTAACCGGACTTCTGTTAAATTATATCGACGGACCATGGCTATATCCTACAACAGGACCAACGATATGGCATTTGTCGTTTAAAAGTTATTAACAATAGAATTATCGGCAATAAGGCACTCCGGGTCACTGCAATTGCTTCGGCTTCTGGTGGCGCTAGATCAGTTATCGACATTTTAAACTAAAGCTGAAGGATGCCGCTACACGGCAACCAATGATTTATAAATGCTACATGCGTTGATCATTTTGTATAAACAATTTAAATATTTGTTTGAGAATTTCACGAAAGCTATACACGTTGGCCGATCTAATGGTGAATCAGATTGTTCCTTGAACCGAGAGCTTCAATTCGAGAATTAGTTGATTAAAATCGACCCAGCAGAAGCAGAGATAATTGAATTTGTTTAACGAAATAATAAACAAATGCCATTATTTCGACTTCCACGCGAGCTACATCAATGATCAGACGACATAAATTAAAGGAAGCTCCATCAGCTACCATTTCCCAAAGTTGAAAATATTATTCCATTTGCAGTTCGTTTGTTATAATCAATTAAACAATTCAAATTGTTGTTAGGGCGAACTGCATGCAGTCACATTAACGAGGTATTTTTTGTCCATTAGCTTATTCACTTCTCTTTCTTGCGAGACATCGTTGATTAAAATCGGCCCAGCAGAAGCCCAGACAATAATTTTCAAACAAATTTTCTCTAACGATATGTCGAAAACGGTACAAGTAGCGCCATCTCGTGTTGGTGGCCTTTTTCGCAGTTTTCCGCACCGCCAAAACCGACCTCCTAGATTACATCGTTAATTTAAACAATTGCGTGTTTCTCGGCTTCTACTGCGTACTTCTTATCCGGACTTGTGTTAAATTATATCGACGGACCATGGCTATCTCCTCCAACAGATCCAACGACATGGAATTTGTCGTTTAAAAGGTATTAACAATTGAAATATCGTTAATAACGCACTCCAGGTCACTGCAATTTTCCTCGGTTTCTAGTGCGTACGTCGAAACCATAAATGACCTCCTTCCTAAAAATCAAATTTACCCCCGCACCATCGGTTCAGCTAAATCCTAGTCAGATCCCACAGAATTCTAGTCGGTACGACCCTAGACTCGTAGGTCCATCTAAAAGTTGGTCAGAAAAAGGATAAGTACAGTAGGTATAACACTGTTATAGTAGTATTTACAGAAATAGCGAATACCACCGAGCGCTGCCGTCGCCCCGACGCGAAGTGGAGTGGGTCGGTCGTCGCGCGGCGAGATCGCCGTCAGTCTCCATTGAAGCGTTCCAGCGTGAATTAGCGTATGTAGTTGAAGGTTAACGACATATGTACCTCGCTCTACAACATAATAGCACCTCGGGGTTTACTGTACCATCGTGTACGCTTCATTATTATTCTATTAATATCTATACATTTGCTTCTATTAATTAATTCGCCTTTAACTACTAATTGTCCTACTATCGCAGCAGTAGATTAAACTTTAATGATTAAAATCTTTCTTGCGTCTCCTTACCTGGACGAATAACCGATCATCCAATTGAGGATGGACGCGTCTTTGTCCAGCATCGAGATTTTTTTAATATGAGATTAGCTAGTCGTTTGGTGTAACATCTTGTTAACTAATTTATTAGTTTAAATGGTTCTCCGAATCTTTATTATATTTTGTTCAGTCACTTACATACTGCTTTTGCGACTTTGAATTGGATTCTGATTTTGGAACAGGTCCATCACAGGTCTATAGTTTTTATTGCTGATATAATGGATGACTGGCTGGCAAAGAATAATATATTGAGGCTGTAGGAATGGTGTATTGAGATACAATTACTGCGATGCATAACAATCATTACGATGACATATGATGAAGGACTGGTAAAATTTAACTTATTATCCCAATGGTTTATGTATATATCTTGTTATATGACGATTGGTGTTGGTGAAGTCAGTGCTTGCTTCGTCAAAGTTCTTTTTATTATTTGTTGAGCGCAATCGCTTTTAATAGTAATTAAATATAAATAACAGTAAAGAGTCGCGTAATTAGAGTCAGTGTTTGCACCGAAATAATACTCTCGTGAGATTAGAATCACGTTGTTTATCAAATAATAAGTGTTCCATTAGAGTCAGTGTCCTGTTCGGCGAGTTCGGGCTTTCATCCATCAACTTGACGAGTAAGCATCTCCTTATTTCTTTAATCTTTTATTGCAATAATCATTTATATTTAACACGTCATAAAAGTATTGAAAATACAAAGATTTTAATATTTTCTGCTCTTTTTGAATGTTTCAGCAACTTCTATGGCTTCGATGGTGACGAGCTTGGTCGCACCCCTGGTGAGTCTGCAACCGGTGAGTGGCATTCTTTACAGTTCCTCTGATCACTCAATCATGTCGCAGGATGAAAGGTCCGAACCGACACGGGTGACTGGTTGTAATTACGTAGATTTTTCTGGCAAGCACTGTGACCATGGGCATATGGAAATATACTCATGAGTAGAAACTTCTTTACTGTTTTATATTATATGAGGATAGGCCTTCTTGTACAACGCGTTTCTAAATAGCTTGACAATTTTAAAAGAAATCATATTTAGAATAAAATATATCATTATATATCATTTTATGAGAGTCTTTCATTGAGTACGTATGAAATGAATATTTAAATAGTTATTAATTATTAAATGAATATAAAGTAACGTCCAGTATCATCATACGTGCATTAGTTTGTAGTGGAGACGTCGAATACCCTTCGACTTCGTTTGTTTGTCAATTGCAATTAGTGCATAGTTATAATAATATATTTCTTCTTTTTTCTACTTTGATTGAATACAGAGGAAAGGTACTTATATACATTGTCAATTTGTTGAAACTGTCAAATAATTTTATTATTCGATATTCATATTATTCTTTAGCGTATAAAGATATCAATAAATTCACTTCTTCCGTACAAGATAATCATTAAACCTGAATGTACAAGAAGACAATCAACTTTAAAACTAACCTTGCGATTTAGAAGAAATACTTTGATGACGGGAACGCCCGAGGATGTTTCAATTTAATTCAAAGTATTTTAAAGTGTAGTCTTGCAATAATTTATCTAATAAAGTGAAGCCATTGCATAACTTTCTAATAAAGTAGAGTCATATATTGATCTGGTATATATACATACGTATATTTTGCCTGTAAGAAAATCGGTATATCTTTATCATCTTTTTAGATGTGGATTTCCAGGTTTAACCCTTTCCGTGTTCCCTGCCCGGATCCCACTCACGTGCCCCGGTGCAACTTGGGTGGGAAAACGGTGGTAGAGCATGATGATAATTTTTATCTGTTTGCCATTTTTTTAAATATAAGTCTAGGTAGGATAGGTAGTATACTTTCTGGTGTGACTGAGAGACATAAGTAGGTAGGCACTATTTCGCGTATTCAACCTGTTTCAGAAAATCTGATTTAAAAAGTCAACGGTGCAGCTGTGGCGTGAACGAAAATGCGTTCGCCTCTGGCTTTTCCTCCGAAACGGAAAACGCCTTACAGTATGCTCGAGGTTGCATGCGTGAACGAAGAACGATTACAATTTTAATCGTCATCATTGCGATTTCCCGTAATCGCAATTTTTACGATTTTATTTGGTCGTGATTCGGTCGCGTGCGTTCCATTTAGATCCGCTATTTAGACTCTTTAATTCACCTTTACAAGTTTCCTTTTTTATTTCCGAGTAGAGCCTCCAACCTAGTTTAAGTTTCAGCTGGCCCTCGGTTGCAACGAAAAGAAGGTACTACATGCCGAAGAGACCCGACAAACTGTCGCTCAAGAGGGCAACTACTAATGGCTCCCCATTCTTAAAAATAATGGGGAATCATTCTGTGCTACTACTTTGTCACTGTGCTTGCGTTTTCATTGGTAGAATTTTTATTTGCACTTGGCCGACGCACATTCCGGCTCAACGATACAGCCCTCCCAAAAATATCGTATTGCTTTAGAGTTGTGAGAAACTTGAGAACGGGTCTAATTAGAGTTGCGCTACGATGTCGAGATTTTTCTTGCAATTTATCCGTTCTTATTGTTAGTTGAATTGTAGTATTTTATAACACATGTTACGTATGACAAAGTTTCTAGTGTTGCAGAAATTATTTTCGCGTCTTGAGCCTTCAGCTAACTTTTCAGGGGATCTTCAATTATCTTGTACTTTCATATTACAAATAATATAATATTTACTTTCTATCGGTCTTAATAAATAGTGTTGCGAAATGATTGCTTCGAGAGTTCCAGTTAGCGTTGCATTGATTAATGTTCGCGTTTTTAATTAGAGTTGCGAATACCTGTCCCTAATTGCTTCCAATTGAAAGCCACCCTGGAGGGTGGCACATGATCATCAGCCAGATATCATGGCTGCCCAATTTTGGCAATTCTTGTTCCAGTTTGTTCCAGTTTGTCTTTGTTTCAGAAGCATTGAAAAGAATCATCTAAAGAAGAGGATTGCTTAACATATGTGTAATATGACCACACTCTCACCCTGCCCCTGCCCCTGCCGCTGTACTTTTACCCAATTACGGGTGTTAGACAAGTAATTAGGCAGGCCCAATTATAAATCGAGCAACACGTTCAGTTCTTTATATAGGTAGGATTTGTTTGAACACATATTCTTAGATCTTTATACAGGCAGGTTTTACATGAATGGAAATTATTAGACTTTTAATTAGGCAGGGTTTATGAAACTAAAGATTGATTCTATGTAGGTAGGATATTATTGAAATTGTTCTTTTAATTGAACTCTTAGATGTTATACTAGATAGGGTCATACTAGTTTTGAGTTAGGTCTTTAGTGATGTAGGGCACGTTTGAATCTAATCTAGTATTTAAGATGGGAGGCTTTATTTTTAAGCTGTGTCTTAGTTTTTAAGAAAATAGTGTTCACCACTGCAATAATATTTCGTTGTCTAGTTCTTAAGATCGTAGGATATATATTTTTTTAGTTTTATTTCAGGGAATTGAATCCTCTTGCAGATTTTCTTTCAGGTTTCCTTCTGATATTTGAATATCAGCTTTCGGTCGTGAATTTTCTAACTACTCCTCTTGTTGTCTTACTTGAACTACGGTCAATTAGCGAACGTTCTACAAATTGACAATAATACGAGATTTTTGTTCCTTACAAATGATAGTAGAATTAGTTTTCGCGTAATTGGAGGGTGGAAGGGCTAGTGTGGGTCTCCAGGCACAGTAACCTCCACGGGGTGAGACCTGGGCAATCAATTATTTACTGTATAATTATTAAACGTTTAAGAGACTTTGATAATAATGTGGATAATAATTCGTGCGAATTGACTGCGTATTGCACTTAGGATACAATGTACAATAATGGCCGCTTAATGTTCGTTCTTTTCCCCCAATTAATTTCGCCGGGATATCGTCACCAATCGTTGGACCTACTACGAATCGGAGTACAGATTATATAAGACTAATCGTTTGCAGACACGTTTAGCGCAAGAATTGTCTTATATTAGTAAACGAGTTACTTCGTCACTATCTTTCTCATTGTGGCAATTTTATTGTCTTTGGATTAAAAAATATACGTCTCATATTACTGCACGCTCAAGTTCGTAAATAGTTGTACATCATTCAATGTCATTTACCAGAAAATAATATAAAGTATTACTTTCAACATTGTTTCGTCTATTGATATTACAATTCAAATATGAAAACTTGTTATAATGCATTTTTTAAACATTTTTTTAATTAACATTAATTGTTTGATATCCATTGCCGCTTTTCGTTGCGGCAAGGAACAAAAGAATTGTTTAAAATCATTTGATTTTAGCATTTAGCGTTTCCTATAATCTGCTGGTAACGTTGCGAGTGACAGAGAAATGGTAATTGGACCTGAGGTTCCAGAAGTTTTGGCCGACAAAATACATTGTTTGCCTTGTCTATTCCTATATCTCGTCGGTGCCTCTAACAACTTCTGGAATGTTTCTTTAGTGCCATCTAATGGATGCGTTTATAAGCCACGTATATGAACATGAAAGAATTCGTACAATAGTGAATCGACTAGTCTGTTAGTACGAGGTATCGATACGGTGGTGCTGTTGTTGCAATGCAAAAGGTTTGCATGTCGGGCGGGTCGAATAGATGATGTAGAAATCGAAACTACGGCAATTTTTAGCATTCGTACCAGTGAAAGATATTTTACAACAAAAGGTGAATGCTTTGCACATTTTTGCGATACAAGTGAAACGAATGGAAACTCTGGAACGCGTAAATATAACTGCTTGACAGATGAACATTCTTCAGTGACTTTGGTGTTAAACGTTCTAACATGAATATTTAATCATTACACTTTTCGAAGTTGCTTTATATATTTTACGATTAACTTGTTTAATATTTAACGATCGCAAAGGCCATTTTATGCATATATTTTCGTCGGTGGATAGGACTGGCCTGAAACTGACGTCACAGGACAGAAATCAATAATCGCAGTAAACTCGATTGCGGTTCCGTTAACAAGTTTCGCGTAACCCATCGAGAATCTTGCTATTTTGCAATGCATTCGATACCGTTATTCGTGCATCTTGAATTATTCCATTTCTAAACTGTTTATAAATATCGTTTAGGTAGTAACACAAAGTAGAACAATGATGTCTGACAGAAAAGCAGAACTTGAAAGGAAAAAAGCCAAGCTTCAAGCTATTAGGGAGGAAAAGGAAAGACGGAGGAGAGAAAAAGAGCAGAAGGATGTAAGATATTTTTCCTTCGATTTTACATCTACTATGCCGTACGTTTTGTTCATTCTATGAAACTGTTACTAACAAAAGGTGGAGGAAGCAACGGTACGCGCTGCGGGCGTTGATAAAGATCAACGCAAAGAATTGGATGCTATGCTGTCATCTTTGGGCGTAGCTCCGGTCTCAGGTAAATGTGCTCTTTTTGGTTTTAATTTATTCTGTTTGTACATTTAACATTCTAATCAAAATTTTATTTTCTTCATAGATGTATTATCCAGTTTATCTAGCATGAATTCTTTGACACCGGAGCAAAGCGCTAATGCTACTCCCGATGCTAGTTTGCAACCGTCTAGTATAAATTCTGCTCAAAGGTATTTATATTATATTGAAGAGGTTCTAACGATTACTGATATTAAATTGTACCTACTATTATATAATTTCTATGTTTATTGTACAGCAGCAGTGCTAGGAAAAAGAATCGAGAACTTACGATTGTTTCCGTAGCACATACCAATATTCCACCAAAGGAACCAGTGGTATACACTAAACAAACACAAACTATCCAGACATCACACACATCTCACGACGGTGAGTCGCTATATTCAATGTTTGATTTACTGCACTCTGTGTTACTTCCAATTGTGAGCAAACAATTGTACTTTAATCATTTGACAAATTTTAGCACTAGCATATTACACGATTGTTAATTTCAACTGAAGTTACAATGTAGCAGTTAAAAAATCGAACAATTCATATATTTGACAATGTTGGCAAAATACGTGTTGCAACGTGTAATTTTTTGAATTGGTTGCATCAATCTTTAATCCTTTGCATTCTCAAATATCGGTTGCAAATTTATCGAACTTTTATAGAATATGTGCAAATCTTTCAGAAAATGCGTAAATGCCACTAGCATTATTCCCACCACGCAGGGAGAACCAAAGCTACGCGTGGGTCTTTTATTTTCATTGATACAATTGGTGAAGAGTACCGGTGTATACGAGTTTGGGTACCATTGCTTAATACTTTAATCTACGGTCTCACTGTAATGCTGGGGATAGTACAGATCGCGGATACGTTGTAAAAATGTTAATACAAATGGAATTTGAATCATTCATATTGCACGCGTGTATACGACCATGTTTTCAAATCGTCCTTTTTCTTTAACGCAAAAAAGTATATATTATTAGGGATTGTAAATTTCGAAGCGGTGAATTCGATGTCATATTTTATACTTTCGAGATATTATTATACGAATGCAAAGGATTAAAATGTACGGAAATTTCAATGTTTTAAGAGATTCTATATCACTTTCACATATGCCTATATAAGGTTGAATATGGTAAAGTGGGTGGTGTGTATAAGATTGCATATTTCTAAAATATATTTGCCATTTAACGAAATGATAATTCTCTAATACAGTTGCCGAGTATTAACAGTATCGTATGATATTTTAATTAATGTGATATATTGATTGTAATATACAATCAGCCACATGAACGTAACTTGTTCTCTTTATAACATTGATTTTATTGTGATAACAATGAGAATTACTTGATTCGTTCATATTATGTTTTATGATTAACTTTAACTAATGAGGAAACTTACATATTCACGAACCACGTTCGTATTTAAAAGTAGCATGTGACATATATCCAGCCTTATTGACTTTTAATATTTTCTTTCATTGTGTGTGTGTGTGTTAACTTCTGTTGAGTCCAGCTTTCAACAGCTTTCAACACTTTTTAAACACAGAATATTATTGAAAAGATATCTACTTACCCTTTGCTGTATTAAAAAAAAGTAATTATATTCATGAATGCAAAGCATTTGCTCAAGTAATACATAAACTATTTCAATTCTGCATGCCATTTTTCTAATTATAAATATTATTTTTTATGCTACAAATAAATAACAATAACGAGTGGAATTTCCATTTCGACAGAACTTTGACACTATATTATATAGGATACAATAATTATATTTTAATATGGAAGACACTGTGCGTGTCTTCAAACAGGGGAAATATTATTACAGTTTGTACATAGACTTGCTGAATCGTTTTGTAATAAACGTATTATCTAAGGGCATTTTAGCAGTAATACAGTTAATCCTGTGGTGTTTTTTTTATTTCTTATACATATTGGTGGCTCTGAATAACACCTAACACAAAATTGGGTTGTGGAAATATTATTTTCCCGTGGTGGTGGAAACTTTATATATTCTCTTTTCTGTGTTAATATTTTTCATTTCCGTTTTATTAATCCGCAACTTCAGTTGGCCGTAAATATAATTTTTATCCTTCAGTTATCTTTCACGTTCCTTTTCGTATCGTAGAAACAAATGAAAAACTAATTAATTTTTTATCGATTATTCAATCGTTCCATTTTTTGTAACACCTACTTTATTACACACTTCTGATCAAAAGAGTACTTAAATATTACCCAACAGCATATTTAATATATACAGAGGACGACAAACAAATCGAAACATATTTTTAAAACACATTTTTTATTTTATTGATATATTTGCTTATCATAATTATAAATATAAAAAAATGTTCACTATAAATGCGGGATATATTATAAGCTCTACAAGCTTGTCCCGTTATCTAACTGATTTTGCGGCATTATTAAATGTACGCGTATTCCATTGTCTTGCGATACAAACGGTCAAATCAACCGGTGTTGGACACAAGGGCTGTCCGCATCTTCTTCTGCATACACCATCTACTCCTCCTGTTCAACAACAACACCAACTCACTCTTACTCCGCAGGCTACTTTGAGACTGACTGGTGGCGTCCCAGGAAAGGTGGGTCTGCACCAAACTACCTATGTATGTTCTGTCTTCTTTTTATTACCTTTTCCTATAATTGTTGTACCACAGTATGTTATAGAGGTAGATACATGGCTATCTATGTTATAACGAAGGGATGTAGAATCAAATGCAAAACTGTTTTCTATCTATTTTTGTATTCAATCTCTAGATTATATTTGTAAAAGTTTTACATATTCGATATTATATATTATACAAGAAATGTAATATCTGTGGAGAAAATTGTGAGTAAATTCGATTGCTTCTACAATCCTAGTTATTTTGCAAACGTTGTATGTGGAGATAGATAGGTGTACTGAGATAGTGAAGAATTTCGGAAATTTTGTTGTATTTGATTCGTTTAACTGGCTGGTACGAAATGGTCGAGAAAAATATGAGGGGGGAATGATTTTAAACGAATGTTACTATACATTTGTTTTATGGTATACACTTTATCTGTTATATTCATATACAACATCTATCTGTTTGCACAAATGATAGGCTTCTAACATGCTTTAGATGATTTAACGATATAACATATTAACGGTTTATTAAAATTATACAAACATTAACATCAGGCGTCCTGTTTGTTGGGAAAATTTAAAGATTATTGCAACAAAAAGTCAAAGTACCTTGACTCATGTGTGCTAGCATTAAATTTATCAAACAAATGAATAATTATTGGTGATGCGTTATAATAATGGTTGGATATGAATATTTGTATACAGCAGTATTGTGTTAATTGTAGTTGTTACTTTAACACCCTAGATATACAGTTCGTTAGTATTTTATTTAATACGTAAAAGGAAAGTTAACATCGAAAAATGAGTTTATAGGATGACGGTAGTTTTTTTTTTCTTTTTATTTATTATGGTCTGCAAAATGTAGCGCATTTTGAATTTGTTCGATGTCCTAACAAAATTTTACTTTGAGCCAATCGAGCTGAAACTTATTTCTGAGACTTGGGGAATGGGCAAAAGTGTGACAAGGGATGTAAGTGAGATATTAAATTTTGCTTAAAAATAAGCATCCATTGGTAGTCACATTAGATAACATGAATCACGTGTTACTTCAGGTTGAGTAGTCAGTAACCTGTTAAAAAAATATTTCGTAACAATTGCAAGAAAGTATTGAATTACGAACATGATTGAAAGAACATGAATTGAATTGTATTTTAATAACGTAAAAAACCATTGAATATGTATGTTTCCTCTTACATATAGGTTCCACAGCACCGCACAATATAAAAATTTACAAATTTATACTCACCTAACTACATTCAGCAGATAAAATATCTTCTATTTCTTTTGTTCTTCCTGTACGCTTAAAAATTCGATTTCTTTTTTAAGCTATAACAAAAATTTGCCAGAAACAGTTATTCTTTTACAAGGAGGGCAAACGTAGTTGCATCAAACTGCACAAATTTTTACAGAAACTTTATAAGAGGAAGTGTTGCAAATGTTCTGAAAGCAAAGTTAATAAGGCATTTTGTTTTTCTTTAACATTTAGTTCGCAATGCTTCACACAACAGTCACATATATCGTCTTTCGTTTTATCTGATTTCTCTTGCAATGTACAATTTAATTGAGGAAACTTCCTTTTTCTAAAAATACTTATGGTCTGAGTGTAGAGAGGTGTTATTAGTGTAGTGCATTCTTAAGAGATTGTAACTAAGTGCAATTTTTTTCCCTCCCCTTCTCAGCTCATGCATTCGACTATTACGGTAAGTTATGATTTCTCTTGGTTTTCAACAAGTTTTAGGTCGAGATTTAGGATTAGCTATGTTCCGTTTATTCTCTTAGGATTGACAGTATATTAAAATGTATGTAAATAAGATACAAATTCAAAGTATTAGGATGATATAAGTACGTAATTATTAAATTTCACATGCGAACCCAAGTTTTTTACGTTAACGTAAATTTTTTAAGGTAAGGGAACCATGTATTTGTAATGGTTCGCTACTAATGAGTTAGTAAACTAGAGAATGCACTCTCTCTCCCTCTCTATTTTTTTCACGTAAAATGATTGATGACAAAGAGAGGTAAATTTGAATTTAGATTTGTCAATATTAAAGACATACCAAATGACTCTCCACCCAGAACCTGAGATATCTTTGCTATATTATAATCTCGCTTTGGACTTATCGGCTCTTTTACCTTTTATATTAATCTATTTTTATTGGTGTATTTATCTTCAGTTTCTGTATTTTGTATTACTTTTTTTTTTTAATATTTATCTGACATCCCGATTCTCAAACGGAAATAGTTTTGCCATTTACACTTTTATAGAAACATGCACTGTGGGCACTTTAGTAATAAATAAAAAAAGAGAACAAAATAATAAACGTTGACTTTTCAATTCATAGTGCAACTTTTGTTACATTTTTCTTCAACTAAATATGCTTTAAGACTCACAACACTATGCACGGAAAATGATTATGAAAGGAATCCGATTATAAAATGCAGTACTATCCTTTATATATTTGGAATATTTAACATAAACATCCTTACCTTAATATAAGTAGATCGGTAAAATGTTCAATTCGATATACGTATTTCATTTTATCAGTATGATAACTTTACATTCACGGACTACCTTTGGAGTACTTAATTATTCCCTCAATGGAAAGTATTCCATTTCATTAAAGAACGAAATTTTCGCATAATGTACATGTGATACTATTAATACCTATTTCATTAATCTTTTAAAACATTTTGTAAGAGAACAAATAACATATACTCATGTCTTGTAATGAGAAACATGTTTTCAATGAAACCATAACTTGTTTGATTATTTGTTGTTTGAAACTGGGATTGTCTGAAATAGAAAACATTTTACATATAAATATCCATTGACAAATCTTGTCACAACTTAACGCACCTTCCAGAGTTCTCGGCGCTTATTTATGGTGTTGGGGCCGGTGAATACTATTATAAGCAAAGTTTTCGTTAAAATAGAAGGAGATAATTCAGCAACGGGTTTTGTGGCTTCAGCTTTTATTGTTGCAAAAATTCCATTTACTCTTGCCTGAGAAAACATTAAAGGTACAAATATATATATAATATATATGATATATATGATATATATAATATATATAATTTTTAGTATATTTGTATATACATATAAATATATTACAAATATGGCTTTGTAACAGCACGGTTTCGCTTCTGTGAAAATGGTGTAGCAAGAAAGTTTATTGAATTAGCGAAAGTTAGATGGATATAGAGTTGGTTTGTTCATATAGAAACACATTTTGTGAAATACATATTTAAAATGTTGTTACTATTCTTTTTTTTTTGTCGAACAAAAAATCTTTCTGCAGATATTATTTCAATTTCATATCATTTCAATTTCAAAACTACCTTGTTTCATATCTTTCAAATATATATGATATAATACTTTAAACTGTAAAAGCGATCTTGCCTATATAAATTAGCAGTCGGAGATGTCAGTTCATTACGTTGAAACATTATAATTTTACGAATTGTTTTCTCTCGTTGTTTTTTTTTCTGTTACTCGAAAGACTTTTTTCTGGAAGTTACTAATATTGCGTTTTACAATTTGTTTGTTTCGTACAAGTATTACTATTCACATCGATTTCAAATTACCACTATAGCTAAAAATGGAGACAAGCATCAGTGATCTTATTTATAATACATATATGATGACTTTTAACGGAAATTTATTCAAATGCCTGGAGGGATTGAAATTTGTCCAAGTGTTCTGTTTTATTACTATAATTAACATGCGCTATATAACGTTAATATATAAAAAATAAAGATTTAATTGACTGTATTTACTAATTCCATGTATATTCTGACAAAATTGCTTAATTAACTTAAACACAATGCAATTAGACTTATTTTACAAGTAAAAAGAAATATTCTTAAATATTTATATATTCTTCATCAATCCCTTTATGGTACAATCTCATTAAACGTTAAATGGGTATATTGTTTGCATGTTTATAGATATATTTATAATTAATATTAACGTTTCTAATCCAATATTACCATTTCCATCTTTCTAGCTAATTATTGATCTATGTTGCGTGGTAAAGGAAAACTATTAACGAAGAGATTTTTCACGTAACAGTAATTGCTGTCGATTTCCGTTAGGTTCTATAATTTTTAATTTGACCAGTAAATTGGTGAGGCACACGTATATTCTGTGTCCTAGTTGTTATGACCAATCAATAATTTCCAGTACAGGGAAAAATAATATCTGAATCTATTTCACGGCATACATCAATAATTTACTATGAGAGATATGAAAATTAGAAACAAACACAACTAACATAATAAAACACGAGATTGATTGACATTTTCTTTTCCCTCCTTCAAGACGAGTACAATCTAAATCCTGGTTTAGAATGGGAGGACGAATTCACAGGTAGGTAATCCTCTCTAGAGACGATTCACTCTACCTAATCGTATCATCAACACATGAATTGTATTCATTTTCACAAAATTGCACCTGAAACTATTATCCCCGTTCAGGGTGTCTTTATTCTTCTTCTGCTCAATTTTTATGTGCACTGAAAGGAGGGAACTTGTATTATCAATTTACACTCGAAGTTGCTTGATAAATCATCAGATTGTTAATAAGTAGTTTCTTTATGGTTTGTTACGTAACTGTCACAATTTTAACTTCATTTATCATGCCTGCATGGATAGTATACCTATACACTCACAGTGTTTATTACACCGTAATTGATTTCTCACCACGCACGAATGAAGCATAATATGTATAGTATAGAGAACTATTCTAATTCCCATTTCGTTTCATATATAGACAATAGGTGTTTTCGAAGTTATATATGTTCGGTTGTTTCTTATTCTTATTTTCCTCTCTGTATAAGTTATATGTTCCGCTAGATGCTGCATGAGACTTGGGAAGTTGCGTTAATATACCTCCACTCAGTTTTCGCGTTTCTACTTTCTTTTCTTTCCTTTTTTGTCACGCCCCATACGTACATTATTATTTCGAAATTGACAAAGAAGGGAAGACTCGGTTTTTTAATGGTTACCCGTATTGGAAAATGTTCGTCAGTTAATATTATCAGTCAATAATATATCGCAACGCACATTTCGCTTGATAAGAATGATCGAACAAACTATTGCTTCCTTCGGCTCGTTCTTTCATTTCTTTCATTTCATTTGAAAAAAATAACACCAAAGGGTGGAGAGATCGTTTCGGACAATTTTCATGCCAGTCGCAATATACGTCCCACGAGAGTTAAATTTTTATTTGCATATTCAACCAACAAGCAGTCCACCTTCTTACACGTAACTAATATCAGTGCATGAGATACAACCTGATACTTGCCCCCCCACCCCTATTGTGTCTGATTGTCCATCTTTCAATCGGTTATCACTTTTTGTTTTACATAAATTTGTTACGCATTTACAAAAGCTTTTGAAAGAGAGTTGCATCCCTTAAATTTTACGCTTCCACGATTAATTTATTTGCGAATTTCTGCCAGATATATTTGTTTTCTTTGTCGCAATATTTAAGTTGTACAATATGTCTAACAAGTTTCGTGGCGATCGAGAAAAAAAAAAACATTGAACAGTTTGCATTAGTATCTTAAAACACGTCGCACTTATTGCTCTTTTTTTTTTCTTTTATTTTTGGTTTTTATATTTTTCCGTTACGAACGTAAGTAGGACCTTTGCAATCACTGTGCGATACATCGAATATTCTTGGTCGACGAAGTTCGCTATTTAGTGTCACGAGATGATGTAGCTTGATCTTTTTGAAAACCGTAGCGCATTGGAATTCTTAAAAAGTAGGGCACTTGCCAGAGGTAGATAGATGTATCGATGTTAGGGTATACGTGGCGGAACCAGCTTATTCACCACAGTTTTGACATTTGATGATGGCCAAGCCGAAGACGAGGAGAACAGCTTGCCGCATATGGATGGTTTCCAGAGCAAGCTTCCTCCGGGGATTCTTCCTCATGGTTTACCGCAGGTTAAGGAGGTCCAGCCAGCGGTTACGCAAGTGGAACAAGAAAAGGAAAAGGAAAAGCCTAAAGAGGGTAATTTTTGCTTTTAAGTATGACACAGTTATTTATTTAAATTATCAGTGTGTTTAAACTAAGAATATCAGGACTGTGCGTCCCCTGAGCATCGAATCGGAAACAGTCAATATTCTCAACTATTTGTATATGCATCAGTAATGCAACACATAATATTATTATTTTCCGGCCTTCCCTCCTGTATTGGTTGCAGCTAGTTTCTTTTTCAGTATGCTGTGTATACATCGCGTTGTTATATCCTTCACGTCTTCATTATTCTGTCGCATATCGGCAATTTACGTTTTTAAACCGGGAAACGAGGTGACAGGCGGCGAATTGATTTGAGCAGGCTTCAGACATTTTCAATGGTATTCAAGTCAGACGAATTGCCTAGCTACGAGAGTAGACTTTCACATTAGTAATAGATCCATGTATTGCCGCGTACACATGGTTAACTACGTATTTAGCAATAATGTAACGATTTGTCATTCGCGTAATTACGTTATGGTTGGAGAAATGAAATATTGCATTTGTACCAGTTTTATGGTCGGGGGCTGCAGCGTAAGTTAATTTACCATGCAATCAGTCAATACGATTTACATAAATATTGATTTGCAGTACGAGAACTTAGCGAAGAAGAAAAGCAAATGATTATATTGTCGGAGGATTTTCAACGGTTCCTTGACCATACCAGTAGAATTGTGGAAAGAGCTTTGGGAGAATCCGTTGACATTTATACTGATTACACTGGTACAATGGACGGCGAGGACGGAATGTGAGTAAAGATAAAGCTACCTTACTGCCAGTGTTAAGTGGCAATTCTCTGGAGGAGTTCTTCCGTGCACTGCGCGAATCGCGAATGAAATGTCGATTCATCGATACTATCTGGCCAATCAATATCTGAGGATGCTATTCGATTTTTTTCAGGGATGAAAAGAGTCATCAGCGTTTATGGTTGAATCGATCGTTCTACTGCGAACGATGGTCTCGCAATCGTTGCGTGACCTCAATGGATTGGTCGCCACAGTTCCCAGAACTTCTCGTAGCCTCTTATAACAATAACGATGACACCCCCAACGATCCCGACGGCGTGTGCCTGGTTTGGAACACAAAATTCAAGAAAACAACCCCAGAGTTTATCTTCCATTGTCAATCGCCGGTCATGTCAACCACGTTCGCAACGTTTCACCCAAATCTGATATTAGGCGGTACTTACTCGGGGCAGATCGTTCTATGGGACAATAGAGTGCAAAAGAGAACCCCCATTCAACGTACCCCACTATCGGCAAGCGCGCACACTGTAAGTTGTTCGATAAACGAAACATGTACATCGTTCAAAAAAATTGCTTTCCTTAATGCCGTAATTGACTTGTAAAAAACATTCTTCAGCATCCTGTGTATTGTCTGAACATTGTCGGCGCACAAAATTCGCACAGCTTGATAAGCATTTCGACCGACGGAAAGATGTGCTCCTGGAATTTGGACATGCTGTCGCAACCGTTGGAGACACTGGAACTTCATACTAAACAATCGAAACCAATTGCTGCCACTTGTTTGATGTTCCCTCACGGCGACGTTAATAATTTCGTCGTTGGCAGCGAAGAAGGAACTGTTTATTCCGGTAACGATACTTGGAATCGAATTTCGGACGTCTTTTCATCACAATATAACTGGGGGCCAACTACTCTAATGGTTCGCGTTTGTTTAACAGCTTGTCGTCACGGCACGAAGGCTGGAGTATTCGAGACTTACGAGGGCCATCAAGGACCAGTCACAGGAATTAGCGCGCATGCTGTACAGGCTGGGATAGATTTCTCCCATTTGTTCTTAACATCTTCCATTGATTGGACGATCAAGCTCTGGAGCCTTAAAGAGAGCAAACCTCTATACTCCTTCGAAGATAATGGCGATTACGTTTACGATGTTGCTTGGTCGCCAACCCATCCAGCGCTGTTTGCGGCCGTAGACGATTCAGGACGATTAGATTTGTGGAATCTCAATCAAGATACTGAAGTGCCTACGGCTAGTGTTATGATCGAAGGGTGTCCAGCTCTTAACAGGGTTTCTTGGACTCCTAGTGGGTTACATGTGACCGTTGGTGATGATACTGGAAAGATTTGGGTGTACGACGTTGTTGAGGTAAGATTACGTTTTTATTGTACGCGCGATAATCATTGTTTCGTTATTTTTAGCCTGACGAATATTTTTGTCAAGTGTGTCAGTGTGTCACGTTGGCAAACCTGATATTGTATGTGGGCCGCAATATTAAATACTTCAATATTGAATTTGTTAGTTACAATTCTATTTATGGATTTTCAATGAAATTGCTAATAGGCTAGTGGCTAATTTGCCTATTAAGTTAAATTATTTGATTAATATATTTGAGTATTTAATAGTGCGGCCCGCGTAAAGTAGTAGATTTCACCTGTTTGGCCCAGTGCGAGCCAAACGTTGCTCACCACTGGTCTAAATGATCGTTTAACGATTTGAAACTCATGATAGGTAGCTGGCAATTGTCGTAGGGCTTAATGAACAATAAGCACGATTAATATCCATGTTTTCTTTTATTTTTTGTTGAAAACAGCACTTAGCCCATCCAAGGATTGACGAATGGAACAAATTTTTGTACATCCAGCAAGAGTTGAAGCATAACAAAGCAGACGAAGAATTGCAGAAACATAATTTAAGGGACACGAGCTGTTTGGCTTCCATACCTCCGCTGTTAACATGTCCCTTAAGATAAAGGTATAATTAGATTTAGGAAGTATTACTAAGGTCGGCTTGAATACCTTAAATTTTCAAATCAAATGAAAAAAATTTACCCATAGTCCTACAAGATGAATAAAAAAAATACTTACGCAATGTAAGAGGAAAGTCTATTGCACTAACTGTAATTTATAGGTGTATCTAATTTAAGTATTTATAGAACATCTTTATTCTGTATAAAATTATTAAACAGCAAACGAAACGTATAACTGATTGCTGTGCATTCAAACGGCTATAAACGGAACGTACCCCATAGAAACTATATCTTTATCGAGCAACTTCAATTCATTAGACCATTAACAATGTGTGCAACATATCTGTGCATGTAAATAATGAAGGTTAGAAGCACGATTTAAATAAACATATTGAATACACCGAAACAGTAATCGGACGAAGTTCAACTGAATATATACCAGAAGACATGATAACATAAGTTCTTATTGCTCACAATTTGTTATTATTTTCATTCATAATTATTCAAAAGACATATTATTTTCGTCCTTATACTCTAATATACACCGTACTGAAATTAACATCAACAGCATGTTTAAAAACGATAAAAACATTACTAAAAAGTATCTAATTTAATATTATGCTTTCTAAAGAATTTTATTACTATTTATACTCTCGTAGAGACATTAACATAATATAAATCCCGCATTTCTTTTTCTTTTTTTTTTTTAATGTGTAGTCATAGCGTAGTATAAATAGAAAAATTTACTCAACAAATATTGTGGATTAAAAATGTAAATATAACATTATCTTTGCGTTATTATAAACTGCTGGGCTTTATCTAAAATGTGATATTCTTATGTAGTACTATGTCGGAATCCGTACTTCTGCTCAAGTCAAGCATACTTTAATGCATAATTTTTTTTTATAAAGAAATCATTTAATCTGCTGTCTGTTAAACACTGAATAATGTTCTAGCTACGATCGGATATGAATTTATTATATGTTTCTTTTTGTAATGCGCATTTTTAACTTTAGGTTACAGTAAGGCATGATAATTATTTAGATAAATAAGTCAATTATTTTCTCCAACGCTGCTAATAAAATTTTAGTTAAAAAATTAAATCGTTTCGATGTTATTCCAGAAGTAATAAGATGATTCTTACATAGGTTTAAGATCAGTTAAAAGCAACAATTGATATTCGAAGTGAACAGATAATACGTATATACATACTTTGCATTTTTATTGCAATTATTGGTCATTGTACCAACAGATTCTCCTAGCATCGAACTAATACTTTTGAATATTCAGTTAATTTACTGTACTTCGTAATTATGCATATTTTATGTTTCTTATATATTTGTAACAGTTAGACATTTGAGATACTTTTCGAATTAAATTACACCATGTATTGTATTAGTTCTTTTATAGTGGAAGAGAATAGCATGATGCGAATTGGGAAGCACTTGAAAAATGTTCTCTTCGAAAATACCATCACAACCTTTCTCTTCCCGTTTACCAAACTTTTTGTTTGCTACAAAAATTTAGCGTGAAAAGGTTACTTACCACGTTCTTAGAGATCTAATCGTAACACTCAGATCTGCATTTTATTAATCTGTCTCCCATTTCTCTGTGTCCGCAGAACGCTACGTTTTCAAAAGGAATCGCAACGAATTTTGTACCGCGTTGTACAATTAACGCAAAGTTTGTCCGCAAACTGATTATTTTGATAAAAATAAGGTGTTTGGGTGAAATTTATTTCACACTTACGAACTATGTACTACGCTCTTTACAATTATTGAGTTCTATAATTGCAATAAAACATTTAAAACTAGTAGGTTTAATATTAAATTTTATTATCAATAACAATAGTTCATTTACATAAAGAACGGCTTAAAAATATATAGAAACATACAATTATTACGCCTTGTTCCCAACGGTAGCAGGTAAAAGCATTTGTAAACGAGTCAGATGAATCTAATTTCGTAAACCGATCGACAATACAATTCTCCATATGGATTCTGTATCCAATTTTCATTACATGCTTTCTATAAAAAAAAGTGCAATAGCTAAGCCTCTTGCAAATTAAATACAATTCCTTTTCCCGAATTCGAATTTTGGGTAAATAGATTTTATTAGTAACCAGCTACGGAATACATTACTTAGATTATTCGATCAACTTTTCACATGGGATATTAGCAAACGATGAAATTTCAAACGGATCAGAGCACCAATCGTAGATACGACGAATGAAACACATTCAAAACTAACTTTGCCTCCATTTGAGAACCTAGAAACACCGGAATTCTAAATGATACAAAAAGAAAAAACAAAAAAGAACGATCTTTACATCCTAACTAACATTATCTCGACTAAATATTTTCCTTGGCAATTGCTCGCGATTAACACTTAATACATAGCACTAGTATTGCACTAGATTATGATCGTGCACGAACCGAGCTACAACGAAACGTTCATGTATCTACAAACGCGTACTAAGTCTTAGTTCAATAAGTTCGTTAAACACGATCGTCGTGCTTCAATCTTTGATCTTTTTCTTACCGGTTTTTCCTTTTTTCTTTTATTGTGCGCCAAAGCACGACCCGTTCCACGCCGCAGTACATCGACAGTATATAAATAAAAAAGATGAAATCACAGATACAGAAAAAAAGAAAAATAAAATAACGCGGTAAGTAATTGTTGAATATTTTCCAAAAACGTATCCTATTGCAATCGATATACATCGACGTCTTCTTCAGGTAATCGGAAGGAAAACTTTGGTGTACAGTATTAAACGATTAAAGAACGCCGTAGCCCGTGGCGGGGTTTTACATTGCCCGCCGCGAAACGCACGGCGTTTAAATGTATTTCGGGCACTATGCAACATAATTCGTACTAATAGCTTAGATCTCTAACGTAACTGGCTCCTCGATGTTATCGTTACTGAGCAAAATGTACGTTTCCCGTGTCATTAACAACTTTTGCTGCCCATTCGCAAGCAGTGTCGAACCCCTTCTGATGGTTCGTTTACCTAATTCTATCGCTTCCTGCGTGAACACCACGTTGTTATAAGCCTTCACGAGAACGGCGAATATGATTATCATACCGACTAGAATTAATCCATACGAGGTACACGGTGCAGCAACATCGCTGAACGTTGTCGCTAAATAGACCCATCGGCGGATGGACGGTGTCAATTCTTCGATACCCTCTTCGAGCCACATTATGGGGAACACGATGTCCGGGAAATTCGCTACAACACCGATGTGTGGTTGTTGCTCGATCTTTAAATTCAATTGCACACGCGCCTTCCCTTCAAGGGGCACGCCGAGTTTCTGCGAAAGTGACAAGATCGTTTTATACAGTGCATTGATATGTTTCGGTGAATCGTGTGAATGTTTATTTGATAAGTGTTAATCCTCGGTGCACCAGTGTAACTTTGGCGTCGCAAACACGCGACACGTGCAAATATTTTGTAAATTTCATCTCATCTTTTTGTTGATAATTTTCCGAAATGTTTTGCAGTTATAGGTACCATCCTGTTGCAGCTAATGCGGTGGTTGTAACGAACTATATTCTCAAGCTTGAAATTATATGTATTTTATTCGTGTTTCTTTTTTTGCACCTCTATGCCAACGGAGGACGACGTCGAACGGAATTTCAATATTGCCACTTTTGCTCGATTATTATATGATATAGAGGCAAATACATCGTACTTTTTCATGCGCCAGTTATTAGCCGGCAAAAGGAACACTTACCGGTTGAATTTTGAAATACGTTTCATGCAAATTTTGGTCCGGTTTCAGTCCATGAACTGCATCTAATAAACTAGGATCTGCTTTGTAGAAATGTGGAAACGAAAGGTAGACTGGCGCGCCTAAAGTTCAGAAAAATATTCGAATTAGGGAAACGTAGGAATTCAAAGCTATGTACATTGATACGATTGTAATATATAATAATATATTGATTTAATAACATTAACATTTAATGTTATTAAATTAATATATCAAATCAACTCAAATCAAGTGATTTCTATTTACAAAACGACAAGACAATATGAACTCCTTTGGATCAACTTGAGTTACACATATTTATGTGATAAATAAAAAATATATATCATAATACACGCATTAGAACGTTTCTTAAAATTGAAGAGCGCAAAATTTTGTCACCTCGCAAGCAATGTTTTAATCGCTTTTTAATTTTGATCTTCAATTCTCTTGAAGATTTGTTCCAGTTCTACTTACTATACTGGCAGGGGCTGATATTTTGTAATCCGTTCGCGGGACACGTGGCCATGTCGTCCGGACAGAAGCATTCATTTTCTGGCGCAGTATCACTGGGAAGTCCAAATACAGTGTCGGTTGGCGTATATAAATCCGCTTTGAGGCCCGACTTTTCAGATGGGCCACGATATTGTAACGGCAAAGTCCGACAAATATCTTTGTCCCAAATGTGAACGATGTCGGAGCCAGTTTTCTCACGGGGCGGAAAGAAGGATCCTATATTACATTAAAATAAAAGCATAATTACTATAAACAGAATGATAAAACGTCTAACAGGATTTGTCCTGCATTATTTTAATAATAACGTGTTTAACTCGTGAATAAAATAGCGTATAAAAGTTATTTTGTGAGACATTTACGAAGAAATTATTGTGCATACTTTAGTACGCGTGAAAGTCTTGTGGTACTCGTAGGATAATTCGATTTGCGCAAGTAACTAATGTGAGACGTGGTATATTTACCCTCAGATGCTCGTATTGAGTTACAAGGTGCGTTTGGCCAATACGGCAGATGATCCAATCCGTTTAGACGATTTATTAATCCGAAGTCCTTCATATCCGTGTGGCCCGTGTAGATAGTCGATACTTCATTCAACGTGCCATTCCTCTGTAATTAAAATACTTGTACTCACATTCATCGTGATTATAATTGAGCAGAGCTGACCGCGCCTCTACTAGAACGGTGCCTGTTCATATTCATTAGTCCTGTACATTATTTTCGTACAAACAGCGAATCGTGTTCAACAGACCCATCTGTTTTTGTCGTACGACTAAGATAGCTTTGTTTAGGTTATTACCTACCCCAAGTAGAAGGCCCATTCTGCTCATAGGGCGTCTCGTTTTTGGGAAGAATCGATGCGCAATACTAACTAATGGGTCATCGTATCCGAAAACAAGTTCTTCAGCAGTCACAGGAACAAACGGTTTCATGTTCATTCCGCTCAAAAACATGGATAATCCTAGAGTGATAAGTCGAGGTAGACTTTTGCTTTGTGTCGATAATGTCTGAAAATTACAGGATTGCAGAACGTAGCCGACAAGTAATTGTTTTAATAGCAAGCATTACGATTTCAGAACAGCTATGCACGGAATGAGCAAAAATGATCTTTGTAATAGAACGGGGATAGTTGTTGATAGCATGGTATTAGTAAATTGAATGATGAATAAGAAGAATGGAACAGTTCAAGAAATCTTCGTTAATTAACTTGTCAGGATTAATTTGTAAGGCTGTGCACGAATATGAGGGCAATCGGTGTCGTAAAATATACTTACTAGCAATGGAATGTTCGGTACCATCACTTTGAGATCCTGACTTTTCGACATTTCTGGTACAAAGTTTAGTATTTTCTTATGCTGATAACTTACGGTACCATTATTATGGAAGACAATATTGACTTTTTCCATATCTTCTCTGCAAAGGAAAATATTTGTTCTCATTTATTTTCTAATAGTTTCATTTACTTTAACGAAAAGATTTCTGCTGAATGTCTTTGCTGGAGCAACAAGGTATCCCGAGAAGTGAGCTTAAACCGTTTTGCGGGCGAGGAAGTGTATATTAGTGAAAACATTGATATTTTTTTCCATGTAGGGAATCTGTACAGTGTTTTAAAACATTTCGAAGTATTTGTACTGTACCGAATGAGAACTCCAATATGAACAAGGAACAGGAACTTTCTACATTTGGAGTTTATTACTTCCTATACTTTTACTTGAGTTATAAGCAGGCAACGAACTCTCAAATACTTTTTTAAAATATCTCGAAAAATTTTTATACCCCTTCAATTTAATCTGTTGTACGTGTACATTGCCAAAGAAGGCAGTGCAATTAATGTTCAAGCCCGGTTTCTCTTTCTTTAAATATCAGCTTGTAACGATTCTCGACACGAATATCTACGTACATCTATTAATGAAACCTACCTGTACACGAACGGACCCACTTCTTGCAGTTTTGGCTTCTCGTTGTAGTGCAAAAAATTCTCCGTATTTGTTACGTTGAATATGTATACTTTGGTCAATCGAACCACCCCAGGCTTTTGCCAGTATTGAAAAGAAAGTGAACCGTTCCATAAACGGAGTTGCTAAAGAAACATTATCAGCATTATACAAACAGCGTTTGACGAATTAAATCATTAATCATTCCGGACGAAATTCGCCGTCTGTTTGTGGTTCGAAGATTAGAAATTTATTTGTGCGAACGAACAAATACATCGATTGAAGTTTATATAATCTGCGCGATATTATCGAAACAGACTTTTTGCAATACTCGTTTCGAAAATACGACGCTACGTGGCAGCTTAAAACGCAAGTCGGTTTGGCTCAGGGGGAAAATCAGATCGAAATAGTGTTGGTTCGTTCGGGGAAATAGAGGAAGTCGGCACCTTGAAACAGTAAATACAGAAACTGGTTTCAAAATTTAATCACTGTGATCGAAAGTTGATACCACGAGTGAAACGCATGAAATGTCCAATGTAACTCGTTCTTCGAGAAAGTGCAAGGCCGTTCGCGGAAATACCTTCCGCTTTTTGTTAATGTCAGTAATTCGCGATTTGTGCACACTTGAACCGTTCCGTTATGGACATGTTTCGTTAGTAATTCACGATCTCTGCGCACTTGAATCGTTTCATTGCGAACACACTTCGTGGCAAAGTGATCGTTCAGTTAATTCCACTTATTGTTTAATAACGATTTAAATTTCAAATGATACTCCTTCCGGGTTACGTCGTAAATTGCAGGGGATAATTAATCACTGGCAATTGCGATTAGCTTTCACGGTTAAAGTGAAATTGTGGCGGACATTCGTGTCGTTAACTTTGAGTACCTGTGACCTTTTTATATCAACGACATCCTGCCATAGTGTTGGAATTATTTGTAATTTATTGCGCATATTAGTTGTCTAAAACATTTCTAATTATATCTTCGAATAGCGATGGAAGGTGCGTTAACTTTTGATTACAATTTCAAGCTGTACGGAGATGTATACTTTCATTTTTTTCCCCTTGCTAATGAACGATGTAAAAGTAAACGCATACTGCATTCGGGAAAAACTCTTTCCTTATATCCGCAATGAAAATTAAAAAGTAATTAAAAGATCGATGGTGCTACTATTGAACGGCCTTTGCATTATATAATTTGTAAAACAAAGAATAGTGCGCAGATACCGCGAAACCAATAAAACAGTTACTCGACTATGCATGATAGCAGGTTTTATACAAAAAATAAAACACCTTACAATACACACTTTTGCTAATAATGTGCGGAATTGAACGATGCAAAGATATGCATGCGTTACTCTGTACGTATTTCGCATTTCTTGCGTCATTCATAATAGAGTAAGGTCAATACTAATGACCATAGATTATATAGCTTCCATGGACGATTCTTGTATAATTCGTACTATCAATAGTACGTAGTATAAATTTCAGTACAGTAATACATAATTTTAACGTTGTATTTATTAGTAGAATATTTCTGAACGTACCTTCAATATAATATAGTCAACCCAAGGTATACTGCTTAAAATAATTCCGATCACAAGAGTTAGAATTCCTATAAAAATTGCCGACACTCTACCTGTAAAATACGAGAAAGGTGGCGATAAATAAATAATTAATTTCATTAGTAAACTGGTCATCGTGAAACCGATTAATGTGTTTATTATTATGATTGCGTAAAGTCAATATTATTGATTATATATCCAATTGTAGGACATTATCCTATATTTGCAGATAAGCCTTTATACATATGTATTACTCGTAGTTAACAATTTCTTTTGAAAATTTTCAATGATTGTCAATGTTTCATTTGACGCGTGTTAATCATTACAAAACAGACATAACAATATTTTTATTGTAAAATAACAATAAAGTAATGAATCGAAAAGGAAGAGAGCAATCAAAAGACGAACTAATAAAAGAGAAAATAAAAACTAAATGCGGCTACCGATTGACTAATTATGAGATGTTAGTTCTATTAGTTAGTTTATTGTGAATAAAAATAAAATAAGGAAACCAAATCATGCTGCAACATTTCAAATAAATAAATAAATAAATAAAGTCTTCCTATTGCAGGTAACCCTCTATGCAATATCTTATTTGTGCTTTATACTCTACGTGGTGACTGAATTTATATTGCGTAATTTAATTATTGATAATCTGCTATTTGTATTCTGTATCAGATTCTAGAATTATTAACGCACCATGACTTTGCGGTCAGTATTGCCACAGTCAGATAACTATTACATTACAAGACAAATTCGATAGAAGTAGCGAGATAAAATTTGCCGCACAGCTCTCCTGTGCTTAACAAGGTTACTATTCTAAATGGCGTACTACTATGGCATAATTGTGATCGTTAGGACCTTGATCATTGAACCTACCGGAACTATCTGTGCCCTGCCTGAAATTCTCTGTAGACACCTGTCCCCAGGAGAACACTTCGTATGTCTCTACCTTATTTTCATCACACTCTAATGCCCACCCTGAGATCTATCGTGGATAACTATATCCAATGTACACCTGACCTTCGATTAAATATCTTACAAGATTCGAACTTTTTCTTTAGCCAAAGTTTGTTCTATCCAGATTTATAAATATGTATGCCACTTAAAATGTAACCGACTTGACATGGTACACCTTTATCTTCAAATCTACTATTACTACTTTGAGTTCACTTTACGATGTTCTGGACATGTAATTATTGTATAAATTGATTGCCATGTAAATTGTATTTCCAGCTTACGGTTATGGGTACAAAATTAGGACTACACAACGTGGTTCGTCTTCCCAACGAAAGAAAATGAATCCTAAATGATCCTCGATTGTAGCAAAATGATAATAGAAATAATTAAATTTGGAAGTGGCAACGTGAACGTGTATATACGTCCAACATCTTCACTGGAGATACGTGCCCAAAGGGAAAATAGTATCTTCGATTTGTGTTAGAAAGGAAGGTTACTAGGAACAAGGATTTGAACGGGTTTAGTTGTATTACTTGGAAATCAATGTACAGAATATGGAAAGTAGGATGATATGATGAAAGTATGTGATTGGTGTTCGCCAATGTAATTTCATTGACCCAATGGCCCATTTGCAATTGAAAAATATTAGGGTTTTATAATTGTTTGAGAAATGTTTTCTCGTTGTTGTCGACTAAATATGGTACAAGATGGTGTGCTTCTTTCAAAAGTAGACGCGCGACATTTTAATATTCATACTATACAATTATACAGTATGGAATTAAATTTTAAGACAATATGGGAGGGAGGGGGTAGATGTTTAGTTTTCAACAGAATTATGTGTTGCAATTAATGAATTATAGGTCTTAGCTAGATATAAGGAGAACCGATTTTGGATTATAAATATTTAACTTGTCTTTTCGTTACGGTAACATGGAAGAGTTTCGAGCAATATTTAAGGGTCAAGGATGAGCCGTTTTAATGAACTTGATGATTGATAACTGACAATGTCCCAAATATCACTCTCACGAGGTTATTCGAAAGCATTTGATGAACGTTCTTAAATTGCAAATAAATAGCACGCGCAACTTTCACTGAAATATTCCCCGCGTTTTCGCAATTAACAATTGGAAACGTAAACAATTATTTCACTATTGCTTTATATATTAGAGTGGTCCTTCTAGCACAAGGTAAATCGTATTTTTATGGATGTGTTATAAATATAGCAGAAGTTTGTGACAACATTACTATTGCAAGGCGATTTCGAAAATTTCACTCTCACTTCAAGGGCACGCTACGAAATTCTATGAAAACGTCGTTCCAACACACGTCAAGTTTCTTGCGATCCATTTTACCCACACTTTTCCCGCTTTTTACGATATTGGGACTTAATAATTGGCTGTTACACAATATTCAGTTAGTAATATGTTAATTAAGTACATTAACGCGTAACTTCAATTAAACTTCAACTTCTTGTCCCCATGCCACAAGAACGGGGAGCAAAAATCTGTAATTCATGACTTCCCAGAGATTCAATCATCGGCATATATCAAGAATAATAACAGCACGTGGCAAAATTGAATCAATTATTTATATCGAATATCTATGCTTAAGCGGCTATAAAAGTTGAACATCGTGCAGCACCAGAAATTACACATTTCTAAACATCCTATGCTAATTATAACTCTCGTTCCATTTAATTTTCGTTAATTTCACGCCGGGCGCGATAATAGTTCATCTAAATAATTATATCCCTCGTCTTAATCAATCATGCACGCCATTGAATTATCATTACTTAGCTGCTGAATGATTGCACATCTCAGCATATTAAATAACCCGAAGATAAATATGTGCCGATAGTATCACTGAAATGTTTTCAGTCGTTTCGCTTAATTGAGAGGCAACTGGAAACTTTCATCGGGACGTTCACGGAACGGGATCGGCCACCGCAACGTATGACATATCTATCGCCGAGTCAATGCCAGACAGGTGTGTCAATATTACATTTTACGGTTACCGGAGTACCCGGCGTTCTTTCCTCGCGTTCCGTATTTCGGGAATGAGATGACGGAATTTGCAATCTGTTAACTCAGCCTATGCGTGCGCGCGTCATCTCTATTAACGATATGTAAGTTCAGAGTGACGTAAAAGTAACAACATCGTAGGCAGAATTAGCTCGAAGTTTGTCGTCGGTTACGGGTGAACGTTTGGGGCAAATAAAATGAACACGATCCTTGTACTGTGGACAGAGGAATTCAAAGTACTCGCCGGTTAGGAAGGTGCGGTGCGCGCTCTTCGTTAACCATGAGCGGTATAAATTACCAAAGTCATTGCATAATTTTACGATCTCTCCTTTCGCGGACGCTGCTGGTGACCGTCTCCGTTAAACTTCGCTTTCTTCACGTGTCCTCGAAAATATGAGATCCTCGAGATGAAAATTTGCCGGTCGTTCGGCATCCGACGCGGGCTCTGTTCGACGTTTGTCGTTATTCTTCTATCGTTGGCCCCGCGCCCGATCAGAATGTTTCGAGCACGGGTAATGTTTGCAAAATGTAATTTCGAATCGAAATCTATCGGTCGAATGCGATTACGTCCACGTTCACCGACGTTCCGTATCTCCTCCCTCGACGACTGGTTTTTCTCAACGATTGAATCGGGGACGGGGCAGAGTGGCCTAATACTCAAATCGCCTGTTGATTTTGGTTTTATCCGTTGTCCGGCCGGGACACACGCCATTTCTATATCCTTCTTACATGGTCGCGATTATACCTTGTTTTACATATCTGTCCGACTTAATGGACATCCGAACGTTGTTTGGTATTTCCAAAATGGATTTCCCAGTACTGTTGATATCGATGAATACGAAATTTTTCCCTTATAAGGAGGCGAATGCCGTGAATGAATTAACAGAATTCGTGGTGTGCCGCGGCGCGTACCAATTATGGGTGTTGTCGAAGTTTCGAAGTGTTTTGGAAAATGGTCCACAAACTTGGAAGAATATTTTCCACCGATATAATTCGTCATTAATTTTGGAACAAATGCGTTAATTGAGAAATTAGCACGATGTTACGTTTGGTCTAAGTTTACAAATGTTATTCCGCTTTAGAGGGTTGTACAAGCGCTTACGCGGCCCACCGTAGGAGAGGTTGCAAAAATGTCGCCGCGTTGCTCCATACGTTGCGTCGTAATTAATTGAATGATAATATCATCATCTGTTTAGGATTTATATTTGTAAGCTATGTCTAAGAAATTAAATTAACATTCCTTGCAGTTATCTCGGGTTGGACGAACATTATTTTATTTGCAAACCATGATAATTTTGTTCACACTAAAGTATGCTCGAGATTTTTATCTATTTTAGTTCTGTCTGCAATAAGTAAGCAACAGTGGTAGGTATGCTCTTTGAATGTATGGGCATAAGTACTCCATTACTATACTTCTACATGTTTTGATGATACTTATCAATATGTACTTCGCGACTCAACGATATCTTTGTCCACTAATTACAAATCTTTTATAAGCTACAAGTAATAAACGACTTTAATTAACTGTCAGTTATACTTCTTGTATACATAGTGCATAATAGCTCCCGAGTTTTATCATCGTTTCGTAATTTTATGTCTTCCTATATAAGGGAACCGATTGTTGCACGTAATTGGCAATCTCTAACTGTTGAGCATTAAACGCATTGTCGCTTCATGTTTCAAATATGACGGTACCCGCGTGATTGTTTATAATTAACACGCGCGCATTCTTTATAGGAGAAAATAAAATTTATTCGTGCAGAATTGCACGACTTTGTTTGTTAGTTGTTGAAGAATATCTCACCTAATATAGCTCAAACAAAGTTTCCAATAATACGAAAATCTTAGATTTTGAATAAAGATTGTCGATTTGCCCGTCCGTGTAACATCAGCAAAGAATAAAATTAGAGTGAAACACAATATAACGTTTAGATCAGATTATTGCATGATATGTAAATATTAAAATCAATCGATGATTCCTTTAATCTACACAAGTTAAACATTGATACTGTAAGGGTAGATTGTATTATTATATTGGGTATTTAATATTCATGCGGTTAAATCTATGTTAAGCAAATGCAAATATTACAAAAGTATGGAAATGAAAAGGGAGAGATATTAGAAGAATTATGAATTAAAAAATTTTTTGAATTTAGAATTCGCAATTATGTTATTTAAGGCATACATATAAGAATTCATAGGATATTATGAATTATAAAATGTTCGCATTGCACAGAAGACGTTCAAATCTTTCGTTCTACCATTCTTATTCTTGGTTTGATGATATTTCTGTATGCAACATCGTTTAGTATAGTTCAATATCGGCAATAAGTTAAATTGTTTAGTAAAATACGGATTCTATTTAGGTCAATGCACCGTTACCAACAGGAAACAAGAATGCTTGTAAAATATGTGGCAAAAAGGGAACGATCTGAATAATTCCGATTGTTATGCCAATAGGATGTCAAATGCTATAAATAATCCAATGTATATCACGAATATTCTGATCTTACGTAGGTAAGTTTAGTTTATATCACAAAATGATTTCTAGTTTTATATTTTGTAATATTTATTTCCAATAACACTGCTGATTGTTGTTGAAACTATCTGTACGCATGTATGCGCGATAACGTATCTGAAGAAGCACAACGTTGCCCATTTATTATGACGAGTAAGTATTATTTCTATATAAACGTAAGTCAACGTAAGCGTAACATGGCGTAAATGTTGTAACAATCTATGTAATTGGCCCAAGTGGCTCACATTTGTAATAATTCAAGTTGCAAGTTAACACTTGCGACAAATGTTCATTCGCCTTCGTATTTAATCGTGTGAAAAGCTGCAACATTTGTGATTGCTTTGGAGTTGTGAAGTAAAGAACTTTGTCATGCATTAGTGAAAATTATAAATCTCGGAGGATATTACATTGTAATCGATTATTTACGACGCGCTCAGAAATTCTGAAAAGAAATGAAACGCAGTCGCACGACGCGGAATTCGAAAATGACACTTAAGTTGAATATAATCGCGGCGCTTTGCAAAAATTGCTCACTCGTCAAGGATCGTTAAACGGAAGCTACGTCTGCAGTCGTTTCTTACATGCTACAGAGGCAACGATCTCTGCGGAATGATATTTACGGTTCATTCGTATTTTTATAATGTAGATATCCTTCTTAAAAGAATGGTACTATTTTCTTTTTCGCACGATTTGTGATAATTAAAGTAAAACGAATGCTTAAAAACTAACCACAGGGTGGCAAAAGTTGACAAGGATACAGAACTGCACAGCAGTGAAAACTACTTATGCAGGTACCCAATGATTCAAGCTTAGTTATTGAATATTAGTGGAAACTACTATCGGTATATTATATAAATTGAAATCAACAGCAGTGATGATATTAAACCATTCGAACGAAACATATACAGCACTGTCCACGAATATTTTGTTACCTACCATTCAATTAACCCTGGCGTAATGGACAGTTATTGTATACATAATAAAATATTACAAAATCAGTTGGAAATAGATGTGCATCTTTCATAATACAGTGAAATCTTTGTCGCTTGGTTATGGTGTATTTTCTATAAGATAACTGTAGAAATGACACTAATTATATGTATGTAAATTTCGAACTGACAGCCATCAACACGTACATGATCGACGTGGGTCTGTAGATAATATCTTTCGAAAAATTCGAATACTAATAATCCGTTTTCTGCTGCTTTCTATTCCGCATCCTCTTATAGTATATAAGCATTTTCGATTGGACCCCGATAAATTTTATGATTCTATCAAACATTTGATGAATCGCTTTCTATCAACCAGATCAGTTTCACATGTGATAAAGATTGAATTGGAAAGGCGTGTAGAAAGATTGAATTATTAGTCGGTTACTCACAAATGAATTTGGGCAATGGATATTTCGTTGTGTGTCAATACCTGATTCTAATCGCTGCCGTCCGGTGGAACTAGAACTACTTTTCTACGTTTCACAAGGTTTCGAAAGAAACGAGAAAAAATAAAGAAATATTAACCGTCCTATGTAGAATCGTGTAAAGACGAAGGTCTAGAGCTTGTTTTGCGCTTAATCTTGCGACAATTAATATGGAGGCCGTTATTAGAGAAATATGTGAAAGGTCCCACCGTTGTCAGGGGACGCAATAATTGGAAACACATGTCCGATTACGTTTTTACCTTTCTTTTAAAGGCACCGTATCTGGAGCAAGTGTTTTTCTTATGCTTTAAACTATATTATTAGCTTTCCAATATTACACGCGGGTATTATCCATATATTACTAGACCGCCATAGAAAGCGAATGCTCGCACGCACTTAAAGCTGAAAGATCAAAAGCGATTTAAGTATCAGTCTTTTTTTATTTTCAACTTGTGTCCAATCTTACTAGTTCAATTGTCAATCAATTCTTGTTAATATCGGTGGCAATTTGAATAGATAGTGTAATTACTATTTGAAGGTAATAGAAGCTCTAGGCAACGGTAAGGGTTTTAATGTGGGCACATATTTGTGCACAACGATTTACATAATCGAAGCCGCACGATAATATTTCGAATTAGATATTTGCAAATATTTGCCGCATAATAGAATTCTATTCTATATAGAATTTTAGACGCTGCAATATTTATAGATAATACTAAATCGTAATATGTAAAGTGAAAAATTTGTTAATTTATGCACATTGAGTTACTATTAGGAATTTGAAGTAACTGACTGTCAATTTTAACGACGCCTCAAATTTTGTTTAAGTGTACAAGCTGTCATTCATTCAAATTAAAGAAACGACGAGACAGCAAATACTTACACCAATGGAAACAGCGTTATTGAGATAATCTGTATTGCCAATAATGAAATGTGTTATAATGCTTTCGTCGTGTCATCGTCATTAATTAGTATCGTTAAGGTGTTTCTAATATTTAGAAATAATATTTCTATCGAACGTAATACAGGAGGGACGTAATACACGTGTACTACGGAGGTGGCTGTTAAAGGGTTAGTACAATAATTAATACACCACGATATCAGATTACGTTTAAATAATTCCATTCTTCGTTTATACAGTCGCCAACATTTTTAATATATGTCCAAAATCTTTATCAATAACATTATTGGATAATAAAGGCGTTTTTCAATAATGATTAAAATAGCGTTCGCAAATTCACATAAAAATTATTTCAAGGTAACAAGTTATTTCCGAAGTCTTATCATCTTTTCTTCTATGCCTTGTGCCCTCCGGAAAACCATAAACAATTGTTCGAAAATTATAATCTATTTCTTTTTAACATTAGATTGAAGAAACAAATTGTATCAGTTGCGTTCAAAGCTTACTGTACAAAGCTAAATTGCCGATCTTTCATCCATTCGGACGTTTTCAATTTCCCCCGTGGTGGAACGAAGGAAACGTCTATCACGAAGAATATTATCACGTATAAAGATATTAACGTTTGCTCTCGATAATCCTATTTTTTGTAACAAGTAGTAAATGTTGCTACATAGGAAATACATTCTTAAGGGACGCGAAAGCGGTATAGTATTATTTGTAAGGATAGGTCAGATAAATATTAACCGCATGGATGTAGAACTTCTATACTTTCATGTCAGCTGTTTCTAATAAAAACCGTGCAACATCCTCGAAGATAACCGCGTGTCCCTTCCTGTTCTTCTAACAAGTCTCCTAAGTAAAACTACAGTTACGTAGTTATCTTTTAGTTGACTACAGAAAAAGGCTTTTATTAAAATCACAATTATATACTCTTTCAGCGCATGTCACATATTTAATTTCGTTGCCAATATTTCGTGACATACTTTGCCCCAGTTTGTATAAATTTATTTGTGCCGAACGGTATTAATTTATAGGCGATACTTTATACTTCATCGTGTAAACTTTTAAGATAAATAATTAATAAATGCAGTCGAGAAATTAAAACGATTAGAATATTAATTAACAAGCAAAGAATGAGTCCCTTATATATGTTAGTAATATTAATTTCGTAATTATTATATTGTACGCGTGCAAAGCGTAGCAACGAGGAGACTGATTTAAAAATTGTATTAATCTTTATCGGTTTTTAATGGACGAGACCGACTTTCTATATCACTTGTGCCGAAATATTTGGGTTCTATAACGGTACACTGGGATGGATTCGCTTCTTATCGTTCAAGACTGTGACATTTGCTTTCAATTTTTTTGAAATATTGCGGAAGAGGAATGAAATTTGCATAAATAGAATAATTTAACATACTGAACTTCGGAAATGATTACGCGATCTTATAACAGCCCGTGAAATACTTAAAATTCTTCTACGTCGGTGTGTCCTGGTGTTTGATATTACGAAACTGCTACTGTTCGAAATATCAATCTTTAGCCGTTAAGCAGCGATTAGATGACGTTTATCCATTATTCCTTAAATTTATATTAAAATACGGTTCAGTTCTAAAAATTCAATAACAATCCACCGCAATAATTTTTCTTCGCAATCTATCAAATCAACAGTTTTGAAATCGTTTAAACGAACCACTTCGTTTAAAATATTCCGTATTTTTTGTCGTGTTCCATTCGGGACTATACACCGTGTAAAAATTTAGATAAGACGGAACGTTTATAATCTGCGGTTAAGACTATCGGATAAAAATGTTGCATAAGTTTTTGACTCCGCGATGGTTGAAATGAAATAAATTAAAATATTCGCAACCTAAATTTCTCTTGGTTCGGATGATCAACCAATCGCTCTGAAATATTTGCATTTCAATCTGATTCTTTTGCCCGACGAGAATTGTACCAAACTGCATGCGAAATCGAACGTCAGGGCCCAATATCGAAGAGTGCATGCTCTTTTAAAAACGAAGGACGTCTGGTTGGTTGCAGAAGGACAATCTCTTACCTGATTTCGCGACATTAATTTCTCCCTTTTCTTCGAGGACATTTTAAACCTGTGTTCGTGGAGAGCACGAACGAAAAAAGCCGTTAATTTATACTTGTAGGAATTCTTCCGAATTCATTATCAAACCTAAATACATAGCTCTAGCCACTAGCCTGGCACGTTTGGGGTCTTCTTTCTGTTAGGCCTATGTACGTATATTTTATTTGGGAGAACCATCGGCCAAATTACGCTAGGAATAGTTTAAATATCAATCCCTTCGCAGAATAGTATTAACAAACTTACAATAAAAATTAGTATCATTCATTAGGTTTACAACAACTATCCTCATATAAACATAAAATTTGCTTTATCCGAAATACCACAAACGGCAAAAAATACCACAAAATAAAACCACTGATTAAAGCATTTTCTAACGTGAGCAATTATTTACAAATCTTATACAATAATATTATACAATGCGACACACGTTGTACAACAGAAATATATATTGTTTTGCTTCCTTGTTGCTGATGTATTACAATAATGTAATTCCTCGATCTGTTCCATTAAACCACTTTAACTGCAGTGAATTCAGTACACTTCCAGTGCATATACCATATGCATATAGACATTGACCCGGCTTTAGACAGGCGAGAGTACATACATATATTCGAAGTACCTCAGCTGCAGTTAAATTAATTAACAGAGAAATTTGTTCGTCTATACGAACAATGAAACAGTGGGGATAAGTGGCTATCAGCCATAATAATCACTTTGCTGGTCGATTCTCGTTTAAATACCGTAATTTGCCGCATGAAGGATTGAGAAATCAGCAAGCGTAGATTGTGCAGAAGCTTTTGAGAGATACATATAGGAGGCCACGAAACCCGACGACTTCTCGCGTGTATCGTAAATCCGCTCGTATTTCATTTGTTCCGCACATTATTCGCGCTGGATCGTTACATATTTCCTGTGTAGCAAACTCAAATGGCATACTCCTACAAGATATCTTGACAATAATAAATTATGAGTTTAAAAGGGCGTTTGCGTGGAGTGTTAAAATGGGACTAACTTGAAAATTATTGTATCTATTATACAAAACGAAACGTAAAATACAAACTAATTTTCTTGTTTTACATGAAAATTATTTTCCCTACGTGGCATAGTTCGATGCCTTTTAGACTCATTCGTCGTTAAGTAATTGTTATGAATGACGGGAGATAATGAATGGCAAGTTAATCTTGAAAATAATAATTTTATTTCCAATTAAAATGGATATCAAGTGTCCCTTGACAATTCGTAGTCTTATTCCCACTGATTGTTTCAAGCACGCGATGTACCCCCATATTCACCATAGGCTGTCACCATACATACGTACGAATTCTAATAGAACAGTGTAATATTCTATTACTGCGATATTGCATAGAAAGCTCAATATTATACAGGGTGTTACATTCAAGCTTCTGGCGTCACGTTCATTCATATTCACGCATTCGCGCAGTATATATTCGCTTCCGTGCACGCGCCTAAATACAATATACTCTTGCGAAATACACTCTACCACGACAATACTCCGTCAAGAAGACCGCGCTATTTAATCGCCATGGATATACGCGTCGACGCTGTGACGCACAACGCTAAATATAAATTCATACGCTAATTCGTATAAAAAAAATGTTCATTAAACAAAATAACGACCATGAACGGCAACGGGTGTTATGGGAGGACGTTATAGTATCCACAATACTTAATTTCCAATCATTGTCGAAGCTGTCAGTGTCGTGTACAATTCAAGACCTTGGTGTTTCATATTTCTGTCCTATCACATAATCGTGACCCTTCCCTCTATTAAGCAAAACGGGCACATCAGTCCTGATAAACGTGGGTTCAAAAACCATTGGCTTCGATGTTACAAGATGTTTTCCGCCACAAGACCGTATATAAATGGCTAAAGTTTCTATTCCGTATTTATCTAAAACCTGTCCGGAGGAAGAGTAAACAAAATTGTAACAGCAACACAGCGCGTAGTTAACGCGCGCGTCCTTCTGTGAGAAAACGTGCCGATGTGCGAATCGAAATGTACGGATGACATATTGAACGTATGTTGTACAGGTAATGTCTTGCCGTCAAAAACAACTCATAACACCGATGTTGATGGTCTTTAAACCCACGTTTATTGCGACGTTTCTGCTTAGTCCGGCGGTCGCCACGTGCTCCCAAAGTTCCCCCCCGACTTTTATGAACACCCTGTGGTACATAAGATGTATTGAAAGAAGTAATATTATAATATCCGGCTCGCGTGGTTGGACTCTTTAAACGTTCGTAGATTGAAATATTATGACTCTTCTTCCTTGATGAAGATTATCAAGTATCGCTGTTTGCATGAAAGCAGTAAATCAATTATACTTGCGCCGATCTTACTTCAACTTTTGCGTGGGAATGGTGAATCGAATGTAAAATGCAAAGAAAGTTCAATCGCAGTCATCGTACAATCGGTATCTCAATGTTAGTGCAGTGAAATTTTTTTTCTTCCAACTGAATAAGTGCACAGTTTCCAACCCCTGACGTTTCCTTTTCCTGGACGTTTCGATCGTTAACATTTTCACTTCCGGCAGACGCAGAACAGTTCTTACCATTTCACTTGCGCCCATTACGGCTCCTCTCTGTCGTTCGTATGCGAGGAAGGAAATGTTTGTTTGTCGCATAGTATGCACGTTATTATTTATTCTCCAACGACTAGTGACACTAAAGCGATTAAAACTTTGCTCTATCAATCTCGCAGTGTGCACTACTTTTAATCCATTCGGAGAACCGAAAGATTTGGTTCTGTTCGGTAGAGAAGTTCTTTTTGAATACTTCATTCGAATATCTATTTCCATTTGCTTTATAATAATGATATGATGTGATATGTGGCTGAAAATAGTGCATAAAATGCACGTGGTGTGGGAAAAATTTACGATAACTATTCGTGTTAAATATCAAAATCGTTAAACATTTATTTTATGTACATAGTATACGACTTATAAAAATGTTATACTGGTTTTAAAGCACTTGCATGCCGTTATGCTAACTGGGGTACGACCTGCACACGATTTGTAATAATATCTAATAAGAAAACTGTTCCATTGACCCTTTCAAATTGAACTAATCTACAATTTCCTGTGTTCCAAGGAAGTTCTAATTAATACAATGTCCGAAAATGAAATATCAATTATCAATTAATGAAATACTTCGTTCTGCGTGTATTATTGTCACTAACGAGAAAAAAACCGAACTGAACACGTGGCAGTAACAAAAGCGGCACATTATACCGTACGATTAGGTAACATAATTTTTTACAAACGCTCTCAGCAGGAAACATTTTCTACTGGATATACAAAAATTAGACACCATCGTCGTTGCGCTCTTCTGCTTATTGCTTCGTTTAATTTGAACGTCGATCACTATTTCATTCTCGAGCAAACGCTTCAACGAAAACACGATCAGCAAGAAATCTACAGACCCATACAGTCCACTCCTCGTTCAAAAACAAACATACGAACCCTGTAACTTTCCCAAAAATTTTCACGCACGTGTGAGCATTGGGGTCCACAATTTCTCCTCACGAATCTTTCGAACCGTTTCCAAATTCTCTCCCAACAAAACACCGCCTCCCCAAAAAAAAAAGAAAAAAAAAACGCCCTTAATCAGCCAAGACCAACGCTTTGTGCCGGACACGAAAAGCCCCCTTACCATTTGAAATTGGATCAATCGTTCCACCGTAGGAATCGAACTGACGCTTAAGTATCACGAAGTGTATGCCGTGACACCGTGGAATCGTCGACAGTGGGCATTGCATGCCGTACTGTTATCTCATCGGCACGATTACTTAATCGCCATTGAAACACGTAATATCGAAGACGTGACGAAGCCGGTCAACCGGACCGAAAACGCCCGCCGCTGGACCCTGCCGCACGTCTTCGAGAGTTTCACTGCGCGGCAAAGAGTGAAAGTGATCTCAAAATTGTCTGAGCGAGCGCGCATACGTGCGTATCCCCGTGGCTTTCGTTGCGGGAACGCCGGCTTATGCTTCATAAACACGCGGGACCTGTACGTTTTGCAATCTGACGGGCAAAAATGTTTGCGCAGGTGCGGTTTTGTAACCCTGACTGCATTCCAACGGAAGGGACTGATCCTTAATCAGGCCCGCGAACGAAAATTTCGCCGGGTCCCGAGTAATCGCGTAACTGAGTCTGCTTGTTTTCCTCGTTTATTTATATATTTATTTATTTTTTTTGCCAATGAAAGAGTTCGATCTGACTGTCGATCGATCAACCGTGATTTAGGTCGATGATGCATTCGGGTTATTATTGGACTTTCGACGGACTGATATCGATCGATGATACCGTGATTTTTTTTAGATTGCGTTTTGGGCAAAGCTGCGGTTTGAACGTGCGCCGGGTACTTTTGCGAATAATTGTGTGTAACGCTAATAAGAATAAAAATTAAGGTCGATTAGATGATTATGGATAATTGATGTAGATAACGGTAGAAGGGGATTCATGAGCTTTAGCAGCCATAAAATGTAATTCGTTATGCCTGTATTAAATAATAAACGCGTTAATTGTTATAACGGTTATTAAATAGATATTCTTTTATGCCGCGCTGCATCTTCACATATTTTTTGTTATTATAATTTCAGTTATACATCCCTATTACTTTTGTAATTACCGCGAGGAAGGTGAACGCGCACGTATCTGTAATAAAAATTGCGGCCACCATAAATCTTTCCTTTCGGTTAAACATATTGAGTCGTGTCAGAAAGATAGAAGATAAAGGCTTGTTGTAACATACATTTCAACTTTAGTAGTAAATAGAATGGACTGTCAAAAGTGTGACACTTTGTTTGTTTCAAGATTTATATCTTGTACATTGTCCACTTGTCTCTTATTGTACTGACCGAGAAAGAGGAAAACCCATAGAGAACAATGACATGTGAAATCGAATGATTGCAGGGAAAGTAGTATGAACTGGACGGTAGAGTATTGCATTCGATCTGCTCGATCGAGACCAGATTTGCTGATTGTGAACACCAGTTAACAGTAGCGTTAAAAAGTATGAAACATTTACATTAATCACAGTTGCACAGCGGTTTCTGTGCCATTCGACTTTCCACACTGCAACTCTATTCAATGTGAAACGAATTTAAATTCAATGCACACCAGTAAAAGTAAATTGGCAACTTGTGAAAAACAATGAAATATCTTCGAACGTCAGTCATTCATCTTTAGATTAATGTCTGACATCGGAAAATGACCCATGCAAATTTTATCTGTATATCTGTTCTTTTATTAAATCAAACAGGATATCCGTATCGATATCCGACTGACTTGCCATTTAGCGTCTTCCTTGATTAATGTCTATTCGCCTCAATTATCTTTCAAATAAGTGTTAGCAATAATGACGGTGTTATATTTAAGGAATCATTAATTGTATATTAAACCCAATCGATGTGATTACAAACGGGAAGCTTCTTTATTATACGGGACACATCGTACCTTCCTGTCACGGCCTCCATTTCTTTATCTAGCGCGACGTGTTAAATAAATCCTCAATCCTCACCGACGCTTTCGCGAAAAATATGCATATTCAACGCATACGCAAATCGAGGGATGCACACCTTTCATTTCATGAAAATTAATTTTTATGATTTCATTAAAATTCTATTCCCGCTGAGAAAACTGTTATACAATTTTGATAAACTGCAATAAGTATGAATGTGAGTAATAAGGAAAGCGATTTTTATTTGAACGCGAAAGTTAATGCAGTTTTCCAGGTAGAGAAACGTTTGTAATGCCTTCTAAAAGATTTTAAAATAAGATTCTACATTGCAAATCATTAGATATTATTCCAAGTACAATTTAAAGATGGTCAAAAACTGATAGAAAAGGTGATTCGAATTAATAAAATATGTACTTCAGTGTTGGGGAATATTGGGAAATAATTGGTAACGAATGTGGTGCTAGTATTCGGCGTAATATCAGTATCAATACGGCTGTGGACGATTATGCCACATTATTAAGTCATTATGATGCGATTTATGTGGAAAAGACAGTTGAAATCACTTCGTAGATAGAGTTGTTATGTACTGTATGCGTTCCAATTTGTAATATCTTTACTCAGAGTTATAATACAAACGTTGAACATAATGTTTATCCGAGCGATAACCGTTTTTTGTTCACGATAAAATACGAAACACGACGAACAAATAATCTAAATTGGACAGAAATCGAATATAGAGATAGCTACTTTTCTAAGTTGTTATGGAATTTTCTTTCCTTTAATGGTTTAAATTAGGCACGCCAGTTCGTTTGGAATAAATCTCGTTGCAACGATAATGTGTTTGAACCTGTTTACCCCGAGCTGAACATAGATCATTGGAACATAGAAACAAGCACCAATTGTAAGCTTAAAGGATTTGTAACGCAACATATATCAAATAAGTGAAAACGAAACAGTCTTCTGAATTTGTTACGAATGTTTCGAAACTATAACATGTACAAGTAAATACATTTGATTTTAATTTGCATCCTTTTGTAGGATAGAGAATGTACCTTTAGAATAATATTCTATTCTAATTCTCTGAGCGTTTACTGTGCAATAAATTACATTTATGCCATCCGAAATTTGGCCTACAGTAGTTTCAGTGAATTGAACAACAAATTTCCTTAAAACAACAAAAATGCATGTCATAGAATTATCTGCGGATATTGTACGTCGCACAATAATGTAATTTCCCGGTATATTTAATTGGCGATCCCCGCGAATCAGAACGAATCGGAAAACACCTATCCCCAATGTCGCCAATTAACTGTTGCACTTAAAACCTCATCCTGCAAGTACAAAAGAAGTAGTACTGCACGAAACAAGATCTCATCGGCCAAGAAGTAAGATGAAGCTACAAAAACGAATGAAGAATCCAACAAGCGTAAGATAGCTGCTCGCATTCTTTAAACTCGTTAAGCCTTTGCTCTCTTGAGCATTTCGAAACCGGCTTATTTTCATTTCGCGAAAAACGCATTACGAAGTTAATGCACCGAATCTTTCTCTTGTAATTAACGGATTTAATGAAATTGTATTCTCGTATCACGTTGATACAGTAGTCGGTTGCTGTCGCAGCACGTGTACAGTACATAATAACAGAGCCTGGTTTTTCATACACAATACACTGAACGATACTAACTACGGTTTGTTTTTCTGAATCATTTATAATACTAATTATAAGTCAATCCTGTCTATCTGGATATCAATGGAATATTTATATTTTTTAGTTTTGAAATTGAACTTCTGTGGTGTAATAGGAGATTCGAGTGATATCCCAGCTTTCGAACACTTCCGTACGTATTATACGCTTAAATGTACTTATGTGGAGCGTACGATATTGAAACTTTCTGAATTTCTTTAGATAAGAATGAGATACATTTTTAACACCCACGTCAATGCAAATATTTCAATGTTACAAGTACAGAATCTATGATAATATTTTATTCATTTAAAATGACTTAAACACTTATTTCCGAACTTGAATTTTTAAACAGCTTTTCAATATTTAACTTGGCACTGTCCCATTGCTTCGGAAACTTCTATCTCCCTTGAGATATCTAGTGAAGCGATACGAAAGTTTCAGCCGTCGTGTAATATTTCTACAATACAAATTTTCCATTGTTCAAATAAATCGTCCCAAAACTTTGCACCCCTTCCAAACCGTCTCATTTGAATCAATCAACACGCATGTCCAAGCATCCACTTGTTCAAATGAAATCATTAATCAGCAAGCCGACTGGTTTTTATCATCGAAACGAATGATGAAGCGGAGAATAACGTCATCGGTGTAAGGTGCATCCCCAAGGAGATTGTGCAACTTGTCAAAAGCAAAATCCTGTGGAAGCTTGATTAACACCTGTCGGCTGTCGCATTTCTTTTCGCTCGTACGCAAAAGGAAAAACACAGGACACGTGTCAAGTCGACAATAGCATGACAGTGTATAACATCTAATAACCGAGGTCAGGGCGCAGTAGGCTAGTGGAACAGGTGATAAAGAGAACAGGTTGCCCCACTATCGTCTGTTACGCATCATTCCGATTATGTTTGACTATCGCCAGCACACTTTACAGTTACGATGGCCGGTCCCACCGGTCCCTGCACAGGTTGTTACTATCCGGCATGGAAGCCGTTCTCTTCAAAACTTTTCAATCGAATCGGGAGAAACTCCCGGCAATAGCCGCAATCGGGCTGGTATGGAAGGTTTGAAAAAGTGTGGAGGTTTCAGTGAACTTGAAGGCACGGCTTGATTTCCTGTCCGCAGACAATCTTGAATTCTCATACATTTATCGCGCCGATTTTTCTAATTGACCGGCGATAGTCTGTAGAAAGTTTTGTCCGCGATGATATTTTACAGATCGTTGAACGTAGAATATTTCGATAGAGGTGTGCATTAAGCTGTTGGAAAGCTGATAACGAATATGCGTTAATTTGTATAATTTTTACAATTCTGCATGCCAACTATAATATGTTTAATTACCTTTGTAGGTAATGTGCAGCTGTCTGAAACAAGTTCTGACATATCGATATTCATCAACTTCTCGGTTGCGTTAATTACCATAGCCTGTGCAGCGAATGTTTCGACGTGTAATAATTTGTTTGATGTCCTATCTTTCATATTGGAAGAACTTTATATGAATTTAGTTTATTAACAGGTTTGTCATTCAAGTTGTATGAAGATTAATCTACGTCTCGATGTGAAAATATTAAAAAGTAACCAAGAAGTGCTTCTGTTCTAACGTTGCGAATTCGCAGATTTAAAAGACATACACCTCGTTGTGTGCTTTAAGTTGCTTCAAATATATTTATTATTATTCATCGTTTGTTTTAAGATAACATAATGGTTTGATTTTAAAAGTCGTTTGCAGAAATTGTTTCGGATATAGTTGAACTATCAATCGTACAGAACGTCAGTTTCAAGTTCATGGATGTGACTGTGCATACGTGGTCAGCCCGTTGATTGAATCGCTGCTTAACTTGAAGTCAGTTAACAAATATATTGTCCAGCACGGAGAAATCGAGAACTTCTTATGATAATTCAAGTTTCTCTGTTAGAGTTCAGAATTTCTTCCTGATTTCAAAATGGAAATGCGGAAACTCTCAGATGTTATATATCATCAAAGGAAGCACAAGTCTCGTGCAGGAATTTCACTAAGAATCTCGCGTCCACATTTTTAGGCATGCATGCATAATGGGATTAAATTAATACAGAATCAAATATTACAAATAAAAATGTTCAAATTATGATAAAGCCCAATAAAAATGATTGGTCCATCCAGAAATTCACCCGAAATTAAAATTTGAAACAATTGTCGCAACTTAATAACGGATTTGATTTAAAATAGACATTTGTAAACTGTTATAATAACCCGTTGTAGTTATAATGCAGGTAATAAATTGAAAATAAACTGTATCAGACTTTACGTAAAGTCTCTGAAATTTAAACCAGATCATACTTTCAATTATGGTAACGATAAACAGTATATCGTTTACCTTTTATATCGCGGAATTGAATTGCGTGATGCTTTTAATCCACTACAATTATCTACAAGAGACTTGTCTCGAGATTCATTGATGTACGTCACTTGCAGTGGAATATTTGCCGCAAGTTGGAAAATACAAAATCATGACGAAGAATTGTACGTCTTCGTCTGTACGTCCAAGTAATTTCAAACGATTGGGAAAAACTGATACCAAATACTTTCACGTTCTATTGAGATTAAAGGCAAGTTGAATGCACTTTCCGTACATTATATCCCTCGCAAAACAATGCAGAAAATATAATAAAGATGCATAGCAATTGAACTGCCGTTCATTTATGAATAATGTAATGCTGCGCCGAAATAAAATATACATATAATGATGCACAATATTCTGAATGCAAAAGGAATGACCGAGGGCAAGCCTAAAGTTTCAAGCTAGGAGAAACCTATAATAATTACAATGGATATCACGCAGAAAATATTACTTCCAATGTGGAATTCGTAATTGTGCAATATCCATCGCGCAATACCCAATAAACTGAGATTTATTTGACTGTTAAATGGAACAATTGCAATTATATTGCGTAGAAAGTTGCCCAATGACGACAAAAAGTGACATAAATAAATGTTTTCTAGCCACGAATCGTATAATTGATATATTAATATTTAAAATTGTATCAAAGAAATCGTTAACTGTTTAATACCTACTACAATTCATTGTCAGCGGTATCATTACATATACATATTACGTATGCACATATTTTTATTGCGACGTACGTATCAGCATTTTCATTTTTTATCCCAACCTAATTGCAATCATTATGATCCACGTATGTGAGTATATAGAGGAACGTGACGCAGACAACCCGAAATTTCGTGTTGTTTCATCGTGATGCAATAACAGAATTATGCAGTTCACGCAAATCATCAAATTGATATTATCTTACCGTGCTTGAGTTTTCCATTCTTGGAAATCAGGAACGAGAGGGGACCGGATACCCTGTCCGTGCAAAGGCCGTCATGTTGACCCGTCCTGGGGCCGAATAGTGCATTTCTTCCCACCTTCATGTACTGCTTGCCCATTTTCTGGGGCGAGCTGATCCCGAACAAAGATCCTATGAACTTCATCTTGAGTTATATTGGTCCAGTGGTGTATGGTGAGAATCAATTGCAGAGATATAAGGTGTGTTTAGCACGTGATCGTGTTTTTCCGTTAAAGTATCTGAATATTAGAGCAACGTCTGTCATCCGCCGACGATGTAAGATATTGCAAATAACGTTGCAGATGGAAATGGTAATATCAGGATGTGGTCCGTTTATGTTTCGCTCGCAAGACTCGCGATAATTCAATTAATTAGATAAATTTCTGCTCTGTTTGTTGCGCCGTAGAAATCTCCGTCACTGTTAATCTAGTATGTGTTACGTTTGGAAAGTATTGTCTCACGTCACTTCTTCGAACATTGTTTCCGGAGATGCACGAGATCTGTCCTTAAAACACGATCGACAAACATCGTTCGTTGTTTTTTTTTCTTTCTTCTTCTTGGCAATAGAGACGGATTCTTGCCCTGCCTTTCGCAATTTCTACTTTTTCCTTCTTCTGTCGCTCGCTTTTCCTACTCGTTAGTGAGCCGAATTACACTTTCACGATCGCTCTCGCGTGATCACAAAGATAAGTCCCGTTGGTCTTCGATCTTGATGATCTTTCACGTTTTCCGATCGGCCGCCGCGCAATTTGATGTTTCGCCTGTCGTTTCCTGAAACAGAAAGGTAAATCACCGTTAGTTATATGGTAAGTTGTTTGGTGTTAACGGAACAGTTCGTTTTATAGATATAAAACTAAAAAGATATTTCCGAGCAGAATCGACTTCCAAATAACACGGGTTTGGGTTTAAGTAATTTTGTGTGCACGGCATTGTTGCTTGTGTCTATATTAATTAAAATAATATCGAGGAATATGTTAAAGTTAATTTCCATTAAGTGTGTAGTACTTTTCGAGTTGTGTATCGGACCGATTTCATTTCATGTAAAATAACTTTCGACGTAATGCTTAAGTACGGAATTATTTATATATTTTATTCGTACTAAAAGTTTGTCGATTAAGATGTGAAGAAGTTGCCGCACAAATAGTCACGGCTGAAACGTTAGAAAGTAGCTGAGAAATAGTCGCGATAAAAGAAGTCATAAAAGCGGCTATTAAATAAATACCACAGATGATTTATTATTTCTCGTGAAATTTCATTGAAAATACCTCGCCTATTGCTAAATACAGGCGAGTAATCATTTATAATACTCTGCATTTTAAATAACTCTCATTCATTCTAGCGTACGCAGCAGCAAGTGTTCGACTCCGTTTAGAAAACAGAAGTCTCATTTACGGTTTGGCTCATGGATAAATGATCGCAGTTGTAAAACGTGGCAGAATTCAGAATTGCAAGTCTAGGGAATCGTATACGTTTCGCACATTTTTTAATGAAATTCGAATACCCGTCCTGTCGGAACTAAAGGCACCTGCCTTAGGCAGGCATGATATTGTAGACGTAATTAAAATATTAAGTGGTTGAATTACATTTGTAATTCAATGCATTCCTTCCCGGGAAAAAAGGATACACGTTAACGTGTGAAAAAATGCAGTCGCGTTACGTGCAGCATCATGTATAATTAATACACTTAATTTTCTTTTTTTCGATACTTAAAAACGCCATTTATAGTCAATTATCGATTTTTTACTACGAAGAAAAGCGATATATTCCTTATGTGACATATTCGTAGATGACGTTTCAATTACTCTTCTTGTATAAAGTTTATGAAGATTCCTTGCTGCATAATCATTAATTCAAGGTGGATATGCATATGCTGCATCACTGCGAACTATTTTACTGCAATTTTGAATGTGACAACCAAGTCTCCCGATCGAGAATGTGCTAACTGCAATAAATTTGCGATCTCGCAATCATTTATGAATGGTAGTGTGTAATGCTTATACCTGCGTAACTTCCATTATGAAAAAGGTGTTGCTTATTTTTTACATTACACAACGGTCTTTGGGATCTATTGGTCCTCCGTGGATTATGTCACCATAGTCATTACTTGTTATCCGGCGAGAAGTTGCCTCTCACAGAACTTCAAAATTTCGTAAACGACAATGGACGGATAGATTTTTTGCTTTTTGCAGAGAATTTCGGTTTTCTATATACTATGTACACTCTGGTGCAATCATCGTGCTCCGTGTTTCAGTAATTTTTTCTCTTCGTGTCACGTGCAAATTATTCTTATTCGCTTTCAAAAGATCGGCGCCGTAGAAAGTGTAAATAGTGGTACTTTTTTCTTTGCGATAATCGAAACTCACTTCAGCGCGTAGTATAATAACTGGGTTAAAGGTTGAATGAAATGAGATTTTAAGCAGCCCGAAGAATTTGTCACGAAAATATAAAAGCATGCCACGAAAACTAGTAGCCTCGCATACACTTTCCCTACTTGTTAACGTGAGTACTTTTTGTTACTATTTGCTCACGTGGTTACATGGTGATGCGTTTGAGAAAGAATCAATGCACATTTCTCTCATTACAGTATAGTGTCGCATTGTATTGCACAATCCGAGTTCTCTTTCTGTGGGCACATCTCTTCCCGCACGAATTTCCGGTTCCAGCATGTTATTTGCTGGATCAGTCACACATCGCCGGGACACGTGGATCGAGGACAAACCCTTTCTGCATCCGCAACCCTTTCTTTCTAGCTCTCTACGGTATCCATTTGTGTTATCCATATAAATGATATATAAAGACAATATTGCATAATAATTTCGATGGATGTATCATTCTAGTTAAGCGGCAGAAATTTAAAGAATCGTTTCACGAAATATTTCTTTAACATGCACCGAATATTTATCGTACTGGCAAGGAAATAATCGAAAGAAGAACCGAAATGTTGTGACATATGATAAACAGTTACGTGGGTGTAATATAATATTTTTTCTTAATATATCAACGTATGAATCATTTTTTTTATCAAGAATGTACGAAGTCCAATGTTTTGCCCGAGGTATTATTTGAAATTATCCTTTATTTACTAACAAGTGCGAGTTAACGATATTACTGTCTGAATGGGATTTTATTCATTAATACCACGAATCTGTTCTTAAAGCATATGAAACAGAACTTATAAGAACGTAATTATGCAGTCGCTTGTCGTACAGAAGGGTACCCACTCGTGGATACTTCAAGTAAGCTACTGTGAAAACGATTTCAGCAAGTTACACGCTTATCTTGTAAATTCTTGATTTGACTTCCACTTGAAGAATCCGCATTTTTTAACACGTGCATGCGAAAAATAGAAAGCGTTGTTTTGAAAAAAATCTGTTAATCGGTTCAACATACTTTGCGTAATACACATACGAATACTTAGGTTTGTCAGAATTCCTTTCTTCATTCTCATCAAAACGACATTGATACTCTGCTATTGGCAGGGATCCTTCTATCGACTATATTTAATGAGTATTAAATTCGACATAAACTGAAGGCAACAGCTAAAAACTAAACATATGGGTATTGCTTCTTGCCTAATATTATTAAAAAAATAAAATGAAAAATCAATTTTAATAGTTGCGAGCATATTAGAAGGCGATATTTTTCAATCTGATGTGTGGTCACTAGTTTTGATTCATTTTATACATTCCACGAGTATTCAAGTTTTATGAAGTATCGATTAGTAATGATTACACCATAATGAATGAAACCTCTACTTGGGACACATTGGTTGCTTAATTTTTGATAAAATTATTATTAAATTGTTGAAAATGTCAATATAAAATATTCTACGCAAAATACTCTTAACAGTACACATATTTGCATACATCATTTTTTCACTTCCCAGAATGGGCGTTTTAATATAGTAAGAAATTATATATAGAGACTTGTGCGAGTTAACGGTAACTTACGATAATTTACCAGGAAAGGCTAAGTGGCCCGGATAAGTAATCTCTGACGAAGGGATGTAAATAATATTGTACCCATGATGAGAAAAGGAAATGTTCATAGAGAGTCATGCAACGAAACCGTTACCTCCCTGAGGGAACAAGATTCTTAGGGTATCCGAGATTTTCAGAACAAGAACACAGTACATACAAGAACAAATATTGTATTCCTTCCTAGGTATGTGAAGGTATGATTACGTTTGTTTTGAGTAAACATGTTTTCATAATACATGATCAATAATGCTTTGTGTCACTTCTAATTATATAGTCACAAGTAACAGTAGGTGCATGATCTTCAATCTTTATGCGTGTCCAAACATAAAAAGGGGTGTGTTTATGCAAAGTGCATGTATAAAACATGTGAATAAAACGTTTGTTGCAGATAAACAAGTTTGCAGTAACCTTGTTACAGAATTTTTCCAACATTTTAATCACGTATGCGTGGCAATTAACGAGTCTTGCTGAATGTAACATATAAACAAGACTATAATCGATATTACAAGTAGAATTGCCGCCACTCACAATTCAATTACTATCGGATATGGTTACCCTTTCCGCTTCATAGGAAGTTCCTGTTAATAGGACGACGAATATTTTGCATGCATATTGAGTACAGCGATGGAAACTATGCGAGACGAGTATTCAAAAAATGCACGTGTAATGCTTAGATGCAACAATTTGGAAAAAAATCCAGCTGTGATAAAAAAAATAATCATACATTTGAGTAAACAACCGGCTATAATGATATTCCACGAATTACTGAGCTTCCACATATCTTATTTGCAGGACACGTACGTATTACTGTATTTTTTCAGGCAGCAGTGTACTCTTGTTGCGGAATCTAAAATCAGCAAATAAGAAAATACGAACGTTTAGCTGTCTAATTGCCAGCGCAAAATATCTATCATGTAAATACTATTACGTCTTATTGCGCATACATTTACATTTGCGCGTGTTAAACCAGTTACAATTACTGCAATATGCAGTGCATTACTTACATTATTTACTTCTATTAATGAATTATCAATAAGACCCCTCGATCATCATGGAGGCACACAAACACGTTTTTAAGGGTGTTGCATTGCATTGCTGCCCATTAAGAGACATGTTTTCGATAAAGAAATTCTCGGAAATATTAATGGGATACAATCATTTACTAAAGAATAGAAACAAAAGATTCGAAGAATTAGGGTATCCAGTGATTAGCATGTTTAATTTTAACCTTTTTAAGCAACAATCTTTCGGGATTGTGGACTAGAGAAGTCTTTGTTGCCAAATAGTTCAGACACACGGTGGACGCTGATTTAAAACGAAAGCTCGAGACACAGTTACATGTTAATCGTATATTTTTAATTTTGTTTGTTATATCGGCTTTCATATGACGTGAAACGTGTTTATTTTCGAACCGATTATGTTGCAGGTAAATAAAATTATCTGCAGTCTGGACGAGAAACGGATAAAGAATGGAAAAACATTTACTTAGCCGGTGTTGATAATTAAATGCAATAATTGATTTTATAGTTCTTACAAGCCAGGAGAAAAACAAATCTGACGTAAACGTATGACATTTTTCTATGACCCAGGGGCCAGTAATTACTGGAAATCCGTATTAAATACATGATTAGAATACAAGCAATTATCTAAAATCTAAATCGTTCAACTGTTGCGCGTTTGACATATAAAATAGTGTTACAGACTTTGCAATTACAGAGCCATTACAATATTTTAATTGCTATCGCGTTCGGGTTAATATCTACAATTAACATACAAAAGAAGCCTATCTATTGAATAGCGAAAGAGTTTTCGTTTTTGAAACATGTATATTTAAAACGAACGTTCCTATGTTATATTGGGAGCATATCGTTTTTACAGATCTCAATGATCCGAAGAAAGTGAGCCCTGCAATTTCTCCGCGCGTAAAGCTTGAATTTAACTTTCTAATTTTTCCATCGGAAGTTACAGAAGCCGGAACAATGGAATCGTATTTTATTAATCATGCAACACTATTATGTAAAATAGGAACACCTCAAGCAATGCTTCATACGGAAAAATTACATGGACTATTGCTGAAACCCTTCCAAATCAATCCCTACAAACATATTCTAAGCAATCTATCTAGACATTTGTATTAAGTACACGGAATGTCAATTAAAAATTACAATTGAATTTCTGAAACCCCCGAAAATAATGTCGTCCACCTTTGCATTAAAATCGTAACTTTAAAAACGTTAAAATCACGCTTCATACTTATACTCAGTACTTTCGTCGCGAACGGTTAAATGAAAATAGTATGAAAATAATACACCCTAAATGTAAAATAGAGACAGATTTTTGATCCACGAATGAACACAGGCATATCTATTATTCGAGCAACACAATTCCGGCCGAGCCTAGGAAACACGCACAAGTGTTACACCGCAAAAGCGGCCCGCGATTGCGCCGAAGTTTGCAAAACTCGATAAATTAAGGGAGAGTTACGTTGGATTGCTCCAAGGCCTTTAGAAATGTTTAATGATCATGCATGTCCGCTACAAATGCGGAGTGCGTTTAAGTACATACAGATACGCACACGTATGAATGTGCACGCGCTCGAAATCGACAATGTTGTGTTGTCTACATCTCCTCTTGCTTTTACTGTCGTTCGTTCTTTATTTCCATCCCGTTTAATACTCTTGCGTACTTTCTTTCTTGCATTGTTCGCAGCTGCGGTCCGTTTGCCCTGCACTCTAAGCTTCCCTTTTTTATTTTCCATCCGGACACATTTTATTTGGTCCAATTTGCCTTGAAAACGTTACGAACGATCTTAAGGCTCTTCGTCGTTACGATAAGAACGACGAGAGAATGCTTACGAACTTTGTAAATTAATAATGATGCGTCAGCTGTATATAACATGCAAGACATTATGCAATTGTCTAGAATTTATTAGTGAAGTTTTTATGGCTAGCATAGGAGCGATCACTATAGAGTACCTTCTTTTTAAGCTGCACAACTTATGCACAAAATTGCGCAGACTTTACTCTTTTAGTTGTTTAGAACAGCCTGACATTTAGTAGTTTAAAAGTGTGTCTATGTATTAACTATATTTTGGAAATTGAACAGTAGATTAAGTTTTTCTAAACAATTTAAGCAGATTTAATCAGAAGTGTTACAGAAAATAATAAAAAGTATTTATTAAAAAGTATTATTGAAAGTAAACTTGTGTTTCTAACGAATAAAAGTAGTCGATCTTACATACAAATATCTGCCAACTTTTGTTGAAACGAAAGTATTAATTTTTTGGCGTGTTATATTATAGTTCGTCTTGTGCCGAATGAATTACATCAGTTCAGTGTTTTACGAAACACTGAAATCAATAAAAATATTTGATGCTCCTGAGACGGGGTCTAATAGCATTTTTTCGCTGATTGAGCGCAAGACTTGTTATACAAAAGTGCAATGCGTGTTATTGCACTCCGATCGTACGAAACGTTTTAGAGAAAGTGGTAATGCATGACCGCGTTTGATTTCAGCTATTTTTTTACGTATCTGGAGCGTAAATCGCTCCTGAAAATTGGTAATGGCAGTGGTTTTGTGCAACAGAATTACAATTTCAAGCTACATTTACCTTTATCCGCATTAAATAGGATTACTTTCAATTTTCGAAATTTAAATGTGTAAATGAAATGGTATTTAAATGACACGATAGTTGTAATAGGATTTGAAAGAAAACTACCTACTGAGCATGTATCGGCTTAATCATTATATTACAAATTGTAGTACGATTAATAATTAATAATTCTAATTTTGAAAATTATTTAATAATATAGAATAGATTATTATTTTTGAATAATCCATCGTTTGATATAAATTATATTTTAAGAGTTGCTAAGATTACAAGAGTACATTAAATAAGAGAAATCTGATTTCAGTTAAGAAATTTACTTTAGTAATTGCTCTCGGCCTCGGTCTTGTGGCAATAAATAAATAACGTGACATAAAAGAAGAATATATTTGTGAGCTTTGCACTGTAAAAATCTGAGAAGGCAAATGTTGTTTTGACTGTTTTTAAGTAATAACTTTAATGGCACTGTGACGAGATAATAACGCAATTACTAACATTCGACAAATTTGTCAGTATGTCTAATGATTTCTATAATAAACAGATAGCATGTTGGTTGCAACGTACAGGAACGAAATTCTTAAATACGAAGTTAAACGCCACGAACGATATTCATATGTAAAATAGTATATTGTTCCACGAAGGATAATCAGCTAACATTATACGTTAGCTACAGTACGATCCAAGTTATGCAGATAAATAAATCCAAGGATTTATTGCTCTTAAGGACGGAAGAATTAAAAAGCTAATTGAAGAGTACAAGTGCCTTCGTTTCGAAGAAGTCTACGTCAAGAATATTTATTGGAAAACAGTGTTTTCTACTACACATAAAAATGGTGCAAATTACGTTTAGCACAAACAAGACGGACCAATTGAAACATAAGGTAATAACGCCGAAACAAGCAATCATTTTTTCCTGTTCCTACATTCTTCTCTATTTTTGCTCTTTCCATCGTACACAATGTTAAAGTATTATTCACGTGCCAACGGAACCTTAGAATAGCTGTAAAAAATGTCTGAAATTAAATTGATTATCAAAGTGGCCCCCGCGATCAACGCAACTCTCGATTGCTGAAGTGGACAAGGGAGTAACAAGAATGTAATTCTTCGGGTATCATAAATATCTATTTAATCGTTCTGTTTTTCAGGAGAAACGGAAATGCGTATAACAGCCACAAGGACGTATGGCCTGCACAACACAGAGTTCACGGGCTGTCTATTTACGAAGAAGAAACTTGCGATTCCTGACTTTCCATTTACAACGGTGGAGAGGGATACGCTAGAAGTGTGACGCATATTTACCACCGTTATTGCACCGAGAACTTAAACCAGACCGCACTGTCACAACCATCCGACGTTTCCAAAATAAGTGAAAAGCGCGACGTCAAGGGTGACGTCTGCGAAACGGGCAGCCTACGCGGTAGCTTGATTTTACAATCACATCGCTGAGTGATTTATAGTCCCTAGCGTACAACATTACAACAATAACAAGCTTTTTACTCTCCTCTGAAGTTCGTGTCTGCTTCTTTCTTTTTTTGCTCTGTAATTTTTTCTCCACTCCGGATATTTATTCGGTACAATTGTATCTCTTAAGAGGCAATCTACATTTTCCACTTTTATTAATGTTTCACGTGGTACTGTACAAATGTTGATGACAACTGAATGATATTTATTTATCAAATATATTTTCACGTGACAAATCTTTATTACGCCTTTTGTTACACGTGTTAACCGTTACGTTGTATACGTTTAAGACTTGTCGCCGTGTACATTGACATTAATGCTTAAGTAAAAATTCTTTCCGGGGATGCTTTTAAACACACATACGAGTGTGTACGTAGGTACGTGTGTAGCTTCATTACACAGTCAACACGAAAAATCCGAGATTTTCGGAAATGTAAAATTTTGGTGCTAACAAAGAATTCTTCCAAGAAACATTTGTCAGGCAAATCCCTGATCATCCACATGTAATGAGGCGTGAGGAATTTTTTTTAGCTGCAATCGCGAGTACGAAACTTTGCAGCCGATTTTTGTATTGTTTGTTTTGCAAATCATTACCACAAACAGTCTGATGCAAATCACTAACCGCGTACACTGTTGTCGAGCTAATGGTAAAAACTGCTATCTATTAAAGTAACAATTTTCTAATAGTAAAGGGAGAAATTTATTCCCCTGAGATTGGTCAACTTTAAAATCAATCACGGTTAAATGTCATTTGTTCCGTTTTCTCTGACGAATTATGTGTACTATAGAAAGCCACTAGACCATGGCAAACAGCAGATCCGTCGAACGATCTGAACGATCCACCAAATTCAGAAAAAAAATGTACCGGAGCTCATTGTCTCGGTCAGTTTTTAATTACAATCTAAACTGTACCAAAGATCGTAATATTCCAAATTTGCAATTACTGAGCTAGATATATCTAATTAATTGCACATCGATACTAACGATCCTCGTTGTTTACGCAACGTTGAAAACCAAATGTGCAGGACAAATGATTTAAACGGTCTGATATCCCCCCTTTCCGTACATGATATCTTTTTCTAACATTTCTGTTTTCGAAAACAGTGGCATAAAGTCTGCGTACGAGGAAACGAGCCACAACTTTTTATTTGTCTACCTGGAAGAGGAAATCCCCCTAGTCGGATTGCATATTGTTACGTATTCCATACTTGAGCGTCCGGTCAATTGAACATCTCATTTGCATCGTGCATCAGTATCCGTCTGTGCGAAGGCAAATTGTACGGCAGGTTGCAGTCAAAGTCTGATTTGATGGGAACGCAATGAACCAGTCTTTGATACGGTCGTTATGAGAATGATGAAGTGAGAAAGATACACCAGACGCTGAATTTGATAATAAGTAATGTAACGTTTCACAAAGACGTTGTGAATCATATGTGCGTAATGTAATACTCATCTTTTTGCCAGAACCTTCGCGCATTGGTGAGTAAAACCGGTCGTCTTCGTATACTTCAACTACAATGAAATATTCTCTACTTATATGAAAACTACGATAAATAATGTACCTTTTTAATACAAGCGATTTCTCTTCAATTATGATGGATTTTTGCAAATGATATTCTACTTAACTATAGTAGGAAAACAGGCAAACATATGGCTGACAAATTGCAATACTTTATCTATATTCTCTGCATTAAATTTTGCAGAAATTCCAGAAATAATATATATATTCCCTAAAGTATTTAGGTTGTGCCTTGAGATCCGTATATTCCTTTTATTGTTGTTGCCTTCATTTCGAATAAATATGGGGAAGAAAATTTGAATTATTCACACAGGCACCTACGTAATATTTATGATATATAGCTTCGACTATATAAAAACTAGGTAGACGAAATGAACTTTTACAGGAATGCACAAAAGTCTAAGACAGCGAGGGATAGAAATACTGAGATCTCATGCATTCCAGAAAGGATTAACGCGGAAGCATTTCTTCCAAGCTTGCGGTTTCGATTATAACCGCAGCCTTGTTATTTTAACGCTGTTTACATTCTTACGAACGTCTGCTTTTTCGTGAATGATTCTTCGTAATACCGACGATTGCATTAACTTTACCATTACACCATAAACCGTCGTTATCGCGCGGACAACGATAAACTAAGGAACGCTGAACGCGTGTAAGGATATTGTTCGTACGAAACACCTTGTTTATCCGATATTCAATTAAGATTAGCGCGTCATTTACCCATTTATCTGCCTTGTTTTCATTCGCCACTGACGCTCCACCTTTCTACTAAACTAATCAAATGCAATTAAAAGCAATTCACCCCCCCCCCCCCCCAAGAAGTCGGTTGCCATCCTTTAACGCAGAAATCCGTCTGCAAGCGTACATTAATTAACTGATTATACATAGATTATTACAAACTAATTGCAGGGGGACAAAAAACAAATGATTTCCCTTTAGACGACCGATCGCGTTATTTACAATTAGATGGAATTCAACACCGGTGTAAAATTATTACGCACGCTCCAACGTGCATTACCGTCTAATGAAAATTTCCACGCCTCTTCGGGATGCGAATTATCACGCGAATTATCACGCGAACGCGAGCAAATATAACCTGATAATCTATCGGTTCGAGTCATCGGCACGCTGTTAGTAGACTAAAATATTCAAGTTCACTGGCCGTTTTTCTTGTTCGTACCTGGTTGTATGTTAAGTGAAATCAGAACATTTCTTTTTCCGTCTTACGTAATAGTAAATAAAGAACAATACATATCGCTGACCAGATAAACAGCTCGTAACATAAACATTTAATCTTGTGCACTTGGGAATCGATTAACTTTCACGGATCGTTATATGATCGGTGAGCCGACTGGTTTCGGCGAGAGGTAAAAATCATAGAAACTTTGCATACCTTCTCCTGACTCATATACTACATGCGAATATGCCCCCCCCCCTCCCGCCTCTCAAATATAAATAAATTTGTCCGTTTTACCGATGTTCCATTTTCTTTTAACTCAACGATATTTATTTATTTGCCCACGTTCTTCGATATCATATTTTATGTCGCCCGAGGCAATGGGTCAGTTCGATTTTCATACAATCATTCTTCTCCTAATAATACGAGCGAAATTGTTGTTGCGTCGTACGAGTGATTAAAGTAATTTTATAATTATATTGTCCTGAAAATGTTTCTCTAGCTTTTCATTTACTTTGTACAATCTCGATAGATATTCCTTTGAACTTTTTCGAAGATGTTACCGAATTCTTTGATTTTCACTTCATAATATTCTTCATCAGGAAATCCATTTTCGTATCGTGAATAACAGCGATTCAGTATAATGGTTGACTTCATTCGCCGATGGAAAATCCGTTCCTTCATCCTTCGCGCCTATCGTTCTTAGCAATAAGAAATAAAACAATCCTTTCCTAGAAAGCAGACGCGTTTCGTAAGTAACACCGAATACCATAATTCATAATGCGCCTATACCACTAATGTTGCCAGGCATTGCCGTTTTCATTTACAATTCCATCGAAATCACGTTCTGTTCCTCATGATTTACCATACACATACTTCTTGAATTTAAAATACGTGAATCGCTATAAACGGTATCTAGAATTCGTACAGCTTTATATGGTTTATTAACAATTGAAAGTAGACTGTGCTTTTAGTTTTGTTCTACGACCGAAATATTTGTATACCAGATGAATTGGAGAAATAAGCCGAAGGGAAAAATATAAATAATCGAATACGTAGATACGCGCAATACATTATACGCAGATATATAATTCGCGAAAAAATTTAGAAAGCGCAATTATTTATCATATCCCGTGTCAGCGAGCAGTTATTTCATGGCATTGAATTATTGCTAATCCCATTGCATAACAAATAAAGTTAAAGAGGAAGGAAAGCTGTGAAAAGTGAAACTGAAGATTCTGTCGCGAAAAGTAATAACAGGGTTCCCTTGAGGAACCAGATTGATGGTCATACGGAATGTAATATAACAGTTTCCCTCCTGAATTAAGTTTAAAAAAGGAAAGATATATCTTCGGGGCAGGTAAGATTCGATGTCGGAAGGAAAGTATCTACCCATTTGAAGAAACGCCAACTGGTTTCGAACAAGTTCAACTACATCAAGGTATCGGATATTCTATATCCGGAAATTCTTGCAAGCATACTTTCCATACATAAGACGGCTACTGAGACCTTCACTCATTGTCAGTAGCAGAATTCTCATTGTAACACATCAGATGATAACAGTTATGCAATATATTCCTCTATATTAATTTGCTCCTTTGTATTGAATACTGCAAAGTCCTGTAGCGAACACTTCGATTAATAAAGTACAATGTGTCATATAAAATAATGATATTATATCATTTTTATCGTCGATTAATTATATTCGTTAGAATAATGGTTACGTGAAGTGTAATACACCAACTGCAATGATACGTACGATATTATTAGTTTAAGACGAGTATGCAAGATCTCAATTTTAAACACAGATCTTTGCATCGAATGCAGAACAACGAAATTAAGTACGCAATTCTCCATGATTTCATTATCTGAACTGCTTTAGTCAGTAATGAAACGTTCGTCGCGCAATTCGGACGCTATGTAAATTACAACCCTGTAGTTTCGTGAGTGGCAGAGAGTTCAGTTAGTACGTACACGGTAAGGTAAGTAATCAGCGGATTCAGCGGTTACACCTGTGCATTAAGACCATATTATTCGCCAAATTCAAGTTTTCGCTCGTTGTTCTTTAAGTTTAAGGTTACATAAAGGAGAGTATTTCGACATGAAAAAAAAAGCATTTTATCCCAAAACGAACAAGTTCCAAAGGAACGCAACGCTATCAAGATCCATAAAAATAAAGAGAAAGTCAAGTTTCATCTCCTCTTTTTTCCCCTCGACATTGCTTTACCATTGAACTCACTTTTATGCAACAGCATTTACATCATATTTTCGCTAAGTCTTATCAAATATGATTCAAAATCAGATTGGGTGTACTTTTCCCGTCAATTGTCGTTTGGCAGATTAAACGAAGTGCCTTGTAATTAAGAGGAACGAAATAACACGCGTTATAAGCTGCCGATGAAGTATGTGCTACATCCTCTTAATACAATTTCCAGAAATTCTGACCGTGTCTCGACAAGCAAAAAATTGATGGGTACATAAAGAGAAAGTAATATCTTTGCGAAATACTTCTCAGGGTGAACCACGCACTTTGATCAGTTTTATTGCTTCCACGCTGGCCTCGTATTGAATAATAAAGTACGCAAGTATTTTATTCTGTGTTTTTTTTATTAAAAAAAATTGCATAGAAATTTGTATAAAACGTTCAATCTCTTTTAAATTAAACGGTGAAAAGTAACGTTGCACTTGAGGACTGGAAACACTAATACCTTTACCGCTAAAGAAAGTTGTGATTTCTGAAACGATCCTCAGCTTTGCAGGAACGCGCTTCGAATATTATGTTTATAATAGGAAGGAAACAAATGTGCTACAGAATTATGGCCCACAGTTAGACCGCGGCTAAAAATTCTTGACAGTGACCGATCAACGTTACGAAGCGATTGAACTTGTCCCAAATGTCGAATTATAGTTACAGTAGCTGCAAGTCAACCTACCGTGAAATGACAGAGCAAAACATGTCCACATAGATGGAACAATACGAATGAAAGTTTTCCTGGATCGTTTCATGTAAAATCGACTGTAAAAACTGCACTAAATAGCTGACGTCAGAAGATACCGTATTGTCCGTATCGAATATTTTTATTTCGCGTACAAATTGTATAACTATATTTCACTGCTCAATGTATGAGATTTACCGATGTAAAGTAACTACGGGAAATTGGAATGCAAGTAATGCATGTCCACTGTGTGTTCTTATTAAATTTGTCAATGTAATAAACTTAGCAAAATACTACAAAGGAACCTCTGAGTTTTAAGGAATTTGTTACTTTCATTTCTTGAAGTAAGGACTCACGAAGGACTAAAAATACTTTACGTTGGGTAAGTTGTCAAATTACCCCGAATACAGACTATAACGTGTCACGATTTTCCCTCCTCTGATAAATGAGCAAATTATAAATCATGATACATTTCGAACCTTGACACCTTTACATTGAATTCTGTAGTTATTCATATCGATTTGATTTTTTTATCCTTACTTGAAAACGGTCCTTCTTTTTTTCATACACAAGAAGGTTGAAGTTGCTAATACTAAAGTCGCTTAAACTATAAAAAATTATGTCTCTCTGATTAAGTTATAATCTATTCCAATATTAAATATTTTATTTCGGATCGATCTCGATCCATTTCTTAAATAACAGTTGAAATTACTGAACATTAAAAGGTTGCTTTATTAAAATTTTGAAACCATATCCAAATATTTATTTACCCGTGTTTAATTATAATAACGATTATATACTTCTATTCATTTCGGGTATCAATTAATAAAGAACTTTACGTTTCGTAGATGTTTTAAAACACTTTTGATTTCTAACAGTCACGACCATGCGATTTACCCAGTTAGATACAAATTATTCAACCGCTTCTGCACATTTAGTCACATTAACGTCGATCCAACGAATTCCGAGGTGTCGTTATTTCAGTTAAGATATTTGTCCGAATTGCAAACAGACGCATCATTCGAGGCGGAAAGAAATTTTACTTGAACTTTACGGTATTCGTTAATGTGAAAGGTCAGCCTTCTACGAACTGCTGCATTCAACGCTAACGTAGTGCAATATTCGAAACTGCGCCAATCTTTCGGATCGAAAGTTCCGTTAACTAATTTTTTCCCCGGTTAATGATACAGAGTTCATAATGGAACCTGCGTATGCGAAACGAATGACAGTGCAAAAGTGAGATCCCATCGTCGCAAAAATAAGTAAGGCTTGAAGAGAAAAATTTACCTCGTCGTCATCTGATAAAATTTCTGTAATGGCATATAAACGTACCACCAATTTTTATTCATTTAAAAGACTGTCTTACGTTTCGTAGGTATAATTCGAACGGAAAGTTGAATATTTGGTCGTTGTACAACAAGAATTTAATGATATACTTCGTTTTTCATATGAATCGTCGTACTTTATGTTCAGAATAAGAGATGCAGCTTGTTACGTGAATTTTCTCCCCCAATGCTGCACGATAAAATACTACATTCAAGAAAGTTTCATATAGTAGGTCACTGTTTCGAGGATACATGCAAACGGCAGTTATTTTGTACATATTACTAGACGTTTAGTACTATCCGACCGCATCGAAATGGGAAAGAAAGAAATTTCATATAAACAACATTTGGAATAGATGTACGATATAATTCCAATTTTGTTACATGTAAAATTGCATGATAGTTTCTGAATAATTTGAACGGAATATCAACATTATTAAATCAGCACACAATAAATTATGTATCGTAAATAAGTCATTAAAGCGTTACTTTCTTTAATGAATTATTTACTACTATAGACACTGCACAGACGCATTGACTTAATGCGGATAGACGAAACAAATCAAACAGTATCGCACAACAGAATACCACCGACCATTAGAAAGTCTAAAATGTCCAATTCATTGAGCCATGTCGTCCAAATTCTATACCATTTACTACGATTCGTACCTGCAGCCAGTACAGAGAGAGAGAGAGGCTTCAAAATCATTGAAATGAAGCCATTTGTAAACAGACCAACCCACACAGTTTAAAAAATTTCCCTACATTTTCACCCCGAACCGAACAAGTACAAAATTAACAAACCTGCTGTTGCATATATTCATATATAAATGTGGCGGTACAATTTAACAAATATATTCAAATAAGTACACACAGACAATAACATAGGTACAAAAGTTAATCACACAACTCGATGACACAAAGCAACCAAAAATTTGCACAGCAATAAGCTAGAATTGATTTCATTTCCATATTTTAGACGTACAAACACCTGTGCCGCCCACTTCGTGTCATTCGCGACATTCTTTGAAAATTGAACCTTCATCGTACGTAAAAAGGATACCCTTCAATGTGGGTAATATTAAAACGATGTCAAATAAAAAAAAAAGCAAACGAAAGGCAGAAGAACGACCAGAAACTGTTATCTCGCTGGCAAAGTAAAGATTCTCAATAAGAAATTCTCCGCAATTAATCCAGACAGTATCGTTATTGAATAGAGTTCCACACTTCTAGCGGAAAGGATAAGGACGTAAGGCGGTGCTGTTCGTTCGTGGACCATGCTGTTACACTTACGACCCTATCCTTTGCCCTATTCCGCGTAACGTCCACATTCTTCGCCACTTTCAGGATAAGAAATTATTCATATTTACTTACGTAAGGTCGTCGACAGAGGTTCCCTGTACGCGTGCACAACCGGGTTCATTAACTGACCAGTAAAATCCGTCTTTATGTAACACACAACAGTTTCATAGAGGTGAACGAATGGAAAGAAGAAAATCACGGGAGGCAGGTTTCTCTATCGCGGAGGTGCTACACGTATTTGTCGCTCGTACTCGTTTAAACTTGCGATCGCCGTTTCCCTCGCTAAACGATATCCCCCACAGTATTTCCTCTTCGACGGTTTCGCGTCCTTTTCCACGTTCCAACCAGTCAGGACTATCAGGTTCCTCCACTGACCCACAATCACCATCAGCTTCAACTGCAACTGACTCTACTTTTCCTTCAAAACGATTTTCAAAGTGAAACTTCCTGAGCGTCGACGGGCGGAACTTATTAAACTCGAATTACTCGCAATTTACTATTAACAATTTAAACAAATCCTGCCAGTTATAATATATATATATACATGAACAAATGGGAATTGTAAGTATATGAAAAGTGATTGGAACGTGTCATATCGAAACCCCCATGTACTCTAACGACCTCCCTCGCGCGTACACTTTCCTGCCAGATTCTGTCGAATTCGAACCAAACAATTGATTATCACGTTCCAACGAGAAACAACGGGGTTTCGTATTAATAGATCGATCACTCTCGCGATTGGAACAATCGAACTGTCCTGACAGGCATAAAACAGGGTCCCGTAGTTCGCGCACAAAAGCTAAAAGGGTTGTCCAATCCAGGTGTCAGGCTTTCGATATCTCGACGGCTCGGATGTAAGGCCAGATACGCGCGTGTTCTTCGATCTTGTCGTATCGCGAGGTGAATGAGGAGATAGTGGAACAGCAGTGCAGCGTGGACCACGGTAACGAGAACGCGGTGCCCACCAGCCGGCAAAGAAAGTGGTAGGGACAGGCCAGGTAAACGTACGTCCCAAAGACTGTCTCTGCACGCGCGCATCGGGCCCCGTCTCTTTTAGCGGATACTCTTTCGCAAAATGAATGACCCGCGGGCGTTCGGCTGTGCTGACTAAGTATGCTTTTCATCGGAACGATGCGAAATGGGAGCCCTTCGTATCGCGCGAACACCGTGGATTCGACAGAAAACTCGATATAATGTGGACCGTGATTTACGTTATTTTCAAATGCGTTCCAGCCCCAGGAAGAATTCGTGGCGGTTTTCTATAATGAACGGCGTTGGTTGGCTGGCTCCTCTGGCTGTCTTGTGAATCCTTTCCGCGATCGCTCCGATAGGGTAGACACGGAGGAAGACTCGTGAGTCGTTCAAAAGGCCGCCTGAATATGTAGCTATGGTTTATATGCTTATTTGTTAAATGGTCGCGATGATTTATGGGAAGATTGTTCGCTGCGCCGTCTGAGACACACTTCCGCTATATAACGTGCTGGGGAAAGAATTGGTTGGAAAAGTAATGCAGATAAGATATGGGGTTCGTTGCTACCAAATGTGCTTTATGAAATGCAATTTTGGTATACACGATCGTATATATGTAGCTTGAATAGACGATATGGTAAGCAGATTGATTATTTGCATCGTATGTGTATTAGTGCAGAATATATTATGATAGGACATCATTTTTGTAGCGATCCGCGATTGGAGCAGTTTGGAAGTTAATGAGATAGATAGCGATTCATAAGTGTGGCCATGATTTTACGTAGTATTTGATAGAAAATGTAAATCGCACATGCGCGTGTAGAGAAAAATGTAAGTTATCGGTTATCGTGTCCCAATTTCGAACTGAGACGTAAACATATAGCTGCAGTGCCGCAAAATATTGAATGGCTGATTGTGATTGCGCATTTCTCGTTTCATGTTGGTTAAATTATTCCGATACAATAGGATACAGTTTGTATTTCTTTTACGGGACGATGCGTTGGTGTAAAGATAAAGGCAAATGTGATTAAGGAAATATAATAGTACAAATTGTTTCGTTTGCGAAGTAATGCATTTATTTTTCAAGGTATAATAAATAGATTATGCAGGATAAACAAGATGGCTGATTATTGCCGAGAGAAAATACATCGAACGATAATTTCGAATACAAATTAATGACATTACATGAGCCTCAGGAAACGTGTCATTACTCTTCCTATTTAGATAACTGCTTTAAATAAACCTTTTGCTCGGATGTTTTGTAGCACTTTTATTAATAGAAGTCCTATTTACTTTTGACAAGTTATGATGAACTCTATACTCAAAGATTAAAGCAATATGTCGGAATCGAATAATGTGCGCATATTTATAATTCGTATCGCTCCTCCTATATAAATAGAAAACCGTGCAATGCCATTCATATCTTTGATTGCAAAGCTTTCTGTGTAACTTAAATTTATCCTAAATACAAAGAAGCATACAATTAATTGCAACTTATGGATAGAAAGAGAATTTTCGTGGATAAGGATATAGCAATTCGGCGTTTAACTAGCCCTTAAAAAAATCACATTGTTTTCAAGCGGGTGAACGGAATGAATTTTAAATGTGTATATTTCATATTTTTGTATTTACTATTTGTTATTTTATTTGTACAAATATACTTTGCACGTTTCTATGAAGATAATATGACATTAAATATAATTTTTGAAAATTCCGTACACTGAAGTCTACATGGACTATGTTTTTAATTCACGCGACTGCCGTTTACGCGATCAAAATATATCAGAATTCGAAATACGAGATCGTTAAGCCCTAATAAATTTGATTCATTTCCAAATCCGGTCTGTAGTTTATTGCAAGTGTAATACAATTTGCCTGAAGCAACATCCGCCACAAAGCAGTGCAAAGTTATTCGTATACTAACGTTGATGTCTCTATTACTCTTGCACCATTTTCAATGATACACAATAAGAATATAGTTAATAAATGTATGTCCTACTTAAACAAGTTTTTGCATGAATGTTACATATTGCTTCTTCCGATGAAAACTCTGAAACTGGCGCATCAACGATGTGCAAGGTGAATGCAACCTTTTAACTTTCAAGTTTAATATCTATAGTCGTGCAATCCGTAGAACGTAATGACGACGGGTAAAAACATTTGCTATCAAAGAGACGTCATTTTCTGCGATTTCAAAAAAAACATATTTAATTTTACGTAAAAATAATGCATATTAACTAGACGGTAATGTCATGCGACATTGTATAATTGAGAAAAGTGTCACTGTCGTAGCACTTTTTCGTTATGCAGGTAACGCCAACCAGAAAGCATTTCTTCGAAACTGTGATAGAACAAATAGATAAAGCAATCACGATGCAAAAGCAAATTTGAGCGGACCATCAACGTGAAATTTTTCAATACAGAGAATATTATGGAACGTTCCTCCACACTTTGTCATTTTTAAATAATGAAATCATCATGACGGGTTCTTTTTTCTCTTGGAACGAAAATATTTGAAAACAATACATCCCCATTTACGTTAAGTCTCAAGTTACACACGTGCGGCGTACCTCAAATATTTAAGACAGTAGAATATTTCCTTATAATTAGATCGACAAATATTTCGACAAAATTATTGGTTTGTAACTTATGGATTATTGCAATGCATTCTGTTTCTGCCGATGCCTGGTCTTCAATATAATTGTTTGCATTTAATAGCTTCATTCCACTTATCCAAAGGTGCAAATGATACATTGGTATACATATGAGGAAATGAAACTAAAATTATATTATATTAAATTGTAAAACCGTAACATTGCATAAATGCACTGGGGTTGTTCGCAGGTGCAAAGGGAAACAAAATTGGGCAACAAACAACGATTTTGAGCAACCAAAAAATTAGTTAATCCTGCGACTTTCTCGTCTCGCATGCTTCACATTAAGTAACCAATTAAATGGGCTTTCATTGCTCAAACGCACTTGAACATCGCAATTCGCAGAGTCCTTGGATAGAGAAAAATTAACATAAAAGAGAAATTGTTTTAATTGGTTCTATTTTTTATTTTTTCAAAAGTTTGGGTATTACTTGCAGGAACCAAAATGTGTGCCTATGTCGCCCATTGTTAACTCAATTATGTTTTTTTTATCTATTATACTGCTGCTTGAATGGTGTAACAATTCTTATCATCATAGCATCTTCCCTTTTACGCAAGTATAGCAATATTTCTGCAAACGACACCAATTGTAAATGGCATGGTAGATAATTCCGAAAGACATCAATTTAATTCGTTAATCGATTTCTGTGAAATAAATATTATTATTGCGCGAGAAGGAACACTATATAGCGTTGTTGTGAAACATACAAATATTAATAGTTCTACTTGCTAAATTCTATTAAGCTTTACCCAATATTCTGTCGTATTATTACTCAATTTTTCCTATACAGGGTGTCTATGATATTAGTCTAGGGCATTCTTCTCACAAATTCTACGTTTGCGAGGGAAATAGAAGAGGATAAAGTTTTACCATTTCTTTACACGTAATACGGTGACAGGAACGAATATTTTGTATCTGCAATAGTTCCCATGTAATAACGATGACATGACCGTTTTGAAATGTACGGCTATAATTTTTTTACACCACATGAAGGCAGATGTTGAAACGAATTCAATGACCTAGGTTATAATGGGATTCAATGTCGTGGAAAAGTTAAAATTAAGGGGACACATGGAATTTTGTAACGCGAGGCTTAATTCTATCACTTTGCACGATCACCAAATATTCTCTTGAAGATGAGAAAATAATAGACGTATTCTTAATCAGAAATTGAATTTTCATCATTGCGTTACCAAATACGTCTATCTTGTTGCTCATACCCAAGACAGTAATCATTTTTAACTATTAAGAAGGCTGGCAGCAACCTCGTATCTCTTAATGTTTTGAACAGAAAAGTTGAAGAGGAGAGGAACGTATTTACGATGACAGTTTGGCACCAACAGTTTTAATGTATTAAACTATTAAACGGAAGTACATACATGGTGTATTTTGAATATACGGTTTTCCTTTTTCTCATTCGAATTAAAGAGGTGAAAGTACGTAATAATCTGCAGGTGTCTTGTGTATATTGTATAATCAGGATCCGCATGGGTAACCTACTTCTAGGGAACTGGCAATATACCTTCCGAATTTGTCACGACTTTTTTATACCCGAAAAACCCGGACAGGTATTTTAATCAAAATTTCCATACAATTTACTATGACGGGTTTTACATAATATACAGGCGAGATGCTTAATTTTTCTATACATTAAAACGGGAAAACGTTAAAGTTCAATTCAAGCTTAAGGCAAAATCAGTTTTGAAATGATCTAAAAGTTGACTGGGAAAAATGTATCTATTTATAGATATATTTCCATTTATTTTTACACGGCTTCGATATTTATGACTGCAGGTGTCGTGCAATGAAACAGCGAGGCGAAAGCAGTGTATGTAGAGTAACACGAATTCTGGAATAGGAAAGCATTGCTACATGATAATCTAAAGTCTAAAGGATTCGAGCATCTCTCCCGGTTAACATCCCTTGCGAATAGATAGTACATTTACTCCATGGACTCACATCGTGCCTCTATTTGTAAATGAATCTCACGGGTATAAAACCGATTAGGCACATATGTACACGTATAATAGGTTAACGAGGCATACTTGCGCTTAAACAGCTGATTTACTACACAAAATGTGTCTACAATATTTACAATCGTGTTTCCAATGGTAAATTTCTCCAGAAAGAGTGTGAGTTAATGTAGTTGCGAGTGTCCCAGTTCGATTGAGATATCCAGAGTTGTCTATACAAGGTGCCAGCTCGTTACAGAACGTGTTTGAATTCTGATCAATTTAAGAATTCTCAGTCCTCGTGGAAGCCGATTGAGTCAGATCCAAAGAACCTTCGGGCCAGCAATATAATTGCGAGAGTATTAGAGAATGTTGAGAGGCGTCAATTAATGCGAAGCAAAGAAAAATAAGAAGGAAACTATGAAGTAAACGAGCCTCGGGTGGTCGAATTCTTGAATTGCTGTATTATCCGATACTATATTATTACAACACACAATATTTTCCAAGAAGCCAAAGTTCACAAGTAAATCTCCTTTTTCATACAGGAGATCTAGAACGCGCTGATATCTTGGTCGCTGATTCAACCAGCCACCCTGATGAAAACTGCGAGAAGGTGCCGTGGTGGTTCTCAGGTAAAAAGGGGTTGCTCGGAGGTGGGCCGATGTACAGGACACCCGAGTGCGTAACTACCCGTTTACTGTTGGGAAATATGACAGTCATCGGCGTTTATTACCTCGAATAGTGCATTTAATTGGACGATTTACCGTTCGGGATATTGTTCTGCTCCTTCAGAAGGGATGGTTAGTAACTGAATCCGTGAGCAATTTACTGTTAGAGAATAGGTATAAGGATAAACCATTGGGGAACAGTGTTTTAAAACGGGAACATCATTTTTTTGTACACGTTATACTCTAAATGGCCATAGTAGAAAGACGAATCGGCAACTCTATCCTTTATAAGTAATTTACATTGTTAAGCAAATTCGAGGATTTATTACGCATATTTTAAATATTCTTACAATTTGATTTAATGCTACTATTACGTCTTGCCGTGATTAACAAACATTTTTGCATTTGCGTAATGTAGCTATTAGATGATAACGCTATATGTATATCTTCTTTTATTTATAAGTAGTAGTATCACTGACGAGATATACGGGACATATTTTTTTGGCCGGAATTCTTGGAGATCAGAGGACCTCATTACCATTTCTATGCCACTCATAACATTGCCAACAGATTATAGAAAAAAAATGGAAATTTAAACAATATTAAAGATATGCTTTTACTTTTTGCCGCTGAAAAAGCATTAACACGACTGGTGAATTAAAGCGATACCAAACACGACTGCTATACATATTGAGATCAGTACTGTCCAACGAAACTTTAGTTTATTTGGAAATGCAATTATTATTACTTTCCAGCAAGCTCGGACAATGATCGTGTACGTAAATTGAAGCTACGAGTCTAAGGTATAAGCCTCAACAAGTGATAGCAGTATACGATGAACCGTTGCTTTGTTATAAATAATTAAAGGTGTTGAATAATAATTACGAGCATCGTCTGTCCAGTCGAAATAATATCATTTGTTTATAATTTCTTTAAAAAAAATCAATTATCTCGCGTTCTACTGGATCGATTTTAATCAAGGACGTCTTAAATTACAGCTATCCATTCAAGGAAAAATCTGTTTCACTATTAGAACGACCCCCGTTTATGAATTCGGTGAAATTTTCAAACGAATTGTTAAATTGTTTATAAAAAATAAACAGCGAATGTAGCATGTGTAAATCGTTTATTGTCGTGTAGCAGCATCCTTTACCTTCATTTTGACTACTCGAGAATTAATTTAGCACCTCCAGAAGCAGGACTAATTGCAGGGACCCAGAGCGCATTTTAGGCGATTTTTCAATTGTTAATAACTTTTAAACCAGAAGTGCGATATTGTTGAAACTATTGGAGATTATAGATATTGTTCGTAGCTTTAATTGAAGGCCAATCCAGTTAAAAAATACTCACTAGAAGCTGGGAAAAACGCAATTGTTTAAAATAACGATGTAATCCATGAATTCGGTTTCAGCGGTTCGGCAAACTGCGAAAAAGGCCGCAAACGCGAGATGGCGCCACATGCCTGATTATCGACTTACTGTGGGCCATTAGAAGGGAACATACAACTTTACCGATAAAATTTTAAAAAATTGTTATCGGCTTTTGGTGGTTATTTGTTAATAAATGTCATTTGTTAACAAATTAAAGGGAAACGAATAAGCTAGACGTGAAAACAGATTCCCTTGCTGTAACTATATCCAGTTGGCTGGAATCACAATTTTAAGTGTCTAATTTTCTATAACAAATGAGCCCACATGGAATAATGTTCACACCTATTGGAGATTGTAGCTGATGTACCCTTAGCTTTAATTAATATCCGTCGGGCCACTGGATAAACTTACAGCAATGAGACTGTTATAGGTGAGTATCTTATTTTTTCCTTTCATTTGCCATCTCACAGATTAAAAAATAATCTCGAGAAACCGAGATATAAAACTTTATTCATTTTTTATATTTTATAAACAATTTAAACATTTGTTTGAAAATGAAACACTGTAACTATACACTGGTGCTATTCTAAACTAGAAAGAAATTGTTCCTTGAATCAAGAGCTTTAATTCGAAATGTCGTTTATTAAAATCGGGAAGTCGGCAGTCTTACTTACTGGAAGTCGATAGAAAAGGCAGCATTGATAAGAAAAGTGCGTTATTAAAAAATGTGGAAGAACACCAGTGTTTTCAACTTTTCGCAAACACAGATTAATTTTACTGTAGTTGTCATATTTGTCATGTTATAATATTCCCAATTGTATGATAAACGTTGATGTAGGCACCATTTGTTACTCATTGCTAACTTCAAATCTCTTAAACAATTCTGCATGAAGTCGCTCATATTTTCCCAGTATTTAAATTTGGCGCGCTACCAAGTTTAGTAAATATAGAAACGGTAGATGTTATAATACTTTTTAATTCTTCGTTTAATGTTGCAGAATTTAACCTGATATGAAATTTTGAACATTACATTTCTGCGTACGTATTCTCGTACTAATAATAAGCATTGTATTGACACATCATCTTCAACAAATTAATCAACAACGAACAATTACCACTCAATTTTCCATATTATTTTACAGTGTACCTGTCTCGTTAATGCTTCACATATTTCTTTGAGCTCTAATTATAAATTAAAAAAATGTTTCCGAAACGTATAGGTTCATTTTACTAATTTCTCTTTGTTAATTAAAACATGGTACGGAGTTTATTAAAATGATCGATAATCAGTTAAAATTTGCATTTCATAAAATACTATTTTCCATTTATTATTTTATGTCCAAATGTAATTCGTTTCATGGATAATACCGTGTGGCCAATGAAATACTCTATTAAAATTACTTCCCCCATCACTTGTATTCATCTGCCTATGAATACGGGGCAATAGCAGTTAGAGCAGCTGGTAGCCGCAACTATGTCTGTAGTGGATAAAATTAAGCATTATCAGCGGAATATTGAAAAATGCGATGACAATGAGGATAGAGTATGTATTGTTGAATCCATTTTCGTCTCCTACAAATCTCTAACAGCGTATACGACGATGCGGTTTTATTAATGTCGCTCAGATATAACCTCACAAAATATCTAAACACAATTGCAACGTTAAATGAGCAATACATTATCTTGAGAAATTTCACGTACATATTGTAAAGTACACCTATATAAATTTATCTTCGAATAAAAATAAATATTCGTAATATTTATTCTATTGGATTTCCATTTTGTATTATTCCTCGTTGTGATACTAATCCTTTTAAAAAGGTTACATTATTTAGTTTTGTTTAGCAGCTGTTTTAAAATTGATACCATTTATATAGAATATCAATTATAGCAAAAATATATTCCACGTTTCATACCCCGTTCGCTGGCGGTATTCCATTTTCCATATTTAACTTTTATAGTTAAAAATTGCATTAAAAGATTTGCTTACATTGTAATATATTCATGGAAACTTGTTGCAGATACTACATTGTATTTCAAAGCTTTCGAATCTACCAGTAACAGTACAGCATCTCCAAGAAACTGGTGTGGGACGTACAGTGAACGCTTTAAGGAAATATGACGGCGGTATCGGAGATGCAGCCAAAGCACTTGTAGCCAAGTGGAAAGCTATGGTTGCCAACGAAGAATCTAGTGAAGGGGAAGATGAAGATGAAGCGTGCGTTCCAGATGCGCCTGAAAGCTATAATGATACTCGCGAGTCCCCAAAACCAGAAGAGAATACTTTAAGGTATAATTGCACATTTACATTTCATTCCATCCGCGTTTGATGTATACAGAAATATATTTAAATAAAGGACATGTATGCAATCTTGAAAGGGGCATCACTTTTAGCGTAACACCCATATTTTATTAAAGATTTACGTATGAGATTAAGTTTTCAGATAAATGTTCAACTAGTATATTATTTCGTTTATCTGCGATGAACATCTGCAATATAAACAGTAATCGAAGTTGGGGACGAAACATATTATATTTTCCTCAGTATTTCGAATATTATTCAGTTGGGAACAAGTTATTCAAATGCACAGTTTTTCGAGATATCAAGTTACTCAAAGAATATGTTAAAAATTACTGTTTTACAGATCTTTCTTACAGATTGTTATTTCATGCCAGCAATAATTTCTCGATATAAACTGCCGACCAATCGAAAAAATGCATATACTCCGAAATTAGTTATTATGTCCTTAATCCACAGTATAAACTTAAATTTCTGAAACATAAGTACCCACGTAAAGGTGCTTATGATTTCTGTTAAATCTGAAACAGTGCAGATCTAAAAAGTCATTATTATTGCTCTATACTATTCAACAACAAATGTTAATATACAAAAATAACTAATAAATTAGTTATCAGATCAATCGTCTGTCCCTTCTGCTCTATCTGTTTTCAAACATATATCGCGAATATTCTTGAAATGCTTTATGCATATATTTGTTTAAGATTTGTCACAAAGGGACTTAATGTTAACATCCCTACTCTTGGAGCAAATAATTCTCACGAATTCGTTTCGAGATTCGACAATTAATACATCCAAATAATGTATCCAGAAGCTGGTCTGTATGTCGACAGTACTGCAAAAGAAACAATAAACGGCGATAAGATTTTCTGTGTGGGGGTCTGCTAGACCCCCACATGTGCACAGCCGGGTTAAAAATAAAATTAGCAAAGTTTCGTAATATAATATGTATAAGGTTGAAAAATTATTGGAAATCTCGGCCAACTAATAATTATTAATAATTATATCATGCTCTGGGCTCTTAATTTGACGTTGAATTTACGACATAGTTTAACTGGTATATGACTGAGCGCCTTCCGCAATTGCCTAAGAAGTAAGATTTGTCTTTTTTGGGGAGTGAAAGGTAGTCGACGTCTTCTTTAAAAATTCTTTCCGGTTTACCGAGTAATTTCATTATACCAGTTTGAGGAAATTTGGTATATTTTGTATTTCAGAAATTGCCCAACTAGTTTCTGGGCGGTCAGTCTGCTTGTATACATAATTTTTACTGATAGCGGACATTGCAATGAATTGAATGAATAATAATTTATGGCGGTATTATTTAATTTTAATTCTTTTAAGAACATTATGGACAATCCACTTTGGAACGTTTAATTTATCAGGCGCGTGTATGCTCCTGAATATCACGATTGGAATCTATTAGTGACCGGATAACATTATCATTCATCGTAAACAGTCGCATCGAATGTACTTCATTTTGCAGTTATTATTCTTTGGGATTTACGCGTGCTGCCGTTGGTCGAATCATTGTTTACTTTTTCAATACACTTCTGCTAGAAATATTTTTCAGTTTTAGATCCAGTAAATCATTCTCTGCAGTCGTATAACATGACCTGATTAAAAGGAATCCTATTTTCGCGCAAAGTTTACCATTTATATTTCTTACGAAAATTAGAATTAGCTCGTATACATTTGAATGGCCCTACATTTTTGCAGAAAGGCAGCAGTTAATTGGATGGATGTTATAAATATTTTAATTATTATTAGACATAAATTATTTAGTATCGTGCGGGTAAAAACCTCGCCCATACAGCTTACAATGTAATAATGTAATTATCTGAAAAAATTATATGATTTTTGTATGGTTGTTCTCTACAATCTTTTTTGCTGAAATTCCTGTTCTTCGTAGATTGGTATATTATACCGATCATAATTTCATTACGAACGTGAAATAGAAAGTTGCAAACTATCATATTCGCATTTTTCGTATTGGTCTGTAGCTTTATATCGGCAATTTTCGATAATGTATAATAATAACAATCTGCAAGAAAAACATATAAAAAGTTAATACTTGTTAATACATTTTTTAAACAAATCGTCCCTATGAAAAATTGTACACGTAGTTAAATTTGTAATAAAATAATATACACTTTGCCTTTAAATAATTTTTTTCCAAGTCGAATAGCTTCCGAAATATTGAGAAAAATATTTTATACCTCCTCCAATTAAAATTGTATTAAACTTCGTTTACTATATTTAAGTGATCTCTTGTTAGTATAGTGTAGTAATAGTAACTAATTACATTAGTGTAATAATTAACGAGTAGTTTGATACGGATATTATTTCTATCAATCGTAAGACAATATAAAACGTAACTTTTTTAACACCCAAGATTTGTTATTTGTTTCGAAGTCCAATATGTGCAACAGTGTTCAAAATTCTAATAACTATATCATTTCACATTTTCACCGCAGGAAACTACATATATTTCGTTGATTTTCCAGACAAAAAAGTGAAGAAAGTGAGAAACATATGCATAGGCATAGGTCAGAGAAAAGCGAATTGTCGCATACATCATACAATAATAAGCATGGTCCCAAACATAAATCAAAAGTCATACCCGTGGAGTCGCAGTCGAAAAGTAGCAATGATGTTCCTGGAAGTTCATGCAGCGATCTGGAAAAGCAGAAGAAGCATGATAAGAGTAAGCATAGCCAGAAGCATGAATCTAGAAGCGAAAAGAAATCTTCGAAAGATAATAATAGTGCCTCTAAGAAAGACGAAGTTCATGGTTTAAAGCACCATAGTCACATTAAATCTGAAAATATAGAAAAATACTCTGGTAGGACGCCGGATAGTAGTAGCTTATCGAAGAACAATGATGAAAATCATAAAAAACGAAAGAACAATGACCCGAGTATTATGAAAAAGGAATACAAACGAAGGAAGGATTCAGAGAGTGAATGTGACGAGGAGAAACTTGATATACCTTCAGGTTCTGAAAAGCATAATAGTAGCAGCATATTAAATACGAGTCAAATAAAAGAGGAGCCGAAGGATAAGGATGTATCGAGCAGAAGTGAAATCAAACATGAGAAGAAAGATTCTCAGGAAAAATCAAAGCCAAGCACTAGCAAACATCGGACCGATCCGTGTAGTAGTAAATTAAAAGACAGCAGCGAGAAACACAAGTACAGGAGTGAGTCTCATGCAAGTCATAACAATGCTAAGAGAGTCGATAGTAGTAAAGAAACTTTGGAATCAAAACACGACAGTAGTTCCTCCAGTGATAAGCAGCATGATAAAAGTAAGGAAAGAAGCAAGTCAAAGGATCGTAAGGAAGGGAAGAGCAAACATGAACACAAAAGCAGCAAAGATTCCAAGCACTCGAAACATGGATCGAAGGAACCAAAGGATTTAGTCAAGATAAAGCAAGAAATTAATGGTGACGAGGGAATAGATTGCCATTCGGGTTAGTCTGCATACTGTATGTTATATTTAACACTTTGACAATTGAGGCATCGAGTTCACTGTTATTTAATCTTTATCATATAATGTCGGTTAAATACTTGACAACTTGGAGTCACGGTCACGCGACGGCGGCCATCAAAATGTTAACATAATACAAACGAATATTTGTAATACTTGTTTACCTACTTCACTTAAAAGCATTGAATAAATTGCATTTCTCACTACATTACTATGTAGATTACGCCAAATTTTTTTAATACATTCTTTGCCAAATCGTCCCTCAGGGGTGCTGGTGTTTTCTGTAATAAGTTAAAGGAATATCGTCAAGCAGAGTAATACTGATCTAGAGGGTCAAGCATTGAAATAGCTATCCCGGTTTTGGAGATAGAAAAAAATGAAATCAGATCGATTTTGCATGGCTTCAAGGAGGACATAATCTGTTGTTAACAGCTTTTTTGTAGGCGGATGTATAGAGGAGATACGAAGATCAGGTTCTTTTTTTTACTGAAATAATATGGTTTATTTTATTTGTCTTTAAAAACAGCGATTTACACGTATACAATGCCCTGTGGTTGAAGGACATTTAAGGTCGTGCCAGGTGAGTTAGGATGGAGAATAATTCATAAATCAGTGCTGTTCGAGAACAGTATTGCGCTGTCACGGAAATTCGCGACGTTGAGATGACCGAGGGCCTAGAACCTTCATTTGACCTTGAATGACCTTTGACCACAGTTCGTATCTCCTCTACTTGGTTTTTATCGCCAAATGCAAGCGAGTTATTCAGGCGGCCTGTTTTAGGTACTGCACCCTGTATATTTGCTATATCACCTAAGAACGCAACACTTATTTCGTAGAAACACTGTTGCCATCATTATTTGGGCCCAGTGTGGATTATAATGTTATTATTTTACTTATAACAATACTGCATTATTTTACTGTGTACAATTTATTTTCTATAGTGACCTGAGGATAACTGGAATGAATATAGTTTTCTTGCTTGGCTATTATTTGGATGTTCTCTAGTTTTATATTATATACATTGTAATTTTTTTTAAGTGTGCAGTATTGTACCATTCTTTTTATAATATCGTATGCGTTGGTACAATAATCGATTGATTTGGTTTTTATGAACTTATGCAAAAACTGTTGTGAAGTTTTCAATAACGAATTGCTTATTTGCATACAGGCGCCAGTTTCGCAGAGGCACTCGGTATGTGTACAAAGGCTCAATCATCGAAAAAACGTATTAATTGCCCGAATACAAGTACGGCGAAGGTGGTCAGACCGGAACCACCAATTGCAATGAGCAAAAAGGTTGTCGTGAAAGCTGATGTATCAAGTGAATCTTTGCAAGTAATTCATTTCAATTGCTACTATCTTTACTACTTAAATTATTACTAATTACTGAATTGTATTTTCTTAACTAACAATAATTATTCATTAAATGCATCATTAAACGAATTTCTGTAAATAGCAAACATATTAAGTATTTTATACAAGTATAAGATGATATATACTTCTGGTTACAGACACCGCCATCTCTTTTAACGTCGAACATCAAGTTAGAGCCATTGAACGTCGACTTGGCATCAACGTTACCAGAAATTAGTCCCAATTACAAGCCACTGCCATATGTTAATCCTATCCATCGCAGAGAAGAGGATAAGGCTCTGACAGATGTGATCTATGTCAAGAATCAACGGTATATTTTCGATTACTAGAAATTACACGAAGATGCATGCTGATTTTCAATTATAATTGTAATTTTTTTTATTTACAGGACGAAAGTATATTCGGGGAATAAATGTAGCTATACTAGTGTCCCCACCCTGTTCGAAATGTGTATGAGGGTATTGATAGAGAATATTGATGGTGAGTTGTGATAGATTTGATAGGTAGTAATAAACGTTACAGACTATAAACGAATAATTCAATTTTTTCATCTTTGAACTATTGTTCAGTTGTATACTGTATTCAGTATTATAAGCAGTATTAAAAATACTTCATGTGTATTTATCTTTTATTTGTTGTATGCAGCACTTGAATTCACGGGCGGTGTGCCTTTCGAAATAATAAGACCTGTCTTGGAACGGGCAACAGCAGATCAGTTATTTATGCTGGAGCACTATAATCCGTATTTAATAGACGATACAGACGTTTTATGGCAATTTCACTGTAATCGGGAGTTTAGAACTAAACAAAGGGAAGAAATGGAAACGTGGCGTGAAATGTATATGGTGAGTAGGTTTCAATTAAGGAACGCGTGTTTAACGTTATCTCATTTAATTTCATACGTGGTATATTTCTAGTTTTCATAATACATATTTCTATTTCCCGTAAACAGCGTTGTTTGGACGAGAGGGAAGCAAAATTAAAGACGCTTACCGCTAATATAAAACAATCTATAGATAAATCTGTCCCTGTAAGATCAACTAAACTTGCATATGTAGATAACATTGTTAAACCTCCAAGAAATATTCTCAAGAAACAAGCTAAATATGGTACTGCAAATTCGGTACCAAGTACGGCGTCCAGTTTAAAGAAAAAATTAATTGGCGGTGGTGGCCCTAACTCCGCCACAAATATTGCTGTTCCACCGCCACCAATACCTCGTGTGAAAGCATGTAAGTATTTTGTATGCGACACAAATATTTCTTTCTTTCCTTCTGTTGCTGTTGATTGATAACTTCTTCACTCAAGATTTATCTAATTTCATTCCGAACTATTTTTTCCAGCGACTGGAATGGTGAAGAAAACGAAAGCACCGCTGATGGCAAAAGCTTTGCAATTAATAAAAGGACGCTACAAACGGTAGTTTATACAAAATTTATTAATGTTCGATTAATTAAATAAGACAAATTATTTTGTAATAGATCTCGAATATATGAGGTATTCGCAAGTCCGATTATATTATGCACTGATAAGGTAATATACTCCGAACAGAAAAAAGTTCGTACGAAGTTCGCATGCTGCTCCATGCATTCCGAGATTTACCAAATCGATCATGCCAAAATAATCGTTCAGTGCTTTCGTATCTACTGTAAACGCCGTAATTAGTCTCGTAAGTTCTACAGTAGACGAGCACAAGTGTTTTGAACGATACTTACGAGACTTCGAAACATTTGGTTACAAAGGGAAAAAAGAAAACAAAAAAAAAGAACATTGTCATGCAAATTTAATCGGCATAAATTAGCGTTTAATTAAAAGTATCCGGATAAAACTAATGTTTTCAAAGTTTCAATATACACATGCAGAACTTAATTGGAATGTTTCATAGAGTTACTAAATTCTTCGTTCTACTGTGTTTTATTTTACAGTGACATACATAATTATGTTGTTTTATTGAAAGTTATTGTAGTGAAAAATATTTATTCATGAAAAAATTGCATAAACCACGTACGTAATAAATATGTCCCATTTGCTGCTGTGATTCACTAATTTCTTTAGATTACAATTGTAAATATTCTTTGCGCGGTCTAGGGAAATAAATACCGAAAGGAACAAATATCTTAAAAACAATAAAATCCGAATAAAATTATAATGATAGGTAGTATTAAGAATGTAATCTATACTTTACGTTCTTGTATAAGTCATAATGAATCTGAAACATTCGTGATGTTTATTAACATCGTAGATCTATACAAAGTTAAAATATTATAAGCAGTTAATATATTTATAAGCAGTTAATGAAATGTCTATTGCATTGCACAGTAACTACATTGTCGTAAATTAAATAACAACCTTTGGGGCTAATTCTATCCGGAAAATCGTAATACATATGCAATTATTTTAATAATCAGACCTAAATAATTACTTTATATTTATATATAAAGAATCGCTGTTACGTATAGGCTTTAAAGTTTCAACGTTATAAAAAAAGGAAATGGAATGAAGTTTATACGTGATCAGAATACTTCATATTCAATATTTTTCCGAATCCTTATTTTAAACACTAATGCCACGTCCTGTGAAAATAGCTTTGTTTGATACACGACATATTTGCGACTATGCAGAGTTGTAATTCATTATAGACGTATATAATTTTATATAATTCTTATTATAGATGACGTATTATCTTTAACGATTAAATTATTCTACTGTAAGCGTATGATTCAAGGTTCAGTAAATTTTTATAAAGCGGACCGAAACGCCTGTGTTTGCGGAATCATGTTGAAATGGTATTTCTCGAAAGAATTAATAATTAATTATTTACTTCTCGTATTATTTTTAGAGAACGAATGGGACTCCATATGAAACTCCATGAACACCTAATATTGATTAAATTAACACTATTTTTTTTTCTTTCAAAAATACCATTTTGACAGCAGTATGCATATATGAATCCAATGCGTAGAAACAATTGCATTTTAATTGTTTTATCATCATGAAAGAATATAGAAATTTTTTAATCCGGATTTTGGATTTTGCAGGCGATTTTGCAGTTTATGAATTTTCTTGTAATTGGCATAATATAAATATAGTTTATTTTTTTTTGTTATATATGAATTAATGATATATTATTTAAGGACTGTCACAAATCACTGTATATTTATATTAAATAATGGAAATACTACAAATTTATTGTACATCGATCCCAATGAAGGAAAAATTAAAGAAAGGGACAAAATTTGATTAGTTTTCTAATACTACGACTATATATAATTAAATCAGTCGAGTTGATTTTTTAAATTTAAGTTATCGTTAAACAAAAAATATTGTGTGTAACTTGTATGTTATGATCGTCGTGAGACGAAATGATAATCATGTATGTAATCAATTTCATCTACATAGTGATGTTTAATGTAATGTATTTATGTTTTATTTATAAATATGAAAATTTAGCGGTCATGTAAAGTATTTTAATTTTTATAGTAAACGTATTGTTAAGGAACCAAGAATGAATTAGTGTTACTCCAAATACCTAGAGACCCCATGTTCAATTATATGTTCCATTATTTGTTTACCCCCATTTTCGTGCCTATCTAGCTTTCATAATTATGATTTTATTCGAACCAACGTATAATTTGCAATGTACAATGGAGTTCGTAAATTAAGTATTTTATTTTTCACGTTCATGCCCGATGGATTAGCATGTTTTGTGCCGTTGAAAATGTAATTGGTTTGGTAAAACTTTGGAATAAAGTTGCAACGTTACATTCGAATATTTAATTATAAAAAAGTATATTTAGTTTTTGTCTCCCCCGTTCTTTTCTTTACTGGGTCATTATGTGTTTCACGATCGTTTAAGCCGCTCGATGTTACTACACAAACATTTTTTTGTTTGCAACACGGATTCACATACTCTACCCTACTGTATGCGAGGGAAGGAATAAACTAGTGCACTAAAAACAATTGTAATTCGTAATTACTATTCTGCGGTGTATAGTAGTTTTAATTTAAACGTACAATTTTGGAAACACATTTTCAAGGTGCCATTTGTTTCAGAAAATACAATAAAAAAAATCGATGCTATCATCCCTCCGAATGAGAATTCCCCCCTAAAGTCAGAACAGGGTGAATGAAAGTCTTTACGTATATACAATTTTTAATTATCATACAAATTGTTTCTCAATTCAGTGTATTACATTAAAGTTAATAAACAATTTCTAATAGAAATCTTACACCTTTCACCGCAGAACATTCATCCTTATTCACATTTTGCTTACATGTACATATACATAGGTAAGTCCTGTATGCATTTGAATGCGTACCAACACTTGTTAATTTGATTCGGACTAGTATATGTAGAGAACAAAAAATCTGTGCATTCAGATTATTCGAAGATCCTTCTATGAAATTCGATGAAATGGATAGTTTCACCAGAACTATTTATATATATTTTCAATAAATAGTTTAAAGCTCAGATTCTACGTTGGATAAATGCAAACTATGTTTTTAATTGCTGTTTTATAGTTTTATAATTTATGAACGTTGAATAATTGCGATATTCTTTTCCGAATGAGAACGAACATATCAATCATAGGTCGCAATAATTACATTATCCGTTCCAATCGAAAATTACGTGGGCGATCATTAAGTACATGGTTATTGTCGTTGCGCTTGTTAGCATAATTGGAAAGCCCACCCTGGAACGAACGCATTCAAAATTATTTGTCGAATTAATTAAATTATTATAATACGAAATGAATTAGCGGAAGGCTCCTGTGAAAATGAGCTTAATTTATTCGCGATTTATTATTCGGTCTGAATTCCAAATTTCACTCGGGGTATACCATGTTTGATATAATATTGGATCAGTTAATAGGTATTTTGTGTAATTGTATGACTTATAATTGTCATGGGCAAATTAAAGTGAATGATAATTGAGGTGAAATTAAAATGAGTTTATCCGAGCACGAATGCTACAATACGTATTAAATTGAAACCACACATTGTAAAGGATTACAATGAGAAATATTCTGATAAGTTATGCAACCGAATCGATTCCCATTTTTACTAGAAATTGCACTGCATCTACTTACTTAAAAAATTGCATAAAAGTGAATTTGTATCCGTGTTGCTCGGCGACGCCTACGCATACTACGTTAGCAGTAGCTCCAATTACAGTTCCATTTCCTGCAAATATTCCCATCCATTCAACTAAATAAATTATTAATTACAAAATTGCTCGACATTGAACCCTCGTTTTTACAAAACGTATTAATTAATATAACACCCCCTATAGTCGAAATTAATAAATTACTTTTAACCCTTATACTATTATTTCATATCATATTTTTATTAGTTAAAAACTGTATTCGAATTGTTCCATTTGCGTTGTTTAACCACATAACTTCCATTTAACTAAATGTCCAGGTTATTTCAAAGAATACAGTTCTTTGACAGAATTTTCTGAACACGTCGCCCCTTCTTCGTCGTTACCATATTTATCGCTCCTTTGAAAAGCAGCAATATCGTTTGAAAAATCATTACAAAAACTTTCTTACCTCCCAAACAGGCGCCGAAAGCTAAAGCCCATACCAAGGGCTGCAATGGTAATTGTAATTCACGATTTTGTGCTAAATTGGTAACTACCCTTATCATCATGGTTGACAGAGGCACGTTATCGACGAATGCACTTGCAATTGCTGATACCCAAAGTAGTAGCAATATAGCCACTGCCAATCGTGACTCCTCGTTCACAGACAGGATTATTTTTTCCGTTTGTTTTCCTATCCAAGTGATAAGACCCAGCCGCGAAAGAGCCTAAACATAAAATTGTCAGTATTAATCATTTTTGTATTACAATGATGATGTACATCCACCGACAACGCACAATGTGAACAGGAAATAAATAGTGCTATGGTAAGTACAATTACATGTCATTAAAGTTATATACATATATCGTTTCCGATATTTGTTATATAGCTTTTGCAAATTCAAAGATATATAAATTGTAATCAAATAAGAATGTTTTAGAATTTTTGTGTGCACTAAGTACGTTTCTTCATTCCCACCAATGTGTGTATTCACTGTATAAATGTTTTTTACTCTATAGCTTTGATTAAACGTTCTTAACGATAGTATAACTTATAGATGTTTCATACCTCCATAAGTACGAACAACGAGGCAAAGAATAATAACGTGCTCCATTCCACACGCGCTATAAGACCTTCCAAATCTTCGCCGTCCGTTAAAATTAATAACAAAAGGACACCGACTAAAGCGGTCCAACCTAACGACATATGCAGGTTCGGGATGCTGTGCAAGAAAAATAATGTGATGACAAAGATCAATGTGAATCCAGACTTCAGTAGTAACCATTTATCTCGAATGGGATACTGTAACAGAAAATTGTTACTAACAAAAAACCCTTACACGCACATCTATGCTTAGTAATATAATATATTTCATGACGTTGTATATAAAACAGTTTCTTAATTAAATATTTATCTATAATATTCATCTGTCGATATCGGCATAAATAAACGTTTGAGATTCGAAGAAAATTCTCACGCTACCATAAAGTTAGAATTCCAACGAAAGCGGCATCAGAATTTCGACGAGATTGAAAATCATGTTTCATATACACAATTACGTTAGATATTTATAGCGCAGAAACATTAATGCAATACATTTGTTTGATATTCACCTTTTCTTGAAGCTCCTCAAGCGTAGTTTTATACCTTTCAAGCGCTACGCTACCTGTTATTAGCTTCTTTTTTAACTGGGTAAGTAATCGTCTTACTTTTTTCAACAAAGTTTCCCTCACTAAATTTTCGTCTTTGCTATAACTCGACAAACTCGCCGCCGCTCTTTGCCAAACGGCAATTTCATGCCTCAATTCCTTTAAAAAAAAAGGTGTGGAAGGGGGGGGGGGGGAGAAAAGATACATTTCCTATGACTAATTCGTATTTTTGCTGTAGTATTTTAAAATTGTTATGTTAGCTAATATTTTACGTGAACACACAGATGTCTGTATGACCACTTTAGGGATTGTGGGGGCAAGTTTTTTCTATCCAAGCAACAATCTGGCAACAAATGTGGAGGGTGCATCGAGAAAATAAAACACATGCAAGCTTATTTTCAATTAAAATGAGAGTCTCACGCGATTTTCCCATACACGACTTAGTATTAGAATCATTTGAAATACCTGTACGTCTGTCGGCTCGTCGAAATTAAGTACAGTTATGTCGCGGAAAATGAATCGCAATTGTGCGTAAACCACAAACATCACAAGTATGGCGCCAATGCTCATGTGCATTGTGAATGTACTAAAATCGATACCCTGGACAAAAACATTTGATCAATTAAATAATAATTGTGAAATAGCTTAATTTGCATTTGAATATTTTATTCGCGAGTCTCGTTAAAAGTTCGAAGTTAATGAAAATTGGATAAATTTTGTAGACTATTGAGAAAGTGCGACAGAATTGTTGACATTAACAAGAAATTATTTGATCAACGTTAATCGTTTTGTATTGCTGTCACAGGGTAAATAAGAGCTTCAGTCAAACCAGCTATTAAACTAGTCGAACTTAATCGTGGATAAAATATTCATAGATGTCAATGGTCGAAGCAATACTTACATTATTAATGACTTCGCGGTTCGATGCAATAATTACGTTAGGCGGATCGCCTATTGGTGTCATAGCACCACCGATATTAGAATAAACCACCATGGCTGTTAATATCGGCACCGGATTTATTTCCATTACCTCGCAGAGTCTGATAGTCACCGGTGTCGTTAACAGTACGGTCGTAACGTTATCTAAGAATGATGATATTAACGTTGAGAAGAAACACAGTGTACCTATGAGTGGCCATATTTTTCCACCAGTTATCTACAAATAAAAAATGATACTTAACGTGCGCAAAAAGTATATTGAATATTCATTTAACATCATTGCGTTTCGTATGAGAAGAATGATCGATACAATAATAAAATACTTGAGTAATTAATATAATGAAAAATATAACGTTTGAATAATGTGTAAAATGTTATTCAAATATTAAAAAGATATTACCTTATAGGCGTAAACTGCCAGCCAGTCGAATATGCCTGTTTCAGAAATCACAGCGACCAGGAGCATCATGGAGAATAATAATAATAATGTATCGATATCTATCCAAGACATCAGTTCAGCCATAGTTGGCCTCTGCGAAGGAAACGATTTTATTTATGGCTTCTGTTTTATACAATATTTAATATGTCAGAAATGTACAGAAAATATTTTGATTTCATTCTGAGCTACCTCATTTAACGCAGCGAGGATAGCGATCGACATAGTCGATGCTAGCATTGCGGCCAAAGTTCTATGTACAACCTGTAAGAATTAATTGAAATTGTTTGACAGTAATAACGATCAAGCAGCTTCGTGTTTTCATTGAAAGTTGCATATGACGGTTACTTGTAAAAAATTGAAAAACAAAAATGAAATAAGAAAGATGTTACAATACCATTCTGCGTTATCAATTTACGTTTAAATACTGTAATGCGCTGAAAAAGGAACAATAATTACCTCGAATATTATTAACACATACAGCCCGAATAAGACTACAGCTGCATACGCTACACCATTATCCTTGTCTATCGAGGATAAGTAATAAGCGATGGAAACAGCGAAACTCGATTCGATATTTGTTTTTAAGTTAATCGATGTTCCACCTTGCTTTAGTATTCTGTAAAACAGGTTATTAATAATATAAGGTGTAGGGAGTAAGTTCTATGATACTTATATCTAAGAATCCGTATCTAATAATATTTGTGACATAGCATATTGGAAATAAGACATTATAATTATCTCTGCGGGATTTAAAGCGCTCGGATACTGAAGTACTGGTAAATATTGCTAAAAGTAATGCGTGTACAATTTAATACACGAGTTAATGAAATATAGGCTTACTTGTTCAATCAAACTTTCGAATATTTTAATATTAATTAATTAACTCGAATATGAATTAAATGATAATCGATTATCCTAGTATGTCGACAGAGACTCTCATTCAAGATTGTTCATATTTTCGGGGTGATCTTACTATAATATGTACATATATTCATGCATGAAAAATAAGGAAAATAATTATCACACATACTCGACATCGGTATTTCCTAACTCAAAAACCCTCTGATGCCTCTGTCCAGGAAAAATGTCCATAAGATCTTCGGGAAGTATTGGCAAAATCCATACATCGGTTATATTCTGGACATGGAATATCAAAAATTCAGTCGAATTAGCTTTCATTTCACTATTTCTTTAGGTTGCGTTAGGGGTAGTTTCACTCCACAGTCGTGCATAAGATATTGGAAGCTTTTCTATTGATTTTCATTTGGTGTAAAATATCGAAGTAAATATGAAATTTTTCTGAAGTATTTACCTTAATTTGTTCAGAGTTAATGGAAGTGTGATTAGATTTATTTGCGCCGTAGACAGGTTGTTCTAACCATACCATTAAGTATCTCTCAGATACATACGAGTGTTCTGTTACTTTTGCGGGTGGCAGTAACGAGCCCTCCAATATTACGCTAATTTGTTTACCAGACATATGACCGTGTATTTTATAATCTATGAATATTTAAGGAGTTTTCCTCAATTCGAAAAATAATAAACGCAATGTTTAAAATATATTCCGCGTCTAATTTTTACCTGCCAAAGAGAACAATTTTCATTATTCAATTGGTGCGAATATCAAACGTTCATTTTATATAAAAATCGGTGCTTTTGAAGAAAAGGATACTCTTGATTTGTCCCTTGGGTATAGAAATTTGGTGCATTTCTTCGATCTTCTCGCTTTTAGTCATGAGTATTACCTGCAACAAAGAAATTTATTACGACGTTATGTAGATATTTTATATCCAAAAATAATAGTGTGCACAACTTTGGCATTCAGATGTAATTGAAATTGAAATAATTAATATTTAATAAATGCAAGAGCGCATAAAACTATATTATCCATCACGAATAGATGCTTTCTTGGAATGAAGATTGAATGCACATTTTTCCTGATACATTTTACATGGCGAATAAACTTACGGTGAATAGTAGCCAGCAGGAACACAGGAAAATTTGCTTAGCATAATGGTAAAACGACATTTGTTTCGATTCACGAGACTCTTGTGTCATATCGTTTTGTTCGTCCTCGTCGATTCCTTTGTTCTCCATTCTGATATTAGCATGCCAGAGTATATTAGAGAGGTTCCAAATTATTTGCGCAAGTATTCCAGAATATTTTACATTTATATACATATTTTCGTGCAATAAGCATATTAAGTTATTAGACAATTCCATAAAAATCTCAATTCTGGATTACTGTTTTTATCGTTTAATAAATTTACATTATTCTGTAATAAACAGATATAATGCACCAATGTTCAAACGTTATGTTACGAGGATAAATGTTTCAACCTCATCAAAGCTACGCCTCTGTAATTATTCTAATAATTAATCATTTATTTATTGTCCGAAAAATATTAATTGTTACTACCGATGGAACGGTTTCATATCATTTACCTTGACACTGGAGTGTGCTGTGTGCCAAGGGTCATATTCACCACTAAGCAATCGTTTTTTGTTCCATCTATGGATCTAAGGAAGGAAAGTTACAACTTGGAAAAGCTCAAATATTTCACGAAATAAACGACTTACGAGTTAGACGTTTCACTTTCTATGTTTCTTTGTATTGGAAATAAAAACAAATATACAAAGTGGAATACCATTATGAAAGAATATTTCGAACGAAATACTTGAATATCCATAAGAGTGTCTCATCCCATTGCGGATTGCAAGAAATACCGACCTTCCTCCTGAAGTTTGATGAACCCGATTGTATTCCCTTTGAAAAACTGCCAAGCTTGGATCCAATCGTATTGCCTCTGGTAGTTGACTCCATACACGGAGTACTTCATCTGGGATTTGGCCGAATATTATTGAACTCGCAACAGATGATGGAGTCGCTATTGTGACAACGTTTTAGCATAAAAATTAACTCAGACACAGCACCGAACAATAATATGAAATTCGTTGATCATATAATTGAATCAAGCTAATCAAATAATCGAAGGAAAGTTGCATATTGATTGGTCTTTCAAGTTTAAGTCGTTATTCTTTACAGCAAAAGGAATATCTGATTCGCGTATAAATTTCGATGTCGCTGTTTTACCTGGTGTTCCTCCACTGCCCCGAGATCCTTTTCTGTAGGACACCGGTGTCCGTAATGTGTCATTATCGCTTAGTTCGTTTTCAGACATTCTGGTAGTAAAGAGCGGTCCTGGACACTAATTTCGAGTAGTCACAATTCATTGACAATATTGCCAGCCAATAATTCTTTTATTGAGAAAAATATGTCAAGCTAAAAGCTTGAAATTGCAATACAAGAACATAGAGAATAGAGTATTTTTGTTTCGTAGGTTTGCTGAATTACAAAACAGCTATTTTAGGTATTTTGATGTGTATAGCATATTTGTCGCGATTACTTATTAGATGAAATGCTTGTTAACTGTCCGATCTAGTATTAGAAAGGGCTCGAAAGAAATGCGACTTGAGGGGATGAATACCTTTGGACATAAATTAAAAGCACTTGGCACAGTTCAAATTTACATAACCGTATGATTCGCGGCTATTAAATTTGAATATTTCAGTCAATTATTCGTAAACGTAATTGTATTGAATAAAAAAAAGGAATTTGCTGTAATCAAAGCATGTGTATTGAAGTTCATCTGACCGTATGTCATATTAGAAAGAAAGTATCAGTTCCGTTCGTATTCAGTTTAAAGATTCAGCAAATGAAAATTTGTAAACAATTTATTATGAACAACACTTACGGTTGAGAGCAGAATCCTGTAAATTTCACAACCTTTTGTCGTCTTGGACGACGCAGGTGCGATAGGACCGTAGATTTTCAAAAAATACAACACATTTTACTCAGAATCTGCTCTGTTCAGGTGTGACCGACTGGAGTAAGGATATGTAACTGTACTCGATATCTATGTTCCTAGGCTTTCAGATTCTTATTAGAGGTCGTATTCAATGTTTCTGTGTTTATGTATACATATATAATGTGCACACATAGGTGTTAGTTTAATATGTAACCGTATTAATTCTGCCTCGTGACCGTTTCTTGTTAAACTGTTAAACATAGGGATACAATAAAAGCATTTCTTAATTTATTAGACAGTATTCCTTTTGACTACTGTATCGCAAATACAGGTAAAAACACGATTTTATTTAAACACACAGCTCCACAACTTTCGCTAATAATAATGGTAATTTGTCATTTTAAATTGTACGAATCATTGTTTATTGGTACTGTGTTAATTGTACGCAACTCTTAAAAATGATAAGAAAACAGCAACGTTAACAAATATTCCCAGATATTGTATAATGTACATCTTGAGAGAAATTATATAGTCCTCCCTTTTTGTTTTCTGCTTAGTTTGCGGACTATTAACAGATTAAATAAAAATGATGAAATCCCAATGAAATTATTAATGATTAAATAATGCATACCCAATACTGGAAATTTCTTGAGAAGTAAGTGCTTGTGGTCGAACCGTCAACAAAATCGCATAGGCCGTATTTTCACCAGATTGAATTGCCCCATCCACGGTTCCTGGCCAGTTAACGGCATACTCGCTCGAGGCAAAGAATATCCTTGGAAAGCATTTTTTGAATTAAAATAAACATCGTTTACTGCAAAACAAATTTTTCTTTACGTTAACATATAGAAAATTGTCGCACCTCCCGTAAGGAGCACCTGTACAATTAACGTGCTTGTCAATAGAACAAGGCCTCATAGCGCTCATAGGGCAACCAGTTTTTATTCCACGATTCACCAGTGATTCATCGTATTCCTTGTATTCCACATAATTCGAGGCTTCAGTTTTGTAACAATCGCTTAATGTATCAATCAATCCCTTCCCCTCCCTCGTCAACAGATTAGATTTGTCAAGAAATCCGGCCAGGACGAATCGGCTTCTATTGCTATCGGTTGCATTGTAAACGATATTCAAATCATTATTGGCGTCCCACGTAGTTATGATATTTTTCGGGGAATCACCACCCCGAAATGGTTCCTTATAAACGACATTGAAAAACACGTTTTCACCGGGCGCGTATAAAGTTTCAGTGTTTAATGGACACTGGGATGGCTCGATGACGATAAAATTTTGCAACGATGGCGGGATTGCCACGACTACGTAATTGCATCTGCGGAAAATAATATTATTTGCACATTTTGCTAAGATATATTGATTTTGTAGGTAGTGAGCAAGGTATGAACTCATCGATTCATTTCCTGCCAGTTTATGTGTTTGTAAAGAAATCAGAAAATGGACAGGAAAGCGGTATTGACAATTAGAGGTGTATTTATACCTGAATACTTTCTTTTCTGTGTACACGTAGGCCCGATCGTCGTTGAATGTGACTTTATTGACTGGTTCTACATATCTTATTGTTCCATGTTTTAATAATATATTGTTCAACAATTCTGTCGTAATCACAGACATACCACCCTACAGCGAATATATAAATATTGTAAAGAAGTAATGTGAACAGGAACATAGTAAGTATACCCTTGTTAAGCAACGAAATTGTATTATCGATGCGACAAATAAAATAAACGAAAAATTACTGTACAAACTTGTATAAAATATCGATTACTGTCTCCTGTCATAGCTGTCCAACGATTTAGAAATCCCGATGCATTGTTTAGCATTATCATAAACCAGAGTGCCGAAATATCGTTGAGATTTCGCATGGCTGTGAAGATGGCAGAAGATATTTTGTTTCATTTATTTAGATTGCGTCTAAACTCTACTACTTAGCCTCTACTTAGATATATTTGATATCTTTATGCTTATTTCTCGTGCATACTTCGTTTTGCAATTAATGGGAGCAATAGCTTTATCAATCTTTTCGCCCGTGCACTTATGTGCAAAAACATATTCGGTACAAGATTTATTAAATAAATTATCAAGTTTACCACAAGCACTGCAAAGATATGCTCGACATAGCAAGCGTGCATACGGAATATAAATGATTTTACGAAGAAACTGTTCAACACTTGTTTCGGCTAGGTCTTTCGCATCTTCGTGCTCGGTATAATTGCTAAATCTACGATCTGACGCATTTTCTTTAATCTATGAGAAATAAAACGTTCTCAATGTCACATTCCATTTTTTTAATAACGTCGAGTAAATAAGGATATAGAACTTTCTTAATGTCTTAATTACATTTGTGCACTTTTCTATCGAATGCGAACTATTCAAATTACAAGTAATATATCTGGTACTAAATTCATACGAGTTACCGTTTGGAGAAAATGATGGACGTCGGCTGCATATAATTTAGGTAAGGTTCGCAAAGGTTCACCTTTCGCGTACAATATTGTTTCCTTCGTCTGATTTTTGTACACACCTTGATCGATATTTATTCTCAAAGTTTTCACTAAATTAGTGATATGTTCTTGTATGAAATTAGCGTGATAAGTATCATTGAAATTTTTTGATAAAATACGGCCTCCTGCCTCGCCTATTTGTAGGTAAAAATGAAGCACTGATTTTTAGTAGCGTTATTATAAAATTAATTACTAATTAGGTTATTGCGGTTGTACTATAACTTGGAGAATTTTAATGTTTAACATTCATTTGAAACTATCACGCAATACAATCGCGTTGAAAAATTAGAAATATATTTGCCTATTCAATGATATAGAATTTATACATTTCACGAGATTTCTCCAGTTACCAAAATCGTTTGTATTTTGTGAAGTACTGTGTAAAATTCTAGCCCATACTAGTCACCATTAATTGCCTTATTATATATTAATATTTTCCGTTTAGAAGGATAATTACTATTTGCTTCGATGATTAATACATCTAACCCAATATTTCGCTTCAGAATATTGTATGCGCATGTAAGGCCAGCTAAACCGGCTCCAATAATTATAATATCATAGTCGTTCTCGTCCTCCCGAAAGAGATTTTCATCATCAAAATCAGCAGCCATAAATCCTAAGCTGTTATTGAAATATTTATTCTTGTCTGGACCGAGTCGCAGTGAAAACTGTTAATAATCATTTATGCGATATTGCTTGAAGTCGGCAATACAAGAAACACGTTCATTCATAATTCTAAATTTTATTCATAACTCGTCGTATAATATAACGTTATCTAATATCTAATTCGAGTTGTAGAATTCTGTTGAAATACAGTTATGGTTGTACTTCTATTCACCAGAATATCATCTGTATTCGGGTGCTTAATTAGAATTGTAAAATATTTATAATCGAGCTATGCAAAACGACTCAACTCCACTTAAATGCACTATAGTTACCTAATAGACAAAGTTAGCGCAGTCGTAATTGGCAAATCAATCTTTCACACTTCGTAGCAGGGATAATTTTTCGTTGATATGGTTTACAAGTCTGCGATCTTTTCCAATTGTCGAGTGGAATAAAAATCGTGGAACGAACATTCGAAATGACTAAAGGCCGCTATTCAAACGACATTCAACGGCCAGCTCCAGACGGATATAAAAATTAAAATTAAAATCTATTCAAAAAACGTGTCTCTCCATTAATTCCTCTAAAATGTTACTATTAAATTCCCGAAGGAATTAATTAAAAACTTCAATATCACTAGACGAGACCAACCCAGTCCCAAATATAAAAAATACATGATCTCCAATATTCAATCAATACTACGGAATGATTAATACTTTCGTCGCCTGTTTTCAGCAAACACCGCCATCCCAACAACTATCGAACAAACAGAAAGGTATCGGACATAGTTTTTTCATCCGTTACCCGACAATTTCATCAGATCGGCAAGATGACACGAACTTTCGCATAGAAATTCCAATACGCAGCGGCTCAAAAATAACGTTCGCCCATCGTCTCGAGGCAGTCAGTCCCTTGATAATTCAAGCAACTTTTAACTGCAACCTTTATAACTCCCGCGATGGCCTCCTTCTCCACCGTTTCTCTACGTTCCCCTTCCTTCCGGTACGTCCTAGAAGCGTTACTTTCTTCCGCCCCCTTTACGACTGGTCTACTCTCTCTTTACGGACATGTACATCTTAAATAATTGATCCTAACGTAGTTGCCGGTGTTTTTATAACTGTTTTACCGCTCGCTGTTGCCGCTGTGATATACATTATTTAGCCGCCGGTTTTTAAACTTAAGTCCCCGGGCATGGAGGTGTGAAAAGACCGAAGGACGATCGGGGATGCGTCCGCCCCCATTTGATAAAAGTACACGGTCCCGCTCTTCGTTAGTTCCCCTCAACCTTTACTGCGCCGTAAACGTCGCACAGGTTTCTTTCAATAAGCCAGCAATTAGATTGCAACATTTCTGTCCAACACGAGCGCGGTTGCAAACTGGATCAAGTTGTGAGATGCCGGTTTCCACGCGAGTCTACGCGTGAAAAATTCCAGATTCAAGATTCGGCGAAATAACAGCAGTGCAACTGGTGTTCCATCGCGAGGATTTCTCGAGAAATGTTCTAATGGTTTAATCCTCGTTTCTCGGGGATCTTAAGTTTATGAAAATGATTGTAAGTCTCGTTCATTTTCGGAAACGAATGTTCGATTTATTCAAAACGTGATTGTCGTGTACAGACAACTGTGGGTACCCTCGTATGTTACAATTTATAATGAATCTTAGCAAAGCATGTGGGAGGATAATCGTGCGTTTGGTGCTCTTCAGTTCTTTGCTCGATGCAATACGATAAAATGTTTAGGTGGCAAAGAGTCAGATTTCGGAAATAATTGATCACTGTTGCTCGGAGAACGGAGGCATGAATCGCAAAGCCGTTATCCCAAAATCGTTATTCCAAATATTCCAAAGATATTAATGTTGCAATATTTCTTTTTGATTTCTCGTGAATCGAGAAATCAGGTGCGCCGAGTGCAACAGTTTACGTTTTGCATGCTGCATATGTAAGACTCTGAACGGTACCAGAATGATTGGAGCCCGATAAGACCAAATTGATCATTACATTATGTTTTACATGTATGTATAAAAGAAGAGCGCAGTTTTATTGGAAATTCGCATTTCGCGCTCCAAATAATCGTTGCGTCGTGCAAAATTCACGCTGTTCAAATTGGCCACGATAGGAGGTAGATTGGTTCCTCAACTTTAAAAAGTAGTCGCGTGTTTCGGGTATCACGCCCTCTAAAATTGGCTGCCATAAACACTTAAACAAAAAAAGCGCAAATTAATTTCGTCAATGCAATCGATATAAATACTCAATATTTAAACACAACCACTCGACCAATAATTCTGATACCATCGTCGTATCACCATGTCGTTATCTGAATCCGTTTAAGCATACAAATTGTCGAACGGAAACTCTCCTTCGCATCCATCGGGAGCGGTGCTCCCTTCCCGATTATATTTCTTTCAGTACAAAAATTTCCTTTACCCGATCCGTCAAACGAATCGACGAACCAAAAGCACTGAAATTCTTCAAAAGCCAATCAGTTCGCGAAAATTCCCCGGAATTTCGTTTCTCACCGCCATCGTTATATCCGTCGCCTCCCTCGACGCCGCACGAAATCGAAGGAACACGAGGAGGTTCCAATCGGGCCTCGCCGAGGGTTGCAGATATTTGGTCGTGCGCGCCGCCACTTCCGGCAAGAATGAACTTTCCGAATGCTGAATGCAACATCGCTCTCTTCTAGAAAAGCACTTTGACAGAGCCCCACGGGTACATTACCGGGATTGCCGCCACCAATTGAACTCCCCCGATTCGCCGTTCAGCCGGGCGCACCGCTCCCTTATGTCTGCAAACAGAGTCGCCCGAGGCGACACCGCCGTTCAAACAGTCAATCGCTCGATTCACAACGATGAAGCAACTTGCAGATCCTCTATTGTTCACGGTATTTGACTTAGCCGCGCGTTGGCCGCGCGCTGATCTGCATAATAGGCATTAAACCCGGAAGGATTCGAACTTCTGCGCTGACGGGAGAAGTTTTCGAGTCTGCCAGCCAATCAGCCTGATTAAGTCTTCTCGCGTGAAACTTCGGAACGCCCGTTGTTACTTGGTAGGTACGGTAAGAAACTGATTAGGCATTCTGGGCGAAACTACTCAGCCGAGTTCGTGATAACAATTCTCGCGTCGTTTTCCATGGGAGGGGATGAATCTGCGACTAAAGCGAGACAAGCGTTCATTTTTATGGAATTTCATTGTCAGCCTGTAATGCATTCTGTGCTTTAGGATGACAGGTCTCTAGATAGGCTCTTTCCTTACGCGTCTTTCAAAATAATTACGAGTTGAATAATAAAATGGGGTTCGGTCGTGTCCGTTTTAATTGTAACAGATCGGCGAGCCTAAATAGTTGGAATTTGTCAAGGAACTATTCGTCGTAAGTAAATTGTACGAAGTTTGTGCGAGTCACTTGTGAACACGTAGATGGTACAAAATAAGATCCTCATGGCTCAATATAATTTTAGCACATATTATTGGCGTGGAGTATTTTTTAAACTGTAGTACCTACACAATAATATTAGTTCTCTAAGAGTTCGAAAGATGCAATTTCTTTTTTTATGCATCTATTAAACTTGCTTCTATTCTGTATCATTCTAAAATACCAACTCCGACTCATTGAAATAAGTCTAATGTACCTACAACTTCCACGTGTATCGATGGCATTAAACCAGCGAAAGGAACGAAACCAAGAATCCTGTACTATCAGAATCAACGACAACAAACTATTTCTTGCATTCACGTTTATGTACGCACGGCAATATCAATCTCCAATTAAGAAACCGCCGGTACCGATTACCTGTACAAAAGAGTCCAAGATGGACACGTCAGCAGACATGGACAGCAGACAACGAACAGCCTACCCAGTTTCTTGTAAACCGATTCTTCGATTGGGAAATCCTCAAGATCGATATCGCCACTGCCGTTGTCGTCCATCCTCGACCGTCACTCTCAGACGCGGTCGAAAAACGGAAACAGATTGCATATGATCGACACGGACCACCTCGGTCGTATGGCTCGATTCCCGTCGACGGTGGGCCGCCGCTACACGCGGGCACGCACAGCTCATGGTCCCACTTTATACGACCGAAATTCTCAGTAAGATGCAAGAGGACACACAAGGCAGCCAGAGGGAAGAAGCAAAGGTGATGGCGCAGGGGTGGGGTGGGTGTTCACGGGAGGAAGGGGAGGAATTCGTAATATAGAGGGCCGCTCTACGACCCCGCTGGGAGGAATTCCGGGGTACGTTTTAAATTGCTGCATCCCCAACCTCCTTGTTTATGTATGCTACCGTGTTTCTTATTCTTGTGCGGCAACGAAGGAGAGCGCGCGCCGCCCTAACTTTATGTGCACAGTGCCGGCATAAGTATGCAATCTATGCGTCGGTGTGACCGTATCCCTGTCTGCGTGATCGTGCACGTGAAAGCCAAGAGGTTACCCTGTACCACGGGCTGGTGGATGTACGAGTGGCTGCGCTCGCGAGCACACGCGATCGCGTTCGCGCGCCCCTTACGTGTCGCAACTACTCTGTGTGCATACGTACATATGAACCCGTGCCTGCCTGCCTGCCCGCCTGCCTTCGCGTGTACGTGTGTGTATTGTATGGTGGAACGTGGTCCTACGTTTCCTGCGCGCCGTTCCGCTACCAACAGTCCTCTCCCCACGATTCAGCCGCCGTTTTCTCTCGTGGATTCTTTTCGCCTTCCGAACCAGCACCACGCTCTTTCCTCCTTTCTTATTCCCCGACTTCAGCCTCGGCTTCGGCTACCCCCTCGTCCTACGCTCACCACTACAAACCGCTTTTTCTTCCTTCCAAACCCGGCGCCGTTCCATCCCTCCTACCTTCCGGCTCTCAATTGCTGTAATCTATGGCCCCATGCTGGTGGATTTAACCTTGGAATTGAGCCACGGTGATTTGTACGGTTTATTAATATTGCATCTGTATCGGGGATGGAAGTTGGCCACGGGTTTTCATAGATTTTCAACGACGCCCGGGATGATTATACGGGAATCGGACACGCGAAAGAGCGCGCCGTCGACGCGGACTGTAAACCAATTTTCTGGCCGCGCAATTGCGGACTCGTTTCGCCGCAAATGTTCTTCGATACCGCTGTGAACACCGGGTGACGCTCAGCGGCGTATTTATGAGCTCAATAGATTCGCGGATCGAGTAACTCTGGGATGCATTGCAATTCTCTATGAGCGGTTTCGTGGTGTCATCGGTGCGTTGACGGATGTATTGTTCGTTTTGAAAATTTATTTTCCCGATTTATTGACCCTATCTGTGGTGCAGCGAAGGGTTGTTGAATGTACAAGCGAAGAGGCTTGTGAAGCGACGTGTCGGATATTTGCATAAGTTTGTTCGAAACGGAAATGAATTTATTGAATAACATGGAACCCCATGGAATTATTAGTTTTGTTTTGTGAGCGTTGAGAGGTGGACGCGTTACAGACACTTGTGGAAGGACAGTGGCTGATAAAATATCTGTCATTATCAAGCGGATATTTGTCAATTGATTTTATAAATTGTGGTCTAGTGGATCATACTTACCTGTTCGTGCTGTGCATTGCTTTAAGCAATTTACTGCTACGGTTCCGTTGACCGGAAAACATCCTCGATCTAATTTAGGGAATGGCACGAATGTTTGGCAGAAATAAGGAATCTATAATTAAGAAAATGTATACATTGTTCAAATTATTTAGCGCGACACAATTCATTCGTACAATTTCGCAGATGTCTGTATTGAAGTGTTTCCTCCTATACAAAAATTCATATGAACAGTACAGAATAATAGAGTCATTAATGTAATATCCAATGAGGAAAGAGTATTTAACATGTTAACATGTTAGCGGAAAATATATGTGACTAATTTGTAGGAATGTATTATTTATGAATCGTATTATCAAAATTCATTTAAAATATGCATTGGATAAAATACTTGGAAAATGTTTTTAAGATGTCATTCGCGATAAAGTGCTTTGAAATAATGAGGCACATCGAAAGTTTCATCTTCAAAAACTAACTTTCGTAATCCGTTTCTTAGACAGACAAAGTCTTATGACGGACAAATCTCTGGACCTTAATAAGTTTTTAGCTTATGAACAGCTGAAACGAAACTTGGCAAGAATATCGGTCCATTAAAGCGCTGCGTAATGGTGCAGTTTTGCGGCTGATTATTTGTTACCGGAGGAATATATTGGAGGTAAATGAAATAACTTCAATCTAGAATTGTTTATTCTTTGCGACATAATAAAAAATACTTTGCAGACATTAAAGTATCTAGATAAAAACGACCGATTAAAATGTACACTTGCACAATTCAAAATTTTGCCTCGTCGATTATACCTCCATTTGTTTCTTCGGTTCCGGAGCAAGAAAAAGAAGAGGCGAAATTAATATAATAGAAAATGTGTAAGGATAAACAAAAATAATTAACAATTCCCTCTCACTCCCGATTTCGCTACTTGAAATATTTATTCGACCGAAATAATTCTGTTTTTGAATATTCCTCGCGGTCTAATACTTAAGAACGATAAAGATCTTTATTTAAAATGATCTATTTAACTATAATATTCATTTAATCGTAATTCCTAGCTATTGATCGCTATTACGTATAACCGATAGAATATAAACATTTCAAATCAAATAACAATGGGAATTATAATTCGCGTTGCTTTTTGAAACAATGTCCATTGGCCGATATTAATATTATACTTTATAATTACTTTATAGGTGTTCCGCTTCATTTTCTCTTCTTATTGTACGTGGTAAAGAGCTGAGATTTGCGCAACGAATGTAATCTGTCGTTGACGAAAATGGCACGGAACTCTTTACTCGACTTTTTTATTCACGAGCAGGTGAATGAACGACGCTTGAATAAATGAGAAATCGAGTGAGCAAGAGCGAGTGAGAGAGAAAGAGAGGAAGAGAGAGAGAGAGAGAGAGAGAGAGAGAGAGAGAGAGAGAGAGAGAGCCGTGCGTGGAAAAGCCGTGGGTGGAAAAATGGCAGTCGCACGAGCCATCGTGAGGTTCAGATCGAAAACGCATCTATACTGTCCCGATAACAGGGCAATACACAAATTTTATTTCGAATCTATCCATTGTTACATTCAAAATTTCTCTGCCCAGATAAATTCGTGTTTGCAACGTTGCTTAACGATTGCCTTGCTAGGTTTTTTTATTCCTACTATTTTATAAAATGCCCGATCGATTCACAAACATTATTAAATATCGATTTGTTTTCGATCACAATCTTATGGTAGATTACATTGTTGTCTGTGCATTTGTTTTTGATAACGTCGAGCCCGGAAGAACAATAATTTTATAAACGTTAAATTGGCGAAAAATCTGCAATCTGTTATGTCGCGCTGATAGTTTCGATTAAGATAGGAAATTCGAGTCGGAATCGTGTATGCGACCGTGCAGGAATTTCGCGTATTTTGTGCTTGAACTGGTGCTTGTACGTTCATATTTCCGCCGTACACTTATTCCTTCAAATATTCAAGCACCGGCGAGCATCATGCAAGGAATTTTGAAACAACAGCAGTCCTTTTGTTGCATTTTTCGTTCGTTGGAATTGCATGCATGAATTCATAAGGACTACTATAGCAATTGCATGCGAGATAATACTGCGAAATCGACAAGCGTGTACCTGTTTCCCGAATCGAATTTGCGAAGTCGGTATGCACGATCAGAAATACCATTTTCGCGTAATTAGTGTTCACTTTAATTCGCAATGCCGAGACTTTAATTTCAAGGACTACCCTTTTCCTGGCCATTCAATAGAACTGAGTTGTTCCATAATTTTATGCAGGATAAAGAAAGCATATTTCATTAACATTATTATGTATCCTGATTAAATGTTTCTCTAATTATTTGACACGTATGATAAATACAAATGAAACTAGCAGAACGAAAAATTAGATATTTCTGATTTTATGAAGATAAGTGGCAATTGCAAATTAAAAATATATGCGTATCGTATTAAAATTCAGCTCAAGCAATAAACGATTTGGATATGAAACAATTTGTACCTGGTTGACAACATCAACAATATATATTTTATTAAAAATTTGAAAAATAGATTATTGCTAGTAATTTGAACAGACTACCATACAAATTTCAATTTGCACGGTGTACAATTTTTGTTTCTATTTATTCATTCTTCCCTCCATAATAATGAAAGGGTTCAATTGAATTTTCCCAAAAGCATAAAATATGCCAACAATATAACAGCGTTCAATAAATCTTGAATTATCTGTTTCCAGTTGCGCACATTTGAGTAAATGCGAGACAATACGCGACACTGCTATTTCGTCAGAAAACGCAAACGGTTGCGTGTAGAATTCATGGTTTCAACCCTTCTGCGATACACGAATACACCATGTCATTTTATCCCGGCGGACTGCCGAATATACTTATTATATTAATTAGAGAAATAATATATCAGCGGCACATAATTCTAGGCAAACTTTCATTTACCCCACTTTTGAACAACTGCACCGGCCAGCTTCTTCAATGTAATTATTACCTTCGATAATACAGGGTCGCGGTTGCAGCTTGCAATCGACAACCGGCATGATCGCACGTGTTCGACTCATTCCCTTCCACTGCAAACCGTATCGTACACTCATGGCCACCTAGCCCCGTTTCTCTTACGTCTCTTTCTCCGATTCGCACCGCGCTAAAAATGTGCAATTCCAACTCCATTGGTATTGTCCATTGATCATTGGCGCGTTCCAACAAAATAACAACAATAATATCCTACACCGTAGTATTAATTACTTCCCTCGACCGAAGAAAGTTCTCCGTAAATTAGATCTGCTCCGCGAATACTATCGCGAAACGCGGTTCACACTCGCGGAGAGGAAAACCGAGCCCGAGCGTCGACCGGTTACTCGCGTCGATCGCGTATCGCGTTGTATCGCACGATGCGCTCGAAATCATGAAAAATCGAACTCGCGACACCGTGTCGTATCCAAACAGTACGGTGGCCGTCAACGAGAAGCTCGTTTCGTTCCCCAGACTATCCACGATTATTCTCCTTTCGCCGTACCCTCCTTCTGTAAGACCGACAAAAATCCCCGAGAATCCCGGTCGTGCTAGCATTCTCCCTTAAGCCCGTGGAATCAATTTGCCGGGATGCGGAGAACGATCGCTCGTCGGCGTGGATCACCGCGTTCCGCCGTTCCCATGTCGAGGAACGGAAGCGACGCGTCCTAACCATCACGGACAGCGCCGACGAGATCGAGACGCGGCAGTAAACCTACTAGGCGTAGGTTTTGATGGCAGACAGCGGTGGCGAGCTGGTGGTGACCCGTGGACGCAGGGTTTACGGGGGGGGGGGGGGGGGGATCTGGTCGGAGGGAAGGTTTGGATACCTTGTCGAGGATAGGCTGCTGGTGCAAGTAGGTTTAATATTTGATACCGCGGGCTGGTCATCCTGCCGAGGCGATAACACAGGCCCCGCGGGAACCTTCCGCCCAACATCCCTTGGAAAACGACTGCCGCCAAACTCGCAACCACCCCCTTCTCCCCCCTCCCTTACTGTTCATCCCTGTTCTACCACCCCATCACCCCCTTGGCGTCCCATGGAACGGTTCACGTTTCACCGCTTCCTCTTCCATCGTACACGGTTCCATCTCGTGTATCTCTGGCCCCTGTCCTTTCCGTCTTTCCTGCACTGACCCGTCTAGTCGCGCAACCACACTCGCCTGCCACTCTTCCTATTACCGTTCTCTCCTTTTTGCAGGAGATGAACGATGGCCCTCGTACAGTCGATAAATAGAATCGTTCTCGGGCGATACATTTTCGGGAGGGGGTGCGAGGGGCCGTGGCTTATGTTCATAGGTGAAGGGGATGCACTGTTTTCCGTGTTTTTTTTTATTGGTACCGAGTTAGAGAAGTTGCGATTATCGCGACAATCGCTGGCAGGGGGTTCGTCGTATGAGGGATTCTGGTTTGGGTGAGTGGCGAAGTTCATTGCGACGAATCTCTGCTTGTTTTATTACCGCGGGCAATGGTTTGTTGCGAATAGTGTCGGGGTAGGACGAGTTGCTTTTAAGTTGGCTGAGTAAGAAACGTTAAGTGTCTCGGTTTATGAAGACTTCGCGGGACGCGATCTTACCCTCATTGATAGTTTATAACAAAGATTCGTTCGGATCTATTTTGTAATTTGCGAGTTTGGAGGATTGATATTATTATTCTTTGGCCACTGTCATTATTATGAGTATTGTTACGGTGCTGTTGATTTCTCTGCTCGTTGCGATATCTGAGCAGGAAATAAATATCATTATTTTCTGAGGGCAGCGAGAAAATTTACAAACGGGACAATACGAAGCTTCACGTTTCGCGCTACTTGTACATTTCGGTAGCACGGTTGCGTCACAACATTTTCTTCACGGTGTGGGGAAAATGAAAGGATGGTGAAATCAGCTTCTGTGTTGGTCAGTTGGATTGGAATCCGAGAGTCAGGAATAGCGTGAAACGGTTTTATTCGTTTATTGGATCGACGAAAGTCCCGGAGCCTTGTGGGAGTAACAGAGGGGATCTGGGTTACGAAGGGTCCATGACACCTTAAAAATTCATTATGAAATAGCTCACACAAATCTGCACTTACTACGAAGACACGACCGATCAAATAGCAGGGCAGCTGATCGTTAGAATACTCTCGATTGCTTTGCTCCTTTAAATGTACGTACAATCACCCTTCGTTATTGATAATGCTTGACGAATTCCGCATTCCAAGGTTGAGAGCAATTTATTCCAGGGCCATTACTTTTCTAAACAGCAGAAACTTTAGATCGGGTAGATTCTGCGATATGAAATAAAACAAAATGCTATCATATTTTTTTAAAGAGTTTTTCTTCTACAAGGTAGAAGTATTTTTACTCTTCTGTGATTATATATATGTATGCATATAATTTTACTAAAATAAAATTGTCGCAAATTTCTACAGCTGAATACTGGCATAGCTATTGTACACATCTGACTATGTTATATATGAAAATAAACATCGCAATTAATACTTATTAGTACCGTTATCAAATACCTTTCGAAACATGAATATTTTTCTTCGAAATTATATTTCCATTTTTCTTTGCACTTACCGCCTTGTTATTGTCCAACAAATAACACGCAGCAAACATTTAATATTTATAGGCAAATAAAATGTAATGTATTATATAAACATTTTGCAGTCTGCATTTCCCGTTAAAACGGTATTGAAGTGCGTTGCATTTTAAACAGTAGTTGTAAATAGTGGTACCGGGGTGACTATTACAGAAAGTGATACGTATAACTGCGACTGCCAATGAAATATTCAGCAAATATTATTTACGTGCATTGATTGTTGTGAGTAAGGGACTGTTTTAAATAATAATCGATTAAAACGGGCGTTCACCACAATGTAGGTAAATCGATTATTCTCCCGAATAATGTATTGGACTTTTTTCAAATGAATCCGCACCGAGCTAAATGCCAAAACTGATTTCAATGGTATTAACTGCTTAATTGTTTCCTTTGTTAAAACGCCCACGCGTTTCTCGTGCGTTAATAAATTTATTGTTTACCATATTCTCCTAACGTTACATTCATACAGTAAGCAGATTTTCTATGCCCAAACTGTTTGCGGATTGTGACCGTGCGACAAACGCAAACAAAGCGTTTATTACATGGCAGGATCAATTCTCGTTGTGCTTCGTTATCCACGTCTCATACATAGAGTCATTCGCCACGGTAAATTGAATCGTGCAGAGGTCTATAGCAACAAATATTATCAATTACTGATTAATCATTCCAATGAATAGAACAATGATCTGTAATACACCAGAGTATATCGTTTCGACGGATCGGCAATACCGCGAGAAGCTCCGTCGACTACGAACTCGACGATAGCATAAAACGTACTCGGAAAATCCCGGTCGACGCGTGTGGTTCAATCCAAGGAATACCATCGATGCAAAGCTATCCGCGATACCAAGCGTACGGTCCCTACGATGCCGAGGATGAGTAACGTCTGACGTGTAGCAACAAGATGAAGTGCAGCCAGTAGCCACCTAGGAGTTAAGGGAGACTGGGAGCGACCAGTTTACGACGTATCTACTAATCCAACAGCAGTAACAGCGACAGCCGAACGAGAGATTTCGCGGCGATCGAACAAAAGCACGACACGAAGGAAGAAAAGTAGGTAGACGACACGAGGCGTCTTCGACGAGACAGGGTTGCGCGGGGCAAGGCTCGATAGAAACGCGGGGGTAGTTTCGCGGCGGCTAGGAAGGGCGTGTAACGCTGGCGGGGGATGAAGAAGAGACGGAGAAGGATATTTCCGCGGGCGAGAGAGGGAGACGGGACGAGCGAGAGGCAGAAAGGGAGGGTTGAACGCAGGAAGGATGGACAAACGGGTGATCGTGGTTAGCGACACCCCTGCCTTGCACGAAAGCAGGGCCAAAGATGGCCGACGTGGATCAGGCTAGAGGCGCACGCGTGACCACACTAAACTCCGCCTATACACGACATACCCTTCCGTTTCGCTTGTCCTCGGTTCACCCTGTGGCGAACAACCCCTCTGCTTGTGAGCACGCGCCGCTCAGCGAAGCTCCTGGATCACCAGCCACCCCCCGTCCCGTCGTTTCCCTCTTCTTCCTTCATTCCCTCCATCCCCCGTGGAAGAGTTCATCCACAGAGCACACTTCGCCGGCCAGTCAGCGCCAAAAAGTGCACAGCTTCAGGACAACATCCGCGTACGTGCGGTGCTACGCTGTGACCGAATCGCAACAATTCCACGGTGGACAGTTGTTTTTTTTTTTTTCGTTCGTTCGAGACACCATCGCGGACGGACGTTCAGCTTTACGAGACCGATCGTTCGTCGTTCTTATCGCCGTGACGTCCCCCGATCGGTGTGAACGTTCTTACGGAATCAGCTGCTCGTTCGCCTGGAAATTATTTATTGATACGCTTTCGAGAGGCACCTTCGTGCCGCCCGTTTTCCCTGTTTACGTTCATTGTTTGTGAAGTGCGGCGTCGAGACGGATTGGTTTGCCGTCAGCATCGGAATGCATCGTCGTCGCCATGGTTGAGACGTAGGACAAAACTGTGCGATTAAATCCGGCACGCTGCGTACCGCGATCGTCTGCAACATGCGAAGGGATCCAGGAACTCTTCGATCGATCGTTGGAAAATCGGTGGACTGATCGGCGGTCCGCTCGAGGACTATAACGATGAGTGGTGGGTCGTAAGGGAGCAGCGACACAGTCGAGAGTATCGCTTCGGTATTACGGTGTTTCATCCGGTTCTATCGTTGGTGCGTTCCGGGCTCAGAGCGATTTCGGTGAAAGTGAGGGTGAAAGGTACATTCGCATAGGGCGCAAGGGGACATAGACGATTCTTGTCACACAGATGCGAACCGCGAACACTGATGTGAAGCAGAAGCTTGGCTGCTGCTGGTATCGTTCCGTTTGAGGGTACCTGTTTTCGACTGGTTTAGGTCTAAGCCTGGCAGCTTAGACTTGACTGGCTGCAGGATGATGTACTCACCGGACAAGATGATGGGGAGTAAGGGACTCCACGGGGCACCCATCACTGCCCCGGGCTGTTTCCCATCGGGACGGTATTCGCCGCCGCCTTATCGTGCCGCACCGGATCCCATGCCGCCACCGCCGCGACGCTGTATGCCAAATCCTACGGTTAGTAATCACCGTTTTATCCCGCCTTTTACTTCCACTTTCCGTCCCCGGTACTGCAGGCTTTTCTTCGTGCGATGGGGATCGATTCGAGATTCGATTTTTCGTAGAGATCTTGAAAAGAGTGCACCTTGAAGGGGGATGATTTTTGGTGGCTGTACGGTGGATCTTGGGGGTTCAAGTACTGCGTAGAAATATAATTTCTATGGTGTTACAGCTTCCTTGTAAAGAAATGAGAAGTATTGTTGTCTCTGCTCTCTATTTTTCGTTACTTGTAGTGAACCGCGTTCGTTGACACAGCGAGCGTAAGTTTTGATGAAGCTTTTCATGGGGATGTTAAACACTTAGTGGAATTTATTGGTTTTATGCGGTGTTATTTGGTGAAAGTGTCGGTTGCATTTCTTTTATGATTGTCTGTTTGCGAATTAGCAGACAGAAGTTTCTTAAAAACGGTTTATAATATTAAAAAATGCTATCGCGTTGTAAATCATTTGTTTTTTATATGGAAAAAATAGGGAACTTTAGATTATTAACTTGTTCCAAATACGTTACGTTCAACATTATCAAGAAGTTTGATAACTCCCATAAGAGACGGATTCGCTCCAAATATAGAAAAATGATTTTAAAATGAATAGTATTGCTGCTATACAAAAGTCTTCCAATATACCCAGCACTTGGATTTCGATGGTTTTTAACTTGTAAGAAATAAATTCTAAATATAAAATACCTCGAACCACAATCATCATTAACCTCCTTTGCACTCAATTGATATTCACTCGTCATTATTACATTCGAAACACGATTAAACATTTATTGCGCTAATCGATTCACCGCGTTGCATTACTATTCTGCCGCGAGATGTGTAAGAAATCTGTCGAGGTGGTAACGCACATCAAAATACTGCGATTAAAGTTCGCGACAGTACATTATACATGAAGATCGGCGCCCGTTGTTCGTAATGTAAGACAGCGATAAAAGGAGACATTGGAAGTTCGTATCATCCATTTTCATTCAGCACAAGTTTCCCCTTTCACATGTATCACATATTTCGTACATCCGTCGTTTGTCTTGCGGACGCTTAAGGTAACCCATCGCGAACGCCTACCCTTACAACAGTCACAACACTTCTGACAAAGTGGTACATAAAAATTATTTATACAAATCTATTTTAGTTCATTTGCGATGAATTCGAATTCAAGTGCCAATTGATTATAAAGTTATGGACGCATTAGTTTATTGATATTTCAGTTATCCGCGATTACACTATCATAGAAATTGAATACAAATACAAAGCACAATACATATATAAATTGAATTCCTACAATACTTTGTTATAATAAGCGTGTTATGGTTCCATTTTCTCTATTTTAAATAACTAAAAGATTTTGAAAACGTCTGTCTCGAAAGCGTACGCTTCTTTTACGTACAGTATGTATTCGTCCTGAATAAATATTTCTGAATATTTTACGTTCTTGAAGAATATTAATGACAGAAATAGATCATGGATTATTTGATAAAGGTGCTATTATTTAGCTTCTTGTATTAAAGGTATTGAACATCAGAGTAAACTGCATGATTTTTTAACGATCGCTGTGGAATGTTGAAAGGTGCAACAAGCAGTTAATATTATATTTAATAAGATAATTTATTGATCCCCTGCGCTCGTTCCCTTCATTACCTTGATTTTACGTAATAACAGCCCCCCGTATTGCATCCATTAATAAACCACGGAGCAAAGCATTAGAAACACACGTTAAAATATTAATGCAAATTTCAGTATTTACGTAATTATTAACTTATACTACGTAACAATACTTGTATCTAATAAATCTAATAAAATAATCCCATAATATGTAAAATCAATTGCTTCAATTTAACACATTTATCAGTAACACGAGGAGAAACGTCAAAATTTTCAATTTTCAATTTCGTTCTACTATGCATCTGAAAAGCCGGTTCCCCGCATTATTCTTATCAAGGCAGCACATCTTTTCAAATAATTCTATAGAAATGCCGCAATGTCCCATATGGCTCACAATTAATTATACCCTGTCGTCATTGGCTTCGTTTCTTCCCCACTTGTGAAACAAGAAAGATATCGCGTGCATCCTCGTACAATCGAAAAATATACCACCACGGGGTCTACGTAATATCACCAATAACATCAAACTTTTACTAATAACGCTCTTATCGTCTATTTTCCCAACAATACCACAGCCGTCTGACAAACGCAACGCCCCAACAGCCCGTTTCATTTCTCCCACACCGATTCGTACAATCTTCCGCCAGGATACCACCGGGCATTCTTAACTTCGTTAAGCATAAAACCACGCCGCCAAATAATAACAACAGATTCCCGCGACTACGATCTACCCGATATAAAAATACTTCGAAACACCGATCATCCGTTCCATTTACGCGGACGTAACCCTTTAAAGATTCACCACCACCGAAACGAGTAATCCAAGGGTAACCCAAGTCTCGCCCGGTGCGGTGTCGACCCGACACTCCGCGAAAGCACCTGTGCATGCACAGGGAAACGCACGCCCTGGAGCGGTCGGCCATCCGTGTCGCGGATGATACCTGTTTCACGGTGTAACCTGGCCCGCGCTTCGAGGTAGCGTCTAACCTAAATGGAATCAATCGCAAGGTGAATCCCGTTACCATTGGCGCATCCTCCCTTTTCCCTTCGTCAGGTGGCTCCTTTCGCGAACGTATCCATCCGAGGAACACGAATTCCTCTCTCAGCGGGTTGATTCCACGTCCCGGGGCGGGCACACGTCGATCCCAGATCTCTCCCCGTCACTCCCGATCTTTTTTTCTCTCCTTCGCCGTATCGCGGACTCCACGGTCTTTAGTTTATTCATGTGACGTAATAGGATAAAAACCGTCGCTGCCAGCCGAGTGGCTGGATGAGATTACAGCCGTACTATTGCGCCAGGTAACGCGGATCCGATGTAATCGCTCCTCCCCGCGACTTTTTTCCTCCCCCAGTCGTCGAAACGGCGCGTTTTTCTTTTTTATTTTCTGTTTCCTTTTTGTCGTCGCCACCCCTGCCAGCCATCGTTCCCGATAACGCGTCGCTCGCGGACGTTCTGTGGCTTGAACGCCGAATTACGGCATTCGGAGATTTCACGTGTAATGCGCGAGGAGTAGGTACCTTAGTGTTTGGATGCTTGGGGCAATTGGGGGCGTTCCGATTCATGTTTTCGTGGTGTTTGGTGACGGTTGGGAGATTCGTTTTTCGTGCGCGATAAATTTTCGGGGGTTTGAATATTGGTTGCATTGAAGTTGGTATTTAAAATGGTTAAGGTGGAACATTAGAATAGGACGCGTTTGGAAATATTTATTAAATAAGAAGGTGGAATTTATTGCGCGTGTAAGTTTGAACTGCGAAACACTCGGTCGTAAGCTGTTATCTCAATTACAACTCCGTTGTGGTAACCTATTTTCGAGATTACAGAAAATGTTTTCCCGACGGTTTTAACATTCGTAGGTATTATAATTTTGCAAGGGGAAGCTTAAAATCTTGCGGCTCGTTTACAATACATGTTTATTAATTAACAGAAGCGCGTGTTATTAACCGAAATGAGAAGACAGGTATCTTAACATATTATAAGTGATTAAGGTCATTACAGTTTCATTAAAATAGAAATGTTTGGTATTACTAATTATATTTACATATTTAATAGCGCGAAGAATTATCGATTTAAACTCCAGTGCGACGCGTTTTAAACAATTTTCAGCGGCATGCGATTCTTTATAAACTGACAGAAAGGTCGGTGCAACCATTGTTACCTGGTTAATAATTTGATTGTCCGTAAATGTTTATCTGCGATAAGTAGTACGGCTCCCATTATGCCATTCATTGTACTACTGGCAACTATTCACTTTTCGATGACCATCGTTTCACGCGTTCTACGTTAAGTGACTTCTTCTGTTTGGTCGAAACATTCATAAAGATATTAATTGAAGTACCTTTCATAGATCATTGGATTCCTTCGTTCTACTTCACGCGTTTTCAGCCGATGGATGTTGCTAGTCTAGAGTTACCAGCAGCATAATTTCATTTCGATGATAAACTTTATTACTAAATAGCTGTTTTCATTTATTTTTATATTATTTTCCTGACGTGAATATATCGCGAAGTACAAAACTGTGCTCCGTCTCCGTGGTTACACAAAATCTGCCCTTTCAACCATCTCAGCGACTACTCATTTATAAATAATTTTCATATTCATAAATAATTTAACTTTATAACGGCTTAATACACTTAATGTTCACGATGCTCGATATTAACTCCTTGTCAATTATTGAATCGGACCTTTATCGATACGTTTACCATGAATGCTCGATCAATCAAAAGGTGTTGATATGCTTAAAGTCTCGAGGAAGAATCGCAAATAATTATCACGCTTTAACCGGGAACGATCGGGAAAATATAATACCAATAAGTGTAACGACTGTAGAGACTCGGTGATGGCGATTATCGATTGCTCGCATACGTTCACAGTGTCATTAGCTATTAACCGTTGAAAGTAAACGCGTTTTTTTTCCCGATGAGCCAACCAAGACCGCAAAACAACGTCAACGAAAATTGGGAGAATTTCATGCCCGACGACAGCGACAACGTGGCTGTTCCATTAAGAATTGAGCGACAATTACGTATTACGGCAATGTGTTCTCGATTATAAAACGTTAATTAGGATGGGAACGAGCGTGTATATGACGAGTTGCATCTGTTATTATATACTACATTCAGCTAGGTGCTTAATATTAAAAGTGTATATCTCGATCGATCAACACAGAGTTTGTAGCAAATGCATTTAATAAACATTCAGAAAAGGTATTTGAATAAAACATGGACGGGCGGTTTATAGTTACTTCTATTCTACTGGAGATTTAATACACATGGAAAATATGATCTTGTATTAGACTTCGTTTGGCTAATTTTAGTACTCGGTTCGCGAATATTAAACAAAGTCGAACAATGTTTTATGAGATTCCTTAGTGAACGATGAGTTTGCCAATTCAATTAGTACTCGCTTTATTCATTTATTATAATGTGCGTACACTGTGGTGTCCGTTCAGTTCCTTGAAATAGCGAAGCTTCTATTGAGTGCAAATAAATATAATCCTGTGTGTAGAATAGTTTTTGTAATAATGAGTTTGAAAGTCGAAACGATTCTTTTACAAATTTGACAGAAATATAAGTTAAAAATGGGAGAAATATAATACTGTTTAAATATTGTACAAAATTAATAGTAATACGTATTCCACGTTTATATTCACTGAAATATAATAATTGTTATTCGTGATTGATTTTTCAATAGTTGCTTCATTAAATCTATATAGGCAATACTTTATATTATACCAGTCATAGTCAACAGCCAATCAAATTATTCGAGATTTAATTTCATATCGAAATTAAATATTCTATTGTATCAATGCTGTAGTTGTGTTTATATTAATATTAATCGATAATGCAAACACATTGTGCGACGTGATTATTCGAACAATGAAAATCTACACCTTGTATGGTTTAATTCCATTGATATTAGCTTTGTCCAATATTTATTTTATATAAGTAACAACATTTTACCCCAATTGTTATTTACTATTACATACCTCCGTTGCAGATTGAAGAATTACATATTACGTTTAGCACCATAATTTCTAATCATTAGACAAATTTCAATTCGTATGTTTATTTAAAAATATATTCAAGTGAAATACAAACCGAACGTTCACCACTGAAGAAACTATTATTTATCTTATATTGCAGAAACGATTGTATATTCAGACAGAAACTGACAGCGGTGTTAATAATTTTACAGCTGTCTGACACAACGCGTCTGCTTCTACTGCGAATTCAGCGAAGATTCGCCTCATTTTCTTCCTAATATTCCGTTCCGCTTCGCCATGGAAATCTTCGTTTAGTTCCCGTGCAAGAGCATAGGAACCATTTACGGGACAAGGATGAACAAGTGAAACCGCGTAGAACCAGCTTCGTCAATAGTTGGAATTTGAACAGCGCTTCTCTTGTGCAATAACGAACCTTTCTACCGGGACTACAATTCTACAGGAACCACGTACCCTGTGGCCCGATTTCCAGAATTTTCGCTGAATTCAATATTTGAATAAGTCGAGCATTTCTACCTAGACTAGCAGAGAATCTTTGTAACCGTGTATATATCCTATGACGTCAAGTTGCACCCGGTTTCTTCGATTACGCTCGTCGTAAAAGTACGTTCTTCATGCACCAGGCTTGCAAAAACGAATATTTCTTCCCCGCGACGTATCAATCTTCAAGCCTGTAACGTCTGCCATTTTAAGTAATCCGCCAGATTTCACAATTGACGATTTCTAAGTGGAAAATTCTAACGTAACGAATCATCCTGTCCAATTTACGATGCACCAAAGCAGCATCAAGATAATCCAGTTACGTGCCACATATTTTACGACGCGACGTTTGCTACACGATTACCTTCCACGAATGACACTCCACGAGTTTCCAAACTTTCTACACCCGACATCGCGATATTCATTAGCGAACGGAAATAGGGAGGACAAGCAAGCAGGAACGGCTCTTCGTAAAATCGTCAATCAGCAAAGCGCTCGTCCCTAAGCCACCTTCCATCGGTAGGAATCATTTTTCGAATGTGCCCTCAGTCGTCGTATCAGCTACGTAAACCGCCGGTCACTCGACAAGTATCAACCTCTACGCCGATATAACAGTAATGAAGAAAGTTGGCAACAAAAGTGGCGGTTGTGAAAAACGAAAAGGCAGAAGAGAGCGAAGTGCACGGGCGAAACCTATACATGTATGTCCACGAAAATCTGAAAAGTGACATATGCGTCAAGTGGATGGCACGGTGGTTGGCGGAGCGGTAGTAAGACGATAATTAATGTCAAGTCTGTTTGACAGACCGGCCCCGAGCCGGTTTCTAGGTGTTGGGGTGGCGTACAGGCCAGAAGGGATGCACGCGTGTGCGTGCGTTACTGGTTCGTACGGGGGCTACAGGCCACGAGATTGCATAATCGATATCTCGCCTACACCTGTGACACTCACAAGTGCGCACCTGTGCACGCCCGGGGAGAAAGGTGAACGCGTTTGAAAAGGGCCATCCTTGGATGCTTATCGCCGTTATATTTACGCACCCTTTGTAGGGCCATGTGGATTGATCATTTCACCTTCGACGCGTGACTAACATTTCTTTTCGTCCATTGTCGCGTGTATCGAAACGGCCGGGCCGTTCACCGTCGGAAATGTAAATTGAACGCCCCGATTTCCGGCCGGCAATCACGCGCGGAAATTGAAACTTTCCCTCCGATGCTGGTATCAGTTTTCATCTCTGCGACCGCGTAGGACTCGTGGCGTGAACTCCAGAAAGAGTGTTCCTCTGCGCTGGTTTCCGCGGTTGTGACGCCGGCGTGTTTGCTTAGGAGAAGTTTAGTTCGGATTCCATCAATTCTTGGTGGCCCTTAGGAAATTTCGAGAGGTGTTATTTATTGTTTATTATTCGGATAGAAATGGTCAGATAGTGCGAACCGTACAAGAATCAATACTTGCGGGCAAATTAATTAATAGAATTAACTTTTGACATGAACGAAAATATATTTCCTGGCCCATATTTTTCTACAGCTGGCATACTGCCAAAGGATCAATTGAATATCCCGAGTGACGAAAAATGTCCGGTGTAGAATATTTAGTAGGAAAGTAAGTCAGAATATGAGTATGAAGAAAGTTACGCTTTTCACGGCGCCCAATATATTGGAATATACATACTACAAGAAACGTGATTTAAAATTTATGTTTTTAATGTTTCCGTTTGTGTATTCATATGGCGGTACGCGAACGGGGTACCTAACAATAAGCACTGATTGTTTCATGAACATTTCGTTAGTCAATGATGATACAAAATCAGGCCTCGTAAATGGAATTTTGAATGTGACCCGGTTTAACAAACTTTCAAAGATCCCGTGTGTTTCTTCGCCAATAAATCAATTAATAGTGAAGTAGGATAAATGTGAATCTCGTAACAAATATTACGAAATCTACATTGTACAGAAGACTGAGTCGTCCCAATTTTGTCTAGTATAAAATTAATGAAACGGATCACTGCATTGTGGGGCACACGGAATGGATCAATACGTTTCTCAAAATCGGGCAGAACCGTTATTAAAGACGCAAATAAACCGTTAGAATTTGTACGTTCTACCTCACGTCGGCAGTAGAATTTTTCATAACGAAACATGCAATCCTTTATTGGCATAGAGGATTGATTTGAAATAATTGAGACAGTTCGATGCAGGTGTTAGACGAATGAATAATTTAATTTAATAACTGTACGTTTGTCTGCATAAAATCTGTAGCGCATTGCAACCCTCGGGTTATTTTCAATAGACAACTCTTCATGTCAAAACTGACACACTGTTAGAAACTAGTTCCATCGCGTCCATCTTTTCCATCCAGTCGGTCGGCAAAAAACGAACCGTTCAAAAGATGTGGAAAGAGAAGATTAATTCTCAACCGATTATTCGTTCTCCTTGCGACTGAATTGAATGAAGTTCGCTTGCAACGAAACGCCACCGGATGCGCAACGTACAAATACATTTCAAAAATAACGCCCAAGTGAAATTTATTGAACTGCCACGATGTTCCTGTCAAAGCATTCGAATCGTGCATCATTTTCTCCCAGCTTCTCAAGCAACTGAAACATCCATCGCACCGCATGGCCCAATCACCTACGCTGCATGTACCTCGCCGACAAACCGCGCACAATGCCCCCTCGAACAACCAGATACTTCTTTTCGACTCTATCCAAGGGACAGGAATCCGTAGTTCGCTGCACGGATAAATTTCCACTGGCACCGCACATAAGACGGCGCAGTAAACGGGTATTAAGAGACAGCACGATTTATGGGCAGCGAAGAATTCGACCGAGGAGGAATAATATAATATATTGCGAATGGCAGTCGCATTGCACTAGGACCCCCGATGCGGAGTAACATCGACGCGAGGTGAACGCGACGGTACAGTCGCAGGTCCCCTCGGTGGTGAAAGTATACGTGGATAGTGCATCGTCTCACGAATCGACGTGTCCCACCTATGTACGTCCGTGTGCGCACGTGTGCACCACAGCCATAGAACGGCCGCGGACGATCCCACACACGGGACACTGGGGACACATAACGCTCCCCACTTACATCCAATCACTCCTGATTTATATTTACTACTCGCTTGTCCCCTTATTTATCGTGCTTCACGGAGACGCGAGGAGAACAGGAACGTTAATTTGCACAAATTGAAAATTATGGAGCGCGACCGAAGACAGGAGTCATCGGCGGAAAGAGGAAACTTCGCGATAGAGTTGTCCATACTCGAGGATGGAGATTGGTCGCCTTTCATTGGGATTCACCTCTCGCCGCTTTTAATTTTCACGCTTAATTCGCTGATCTTTCACGGCAATCGGCCGCCGGCTAATGGCCACCCTTTCGTCGCTGATTCCATCTCTTTCGACGATTGTCGAATGGAATTAGAGATTTGAGATGGAACGAAGGTGGAACGGTGCGTGGATTTGTTAATACGAGGGAGATTGTGGGATACGGGTGTCTTGTGTATAGTTTTGGTATTTATAGGGTACGCAAACCTTTTTCTATGATTGACGGTGTGTGAGAATTATCGTAGTCGTTTGAAATATATTTTGTATAGTACTCTGTATACCGAAATGATATTTGGGTCTCTCAGCGAGTCTAATATCGTACAATCAGATGGATACAGAAAGCAAATATCATTACGATTCGGTGAATATTTGTTCTGCAATTGTTTGGATTACATTTTTAAGTAGGCACAATTTTGAGAAGAGAATATCGAGAGTGAGCTACGCAATTGTAACGTTCAATTTGATTTAACTGGATATATTAAGTAATATATGAAATTTTTTCACTGTAAATATCCTTTCCCTGCAATCAAACCACCTCTCAATCGCATGAATTAGGAAGTATTGTATCAAATTTATTATCAAATATGCTACAGACAAATAATATATTTTTCATTTATAAAGCAAATAAACAAAAAGCGCTCGGAGCAGCAATAAATTTAAATCTTACACTATATTTCACCCCAACAGAGGTCGACGAACGAAATTGATTAAACCACAATAATTATTGTTAGTCGACTTAAAATATATTAACAAAATTATGAATCATTCGCCACAAATGCATTGGAACGCTTGAAAGTTATTCTATGGTGCCAAAACGCGTGTGGTATGTCGAAAAGCTCGTTCAAAAGAGGAAAGACCTACAAGTGAGCAGGGTGATGGATCAGATTAGGACAAGAAATAATAAATGGGGACGAGTAGAATGAAGTGCGGGCCTGAAATGGTGCTTGTTAATAGCAGGTGTAAAAGTAGGGGAGGTCTAGTCACGCACATATGTTCGAAGGATACTTGCTGATGGGAACTTTATATCGCCACAGCATGAGAGGACGCACGCGTATGTGGTTGATTTTGGTCATGCAACGTGTACACTCGCAGTCATTTCAGACTACTTTTATCCTACGTTGAACAATATTACGATGTGCGTTCATAATTCAAGACGCTTCTTTTCATTTAATGCAATTGGAAACCGATGTATCGCATAAGGGTAGAGAAACGACGTAGAACAACGTTTTAAATTAATCCATTAAACAATTCTACTCTGAAAGTGCCTGAAAGATATTTCACAGACTATTACAAAAAAATGCAGCACCGTTATATTTGAACGACTAGACAAAATGATTTCAAACGTCCTGTACGATACTACTCTTTCAATTCAACTATGACAAAATTTGTTCTCCGATCTTGCAATTAATTGTCGATCAATGAATATTACAATAAACGATTAACTTCTAGTAACTTCCTTTAACGAATTATTACGTACACGCATATAGCCTACTCTTACGCGTTTTTATATTTCACTTCAATAAATCTACCGCCGATCTCATAAAATAGACATCAAGTCAAGCCGCACTTATAGAAATCGTTGAATTCACTAATTCACCTAAGAGGTACAAATACGAACACATATTCACCGGCAACCCGAAATCATTAACACGCGTGTAATTACGAGGGGTTCCCCGCGTTTGGGGTGGAGTGTCCAATGGACGGTCTGCGGCAGGTACACGGTCTAACAACAGAAAGGGCGAACATTACTTCCGCTCGGTCCTCCGCGGTTTAACGCTCTTATTATTATTTTTATTAGGGAGCCACGGTATATAATGCTATCAGCCCACGCAGGGGCGGGCACGCAGGAAATAAACCTAAGTGTATAATTACAATAATACTTACCAAGATCCCTCCATGGGTTCTCTCCCCTGCCTCAACCCCTTCTCCGCGTTCACCCTCCCTAGACACGGTCTCTCGTCCTTCTAGCACCTCTGTCTCTCTGTATGACTAATTGTGAATCCCTTTTTCTCCTTTTCTTATCCGCTCGCTCTCTTTTCACGCTTTCGTCGAGTCCAATCTTCATTTCTCTTTCCATTTAGCACTCTGTTTACAATTGTCGGACGATCACCTTCTTTCCTTACTTTATTCCTTCGTGACTCGCTTTTCTACAATTTCCATATTATTGCCGGTGTAGACGAGTGTGTATACGTTAGCGTACCGACGCGTACAGTAGATCAGAGAGTCGTTCACGAAACGATGGATCAGCGCAAGACTCGTTGATTTGTTGGGTCTATCGACCCTTCCCAGGGGGTCTTTAAACGTACGAGGAAAAAATGACCGGCGCTAATTCGTTTTTGATTAATCACGTGTTAGAGTTTGTAACGAGATATCGATGATGTGCGCTGCGCCTTCTATGTTTGGGTATATGGGGGTAATGAAAATTGGTGTATTCGAATGCATATTGGATCGTGGGTTTTGTAAAGTTAGGTTGAATTATTTGATTGCAAAATTTTTATAATAATAGATACGAATTTGTTTGTGCCGTTTTGTTAATGGATAATAATGATTTAATGAATAACAATAATATTGCAGACGTTGTGTCATTTTCTGTTAGAACTTTTTAAGATATTGTATAGAGTTCCGCATTGGACTAGTAGATTACAACTTGAATAATCAAATATCCGAAACATAGCGAATACACCTATTCATAAATAATCTATACGGGTGTGTTCTAAATGTAATAATGCATTAGTAGAGTTCATTAATACGTGATATATTATTGAAGAATATTATTTTCATTGTAGTACAATGTGTTCCATATTATCGTTCTATGATCCTGTTACAGTTGATCAGCTGCTTTCGTGAATTCTCTTCCTTTGAGTAAAGCTTGATTCAAAAGTATAATAACACCGGTAATATTTACATGCACCTTATGCGAACAAAATAATGTAAAATTAATGTCTTGTTTGTACACGTCAAGATGTACAAGTGATACACGCTGAAAGAAAACAAGATTATCGACGTTGATATATTCGATTCCCTTTATGCACATTATATTCACTCTGATATCATCAGATACTTCGTACAGCGAGCATTACAGTCGTCTAAGTAGATTGCACCGAATGTGTTTAAAAAATGAAAGACGTCGTGCTTGAATAATGCGGTAGAAAGCATGACAGACAGTGGATGGTCGATACCGAAGTAACAAGAAGAGCTAGAAAGATCCGTTCCAGTCTTTAAAAAATAAAACGACGACACACTTCTGACAAATGCGACGAGAACACAATATCTGTGGAAACACAATACCTATCGAACAAGATGCGAAATTCAAATCGTGATCCCTTCGGTTTTATATTAGAAAAGAAAAAACGAATTTACTAATAGTGAAGTAACTTCATCGTAAATCGAACACTATCGGAAATATTGTGCAATGTATACTTAAATTATTATCGAGTGACGTAAAACTGTCGCGTAATTTACATTAAATTGGAAGAAGTTAATGTTGCCACGTATCGAAGTTGGATACAGCAAGTGCTCGGAGAATTGTAAAACAATTGATTATTCATAGCTCAAAATCAAAATTTTAACAACAATATAATAATAGTCGAAACTACACAGATGTACCGAGGTATACTCTGCCGAAAATACATAAGGTATGCAGAAATAAAAATTCTCACGAGTGTAGGTATGTGTGGATAATAATTATCTGCAATTGTTTGTAACATGAAGGGTTTGATGCACCCTCATCCCCTTGTAAACATCTATATCTACCTCAACGTTCCCTAACGTTAACAATAAAAGACGCCAAACTCACAATTAATTCACAAAGAAAGATTTTGGAATGCGTAACCAAATAACCATTGCACCTGTGCGTCCAAACTAATACAAATCTCAACCGTTTAGTCGTGCCTAATTTGTATGTTCGAAACGTGGCTACAAGAATACCTTCACTACAAAAAGAATCGATGCTCACAGAAGCACAGCACTCGACAGATTAAAACTCACGATACCCCCTAGCGAAAATATTTTTCCCCTGTCAGTGTAATGGTCCGTATGGTTGTACGGGTGCACACATTGGCGCACGAATTTGGGGTGGTCGTGGACGATTATAAAACATAAGCAATTCCGTGGTGTGTGCGTTGGGAACGTGATCGAACTCTTGAACGGGGGAATTGCCGAGTTCCGATGGAGTTCGGATGGGGAATGGTCCGTACTCTTCTCGCAGACCGAGATGGCACCCTGTACACGTACGTGTCCCATCCCCCGGTCTATGTACAAACGAGATACATACGGGTCACACGTGTGTCGATTCCCGAATAAGGATACCGTTTCTCGATATATTTTATGTCGTGCGAAGCATAACCACTACACTGGACAAGACTATATTCCTTGGTGGAACGGTTATGTGATAGTACAGTCTGCGCTACTAATATTTCAATGGATATACAGGTGAGACATAGGAGCGTGTATTTAATTTTAGGTAATGACAATCGATAATGCGTGTGAATTGTTTAACGATCGGGAATGGAGGTACAGTAGATGGGACACAAATTCTATGGTCATCGTTGATTGTGGCAGACTGCATGGAATGATTATGCAGGGGTAAGGAATATTATTTAAAATAAGTATGCGCCCATAACGAACGGAGTAGACTTGGTATTCAAAACTTGGAGGCGTATCGAGGAACGTGAAGAACGTGTCATCGTGGTCGACTTAGAAATGTTGTTTATAGCAGCAAGTTAATACTTGGCTCCACTTTTATTTATTATGTGCCACTATTGTTGTACCGCAAGGTAACGATTATACGATTATATAACGATTACCGCAAGGTAACGCATGGGGGTAGATTTTAGAAAGGATCCGTAATGTTTATTGCATAGAGAAATTGAGGAACCGACAAATGTACAATGCTAACAATTTATTAGCAAATTAAAAGGAAGCTATTTATTTTTCCATTTAAACTATTTCACAGTTGCACAATAATTGGTTGTTCTTTTATTTATAAGTATATTTAAGTTGACCAAGAAAAAATACACCGTAAATCCTATCATTCTTTTCCTAATGTACTCAACGCACATTTTATTACTTAAGCTATGAAAGGCTGTTACACAAAAAAAAGGACACCATAAAGCATTGATGCTTCTTTCTGATTTAAATCTATTTTTTATCCATTTGGCCACCCGCCTAATGTAAGACCATCCACACGTTTGTACGTTTAGGTACTACAGAAACAATCACGGAACACTCCAAAGGGAGCACCCCTCGTAAAAATCAAGAGTCTATTATTATGACCATATGTTTATGCCACGATTGTATCTTGACGGAGAGGGACAAAATATAGTCCGGCCATAGGGGTAGACGTACACCTGCTCTAGCACAACACATGGGTAACAGCTAGAGTGCGTGGGCAGAGCAAACATTCACATCGGATATGTGTCACTCGACAAATAAAATAACATATTGTGTCACTTCATAATGACTGTTCGTGTTGTCCAATTTTTTTTTTCCGAATAAAATTCGTAGACACTTCTTTTGACCTGTTTCCCTCTCGTTCGTTCTCGATAGTCGATCGATGAATCGGCTTAGTTTTGTTATAGTGTTACAGTTAGTCCAAATATTCATCGTCCTGTTATCGTACGATACTGTTCGCGGGTTTAATAGTTCTTAATTGAATTTGACGAAACTGTACTGTTCCTAAGATAATTTATAATGCATCGAGCTTCTCGATGCTGTAGAGACGTGAAAGATGAATTTTCTAGGATTTCTGGGAAACGGAAGATTACTTGGAGTTGGAATTTTATTCTGTTGTACTACGGATACTTTCAGTTCGTCTATAATTATAGTAGATGTATTGCACGTATTTATATTATTTGTCGGGTGTCGTTTAATAGTTCAATGTAGCCAACTGTTATTATTTTGCATGAAAATAATATTTTCTCCTGCTTGAAAAGTTTATACTCTCCGATTAAACACTTCCATAGTGAAACATAGAATAAGTTCAATTTTACTATTGCAATCTTATTCAACGAAATATCAATGTTTCACAACAATAAGTTGAGCAACGAAAAACTATTCTTATACTAGATACAAGCTTAAATATGAAATTTTAATGAGACACTAGTACACCTTGGTACGTTTTGCCGAAGAACTTCATCAAATTATAGGGTCTCCATTACTTTATACTTCCGTGTACTATGGTTATAGTCAGAGCAATACTTGGCCTTGTCGGTACACTGGAAGACATTAGCATCCAAAGACACATGTTCGTTTTACAACTCGCTGCCTTCTCTATGTACATAATTCCATTCTTATAGATATTCTGCATAAAACTCCATTCCTGTTCCAAACTATTCGTCATTCAACATAACTGTTACTTTCAGTAGATTTTGTTATTCAATATATGTAGAATCATGAATAACCACCGGGTGAGTGTAATTCAACATATACATCTTGCATAATGTTTATTCGTATAGAAATAGTAAAAAGCTGAAATGATTTACAAGAATAAGTAATCGCAAAAAATATGTACATATATAATAAAGGCCAGACGTGAACTATATGCTTCAATATAATTGTTCTTTAATTTCTCAAAGCATTAGCAACGAATTTTCGAGGGTGAAATGTGGACGGTATTCTTCTCGGAACATTTAATGTTCAGAATAATCAGCGAATTATTTATTACGTAGCTTTGCTCCTCAGGAAGGCACTAATTACTTAAAAAAATATATATATAAAATTAGACGCCGGACATAATTATGGAATTGCCACCAGGTTTCTTTTATGCTTGACTCATTTCCCTTCATTCCTTACAGTCAAACGTATTCTTCCATATTACTCCATCACGCTTCAATCACGTATCCCCGCGAAAAACATCAACTTTCCATTCGTAATGTAAATTACTCCTTACTCCCGCTACATCATCGGACCCCCGAAAGTTTGCGCAGCAATATCATAACCAAAAACGACCAAACGAAATTATTTAACGCCATTCGGTAATGCTCTCACATTCGGTGCTACCATTTATCAAACATCAAATGTTATCGGAAGAACTGCCTCAAACAATTCGAAACACGCGTTCACTCGATCAATCTTCAATCAACCCCCCCGCCCAGCCCCCCCATTCCAAATATCGAAACCAATCCTCACGATATACGCGTTTAAGCGAGAAGCCCGAGCCACCGTAGCTATCACATCTCGATCTCATAAATCACAGCCACCTAACTTCGTCTTAAAGCCAATGAGAAAGCACCCCGGTATGACGCTTTATAAATGGAAGTCTCCTCCGCCCGGACAGAGGAGGATCCTCCCGTTGGAAGACGGCTACGTCCGTTGAAATTAGCATCATCTCCGGTTAAAGCAGTATCGACCGTGCCGTGTCTTTCGCGGTCGTGTATACTGCCGGCGTGTCGGGCTTCCCGGCCCTCTTTCTCGTCGGGTCTTAATGAAATTATCGTCAGGCCGAGTTTCGAGGACAAATCGACGTTTCAATTTTCTTAATGCGCTCATCTCCCCGGTGGGATATCGGCCGCCCCTCCGCTCTCCAGGACGACGTAGCCGGTTCCTCGTAAAGATACGTCCCGTTTCCCGGACCAGCCACGGCCACCTTCATCCCCATGATCCTCCTGTTACGAAGTCCCGCAGCCTCGGACAAAACTCGACGCACAAGCTACAGTTGGCTGTCGCCGCCACGTGTCGTCGCGTGCCACGCCACGTGTCCGACCTGCCACCGACCATTGTTTGCTCTCATCCTTCCTTAAGTGCATTACTACTGTTGCAATTACGGGCCCACTGAGTTTACGTGTCGTTTGGCGTTCGAATTATTCGACGCGTCGCAACTCTTAACCCGGGGTGAACGTATCCCGGCGGGCGATTTTCTTTCAATTTTCGTTCGCTGTAAGTGGGTCAATAACGCGGCTCGTTTCGGTTGAACGTATCGACCCGCGCTGCGCGGAACCGTATTGAAACGATAAGTGGTTATACAGTTTCTTCTTGTTTCCATTCTTGTCTTTTCTTTTTGAATCGTCGGATCGACGGATAGAAGATACGCGCGGCTGGCCTGGATCGCTATGGCGACAGTTGTCGATCGCTTTCGGCGACTTTTGCAACGGGAACAGTCTGGGTTCTTATTGTTTGGGATGCCTGGGCAGATATCCGGGTCGACGAGAAGTACTGATATATGATCACGCGTAAGGCCCCGACCTCGCGGAACGTTGATCATTCGGTAGAAGTAAAGAAATTAAATGTATTCTTAATTATGAAAAATTCGATTGTTACATTCTTCTGATTTAGATGCGAGGAGAATAAGATAGACAGTCGAACTTTTGAAACACAGAGTTACTTGCGGATGTGTAATATTGAAAACAGTTAGCCAGGAGGAATGTAGAGCGCTCGTTGCGTCTTTGAAAACAGCATTTATTTGATGAAGCATCGACCTGCAAACAAGCCCGTAGCCTGTAACGTGGGGCACGTTTGCAAAAGTAATGAACTATTGATGAGTCGGCCGGCAGTCAATTTGATTTTGCTTATTATTCGGTACGTGGCCAGCTCGTATAAACCTTGAAATATTCAGGGTTTCCATCGTTAGCATACATTTGACGCGTATGCCCGCGCTGGTGTTACGAGCTCACTTTAAGATTGGTTGACACAGGATCGAGGCAGAACAGGGTTAAAGGCTGCAGTGAAATATTTATTCGATTCTAGAGACATTGCTAATTAGAAGGTGAACGAAATCTGTGCAGAGAAAAGTGTTCTGGCGAAATTGCCGCCCCCCCCCCCGCTGTTTACGTTTCCCATTTGTTCAGCTTTGTTTAAATCTTGTTTTACGAATACTTTTATCGCGCCGCAATATTTCGAGTCGTAGAACGAAACCACTAATTTATTTTTCACGTAACAAGTTTACAATAGCCGGGAGGGTAACGCGAATGCATCAGTCCATTTTAAAATATATTGTTTCCATTCAAAGCGTTGCTCTTTGCACTGAATGAGCATCGGGGTGGTTGAAAAATTGGAATTAATAATGTTCGCGCATTCTGCATAATATTTAACAATTAATCGGCCATCGCAAGTGCGGCAACATCGGCTGGCCGATAAAATCTCCTTTGCTCGTTATTGTTTTAGAGTCAATCAGATTGATCGCAACAATGAACGCTATTCGATCGGGAAATAAATCGAACGTTGAGAATTGCACGGTACCGATAGGAACAATTTCATATTTACCTGGAACTACACCAATAGAATCTTCAGATTACCTCCCTGCGGAAATTCTATCTTTGCTTCTAGTTTAAATGGCCGACAAATATTCTTTTCACGATGCGATGCTATACTTTTCAGCGTGACAAGGAAAATGTTGTAATGTATACCTAGGTTCCCCGTAGCAAGATTGACGTTTGCAAAGTGTTTCCTGACATTGTTCAGTTCCTTTTTTAAGTCAGAGTACGCAACAGAAACCCGCAATACGTGTATTGTCGTATAAGTTATTCAATAACGACGAGGGCCAACGTGATTTTGCGGTGAAATAAATGCATGAGAAGCTCCGGATGGTAGCTAGGGTCGATAAAATAACAATCAAGCCCGACATATGTATAAAAGTTTGACCTTTTCGCCATAGAGTCAAGTGCGCTTTGTGTAGTAGGCGATAAATTTAGGTATGAAACAGGGATTGGATGAATACAAAGTAGAGTCACCGTTTCGCGACTCGTTGCTACGCGACGAAAAGAGAAAAGTTCTTCCAAGAACTGTATATAATTCGAAATTTAATTACAAAATTATTTCTCACTTCCGTTCTCCAATAATTTATGAACCGTTAATAAAGAGAAGCTTGATTCTCCACTCTTTTATAATTTCTGGCAAAGTGTGTTAATAAAGACGAAACTCTAATTATCATTTAATAACGATAGAAATAGCGAGATGACAAAAATAACAAATAAATAATTTATCATTGGTATTCTACTTGTCTCTATTTCACTGATTTTGTTGAAAGTGTAACATATGCACACGTACAATTATACGTCACATTTGATGCAAGACATCGAGGTGCTTCGCGAAGTTCTAATGAAAGTGAAACGCAAATCTGATCACCGTCACGCGATTTCGAAGAAAAATATCATGCAAGTTTAATGGCGGCGTGACAATCAGGGCTTTCTAATTTGTCCGGAACGAAGTCGAGGCTGGGGCCGGAAGATTCTATTTTAATAATTACCACTGGCGAACGAGGTCCAGAAAGTAGTTTCCAGCATCGCAGCTGTGCCAGGTGTCGGTGAAGAAACCCGAGCACCGAAAATGGAAAACGGAGTTCGCGATATTCAAGCAAATTGGAATGACGTGGAACATCGGACTTGAGAGCCGGAAGTGAAATCGCACGAAAGTGCTGCTGCACCCATTGGCCAGTTGGAAAGGGTTAAGAAGGGCCCAGCGAAGAACTGAAATGGAGCATGTTAATGTCTTTGGATGGACAGCGGTTGAATAAAACAGATGAACGTTTTAAACGTCGAACGAAATAAGGTAGAAATGTTTGTTTTGAGGGGAAATGATTATGTGGAACAGGTCGGATCAATCGTATTCTAATTAATTGACAATTATTGTGAATATTGATGCTGTGCTAGATATTGAAGATTCTATTGTTACGACAGTATTATACAATTATTTTCACATTATTTGATATTACCAGAACAAAAATAGCGAGTTAAAGGTTAAATGGAAGGGGTGAAAATATATTGATCAGCTGATGCATCAGATCTGGAAAGTATTGGCTTTTATGTTTGATAATGTTAATGGAAATTCTTTGCTTGTCAGAAACTTTTGCAGAAGAATTATTCATTAGTGTCATTTCAACTGAAATATGTCAGAATTAGAGAAGAGTTTAGTTGTTAAACTAATGTTACACTAATTATATGAAGTAAGTATAAGTAAGCAATAAAGTACTAAATTGCATACGTAGATTTGTATTATGGTGCATTATTGACGCGTGGTGCATTATTTCAATAATCGTCGTATTAGGAAAAAGAAATTTCGTTTCGAAATACCATGATATTAGAAGGAACGTGATTAAATCCAAGCGTACCGATGTTTTTTTATTTCTCTGCAAGAATCTTTGTCGAATTTTTGTACACAAATGTACGCCACCTGCTACCCGAAGTATTATTCTATGGAATATTTAATCGAGTTTCAACGAATTATTCAAGTCATATAAAAATACATCGTTTCTGCCTTTGAAAATTTGATGGCATAACTTGAAACCACGAGATCGTTTCTCTATTTATACAAAAACTAAAACCGAGACCACCCATGTCTATTAAAAAGCCAATTACGTTTATTACCGTCTTATAAATTATGCAAGCTCATTTTACAACACGGCGCGTCAATAAATTAAACCGATTAAAATCGCCGGGAAAAATATAGTTTCTCGCAGGGGACCATGGTTATTCAAGTTTTAAGATCAGTTCACAAGAAGACACTGAATTGTCCTGCTTCAATTGGACCGCACGGCAAGGCAAAGAGAAAACGACATGGGAGAGGGAAAGGAGCAGGCTTGGGTGAGCGAAAAAAGAAAGCAGAGAATAGCGAGCAATGAGAGAAAAGCTGGATAAAAAAGTGAGATCGACGAAAGGGTGCACGAGCGAAAACGGAGACACGAAAAGAAGGTGGTAAATAAAGATAGGGGATGGTGAAGAGGGCGGATGAAACGAGGGGGGATAGAAAGCGCGTAGAAGCAAAGGGGTTGCGAGGAGGGACGAAGAGAGTGCAGGGTGAATCAGAGGAGGACACTGATGAGAGAGAGAGAGAGAGAGAGAGAGAGAGAGAGAGAGAGAGAGAGAGAGCGAGAGAGAGAGAGAGAGAGAGAGGGGGGGAGAGAGAGAGAGAGAGAGAGAGAGAGAGAGAGAGAGAGAGAGAGAGAGAGAGAGAGAGAGAGAGAGAGAGAGAGAGAGAGGAGAGAGAGAGAGAGAGAGAGAGAGAGAGAGAGAGAGAGAGAGAGAGAGAGAGAGAGAGAGAGAGAGAGAGAGAGAGAGAGAGAGAGAGAGAGAGAGAGAGAGAGAGAGAGAGAGAGAGAGAGAGAGAGAGAGAGAGAGAGAGAGAGAGAGAGAGAGAGAGAGAGAGAGAGAGAGAGAGAAGAGAGAGAGAGAGAGAGAGAGAGGGCGAATTGGTTCGCGAGGGTGGCAGCGTAGATGGGGTTGCGCGGATAGGTGCGCGAGACTGAGTAGGTAGAAGCGCACCTCCATTAGAGGAACTCTGCCATCGCCATATACGGTCGTTAATGTGGCCGCAGTAATGACGAGGCTACGTGTTAACTAGATAGAACTAACGCAGATAATCACTTTTGATGATTAGCACAAAGTCTCGTTGCGTATTGCTTCAAATCTCGCATATTTTTCCATCCATGCGCGTCCCTTTGCGACAAGTCGGAATATCATCGGAATTATTTCGCCTGCTGTTTGGGTTGTACCGTTTCGGTGCGTAGTACGATTCGTCTAATAGTTTCATACACGGTCACAATGAATGCTTTTTTATTTAAAGCAACTACTTAAATATTGCATATTAATAAGAATTTTCCGACTGAGCTCAGCACATTCTTCTTTAGGCCAGACTTGGAAATGTCACTGCGGTATTTTTCGTTAAGTTTCTGGTGTACTTTGGGGAACTGATAATACGAATTAAGTGAATCGATGCATCGGTGGATATAATTTAATTGTTTGCAAATAGTCAAATTACTGTGCATCCTTCTCTTTTTTAGCTTACATTGGAGTTCTACCCTTTAGAACCTTAAGTACAGTATATAACAGTGGACGATGTACCGTATCCCAAGTAATAATAATAAATCGTGCAATAATTATGCTTAAGTTATATTCGATTATGGTGTAATATAAAGAGACTGCAATAGAATATGGGATACAGTAATATTGAATGTTAGACAGTGATATGTGTACACATTGGAACACCACAATTTCATTGTGGGGGAATTTAATTGAGAGTGCGTCGATGACGTGTAGTTTCTATGCAGTCAATTGAATTTGCTGAATGTCCATGTTGTCTCTATCTTCCAATCGTTCAGTGACAAAGCACATAATATAATAATTATTGGGGTGGCAGAAAAATTTATCCTTTCGTCTGGGAAATCTACACCCGTTCTTGTCGACTATTCCATGATGGATGAGAAGCGATTACGCAAGAACATCACTCTATCATACTTAAGAACAATTCATTGCACTTGCGAGACTATCGTGCGAATTGTCACATTGACAACTTTGTTACGGTACGCCTAACAAACAACGTAATATTCTTTACAAGATTACACAAACAGTTTAGCCATTAGTAGGCATTTGCAGACAATCCTGTACACTTTGGGACCAGTAATAATAATTCTTCCTGGTAATAGTTGAAAACAAACAAAGTAATGTTCAGAAGACGGGACAGAAGGAATTGTCACTAGTGATGAAAAGTTTCAGAATATTTGTTGTGCAGAACGAATCACATATTGCTCTAAATTAATGTTTCTTGTCCTTAAGGACGAAAATAGTGCGCACAATTTGTCACACCATCCATTTTTCATAGTAGAACAGAAATGTATTCTCCATGACGTATGTGTATGTTTACCCCTTTCTATTTCACACGTCAACTGCTTCCAATCGTGCCGTTCGATAACTCGCAATGTCTTTCAGAAACATTGAATTTCAATGCGTTTCATTCGGCAAAAGTTCGGCTCGATTCATGAAACAAATACATTTATACTTCCAGTTAATAATTCCTGGTTAATTATACATGTCTAACAATAAAACGCATATTCAACGAGTCTGTAATGGAAGATCACAGTAACAGGATGTTTTCCAGACTTAAACTGAAATCAGACAAACAAAATTACACAGATCGAATCAAGCTTCCCAGGAGATAAATATGTAACGTCGTCCCAAAAACAGTCCTACGTAATAGTTGGCTCCTTAAAGAAGTCACAGGTAATGCGTGTACAATACTACCTCCTGAGGTACCCTTCTCTCTCCTTGCTTTGTAAGCTGTTTCTGTTTCAATATATTTTTCGTCCACTTAGAACAAGATTAATTCCAGTTGAACTGCGTCATTAAAAGTTGAATTGCAATATTTTTAAACTTAATGCAGGTATTCTGCCGAAATCATGATGAGTAAAACTAAGTTGAATGACACAAGAAACGTAGTTCATTTGTTATATTTTGTTCAATAGTTTGGCAATTTATATTAATTTACAAACATTATAATGAATCGCATATTCAGATAATTTGATAGTTGCCAAATACAGTATCTATATGCTTGGAAAACATATCTACTTTTATCTTGCAAATTTTTCAGGCTGTGCAAGCAAAATTGTCATTCTGTTTTTACTATTATTAAGAAATATCAAACTATTACCTCTGCCCTGGTCTAATATTGCTTCATAAATAATTCAAGGAAATCAAACACTTGAAAAATTGATGCCCGCGCTCCGCGGACGGGGTTCGGGGCGTTTTGCAATCTGCCTCTCAAATTTTTGTATTGAATACATAATACTCCAAATATAATACTTTTATGAAACTTTTCTATAAATTCAACAGATTTTTTAACGTAGTATCTTACAATTATTATATTGTAACAAGGTGGATAAGGTATATAGATTCGGATTGGACAATTCAATTTTCCGAGTTCAAAATATACCTTGCAGACACTGTGCTCTAAATTAATATTACCAATATAGATATGCCCACTATTTGGTAGTAAAGGAAGGAGGCGCTTGACGATTAAAAATAGTAAACGCAAATATTTCCGTATACGTTTACTGAGTTTGTTTACCGGTTTTATCTTCATCATAATACATTCCATTGACGCCAGGTTTGATCACTAGCCTACGTATATAATCAAAAATCCTATTGCAATTCTCATGACAATAATTCAGTAATTGCCACATCATCAGGGTTTTTGATGCCGGAATTAAAAGTAGCAGATAATAACAACTATACTTTCCCTTAATCAGCGCATAATATATACCTCATCTAAATTTAATAACAAGATAAGAGAAAGGAAAATTTGCCTTTACAATCTACCAAACTGTAAATTCCAAATATCTTTCAATCAATTTTAAGCCAACCACCATAAGTCCTAGCTGATCCTTATACGTATAACACAAATACATTGTCGATACTCACTAACTTAACAAAACAAATGACAAACCCTACGATTTCCTACCTAATTCTCATTTGAATTGCAACTATTCTTCCAAAGCAGACCACGAGCTTAAAATATTTTTCAATCGTTATCGAGCGTCAGAATGAACCCCCATAAGTCAGTCAACCATAATATACCTTCAACATATTGTCGACCAGTGGCAGCTCGCGTGTAGGCACTGTGGAACTGCAGCACCCCCTATTTCCACTTCATATTATCGATAACATTTAATACAATGAGTCTTTTTTTCTTTAAACCTTTCCTTATACTTGCACAATACATAATCCTTAAGCTTAACGTCAATAGCCGTCCCCCAGTTTATGAAAAAGATACAAAAATTTTCTGAAGCACCCTCTCCCCCACCCCCACACTAATTGTAGCTACGAGCCGCCACCGTTGTCGACACTTCTTAACTCAAGCGAAAGAATAAAAAAAAAAAAACAATAATACATGAGAAATCGGTGAAGCTTCCTCGCTTTAATTCCACTGTCGGCGAACATTGTAGAACCGATGACGAAACCAGCCTCTGTCTGGCAGGACGTCAACGGACGCCACTTACCGATCGATCGAACTAGGCACTGTTGATCAACAGTTTTCCTGTGCGTAGAATTTCGTTTCGCCTAGTCTTACTTGTTAGTCCAGATCGGTATATGGTCGACGAAGGAAAGGGGTATGGGCAGGTTGAGCATGGCGGCTGAGTATAGTGTAGATGGTCTGGATCGATGAGAGAGAGCGGCTGGTCTGATTGGCGGGGCTGCGGGGGCGGAACAGCACGTAGCCAATGAGCGTGTCTATCCCCCGATACATAGGGGTAACGAAATCGCTGATTTTTACGCTCGACAAACCGACAATTTCGGCCAAACTGTAAATACCATAAAGCGAATCATCATGGTTTATGGATTGGTCGCGCGCCACCCCCCGGAGTGCGACGATAAGAATTCGACCTTCCCGACGGACCACCCCGCTCCGAACTGTACGATCCCTCGATACGGCCGCGAATCACACTCTGCGGGATGCTACATCCCTCTAGACTCTAGACTCACGGTGTATCACTGCTGATTGCTTCACGGGGGGACTAAATTATTTCGCATACCGTTCGTTTCTTTTTCTTTTGTTTCGACTTCGATCGGCACCGCACGTGCACCGTACGTTCGTCGGGGACGGGGATCGTTTGATAGAGATGTGCGAACAGTGATGCGGGGTTATCGATGATTTAGGAATAACCGATGCGCTTGATTGTATTCAGACAGACATTACAGGACGAGCCATCGAAGTCACATTATTATTGCAACGCTGTTTAATATAGATACAGATGGATTGAATCAGAGCAATTATGAGTGTTTAATCGCCGCGTCGATGATCAAGATGTCGACTAACGTTCTGTAACGGGAGTATCCGGGGTACTCCGAGCGTTCTGCGTGCCTGACCATACACGGACCCGCACTACTTAAGACGCGTGTGATCGTGCGCTCGGCCTGTACTACTTAAAGCAAAGATGTTTCACAATGTCCTTTATTTCTGCCACTTAAAAAATACGTCTGGGCATATCATTGATCTGCGCGACTGATGCATACGACGTAGCATGTGTTGACCTGTACTACTTGCCGTATTCTAACAGAAGAATGTAGGAGGCTTTGGGATAAAAGAAGCACGTACAATAATGATAGCTTTGCAGAAATCATTAATCGATTAAAATACAAGTGAACTAGATTGCAACGTACATCAAGCACGTTACCGTGAAAGGAAACTTTTTTCGGAGAAGAACCGTTATTACTGTCTCGTAACGGTCAATCAGAATAGCGGGCGGGATTGGAGAACTGTGTGAAACGTTAAGCGTGCGTAATGTTTCCATAGAATTTCGATGAGTCCCTCCGAATTGAAAGTCGGCATTGAATGACAGATTTTATTGAGCAATTCCAATCGATGCACCGGGAGCGGATCGCCCACTTGCACGGACGTTACACGTGTCGATTTCACGTGACGATCGCTTCGGGGAAAAAATGAAAAAAAGAAAACTATACTAATGGGAAGGAGAATGATCGCGTGGCGACGTTTATGAATGATTAAACTGTGGTTATCTTGATCATTCTATCCCGAATTATAAACGGCAATTTAAACAATCGGTTCCAAACTGTAATATATAATATATTTTTCTCTGGACAAGTTTCAGCCTCGCTAAACAATATACCGACAACACGTATATTCCATTGGTAGGTCCTCGTTTCGCTATTCGCTTCGCATAAATCTGGACAGCCGTAAAGCAGCGTAGTCGTGAAACGGACGCGATAAGTGGAATTTCATATCAATAAAGGCATGCGAACTTCGTTAGCCGGCGAATGCGAACTGACGTTTTCCTGACGGCTCGTAATCTCATTTGGGTTCGCATTACACAATACCAAATTCAACGTTGCAACCCTGATTCTCAACCACTGACAAAATACGCGTACATACCGTACACGCGTCACCCTGTGTGCAGAACAAAGAAAGGAGGGGGTGGGGCGAGAGAAAAACGAAAATGATTTATACAGCAGGATTTGAATTTTTGAAAACAGAACGGTAACACGAGTAGCGTTGGTCGATAAACGAGTGTCGCTGTAAAAAGTCACGCTACCTATCCTAGATTTCGTGCATCACGTGATGGATAACAATTATGATATTGCAGTACAACAGTACGTGGCTTCGCATCGACTTCAATGATAATTCCGGTATACTTTTTATTATTGACCATCGAATTAGCATGGTATTATTAAATCATGCACGAACGAAGATAAAGCACTTCAATGACAAATCGTGGGAAAAGTAAATGCGACCCGTACACCTGTTCCCTTTCGACTTTATAGACGAAAAATCGATGTTTAGGATACACCGTTTTATTTAGAATGGTGGAGGCATGGGACGGACGTTCCAACTCTAAATCAACGATTGAATTTGATGATCGGTGAAAAGGGATGCTTTGTGATACAAAGAGAAATTCTTATTGAATAATTTTGATGGTTGTTCCTTTACGCGGGCAATACATGAATATGTTAAATTTCTCAAAAATAATAGGTACACTTGCGGTTCGATAATCGATAGTGACAAATAGTTTTAAGTGTCTGCGTATAATGTAAATAGAATAAATGATATCAATTGCAAAATTGTAATAATAAGATATGCTCTAATTTCTACATAAAATATAAAAACCACTACAAAAATATTTATACACTTCAGTTTGTTAAATATTCACTTCTCGTTAGAAAGTTCTTATTTTTTTAATTATACGATTAATCGATAATATCGATGGTTTCGGGTCAGCAGTACCATTGAATGAAATTTCTATCACAATAAATTATATATTTTGTTATTTAACACGCGATTGAATGAAAAATAAATTAGGTGATTAATACACAGTAGGTTCTAAAAGTCTAAACAATTATCGAATATTAAATTCTCTGTTGCATGTATATTGGAAACGATAGTATGAATATGACTAATTCGACGCCCGTTCCGTCGGCGCCCGAAAGGGTTGGATATTCTTAAAACATCAGCAGTCGTTAATAATCCATAAACCTAAAGAATCGCATTGTAAAATTGAAAGTCTCGCGTAACAAATATTTCGTTCCTATAGAAATCTGAGGTTTACAATTTTCAAAACTTGTAAACAAAGTCTGATAAAAAAAACTATAAACATACAAAAATGTTCTAATTAAATTAAACATGCTGAAATCGCGTATGCCTTTTAATTTTACATATTTTAACTGTCATTCACATTTTTTAAACGTTCTTGTCCAATTTCATTCGATGCAACAAATGAATTGAAAGAGAAATTTTAATTCTGGATTACATCGAACTATCGGATTAGATTACCGCGGTAAATAGGATACATGATTTGTAAGAGATTGCATTTGCAATGTCTTTCTTTTTTTTTTTAAAGGGAAGGCCCGAAGATATGAAAAGCTCGTCGATGTAACGAGATGAAATTACGTTACTTCATGCTGGATTTTCAGCTCCGGAAATTAGAGTAATTCGTTTTACAGCGTGAATCAGCCGAAACGATGCTCCTCTGGTAACCTAATCGTGCTTTGCATTAAAAGCAAAAAATCTCTGGCCAAAGAGTTGACTGGGGGCCCAGAAGGAGCGTCTACGAATCAGAATACTGCATTACGAAATTTCATAAATTCTCTTTAGGTGGCTCTTAGACGCTTCGCGCTTCGTCAAGATCTGTGTTTTTCACTTGAAATAGTAATGACCCACGCGAACATAAATTCTCATGGCCTCGTATCTGCTTCACGTCCGCTACGATTGGAAAACTCGGTTATCATGTACTCGTACCTGCATTATTAATATTGATAGTAATACTATTTATTATGCTTAAAGAATATCAGATATTGTCACATGTGCGTACCTTATATCGCCAATTTATCTTCACGGTTCGTATTCATTATTTTAATAAATGAACGAACCAAATGATTAGGGGAACAGTAAGATTAATTAATTAAATTGTCCTATTCACTCGAGATTTTCGCAGGAACAATTACGAAATTCGATTTTGGTTTTGCAAGATTCTCTTCAATTTCTACGAGTACATGAAATACAATAATTGAATACGAACAAGCGCTCGTATTTGAAATTTCGAAAGCGTATGTTCGTTTTATTTCGCTTATCCATGCCTAATTTTTAGTTGTGTCAGTATCTATTAATCGACGGCCATAAAAGAATCGACAATAGCAATTTATTACTTCATAGAATATATATGCGTTAAAAATGTCACGCTTTTACGGTTGTACTAATAACAAGAGTTTTCCAAGATCTGACGAGAAATAGAAAAGGGACAGATATATCGAGACATTTGAATTTGAGGAGGGGCAAGTCGGAGCGATGTTTAGAATGGTTCAAACGAGTCTGCTGAATAATAGAGCATGGTAGACAGTAACTGTAAGGGAGCAAGTGTCCTCGATTATAACAAAAGTGAAGGGGCGAAGCTCGGCTCATTTGTTATTAACCAGCGTAGTGAAGCGTCGAAGTGCAGAAAGACTTGGAACACGACTTCACACTTTGACTCGCAACCCTTGGTAAATTTAGTTAATTATCAGTCCAACTTTCGCGAAGAAGTTCAGCTTCTCTACCATCGCCACCGATACTTTCTGTCCGAAATTAACAATTTTATTTTGCCTATATCCAACTGTACATCCAACTGTATCTCGATTCATCCGGAATAAATCCCGCGTTTGGGATTCAACATTTTAACGCAAGAGAAAAAGTGTAACCAGGTAGACCTTCACATTCGAGAACTATTAACAACGCGAAATGTGTAAACGTAGAACAACAGATATCAGTGCAACATTACCACTAAGCGGAAGTAAAATTCGAACGCCTTTCTTCTTTCAATTTAAACTAACTGTAAATTACAGTTTAGCGAAGGCTTCTCCTGTTGTTACAGTTATTTTTTTCTACTCGCGACATTAACTACCCGGTACTCAAGAAACGATACATTTCTTCTATATTAGTATTGTACCATGAGTTAGTCTTCCAGTGAGGCTTTGTTGTTAAAGTAATATTTATTTGTTTCCTCTACAATGAATTTCACTAAAGTTTCTGAAAAAAGTGATTGAAGATAGTCTAAAGGTTTCGACGTGCTGTTCAAGGCTGCTTTGATTCCTTAATCGCTAGCATCAAAATTGTGTATTTTCGGCCTTCAGTTTTCTCGGTGAGATGTTTGCTATTACGATACATCTTGATCTCCATATCCCGATTCCGCGACAGAAACCAGTAAGAGCAAAACGCGTTTTGCTTTTTATGTAAACTGTACCTCTTCCTAAGAAAAATGTAGTTGGCGCATAGTTACGTCGTTCCTATATATCGATAGACTTGTGAGAGCGTATATACACGCCTTCGTAATCAAAGGATTGAGGAACGCGAACTGCCCAATTACGTCAAAACATCGCATTGAATATACAACACCGATCCAAATGAGCGACAAATAATACATAAAATAAAATTGCCATATCGAATAAACCTTTCCGCCTTTAAACACATAAAAAAATGATCGCAAAAGTGACGAAAATCAATTATTTAAATTACACACGCCAACGACCAGCTTGTCCATCCTGACCCAATACACGAACTAAATCCTCCTCTTCCTAACGTCAAGCAAATTACAATACATATAATACATTCGATCAATGATTTCACCTTTCCCCCGCGAGCCGTCGATCAATTCGCCACGCGAAAACCACGTACTATATACCATGTGTCCCCGATCCACGTCTCGAGCCTCGTATCACGGAAAGGGCTGCGATGCACGACACCGATCGATCGATCCTCGAAACGATCCACGATGTCCCGAATAATTCCGCGGCACGGAGTTCTGCGGTTGATTTACAATCGGCCGTGTGCAGCCCGCCTGATAATCAAACGGCAGTTTCCGATTGGATTTGCCGATGCACACGCACGTGAGAGCGGGCCATCGCTCGCCTCCGTATATTGGACGGCGGTGCACGTTGCATGCGCCGGTTACGCCGAATCGAGGATACCGAGGAAAATCAATTAGCCGGGCAAACTGTTTCGACTGCGGCTGTTTGCCCGCGCTCGAGTCGCCAATGTGTTTCGCCTCGAAACCGGAAACGAGTCTCTGTGCACGTGGCGGCACGCGCGCGCGCGCGCACTCGCACGGCGAGCTCGTACGCAAGGGTGCAGACACCACCCTTTATGTTTGCAACCAACGCTACCTGGCAGCGAGCACACCGGCATATCTTTGCAACGCTCGTACACGCTCGCGAGTATGTACATACGAAATGAGAATTCGAAATTCTACGGGAAATTGAAATGCTTGTAATAACGTGGATAAACCACGGTTGGAATGCTGTTCCATTTTCTTCCCTTTTTTTTTTTTTCGTCGACACGCGAGAGTTTTCGACGATGGGAAAATTGGTCGGCGATGCTTTCCGGTTCGGTGCTTAGACGCGGTAGGGTGAAGGAGCAACGTTCGATGCGCGTTTATTAGTTTGCGTCGTAGGGATTTCGCGAGGGATGGATTCGCGGGGACGAATTTGAAATTTGTTCGGTAAGAACGCGTGCTGTCCGGATATGATGCGTGAAATTTGTATTATTTACTCCGTTGTCAATGTACGACAACGAATTTAGGGATAGGAAGCAGTGAATGAAATATGTTTTATAGCGGTTGGTTGTTTCAGTTCTAATAGGATAATGAAATGCTAATTGATTATCAGCTTCTGCTGTGTTGTAAATATTTCATTTCAGTGCTCGCAATTTTTTAGCGAAACGCATTCGACGTTGAAGGTAAACAACTGACATTGACAGTGTTCGCGAATCTTTGTCAATATGATATGTGCTCGGTTATCTCTTCGTCAACCAATTGTCGACAATTAATAATTGCATACTGTCGATTTCAATGGTAACTATTTTAACATTAACGAATGACTTTCAAAAAATCGCTTCTGTACACTAAATTTTCGTATTAAGATATGTTCGCATTCACTGTGACACTTAAGTCCCTTACAATATTGAGTTTTATTCTTGCATTTAAAATTTCCAACATTTACTTTCCGCCATCAAAATCATATAACTTTGCAGCACCCAGTTATTAAAATATTACAAAACCGTCTAATTTCCTTCTTGTACTGAAAACAACCCCCCCGCAAATGATAGTATACCTCCCCCCTATATGGTTTACCACGATCCAGACAAGGAACCATCCAAAGCAGTATCAACGCAGAAATTTAATCAATGCGTAACAATAGCATATTTGCGAGTGCGTGTCCGTTTCTCTGTGTGTCAACGATGTTGTCCGAGCTTCGTATTTGCGCACGATGCACTGTACACAGTTTCCAACAAAGCGCGCGGGATGTATCTCCGTTCACAGACGCACAATGCACAGGTGTATCCGTTGATTGATGATACACCTGCGAAATGCACAGATACGTGTACCCGAATCCCGGTATCGCACGTGCGTTCACGAAGTTCTCCGTTGAAAATATGAGAAACAACATTTTTATCGCTACGCCCGGAAACGTACATACGCGCATAGACGTTATTGTTCTAGCAGGTGTTTTGAATAATTAGCGTAGCACAAATTTGAGCTCCGCCAGAGCATATGTAAAACTATGCTTCGGACATAAGCCGCAGAATAATTAACGTGCATGCATATCGGATAGAGCATTATAAATATCGTTCTGAAACCTAAGCAGACTAGTTATCTCGTTAAATAAATAGTAACTTTTATCACGGACATGTGGAAATTGTACGTGCGCGTAAAATAAATTTCGTACCGTGTCATCCGATCGGCCGAAACAAAATCTGGCGAGCTTAAATTTGCTGGCCAGCACTGGTATTTTTTTGCGTAATCAAAGGACAGAGAATTGCAAAAGATTCACTGCGACGAAATATATTTTAACACTTACCTCTAGGCCACAAGCAGTAGAATATCTCTCCTTGTATCTTTTGTACGTGCTATCGAAGAGCGTTACCCGTTTAATAAACATTACTATTGTCATTTTATAGAAGGGTGAATTTGCACGAAAAATCAGCAAATATTTTCAATTCGTCTTCATACAGTACAATTTTCTTATTTCATCTTTTATTGCAACTTTAGTCATTCTCCTCTAGCAACTGTAATTGGAGGAATCAGTGTTTCGCGGAAAAGTTGGAAAGATAAAGCTAATGAAGAGTGTCGGTGCGACGCGTCGCGTCGGGACGAAGTATTCATATTAACCGCGACTTCTATACTGACCCGATCATTGTCATCGGCGTCGAACGAACTCAGGATTAGCCGACACTTTAATGAGAACGATATTGAATTACCTAGTTCCGCGCGATTCCTAAAATGATTCATAATTCATAATTCATTTAATTTGCGACGGCGGCGTCGCGACGCCGGACTGGCCCGATTCTGTCAATCTTGGTGGCGGGCTTTAAGTATACATATTTCGCGATTGCCGGGAATAAAACATGCAGACCAGATGAATATTAAGAGTTGTTGACAGATAAACCGTGCCGATGTGCACGGATTTCTCTCAGCTAGGGAAAATATTTCGATGCATGGATCATTCGTCGTTCCGTAAAAATTTCTCCGCTATCGCTGTCGCGGAGGGAAACGGAACGGTCTTGTAGCAGTTTTCTCGTACCCGTTTCTTGATTCGCAGAAACACTTGATAACAAGTTACGCAAGCCATTTGCAAAAATTATCACGAAGCTGTTGTGCGTTACATTTAATACTGGTCGAGAAGGTATCGAATTGATCGGGAACGTTCAATGATTTCCCCGTTTTTTAAACAGCATTCGCAATTTGAAACCAATTGTTGCGAGGTAGTTTAAAATCGACTGCAAATAATCGAATTTCTGTACGGCAAACGAGCACAAATTTTGTTAACAATTCATTCGGCTTATTTTACACTTCTGAAATATGCTTACTTAATAAATCTGCCTGATTGGAATTATCTTAACAAGCTATTTTCTTCCTTATTCAACATTTTAGAGGCGGTCTTAAATTAACTTTGCCTGATGAACCTTTAGTTTAATTTAAGTTGGGATGAAAGTAATGCTAAAAAAGAATTTTAGTGTTCCATGAAACTTTGTTACAAAAATGTTATCGTTATCGCGCATTCTTTCAATTCAGAACGAAAACAATTTGCTCTCCTATGCGACAAATATTGTAACAACACTTTGCATTTATAAATAAAGTTTGTTACTGCATATAACTCTTTGATAATCTATAAATGCATTTCAGTTACTATGGGATATAATGGTGCAGCATTTCTGTGATTATAAAATATTCAGCCGTAAGTAATTAATAGTTAAAGCGTCTAGTCTAGACAGATTAACGGGGTCAAAATGTCACATTGTAAAATTTTCCCGGCTTTCCATTCCCGACAGGATTTCTAAGCAGTCAGAAATTATTTCTGGGACGTGAATGACATTTAAAACCTTTGAACGGACGTACAGTCACATTTAGATGCAACTTTTTGATGTAACGCATGAGTTAGTTCCAAAGCTATTTACTATTTGTTGAATTTCTTATAGAATTTTATGTTTCTTATCAAATTCTACTACTTTTATATCAGAATATGTATTAATCGAATTAATGTTTTTATTAAAAGAAATTAAAATTAATTTATTTCATCGGCACTAATTATTTCATTAAATTTCTTGCTTCACTTGAATAATACTTAATGCTTGGATGTGAAAGATGTGCAGTCGCATTTTTATAAGATGTGAACGGATGAATTTTATATCAAATATAACAAATCAATTCTTCTGAGTTAAGAGGTGAAGCGTTGATACTGCAGAAAAATTAAAACTACAAAGATATCTGTACTACCAAATTGAAATATATGAGAAAAAAAGTACACGTAAGTGTCGAGGAAAGTGAAACACTTAAAAACCGAAAGTTTTCGTTTTGCAGAGTCGTATATTGGAAGATGCCTCCATTATGTGCAATTCCTGGTCACCGAGGCATAACGTGAGTACTGCATAATATTAGTAAACATTTCATATACAATTAGATCACCCTCTTCAAAGGTCATGTTCATCTGACATCGAATCGCAATGAAAATGTAATGATACCAAAGAAACTCGTTCGGCTAACTTTGAATTGATCCTCATATTAAAAATATTAGATACGACGAAACCAAAAGAGTATTCGCCGATGAATATCCAGAGGATCAAACGAAATTGACGTAATCTTCATCAATATAATATTAACGATCGCTGTAAGAAATTGTAATCGATAATAAATCAGAGTGGGGCGCAGAGTGACGACTTACTTATATCACTCTTGTCGAACGGAGTAAAACATTCAGAAATATTAACTGGAAGAAATTGTTGCATAAAATTTACGTGCGCTATTAACGATTCAAAAGCTTGCAATCTATCGAACACCAACAATTATTCAACACCGCGGCGTGCAATATTGATTGAATAATACGTCTACGGTGTACAACAATCAATATGGACGGCAAAAGAAATGCATCATATACAAGGGAGACAGTCGAGGTGGAGAATAGGAAAAATGAACGCAGCCGAACAAGTTGAGAAAAGGGAAAGAGAATAACTCGAAACTCCGTTGCCTCGTACGAAATGCTCCATAATATTTATGCCCCACGAAGCCCGCGCAGTTATGGTGGCCTGGCTGACATAAACCCGCTAACTCGTGGTTACGATTATGGCCAGTAGTAAATTGATTATTCAGATGTACGATGAGGTGGTGCAAGATAGTTTGAGTGCCGTAAAAAGAGCCACGCGTCGCTTACGCTTTCCGCGAATTTGCAACAAACGCCCAAGACTGCAACAAAGCGTGCGTGACAAGCATTTGCGGTTTAAATACTCGGCCAGACTGCTAAGTCCTAAATATTGTTCCAGCACTTTTAGATCGTAAAACGCAAACCCTATTAGCGATACTTTTTCTGCTACATATATGCTTCTGACATGCTTCTGTATCATGGCGTAAAATTGAATCGTTTGAAACAATTATTGTACCCGTGTCGCGTGGCCAATAATTATTGTTAAACAATTGCAGGATTAACACGTTCGTTAACGCTGAACAAAAACCATTTTCATTGGAACAGAGGTGCACGATTTGAGAAAATTGTGCGAACATCGAAGAATATACATACAAGAAGCTCGGGGAACACGATCGGAAAATGATGCACGCGTCTCATACACTTTCCGGTTTCCTACAGACGCCCGCCTGCAAACGGAAGCCCGTATACCAGCGTAAAAGAAGCATCCATTAATATTTTGAACCGCGAACCCGAAAATTGAACACGAAATCGAACTCCGTTTCATTTTGATAAAATTTTCAATCGCCCTTTCATATCGTACAATTATTAAACACGCGCGCGCGCATCCCGCCCCTCAAATAATCGCTACCTGTAAAAATCGAACGGAAACAAACGCACCGCTTTGCTGACATTTTTCATCCCCTCAACGCCTACACGCCCCCCTCACCCCCGGCGAGCAACCCCCGTTACCACGGATCACCAACCAATCTATTTATACGGACACATGCATATTAATTTGCGTGTGTATCCGCGCATCGATGCATAGTCGAGTCGCGAGGCACCGGCCGGCCACTCTTTGCACCGCAATCTCGCGTATCGCAATATTTCATGTCGCAATCTCCGTGCATTTATCGAATGGTAATTTACAATAGGACACGCGCCGTTTCGCTCCGCTTCTCATCAATAATGCACCGTTAATTGCGTTATCCAATGAACGGCATCAATTATTGTGCGGGCCCGTATCGAATAAAGCCGCGGCGACTGGTTACGCGTCACGCCAGACACCGGCGAAGCTTCCTGCCAGGTAAATATCGAGCGTGTTATAAATTTGGATCGTTTCTAAATCGATGCGGATGGGGTTGGCCGCGGGGTCGAGCCGCGTCTGTGTCGCAAGTGAAACCGAATTTGATCGGAACGTCACACAGATGAGGATGATATTCAACAACGCCACCCACCCCCCAGCCCGCCGCCCCAACTTCACCCCGCCGACCACCAACCCATCGCCACCCCCCCCCCTTTCCCTTGGTTACTCTAGACAGACGGTACTCCGCCATGCAAGTGATAATTCGTGCAGTCTGCTCGTTTTCGTGTCAGACGTCAGATTTTCTGGAAGATTTTATTTATTCATCAGTCAGACTACTTCGCGATGTAGGTTATCGGACGGAAATAACGTAATGGTCCCAATTTGCGATATCCGTTGGCTGCGAGCGCCGGGGAACGTTTCTCCTTTTAGAATCGCGTAACCGGTCTGTTAATCGCGATTCTACCGCGTTTTATCAACCTCGCCGTATGGGTGGATTGGTGAATTCGAAACTTATGGGCACCATGGTGGTCAGCGTGCGTTAGGCCAAATGGACGCAGGCGAATATCCGTGGAAGTTTATTATTTTGATTCGCGTGTGCGGCAACTGTTTCATTGGGCATTAGAAACGAGATTGCGATAGAAGGAGGAATACTTTGTAGTTATTGAATTTTGTAATAACCATTTCGCCGTCGATAGTATCGATTGCGAGCTACCTTTTTGTCTGCGAGCATTCGGTCGAATTATTTATTGCCCCACGTTGTCATCTGACTGAAGCGATTGAATATTGCATAACGTATAGATTGAAAGAGTCACCTGCAAATTATTTTTATCGTTAACATTTTGATGATTGATACGGTGAAATGGAACAACAAAAGTCAATACCTCCTGTATTCTCGATCCCCCCCCCCCCTGAATACTTCATCGTCTTTATTTTAAAGCTCGGGCCTGTGTTCGATTGCTGAAACGCAATGAAAAACAGAAGCCCGCTCATTATATAGTGACGAATGTGTATGTTGCGTTCAATTGCATCGAGTTGCGTTTCATTCACCCTTAGCCCGCATATTTTGCTTGTACATTTTATTTCGTTCGGACGTTGGCGGTTCATTCTTTTTCAATGCGACACATTCTGCATAACGCATAAAATTGGATTGCATCATGACGGATAGAGCAGCGAGAAACTTCGAATGAATCTTTCACGCAAAACGTCATCGGTATTGCCGTCGTTCGCGAAGAATTACGAAGCCCGTATAGCGTTGTCCGCGAAACAATTGAAAGGCGTTTCGATTGCTCTGCGCATAACTATGAAAACGTTAATATTCCAAATTTCACTGTCCAAACAATACGGCCGTGGTAAAGTAAAACGCAAATGTTAAAACAAGATAAGAATATTTCGAAAATAGATTAAAGAATACACGTACTGTTGAAATGATCAAGAGCTAAATATATTAAATATATTGGACAATCCCACAACTCGTATATTACATTACAATTTTCTTATAATCGTTATTAATTTAATACGCTATTCATTTTTCTTAGAGAGGGTAATATTAAAATTATTATCGACCGGCAGCTTTTGGCAGCCACTCTATATTGCCCATGAATAAGTAGAAAATCAAATCAATTCCCACTTCAAAAGTACTATCGATAACACGCGCTCATTCGGAACACAATTATCATTGAATGATAAATGAGTACGCAGCAAATGCAATGAAAAAAATGGCACTCATTATTGCCAGCTATTTACCAATTCAACCAACCAACTCAAACTTTCGCCTGCTCCCGGAAGAAACATAAAAGAGAGAAATTCGCTCCGTTTGTAACATCCTGCCCAAACGGAACCACTCAAGTCTCCCCTACTTTAATCGTTTACAATGGGAGAATTATTATTCGGAGGCGAGTTTAAGCGTTGAGACCGGTTAATATAATACGTTCTATCACGTGCTACGTTACGAGCTTAATCATTCCTGCTTCCTCGCGAATAAGCTCCAGTAGATAAATTACACGGGCGGCCTGTGGGGCGCGATAATTCAATTGTAATTGGCTAATCTTTAACGTGCCGGAGCTGGAAGACGTATTTAACGGGTGGGTTGGCCGCAGGCAGCTCGGAAAAATGACTCTATTAACCATGGGGACCTACTGAATCGGGCTCGAAGGGGGACTCCCGTAGAAACTTTGCTAAACAACTGCACGAGCTGCTAACAACACGGCTAACAAGAGCAATCTGTATCCGTTGCGCGGCATCGCAGTCGCTTTTCTCATCCCTGCCCTTGGCCCGTCGGACCAGGGCATGGAAAAACTACTGTGCGCACGTCTATGGGGTGTACGACAAATTGAGACGTGAAACGGTTTGTTTCGTGCACCCGTGGCAATTGGTCTGTCGGCGTTCGTTTTGTTAAGTGGCAAATTAGAGACTGTTAGTCTTTTGTAATTTCCTTGCAATTTTTCGTTCAGATTCAATTGGACCGGAGCGTTTGTTAATTACACTGACATTGTTGATAAATTGTGAAGGGAAAATAAATAATCGTTAGCGTGGATAATTTTGTGCACTGATTGATGACTTGGTAATTTGAAAGTCGTAACAATTAATCATAGGTTTATACGTATCTGCAGTTACTATAAAGGTAGATAAATGATACTTGATGTAATTATTTTGGCCTTTTTAATATGGTCACATGTATGATTCTGTAAAAAGCGGAATTATATGTTGTAAAGAGTATGTCCTCCTTCTTCATTACGCTTAATAAAATTCCACGATATTGGTGTTTTAACAGATCACCCTGTATATTAGCTTACAGGCACACACACAATCACTATAAGACTGAACTCACCCTAAACAAGAAGTCTTCCTCCGTACTTGAAGGGAAGCCGTAGTTTAGGATTTATTGTCTTGATAATACCTCGTTTAGATAAAGCATTCGTCACCATAAACAACGTCATGTATCACGCAAAAAACTGGTTTGCTGTAGTATGTAACATTTCTGCGCACTAATTATTTAATACATATATAATAAGAATAATATAAATCAAATAATACTGGTCAAAATATAACACGACAATTTATTGCACAAAATACTTTGATCTATAATAATTACTACACTATTTAATCGTCATGGGAAAATGATAGAATCTATATATTTTTTTGTCATTTAACCTTGTCAGTTTCTAACTGATTAAAATAAAAGTTCTGTCCACGTGCCATGCCATTTCTCTCGGCGCTACTGCAGAAGTATAGCGGGTATACACGTATGCATAATGAATTATACTTTCTTAACATATCAGCAAGTCGATATAATAGCGTAGTGTTAATAAAATAGTAAAAAAAAAAATAGGAACTTTGGGCTACCACGAAAGTACTACATTCGTATTATTCAGAAATATTTCCGGTTGTTTTCAATAATCCCCATTGAAGGGTGTACCGTGTCTGATATTAAGAAGAAAATACCGGGCAAGTGGCAGTTTCGCAGCACAAAGGAAGAAAAACACAGAGCAGAAGTTCGAAATTGGAAAAAAGCGGTGGTAGTTCAGCAACCTACAGGCAGACGGTAGATACACGTACTCGACGAAGACACGAGGAGTTCATAAATAATCGAAGCGTTGAAGCACGACGGTGGTTTTCGCATGAAACATTGATCGGTAGATGCGAACATTACAGTTTATAATGAAATAAGTGGACAGAGAATTGTTTTCAATTTCGCTACGCTGAACGAAACCACTGACATTTTGATCACAGTTTTGATTCTTTGTTCGTAGACAGTTTTTGTTAATGAAACGGATCGCTTCGCCTGAAAATCATTGATCGACTTCATCGATCAATCTTCTACGTTGTTCTGCGAGATATATTTTTACTATTATTAGGTATTTGCAGTGGCAACGATATTGTATTCTTGTTATATAAAAAATTCTTATGATTAAAATACATTTGAAAACAAGCGACGATTTGAAATGTATTGGACTCTGAAATACCAGTCGACCTTAATAGTACAGAGGTTGCAGGATTCTTTGGAAACATTTAACGAACTTACATGGTGTCCGTTATCGAATGAAATTGATTGCAACGGATACATCGAATTTTCATGAATATCCACACCGCAAAGGATGCCCATTACATTGTTTAGTCAATGAATTCGCCTTTATTGAGACTTAGTAAAACATTAAATGATATTATCCTAGAAATGTGAGCAGAAAAAATCGATAATGCTACTTGAAGGCTTTGAACTATGGCGTTTTCAAACTTCTTTACGAGACGTAGGAAATTGCAGCAATTGCTATAGTACGAATCATGAATAACATATAAGAAATGTTGCACACTTCTTTCAAGAAATAATCGTTTACATTATGCATTCGAGACTTATATTTTGAACTTGACTTGTGCATGAGGGGTCGACTGAAAATTTGTATACGAGAAAAATTTATTTCTACGAATACATAATCAATATGCCACGAGCTTTGAATCACGGAGACAAATTTTGTAATTTCCCTGACACCTAAATGGTTAGTTATTCGATTGAAAATATCTGCATAATTATTTTCGTAACAAAAAAAAATCGCCATGGTGTTTAATTTTCTTTTAACCACCGCTAAAGATTAAGCATGAATACATTTCGTTCGAGAATGCTCCTTGTGACAATAAAAAAAAAATGCAGATAATTACATTATTAGCGTAGCAAATATGTCATTCACGCTCTAATATGTATACGCTCATTGAAAAAGATTCCAACCTGCACCGTCACACAGCTTTCTCTCGATTTTTCTCAATGTGACGATATTCCTTGCGCGACAGCCGAACCTTGCAATGTGCCGCGAGTGACAGATGCGGCTGGCGCAAAATGTCCCATATAATATCGATTACCACGGTATAGCAGCGTATCTGGACAAAACGAAACTGTAAATTCGCTTTTGTACTACCATTGGTGCGTCAGAGGGAAAGGGGATTGTATTGCCTCATCCCTCCTTGGTTGTACAATTATTACAATTTTCTATAAAAACATATGTATCGCATTCCATATTTCCCACTTGCGACATAGAAAAATGAAACATTTCTTTGTTTGCATACCGTCCGTTCAAATAAATGCGAGATTGACAAAACCTTACTCGGACAAGTTTCGAATTCGGAATTGTATTGAATATTAAATTAAAATGTAAGTGAATGAAATTTTTAATGTGAAAATGTAAAAAAGGTTCCTTTCGGTGTATCTGCTATTGATAAAAAAAAAGAGCGGAGCACAATAAATATTTTGATCAAATTTTGAACGAATATTGTTACGATTTAATTTCACTCGTTCATAATTTATGTATGATAACATTTTGCTAAAGTTAGGTTTGCCAGATCCTTTAACCGTCAATGTAACTACCAATCGATACATCTTTGGTTACTGTCTGTTCAAGATATTTCTGTTGTTATCAACCACAACTTTATCCAGAGTCGTAGGACTGTTTCCATACATAGAAAAGGTCTGTGGACTCTATGGCCGTTCAAATTTAGTAGCACTTCGACCCCAAAATATCCTGTCCGGCATCCCCCACGTCACTTGACAAGCGCACGAATTTGATTAGCAAATCTCATAGGTCACGCGCAACCACTTTTGAAATAACATCAATTTAACTGGGTGAATTTTAATCTAGTACCGTTTACTTCTCTCACTTGCACAAGGCCGTAAACATTTCCCCTTAGTAGTACTATAATTTGTAAAACGCAACTATTTCGTGCGAATTTGTAATGCAATTTGTTGGCGATGTTGTAGAAATTTTGGTTCAAATGTGAAATCGACTAACGAATAACGATTGTAATGTTTGAAACATTTAACAGTGCGTTCGTGTTAAAAAAGTAATGACAACTAAACTCTATTATCTCAACTTTGACTACTGCTTATGCGTCGATCAAATAATTGAAGAAATGAATAATTAAATAGTGGAAGATATGGGGAAGTCGGCAGTGCCTGTTAAAAAGGTTATAAAAAATTAGCAATTAATTCGCGCGCAGTAAAAATGCGGCAAAAGCTAAATCCAAGTTTCCAGTGTCAAAACTATTTTTAGAATATCGATCGCACCGCCATGTTGAGTACATGGACTGACCTCTGACTGGATACTTTTGTACAAATGAACCGCATACTTTTTCCCACTAATAAACGTAACATTAAACTCCAACTTTTATTTAAAAATTTACAAAACTAACGCTTCCCGATTTACCAAACCAAATTGTCCTGAAAACTTAATGCGAAACACTTTTCATCTATATTTCAAGCCGACGAATCTCGCCACTCATTCTCGTACGCCCATCCTGTGTTTTATATCTTATGCAAAGCATATCACAGCTACATCACTATCGACAATGTTATAAGACACTCCCGATGCGACTTAAATTCGTTTAGGAAGACGAAACGATTCCTCGAAAATTCCCTTACGTCAGCCCGACGCATGATCCCTGATTTTTCAATCAATGTCACGTGTCGCTTTTAACGTTTCAGGGTGACTTATTTGGGGGCCTGAACAGCGGTCTACAAGACGGCTTACTTTCGAGGGCGGAAGCTTTGGCTGCGGATTTGGGAAAACACAACGCGGGTACCCCGATGCCATTGAAACACGACCCTGTTTCCGTCTATCATCATGGAGCCCATATGCCAACCCCCCATCCAAATAACCGGCCACATCATCAGGTACATTCACACCTATTTGTGAGTCTGCATTTTTCGCATATTATACTTGTACGAATTGTTTCTGTTTTTTCCGTTAATTTCATTGATAAAGAATTGAATTTTTTTGTTATTATTATTATTATTATTGTTATTGTTATTAATATTATTAGAGCATAATGTGTCCTTAATTATCAATATTTGTAAATTGTCCCATTCGACAAATTCTCTTTATCGATTTGTCCTCCTTTTTGTTCCCATTTAATTTTGATAAATATTTTCAATTTAATGATATCGTAACCATAATTTAAAGTACCAGTACGCTGTACCAGTTGAGAAGTATACTTGTTTGTAACAATAAAAATCGTGAAGTTATCGATCTGCGTTAACTGCGATCGATGCGATCTGCAATGAGCAAAATTTCAGTAGTATGTTGTTCTATAGTATCTTGGCAATATATGACAGATTCTATTATTAACGATCTCGAATTTGATAGTGGTGCATGCATTGCGACAAACTACTCTGTCACGAGGCGATTAGTAATAGCAGGCAGGGAGGCTTCACCTGCCCCTTAATTCAATTACAATTTGCTCCTTGTCGTTTCGGGCTTTTTATGCTAATGCAGGCAATCTGAGGTCGACGAGTGGATGATAGGATGACTGTAGGGTGAAGTAACCAATGTGCAGCGACCCGGAATGATCTTTTCCAGCGTAGGGGCGTTGCTCGTATATTATCCCTGTATCGGGACGATTCGTAACACACTGGGCGTAACGCAATCAATTTTGAGAGAATTTACTTTTCATGTTGCCAAATCCACTTTGGGTACACCATTGTAAATTCTAATAGAAAAGGGAATCTATTTATTTTGGTTGGCAAAAACATTGGACGCTATTGTCGCTTGAAAACCGAGCATGTGCAATTTTTGTTTAAAGAATAAGTAACCTAATATTATATCAATTACATTGTCCACAGTTATATTAAAAAAAAATTGATAAAGCATCATGTTCTCCGATACAGTACTCGGATCTTGTGTTGCGTAATTTTTGTTATGTCGTTTCATATTTGTTTTTTATATGATAACAATATTTAACAAAGTTTTTCTAAATTTTTCTTATGGAATTCTTAAAGTCAATATGCATACCTTTGCGCAAATTAAGATTTGATTACAGTGACTCCTTTCAAACGCTTTAGAACAAAATTATTTCGTTTCGCAATATGCGGTTACTTCCATTTGGGAATTTCGGTTCATAAATGGAGTAAAGAAATATTTGAATAATATTACAGCGTGGCATATTAAAATAATCGCGGAATTGGAAATTAACGAGTTATGGAACGATTAAAGCATGCGTTTTGCGTGCTGTTATTTATGCATCATCTTCCGCCAGATGGGAATTTTCAGGTTGAAAAATAAATTCGATTGCAATGTTGTTATTGTTACATTTATAAATCCTCCATTATCTACATGAAATATTCTGATATATATATTCCGTCGCAAAATGCATACATATCCAGCATAAAATATTTTTACCAATACAATATTACTCGCGCACTCAGGAAATTCGAAAACATACGCAACCTAACTTTCTATCGAAATCTCGCAAAACGTTCAGCGTTGTACAGAAGGTACACGAAGTTCAAACATAAAACTACCACCGGCCGGAATAGTATACGACATATATTATTCAATTCTATGTCATATATTATTTCATATAACAACCGTAATTTCTCACCACGTCCAGAACAAGATCACACAAGTATAATCTATACAAATAATAATGAATAATAACAAAATTCTTCACTATTTCGTCGCTACAGATCAACGATATTCGGCCCTCAAATCCCCATTCAAAGTACAATCCATCGCTATTATCCCATAATTCCAAAAGCCCTGCCTCTATTAACCAAGCTAATTAAAGATTCCTCGAACGTTGGCTCAGATGTAAAAGCAATTTCATCGATCCTGCTAAAAATCGGTCAACTGTATTAGTCGCGAATGTACCCGTTGACCATAAAGTGGATGTATAGATCGCAGTCCTGGCTTCCCGCAGTGCGGTGGCATGTACACCCTTCTTCCACTTACACCTTCCGCCCCCCTCTCCCTCTCTCTCTCTCTCTCTCTCTCTCTCTCTCTCTCTCTCTCTCTCTCTCTCGTACGTATCTTCCGTACAGATGGTCAAACAGCAAGTGTCCCATAAAGCCTGTTTTTATACGCGAGGCTGACGAATTCAATAACTGGCGATGTTTCGTACGGGTTCGCTTAACGCGCAACGTATTACGTTCACGGACGCATGTAACGAGTTTTGTATCATTGGCAACGAACTTCGGGGACGCCAGAGAGCGAGAAGATGAAAGGGGAAGCGTAGCGGGGAACGATAGGCCCCGGCGTACGGCAGGGGTGCAGTAGATAGAGAGAGAGAGAGAGATAGATATCGAAAAACATACATTTAACAGAGAAGGGAGAAATAAGAGGGCGAAAGGGGGTGAGAGAGAGAATCGACTAACCCTACCGTCGTGTCAGGGTAATGATGAAATATTGCGGGAGTCTCTGGGGCCCCACCGTATACGCCCCTGGGCTAGTCCCTTGCTCACTCCATATTTGCCACCATCCCCATTCAACCCGGTTCCTTCTTGCTCTTTCGTGCCGCCACCCACAAACCCCCTGCATTTCTGATGTAACTATGCTATTCCGGGCCACCCCCGGACCGAAACCGTGCCATCCAGTTAGCCGACTATGCTGCATATTCTCGTGAGAATAAATGTTGCGTACACACGAACGCGTGTTCATACGCATACGCGTCACGCCCTGTGTACGACGGAACGCAAACGTCCCGTAGGCGCATGTTCTAGACCGTGCCAATCGGAAGCACACCGGCGGCATTTTTCGCCGATTTATACGCGGGTCCTCGTGTTTTACGATGTTTCGACTGCGCCGCCGTGGCATACGTGTTCTAAGAGCGTCGAGAAATCATGGATGAGATGCTGATACGCTGTTTGTTCTCGCGGCTTTGATGTACCGTGACGCTTTGGCGTGCGCTCCTTGGATGATGGTGATGGCACAGTGTTCTGGGAACGATTTCTGATAATGAGGCAGGGATAACGGAAAGAAATGAAATTAATGAAAACGGTATATAGGGGTTACGACAATGAAGTGTGATTCAGTAAAGTTAAAAGCACGATCAGCATAGATAGCTCGCGAAAGGTTAGTAGGCTGAAAAATTAAGCAGAATCTGTTAAGGAAGATCAGGGATTCGAAAAATGTTGCATATGGAGGAAGATTACTATTTTCCATGTTAAGTTATTTTCTTTGAAAAGTTCTAACGTTACGTATATGCCGGATATGTATGCGCATAAAATCAGAGTTATCTCATGTATTTATATGTATAAGAGTGAGTAGCAAAATATTGACAACACTCCAAGCACGAAAGTACACGGCATTTAAATTTGTTTATTGAAAAAGGGATTGCAAATGGTTTTCGTTAATATTATTATTGGCCGCCAACAGCAATAGTGTTTACCCCTATACAAACTTTTATTGAGGGTATGATTTGTTTATTAGAGTAACTGTTTATGGGACACGTCGACATCATTTTTAATATGATTGTACCTTTTAAAAAGATTGTTAACCCTTTAGCTCTGATACCCCCGAAAAGAAAAATACATTCGAGGCACAAAGCAGTGGAGGTTTTATATCAATATCGAAGAGCTGTACATAATTTATATAAATAATTGCAATAATGATTGCTGTAAGGAATGCATATATATTTACATAGATATATGGCGAACAATTGCTGAATGTCTGAGTGCATATATAATTGCAAGGCGAGAGAATAAAAATCATCAAAAAAGGGGTGACAAACGTGCACATTAAATAATCTTATATGTTCCACTTAAAAATCGTAACAAGGTTCGATGCATACATCTGCGGCCAAAACAAATGACAATTAGAATAGCTATTTCGACAGAATAGTCGAAACAAAGCTCTTCTCACTATAGAACTGTTTTCCAATTAAATTCGTTAAAGTGCTCATGCCGCGAGAATACGCTTTCACCACCAGATCAGATTTTCAATCCTAGAAGGTTCTAAATTTCTATTTTCATTTTGAAGAACGCCAAACGCTTCGATCGAATCCACAGTGTGCCGACACAGTGTAATACGTTTCGCTTAATACGAAAATTGCAACGCATACGCGGGATATCTTCCAGGAAACATGGTACGCAAGCAACACCCGGCGTTGCGCCACTTTGCACGAGGAAAAATATGAAGGGAGCTCATAAATAATTTGTAAGGGGTCGAGCACACTGTGCTCGCGACGACGGCCACGGCACGTGCTGCATAATTGTGCGTGCTAGTTTGTACACGTTTTCTCTTCATCTGTGCCTTCTTGCCCCTTCCACGCTTGCGACCCCTGTTGATATTATTCACCCACCCCTTTTGGCAATTTTAATTGGTACAATCATATAACCACGTTACCGTGTACGTTCCCCCCAATGATCTTAGCTTTTAACCGGTTACTGGTACACTGTACTCGCGAGATCATAACAACTCGAGTAATAATTCGACTATCACTGAGATTTATGTTTGATTATATCTACTAATTGGTGGATATGCGAGCATGTGCCGTAACCTACACGAGTTTTATTGGACGGTGGTTAGCAATTCGGAAAACGTTTTACTTTACTTTACCTCCATTGTGGATTAGGGTAAATACTATTCGGCAGCGTAACAGCGTAGCGTGTGTTTACAAGTGTACTTCTAAATGCATCGTACGAACCCATTGTACAGTACCTACTGTATAAGAAAGCACGGACAACGAAATTACTCCATTCATTATCGAACACATTATTAGGCATAATTCTGCAAAGAACATTCCAGTTTAGCTAAGAAATTTCGTTATTTATTCGGCGTAATACTGTGCACGATACGACCACGATATAGTAATGTCCGTCGTTCATAATAAATTGATTATCATTCAATATTTATAAACGCGATCTAAGTAATTGACGTTACTAGTCGTTCCTACCCCGAATCTAACAAAATATTCCGATGGTTCTAAAGCAACTACATACGTATGTCACGATTTACCAAACGAGCATTTCCCCCAACTGCACGAATTGAACATATGCAAACAACATTTTCCAGATGAGCCACCCTGGGATGGAGAGTTTGGACATGCTGGACCCGGCCAACTCGATGACCACGCTCACACCAATGTCGGACAACACCGGCGGTGGTCCGGGTCATCACGCGGGCATCCACGGCCCCTCCGTCTACGGCGGTATGAACGGAATGATGGGCCACCATCATCATCACGGAAACCTAGGCGGCGGTGGTGGTAGCGTGCCACATCCGGCACACCATCACCCGGCAATGGCCGCGGCAGCCGCGGCCGCTGCAGCCGCCGGTCTACATCCGGATGCGGACACAGATCCACGAGAATTGGAGGCGTTCGCGGAAAGGTTTAAACAGAGGCGCATCAAGCTAGGCGTGACGCAAGCCGACGTGGGCAAAGCTCTGGCGAATCTGAAGTTACCAGGTGTCGGGGCCCTGTCGCAGTCCACGATATGTCGGTTCGAGTCGCTAACGTTGTCCCACAACAACATGATCGCCCTGAAGCCGATCCTTCAAGCGTGGCTGGAGGAGGCTGAGGCGCAGGCGAAGAACAAACGGCGGGATCCCGACGCCCCGTCGGTGTTGCCCGCGGGCGAGAAGAAGCGAAAGAGGACGAGCATAGCCGCGCCGGAGAAACGATCGTTGGAGGCGTACTTCGCAGTGCAACCGCGGCCGTCCGGCGAGAAGATCGCCGCGATCGCGGAGAAACTCGACCTGAAAAAGAACGTCGTCAGGGTCTGGTTCTGTAACCAGCGGCAGAAGCAGAAGCGTATGAAATTCGCGGCTCAACATTGACCCGAGGGTGGCTTGTGACAGCAAAACTGACCGTATCAGATGCCCAGTCTCGAGCCTAAACCAGAACCCTTGACCGAGTTTCAGGGATGGCAGTAAGGGGAAACGGGGAGTATAGGAAGAATGAAGAGAACGACGCCATCGCCGAAGGAGACGACCATCAGCGGTGCTCGAACGAATTCGTCCTGGCATCGTCCAGTCGTTCGTCGACGGACTCGATATGGGGGTGACACGCGAACGATTTCTCCGGTCTCAAGTGGATTCAAATTAAGCGCTGGCTCGGCGCTGTGGCCAATTAAACGATACTCAGACTGTCGCAGGCTCGATGCGAATATTTCGCGGTCATCGCGCGCACGCGCGTGATGTTCTCGACGCGGTTTCCGGGGAATTTTGACCCGCGGTGCCGACGATTCTTGGCTCGACGATTCGCGAGTCTCCTCGCTTCTGTATTGCGACGACGCGTTCGCGGGCATGGGCATTGTGAAACGATGTTTACTGGTTCGTCGACTTTTCCGATTGTACCGGTCACCGGGATATGCAATGTCGGGAATTTTCTTTCGGTCTTGTAAATCGTACGTTCTAATTTATGCGGAAATTAAAACGATATCTGGTTGACGCGAAATTTAGTTGAATTTTAAGGCTCGTCGGGGGAAATTATTTGATTGACGTGGGGGGGACTTTTCTGGTTCCACGAGTGCGGTTTTTGGGCAAAGAACCGAATTGCAATAATAGGAAAGTTAACGTTGAACGACTCTGTACACGTAATATGGAAAAATGTGTTCGCGTTATTGACTGGAAGACGTAGTTCATATTGCATAAGGATGTCGTATAAAATGGCATAAAAGAACCCTTGCGGCAACCCTAGATCAAATCATCTGCGAAGTGAGATAGAATTTGTGAGGCATATCAGCTACGATCGCGATAAAACAGTTTACGAGCGTATCCGTCCTTAGACAGATCCCGTGTAGACTGGAAATCGTCGTCGGTGCCGATTTCATGATCACAGGTTCTATCGCAGATCGCCTGGCTTAACGTGCGGATTTTGGATTCTTGCAGTTCTTCGTTCTACTGTAGAATAATTTCGAAACGAACAAAATTATATGCTGTTACATTTCTTGGAAGTAAATTAACCGAATTGTTTTCCTTCGATGTATAAATGAATATTAGTTAAAATCAATAATTGGGTACACCCTATTGTACATTATATTATTATATTATTAGACAAGTAGTTGTACACACGTTTTACCAATCTTCGTGATTCTGAGTAACATTAGCCGGAGGGCAATATTGAAATGACGATATTTGAAGAACCAGAAAACATCTGGAGGCTTATGTTCTTTAACAATGCAATGAATGAACAGAAGAGGGATCTCTCGCGAATGAAGGAGGGCCAGTTGCAACGAAACAATCGTCGACGCGTCTTGGAAAGTACAATTCGAAACATAAAATATAAAAGTACGTATTGTTATAAAATCGACGCGCGAATACGTCGCGCTAAGGAATAAGTGATATTAATCCTAATGAAGACACTCAGTGCAGTGTAAAAAGTGAACAGAGAGAGAGAGAGAGAGAGAGAGAGAGAGAGAGAGAGAGAGAGAGAGAGCGAGGGAGGGAGGGTATGTATGTGACGAAAGTAAGAGTGGGAACATCGATACAGTCGATTCTGGAACGAAGCTTGCGACCCTGTACTCTTATGTCTGCGCAATGGCACACCCATACTACTTAAAAAACTCTTCAAGTTATATCTACTATAACGAAGCTAAACAATGCAAAAAATGAAACAATTTAGTTCCGGTGGTAAATATTCGAATAATAAAAGGAATGGCAATCTCCATTTTAGAAATACAATTTTATGATTGCACAAAATTATATACATTTCTATATACGGTAATAAAGTGGAATAATCATATATAATTTATCGACTGTCACCGAATATCTCAAATTTTATACACTTTCGAAATACCGAGATCTGTTATCAATGCCCGTCAGTATGATAAGCATTATTCGTAACGCGTTGAAATTGAAACGATTCATCAGGCACGGCTTATCGCCGTCAAAAATGTTGCGAACATCCTATTTTTAATAGAGCCTTCGTTCCGGTGCAGTGTATCGATTAGCAAAATGTGCGAGGCAAGAATGAGAGGAGCGAAACGAGGTGAAAAATGGAGACAAGGCGTGAGAGGGTGGGTGGGGGGGGGAGTTAAGGGTGTGTTACGTAGTGATATTGGACAATCAGTGAAAAGACTGTATCATATCATATTGAAGCAATACCGTAGTATTAGTCGACGAATTAATGAACTTTATTTGTATTCTTCGCGATCGACCCCGCGTTCCCTCTGCTTCCGGGGAAGGCCTTCTCGTGCAATAAGAAAAGGTAACGGCGAACAGGGAAGAGCACGGACGACCGACGAAAAAAAGTGAACGAACGGACCGGCTGGAAAGCCACGCCGTTCGATTGACATCCTCCACGAAACGCATCGATACCAACGGCGACATTTTCGCCGGCGGGTGCAGCATAATGATTCATTTCAACCGCATAATGAGACGGGCCCTCGCGTGACACTGGGAAGCGCGGTTGATCGCTCAACGAACACCGAGAAAATTGATTATCCCTCGACTCTTGAAAAACCGCTCGCCGTATTTCACGAGCGCGATTATATTTTTGTTCCCTGATCGATTTCGCTGTCCCACGCTGCGGCAACGAGAACTCGTTAGAACGCGAAAGACGAAATCCTCGTACGACCGCGCACGCCACGAGCCGATCATTGGATACTGTCGATACCTCTGAGCAGTGTGAACGGTCTCGACTAATCGCGAGCATGGAGCAATACCGCGAGGATGTTTCGACAACGAGAGCGATATGTCATTGTAATAGTTAAAAAGTAAGGGGGAAGGGAGGTAGTAATTTTTAAATTGTACATACGTAAGAGGATAGGTATTTTCTAGAAGAATAATAGTCTATTGCCATTCTACTAGGTAATGGAGAAAAAAAAAAGATTCTAGTGCAATATAGAGATTAACGACATTTATTATTATTATTATTATTATTATTATTATTATTATTATTATTGTCATTATTATTGTATTCGTTGTTGCTCATTGAATTTGTCTCTCTTTCTATCGCCGTCGGGCTCGAATCAGCGAACATTATCACGCCTGTTGAATATCACACGATGAAACGTATGTACGTTTGGAACACTTTATCCCATTTACGTTCCGAATACCTTTTCGCTCGCCCGTTGAAAATTATTCTTCTACCGGCGATGGTGTCTAACGATGGTCGCGTGTCGTCCACTACGGAAACGTTGCACGATACGCGGGCAGATTTAACGAAATAACAAACAAAAGGGGACCGCTTTCCGTCGCTCGGGAACGATACTCCATTTCACGAGCGGCGTTCGCCCGTTTTAGCTAGTTTGATTCGCGTCTATCGATCTGTCTGTTACCTTCGAAAATTACAGCGTTTCCCGTGCACAATTACTGTAATGCTACGGGGTATATCGGTGCCGTTTCTTCGTTTCGAAATTGAATAATCACGTAGGGCGAGGCGGGGGTGGTTGGGGGTTGTGTGGAGGGAGGGGGGGGGTTTAACGGGCAGCCGTGTGAAACTTTCGAGACGACACGACCCGACGACGTATCGTTGATCATTCTGTAGTTTCGAGGATCACGCGATACGACGTCGATACACCTGTAAGTATTCCACCGGGTTTGCTTTGCGTTGACCGGAACAGACAGTTATAGCTGATTTCGATACGTAGCGGTTGGTTAACGTCGGGCACTTAAGAACGCTTATGAATTTGCAAATGTCTGTGGTACGCTCGTTTATTTACTCTCCTTTTATTTTTGTTTCGCTTATAGACGAATTGTATTATAACGTTTGTTTCGAAGTGAACAAAACTCTTGTACAATAATCTTCGGGCAAATAGCAAATTGGTAAGGGGAGATTATTTCATTGGAGGTTTTAGCTATTCGTATTTATAATTGTAATAATGCAGAGCAATATACATTTCAGTTTAGAATTAGAAGTATAAAAATATAAATACTAAGATGAAACTTGTTGAGAAGGGAACCAAAATTGATACACTTTACGCAATCATAGATAAGGCAATTCATCCCTTATAGTGCGAAGCTGGCAATATTCATCCGTCTGAGAAGACACGGGGTTCAGAATTCGTTTGAATATTTGTTTCGATACTACTTTCGTTCTCTACGAACAAGACAGGCGAACAATTGGTACAGGTAATAATAATAAGATGTACTATGTGAACGGTACGCATACGAACGGGCATGCTATCCTTTCAAGTGTCTCATTCTTCTCTCATGCTATCTCAGGAGATTCTTCTTATAATTAGTCGATCAGGCGCACGTGTGATCCATAAAGACACTTTCCGAACTGCTTATAATATTCATCCAAAAGTCTCTTTACCGTCAAGTGGCAATTTAATACGACAATTTAGGAAGCTCGTGTAAGAATTCCTCTAAGCCGACATAACAGATCGCCCGTGCAAACAGGAGAATCTTTTAAAAGACGACACGTTCTGTAGACATTAAAGACAGGGTAACAAGTCATATCGCAATATGCTTTTAAACAGTTATTACTATCGTAAAGTACACATAGGAGCCTTGCTGTTTGGCGCGAGTAGGTATATGCGCCGTGAACATTCTTTCCTTCGAGATCTTCGACGATTTAACTGGAGAAAAAAAAAGAAAAGAAAGAAAAGAAGACAAAGTCGTAACTATTTAAGACGGAGCAAGAAAGAAAACTCCAAGACCAGGATATTTTGCATACGTGTACATATACTATAGCCGTCGAAGAAAATAATTGAAAGCAATCTCTGACGAATCGATAAAAAGATTTACGAAAATCGCGAATGCTTTTTCACCTTTTACGTTGTCCGCGAATGAAATGCCGGAAATATTGTTAAATAGAAATGATATCGAGCGAGGGGAAATTTTGTCAATCGGCCGTGTTCCACGACACTGGAACGATGATTGGTGAACGGTGTACCGTTCGCTTCGCGATATCGTTTCTTCGAATTACGATTATAAAACTAAGAATCTCGAACCTCTTTTTCATGTACTCTGCGTGCCAAGTTGTACTTCGAATCAACGTTTACAATGTCGTAAATAAAAAGTTACATTATACTGAGATGCATGTACAATCCGGTATGTCTTTGAATTTAGCAGTAAGAATACATTCTCGTACATGTTACTCGTGGTTGAATCGGGTGTGAAACTTGTGTACATACGTTCTGCATTTACAATAATTACAAACGTAAACCCTATCCTGCTCATAGGATGATTCATGAAGGTCTGCCGAATTAATTGTATTCCTTAGAGTAACTTTTCTTTTTACGGTTCGAGTCATGTTTTGAAGTCAACCGCAACCTCGTTTACAAAAACATTTGAGTGATTACACGGAATTTAAAATATGAATGGAATTCGAAACAAATTGGAATAGACTGTGCAAACAGTAAAATGAGTTCTTTGTTGCGGAAGTTCGTGTACAGCAAGAAATACTGCAGGACATCGAAAAACTTTGGAAGAGAAACGGTTGACAACAAATTTTTGTTAAACAATTGAGAAGCTCGTAATACATTCATACTTTGTTCAAATGCCAAGCACAAATATCTACGATTGTATTAACAGAAGTTCCATTGAAATTTGAAACAAAGGCAACGAAACAAAATTCATGGTTCATGCGAAATTATTTCCGAAGTAATTAATATTATATAAATAAATTAATTTGCGCAACTCATTAGAATCGTCCCAGGTAACCATTGCATAACATTGAATTTCGAAACGACACAAGGAAATGATTAAAAGAAATATATTCGAAAAGCTCGCGTATGCCTACGTGCGTAAAAGAACGAAGATTCTCGTGTATATAATATATATATATACATCCGTTATTTATTTATTTATAAAATAATCGCGAAGAACGATAGCTACGGTTTCGAATGCTCAATTGAGAGCCATATGTAACCAAAAATAAAAGTATTACGTTCACACGTACAGCTATAAAAAGGTTTGTATAAAAGACTACCAGAACTACTAATTAGTATAAATAATTGCTATCGACAATTAGATTGAATGTTCATAATAAATCTAAAGAAGCCAAAATGAATTGTTAAACATACAATCTTACTCATAGGTGTATGCGTAATCGATTTTCAGTGATCACTACTTTTTGCAAATTATCGAGTAGTCATTCTGGCGATAAAGGAAACGTGAGTTTTGTTTGGTTTAAACGAGTGCATCTATTTTGGAGTAGAAGTATTAATATTTTAAAAGTGATGATATTGCCGAAAATTATGAATTTAATTTCTCGTATTGTCGCATCGATGCATTTATGAAAATTGTATCCCCGGGCATGTACAATATTTTTTGTTTTCCAACCAATATGTTACGTTACCGAAAACAAAAATGAAATACGAAGCGTCGTATTTTGCGTACTGCATCGATGGAAATAGAAACTACATAAATGGATTACGAATCGCACGGTCGCGCTGGACAGATTTCCGGTTTATTTGTAGGAGAAGTTCCAAGAATTCACTTTGTTGCCGTTGAAAAATGTCTCGACGAAGTGTTCGGGTATAGCTGTAAGCATTCGAGGATGCTGAATTAATTTTGATGAATTGATGTATAGAAAGCGAGTGCAATTTGGTAAAAAAAAAAAAACGGGAATAAATTCTGTAAAATATAGCGTGATCTAGCAAGAATGTATTGAAAAAGTATCCGAACACCATTTACGAGTAAGAACATAATTGATGAACGGTATAATAATATAATAAAGACATATCATAAAAGTATTAGTTTAATTGCCTGATATTGTAGAATTTATATGTAAATATGTTGCGTGCAACTTGGGGCAACGTTCTGAGGCGATGTAAAGTTAAAGAATTATTTGAGGCGACTAGCAATACGACCAGTTTTAGCTATCATAATTCTCGTTTAATTTATGTAAATCCTTTCATTACTTCTATTCGTCGTAGACACTTTCACAAATTTGTATATAATCAAGAACATAAATGTCTTTGTAAATTGTTATGTAATAATTGATGCACTAGTTAAATTCTATTCGCTTTCGAGTATCTATACTGTATGTCGATCTAATTAACAGCGCATTCTGTCGTGAGAAAGAATTGTTCGTGTCGTTTTATAGTGCAGAGAATTTTTGTAAACCTGTGAACCTATAGTATACGATAGTTTCTACGAGGTTATCATTTGACAAATTAAGAAACGATCAAGACGAATATTCTTTGCTCCTCACCGTGAAACGAAATGAATCCGGTAACTGCGAGTAGATTGTAGGTTACATGCAAAGGGCGAGACTTTGCTGGGTAAAATACTTTTTAAAGCGAACCAAGTAGCACAACAACGTTCTTTAAAAAAAACATACCAAATTGCGCGCAATGTAAGACGAAAGAAAGGAAAACGATTTTCCTCCATACTGTACATATCATGTGCCATAACTCATTTACTATACTTTGTGTCCAACTTTGTTCCAAGTACCTACTCAATTATAAATATTATAGTATAATAAAGTAAACCTTGATGTTATTGATAAATTTGTATCTTTCTGCACCCTTAGCCTCCCTTAAGAATTATTCTTAATCTTATCTATTTATCAAATTTATTTACCTGTCTATCATCTGCAATACAACGTAACAGCCGTTGAAATGGTCTTAATTGAATGCAATTTTAAACAGTAAACATGTCATCTATAAATCTGTTAGTTTTAGAATAAATTTTTTGGTGTCGTAGAAGATTATACTTCTTTTTACAAATACAATACGCGTACTGTATTTCTGTGTATTATATTCAAGTATAGATTAGCGTTCAACCATCGTGAATATTCATAATGTAGATACATACGTATGTATTTTTCTTTTTAATAAGTCTAACACTACTTAATACTTCAGAATATGATCTTATGCCATGTTTTATTGCGTGTCGCGTGTCCAGGCACTATAAAATATCGTGCCAAATTATAAATTCATAACGTGAACACGAATAGACCGTTAAAAAGATTATTTGCCCAAATCAAAAAATCGTATTTCAACTGTATAATTCATACAAAACGGCCAGCACCACCGTCGAGATATACATATGATTCTTATCGACGAATTTCACTGACTCTAATCCGAAAAGGCGGACAAACTCTAGCGCCCCGTTATTAATTAGCTTAAAGCGATCGCACGAAATTAGCTCTGATTATACTCTATATTATGCCGGATTATATTCCTTCTCCTCCATTTGATACAAAACACGCGTAAAATAAAAGATTGCTCAGCTCGTGAGTAATAAATATTAAAGTAGCCACGCGACAACAGAATTAAATATCAACGAACGGAAAACTTAACATTTGTACACTAACTTCTACTTCTGTCAAAGAAAAACTACTCGCCCCCCCCCCCCTTTAATATCAACGGGAACGCGATCTTGCATTAACTTCGAGAAGCAACCGTTTGCGAAAATTGAAAGCTCAACGCGTCAAAACATTTCAACACGGCGGTGCCGCACCAGACGCAAGAACGTTCAACAAAGCCAAGCGGGCTCGCTGCTAGCAGAAAGGACGAAAATATCACGACGCACCATCTCGAGCAAATTTCGAACGCTTTCGCCACAATGGAGGCCACAGCGGCGAAATGAAAGTTCAAGCATCGAGGTGCGCCGTGATACGCGTATCGCAGCTGCAATTGCACGCGACAACCTGTCGTCGGCGCAGTGTCCGGCGTAAAAGCCGCGGGGGAAACGAGTTTATAGTATCTGCTGATTAATTGGTACAGCATGCAAACAACGTTCAGTACCTAAGGCTTGTTTGCCTGTGTACACACCGTTCATAAGGATGGAGGAGTACACGGGGTCGTTCAATACGGGCGCGAGTCCGCGCTGACACGACACACTCGTGCACTCAGGCCTGAACATGTGGCAGGCGTGCCTAACTCATGTAGCCTTTGTGTTACAAATCATGTTTACATTATCGCTACACTTGTGCGGTTCTAACCGGTGCACTATGCGCGCACTCGTTCTCGATGGCCCAATAGCCTGGGGAGAACGGCCAATTTACCTTCGGGCCTGGCTTGATTAGTTTAATTTTTCGTTTCGTACGTCTACGGGACCAACAGTCGTTTGAACGGGGAATACTTCTGACAGCCGGTTAGCCGCCAATTGATTCCTCCATTCGACGGTTCTCACGTGTGTGTACGAAGACCTCTGACTGAAAACTTGCCTCTGCTTGCGACGAATATGCCGTTCCGGTTTGAATGATCGATAAGTGGATGGTTTCGTTGTCAACTGCTGCGCGCTGGATAGACGCGACCACTATTTAGTGAATTTTTGTCATTCCTCTGATGTATTTATAGACTGCGATGAATTACAATGTGTGTATAATTGTATTAGATGTTACAATATAATATATTAGACCGCGCTATAGTCTTCTTAATGATACATTGGAAACGTAAGAAACTGGAGCAACGTGTAGATTGAAACATTCGAGCTTTCTATCTTGAAAGCTGCGAGAAATATTATACATCGGAACCGCAGAGCTCACCATTCCACTGTGACCTCTTACTAACTGTCCGGCGCAGTTAGAGAAATATGTGCGTGGACCCGAAGAGACCTAATCAAGGTACCTACAATTTCCAGGAATAGGAGGAAACTTCGCGCTCGGAAACATGCGGTTCCCCAGAGCATCCTGTCAATTCTCAGGCCGCACAAACAAGACCAACGTCGCAACGCCGCGCTAGCGGGGCCGAAAGGCGAAAAGGAAGAAAAGCGCGGAAGTAAAAACGAACAAACTCCGTAGCTGTAAGTTTCCAAGAATACCCGGGGACATTACAGCACGATCTCATCATAAAAGTTATTGCGATACAATGACCATCTCATGAATGATGCACCGCCCGTGGAATTATCAAAGTTATGTGACATTGTACGCTGGCAATACACGTGGCCCCGGGCACAAAGGGCTCTGTGACACGCAAAATTGACCAAAGGGACATAGTGGAGGAACGATCTGGCCGACAGAACGGCTCTGCGAGCGAAAATAGAACGCATAGGAGGCGAAAGAGGGATGAAAGGTAAAGGGGGACGGATAGAAATGTAATGGAGGCAAAAGTGATGGACAAAGGGGGAGAAAATAGAGAAAAGAAAGGGGGCGGTGGGGGGAGGGGGGAATATCCAAGATGTCGTGACAGCGAAAGGTTGTATATAGCGTAGAGGCAGACCGGTGCAGCAGATATAACGGGGACGACGCAGGAGTTGCCGACGCGAGACCCGAGCTATGCTTGTGAATTATACATGATACAGAACACAATCACCCCTCTCGACCATCCTAACTCGCCCAAAAACCGTCCCTCAGCTACCAACCGGCCGTATGGATGCCGATACTCGACTATCTCTTCGCGCCTATCCGACAGCTCGACCTGCCGACCAACCGCTTTTTTCCTACGCGAACTTCCGATCTCGCCCTGCAGGTCGGGGCATTTTTGCCCCTTTGTTGAAGGGAAATTGAATACACGTTGATTCGCTTACAAGCCGGTGGAACAGTGATGGGGAATTTATTGCGGAATTGTGAGAGATTTCTGGTACGATGGCTTTGTTGTTTGTTTCGCGTTAGAAACAGATTGATGCACGTTCTCGAGACAATGGGTGCAGGGTAATAATAGTGGAGGCAGAAGGAAATGGCGAATTAATAAAGTAGATCATTTAGTTTGTTGAATCTTTTTTTAACTATTCCTCGCGCAAATAGTACCGTCTTGCATACTCGGACAATGCATATTTCATCTTAGCTATGATCATTTCATTTCGAGTGCCAATAATAGTATTATCTTGTGAATGGGATAGTCAGACGTTGAGTGATAAATTTGTTCGTCGTTTCATAAATATATATTTTTTTTTCCAGGGTGGAAGGAAGGGCACTTTTTGCAGGCACTCGAAAACTACCCTTAATTGTGTGTTACGAAAGTGTTTAATCGCTGGTAATCCACTAACCGCGTCAATTTAGGGAAATATATTTTGCTTTAATCGGCGGTATTTTTAGAAGCTATATTATATTGAAGCGCTCGCGTCAAACACAATATTTCCGAAGAAATTTAAAATGGATCCAACCGATTCCAACTATTTATTCATCGTCTAACAACCACCCAGCGGAAACACGAAATTTTTAACAAGCACAAACACGGATCGCGTAAAAATTGATAACTCAAAGTTGTGCAGAAAGTCCCCTCCCCCCCCAGGCTACACGAACATTTCTAAAGAGTATTGCGCGTACTTTTAATTGTTGTAAGCGGCAGACAATATAATTAAATTCGGTGAAAAGTTTATTCGTTTAATTTAATGCGTGCGTACGGACAAGTGTTATTGAATATTCTTAATCAATAATATCATACGTTTCTTTTTTATTGCGAACTTTCTCCCAACACCTCTCGAGTTTGCACAATAAACGGAAAGTTAAATAAATAGAAAGAAACCCGTACGAGAAAAACGTCGTCCTTTAATTTGTTAGCTGGAGAAGCGTGTTACAGAAGAAACATCAGAGAGACATTTAAAATCGGTAGCTGGAACAAAGTAAATGTTATATTTATGCGTGCCTCGTACCGGCTGGAAATCGAATTATACAAAACAAACGAAAGTGTAAATCGGTCGGTGCGTGGCAGAATTAAACGCAACTACTTTCCGCAGCGACTGTTAATCCTTGATCTCATATTTAAGTGGAAAAGAGTTTGCGCGACGTCGACGAGGCTCTTTCGTATTTTTACGAGAGCGCTAATGGTGTCGAAAGACCCTCTCTCGGCTTGACGAGAATCTACCCTCGCTTCCTCGCCCGTCTTAATTGAAAAAATATGAACTTTTTTGTCGTCGCCGGAGAGTACTTTGTTCCCCCTTAATACCACCGCTGTCTTGCTTGCCGTGTTATTATAAAACATTGTAGTTTTGCACGCGAAAGATTAAGCTCGGCCTTGCCTGGCCGCACCGTAAGAGGAAATTGATTTAAGTCGTTCGCAGAAGGAATAAATTTTGTTAACATTCGTGCCCGCACTTGCAGGTTATAAATTATAATTGGCTAGGCGATAATGAGATACATTAATATAATTTGAAGTCAATTTAAACGTGTAAATCGGACTCTTCGGGAAACAGAAGATTTTACTTCAGATTTCCGCGTCATATGTAGAAAATTCGGAACTGTTTAGTTTTTCACAAATAAGAGGAAACGATCGTGCATTGAAACTAAATGTGTTATTCAAGATCCGCTTGGGTGCAATGCTTGTAATACTAGTAATTTGCAAAAAAATACGTCTGGTCTAAAATATACAGTTGCTCTTATTGTCCTCAAACCTTATCGTGGCAAGGAAGAAAATTGCCAACAATAATATCAATGTCTACTCCTAAAAATAGCTTAAATTGAAAAATCTGTTTCATTTAAATTAATTTGGACGACTCAAATTATACTCGGATAGATATAAACGGAGATTCATTTAAATAGTTCATGCATTTACTAAAACAAACGCAGATTCCATTTTCCCTAAATTTTAAATTCTCCGGGGAGTGATTATTGTGGACATATTATGTTGCTCTTAAATATATAATTTAATTTCAATCAATGAGTAATAATTATTATACATGTCAATATTCTTTGTACTAAAAATTTCTGCAGAACCACGTTTCTTATGGAATCCATAGAATCGCGATCACGATTAGAATGTAATCGAAATTAAGCACACCGATTACACAATTTCGCGATGCTCCTCGGTCGGCCGCTATTACGGAAATGTTACGATGCTAATCTTAAGATCCCAATTGCCGCGTCATTTAAAACATGACGCGGTAACAAAAACAAAAGCTGGTCTCCGCTAATCAAAGTGTTTGCCTTCACTTAATCCTAGCTTAGCGGAGACTTAAATATTCCTTGTAAACTCCCGTCCAACGTCGGGGATTACTAAATGGCAGCAGCGAAGGGTCTTGTCTTCGACTTAGCTAGAAAGTGGCAAGCTTGACTGTAATAGGATAAGACCGCCGTGGAGTTTTCTTCGCCGGTAGACGCACAACATGTGTGCCGCGACGGTGAAGAAAATATTTTCGACTATGCATCGCGTCGGCCACGATTCACGCTGATATTTTTAAGATTCTCGCGAGATTCTACCGTACGTGTTTAAAATGTTACCGAAATTTTAATAAAGCCCGTTCTTTTTTCCATGACAAAAACGTACGTCATAAGTACCAAGAAGTTTTGCAGTAGCGACAGAAACGTACTAGGTATATAAATTGATTTACATTAATTGACTAAATGTGAAAACCGTAGTGAATGTTGTACGAAATTCGTGTGTTTCTATGTTTCCGAAAGTAATTACATATTCTAGGCGATAAAAATTAATAATCCTCCGTAATAACAGTATTATCTGTGTGATATTCATTTATTCATGTTATTCTTTACTAACAATGTATCGCGGAATAATTTACCGAACAATTGCGAAGTAATTAAATTCTTAAACAATTATATACGACAATATAATTGAGTACTTAAACCGAAGACTTAATTCCTCCCATATAAATTGCTATCGATTGTCCACTTTACGCGTTATTCAATAATTTGCAAAGCGCTATTGCGACGCGTCACAATTGATGAAATAATGTGATGTCGCGCAATCGATAGAAATTAATTTCGCGGAAGATAGACGCGCAATTAATTGTCGTGCAGAAAAATTACTGTATGGGGAGCCTGAATAAAGTATCGTAGCTGGTGGAAAGGTTGTAGGGGAACGTGAATTCACATAGACGGGCATCTGACATGCGAACCCGAACAATCGCCTTATAATTAGTCCTGGTACACACGACGTGCGTGCAAGTTGTAGAAGTTGGCTACTAGGAGGTCATTGAAGATATCGCATAGAACTTGAAAGAAATAAGGGATCGTGCAGCAGTCCAGTATGACAGGGCGACAGCTTAATTGGTGGTGCAAGAAAAGGACGTAAGCCAATGTACAAAATGTACTTTGCATGCAGGGGTAAAAACGTCTTGACATTCATTTTATTTTAGACTCGCAGGAGACTAGAAAAATAATAGTAAAAGCAGGTGGTAACAATTGGAATGTTCGTAGTGGTCCTTTGAATTATTGCAGTTTGGTACTTTTAGTTTAACGTGTATATTATTAGCGGGCAATTGGTGAAGAATTTTCTAGACTATTGATAACTAACGGTAAGTTCGGTTAAACGTTAGCAGAAAATCATATTTCTTTGTTACGCAAACGGGAGATGATTCTCTTCGCAATAATGCTTTGCCTAATAGGAATGGAGAACATGTGTACCAATAATTGCATCTATATTGTTACTTGCGACATGTAAATCTTCCTAAATTAGACGCTTTTCAAGTAAGCGCTTGTACAATCTGAAACGAAGATTAACACTTCAAGGGAAATTATAGACGGCCAGAATTTGCAAGTCGAATCATTATGAATATCTTGTTACCATCGTGCATAGAATTGGAGTACCTCGTAACGTAAATTTGATATATGGACTCCTCGAATCTCCGGTAGATCCAATCCTAAGTACATTGCCTGTCTATTGTTCAAATAAATATTAACAAATGATTCTGCCTACACGCATATCGCGTATCAAGAGATACCTCTCTTATTCCAACCAACCGAATCGAAATTAAATTGAACTTTCTATCAAACAACCAAGCATCGTTACAAAGCAGAGGACCGCTCGCAACAAGTGTCGCCCTTAATCGTTTAATACATTACAATAAAACAATCCTACCACCCATAAATTTCATTACTTCACCGAAGCCTAAGCGTACGCTTCGAGTTGCCCCCAACAAAAATCGCCCACCCCCGAACTCGTTCGAAAACTGAGACGAATCGGACAAAAACGCGCCAGCGTAAACAGACCGAGGACTACAGTAACACTCGCGCAGCCAACGGAAACACAATCGGATCCTCGCTTAAATCGCGCAGCTACTCAGACGTCCGAATTGTTCGCGATTCTCAAATCAATTACAGACTTGATCCCGTCTCCGGTGCAAGTCGCGTTCTCCAATGCAGACTCGCGTCGCGGTCGTGTACGAAGTGTATTGTTGTGCCATGGAGAAAGAGGGAGGGAGAGAGAGAGAAAGAGAGAGAGAGAGAGAGAGAGAGAGAGACGATACATAGCTGGAGGAACCCAACCCACCTTGGCCCGGCTCGCTCCCCGGCGCGGCGTGTGCCCGGCTACACACGTTAAGAGAACAGGAGAAGTGTGTATGTTTTGAGAGCGGTATTATATCGAGCATAAAGAGCGGCCCCGTCCCAAGGGAATGCAGCGTGTGCGTGCTTGCATGCTCTATTCGCGACCCCCCAACTTGGGACAAACCCCCTTCTCGACGACCCTCGCCGTTCTACCTCCTCCTCGACCCCTTTCAGCTTTCCTCGCCCTGCTACGAGCGTCCCCCTTTCTCCCCCTGTGTGCCATCACGCCGGCACTCTTTCTTCAGATCACTCCGTCCCTTTCTCGTGCTCACCGATACACACGCCATTCCGCCGATCTCTCCCTGTGTGCACCCTCGAAATGGAACCGAACAGGTTGATAATCTCCGTATAATACAAAAACTCGTACAGCCACCCTATGTTGATGTAGCCTCGCCCCCTCCCCCCTTGTATTCTTCTGCTAACCACTTCAAATCGGCCGTCTATACAGCCGGGTATTCCGTCCCTGTCATCTTATTAACACGTTCCTTCTCGCGCTCCTTCTGCAGTTTAACCAGTCAGAGATCGTTCTTCCCGATGATGCTTCTGTCGGAAAGGTGTGGGGACGTTGCGGCAAGACGTGGGTAACGGTGGGCAATTGTTTCTTTGGTGTCGCTGCTTTTTTTCGTTGCAACGCGGTTTCCTGTAATCCAACACGGACGACGTTAACTCGAAGTTCATTTAAACGGACGTAAGACGTCGGTATGTGAGAATTAGTAGGAGGAAAGGGAAGACTATTTATTCGAGAATTGGACTTCTTCTTTCGTGGTCATGTCAGAGGAATAGTATAAGCAGAATGCAATGCAAATCGTTCGCAGTTGATAGGGCAAAATAAGGTTGCATCGATCCGTAACTCTTTGATTCGAAGAGTCAGGATTTGTAATCGGCAACGAGGATTTCACTTTAAACAGTTCGTACTCTGATGTAACGTCAGCAACGTTAACGAATGTATTATCCATACTTATATTGACTATTCTCATCTATTAGTGTACATCGAAGACTTGGGATAGTCAACTACACGCTTACATACTCGAAAGAAGTTTCAAATAAAATGTCTTCTGTAAAAACGATTATTACTACAGACCGTAATTAATTTCATAGCTGTTAATGAAAATTAACTTCTATCGAATGCTACAATAATTAACAGATTTAACAAACTCGTATATTAGAGGGAAATAAACATGTACTACAACTCGTTTGAATTTAACTTGCACACTGTCTCCCACAAATAGGGTTAAGGAGAAATTGATTGAACGATTGGTGCAGAAATAAGCGTCTCGGTTAAAGTGTGTCGCGTTCAGCGAATCCTAGGTTCTGGTCCGTCCTCGTTCCACCTCAAGCGAGGAACAAACGACTCCAAAACAGCGGAGGCAGATATCGCGTGACTCCGGTTCCAATTTGCTTTCCCGTGATTCAAATGACGTTATTACCAGGTAAACAATAGTCGAACTATAAAGTACGCTTCCTTGCGTCCTCGCTCCACGGGGCAGGCCACGCAGAGACCGATTTGTCGATCGCTATATAAAACTCGACGGAATGGTCAATTGAAGCGGCAGCGGTTTGCCCAGGGAATTTTCCAAGGGTCGGTCAGCCGATACTCTTAAAAGATTAACGCGTTTCTTTTCTAGGTAGTGACGTGACATTAAAAGAAGAAAAACTGCGCCGGCTGCCAAAGTAGTTGACTGCTTCCAGCCAGTGGTATCCGTTTCCCTCTGATTCTGCTTGGTCTGCTTGGCCGGCCAACCAAAGTGAGCCTCGACCAAGCTACTGGAATACTGGACTGACTGACAGTCGTAGACACTTTCCACGTACTTTCAACTTCTTCGGTCTTCTTCTGCCCTCTGGGTGATCTCCGTGGTCTTCTATTAGTTGTTCGATATTTTCAAGTCCACCTCTTTCAGCCCTTATTCTTCTCCTTTGCCATCTCTCCATCTCTCTTTCTTCGCCAACCTCTCTTCCTTCGCCAACCTCTCTTTCCTCGCTTCTCTAATTCTCGGTCACCCTTGTAACCACTAATCTTTAGTATCTTATCCGTCTTCAGTTTCTATCTTCGTTGAACTGCGAACGGTGCCCGTTCTTTCTCTCCGATTCTCCCTACTCTGTCTATCTTTCGCGATTCCCTTTTTCCCTCCTCCCTCATTTTCCTTCTATTCCCACTCCGGCGGCAGTCAGGTTGCTTCTCTCCGCCGCCTGTCGTCTGTCTACACAGCTAAGTGCCCTGCTTTGATTTCCGTCGGCAAACACTGTAAATTCCTATTGACCCGTCTGCCGTCACGTTATCACGTTAAATTAGTCGAGAGTAACGAGTATCGACTCGCCGTGAAACTATATATATTCTTCCCCATTGGCCGACATGCCCCTTACGACGATAAAATTCGCAAAATCGCGGCCGATAAGACTCTGAATCTTCTGACTAATATGAACCTGGCAGACCAGTTATTGGAATTTACGGTGCGACTAGGATTAGAGAGTGTAATAATGAAAGATAGCCAATTAGTTGTAACGCGTTTGTGTCTGTGTATCGGGATGAATGAAAAAATCAGAAAACTGAATTAATTATCGGAGATTTAATTTGAGTTGCAGAGTAATTGGAGGTAAGCTTGAATTTAAATGAGCTTAGTAGTTTCTGGCGTAATATGTATTGGATTTTCGGTTATTGAATTAACAGTTTTTTTATCGTGTATAGATTTAATACTGCTTAATAATATATCCGTAGGAATAATGTCTGCAATTGTTAAAAGATCAATGTCTGTAATCCAGCGGCAAAATATCGAATTACTCATTGTAATATGAGAGTTGCAAAAAGTGAATTGTCAAGGTACACGGGGCTATTAATGGAAATTGTCATCAAATGGACAAAATATGTCTTGCTAGCAGAATAAAGTTTGTTGCCCCATTATTTTGTTTCATTCATAAATTTCATTGCGGTATTCTTAACAATGTGATTAGTTGAATATCTCAGAAATTATTATCCGTCGCAATATGCTGTCACACTTGAGTGTAATCATACGCAATTCCGTTATTAATATTCATCATGATATATTCGCGTTTAAATAATTTCAGTTTTGCACGAAAAGCAATAACCTGAAATTTTAACCGATTGAAGTCAATTTAAATTTATATTTGTATTTTATTAACGACTTTAAGTGGCGTAATGTTGGAAAACGTTCTACAATTTAATAAATGAAGACTCGGTATTTTTTGTATCAAATGCTGCATACGTGTTAATGTTTTCAATATTTCAATACTTTTTTCTGTATAACAATATACTTTTCTTTCAGTTTCATAAAAATGGGCAAACGTAGCGTGCGACAATTTAAACAACTTTACAAAGCATTAGATATTAATTTAAATACAGAAATGTCTTTTACGATACCACGAAATGAAGTAGCACAAAATTACGGAAATTAATCAAACAGTGTGAAAGATTTTCCACAATTGTCTCGGTTTAAAATAAAAATATCAAATTACGTTTGAAATAGAAACGTCCCTTTCGGAAAGCTTTGAAAGATATGTTTCCACGGTTACGAATTTACTCAATGCTGCCTGCACGATTGAAAGACTCTTCCCGATCGTAAAATAAACCATTGTAATGCGTATCGGCGAAGCCTACAGTTCTGTACGAATCTCAGAAAGTTAAGGAGAAGACGGAGAATAACGGTACTGCGTGACAGTGTCTTCTAAATATTCAAGCGGAGCAGGTACCTAAAACTTGGCAGCTTTATCTCGGCATTACTCGAAAATTTATTCATATATAATGAACGGTTGAATAATGTAGGAGGTTAACCCCTTGTTCTGCCTCCACAAAGCCTACACGAGGAAACTGGGAGCTTGAATACTGCGAGGAGGAGATGGAAGAGTAAGAAGTAACAAACGCGGTACCAGATTATATTTAACAGCCTGGGTGGGGTCTTCAGATTGGGGGAGAAATATATTTTCCATGGAATTATGTTGGGATACAAGGGAATTAATTGTACCATATTTGATTATTACCCTTTTAATCTGACTACGGGCCAAACATTTTCTAACCCGAACAACGATCAAATAATTACACACCGTATCGTTTGCTGCCACGCGCGATAAATCGTTAAAATTTCGGGAAAAGTTTGAGTCAAGTTCGAAATACGTTTTGGGCGAATACGTATATAAATCGATGAATCGAATACACTTGTAAACTGATGATTATTTTACCCCGGCATCGTCCGCTATATTTTTCACTGTTTTTTTCTTTGTTTCGTAAACGCGACGAAGGCGAAGAATAATGGTAAAACTTCAGCAAGTGAATAATTTGAGAAACGTTGAAACTATGAACAAATTGTATTAATTGTACGAAGTTGTCCTGGAGTACAGTCATTGTCGTGCTAAGACGCAAATATTCATCAATATAGTATTTCAATTAAAATTATCTAGCTACAGCAGATATTAGTTCTATTCTTACTGAAGCAGTATCAGTAGAAGTTCCGAGTAAAGTAGATAACTCTTGCCAAAGGATATACAATTTTGAAACGCATATAATAGCATGAAAAAAAATAAATCGATGACATGCACTAAATACGTACATTTATGTAGAATAATATGAATTACCATAATAACGTCCATTGTTCATTAATAATAATCCATGAATAAAACGTTAATATTTCAATTACACCTTGCCTTCGCCCTTTCATTTAACATTGCCGCATATCCCCTCCCATGCTCTATGCAAATGTAACAAGTACGAGTCACAAATATACAGAATATTCCCCCCAATACCGAATGGAAAAATTCCAATTTGCGTTAACGATAAGCTTGATATCTGTTGTGACTAAATGAATAAGAATTTTAATAAAAAAACGACATCACTTGTATCGCGCGAATTAGTCCATTACACAGACTCTTGAATATACCAGACGGCCAGAGAAGAGAGGTCCATTCAGAGCTTATAGGCTGACTATTAAGCGTATAATAGAATGGAAGAGGGCGGCGAAATAAATCCGTTTCCGATATCCTTTGTAATTTGAGATGATCGGCTTGCCTTGGCCGTATTGGGACAGAAACCGGTCTCTTACATGTGTCACCAGGAAGCAGCCGTGATCTGTCACGTGATTCGCCGGGTGAAAAAAGGTTCCGGGAGGACCGGTTCAAGTGGATTGTGAAAGAAGAAAAATAAGAGACGATGCTCAAGGGATGAGAGACTACATCGGCTTTTCGATCGATGAATATTCCATCTGAATGTGATTACTGAGAATTTCCTCTCAGTTGAAAGTCATACTTTTGCGTAAATAATAGTCCGTATTATTCGGTTCTGAGCGAACAAATAGTAAGCATTTAGAGTATCGCAATTGCGTGCAATTTAATCAAGATAGTCTGATCAGTGATATTTGACGTTATTATAATTGCTAATCTGTTTGATTTAGAAGAAGTGAAGGTATTTAAAATTAATGTGGCACGTAGTGTGTCTATCAGCAGACATGATGCATATTTAATACAACTGAATGAGAGGCCGTCAATATTTTTACATGCACTTGCTACATCGCATTATATGCGTATTGCGATTCTAGTGTACGTTAAAGTTATAGCGCGTCGATAGTTATTAAAATTATCGCGAATATTCTTGTGCATGTATCAGCAGAATATTACGATTGTACTAGCACTCTGAAAGTAATCAGAAAAATTTGAATCCATTTATTGATGCTATATTTCATGCTTGCTGGACATTGAATCTTTAGACACTGTACAAGAAAGTAAGGAGGAAATTGTGTGGATAATTCGATTCATAAAAACATTCGCTCGCAGTTGCTATGCAGTTCTCGGAAAATACAAATCCGAATAAACAATTTGGTAATGGCCCTTCGTTATTTTATGGAGAACTTTTAGCCCGCATTTTTAATAACTACCTTTCGATACCAACGAACTGTACAATAAAGTTAGTCATATGGTTGGACAAGTGGTAAGCAGAAACGGCTTGCGACTAAGCAGACGTGTTCGTTCTAACGATAAGGGAAATACGTATTGAAAATTCATAGCAAGATACAAACTAGAACCAGGCTGCTACTGCCCTGACATATTCTCAGGTCACGCGTAAGTAGAAACACTTCGTAATGGCCGTACGTGCCACACTATGCGTGCAAGTAGAAACGGTCCGCGCCCGGTCAGACGCCTTCTCTTCGGCATCCCATTAAGGCCAATTGCTGTAACTATTGTTACTCTACTAAAATAGCATAATAATATACACTGGCATATACTAATAACGTATACGTATATAACATATGTATAATAGCGTACACTATAATCTTATAGCGCGCCTGTAATAGCATTTCCACATAACATTGTTTGCAAACAACCAATTACTTTTGTCGCACTCTGAACCATAGAACACTTTCTGTCTCGCAATTGAAGTTACACAAAATCCGCCGGTTTCAGCCAAATTTCAACGATCGATATGAACGCGTTGTCAGGTCGAGTGATGTTCAAAAAAATTCGTGCGCGTCGAAATTCACAGGAATAATTCATCCACCGTAATATACCCTAATATCAAATTGCAGAAGATCCAGATCCATACGGGAGCATCCGCCGAGCAACCTAAGCATATTTCAAAGACGGAGAAGGAACGAATAATGGCGCTCATGGGAAGAAGAACAGTACGTGGCTCGCCGCGTACGATATAGCCTGGGCATAATGGTTGGGGTAGCGAGGTTGGCGGGGTTGATGCGGGGGTAGGAGGCTACGGAGATCGGTACAAAGCTTGCTAATGGACGTCCATTGCTCCCGTTAAAGATACGTCTACTTATCAGCTTAATGCGCACGCATGTAAAACAGCTGAAGCAGCGGATAAGGGAAAGAAGAAAAGAAATGGGACAACGAGCGCTGAAATTAGGATAGAATACGATAACAGAACGATCCACATTGGAATTCGTAGCGGGACAAAGGCAGGAAATTTAAGCGCAATGTATACAACGTTTCGTGTCAATTTTGTATCATATCTTTATTATTTGTGTTACCATAATGAAAACAGAAATGCACGGTTGGAGTTTCGAAAACAATCTTTCAGAATCTTATCTCGTGCCTATATAACGAGTTCAGTGAGTCTGCAAATAGGACTGACAAGGGAACGTCCCGATTAATCCGTCTCCATTTTTATGAAACTTAGTGGATATATTAAACAGGTCACAGTAAGGGGCCCATATTTTTTGATAGCGGCCCAGGCAGAAGTTCAGGGGTTGAAATCACCCCCGGAAAAAGATTCAGAATGTTCTTTTTCGTGAAGTATCTCAAGAACCCTGAGAGATGTTTTAAAAAGTACGGACGAAACTGGCATCGCTTCATTCCGTTTGCAAAACTGCGTAAAAATTTTGCTTGAAAAATCCATGGAAAAAATTTTTTTTAAATCGTAAAGCCATGCAAGTTTCGTTCGTACCTCATTTAAAATATTTCGCAGCGTTCTTGGTATATTTCACGAAAGCGAACATTCTGAATTTTTTTCAAGGTGCTATCTCACCCCCTGAACTTGCGACTGGCCCACAACAAAGAAATACCTCCTGTTTCCTGCATCCACCAGGTCTCGACGTTTCCTCGCAGGTTGAAGCGGTACCAGAACCCAGCGATCTTCCAACCCCCTGAACCGTACTGTCCCTCGCATTACCAAAACCAAAAACAACTTCGCGGCGAACGATAAACGCGCCCCTTAATTGCCGTTCGAACCGAGGCATTGAAAGAGTTGAGCGCCGGCCACGCTCGCCTCGAAAGTCAATCGGGGAGAGGAAAAAATGTCCTTCGAAACTTCATTGCCGACGGGGGCAAAGTGGTTCGCCGGCCAGATGGACGAGGGACGGATGGGACACGGTGGAAAAGAGCGGCAAGAAGAACGAGGGGCTGCCTTGCTGGAGATCCACGACGTCGACGACGACGGAAAACGACGGAAGGGAAAAGAGACGGAGAGAGGGTGAACGCGGCGAAGGCCGCGCACGGATGCTGCGTGTTCTCCATTTTGTCTTAACGTGGTGTATGCGGTTGCTAGGCAACAGCCCTTACGCTCCATTCATATATAATTCAGCAGCCAATGCGGGCCACGCGAGTCCGCACCCTCGCTCAGTCATTCGGCTCCGCTCCGCTCTGTGAAACGCTAAAACAGTAGCTCCGCGGTTATACAGCGCACGCACCTTCGCGTGCACGCATATTCCTTCTTCTTCCACTCTGTCTCTCCTCTCCCTCCCCTTTACCCTTCCCTCTCACCCATCCACCCCCCGCTTATTTCACCCTTAACTCGCCTCCATACCCGGCCCACCACCCTCTTCGGCGCCCCTCGCCGCGTCTATATCGCCGGCAGCGTTCACGGTCCTGCTTTATGCACTTTTCTACGGTTTACAATCTTAGACAATACCTCGTTCCGCTTTCTTTCCAGTTTTTTCTTCTTCTTTTTTTTTTGCTTCCTTCCCCTTTGGCCCCATCGTAGACGGTATTTATTGCCCCGAGATAGATTTCACGGTGGTGGACCGAGGAACGCTCGTTCTTGGTTTTCCTCTTGGCGTGTCCGCCACCGAGTCTCGGGGCGTTTTAAGATTTTACGGGACGCGCGTGGGCTGCACTTGTTCGAACGTAGGCTCGGTTTGTTGATTGCGCGTAGCTGTGAGAGAACGTTGAAGTCTGGCACGGGGGTTGTTGGTTTTCTTGTTTGGAGAGGGCAGTGGAATGTATGCTATCGAGGTTGTTCGATGAATGCTTTTGGATCAAATCGTTCGCAGTGTTGCTTTGTGCCGATTTTTTGATACTTGTGTTGTAGTGATATTCAGGGCGGGAAGATGCGGGATTCGTTTGACGTTGCTTCGAGAAATATAATTACTGAAGCAAGCAGGTCGTTAATATGTCAGCTTCACTAATTTGTCGTACTTGGGAAAGCAAGGTTCAGAATGTGCGGCACTTCGTAATAAATATTTCGATTAAATTTATTCGAAAGTTATATTTTTCTACTGGCAGAAAATGGATACACGACCCTTTCTGGAACGAATCGAACGAAACGCAAACATTTTGTACTCCACGACTGCCAGCCAAACTACAAAACCACTCATATAACTATCATTAAAAATACATTCACCAGCATTAAGCAGGCCCGCGTTCAAACAGCTCAGCTTCTAAATGTTCGTATACTAGTTCCCTGCAAATCCAAACTATGCTGCCGGATGAGCACGAAACGTTACATTCAAATCTGGTAATCTCCAAAACTCTGACGCAGTATCCGAAGCCGAAAGTTTGTTTAAAAAAAGGACCCCAGAAACATCCAGCAACGCCGGCTAATATCGAAGGCTACCAGCTGGAACCCGTCGGGTCGACTACGCGCGTCGCGGCGGACGTTTCTTTTATCGTCGCGGATGAACCGCGACGGCAACCGCGAGGAGCGTCGGGTCGTCCTCGATTGCGTTGGAAATGCGGGGGATAACTCTGTGCCAGGTTGGGCGACTCGTGACGGAAAGGGTGGACAAAGGGTGGACAAGTGGTTTCGGTGCCGATGGAACCGGTTCGATGCGTGCGTCGAAAAAGACTTTAATCCGAGCGTCAACAGAGGTATTACCGCGCATCGGTGGCCCCCGACCCTCTCTTCTCATCCCTTCATATTCCCACCTCAGCTCCCTTTAACCCCGACCATTGGCCACGTTATGGAGGCTAGCGAGCGAAGCGAGGAGTTGCCGTCCCCAGCTCGCTCGCCTCATGCCGTATTCATGGTTCATTATCATAGCGAATCATGGCCCATCAGCTTTTGATTGTCCGCCAGCGTTGTTAGTCCTAACTAATGCGACTGCAGTGACCACGATAGCGAGGACGTCCGGAATGTTGTATTAGAGGATAAGCATCGTACTCTCCGTCGCGGTTATTACATCTTTCCAGTCGATTTCGAGCTCTCCCTTTAATTCACCGTCACGCGAACGTTTTCTTTTTGCCGTTTGCCCCCCGGCCCCCTTTTTCCTTCTCGTGGAATTTTCGACACTCTGCATCGCCGGGCTGGTCCTTTTGTTTTCTCGAGGCGAGAGAACGCGAACGTACGCGCTGCCGGAGGGCAGGAGCGAAGCGACGATTAAGCGTGGCCAACTTTTTCGACCCGCTTCACCGGCTGGATGGAAACATCATTGGTCACAACAATTGTATACGCGCAACGAAACATTTGGCACTCAAGTAGAAGTTATTTATGTTTAATAGAAATTGTTGCGCAATGCTTTGGTATGGTTTATCGTCGAATAATTTCAATAATAGGGACGTAATTATTTAGTTACATTTGACGAGGCAAGTCAGTGTCTTTGGAATACATTTAAAGGTGAAACTTAAAAATGGTATAATAATTTTGTATATTTCCCAATAATACATTTTCTGTTTATTTTTGCTTTTTTGTTTAACGACGTCCGCGCCTCGTAATTTGCTATTGCCTCGCGGAACAAGGTAACTCAGTTTCTATTAGACAGTAGGAACTATTACTTGCATCGCGTATTCTTCTGATTTCATCCGAATACGGATCGCGTGAGCTTTAGAAGCAGGATCTTCTTTAATATGTGAGATGTTCCTTTAGTATCGTGTTCGATAAAAGGATACGGCCATAAAATCAAACAGAAAATTTTCTCCACTTCTTCTACATTATGCCAATACATCTGCATTATTTCGCTGATTCTGATTTCCTCCATTCTCTTTGTATATAAGTTTGCATACGGTGCAACTATGTAAAATATGTATTGCAAGTTTCTTAACGCTCTAACAGAAATGCGATAATACTTTATCCATGCTGCACTGTTTATATCAATAACAGCTATTAAGGGTAATCTAGCTATTTGTATCAAGAACGTTTGTATCAAGCAAGAACGCAACATTGCTGACAGAACAAAATTTCTAAGACATGTCTAACCCTTTAAGAAAATAATAAACTACAAGTACAGTAAATACAGTGCATGATGTATTACCACACTTCAGATACGTTTTATCTAAGTACAGAATTTGTCATCGACAGCAAAGTTAATGAACGAATGGACAACGATTAATGTGGAAAACTCCAGTTGAAAATATCACATTGAAAACAAAGCGCGTGCATTGAAATCAACCGTGTCGCAGCACGTCGCTCAGATCGGGGGAAATATTTTCACTTTCGGCGATTGAATAATTTTAGGAAAATGCGGTAACTGGGAGAAAATGTCGATCATATATTGCACGTGATGTACCGTGTGAAGTCGCCTGTTTGGGCGATCTAACTAAGTTGGCACCTCGGACGGACGCCAAACGACCTTTTCCTCTCTGTCTCCCATCACTGCACCTTGACTCCTGCTCGACCACAGTTTCGCATTAAGTATTCACGCTGAACCCAATTTACGTGCGAGCAGCGTTCTAGGAAACTGAGACCGTGGTACCATTTCGAATTCGACGAATTCCGAAGAAGAGCATCTACGAAAGCCTTTTCGGAAACCGCCTGCCGTTTGTTACCGCCGGCAGACAAGGGGTATTGGAAAATTTCTGCATCGAATATCGATCGGCTCCCCCTTCGACAATTGACGCAAAATAATTTTCAACGTATCTAGTACTAAAAATAGTTTCGTGTTACGTTTGGTATTAATATTAATATTAATGGCGGATGCGGTATGCATACAAATTTGTTGGTCTTTTTTTTAGACGTTTACTTTCTCCCAGTTTTATATTTAAGAGTTATTTATTATTGCCACCAACGGATAATGGATAAAACGGAAAGGTGTACAGTACCGTTTAAAATAGAATTCAAGTTTTAATAAATACGCTGCAGGGCATGTAATAATTGATGCGAGAATTAATTGTTGAACGTTATCGAAAATTATACAAATTGTGCTAATCGATAACTCGATATCAATTATAGATTTGATTTCATCTTGAGGTATTCTTAATAATATTCCCAGCTACGTATTTACAATTGATTTCAATGCGTAAGTTTTATAGTTAATGGAACGAGAAGATCGGTATTATTTTAATCAAACAATATTCAGATTAGTAATTTATTAGAATAGATAATAGTAATACCTTTCATCGTTGGAACCCCACTAGAAATTCCATATAAAACTCGTCTTTCAACCATTATACCTAGCAGATATTCCGTATAACGGTTGATTGAACATTTTCCACCACCTAAAATGATATCCAGCTGCAATTTCAGTCTGATTTCCGATGCGAGAGGGTTCGAGTGCTGGGATTTTCCTCGCTCATCCCACTCGAATCTGCACTCGAAGAACATCCCTAATGGGAACGGGCAATGGGTTGGGATGGGTTGACAATCCTCTAATTACTTTAAAGTAGTTTTCCATTCTCCAACCACCGTCACGATTATCGAGGGTTGCAAGAGAGAAATTTCAGTGTCCTCCAAATAAAGCTTGATTCGTAGATTTTTGTATCTCAAGCTTTATATGCCATTTTAATTCATCTTATTTTTTAACACTTGCTCGCATACTATGGCCATAAATTTTAACAAATGAGATACGCGTTTCGCCTAATGAAACGGAATTAACGGGAGATTAATGAATATATTCCTGCCGAAGTCGAAATTTTGCAATTAGTGTTGAAATGCTTTCAAAAAAAAAAACTTGGACGATAAATATGACGGTCCATCAATTGATAGAGAAGAATCTATCGAGTTAATGTAACTAACCGCATTCAAATCACCAATGCAATGGCAGTTATTTTCCTTTGAAGACGCAGCTACCGTGTAAATTTATGTGTAACAGGAGCATAAAGGTGTGACAAGAAATGAGTTCCGAGACCTTGACTTAAATGGAGGCGAGCGTACGGGTACTTGCTGCTGCTCGTTGATTATTTATTCAAAGGGTATTACGGGCTCCACTAATTATAATTTATATCATGGCAGTAACAACATCACATCGACTATACAGCTTCAGATGTGGGCACCATGTATACGAAAGTGCCAAGAAAACTTTAGAAACACTGTGCGCGGTAGCTACACCTCCGTTTATAAATATCTCGTTAAATTTCATGAATTTACTCCGCACCTTAAATTAATATAACAAACATTTTATATTTGTCCCTTGGATTTCTTTGCTACGCATCAATCTTTCTCGAAAGGCCACGAGTGTCTAAATAATTTTCTACTCTGTAATTATGTCATTTTTATTCCGTCGAGAACCTAGCAATAGGTCACTCTAAGTTCACACATAAATGTTAACTAAAAAAGATCATTTCTTAGATCTTTATTAAATACACCCACAAAAAATCAAACACAGTCGAATTCAACGTTCCAAATAATCCCCGCAAAGCTCTACTAAATGGAGGTGCAACCACCGCAATAATTACCCCCACAATTTCGAAACAGCATCGAAATTTAATCCAAATATAAAATCGTACGGTACAATACAAAATCTCAAATATTGTCACGAACGTAGACGTCTGTTAAAATTCCCGTTGAAACTACTATAAAACAGTGCCCTCGAAAAACGTGCCCACCTTACGCGCAGCCTAACTGCAACGATACATGTCGCATACGCGGATCTCCTAAAACCTGAGCAACCTCGAAACAGCACCCGCAGAACAGAGCATCGATCGAGCATTCTGTCCGCGTCGTGCCCGAGAATATACAACGAAAAGAAGTCGGAAAAACCGAGCAGATTCGCCTTCTGCGGAAAACACGAAAATCAGTCTCGGCGTTCAGCTTGATTTCGATCGAGCCCCACATAGGTAGACACAGGGAATGTGACAGGCACGAGAGCCAGGAGCATGTACAGCCAATCAGCGGTTTTTCCTAGACTGGCTGTCATTCAGTCAGCCAAGTGGAAGGACAGGAACGGCTTGTGGTTCGGCTTTGGCATTATTCATTATGCAGCTCACAACACGCCGTCACCTGCCACCGCAGTCCTGCATACACAGTCAGCCTGCCATTGACCACATACGTGTATCTACGGTACGTGTGTGTTTCTGCTATATTAGCAGCGTCTAACAAGAATTTTTTCCGGGTTACACTTTGATTCCAGCTTGGACGGTTCGCGGCGACGATTCATTACCGCTGGATCTCGGTCGACAATAGGTGGTATGCAGCCCCCCCAGGGTTTTCTGTAGTATGTGTTTCCCGTTTGGTGTTCCTATTCGTTTCAAAATAACTCGGGGGCAGTTAATCGTCGACCGTCGTTGAGCGGAAATAAATTATCGCGCCGACGTCAATGTTTGGGTAATTGTTTTGCGATGGAGGAGACGGAGGTGTTGCTCCTTCGGTTCTCGTATTGGAGAAACGATCGGGGTAAGCGGATGTACGAGTTTGCAGATTCTCTTGCTATTTGTTAAATATGATGCAGGGATAAATAAACATTTCAGAGGACTTAATTGTAGATGAATGTTTGATTACACGCGAATAGAAAATATAAGAAACAGCAGTTTCCTTTTAAAAATTGCACTTCTCGGGTGTACTGTAACAAATTCATAGTTCGCATCAGAGGTCTTAAATATTAAACAACAGAAAAGTATAAATAAAGACTTGTATATACCAAAAACAAGTTAGTAAATGTTGCTACTAAAATGTTTCAACTTGAAAATAATAAATCTATGATTGTAAAATGTACAAAATTGTATTTGTTAAATAAAAATGTTTACACCTATGGTAACAATACGATGTATAAAGGACAGGAATTTCTAAAATGCCTGAGTACATCAAAGTGACTGAGTGGCAGCTGTCACTGTATTTGTACGTGCGAGGGGTGAGTGTTTTTAAGGGTGACCAGTCCGTGGCAGAGGAAAGTTTCAAAGTTTAGAAAGTACAGAACTGGGAGAAGGTCTAAAGAATTTAAAACAAGCACAGTGAAAATGTTTGATGAGGAAATGGAAAAAAAATGGTCTATTATAGTTTTCTTAAAATCATTTACCAGGATTGGCCGAAGTTGCTGCGAATTACAGCTACATAAAATTAATGCAAATTATAATACAATTCAATACCGTCAGTACTGTTACAAAATTAATCGGTGCCTATTTAATACAGTGCTCAATCTTCAAAAAACATACTCATACCTCCATTAACTCTGCACAAATCTCGCTTGACAAAAATTCCATCGTGGCGTGATTTATCCCTATCTCGTGTACACTCAGAGAAACCAAATTGTTCCAGTGCCCGCTCCGAAGAAATGAACAGAAACAAAAAACCCATCCGCCGTTCCAACAACCACCCAACTCGCACCCAACATTCTTTCAACGCCCATGTAACAAAGGGGCCCGCTTCGGTCGGCCAAAATTGACTAAATCACAATTTTCCATAAGCTGATTGACGTATGAAAGAATGGTAAGCCATGGAACGGATAGGTGGCCCGGGGGGAGGATGGATAATACGTACGAGCAGGAGTCGTATTGGCAGCGTGTTGCTTCCGCTGCTAACAGCGCAGCGCCTCCCCGTTACCGATTCCACTGGCAATATGTTTATACTAGACTGATAATGAATTCATGCTGTGCACGGGGCAAGCTACTTGTGAACAGGTTGCAGCAGCATTACAGATCGGATCGCGCAGATGCTCTTTTGTCGGCAGATGAGTGAGAGCCCAGGGGATGACGGTGGATGATATCAGATCTGTCGGGGTCGAAGCAAGAATCGAGGGTATCGAAGGACGCACGGGTGTGTGGTGCCCGTGTGACTCGATTCGCGTGTGTAGACGCAACCGGGAGATCCCACGGGTCCCAACGGGGAACCATCCTCGGGGCTTAATGACAATTCCGACTATTCTATGCCGCTCAAACGCTCGTTTGCGCTTGTTTGTATGTATTATGATCATTTGTAGTTAAGCCGATGCACTTGGGTTTTGACCAGATCGTGCGAGCCCGTCGCGTCCAAGTGAAACAGAGTGACGCGAAAAGAGCATACGTATTCGCAGTGTATCGTTTAGAGTCATGTTATGGTTTTCGTAAGAGAGAAAGGAAGATTTTGGAAATGTTCACGGGAGAACGGTACAGATTGGTTACTGTTTTGAATGTATGTGTGTATGTGAAGGATTGAAGTTATATTTGCGGTGTATTGAGTGATAATTGATTGTTTAAATGCGTGATACTCGTTATTCGAATGTGAGCGGTGAAAGAAAAGTTCGATTACATGTGGTATAGATAGATCGAATAACGGCGGTTTTACATTTTCATATGATATAGTCGTACTAAGTTTTTGGAAACACCGTAAATTTTCATTTCAACGATTTTATTATTTCTTTGTAATTTTATAAGGGTAAGCGTGATAGAGTAATAATTGAAATTCATCGTTGCAAATATCCTCAATGATAATATTTACGATTCGTATAGTACATTTACAATTTGAAATCTGCTCGTACTAATATGACATAGACTTATCTGCATTATACATATATATTTGTATTATACACTTAGCTGTTACAAAGTGAAGTGCATCATGAAGTCCAGTTATATTTACAGTTTATTAACAGTTATTTCACAGTAATATTAAAATTGTAACAAGTCCATTACGTATTCAGTTAATTCAATAATTAATAATAACATTAATGCAATTAGACAAGACAACTAATAAAAGTACAAAAATGCAAACAAATCGTAAACAGTGACTTACATTTTTATGCAAGCACTAATAGTGATATACTGCAAGTAAAAGATACTAATAATTTCACATACTTGTGTTTGATCGTTTTTGCTAATGTTACTTGCAAATGAACAAATAATAATCACCTTTACATTAAGTTATGCAATAGGTATTACACAGATTTTATTTGAATAAATCGAAACATCCTGCTGATAATCAATGTGTAAAAGGATTCAGGGCGCTTATAGGTCAATTAATAGTAAAGTATCTTATGTTTAAAAAATATACGATGTAAAACTATAATAATATTAAGAAAAATACCGATTTAAAAAAGTAAACTGTCAATTTATCGCTTACGAAAATGTTATAATAGAAAATTACTTAACTGATAAATAATTTCATTATCAGTAGTCGATCAAAATTATTTTGTCCGATATGAGAAAGCAAATTAATTTACTATATAGTACCGATTGTACCAACTACCGATAAGAGATATAAGTTATCATCTAGCATGGAACAGAAAATTCAGTACAATAATATATCGAATAAAACTTAATTTACATTAATTATTTCTTCATACATTTTTTTTAAATCTTCTTTAGAAAAATGATCCCATTTGTGATTAGCTTCCTCTTCAGATGGAAGTACGTCTTTTACTATATCTTCAAATTTATCCAGCGGGCAAAATTCATCGCATCCCGGAAGCTTGTAAGTTCTCAGTTCTTCCGTTCTCCCCGACCAATATAGCATCTATGATAAAGGTAAAACAATGTCAGAACAATAAATAAATATCAATAAAAAAAACCTTAAAAAATGCTACACATCTATCAAACAGAAACGGATTAATTTGTATTCTATTCTAGAAAATGTAAGCAATATATAAAATCGATACTGTAACTTCACGTTACTGTGTACATTTTATTCAATTATTTCCAATTCTTATTTATGAATGGGATATAATGCTACTCAGAGTTTCATTTCTATTAGTATCGCGGTAGCATCGATTTCTGCGAATTTTTGCCCACTCATCAATATCACGTATTACAACTGTACTCGCGTTATCATATCGTATCAAAGAAATTGACTTCAATAGTATCATGCGCTTATCGTGAATAATTACCCTGACATAAGCCTTGCCGTGCTGATCCCTTAATTTCTCGATTATAATCGCACATCCATACGGCGGTAAATCGGGCTCATTTAAATCCAATGCTCGCGCAACGGCAGCGATATTTACTTCATGCCCGCTATACAAGTAAATCTTTCTTGGTCTGTCCCGTTCTTCATTCAATTTAATGTTGTCAATGAATCTTTTGATAAGAGCGCCTCCATTCAGGCGTCGCAAAAATGGCGTATACGAACGGATTTCGTATTCTATCTTCACGATGTCTTGAAACTTCTTATAAATTTCGTCGGTACACCAATCTGGTATTGGGATATTCATGGTTTTCTGCGGAATTATTTTCATGAACGACAATATTTAATTACGTATTTCGAAATCAACAATGTTCAATGCGAAAGAAGAAAAAAATACAATCGCAAGCTCTCCTGAATATTGAGTTTCTTTTTACTTTCGACTTCTTTTCCTTTCTTGTATTATAATACACAACTTCGCATACCTGTGCTACCAGCTGATTATATATTTCATACACTTGATTTGTTCTAATTACATTCAAGCCCGTCTTTTTGCTAAGCAGCTTGAAGAAATCGCTGTACAGCGATACTTTTTGGAGAATTTCCTCGTTGCATCTCACTTCTTCTACAGCTTTTATATACCTGTAGGGGAAACAATTTAATTATCAATTAACTGCAAACATCGGAAGCATTGCGCACAGAGGTTTCTCCGGGGCAACGAATTCGTTTTCTTCGTTCATACTGTTATTACATAATATTACACTTACAGCGGAGAAAAGTCTGGTTTCATTAGATCATCCACTTTTTCTGGCATGTAATGCGTTGGTATAGGCATCCACGGTAAATCTTCATTCCACGTTTGCGATGTGCTTGGCTTATAAAGGCCAGCCAACACCAATTGAAGAGACATTTTCGTACGATCGTGATCCGAACTGAAAGCGTATACATCGCTTGGATGATAAATATCCCCTAACAATTTATCGTAACGGTCCCTCAACATTCGTCCAATTCGATATTCCGTCATTTTTCCATCCTGAAAGCAAGTTACAAACATTGACTTATTCAAGTTTTCCGCTTATGTAGTAGTCATTGGTACTTACGTTCGTCAGCTGAGCAAGACCCCACGGTTCGTAAATCGATTCGTCAAGAGGATCGAGCGGCCACGTTTCTTTCTTACGCGGTGTTCTTTCTCCATGTCTGAACAACTGAACAAATTTGATAAAGTACGAATAACAGCGTGGGAAAGTAACAAGTGTAATAATCGTGTAGCAATTTGGTCTAAAATATTTTCTTATTTTTTGTTATCATTGCGTGCTACGGATGAAACTTTTACTGCGCTAATCTTGTTCCGTCGTAGTAATTGTATAATACAGAAACGATTTTTTATAAAAAAAAGGAAATGTGTATAAATATATTGAAACCTTTACTGACGTATTTGTTGCAATTTAAAAAATATACCACCGATTATCAGTTAAATGTTGTAATTGTAAGTAAATGAATGAAACGGGCAGAGAATTGTACTTACCACCTGCACCAATTCTACGCAGAATTGCGCGTTTGCTAAATGACAGTATACACCTAGTAAAAGAATGGTCACCGTTAAGAAGAATTTTGCGCTAGACATATTATTTAAGAGATGGAGAAATATCTGAAACTGAAACTTTAAAATAACTGTGCTTGAAACGTTTGACCGTAGAACCGTCACTGCATGCGCTATTTTAAAATGAAGCGACACTGGACTGTTACTCAGTGACCTTTATCATTCCAGTTCCTCCACACTCGGGCTGGTGTTTCAACTTGCGCAAGTTACTTTAAGTTAATCGTAATAAAAACAAAAGTGAGAAATGAAAGTAATGAAATAAAGATTCTCCATTTCGCAGACAAATATATGTATGCACATCGGCGAAAATATTTCAGTTGACAATTTTTTTAATTAAACATGCTGATTTATAGCTTACAACATTGTATAGAATGATACGATAATTTGTTCCATTGTAGAAGTTTAATTTAGTAAAAATGCAACGGCATATTGGCAAATATATAAACAATAAATATACAGTGTATTAACAACGTGGGACAGGACGATGTGTTTGAAGATCGTACATATGCAGTTATGCAAAAAATTGTGCGCATGTTTATGCGAAAAGGTGTCAGGAATGTAAATAGCAAAATACATATTTGAGAACGACAGCGCATTAGTAAATTGATTAAATAAGTAATAAACGGTCTTAAAAATAACATAGCATTTTTTGGTTTTATGTAAACATGCAAATGACAATGGGGAAGCGTTAGTATTTTGTTGCCAATGGGACAAAATTGAACGTAAACTAACTTTTCAAATTGCACAAATTTTTAATGGTTAAATAATGACATTACTGCAGGAACAGTTACGCGAAATCTATTTGAATATACAGTTACTACCAAACAAAAAACACGATCGTCCATTATCTGCAACTGATAGCATTTGTGGCAAAATTACTAATAAGGAGAAACCAATTTAGCACTTGTACAGGAAATCATTATTATAAAACTATATTCGAAAAGCAGATATTTTCGTTATCTATCATTTCATTATACGCTGCAAACAATAGTTAACAAATTTTTCCAACAACAATCTATGATACCCCCGGTCGAGAAAGGAAGGGAATATTATCGCACATTGATGAAGGATTTACATGTAAAAGGATCAAAATAAATCGAAAAACAGTGTGCTAAATTTGATCGCGGAACGTTCCTCGCAAATTAGTAAAGATATATCGATTGAAACAATTTGTCGAACAGTAAACAAATAATATTCTCATGGTAATGTGGCTTGGCAAAGACCGTACGTCTCAAAAACAAATAAGCTGTTCGAATTTCTTCTAAAACATGTATAAACTACGATATAAACTTTTGGAAAAGTATTATCTCTTTCGGTTAAATGGAAATCACTTTATTTGGTCGTGGCGATAAGAAACAAATCGCCTGTAGACAAACAAATATAATGAATCACAAACAGGACATGTACACAATGATGAAGCAGGAATGGAAAATGTAGTGTTATATAGGTTTAGAGCTGTACATATAAGGTTTTGTAGGATAAGAACATTGAATTAATCTGAATACATTGACGGACCAATAATTGAAATTAAATGTTTAAATATTCAGAACAAAAATTTGTAATCAATCTGCACTGAAATTGAAAATGTGTATGAATTCGATTTTCAACGGGATAATTGTCCAAAATTTGGAGCGTACATAACTCAAGAATAACTACTATGTACGGTGGCAAAATTGTTTTCAAAAAAACCTTCTCGCTACCTTTATTTTTCTGACAATTTTCACGTTCTACGCGTGGCTCAATTCTGTCGGTAACCGTGCCTAAATGGCTTGATAAAAATATCTTTTGCGTGCTTCTGAGTAATATTCAGTGTGCGGCCTAGATAATAAGAATAAGCAAACGCAATTCATCTTTGCAAAATTTACACAACTTCATGATATGCAGTTTTAAGCAAAATTATCCGTTTCGTATTATTGCGTATGCACTGTAACATTTACAGTGGTTTTCGACAACAACAAAGTCACACAATGTATTTGAGTGAACACTGTGCATTTGTTCTGTCGTGAAAACTTCATGTTGGGAGCTCCAACTAGAATTTGTATTATCCGTGATACACTCAGAGGATTATGTAATGAATTGCAAAGTTGATAGTATACTAAACGTAACAGAATAGTAAAGAATCATCACTTCTGTGGATGGTTTGTGTCTTACGTACTCATATCTGAAAGTGAACTTTACTCTTGAAGACGCACACACACGCTTTCCCCAGATAGCCACAATATAAACTGTTTGACACTTATTGTTGAATTACGATACTCGCGAAGAATAATCCGTTAAGCTGCCAGTATAATCTATACCCTATCTTGCTAATTTATTATGTAATCTGTAGTTCCTAGCAATCAAAATATAACATAACCCGCCAAGGATTTTGAATTTATTTAACTGAAAAATATGGTAATAAATGTAAATAGGCACAATTATTTATACTTTCGTATAGTTCACTACATTGCCGTATATTATTTTGTTCCGATACCTTTACCTCTTGTAGGAACTATAAATACACATATTTCTACCAATGATTCAGCATTATTATTATTAATCAATAATTGAATGAATGCAAAATTTGTTATAGTTATAAATACCTACAATTGTATAATGATTTTAGAACAAACTATTAAAAGTATATTCGTTACTACATATATTCTCTAGTTGCAATTTTATTTATGTTACTAGATAAACCTGCAATTTGACAAAAATTAACACACGTTTCTATTGCTTAAATAACGTTCCTGTAATATATTCTCACAATATTTTGCTTGTACTCTTTTCTAAAAAAATGAGTGCATATATTCATATGTGATTTTATATATAGCAAAACACACATACATATATGAAGGGATACAAAAGCACATTGAAAAGTTAAATCAAATTGTAATTTGCAATTTTTATATATAAAGTGTAGGAGAAATTATTACTTATAAAACAAACATCGTTTATGTAAAATTTTGGATGAATAGCAGTGACTCCACAATTAATAATACCGCATCGAATATTAATATCGCAATATGTTTTCCTCAAAAAAATTCTCTATATAAACTTGTACGATTGAAAAAGAGAAATTTCAATTCATAATTTAATTTTCCATTCTCCAATATTAACAAAGAAAGAAATAGTAATAATTACACGAATTTTAAATTAATTTATTATTGGCTTACTCTGCCGCGTAAAATTTGAATTTGAATATTCATGTACGAGCGGCACCTACGCGCTATCTACCGGCAATATCAAGCATAACGCCAGTTGCAATTTGAATAGTTCTCGTGGTGTAGAGTTCCACACAAAAAAAGGAAGGGAAAATATGTAAAGTTTTGTAATTGAAAGTATTTTCCTACGTGTAACTTGTGAATATTATTTCCTTTTGCGAACGACCACCTGTACATCTCACACCATGAACTTTAATCTCGAGAAAATCAGGAACCAAGGTCAACGATTCTTAAGGTAAGAATTTTACACATGGTTCTGAATTTTTTCAAAAATTTGTCACATCGCAGTACATAGATTTGATTAAGATTGACTCTATCTCTTCGGTTATTATATTCCAAGCAAAAATATTACATTTTCTAATAAGGCTGCAAAATTTTATTTAATATCAAAGAAGAATCGAAACTCGGTAGACGTTGCCAACTTTTATGAGGGATACGTTCGTTGGATATTATTCAAACCATCGAACTTATCTTTCAGTGCATAATTTATTAAAAAATAACAAATGGTTTATGCTTTACAGTATTGAGTTGAACAGCTTATTATTGCAATGAATCAAAGTTCGTACTTATATAACTATATAAAAATAAGAGATACTTTTAGTGTCTCTTAAAAGGGGGATAAAATCCTTTAAATTGAAATCTAACAAGTCAATTTTGTAACGGAAAAATGCATTCTTTTTAACTATCATATTACATCATGTATATGTATGTGATGAATGTATATGACGTTAGAAAATTAAGATTTGGAAATATATTATAAAAAAAATTTGCATTTCTAGTAAATAATTATTGAGAATATTATATTATAAAATGCAGCACGTTTACAAAATAAATTATAATTTTTGCTGATATAACGTGCCTATATATATTTTTATCGCAACTCGTTTCTAATAAATCTTGTACTCACGCCTCCACATGTAGCGCAGGGTAGTAACTCACAATCAGAATTTCAGAACACTGTGTTGAGCGGCTTCATACGAACACAATAGCCTAGGTTACGTTCAAAAAGCCGCGGCAAATTATTGTAAATTACAACATTGGGACGATACTCTATTTATAAACCGTGAAAATAATCAGTGAAAATTGAAATATTCTATTCGATTTCTGTGGAAACTTATTTCATATACTTTCACTGTTAAATCCGGTGAATAAGTTTCTAACCTCTTTAACGGTGTTGTATATCTATCAGACATATACCATTGAAGATTCATTTTTTCTTCGCGGCGCGACGAAAATAGACAGTGTTTATAGATATAAGAAAACAATGAACATTGCTCAGTATCACACAATTGTACAGAGTTACACGCTAGAATATGATCTATTTGTAAGTGATATGATATTCTAAGAATACAATTTTGATCTATTCTTTTTCTATACACTTGCATAATAATTGTAAATTTATAAGAAGAAACGAAACAAAATGTCTACAAAAAGAAAGCCAGATACACAAGTACCAGCCGAAGAGAGTGACTTATTGTCGATTAGACCGCTTGGCGCTGGTCAGGAAGTAGGACGATCATGTATCATGTTAGAATTCAAAGGGAAGAAAATTATGTTAGACTGTGGAATACATCCAGGTTTATCCGGCATGGATGCATTACCGTTTGTAGATTTAGTGGAAGCGGATGAAATTGATTTACTGCTGATTTCCCATTTTCATTTGGACCACTGTGGTGCTTTACCATGGTTCTTACAGAAGACCAGCTTTAAGGGACGATGTTTAATGACGCACGCTACGAAGGCCATTTATCGTTGGCTATTATCCGATTACATTAAAGTCAGTAACATTGCAACGGAGCAAATGTTGTATACTGAGTCAGATTTAGAAACAAGTATGGACAAAATAGAAACAATTAACTTTCACGAAGAGAAGGATGTATTTGGAATAAAATTTTGGGCTTACAATGCCGGCCATGTATTAGGCGCAGCTATGTTTATGATAGAAATAGCAGGTGTTAAAATTTTATACACCGGTGATTTCAGTCGGCAAGAAGATAGGCATTTGATGGCTGCTGAAATTCCAAATATTCACCCAGATGTTTTAATTACTGAATCTACTTACGGTACGCACATACATGAGAAAAGAGAAGATCGAGAGGGAAGATTTACGAATCTAGTTCATGAAATTGTTAATAGAGGTGGGAGGTGCCTAATACCAGTGTTCGCATTGGGTAGAGCACAGGAACTTCTGCTTATATTAGATGAATATTGGAGTCAACATCCTGAACTCCACGAAATTCCCATATATTATGCATCATCTTTGGCAAAGAAGTGTATGGCTGTTTATCAGACCTATGTAAATGCAATGAATGATAAAATAAGGAGGCAAATAGCTATCAACAATCCTTTTGTATTTAAGCACATTTCCAACTTGAAGGGAATCGATCATTTTGAAGACATTGGACCGTGCGTAGTAATGGCTTCTCCTGGTATGATGCAAAGTGGTTTATCCAGGGAACTATTTGAATCTTGGTGTACGGATGCAAAAAATGGTGTTATAATTGCTGGTTATTGTGTAGAGGGGACATTAGCAAAGACCATTTTATCGGAACCCGAAGAGATTACAACTATGTCTGGGCAAAAGTTGCCACTGAAAATGTCTGTTGATTATATATCATTCTCTGCTCATACAGATTATCAGCAAACATCAGAATTCATACGAATCTTGAAACCGCCGCATGTTGTACTTGTGCATGGAGAGCAAAATGAAATGGGAAGATTAAAAGCCGCTTTACAAAGAGAATATGAGGATGATCCCAATACAACAATGGAAATACATAATCCTAGGAATACAGTTGCTGTAGAACTATATTTTAGGGGTGAGAAAACAGCTAAAGTAATGGGCACACTGGCAATGGAGACACCAAAACCAGGGCAGACATTATCTGGAGTACTGGTTAAGAGAAATTTCAACTATCATATGCTGGCACCTTCTGACTTGTCCAAATATACAGACATGAGTATGAGTCAAGTTATTCAAAGACAGAGTATATACTTCTCTGCATCATTACCAGTACTGAAGCATTTATTAACACAAATTGCCGGAAGTCTGGAAGTTGTAGATGACAAAAAATTACGTATCTTTAAAAATATTGATGTCACAATCGATGGAAAAATTGTTACTATGGAATGGATCGCAACACCGGTAAATGATATGTATGCGGATTCAGTTTTGACTGCTATACTCCAAGCTGAGATGATGGAACAACCACCCAAAGTATTACCTGCCCCCACAAAAATGGATAGGATGCATTTCAAAGAGTGTTTGATAGAAATGCTGCAAGAAATGTTTGGCGAAGATTCTGTTCCCAAGATTTTTAAAGGGGAGAAATTGTATGTAACTGTTGATGGGAAGAAGGCGCACATAGATCTATTGAATTTAGAGGTGACCAGTAAAGAAGACGAAACTTTTCAACAAATAGTACAAACAGCAGTAACAAAATTACATCAATCACTAGCACCTCCCTGTGATACAATTTAACAAATACTTTTTTACAGTTACACATTGAATATATTTCATATAAAATTATTATTATGTTTATTAATATAACATGTTGAACAAAGACTTTTATTTATTGTACAATTCAGTGGTATTATACAATACAATTACTTGCGCATTTTTATTAAAACAATGACAACATTGATAAGTAAAAATATAAAATTTAAGTTAGTAAGTAAACAGTAATACCTTTGAAGACTACATTACAGTTTGATACTGTTTACAATATCATTAAAATGGTAAACGTTGTTAACAATACTAGATTCAGTAAATATGATGGAACACGTAAAAGTGATTTCTGTTTAATTTCGCGGTATACAATCATTTGGTATAAAATATTGATGTTATTAAATCTACAATTTGTTATCTCACTTTATGGTATAAGAAAATATGAGAATAAATAAGGCAGATGAATATGTACAATTCGTATCATGGTAAATGTTTGCAAAAGCGCAAAACATTACAAATTAAAAATTAATTTATACAGTAGAAATTTCGGACGTGATTTGACTACTATATCAATAAATGTAAAATATGTATATAAACCTTATCCATATAAAAAAGAAATTAATAGATCGATATCAAGGATTATATTCAGAAAGATCTCCCCATGCCGGCCCAACTCTAAGTTTCACAGGCAATGGTACTGCAAGGTGGCATACCTGCTCCATTGATTCCTTTACTATTGTTGCCACTTTTTTTAAATCATTCATATTTACCTAAAGCAAGAAAAGAAATTCTAATTATTTGCTGGATATAGACAATGTCGTTAAAAACCTATATTTTCATGGTCATAAGTTATAGAATGAGAGAAATGTTGCCGAGCACATACCTCATATAAAAGCTCATCATGAAGTTGTAACACTAAATAACCGCCCCTTTGTTGCGTTTCCCTATTAGTACTTCTTAACTTACGAGTGGAATTCGTAATAGGTATAATACCTGTTGTAGGAAATTCGTATCGCATTCTTTCTTCTATATTCACCATTGCTTTTTTAGCAATGTCAGCGGCGGAACCTTGTACTTTCGTATTTATCGCTTGTCGTTCTGCTTGTGCTATACAACAGAGAGACAGCAATGATTTATTTGTAAATATCTAAATAACATTAAGAAGAATGTTAGGAAGTATACATCTCTCTGCAGGATTTGAACTTGATAATTCAGGGAACGGGCGTCGTCTTTCTAGAATAGTTGTTATGTATCCATTTGTACGCGTCTCCTCTAATACATTATTCATCCATTTAGATATACCTGGATATGCATTCATGAAAGATTCTAAAAATTCCTTGGCTTTGACTTCATCTATCGATAGACTTTCTGCTAGCGTTTTCACCCCCATTCCATAAATCATTCCGTAACACAATTGTTTCGTATGTTGACGCATCTTATCATCTACCTTTTAAGCAGTACATATTTGCTTAATATTAGAATGCATAAGAGTTGTTTTTCATTAATCAATTGTTTGTTGTGAATTTTATATACCTGATCTTCAGACACGTGATTCCAACTGGCCGCAATATTTTTAAAAATGTCACCAGACTTTCGTATAATGTCGCATAATGTATAATCCTTCGAAAAATGTGCTAATATTCTTAATTCAAGTTGACAATAGTCTGCAGACAACAAAATATTGCCCATAGCTGGTATAAATGCCATTCGAACGCTAATCGTAAAACTATTGTCCTCTGAACTAAAATCCTTCGGCACATTTTGCAAATTTGGTTCATGCATCGAGATTCTACCAGTTAATGTACATGTAACACAATTCCCGTGAATGCGAGGACCGTGTTGTGCCAAACTTAAAACTGGATAGACAATCTAGACGTTTTGTTAAATTTTCATTCAAATAATGGTATTTTAAATAATTTAAATCGGACGTGATATAATGTATTAAAAATGTAATAATTATAGTTGTTCCCTTTAATGTTGTACTAACTTTAGATTGAGTTGCATTTAATTTGCGCCACGACATAACAATACTAGATATTGGATGGTCACATTGCCCTAATACAGCTTTATTAACTGTAATCTTCTTCCCTTTGTATAAGCCTAAAACCTGTACAATTCAAAATGTAATAATTAAATGCAACTAATTATACGAAAAGTAATTTATATTAATGATATATGTACAAACCTCGCCAACTTCTTTGGACGACGAGAAATTGAATCTTTTCCCAAAAAACCCATAAGCTCGTTCTTCCAATGATGTCATTTCTTGTCGTATATTAGCGGATAGGTCTTGTAATGATTTTAAAGATACTCCAAGACCAGTTAACTCCATACAAGCTAGTAAGGTCACGATTTTCATTTCAATATCTATAAATATTTTTTCGAATCCCGTAAGAGTGCTGTATAAAATGGATAGACTACCTATAAAATATTCAACTACACTATTTACTACCTTTAAACGTGTATAACAATGTTGGACTTAGTTTCACTAATTCATCTAATAGTACATCTGTTATGTGCCATGTAAGAACAGCTTCTGCAGATGCCCTAAATTCACCAGGCATTGCACTTTTTAAATACAAACCAGGACCTACATCCGAACAGGCACCAACCTTTTTAGTTATAAAGGATCCTTGTGGAAAATATTCATTCACCTGTTTACAATTTAGATACCCTTTTAAATATAATACTTCTAATCAAAAACCGATATCAAAATCATATGTCAATGTATACTGCTTACCATTTCACTAAATGTTTTTTCATAAATGCTCCCATCATACAACCAGTTTGCCACTTTTGGGTCTAAGAATTGACAAGTCGCAGTAATCCCACAACAAGCGTACAGAGTTTTAAACATTTCCTTAGTTGCGAAACATTTTACATGTAAAAGCGTATTAGATAGCATTTCCTTCAGTAGTTTCAGTTGATCTTTGGCTGGAACCTTTAAATCTGTAACCGGACAGTTTTAGAAATGATTGTCAAAAGAAATGGTAGCAAATATAGTTTCTATACCTTGATCGTTCGAAAAGGATATATAATATGCAATATTGCTTTCCCAGGCAATTGCAGCGCCGGACAATTTCTTGTCATTATGTACGTAACTTTCTATTTTCTTGGATCTTCTCTTTTTTCCAGAATTCACGGCACCAATTACCTTGGTGCCTATACTAGTTGCTTCATTGTTATAAACTTCACAATTTAAAGCCAGAGCTACATATCGTTTCTGCATAAGTTCACGTTTAAATAAATTGAACGTTCCTCTATCACTCCCTACTTTAATAATGTTTAATGTATGCCAATTCGTCGTTTCATTTACACTGGCTGCAAAATCATTAGTTTGAGGGCGCGTTTTAGAACTTTTGCGAGGTTTCTTTAAATTAATTTTAGATTTTAGTGCAGGCGTTGCCGTTTTTCTAGGTGTATCCTCGTCCGAATTTGAAATGACACTGTCTGTGCTATAATTCTGATTAGCTATTATGTTATGTGCAAGTATATCTTTCAATTTAGGCTTGATCTTGCACTTATTAATATCAAGCCTGATTGGAATGGCACTTGCACTTTTTTTATCATCAGGCGATTGATTGGAAATTTTTTGAGTGCACCTCCTCTTCTTTCTTTCAGAACATAATTTACTTCGCATCTTAATACTTGTAGCAGGTGAATTCATATTTTGTGATGGAGTAATAATATCATCTGAATCCGATTTATTTGAATCCAATGATGATAGGCGAGTTTTACTGAAAGCAATAACACGAGCTACAGGAGATTGAGCAGCTGGTGTGTCCTTAAATTTACGTTTTTGTGATACCTTCTTTAAATTATCGAAAGCACCCCCAGGATTTTCTAAATTTGTTTTGGATCTGTGTTGTACCTCCGATTTGGAATTAGTTGCCAAGGAAGTTCCTACAATATGTTGTGCGTTTATATTTTTAATGTTTCTGATCTGAGGTATAGCTGATGTATTTTCTTTATTTTTATCTTTTATTTGATTTATTTTTTCTGTCAACTTGTTCGTTTCGTTCCAAGAATCATCTTGCCACGAAAGTGCAGTATTCTTTGCCTGTGTATTTGTAAAATTTAAAAATGTCTTATTCGTAGTTTTATCTCTTTCCATTTGCATTTCTTTATTAACACTGCAAGTAGTTTGTAATTTTGGGTTTCTTTGAATCTCGGAAATTGCCTTCGGTTGGGGTGATTTATTGTCCTCAAACTCTGAGAAATTTAAGGAATCAACAATATTTTGTTCAAGAACGTCGCAAATTTGTGTATCGAGATTTAAGCTATCATCAAATAGATTAGGACTAATAGAAGCTGGTGGTTTATCGCTTTCAAAACTGGATACACGTGCAACTACTGCTTCATCCGAAATTCTTATCTTTTTCCCAGGTATATTAATTACGTTTTGTGTATCGATTATTTTACGTGTACCAATAAGATTTTGAGTGCGAGTAGCTCTATTGCTATTGAAACTAATTAACGATTGGCTATTTCGTTTTTCCTGAGAATCGTGTGAGATTTTTGGACTACTGTCTTCAAAAAAGTCAGATGAAATTTTTCTGTCAGCAGAATTTGTAAAATCTGGAATATCGATGTGCAATAGTTGATCGGTTAGGCTAGTATTGCCATTTTCTCCTCCTTGCAGTCCTATATTACTTTCTAGATCGCATATAGAATCCATAACATTTTTCGTGATAGTTGTGCTAATATCTGAAATGTCTAATTGCAATAGTTGATCAGTAAGTTTAATATCATCGCTCTTTCTTGCTTGCGTTGTATTATTGTCTAGATCACATGTCAGATCTTTAATACTTTCCGTAACGTTTGCGTTCATTTTAGACGCCTCATGGTCAAGGATATTATGATTCGCTGTGTTTTGTTCCGCATTAACTGAACCTATACCATTATTTGTAGTCTGTCTAGGTGATAAATATGAATTTTTTGCATTCCCATCTTGAAATATATTTTTCGTTGAATTAATTTCATCTCCAGAATTATGAATAGTTTCGGTTCTTATATTTACAGACGTGCTATTCTGCACGCGTAAGCTTACTTCAGCATTAGATGCGTTCGTAATGATAGACTGTTCGTTTGGTTTCCAGGACATATCTTGCAATCCAAGTTGATTCTGCGGCGAATACAGTAAATGATTTAATTCCAAAGTTGTATACAAAATGTTTAATTTTAGTCGCGTAATGCCTCACCTGAACTAATGCTCGAGCTTCTTGAACTAACATAATTGCAGCTTCTTGTGGTGTTAAACCATCTTTTCCAGTAACGAACACCGTTCTCATTTTATTACGCTTTAATGCTTCCGACTCATGTTCGCCGTCCTGTTCTTTTTCACTGCAATATAATTTTAATAATATGCATATTTAAAAACTGTTCTTAATTGTAGATACGGTATGCATTCAAAATATACATTAGCTCCGGATACGTAATTGCCAATCGGGGGTATCTCTTGATCACTTATCCAAGGACTACTATATCTATTATATACCTTTCAAATGGAAGCGCCTTATAAAGGGCTCGCTCAACATCAAGTTCATTAGCAATAGCTAAATCAGAAACAGAAGTGATTCCATTCTTATAAAGACTTCTGGCGCGTAAGCCATTTAACATTGGAAGACGCAATAGGTCTAATAATTCTCTGCAGACCCCAAACTGTAATCGTGTCTGAAATTGCGATACCAGTAGTTCCATACAGTCCCAACCCAATTGTTTACAAAATTGTGTTACCATTCCTTTAAAAAAAAGTGTTTCAAAATACAGTAACATAATTTTCATGCAAAGGGTTTTGTGAAATGTAACAAATGTTACCAGCAAACGTAGAAGCAGATTGTTGCAAAGTCTGTAGAACACCTCGACAACAGCCATATCTTTTACAAACTGTATTAAGAGGAACTTCACGAACTAAATCGTGCAGAGCTAATGCGGTATAAAATCTCTTATGTATGTTAAGCTGAAAGCACAAGCATGTATTTATTTTACGCGTGTAATTAGGTGCTTAAATAAAAAGCAATTTACCGATTTCCCTGGCCGCACAATGCCTTTAATAGCTGATGTTAAAAATCTTTCCTCTATACCAATAAGTTGACCAACTCTTCGTTCACTTTCCGACAACATTTTCCACAATTCCAAAAACGTCATCCAATCGATTGCTCCAATTTGGTTTCCGGAAGTCAATGGTGTCACTAAGTACACTACGTGCAATTCTGTGTCTAAGACGAAACATCGCCTTGCCTTTTGGAGTTCTTCTAGTAGAAACAAACCTTCTCTAGGTGGTATAGATGCTGCTAGGCATGCTTTTCCAAAAGCTGTAGCTACCCATCTCTGTTCATCTTCAGCATTTTGTACTCTATGTAGAATTACAATTAATATGAACCTATCGGCTATTGTAGAAACTTCGAAGCAAATTTTAATATCATACGTACAATAAGAATTCATTGTCTATCAAAAACTTGATTGCCTCGTTTGATGGTTTTTTCGAGTCGTGTTCATCGCTCAGACTTACTAAGGTGCATTTCGTGTACAAGTCAAGATCTGTTGGAGTATATACAACTTCGCTAGCTATAGCTTCTAATAGAGCTCGAATCAGAGGTCCTGAATCTTCAAGGCAGGATTCGATGGGTTCTAAAGTAGCTGATAGTAATATCTGAGCAGCCTTTTGCTCATTTGCTTTACACATAAGTATACTTTCACCTATATGGATGTACAACTTCGTTTGTAGTTTCTCCCCTTGGTACAGCTAGAGTATATTATTACTTTGTCGTACCTGCTGTGTCTTTCCCCATTCTACCTGCTCGTCCTATCATTTGTCTATAGGTGAGACTATCTAGTACTCTGCCTCCAAACATAGGAGATCTAATAATTACTCTTCTGGCGGGCAAATTTACTCCGCTACTCAAAGTTGATGTTGCAACGAGAACTCTTAAAGATCCGGATCTAAAATAGTTTCGTAGTTATGTAAAGCTGGTCATCACAGCCTTTTGTACCTGAGATATACGAAATAAAAACCTGAAAGATCCTTCTATAATGTCGCGTTCATCCATAGTAAGACCAGCATGATGAAAAGATATTCCGAATGAAACTGTAGTTCTTAGTACATTATCTAAACCTGCTGGGCTACGTTTTAATTGCTCTAATGTTTCAGAGATTAATGCAGTGTCTAGTTGTTGTCTTAAAGTTTTACCCAGTTCTGTATCCTCGCGACCTAATCATATATTTTTGTCGTACAAATTAAGTGCCTCAAATTATGAAAATTGTTACTTACATAATCTAAATTACAGTAAAAAAACATATCAAACAAACCTAATTTACAAATTGCAGCAGCTAATTGCCCAGCTAATTTTTCACACCAATTTTTAGTGGGACAAAATATTAGTACACTATGTCCGCCAGATATTGTTTCAATGCATAAATGAAGAATATCATCTGAATCCATAGATAATTCCGTCATTGGTGTTAAACTTCGTAAAACGCATAGCTTATTATCGTAAATAGTTTGACCTATCTGAATAAGAAGAATATCATACTTATTCATTTTGAATTACATCGACTTAGTGTTTTTGGATATCGAAAAGTACCTTGCATTGTTCGTTCAGAGGTATGGGTCTAAAATCGGTTTTATACAATTCTGCGTCCAACCATTTCGCTAGAAGAGATAAATTTGGAAGTGTCGCTGACATTCCAATCAATTGTATATTAATACCTTCATCCCTGTAACATAATATAATTTAAATACCTACTGTTATTTCTAATAATTTATTGTGCCTTATTTCCTGCTTTCAATACCAGTCAAACCTAAATACATTTCGATTACCTAGAAGTCATATACTTCAGTTTAGTTAAGAGCAATTCAAGGAGGTATCCACGGTTTCGATCACCAACAAGATGTAATTCATCTATTATAACTGCTCCCAAATTTATTAACTCATTCTCTTCCATTAAACGATTTACTAAGGAATTAGCTTTTTCAATGGTTGCTATTGCAATATGGGTTGCTGCGAACCCCCCAGGAGGGACAATACCACCCATAAATCCTTCTACTCGGACACCGCTATCGGATAACAAATCCTACAAGATATAAGTGACAAGTTAAAAAATATAAAGTAGCTAAATTATTTACTCAAACGGTTATATCTTACTTGAAAATAATACATTTTCTCCCTAACAACAGAAACAAATGGCAGAATAAAAATCACTTTCTTTCGCCTTTCTAATACTGTTTTTATCATCAAAATCTCTGCCACTAATGTCTTTCCAGCTGATGTTGGCGCAGAGTATATGAGATTACGCTTCTCTTCTATGACTTTATGATTCGATAGGCATTCCACTTGCCAAGGGAACATATTAGTTACACCTCGAGCTTTGTACTTCTGTAACATACAATTATTATATTTTTAATACAGTCAATTAAAGTTAGAAACCATTTTGCAAAATGTTAAAAGAGAAATGTGCATTGTAGGCTTTTCTGTGAGCATAATTTGAGTCACATCAAGCATCATTTAAATATATTCACCTGCAATATATTTGGTGGCAAACCCCAAGAAATTAATTTACATCGATCTTGAGACGGTATAATAGAAATAGAAGGATTTAACTCCGAAGACCTTTCTCCTTTACTTATAGAAGCATTAGTGTTAGAGAAATTCCCATTCGTTGTATTGCTTGTAATATTATGCGTTGCGTTACCTCTGTCACTATTATTAGAGGACAGTTCAGATTTATTATATTCCTTTGACAATGTATCATTGCGCAAGGAAATATTGCTTCCTGTATAATCAATATTTACATTTTCTTTTTCAACTTTAGATAAACATTGATTCTTCTTTAGAGTAGTATTTTTGGTTTTCCATATGTCCAATACATTTGTGCTGTTAGCAAGATTTGATTTTGAGCCAACATTAGCCCTGGATTCTTTGTACTTTAAATTATTTATATTTGATTTAGGTTTTTCATTACTTGATGCAAGTAATCTCTGTTTTGACTGAGTACATTTATTAGTGTTGCTCAAGTTGTCTGCTATCTTAGAAAGCAATGTATTGTCTTTAAAATATTTATCTGTATCGCTAGCATTATTAACAGTATCCATGTTCTTTGCTTCAACCTGAATACAGGCGGACAAAGTATCATCCCCGAAGGATGGTAGTTTATTAAAAGATTGCATTTTGTTACTTTTATATTACTTGAACTTTGCATATTAAAGTTATCCGAAGTGATACAATCATTGCGATTACAGGTACAATTTCAATCATTTGCACACAATACTCATTCATGATTCTCAAATATATAATACACAGTTCTGTAATCTTTATTACAAACGAAATTCATTTTACATAATTCGTCGATATTTATTATTTAATACATTACATCGTAAGTAATCGTACAAAGGGCAAATTATTTTTATATATGACATTATGAACCCTTCTCATTCGGAGTAAATATCGCAGGTGCTGTATTCTTTGCTCAACCTGAGCTTTTCGGAAGATATAATTCGTTAAACGTATAAATAAAACTAGCGAAATGATTAGGTACTGTTCTTCACGATATTCCCGGCATTGTAAATGTTCTAAATTGAAAAAAAATTCTAAACATGATTAATAAACAAGATTTTAAATACACGTGATTAACGACTACATGCGCGTAGCAGCCGACAATCCGATTGCTGCCCTCTATCGAAATCCTTGACCTTATCCTAAACTTCAGTAACCCTGAATCGTTACTTCCGGTTGCAAAAAATAAACTAACTTTAAATATATTGCAATATTTAATATAAATTGTATTATATATTACAAATACTTAACAGTTCATTCATTTATTGGCATATATAACTTTATAATGCCATTTCCTCGAGGTCGAGCACAATAATTTAGTTCACAGAAAGGGAGGAAACATAAGGCGAATAATTAATTTTCTACATTCGTAGACACACATAATTGTTCCTGATTTAAAGTAAAAACAATAAAAAAAAAGTAAATATTTGTGAATAAATTATATTATTGTTGAAACATGAATGTAATAATTAAAAAGTATTAGTATGTGGATCAATTATACTTTTTGTATGATTAGTATCTATAGATCAAGGTGCATATGTTTGAAAAAAACTTATTGTTAATATTGTGCATTAGGGAATTGCATAGTCGATAGATTATGCCCTCTATCGGGGAATTTTTAAAGTTATTTCAAGAAGCACTATGGATAATAACAATATAGCAAATGATTATATTCTCTGTATTTATTAAATTATATCCCTATTAAATTCATATTTGGGTGTAGGGAAAATTATTACTCATAGCAAATAAATAAATACGATTGAATACCAATAAATCAAACTAGTAGATGTCATAAAAAATGTTTAAAAATATTTCACGTACATGACACAAAAAAGTAGGGAACAAAAATTTACGATACATATACCTAATTTCAATCGTCTAATTAATCATGTTCCATATTTAACTAAGCCGTACGAAATAATAGCTATAATACTAAATTTTGTTAAACGCTTGTATAAACTATGATTAATAATATACATTAAACAGTTTTAATAATCGAGATCTAAATTGGAATCGATATGTTCGTTAAAATTGTTTATTATTACATCAGTATTGTAGTACAATACTGTACAGTTGTACACGTTAGTCATTTATAACGACAAACGAATAACAAACATTTTGTGTTAACAAAATATAGGTATATATGTGATACTTGGTGATGTAAATATATTGTGATCATACTTAATATGCATTATCAAATGTTATGATCTACACCTACACGTTTAAAAAAATGATGAATGAAAATCAATTACGAAGTGAACGTAGCCAGTTCACTTTAATTTGAGATATGAAGATAAGATTTGGGTTCTTCCTTTACATTATACGAACTTTCTACCAGATAGGAAGCAATGAGTACATAATTATTTAATCATGGTCGATGAAACGTTGATCAGATATATATTTATTAAATACGCAGCGGCATTTCCGCGGAAATCGTATATCTTACCTTATTACACGAGGATTTTCCACATTAGTGAGGCAGTGTGATGTTTCAAACTGCTTGATACGACACATCTTGTAGAATAATAAAATAACAATAAAATAGGTGTTCGATCAAGATTTGGATGACGGTCCTTTAATAAGCAGAAAATTGCAATGGTACATGTGCAATAATACCTGACTGGTCTAATATGATTGACGTATACTTTATTGACCTTCTATTCACATTTAGAGACGAGAGAATGATATAATTGGCTAATGAAAATGTTAATTATGGTATATTTATTTAATACTAAAAGACAGTCTCAATAGGTCATATATCTTCATTTATTGTTTACATATAAACAATAAGCACAGTGAGAGTAAAATCCGTAAGCAAGAACAAAATCGATATCAAAGGTACATTAGCTTAAAATCACGGATACCTACAAGCAGATATAACATATTGGTTGGAAAACAATATTTTTCAAAACGCTTGAAAATTGTTCAAGCGAAGATGAAATACAATAATTCAGTGATTTTAGATTCGAGGCTTCATTGAATTATCTATATAACTTGTTAATATTTACATTTCACGCGAAATAGTATGAAACAAATTTCGTAATAAAAGCAATTTAATTTGAACCACAAATATTATTTAGAAGAGCACCCACATGCATGGCAGAAGATATATGGTACGTACATAGAACATTATTGGGTAAAACGTTAGATTTGTTTCTGCATGAAACCAAATCGGAGTAACTCGGTATACTTCAGTATACTTTTTTCTTTCACAACAAAAATGTAAATATAACAAACAAACTACATCACAGTTATGAATACCTCAATTAAAATTCAATACACAAAAGTACTTCAAGGGATCACTTTTATACCCGACCATCCAGAACATCAGAAGAGACATCCAGAACTCCACTTTGCAACATATTTATTGCAACCATGCTTTTAACATTCAAGATAAAGCAATCTTAACTTCCCTCAAATATTCGCTTCGAAAAAGCCTCCAATATGAACAACCCCAATCTTACGCAAACCCTTCCCACCTGGTTAACGCAAACGGAGTAAGGTTCGATAATGACATGCAGCGGCGTCCCAAAACGGTGCTCCATATTCAAAAATAATCCAGCGTTCGTCCCCATCTTCCAGCGGGACGCGCGAACGGGGTCTTTGCAAGCCGCCGCTAATTCGATGTTCAAACGCATCATTCAAACGCATTCGATATCGCATAAGATCGCGCGGGGAGTGTGAACGGGGCCTAAACGGTGCGCGGAGCAAACGCGTCAGGCGGGCGGACAGACGGGCAGACAGGCAGACAGACAGAAGCTGGAGCACCTGTCTGTCCCTCCACTCTTCTATACGGCAAAGAGGGGCCGGCACTGGATACCTCGTGCCGTGGTTCAGTACCTCGTGCACGCTCACGCTGATAAGACCTTATTCTAATCACACGTCAACTGGCGTCGATAGTCGTGCGTGAACATTTTTGCGCGATCTCTCACATTCCACCTGATACAATTTCTTTCATACCTGAACCAACGTATCCGCACGCATTCCCTCTTGTCTTATCTCTCTCTCTCTTGTCTCTCGCCTTTTCTCCCTCTCTCTCTCGCTCTCTCTCTCTCTTTCCCTTCCTCGCTTCTCCCTTTCACCCCGTTTCGCGTGCATCAAACTGACGCGGTCGGTGGCACCTGATGCAGGGGATCGCGCAACGCGATCCAGGAATTTCTTCAGATCTCTGGGTCAGGTGATCGAGCACGCCAACTCTCCCTTTAACTCGTTTCTTGTACCGCCAAACGAGCACGCCTAATTGCTTCCGTTCGCGCGATCCTACGACGATAGCCGCCGCACGATTCGTACGCAATGAACTCTGAGAAAACACGTGCCCGCCGAACGCCGCCGCGGGGATGCAACCGGTAGGTGCACGCGTGTACCAGGCCTCGATATCCGGTTCGACGCACGCAAAGGTGCCGCGAAGGGACATAGGTGCGCGTCGATTTCCGGTACGATCGTCTGCTCGCGTCGGCAGCTATCGGCCAACCTTGGTAGGTCGCTTCCGCGGCAATGGATCGGGAATCGATTCGGTTGTCCGTATCGTTTAGTCCGTTTCCGACGTTCGAGTGGTAACGTTGCCGGTGTGATCGTGCCGGCGTTCACGCGCGCATGCCACCGATCGACCACGTGTTCTCCACCTCGTGCCGTTCGAGCATACGGCCGACCCGGGGCAAACGAACGGTCCGCTCTCGAAGTAGACACTGGCAATTCGCGTGCCGCCACGTGCAAATGTGACACTGATAAACGTCATCGTGGAAGGCTGCTGCACCTGCCCGCCGAAGGTCGACTATCGACACCGCTCGGTGAAATTAGGTGAACGGCATCGGCTCGAGGAAGACTTTTTTTTTCACCTCCACGCCTGGCGGAGATCGCGGCAAAGGTACACGCGCGTCCGGGAAATGGGAATCCGAGTTCTGGATGTTACGTAACGGAGGAAAGGAACGAACGGTGACGGTTTTTACGTTTTCGCGTGTTCGAGGAACACCACGTGGAGAACCGTTTTCGTCATTGGGGACGAGGCTTCGCGCGGAGATTGGACGCACGGTTGCCCCTGGAGGATCGGTACGACGAATTCGATAGGAGGATCGGCGGACCCCCCCAGTGAAAGCGGAATTATCGGCCAGTGTATGTGAAACCGTGAAACTACGAGACCGCGTGCGTGATATCTATTACACGCCACAAGGCAAATCGTAAAATTTACCGTTTCGTTTGTTCGACGAGGAGAACGACGGGATTTCACGACACGCGAGTGTGCTTTTCCGTTGGAAAACTTTGTGGCATCGGCCCGTGAGAGTTCCGTTACGCCTTCTGTTGGCTGCAATTTGTTGGATTAAAGCGGAGTTCCACATGAAATTTGTGAGTAAGATTATTAATGCCGTTCGAGCTACATCGTTCGTCCTAATCTTTGGATGATACTTCGGTATCTATGATTCGTTCTCTATGTCGCGGTCGTCCCGGACAGTTATGTTTTTATCGTACATTACGCGCTCCAGGCGCGTGTATGTGTGTATATGGGCGACTGAGATTGAAGGGCAGTACGCGATGTAATTCAAGCGTTAGGTCGATATACACGTATACACTACTTTTACTTCGAGAAATGTTGTACGACTTTGTATGCTTCATACTTTTTTGCGTGACATGTTGAATGGCAATTTTATATTGAGCAAAATCGTTTGTTTTTTATTTTAATGAATTTTTACTGCTAATAACGAATAACTAAATAGATTTGATCATTGTATATAGGTAATTGACCATTGAGATATTTTGCATATGTTCGTCTCATAAATCTTTGCTATTCAAACGCTTTTTCTGAAAAAATAATAACGAATGTATCTAGGTCTAGTTTGTCTTGCATTAGATAATTTTTCTCCGTATCACGAGTCGGGTCCGACTATGTTAACTAGAATATCAGTATCGTTAATATTATGGCTGTATACCGATTTCGCCTTGGCACACTTTTTAGCATTTCGTTTGCTACAGGAAAGAAAAAAAGGGAGAAAAGTATTACCATTGCAAGGTAACACAAATGTATGCGCCTGCTGCGTAACACAGTATTTCGAGAAGCGAGTGCTTTATGCAAATCTTGCGTTTCCGCTGTGCATGTAATTTATCCTGATTGTTACATTCGGCTGGCATTGATTTAAGTGGACGTTGAGTAGGTTGGTTATTACGGCGAAGCCGGGAAACGGACGACTTTACAAAGGAAAGTGTGGTGAAATTGCAGAATGACATGTTTCAAATGCAAACATGGAAGACAGCCACGAGGAATGTTTTAGCGTGTTAATCTAACGCAAATAATCAAAGTAGAAGATTAATGACCAAGGCTTGAAAATGACAGGTATTAAATGTACCGATCATGTTTTACAATATACTGGATAACGTGGATCGTAGAGTGTTAATTATTGTACGTTGATGTACAATTTTTAGTGAAATTTAGGTAGTAGTGGAAATTCAATTGATTCTCTTATGTTTTTTTTTTTGTAAACGAAATTGTAAATGTAAACCCATTTTTATTGTAGACAAAATTGTGTAAATGCTCCGAAAAGCTAGGGACGACAATCATCTCCAGTCAAATGAAAACATATGCGTATTTAAAATTATAGTTAAATAGTAGCAAGTGTTCGCGTAAGGCGTAAGAATGTCTCCGCTCGTTTTCGATCTTGGCCATTGACATAGGCGTGACGAAAACACGAGAATTAATGCAGAACGTGCCAAATAAATTCCTAAGCTTGGTATTCGAACTTCTGTTTTTTTAGCCTGGGTACGAGCACATACATATATACGACTTCGTTAAAAAATATGATAATTCCTTTCAGATGTACGAGGCACCTATGCAATAGTCATATGCGAAAACTGTTCCACATTCGTCTAAAATATTATATCAATCACAGTATCCCAAAATGACAGCCGAAGGATACACAAACGATAACTCCAATGAACGTGACATACCGATTAATATATAAATTAAGTACCCCGGTAGAATGTTCCAACAGTATCGAATCTAAAGCGTGCATAATATACTGGCATACAAGCATATAATGCAACGACGTAGAGACGCATAATGAACGTGGAACGGTAGGGGAACAATGTCTGGAGCACAAGCTAACTGTTCTCCCCTTTTTTAAAGGGTGTCCTTAAGTCTTAACGAAAGAGAATGTGCGAAGGCATACGGCGGCAGCCCCCTTGCCGACATAAGACGCACTTATTATTGTTAACGAGCCGTGCACCTAAACTTGTACAACGCGTAATCATACGATTCCCAGCACAATTTGCTTCTAAGCAAAACATTCCACAGGTAGGCTCACCTTCACACAGTCGATCTAAGATTTAATGAATCTGATCGTCCCTTAAGAATTTTCGATCACAATCATCGTGGGAAGGTGGCATTATTCTTTTGTGGCCGCCATTAATTAGTAACTAATTATCCCGCGGCAAGAATACATGCGTTAACCGTACAAATGGACTGCCAATTTCTTCAAGCTAAGGGATCAACACCCGCGGCGAAAGGTACACGCAATGAAATTGCAAGCACGTTTTCGAGTATCCGAGCAGCAGCTTCCTTGTGAAAGTCGATTGTTTCGGTGCAAAGTATGTAATGAATAATGACTTCATTGTTTTACCCTGAATATCTTGCGCGCAACGGGGAGCAGGTCGACCAACTCTTTTATTTCTTTGTGCCTGATGTGCTGTATAATTGGAGATCGCAGCGTTGAAATTGCATAACATTTTCAAACTTCAACGATCGAATGATAAAGAGTGAAATTTGAATTGATTCATATGCGTATCAAGGGTGGAGGGAGTTTACGAGACGTGCGAATGTAAATGAAATGGCACCGAAGGAAAGATGAATATCCAACGTTTAGATGTATAATTTTACATTGCAATGTTTCAGAAAGCTGAATAATATGTATGTATTTAGTATCATGCTATTGGAGATACAGAAATGATACAGTAATGCAGGAATTGGGGCAGATATTAATATTACTTTAAATATGCCTGTTAAATCTTTCCATTGTTGAGTTTGATCAATTGTTAAAATTATGCATGTCCAGTTAAAAGATTGAGATTTTCTTTTGCAACATAGAGTAGGCAATTTCACTTAATATGGAGCATCTGATTTTAAAAGCTTGCCAAACGTAGAGATATGCTATTTTCTCATGTTAACAGTTAACTATGAAAGAGTTTGAGTGTCTCAAAGTTATATTGAAAAACGTAAGAAAAGTCAGATGAAGCAAGTTCATAAAACGGTACCTAATATGGAACATCTAGGAGAATTGTAAAGAAGTCGCAAAAGACGTTATTTTTACTAAGAAAGATGAGTATTTATCGAAGTAATAAGACAAATATGCAAAAGTCTTACCTTTCCGTTAATTTATATTATATTATATTAATCTGCTTCTGCTACACGAAGTACCAGATTCTTCGTGACCCCAATGATTACTAATGATTACCTTATGGACCTTATAGGCCCAATTCTAGGTTTCAGTGCCTAGGTATCTAGTCATATAATGGTAAAAATATATAGTATAATACTGTGTAACATTAACACGAACATGTTCCATGTTTCGTACACTCAACATATTGAACACATAGGTATTTTCACAGATAAATAATAATTATACGAAAAAGAAAATAAATTAAACGGTCAATTCCTTGTGAACTCTAAAAAAAATAAACATATTTAATGATAAATTATGCGAAAATAACTTACCTTCGCTAAGAAATTTCACTGTATAACTGTCTTCGCAAAACGTTTTACAATAGACTTCCAGACTGAAGCTGGAATGCGAGAATGATTGTTTTTAAACTGTTTTTATCTTTAACGAAATATCACGCACAGCCGAGTTATTACGGTGTTCCATATTAGGTGCAGTTAGCCTATTAGTACTGACTCGTGATATATTATACTTTACATAGTTAAGACATTAATGGAGTTTTCACAGCGTGCACATTATTTTCAAACGTCTCGTACAAATGAAGGTTTGCTTTTGTTGGTAATGCGTTTGAGAGTTATGTGTAAGTAGTGTAACGTTATGTTCAGTATCCTTGCCAATTGCTTTTTAACAACAATAATTTACGTGTATTCATATTTCAATAGATGGAACAATGTAAGATGCAAACAGCTCTATACATTTGCTACATCGTCAAGCATCTTCAGTATAATTACTTTTATCTACGATCAATGGTTTTCTTTATGATGTGTACATACGTGAAAATGCATTTGTTTAGCTTTAATGAAGATTGAAATTAGGGTTCGCATATTCTTCTCTTCATAACGACGTTACTGCCACAGTAATTTTATTCCAGTTCAGCACAAAATTATGCTCTTTGCTCGAAAAGGTACAATACTAGTCGAAAAAGAGGTTCTATCTCTTTTCCTAAAATCAATTTCTACATTTGTAAAAAATGTACTAGTACATCTCTAGAGAAAATATTAATTTAGTAATGTGTCCTAAGTTATAAAATATAATTAAATTAGTTTTACGGTATTGACAATTTCAATAAAGTAGAAAAATAGTTAACTAGTACCTGAAAAAAATACTATAAATATTTGGAATAAAAAGCGCGTGTTAGAAACTAAGTTGCCAGAATAAAATTAATTTTTCTCACGTGTTCTTTTAATCACCAGAAACTTTAGAATGTTATAGAGAATCGTTTATGTGGCATACACGATTCGTAACACAAAATCGAAGTGAAAGACTCATACCACCTCGCTATGCAGTCTGAAGCTCACTCGTTAGTAGGAGCATGCTAACGCGTTGCAAATGTAAAAGTAAGGAATCGCTATTGGTTGGAAGCTGTGTCGTGTTAGAGAAGCAAGTGTAGCGTGTAATTCTTTGTTGGCGAGGATTGTACAGGTGTAATTCATTCAGTGTTGATGTTTGCGAAGACAATACGCGTTGGTGCAAGTAAAACATTAACGGTAAAGAGACAGGAAGAAGCGTCTGAACGACTCTTTGTCTGTAGCAGTTTAGTGCTGCTGAAATTACGAAACACTGATGGCAGTAGATCATTATACGCACTAACTTCACCATCTCATAATATTTCGTGCACTTTACCTGGGCGACACTTACAGGACTTGCACAGTGCTTCTACGTTTATCATTCTCGTTAACACGTTTCTGACGCGGCGTCTGACACAGTTCTCCTGCGTTTTATCTCAATATTGAAATTACTACACGCTTCAACGTTCAATTTTCCTTTCGTCGTAGGTTTTCGGAGCGTGCTTTAAGTATTGTTGAAATTTAAGGGTTCGTTCTTCTTCTTCTGTTTGAATTAGTTTTTGTTTGCTGAAAAAACTGTATATCGCAATAGAATCGATTGGTGTCTTAGCTTGTTGTGTTGATCCGACCTCGTTTTTACATCTACGAATATTTGATAATCAATTTAATTCATATTATTAAAATTCTAGAATAACCAGTATAAAGAACGGCTAAGGGGAGAAATTTATAAATATTAATGACGCATTCATGAGTATGTGCAATCTTATAAATGTATATCTATTTTTCGTAAATATTCATTGTTATTATCCTATTCTATGTATTTCTTAGAAATACGTATATACATCGATATATCTACTTTGTATTTTTGTCTATTAGCTCTTATTTCGAATTTCGTTTATAGCGATATCCGACTAAAATACTTTGTACGATCACGATAATCCTTATATATGTATTATTTATGGCTTCCTCGATGTTCCTCCTTATTGTTTGGACAGATAATCTTATGATTAATGGACTTAAAAGTGATTACACGCTTCGCGATAAGCTTGTATATTTCGCGAGGTGGGATCGTCAATTTGCTATGATTGCACTGGCGGCGAATTATAGCCCGTTCTAATTAATTAAGGAAATTGCAGCTAATTAAGCCAGTTATGTAACTCAATTGAGTAATTATTGATACAAACGTAGATATCGTGCGCCATGCGCTGCATATAAATGCGACCGATAATCTAAGAGTGAATTAGTAATTATTCTACAATTAAAAATATTACGTGCGCTATAAAGGGGATTCGAAGGAAGAGTAATCGTTCCTTCTTTCCTATTTCACGATGCCAATTCAGTATAAATCAAATTAATTCCGACTAGAAGAATCCAAACGAAACTTATTGCTTAATTTCGCACACATTCAGTGTAGCCAATTTTTATTTTGCTCAGTCTGCTTAGCTTGAACTCCATTTTTCTTTCTAATCTTCGAAAACGAGAATCAGCTTTACGACAGAAACTCGATACATGTTGATAAGCGAACTCGATACTGCTTGAAAATTAATTATCCTACATTCCACTTTTTTCGCGCATTCGCCTATCGTATATTCAATCAAAGATTGTGCCTGAGGCCACTGATTGATAGTCCGCTGTGAACTCGTGTGTATTACTCGTCGTGTACTTACATTGTATAACTGTAAACGGCGGATGTAAAATTGCATCCGCGAGCAAAGACAAGGATACCATCTTATCATAACGAATGTTCGTGCTGCCAGAGCAATTTTTAACTCGGCCTCACGCCTGTTGCACAACTCGATCAATTATATTTGTCCTACAAAACCGGGTTGGAAGTGAGAGTTCTTCTAACGTTTTTCCTGGTAACGCGATAGCAACGTTCTTGAAATTCTCGTAATTTCATTTCACTATTACCAGACACGGAGGAATGCACACCTCTCGTACAAATCGTGAAAACTTTATGACCAATCGTACTTGCATGAATGTCGCTGACCCGTTTATTACGTATTATATTGGTAAGTTTGTCAAGCTGCCAAGTATGCACGCTGAAACCGAATGAGCGGCTTGATCGAAATCGCGTGGAAGAATGGTTGTTCTAATGTCGTCTTCCTACATAGATCTGTTCACAGTGTAGTTAGAATGGTTCCTTTTTGTATACATTTGGTGTACTATTTCAAGACCTGCGTAGCTGAATCAGTTTAACTGATATTCAACTTGATAATTAACAGTGCAACGCAGGTCGAGAATAATTAATTAACATTTTTTGTATTCTTTTCTTCTTCTTGAGAAAATATCGTAAATCTTTAATCTCTATGTATTCTAGAATTTTTCTAGAATAATATCCGTTGACCAAAATTTAAATATCGTATTTACAAATTTCTTAGACGTTACTGCACGTCGATCATTTCTACGCATACCATTGAATCAAACATATCTGACCACAATTCCCCCATTCCTTTTTTGGCAGGCTGCAGACGACCGCTTGGCATTTTGATTTTTCGAACAACTTAAACACAGGGACAGTTGTTAACGGTAGACACTCGGACTTTCATTCATAAAACGACGCAGACGCAGCATTACACTCGATCAGATTGGAAACCAGTTCTAGACACACCCGTTCCAAAGTAATTCTTCATTTACTTTTACCGCATTTAATGCACAACTTCCTCGCGCTGGAATTACTATTACGTCAAACTGTATTTCAAGGCTCATTTCCTTGCATTCAACCCTTGTTCAACGTCCACGCCTTAAGGTAGACCAGGCGCCAGGGTTGCTGGACGTCGGATTATTCAAATAATTTTATAGAGAAAATTAATTTGCACCCCTGCCTTATGTCACATAAATCGGGGGAAGTTTGAAATCCAAGAAATGATATCACCTTTATATTGAAAATACTACTTCTAGTACACCGTAGTAAACCCTATTTCTAGTACACCTTAAATACAAAAAGTTTTAAGTATACGTCATTCTTTTATTAAGCATACAATTTTATATTACTGTTCTCTCCAATTCTTTGTATCTAAGGGAGATTATGATGTTTCTTTTAGAGGCAGTTTTTAGTTCGATAACTTTACCGTTTTAAATTAAATCTTGAAAATCATAAAAGCAACGTAAGGAATACGACATACGTCGCTTTATTTTCTTTTTAATTAAATAAAGTTCAGATATATACTACAAATTATTATAATAGCACGCAGATATTTTTACGAAAATATTTTCCCATGCAAATTTCAACATAGCAAGAGAACAGGTTACTAACATGCAAGAAAAATGTTGTATTTAAGAAGCTCCTATAAAAATTAGTCCATCCACGATATTTCGCAAAGAAGAAACAATTTCACCTCTAAGCAAATTGCAAACGGAACCAGATCTCATTTTTCACCCTAAAGAGTACGAAGGCACAAAGATATAAAGAAACACGACGTCGAGTTCACAACGTCTGGTTGAGGAATAAATTTTCCTCGCTTTAATCAATTTACAATTCAGCAATCCTTTCGCACCGGGTATCCTGCGACGCGCGGCAATCTTGTGGGAGGTGTACGTCGATTATCTCGATTGCACCCCCAGCGAGTCGAGCAGAACGGGGACTCGAATCTCGAAAAACACAATAATCCGGAAAACGAACAATGGCGTTTGATTTTCAAACGGGGCATAATGATACGCCGTATAATTCATTTAATCGTAAATAATTATAGAAGCGACGTGGTATAAATTCGAACCCCGAGCCTGCACCGGCAGCTAAGGTGTTGGACATTCCGTCTGCCGTATACTTAAAGCTTATTGTGTGTGCAATTTGTAAGCGGGATCACGGGCATCGCGCGTTATTACGCACCGTTCATAACTGTTTTAGGGATGTTGCGAAGGAGTATCGGGATTTCGACCCGGCAACAATTCCGTTCGCGAAAGATTTTATTTACACACGTACGATAATATATCGCGGATGCCGAGTTGGACGGTGCCTGGTTTGGAACGCCCGTATAACCACAGCTCTGAAACGTTCCAAGACGTTTGAACGTTTAGCTTCGCGTAACGCGCAACACTCCGGGAATAATATCGTGCTTACGTGCGCGTAATTCGTACTATTATTGAAACGTTAATCTTATCAACCTGATCGTCCCGGGGGGACAAATTTGTAGGAGGAAATTTCTTTTCGGTACAAAGGTAAAAGTTAACGAAGATAACGCGGTGCGATCTTGTTTTCGCAGAAGCGAACAAGACGGAGAATGAAATGGTACGAATTGTTATAAATTAATCGGCGAAACGGGAAATCCTTTGTGAAAGGAAAGAATGGACAACGTGTTCGTAGAACGAAGTAAGTGAAACGTTGCGAACATTAATATTCTAGACGACGAATTATTGCAAGCGTTCAACGAGGTACGTAAAACCATATTCCACGGTCCAATAATATTTATATCATTTATTTCGCCGCGTGTATCTCGAAAGTTCGAACTCCCACCGAAGTGTACACAAGTTGCGCGTCAATAACCCCTCATTAAATTCGTCATACGTTATCGGCCCGTTAGACATCTTGATCGCGTAACTTGATTAACAAGCTGTCAGCCGAACGGAATAAAAGTCTACGCTGTACATGTCTTATTCATTAGAGCGTGGCTCGTTTAGAAAAAATTCCGATCCGCTATCTCGCGCTTTTCCGCGTATCTTCGTTAAAGTATCGTTAATACACCGGCCTCGTAGGCGTGTAAACACGCGGCACAGTATAAAAGCGCATGTAAATGATTTATCTTGATCCTCGCCCACGCTTTTAACTCCGACCGCCAGAATTATCCCGCGGTACATTTCATTCGTTCTTCCTATGCTTTTTATTCCACCAGTTCTCGGCTCCTCTATTTTCCCCTTTTATCTTCATTCGTACGCATTATTCCTCTCCCCCTCCCCCTCCCCCTCGGCCACGGCCAGAGGGACGATGCATTGTACGAAAGGAGGGCAGGGGGCAGAGGGGGTGGGCATTCCTGCCCTTGCCTTGGGTCGCGCACCAGCCGAGAGATATTAGATAAGGAAACCTCCTTTTCTTCGCGGGCAACAACACGCGAAATTAAACCACGGATTGTCGTCGACCGCGTGGCGAATCCTATTCAACTCGCTCGTTTGCTCTTCTTAAATCACGCTGCCTCGTAAATAGCTTTCAATTGTCTTCGTCATGAGGTTCTGCTCGGTGGTCGTGCGCGTGCTAAGCCGGGCACAATTATTCCGGCTGGACGGTGAATTTCAACGGTGCTTGAACGCGCGTATACGCGTTGCTCGTTGCGCCAATGATTTCACGTTTCGACTGGCGGCCACGGTCTCTTAACACCGTCGAGGAAAGGGATAAAGTTTACTTAGGAATTGTTCCACGGCTGACGCAAATCTGTTAACGCGTTCCGTCGTTAGCTTGCAATCCACTTCCGATTGCTCCCGAATCTTAGCCACAGGCATCGAATGTATCGATAAAATTATATGAATCATCCGTAGAAGCGGGTATCGTCGTTTTACCCCGGCGACGCTACACTCTCCTCCTAATTAGAAGCAACGGTGTGCAATCTTGACGTATAACGAGTACCTCCATTATGTCCACTACTCAAGGTTGACAATATCGGCTGTATCGGCTTGCTTTTCTTCGCCGCCTTTGGCCCTAACGCTAAGAGATGGCGGGGCCAAAGACCTTGCTATTGAATTTGGCTGTAATCGAAGTTGACGTCACCGTGTACCCGACTTCGCAAGGAGCAACGATGTAAATGACTTTCACGAATATTGCCCGCGACATTTCGCTAAGGCGAGCGTCGTACGCGCGGCGAACCCGACCGGCGACTGAACATTTCACGTTTCAGCCTATCTCGTGGTTTTGGCGAAGAAACGCGATTACGTTTGCGTTCTTTACGTTGGAGGAGATATCGGTTTCGGCGGGCCATGAACGAACCTGTCCAGGTCCGCTTCAATGGTACCGAACCGACGGCATTATTCTCGTGAAGGGATCGTCGTCGGCTCGCCACGATCGCCCTGCGCCAAGCTTGAATAATTTGAAGAGTTACGCCTCCGACGGCGAATCGATCTGAACCGATCGGACAAGAAAAATGGGGAAAGTGTTCTCGACTGTTGCTTCGGGGTGGCGGGTTCGTTGAAAGCGAAAATGTGTTACGATCCGGGATGAAATTAGGGGTTTGTTTTAACCCGCGGCGGTACTTTGGCTGATATGATTGTAATATTTAGCTTCTGGTTCGTCCGGAAATTATAATGCTCCGTGTGCAGAACTATAATCCTCTGCGCACGGAAACGAAGGCGGTGAAAATTCGTGAATGTTATAAGGTACAATTGGTGGTGCAGAATGATAGTAATTAAATAATAATAATAATAATAATTACTAACGTCGACTGATCAATTCTAAGTGAAATATGTGATCTACGTATATTTGTGCGAAGATCGTTATCAAGTCTACGAATGAAATTTCTCTCGCAGGTCCAGCCGACTTTTCTCAGTTCAAATGATGCCCACGTTTTCATTTGAGCGACAATGACATTTTCTCACGGTCGTAATGCACCATATCCTGGGATAATTTAGTACCGCCGTTTGTGCAAACATGCATCATTGTAGTCTGCGAGGGTTGGTCAAAAATGTGCCTCGGATTGCACGGTTAGATGGAACGTGTACCTTATTGTCTCGACTGGCCGTCCCCGCGATGAACTATATTTTATTGCCATCGCGGCAATACATTTTACAGCGAGCCATTTTCATTGCGATAGGACAAACAGCGCGGTGATATAATGCGCAATACAAGACGACTAGGCAACATAAGTCACGGAACAATAGACTTTGTATATACTCCCTTCAAGTATTTTGAGTTACTGTGAAACAGCGTGTAATAAGTATGGCGTGGAATTCGCGTCTTGTAGAAGAGTGACGGCGCAATCAACAAATTTCACGCTTGTTACCTGGGACAGGTTATGCGTTATGGTATACAATGAAAATTTATGGTGACTTCATTGGTAGACGTGGCTAAGTAGCAATTAGCGTATCAAGACATTGTAGGAGGACAAAACGTTGTGCGTCATTGGACGAAGATTTTGTACGTTTCCGCCACTGTGATTGAGTTACTTGAAAATATTTTGTACTGTAGTTTATAGATTAGATTATATTCGCTAGATGATATCGTAGAAAAAGATGTCCTTTATATTTTTATGGAGCATTTAAAAAGCTTTGGTACTATATCAAAGTGTTATACTAATAATGTTGAATTTATTGTTTCGATTTACATGTTTTGGAATGCTGGATATCGGGACACCCAGTACATAAAGGCACCCAATATCTTTTATTTGGATCATCCTTTCACGTAATATCCCGTAACGGTTCTCGAACATTTGGCCACTCTTTTTGGAGGCTTAATATTCGTTTCGTCCTTAATGCACGAGCGCTTAAAGAACATTGTAATTATTCCTCGAGACCATTTACATTTCTTTCAATATATAAAAACGCGTATGCGCAATTCAATCTCTTCGTCGGTATGTTATATTACAATTTCCATTGGCCAGTATAATTATATACACACGTACTTATATGAATATATTATGTATATTACGCTGAAATCCAAACGGAAGACAACAAGTCCATAAGCTCGAACGATACCGGAAGCTTACGGAATGAATCTTGTCTCGACAAAAGACAGTGAACCGCACCTATCCATTTCCATTAAAAGTATTTCGCATAGCACGAAACATAACGTATGCCGTCCAATTAAGTTTCATTAGGGACAGTAGCCAAAGCTCCGCTATATTTCGAGATCTGGGTGCGGTCAATCCCATATAATCACGTTCTTTTTGTAAAGGCTGCCATTGATCGGTAATCTATTCCTCGTAGTACAGGCCATTGTGTTCAGTTTTCGACTGCGCCACGGTCTAAGTAGTCATGTACGCTGATTGTAATCTTCTTACATCGTGATTTAAGTGCTACGAGAAGCAGATGAACGGGACCGGCGACGTCGTTAGATTTTTTTCATTTTTATTCCCCTCCAGTTTCGTCGCCTTTGTCGCCAGCCAGAGTCAGGTTTAGGCCGCATAAGAGAAAGCTCCTCGCGTCGCCAATCGTCGCAAGCTTAGCTTTATGATAATACGCGCATTTACTACGTGTCGCTGCGCTCAATTCCAATATCGGATTTTCTGCACGACAACCGTTTCATATCTCAAGATCGTGCTGATTTCAAGCTGTCGTATCCTTTGTTGGCCGAGCGAAAATTCCCGAAGAAAAAGAACAACGGGCAAGTGTTCATAAATATCTTCGTAACCGTACAGTTTGTATCGTACAGATAGGTAAATATATTCGATGATCTTTGAACGACCAGTTACATACGACACGGCGTATTACTGCAAAGGGTTGAGACGACAACGTTGGCGATATTTCTTCGTATATCGTGTGTATCGATGTTAAAGGACCAACCGGACATTTGTATGAGTGGCAAACTGCCCGCTGGTTAATTCTGGCCGTTGAGAGAGAGAGAGAGAGTTTCTTCCGCGTCTTACGTCAGGACATCTATTTAGTCGGCCAGTTTTTCGGGCTACGATAATTATAATACAAAGTGGATTTCGGCTGTTCGCGGTGGAATTTGCGTGTAATTGAACAATTGTAGAGGCTTCTGTAGAAGCTTTGAACGATATTTAAGCACGATTATTCCGGTACGATGGAACAGAGGAATTTGATGGAGCGAAAGTCGAGAGATTGATAGATCATAGATCATCTATTTGGTCGTTAAATGTTACGCAACCTCTGTTACTGTCTAGACAACAGCGGAGCCGACAATTGAACGGTGTTTAAAATAGTTTACTGCTTGTCTATCGTCTATGCAACCGTAACTATGCGCTGTCATTCGCATTTACCAGACGAGGTTATTAAACCTATATAGGGTTGTAGGAAGGGACGTGAAATGGTTGCTCTATTCCACTGAATCATTTAGCGGCCGCAAACGAATGTTTGAATAGCCTTTATGAAGTCATTTATCTCGCGACAGATTCGAGAGCAATTAAGGGTTGAATTTTCGTAATGCTTTGAAATGCGAATGATCGTAAGAAATAGAATAAGTATCGAATAAATTTTGTCGCACGTAGAATTATACTTTTAATAATTACTTTGCCCACGCCTTCGTAGACACAATCTCGAATTTTTAACACAAAGGTAAAAACGAATTCCAATAGACAGCATCGGCAAGAAATTGAGCAAGTTATAAATCTATCCAGTTTCTTCCCCTATGCTTTTGATCTTAAAAGAAATAATGTATAAACAATATCTGTATACAATCAGTTATAATTAATTCAAAGCTCTGGTAGAATTTCTGTAGCTACTTTACTCTCACAAAAATAGCCACGCGCTTATCACACTTTAATTCTAAAAAAAATGTACGCATTTATAATAAATTCTTGAAGACGGTCAGAATGCAGTAACTATTCTCGATGCACCGTTCATATTGAACCAATCGAGTAAGTAAAATATCTGACATTGCATACCGTTGTACTTACGCCACAAGATCGGTTTTCACGTTAGCCTCGTGACCACGTTAGCAGTGAGAAAGAAAACCTCGTCCGTGAAAATAGTGGACGGCACAGTAGTCCAAGCTTCTATCTCGAAATCTTCCACGTGGCGTTCCCCGAAGATTCTTCATAAGTTCGAGAAAAAAAGCATTCAAGCTACGCTCCTCGGCACGTTGAATCAGACGTTCTTTTTTTATTACATGATAAAGACCATACGACCGGCAACAGCTATTCTTAAGTCCTGCAGCTACTTGCTTATATGACGAAGAAAAATTAACAAACCATTAGCTTCGTGATATACGGTTCTAGATCGTTCGAGCACAAGTAGTATGAAATAACACGTGGCTCGATAACAGTCAGAAATATTTCCTGTCTGATCATCGAAGCTCCGTTTGAATCGATTTCTTTCGGCAGAAATACGTAAATCTCGATAAAACAAGATGCGACCCGTGTCAAATGCGATACAACTCTTTGCAGAGTTGCGTTACGGTTTTAAGATTTATATAACGGCTAGTGTATCGACGAAGGTGACTGACCTATTTACTATTACCCGTGTCTGTTATCTGCGGTAACTGGTGGGCGTATATGTGTCATTTTTCTCGATTAAATTGTCTAGGATGACATAGGCGCAGGTGTAATTCACGCCAACTTGGTGACCCAGTCAATGAGCTGTAAAAACCGCGATAGGTGTTCCTTAAACCAGGTACCTTCTTGGTAATTATTTGCGTTAGATGGAGGATGCTCCGATCACCTTGATTTTGACATATATTGTCAAGGACTCTCTCTTGAGTAAATCTCAAAAGGTCTTATTCCTCGCCGGATATTCCTGAGAAAATTATCACCGAAAGTACTGTACATTGAAAACTGCTTGTACAGACGTTAATAGTCACCGGATGCTGCCTAGCCAGGTGTAGCTGTCACTTAGGGATTACCCAGGGGAGCGTACTTAACAACGTGTGTCAAAATCAGGGTGATCGGAGCAGCCTCCTTTGATGTAAATAATTTCCAATTTCTTTGACAAAGACTCTGTACGTCTGTTGTATGTTCACCCACTACGAGCAATGCTTTATTCGTACCAGTTTGTTCAAGTAAAACTCATTCTTTTCGTCTGGGACAATTAATTTTGCGAGTTGTATATTTTTGAGGGTGTAGGCGTTGCTCAAGAAGGAAACAGAACGCCCACGTAGGATAGTGATTGCTTTATTGGTTATCACTTGTGAAAGTTTGAAACTAATACCCTATCTTTAATCGTGAGTCACGGGGCCAATGTATCAGCAAGATATTCGATACCTTAAAATTCTATTTGATCTATGGTTAGCAGCTTATTACCTGTACTCATAAATACGTTACTTAATATCCATGGACAATGAGCAATTGCACAAGGAACACGAAGAACTGGTAGCTAATTCGCGCTACGAATTATCACTCACTTTATCAAAGTACGACGATTTTTATTTAATTCGACTTACTTGCTTTGATTTCTAACAAAGTTAGAGTTAACACGATTGCTCGAAACTTTCAATTGAACGATGCATTATTTTATTTCATTTCTGCAAAGCAGTCGAAGTCATTAGCATTTCGTCTACAACATGTGGATTATTCAAATGGACGCCTATATAATTGAGTACGTCAATTCATTATTCTTCCCCTTCGCCTCGTAATATCGTCAACTGTATCCCAAAAAAATCTTTCTTCGCAAAAATTCCTTTACATATCCGTAGTAGACGTTCGCTCCTAAATGAACGCTCTGTTTTCTCCGCGAATCTCTCAGAACTCTGGTGCTCACAATTTCCCGTACTGAACACTGTGTTTCGCTCAGGTTTCCTTTTCGCAAGTGATTAGCGTCCTTCGTTTTTACAGACACCAAATTCTAAGGGATGACGTTATCGCCAACAAAGGCTCGTGTGGTCGAGGTTAGACTTGGCTATAAAATTATAAAAGTGCGAGGTCAAGAGCCACTTAAGACACACTGATGTGTCCGTCCGTCCGGATAGATCTCGACAAGAATCTTGATCCCCAGCCTCTGTTCACACTGCGTGAAAGTCTCGAGTGGTTTCGGTATGAGTAGCGTAGGTACGATGATGGATGGGAGATTTTTTTCGTGGATAGGATAGGGAAAAGTAGAATTACATTCTTCAAAGTATCTCATTGATGGGGATAATTACATGTAACTTTGTTTTTCATGTCAGGGTGTCCTGATCAGGTTGTTTCGTGTATTTCCTTGAATAAATTACGAGGTTAGTGACAGACGATCGTGGTGCTGGGTTCCGCCCTTATTATTAATAACTTGGTGTTGTACGTGTATAAGAAATCGATCGTTGAATCATGTTAATTTTTATAAAACATATTACATTGTTACGCGTCAAATGTTCCTCTATGTATTTTGTTATGCGAACAACGTTTGCATAAGCCAACACGTCAAATGCATTTCGCGAAGCGACCCTGGGACACATTTGTTAATTTTATAGGAAAGTAGAATCAAATATACGCATAGTAAATGTGATGAAGTCTATGTGTCAATTTTTCTTCACATGACTTTATGATTGACAACAAAATTATTTTTGGAGCAGTGACAGTTTGAATATTAAATACAATATTTATAATATCTGTATCTATGTATAGTAGACTACTCCGAACATGTACAGGCACATACTTACAAATGCTGCCGATGTTGGTAATTAATAGGTACATCAAATCTGAACTGCCTTAAATTTTTAGTCGAAAGAAATGAAACTTCGTTACAAATGTATCTATGTTTTATACAAGAAAAACGCAGACACACAGGAAGAGGATAATAAAATATGTTTAATTGAACTTTGTCTAATTCTATTTGACGAATATTTTTCTTCTTGCCTCATTTAAATATTAGAAACTAACATGATCCCATTAATTTTAGACCAATTGCAATTTTTCATCATGCCAGGTGATAGGAAACAGGAACGAATAGTGATCCCATGAGAACAATCATTCTTCGATAAATCTCGGCTTGGTGCTCGTAGAAATGATAGATCACGAGTCCAAAGTTACAAGCAAAGGACGAAATGCAATGTTAATTCAACGAATTTCTTGCAACATTATTGAGTATGATTCATTGAGTATGAATACACATAGTTTCTCCTTAAATATATGAAAATGTAGTTGTTAAATTGCAGAAGATTTTGTTAATTAATTCTCGGTTACACATGGATTCCATAGACTGATAACAGTGCGCGAGTGTGGCCGTTGGTTAATCGATTGCAATCAAGCGGTTTCGATTGCTGCCCTATGATCTGATATGGTTACATTACTCATTAAATAAAGCAGCGCGGCAGTTTTTCATCCGATTAAACACCGCACACGAATTAATCGATCTAACATCGGAACTTTCCGCAATCGTCAGCTTTTGGAACCTATTTTATGTGCTCGTTCACATATATTCTTCGTAATTTTAGAATATTAAATATCATTTCGATATGTCCTCGTAATGTATAATAAAAACTTTCCAAATACTTTAACATGTTTGTTTATCACACTTTTAGTATCGTAGACAGAAAATTAATTTTACGTTTATTGTATCTAACATATCTAGCATATCATTTACGTGACTAATAATTGAAACCGCGTGTATCATTTTTCAATATTTTTTGTAATACAGATCGCTGTTTCTTGTACGCGCATACATGTACCGTCAGACATGTAATTTATGTTACCGTTGGTATAAATTCAATCATATCCCACAATTACATTTCTCAATCAGTTACGTAATTAGAGAAAAGGGTTTACATAAAAATCCTCAATTCACATACAAACTAACGAAGGCATCAATGGTAGCTAATTTTATAGTTGTGATATTAATGGTATTTAAGATAAACCAGATGAGCCGAGGGACAACATTATCGACGTGGAAGATAACAAAAACAGAGTTTCCCCGTCTACATAGCGTAGCCTGGGAATTTAATTAGCTTTAATGCGGCTTTTTCGCTATAGAAAAATAACATCCGTGCGAGCCAAAAACTGCATTGCTCTACAAACGCTGCATTCACTCCATGAAAGGACTATTCACTCCATTCCACCCAAAGCAAAACATTTTGCAGAGGAGTCTTATTAGCGCGACGCGACGTCCGCGAACGAAATAAGAATGTGCTTACTTAGTGTCCTGTTTCAAAACCCCTAACTTCAAATGGTTGTGTAAAACGAGCAATACCCTTTTTATAGCGACCTTGATGAATAGGCGAACATCGTCGAAACTAACATCGGGGCCCCTTGGAAATCCTGTTTGCTCGGCTTGCAAATCATCGCCGTGAGCTCCTTCTGGCAGGCAATTTTGTATAAATGTACCGAGCATGTACTCCATTCGCTGGATAATCTGGCCGTTTTCATGTCACATATGAATACTTAATTTAAGTCCCCGAGATTATGCAGTCGTTTACCAATATTAAATTCGGATTAATCTTGTCGAAGTAAATTCGTTTGCGACTTCATTGTAGACGTATTGTGCCAACGACTTGAGGACTGGCGTAAAGTTGCTACATAGTTCATAAAATCCTAGGATACTCTATGTGAAGTGTTACCTTTGTATTAATTATTTAGAAGGGGTGTGTCACATGGAGTGACTTGGAATATAATAAATTATACAGGGCGTAGATTCTTTATCTTTGGTTTCCATCTTCAAATTTTAAAAGAGTATGAAACATCTGTGGTCGTTATTTCCAGTCCTAAAAAAAAATATATATATATAAATGCGTATTGCGTATACGTAATAATTTTCTATCCGTAAGTGAGTAATGCTCGTCTTAATGAAACTGTACAGGTTTCATATCAACCGTGGATTAATTAATGTATTAATTATACAGTGCAATTCGTAAATAAAATATAAGTATGACCACCAGAATACTATTAATGATAGACTTCCCTTAGATTAACGGTTGCCATTAAAATTGCACGTTTCCTGTAAAAAAAAAAAATTAATTCGCTTAATTTAGAAATGAAATATAATTACTTTAATTATATAATATTAATGTACCTTCATTAATGATTGTCTTTCGAAAATTGACGGGTTCCGTATACCTAGTGTTAATATGAATTGTCAGAATGATAGATGTTATCCATGTAAAGGTAATATTATCGTGCACACAATAAAAAGTACTGTAGGTACGCTTCCAAACCGAGTACGCATAAAGGTAGTGCAACAGAACACACGCATATCTAATACTAACGATTTACCAATGAAATATGCATGCACTTACGCGCGACATTCGTTCTAAAGATATTTTTAGACCCCCAATAGGAAAGTCCGGTATATCTGCTTAAGTCAATAATAACATCTACAATTGTTTCGGACGAAAAGTATTACTCGTACAGTTAACAAAGTTAAATATTGCTACCTGTATACGAATAAATCAATTATATTTTTTATAAATTTACAATAAACATAATAAGATATCAAAATACCTTTCCTTAATTTGCTATAATTAAAAAGTTTTTGCGTCAAACTTTCTGCGAACACATCCATAAGTACATATCGAAAGGCCTACATTTTCACATCTTTCTCTAACTCATAATTATAATACATTAATATTTCGTATGTAGACCCTTATTTTGTATAACTGCAGCACACCTTCGCGTCGTGTGTTCGATAAGTCGGCACGTCGGCTAGCAGGTATCGAATTCCATGCTTCCTGTACAATAGTGTATCCTGTACAATAGTAATGGCTTTCGTTTTTTCATATATTTGTCGACATCAATCCACAGCATCTCGATTGGATTCAGATCCGGAGATTGTGTTGGCCATTTCATTACGTGAAAATTATTGTCACTCGGAAACGTCTGGACGACGTTTGCGAAGTGTTTCGGATCATTATCCTCTTGATAGAACCATTCTTTTGGCACGTATTCTTCGGCGAATGGTAGCAAATACATTTTTTACAGTATCCAAATACACGTATCTGTCCATGATTCGAGTTATCCGATCAATAGGGCCTGTACCTTTCACTGCCATAGCCCCTCAAACGAATACCGACCCACCACCGCCTTTTACAATTGGTTTAACACGTTCCGTGCCACGTGGATCGTATGCGCCCCACGCTGTCAGGACCAACATTTTTGTTCATGACATAGACGCGGTGTAATATTCATTAGATTGCAAAAATCTGTATTAACATACAGTACAGAAGGGGTGCACATTTTTGTTGGAACAAGTTATTGTCATTACTGCTGCGCAATTTAAGTCAAAGAAAATGACCGAAAATCGGTCTGGTACGTAACGTGTTAATACAATTTCTTCTACTGCAGATATGTACATCGGGGTCCAACACTCTTAGAAATAAATTGTTGATACCGCTATCCGAGTTCCGTGGAAATAAGGCAGCTCTTAAACTTAAAATATGAAGTGTACGCAAGTACATGGCCGCTACTGTAACTATAATTTCTGTCTTCTCTTCAACGCCCAACATAAAACCTGGCAAATCCTACATATACCGAACTCGTAAGCCGTTCTCCTATAAGTAATCTGACAGAACTAATTAAGAACGCGACGCAGGGGATGAAAATAATATATTTATGCTACACACATCCCATTACCAGAATCGTGCCTAAAATCGCATCAATTAAAATTTAAGACTCCGCACTTTCATCAGATGCGCACGCTACGAGTTCATGCTTCATAAGCCTGCATCTGTTTTACGAGCGATGGTTAATTACTGCTCCTATTAATTCTTCTTTTCACACATCGGCAATTTCTTCGTTTTTTTCCCCTTGTCGCTCTTAAAATCGGAGGTCTCTGTACGACCTTGTTGGGATGCCAACGAAAGCAGTCGGTCGCCTTCAACGCCGATCAAGTGTGCACGTACGACGTCGATCCCCATTTTTTTTTTTGCCTCTTTTCACGCAACAGTATTCCACAACGCCCATGTCATCACTTTCGACACATTTTTTTTCTTAACATTCCTCCTCGTTGATGATTGAACCGGCCGACAGCTTGTGCTCGAATATCATTGCGTTCCTTTCGACAATTTCCATAATTACGTATCCTTGCCATAATTTCTGACTAGCGTTGTGCAACGAATCTATTAAACCAATCAATTCTTAATACCGAGCGCGAAAAAGGAAAAGCATCGCGACAATTTAGCGTCGTACCTTTCCGTACGCGACAGTGGGATTGCAATTTCACTGAAAGATTTAATTATCCCGTAATAATAATTGCGAGGTAATTACGTCGAGAGAGGGAGAGGGAGAGAGAGAGAGAGAGAATACTGATTCAATCGACCAGATAAGAAGCTTCTTTATCATATCAAAGAATCTGTTATCGCAAACTATAATTCCGTGGCGGCGCGTGTACCAATTGATTACGCGTTCGCAGCGAAAGATCTGGCCCCAGGGTTAACTAATAAAGTACGTGTATTTCAACTACATGTGCGTTTGTTTTATTTATCTGTTCGGTAATTATCAGCTATTCGTGTTACATCATAATCGATCTGTTCTCGGAGCGAAGCGAAAGTCAATGTTTCTCTCGTAGTAGCACGAATGTAAATTACTTCATGTCGGGTTCAACGTTTATTGCATCTCGTAACGTAAAAGCGATGTAAGCTATATATATATATTTGCAATACTTCGCAATTTTCTGAAAGCTCTCCAGAGGTTATTACGTAGATAGCGAAGTGCCAGGTCGTATTGTGCAGAATTTTTCCCGAACGTTCCAGGAATCGTAATAAGTTTTTTTTCTCTCCTAAAGCACTAACGATCGGGTATCGTTTAATAGGCGGATATTATTTCCTTTTTTTGCCGGGGCTATTGGAACGTGATTGCGAGCGATGGTCGCCGATTAATGAACTACATTATTTCGTTCTTCTGTTTCCAGACATTGGCAGGGAATGTTAACGCGTTGTAAGAAGAAGAAGAAGAAGAAGAAGAAGCAGACGTTCGAGAAAATTGATTTCAATGCGGAACTCGGGATCCGCTACCGCTCGTGAGTATACCTTGATAACTAGCAAAGTTTTCTTGATTAGTACTTTACCTTCCATTTGGGTTCCATTTGGAAGACCTTAATCGGCACAATATTAGCGTCGAATAATAATTCGATATTCAGCGTTAATTGAAACGGGCACACGCACACGCCGAGTACGCTGAACACGCGTGTGAACGTTTAAGATTCTAGCGATAAAAATCAATTACGGTAAATATAGACGTCGATAGCGAATAATTGCCGGGATATTTGTACATTCTTGTTGGCGAGTTGCGAGTCGCATTCGAGGCGAGAGAAATGCTTGCCACGGTTTGTGGAAATCAAGATTGAAATTGCTTCTTCGTATTTGCTCAAGTGAGCTGAACTGCTTGGCTGAGCTTGAAAATTATTACGTCAGATAACAGGCATCGCAGTTTCGTTGCAATCGTTACGATGCGTTCGCCACTGCCTTCCCTGCTGCTGTTTAATCAATGGGAACGCGCGAATCTGGTGTGCATCGCGGGCAAACGATCAATGAAATAACTTGGTCTGCTTCGAAATGCCCGATTGAGCGAAACTACGAAGTTCTTGTTACGTAAAACGCCTCTTATTGTTCTTGGGTATATTATAGAATGGGCAGATAATATGGGGCGCGCGTAATTACCGATACAACGTAATCTTCAATTCCAATATTTGTAGTAGTATGTCAAATATTTGATTGATAAACGTCAACTCGGTATGCAAAGAATTCACTGGCTGTATTCCTCGGATAAAGATTTCCGAACTGTTGAAAAATTAGCATCCGTGTTAAACTTTTACAATTAAACTAATTACAATGTTCAGTATGTTTAATATTTCTACATTTATTTATTACATAGAATTGTTCAATTTCACCAACTTGAGCATAAATATATTTCATTAAGCTCGCCCTTCTATTTTGCAAAATTCTATTCCCCGCATATTTCCAAAGGGTTACTCCGATTGCGTTATATCCGACGAATTCTTCCACTCAATTATTACTTTAGCAAGCATTCCATTCCCTTCACGGAGAGTATTAATTCCATTCGCGACAACGCGATCGTTACGTTATTGAAAACGAATTCGCGCGAAGATAATAATGTTCACAAGCTACAGGGTGTACGTCGGTCTCTTACGGGCTGTAAAATTATTCGTTTGCGTATCATGCGTTACGTAGGGTCGACACGGCGGTGAATTTTCGATTTGACACGCGGCCAATGTGGTTATGATAATGAGATGCCGTGAGTTTCGCAAACTATTCGCGGAACCCTTTGCCGTGCCGTCTTTGAACGACGATGGCTTTGGTAACAGGCTTAATACGCGACGTTAATCCGTTTTCGGGGTAACATGGTGTTCTGACAGACTCACGTTGGTCCTTGTCCTTCGTACAATATCCCATGGTTCGAACCGTTAGTCAAAGGATTCGAGAATCGTATACCCCGCGAGATTATTACTATCATGCTTATTGAATAATCAAATGGTTTCTTGTGTTAACGGTCTCCCTTATTCAGAGTACCGTAGTTGTTGGAAATTATAATGCCGGAAATGGTAATGGGGGGTTGGGGGAATAGTAAATTTTTTGCGCCGTTTGATTTCAATTCGCCAAACAATTAATTAAACAAGCGATATCGACGAACGAGGCTTATTTGAATTGTTCTAGTTGGGCATCGAAACGCCACTTATAGTGTCGCACGAATATATCTCGCGTCTCTCGGCTTCTTCCTTTTTATTCGGTACCAGGGGACGTCGATATATGCGGAGTACGGCTATTCTAAAGGTGGTTACGGAATATAAAAGTCAAATCAATGGGTTCAATTCGCCGTGAACGTATACGGTGCATTTTATTCAGCTCGAACTGAACACAAGCAGATGTTGTGCACGGGGGCAAAGATTTCCGGGACTATCGCGAAATTATTATTAGAAATTTGTGCCGTATATATTGACGCAGACTTCTTGTCGTCACTTTCGCACACTTCGACGCGATTCCTCGCGTAATCAACGAAACGCCCAGCGTCCTTTTTCGGAAAGATTATCTGAGACCATCTTCGCGCGAGTGCATCGCGCTCCTTCGATTCAACGCCGCTTGAATCGAATGAAGCTTGAATGCCTCAAAATGAAGGTTCGACGAAATCCATTCGTCCATTCAGTAATTTCCCTTCAATCAACGGGCGGGTAATACATTTTTACCGCCGCGGACACTCCGCTGTTCTACTTCCGCTGCAAGAAGGCCCGTCATCGTTGCAAGCAGAGTATCGACGAGCGATCGAGCGGTCGCATTTCCAATAAGAAGCACGGCTCGACCGTCGCATAGTCATAGGGAATAGCAATTTTCATCGCTTCCACAGATACCAAATCCGGTCGTTCGGTGATGTTTTGCACCGTGAAAGAAGTTTCCGCGTTCCAAACGAGGAGGAATCCGCGTTGGTTGGCGTTGTTGACGCGAACTCGAATAATCTTGTTACAGTGGCCGGGCTGGCAGCCAGTGTCAATCCTTTTTTCTCTGGACGCACGTGCATTGACATGTACCATCTGGTTGCTGAATGTCGCCGTATAGCAATTGAACGTAATGATATTCTGGTACCATCCGACTTACGTCGCCCTCTCTCATCCTCTATAACCACCTCGCTCCCTCTCTCCCTCCCTCTCTCTCTCTCTCTCCATCTGCCCCCCACCCGCCCCCTATGGGTTACGTTCTCCTTTTCTTCCCTTACATATTTCCCTCCCCACTTTGGTGGCTGTTAACCGGCGTTGGCCATTGACCGACCTTCGCAGTTGAACTGTGCCGCGAGAAGATAGGAGTTGCTCCTTTCTCTTCATTCTTTCCTCCTCTCTTTCGCTCCCGTCTGGTGTCTTCGGCTTCTTTGTCTGTTGCGCTGATCGACTACGTGTTAACCGTGCTACCGTGCGCGGATTGGACGAAGTCTCTTCCTGAGGACGCGAACGATCCGTGGATCTAGGATCGATACCCTGGAAAAATAGTCCTTGGGCCTGAGCTTCTCGTTAGTCGGCCACGCGTGTCGCCGCGGCCGACCGTTTATGATGATATTTCCTTCCTCTCTTTCTATGGGATAGTGAATCGACGGGGCGTAGACGATAGAATCCTTTGATAGGATTTCTGGGCCGCTCCGGTGGCGTCGGGTTTAGCTGGAAGTGTTCGGTAACACGTTTTCCATGTTCGATTTCGACGAGTTTCTTCCGACGGTTTTTGTGTATCTAGGACAGAAAGTGCTGGTCGAGACGACGCGGAATTTGATAGACTTCATGGTTGGATGTCTTGTAGATTTGATGAGTGTAAAGGGATTGACGTAGACTTATGTACAGGTTGTTCCTGGATCGCCTGTTTTGTAAGTATTGGAGGTTTTATCTGGTCAAATTATTTCGTTGCCTGGGTTAGATGGTCAGCGAATCGGGGTCTCCGTCTTACTGTTCGTTCTACTCGAGCATGATAATCTTTACGAATTTGGTGTGTCACGCGTGGAAGCAAATGGGAATCAGGATTGATGGTTTCTCGAATTTTTTTTATCTCGAGTAAAGTTCGAGAAAGTCCCGCTAAAATTCGTAACAAAAACTCAGCGAGAAGAATCCTTTAAAATAAAGGCGTGAATAGCTTCCACTGTTCTACGATAAACGATGTGCATCAAATCCAATAATTCGCGTTTCAATAAACCTTGTCTTCCCCGAAATTGCATATATCAACCGGCTTCAATTAGGAATTCCGTTATTTCCTCGAGCAACAGCCCAATGCAATTAATCCGAGATACAAATTGTACATTTGTAATTAATCGAAGTCGAGTACTTACTATTTCCCTCGAAAATGTGCATAAACATAGAAGCGTATAATTGAGCGTGCAATTTATATAAACCGCAGTGAAGAAGAGTTTGCGTCGCGCTGGCTTAAATCCGCTAATGACTGGTATCATTCAATATAAATAGAGTATATTTTCCTGTAATCCGTATCTAATACGATACGACCCCCCACCCCCCACCCCCCACCCCCACGATAATCCTCCCCGCGATATATATAATTGCGAATGCTTTACAGAAATCTCCACTTCTACGATTAATCCGGCTTAATACCGCGGCCAGCCTGCATCAACTGGTAATCATATCGATAATCCCTGGTGGACGTCACGAACGTCCGTACTCTGTGAACCTATCAAAACGTTATTACGCGTACGTTGATGAACCTTCCAAGGGAGTACGTTCGCCGATCCTGCCCCGTTGTTCTTTTACTGCGTCCAGCACTTGTCAAACGGGAATTATGACATTATGCATTAACGTGGCGACAAAAAGCGGCTTCGTGGAAGCTAATTAGCAGTTCTCCCGTATAACGAGTGACAAGTTCCTGGCGTACGTAACAGAGGTGGCATAATACCCGTTATGGAAGTTCGCGACGCAGACGGCGTTCGTGACGCGCCTATTATATTTATACAAAAGCGATTCACGGTTCGAATGGTAGCGAAGGGGCGCCCTACGCGAGTGTCGCGAGCCCGCGAGGCGCGGCCACTTGCCGGGGTATCTGGCAATTGTGAAAAATAAGTTAGACGTGACCGGTTTACAGTGGACCGACGGTGGCTCGTTAATCGTCGGCATGGGGCTCGTATATCTAGCGCAAGTATGCGCCTCTGGTAATGGTGTTTCTTTTCGGTCCCCGTGCTGCCTTGCCCCGTCCCTATGACGCGTTCGTCTCCTATCGTGCCGTTTCTTTTCTCGCTTTTTTTTTGCCCCCTTTTTTCGTCGTTCTTTTATTTTTCCGCCGATCACCGACAGACGCTGCCCCGTTTGCAATCACGCGCACGTTGCACCGCGATGTCGACATTCTGTCTCGTAAGCCGTTGATATAATTACCCCGCCAGACAGCGAGGATCTCGCGTGTTGCGCCCGGGGCAAATTATGATAATTCGTTGACAAAAAGTGGAATACTGGGAAGGCCTGTAGACCAGTTCTGTATTCAGCGGCATTCCGTTAACCGGAAGCGCGGGATTCCGTGGTGCTCGTGTTTCTCGCCGATCTATCGGGCTGAATTTTCGCGTGCACCTTGACCCAGACTGCGATAAGAGCGGCGCCGTTTGGTTTCGGAAACGTTTTCGATTCGTTGATCGCGTGAAACGCGTGTGAAGTGTATTTCGGTGCCGATTTGTTTACGTTAATTGGCGATCGGAGATCGTTTACACATTGTGGTAGGTTTAGTGGTGTGGCGCGAAATATGCGCACGTGTCGGATTTTTGTATTTAATGAAAATTAATGTAACGGGGAAGTGAGCGGCGAAGATATAATAATAAGGGAGGACGTCGAAGAGAATTAAAATTAACGGCACCTGTTTAAATAGTGCGTGTTCGTGTTACTTTGTAAAAGTCCGTTTAAAAGTGTAGAGATTGGGGAGCGATATGTTTCTCTTGCACGAAGGTATTTGTAACGTTAACATGTTAGTACCATCTTTCACTTTTTCGCACCGTGCCGTGGATATTGTTGCTGCTGGAAACAGCAGCAAATTTTTGTCGAATGGAAATCTTATTTTTAGGCGGGATGTTTATGGAAATAATGTTTATGTTTAAAGTGATCGCGAATAATTGAGTAACAGTAATGACATTTGATTATGAATGATGGCATGGTAGGGTAATGAGTTAACGAGAAATATGATTACAGGTAGTTAACCGTCCTTTCCTGAACTTGAGTTTCTATTTTTTCTTCAACCAGCAAACCGAAGATTCGAAATTTAAATCGTCCACCGAGAGACTTATAAAAGTTTTATTAAACTTTTATCCTTCTGCTCCTCTATTTACATTCTACGATAATCTTTAATTATTTCTCTGTGTACCCCGAAGTAATAATACTCGCCTGAATACAGAATATGAATGATACATTAATGACTCAACGAGGAACACGGTTACGGATGGTATAATTTCTTTTTAATCTAAAACAATATATCTCGGTACATAATCTGCGAAGAGGCAGATTTATTGCTGGCATTCAACGTTTTTACATTTGTGTAATATATCGAGATCGTTTTTCGTAACATAATTTTCCGTAACATGAAATAGATAGGGATCAACAGTCTAAACCAATTACTTTCATATAACAAATTACCTTATGAAATCATCCGTTTGCAACATAAATAATAGTATTTTATCTTAGTTTACATTAGTCATGAAGCTAATTTTTGTAATTATCGACCGTTTCAAGATACAGAGTAATCCAAATAACGTGCACTTTTATATTAATATACATGTTGCAATTTATTAATTAGATTAATATACAAGTTGCAATTTAAATTTATTATTTTGCTGCATGATATTTTCATTAAGGATATAAAAACTAAAATTGGGTTCTACGTTTGTCATCATTCAGTTCGCCGCTAGATTAGGACAACAAGTTACATTTCACTTATGTACGTACCTGTACATATACTGATGCAGGTGAAAATTTTCTCGTGCCTCCATTTCTCGTTCATCCATATCTACATATGTACGTTAGAACACTTTGATCACACAATTACGTCGTGCCTGGATAAATCAATAGTATCGGCAGACGGAAGGAATTGAGAGGAAAATCAGCAGTTCGTTATCGTTGCAATTACACTTATGCTGCGTGGAATTTCGATCTTATCTTCGCGAAGGGCATCATGCTGAAACGATATTGCATAACGTATAAAATAATAATATCGAATCTAATTGCGATGAGTATACAAATATACACGATCATTCGTTCAGCCTGTTTTTATATCGACGTTCGTGGGGCAAACCTTTCTCCGTTTCTCGTCAATTTACACTTTTAACGTCGTCGATTTTCTTTCGTCCAGTCGATTTATCGGTCTGCTATTTCTCGGCAATATTCTCCATGATTAATTGTAAGGTAGAACGGAGGCATAACGAAAAGGAAAGAGGACAAGTATACACGTTGATATCGGTCCTATCGAGTTTAGCCACCTATGGAGATATGTTAACCGGAAACTCGAGTAGCCTGGAGGTGGTCATTTGTCGTTCGAGACGGTTGCCGACGCCACGAACAGGCGCAGTAAAATTAAATTTGCTCGAAAGTTCTAATGCGCGATTGAGCTTTCATTACCGGAACTAATAGGGAGGCGTAACAAACGTGTGGTTAACATTTAAATCTTTAAAATGCATAATTATCTTTTGTGACGTCTAATTTTATTAAGAGACGTGGAAAATTTACAACGAACGTTAGTGTCGGGGGCAGGAATTTACGGTCTAAGGATATATAAGTCAGAAATTTTTCTACGTTTGCATTCAGCTTTTTCTTGCATTCTATGGAGACCAGTTTGCGATTTTTTTATTATTCACATTGAACGGGCTTAGACGACAGTGACACCGAGTTACACGAACCATATTGCGAACTCGTGATACAGCTAGGACTGTTCGTTGTTTTATAAGGAGCTTGGTGCGAAGCAATACAATTGTACGAGTTAATAATTTGTCGAGGCAGCGATATATCGTGAGCTTCGTTTAACTTCAACACTGAGGAACGATGTCTACTTAGAAGAATACGTAATCACACTTTACACCCCAGGAATTAATGTAATTTCTATATTAACGTTTCTCGTGACACATGAGCTTAATCGAATCAACTTCGATATGCGCATTTATTACTCCAGCTGTCAGTAAACTTGTAAAAATGTTTTCGTCGTACGACTATGCCTCGTATTAATATAGTGCTACTTCGGCGCGATCATTGAGAGTCCTGAAAATTGATCGTAGACACGTGCATTCGTTATAGGAATATTTATGTGACACTTAAATAATTCAACTGCTCCACGGGCTGCAATCATCGTGTACACGCTTACGGCTACTTGGTATTGTACGCTTCCAAACGTTTCCATTAAAGAGCCATCGAATCTCCTGTCTTGCTCATCAGCAATTTTCGCTGGATTTTCAATACTGTTCAACGAAGAATAAATAAGCAAAACGATGAGTATTAGTCTGGTACGGACGGTTAAAGATAAGAAAAATAAACGTCGATAAAAGGTATCGCACGTATATTTGTTTAATATCTTTGTTGCAAAAAGAAAACAACAAGACACTTGTGCCATATTAAACTAGTGACCTGATTCTGAGAAGAACATTGTAATTTAGTGTCGCAATTTTATATATAAATTTCTTTTGAACTGAAAAACGTGAACGAGCTGCAACATATTTGACGAATGAACTCAATTAGTACTTGTTATTACTACAATGCATTACGTTGCAAATATAAGAACTAACATTTTTTCCCATCTATCCTATTGGCCCCTATATTTTCTACTTCTCCAATACCGCGTTCTTCTATTGAATATTCCAGATTAATAATAATAATGGCAAAGCTTTAGGAATTTCTGTCATTATTTCTAATTTACACACATTATTTACTAAATCAGCCTGTCGCCCTATACATAGTTCATGACCGATACAGCGATTAATACATAATCACAATGAATCGCATATAATTAAAGTCACATTGTCACAAATAAAAGGAACGATCATTTCATTAAACCGCCCCCGATCCACGTTAAAATGCATTAACATTTCTCCCCGTTGCGCGTGGAAAAATTAAAAATGACAAGAACTCGCTTAAATACGTCCATTCAAGCGTCAACTTCTTCACCGTGAATCGAGCTTGCGAAACTCATTGACGCGTTCATGCTCTGTGCGACCATTACGACAGGCGCCCAAGCCTATCAATCAAGACTCTTCGTCAAACTTTCACTGTCCTCGCATGCACAAGAGTTCAAGATTAATGGGAATCGAAGGGGAGGGATCGAGTGGCGCGTCCGTTTAAAAATTCGTCGCGCTGGGCCGCGGGCGTCGATCGCCATCCCCCTCGGCGCGATGTCGCCCGTGCTCGGCTCTCGCGCGAGGTTCGTTCGAATTAATTGAAAAATCATGCCCCATCGGTATTAATTGAATACGCGGACTGTTCGCGTGCACTATCGCCGGGCCACGAATCCCCGTACGAAGGAAGTTGAATGCCGACTGTGAGAAGTCGGACGGTGGCTCTCACGCGTTTTCCTTTCTCCACGGTGGCCCGTCGTCGCGTCTTTCTCCCTCCACGACGCGGACGGCGTCGCGATGTCGTCGGTGAGTAAGCGAACGCCATCGTAATTTGCTCGAATTGCACGTACGCCAAGTTCCGCACATGGCACACTAGCGGTCGCCGGGCCGTTTTGCTGAATTCGAGTGTCGACTTGGAAATGGCCATGATTTCCGTAGCCCCGTCTCTTTCCCCTTCGTCTTCTTCGTTTCCATCTGCCCCCTGATCCTTCCTTGTTCGTCGATCGCTTCCTTCAAATGGATCACCGGTTAATTTATTCGTAGTCTTTTTTTGAGTTCGGTTTTTTTGGGGGTCTGTGGAGGAATCGTCGCTGACACGTTGCCTTTGCGTATTTTTTAAGTAATGCGCGACTTATTGGTGGATAAAATAATGGTCTGTTCAGTGGAACAATTGTTTGGCAAGGCCAGCAATTAAACAATTGGCAAGAAAGTGGACGAGTGATGATGTTATTATAAATGTGCGACCATGCTGAAGCAATTGGGAACAGTTCAGTTTCGCAGGAGGGGGAGTGTCATGCTTCTGTTTAAAGTTCTTATGGGTTCATGTAGGAAACGACGTGTCTTTTAAAGAAATAACGGAGAAGGGGTCGTTAACCCTTTTAAACGTGCATATATCGACGGTTATGGATGAAAAAATCGAACTCTGATTAGCATTTTATTTTTCCTGCCGTCAAGATTCCTTCGTTTCCCTATAGCAGTAGGTGGAACAGCATGTGGTGGTTGAAGGGTGTTGCAATTGTTATACCAATTTCATCATTAACCATTTTTCGGCAAAATTAGCGTTATTGTTACTGTTAACGTTTAAATTTAAGCACGGCAATTCTAGATATGCGAAAAGTAATCATTGAAACGAGTATTATACGTGGTATAATTAGAATTCTTTTATGAATGGAACATTTTTGCAAATAGTGGAAGATTTGGTTCAAATTGCCGGTAAATCATTGGGCACTTCAAACTGTTAGTACAATAATATACAGATGAAAGGGGGAGAACTATTTTGGGAGGCGATCACTGAAAATAAATATTTTCATTCTTCTGCTCCTTTCTTATATTTTCCGGCTTATATAGATCCCTCAACCATTTCTTCTTTTGAGCCAGACTTTTGATTAAATATATAATAAATATTGCAAAAGACAATTAAACAAATTGAATTTGTTTAATCGCGCAAGTTATTACTCAATCGTAAACTAATATTTCTAGTTTGTCTTCAAACAAGAGTGTACGTTTTTCCTTCCTAACTTTTTATAAATGAAATCCCTGTGAAATAAATTACAGAAATATTGCACCATATACTTGATAGTTTCCCTTACACCATTGTAACATGGGTTGCTCATTCGCAGGCATTTTGAATGTGGTTCAAGATCTGGAATATAAGATATTCATTATTGAAAAAATTAGCTAATATATGCTTTTATGAAAAAATTTAACTAGACTTTAAGTAATGTAATATAAAAATCTGTGATGGCTCTATCGAAATCGATATTCCAAATGCTGTTCATTCTCTACAAGCTTTATTGCCGTCTAATATCGTTTGAAAAATAAATAAATATTGCAAAATGAATGCTAAGTAAATAAACTACATACACTAACGACTAGAAAAAAAGGAGTACAGGAAAAATAACTTTACGGAACAGAAAGAAGTATTTCGATAACAGCAAAGACAATTGTATACTTATCGAAACTATGGAATATTTGATCGTGTCGTTCTTTTAAACAATCAAGCTGTTGCCATACGTTAATAAATATTTTCGTTCCACCAATTCCTCACGTCAAAATACTTCTACAAATAGTTACCCCTGTTATTCCCAGAATCGAATCTGCTGTCGTCGCATGAAATGTAATTAATATTTTTCTACCCCGCTTCGAAACAATACTGCCCTGATGCACCGATATCAATCTTCCAGGGAACATTTGCAGAATAGACTCTGCACTGTCAGCGTTTCGTGGTGATTTCAATTAGGGTCCGCGAGTTATTTCATTGTGCAAGCATCGTGACATGCTTTACAGCGGAGGATTGGGAGGCCAGATAAACGGTGAGACATTTACTGGCTGATTGTTGCTTGTAGAGCGGTGCTAATTAGCGAGCTGCCCGATTACGCTCGAATTAATGTTCGACAGTCAGCAGTTTTTACGCATAATGGTATCTCGGCGAGAATTAACTTCCACTTGCGTGACTTTGGTGCGTATGAAACGCACACTTTCGTTATTTGTCCCCTGCTTTGTCGCAATATTGCTTCGCTCGTGTCGCAATCTACGATCTCATTAATACTTCCTTGAAGCCGTTTCGTATCAGCCTTTTGAATGCCAGCCATTTCACCAGTCATTAATATCAGAGTGTATAGAAAAAGTGTCCGTATTCGCGAACCATCGGGCTCTTGGTTTCTCTATGCGTGATTCGCCTTACGCACGTGTATATGTATGTATAATACGTTGATAGTCCTATTAATTTCGGGTACAATAATTGTAATTGAAGTTCGTTGAGTTTCAAGCTGTTTCTTATGGATAATGATGGCCTCAAATCTCTATTTTAGTTTTAATAAGTAAGTTTACGATGTCATGTTGCATTATCTGTTTCGTACAGTTTTATATTTCGGCGACATTTTTGTTTCTTTTAATAGTGCCTCATAATAGACAAGGGGAGGGGATAATTTAAATACAGATTGTAGACGTTTGTTCATGAACAATTGTTGCAGACCCATTTTCTGTGTTATTAACCCAACAATATCGGTTCTGCAGAAGTATTTAGATCATTAGGCATTGGTGAAATAGGTGCAATACGATACGTACACTTCTGATATTCCTTGTCCACCAAACTAATCGTGAGTACGCAATTCTAAAAAATTATTGACAGTCTACCGTTTTCATTTGAAACAGAACGATCACAAGGGATTTTACACAATGGATATGTGTTTCTTTTGTTCATTTACAATGATGGATTCTGTAAACATAACAATAGGCACGCACCTCTGCGTTTGAACTATTCCAGAGATTTGTATCCAACTATGCACTACTAGGTGTACATATAATTAACAAAATCCTTACTTGCATAATTTTTCAATCGAATTAATTCCTTGATACTGTGCCGTTACGTTAAACTTCGCTTTATAATCGTTCCGCTAACAACTGTTTACTCTTTAAAAATTGCACAAAGTTTACGAAGGCGAAGAAAACTATACACGCCATTGTTCTCTGTGCAAATCCAGTGGGTTGGGAAAGTTCTAATGAACTACCTTATTGTGTGTTAAACGTATTGTAATATTTATGGGGCTGCCTGGGGAAAGCAGGTGGTCATCCCTTCATCGTAAAAGCTTTAGAAACTCTTGACTGGAAAGAGTCTACTGGCACGTCGTATTTTTATTCGTTAGAGTCTAGTTGCATTTCGTCGTGTCAAGAAAGACTCAACTGGGTCCTCAGCGAATCATTTCTCTCCAATGCTTAACTATCTAAAATATTCTCGCCGGACGTTGTCATAGTTCAGTATCGCAAGTTTTTTAACGCGCTGAAACGACACTTGTAATTCAATTCTCGCGCCATATGAATTTCACGCAGCTTTGGTATCGCTGCGAGAAAATTTAACGAATAACCGGAGTGTATGAACGTTACTCGAAAATTGAAAAATACTCTTCCACTGGTCACCTTGCCTTCGATTTACATCATTTAAAATTTCTACGACAGGTCGCATGGGAATTAAACAGTTTGCCGCTTATTTCGTGATAATTCCGCCGCACTCGGCATAATGAAATAACTATTCGACATCAAAAATGTTTTGCAACGTGCAACTCAGCTACTACTTTTTACATAATGTATCCATTTTCTACGAAGTTCATGCTTGGCAGCATTTTCAGAGCGTGACTTCGCGTGCGGCCGTGGACATGTACAATCAAGCCTGAAAGTTATCTATGGCAAAAATCGAAGGTAATCAACGAAATAACCGATTACGCCATGATTGAGATTCTCGACAGAGGTTATCAACGATCTACGGATATTGCGTAAGAACGATGCAAATGATACCTTCATGAAATTGCAACAAAAACTACAAATCACACGCTACTCCGCTCCTGCCTTTTAATCTCTCAAATAAGTCATGCACGCGCATTAAGCACGAATGCTTTCCGACGACAATTATCCAAGCAATGTATTACTTTCTTGCCTTTGTAATTTAATTGCAGAAGAACCACCGTCGGACAATAGGTTTCGGTACACATGCGTTTTCTTCTTCAATGTTAATAATAGTTCATTAAAGCCTAGCGTCCTTTTTCCACGTTTTCTTTTGGGGGGTACGCCGAGGCGTATCACCTTGATTTCCATAATTCTGAAACTCAGAACTATATAATTCCAATCCTGCGATCGGGGATATCGTAATTTCGTGCAGATTACAGCTGGACGACAGTCTTTGCACGATGCACTTATCGATCGAATTAAACGCTTCCCTGAACACCTTGTTTTATTTCGTTGGTCATTTTTCACAACGTTCCGCTCGTATCTTAATTTGCGTAATTCGCGTTTTCGTGGAGCACGCAGGCGATTACGTCGAGGTAAAGTTAGAGTTGTCGGCGCCGACGTGCATACGGTCACGTCAGAAATAGGCCACGAGGACTAACCTTATTGTGTATGCCTCATTATACTACCCTCGCCCCGTGGCGGTGTTTACTCGGCGAGTGTCTTCAAATTAATTTACATATCGCCGCTGTCGAAAGATTTTCATTTCACCGCGTTCCATTCGGCGCGTCTATCTGAAATCGTCCACCGATTCGATTCCTGCTCATCCTTTTCCCTTCTTAGCTTCAAAGTTTCACTCCGTTCACTGAATAATGCATAATCGACGTCAATGCCGACGTCATTAATGTCCCCGGACATCCACGCGAGCAAGTTTCGAAGCGGAAAAGCTCCGCGGACCGAGCAGGGTGCTTGAATTTACAGCGGCACGAAACGCCTCGCGCATTTCTCTTAATTAGGCAAATAAAAGTAACGCAACTGTCGCCGGTATTCTGGATTTCCACGTTGAGCCCTATTCGCGCCGCGCCGATCACTTTAATGCGTGCGAGCGGACGATGAATTCGTACCGGGGATCGAACGGGCAGTCATAATTTCTCGCGCGGGGAAAACAAAAATGAACGGGTAAAGAGAGAAACGCAACAGCGAGGTCTGTAGCGTCGAACAGGTTCTCGGTGTTTTCGTTCATTCAGAAATTATTCAACGCGTTCGTCAACATTTTTTCCCCGCTCGAAGGAGGAAGTTTCGTTCGCGTGTGCACGTTGAACCCCCCGAAGCTGACACACGGACGGAATTCACACAATGTCACGCGAACGGGTTTCCCGGGACTAAAATTCCACTAAATCACACGGACGGCCTCCGCGCATGATAGACTGTGCGAAATCGTAGATTCTGAAATCGGCGGCGGCGTGCACGCTGGCCGAAGCGCAACGGCGGAGTCGCGGCCGAGGATCGTTTTTGCAAATAAATGTCGTTTAATATCGGACCGGTTTTACTTACCTTCCTTCATCCATGCGTATCGTCGATGGATAAATATCGGTCCGACTTTCTTCAGGGAAGGTGCAATGCCTATTACACGGCCGCGTACGAATTAATTGAAGCGCGTACCAGACGCACAGGTGGCATTAAAGGGATCTGTACCGCGAAATTAGCCGCGTAAAGAACGGACCGACGGGCTAGCGCGTAGGGAATTCTGGCGAGCAGCATCGCGAAAATTACACGTTCGGAATCGGCACGACCGTGTCCACTTACCCAGTAACAGTTCGCTTCCTTGGACAGATCGAAGCTCTGAAACGCGCGCTGCAGACTGCACGTCTAGAACAGGCTCCTTCAGGATTCACGCTTCAATGTATTATACGTACGCGCTTGGGAAATGTTACAGCTGTTAGAACTTGTTTGGAGGATTGGCGAAGATCGGGTCCGAAACCGGGGCGTTTAAGTTTCCGTCACGGCCGCGGAAGCGTTGCTCCTTTTGTGCATATGGTTGAGCGATGTCGACGAATTAATTAATTCATTAATTAATCAATTAATTAAGCCGCCCCGTGGCCGGTGCCGCCAGCGAAATACGGGCGGGGCGACCTACCAGAATTCTTATCCGATTTTTGGTTCGCGAAAATAATATAGGCGCGCGTAGCTTGGAATTGTGCGCGCAGCGTAGATGTCGTTAGATTTGAACGATTAGATCTAAACCTGGAATGATTAGAAACGGTTGGACGTAATGGAAATCAAGGTAGATTACTTGGTTTCGAATAAACTTTTTGGTTGCGCGCTGCTTCTTTATCGTATCTATCTCGTGCAAGTTTAATCACATTTATTGAGTTTATTTGATTCACGCGAGATCATTGGGCATAGTTGAGACATTTGAATTTCTGTTCCCTGCGACGATGCAGTATCTGATAATTGTAATGGTAATGAAACACTAAATGCAACAAATCGCCTGCAACATGTAGATCTCTCTGTCGGTACACAATTTAAGATTTTCTTCTTTTTATCAGAACCACTAGCATGCAAATAATCGTTGCGCACGAAGTCCAATTTAAAACCCAATCAAAATTGCAATTATGTTGCAAGTGGTTGCAAACGACCTCAAACGGCATAAAATACGAGAAATACCAATGCTATCCAGTTCGACTAAAGGTATATAGATACATATGTATGTGACAAGTTTTCAATTAGATCGGTGTATGCGAGTGATCGAAAAGTACTTGCTCTCGCGCACGCGAACGTGTAGGCATCGTTCAATACACCTACGTAATAGTGGAGTACGATACTTATCGCACTTACGTGCACCACACCCGTGCGCCTTAAGTGCGTCTTGTAAATATGTAAATGAGTAAATGCTGAATACGCGTTTGCTCTACGTGCGCACGAATAACAGATCACCCAAGGCTAGTTGACCCTTTTGTCGTTCTTTTCCGGCACGACGAAATGCATCGCAACTCATTCTTATCGTACGAATTACAAACAGGTATACATGTATGCGGTTGCATGATCAGATGTGTAAGTCGAGCAACAAGCAACGATCGTAACCGGTGTATATTCTGTTTTCGTTTACTCCTGGAGGAGTATTGCCTAACGTTTGAATGCCTAATTGAATTATAATTGAATGCTTTTTGTAAAATCTATCGAAGATGATCGAAGCGAAAGGAGTATTTGTTAACGTCACAAGCGCGCGTACTACATTTTTGAAATATTTGCTTTGCAAGATTACCGATACGTTTCGCATCGTACGGAGAAATCACAATTAAAAATGGCAATTGATATGATAGTGCAATTTGCTATATCACCTAATAAAAATTAAATAAAAGTATGCATAGAACGAATTAAATCCCCTTGCTCTAAAAAATATAACTTTGAAAACTGTACATGTATCACGTATAGATACCAGTACGTATAAATTTTGTCTTCTAACATTCTAACGCCTTTCTGAAAAATTCCGTTTCACCGACCATCGTTACCTACACATATGTTTACACATACATATTTATAAATACTATACAATATTATAAATTTTTCAAATTGCCGACTGCTTCCACGAAAATTTGAAAATCCTCGCTCGATCCTGAGATCCAATCTCGAAAAGTCTTTACACAATACTTACAGCCGTGTGTAATTGAATCCCCTGAATAACTACATCGGCGACCGAAAGGGGTTTCTATTGTAGCGAAAACGAGGGGTGTATTTACACCTGTGAAATCGTTATACGAAGGAGGTCGCGAGCTGTGTTTTCCCGCTTAAGAATGCCAATAAATCGGTGGTATCAGGCCTGGAGATCTGTACGGGGATGCCTTGAACACACAGTAGAAACTGTGCATACCGAAGAAATCTACGAAAGAGGAATCTACGACTCTCGAATTTCGCTGCCAGATCTGTTGGTTGGCACCCACCACTTCCGGCGCGAAACAGAGCCTGCACAAATCCCCCGGTTTTACTTCTTTTTCGTCAACTACACGTCGTACTGTAGGGGCGATGTTCGCCATCGATCTTAGGGCTACGTTTCAGATTTCAGTGTCGGGTTTTACTGCCCGTGAGGACGTTCGCTGCTGTGCAGCGTCACTGACTTTTCGATCCTTCGAGGAAGATCAAAGAATGCAACTTGGACATGAGACAGAAGCAACATATACTTGTCATTTGTCAGGGAATGGTCGCCATGTGGCAGGACCTATGTGTTATTGATTTCATGAATACGTCAGTGTATGTATTGTATATACCTACAACGTCCATGGCCTTCTGATGTATGTAATTTGATAGGGTCCCATGGACAGTTCTGTAAAAAGGTAGAATTTTTCTAGTATTTATTTTTGTGTTTATGAGACGTTCGTTGTTTAACGATTTTTCGTATCTTCTACGGATTGGGTTAATTAACGTAGTTTAGTTAGGCAAATTATGAGTGCTGTTGAACGGTTTGATTTTTTATTTAGACAGATTTATATTTAATTATGGATAATAGAGTGAGAAGGAATAGTACAGAAAGCGTAGATGGTGCCGCGTGAAATTTGAAAACGGGGAACTATATAAATTATTGAAATGTAAGTTTAAAATAACACTTGTTTTAAAGTCAGAATGGAGAAATAATGTTTGTATGGTGCAGTTTTCATCAGAAGCGTTTATAGTTAATAACTAGGGCAGCAATTCATTTATTTCATTTACTTTTTTACTTTGAATATTTTTGTTAACATAAATTATAATCACTGCAAGTAACCAGGTGTCTATTTCGAGTTCAAGGAGTTTAGAGAAGTTTTATATCGTAATACAATTGTACAATCAAAATAATATAAAAGGAAAAATTAAAGATATTCTTCAAAAAATGTTGCTCCACCTTTCTACAATAGAAAATTTGGCAGAAGAAATAAACCAGAAATGTTTACAATAACATCTCCTTGTATTTTCTTTTAAATAATATCTAAATAAATTCGATCTGCGTGCTTTCCATGGGAAAACTGGTATTCCAATAAATAAACACCTGGGATTTTTGAAATGTTAGAATTTATAATCCTGAGTTACCATTCATCGGCTGGCGATCGTCGTGTTTCAGCAGCTGATAGGCGTAGATGTAAAATTTGAGCTAAAGACTGTGAAATTTGCGTGGCATGCTTTTCTTGTAACATAAATCACGTGTATTTGGCATGAGTGGAGAGATGTTTGTCATTGATATTGAAAGTCTCTTCATTGTGAGACGAGGTTGCTTTGATAATGTTGAAACTCTGCGATTGTGAAATCAGAAAATATGCGGGTTTGAAGTAAATACCGTCTATGATAAAATCGCTTATTTCTGAGAGTAAATCAAACGTAGCAGGCCTATGCCTGTTTCGTGGTATGTTCGTCATATTTTTTAAAATACAATTACCATATTGATGGCTTATTTATAAATTTCAATACACTTTTGTGCAAAGGTTCTACAGAAAAGGCGTTAGAAGTTCAATGCTACAATTTCATTATTATATATTTGAAATTACGGTACAATATTTCGCTCCAGCAATTTAAGTTGCATTGCTTGCAGAACATCTTACCAATGGAAACAAAATTCGAAAATCAAAGGGACAAAAAACAATACAAAACTAAGACTTCCGCGAAGAAGAAAAACGAAAATCAAACCAGACAGAAAATGTCAAGTATCGGGGTGCAAGATTTCGATTCGCCATAAACCCCGCAAAGATTTACTTTACAACACAAAATTATACACAAAAAAAGTAACACTCAGTAGTGTGAAACTGTTCTAAACATGTAAGATAGGGGGGGTTGGAGGGTTAGTCTCCCCTATGACCGGGGCCGGTTGTCGCAAAGTTCATTTCTCCATTTGTATAAGCTGTATCAGGTGGAACGTTCGTCATTACATGTGTTTTGATCACGCGGATCAGAGCACATAAGTATTTTTCCATTTCTTGGTCAGGTTGCTTTCTGACAATCGAAACGTGGTTGAACGCCAAACTATGTTTGTTCACAGTTGACTAGCTTCTTCGTGCTGACTGAGTATTTTTTACATTATTCTAAATTTTCATTTTATATTATTAATAGTGGACTGTTGCTTTACATTTTCACATATGGCAAGATTGAAATATTCATTCGATAGCGCTCTACATATAAAAAATGTGGCGAGTTTTCAAATGGGCTTGGTTGTTACGCATACGCGGGGCTAGTTGTCTCGTGTGGCGACCGACTCCATTCGTAGAATGTAATTTAGTATATAGTTAAATTGTATTCAGGAAATAATTCTACCCCATAAAATGGTGAGATATTTTAAAAAGAGTACTAATCGCCGGAAAATTCCGGATGAGTAATGTTTTTTCAATAAATGTACTTATATTTTTCATAGCTATTCCATGCGGCAACCGACCCAACACTTTGCGACAACCTATCCATGACTGGGGTTGGCTGTCACAATATTTCTAAATCTTTCAAAACAGTACAAAGTCATCTTATTAAAAAAAAAAGTGATAATCTACAAAGTTCAAAGCATGCATTAAATACAAGGGTTTCGAATAGTGTAATCGAAATTACATTAGAGGCCACTGTGTTTTTGAAGTTCAAAAAGTTAAGTTTTTCTGACAACCAGCCCCGGTTTCCTCTACTCCAAAGACCACCTCGCATACGACCCTACGCGCATTACATAACGTAAAAAAGAAAAAAAAAAGAAAATGGTTCAACTCTCCCCAAAACTCAGCACAGCGTCCTCTACCTGACAGCAGGAGCTCTATCCGTTTGTCATTTCACGAAGCTTATTAAACCCGTTTTCCGTACGGAACAGGGCAGGCACGATCGCACACTGGTTTCTATCCGCTGGTACGAGAGCATCGTATCAGACCACCATAATTCACCATTAGAGGTGGAACAACACACGCGTTGAAATACGCTGATGCAAAAGAAAGATATTAACGTCGCAGGGTGAAAGGGGGGGCCCTCTAACGAGACGCGTATAAGCCGACGGACTGGTGACTGATCGAAATTATTCTTTCGGGGACGGCCACGTGAACGCCAAAAAGCGAAAGTGGTCCGAACGCTCGTGAGGAGCCCGACTGCGGACGACCGACCTGGTTGGTACATAACTTACGCGGAGGCGGCAAGACGAGGCACCGCTGTCCATGCACGATATATGTGCAGCACGTCGCACCACACCTCGATGGAATAAATTTACATGCACCGCGGCTCAATGAGCCACGGCAAGTTTAGGCCCACGATGCGATGGAAGCGTGCAATAAGGCCCGGAGAGCCTCTTCCCTTTTCAAATTGAACGCGTTCGGTTGAAAATTATTGACAGGCACGGGCGGGGTCGGGATATCGTTAGTGGCACGAGAATTCTTGCACATTGTAAATTGTGATTCATTTCGATACTTTAGGGAAGGGGGATTCGTTTTTTCGGCGTCGTTTAAGAGTTATCGAGATTGGATTTGTAATTCGGCCCGGAGACGAATTGCGGTGGATTCGAATCCTTTGTAATTATTCGGTAAAGCTGATGTGAGCTCGTTTTGTTGTGTATCGATCGCATTCGTCGTAGGTGTCACTGGTGGCATTTATTTTTTAACTCAATCAGTTAGAAATGATTATTCAAAAATTGCTTCGCCCGTATTTGGAAAATGTATGAGATATTTCATTAAATACAGTTGATTAGATTATTAAATGTATAGGGTATTTCTTGAACAACTATTAATTGAGGCAAATTTCGGTAGTCACTAAACAAAAATAGATTTCGTTGCAATGAAATTATTATTAAAATGTTATTACATTTGCACTAAAATGTATATTTTACATATTTTGCACTTCGTGCGAGGGAGAAGATAGTCCCCTTTTACACGACTTTTTTTTTCTCTTGCTCTCTTTTCTGCTCTAATCAGATGTAGAGTGCAGCGAAGTCGCAAAATCGCGAAACTAGATCTACGATGGATGTACCGTTAATTATTCAATACATGGTCAGTTCATTAACGGTTGCTCAACATGTGTTTGTCGCACGAGCCGTTCTAAATGCTGATCAGATGCTCGCAATTCAACGTGATGACATTAAAAAGCGTATGTACCTGCACATATCAGTATGGACTTTTTATCGAATAGAAAGTTAAATTACGCTTCCGTTTATTTTTAGCGTACGTTTATCATGAGAGTTCCAGGAAACTTTGTGACTAGGTTTAATGCAAAACGAGTTCTAGTATAATCGCTATTGTGATGTACCCACTAAGTACGTAATCTAAATTGCGCAATATTTTATGAATTAATATTTTAAACACTTTTTTAAACATTCGATGGTAAAGACCAAATAGATTGCTGCGTCTAAAAATATTCAAAATATAGATAGCAATAATCGCTTGCAGTAAAAATATGACAGTAATCGCAAATAAATATTTGCTTATGAGTCACACTTCCATTAACTAGAACAATTCAAACGCAATGTAATGTAGCCTTTATCTTTGATATATATATATATTTTATGAAGACGAATATTATACATATTTCAAAACCTTTCACTCTTTACTGTTGGGACACTCTTTATAGTTAAAAGCACTGTTAGGATAAATAATAAAGTTCTCTTACTCTTTCATTTTAGTATTATCGTACGAAAAAATGAGCATACGAAAAACTACTTATCGAATTTGCTGGGGAATTCGAAACCATAATTCGCGCAGGCGTCTTGTCTAAATCTCGGCTTATACGTAGCAAAGACTTAACGCCATTACAAACTAAAACGCACACCTGATTGGAAAATGTTAAGGAGCTTAACCCATAAAATAATCTGTCAGACACGATATTGTCATTAGACGGCAGAGTCGCGTTGCACAAGAAAACACATGGCAACGCGCGCCATGTCATCGTAATCATCGAAGTCAATATTCAACAGTCCCATTTACTGGTTCGACGTGCATTATGTATATCTAGATTCGTCTTACAGTTATTCCTTGTCGAGAACTCATGAAACATGTATCAGAAAATCATATTATCTAAGGTATGCACTTCTAACCATATCTCCCCGATTTAATGGAGTATTTTGTATAGAATTGTTACAGATCCGTGATAGAAGATCTACATTTCATTCACTTCCATTTTCATTTACTTATGGGCAGAATCGTAATCTGAATCTGAAATAGAATTGTGTCCATTATATTTTTCCATGCCTTTCGCGTCATTATATATTTTTACTTCAGTTTCGATACCCGCAGAAATGCAACGAGCATTATCGCGACGGTATTTCGTTTAAATGTTTGAACACCAAATGATTTTTATGTACTCAACGGAAGAAATGTCGAATAATGGAAGAGAAATAATTCTGCTTGCATCTCGTCGCTTATGTGTTTTCAATTTTATTGAATTCGTTCGTATTTTCATACGTTTAAGCGAGTGAGCAATAAATCTGGAATAAAAAAAGACAAATATAATACATTAGTATAAATATTTTTTGATTATAGGAGAACTGTGCTTATCGAGTAAAATATAAAATGTCTCCACAAATTGTGATGCTTATTATGTACTGCGTTGCTTTAATTATTTATACTGCAAGTAATAAATAGTGACATATAATGGAATATGTTACACATACCGTACAAATAGAGATAGAATTCCACTTAAAAAAAGTAGATAGCACTTAGCGTGACAGCCTGTAGAGAACAAATGTGTGGAAAACAGTGGGGGACAAGGGTTGTACCCGATGGTACTGAAAATTATGTGCTTCGCTAAGATGGTTCTTCGTTCTCTGGGTGAAACACCTGTGTCATAAACAATACCGCCCACCTTTCCCCTTTTTCGTGGGAAATGGCAGTAACGTAAAAGATCGAAATCTTTGTCGTTAGACATTTCATTCCTTCTTTTTCTTACTTACCTCTTCACGTCGTTACTTGCAAATCATTCGAATATTATACAGTTGTATTAGATAATTGTTGATCTTGCGGAGAAAGAAAAACATCCTTAGTAAGAAACTAGTCGCAAGAGACTGCTTTTCGTTTCAACCAGTTTACACATTACACTGACTGTCACAAATGTATAATTCTGTATAGTTCGTATACGAATATCCATGCCCAAGTCAAATTGATCACAGCCTGCACTAATTTGATAATGAATCTTGTTTTCAAGAAGCTGATAACGGGCAGAACCGTAGTCAAATTTAAAACTATGGGATATAAAAAACTAATTTCGCGTGCATGATATTGCAATACATTCCATTGGCCAGACGACGCTACTCTTGAAAAATATTTTCGGTATATAAAACCATTCTGTATCTCAAACAGGCCGCGAACCTCGATTTTCTCATCCTTCAGCCTGATATACATGCGACATCTCCAACCTTGGTATCCGGTGAAATGACAACGCATGATCCTCATGGAAATGGTCTTTTTGGTTGGACGCGTTGAACATGTATACACGCATCTTTCCTCGCAAAAGAAAGAAAAATTTCGAATCGTATTCTGCATTCGAGATGCACGAGGCAATAGCATGGCTGTTTGAATTGTCTAAAAAACGAGCTCCAAGGTTTTTAAGGGGACATTTTACAGTACCGGTTGAAAATTTGATCAATATTTTATTAGTCTTAGAAATATAGACAAATATTGATTTCAGATTTTATTTGTCGGTCAAATAATTTGACGGTGAAATGAACGGCCCCAAAAATTTCGTGCATCGATCGCGGTCGACAGAATCATGTGAAACAAGAGAGGCAGAGATACACACATTTAATTTGCATAAGTATGGATATCTACTTGGCGAATCACGAAAGAAAAAATTTGGGCAGAAATGTTCAAAATGACAAAAATGAAAGCTTTCCTTTTTACTTAATATGCATAAAAGAAGTGGGAAACTATTAACCAAATTAGCATATCCCTGGCTAGCCGAGAAGCCACTAACGCGTGGAATAACTAACATTTTTTACCAAACGATCAAGGTAAGAATTAAGGTGAACATTCTAAAAGGTATATCCTTCGGAATTAAGCAAAAAGAATTCACTCTTCAAGATCGATTTTTAGGCTGTACAATGTTCCCTTAACACGAGAACTACCGATAGATTACGGCACTATTCAGGTATCATGCGTTAGACGGATTATAAACACGAAAGCCGTTGAATAGGCACTAAATAGAGACATATAATTGTCATTTCGTCTAATTGAAAGTCATGAGAAATTGCTGCAAAGACACCCCGTATGTTAATAATTTTAATGCAACGACTCTGAAACAAGTCATTTCGACTTCTTGGTACTACCGTTAAAAGGGAATCAAAACGGCGCATCGAAGTAACCGGAACAAGTACCAATCCAACGAATCCTGCTTTCCAATTCTAATTCACCCATGCGAATTCAACGCTCATGGCTTTCCATGGTATTGCGCCCCACCCCCATCCCCCCCAATGAATTAACAGCAATGAAAGAAACGCCAGTTGACAGCACCGTAATCGGCCTGTTTGTCCATAGGACAATTGTACGCGCGGTTAACGCGAGGTTCATATATACTCGTGGCGTTCTAAGCGCATCGCGTTGCCACTCTAATCGAATAAAGGAATACACGCGGCATGCTGCTCGTCGGATACGTTTAAGGGCGAGTCGTTGGCCGTGTTTCATGCAGGAAATTGTACTCTCGTGATCTCCCTTCTTTGGAGATGTCGTTAACACTCGCTGTCTAATGTGGATTCCGTGGCGTTTAACCGGCTGCACGAATTCAATGGGATTAGCTCACTCCGCGGATTACTATTTTTAGATCTCGAAAGTGCCGACTTGTCGCGGGAAACCGCGTAAATTGGAAGAAACGCGGACCCTTTTTGCGGAATGTTGCATGTCAATCGGGGATCATGGGAGTTTGTGGCTGGGGGGATGACAGGACAAGTGGAGTTTACGAGCTTTCTGGGTAGACGGAATGAATCCTAAGGGTTTTTTGCGTCTGTGCGCCGCTTGGAAATAGAAACGGCGCGACGCGATTCAGCCAGATGAACTGTCTCGTAGGAGGAAAAGATAGCGCGGGCATGCGAGATTATTACGTAAGAGGGGGTTGGATTATGCTGTCAGACATTCTGTGCCTTCCGCAGCGATTTTTGCGTAATTGGTGGTAACAATGCTGTACGGGAGGGGAATTAACCCTGGACGTCTGCGAAGCATGCGCGAAATCAGGACGAATAACGTGGATAGCAGTAATTGCGCGGAATCGCGCAGGACAATTTCGGTGCGAACAGAGAAAATTAGAAATTTTCCGCTCGCTGGCGTTGCTAGGGAAGCGATTTAATGACGACGGGTATCGATGACTATTTCCAACAACGAAACCCTTATCTTCGTACTTCTTACGTCGTCGCAACGAATATCTGAACAGTTACGGAAAAATAGATCCTTCCCCTGTGTAACGGTGCACTCGTGCAGTGCGTTTCACGTGTTTGAATTCCACAGGCGAGGGAATCAATTGGAATTCAAAAAGCCCTGCGCAGTTTCTTCATTCACGACGCACGTTAGAGTTAACCTAATAAGAAACCTAATTCATTGTAAAGATGAGTAACGGTAAGCGGAAAAATATGTACACGCGGTATGTCGTAAAAATCGGAGGCAATATGAAGTCGTCAAAGGTGCGCGTTTTCTCGGCGTAAATGGACAGCCTGGAATATACCTTGTAACGGAAGAATTTCAACGGCAGTTTGCAGGTCACGAAAAGAAACAGGGGGCCCTTGCGAGAAGTGTCGATTTCGCCAAAACCACAAATCTCAACGATGCGAGCACGAATCAGGTATTAACTCGAGGCGTTCGCAGTAGTTGGCGATCGACGAGTATCGCCGGGCGCATTACTCCACTTTTACCGATATTTATGAATCCTGTGCCGCCCGTTGGTAGGACGTAGCCAGGCTTCTAACGAAGCGAAATGGCCGGCCAGCATTATACAATTGAACGCGAGCTAACGTAAGCCAGGATAATAACTACGCGAACGCCCGCTTATTCGCGATAAGTCGCTGATTGCCGGAATCGTAATTGGTGAGGAAAGCTTGCCGAGATTCCGCGAAATATCCGCGAGCACATCGGATTAGAAATGTCTATCTGATCTGCCGTAAGGGACGCGTAGAATAATTTCTAACGGGTTTCCGATATCGTAGGTTAAATTAGATATACGAGTTTAATCGAAGTTGCAATTTTGATATATTTGTCTGAGTCATGACAATGTTTAACAGGGTCGCTCTCGTAATAATTGCATGGAATGATAATTATACGGAAACGTGAAATAATTGTGATGAACTTTATATATCCTTTACATTTTCGAGCTTCGTTCAACGGCATCTTACTAAGGGACTGCTATACCCATATTTTATCTACCGGATAGATAATTGTGTTCCTTATGGTTGTATTGTTATAGGCATCGCGGATTCAATGCATTTAAAAATATCCAGCAGCACTCGCTTAAACGCCCTGTCCATGCCGAGAAAAGTGCCCAATTCCAAATTTAATCGACAATTGTATCGACAATGAGCATCGCGGAGCATTTACGCGGCGATATTATTGCTATCTAAATAACGCGTACGCGCAGGTAAGGACATACTAAATCGATGTTCGCTAATTGTAGTAATCGGTGGCCATAAGTACTTGCCGGTAATAAGTATTCATCGAGCTGTCATAAATCGCTGATCTGACGTTGCCCCATGTTATCAAGGAGTACTGTTCGGACATTGCGAATAATTGCACCGTGTTCGTAAATATCGGCGTGCGTTTTTTTTTTTTGCGCCTACTTCCCTTCGATAATGCACGTTCGATAGTGTAACATCGCCACGCCGTATTTCTCCGATCGATACTTAAATACCGCAGGGAACGGCGGTAGACATGGGAGTCTCTTTAAGACATCGTTCGTCGTATTCTTCGTAGCTACCGTATATCTTCTCTCTTTCTTTCCTATTTTTTTTTTTACCTCTTACGACCTATCTCGTTATCGTGGAACATTATTTAGCGGAGCATCGGGAAGGAAAAAATCGCACACGCCGGCAATCGGCAACGCATACTTCGATTAAACGCCGATGATAGTTTGAATCTTTCCCCTTCCGTCATTTTGCCTGAATGAATTGCGCGAAAAAATGTGCATTCTTCTAAGATGCTCGTTGTTACAAGCCTTGAATTATCCGCGCTGTATTACCTAAGTAGCACCGAGAACGGATGCACCATGATTTATGTTCGAAAACCATCTTGCCTTCGTTCGCGAAAAAATAAGGAGAGAAGAATCCATTACGGGGCTCCCTGATATTACCGCTTGCCAAGGTGCCTTGGTGGCTTCATAAAGAGTTACGAAACGGAAGGCGAATTAATCCGAAAAAGCTTAAATGCACTTTAGTTTCCGTTTATTTCCGCCGCCAGCTTTAACCTTTATTGTGAGAATTCCCGGCAAGTTTCGTTTCACAGGTTTCTATTTTTATTATTATTACTACGATTATTACTTCTTGCGGTCTAGTACAATTGTATATAATCGCCGTTTAAATGATAAGAAATCTGACCCCTCGGTGATGAACGCGACAGTTTGCTAGGTGGACAGTTAAATGTTTATCTCGGCTGTCACGGTTCGCCGGTTTACAGAAAGTTTCGTCTACAGTTTATTCGACGAACCACGAAGAAGTCCAGAGGAATACCTAACGATGTCGGAAGCGCTAACGCATGCAGATATTTCTTGCAATCGCGAAGGCGAACATTCATCCTGTCGCAAACTTCAATTGCAAGCTGCCAAACATTTAACAGAAAACCCCGAAGCAACGAGCAAGCACAAGGACGACAATTGTTTGAATCGTCGCACAGTGGGGAAAAACGGCAATTTAGGGGTGCAAAAGTCCAAAAACAAAACACGGAGTAGACCTATAATTTTATATGCAATGTCAAGCTAGATGTCCGTAGCACCTAAAAATGACATTTTTATTTCTTAAATCCATTGTTGTTAAGCGTGGCAAGGGATACAAACGTTAACAATTGAAGATAGCTTAAAAATGAAGAATATTATTTTCACCTGTATTTTAATGCTCAGGACCTTAATGGTATTTCTGTTTGCAGGAACTCTATCACGAAAGATTAGGAATGTGTAAAAATGAAAAGAAAAATTTTATAAAAATTTTTTAATATTTTTTTCAAGAAAGTTTCAACAAACTAATTTTCAACGCGTTCTTTTATGAAATACTTTTGAACTCCGCTGACCTTCGCGCTAATTTTTAGATACACGTTAAGAATGGGATGTATACTGTATGCTCTATAAAATTTGGCTGCAGCCAACTGCAGCTGCAAAAGTTATTGCATTTTTTATAGAATATAAAAATTAGCGCGAAGGTCAGTGGAGTTCAAAAGTATTTCATAGAGAAAGACTTTTGCACGCTTAAATTTCCGTTTTTCCCCACTGTGCGTCGCCTCGTCGAGACGGCCGATCGCACTGTCGAAACGTCAAACGTCAAACCCGTACGAATCTTCTAATCAGGCCCCGCCGTAAAAAGGAAGGCGCGACGAGCGCGACAAACCGGTGACGGGCACACTAGCACACTCGCGAAACAACGATTCGCGCCGCGGCAAAAGAAGCGGGTTAAGCGATGCGAACCGGCGTGGTCGAGCGCCGGCCAGAATGATGCGTACTCGCCTTTAATATCCGTCGATCGGTCCGTGATAAATCCCCGATCGGTAAGGGTTTGGCCCCGCCGGTGCTCAATCAGAGTGAGTTGAGGCTAATTTAGAAACTGCGATGTATAACGATCGTGCCCGGAGGCGTCGCAAATTCGGCCGGGCGCAGTCTTGGCCCGCGCGCATGGAAGTTACGAGTGTATCTCCGACTGCATCTACCTGCGCCGGCTCGCCCACCAATTTGTCATTTAACTTATTGACCGTCGGCCCTCCCTCTTCGTTTAGCCGTGCACGCCGCGTTTCAGATCGGCATTTAAATGGATAAACGGCGCGGTACTTCGTCTGTCGCGATCCGTATTGCGGTGCATTGTCGCGATGCACATTGACGCGCGGCCGTTGCAGGAGTATCTTGCTTTGATGCTAGTCTTTTTAGGCGTGGATAGTTGAAATTGATTTCTCGCGACCGGGTGCGATTTAGGGGGGAGGCAGATAGAAGGTACCGTGATACCTTTTTACCGATTAGTGAACAGCGGTTTCACTTGTGGCTGCGTTTCAGTTTCTATTAAAGCGAGATCGTGACGTGGGTTTCGCACGGGCTGGCATATATTTCTGTGAATAATTCTTGTACGAGGAATGCGGGAGAATGTGGGGGAAGTTACTTTTTAGTAGTATAATTGTTTTAGGCGTTTGAGAGCCTTTGTATATTAATTAGTGCAGTATTATCTGTTGATTTAAATGGCTGATATGTTTTAAGCCGACTTTCCTATTACGATCTTACGTTATCGCCCCTTCAGAATCAAATACATTGACGGACCCTCGAGTTTGGTATTAATACATCGCGAAATGAACAAAATAATAATGTACACGACGTAACAAAAAAATGCCAACTCGACGAATTTATTGCCAGCCATAAACGAGTAATAAAAAAGAAAGATAATCATGGCACGGCAAACATGTCTAAAAATAAGTTAAAATCGGTGGATGTAATAATGTTTTTATACCGCACTGAAATTGTTTGCGACGTCGATCATTATTGATCAGCAACGATTGAAAGGATCGATTACAATACGTTTAATCGAGCAGACTTGCCACATCAACGGTTGTCAGCCTGTTCAATTGTACGCTTGATATCGGAATACTAAAATTTTATATCCGTGTTCATTGAATGGCGTAGTATTGTGAATAGCGTACTGTTAATCCGGATAACAGTATAGAAGTTTCCATTGGAATCATAAAGGATACATATAATATTGGTTGAAGCATTCTTCGCAATTACATTCAATGTATCGACACACTGTGCAGAGATTAATGCTGGCGACCAAGATACCCAATCGATACGGTGTTCTATTAAATGAATTAACGTGGCTCCTATAAAACAAGATTTACGTCTGCGCCGCGCTATTCGTTATCGGGGCATAATATTTAATTCATAGCGATTCATCAAAACGTTCATAGCGTTCATAGTTACGACGCATTGCGCGTTCCTCGAACCGAGATTTATTTCTCAGCTACGCGGCCGTACACGCGCAGGGGACACTACTGAATGCGAATAATTAAAATCCAATAATTAGCATAATACAATTCGGGTATATTTAATGTGCCCCTGACGGTTCATTATGGAACCGTCAAACGTCGATATAAACATTTTAGAATCTATCTAACGATTATAAATGTCTTTCTAACATCGCCACCAACGTTGTCGATGATTCCCGATAACCATTGAAGCCTGCCAACGTTATTTCTTAAAGAACTTTCACAGCGATGCTTTTATTAATGATCCCAACCAACAATAGCTGCTGCGCAATTCTATTTCGCCGTAATTTCGTAACACAGCAAACCAGTAAAGCCGTACTTTTTCTCTTCCAAGAAACTGTGGCGATCTTCTTGCACTTAAAAGTTTACACTTTCTGCGAAAAATCTTGTTCTGAAAAACATGGGATCTTAGAGCGAGTTTGTATTATCTTGGCAAAAATGTGATACAATAAATTTGAAATGTCAATGAAGAGAAACGGGTGCACATGGGTTATCGACGCAAGAGTTGCAGGTTCCGAACTTCCGGAACCGCGCTTCATTTTCCATTCGTCGAACTCTGGTGAAGCATCTGGGGAAGGGTGAAAAGTCCGTGAGCCCGGTGAAAGATGTTTCGTGTATTCGAATCGACAAGCAATAAATAACGCATGATAAGGCCGGCTAGAAAAAATAATATCGAAGCGGTGGACCCGTAACGAAGGTGCAGCATCCATCGAGTATAAGCCAATCGATTATGAGGTGTCCTTGTAGGCCCTCGGTGGCGCTAGACCGACATGCTGGGGGCGCGTTCCTTTAATGATGTATTAGCGCCGTGTTTTGACACGAAAGAAGCGGCAACTGGTCGAGGTCGCATTCTTCTCCTTCCTTTTCCTTTGTCCTTTCGTCCGGCTTTGAAACCACGCGCGGCCTCTCGAGGCTACCACCGCCAAGCCCATAGAAACGTTTCAGTGAACCACTTAACGCCCTGAAACCCTTAACCTTCAATTAATCAATCTCGACGAAGACCGTTCGGCTGAGATTTTCTGGCTGCTCCAGTGGTAACGAGCTCTGCGCGGTGGCATGAATCTCAATTTCAGTAGGTTTGCCAAAGGGACCTTTGAAGAATTGCTTCATTACCGCGGCTACATCCCATGCTAATACAATAATCTACCTGCTGATACATTGCACGGGATTTATCGACTATTCTTTGGGGTGTCTTTAGAATTGATATGTTTAGATTGATGGTTTACTGTCGGGCAAATTGTCGCCGCTTTTGCTGGTGTGTTCATATATATTCGTTGGCGTTGTTTAGTAACAATATGCCGTTACCCCGTTCTATTCATGAAAGTGAAATTCGTTATGATAAATGGGAAAGCTGTAAAAAAGGATTGCTCGCCGGTATTCATTTTTGATAAACAAATGATGAATTTTTGTGATTGTACATGCGTATACGTAGATATCTGTGGTATTTCGTTGCGACAGTATTCGGTATTTCGGTTTTCGTTACCTTTTGAATGTTATGCGAAAAGCAAAAAGATGCAGAGCCTAGCAAGGTACTGAACAAAATTGGCGCTTCTACTCCAGGAAGTTCGAGAAATTATTAATATAATCGTCGATTCAATATTTCGTATATTCATAGTCTGTCAAACCGCTTTGGTAATGCTGAAATGTTGACAGTAAGTATTGACTGTCTAAGGCCTGCTTGAAACCCATATGTCAGTTCAAGTTCGATAGGAATTGATTTGACACGAAAGGAACGACACACGCATTGAGCAGAACGGACAGTGAAAGGTAGAAAGTATCGAAAATTGAACACCATTCACATTTCTCATTCCTGTTTCGACTACAATACATCAACCATTAATTGCGTAAAATGAGCAGCATATTGTCAAGAATATCGTTATCAATATTTTTGTTAAGCGTCGTGCAATATATAATAGATTCTTTAAGTGCATTGACAAGTTGCTTTAGTTATCCTGACGATAAGTCTAGCGGCAGGCTCAACATATAGATATTAGATAACCAAATGAACACTAAAAAAAACCATCTCATATACGAACAACGAAAATTTTACAAAACTCCCCGAATCCAATTATCCTTAGGGCAATAACGATTTCCAACGAATCGTTGCAAAGTGCCCACTCTCGCGACTTAAGCGTGCTGTAATTTGCCTGCAAAGAAAAATGTCGCGTCGCACGTATCGCATCGTACACGCATTACGCCGCGGGTAACAATAATTCACCCCAAAGCTGCGCGTAAGCAACGTCGTTCTCCAAGAAACGGGGTCGTCCCCAGATCTTCAGGTCGGCTCGTAAAGTAGATCCGAATTCCGTGGCTTCATTAGACACGAGGTGCACAGGTACGTGCAGACTTACGATCTCCGAACCGAGAAATCGGCGTACACGATTCTTATCGTTGAGCAGCATCTATAGCCCGATGCCGAAAATCGGACTCCGTGTATCTTTGTAGATTTGTAGAGGAAGGCGTCCTACGGTTTTCGGGGCCAGCCCCCAAAGAGCCACGTGAAAGAGTTTACGGGTTTCTCGCAGCACACCTAGAGAGCTTGGCCCGGGACAATAAACACACAGGGGCATTTATAACGAAAGAGGTCGGATGTGAGCATTCTATTTTTCTCCGTTCTTCCTCCGTGTCTCTCTTTTTCTCTACCACCCCCACACCCCATCTCTCTCTATTTCTATCTCTGTCATTGGAGACGGGCTCGTCCTCGAAGTCGCTATCTTCGCGCGCATTAATCATGCTGAAAGGGTTGCCACGGGAATTGTCCTCCCTCCACGAGGTGTGTCCCGTGTCCCGCGCAGTCCTGAAGCCACGGTTAGCCTGGAATTTGAAACTTAAACCCCACTGAAAACCCTCGACACACTCCCGGCCTCGTTCATGAATTCTTCCTACTTTTTGCCGTCTCGTGTTCATCGTCCACCGTGTATCAAGCTAGTCGCGACAACGGCTTTGTCTCGGCTTTGTGCGAATGGAGATGCTTCGCGAGAGCAAACACAGGGGAAACATCTATGAAGGATTTGTAGAGCTGAGAACGTCGGGGAGGAATGACGACAGTGTAGCAATTTATAGTGAAACACGATGACATCGGTAGATATGGCTGAGGTTCGTTGCAATTTTATTTGGAAGTAACGGGGGAGGTTTTTCGCTGTTTCGAATGTAAAGTTCAGCGTTTACATATAGGTACGAAGAAATTAAGATAACTCTGCCCAAAGATATTGAGGTACTCTGTATAATAAAATGTAGCATACACTATGCGTTTGATACTAAACTGTGAGGGTGTTTTAATAATAAATTTATTAGAATTTATTACGATACGTTAACCCCCTCCTAACTTTTTCATCGCATAGGTACTCGACATATATATATTGAACATTTTAGAAATCCCATTTCGTTGAATAATTTTACACGCTACTTTGCAGTTGCATCTACCATTCCATCGTCCTCATGTGTTTCTTGTCTCCCATCGCTTATTGGGAATACAGTGTCCGACGCCTGTTTCTTATAATAAATGATTGAAAATCTTTTCAAACGTGAAAATCAATCAGGATACAGAGCATTGTATAATACAAATTTCATCCGGTTCTTCGGGTCTAAAGTAATGCTCAATTTTCTCTTGAGAACGGGACGCGTTAAATGCAATTTATGACAATAATTATTTTTGCTCTTGCTCTCGTTTCTCTCTTCCCAACTGATCAGGGAAGTGGATTTTTCCCAAACGTTTTCTTTGCATGCGTTGATCGGGAGAAAAGATTTGGCAAGGGAATCGTTTTCCAACCCATATCGCTCCACTTGGACCTTTTAGTTTAGTCACCGTCACATTTCCTCCATTCGAAACTCTATACCCATCCCGGCATTCCAAATTGAACCGCATTAGAAATGTTCCGCGTGACATTTTCTCAGATCCTCCGATTAGGGAATTCCAGAATCTATGGAGCTTATCTGGATCCATTTAATCTAAAGCATCCAGTTCGGAATAGTTTCTATCCGTTCGATTCTAAGCTGGAAATTCTATTCTGGGAAATGGCGAACGTTTCATTAACGATATCGGAGATTTCTGTGAAACATTGGAGAAATTTGAAGCACAGTAGGTACATATCCAGCTTTAGCTATACAAAGAAGCGTTTAAAAATACTTTTCTCATTTAAGCATTTTGCAAGGAAACCTAAAGAAAATGTCAATTTAAATTGAGGTTTTAATTAACACTTCTAAATACAACCTCATCGTTTAATTAATTATAAGAAACGAAGGAAGGCAATTCCTTCCAGCTATTAATGCAAATATATCGATATTTAGAATATCATAAACAACAAATTTAACCGCCCCCAAACGATGCATGCGATTGCACCTTCCCTTTCCAATCAACAATCGGCGCAACTAATGTCTCATAAATAACACGTTTCCAAATGTCGAATTAATATTCCAATTACAAGACCTCCCCGCGAACACTCGCCTCGCTCCGCCCAGTTCGATCCAAATGCAAGCCTGCACCAGCTAACGATGAACAATCGTTTCTCGAAAGCTCATCGCGGTTAAGTTTAATCTGATCGCCTAGTGGGACGTTGGCGACGCAGATCGACGAACCTGCGCTTCCTGTTTGCATCGTTCGATCGTTCGGGACGGCCGGGAAAGATGCTGGTCTTCGAAGAAGTCGCCCTAAAGGTGTTTCATTGTGCCTCCCACGTGTTCTACGCCGCGCCGCTGTTTACACGATCATCCGTGGACAAGGTTATTGAATGGAGGCGAGGGATAATAAAAAGGGCCGGTTGTCGCGCGCCGGTCTCTTTCACGGAAAACCCTCCGAAATAGGGTGGCCCCGTTGGCCCACAGAAAGGGTTCCCGTCCCCGGGATGCACGAGACCCCACCACGATCCGTGAACGCCACACAGGTCGAGCCTCGAAATCAGATATTGTTCGGCCCCCGACTTCCTTTATGGCGTATGATGGATGCAAGTAATCGGTCACTCAGGTGAGTTTATAATACACCCTGCAGTTGCACTCGACTTATATACCATGACCACGGGTGGTGCGGTTTCCCGTGTGGTTTAAAGGGCCGTCTATTTTCCCGCAATCGACCGGAGAATATACGACGCATGTCCGCGGTTCATCCGGAATGTTTGAAAGAAGTGAATTTAATTGGCTATAATCTGTGGTATCGTGGGGCCCGCGCAGCGCAGCACGGTTACACGTACGCCTGCTTCGGGGTTGGCTTTGATTTATTCTGGTTAATTTCTTCGTAAGTCAGCCGATAACTGTCAGACATTTTTTACGCGCGTTGACGGCATCGGGATGAATAATGGGTCGCGCGAGCGGCAATCGCGGTGCCAATTTAGTATTTTGACCGCATTTTGATACGCACAGATAGAGAACAGCAGGATTGTTTTTTTTAGAAACGTGTCAATTGTAACCGGGACACCCGTGGTATCTCTAATATCTGTACGATATTATGGTTCCACGTTTCGTTTTCATCGGTGTGTAAGTATAAGCGTTGACAATAGCAAGGTATTATAACTTTGAATAGATCAGGTAAAAAGTGTGCTTATATCGAAATAATACATCGTGTTAACACCTTATGCATCCATACGGACAGAAGTTGCGATCGTTTTAATAAGCGATCTACCTTCTACTTACTTCTCTTACATTGCTGGAGAACATTTAATTCGTGACACGTCGAAATGTTATGTGAACTGTAACATATACAGTCCGATATAAGATACGAATGGGTAAACTATTATAAAAGCGACGTTCTTACGCCTAGCTGTACCGTATCTATGTTCAAATCTACCTACGTTTACATCAAACAATTATTCCTTTAGCGGCTAATAACACCTAGCCACAGAAAATGACCGTACAAAAAGAGCTCGCGATAGTTTCATTTCAAAGGAGTGTCAAAATTGCTGGTTGAATTTCAGTTTAAGTTAGTAAATTACGGTGAAGCAGTGTTTCTCGTGACGCAAACGTTACCGGCTTCCAGAAACGTCTAACTGTTCTAGCGGTTGAAAAGGGCAGGGAGGGTGGGAGGGGCAAGGGAAATATACACGTATTCGATATTAGAAAAAGATTTCGATATTCGTGGAATCCGTGGCCGGAACCTTTGGTATTCGAGCTGTCATTCCCAAACTTTGGGATCGTGTATCGCACGAGGCAATCGTGGCGCAAAGAATTTTCGGTTTTATAATGACCATAATTAAGGCAGAACAACCATAAAGCAATATGAAACTATCGATGCGTGATCAGAACTATTAATGGCTTCATCCGGGAACCGAGAGAGAGAGAGCAGGCGCGTGAAAGAGAAATCCAAGGGAAGTAAATTATACAGTCAATCGTCGCTAATTACGGAATGTTCATAAAAAACGAAATTCACGCTCCGTCCAAATAACCCTAACGTACGAACAGAAATTCCGACGGAACGCTAAACTATATCACGATTTCCCTATGACACGTATGCCGTAGATATATTGCGTATAATCATATACGCATTATGCGGAACGACACGTGGAAACAATTGCACAAGCGACCGAAATACTCACACCTGGGCGATATTTAGCTTTTCTTTCTTTTCTCCTGGAAATACTCGCCTCCTTCCGAGTAACCGTAATTACAGGGCCGTCCTATAGTTTCGATACTATTGAGTATGCAAATTGCCGGCTTACGCATCGATTTATGATTAAATATGCAAATTGTCACCTCGTACATCGAGAAGCGTTTACCCGGGGTATATACGCGCTTCACTTTCAGTCGAAACCCGCGTCACTTTTATGTAGGAAGATCGTAAAATGGGCGACGGCGAGACGGCCGAAGGTTTCGCGAATTTTCATTACGAAATATCCGTGGACCGAGCTGTATTTTTCATTCGGCTGTATTAATTTCCTTTCCCGCAATCCGCCGCTCGCCGCGGTAATGGCGGTTATTACGATAATCGTTTATTACGCTTCGAAATAAAAGTCTCGGCCGGGGCACATTGTGTTACTCTCTCGGTTGTTACAAGCGATATCGCGTCGATACCGCCGCAGCGATTTCGTACCTGCATGCACAGGGTGCATGCCTCGAGTCGATCGTCGCGCGTACAAATCCGGCGAAGATATTCAATTCGGCGGATGCATTTTCCATGAGTCGCGCGCGGTGGCAAGTTAACCGAGGATAATAAAGTTGATTCTTAAAGTGGCTCTCACGCTATCGCTGTCAATGACGGATCGAAGTTGGCGATGTAAAGCGCTTTATATCCTTTTCACGGTGGCAGTAAAGAACAGAGTGAGAAAAGTTTATGTTACTTATGAATTTCCTTTGCGTTCCTTTTTTTATCGGGATATGCATTTCAGCTTAACGTTTCGATCGAACTGCTGGCACGTGTCGGCCCTCGATAAAATATCTCGCAATTCTACGGCGCTGTAAAGATAGTAGACGGTTCGTTTATGTTTCAGCAGTTCGCATAGTTTCGGTTGCAGTGTAGCAAATGGGAGTTTAAGCAAGTTAATATAATACTCGTTCGGTGTTATAAATCATTATAGACAATTTAGTCTGTCGTGTGTTAACATTGTTTTTTATGTCGTTGCGAAATATGGATTAACATGATTTTTATCTCATTTAAAGAGTTGAATTTTTTTATAGCAAATAGAGCTCTTTAAAGTTATAAAGAAGTAATAATGAGAAAGGCTGGATAGAATATTCCAAGTCAGATTCAAATGCCTACCTTTCCATCTTTCGATACACGCAGAACGGCACTGATGCGAGGATATCGATTCAAACGACATTATACATACTATTGGAAAGCTAGGAAACAACTGCGAGTGCCTTAACATCAACGAAAAATGGATCAGTCAGTGCGTTTGACTAAACGTTGCCCAATAATACCGAGCAGTCAAATAGCGAAAGAAACTTTTGGGCAACCTAATGTATGAATGTTTCTCAATGAAATTATTGCGCTGTTGTAATTGAAAGGATCGTAACTAAAAGTGTTTCTCAAATTATTTATACTTGACCTTTTTGAAATAAAATTAGAAATTTGAATAAAATTTGAAAAGTAGAACGTCTGCAATCATATAGATAGGAAACAATAGATTATTCTCCGGTACAGTCTACGTCTATAAAACTTTGCTAATACACAATAATTGGAAAAAGAAAAGGTGCTTCACTGTAAAACATGTGACGAGAGAGACATTACAGAAGAGAAAGCTTCTGTATTGCAACGGAAAATAATTACTTTGTCCACTGAAACTTTGCGCCTACACCGTAATTTCTTAGAGCGATAACATCAGGGGACGAGGAAGTCCAAGAATTATATTATTCACGAATACATATGTATTCCTGACGCGAGAAGACAAATTATGTGCAACACAGGTATAATTACACACAGATCTATGGGAATTAAACCTGTCAATAGCAACCCTTTCGTATCCCTATCACTTTATTCTACTCACGCATATACTTACACATTGTGCAATAAAATAATCGACAAACCAAAGATCAGGCGTGATTAACAGACCCCTCTACGAAACATTGAATTCCACATACATTAGTCAAATCTACCAAACCCACAGGATACATCTCGCGTAATGAAAAATAGATCCACCGCAATCACGTAAAAGGACACAAAAATGTAACGACCCACTTCCTATTCCTACCAACCACCCCGATTCCTCGTAGAGAGATCATTCTCGGCAAATATTTTCTTCCCACCTTAAACATTAAAAAAAGGAAAAGAGCAGCCTATTAATTACACCTATGGCTTAATCCCATCCTCCCTACAGGGTAACCCCCGAGTAACAAATAGAAGAGCCCTCGTAATGACTCATGAAAAAGATCGGGGACGCCTTGTTAATTGCACGTTTTGCATAGGCTAATCCGGACAATCTGATAGGATGCACCGTGTATAGCATAGCAAAGAGGGGTCGCACGTTGCCGTATAAAAACGGGTACGTCCGAAATACGCGGGGAGCAGCCCACGGGCTGGAATTATGCTTCGATTATTCGTGTCTGCCGGTGGATGAGGGAGAAGGAGCCGCAGGTGGGAGGCATAGTCTGGCTAAGCAGCTTCGCACAAGTCGCCCACCCTCTTTGCACGTGATCCATGCCGCTCTTCCCTTGCCGTTCTCTTATTTTACCGCGTGGTTCTCCTTTTCTTCCGCCCCGTCCTTTTCGTCGTTTTCTTCGTACCCCCTTATCCTTAGTCTGTGCCGGTCCTCTCGCCTATAAGCCGCACGACGACAGCGTCGTGTCTTCGGCCGAAAATCAGGGATGCGATAAGCAAACACTCTTCAGCGCCGCTCTATTATTAAACTATAAAATCCACCGATCCCAGTGGCGCAGAATGTCCCGTGGGTCCCGCGGTTCGAGTTTCGAGGATCGATCGATGGGGTTACGACGTCGCGTCCAGCAGCCTTCTTAATTGAGACGTTCGCGGCGGCGATCAACGGGTAAACGTTAATGACACGGAATTCGTCGGTGATGTTGAAACGACACTGGCGGGGATAGATTTGTTCTTTCGGAGGGATTTAGAAACTAGGCGGCACGAACGTTTTGAAAACGGAATGACTTGAATCAGGTTGTACCTTGACTTCGGTGGACGGATTTTACGAGAACCATTTTCGTCCTCATTTTGCGCAAATAAGGAAAAATTTATGCGCGTCCGTAGAGGCGTACATGCTAAAGTTGCTCGCTGTCGCGCGAAGTAAAATGTTGGGATTCAATTTCGTTTCGTTGTTTTCGACGACGAGAAATAAACGATACCTAACGCGATTTTATTGCAAGGTTGAGAACACGCGCGCAAGTCGGTCAATTCTGTAGAACGAAAGGCGAACCGATGCGCGGTGCGAAACTAACGACGCATGAAAATTAAGAATTGCCCGCGATTAAAGCATAACAAATGCCACGCCATTGGCCCGCCTGGTTCCTTCGTAGCTCATCCTTTTGCCGGTGTAGCCTGGTCACGCCCTTGTTCAAACGTCGGTGCCCCTAAAGATGATTATAACATCATTCCGGCCGAAAATCTACAGTCTACGGGCTCGTTATACCGCATAGAGCAATGATCCCCTCCAATTAAATCGCCGTGAGGCCGATAAAACCGATTAGCCGTCGGGGCAAGTGTAGCGAGATATTCTGTCAAAAGTACCAACTCATCGAATCTTATTAACTTTGCGAGATTGCTCTATCTGGGACGCAATTTCGGCCAGCAAACACGATTACAACTTGCCTCTGCGACTACATCGTACGTATTGCCCATTTCTATTGGAAACTAAGAACAATCTACGTGAACAGGTTTCGCGACGATTGTTTGACCAGCGTCACTCTAACGCCGTTAAACGAACAGGTTCGAATGTTAAGCATGTCCACGACGGCAATCTACCTGGCATCCGTATCGCAATAAAAGATATAGAAGGAATGACATCCGTCTTACCTGTGTTAGAATGGCGTGCCGGCTCCGTCGGGTATTCCGGAACAACGGTTGCAACTGGTCTAGAATAAATTTTCATTGCTACCACCGGTAAATTACGAGTTACGAACCTTACGGTCAGCCTGGGGACTATCATTGACCGGCTCCGTTGCTGTGTATACGCGTTGTGCTTTCACTGAAAATTGGCATAGAATTGCAGGTAGTAAAACTCGTGAGTGGGAAATCTGGTCTGTTGTAAAACGACCGTGGTAACCGATCCCTGGCGCAGGCCGGCAATTTTACACGCTGCTAAACAAACAGATAACAGTATCTATCCGCTCCTTCGGCAACCACTCGATGGCCTGCAACGACACTTGCCCCTGCTGTTTTACAGTCTCGAAATTCCTGTTAACCACTTAATCCGGAAGGCCGAAAACCGTTTGTAAATTGTGTATACATACAACAAGTGAGCTTGAAGTGGATCGTTTGTTGGAAGTTGAACGAGGGGGTGCCTCGGCTGTGCACCGTGTATACGTGTATGTATATAAGTGTGAATGGAAAAGGTCGGTTTTTAGTGCGATAGGGATGGAGTGATGGACATTTTTATGGAGGTGCAATTTCGTATGGGGAAGTATGGTTTTTATGTAATATTCTAACGGAAACAATATCGTATATCAGTTGAGGCTGAACGGATTTAATTATTGATTTACATTATAATTATTTATTGGAGGACAGTATTGCATATGGTTGTTGTCGCTGGAACGTAATTTGGAATTACACTTTCTTGTTTTGATTATACATTTTTTATATAGCATTAGTACAATGTGTGAATATGTTTTAATCGTTTATTAATCAGGATGTTTAAATTCGTGTAACATTAGACGCGTAATTGATTTTCCTTTGCTATTACTTTACTTTACTTACTAGAAATTGTGCTTCCTTAAATGTATTATTCTATATTTTAGTGCGCTATATTTGCGCATGCATATATAAATGAATATATTTCATATATTTTACTGCTGCGGCAAATGTTTTAATAAATGAGTCGTAAAAAATGGAATTCGTTTATATTGTAACTTTGATTTTAGTATAGCAACGCCCGGCTAGCTCAGTCGGTAGAGCATGAGACTCTTAATCTCAGGGTCGTGGGTTCGAGCCCCACGTTGGGCGATTTTTTTTTTCACCAATTCATCATTGTTGCAATTCATTTATAATATATTTTTCAAGTTAATTAATACATAGATGGCGGAACAATCTAAACGAACATTTAAATGCTGTTATACAGCTCGGTTATATAAAATAATCGACTATAATTATTAAATTATTTGATAAATTGTAAAGGACAATCATGACGAATAAAATGTATTAAAAGTGAAATATTGTATTTCAAAGATACATCGATATTTTTCAATCATTTATACTAGATACATGCAAGTTAAAGATTTTATTCTTACATCGGGGTAGGTACGGTTGCTTCAAAAATAGTTTTCATTCTATTTCAGCTACAATTTTCTGCTTAATCTAACGCGGGGTAGACTGGCATACTCCGAGCGACCAAAGCTAAAAATAAACTCCAAAGTATGAGCGTAATCGCTTAAAATTTATCTCATTGCTGCTTGGTAAAAATTTCTAGTCAGACAATTCTAAACTTGATTCGTTTCGTAATTGGACTAGAATGCTACGGATGAACGTATTATTATTCAGCGCATTAAAAATTAATTAATATTACAGAATAATTGAAAGTTGGCACAGCCAAACATTATCTAATGTTGGCGTGAAGTATGAATTTTTTTTCATTCGTATCCGTATGGCAATTAGTTCATGCTACTATTCTAATTAGATATGGACTGCATACACAATTATATAATTGTATATAATTAAGAAACACCCTAAGCGCGAAAGTTCAGTGGAGATTGGATAGTGTCTGTCCTCGAATGGGGAAAAATTAAGATTAATTACTAGACGCTAGACCAGTAGTGTCTGTCCAAAGGAAGGGAAAACGTTTATTCAAGATGAAAGTAATTATACGTGAATGTTCCGCCAGAGTGACAAGCGCCATTAGTCAAAGCGATAATAAAATCACTTCTCCCGAATAATCATTGACTAGTCAATTATTCAGAATTTCATATTCACCATATTATTTAATTGTGTTTTAGATTTTATTGTTGTTAGAATAAGAGAACGTCGCGTTACTAGGATGTGAAAGTCAATATTCTTTAATACACTTTAGTTTGAAAAGAAACACTTTCGTTCAAAATAGAATCGCATGCCACATAGCTTACGTAATAAAGAAATCAAGTTTTCTCATGTAACGTTTCGACATTATAATCTTATTTTCATTCAAAAGAAATGGTGGTTCCAATTTTATTAACGCGACATGCAGTTTGTACCCATTGTTTTATCAAACGAACATATAGAAATGTATGAAAACTCATCGTTTTCAAGCAAATTTCTATCGTTACGTTAAGTAGTTTCTTAATACCCCAATTGTCGATACTGGATCTAAATTATAGATCTACTTTTTACTTTACCCCTTTACTTTTAATTGCCTTTCTGTTTCTCCGCCAAGGAGATGAAAATCACTCCAATCACTTCAAAATCTTAATGCTCAAAGCTATTTCTCACAGAATTGACCAATTACACTTAATGCCTTCGGGTTTATATTCATTGACCCCCACAATTTCAACCTAACCCTGGAATCCTCCATCGCAAGACCAAATTGACTCTGCCGCAAAAAAAATGTCCAAATAATCCAAGAATATGGTCAAGGATGTAAAATGAACCGTGGGTGCATGTTTCCATTAAAAATTTCGATTTTAAATCTGCCACAAATTTATGTTAAAAAGGGACACCGAATGTATGGTTCTTTGCCCTTCGTCTTCTTTTCTTTTCTTTTCCAGTAGCCTTATTTCACGCAGTTGCTGCCCCTCGCCCTTGATTTGGCACAAAACGATGCTTCTAATGAAGAACAGCTTGCTATTCAGCGCGAATGAAAGTAGTTATGCGCAAAAAGTTGCTGAACGCGGTCCGGTTTGATACATTTAAGTCGGTGCTAAAGATAAGATCGAAGCGCCTGACCGATCACCGAGCCGATCGTCGATGATCGAGGATCAGCAGCCGATTGCCCTCGATCACTCTCTCCTTTTCTCATCTGCTCGTCATATTATTTTATTGGCCCCGTCTACTTCTTTTGCCACCCTCTGATAGCCCTACGCGAGCCACGTCTCCAGGTTTTGCGCCTTTTAACCGCCATTCAAGTCGTTTAAGTGAGTTTTATTGAATCGATAGCCGAGATAACATTATAATAGTGTGATAATTATCGTAGCGGGTACTTGTTTCAGTTTCTTTGCTTTTAACTGGATGTTGATCAATTCTTTTGTTATCTTCGAAATGGAAGCAGGTAATTGGTTTCTTTTTGTCATTCTTATTTGGTCACGGGGTAAAATTTGCATATAATTGATGTATTATAAGGTTCTGGGTAAATCTTTGTCACGGGTGAAATTCGGTTGATTTCTTGTGTAGGTACTTGCCTCTATGGAAGTTGACAGAGGGAAGATGAAATATATGTCGTACAGTTTTGTATCAAAAAGTGGGTCGCAGATAGGCTTGGAAAATTAACTCGAAACTGTCGATGCGAGTGGTATTTTCTATCAACCAATTAAATTAATAAGAACCTTTTTATATACAGTACTTAACAGAAAAATAAAATAATACGAAAATCAGCGTTCTTTAAATTTCAGATACAAAGAAATGGCAGACTGTATAATCAAAACCTTTAAATATTGAAATCGATATAAATCTCAATGGACTATCAACGACCTGGGCACAACAATTCGACTGGTTCCGGAGTGGCTATATTTCACAGGCCTTCGTTGATTGTGAGATTTCGCCAACTTCGCCCCTTTTCTTCTTTTTAATAATTCGCAGACGCGTGGGTTTCGAGCTGCTAGAAATGGGTGGAGAGAATTCGTTTGCAATTTATGAATCGACGCCCGCTTATCGGCCTTCGAGGCAATAATTACGTGAATTGAAATTTCTTAATAATAGAGCAGCCCAATGATTTCTCCCGTGACGTTCAGTTACATAGTATTCGCTGATTTAATAATGTCGTTAAGACGGACACCACCGAACGTGCATCGACTTATCTCGGAAGCTAGGCCAATATGTATTTACGCCCACTTATTGAATTTTCCATTGGTTCATATTTATAGGTCTGGTCCGTGTTGAGTGGTCATGTGGAATTAAATATTCGCAATACGTATTATAAATTGCGCGTGTTTAATCACTCATAGCATGAGTTTAACGTCTAATAGCGGCGATCGTTGTTCTTTTATTTGCAACGTGGTCCTTGTTGTTGCTTTCGCTACTTCAATTTTATCGAGGATTTACTCGTACGAGTTGCAGAATTTCATGACCCGTTGAGCAGGAACGGGATTGCGACGAAAAATTCGAGGTAACGTGCAAAGATGTATATTTATTACGTTGCTAGATTTTCTTTCCTTCGAGTTTTTATTCATTGTTCAGGTAATTATTTTGCGAAACAGTTTCGCCATTTTGTCTGTCATTCCCAGACTTAATAACGCGCAGAAAATTAATTCGCGAATGTTTTATTGTAGTTTACAATAATTTGGTGCTCAGAAAAATGTGCGTCCGAGGGAAATGTAATTAGCAGAAATATAAAATCTTCGCGTTTTAAACAACAAAATGGACAGGCGTGTCGGAAAATTGATGCAATTTTTTAGAGTCTCTTAAAATGATTCACATTGCCTTCTAAATATTTGCTTCCGCAATGAAAATCCTTTTTTTCATTTATTCCGCACACGGAAGACTTTTTTTTTATATAAAAATCGACTTTAATCATTGTACAGATCTACTTCCTAACTACCCCCTCGGCCTGAAACCTTTATAGAAACTTTGCACACTTGTGCTATTTTCAACGTTTGAATAAAACAATCGGAAGTCGTGTTCTCGTGAGTGAAAGTGTAACGACGACTATCAACAACGGATGTTCATGCGGATAATTGATACGTCAGCACTGAATTGGAGTATCATTAGTGGTTTACGAACGTTTCATTTCGTTTTGTACGCTTGCCTTAAATATCTGCGACATGCGCGCTTAATCCGAGCGTTTCTATAGGTCATGACGTTAATTTGACTGAAATTGCCACGTGTAAAACGATAATGAATGTACGCGAGGATACCACGATCGAATTAATAGTTTGCTGAATTGCAGCCCATGCTATACCCAGTTACGCATACTTACATACGTTTCGCATGATCATTTCGAACCGCTTCTATTACGGCGAACAGATGAACATGCTTTAATGCTCCATCAACATTCATGAAATATTAAAACATATTAAAGACGTTAGAGTCAAAGTCGCCGCTGTTAAAGAAAAGTAGAGGAGACGCGTAAAGTTTATAAACATTTAGTCTTTCAAATCAATATTCGCTTAAATTCTTCCATCGGAACTGTACTAAATTTTTTCGAGAGCTTCTGTATATTCTAAACACTGCACTGCTTGCAATCGGAGAAGGAGAGTTCAACAAAAGGCTTGAAAATTTCTCTTTCTTGACGGCAAGAAGGAAAAATATTCATTCATGTCGCCGCTAACATACAAAATACTCTCCTACATTACTGATGATTAATTGAACGAACCATATGAAAAGAACAAGGTAACCATCGCGTCCTCGAGTCTTAAAGAGGACGCTTTTCAACTCTTTTCGACTACAGCGGATACAACCTTTCTGCACAATTCCGAGCATAACAGTTCAAAGTCACTTCGAACGTCGCGTTCACCAACTCGACGATCACTTCCCCAGTTCCACGGTGGCTAATGAAGCAACGTGAAAATATGAATCACCGTGGCGCCTTCTAATCTTCGACGCGCATAAGGTACCCTTTTGGCGTTTATCACGTCGCGTCGCGACGCAGCCGTATCCATTTCGTCATTTTTCCAGCCCGTCAACGCTGGAATCCTTTCGAATTTACGAGGCCCGTGGTAAGTGCGCTTTAAGTGACTCCGGTTCGATGGTCCTGTCCGAACAATCGGCCAGAATTTAAAGTTGCCCGTGGTCAGATGACAGCGGGGACCTGTGTATATATGTACTTTTCTTTTCGAAAATATATCCACCGGTTCGAACGTCGAACGAAAAAATCCCGAGAAAACTGTGGAACTACTATCGGCTATCTTTCGGAGCAACTACGAGATGTTCGACAACGGTGGATATTTGACGCGCCTCGTAAAAGTCGAAGGCTTTAGGTATGTCGCGAGACGATCCTCTATGAATGGTATCTTCCTTTTATCTATACACGCCGTGGAAGCCGTTTGTAGGCCGTTCCACCGGATGAGATAGTTTTCTTCGAAAAAGCCGCTATTAAGGGCCTTCGAAACGTATACGTATATATATATCCGATGCGCGATCCTTTTGTCGTTTATTTTCTTCTCCTTTTGTCTGTTTGTTTTGTATGCCTTCTATTCTTTTTATTTATTTTTTTTCTATTCTTTTTTAGGGGGGCGGGGGGGTGCGTCATATACATTATTGGGGTGTAGTTCTTGGCTGTCGGTTCTGGGTGTATATTCATTGCATAGTTGTCGGTTGGGGTTCGTGCGGCTTAAGGTGTTGTCAAAGTTGAGCCCCGCGGGTGTATGTAGGTGGATTCCGAGATGGGGGAGTATATAGTGGAATTACTAGATGCTCGGTTTGTGCTAAAATGTGTTATCTTGGATGGCTGTCTGGTTTTGCTAAGTATCTCCGCGCGCCTATGATAACCACGTTGCAATTGGCCGTGTGACGCAATAATTTATCGCGAGTTACTTTAGGATAGACTCGTGCGGGAAGAGTTCGTTGCCTGAATACGGGCTACACATATTGTCGCTCGTTGTGCTCGCAAGCTTTATTGCTGGTATTACAGTACGTAGGATAATTATGCAATTTATTTTCTGATCAAATCATTTTCGGCTGAAAATTTTCGACGATGTTTGGAAAGAAAAACCGGCGCATTACAACGAAACCGAGTTTACCGATGCTATGAAATAATTTATATTAACACGATAAAGTTGTGAATATTGAAAAAAATGAGTGTAGGCGACAAATCGCAAAACAATTTAGTCGCACGAATTTTCTAATAATGCAATTGTCTGATAAAAGAGTCTACATAGAAAACCAATTAAAAAGATTTCTTCCGCTTGCACGCCACTGAAAGTCTGCCGAAAAAGCGGACCACAGCGTACAAATGAAAAAACCCGACCATCGAAACGTTTATAAATTAACAGATCAAGCGTGCGAAACCAACGATCTAGATAATCCCGGTGCACTCACGGAATGGCCAAACATCGCCACGGCTGCGTATCGCGTAACCCCGGGATTCCCTTTTCCACCGTTTCGCGAAATTCCCCGAAAAACGGGCCCAACAAAATCATTGCAACCAAAGTGGCGTCCCGTTGGGTCGACGCGGTGTTTGCAAACTGTGGCCTCCGGTTGTCACGGGTGTTTCCCTAATAAAGCAGAAAAACCGATGTGACGGAAGGCGGAAACGTTTCTCCGGAGGCACTCAAGTAACGACCTTGGTACTGTTTACAGGTACGCACAGCTGACCTCGATAGGGCTTTCGCTCGTGTCTAAGGCAGAATGAAAAGGAAAAGAAGAAGTCGAGGAAAACGAGAACTCATGCGAGTCGCGGCTGATCGTGGTGTCCCACGTTCGCGAAGTACGACTTGAAGCAGGGGAGCAAAAGAGAGAGCGAGAGAGGAAGGGAGAGAGAGCCGCAACCAGCAGTCCAACTGGAAAAACGAAGAGGCGAATAAACGTGTCGAGCGAGGAACGGGGATAATAAGGAGGGTAAACGATAGAACGGGATGAAGTTTCGTTAAACGGAGAAGGAAACGAAAGAAGGTTGAATGGTTCTCGGATTTAAGGTGAACAGGGAAACATATGGGAACCAAAGGACGCAGAAACTCGGTGAAGGATCGAGTGACGAAGAAAAGAAGGAAACGGATCCGGCAAGGAAGGCGAAGCAGAGGAATGGTGACGGCATCGCGTGTACAGTAGGCGATTCCTGGACGATTTATCTTGCCAGGTCCGCAGGTGTTCGTGTGCATCCTTCGCGGCCTTGTTAACGCGCTTCCCTTTTCCCTGGCCCACCGTCGCTATTCTTTTATCTATCGTTCAGCGTCGACCTCGTTTGCGGCCACGGTCGGGAAAATAATAGGACGACCATTGGTTTTGGGGTAGATGAAGAAGCAGAGGGTCAGTTTCTGGGAGAAAGAAGAGACACTGAAGGGAGGGCGAAATACGGACTATTGAAAAAGGAAGCGAAACAGTACTCGGCGGCAGCTCGGGGAGGAACATTCATAGACTAGCTAACGAGCGACGAATAGGAAGGACGAAGGAAGCGAGTAAGACGGCGAAGAAGGTAAATTCTTAGGTGTTAGAAGAAAAGGAGCAGAACACCGAGAAGGAAAGTAGAGAAAGGTGCAAAGATAGCGGAGTAAAAAGGAAGAAGCGGAGCGAATAAGAAGACGGTGGAAAGAAGCAGCGTAGGTAGGCACAGACAGGTAGAGAGCTTAAGAGAGAGAGATAGCAGGCGAAGAAAGAGGGAGAAAGAGGGAGAAAGAGGGAGAAAGAGGAAGAAAGAAAGGAAGGAGAAAGGAATCGAAGGGAAAAAGAGAGATAAAGAGAGGAGGACAGTCGGTTGCGAGAAAGGGAAGGAGAAAGAGCAAGCGAGCGCGGGTAGGGGTTAGAAGGAAGGAGAGAAAGAGAGATAAGAGAAGCGGTTTAAGGAGGGTGGGGAGCGGCGCGAAAGAAGAGAGGGAGAAGAAGAGGCGCGTGGTGGTCGTGGTGGCGAGGTAGTGGACGAGAGCGAGCGAGCATCCAGATCTGTCGCGTGCTGCGTCGCTCTGGGATGGGACGGAATCGGGACGACACGGTACGAAGCGGAACGGGACGAGACGAGACGAAACGAAACGGGACGAAACGGGACGACGGCTACGGCTACGGCTACATACAACTACGAGAACGGGATGGGATGGATGCTGCGGGACCGTGTGAGTAGCAAGCCGAGTCGAACCCCGCGCGCTGGTATTGGTTTCACTCTCGGCTGCTGCCGGCCCGTGTGCTGGTGTGTCGATCTCTCTACGAGAGCGAACCGAGGAGCGTGCCCGAACCGAGCCGGAGAAGAGAACCGCGGCACTCGTTCAGTAGTTTCTCGGACGCCGCACCGGCACCATCCGACCTACCAGATAACCCCGACGACTCGCCGGACTACCCCCCAATCTCCTAACAATAACGACAGGCAGCACGATATCGCGCGGCACGTACACCGTATCGTGCAATTCGACGCGCCGCGTATCACCTGACCGCGGAGATACACCTTCCCGTTTCGATCGTTCAGGAAATCTGCCAGCGTAGCCGAACCGCCGTCAATCGTCGTCGAGATATCGCGGTGGTGGAGAGATCGAGAAGCACCACGAGGCGACCCTCCGCTACCAAGGATTCCATTCGTATCAGCGAGCCGCGGTCGCGTGGTGTCCTCCACGGATACGTTGGCTTTTCCGGTTCGCCACTTTACGCTCGTACGCAACCGGTGGTGTGCCCCCGAGTCCAGTGTCGCACGCACGGAGGTCGTTAGCTGTTCGTCTTTCTCTCCCGTTCGCCCGTGTCCCGCTTCGCCGATTGTTTATCAGCAGGTACCGAAAGGAAGGACCGCGGTGGATAGCGGGTCCCGCCGGGTGTTTTTCTCGCGGTGTGACAAACGTGTGTGCCGCGGCGAACGCTTTGCACGCACCGGCTTCCGCGGCGTGCACGAGCCAACAGTCGCGAACGTAATTACGCGTTGCTCCGATTCCGTAGAGTGGTGAGAAGATACCCGAGTGGTATCGCAGTGGCAGTGCTGGTGTGGTTCACTTCCCGCGGTGTGTATTTCGCGGAAAGAAGTACGCGCGTGATTACCTACGACCCTTGGCGACTCCGGAAGGATACGTTCTCCCACGGCCTGCAGGGGTGAAGGGCAGCCAGTGAAACAGAAACGGTGATATATAGACAAAGACGGGAAGGAAGAGGAGGCGGAGGAGGTGGCGGTGGTGCTTCGAAGACAGGGAGAAGGAAAGAAAGAGGGAAACCCGTTAAGGCGGTACGAGTAACGTGTCGGTGGAAGTTCTTGCGATTGATAGAGGGACTAAGAGAGAGGGGCAGAGAGCGAGGTCGACGAAGGTAATCGGTAGCATCAACCTGTGCGCTTCAGCAAAACCGATTAAAGGCGAGCAAACGACGATCCTTTGCCCTCCTTTGTCGTTGGCTCACCGTCGCCTAGACCCTTCCGTTTGGTTATCGGCTGCTCGACCGATCTTCAGCCAGGATCATTCGCAGTGTAACGAGTACCCTCGGCGATATATCGGGTGTAGGAAGCCCCGACGATACTGTCGATCGTTCGCATTCAGGATCCACCACCGCACGTCGCCTCGATGCTACCGCGTAAACCAATTCCGTGGTTTCCTATCTTCGCCAATAAACCGTTCTGACTGGCGTGCGTCGATCTGGTACGCGCTGACGAGACCCACCGCCGTCTATCGATCGGCTGGTCGTCGATTCGTCCGTCGGGGATCCAGTGTTGGCCGCGCTAGAACCGCTGGCAGAACGGCGGCCCGTAATAATGCGAGAGTATCGAAAACGCGGTACACGGGCGATAACGGCGGACCAGCTGCTGCATCCTCAGTGTTCAGCGAGAATCCTGTCCCAGACGAGCCTGTGTCCGGGGCGAAACTAACCGAGGATGAAGTGGACTTCCATCGTAGAACTTTGGATCAATCGAAACGTGCGCCGTGATTTTCATCCATTCGGTCGAGTAACGACGATCGCGACTACGACGGCAATACCGAACGAGTAGAAATTCGAACATACAACTGTATACACATATACACGCACGCAGGAGGAGCAAGGGAAAAGAGAAGGAGTAGAAGAGGAAGAAGAAGGTAAAAAGCGGCGTGCGAAAAGGCGACACGAGAAAAGAGAAAGTGGAAGAGATATTACGATAAAAGAGTGAAGGAAGTGGCGTGTAGATAAGAAGGAGGGCTCGGAGAGGAGTGTGGATGAGACCGTCATGCCCGCTGAGATCGACACGGGCGGGCCAAGGGTGCTGCACTGTGATTACCGTGCCGACTGCCCGATACCAATCGTAGCTTCCACCGAGTCTTCCTTGGGCCGCGAGAATAGAGTTGTTGGAACGTCCATCGCGAGGCGACTTCCGCGAACCGATAGGAAGGGGTCAACCGATGACAGAACCCTGAGGTCCCGGCGTTGGCCAGGTTTCTTCTCTCGTCGAACCGGAGGGACGTCCACCCGCTCCGTATTCAGAGGATCCCGTCGTAACGAGGCGTGTGTCGCGTCGAGCCAGCAACGGGATGAAGCGTCGCCGTTGCGACCGATTCGACGCGAGGAATTGGACTGCCGCGAGACCGTTTCCCGTCCGGAGCAACCGGAATCGCGGCTACGCGACGCGATCGCCGATCAGTGGTCCGTGGATCGGGACGCGGCGATAACGCGAAAACGTTCGTCACGAGGCGAGCACGCGTCGAACTGCGAAACGAGCCGAACAATCGAGACGACAATCCCCACGGCTCAGTCGGGGAACTACGAAAACGACCCGCGCCATGGTTGTCCCGGGCACCAAGAGGGAAGCTGGTGCTCGGATCGTTGCGACCTGTCGACGACCGCTCGGAACTGGCCGCGTTTTCGCGTCACGGACCGTGTCCGAATAGGGAAAGCGGCATGGTTCTCTAGTCAGTCGAGCCACCCCTCGAGATCGGATCGGACGACATACGAGAAGCTCGTCCCAGATGCGAGCACGCTTTCGTCCTTGACCGACGAAACGTGGAAGGAAGTGGACGCGACGAATTCCTGGAGCAGCGTGTCCCGCGTCGCCAAGGTCGAGCCGTGCAGCGATCGGCACCAGACCGACTTCCCTTCGTTTAATCGCGACGAGTCCTTGAAGAGGAGGAGTAACCGTGGAACGAGGAAGAAGAAACGCGAGTGCGCCAACAACCGTTCCACGTACATTCAGTTAGCCTTGCTTCTGCTTCTCGTCGCGTTCGGACAGTGCGGACTTCGTAAATCGAGTGCGCTTAACTATAGTGTGAAACCGAGTACGACAAGGCTGAGTGTGTTGGCGATTGGCACGGTTATCAGTGCAGTGAGTGCCGCGCCGGTTGATTTAATGGGTGACGCCGGCGTGAGGGCAGAACGGTCGGCCAATTTGTCGCACATCACTGGCGCTTCCAGGAAAATCCAGATGTACATCAAGAATCGGCATTTGCAGATCCTGCCGGACGGCACGGTGAACGGCTCCAACGACGACACGTCGGATTACAGTGAGTACAGCGTGATTCACGTTTTCTAATATGCCTGTACGTATCGTCCGTCGATACCTCACGCGTCGCTCGGATACTGGAAACGTTTCGTCGTTCGTTGCGCACTTTTCTTTGGATTCGTTTTGTGTCGCGCATCCGCGCTTGTGGCCGCCGTAAACGCTTCGTCGAAGCTCGACGTTTCCATCGGTCCTCGCGTCTCTTGCTGCCCTTTTGTCGTTCCTCGGCCGGAGGCGAACGGTTTTCTGAAATTGATACCGCGTCGGGGTTAGAGGGTTGATCGTAAACGCCAGTTGGTACGATTCCAATGGTTCGCCTGTGGAGGGCTGGTCCGATTGCGTCGCCAGCGATGACGTCAGGGAGCTTTTCATTTGCATTTTCGGTGTTAGAACGGATCGTTGCGTCTGAACTGGGATTACCGTTTCCTGATTGTGCCCGATAGACGCGAAGCGAGTGCGAGGCGCTTCGAGTGTAATTACAGGTCAAAGGTTGCTCGCGTTGGTACCGATGGACGTTTTTACTTGAACTCGTAGATAAGAGGTGCATCCTACGAACGTTTGGACAGGCACCGCGAATTTTGTTCGCGCAAATCTGTGGTCGAATATGATTCGAAGCAATGTTTCCGGTAGTATGGAAATCTATAACCAATAGTTCGCCGGTTTCATTTTTTTGTATTTTAATACATAGGTATGCCTTGAAATATTAAGTCGCGTATACTTTTACGTGTAAGTTCGGTCAATGGCGCAACGGCGACAAAATATTTCACAATTTCAGGGGAAAAAATGAATCGTCACTTTTCAGTCGGAATAACTTTCTCTGTTCCAATGTCGTCTTTCGTTCGATACTCCGGTAAATTACTTAGATACGGTGTGCAGATTTATTCGATTTCGCGCAGTCCAACGTGCTGTGCCCGGTGACGTTGACCTTATTTCGAGATTCCATTAGAGCGATTCCAGATTCCATTCAGTAATCCCGATTGTGCGCTCCAAACGAATCGAATCGTGGAATTCCGATGTTGCTGCGAAAGATAAGCTCGCCAACAAAGTAGGACGATTACGTATTTTTTTTATCGTAGGGCTTTTAGCGGAATCTTTCTGTGCGAAATTTGAGAATCAAAGTGCAGATAAATTATCTTGTTCGATTCCGAATAGCAGGCCTTGCATATTTGTGTAGTGGGAACGCAACGTGAATGCATCGCGCCTATCTTCTATAGCTATTGAACATTTCATATTTGCAATAATACTATTCACGATAATCATTGCATTGGAAAATCGTTGTCAGCAATTACGTAAATTGCAGCTGGCTGTAGTAAAGAATTAGTCGACGCAAAAATTGATGTGAAATATTCCAGCCCGTGCATATTGTATTATCTAACCGCGTGCTGAGGTGATTAAAAAATTCCAGTCGACGCGCGACGAAAATTTCCTCATTCGATGCAACGCACTCGCAACGGCAAGCCCGTTTAAAAAAAATCGAACATTACTTAACGGACGGAATCGTATCGAAAAATCGTACACGAAATTAGCCGCAGCGGCGCATCAACGTCGCGGGAACGAAAGCGAGATAGCAGGAAGTAAGTGTGAATGAAAAAATCGAAAAAAAGTTGCTCGGATGAGAAAGCGTTTGTGTCTTGCGGCCGGAATCGAATCGGCGAAATTAACAAGAGAATGCGATCAGGTCTGCGACTGGGCCGAGAGAGCTGATCCAAGAATATGCGCTGCCTAGTTCGTGTACCTCATCTTAAGTAGTTCACGCTAACCTTTGAAACTTCGACAGTCTGTCGTTGGTGGATCTAAATACGCGTCGTCTTCTTTCTTCAAATTGGAATGAGCGTCCAAACGCGTCTGAACTCCTTCCGTAAGCGTTCAGCCTTAATCTTCGTTGAAAAATTCGACACACTTTAATCCGTCGCAAATATCCGCAATTGTCGAGATCGATTCGCGAATGTCACGAATAGATACTCGGGCGCGGAGTTCAAATTCGTGCGTAAAACTTGTAGCGCTACAAATTACGATGTACGGGCGTCCTTTTAAATGAAGAATACGCAAAAAGAAGTGGCTCGGATATTTTGTCTGCGATGGAATAGGAATAGGCGTCTCGAGGCCCGCAGCACCGAAGAAACACTGCCTCTATAATACAATTCACGACCTTATTTCCAATAATCGTAGCGGTACCCTTTCACGAAACACTTGCTTGACTTTCCGAACGACACAACGGAACGAAAGTTGTGAACGTTAATATTCGCTCGTCGAGGTTTTACGTAATGAACGCGAGAATAACGGGGCTCGTGCGGCATTCGTGGATTGTTTAAAAATCATTCTTGTTTCGCATCGTTTATTCAACAATCTCGTGGGGACAGAAACGGCTATTCGGCTGTGGCTCGGTTCTGCAAAACGTATTACACCTGTTATGTAATTGAACGCGCGATCATCTATTTTAGCCGAAACACTTGCCCCTGTGAGACGTCTACCTAAATCGTGCTCGAATTTGCAATAGAATTTGTATATTTTCCCTGCAATTAGCGATTAGGTGGGACAACATTGTGTTTGAATGATTTAATTTCGATTTGTATATATCTTGCCAAAATACTTCTCGCTTGCCAATAGACACCGCACGCCGCCCGACTCAGTGACTAACTATTCTATTTTCGACTCTCTTCCGGTGTTGTTTTTAACCCTTTTATATTTTGATTTACTTGTGCCCGTAACCGTTCTGTTGTACCGCGTAGAGTGAAGTAACGCTCGAATCGCGTCCGTTATCTCCGTTTCTTTCTTAAACCTCTTTACTCTAACTTACGATTCCGGGGAGACAATATGATTCAAGTTGAGCGATGCTCGAATGTTCGCGGTCACGTAAAATCGTAGCAGAAACAAGGTTGACAATATTTTACTTCTTTTCTTCTCGACTGTTAAGCACAGAATCCGACTGCACAAGTGTAGCAGTTAAAATAATCGTGCCTATCATTCAACGCGCGTCGCCGATGAATAATACAAGCACTGAAATACAGCTAACACGTTGCATACCTCAGGAACACCGTGTTTCTTTCATTCTTAAATCTCCGCGCATCCTCCGGCAAGCATTCCAGTGATTTCGTCCGACCAATATACATAGTACACCGAGGAAATTCGAATTTGATCGAAAGCGTGGTCCCATCGATCGTTAAACTCCGTCTGACCGGGTGCAGCTTGTAAATATCGCCGGCTACCAATTAATCGACGCGATTCTCGACAAACTGCCGCGTAACATGCCGTGTCCCGTTAATAAACATTTGCAGGTGAAAAATAAATTGTCAAGAGAGGACGAAACGCGTCGCTCATACATATTCATGATGGCACGCCGGTCGCCAGACGATGACGCCCTCTTCAAGGGGGTTCCTCGAGTTTGGAACCGATTTAATCGCGAATGGAAATCGTCTCGCGAAATTGCTTATGCAACGGAGGACCCAGTCGATTGGACAATCGAAACATCAATGGGAAAATCAAATACCGCTGTGGGAACTGTGGAGATTGAATGTAAATGTAAACGGGAACAATGTCGAGGGCTCTTTAAACGATTATTGCGTTAGAGGGGCAATACGTTTCCGTTCTATTTTCTATATTCTGCTGCTCGCAAGTCTGCATTCCAACTTGAAAACGTTAGAAAACGTTGGAAAGATGCGCAACGCGTGCACCTGCGTTACCTTTGTCGGAACTGACAAGGATGCGCAAAAGGCACGTTCTGCGCTTCACTGTACTGGCAACGGATCAGTCGACTATCGACATTTGACGGTTTTCTTGAATCAAGAAGCAGGGTTAAGTATGGATTATTTCAAGTGTCGTTATTATTTTTCTCTGGTGTTAAGTGTATTTGATTCGGTATATACATATTTATTTTAGCATTATGTAGCTCAGGCATGAGTAGCGGTTCGAGTGTGATTTTCTTAACAGTCCGGGTATAGGTTTTTTTATCGGTGTTTCGTAATTGGTGAACTATGTACATACATGGAAGCTGATAATAATGTTGGAGCATTACCAAACGGAAGAATGCAAATGCAAATACGTAAGCCATAGTGTACACAGCGATACACTGTTACGAAATTTTGTATGAAATTATTATTAAACTTTTGGTACGATTCTTGGCGGTCCCTGTATTTATTCGAGCCCCTGGGCTACACGCACGCGATTGCAAATCATTTTTACCCAATTCATCTAAATACAATTTCTATTTCGGTCCATTGATTAAACGCCAAGGTACCTGGACCGGTTCAGTTATTTTTCGGGACATTTTAAATATTTCCTCAATGGAGCAACAGTTTTGCTCATGGGAATTGAACGATGTAGTGGCGCTCGGTACTCGAAAAAAAGATGCAGATAAAAATCAATTCCGGCGGAGATAAGGGGAGATAAACACGGGTATTTATGTGCTTATTTTGGATTACAACACCACTTCAGTATCCCCGATTCAAGCCCACAGATACGTTTGAATTGCATCCGTTCGATGTTGCAAATTTGAAATATTCAACAAATACATCAATATACTCGTACGCTGAAGGAAATTTGTAATCTTGAGGGATAAAAAAAATTATACATCGATCGACTCTCCTATATCAATATTGTTACACAATTTTATCGGCGCTGTGGTGTTCCGCGTAATTAGGATAATACAGTACCTACAAATTACTTAATCGCTCGCCCCTTGTTTCGAGCAAATTGGAAAGCAGAAAAAGTACCCTCGCGGTTATCCGATAGAACGACGAAAACATCATTCTCATTATCGCCAGGCTCGTTTCTTTCGGCTATGAGAAATTGCTGAAACAAGAACGACGCGACGCTGTTTAATTTATACTTTGCTAATGAACACTTCCCTGACTCGTTGGCGCGATTTGATCGTAACAACATTGTTGCACGTCAGATGTGGCAGGAATCTTGGGGCGTGGTGAGACGGCGTGAAAGCGTTTTGATTGCTTTAATTGAGGCGTCGTTTTTAGAAATTGAAGGAAATGGAGAGACGCGCAGAAGTAAAAGGAATCAAATTGTCGGTAAATTGCCCGGCATCAATCCTTCCAGTTCGAACGCGACTCTGACGCCTCGAATCCCGGAAGATTAATTACAGAGGAATTCACTTGGCGGAATCTCGCGCGGGGAGATTTGTTATTTTGTCTTCAACGGGATGATTCCATGTAAATGAGCTGAATGGCGTATCGCGATCGAATGTTCCCCGACGGAAATGCCAATCTTAATGCCCCGATCGCGTACTCGTTTCGAGTTAATTGTTAATTAATTTGATGTATACCTACGGAATCAAGTTATCCCCTGCTTTTTACGCGACGATACCCCTGAGTGAGCGTAAACGTTCGAGGTGTGTCGTCCTTTTCTCTTGTTGAGCAGACGGGGCAAAACATCGGCAATAAGTGCAGGTTTCCGTTACCTTTCAACTTCGATTTCTAGATAACTTAATTGTCGAGATTACTAAGATATCCCGCTCGGAGATTGGAATTTTTAAGTAACGTTTCATTTTCGATCTGCACGTAAGATTGGAGTTGCGGTGGTCTTGCTTTCAAAATTTCATTCGCTCCGCGTGAATCGTAGTTCCTCGTGCGCCCCCATCCCCTTTACCACTTTTAACCCCCAGCTGTAATTTATAATCGAGTTCACCATCTCCGCTCTCGACTCGTATTAATCTAGCATCCAAATTCTACGTTTCGTGGTGCTTTAAAGATTTTCCCACCAAGTGCGGACCCCCTTTGAAACCCAGCATTCCTCTCAAATTCACGTGATCGCTCGAGAAACCGTTCCGCCCCGTTCTATCGCTCTTTTTTCTCGAAGCACAGATTAAAGTAGCCACGAGTCTATGACTTTGAATAGGCCAGCGGCGTCTACACGCGTCCGTGAGAAAACACGAGACTGATCCTCTCTCTCGTAACCTGCTGACAAACCGCGTGCTTCTCGAACGTAAATCACCATCGGGCCTCGCGAATACATACATCGAAACGTGCACCGACGATCGACCGGCCCGTTAATGAAATTATTTTCCAAAAAGAGGCGCCCGCTCGATTACATTCTTTCGTTCGCTGCGTGCGCGCGAACGCGGCGCGTACCATTGAAGATGAAAGAGGAAAGACGAGAGAAAAAAAATGTACGGCAGTGGCCGAGCAATAAATCAGTCGGCGAGGGCCGGTGATAACGGAAGCTTCGAGGGGATTCAATGGCCCCGATACGTCGCTATCAGCTGGCGAGAAATCTATGGGATTAGGCAAAGACGGAACTATCCGGAGGGATCGTGAGGTCGTGACCTATATTGCCCCAGGAATGCTCACGAATTTCGTGGACAGCCCGTCGTACGTTAGCGGGCATTGTTTACTTATGTAAAGCAGGCGCCATCCTTAGTTTAGTTTATGGATTCGCCAATTTTTTATTTCGAAATTTTTCACCGCGCAGGGTTCGTTGGTAGTCAGAGTCGTTGTTAGAAGTTCACGGTGCGGAGTGGTTAATGTTGAAGTAATCGCAGCCGATAAAAGTATTATTGGGGATGACGAGTGGAAGTACGAAGCAGTCGGGAGGTATTTCGAAATATTGGATAATTATTGTATTTTATGGAATATTAAAATGATGCGCTTATACGACGCGTCGATGTTCATTCGCATTGGATTTGATTAAAATTAATGTCACCGTAACATTCATCTTTATATTCAAAGAAGCAAAATATATAATAAAGCTGGTTTTGTTCGATCGGAACTGGTTCATCTTTCGCGTTAGCGTTATTCGCCGAAACATCTTCAACGTAATCAAGATAGATTAGGAACATATTCGATAACGAACTGATCTGTCAGAAGTGATTTATTATCAAGTACTATACCGTTGTTTAAGTAAGAAGGAAATGTAACATTTTATAATTGCAAGTCTATATTAATTAATTTCTTGTTGCATTATAAAGCTACTGTATCTGACACTTGGCAAGTTGCATTAAAAATGCTAAATTGAGGTAGTCTGGGAAAAATAACACAGTTAACTCTAACTGATCATGATAATACTTTGTTCACTGACGTATTGCAATATACGAGGAATTATACAATCAATAATACAGAAACGGATGAAAATAATTGTCATTACTCTAAAAAGAGGAGAAGAAAAGAAAGTAGAAAGTTGCACGGAAATTATATTCTCGCCCGTAAAGTAAGAAGTAGAAAATGATTTTCGCAATGTAGAAGCTCATAATTCTGTTACTTTCATAATGCCTCGAAAACTAAGGTAAGCTCGTTATCAATTAATGCGCAATTATCAGAAATTCTAGGATCAACGTAATTTACGTATCTCGCAGCACGTAAAATCGTCCAAGGATCTTATTGCTTCATAAATACTATTCTTAGCATGCAAATTGGTTTGCCTCTCTCGAGTTCTGCATTCTGTGTTCAACGACACCTAATTTCGTGCAAATATTTACATGCTCGCGAAACTAATCGGGAACGTATACCGTACCTTGTAAATGCCATTACCTGTCCGTGGAGTATTTGCGTCCGCGTTCCCTTACGGCACGCAACGCTCAGCTACCTAATTGAGTCGCAGCATAGGTATTGTTCTCTTAATTAACTTCGAATGGTCAATTGATAAACCAGTTACACTGCATCGCGTGCAATCGTTGCCCGTATAGATACATATACGTGCAGCATATGAGTACTTGCTTAATCTCTTCGGTACTATATAGGAATGTAATCGACTAGGGTGAAAGTTTTCCTGAATACATATTGGGAGCGTAACTATCGTCGTTCGTCAAGAAATGATTATTTGACCGAAAAGAGAAAGATCGCTTCTAATTGACAGTAGACGTCAAAGTATTCAACATTTTAGATATTCGTAACTTTCATACAATCATTCGTTCAGTTCGGAGAAACTATCATTCAAATAAATGTGTATAAAGCATCGTTCATTCCGTAATAAAGGTATATGAAAAATTTATTATTGATCATATTTCACTATTCTGTATGTATGCAAGAGATATTGGAGTAACTCCATAAAGTAAACGTAAAATCTCTTTCTATCTGACAGGCGATAAAACACCGACCGCACTGGAATCTTACAATTCTCAACTACACGGGAGCCAACCCTAAGAGAAACGAAAGGTTTCAGCAACTTCGTACAATTATTCCCAAGAGCGGACGAAACCTCAACAGTTTAATACCAGAAAGCTGCGTAAACTAAACTCATCCCGATGCTCTCGAGGCAAGGGCGTTTTTTCAAATCATTTATCGCCAGGGTTAATGGTGGTCGATACGGGCGCAATAAAATCAAGAATCGCCAGTGCTGCGCAATTGGCGCGGAATATATCGCGTCGCGGCCGTGGAATTATCAGAACGGTCGGGCTCATATTAAATATGATTTACGAAAGCGCGCGGGTGATACATGGAGAAGCGGTTCCGCAGGGTCGTGGCTTAGAAATGATAATTAATGGGAGTCGGTGCAATGGGACGCGGTGTTAAAACTCGGTTAGTCGAGCGGCGAGTCGCGGCTTCACAGCCAACCGGGCGAACGCACTCGCTTCTAATCCCGTGGAATACTGAATTATGGTAGGTGAACGCGAGAAGAGGTCGATGATGAGTGGGACGAGGTGTATGCACCATAGTGTTGCGCGTTCTCGCGAAACTATTCAATTGCAGGAATCGCGTCTTATTTTCGCCCCCTATTGCGGCAACGCTCGCGATTCAAGCGAGTCTGAAAATTGAGTCAGCGTTGAAGTGGTAGGCGGACCTCGCCGTGACACGCGCGCGCTGGGGTTAAGTATAATCGAGGATGTTCTGTGAAATATGTATAACGAGGAAGGATTTTTAAAGTGAATTTTGTCTCGCCGGTGTGTTGGGGAACTTTGAAATTGAGTTTGTGAAGGAATTGAATTTTGCAACTGCGGGCAGCAAGCATAAGGGAAATGAACTGGAGGTTAATTTTATGATTCTTTCGATTATGGTCGAGTTTGGTAGTTTGCGTCGCTTCGACCGCGGCGATAATTAAGGGGGTCAACGAGTGTTAGCTCACGTCGTTTTCCGAAATTGATTTGGACAGGTGAAACAGGCGTGCGTGACGAGACACGGCAGCCTATTAATTAGGAGGTGCGGCTAGATTTCTTCTACACATTCCAACAGGTGATCGTTAGTGACAGACAGTATTTAAGTAGGTGCAACAAATAGTGTAATGTGTCTAGGGTCGTGTAGAGAAAGCGCTAATTCGATGAATAAGAGAAGCTCTATTTTCGCTCAAATATTTGTTACTCAACAATCCTGTAATTTACTGTTTATTCCGAACACAAGTGAGAAATGATTGAACGAAATGGTTTCCAATTGCGCTCGAACTAAATTCGAATATTTCACTTACCCGTCAATGCAAAAGAAAAAGAAATAATCGAAACAGAAATAGCCGCGTCCAAAGTTAATCAACTAATTGAATACACGATCCTTGTATCATACAGAAATTAAACGAAACTTTGGACGATTTTCCACGCGATCACGCGTCTTTTTCTTGCTATTCTTTCGCGAAACACTTACAGAGCCCCTGCCGTTTCATTTTTAACCACCGATAAGCTAATAATACATATACAAAAACTCAGAAACCAGTGCGAGTGCATTAGCACAACCTAACTATGCATTTTACTCAAGACACTCAATTCTCTCGATTATCTCGCCCCTCTCGACGCATTCGGATCGCCAATTCCTACTTTCGTCGCGCACGATTGAGACCCCGAGCACGCGTGATTCGAGAGTTCGGCCGTGTACCGGCAGCACGGTGTGCCCATAAAAAACACGCGTCGATGGGACAGCGCAATTTTTGATTTACGCACGCAGCCAGGATGCACGCACCGCGTGGTCCAGCCAGCTCTTTTCTCGCAGCTACTTCGAGGGGCCCACGAACCGCAAAGATCGGGAGCATATATAACGACGATTTGTCATCGCACCGAGACCTCGCGATTTAAAAGAACCCACCAATTGACCCCATGCGTTCTCGGTCCAAGAAAGTGGAGAGATTTAAGGGCGACCACGGGGACGTTAAGAGGTGAACGGCGTGGAATTACCGATCGCGGCGGCTCGCGTCCTGCCACGCAGCCTGTCGGCTCTCGAGGATTCCTAATTAACCGTCCCGTTGCACCTTTTGCAGCGGTTCGACCCCCTCCCAATTGGTCGATCGGTTCTGACCACCCGCGAACGAACCGGGCCGGAATCGTGGACGGTTCGTTGATCGTCGCGTATGGAAGTACTCGCCCGTCCTGTTGCAAATGAAGTGAGCGCGTAGCTGTCGCGAACGAGGTATAAAGGGAGTTTGAAAAGTTGCGCACTGAAAGCTGCGAAGCACGGCGTTGACGAGTTGGCGCGGGGTTTTGTATGTTTTGGGGAAGGTGTTGGGGCAATATTTGGGGAAAGCTGATTCTCCCCTTTTCGGTTGAAAAGATTTGACGGTAGGAAAATATTTGGAGAGAAGTGGGTTGTTTGGGTTTGAAAACTTATCGCAGGGTGAAGGTGTGATATAAATATTGGAATACTCTTATTTAGGTGTGGAATCCTGTTTGCATTGGTTTAACTTATTATTGAGGATTTTTTTACTTATATACGTGCAAGGTTGTTTTATTGTAGTTTTTATTCAATTCATTATTTACTTTGAATCAATTACTGAGAAAAACGTGTAGGTTCGTTCGAATACAATTTTGTGGGTATAATAGAATGTCGGAAATTTTCTTTCTTAAATAATATCCTTGTCAGCTTTTGTTAAATATTCAGGCAGGAAGATTTTGCTGCAGATGAAAATACAATATTCATAGAACCGTGATCATTTTGGCTCAGTAAATACTTGAAAATTTGTATCCATTTTTTCTGTATATTAATGTTGGAATATTTGTCGTTTATTCTATTATTGCTGAATTCTATTTAATCTTAATTAGCTCGGGAAAATATTGTATTTTCTAGAACTAAATCTCAAATAATATTCACGTCCATAGAGAATGTATAACTTCTTGGTAAAACACGACTATTTGGACGCAATTAATATTCTGGTGAATAGCAGTGCTCCTAATTAATTTGACGTACTACATATTGCAGTTTCAATAACTGTTATAAACTATTATTACAATAAACAAATCGCAAAGATATGCATCGGTGTACGCGGCACGTACGCAAGCCTAGCTGAACGTGCTAGGGATAGAATTGGGTCATCGTCCGATTGATAGATTAATCAACCAATTATATTATTTATCAAATTCGAAGAGTGCCGTCCTTTTAAACACGGTTCCGAACAATCGAATTGAAAATTGGTATCCCGCAGAATCTTAATTTCACATTTCCTCTGCGGATGCAAACCTCTCGGATAACTCTATAATCCACCATCCTAAACGCCACTAAACTATAAATTATCCAACCATTTCGCCTGTGCAGTTACTCACAACTCCATTCGCGTAACGCGGAATTAAATGCATCTACAGTTAGCAACGAAAATACTCTCAAATAAATAAGATTAACAAACACCTGTCTACAGAATCGACGAGCTTCGAAAGAAATTCCGCCCGGAAACTCGATTTTTCGTCTTATCTGCACCACCTGCGCCAAACTGCACACCTATTCGCATTCTTAGCGTTCCTTGGATGCTGGTTGCGCTTTAAATCCCGCACAGGGGACGAGCTCCCCACGGAATTTCAGTATCGCCAAATATGTGTCGCGCTAGCTAGACAGGATCAGAGTGGGACAGAGAGTGGGAATTAGGTGACATTTCTTCCTCGGCCGATATTTCTTATCGCCTCAGCCAACCTTATCCGGTTTGTCGATATTCGTACAGCTTCTCGATGTAGCGCGAAATCGACGCGTGCTGCGCGATCGACAGCTCGCAGATAAGAGGCAAATTTCACGTTGTCAAACGCTGACCGATAAATTCGCGAACACGCTCGTACCACCGTACATATATTACTCTCGCCTAGCGCGCATACAATTCACGAGAACAGAGCCGATACTATCGTTATCTCGAAAGCAACTCCGCCGGGACTGCCCCTTTCACCTGTCCGACGACATCCTAGAATTCAACCACCTGACCGTTTGATGTATTCATTATCGGGGTGAACAGTTGGCCTTTATTGAAACATTTTTAACGGCGCCCACCGGATATCGGACGACAGGAGATTGGCGGAGGAAGGCGATAAGCCTGGTTGTCCAGATGGAATCGAGGGTTGTAATTCAGATTAGGAGCTGGGTGTCCCACGGTGTTTCTGCCGCCTTTACGTCGTGGCGCACTTCGTCTGCCACGCTGGTGAAATTGCGCGTGGACGTCTAACACGAAGCAGAAGAGATTGCGTCGATTGTGAATTTATTGATAAGGGAGGAACGTCGTGTCCGCGATTATATTTTCCGGATAACTTAGTTTCCCGATTTGCAAAGCTTATCGCATCAAACAGCTCTCTGGAGAGAGAATCGGCCCACGCAGAAGCTCGAGGAAATTTTTCGAGAAGCTCTAAGATATTCAACGCTTCGCCCAGGGTTCTTAGCGAAGCTTCATAATTCCATGCGCAACTAATGCCACTGTAAACAATTATATCGACCGCATTTGCAGTCAGGCCAATTATTTTGAGAACTACGCGAGAATTGCAATACAGACGGCGAAATTTCCATTGCTCCGCGTAATATTTCTTCGTAATATCGAACGATGGGTGAAAATAATGAACAGGTTCTCGTTATAGGTAGCATCAGGTTGGTTACAACGACACCGAAATGTCTTTATTTTCGCGAAATTATTCAGAATTCCGAAGTTTTAGTAAACGGATTATTCGAATAAAAGGGCAACAATTGATACCCTATTGCCAACTAATGATTATAAAAAACAGGTAAAGCTTTTAATAGAGCTACGGAAATTTCGCTGACCGTATGTACATTAACACTAACTCCGTATCGTACACGATTTATTCCTGCTTTCTTACATTGCATATCTCTTTACATTTCCATGCATACTCTACTGAAGCACGTTACCCGTACAATAATAATAATTATTATTACCACTATATCGCTAGTCGTATTATTCCAATCCTTTAATCAAGTACGGCGTACGTATGTTCCTAAAATCAGTATACCTATGTGAATCCACGATACCGTGAATCGGTAAATAGTTAATGGGAGGCATCGATTCCCCCAAGAGGCACGAGTGAACGCCAGTGATTTATGTTGGATCGAAGGCGCCTCGCTAAATCAATTACACTCTTGATCGATCCACCTCGAGACGGTGCAACCCCTCCCCGGTATGCAAATCGTCACTGGGATAAATCGCCACCTAAGGCGACGTGGCCCTGTTAAATCGAGAAATATTTATCGCCCCTAAAAATAATAACGTACCATCTAACTTTTCGCACTTGGGGGTCCCGTTCCGCCCACTGTTACGTGCATTAACGAAAGAGTTTCGGGAGTGCACAGAGCCGCGTCTCGCGGCCGTGACTTTCACCGAGGGTGCATTGAATTATACGAACGGTGTGCATTAGACCGGGCGCATCTGCTCGCGGTGCAATTTATATCGCGGTCAGATTCGATGCTCCGGCTGGTGTCGGCCAGGTAACAAGTATTTATTTGATTGTTCCCAGCCACCGAACAGACACTGGGATCGGCTGGTAATTTTATCTGGGTTTCGGTGTCGACCACGTGCGACTTTTATTCTTCTCCCCGATCTTCCTGCGCCCCGTGCGAATAATTCGCGGATGAAAAATGCGTCCGCTCGCGAGTCCCGGGGTTCACGGTGTTGCAAATTGAAGGGGCGAATGCGACGGCGCGCGTAGCTTGAATTTATGATACGACCGGCAATTATTCTCTACCGGTGATTTCGGAATAATTAGCGATTCGATGAATAAGTTAAAACGCTTGTTCTCGGCCCGCTGATGATGTGTACTTTTATAAATACGGGGCGCCGTCACGCTGATAACACATCGTAAAGCATACGCGATAATATAGCCACATGCGAGACAGGTTGCACGGCAAGGAAAGTACGCCCGCGGATAATTCATTAATTGGGTACCGCGAAGCTTCGCTCGTACGACGTTTATAATTATCCTTACTTCCGACGCGCACCGGAGGAAAGCTTCACGTTATTATACCAATCTTCGAAAGTTTCGCCTCGTTCGCTTCGTACGCGCCTCCCATTTTATCCGCGTCCCTTATAGCACAACTTTTGCACGAACAAACTAGCTATCGCCATCGTGACCGATAATTCTATCGCGGCCATTAACCAAACGCGTTCCCAGAATACTTCCGAGCAGCCGTTTGCTGCTCACGCTGCCCGCGCCGCGTAATCGTGAAATCGTGCGTAACAATTAGCTCGCGGAAATAAACGGAGCAAATCAGCCGTGGCAAAAGTGTTAACGAGAATGGCTAGGGGAAATGAATTCGCTCGTAATCGCGTAACTGTCGACGGCCGTGTACCGCGGTCGCGTTGCCGTGTCTGTACGCGTGCACGCTATTACGCGTGTACCGGCGTTGCGATTCCCATCGAGGCCTCGTTAATGAACTTTTGTCGCGAGCACATACAGGCCCATTATCGTTGCACGGTCGGTTCCGTGGAGCCGTGATCGCGATATGCTAATTCCTCGCGGCTCCTCAAGAACTCGGCCGATCCGCACGAACGTTTCGTAGTCCGCCTCGACGCGATCGTGGTCTCGTTTTTCTCGGCGGCGGCGTTTCGGTCGGGTACAAATATTGTCCGTCATCGTGCCTGCACTTTTCTCACGTGTCTCTTGCGCTTCCTCGTTGCGGTCGTGGACCACGGAGAGCCGTCCGCGATATTCGGCCCGCGGGATTTATTTCGGTGATTGCCCCTGGCGGTTGTGCGGCCACGAGTGCGACTTGCAACGAATCGATGGACTTCATCGCGTGACATTATTTACGGGCGGTGTCGCGGAGAAAGTTCGAACGGGGACTCGGCGGTGCTGGGACGGTTGTTGCGCAATTTTTCTATTAACATTTGCGAGCGGAGGACGCGTCGGCTCGGATATCTCGCTTTTGGATTTCGGCAGTTAACGGAACGTTGTATGATAATAGAGGAGTAAGGCGGATATTGTGAAACGAACGTAATTGCGATATCTTTGACAGTAGAACTACGGATAGGTTTTGGTACTATTTGGACAGTATGCGTTAGACACATTATGAACGCGAAAGTGGTTCAATGGCTATTTAATAAAGATGTATAATTATCAGTTTGTTTGACTAATAGACTTTGACTGCCTTGGTAGTTCTAGTGTTAGGAAGGCTGTGATTTTAGGCACCCGTTGCAATGGCGTTTACAATTTAACGAACGAAGGTAGGTATTTTGATAAAACGAGGCAAATACAGTAACGTTTCAATAAGCTGTGGCATTACTGTATCGCGCACAGCGATTCCATATTTTCCAACACGAATTCCATTTCAAATTCCATTCTATCATACCGAGAGATTGCAATCAATTAATCGGGGCAAGTTAACCCACCAAACGCGCGCTACGTAATGCACTTTCTCGCAAGGAGCTTCCATCGAGGAACATCGCGCCATGGCCCCGGAATTCCCCTGGAATTTCCGGACCCAATTAATCGACCCAATCGTCGGACAACTAACGGATCAATCGCGAGCGTGTCCCGCGCCCTAACAAAACCGTTCCCCGTGCCTAGCCGTGGAAAAATCGAAAACGCCGCAGTCGTTAACCGGCGTACGAAGCGAAAAACCCCCGTAATTTATACGAGGGCCGCGCGACCAACCGATGTAAGATAATTGAAGCACGAAAACACGGAACACACGTGTCGTTCCACGGTGTCGTAGAGTCGAGAGCACGGAACCCCTGCGGCAGCCACGGCACTTGACACCCACGCGATAGAGCGTGCTGCGTGCTGAGCGACTGATTGGTCTACTGCTTTTAATTGAAATATCCCGGACGTAGGTAACTGAAATGGGATGAATGCCGAAAGAATGCCGGCGTGCACGGCCGGCCACGGGAATGCTGGAAATGCACGTGGACGTTTTACGAACCGTCGACGGGTACGTGCGACGGGTCCCTGCGCGTGCACAGGGACATATTTCACGTCGATACAGAATTAACGAGCGGGGAAATCGCCGAGCTGATCCTCTTTACGTTTCTGACGAGTATAAAGCGCGTTTAATGGACAGACGTTAGGCGGAGCGGCCAGTCGTTAGGTCGTTCGAGAATTTTTGGTGAAGTTACGACGGGGTTTAACGACGAACTGTTCGGCTATGAGTTATGCCCGTTTTCTAGTCGCAGGCGGAAAGTAAGTGGTATAGGGAAAGCGTTTAATTGGATACGGTTGTTGTTGTTTCACATTGGTCCCCATTTCGGTGTTTTTCCCTTCCTCTCGGATGGACAGTTTGCAGGGTTTGAATGCGCGCGTCTCGGTCGCGGACGGTGTCCCGGTCGTTTTGGAGCTTTTACGACGGTCATTAGTCGCAATGTAATTTAAATGAATCGACGAGCCGTGTGGCAGACAGCTTTGGTGAGATATACGCGATTACGTGGATCCTAAAATGTTGCTTTTAAGAGATGTGATTTAAGGATTAATAAAATGTTACATTCGTTCGAGCGTACTTTTAGGGGCGCTAAATTTAATTTACTCGTGGTATTAATATTTTGTTTACATCCATTTTGGGCACAATTCTGTCACAATTATAGTTAAATAATAGAAGCAGTCTAATGAAATCAAGGAATTCATGAATCGTATCGTAAACCGCCGAAAGAACAAATCATTTCGACGGTAAATAGAAGCTATATTTCGGACACCATGATTTATATTGACATTCGGTTATACAGCTCGCATTCAATTTATATCCGTCAGCAGGTAGATCACCGATATATTGGCACCTGTCTCGATTTTTCATTTATCTCGTTCAGAATCTGGCAGGAGATCGAGATGCGCGATACAGATTATACATTTAATCGATCGGCATTATCACTGGTTCATCGAAAACTCAAGATTATATAATCACGTTTAAATCACCGCTGACGTTTCATATTCCGAATCAAAGTCTATGCTACCTGAAAATCCTTTCCAAATAATTTGTGAGGTATGCTGAGAAAACCCAGTAAAACTCAAGATTATATAATCACGTTTAAATCTCCACTGACGCTTCATATTCCGAATCAAAAACTGTGCTACCTGAAAATCCTTGCCAAATAATTTGCGAGTGATGCTCTCGCAATATACAATCGAATATTTGGTATTACATTTTCGGGCTTATTTTTCCTTCCACAAGTTGCGATGAAAAAGAAAAAGGCTAAACATCGTCAAATTATTCAACCAAATTGTCTGTTAAATAAACTTCGAGAGAAGTCACATTTGCCTCGACGAAGGATACTTCGCGCGCTCCGTGACGAAAAACGAAGCCACTGAGACGAGCTCGTGGCTTCCAGCGGTGATCAGCGTACCCGATAATGATCGTAAGATCGTCCTCGTGACCATCATCGGTATCCCAAGTTGTGTTAACAGCGAAACGCCGCATTATCGCGCTCGTAAATCCCGCGAATATTGTCCGGATCCAAGCGTCGTGAAGTTTTTTTTTAAATCCAACGAGCAGGGTTATCTTGTTGCGCCTTGTCTGGACACTGCGTCAACAAAGGCAATTACCTGCCACGGTATCGAGCAGCTCGAGTCGAGCTTTCTTGTCGGATTATGCACGAAACGAAAGCGAGTTCACGGAGCGTCGTTTGTCACGGGCGCACGCATTTCTTGCCTTTGTCGCGAATAATTATTGCGGTACGATTGACCTTCGGTGAAAAAATCGACGCTGGTGTTCAATCGATAGTCCGTTAAATCGATGGCTGACCAAGCGTGCTGAATAATTGCGCCGTTTTTCAGAATCATCATTAGTCCGACAGTTGTACGGATTTCGGGCACCATCGTGCGGTGCTTTATCGATGATCGCGGTTGCGATGATCATTGATGCCTTTTGAATGGAGGATCTTGAGCGGGATAAATCGTTTTTTGAAAGAGCGTTGTGAAATGTTGGAAGGGTTGATCGTATGAATTCAGTTAATGTTTAATTATGAATGATTATATGTAATTCGTTTGAAGAGTGACGTGGAGAGTAATGAGAAAAGGGTTGGGAGCTTTTCGAGCGAACGTTAGTCACCAATGTGAATCAAAGGTATTCAATGATCGTGGACACAGAATTAATTTCGTGTCTAGGTGTCTGCAATGCGGGCAGGCAGCTCGATTATTTCTAATTACTATGATCAATCAAATAATGATTTTTCTTGATCGAATTACCTTTCTACGAACCGTGACTGATTAATCTAGTTATACCTTGTCGAAAAAGATAAATTGCCATATTGAATACGTTTTATTGACGACAGGAAGAAAGATGTCTTGGAACAAAATATGTCCATCCTTAAGTAGTACAAATAAACGAATGGGCTTCCTACGGGGAAGTAAATGATAATCGTGTTCGAGAGGTGAATTAATGTGAATAGTTATTACGCTCTGCGAGTTTTGCTCACCTCTTTCTACTGGAACCTAAATAAAGTCCGTTTTTTTTATTTGCACTCGTCGGCGGGGTGCCATATTTAACTCTACGCGATGCAATAACTTCGGAAATCTTCAGCTTCGCGTGTTGAAGTCACGCAGGTATCCGTAGTTATCGCCTTGGTGCACCGATGATGCATTTCTTCGGGCAACTATGTAGCAATCGTGTCGTGGATATAAACGCGGAGTTAAAAATAGACACGCCGCTCCACTTGTTGAATTATGTAGAATTTGTAGGATATTACACACAATATCACCTTCCTCTTTAGTGAACCAGATGGCAGCGAACTAGTTCTCCGTATATTTTTGTTACACACATTTACCTGTACACGGAAATTCCACGACACAATACCGGTGGCGACTAATTAAAATACTCTCCTCTTCTATTTCTAATAACATATCGCGTATTGTGAACAGTGTCATTGCAATTTTCGCTTGAGATAATTAATAGTATTTAATTGATCGTGAAAATTGACTCTGACGATTGTGAAATGGAATTGAAAGATGAACAATTAATTTGCACGAGCTCATTGAAGGTAAATTGGCATACAAATCCGCCGCATTTGAAAGTGAAATGAATTCCGCGTCGGGAACTATTTAATGAGATTCAATTATGGATCACGTGAATATGACTGGCATAACTCTTTCCGAATCGGAGCTCCCGATCTGTCACAGCGGTCGCTATTTTTCTATAGGCGCTGTTTAGCACCCTGTCGTTGCGATGCCGTTGTGGTTTGCCTTCATAAAACTTGCCTCCATGATAGATCAGCAAATTCCATGTTGGATGGTTGCACACGATCTCTCGTACGATAGTCGATTATGGGCGACATTAAGACTATCAGGCTCGATGCATCGGCTGGCGCATCACAAATTATACACTTCACATATCTTCGCATTAAATCGATTTCATTGGGCCATCCCTCAACTTCTGAACTATTCGAATCTTCTCAAATCGATCTAAATTATTCCCCTATTGAATCTTTGTTTTTTCAGTTTTCTCAATGCTGCTCTTGCAGTTCTACTTTCCTTGATCTTCTGTTCTCACCGTCCGATGTAGTTCTAAATGTAATAGAACATTTTTATTCGATTGTAATTTTACTTTCGTTTTCGTACATTCAAGGTTACCGTCTCGATATTATTAGGCGTTAGTTAAATGGAATGGAAACGTGGAAAATCGAAAAATATGAAACTGACGTAGCATAAGAGCAATGCGATAACAACTCCAGAAATAATACTGTGCTCCCCAGCTGTTGCCTATCTAATGTGACATTTGCGCAACTTTTTACAAATATGTAGGTACAGTAAGTTAAAAAACGCGGAACTGAAGGGGTTCGAGTCGCGCGGCGCTCGTGAAAATAATTAAAGAACTACCCAGCCACGTGACAATTATACTTCGCTTATCGGAAGCGTAATCGGAAGCATCGGGCCGGTATTCAAATTTTTGCAGCTCTGCAGATTCAAATCATACCCCTACTTCAACCCCTTCAAATTTCCACAAGCAACCTTCGTTTTCCCGATTCCTCTAACCTGCGCTTCATACTTTCATCGCGTCGCCCTCACATTCCCTACAAATTCGATCTCACCGTTCTCCAGCGATTCTCTTTCATCGGCATCTTCACGTTTCCGTCCTCTATTCCATCCTCTCTCCGTATACTCCCTGTTTTTCACTCCCACGTCGGCAACAAATCGACGCCGACAGATATTGAAGAGACGGGCACAACGGGACACGCGGACACCGTAGAGACGGTATGCCGAGGGGTATTCAGAATCGTCATCAATTTCGTAATCGACAGCGTGTCACGTTAAATGGATCTTCATTAATGACATAACAGAGGAGGGTCCGGCATATCGTCGTGGTGCGTCGCGGTGAACCACGTTTCGGTATTGCGTTACATTACCTCGTATCATATTATAATGTATTATAATGCTCAATCGATTCGGAGACCCTTAATGGACTTGATTGATTTTCGTCGTGTGCCCGAATCGTTCGACAGACGCATTAGTTTCAAATGGTCCCCGTTCCCTTTCCGTTCCTCTTCGTACCCGGTTTGCTCCTCTACTTCTTCCACGGTTCATTTTTTCCCTTTTTTCCGTCTCTTCTCCGTCCGCTTCGGCCCCTCTGCGTGTTCTGTCGCGCCCTCGGAGCGTGGTGGCAAGTTGACGTGTCTTATCCGTGCCACGGACACGGCTCTCGTTCGCGTGTAGGAGTCGTACCCGTCACACCACGGGGATCGAGGGTACACGTTGGGGTGAATCACGATCGAATCGTTATTTTCACCGTGGCCTGCGGTCTGGTACGGTGGTTCGGTTCCGGGGACACTTGGCGCTCGCTATGCCGGTTCTTCTTCGCGTATTCGTTTAATATTTATTGTGCAACGTTGGCTCCATTATGCATGAAATATTCATAGGGCGATTTGTTTCGCATGTTTGGACACGTTGTGTGGAGTGGTTTTGTAATTGCGTTTATAGTTAATCGATATTATGGTAAGTTCCGTATTCCTCCACGTGGTTAATGGTATTGACAGTTATGGGATATTGAACTTTTGAGAGACCTTTTGCATGCCCCTTCCATTTCTCTGTTAGGACAAAGGTGTGTTGTCAGACGAATATGCGGCCGACGACAAGTGACCCCCACTGTGTCTTGAAAAATAATTTATGATCGATTGTACATTGCCAATTGTAATTCTTCTTGAATAGCCGGACCTGAGAAATTCCTACGGAAATTCTGTGGATATATTTTTCCTGTTTTCATTTCTAGCTTATCTATGTTGTTTACGCTAACGACAATTTTGTCTCCATTAACATTAAGCAAATCTCCATACACGTTTGCGTTCCCGTTACTCCGTAATTTGAAATTAAAATACCTACTACCGGTAAAAATATTTCTAAAATATTTCCTAGAATAAGGTACCAGTAAAACATTGCCACTTGAAATCGCATCCCGGAATTGCAGTGCGCGTAATACAGAAGCTCGCTTCAATTTAAAGACGCGTACCTGCGAGTTCCCCGCGTGGTCCCACGATCGATTTACATAAATCACTGTCGTTACTCGACAACGCAACTTGTCGACCACGGTGTCCCCTCGAATCCGTGCACGATTTGCCCAATCGCCGAGTCCGACGAATCGATGGCGATTCACAGTGGTCATCTCGATATCGGCGAGGAGAATCATTCGTTTGTTCTCACGCATTTCTGTCCCTTCGCTTTTAACACCGGCGCGTTGCGAGAAATCGCGTTCATTCATTTGGATTACTATCGCGCGGGTGCGTCAACGTTTGCGGACGCGACTGAATCGTTGAAAACGAGCGCCATCGCTCCGAAACGGTCGTCGAGCGGTAAACTAGTCGCTACGTAACGACGCCCGGGTCTTCGCGGCAAGAAAACGCGGCTCGCCATTACGACCGGTTGCACGTTTGTACCTGTCTAATGAAAGGGATTAGCGAGCTACACTTTGACTTTTCGCCGTGAACGCATGCCAACTCCCCCCCACATTTTCTCGTAAGCCTGTAATCCGTTATTACTGTCTCGGTAATCGATGATGGTTATTATTTTTCCGCGTCGGCGGCGAGAGCGTTTTAATGTAAATTACAGATTTCGAGATGCTGAACGCGGCCGTTGGCGTTTCGTTTTAGCTCGCCGTGCGTATTGTGCATCGGGGAATATCAGGGTTGATCTTAATGGCGGACAATTAGGCAGCGTTCTGTACAGCAGCCGGGTAAGAAAAGCGAGTTTTGATGTGTCGCGATTTGACGAGGTATCGCCGTAGATTGTAGTAATCTGTTTCATCGCGCACCGCGCTGAGTTCGAATGATTTGCGAAATGAAATTCTCGCGCATCGAAGTTTACATTAAAGATTTACACGATCATTGATGCTGCACGCCGCGACCCCCGTACTGGCTGTTCGAAGGGAACATTTCCGAAGGATTGTGCAGGGTATCGCTAGTGGTACGGACCAATCAATTTTCAAACGGATAAGAAATGAAATGCAATAACCGGCGCGAGTGGATGATTGAAGTTAATTAATCGATCAGGTAAATTGATTATAGCTCGTTCGTCGTGGAACTAATTATCATTTTTACGTGTCGAACGTTTAAGGTGTACGCGAAGCGATGCAGAAATAAACATTCCCTGAAAGGAACGTTTCTTTTTTCCATCACGCGCCGATCCGAAACTCCTATAACTTTCCACCGGTGTCAGATGGAAAGCACATTCGTAGAAACAAGTATTAGTAATTGCTTTCCGCGTACTAATCGTGATTTAGCAGACCATTAACGAATATTACGCGCACAACAGACATCCATAACGCTTGATATATGAAGTACGAGGCATTCGCAAACGGCTGAATGAAATTACGTGTAACAGGCCACAAATATAGCTGTAGTGAAATAAGATCAAACAGGATATACGCCACTTGTCGTACCGCTCATGCTTGACTGGCTTTTAGCCGATGGAGTACGTGCAGAACGGTATACATATTCATTAAGCTTTCTTAAAGCAGGAATCAAGTTTTGCCCACGGTAAAAGGATTAGTTAGGTGCACACTTTAGCTTCAACTCCAGACGTATGGACCGCGCCGAACTCTTGGCTACTCGTTCAGCGATATCGTTCAACGATTGTTCGACTTCACCTATATCGATACACACGCCAAGAATCGTAGCGGGAGCTTTAAACTTTTTCTTCCACGACCGCGCGTAGAAGGTAGTTTTCTTTTTGATGATCCCCGGTAGCGAAACAAACAGCACCAGGACGAGTGCATCTTTATTCGAACAGAAAAACACGTTCTTTAATTAATAGCGCACTGATCACGCCAGCGAGCGAAGGCACGCAGCATTTTCATTCGCGTAAAGCTTAACTGCGGTACTCATTCTCTTTCCGGGTGATCATGGCATTATCCTTCCATACGCGAAAGACAGAATTGCTTCATTAAGTAACATGGAGAGTGTGCGCGAGCGCGCGCTTTATCTTCCATAAAACCGGATACAAAAACAGTGCTTGTCGTGAGATAACGCTCGGACGAACTATCTTCCGCATATTCTGTGCTTCTTCGTTGGCTCTCCATCACTTACACGACTGTCAACGTTTATTTCTTGGTGCCTCCTCGAGTTTCTTGGAGTTTTTGGTCCTGCCTTTATATCTCGTGTCGCGCAGTTTCAGCTTTACATTGTACGCAATTTTAGATTAGCTCCTGCTTCTCGTACGCCAGGCAGTCTCGATTTTTCTGCTAATAAGAACAACTATTTTAAGGCTAGAACAAAAATGAATTGAATGCAACAAACGATCCACAAAGATGTAGTACCTCGTGGATGTGGAACCTCGTTTATCCGCACCTCGTTTATACGAACAAGTTAATGCTCACCGTCAGTTATGCGAACTTGTAGGAGATTAAGGAGAGGCGGTTCCCTAGAAACGACTATAACCAACTTCAGTTTTTCGCGTGCCGGTTTATATTTTTCTGACTAACAAGAACAGCTGGCGGGGATAGGTGGCGAGCCTCTGCTATCGGAACTGTTCGGTTATCCGAACAGCCTTGTCCTCCAACATGTTCGGATAAACGAGGTTCCACTGTAATTCCAATGAAAATGCACGCACGCTTGCTGTTCTCCAAAATTAAGATGAAAACGAACAGGCTCCCCAACAACGATGCAACGAAAAATGTCTAACCACTGAAATCTATAAAACACCTGCACCCTTTGACATCAATCAAAAGAAAAACCTCGTGACTCCAGCTACCATAGAAGACATTTTGCAACAAATATTTCATTTCTCTGTATCTCAAGCATTCCTCCCTTCATTCCCTTTCTTTCCTCCTTTCGCGTTTCACCCTCGCGTTTCCACATTTTTTTTTCTCCGCATCTAATCCCACGTCGTTCCACCTCCCTCATGCTCGTTTCTTTTCGCAACCCTTTCGTCCGTCTGACCCGCTCTTTCTCTCTCTCTCCCTCTCTCTGTCCCCCTCGTTCTCCCTTTTCCTCCTTTCCGCGATCCACCCGGCGCGGACGGTGCACGCACGCCCGTCGAAATTTATGATTAACATATCGCATTGTTGCTGCCTCCTCTATTCTTTCGGTTTACAAAGAAGCTGCAGATTTACGAGCCGCGTTCCACGCGTTACCCCTTTATTTTCGCTCGATGCAAACTCCGCGAGGGCCCCCCTTATCGTTCGGCCCGTTCATTTCGCCGTTGCATCCTTTCCTTCCCGCTGTCTCGTTCACTTTCGCCCGACGAGAAACCTGTGCCCGAAAATAGCGGGGTCAGGTCTTCGGAAACGCTGGGTCGCTCTTAGATGCTGGTCGATGTGATTTAATACGGTCAGCTTGGCCCAATTTAAATTGCCAGCAAGATACTCGATGCTTCCTGCGAGGCCTGACTGTTCGAGGTAAATTGTTTCTAAGGTAATCGAGAATAGTTTGGCTTTTGCAATTCTTTGATTAGATTATGTCTTTGGATGCACATCATTGTTAAAATATGGCGGAATGTATTTTGATTCCGATTTGTGTTGTATCTGTGGTTTAATTAATTAAGGTTTGGATAAATTACGTTGCCTGGGTGGATTTATTGTAATAGCAGGAAGTGGTAATCCTCTTCAACGATAGTAATTTTATGGAGACGTTATTGAAATTGTCTTTATGCTTGATTGGAATGCAATGAACTCTGCCTTCTATCAATTTCAAATGAAAGGGAAATAAAATTGCGAAAAGTGTTTAACTTACTGGTATCAGAACTCTACAGTTAGGTTCCGCCCCGTACCATCATATAAAGTATTCGGACAAAGGCGCTATACGTACTTTGTTCGTAGGGTTCAGCTACCGATATCAGACTTTTCCGGCTCTACTTTCCGACATTCTGTTCCATGGAGTGATATCATGTCGCAAGTCATTGTATTCGTCTCAGCATTCGATATACATCACCGTAATATGAATAAGAAAATACAGAGTCCATTTAAAAAAAACTTAACTCAACCTTGCTATCTCTTCCACCTCTATCCTCAATATCATTCGTCTCTCCTCAGTTGTTCCATCGTTTCCGGTTAAACGGAACACCCTGTACGCAAGTACGTTTTCCAGGGATGGATAGAAGGGGAAGGAAAGCCCGTGATTGATTCCAGCCATAGATGGTATCAGAATAGATGGTCTCACCGGTTGTTCCTGTGCAGCCATCGACGAAATGATGTTGACAGATGCGGCGCGAAGTCACCGCGATTTAGATCGAGTTTTCCGGTATCGAAAGCCGATACAGGGCGCACGTTCCGCGGAGATAGCGGACTCTTGTCATTGAATTTTATTTGCTGAAAGTTCAACAGCAGCTCGCTTAGAAAGTTAGATCGGCTCTGAAACATTTTTGATAACGGGTTCAATCACGCTCGGCGAGCTCGAAAGATTGGAAAAACCGATTGAGTTATTGGTCGAGTGATTGATGTTGACTGGTTCATGGCTGTGTCGTGTCCGAGGCAAACGCGACGAATAGAGATTGCACTGGCCAATTGCATATTGGTCTTTAATGAGTGATAATTAAATATCGTTTTTATTACGATTCGCGTGCACTGGAAAGAGCGTATTCGTGTTTATGTAATATTTATTTTGCGCCGCACAGCGACCTGTAGAGAGCTGGATGGATTGGCAGCGAGTTCGATTCAATGTAATTATTAACCGGCAGTTCGAAAAATCATTGATCCGAAGTTACGGCGACAATGAGTCGAGAAGGAGTAAAAGGGAAAACCTCCATAGTATCGACAAAGACAATTAAATTCGCATTACTTGTATTACTAACACAGATACAATTTTACGTAATTCCACTTATCAGCAACTTAAATATAACCGGCTTATCTCGATCCTGCAGTATTCTTGTCAATTAATTATAACTGTCGCATGCTGCACGTCAATATACTCGTACGAGGTGCAAATAAAATTGCTGTTCAAATAAGATTACAATATCGTGTGTGGTGTTGAGTACTTATTGGAATATAGAAATTCAATTCTCGAGTGTCTTATTATTTCGATTAATATCATGAAACATTGTTTTCAAAGACGACGTCGAAAACCTTGTATCGAAATTGCAACTAGATTGCCACGTTTCCTCGTTAGTGGAGTATTTCGAACTCCAAACGTGACAATTGAAGAGTGTTCGCGAGATTGCTGTTCTACATGGACACAGTATGAATAAGATTGTAGCTTAAAAATGTTGTCGTTGGCATAGATCCATACGCTCTCAGACCCACAGCAGACGAGACAACGAACTTCGATACATTTCTGTCTCCTTTATTTTTGTTTCATACACACGCGCCCGCTGTTCTGTGTAAATGTATCCGCGTCATGCATTTTTCCTTTCGTCGAAGAGAGTACGATTCGACATTTAAACATTACTATGCGGCACGTTAATTCGCATGAAATAGAAATTAGTTTCATTAAAGTTTGGAATTAATGAAAAAACTCTGAAATTCTTTCCGCTTTCATATTGCATTCCAATGAAATGCTTCAAAACAAGGAATATAGGATCGAACGCATTGAAATAATATTCTGCTAACAGGAGAAAGAACATTAAATATTCAGCCGCAATCTGCGAAGCGTTACAGCTACTTCTCCGATGAAATTGATAAAGTCAATCACCTTAAATGCATTGCACGTTCATTTTATTTAATTGCGGTAAATGTGCTCGTTAACTGTGCGCAAATACTAAGCCGTATTAGTCGTGACTTCGTAACATTTGTACAATTTACGATCAGTTCGACAGCAAAATCGGAATGAAATTCTGCAGATTTTTGTTCTCCCTATTCTATTTTTGCCGTATCCTAGTCGCACATTACACAGACGTTATCACTTTGGTGCTTCAATTGTCCAAAGAATTTCCCGAGCAATTTAGAAGGCTTCAATTGTAATTGGTAATTGACAAATACAAATAGTAAAAACTTGTACAAACAACCCTTTTATTGAATCCCCGACGAAGATCTCTATATCCATATAGACGTCTATTCTGCAACAAAGTTTATTCACGGAGGAAGTTCCGCAGCCAGTGAACAGTCAATTATTTTTAGCTTCGGCACAATTCATTACGAAATTGATTTCTGCCAGAGCCGAGTTTTCTCCTGGCACTCTCTCAGGTCTGCTTAATTTTCTGCACGAATTTAGATTAGGGAACTTTAGAGCTGGCGGAAACTTCCACCTACTGTCGGACCGTGAGCTGTGTATATATGCGTGTAGTGACGTGTGTACCTTCAGTCCTGATTCGATTTCCGAAGCTGCGTGTGCCTCGTGCAGAAGCTCGCCCGCGACCCATTCTCCTCAAGTACTGCGAGAGACTTTTTTGAGTCATCGAGAGAAATAGGCACTCGTGTCATTGGCGATTGTGCCACGCGTCAGTTCATTCAAATCGCACATTAATGCCGCCACTGTGTCAGAATTTGATTTGCGATCTATGGTATTTCAATTTCACTTCAACTCCAAACATTTTATAACGGTCACCTGGAAAAACAAAGATAGGAGAAGTAGACTAATAAACCGATGCATCACTTTTACTCGTAAACGCTTCTAATTTATTCTGAAGTGAAAAGAGAACAGGGCTTTGTGAGACTAAAATTTGGAAAAAAAATGGTGGACAGCAAAAGCACCGCGGATTCGCAAATCAACACTCAAATATTATTTGCGTAACAACGTCTGCAGGCGACCTTAATAAACTAATTTATAGTTCTCGATTAAAAATCCTCTGTTACGGTGCGCGTGCCTTTTCCCGGTCTTTCCTTTTCTTTTTGCAAACCGGCTCCGGGACGCGTTGCACAGTCGAGGGAAGCATCCAAGCGAGCGAGCTATCTGGAGTAGATGAGAGCTTTCACAGTTGAACGAATGATCCAGGCACGGCGGAGTCACCCGCGTGGCTTATGCACGTCCACGTAGCTCAGTTGCCTTATGCGGTAAATGCACGTGGCAGCTTTGCACAGTGAATCGAATTCCACCGTGAAACGTGTCTGAACATGCGAATCATACGTTTGAAATTATGCAGCGTTCCTAACGAGACACCCTTGTTGCTGAACTCCATTTATTTCAAATTCAAAACGATCCGCCCGTCTGTTAAAGTAACGTCGTATCGTCCGCGACGCGCAACAACATTGCTCGTGAAACAGGCTTAAGGCTCGATTTAGACGGGCAGAATATCTTGCGGGAAAAGTGTCCGCGTGTTAAAGAAGAATATATTAAATTACGTATAAACTTCACGAAATTATATGATGATATCCTGCAGCGAGGCCATGCACTCGTTAAATCTGTCTTCGAATAATTTCATGTTCGATCTGAACGCGTCTGAGTCGTTTCTACATGGGAGGATTCTGCGCGTTTAAATTATGATTATGAAAATGGTCGAACTCGATAAGCGAAGAGTAAGAAAGTTGAATTACTCATTTATTTTGCGATCCATCGGCCTCCATCACGATGACGTGGAAAACTATTTTCACGCAATAATCAGAAATCGGGCCTCGAAATTAAGTTGGTGGTTGTGCCGTCGAATCGAATTCAATTCGTGTTTGTTTGTGAAACACTTTTAGATCACTTTCATAATCACCGACGCATATAGGAATGTACTACAGCGACTCCACCCCTCTATTCTAAACGTCTCCATATACAGCGGAGCCCTGATTTGAAGCGTTGCTCAACTGTAAAAATTGATATCTAAAAACAAAATAGTTGCAACAAAATCCATTCCTTTCAAAATATTGAAAAGCTTGACTCGAAAAAGCGGCATCTTTTTTTACAAGTACATAGGTAGATCTAGAGTGTGCGAAACTGGAAACGCGATTGCTAATATGTCACTGGTAAATTCGACACTCGCAGATAATCGAGACCGCGAGTAATTACGAGCCGGTTCGTCAGTGTTCCACAGTGGCAAGAAATAAAAGAAAACGTACAGGCGTTTTCCGCGCGGGCAGATATGCTCGTTCGAAGCGTGCCTGATCCCTGCGCGACGGACTCCGGAACTTTGCCGCGTGCTGTTCGAACAGACTCGTTAAATAAACGAGTTGCTTAGAATATCAAACAATAACGAGGCATGGCGAACCGGGAAGCGGCGCTGCTCGAGAAGACAAAACGAAAGTGCCATAATATCCGGGGTTTTCGCAGCACGTGTCGGAACGCCCACGCGTTAAAATATCTCTTAGGACCGGCAGTCGGTTCGCTTTGGGAAAATTTCAATTGGGAACTCTCCCCCGGTAATGTGTGTACGTTATCGAGTTTCTGGAAACCGATCGGCTATCGCGGTATTAATAAATTACGTGGCTGTGGCGTTTCGAGCGTCGCTTCGGACATTAGCCTGGCATTATGGAACGCGGGACTGTTGCTAGGATACGATAAGAGTGAAAAACTGTACTGGATAAGGACGAAGAAAAGTTATTTCCCAGATATACCATTGCGGCTTGTGGGAATTGAATTGTGCGCGATCGCGAGTACTTTCACTAGCATACTTGCGTCGTGGCTGTGGAATAGAAATTTTATGGAAAATATCGGAACGTCTGTTGTATTTCTATTTTGGTCTATTGTCTATTATACGGTAGGATATATTGTGGCTGAGAATTTCAGGTCGCTTGAACAGAATAATTTAATTCTCGGTGGCGTCATTCATTTAATCGAATGTTTCGTTAAGTTTTTATTTATTCGTTTTCAGACTGTCGAATTGTTTATATCAAGGATATCCCAAATACAAATATAATGGGAATCGGTGTAAAATCTGTTCATCTTTCTCGTTGCTTTCTGAGAATATGCAGAGTGGGAAATACAAATTGTGTACATATTTATGCAGAAAGAATTCCTCGGTTAGGAATGTTTCCAAACCGCAAAACAATTATCGTTTAGTACCGGAATATACGCATCCGTACCAACTCCATATACCTCAGATACTAAAATGTTAATCAACGTAACATCCAAAAGAACACGCTCGAACATTAATACTTTACGATCGCCAAACATTATACATTGCAACAACCATTGAACAACTACAAAGCTTTATACCTGCAATTTGAATATAAACTGTCCCATAGAATCTCCTTATTATTCCCCAACGAGAACTGAAAGTTGTACAACAATTTCTCCTTTCGTTATGAAGATTAATTAAAGAATTCGCATGTCTCGAACTATTAGCGTTAGAATTCCAGCACGTCGCACAATGCGGCCTCCAATGGACAAGAATAAAAAAAGCGGCTCGAAGCGTCCTGTAGTTTTTGGTTGTTTTGTATCGACAAGGTGTTGTACTGCATTGCTATATAATTTTTGTCCGCTGTTACCTGCGACACTACAAGTTATTTAATTTTGCGGGGAGACCAAAACCCAGTTTCGGCTCGCCAAACGACGCACAGTGGTCCCAAATCCCCGAATACAACAGTATGTTAACTATGTGTCGTTCATTCCACTACGTACCTTTTTTATTATAATATTCACGTCTTACTTACATTTCGTTCCGTACCAATTATTTCTTATTACTTGTTATTAATTGTTAATAATCACTGTTATTGTTATGACGATGTTGCGTCGATACAACTAGTTTGACCTTTTCCACTATGAAAATGTTTTAGTTTAAGCATTACATGCATTTTTTGAATTTTGTCCCGAGCGCCCATTGAACGGTCGCACTGTGCGTCGCGTCGTCAGATCGAACGATAAAAGCCTGTTATTTCGTTTATCGTTCGGTTAGGTGTGCAACTCGTATTATTACGTGCGACAAGTTGGTATGCACGGGGGTTGGTGATTTATAGATTCGTCAGAGCGCAACGATCGCAGGGTGTAGATCTACGGCAACGGTGTCCAGTGCGTTTGGTAATCATTCTGGCATATGTTTGTCGAGGAATCCTGGTTTCAAGAATCTTGTAGTTTTTAAGCGGCGCTGGGCTTCGATTACTTTCTTTGCCATTGGATCCGGCGAGATCACATGAACGTTAAATATAGAACGGATCCCACACCTCTCGACTTTTTCAAATCAATTTCATTCGGCGGCGAACTCTCCTTCTTGTGCTCGCGATAAATGTATGCGTCGGATAAACTGACTCGTCAAGTTGGATTATTCGTCAATCAGTTCAATATAAAATTTATTACGGGCTTGGAAAATAATGCGGCTCAATCGTGTGCACGTTTGGCACATTTCTTCAACGGGTTTATTTTGAAAGGAGAAACGCACTAATTTTACACTTCTATATTTACTTCAATTATTACAAAACAGAAATTCTTACTCTTTAATTCCCGCGAAGGGGCCTTTAGAATTACAAATGAAGTCCTACACTTGGACAGAAAAATTGGGCGTCCCTCGTTCGTAGTTGGTAGCGAATAATTTTATAATCATACCGCGTGGCAAAATAAATAGGATCGAGCGTTAAATTTCCGGTGCGAACCCGTTTATGCCGCATGGCGCACGTACGTGCGTATATTACTTCGTTGATTGCTTGTCTCGTAGATAGACAAGAGGCCACACGCGTACAAATTGAAGCACCGGAGGAGCTAGACGCTGGGAACATTGCGGGCACTTCAAGTAACAAATGCGTTTCACTTAACCCTTGCTTTTGTCAATGCACGCGGAACGCCGCTTAAAAGAAGAACTACGCCTTCCTGATTTGGGCCCCTGCAGGGACGCGCGTAATATACATAATAATTTCAATAAACACACGTAATAGAGGTAATCGGACGAATACTCGGTGCAACTTCACTTTATATACTCTGGTGCCGTTGAAATATGCAAACTAATGGAGATAAATGGAAAATAAATATCGATGATTGAATATTGATACTTTGATCGATGGATAACACGGTATTTACCATTTTTCTTATTTGCATCTGCGATATGAACGCTTCGCAGTTTAATCATGCCTTTTACTTATGCGAAAATGAAAGCGACTTAAATTCTAAATATGGGAATGTGACGATAAATATTCAACTCTCCTTTTTGGCAGATCGGTATGAAGCTAGTTTGGCATCCAGCGATGGGTCCGAAACGCATGTAACAATTGAGATAATGGTTTGAACAAAGTAGAAATAACGATGCCACGAAGAATTTGATAAAGGACACCTCACCTAGTTCGAGGTGTTGCAGTAACTATAAACAGTACACTTATAATTATACAAACCAAATTATTTATATTCGAAGTTAAAATATTGAATATACCAATAAATTTTTTAAATAAAACGGAAAACTGAATTTTGGTCTCGATAAATATACTAATTGGCATACGAATTAATATAAAGATACAAATTCTAATGCATCTAATACTCATCTATTACTTATTGTAAAACTTAGTCTACCGAAAACCACTAGAATTCTTCCCAATTATAACTAACATCCTCGCATCAAAATTATTCGAATCCTAATTTATCACAATAACTGAAAAAGCATACAAATGTAACTGTAATCATTTCACTCACCGGCTGTACTACGCACACTAATCGCATTAATTGCCCTACATAATAACGATACTATTGGAAGCACACTTGGAAGCTATCAACCGTCTTCGTAGAATCGCGACACGTCGGACCACAAATCGTCCAAATCCAACGCACACCTGGCACCGTTCACCGCGGGGGAACAAAATTACTCAACACCGGGGTCCCGCGCGCACCTCTTAAACACCGGGGTTCGTAAATCCCCGGCACCATTTTCCGTCAGTTAATGGATTACCCTGGACGGACGGGCAACGCGACAGCGAAGCAAGTGGCACGGGGAACACCGTTCCTCGTGGTTGCTTAAGCTCCTTACGGTGCCAGGTGAACCGCGTCCCTTTCGCTCACTCAGTCGTTACTCACCGAATTACGCCCATTTAGCTTCATCAGCGGTCGTCAGCTGAAACGGCGCGGCGCGTTCACCAGCCTCGGAAATTCCTGGGCTCGTCCCGCGAGCACGCGAGGCAGCCGATCGAACCGTTTTACAGGCAGTTCAGGGATGACCGTCCACACGAAAATCCGTAATCCGATTTCGCGGTTGCGTGTGTTTACTTGAACGTCGCTGCTTGCCGCCGCGATGCGTATACGCCCTGTCCTTCTCATCCCTCTGCCACTGTCCCCGTCGCTCGAGTTGCTCGGCGCTCCCAATGGTGGCACGCTTTTTTTCTTCTTCCGAACGACGCCGCGCTTAGAGAGAATCACGGACCCTCTTCATAATCACCAGTCTCGGTAATCCGACAGGGAAATTACTTAACGATCTTGCGACCACTTCCTGCGCGCCGATGTTCCCCTTTCTATCTTGCGCTGTCCGTTGTGGACGACGCGGGGACATGTCCCAACAAAATTTGCCCCGCAGCGATGTCCCTTTGCCCCCGTCCCGCTGGACGTGGCCCGACGCGAACTGATGGAATCGTGTCCACGGTTCTCGTGATTTCTTCGTTTGTTGGACGCGGTGGTTTCGTTTGCGCGCACGCTTCGGATTCCTTCGGTTTTGGTGTTCGGGGACGGTTGCGTAATTTTTGTGATATTTATTGATACGCGCGGTAAGAAGGATATTTTTTTGGATTTGTCGCTGCTCGCAGAAGTGATTCTTCTTTTAAGTGGGGGATACGTGCTGTTCGATTTTACAGTGCTGTTAGATGTCAGAAATATTGTTAGAGTGACTCTTTGAATTTGAAAAAGTGTTCGAATATTTGTGAACGGAGCTACGTCTTGAGGTACAGAGGAATTTTATTAGACGAGGGGACGCAGGAACGCTTTCTAATCCTGAAACGTATCGAAACAAAGCAAACTGAAGTCGATCTTTTGGAATATTAATTTTGAGCAGGCAAAGAATTTATGAGGGATCTTAGCCAGGAACTGTCGAAACGATTCTAATATTACAGTCAAAATGGTGTTGCGATCATAACAGTTGCATTTAATTATTATATCTCCAAATAGATCTTCCTACTTTTTTTCTTTCTGAATCCGATACATTTTCTAAAGTATTATAGGACGGATCGGAAGCCAATTTTCTTAAACATGAATGTCGTAGCTAAGGAACCTCTTCGTTGTTACAACTTTCAGTTGACAAATCAATTAAGTCACTATTTTCATATGTAAGCAATAGACGACGGTACCAATATTGTAATTTTCTTCCCAAGTAATTTGTAAGAATCTTATTTTACTCGCTTCGAATGCTAATGGCCTTACACTGATTGGCTTCTCAACCCTCCATACATAATACATATTCGACTCTCCTTCCAATCCCACTTTGCACAAAAACTCTTACTCATTCTCACCTTTCCCCCAAACAATCTCACCTCGCTCCCTTTCACAAAATCGTAAATCCCTTTCCCACTCCGAACTCGTGTCACAAAGCACGAAACGATCGTGTACCTTTCGCTAAGAATCGCTGCCCTTTTATACTTTTATTATTCCCTCCCAATCTTATCTGCGCCCGATATAGTGAAAAATGGGGCTGTTTCGTCTCGGTCGTCCCTTGTAGGCTTTCTCCGAGCTCCGGTGCGAAAAATAAGGAACGAGCGTGCATACACAGCACGTAAATGCGCTTGTATTTGTATATACAGTGACACGCGTGTAACGCAGTTACGGTAGCGTAGGGCGAGTGCCGCAAGTCGCGGCGACGATGTACACGTATTCTCGTATCGGCGAATAAATTGCCCGCGGGGGACGTAATTAATTAACCCAATTAGTAAACCGCTTATCAAGCGTTCCCCCAGGGGAAATATGCGTGCACGAAAACGCAAGTTGGAGCCGCTTTTCTCTTAACGAGAGAGCTAATTAGCGCGTCTAACGGATCGTCGAATCGATAAACATTTTTGAACACAGGGTGAAATGTTACATTTTTACTGAACAATGTCTTTTCACAGCGAACGACCGAAAATTGAATAATAAACAGAAATTTTGAAGAAAAGTGTTCGTTATTATTTTGTGAAACGTAAGGAAATAAAAATCAATTTCTTCGTTACTGTCCTTTGTAGGTACGAGCAATAGTGCAATATTTGAAATGCCCTTGACTTCGTTTGTAGTACATAAGATTCATAAGGATCAATTCTGCATCGTAACGAGCACTTCAGAAAACAAAATTCTATTGACCCCGTGCACATTGTGTTAGCGCAAACTAATTCCTTGCTCGTAACGGAAAACTTGTAGCCTCCAATTTATTATCTGCATTGTGTCTGCATGCTAAGCAAAGGATATAATGCAACGAAGTCGATTTCACTTTGCAAAAGGATGTACTTTTAATAGAATACAATTTACATCGAAAATACGACAAACAATTCCAAGTACATGTACGCGGAACATTTATTACTCGCCAAATCACAAGAACAAGCACCCCTTCGGTGATACTCGAGACTAGCGCAACAAAAGTATATTCTGTAAATAATGATCCTCGAGTTGTCAATAAGTGAATTACTAAACCACCATTACGTTCGTGTTAAATTTTTATTCGACGTATCTATAGTACAATAGATAGCGCGTATAAGCTGCAATAATTTCGTAGTGACGACAGCTCGAAGCTAATTAACTGCATTCGTAAAGAGAACACAAGACACTTAACACTCTGTCTACGCTGTAAAAATATCATGTAGCATCGATGTTTAATGCCGGTATCGTTCTTGTAAATAACTGATGCGCCGCCATAAATACACGCGAATGGCCACGCATGCTGACGGTGACATTATAATGAACTCATAAAAGGAAGCCCACTACCGTCCAGTCGCTTCTTTGACCGTCAGTGTTGCGTTACGCAACGCAGTAATGAATGAGCTTAGAAGGAAATAAAGGAGACTAAGCGCAGCGTGCACTCGACGAAGGCAAAAACGGATGGTCATGGTTTTACGCCTGCATCGTGCCGTTTAATAAATTGGGTGTACGCGTATGCGTATATCGCCACGCGACGATTTTACGTGGCAGTTAAACTCACCTGGCTGCGTTCATAACGTACGCAACCATATGGTTTCATCGGCGAGAAACGATTGTAAAGGCATCGTTATGGATAGCTGATACGAAGTTTTCTTTTAGAGATCGAGCTGTTCAATGAGGCACGAAATCCGCGAGAATTCCTAAAACGGTTTCGCGTAAATCGATTTTCAACTTCAGACCGGGCGTGGACATTGAATCGCAGCGATGAACTTTATTAATGCGCACGGTGCGTCGTTATTGAATCGGTATTAATTCGAAGGGCTGTATGAAATATCTGGTGTATAGGAATTTTATTCCGTAAATAACTCGTATAATAGAAGAAAACGTAATTCTGTTTGTCTGTAGTAGTTCGTTCATTGTATTGAATAACTTTTAACAGTATTGCGAGCACAAGTGCTTTACATTTAAAGCAAGCCTTGCGAAATATTGCATTATACACAACTAACTGCGTGTAAAGTTCTATTACAATCAAATCTGTTTCTCGAATGCTGCAACCATCTAAAATATTATGTAAAAAATGTACTGCTATATCGATTGCCAACAACGAGAATTGTAACAATATCGAAAACCAATAACACTATTCCCCGCCCCCCTCCAAAAAAAAACAACTTCAGAACATCGTTTAACATTTCTATCTGCTACTTAAAAAGAGCTTCCATCTCGCCTATAAAACGGCAACGAGAAGCGGCACTGCGAGAACGGCTCAGCAGCTCGAAAATAAATAAATTAATATATTGTACGTTCACAGGTGTGGCCCAGTTCATCCGCGGTGACGTACCCCGAAAAGAAATATGACACAGCGGTGCACATAAATTCTCGAAGCGTGGTTAACCTGGCGACAATCTAGCGTCGGATCGTAGCCGATGAAACGGGCCGAATCGAGCCCAGTGAACGTTATTACGAACCGAAACATTCATTTGCAACAGAGTGTCGGTTTTTTTCGTCCGGACTGCATGTGCAGTCCCCCGTTTTGAGTCTCGGTCACGCTCGAGCGTAATTACGTGCACGCGACAAACATAGCCGTAAGGAGGCTGTTCGACGGGCAACCTGAGCTTCTGGCTACCGCATAATTACGTTCGCGAATGTGTATAGGTGCGCGTGGGATTGTCGGGTACGAGCTTCCGTTTCGCATTGACGTTTCTTTTAAGCGACGATTAATGTTTGGAAAGTCTCGCCCATTCGCATTTTTAATTGATTGTGAGCGGACACCGACAATGAAACGATCAAGGTGGCCGATACGAGACGTTCGTGTTAGCTTACATTTTCTTCTATTGGCTTTCGGTTTTGTCGGGATAGGAAATTTCACGACAACGCTTGGGTTTGATTTATCATTATTGATTGCATTTATTTTCGGTTAACGTTGAACGAAATGTGCATTTATCAATTCGTCGCTTCCTACAGACATTGACAGTTTTAGCGTTAAAGGGGCTGTTATTGCGTGTTATGGAATATTTAGAAAATAATAGATAGATTGCGGATGAGAGAGACGTTGCAGGTGGTTTGTTTGATTCCTGCACTTGGATTATTGTACGCATACCTAGTTGATACTTTCTTACATCGAATCGTTGTTGATAGTTGCACAACTCGAATATTTTCCATTGGAGAGTTATAAATACTTGCAGGAAGTTCCTATCATTTGCTCGATTAGCTTTCCTCTAAATGGTCAATAACGTAATGAAAATTAATCGTGTACTTATGATGGAGATTAATGAGAAGTATTACAGGTTATAGATCTTTCCGTGTATATAGTTCTACAAGTATTAATGGAACCCCTGACGTAAAATCATTTGTCTTAATTATTACTGATTTAGAGCACCATTGCATTTAAATGATATTAATAAATTTTCCAGCAGTATTGTTTGTAATATTTTCAGTATCATTTCGCACGAGAAAATCCAACAGATAATCTTCATAAATATTGAGTAGGCACTAAATCGTTTACATTGTACAAATTTAAATAATATGTATTCAAATATGTTCAATTGAACCGTCCCTAAGTTTACATAAATTCAATCGGCCAACCGCTTGTGCGCCGATAAACACGAAACAAATATTATTAATATTCATCAGTAACCAAAAAAAAAAAGAAAGAAAAACAGGTTAATCCTACAAACTCTCCAAAACTATCCGTTAAATCTTGACAAACTGTGACCAAGCCAAAGAATTCGTAACACCCTGCTTAAGACGTTCAACTTTCTACACCCCTCCTTCCTCCGGCAATCAATTAATCCCGTCTATTAATTTTCACATGGCCGTTCCTCTAAAAACGAAAACGAAACAGATACCCCCGGGAAAAATATAATTAACTCCGAAAAGCACGTTCAAGAAATCTCGACCACACGTTGCACCGTCCCCGCCGACGCTTTTTCCCAACCCGTCTCAATTAGTTCGTTAATTTATCCCCCCGATCAGCGTGGCCTCTTCCCTTCTGTCTTCCCCTGTCCGAAGCCCGAACCAACCGCGGGAAGCACAGCGAAAGCCTCTTCCGCTGGACGAACAGGATGCCGGCATATGTTTTTGTTAATCCCACCGAAAACCCGGGAGGTTTCCAATGAGGCCGGCTATATATTATGTATCCTCGGATCTGTCGTCAAAGGGACGGCTAGGCGGCGGGGGCCATTTTTCAATATTACCGCGATAGATCATCCGGCAATAAAGGGATAACGCATCGAGATACCACCAATGAGGCTCGAGTCTGATTAGGCGAGCCGAGGTTTGTCGACCCCCGCAGGAGGGAGGCAAAAGGATGATGCATACCGCGCTACCTTCCTCTCTACCTTCGTTTAGTCAAAGACGCCGCCCACATCGATCTCTCCGCTTCGCGTCTCATTGATTCCACCAATGGCCCCGCCGCCCCATGCCATCGAATAATTGAGAACTAGCCTCAGGTTTGTTGGGCCGGGTACTTTCCCTTTGTTGGCCTAAGAGGGTTCGTTTCAATAAAATACTGGACGAGACTATCCTGGCAGCTTTCTCCCGAACGTTGCACGGCGAGTCTACGGTGGGTTGAGATCCGATGGATTTTGTCCCTTCGTTGCACAAACGGAGGGTTAATTTGGCGTTTTGCTTCTTTGCGGGCAAAGTGGCGGCCGAAACGGGTTGGGGGAATGGTCTGTTCAAAGTGGTGCAAGGATGGCCGTTACAGTGAAGGATGAGGGAAGTAATTAAGAGATATGATAATTCGTTTTGGTTGGCAAAGAATAAAGAAAGATTCAGAGATCGCGTTATACTGTGCACATCTTGTTTATTATGAACAGTGTTTATACGAATTGTTACTATTATCTTTCATTGTTAAGTTACACGCGCTGGGTATTGATATTTATTCAGCGTTTTGATTAGTTGAATATGCTGCAACGGTTATAAATATTCTCGTGGTTCGTTCAGTGTTCATTAATATCGTTTTTATAACGGAAGAGTAAGTTTTATAGCCAAAGTGCAAGTAGTGCAAGTAGTTCAAAGTGATTCACTTGGAATATTTGGGAATATTTAGGAACGATTAATAGGTTCGTTTCTGGATTAAATTGTTCTCTCTAGATGCAAAAATAACGGGTTACTTTCGGCGAATACACTTCGTATTTTTAGAAACTTCCGGCCTGGATGGTCAAGCTTATGCTGATGCATTTCAGCATCCTGTTGATTAAATTAGAAATTTCTACCATCCTCTGTTTTGCATACAAACAGAATGCTTCTGAACTCTCAGCTGGTGGGATAGGTTTAAGTTGACCCACATTGTTCCACCAAAGCGACGTATCTGATTTGCTACAGCAGTGGCAAACACGGAGCTCTGTATATTTTATCTTACATCTACCATTGGACATTGGAGAGATTTATAGTGCATCAACAGCTACATATGTGTACTGATGTATACCAACATAATTAACACAAAGTCGTGTAACAATTAATTAGAACTTTCCTCGAAAACTATTTACCCTAAATTCCAAATCTCGCAGAGTTTTCGTATTTAGATTTTTCCAACAAGTCAAATCCGATACTGTTACATTTCCAAGGATTCATCACGCAGGTGAACTATCTTAATATACAACCTCAATAACAATACCTACGTGAATACGCTTAATTAAATGTAAACAACGTTATTGCAATGCAACAAATTAAAAGCAATACGCAGACGCAGAAGTATGTAGCACAATAGAATGGCCATTGTCGAGCGACCAAATCGGACGATGGGAATAAATAAAACGCTCGTGTCCTTAACCGGTAGTCGTAAATCAGTTGGGGAATTCTTTGATCGGGGGTTTACGTTCGCTTTGAAGAGATCCCTTGGCACGTGCGTGATACGAGTGCATCAAGGGAGCGATTAATCAAACTGTCCGCACACGCGAATTACTATCGGATTAATTATCGAGACGCGTTGCGTGCGTCTGCTAGAAATTTCGGTTCGTTGCCCTCGTTCTGCTTAATTACCCGTGGGCGATCAGCTTGTGCCACTGCCTTCATTCTGTTGAATGCCATAAATAAAACACTGTAGGAATACATCTTACGACATCGGTAAAAAGAAAACGGAAAATTTTTCACCAGCAAGCATACATGCATCGCAAGAAGTTAAAAAATCGAATCGATGTAATTAATACGATCTTTTGCGTTGCAACGTGCAATTGTTACGAATGTTAGGGGGGATGAATTGGAGACGAAGAGTTTTTGTTGCAGAGAATTGTACAAATGTGTATCAACGTTTGGGTTGCAGCAGAAACCATCGTGCAGCATAGTTGACAGCACTTAATACCGAAAGGATTAAGTACGAAGATTAGATAAATGATACCCATTTTAGTGATGCCAACAATGATTTCATCCAGATGCTATTCATGCGGGAGATGTAGCATATGTGTTACCATGATGGGCGCATGTCGAATGTAAATAGCTTCCATTTGGTATAACTCATTAAATCGACCGTTATGAACTATAATGAATTGAAAACTGTATTTGTTTATTGGACACGCAAAATTGAGGATAACTGTGTCCATTAGTTTTGTAGCACGAGAATAAGTAAGAAAGCAGCCGTAACTAGTGGTACAACATTGCATTGTAGAATTTAGTAAATTAAGGAAACAGAATTATTTCGTATCCTTTAAAATGTATTTATTCAATTAAATTGCTATAAACCAAATATGGTTTATATAGCAAATACGATTCATTACATATTTCTTGGTACTTAAACATATTTCCAATCGTGCAGACTTTTTAAATTCCGATAAGCAGTGTTACAAGGAGTATCCTAAACAAATGATATTCAAATATCCTTTAAAAGTTTAAAATATTGTTATTTATATATTGAACATAGTGGAATAATTCAACGATGAATAGTACTTTACAGGAATGTACAAATATTTGGACCAAACATATTAGTCTTCCTTCGAAACATATTATATTCGAATATAATCAATTTATGCACGCTTTTATCTTGCTCTTCAATATTATAGATCGAGCATTCGCCGTATCAACGATCTTTTGGAATCGATATTCCCGATTAATTTGTTCGAATCACCATCTAGCGATAAATAAAATAATAATATCTTACAAGATCGCGGTCAATATCGATCTCGGTGCACTCGATGGAACAGATAGTAAAAGCAAGTTAGCTCATCTAATCCGGTCAATCGTTTATGTCGATGATTGGGCGATACCGATTCTTGGTTTCAATTAATGTGGTAACACGCGTGACACATAATTATTTCGAATGGCGAATCGAGAAAGGTTCGAACTCCTTACCGAAGATCGCATAATAGCTATTGACGATTAATTCGATTATTTTGGAACGCGATCTAGTTTCAGTAAATTGAAGCGAAATGCATTTGAATAAATTATTTCACCCATTATCGGTTCAGTTTCTGCTGATTTGTCGCGGCAACGGTTGGCACCGACAACTATTCAATGCAGATTGAACGTGTATTTACAACTGCGCTATAGTTTAACATTTTTTCAGTGGAAACGTAGTTATACGGGTTCAGTGAATGAATCGGTAAATGAATTTCAAATACATCAATCTCCTTCTGTTTAAATCATACATGAATCTTATTTCAAGGAAAGCGTTGTGGTCTAATGAATGGAAAATCAAGCGAGACAGATTTTAAATACCGTCCTACTAATCACTTACTGTTAATATAGCCTGCCCTCCCCATTGTTTCTAAATTTTTCGCCAGAATTTTATACGCGCGACTGTAAATCGAAAAGAAAAGACAGGAGAATACCTCGAATGAACGATGAACTAAAAGAATTAGAACATCTTGAAACGAATACTCGTATCGTTCCGAGGACAACCAGTACCCAACATCTATTATAAATATTAAATACCCAACAATGCGTCAAGAAATCCAATTCTTCTCGCAGCAACTTCCAAGAGCGATCCCCACCATCTGCATATCTCTCCCAACCACTGTCCACTTTTTACCAGACAAGATCCAGCCCCCGACATCCATCGAAAAGGAGACCTACCCTAAAGTCCTCCGAAATTCCCCTTCGTCCCCGTGTCGGGATATCGATTGCGTGCCACTGGCCTAGCAAACTGATCGTGACAAGCGGTTCCAGAAGCAATCGATCAGCGGCCGGCCGCGACCCACGACCTTCCTGTGAAACAAGATTCCTAGGGTCCTCTAGGCCCTAGACTCCAGACGATCCCTCCCCACGTTGCTGCGGCCGACAGATACGAGATCGTCGCGACCCAGCATCCGGCCAAAGATCTCAGAGAACTCTGCCACAATCTGCTCGGTTATCGGCTGCATACCGGTCGGCTGTTATGTAATCAAAGTCGAGCAAGAAGTGCCGGTAATGCTGACGGCTGTGACGAGCTCGGAGTCACGCTTGTGTGGTCCTTCGATTAATCAGCTGGTACGTACGTGCGGCCACGTTGCCTATGGTCGAGGACTGTCCAGCTTTCCTTCGTGTTTTCAGCTGGACGCCGTGCGCGTCGAAAGTTTACGAGGTCGATTAGCATAACAATCGAAGGAACCACACACCGCCGCTTCTAAGCGTTCGCCCACCCGCGGTCTCTTAGCGTTCTTCTTTTTTTTCTTCTTCTTCTTTAAAGGGTTATGACTCTTTTCTCGAGACATGCTTTTACTTGGAGGAACACTGACAACGTATACGTCGGGCCATGGGAGGAAGGATGTTGTAAATTGATTTTAGCTTAGAATGGAACGGGGATGAAGGGGTGCACGGGTCGCGGACCAACTCGCGATTCGATGAACTTAGCGCACAATTTTCGGTGGCTGGTTTAATGTTGGTAAAATAGTTGTCTTTGTATTTGTTTGTTCTTTTGAGCGCGATTGCTTCGGTATATAGCATTTCGTGGCTGTACGTTGTGGTAAGAGGTTCATAAGAGGGATTCGAAGTTGTGGGAACATTTTTTATAATAACTGGGAATAAGTTTAAAAATAGGGAGGATTACAGAAATTGATGGATTAGTGAGTTCAGTATAACTCGTTTCGAATCGGATAAGAGTTTAAATGAAACTGTTACTCCGAGCACATAATAATATCCTGAAAGTTGTGATTAATTGTAGCGTGGTTACTGAATTTCCTCGTTGGGTCAGAAACAGAGAATCCGTTCACTTGTCCTTCGTGTTTTATATTTGGGGACACGCGATGGTTTCCACAGATACCTTGGCAAATTATTGTCGAGTACCAGATGTGTCTCGTATCGTTTGTCGCGTGTTTCTCCAACGGAGAGCAAAGGGGTAATTAATCGACGTGGACATTGAAGTTGAAAGTAATTGTTCGGCTTAACCATTTAAGTGATTCAACGATTTCTGGAGATAAAACCAGATGATGATTAAGAGGAGAGACCTAATTCATATCCAACGCGATACTCTCACGAGATACATACATTCAGGACAAATATTCTGGATGACGTGTACCGTAAACGTCCACAGAACAATTTCGTTATAAAGTCATATAATGCAGAGACATGAGCAGTATGTTACCTTCACGTACGGGAAGATCGCCCGTCTGTAAAACTTGCTGACTAATAAAATTCCGTGCTGACACTGGACTATAAACGAACCCTTTACGTTCAAAAGTCAGCAGCTGCCTATTAAGTCTCACATGAAATTCTATCGCGTAGCACGAGAAGTAATTGATTACCGCGAAAAACAAAAAGAATTTCCGTCGCGTCAAAAACTGTCCGCGAAAAAAGAAACTATCCGTTGCTTCACAATCAGAAATCTATTCATAATTTGCAACGGACGATGCCACGGAACGAGATCACTGCAGTGCGCAAAAACTAGGTGAGAAATAAAATCGTGATTCGATCGCAGCACATTTTCCAGTACACTACAAATAAAACATTAAATCGCGTCGATTTCGCAATAAATCCATCCCTTTTGTTGAAATGAACTTCTTCGAGCTGAACAACGGACAGAATAGTAAGGAAATAAATTCCAACGTAACGAGAGCACCAGGCAAAATCAACGCCTCCTACGAATTAATTAACCAAAGCTTAACCAAGCCAAACCGTAACTCGCTCGGAAGCGTGAACTCTGACACAACCTGTCCGTGCCGTGTTGCTTCGTCCGAATCGTGACAAACATTCGGCGACCACGGTGTAAAGTATATATTCGCGAATTATTATACGACGCGTCGTCCGCTTTAATTGGAGCACGAGATACGACATTCGAGGCAACGAATCAGGACCGCCGTTTTCTTCTCATTCGTTTCAGATCCCGTACGAATAATATCTCGCCTCGAAACGTTCACGGGGAAACGGCCGAAGCGTAGAAATGATTGGATTTATGGTTGCTCGACGGTGGCCGCGTAATCGAAGGGAAAATAAAACGATTCGGCCGCGTTTATTCGCGTTCACGTGTAGCTCGGAAACGAGCGGAAGTGGGATCCTCCGGTACCAGAGAAAGGGATACATAATTTCCGTGAGCGTCCTTTTGCATTCCATAAAATTACTAGATAGCATCGGGGCAGTTAAAGCGTAGACGGCAGAGAAATAAGAGAATATTCTACTGAAATGCGCCGCTAATTGTGAATTAAAAAAACGCGCCCCGTTTACAGCCTTCCACTTGCAGCCAGTTTTTACATACCATCGCGGCCGCGAAAAGAATAACCGGCCGATAGTATCACTGTCGTTCTCCCCATTTGATTGCGGGGCGTCCGTTTGTCTGCGAAATTTTGTTGACGATTTTCGTTAAGCGAAGTAACGTATTACTTCCACGTGTTCTCTGATTATAATAAATGCACGCATAAATACGTAATGGTAGTCACGCTCCAATAGCTTCGGATAATTGCATCACGATACAGGGAACTTATTTTAGCCCCGTCCCTTTTATACTGCTCGTGTATTAAATGATATTAATTTAGCGCATCAATAAGATTCTAATGCAACGTTAGAAAGCGATCGTCCTCCCGTTTAATGATTCACGTCGTCCCATATTAATTTACCCTCCGTCGCAATAACCTCGACAAACGGCAGAAGAAATTAATTTGGAGAACGCCGGCGGTAATTATATTAGCAGCAGCCCGACCTCGAAAATTCCGCCATTCGTTTGCCCGTTACTAATGATCTATTCCGCTCTTAAATTATTAATATTAAGTAATTAATACCGCAATTAATTATAAGATCAACGCACGGAACCATTATAGACCTCTCCCCCCCCTCCCCTCCCCTCGTCCCCCATCCCCCGCGAGGAGGACATTCAAGCCAGTACGAGGCTCAACAAAAACAGATCCACCAGCTCCGAACGCATTTCCCTGCGTTCGATGAAAATCGTCGAGATGGTAAGGAAGCAACTAAACAGGATAATCAGTCAGGTAGGCAAAAAATAAGTAGGAGAAAAGGAAAAATCCGATGGAAAGGCGAGCAGCGTGGAGTGACGCGAAAAGTCGCCGCAATAAAACTGGGTTTATCCTGGCCGAGCGGAATGAGACAAGTTCAATGCACCTGTTGCGGCTAATCGTCCCGCCGAGTGATCGTGTCACGTTCCTTCAGGTACGTAGGGCAGCGCAAATAGGCGCTTCTTGTTGTTTAATGCACCACCTGCCCCGGTGCCCGGCCGTACTATTTCTTCGGTTAATCGCGTTAAAAGGCCGCACGAATTCACGGTAGGCGAGCGCCTGCCTCCGGATCTGCCGTACAAATAGTTCCAGCGTGCAAAAAGCGAGCGATCGGGTAGCAGACGGCTCGCGACACGAGCTGTTCCGTGAGCGAATCCGAGTAATTCTCGGGCCTCAATCGCCAGGCTAAACATTGTTCTTGCGAGGGGTGCGGGCGAAAGATTGCTGCCCCAACGGGTGTGACCAGCTAGTACAGTGGGCGAGCGAATTATTATGAACGTTTGGAAATTACCAGGCGTTCGAAGGTTGACCAAGAATGGACGTAGATGTGCAGTTTTGTAATGATGTGTTTCATTATTGCGCAGCGTGTTGTTGCGTTTTTAAACGACCTGTGCAATATATATTATTTAACAATGTTCGACTAACGACAAGTAATGAACAAGATATTTCAATTCATCTGGTTAAGTTAGTTCATTGTACAGCTTTAATTGATTTAAAGGGTGTACATCGCTATTGTTGAGTACATAATAGCATCGAAAATATCAAATGTCTGAGTATAGTAATTTGATAACCCACTGTGGATTATGAAACAGACGATATTCGAATGGGTCGAAAATGGGGAAAGAGAGGTTTCATTGTTCGATTTGAACTGACTGAACTTTAGAATTTCTAACGCCGAGTGTTCGGATGAAATGTTTGAACGTTGAGGGAGCTGCGAATATAACGAATTCCTTTTATTTTTAGTCCATCTTTACATTGGAAATCGAGTCGTATAGAAAATACGCAAGCCAGAGTTGCTCCTTAAATACAATATTTTGATACTTAAACACCGCAAAGAGCCCAACACCTATAAATCTTGGGTCTTGTATATTTCGAAGCCTTGAAAGATTAGCGGTTAAGGAATTTATATATTCTTCTCTCCTCAAGCGGGAGAAAGATGGAAAATAAATTTCTTTCATTACACTTATTCTCGAACGGCCACCGCACAGTCGGAATCGCTGTGAAATCCGCCACATGTTCACTGTCATCGTGACTATCGTACCAAAAACCATAAAAGCACGGCGGAAGATCGGCTCGCAGCGAAAGCAGAAATTATTTGCGCGGCGCGATTGAACGCGTTCCTATTTCGAAATTTATATACGAATCAAAGTGCAATGCGCGTCATTCGAATGCGAAATAAATAAAGCGCGTGATCGTTAAAATTTAGCGTTAAACGCTCGCAAATGAGTTGATTAGCCCCGCAGAAGTGCACAGAGAAATCGCCGATGGTCGTCGTCAAGCGTGTAAATAAAATAGCACAATTTCGAAGATATTAAGTTGCTTACCGGCCATGTAAAATATTCGCGGGCACACCGCGGAGAATAATAAAATCATTTTGTACGACGTGTAGTAGTAACAGGTTCTAAGTAATTTCGTTTGAGTGAAGTGAAACAATAAAATGCATCGTTAGCGCGGCATTTCGCTGGAGAACATTAATTGATAGAAATTTACCGTTCGGATCTATGTCGGCGCGTTCGATGTATTTTAATAATAATTACGGCGTATAGACGTAGTCACGCACAACACGAATGAAACGTCCCGGTTTGGGTCTTAAATCAGAAATAAAATATTCATTATGACGCATGCTTTGCTGAATACGGTTCCGATTGCAACTATAATTTCCATGTAACTGAATAGAATTGAATATAGGATATAATATCGCAAGCGTTATTACTATTATATTATATAGTGTCGATTATTAACTGCCAGATTCTTTCGAGCATATCGTTTCCTTCTTCGGTGTAATTGTTTCCTCCATTGATGTGCCTGTCAATTTAATTAATGGGATTTAATTAATGGGACTCGAGGAGGAAATTCTGCTTCCTATAGTGAAGGTCAGGAATAAAAGGACCACGCGTCTGCAACTTTTTTAGAAAAATGATAGACGATTCATTATTCATTTTCAAATCGATCTGCAAAAAATAAGTAAATCGAGACTAACGACGTCAGCGAATTAGACGGCGATTGTGTACTTCGAAAAGATAAATCAAATTTTTTTATTGCGGTTTCAGAAGGAGAGTTTCAAACCTTTTTCTAACTTGATTTGCAAAATGTATCATGATTAATATCTGCTCGGTGATTTTCTTTTCAATAATAGAGAAACTATAAGCTAAGATGCTTAGTCGAATATTCAGCTTACATAATTGTATGGTATTATCTGATCGATTAATCTGATGGCGATGGAAATGTTATTAATCTTGGGCAGCTCTTTTGTATTGCGCGGGACGATGAAAGATTGCTGCGTTTTTGGCGTCGAAAACCTAGCCTGGACTCTCAGTTTCGCTCGTTCGCCGGCTCGTTCACACCTCCATTAGTTTGGTTTATGATTTATGATTCTGGGGAACATGTTAAGCAAATTGATTTGAAATTGATGATTGTGTGCTGTGTTAGATCTGTCGGATCTAATCGTAATTTTTATGTGTATTTATTATATATGTGAAATTCTGGAACGGGTGGATTTTATAAATATTTACCTCCTCCAGTTAAACTTATCTCGACTAGGATTTAATCTACTTTTACTCCAAAGGGGACAATGAATTCAAGATAAAATAAAAGTGACACATATTCTTGAAATTCATCGAAAATACGCAACAATAAGAATTCTATGCATCCAAACTGTCCGCTTCACTTGCGAAAAATTCGAAGAACAATTTAACAATGAACCCCAGAGATTCGACCTCGTTGGATAACAAAAATAGCCCTATGCAAGACCTCTGAAATTTCTCGGTGCCTCGGGAACACGTTTATCTTCCTCAGATTGTAGATCGAATCTTCCAACGTATATCGGTATGGCTCGTGTACTCGCGTTTCTAACATTTCGTTAGCAGCCCAAAAACCTTCCAAAATAACGAGCCACGAATAAATCGGTGGCCCGCTATAATTTTCTCATCAAACGTCCGGTGACTAGTGCGTCAGTTGCCCCAACATCCACCCCACTGTCATTTGAACTGCAATATACTTCCGATCCCTCTGTCCCGAGCACAAATATCCTTAATTACATATCTCGACCCGTTCATCGAAGCCCCCGTCGTCGACACGAACTGCATGTCCAAGGAACATATGGACGAGTGCGTGGAACGCGGCGACGTCTATAGACAGAACCGCTTTCGATGCTATTCTAAGTTGACCTATAGAACGTTTTCTTCCCCCGTGCACGTAGCCGAAACTCGGCCTCCGCGGAGTCGTGGACGGTCCGCTTGTTTTCTGGGTGGTCGAAATACGCCGGTAATAAATTCAAATGGCCGGTCGAACGTACGCGGAAGATGCGAGAACGGAATGTAGATCTGGAAGTTCTCCGTTTCTTTACCCTTTCGACGCAGCAGCCACGGTCGAACCACGTGGTCCTCTCTGGATGGCCGAAAGCATCGGACTACCTTGGCCGATCGTTTCGATGGTAATGCGCGATATTCCGCACGGATTAAGAAATCCTGCTGCTCGTTTATGCCGTTTTTAATCGACGGACACGTGAAGCGTGCAAATCGAATCATTTCGCGCGGAGACAGTCCTTAATTCCTTTCGTCACGGTGAATGGGATTCAATAGATTTCACGTGTGGGTCGCACGGTTCGGGATTTTCGACGGTGGACGACAGTTCTGTGAGACGACTTGTTGAGTTGTTTTTTTGCGAAGCTGTTCGGTACAGCTTCGAGGACGGATTTAATTGTTTCGTGTATACAGTTTTAAGGGCGGTGAATTTTTTAGATAGTTGTTGCGGGATGTGAGGGAGAAAGTAGAATGGTTTGATGAAGTTCGAGAAGCTGTTTGTTCATTTCGATATGATAAATTGGAGAGCCCACCTCGTATAATGTTATTTGCGCAAGCTTTGTGTGCCATTTCTTATTTTAACTGTGTAATTGTTCTATCTTAATTTAAAGTTGATAAGAACATGGTCAATCACATATAGCGTATCAATATGTGCAGTAGTTAAAAAGTACCAATAGTGCCCAATTACATCTACGAATTCAAATTGCACTGCACTATTAGGAACTCTGTGGAATTTCGTAATATTCGTGGAGAACAATCTCGCATTAAAGATTGTCCTGATTCCAATAAATATCTGAACGAATCAAACCTGTATCAAACACTATAATATTCGCTTCGAATTAAATATGGACTAGCCAGGTACTCGATATTTTTCAAGGCAAAGAGGCAACCATAAAGTTGCGAATAGTCTTGAAACGTTCATGCATTTGCTTACATAGGTACCTGCAACATATAAAGACTTTACTCGCGTCTTATCGTACTTCATTTTCCAATGCGTGCCAAGGGAAATTCGGAATCTTATACAACACCATTGTTCGTGCGAAAGTAACATCGGATTCGATCTCGAATCTCTATGCGGAATGAGGAAGCCTACGTTCGACACCCGAGGTGAATATCGTCTTGCATTAAGATTCCAGCCTCAACCAGTCTGAACAGTCTGCGAGAGATAAAGGGGGCAGCGTCGATAGCAGCTCACAGACTCATATTGTCATCAATTAGAACTCGCTGGATATCGCTGGCGAAAAGAATTTCGGTGAAATTCCGCTGAAGGCTCGTGCTTATCGTGATTTCCTGTGGACGAATCTTCCACGGTCGCATACATTCGGCCACGATAGTTTTTTTTTACTTTCGATTGGCTCGTCTCGATAAGCCGCTGTATCACGGGTCAACCGAAATCTGTATGGATAATCCGCAATTATTCGCTCCGCTGGACTAATACGTAGTGAGAAGTTCGTTTCGACGGCATGATGCCAAGGAAAGTTCAATTTAATTATTGTTTCACCGACGTTTCTTCAGATTTGGTTTTTCGGAATTTCTGATACATTGATGATTTTGGTTCAATTTAACGCGGTATAATTTACGTTACGAAGGTGCAGTGAGAGCAAGACGTACTTGTTATGTGGAAAATGTGGGAATAAGGGAATGCATTTCGTACTATTAAATTGCACACAGTGTCATTATTGTTAAGTTAATTACACCTCTGGGCGACTCTTAAAACTTTCCGATTAAAACTGTACGTACAGTTATACCCTTCTAATAAGATGAAAAAAATGTCTGCACATATACACATATATGTACATTTACATGTAATTATACTAAGGTAGTTTCTAACTGTTCGATAGATATAATATATTCTTTCTTTAAACGAAGAAGCCTTACTGGCAGCATAAAAACTAGTTTGGTATTCGAATTAGAAGTCGTAATTATGTTCGAGGGAAAATACTTAAGTAAAAAAAAAAAGAGGAGTAGAAGTAAATGCGCCAGCTGGGTGTTTATCACGCTCTCCATCGCGTTATGCATATAATCGCTGAAAGCATCGTGGCGATGCTCTTGTCATGTTCTTGCAACTTAATTACGTTCAATAATAGATGTAACACTTTATAATTACTAGGGACGTTTTGCCACGAAGGGAAATTATAATGTAACTGGCTCATTACTAAAACGGTTTCCTTATTATCTGGCACGTCGACGTATCTATCCTTGAACGTGCAGAGTGAGAGGAGGGAAGAGACTCTAGAAAACGAAGAATGAAATGGACACGAACGGATCTTTGTTTAAGGTTGAAAATCAAGGGCGCGTAAGACAGTAATTTATGAATGTACTCGTTTAGTTTGCCTCGACTCTGGCAAGTCGAACCGCGTGTAATTGCGGCTCGAACGAAATATGTAACCGGTTGGCACAGACAAAACGTGATTCGTGATTAACATTCCTTTGACGTTCCTAGTCATCGTGTCGTTTCGAAATTTATCGTGTTATCGGTCCGCCGATGAAAGAGACACAGGTCGTGTCATAAAGTGTGGGTATCCGTCGTTATCCGGATGAATTATGCGCGCACCTCTCCCATGGTACTCGAGGAATTCTTCTTGCATACGAGTTGCGTTCGATAGCTACTAGGAACGGTTGCCCGTACACCTTATTCGCGTCTTTCTCAATTACCGTGCCATTGATTAATCCATCTCGTCTATTACGCGTTGGCACAATTGAGTCGTAACTACTCGTCAAAAATTTCCATTCGAAACCACTGGACATAAGAGGGAAACAAGTAGCCGAAAAATTCCGAACAGGAGTTAGATCGAAGTGCACAGGTGTACATACGTGTACGACGAACCTTTCGAAGCGCCGGGCAACAGAATAACAAATTAATCGACGAAAGAAGAGTTACGCGGCGAACATTTCACCGTCGTCACGCGGCGACTCAAACGAAAAGTGGCGGAACCGTTCGCTTTTTAAAGCGGCCTGTTTAACGAAGCAAACTGTCGCGCGGTTGCTCCACCAAAGCTATCAGAAATTCCGGGGCGTAAGGTGCGCTCAGGGTGCGCCGGAAGAAGTTACCGTGCAGACAATGGCGAGCGGAACGGGGCTCAGGTGAGGATCTAGGTGAGCCTAACAAATGTCACGTCACACGGTCGAGAGTCTGGAGTCGGTTAGCGGTCCCCGATGGCGGGGGCCCGCGGTCCCCGAGGATTCGATAATTCATGGCGCCTATGAATAATGTATGGCTGAGGGGCTGGGGGCGAAGAGCACGAATTCATGAAGCACGGACGTCGCCGAGACGACACAGGCCCGCCGACTTATATTCCGAGCCAACTTCTGCCCGTTCCGAAACAATAGGGCGCGAGCTGTATCTCGTCCGCGACAGGGGCCAGGGTCCGGACATTTGAAATTCTAACAGCGGTCCTTTAACAAAGTGCAGGCTGGTTAAACAGCGTAATCCAATTAGCGTGCCGCTTTTGCGTGTCACCCGTTCACGAAATCTCGTTATACAAATGAGGAAATAAAATTTCAAATCGACCACGAACGGGGTCGGAAATTTGTGTCGCGCGTTCGAGCTTTGGAACGTACGGTTGTGCCCTTCGCCGTGGGGGAATGTTCTGTTTTCATGGTGTGGACGGTAGACAGGCGTGGGGAGTTGGAAGGCAGTGTCGGCGGGATCCCCGGGGTGTGGGTTTGACGAGAGGGGTGTACGGTGTTTGACTTACTGTGCACGATTGGCGTGTGCTTGTGTGTTACGTATGGTAATAGGGTAAACGAGGGGGATGTACTGTTTGAAGTTTTGTGTGGTAATTCGGGCTTAATGCGGCGGAGCGGTGTTGGTTTTCATTCATAGTTTTCGATGCAACGCAAGTGTTAATGTATAATGATGTCGTGCATTAGCGGTTGCTGCATACGTTGTGGAAAAAATGGAACGGAGACTCGAATTCAGTTGGATGCTTCTGGGGTCAAAAGACCAGATAACAATTATGGTTTCGTATGGCTCTTTCAGTTGACATTGAAATATTTAATCAGGCAAATGCGCACCGCTGTATTTTTGCTAGGGAAAAGGTAAGGATTGCTGCTTCGATAATCTAAAATGTTACAGCATCGTCCACAAAATTACAAAAAAATGAATGATGAAACCCAGATTGTCTTATTATAGCATGAATTCAACAATTCCGAATTATCTGAACGTTTGTTACTTTTAGTTGTCAAACATTTGAACCACTAACCGGCTGACATATTTGCCACTGTTAACGCACCGATACGAATTGAAAAGTTCTCAATGAAGAATTTCGACTTATTTCGACACAGCGAGTAACCGCTACAAAATGTCATACAAGAATAACAGTTTGAAACGTGCATCCTTCGCCACCAACCCTCATTTTCACGCTGCCTGCTTTTCAGGGGAATCGTCAGTTTTTTGCCAAGCGAGCAACTCGCGTTTTATTATCGCGCTGAACACTCGTCATCTCGGGAATTTAATTTATTCCGGGCGTGTAAACGTTCTCGTCAGTCGGTCGATTATATGAACTGGTCGTGCAGAAGTCTCGCGTGACTTGCGAAACGTGACCGTGTCAACAGGGACAGGTGGAAAAATTCGATTCACGAATTCATCGAAATCGTCTGCGATGCACAATTTATTCGTCGCCTGGCGACTCATCATATGCGAATAAATTACGCGAAATCTTGCTACTTTGATTTCCTTACTACCGCGCTTATTTTTAGAACGAACTGGTTTAACGAGGAATTTCAGTTTTATTCCGAGAATAGAGTATTTTTACGATGGTCTACGTGGTTGTTTGGAGTGCAACTCGTTACACTATGGCTGCACGGAAAGACGTATGTATCACTTACGTTTTATTTCATGAGTAATAAGTTATGCATATACAGTGGCCGAAATAATGTCGGGTTCGCATTTGTCTATTGAAATGAAAGTCCGTTTTAGACAGTTTCTTCCTATTTTATCATATTTGTCAGCATTGATTATTTTTAATAATATTAACAAAGCGCGTAGTTTAGCCGAAAAGTATCAGTTTCATTAATAAGAATTTCATGTCTTCCACTGTACGAATTCAATTGTACATGCGAAATAAACGTAGACCCATATTTTGTTTTTGCACTAAAAATTAAGCACATCTTGCACAGAAGGAAACTCAAACACGACAAACAAACAAACACCACAATTGGCTTCGAACAATGCATATAGAAATGAAAACAGAAAGCACAATTTGGAATAAAGTGTAGTTGAACAGAATTTTCTTTTCAGACGTGAACCACTTTTCTCATAGTATTTATACTAATAGTTGTAACATTTAATTGAAAGCCTCCTCGTTTGACATTCTTTTTATATCTTCAATTACGCTTCGAAAAAACGAACAACGATATTAAACTACGAAACTGAAAGAAATATCAGACGAGACGTTGGAAAATGAAGCGGATTATAAGTAACCGTGTGTAACGTAAAATATAAATTGCGACAGGGGCAACCGTGAACCATTAAAGTTTCCTTACCTCGGGAACATTTCATTTCCCGGAAATCTTTATATTAAAACAGTTTATGCGTATGGGAACCCTAGCCGACAAGGGACGTGCCTACTGATTGCAGTAGGTACTCTGATTGCTACATGTTCGCTATCGATACATTGACATCAATTAAATCGGAAACGTTCGAGGTTCGTTAATCGTGCGATCTCATTATCGCGATGGGCAGGGGGTAGCGGCGTGCCTTATTAAGGTTTCATCGCTGTCCGTAAAAATGAAACTTAAGCGACTTAATACCGCGGGTTACAGAGAAGTGTCTCGTTATTTGACGGATATTAGAAGGCTCCGCCAGTTGAAATATCGTTGGCAGCCGCGTGACAGCTTCTCTCGTTAATTGGACCCTTTTACGACAAGCAATTACTCCTTCCACCCCGTGCTTCGAGGATAGTTAATCCGAAAACGTTTGATTATATAGTAATTAAACGGCGGTGACGCTAACCCTTTACGGGTCCATGCACTGCGTTCTACGTGCACACCTAGGCATGCCGCAAATTTAACGCGATGTAAAAGGATTTTCACGGAGTGTTCGATAGTAATACTTGTTCAGGAGGTTGTACGTCTGTCGTCATTTAGATTAGGCGATAAAAATGCTCGTAGTGGGTTCTAATCGTATTTGGACAACTCAATGTTGAATACCGACGGGGCTTAAGTGAATTATCTTTGATTGCTCCTGCATGGTTATTAATTATTCGTAATATCACGTATGATTGGTATATTTCCCAAGTTGCAGGATTTGTTGGGAGCTACCTTCTCTTTCCACTTTAACGATAGAGGTATTTATTTCCGATTTCAATATTCTATGTTTCCAGTTCCCTAGCTGCAAAATATTATCAGCTCACTTATACATATATTGAGAGCGGTTATAGAGATTAATCTATGATGAATGATACCCCGGGTACTCCCGAGGTACTCCTCAGGTGCTCCGGTGTTCAGCATTCTTAGTCCATAAAATGAAAAACAAAAGCGTCTCGCGGTATACGTTAAAAAAGTACGTGCTGTAATTTCTGGGCTCTCTATTACGAGATACGTTGTTCATTTATGGCGTTATAAGAAACGGTAAAAGGTATTGCAATATCCACCCGTTCGTATTCGCAATTAGTATCTTCAAGCCTGTAAATCATTGAAGAATGACACACTGGCGTCTGGAGCTAATAATTATCAAGGAAATCCGAGGAAATCAAGGAACGTTTAGGATCTTTCAGAAATATCGAGCTCTTCCGCGTCTAGTACTGCGAGGAATAACTTCCTACTCGGAGCAAGGAATTAACCTTGAATCACCAGCTATACTGTTACCTTTTTGTTATAAATAACAGCTTTCTCAACGCTGCCGCGAATAACAACGTACGCGATCGAATTTTACAATCGTCCGCGCTTCTCCCATTTCATTTTCGATAATAAATCAACAATCTCCAATAATCTGTCAATCTTAAGTCCAACGTTCGATGACTCGAGAGCACGAACATAAACGTTGCCGCTGCAAAGGCCGCAATTACGTAATCACGCCCTTAAACATAATTACCCATAATTCGTCGCGGAACGTTGCACAACAGTTCCGTAAACTGATGGCCTACAAAAAACAACGCTAAACAGGCGCCAATATAAAACCCCCGCGCCAATTCGATAAATATTATCAAACGAAATCGAATCTCGACGCAGAAAACGACGAACGAAGACGAAACGGCGAACGTCAAAGTCTCTGAGCGTCCTCTTCTCCCTCGGTTTCGCGGTGGCCCCGTGAGAATGTCGTGAATTTGGACAGGCCAGAACGAGATCGCGTGACCCGGAATCCGACGGCAGAAAGCAATGAACTTTTCCGTGGAGCAAAGTTTGCACGTTCAGGTACAGACTGGCGAGTACCCATTTGTCTTTCGGCTCGGCTGCGACCGGTGCACGACGTATATTTAGTAGCCGCCTATTTTCGGTACACTCCCTAGGCCCATTACTATCCCGCGAGACATTTGTCATAGACATGGGAGAGAGATCCCCTGAATTGTGCGAACCGACGAGAAAGAGGGACAGTGGCGCGTCTGGCGGTGGCCAGAGAGCTCGTGTCACTTTTAAGATCGACCGCCTTACGTAAAGGACGATCGAGGTGGTCACTGGAAAGCAGGAATTCAAACCAGATATGTATAACTTTGACGCCGCGAGCCTTTGCTCGTCTCGATCGACGGACGATTTGTCACAATTTGATCGATGGAGCGTTCGAATCGGTCGCCGTTAATGAATGCGTTAATGTTTTCCCAGTCGCTGGCGCGAATTTGTTTGTTTTTTTATTATTATTGCGTGTATTTAAAGGGTGGTCGTGCGAGTTATGTAACCAAAGGTAATTGACAAAAGGTAATATTCAAGAGAGAAAGGTAGGGTAGGAGTTAATTGTTAAAATGATAGTTAAGAGGGTGAGAAAATGTCTGCGTTTTTATATCGTTAATTTTCGTGGAAAGTAGTTAGGCTTTTTTGCTGGCTGTATATCTACTGCTTGATTGTGCAGCTTCGTCGATTTTTCATTTCATTTTCATTTCATTTCATTTCATCTTTAGAATTCCATATCGCCAAGATTTGATCATCGTTCTATTTAAGGGGAAGGCAGGAGCCAGTGAATGGGTTTGCGTTTGAATACTTGCCAATATTGTATTCCCTGTCTGATAAAGATTCGAAAGAGAGATGAATGGCTTTCGCCCCGATGTAGACCAATGAACTCGATAAATTAGAATTCTATTTGATTTCATGGCAGCGGTCTATTATTGTAGCGTGGCGTCACTAAAATGCAGACGTTACTAGAATATTTATATTGGGATTGCATTCGAAGTGAAAGTAAACTCTCATTCCTTCGTTGTGTTCAACACCTTCCAAAGCTATAAAATAGATTTATTGCCCGTGTTAAAGATTGAAATGTAGATGCTACTCGAACTGTTAACGTCCACTACGGTCTTACTATAATCGACACCGAACACTAATTTTCACGATCGTTAAATTAAAGTCAACATTACGATATTTATCACTTAACGAATATTCCCGACTAGCGTAACGAGGGCGTAGCGGTGATAAATAAAGGTTTACGATTTCTATAAAAATTGGTGATACAGATAGATCGAAACATCCATGGAAATTGGAAGAAAAATGTAATGAAATGTACATCATTTTGTTCGAACACATATTCTATTATAAAACGCTGAATAGATTAATAACGAGAAGCAATTCGATCTTGTCCAACGGCGAACGAAGAAATTTTTCTTTTCCACGTAGAACGCGGAAGAAGTTCTAAAAAAATTTCACTCGCCGCCAATAATTATCGTCACAGCTTGCTTCAAAGACCCATTAAAGAACGTCCATTGAGCCTATTGTCGAAAGGAGTCCACAGTGCCAGCATTCTGTCCGGCATTGTTTCGTCTCGTTCACATTCGTGGAATTTCAGTGCATTCGTGTGCAAATCAGCTGTAAGTACGTGCCCGCGCGAGGAGTATCTTTCGCCACGAATTTTCCACAGTTTCTTCCGCACAATTTTTACAGCCTGCGCGGACAAATCGTGGCTCGCCATCCAGCGTAAGATTTTTCATAGCTATCGAGCGTGCTCGGTATCGTAAATATTTTCAAGCGTGCACGCCTGCGCTCGGTCGTTAGCAATATTCAAATGCGAAAAGAATAGACATACCATTTTAGCTTTGCAACGTTTTGCCCTCCAACTGCGGTTCGTAACAGAAAAACGAAGATCATGCGGCGTGGAGGTTCGGACTCCAATTATTAAATAAGAAATATAACTCGCGAAGATATCGGTTGGAAAATTTGGGACAATTAAATTATTCAACGTGCGAGGAAAATATTGGTCACATCGGCTTTGTCGCTAACAATTCTTCGAATCCATTCTTTGTTTAAAATAAATTAGCAATAAGTTAATCGATCATGATGTTATCAAAATCGTATGCGCTACACGTCCATAGATGAATGGCCGATGCAAGAAGTTACTTTGATCTGTCTGGAATAATTATCCACACCCAAGATGTTGTTTTTCACCATAAACGAGGTCAACCAGCCAAACTATATTTAGCATACACGATTCCTCCCTTTCACGCAGAGCAAGATATAAATATACCAAATTGTTATTCGCCATATTAGCGAAACGTTTAAAGCAATTCAACAGTTGACGTACAGATATCGTATCCAATTTTCCGCGATCAACTCCGCCAAGGATGCACAGCCCGTGGCAGAAATCTTATCAAAACTTAATCAGGGCTCGGCTTAAAAAGCGGCCTCAATTAATCACGAACGCGTACAATTCCTTTTTCCTCGGTTGCGAGCGAACCAACAAGCGTCCGCGGCCGGTATCCGCGTATGATTTTCCATGAAAAAATAAATTCTCGTTTCTGGAGGGGGGGGGGAGGGGGAACCAGAAAAGACGAAATAAAGAAAAGGTCCACGAGAATTGAACGTGGCCGGATCGCGTGTGCGTGTGTCGGCGACCCAGTCCCCCTGTGCGAACGTCGAAATAAAAGAGGACACTCTCCCCAATCAGAACTGGTTTCACTTTCTTTCGGCCGTGTGACCTACGCGATCAGATGATATCGTTCGATGTAGCTGCTTATCGTAGATCCATCCCGCTGGCCGATTGAAGAGGATTCCACCAGGGGCAGCGTCCCGATCGTATGCATCGCCACTTCGAATACCAGCCACACATTTAAACCTAGTCGCCATACGTATCGGTGGCTATATGTTGAAAAGAAATAATTAAGAGGCCGAGCCGGACCATTCATTAGATGGATTAAGCCGTTCGATCTATTGACCCGTCTACTCTCTATGCTACTATAATCAAGGTAGAAAAGGGGGGTGGGGACGATTTGCTGAAAGCCTTCGCAGGTTTAATTCGAAGAGGGATCCTATGCTTAGAACGGAGCTTATTAGAGGATTGTGTTTGCTCGAATTTATCGCTCCCTTTATTAATTGCCAATTGGGGTTGTTTTGTTTGGGTGGGAAAAGAGGGATCATTCTTAAAGTTATTTATTGTTACTAAAATTATGATGATGGGTGAAGTATAGCTGTTTACTTTAATTCCTCTTTCCGCTTGATAGTCTAGTTTACCTTCGCTTGGATGTGTGTTTAGTTTATGAATGGGCGTTACCTGTGTATTATATACTATTATTATTGCTGTTTCTTTTTGTTTAGAAAATAATATCTTCTTAGGAGTCGCGTGTGAATGGATTATTAGCGGACACGATTATTCTCTTTAGCGAATTTCCTTATTTCTTTTGGTAGAAATTGCATTTCGCCGGCAAAGTAACTTCAGGCAGGGCAGGCGAAAAATCGAACATCGCGAGAGGCAAAGTGTACCTACTCGGTTTTTGAAAAAAACGATCTGTGACATGTGAGATTTGAATGGCCAACGCCTCGTGTGGATAATCACTGTGTAATGCACTAATACGTCGATTCCAATCCATGTATTACCTTGGTAATTGCGTATTAAACTGTGTCTTGTTATTGTACTAATGATACATTGTAATGCACCGTAGACTGGCAATCTCTTGGCGTGTAATCTGATGTTATTGGCTCGAAAACTGTGCTATTAGACATTATTACACGAAGGAGACACCGCGGCCACGGTTTCTTGAAACGTTTCATACATACAATTTACATTCCTTGCGGCACTTTTCTTGTACCTTTTACGCGACGTTACTTCGCCGTGTGTCGCGTGTTCAGACACATTGCACCGTGAACGAATTGAAACGTCCAATATACGCCGCACGGTTATTTGCGGTTGTATTAATATTTCATGAAAGTTTGTTTCCGTTTAATTTGATTAGTATTGTACGGGTACGAACAAATTACGCTGAAAGGGGAGACTAAAACGCAGCGAGGAATTGCGCGAATTATGGGGTGGTAGACTTACTTTAGTACAGTGCAGTGTTAGTTAAAGTGTTTTCCCCTTGAACGACAGATTTTTTTTTTAAATCGTGGCATTAGAATTTGGAATGAAAATTGCGAGAAATTTAATTACGCACATTACTATTTTAAGGGGGCATTCTATAATTTTTATGAAGAGTCGTTTCTTAATCGTGATTGAAAATAAAATGCAATCGCAGTTTTACAAATACGTGAGACGTAAACGATATGCTCCATGTTTGTTACAATTAAGTAGCTACACGACGAAGTTTCCAAATTTTCAAGATAATCTTGACGAAACGTCCTACTCTGTCTGCCTGACAGTTTTTGCTCATCTACATATTTCTCATATTTGTCTGCAATCCAGAACGCCAAAGTTTTTCCTTGGGAAGCAAATGAAAATCTGGGAAAAAGATAAACTTGATGAATTGAAAGGTGACTTTAAAATAGCGCCGTGGCACCCTCATTCTACTCAAATATTATTCCGACTTTGAATATTTCTGGTCAAACTTGCTTTCGAAAGATCGTCCTCGATAATTCTGCCGCTTGATCCGATTAACCTTTATAGTCGAACACAAATTATTCTCAGACATTCAATCTCGGAAGGATTTTTTGTACAACACGTAATTCACCCTCAAGAAACCGAAGAAGGAGAAGATGGACAATTAAGAATGATACAATTCACCAGCCACTAAATCAATATGCATATAGCAGCTAACAAAAAACGATTGGTAGGCATTGTTACAATTATTTCGTCCCAAGAATTTTGGATGCAACATAAGAAGTGGTTAAATAATCATTTAAAATCAAGAACTTTTCAAATACCTGGTGTTAACACATTTCTACCCTACAACAGAGTCCGACGAGTACTCTTGGAAAAAAAAAAAATAAGAGAAGACAAATGTGCAGGCGCTTACGCTATTATAGCAATTTCCAGCCACCCCAAAACGACACAAAGAAAACTAACAACCCCTGGGCAAAACAAGTTTCGTTCCAACTACAAATTACTCCATCATTGTTAACCGATGAAACTTAATTGGAACATTCGACTGGAGGAAGAAGTAATCAGGCTCGCTAATAAGTTCCACATCTTATCAGCCCGATAACGGGGGAAGAGGGGCCCCGGGTCAACGTGGATCGCAGGCGTCGTTAAAGAAGCCACAGGTAGATCTGTTCGTTATACGCCGCGTGTGTGCTCACGAGCTTCGCAGCCAATTAGGACAGAAATGTCTAACAGGGGACATGGTTAGAATGGAGCGTTCGTTGACACCGAATTTTATCTTGCGTTGGAGTTGGTTCAATGATAACGCGGCTCATCTGCATCACAAACGGGCGAGTTTCCACCGTGATAGGAGACTCGATGTTCGAATGATAGAGAAGGAGGAAAAGAGGAAGAAAAATGATATCTTTCGTCCGACCCCGCTACGAACTCCCATATTAGGTCTCGTTCTCTTTGTCCTATAAAGGCTTCAGCAACCGGCGTAGTACCCCGTTGAATATTCGACGAGGAACGATCGTTTCCATTTGCATCGTCGGCGATTAAACGTTCTTCCGCGTTTCGATTGGACGGATCCCGTCGATCCATCGAATTGGTCATTTTCTCTGCTGGTATGTAGCTACGAAAATGAACGAAACGGCCCCTTCGTAGCACGGTGTTCCAGTGAAAAACGATTTTCACTACGCTACAGGTCTTCTTCGATATCTCTCGATGAATTCTCTCGGTCTTATCTCGCAGCGTCCTGGCGACTCTTTTTATTATAAATAATTTTCCTTCAGATTCAGTTCCGATTGGGCCGATTTCGCAAAATTATTAAACTTCTAATGCCGACACCTTAGGTGCACATTTTGTCACCTTCCATATGGATTGAATTTATGTTCACGTTTGTCGATTGCAGTTTGAAAACAATGAAAGATATCACGATATTTTCTAGCGAATTTTAACACGGCTCTCGTAGATTTGATAAATGACGTAAAAATCTACACAGAGAAACCTCGACGTATCCGCTGCGGCGCACACTTTCGTAACGCTGCTTTAAGGTAATAAAGCGAACGGTACCGTTGATCGTTCGATTCCTCCACCTCAAGCATGCGAGGTAATCGCAAGGCGGTCAAGGCCACGAAGGTCTGATGTAAGGGCAAGTTTCACGGGCAAACAGCCGCCACGATGATTCTTTCACCCACACGATTCACCGTTGTTGGTGTAACGCGGCTTCCCGAAGCGAGAGATACGTAACGCTGATAAAATTGCACGGCGTAAACGTTTGCCCGTGGTAAAAACGAGTTTCGAGTTTACATCGGTGAGTCTGGCTGTCTTGCAGGTGGCGTGTGTCGAACGAAAGAAAGTTCGAAATTAATAAGATGTTGAGAGCTGTTGTACTGCGGGCAGCAAATTAGTGACGCGCGGTAAAGCGGAATGATTTATGATACGTTGAAGTTAAATTAGAACGTTAATTGGCGGTAAAAGAAAGTGATAAGCGGAGCTGCAGATCGGCTATAAAATAGCGCGATGATCGTTGTCGCCGAAAATTGAACCGAATATTATCTCGACAAGAACGCTTGGAGAAAGAGGAGAACGCGAAGTGAATATTGGGTCGTAAACGTTAGACATGAAACACAGCGAGGGAGGCGAAGCATTCTTAATCTAAATATGACTAATGGCCAATACCCGCGTACCTGAAAATCCAATTACCTCCATCAACGTTCAATGCACCTCGTTATTGACCGCTCGGTGTCGGTTTAATAGAATCTCGTGGCGTGAAGATTCTTCTTGTTCTCGCTGGACACATTAAAATAAGCCCGCCTCGTGCTATTCATACTGTACAACGCGATTGATATTTTCAGCAGTTCCACTTTTCCCCCTTATTCGCCGAATTAATCGCATACGTAGTTAAACAACTTTCCATATTAGACCGCGTGAATTACGGCCCATATTGGCACTCTCGCGATCAATGAGGGCACATCGTAGAGCACTTGCTTGCCCGCTTTAAGCGTTATACGACTCAATTTATCACAGCTCGAATGCGCGAAACGCACACCTAGAGGGAATCGTAATCACCTGGCCACCGTCGGACAACTACGCGCGTATCGGCGCGTTCATCTCGATATCCGACTTTCGCGGTTTCCAATCGAACCCCTCGGCTGGCGAGCATGTACCTTTTAAAGTATCTCGATTAAACTCCGACTGCCAGCGTCCCTTGCGAGGAAGAGAAGGAAAAGCACTGGGAAATGGGATGAAGTATTTTCCAATTAACCTCCGACGTGACCGGCCCGGCTAAACAGGATTTCGTGTTTGTCCAGAATTTTTCCTGCAACCCGTCAAATCGTATTTATGAATCGTTCGCGTACACGGCTTGTCCACCTGCGTAATGACTGCTATAATGGAAAGACTCAATCATACGGGGCGCGCGGGCAGACCGCTGCGCGGCGCAACGAGAGCAGCGTGAAACGTGCGAGAGTAACCTGTTACCTGTCCATAGCTGACAAGGAATTCCTGTACTACGACGGAATTGAAGCGGCGAAGGAAATACCTTCCGTGAAACACGAGCTGGCGTACGCGATTTCGATCGCCACGCGATCCTTCGCAACTTCGAAGCAGCGCTAGTTTTCTTTTTTCTTCGCTGCACTTTTAAGGCGGTTTCAGACGAGACGCCTCGCGTCGCCCTTCGCGTGTCGCGTACGGAAGTTTCCGTTTAATTTAATTTAACGGACTACTATGGTAATTTGCGGGAAGGGTCCGGGGTGCTATTTTTTGGTAATCGACACGTATCTGAGAAACGCGTAATGGGAGAAGTGAATCTGAATGGCAGCGGCATAGAGAAAATGATGGCGCAAAGTGTTTGACGCGCGATGAGCTTTGAACCGTGTATGTCTGTGTACACACAATCGCGTGGAAATATGTATTTAGAGATGAGCATATTTATCAAATATAAAAATAAATACATAGGGAATGAGTAAAAATATCAAAAATATTGTCACATATTTATTATCAACAACTATTCGGAATACGTTAGTTCAGGTTCTAACGTCCAATCAGTTTTTCGTGGAGGTATTAATCAGCTGAGAAATAAATGACAAACATTCTGATAATTTAACAGGCAGTACAGAATATATAGATGTATATGTAGATGCTAAAGAACAGTGTTCTATATATGTTTCTATTAAGAACCGACAAAACTTCTACACTCGTCTAATACTCGCAAAATAAATAGACGTATCTACCCAATAGACTTTATAATATCGTACTAACAACGACTAGTGTCATAAGTGGAACCGAATTCTCAGAGATTCTCGTAATCATACAAATCTTTGTACAGTTAAAGAACGATCGGTGGAATGATCTATATTCGATTCTCGTGTGATCGCGTGATACTCGTTTTTCCGGAGCACGGGTTACCTACACGTCCCCGGTTTCCGCGTGATACAATTTCCTTTTGCTTCTTCTTCATTCTTCCTATTTGACGCGATCGTAACACGCAACCGTGTAGTAGGAAACGATGGAATAGTCTCGCAGATGTTACATCGATCGCGATAAGGGAAATGAAACGGTGCTTGGTGATGCGCTTCGGCTTCTGGTGATTCGCGTTTCCGTTCGGGCTTGCGGTACTTGAGCGGACGAAGGTTGAAATGATAAGGATTGTTGCGAGCGAAACGGCGTTGATAGCGGCTTGATTAATAGAGTAGTTGGGAAGAAGTTGCACGGAAATACGGTTCGTTGCCAAGAAAGATTGACGATCGAAAGATTTTTTCCCTGAGAAATATCGATCGAGAAGCGTCGTTTTAATTTTGTTTACAATTGTTTGTGTTAGTCGGGGCTAGATGGACGATTTGTTCGGCACGATGTCGTTACTGGCCTCGTTGTATCGGAGAAATGCAAAATTTATGAAATCGTATAGTGAAACGATAGGTGAAACAGTTCTTTAAATAGAAATTTCCTTGTCGATGATAATAATAAATTATTCTACAATATTCGTTTCAATGTAAATTCATTTATTGCGATATTTTATTGAACCGGCCGAAACTCGATAATTTTTCTATAGGGAAGGTGTTATCCTCTAAAATGATATACTGATATATTATTAGACATTTGTAGGCAGATTAATACATATCTATCTATATTGCAATATCTTCCTGGGTTTTATCATTTTTGCACTACATATTCCTTGCATTAATACTAACAGAAAGAGCATAGCACTTTTAAAACCAACCAATTACAACATTTTATCCACCTCTAAGAATTTTAACTTGCAAGAATAAAGGGACGTAGGTGCACCTAACGCAATAGAAATATATATATTATCTATTGAAAGAAAAAAAACCCAGAGAAATTTATAGGAAAGCAACCATGTCGCATTTGGAGAGATCGAGTTGCGATTAATCGTGTCAAAACGCGGAGGATTTATCGTGATTGGTTTCCGTTATGGCGTTAGCCGTTTCACAAAATCGTGGGCAATTCGTCAAGCTTAAATGCCCTTTCTTCGGCGGCGCAATTAAAATGCTACGTAACCAACCGTAAGATTATGTCACACGGGTCGTAAGATTAACGAGCGGACGAATTGATGAACGACGAACGCGCTTAACGCAACTGGAAAGGGTATATCATATCTTTGCGTCACGAATTAACGCTTTGCCGTGAAACTTCTCGAAACGTTTTGACAAAACTCCGCGCGTGAGACTGCTTGCGTGTGTGCCGTGAGAAAGTGTCGGACAAATTGCGAATAACGGCGATAGCGATCAATCTACCGCGGCCCACCTCACTGAAAGAATTGAAAAACCGCAAGGAAATATCTAATCCGGATGTCGGATTAAATTATACTACAATTTGTTCCTCATTTTATTAAAACAAGACCGTATTGACGAACACCTATCACTGTTAAATTAATTAAATACTCATACAATAGTGAAGCAACGATATTTCAATCCCTTTAGTGCATCGTTCTAATTACCCCCGCGATTTCGTTACAAACGGTTAAACACATTCACGGTATTCGTTCCCCGAATAAAGCAGCAACAACTGTCTGCAGAATTTCTAAAGCAAATAACAAAAGCGAGCAACCATTAAGCGTGAAAATACGAAGATTCACAAAATATATTGAACGAATACTCACGTTGCGTTATTAATTAAAAGGTATATACAACATTCAAACACAATTGCACCACAAATTCTCCAAAAGGCCTTGCACAATTCCTCAACACTGAAAACCACTTGCAACCCCTGCTTGATTAGCTTCGATTACCCTCTCGAAAATTAGCCAAAGAAAATTCCTTTCACGATTACACGTGTTCACCGATTGGCCTTTTTTCCAACTCGACAAATATCGACGCCGGGTGCCATGAAACGACCACATGCACCCATAAAACAGAAGTGGCGTTGGGACGAAGGCTATGGTTTTCTGGCTCGTTTGTGAATCAGCTCGCGACGTTTCTTGGTTCCTTTTCGTCCATTGTCTCTTCGGTTAACGACCGTTTACCACGACCGTTTCGGGATCCATTGTTGCGGTTTTCCTGACGGTTCTGTTGCCGCATTATTGCTCGTGCCGCATCTGTCGGCACGGGATGCTCCGGAGCACAGCTGGACCGGTCTCGAGTTTCCATTTTGCACGTTCAAGCCGCCATCCGAAAAGCCACAAACGCAGGAACCAGAGCCCCGGGGTCAAAAAAAGGCGGGGGAGGGAATTATTTTCGGGAGGCCGGTGTTTATCTTTCAGATCGTGAATTCGTTCACAGCGTGCCCCCACGGTGCACGCTTGTAAATTATAAAAAGTTATAGAATTCTCGTGATTTCGTCCTCGATCGCCCCGATAGCCGTGCGAAGTGATTCGTAATTAATTACAGGTGTCACACTTTGCCAAGTTAGTGGATAGACGAAATTTAGGATTAGGCGGCGATTAAGATGTTAGGAAGAAATCACGATTAAGAAATGCAAAACGATTTATTTGACACTCCGATTTCAAGAAAATACTAGTAGGCGTCCGTGGTTTCGAACCGAGGAAACAGTTTCTTACAGCACGATAAGAATCGTGGTGAAAAGCTCAGTATTTTACAGCAGCAAACAGTTACATGAATTTACTGTCGTGTATTTCAAACACGGACACTACTTTTACATTATTTCCCTCGCCAGGTAATCGATTAATCCACGGTTCCACAGAAACAAGATAACTTACTCCAATTTTATCAGCTTCATCAACAACACCGAATGTCTCCCGGCCCTCGAATCCGATACATTCCCTGCGTCACAAGTCGATTAAATCTTTCTCAAAGGAAATGGATTGCCGCAATTTCATCCGTTCCGTCCGCGTAATCGAAAACAAAACCGGTCCGCTCTGCATGGGTCCCAATAAATAAAGAATGCGCGGGCCCCTGTCCAGTGCGGCAACAAAAGTATCAAGAATCGTTACTTTATTACGCCGAAAGTGATTCCGTGCACTTAGAAAAAAACGCGCACCTCGTAACGAGGAACGTGAGCGGCGAAACGAGAACTCGTCGAATGTGTCCCAATTTTTTTCCACCGGCCGCTGCCTGCACAGAAAATTGTAATACAGCCGTTGTTCGGCGAACAAGCGAGGCAAAAAACGACCACAGAAGAAAAACAAACGAAGTACTCTCGACGTTTTTGCAAGTTTAATACAGAGATTTACAGATTCGCGAACGATGCAGCGCTAATTGGTAGCATGATATTTTTTAAGCTCCCATCCGTAAAATTTAATATCGATCGAAACAAAAATTACTTTAAATTAAAGTACGGGCATATGGAGAATTAACTTTCCAATCGCCGTCGCGTCTCGTTGAAAATAAAAGTGGGCAATAAGGAAGGGAACGGAGGACTGGGCCAAACTTTCGGGAATCGCGAGACGCGAGCGTTTACGCCTCCAATTGCTTATTATAAACATAATAACGAATCGGGACGGACGCACGTTGATTACAACACTGCGTTGATTTCAACAACGATGCGGTGGTTCAGGTTTGCCCTGTTGCTCCTTATCCAAATCGTGTACCATAGCGCCACGGTGTACGGATTATTCCGGCATAAATCAGGCAGCTACCCTTGTGGCACGGTGGCGACAACGGTTAACTAATCGCGAGTTTATAGAAGGACGGTTCAATTTAATTGGCTATCCGTGGTATGCTGGGCTAATTAATCATTGGTAAAAATCGGGCCGCGCAAATTGTGATTAAACGGACATCGTTACCGGCCCTACCTGGACCTTTGTCGCGTGTTTCACTCGCCAACGGGGCCGATTGTTAATTGCCCAGGCGAAATTCATTATCGATCTTGATTTGCATTCGCCTGATTTATCGGGCGCCTCGTCCGGCCAGCTAGGAAATCGGCCTCCGCGTGTACATTATCTACACTACTGTGCCGTGGATCCATTCGCTGGATATGATAAGAGCACTCGCGTATCTGCATTTCTTTTAATCACTTTCTGTAGACGCGTAACTGTCTTCGCTGGTAGGATTGCATGTAACAGTAACAGGGTTTTTCTAATTTTTTTATTGGGTGCTTTAGGTATACTAATTCTAATTAGGTAACTGCTTCCAGATATTTTCTACTTGCAGAAGAAAGGGTTACAGGTCCTAAACGATTATGGTATGCGATGCTATTACCTTTCGACAGATAAGTCGCGTGTTAAATTGTACAATTATTGTTACCAATTTTAAGCACAGTATAATTTGAACGAGATTTCGAATTTTTAAAGTGCTCTGATTTGCCTTAAAATGTGTTTCTAACTCGCTTTCTAACAAACTTCCGATAAAAGAGAATTAATATTCCATTTAATATCGAATAAAATTACAAGGATTGCACATTTCAATGACAACTGTCTTAGTCACTTTAATAATCCACGAATTAAAGGAATGTTCGATTTTACGACGAAGATACAAATTTGAATAAAGCGAAAGGTCGTTCACAACTGTTACACGTGGCTCAAATCGCGATTAAGCTACATCACCTCTCCTTATCATTTGCACCTCTTAATCGAAACACCTACAAAGAAAAGGGAACACGGTTCAGTCGAGTGTGGAAGAAACTTCGCTTAAAATAGTTTCTGCCGGCAATATAAGGTGTAAATTTCAGGACGAATCAAGATGATGCTTGCATCAGGTAACGCGGCCAGGTTTCCAGAAATAGAAAACAAAAGGAAGACAGGGAAATGGCTCTATCGAGGCAGTTACCTCTTGTATGCATCGCTATTTCAATGTCATTATTGCTTCGAACTTGTTTCCACGTTTTTACGACCGCGGACCACCTCACCTAAGCAATACCTCGTTTCTTCTGGTTTTATGAGCCTTCGATGACTATCGACTGCTTTAGCTTATATACCTGAACCTGTTCACAGAATGCGTTTGCCATAGAAACGCGCACACAAAAGCTTGCGGGTGTCCGATTATCGCTGTTTTATCTTGTCGGCCAGCATTGTCGCCCGGACATTCTTGCACCGTGAAATCGTTTGACATTCCCTGGCCTTGTCTGGTACGGTCGATATTTAAACCGATGGGCCAATGATTTACGCAGTTTGGTCGTGTAGTTCGTAAATCGTGTGCGCGAAGGGTTTGCTAGTGGCTCGTCCGTTGGGCTGATATAAATTAAAGGGTTATTTAAGATTTCCGCTGGAGGTTTATGCGGTTTTAATTACGACCCATTAAACGCGTTCTCGTGTCTAAGATGAACAATTCTAACACTCTGCTGTTCCTCGTCGTGTACTGTGGAAGCGTTGAAAGTCTTGTACGAACGTTTTGCGGTGGGCTTCTTTCAAAGTACAAGAATAGCCAGTAGAAAAGTCAGTAATAAGTCGGGTCATAGGTCATAGCGGAGATACAGCTTGGATTGTGCTTTATATTTCTTCTTGGCGATCGATTGCTTTTCGCTTATTTAACTTTCACCCTGACGTTATAGTAGCCTAGATCTAGATCCTAAAATGAAAAAAACCCGTAGATTGTTTCACAGGACCTCAATAAAAATGTCTAGCCCTACTGCCAGTTTCCTTCCTCAAACTTGTACTCGTTTCCAAAAAACATCAGCCCCTCCTCTTCTGGAACCAAAAAGAAACTCCAATCAACAAAATCGAATCCGTACACGCACAAAGTATAAAATCCACTTTGCAAATAAAACGAAAGCACGAATTCAAGTATTTCAAGCCCTCCTCGAACGCTCCGAAGTCCAGCTTCATATTCAAAAAGTCGACTACAAATTACGACGTCCTTTAATTGCACACCTCCGCGTTCGTTCGTCGCGGCCAACGGTCACGACTCGTCAAACAAACGACTATTAATTAAAAACGCGCGACCAGGCAAGCACAATCGGGACGATAATATAATCGTCGCCGTCGTCGCCGTCGTCGTCGTCGCCCTCATTGAATCCCGCAGCTATGATGTCGCGTTGTGGCACGCAGAGCCGAACGTAAGAAACCCTTTGAACCGACAATGCGTGTGCTGCTCCAGCCAGCGCATTTACGATCTGACACGTCAGTCAGACACTAATCAAATGCATTCAACTGGCCTGGCACTGGACGCGCGGCGAGTCAGGCTTATCTATCAGCTACCAGGATGCACATTAACATCTTTCTCGAGGCGCAGAGGAACCGTTAAGCGCGTTGATAGCCAGCGATCCGACAGAGACATCACCGCGAAGAAAAGACGGGAGGCGTTCCGGTACGCACGCCCTAACTGTTCTCCTCTTGCCATCGTCTTGCCCACAGCCGAGCAATTCCGATGCTATTGTAAACTGTCGGCAAGTCATACCACGTGGGCACGTGGTTTACGACACGTCACGGTAACAAACGTTTCGGACACCGGCGAAAACAATAAACACATCCCCGTGGATTGCACGTACGCGCGTACGCGACTCGTGCTCCTCGACGACGAAGATACACTCCTTCTGAAGGCAACGAGGATATTGTATTATTCTGGTTATTCTGCGGCGTTGTTATCGGGGATATTGTACAAGCGCCGGAACAGTAAAGCCGGGGCGACGAAAGTGCTCGTTGCGAGCCTTTGTTGCTTTCATCTGGGCTCACTCGAATCGGGAAAGTGATGTCCGGATCGGGGGAGAACATTTTTTTAGGTATGCTCACGTGAGCGTACTGTGTCGGCTGGACAGTGACGGAACACTTGTTGAGGAGGGCGCGGAGATCTTGCAGGTACTTTTGATGGTGATGAAATATGCATTTAATAAGTCGGAGTATCGGTTTCAATTGTTGTCTCCAATTTGGAACAAGACGTCATAGACCGTTGGAAGCATGTCTATTAAAAATCGATCGCTTGATTTGTTTCTTATCACCCTGATGGATTATTGTGAAGAATAAACCAAGTTAAGATATCTTCACACTCATATCATGTCAACTTTCACCATTACATACATGGCTGCCTCTTTTCATCATTGTATTTCTAAATACGTGCTCTTCTAAATTGCATTAGTAACGATGGAAATTATTAATAAATGTATTGAAGACGTGTCGTGTTCTTGGAATTCAAAAACGGACAGAACTTTCGGGCAGATCTATTACACGTGATTCATCAGTAGGTTTTGCCGTAAAGTTCTGTCCGTTTCTGAAGTTGAATACATTCATTAATATGTAAGTACTGAACAATCTAACTTCCATCGTTGCTAGTGCAGTTATTAAAAGCACGTGTCCAGAAATACAATGGTAAAAAGAGGCAGCCATGTATGTCGCAACTTTTAACGACATTATCGGACAGAACTTTCCGGCGGACCCAATATAATCGTTCACGATCAACTGTTAACCTTCCGCTCTCAATGCCACCAATCAAATTCCTCCCTACCCAAAAATAACAAAAACCACCCGACCTCAGAAACCACGAAATACAAATCAACTGTGCCTCAAGGTTCGGATGGTCTCCCGAATCCCGGCGACCTCGCGAAAAACCGTCCGTCCTCGCGAAGATTGAAGAAATAATCGTCCCCCGTGAATTTGTCGCAAACGAGTCCCGCCCACGCCGACAATTAAGCACGCGCTAATTAACCCACCCTCCCCGGTGCCCGGCGACGAAAGTAATGTATCGTGCAATGGCGGGTGCGGAACGCGTGTGGCCCCCCGGTTAAAACGAAGAAGAAATCCGGGAACGCGAGTGGCGAAGGTGCACCGGTTGTCTCGTTGCATCCGTGAACGAGCGATACATCATTCCTCGAATCTCTCCTTTGCGGAACCCTCGGCTTGGAAACGCTCTCGCAGCGCGGTCGAACGAGCGAGCTACGGTCGCGCGGGGTTTTATTCATAAATCAGGGGGAGGCGCGAGAGACGGCCGTCGGCGTAACCGTGGCAAATCGTGACCATCGATTATTCCGATAATGTCATAATCCGGCGCGCGGGCCGAAAGTATTTTGCACGTCGAGATATTTGTGGCCACCCTCGCTGGGATTATTCTCGCCTCTCGTCCTTATTCGGGCGAGTCTCCATCCTCGGGGAGAGGAGGATTGCGTTTATTCGTGCTGGACCTTCGATGGCTTGAATATCGGGGCGTTCCTGGGACTGTTGCTGCTCGCGTCCGGGAATGAATATATCACATGGGTGGACGGAGTTCTTTTTGAGTGAGGAGCGTTGCTCCGTTCGAGGCGGGAATAGTTGAACGCGTTTGGTTTGGTATGCTACTGCGCGCAGTCGAGGAGAGTTTGCAGAGTTTGGTGGTGAAATGCGAATTTGCGTTCGGGTCTATTCGTGGCAGAATTGAATAGAATGGGGCAATTTTATTTCACGGCTGTGTCTGGATGTTCCATTGGTTTTTGGGGATTTCTTTGTATTTAATTTAGAACGTTTTTTCCCATTCTGCGATGTCTTACGAATGTTGTTATTAATTCTGTATCGTGTATCGTAAATAAAACAAATGCTGTTATCGCAATCCTGTAAGAGGAGCTTGTACAGGGTGAAAGTTTCTGCCTATTTTGCTGTTATATCGTTAGAGGGTGCCTTCAGCTTACCATTAGTCAACAAATTCTTCTATTAAACCTATTACGCAATCAGGATTATTATGATAATATTATCGTATGAAACAGGTTTTGACTTACTGCATATTAGTATACCCCTTGGTCTATCAATTAAAATGCATTTCCTAAATAACATAATCTCTCGGGAGATTAGATAGCTTCGTTGACAAGAGTTGCAAGCACTCGATATTTAAGAATCTCGTTATTAAACTAAAGCTGTTACGGTGACTAAAAGTCCTGTAGGACTCGCGTGGCACTGGACAAATCTGAAGGTAGATACACGAACAGAATATATACATAATATACCACAAATCACTGCAAAATGTCCCATTCGAAGAAAGCCACATTCTGCGAAAATTTGATCTCCGAAACTCTCGTTGTCGCCTTCCAAATAATGTACAAAAATGATACACCGTCCAACTGGAGAGATTCTTCGCATCAGTAGATCTGTTCCTGGATCCGCGCGAGCTCCACGCGTTCGTCAGAATCAATACGATCCAATAAATACCAACCTGCCCACCGTCAATCTTCTATCATTCGCCGAGATTGCGCCCGATGGCCATTAAAAACATTGTTCTGCAAGAATTTACGTAAACATCGCTCCCCGTTGATCGTTTTCCTGGCGAAACAGGTATGCGCCGCACGAAAAAAAAAAAGAAAAAAAATTAATAGTCGATCAACCAACCATGGTTACCACCTCGACGTCGCGTCGTTCACGATCCAGTTTTTCCACGGGCACGATTCATACGATAGCTTATCTGCCCATGGTGCTCTCCCCTTGTCCCTTTCTATTCCACTATCACCAGGACACGTTCTTTCTATCTGAATACGAACCGCGGATACAGTTAACCGTTAAACGACCTCTCGGCAAACCCGATAAACGGCCATCGATCATTCCGCTGCACGCTTATTATCGATTTTTAATAGACACGCCGTTTAAGTAAATTACGAATATTATAATTACACCGGTGAACGATCGAAAATGTCTTATTTGGCTTGGATCGTTTATCCGACGAACCATTCGTTTCACCTACCGCTACCGTGTGACGTCCCGATCCCCCCCCCCCTCCCCCTCCCCCTCCCCCTCCCCGGTTTTCCAGTATCGACCGATTCGTCAGGTAAAATACGAACATTCGGCCCGTCTACTCGGGATGTTCGCTTGCTCGTCTCGCGTGCTCCTCCTTTTGCACGGTCGTTAAGTGGCATCCTTGCGCGGCTGTCTTGCATGAGCGACTGTAAGGCCGACTGGTCTGAACGCGAAAGTAAATTGAGAGATCGAAGACCCGCCGTTTCATTCCGTTGCGGAGGGAACGGGCCGTTCGTGTGGACGCGTCGTAAGTATCACGTCCACCGGGGAAACGCGATATGGTCGGGACGAGGTTCGGCTAAGGTGTCCGGATCGTGAATTCGGCAGTGGGGCCCCAGGATCGGCCGAAAAGTTTGCATAGCAATGCGCGGAGATGCAGGGGCGTCATAAGTTGAAGAAAACGTCAAGGAAGGTGCCTTTACTTCGGGTGGAACGATTTTACGAAGTGATAAAGTTAGGTTTTATGTTTGCTTTGTTGGTTTTGTTAGTTGTGCCTCGCGGTATTGGACGTTGCGATCGACGGAATTAACACTCGTGAGGGAAATTGGATCAGCCTGACCGGGAATCGGGATGGCAACACCGTTTCCTCTTTTTTAATGAATCTTTTGAAATATCGCGTACACAGGAAGGACTACATTGCCTTGGGATTGTTGGGTAAAATTTGAGGATATACGACAGAGATTATCGAATGAACTGTACTTTTTTATTTCATATCTTCTTTTTGAAATGTGTATTATTGGGACACTGCGAGTTGCGATTACTTAATAGCGTTGCATTCGCTCCGAAGGCAACGAAACAACAATTTTGAAAATAATATAAATAACGTAAACCCTCATGCGCGATCTCGGAGAGATTAAACCTGTTTATATTAATTCGAATATTTTTTCTCCGGTTACTCGGAACAATCGGTGTAAATTTCAAATGCAAAGTATACCTAATACGTTTCATTTTAATTTCAAACACTATCTATATTCCAAGTAGATATTTACATAAACGGAAGCGCGGATGTAATTAAAGGGCCAGCTTACCAAAATAACTAAGAGCTGCTTCTTGTTCTTGAATGCAAGCGATGTGCATAACTGCTTGGGCTCGGATAGTATAAGCAACGGTGAGCAATTACTCCAGTGCAGGTAGGCTTGCACCGCTAATTAATAAAGAAACTGGAGAGCCTTAGCTCATACTCACAGACGATTCATCAAATCGTTGCTCGCGTGTGGGTATGAAGAATCATCGTGTAATTGCTATCTGCTCGAACCACCAGATTGTTGACATCCTCCGATTCATTTGAATCATGTATCAAGGCTGGTTGACTGATAAATCGATAGCGAACTTCAGTAAATGAAGCTGCGTTTTATTAATTGGGTCCACTTTATTACTATGCAAAGTATAACGAAATGGTATTAATGGTAATAATAAGTTGGTAATAGGGAAAAATATTATCCAGATTTGGAAATAGGATATGAATACCTACTTGAAATGTTGATATAGTAAAATGCTAGTATTTTATAATAAAATAAACATACAGAATGTATTATTTTATACTAAGACTAATTTTATAATAAGTCTACTACAGATAATATAATTTACCTTTTCTTTCAAACGAACTGTTCAGTTGTTTAATTTCCTTTCTTTGTCGCTCTATTACTTTTCAGTAGCACTTGGATCAAAGTCTCACTTACTCTGCAATTACTGTACGCAACGAAGCGTCTTTCCCATTAATTACTAACAAAATTATTATTATTATTATATAATTTATTGGTAATTCACGAGGGAGCACCTCGTTATTAAAAATAATAGGTATAAAATGTATAACAAGAAGGTAATGATATCACAAGTAAACAAATTACTAGTTCATATAACATTGCTGATAACTGCGCTTAAAAAATTTGATTGCAACGTTATATGTATGTAAATGGTTACTGCAACTGAGATTTATATGCCTGAAATTGTAGTGTGGAAATACTTGTAATCATTTACGTATATAAGTTTCTAACAGCTGTATTAAGTTTCATCAGATGTAGAACACGAGAACGCGAAAAGAAAGAGTTCGATATTCTAGATAACACTGTCACGTAGGTACTTCATCTTTTCCACACGTTTCACCGATCTTTCGCGTTTAAATTTTTTTCGCACACTCGTGCTATTCTAATACGAAAAAAGTATTATAAAAAACGAACAAGTTAAATGCATCTTAACAAATTATATTTCGTATTACTGAAATCCAACCTATTCATCCAATACTCCATTATATTAATCAAAATAATATTAGAAGGTTCATGAACATAAAGCATTAATAATTAACAGTTATGTAAAACCATATACTTTCTTCAATTCCCCAATATCACCTTATACACATATGTCTAGACTACGCATATATCTCCCTCTTAAAATATTGGCAACTAAAAATTCTCCCAACACTACTAAACCAAATGAATACCACTTCGGAATACAATAGTAAAACACAGAAATTCAAATCTATACGCTGTGTTTATCTGACAGTGCAAGAATCGTACGCGTTTTTACTTGCAATCCCCCTTATCCATAAAGTCAGCCCCATAAGTATTCGTATCCTCGCTGTCTATGTCTATAAAAAAATCTTCAAAACGAACTCTTTAAAGATCAATTAATATTCTTATATTCTTCTCGTCAACTACTCGGTGTTGCTAAAATTTGGTCTAAATAAACATTGCGTGTGTCCGTTTACAGCGAACAATTTATTGGAAAACCTCCAACGCATCGCTCAATTTCAACCAATTTACATTATTGACAGCGAGGGTGCCAATATTTATGGGACTGGCTGTATATGGCGCTCGTTGAAGTCGATACATCAAATCATCCTGGACGGGAACTAGAGTGACGATGCCTTTAATTGAATGATCGTTATCTGCTCGTATTGCTAGGTCCACGCACGCTTCTGTCCCATCCCTCGGGAAATATAAACTACCATCTTTTCTTCGTCTCTCGCCGTCTAGGATCGGTTGGCGGCAGAACGATTTATTATACCGCGAAAACGAGTTATTCTCGGGCACGAACGAGGGAAATGGGGGTGAATATGCCGAAGATGGATGGGCGTTTTGCGATTTTTCGCAGACTCGAAAGCCTCGAAATTACCCCCTCCCCCCGTAGTTCGGCGACAGGTGCGAAACGCAATTAACACGTTACGGGCTTGTAAAAGCAAGCAGTCAATATTGCTCAAATTGCTGTGGCAGCTACCCATCAAAGATTCATTACGATTTATGTTGACGGGGAATAATTTGTTGCCGTCCCGTCAGGAGCAATATATTGTAACATTAATTGTCTACTATTAAAGGATAATTTGAAACGCGGTCGCTTACAGCATGTATCGTCACACTTCAAAACATGCTTGAATAAGTGCTTTAAGAACTTTCGACACTTATTATGGAATAGCTATTGAATGTATTTGTTGTCGCTCGACAGAAGTAGTTTAATGTACGACTATCAAAATTGCTGCGCTAACAGGAAACAATAATTTCTCGTTCAGCTTTACAGCGCTTATAAATTTTGAAAGAAAATTCTTCAATCGAATCAATCGAATCTCCCAATGTTGGACAGTTGAAAAGAATCGAACGTAAACGTAGAAATGGATCTCACAATTTATGATTTATTTCAAACGATATTAAACGTTCCATTTCCCTGTCAATTTCACTCGGGGTGGTTCGGTAAAATTGAAAATCTACGAAATACCCGGCCCCTGTGAAATTGTTCGTGGTAAAAATAAACGATCACCTTCTCCTCTGCTTAGTCGAGGCATCGACTTCGACAAACGGTCGAGCGATGTTTTAGCAAACGTCGCGCAGCACATGCACAAACGGCAGCAGGTGAAACACGGGGGACCGCTCATGTAAATCGGAGAATGGAGAGCCGAAAGGGGTCGTAGTGCACGCACAAGGGGAACATCGTATTGTGGGAGCATCGCGGACGAGAATCTATAAAAATTCCAAACATCTTATTCCATCCTGGAAACGTGAATTTACGATTCTCTGTGCCGGCGGGCGGTCTTGACGCGCGGCCAAGATTAATATACCGAAAAGACAAAAAGATCGAACGTGCCGCGGCTAGCCGCTCGGAGAGTAGCCGACCTAGGGAAATAAAGACACCGAAATCAGAATTGGGTAGTCCTCGTCGAAACAACACGGCGAGGATTAATTGTTTTTTGCCTCTAGCTTCGCGCGACCCGTCGCTGTTGTAGCCCGTTGAGAAATGTCCGGTGAATCGGGCATCAGAACGTTGCCTTGTAATTTTCGCCCCTTCGCGCGAGTTTTTTGAGTTATCGTTGTTTTTGCGCCGAACGCTGCTTTGAGTTCCTTTTCTTTTCTCTCCTTTTCTCTCGTCCTTTTTACGAATGGCGAGCGGTCAGCGCGCGGGTGAAGTTTCGGTGGTAAAATGTGAATCCGCCGTGGAATTTCTTGCGGCAGTCTTCGCGAACAAAGTCCGTTCGATCTGTTTCAATTGAATTTCGTTCGGTTTCATTTGCTTTCGATGGAAACCAGTCGCGTTCTGCACGCGCTGCTATGCATTCCGCTTTGAATGTCACGAGTGGGACGACTTTGAATGGTTATCTATCGGGAAGTGCAGGTTGACGTCGTTCTTCAATATCTACTTCAAAGACGGTGGGAGGTAAATATGAGATCTCCAACTGTGAAATTTATGCAGTCGCCCAAGAGTTTGCAACACCCGACGTTTTATTTAATTAACACAAGTATCCGTGGCTCCCTTATAATTATGCCGCATTGCGGAATTGTAACCAGGTACTTGTACATGGGATATTTAACGACAACATTGATAACACGTATCGGTAGATAAGAAACTTAACCTGAGTGCGTTTTATCGAGGAATAAAGCATTTTTGTTACATCAGGCCAGAATTAATTACATGAAATCACACATAGTACACGTATTCCAGAAACTGGTCTCCGTTCATCTTGCTTCAATTAACTATCTCGAATAATTTTCTGCTACATCTTATTTATAGAACTCTTTTCTGTGAAAACACACTCATGATGTAAATAATGAATAATGATGCTGATTAAAGTAATTCGGACCCTCGTTAACTGAAAATAACCGTAACAAAGTTGCTGCAATAATTGCGTCCCAATTACAATCACAGTCTCAACAAATATAAATAATAATAATAATAATATATATAATATATAATGATATTCCAAATAATGGTTTGGAAACAAAGGTCTTTAAGTAGTCCAAAAATAATTTCCATTTTAACAAGACAGGCCTTAAAACCTTTAATACAAATTTCGAACAATACATTGTATTAATATCATTCGACCAATTCACTTCAATTTTCAATTAAACGAATATCGAATAATTTGTCGTACGACACAGCCCAATAATTTGCAAGTTCCCGAAACTTCTCTCATTCCATCTGGTTGTTCTCTTGGCGGCCTTTAAGACGCGAAGCTTCCGGATATTATACGACTGCCGAACTCCACCGAGCATCGAATTTACATAAAAAGGTACCCGTGTTTCATGGTGTCGTTCTTCCTAAAGGCGCCTTCCCAAAGAGTTATGCTAGCCGGTGGCCACTTAGCGGCACAAATTACCCGAGCAAAACGAAGAGGAACAACGATTTATCATCGAATAGGTCCCCACTGCGCACCGCGTACCGTTTCTCTTTTGGTTTGAATTTTGGGCTGCTTTGGCCCCGTGTCAGGCTTCGATTTCTAGTTGGGCGACGTTCACAGGATCAATGGCGATCTGTGGATCGATGGGGCTAAGTTGAGAATGTTGTTTGTACGGGATGAAATTTTTTTGCAGAGAACCGGGCCGTTTTTAAGCAGTTATTTATGCAGGGATACAAATAACAGCATGTACGTGTGTGCATTTAATTCCCTCGTTCCGGACACCGGATACATGTGCGCCTCCAAAATTAAATGACTGTTTTGTGAAAATGTACATTTGGTCGCAAAAATATTCGGCCACGTTAGATATTCAGTAAACCTCGCACACAATTATTATATGTACCAGTAAAAATTGTTAACAAATACTTTGAAATTTATTTCGACAGAGTTACGAAACGTTTGAATACGTATTTAAAAATAACTGAACATTCAATGAACCGTTCATTATGGGACCCAATTCATGTTTCGCATGATAATATATTAATATTCCTATTCTTGATATAAATGATGCGACAGTTACAAGTTGGAAACGAAATATTATACACATCAGATTGGAACGGCAATTCGAGCCAATTGCAACTTGAACTTTTTTTAAAATGTCCAAGGGATGACTAACGCACATCCTTCGTCCTCGTGTTAAATTCATCGCTATAAAATCGCCGAAATAATTCCACGAATCAGCAGCTAAATTCCAAAGCTTAAGAACGTCGACGCGCTAACAAGCACGCGACACTTCTTCGAAGAAAGTGTTGGAAACAATTCAAACGATTCGCTCCAGTCGGCCGCGTGATGAAAATCGTGGCAATATAATGGCTCGTAAAGATGATCGGTGCCACGAACCGGAAATAAAAATGTGCCTGTCGCGTTTGGCGTGCGTTCGGGGCGCACGAAACACGCTTAAGGGGTTAAACGACGGCACAGCAAAGGGGAACAGTTTATTGTGGTACTCGACAGCGTCAACAGGCTTCTATTTTCGGTCCGCGCCACGAGGAGGACACCGACGAGCACACGATGCTCCTCCTCGTGACATAACCGCGGGTTAGTGGCCCCTTCGTGACACTCGTAACTCATTCGCCTGCATCGCGAAATGTATTCGCAATTTATTTCGATGCAACACGTGCAGCCGCTTCTTTTGAACGGAGCTGCACGTCGGACGCGCTTCGTGGTACACGACTCGCACCCCTGCGTGGAATATTCGACGAAGGTGGATAAACGGGGTGATTAAAATGCTTCGCCGACTAATTGACCGCCTTGGTGACCGTTTTCCTCGAAAGCCTTGGTGGTGTACGGTCGCCATTTTTGTATAATTAGAGGGTAGAATTTTGTTTGATTTCTTGGCGAGCTTTGGAAGAATTGCGCGTGGATCATTCGCGCTGGAAAATATATTCTATTCTCTGGTGAAACGGTTAATTGAATTATGGAATTCTGTTTAGCTGGCAAGAAATTTTAATGCTGCGTGGTATCAATTGAAATAGAAATCGGGCAAGTGATCATTTAAATTAGAGGATCAAGATTTTAAGATACGTTGTTGTTATTAGTGCCTTTGTTGAGTATTAAACACATTTGCTTGTTTATGTATTCTATTTGTTATATATTTCTTCCCTTGTTATTATCGTGTCAATCGTTATTAAAATTAAGCTCCTGTATTCTGCATTTTTTAAATAAAGTATAACATGCTAGAATTAAAAGAACAGAAACATATTCTGCTCTGAAAAAACATTAAATTATGTTTCTACTCGCAATGACATTAAAGATTAACGAGATATTACGTAGCTGCAGATCCTTCAGACTACATCTCGTACGACGTACGCTATTCAAATTTCACCAAATATGTTCTCCATAAAGTACACAGTGTTATAGTACCCCGCAACGTACCTATTACAGCACGTAGATATGTGCATTGCAGAATGTACTTTAATCGGATTACAAAGTTACTGCTCGAAGCTCTACTAATAATAACATAAAATAGAAGTGCAGGAGCAGACAAAGATAAATGATCATTTGTATATTGACGTTTAATCAATCGAGAAGTTAATAGGATTTTACGACACCTGAACATTACGGAATTCACAAAATGTTTTTAAGGTCGATATACGCGGCGAACGTATAAACGACGGATTCCTTCAATAAACCATGTGACACGACAAATAAGCGAACGTAGTCAGAAGTACGGATTTCCCAAGTGATTTTACACCTGTTCCGACTTCCCTCTTCATCGTGTCCGTCCTCCGTATATTATTCCACCGATCTTTTGCTATTCTTTCTGCCTTTGCCGACGCTTAGTATTTTGCTTCCTATTCATACAGGATTGCGAGGGATTTGTGGAAATACGTATCACTTTGCGTGGAAAGCTTTCAAACACTCGATTCACTTGAAAAATCATATTCTGTGCAAGAAAGCGATTCTTGTGATTATTAATTACAAATCCTATTTTCCGTCATTCAGCAGCGACTTCAATAATTCATTCTCACGCTCTCCATTTTTCTGTAATATAGTAATTTGATCATTTCTACGATCTTTCAAAATACGCATGCAGGTTTATAATTTTGGCATGCTTGAGGCTTCAGACTTAACAGCACGAGTAGAAGCCGTGAAACAGAAATGCAAATATTTATTGTCTGAAGTGTGATATACAAATTATTTACACGTTTCGCGCAGCCTTGTTTAAATTAATCAATACATAATCATCGTAAAAGGAGTCATTCGCAACGATTGAATTAGCCAATAAAGGTGACAGTCTCAAATTTGTCCAGAACATACATGTCTTTGTAAATCTAATCAGATATACATAGTTTCACCGAATTCCACTTCGGTTTACCTCGCTTTTATGGGCCTCCGCTGGTCAGAACAACCAAACTCAAGTACCTACATAATATACAATATACCTACGTCTATTCCCTTTTCCAAAAGCGACGTGGAATCGCTTCGCCGGATCTCAGTAAATCCGATGGCAAGATTTAAAAGCGACGAGATGAGTAACGCGTCTAGTTGCCATGCATCACCCTTTCAGTTATTTGTCCTCGTTAAAGTTTTTAAGTCTCCACTTAAGACCGGGCAAGATCGCCGCTAATTTGCCTAGATATTCTTCTCACGATTAAAACGCGCGCGACGCTTGGAATTTAATCAGATGGGCATAAATTTCATCCGGCCGCGTAATAAATCCCACGAATCGTTCTTTCATCGGTTCCGATCTCCGCTAGCCTTCGAGCCACCTGTAAGGAAGAGGAAAAGGATGCTCGGCGCTTTCGTTGAGTCTGAAACGTGAGCAACCTGAACTCCTGTTTCTGTTTGCCGGGCCTGATCGCGCAACAGACGCAAAGATCGCGCCTCCTTGCCGATTTCGTAGAGTTGCCCACGCTTTGATGAATGTCCCCCCTTTGGAACGGCGATTTCCTTTTATGGAAAGTAGGGTCTGTTAGACGTTGACTTTCAGTTCAGGTAGATGAAAAGGTTGACGCGAAACTGAAGGTTACTTTTTTTTGGGGCGGGAAAGAAATTAAAGCGTAGTTAATTTCGGTGTGGTGTTAAAAAGGAGAAAAAGTCGAGATTTGTTCGCAGCAAATCATTTGTAGGATCATTTTTTTCGGAGAAATTTGTGTGCTTGTAATTGGACGTGGGTAAACAATTTGTCCCGATACTGATTTAAGGAATCGGATTTTTTTGTACGTGTGCGATTCGAAAGAAGATGGGGACGATGATATATGTGGTACTGTATTATTATTTGCGTTGCAAAGAACTTAGGTAACAATGAAGGGAGTTTAATCAGAATTTGAGAAATAACGATTCACCGCGATACCTGCGTTAAGTATGATAAAATAGGGGCCACAATTGCCTGTATCTTCACGAAATATATAGAGAATACTCTAACGGAATATTTCTTCCCGCGAAACGATGAATTATCTGTTCTCGTACAGCGGCAAAAAGATTCTCAAATAAGCGTTGTTTTTTTAAGATAAGAAGAAATCAGTTCATATCTAAATTGCTATTATGATCCTACGATACAGTCGTATTGTTTTACTTAAGTTTCATTTCATTTCCGTATATGTACTGCTGACTCAAGTTAATAAATTATCCCAGTTCTGGATGATATATAATCGTTAACGAAAAAAACGATATTAAATTGTCCAGATAAATTTTGCTGAAACCGAAATGAATTCGTTTCGCCGAGGAACTGATTGCACGCGGACCATTTCTCGGCGAGTCATCGATGTGATATTAATTCAAGTGTGACGCAAGTGTTGCGAATTATAAATTTAGTGACGCTACATTCGCGTGGGCAATTTTTAATCGGGTTTCTCTTTGCGATTATTCCACGGAACCGCTCGATTAAGCAGAAGCGACAAGGTCGTGTATGCAAAAATCGTCACGTAATATTCTTTCATCCGAATTGAACTACGTGAATCGAGTCACGTAGCCTTCGGTTGCCGTTTAAATGGTTAGCAAATTGCGCGACGGGTCAAGATTTGAACTTCGTTTGCCGCGTATCATTTGAACTTCGTTTGTCGCGTATCGTTTGAACTTCGTTTGTCGCTATCGTTTGAACTTAACCTTCGCCGTGAAGTTACTTTCATTCTTTTGCTCGTTGAAAACCCGTCAGCTGTGCCGTAGACACGTGCAGCGATAGACGATGGAACGAAGAATAAGAAACGTTTAATTTATAGTTTTCAAGTGCAGAGGTTTAGTGTGCAACCGTGTGGTAACAGTTTTCAACTGATTCGATTGGATGTATTATGCTTTCCATTCGCGAAAGTTGTGGTTTTCTCTAAATTAACATTTGGAGGAGTTATGCATATGTGATTGTGGTAATTGAATTTGAATTACAATCATGATCAATTAAATGAACAATTTTGTAATTTAAATTTGAGTGTTTACCAACTTTGTATACCTTGAAGTTTTAAAACAGATGTTATAATAAGTAGGATCAATTACATTTCTACGTCGAATAACTTTTAACATGCAATATAATGTTTTAAACGAAAGATTTATACAACTTATAGAATTTCGTTTCGGATAAATTTGAGAGATTCTAGGTCTCGTTACGGACCGTTCTGCTACATTTTCTGCCTCGGGTATAATACTGCCTAAATGTTTGCTCGTGAAAAAGTAAATACACACTCTGCAAATACACAAAAAATGTCTCGACAAATTTAACCATCTCGCAATGATTTGTATACTCAGAGCAAACAAATTACAATGCCTTTTAACACTGCTGCTGGTGCGATTTACTATTATTATTACATATTACAAGCTATTATCACGATTTTAATATTAACGATGACAGTAATGCTGTTCGCAAGTAAATTGCAAAAAGTCGCACCTACTCCTATTTATATTGGAGCAAGTATAATTAATGAATATATCAATTGACATCAATTATAATCTAGTTTAATTATAACGAATAATTTAAAGGACGGGATACAGTTTGTATATTTCCGTTTAGCCGAGCTTCTTCGAAATTTACGCAAGTCAAGGTAAGCCCCGGGGAAAGTCTTTATCAAACGGAAATTCCCTCTGAGCAAGATTCGCCGCGGATCTTCTTGAGTCTCTGTAAATTCACAAACACCGCAACGATCCCAGCCTTATCGAATAATTTATTGTCACCGAAGTTTTTACATTTTTGCCGCGTTGCTCACACTCCGCAGGATAGTATTATTGCGAACACGCGTGCATATGCATACTGCGTGAAGCAAACAATTAAAAATGTTTGAATTAATTTTCTCTTGGCATCGTAAGTCTCTCGATATTAGAAATTTATTCGCAGCATTGCGATGCAATTTTATCTGATTCGTTAATTATTTTTCCATCCAGAGCGTCTCAATTTCATTACATCCATGTAGATAGGAAATACGCTCTTCATTTTACCTATAAACCTTAATACATCAAGTCACTTATTGTTGCCACAATGTATTAACTGCATTCTCCAAAAACAGGAAACAATAAAGAACAGTTTGATAGCACTATCGTCGCGAAGATAACGTATTAACGGAATAACGCCGAAACGATCGTGTTACATTGTAATCATCTGCAATATTATCGAAATGTGAACGACGGCTATTAAACGATTATACGAGCGGAAGGTTCTAAATTATATTGTAGACGAAATCATATGCCTACCGTGCATGCAAATATTTTTCCCATGGGCTGACAAACGCTGTCAGAATAGAAGTTTCAATTAATATTTTTTGTCGCGGATACTGAACCGGCAGGGAGAATCATAACGTCGGGGCGTAGAAAAACGAATAATTTATTGTTGACCCCCTTTTTGCAACAAAGTAACGAGCTATCCCCGGTCTGCAGCTCTTCGAGTCCCGCTCGAAACACTTATTCTTTCGTTTTGATCGCGATTGCCTTTATCTTATTATTATTATCATCGTATTATTACGATTCGAACATGCTCGCGCAACTCGGCCAGCGTTTCCTGTTCGCATTACGATAAATCGTACGAGCGTGCAGAGGATCGTTTTTATTTGCCCGCTCTTACTCGCCAATACGCGCAAACTGCGCGAGCGTATTACACGATGAAGCGTAACACGTCGATACGTTCGGCGTTCGAGCGCGACGGCAAAATTTTGATCGTTGTGTACTGTGCTGATTATTATTGCTCGCGTTATTAGAACGGACTCAGTTGCAAAGTAAATTACAGATGTTTTTCATTTTAATGACGGGCAGCATTTTTTTGTGACAGACGGACGAAAGAAAAGAAAAATCGGCGAGCTTTACTTTACTTAATCAGTGCGGCGTGTTCTGTGCACGCTGGTCTTGCGAATTTTTGCAGAACGCTGGGAAAAAGCTAATCATTTCTGGGGATCAAAGAAGGCTGCGCAAAAAGTAACAACACTTTTACGCCAATGCTCTGTTATTTGCTGTCTTTCACTTTTAATGAAATTCTCGCTGCTAATATCGAATTCCACAAAAAAGCTTGCGCATATAAAATTGCTATTAACTTCAGCAAATTTAAGTCATCTACGGTTTAACATAAGTTAAATCTGTCCGTTTAATGAATCTTTTCATTAAATTGTGAAGCAACAAATTATCGAATTACCTATAAATATACGAGTTCCTTTGTATTCCGTCGACCTGGCTAGCCAATCTCATCAAACAATCAATAGTAAACCGCATAACAAATAATTACGTTAAATACCTGCTAACAGACCTTCACGCCCAACCCCCTATACCAGTGCCAAGCCTCCTCTTTCGATATATTATCATCCTTCAAAGACTACATGCTCTATATCAGCGTTTCTCAAACTGTGGTACATGCGCCCGGTAATGATGCATTACTTTAGTTTTGGGTGGTACAATTTTTCGTGGTAGATTTTTGGTGCCAGATAATTTTCCAATTTACGAAATGTATCCTCATATATATATCATGCGACAGAAATCTCAGGAATGAGTTCAAAAAAGATCACGTGTGCATTTTCTGGTTGAAAAGCAGAGATGAATATAAGTATATTTCCGACAAAGTCATACAGTTTTTAATACCCCAGCACATATCTTTGTGAAACTGGGTTTTCAGCCATGCTGTTTATTAAAAATAAATACAGGACACGGTTGCAACTTGAAGCTGACTTGCATTTAAAATTAATAAAGATCAAAGTTGACACATCGACATTGGTTACAATGAAACTGGCTCATCCTTCGCACTGATCCTCGCCAATAATAAATCTCCTTAATATTTACTCATGTATTACTACCCACCATTCACTATATTTTATTGTAATATACAAATTTCATTTACGAATACAATGATATACTACAAATATAAGATGCTTTATTTCACTGATTATGAACAATTCATTTGGAATGTATAGATTTTTAATCGGAAAATGCTTTTCTGGTGGCACATCATACATTTCTCGTCTCCTACTTACGCGGCACAAAATGTAAAAAGTTTGAGAAACCCTGATCTGCATCATTCGAGTGATTAACCGTTCTCTCGCCTGTCCGATACCACCAAGATACCAGGTACAGAAAAAAACCCCCCCCAAAAACAATAAAAAATACGTGCGTGTCGCCGGGTACGATGCTACCAGGAGAAATTTAAAAAGAAAACGAACGAACAGCCCGCCGATGGAAGAGAACGAAGGCAAAGTGCGACGAGGTAGTGGCTCGCGTGAAGCGTTGCGGGGTTGTGAAGAAGCGGCGGGCGAAAGGCAAAGATAGTAAGAGCGAAAGATGGAAAAAAAGAAGGGCAAGCGGAGCGCAGGATATCGAACGACGATCGATTCCTCGTGCGTCGATACAGTTACGGTCGCGCCTCGCGGTACGCGTCTCGCTCGATATTCGTAATTTACCGGCGCACCGCCGGTGAACGTTCGTACCTCGGCTTCATTAGTAATTACCAGCGGTTCCCGTATCAATAATCGCGCCGATGAATATTACACGTAAGGAATTTCGTGCGGTTTTTGTCGCGCGAGACCCGGACGGCGCCGGGGCGCATAACAATTTCAACGAGATTACCTCGTTTACGAGGTAAGTCGATCGATCCGTTAACGATTTGGATGATCTCGCAGCTTGCACGCCCGGCTGTTCGGCGGTGAATCATTCAATGAGCATTGGAGAGGGACACGTGCAATGGGAGCGACCAGTATCGAGGGAGAGAGATGGGGGAACTTTCTTCTTGTTCGAGTAGGCCTCACAATTAGCGGTAATCGGGCGTCGTTAGAATTATTAGATCAGCGTAAAGAGATTCTCGAGTCGACGTCACGGCGGTTTAATCGAGGTAAAATATTTGTAACGATGGAGTAGACGATAGACGATACTCGCCTGTATTTTCCCGTGGACTGGTGTATAAATTTTCTGAGGTTTAGCCAATTTCGATTATCCTAAGGAAACGTGGAAAACTTTTCCTCTATTTTCGAGTAGAAATGATGTTTGGAATATGCATTGCATGCTGATTCGGGAGGCAGAAATATTAACATAGATTGGCGTCATTAAAGTAGGGACATGATGTTTCGAAAAAATATAAGTACAAAGCGTCATAAATAACTTCCTTAATCAAGAGAATGTAACACTTTGCAGTAACGGAACTGAAAAGGTGCATGAATGGGAAGAAAAGGTTATATCTAGTAATGGCTCTCTGTTGGATTGAATTGGACATAGCATTAAAGCTATCTTAAAATAGAATCTTAAATTACGCTACACGAGAGGCGTTTTCACCCACTCAATTACAACTAGGAAATGGTACGATTTGTAGATTGTATTTAACAAAGCTAGACAGCTAAATAACGTGAAGTGGCTGCTATAGTTTGCATTTGAAAATGTTCCTATGATACGTAATGGGTGTCATTACTGTAAATAAATTGCACAAAAAGATTGCAAATCAAATTCAATCTTCAATCGCTTGGGAATAAATTGTTTCCACAAAATAGCTTCAGAACTTAACCAAACTTGTGAAACAGAAAGGAAACAAAGCTTCATCTCGCGCTAGTGTCGAAATCCCTCGTTTTTATTTAAACCTCAACGAAGATCGATACATATTACACCAGACAGGTCGCTATTGAAAACGAACAATCGACAAAACTCTAAACAATCTAAGCAATCTTCGCACAATTATATTCCGCTCAAATCAATCTCTTGAAACTTCCCATAAAATCGCTCATCATCCTCCGGGAATGTTGCATCTGCTGGCGTGCAACGATGACTCTCGCAGGCAAAGTTGAAGTATGCACGACAATGCGCCAGTAACGAGGCCCTATAGCGGCCAGGTTGCCGTTGATACGGCAACAAATCAACCAGGTGAAACGCGGCAGACTGTTCGTTCGTTAATTTGAATTTCATTGTCGTGATAAGACTGGAATCGTTTTGATAACAAACGAAATATTCACAATTTTCTGACATTTTATTTAAAGAATGCATAGATATACGCGTTTTCCTTCGAATAAGCGTTATGGATTTTTGGACGGAAGAAGCATCGACGCGGAAGAAATCCTGGGCCGCAACGGTTATAGTGAAAGTGGATCTTTACAATTTCAGGCACGCCGACAACGCGAAAAATTACGCGAGACACAGAGGTATCACCGCGTAATGAGTGATCGTATTTAACAAAACGCATTTACCTAGTCCTGTTGGATTGTAGCGACCATAAACGAATGTGGCTTCGGAATCTAGTCCAAACCATGCGTGTACATACATTAGAACGCGGAACACTACTTAAGCAATAGAACCTGTTGATGCATTCGCGTGGAATTAACACCGTTAATCATAAACAGGCGAAACAAACAAAGAAAATTTACTTTTCATTTACGCGAAACACAGAAAAACCGGCTTGCAATTAGTGCTGCAACTTCGTCATATTAATCAACGTCACTCCTATATAATAGAGTCTGCGCGGATATTGCAATAGAGAAATTCAACGGTGTTTCCGTCAACCGGTGACGCATTGCGCGCGACAACACTCAGACGAAGCTTTTCGTTTCTGCTATTCCCTTGGATCTAAGTAATCCTTCCCGCTAAACGATATTTATGGTTTGCAACAGCGGCTCGTGCCGAACAAATCGGCGTTTTTCTTGCGAGACAGAGCTTTCTCCGGCGGCGTTCGACGGTGCCCCGTGGACGTTCGACGATCGTTTCTCATTGGCGGCGACCTACATACACGCCGCGACGCTGCCGGAAATCGGCTGGACGCCATATATTCTCGGTCGGCGACATTTCGCGCGGACGCAGACCCCCCCAACCCTTTCTCGCGTCGACGATTAAACCGGGATTAATTTGATCACGGAGATAAGGATGCAGGCGGTGGGAAATTATTTTAAAAATCGATCGATCGACGGTAACGAGACGCAGTATTTTATAGAATATTAGTAAGGAGATCGGGTACCTTTCGCGGCGTCTTCGGGGGAAGCAGTTTTGTGAATAATTACGGGCCTCAGTTTCGAAGCGCTAAATTATCTTCCTTTCTTTTTGGGGGGTGATGGGGTTAGAGTTGTTAGATCGCTGTAAAGTATTTGTAAACGATTGAACGGTGCCGTATTTTGAAGCACAAAATATGTCATAATGTGGGAAGATAGAATGCGAATAATTGGGGGAAATTAAAGTGTATGAGGATAATGAATGTGTATTACTTACATAAATTATGTAAATTAATTCAGCTGCTTATTGCGTAACTATGTAGAACGAAAGAAGTAGAATTGTAAAAAGTGAATGAAGCCTTTGTATAGCAACTTTATTATAATAGATCTTGTAATTTCGTGGGCATGTGTTCATCTTTAATCAATAGAAATGTGATCTTGTAAAATTAATAATTTTTATAACATCTAATGCGTAACCCTTTATGACAGATATCTAATGGTGTAATAATTTTGTGACAGTCGTTTATTATGTACCATTAGACAATTTTATTGGCATTCCTCTCGAAAATACTTTCTAATTGCTATTAAAATTGGTATAAAATATAATACTATGTATACCCTGACTGTATTAACATCAGAGCTCTCTCGATCGTATCTCGAATTGCAATAGTGCCAATGGGACGGCAGAACCGATTAAAAATATAATCCACCTAATAACCCTTAAATCTAAGAATTTTTCGGTACAAACTACAAAGGGGGTATCGCGACGCGGTGGCCGTTTAAAATACAGAAAGGTCTACATTTTAATAGATCCAGGTTGTCCAAAAATCAATAAATTCTAATTATCCCTTCTTCGAGCCCACTTTGCCGTTTAATTAAGGCGATACCAAGCGGATTATCGGGGGATCAAGTTAAGTAAAGCTTCGAGGATTAAGTAATTCTCAGTTGTAAATGTTGTTATGTTAATCGTCGGATCCTTTCGGAACTTCCCTCGTAGCCTGACAAATGTGGATTAAGGACCTTTCGATCCTCTTTCTTCTTCGGTGATCGATCGCGAGATCCCCGCGTAATTACAAGCATCTCTGACCGCTCAAATTAGTAGGCGATAACCACGTGTCGTATCGAAACATCGTAAATCGATCGATTCCGATCTCATCTTCCTTCCATTCAAGCTACCTGGAGTTAACCCATTCCTTTATATTTCTCAGAGTTATTGATGAATCTCTTCCGGTAATCGCCAACGTTTCTTCGAGCGTACCGATTCTTTCCCACAGTGTCTCGATTTTCAGAAATAAGGCAGGAGCGAACTGGCGATATTTTTTCATAGCGCAGGTGTGAAACATTATTACTGTAAGAAAATGACGTAATACTGTATCGTCAGCTACAGCTAGCGCAACGCGGAGAGATTTTCTTAACTAACAATATTTTGATTTCGAATATGCAAGAAGAAAAATTAGTGTGTCGAAGAAGTATACATTCCCTGCCAAGCGTATGATTACATCATACACTTTAGCCGTATATACTTTATATACACTGAATCACAAGTTAACCACTCACTATCACTGTCACCGTTCCCATCTTACACTGCAACAGTCAAAAATGTCTCGCAGTAATATATCTTCACAATCGCCAGCACAATCTCGCCTCATTTAATTCCAAACGTCCAATCAATTTCGAACTACGTAGCCAGCAAGCGCAACGCCTCTCCCATAGCACTTTCCTTCACCGCCATCAAACACGTATCACTCATAATCGTTCCCGAGTGTATCGTAAACAGCATCAACGGCGGCGGCTAATATTCAGTAAATTTTACAAGGCGTAGTTTATCCTTTCCCTGGTAAATTAACCGCGTCATTAGCGTACACAGCGATAACAGGACAGGATCCTGTGCGTTCTACGCGTGTCCAGTGTCCCCTCGATAATTCAAGGCGTCGATGGGGTCCCGCCACGAAATAAGCGTCAACCTCCCCGTCACCGTGGTGTTGCACGGGGATTAGTCACGCGTTTCTACATGCCGTTAATGAACAGCAACGTTAACTAACGACCGCGTTCTAATTGATTCCCTTGATCGTTTCACGTGCCCCTCAGTGAATCGCCGGTAACGAAGCGCGTCGCATCACCTCGTGCTCGGTCGCGATAATCGACAGGAGGACATCGGCAAACCGAAGGAGGCTCATCGTCCTTCTCTGTGCCCCGCGTGAGACGTGTCGATCGTCGTGAACACGTTCGTCGAGCCTCGAAGCGGGGACATTGAAGACAATTGGGGAGACAGATTTTGGGTTTGTTCAACCCCTGCGTGTGCAACGAAATTGGTCGACAAGTTTGAAGCTTAGTTGCTTACATTTTTTTCACAAAACGCGAATTGAGGGAAACGGTGTGGTTTTGCGATGTCTGGGTAAGAACATACAAGAATTATTAAAGGAAATGCAGAAATAGGTGCCCGGTTGCCTACAGAAGGGTTAATGGCTGAACCGTACGGGAAGTAAGTAAAAAAATTGCTCGCTGGTTAATTAGAATGGTAGTTATTGTAATACGAAAATATTTGCTGTACTGCGCAATGGTTATTATAGTAGAATAATTATTGTGGGAGAATAATGAGGAGGAAAATGAATGCGCACAAAATTCGTACAAATTATTATTTATATTGTATCGGTATTATTATTTCGTATCTACTATTATGATATTTATTCGTCTTATTCATTCGCGCCGAATGATCAATATCGTGTAACAACACCCACCGTATATTATAATGATACAAATCGCTTGCCAATAATGTAAATTAATTTACGAAGCACACGTATGTATATTGGAAAGAAGTTTATTCAAGATGTAGAAGATTTTAGAGTTTTCAAGCGACTGAGCTAATATGCTAAACCGTAAAGTATCTAATATTCATCCAATCGAAGTTGATTGCCCGAGAAAATTCCAGTGTGCACATATGATCCCAAGAAACAGTTGCCGCCGTTCGTTCTTCCTTGAATTCGAAAAAATGTTCGCAAGTGCCTCGCTCGCCCACTTCACTGATCGACCAGCCAGGCAGACGATTCGGTTCAACACTCTGCAACAATTTAAACAATCGTTATTGAAAGTTGAATTGACATCGGACACGTTTTCATTGTAGTTTAACACTCCATTATCTGCGATGCCATAAAACGAGCTTTCTCGTTTCAACCGAACGATCTATGTGTACTACAATCGATTCCTATCTTCGTGAATCAATTGATTGTTCAGTGAATTACAGCGAGTACAATGATTTAATCCTGCTGTGTGGTCTTGCTGCATCCAACTTCTATCTATCGTTGTCACGTTTTCTTTATATACGAGTGGATGGAAAAATTTATTAGTTAACTGGTTAAGGTTTCATCGCAGGAAAAGATTAATTTAATATTTTGCTTAACTTTCTAGACGATGGTTTTCGTCTTTAATTTTATCGTGCACAAAATTCGTACTCCATAAGTTCAGTCGCACAAGCTTTTCTGTCCTTTTCGTATCGAGTGTCGAGCTTTATGTTCTCGCACTATTTAATATTCTCCGCTTCACGAAAGACGCCAATCAAATGTCCCGATCAGAGGAGGAAGAAAATATCGTACTTTTCCATACCAATCTTTTCCTTCCACAAAAGTTGAAAACACTTTCTCCCTGCGTTATAAATAACATATCCGACTACCAGTTTCCACCGGAGTCGACCCTGTCGCGAGAATCAATCACGGGCACTTCGTTTTTGTTTTTCCATTCGCGGGCCAGTAACATTCAGGGCGAAATTGAATTAATCAAGAGTTTGCACACGCCGAGCCAGCTGATTTCTGTTGGCTTCATAAACATTTCACCGCGAGACAGAAACGTGTCAATGACGCTCGTACGACACCCGGATGCGACACCTCGATTTTGCTTCGTTAGATCAATAAATTTCGCTTAACAACCGTACGTCCAGGCGTTAGATAAAATTATTTATACACGGGGCGAGAGATTGGCACTTTAATATTCGCTGCTATTAGGAACGGAAGCGGGCGGCTCGACCGTCGACGATGTTAAGTGAAAATTCGTAAAAACGCCGCGATCTGGCCGCACTGTAATTTCAATAATGACAGACCATATTGGTACGCTTTGAGGCGTCTGGAGTTACAGTAATTCGCCTGCTCGTGAAACCGACCGTCCGTAAGAATGGATGTTGTTTGTACAATATATGCACGCATGGTCGAGAATTTTTAATATTTTATAATTGATATATGGAATTGGTGGTTGATTGTGCTAGCCAAACCGGGCGATGCAGTTTTCACTATTAATTTGCTGGCGAGTGGAGGGGTTGGAGCGTGATTTTGTTTTATTCGTATTTGCTGTTTCGATGTGTTTCGTAGCGATATATAATCGGGGATTAATATGCATTTTAACGACGTATTATGTAAATCAGTTTGCTGCCATACCTCTTCCCTAGAAAATGACATTTATTTAAAGTGACACAATACAAGTTTCTGTGGCAAAATCGAATCACATTTCTGGAACTAATTAAACATACTAGATATTATTATTTATTATTGTATTAAATGAACATTTTCTGTCGACAGTAGTGGACGATAAAATTGGTTTTAAGCAACATTAAATATTGAGTAATTATGTATAATCGTCTAAAGAAAGAGCAGGGTGTAAATTTCGAAATACGATTAACTATGAAATTGCTGCGTTCTTATGTCCCAATGATTGAAATAATAATCTCACAAATTCGACTACTGAGTAAAATCATCCCTCCAATAATAAAATACCATCCACGCATTTCACGGCATGCCAATTCACCTCTGTTTTCGCGTCAATAACGCCGGTTACTGCGTCGAGCCATCAATAATCCCGTTTATGCGATCTCGTACGGCGATCTCAGTGATTTTCCGCGACGGGAACGAGGATCACGCGGTCTTAATGACGATCCTGAACGAGGAACGCCATAATCGTCGATTTCTCGAGGTGACGAGCAATGAAACAGTACTTTAATTTCGATCCAGGCCGGGTCGCTGCTTAATTGTCCCTAGGGAGATGTTTGCTCGCCGCGCGAGGCGAACAAAACGGGTCTCCTCTTGCGAACGAACAAGACTGCTACATTTTCGAACAGACGAAACGAGTTCCCGGCGTTTCAATTGGGAACGCGTACGCGCGTGCACCTTCTCAAACTGCAATCGACGAACAAACGAACGAGATTAATTTGTAAAAAAACGGGAAGAGAGGGTAACGCGTTCCAGAAATTATGTACGATTGCACGGCAGTGCGACTAAAAATCAATAATTGCAGACTGGTATTTTATTGCAAATAACCGATGGAACTCGCTGTGATCCCCCGTGAATCGATAAATAGTTCCCAGGCAACAAGGGATATAATCCGCCATATGGATGTCTCTTTCGTTATCGCGTAGCACGCGTTGAACGTAATCAGCCACAGCTTAGCTAGAAAGTTGCAGTACTTCCACTAATTAAGAATTTCAATCGTGCGAGGTTCGCCGTTGCTGGGGACGGTTCGCTCGTGTGCGAGGAACGATCGTGATTATCAATGTTGAAATAGCGCCGCGGAATTGCCGTTTTTAATCGTATTAATACCAATGCAAGCTGGCACTTTGTGGTAATTAATATGCGACTCTGCAAGCTGGACTGTGCACGGATGAATGGTAACGAGTTTTGACAATTTCCCTTTCGTTCGTTCTAGAATATATTGCACGAGAAATTGATATAGACTAACACATAAGATAATAATAATTATTGTGTACCAATCGTAAGTTCGCAAACAACACTCAGGGACAGGCAAATTTGAGTTTCCAGAATTTTGTACAGTATTGTACGCAATCTCACCATGCACCGTATAATACATGTCCTTCTTTTTCCTTTTGTTTCAATGAATTCCCCTCACACTTTCGAATTTCCTCAAGCTGTCAAGCAACAAAGCTGGGATATCGTGAAAAAGTACCGCAAATGTTCAATCACGTCCCTGCATAGCAAAAATAAACACGAGCCAAAGCCAGTCTCATTTATCTCGTCGTTCGTCGCAATCCTCCGGGAAATACAAGTTCGTCAACGTTCTAATGAAGGTGTGACAAAGAAAACAGAATTATACGGTTCTCGAGTGGTCTTCACGAGGGCAGCTCCGGACGTCAGTCTCCAGTGGCAAATTGCCACTTCACGATACCTTTCCGTTCCGTCCCGCGGACACGAAGTGTCGCCCATCCTTAAGGATTTCATTCAGACTTGATCACGATTGCTCTTTTTCCTTCTCGCGGTGCACACTTACGCCATTGGGGGGGAAATGAGCGGTTCGTTTTATCGCGTGGACACGAAACGAGAACGGGCGTAAAAAGACGCGATTAACGTTTGTCACAGTATTTGCACTTTGGCGAAATCAACAGGACGCTGGTGTCGTGCGACCGAGATCACGCTGCACGCTTCTGATCGCGTGTCTAATCGTGCCGACCAGTCTCGTGTCTACCTTGAACGAATCTAGCGATAAAGCGGAACGCTTGGAGACGTTAGTGATAAAGGAAATGTCGTGCAATAAGTTGAGAAAGAAATGGAGCCGGGCTGAATAATGAACCGAGATGCATACCTACGGTTTTCTTTTAATGCTCGTATTTTTCGATTGAGTGTATTGTTTGTTTAACATTACGTTGGATGAAGTTCTCTTACCCTTGTGCGAATTAAACAATCCGTTGTTCCTTTGATTCGTACGATCAATCTATTTTGAGCAAAGATCTATGTTTCTGTTAAGCTGGTATTTCTAGCTTGTCAATAAGGTATGAGGAACTGCTCAGAAATGGCAGCAAATGAGTTGTTTTGAAATGGCTGGATAAGAAATAATACATATCCAATGCAACTATGGGATTATTTATTTTGTGCATTGCAAGAAAAATGTATGACGGGTTGATTGGGATGTTGCACTTAATAGAATGACGTGAAAATAATAATTAGGAAGTCTGAATGAAAATAATGTACCATTATAATAGAATACTATTAAATATGGGTATTATTCCCATATAGATCCACATGATATTCGGAGGGGTAGTGGAAAATGGAGATTGGAGCCCAAATATACAAATTTGTTCACGAGTATTTATTAATTTTCGAGGTGTTAATAATAAACTTTGAGTATTGTGCATTGAAAGTTGCGTATGCCCACATGACTGATCAAGCCTAAATTTTGACAATATTCGACACCGATTAACGTCTATTAGAGTAAAATTTTTACCGTGCATTAACTCTGTATGCACAGTCATGTTGTATTACAAATGTAATTTAATGATATTTATCTACCACGAAAGTACATAATGTTACTTTCGATTATTTATGAACAATTGAAAATAAATATAAAATCAGCAGCATAAAAATCAAAATGAATAATGCACACACTAGTTTCTTCGTTCATAGGTGCAACTTATGTTCATTTAAATGTCTATATACATACATTCCAGTTATGGAACTAGATTATCTCGAAATTCACAACCCCCCATAAAGATGTCTTTCCTTTATTAGGTTTGTAAGCTGAAGGAACCCCATAAGGTGACTAGAATCATGTTTGGGCTACTATGAAAATTGATACTCCCGTTTCAGCTACCGAAAAGCGGCGTCTGTTTGATTGTTCTTCATCGTTTCGGTTTATTCTGTTCATTTACGCGCAGCCCTTGTTCGCGCCTAGCTTAAATTTACGACCTCCACGTGTATCTTCCATCGATTATACGCGTCTCACTAATAGAATCGGCATATCAATATACAGATATGGATATGATTAGGTTATACTTTCGAACACGCATCTCAAACACCACACGTAAGAACCTTTACGCTTTATTCTTTCATAACTCTACAAATACTAAGCGCATCGAGGCGTAGGCGGCTAATATTTTCTAAGAATATAACTTGACACTTCCTTAAAGACATTCTTTCAGAGAATCCAATTAAATATTAACACGCAAGGTGTTTCATCTGTCCCATAGTTTTCAAGTGTCAACCTGAAAATGTATGTAAAATCAGTAAACGTAACGCAAACTGTATGAGTTTCCATTAGAAACATGTTACCTTTATTTTGATGATAGAACAGAATAATTGGCCGTCATCACGGCGCAGAATTTGATAACAATCGATTCGTTCACAGTTGAACACCATTAATTCTACGTTCACGCAAAAACGATCATATCCTAGATTCCATTTCCTCATTGTATCGCGAACAATATCTGCACGTATCACAGTATCTCGTTCATCAGAGGCGGCTTACCTAGTGTACTCTTAGGTCTGAGTGTAAAACTTCGCAAATATAATCCCGAAACGCGAGCAGAGAAACAAAAGGAACGACGCTTATTATAATATTTAAGGCCAGGCCGGGCGATGTTATCGATAATTAACGTCTAAGTGCTCGCGCTTTTTCAAGTGATACAACGGTTGATTACTCGTCCCTTAATGCATTACGAGTGGCAAGATCGATAGCTCGAAGCGGAGAACTGGCCGATCGGTTCTCCGGAAAATTGTGAAGAATGTACTTTGTATTTCCATGCGGTGAAAATGGAAATGATTACAGGCTGCACTCGAGCCAGAAACGAGTGGGGGAATGGCTCATCCGGTCTGCGGGATAAACGGATTTCCAAGGTAGCACGCAGAAAATGGGTGTTAAAAGGGTTAACATTTTCCTTGGCAAACTTCCAGTCAAGTTTTCTGATCGATATGGGCAAAATAGGAAAGAGTTAGTTGGTCAGACGGTCGACTTGTTTCACTGATATTGAAGGAAAATTATGTTGAGCACAAAATTAAAAATAGGTTCTTGAAGTTTTATTTGAAAGCTTGAATTGTTTATTTAGGATAACGGAAATTATTCTGGAGCAGTGCTTCGAATATTGTACAATTGAGTCCTTCGTCCTAATTACCTATTATAGTTAATGGTGCAATAATTGGAAGTATTCATAAATATTGGCACGTCTACTGTAGAAATTTCAATCTACCGCTATGTGTCACGAAACTACCTTTTGCCTTGTTTATTGTAACCATGTTGCAATTTTATCACAAAGTAGCGATATTAATCGCTGCTTCAATTATTAGTAACGACGACGATAACAGTTATAAAAATAACTTACCCCGCCTTTATTAATGCTCCACTAACCCTGCAAACGCTACCATCTGATCGCGAAATGATTCAACTAACAACAGCGCCATGAAATACTAAACGAACTTAACTTAAACCCCTCGTATATTCAATTACAATTACGCAGAATGTTCGCAGCAATTTATAATTCCAGTTTTATCAGCCGCCATTAATCGTCTCGTTTCCTTTTTTTTCTTTTGCAGCGATATTTCAACGAACGTCTGTGTCCAGGGGTCAACTCAGGATCCAAGGTGTCGCGACCTGCCTGTACCTGTGCATGGATTCCTGTGGTCTTCTCTACGGTTCGGTAAGTCCAGTTGGAAAAAGTTGCTCTCCCTTTCGATAAAATCGCCACGTAGCACGCCTCCGACAAACGACCGGGGCATTCCTTCGAGAGAGGAAATCGCGTGGCCGAGTGCCACGCGACCGTCGACAATTTCCTTTTGTCTTCCCTTTTTTCTTAATTCTGCGATACGCTATCGCGACGATCTAAATTAGAGAAACTCTGCCGGGGAATAGAAATCGAGCCACATTCTATTCTCCGACCGTGGATGGATGATGGCTTTCTGGTAAATGATTTTCTTTTAATGAACGCGAGAGTAAGACAGGGTAAAGAATTTGTTCAAGAAATCTAATTTATCGTAGCTTACCAGACTCACTCGTCGAATTGTTCTGATTCGGCGAATTTTGATAGATCGTTCGCCGGAGTATTTCGTTAACGGAAATATTTTCGAGTTTCGTGGTACCAGTATTTGGAATTTTATGCATTGATTACTGTGAATGTTATTAATCATGTAAACGCGTATGGTGATAAATTCAGAACATTTTAAATACTGGCGAACCACTCAGAGGAAGCTGTAAAGGATCATTGAATATAACATCACATGAATTGAATTCATATTTATTAATCATGTTAAATGAATTCAGATTTTGCAATATTTGTCGCCAGTCCAATAAATTAAATATTGAACGTCTGTGGTCCCCTGACAATTCCGTGCAACCGTGTTCCTAATATATCATTAATATATAACATGTCTCATTAAACAACTCCTCGCAAAATAACTTATTTCTCCAACATTCAGAACTTCCCTGTTCTTCACTTTTCTATCAACAATGTTCGAATTCCACAGTCTGATATAGAGTTGTCAGTCGTGCTTGATTGCAGACAATTCGTCGCCACTAATTTGCTAACGATAAAACGGATTGGCACAGTGACTTCTGTCGATGTTTTCGAAACTTAATTAAAGCCGATGACGTTTGATCGAAATACAGGAGCAGCTGTGCGAGCCTGGGAAACAGGTTTAGCCCTTTTTCCACCATGCCGATGTAACTAGTACCGAACAAAAGGAATGCATTCCTCTGGGGTTGATACACCCGTGACTGTGTACCATTTCGCAGGACGGGACGTTTAATGGTCGATTAATCGTGTTAATTTCGCGATTATTACCGCGTTTTCTGCGCTCGTCGTTGCCACGTGCAACGAGGAATTTGGTATTCGTTTCTATTCCGTGACAGATGCGGACATCAACATTTGTACAAACATCTAGTTTTCTAGGGGCTCTGGAACTGTGGTTCCGTACCCAGTTCAGATTCTGATGGACTGGGAAATTGGAACTTTCTTCTGCGATCAGTTGCTGCGAACCCATGTTCGTCAAGATTAATTAAGACTTTCGTGAAACCAGAGTTCCCCTCTATAATGAAATAGGTAGTTGGGCAGGAGTTGCATGAAATTATTTTGCCAATTAAAAATTAAACATTTATCGCCAGGTATTCCGTTATAGTAAGATTCGGGCGCAGGCACTGGAAATTTTAATTTACTAATTCAATAATGAACAGTTCTGCGCGAGCAATATTATTCTTCCGCAATGGCAAGCGAAATGTGCAATATTTTCCCAGACACCCTGGTTTTCTAAAATAATGTACCAACAGCGTACTAACAGAAGTGTCATTGAATTAACTAAACCGACGGCGTTACAATAAACTCTGCGTGCGAACCAGGCGGCAATTCCATCCACGCGCGTCATTCGCAACTCTTTATTCTCCGAAAAGAAACAGGTCAAAGCTGCCTTGCATCTCGGTGCTTTTAGTCAGCGAGATCCCTTTAATCAAACACGTTGACAGGCCAGGTACGTGTCGCGGTGCAAAGATTAAAATTGCTGGCTGTATGCAACGAGCGAACAATAAATTCGTCTTAACGTCACGAATTCCTGTGCAATCTAAAGCGTAAACGCCGGCGTGGCTACCATCGATAAAGCACACAGGCATCGAGCGAAATAAAATCAACGCGGACGTACATCGTGATAATGTGCGATAGAGGCGGGGAAGACTGTTCGATAGTGTCTCATTCTTTCTCTGTCCCTCTGTAAGCGCCGTATTATAGCCGCAGCAAATGCCACGGATTCCAAAGTAGCCCTCGAATATTACATAGGCTGATCGAACGGGCAAAATAGATTGAAATAAAGGTGCAGTAAACGTCCAGCTGAAACTAGTCTTATTACGAGGCGCGTTTCATTAAAGCAATCCGGTATACACGCCTCGAGCTGTATTGAAAGGAGAAACATCGGATAGAGTCGTATCGTACGTTCTGTCGGCCACCTCAGTATGTACCTGGACGGATACTTTAACTGGTAAAGATCGTCGCGTGTCTGTGTGTCACCGATTATGGTCTCGTGGATTTGTCACATATATTTATTTATGGAAATAAAGAGCGGATAGGAATGCTGTGTTATTCATACGACTGATCGATCCCCGATAAAAACTGATAACGCCCTTGGACAGCTTTTTATAGGGCAGCTTGCAATTAAGACGTTGGCGCAGTATGACTTTTGGTTTTGCGGGTTTCTTTGCCGAGATCAATGGCGTCGATTATGAGACAGGTTAATGAATAGAGGTACGTATTTGGCGTAATATCGATACGTTTAATGAGAGGAGCGTGTCTGTCGAATTGATTCGAAGTTTATGTACTCGAAATGTTTATGTTGCAGTAAATTGCTATTTAATAATACTGTGCTATTTGATGTGCTATGTACTATTTAATAATAATAATAATAATATATATCCGGGCAATTTAATTAGGTAATTCAGGCAAGTGCACTTGCTGATAGCCAATTGTAAAATCAGATTTAAAACGTTCACCCAACAAATTTCAAAACAATCACTGCCGTTGACAACGAATGTACGACAGTAAACGTTAATAACGAATATTTGATCGCACTTCACGACGGGGGTTAACATTCAACGCAATTAGAAAACGCGCATCCCCTTGGCCGATGCTCACTCGGAGTAGGCCTGCACGAAAAGGATCGGAATGAAGAAATCACACGCGGACCGCGATAAATTTACGGATGTCCAATTTACATTCTCAGCAGGACTGCTAGAAGGATCGAACAGTGTAGAGTCCACCGAAGTTCCAACGCGAACTCGAGACCAGTGTATCTGATAACTAATCTACATAACACGAGCAGCTAGGCAAACATTTCATTGCTGCTGCTACGCGACTAGTAACAGATTAATGTTCCCTTTGGCTGGCTCTTGTCAGGTAAATCGTGCACGGTGCTACGTAATTTTAGTGCTGGTTTTCGTTCGTTCGAAAGCGACGCGGAAACGACGATCGAACCCGATTCGAGGCCGTATTAGCATTCCTGCCCACCGCGACAAGCGTGGGCAACAAATTATTAATTGGGGTACAAGGGGCGGCCAGGGCGAGGCGATAAGACAGCGACACGGGTGTTTGGTAATTAGCGAACGATAATTCCGTACGGTCCCGGTTGTGAAAGGGGCACGGAAAGATTTGTAGGAGGTGAAATTCGCCGTTTCCAGTAATTACGATTCTGTTAGAAGCTACTACGCGATGAGATTAACGGACAGATGTACGACAATTGAATGGCGAATAACGGTCGGAAACATCGAAGCCCTTTGTTAGAGAAACAAGGCATTAGTTCGTGAAACCAGGTTTTACATTTCGTTGTTTATTATTTCGTTTCTGCATATCAACGGCGCAATTTTCAGCGAATTGACTAGCACGATGCTCGAATTCCATTTCACACTTTCTATTAAAACGATAACAGAGTCTTCGTATTGCAATCCTGACGGGCAATTAAACGTCGCACAGCGAACAAGGTGGAAATTACAGTAACGATAAACGAGAGCGTAAAACGAAGGCGATGTGCTTCTGAAAATATTAATACCCGGCCGGTACCTTAATAAACATTTCCCAGCGGCGACCCGGTGCAGGTTCTTTAATAAACTTTCCTTTCCGATTAAACATTTTCCCGGGAGCGGGACGTTCGAGGCCCGCGACTGAATATAAACGCGAACAATCTGAATTTATTAACGTTTCCGCACGTAAATTTATTCAGAAGGCGGTAATGTATATATGTATTTTTACGTTGCCGGCTATTTCGAGACGAGTCCAGGCTACAAGACAACATTTCACTGCAGACGACACTTCGTAACAAACTTCTGATCAGATCTAAAAACGAAGCGTAAGCGCGGCAAAAGATCCGTATCTGATGGCTTGAATTTATCCAACAAGCTGTAAAACTTCGCCACGAATACCATGCCAGGTTGTTGTTAACAAGTTACTGGCGAGGGGTTGCACGTAGCGCGAATCAAAGATCGAGTGGACACACTGTTTCGTGGTTCACGCATCAACCCCTTTTGTAAAGCGATTTTTTTTCAGAAAGGTCACGCGTTTTAGATTACCCTAATGGCGTCGAAGAGTAATATCTGAACGCGTAGCGAATGTCGCGGTTCATCGTCATTGAAATCATTTTTGAAGTCGAAGATTCAATAGGGATGCTAACAGAGGGTTGAAATTCCACCACTGAACACTTGCGAATTTTTACTATTATTCTAATTGGTCGTAGTTAAAAGTTGATGAAATGCGTTGTCCGATTAATTTAATTGATTTTAATCGATAGGCCATGCGAAGAATTGACGAGGGTTGATTATCAATCAGCAATTGGTCAGCTTCTGATCGACTCGTCAAATGTATTTTACCAATTGTTTAATCTTTCATTGTTTATCCGTTCGTCATGTTCCAAGCGAATATACCAGAAATAAATAATATAGATAAATACAAAATTAATTAAATCCCTCGTTCGTATCGGTTATTTTGATCTATAGCCAGAAGGATCGAACGGCTTTTAATTTCGAGCGATCGATCATAAATGATCATAACATTTTTCGAGCAACCAGCATCAATATACATTTCGGTCGCGTATCGGGGGACATTGTATCGACGAGAACATGTTACTCGAACGATTCCTCTTCCCGCTCGACCGGTGTACAATATGTATCGTCGGCTTGCTCGCTTTTCCACACTCCTAAAGGATCGTGTCATAATAACAGGTTTGGCGCATCGTAATTCCATGATAATAAGCCTGCGAAAGCTGGCCACCATATTGATCCGACCGATCGACCGTGAAATTCTAACTCAATTACGAGGATTTCGCTCAACGGCGAACCGTAAAAATCGTGACGCCAGCATGGCTCATAAATTATAGTTATTAAACCGATGTTGGGAGGCAAATGTTGGTTAAGGGAAACATCGATTCAATGTAGGATCCTGTACATACATAAGTTCAATTAGCAATATATCGGTTTCATGCTGAATCGATTAGAATATTGACTTACGCGGACGCACTCGGTGCTCCAATGAACAAAGGGTGTTTTAACACAGCGAGGAGGTGAAAGGAGGCTGGCTTCGCAATGAAATAAAATGATAGTTTATTATAGTTTGTTACTAGCACTTCGGGGAACAAATTTATCTCGCGATATATCTAATCACAATCCATGTTGAAGGCGGATAATATATTGTTCTCTTTGAGTGGATTATATATGCGTTACAGCAGCACTCTGATTTTGTGTTAGTATACAGAAGCTGTTTGACATATTGAGAAATTTAGCAATAAATATTTGTAGTCGGTGTGTTAAGTGTACCTAATGGGAAGGATACACATATAGCAGTGTAATCGAATTGTTTATTAAATAGTCCAATGCGAGAACAACTTATTCTCATTATTCATTAATTCGTCGTGTAATAGTTCAATAATTTACAGTACTATCAGAGGTGGAAGATGTCTTTTATTAGGGTTTAAGTTTTTATTGCTATCTAAGTGAAACGTTAATAGTTGTGTCTTTGAAATCGTGGGTGTGAATGATAAATGCGAACCTAGGTACGGACACGTTTCGTCAAAGTGTTATCTACATTGGAAATGAATTTCTATGAAAGTCACGAGAACGTGATAATTCGTTTGTTCCCATAGGACCCGTGACACTTAGCATTGTAATTCCCATGAACTACGTGGCACTTAACACGTCCATTTCGACACGTTACATAATGGTCTATACGAATCATATGACAGAAAGATGTATCACGTATTCCCTTCCGATGAATCATTAATTGATTACAATTAGAGCACATTATTTATGGGCTTTGCCACTCTGTTACGCTGTTAAGATTGCTTGACTAATTACGATTCGGATAATTCCTGTATTTTAATCAATTGTCAAGCTTAAAATAAAGAGTACACTAACTTTTTGTCCACTTCATTGGAAACGTCGATAGCCACACTACTTGACTACATAAAATCTATGACGAACATATCCATGGAATGTTCAAGTTCGTGGCAAGAAAAAGGAAGAAATGGAACACACATAGAAGCACCTTTTTCTTAATCACTTCTGCTCATTTTACATCAACGCACTCCTATAATTTCCCCCCACTATCTTGCACAACTTTCAACAGAGAATTGAACCAAAGTCCCGGCAAACTAGAAAGCGCTGTCCATTTCAAACCATATACATATAATCAAAATATTATAATCACGCGTCAAAGAGTTTCGCTTTTACGCAAGAGTTTGCCCAACAGCCAGAACCCGAGCCACATATTTACCCTCTAAAATATGAAATTATAGTTCTTCCATCGGATCAATTTCGGCCCTCGAGACCCTATAAATAATAATTATCTCCAAACGAGGAACGTGTGAATCGCTTAATCAAGGGGAGGCTGGGCACAGAAGCGACACGAATAGGCCGTACAGTGTCTTTGAAGGATTATACAATCCCATTTATAAATTCTTCCGTGATAATCGCGAGCGTGTAGCCTCGTATCGCCCCGGGTGAAACGCGAGAGTTCAAGGGTGTCCGGCATGAAATTCTGGCGTAATTACGAGTGCCTCTCCCACAGAAAACACATAATTATACTTTTGGGTGAGAAGGAGCACTGTGCTCGAAGGAACATCTCTTGACACATCCCATAGAACTGTACACGCTCACGAAAATAAGAGATCCGGTGGTTCCTTAGCCCGATGGTTCGTACAAGGTGGCCGTATTAAAGTTGGCCGTAAATCGATGCTTCCATTGTTGTTTTTAATACGGCGGCATGTTATAGTTTTCATATTGTATTTATTGATTAGAGCTGACCGGAGCTGACGCCAGATCCTCTTATTGGCTTTGTTTCATGGCGATTGAAATAATGAGGTTGAACTTACGAACGTTAACATACGTTTAAGGTGAAAGCGGCCGTTAGGTGTTTGTTTTACAGTGGCAACTTTCCGCCTTGTCAGTGTTTGTTAATGTTGAGTGCGCGGTATGTGAAAAGTAATGATTGAGAAGTAGAATTTATAGAGCGGTGTTTAGTTTTCATTTGCAATGATTTATCGTTGCAGATTGCGGTGGATATTTCGAGTGAAGGAAAAATGTAGAAACGTCGGATACAGGTCGATGGCTCTGGACATTCAATTTATTTTTATGCACTTCCGTTTAATTGCATAAATACTTCCTTTTTTTATAGTATAGACAAATGGTCAGAACAGCCGAAAGTATTTCTTTGAAAATCGTTCTCCTTGTAGCTTAGATTTTTTTATTGGGCGCCTGTTCATGTTTGCTAGAAGATATAATTTTTGTATAACCGCAGGAACTGATTTGAAACCTGGATGTAAAATTCTTTCCTGCATTTTCATCGACTCATTACAGCAATATATTTTATATTGTGTTCACCCTTCCTTTATCACTCCATTTATTTCGTGCACTCTCTTCGCGAAGTTAATTTGATACATAAAATCGTATGTAGTGGATATAATTGTGTGTAGCTTACGCACTAATGGACAACCAGTTCTCGTATTTGTCCTCTCAGCATAACACATTTATTCCACTGTCGTGCCTTTTTTATTAAATAATAAATGCAACGCACGTCCAATAAATCACATCAGTTAGCATGTAATTGACGCTGATCGGATAATCGAACGGTCGTTTAAACGCTGATCCGACAATCGCATATTCACATTAACATTGTATTCAAATAAAATCGATGTCTCTCTGTCAATCATTCTATTGGCCACCAAATGAAGCATCGATACCATACGCATCGGATGAACCGATCAGCTCCAACAGCTATAAACGGATTCATATTCTTCCCCCGAATAATCATTTTAAATCGTTCCAGGAAAATTACTTCGCACGAGAAAAATTACATAAACCGATCATCCCTGTTAGCAATCCCGACTAAATACTTTGAGTGGTCGAATGCCAATTGAATGTTTAACGTAATTGCAAAAGAAACATGATAGATAAATAAGGATCAATTTAATTCTGCTCTGAATGACAATTGTTTTAAACAACCACAGTGAATCGTCAACCTCAATCTTGTCTCGAATGAATTAGAATTTCCTATTGGAGTAGCTGCAGTTCAAATTAGATTTTTGTGCCAGCTTTAAAGAATCATTTTAAACAGGCGGGGTCGACTACAGTCTGCCTTCAAAGAAATTTATAATTACCAATTGGGTGAATATTAAAAAACGTGATACTTATTTTATTTAACGAAAAACCGAGACCCTTTCGACGACAACAATCGAATTGGATTCGACTTTCGAACACATTACTGTGAAACGTGGAAGCGCATTTAAAAGTCACTCGTCACTCAATCAATCGATTACGAAATTAAGAAACTAACATAATATGTACTAAGCAAATTTTAAGGATATAGAATACTCGAAGGAAATTATGAATATAATGAAAGCGCGTTAACCTGTTTCTACGAGCTCGCGTTACCTTATAATTAAAATATCTATATCTGTCCTAACCATCAACCCACCGGTTGAATGGTAATTAAAGCGAGGCAAAAAATCGATCTCTGACCACCCTAATAATTCTATACTATTTTTATAATTATTACTTTGCACCTCTATTCTAATTTATACATGTATGATATATTTCTGACACGGGCGACATTCATTAATCAACGGCCACAGGTAAATGGAGGCATGTGTAAAAATTCGACGTACGAGGAGAATGAGAAGTATTGGTGACAAGCCGCTTATCGTGACCAATAGAGGGAGGACTTAAATAGTCCGGAGGTTTAATTTTTAATGAAAACAGAAATATTTAAGGTCATATAAATGCAAATTACTGTTACAATAAAACGACGATTCCTTGACGCAGGTAATCCACGATATTTCTTCGGTACATCCAAACGGGATCGATAGAAATTTAACATAAACAGTAACGCGAATAATTAAAACGAACCTTATTTATTATCATTTACCTTTCAATACGAACTGCACAATGAATTATATAAACGTTATATACGAATTACAAATATCGTATATGTACCTATTGCAGATTATGCTGGTACCATAATCCTCATTTGTAATCGACCCTGACTGGATCGAGAGTTAAACATTATTCAAAAGAAACTCTTCAAAACTCGAGGAGTGCCAAAGCGTGCTTAATCCTTCATTCCCGGATTGACTAGGGACACGGCGATGCGAAACGCATCTTGATTTCTTACAGCACATCGAATAGCCCATCCTGGTGACGACGTAAAATCTAAATGACACCTGGGCGAACGTGTACACGGAACGTATACACCTTCTGCGAATGCGATTTCTTTTAAACGCGAACAGCCTTCAATAAATCCAGTTCCGCTACGTTTCTTCTGTCACTTTATTAGCAGCCGAGGAGCGAATGATCGGGCATAAGTCGTATAATTTAAATTATTGCAGCACCGGCGTATTATTAAGAAAGGCAGGGATAAGGGGAACGAATTGTACGACTGATATACGATAGCCTGATACCAGTATGGAATATCTATCCCCGACGATTCTTTTCATTAAAAATACAGATTTAAGGAGGATGCATCTGGTTAAGCAGGTGGATCGGCTGCCGGCGCGGGGAACTTTTCATGGAAACGCGAGGCCTGAATTGAAAAGGCAAAGGTGCATTTTCATTTCTAATACCCGACATTGGCGTCGGCCCTATCCGGTCGTAATAGTAGTTTTTGATTCGGGTTTTCGATTATGTAATACAGCCTGAAATTATATTCTTCTGGATTTCGCTGGTTACTGGCCGAGATTAGACTCTTTTAATGCGCGGTAGGGTATAATTCAACAATGTAGTGATTAGGGAATCTCGTCGGATCTTTTTCGCCACTGTTTGGAAAAATATTCGCGAACACGTGGGAAGTATAATTTCACGGATGATTCTTTGAGTTCTCTGCAATTTTCCGCGCTTCCCGCCGGACTTTCATTGCCTTCTTTTACGTTTTGAGAGTAATTATCTTCTGCAGAATAGAAATACGCGACGATTCATAGGAAGTCGTCGTTGGCTCGAATTTAAGTCATTTCATTAGTCGTAACTGATGTACAGTGGGCAAACGAGGTGTTCATACAGTTCATTAGTTTTACTTACAACTTCATTATTTCGGTGTCGCCAAAACCTTGGCGTTAAGACAATTATTCCTAAAAGAATACACACGCGTGCGAAGCACATCTATTACAGTTTGGAATAATGTATATTGTTTTAGGAATAATTGCCTTCAAGCTAAACCTACCCAGACGTATACCCAGTTTTACCGCGACTATTTCATATTTTGTATAATATAGGAAAAAGATAATAGCCAATTTAACAGTGAAAAACAATATAGTTTCTTTTATTTAGAAATAAGTAATGTATATATTTAATTCTTCTGCCCCGCATTTTTCACAGATTACAGGCTCTTCGATTGCACATTGCAAATTTTGCAAACGGTCGTTTGACCGGTCGTGGTAGTCACCAACATTCTGGTGACACGAAAATAATGAAGTTGCGAGTGAAACTAATGCACTGCGTGAATACCTTTTTGGCCCACCGTTACGTCCGTAAAACAAAGCAATCCCCCAAGAACATTCACTTTCTCGCTTACCCTCGATCGTCACGCCATTGCTACTTGCTCAACCGTCGGGTAGCACTGAGCCGAAAGGATCGTCGTATCCAATACGTCGAAGCAATTCCAATTTATCGAATTCCATGTCCCGGTTCGCAATGCAAGAACCAAACGCTCCAAAACAATATCATCCTCGGCGACGACTACCTGTTCTGTCCTCCTTGCAATTAATTAAAGGGCGTCCTGATCCACGCATAATAACTCGAACGACGAAACGCGCGTTACAGCGATGCCTGGACTCGCGAGTTGATTCAAGGCTGAAGTGAAATATCGCGGACGAGATTGAAACTAACGACGCGCGTGTGTTCCACCGTGGAGATAAAATCAACGAAATAGAAAACGCGCACCGCCATGGGCAGAGGTTCTTTTCTGGGACACTGCGGCGTTCAATCGACAGCCACGGGGAGGAAAACGCTCCGGAATGCGGGAGCGACGGTGGTTCAGAGCGAGAGGGCGAGCCGTCTGATTATCGGTCTGACTGGAGCATGCAAATGGAATACATACTCGCCAGAAACGAGATGAAGTCTTGCGAACAGGTATTGCTTTAGGTCGAGAATAGAGCTGAAGGCCGTTTGAATGCCGGCTACATCCTGCGGCTCGCGCGATTTCACGTGGATAGAATTTGTTCTGGTCGCGTGCTCGCGTTATTTTAAATGAACGGCTGGACTTCCTTTTGGCGATGCGCTGGGTGAAACGTGTGGCCTAGCAGCGTTTGGCATGGAAAAGATGTTTCGAATTTAACGGAGAATGATTTTGAGAATTAATTATCCCACAATCTAATGCTTCGTTTATTTTCTGTTAGATTTTTTACATTGTTAAATATATCTTAATATAGAGATTTTAGTGGGGGAAAATATCCAGGTGGAGAAATGACTGGCATTGTTTAACTGTTTGTAATAACATAGGTATGGTGTTGACAGGAATACTGTGGTCCCTCATTGTAGAGTAGAATATATTATGTTTACGTGATTCTACCCTGTATTGTTCGGAAAGCTATATTGTTGAAAATTTTGTTTTAGAAGTATTGCCTTCTTCTATTGATATTCAGAAAACATCAGTTACAGTTGATTATTCAATATATCGTATAAAATATGCTTCTGCATTGAAATTTAGAAATGTCTCTTCTGTAAACAACGATTTGTCGCACAAATTCTTTATCGTAACAAAAAGTTTCTATGTAATATATGTACTTCGCACATGCGTCTAATATTTCACACATCTAATTATAACCGCGTTCGTTAATCGATTGCTAATTACCCAGCTATTATAAAGGTAAACGTCAAGTCGCGTTTATCGCGGACCATTTCTACTTCAATATACATTTACGCATCGCTTAATCTTTACATTCTCTTCATTATTTCATTTACTTCCCGTAAATTTTTCAGCAGAACACTTCATCTCCCCTTTCATTGACCATTTCTATTCTCGTTATCCGCGGAGGGACAGTTCTCGGAACGGTAATTTGTAATCCGCATCCCTCGCAGCATCCTCCCTATTTATTGATCTCCGAGAACGATTTGTAAGATACAATCTGCAACCCGGTGGATCATTTTTTACCCTCCTCATTAAGGCGATGATTTCGCAGGAAAACCAGATCTTATCCGGCAATTTTTCCATCGAATTGTTCTGCTCCCAGCGTTCACCACCAATCAACAACCTTCGAGATAAAAGCATCGTGCCGGGGCGTATCAACACTCGACGCATCCTTCAATATTTAATTGATAACGGATAGCAACACAGACGGACGAGTTCGAAAAACGCGTTTAATTGACAGCACGGAAAGCAAGCGAACGGGCGTGTAACCATTATCCTTATCGACGATTTAAATGAAGCCCACGATTTTGCTCCCCCCTCCCCAATCAGGCTTGTATCCAACAAACCGTCAAAGCGAGCGTCCCCGGCATAAATAAACAAATCGCCGTTCTAGATCTTGAATGCCGAAGGAATAAATCGGCGCAGTGCGTTCGCGTGTCTGGTTCGTGCCAATAGAACTGGCTTCCGTCGCGTGTTCGCGAACCTGCTTTTTAGAACAGTATACGTGCGGATTTATCAGCGATTGCCTACTCAATTAACCTACGATGACCATTTAACCGTCCCTGCAGAAACATCCACAGAGATCGTGTCGCCTTTCCACCAGGTGGTCCACGATTTTTCTTCCACCTGGCGACTCTGATTAGCTACAGGTGAATGATTATTTAGGATCTCGCTTCCTTTATGCCTAGTATAACGGAGTGAAAAGAAGTTGGAGATAAGATTAGCATTTATTACTTATGGTTGTGCTGTTCGCTTGTGCACGCTCGACTATGGACTTGCTAGGGGAAACATTGTGCGTGTACAATGTCTACATTAATTTGAATGTCGGTGATTTTAATCAAATTTATATTATTCCTTGTATTATCAAGTAATTGTACTATTTTTTTTTTTCATTCGGAGGGGGTCGATCGATAAGCGTTCCTCGTTACTCCGACAAAGCGACGAAATATATTATTCGAACCGAATAATAAACGAGAAGTTATTGTTCTGCGTGCATAATATGACTCTGAAAGTTGGAATTAATTACGATGTAAACGATAATCCAACTGTCTCGATCGTAACAATTCAATTTCACCGCTCCGACCTCGTAGATCCGTTCCAAAAAATATTTGCGGAACGTGCAAGCTCGCGCCTGTCATTTTCCCATGAAACTATTAACATCCGCCCAATTATTGCGCCGATAATAAAGTGATCAGTGCAATAGCGGTGATCCTTGCGCCCTTCCAACATAATTCCCGTCCACCCTAAGCCATAAAACCAAACCACCGGACTGGTTCGTTTCGTCGAATTGCCGCCGCTTTCCGCAGTCAACGTTGAACAGGCGTGTCGAACACGTTTCTGGTCCCTATTTTCGCGACGAGACACAGACGACTGTCGAGGTTTTTTTTTCTTTCCATCCCTGTACAGGAAGTCACAGAGGCGAGTCGTGTACAACTGGCTTCCGCCGGTCTCGCTCGCGGAGTCGGCTTCTTTTTCTGGTTTAAATCGGGGTCAATTCGAAAGTTAAACGAACTCTGGCGTGTCGCAGATCACCGAAATCCCGATTTAGAAAGGGGCGAGGGTCGGTGCGTTTGATGACGCGTGTTCAGCTTGGTAGTGCCTAAATGTTCACCAGTTACTAGGCATGCTACGCGTCCCTTCGACGCGGTAGGGACGAATTAAAGTCTAATTAGATGGGAGTGGACCAAGATTTGCCCGGGACCCTCGAAGTGCTGGGTAATTTAATTCCTAGGTGAACGATTTAATCCTTACAATTACGCGCACCGGTTTTTCTAATATACAAAATGTGATAGTATGCTTTCGGAAGATGTTATCTAATGTTTATTGTTGTTGCTTATTATAGCCATCACGGACCGCCCGGGGACACGTATAAAGACCAAAAAAGTTATTTCTGTTTTAAACTTTCTTGTAGCTATGACCAATAATAATGAGTACACAGACTTCAGTACTGATAGGGTGTCGTTAAGTACAATTGCCCTTAAATACTGTTCGTGTGAGGTAAATTATCGTTAATACTAGATTAGTAATAAATATTGGGTGCCCTGGGGTACCTGGACGCGGTGACTAATATTGATAATAGTATCTATCCTGTGTGGTCAGGGCAATAAGTAGTGGGTTTAGGCTTTCTAATTATCCGGAATGGCAAATGCATTGACACTAATACCTCTGGTGCGGCGGTAGATGTTTTCGATATTGCATGAGAGACTGCGCCCTGTCAAAGTGTCATTTGCGTGGAACAAAGATTGTATATAATCTATTCGTTCCTTCTGCATAGGCAATAAGCTAAGGTACTGGAAATTATCCCTACATAGGTAGCCCCAAGTGAAACCTTTACACTGTAATAGAATCGGTACCGTCGTTCATCGATCATCAAAGAATCGACGCGACCCAGCGGTATGCATATTCTCTACATTCAGCATAAATATTCGTTTTCTATCGCGAGTAAAAGAAAAACCGATATGTAGTATGTATTAAGAAGAAAACGCCTTTTCCTCCTCGCTTCCGCTTGTCTCTCCGCCCTTTCACTCAGGTCCCGTTCTTCTGGCCGCCACAGCCGAGGTATAAGTTACTTTCCCTTTTTTCTTTTACAGTGTCCGCCGCCAGCATTAAGACGGCCGACTTTTTTTTGCGTAGAAGCAGGTTTGCAAGTTGCACTTTGCACGTGCAGGGTCATCGTTACGTCCATACGCCCCGTCGCCTCCCTCGTTCAATTACTCGATAATACCGGCGCGAGCGATAACAACGGACGATACAAGCTCGAGTCTCATCCCTGTTGCGAGCAGCCCGAGTCTCGATCGGACCCGGAATCCACGACAAACGTTTTACGATCGCGAAGATGCAGGCCGGCGTTGATCGTTCTCAGCTTTCGAACTTGATCACTGTACACGGTGTGGCTTGGTTGTCGCGGCGTATTATCGTGGAACGTGTAGCTTATTGATAATACGGTGTGCATAAGAAGCGTGCGCGCCGTAGTTTCTGCGGCTGCTGAGGAAGCGAAAATGTGACAGTCGCTTGGAAACTTTTGTTGCGTTCACAGTACTGGGTCGATGACAATAATTCTGGTGATTCACGCCAGGTACTATTGTTACGTAAAGTTTTGATACTGAGATTTCAGCGTTGGGAATTCGACAACTTGTTACACGAGCTTTAAATACGATTAGGTTTATGTGTATGTGTGTGTATTTAATGCTGCATGGCAATGCTTCCAAATCGCCATCACGTTGCAACGAAATATAAAGCTGAATTGAAACATGGAAAATCTCACAATCACAAAGTGTGGTAATATTATACCTACTTTGAAAGTCGTAAAAATAAGAAAGTATTTCAAAATAAAAATGTTACGTAGGTCTAGAAAAGGAAATAAACTAATAATTGCTAGTTTCATTCTTAAAAATATATTTTTCCTCAATCTGAAGGTCCTAAATCTATTTAGCATTCGGATAAATCAAAATTGAAGAGGGTAATTAAGAGGGGAAAGAAGAGAGAACGCAGTGTATTAAAAAAACATTAAAAAATTTGGCCTAGTATTATAATGGATTTATTTGTAGTTTCACAGAATCGTATCTGGCTCTGTTACAAACATTTCCGGAGGAGTGACTGTTGTTCAATGGGAGCTAAACGTGTGAAATACTGTTGGTTGGAATGGAATGTGTCAAGATTCGCGGATGAAAGATTTGGAAGTGTTTACATGGGTTAGTGGATCTTTAGTAAACGATATGGGTATGTTAGTATATCTGTTGGTAGATGTTAATTCGTTATTGACATACTTTAGTAAGTTACAAGAGTGAGGAATTCAAAGCATGCTGTCTTGGTGACGTTCAGGAAAGATCGTGGTGATATTATGGGAATATTTTGAAATAAAGGTGATAATAATTTATAGGTATCAGATTCGTAATAATAAATAAAAATAATTTTGTGGTATGTCAGAAATCTGAACTTTTTTTAATTGCATCTACTTATTATTCTATTTCTACCCAATTTCGTTAATACTGAACGAAATTCCTGAAATATTTGAATTATTTGAAATATTTGATAAATATACATATGAAAGTGCACGTACTTGAGCTAAATATTTAATCAAATATTACGTTTAATATAGATACCAATATCTTAAATTCAATAGTAAAGTTTGATTAAATAATAGATAATATTATAATCAAATAAACAAAAAACATATTTTTTTTTAAATAATACAACAGGTCCTCAAGTGACATCAGAATTATCTGAAAAAATGCAGGCAGACGTTTACACCGTCTTCTTAATTGAACTCAAACATTAAACATTTTTAATTTAACGCCTAATCTACAATAGCAAAAGCTAATTATCGCAGTACAATCTGTGCATCAAAAATTTCACATTACATAAACATCGTCACACTCTCGAAATCGATTCTATTCAAATTCGTAATTTCCTCAATCATGCGAAATTAGCGTTTCAACGAAATATTACTATAAAAGTATCCATCTCATATTCAACCAGTCAATTACCAAACAGGATAAAAGTTCCAAATAGAACGGAGAACTATATTGAATCCTTGACCGCCAGGCTACATTACAGCCGCGTTATGGCCACTAAATATAGTAATATAAATATTAATTTGTACCTTAATCTATAGCCGTTAAGTACAGTTCTCAGTCGCGTCATCCCGTCATGGCCATTAATGGTGTATTCAAGCGTTACTGTCAGAACTGTGACCATCTTCCTTTGCACACTTTCGCAAATGCTTCTCGAGTAAATTAAGTTAAGGACACATTATTGCGCTATCTTGTGAACTACGATTTCCATGCTGCACGCTGCGTGTCCCCGCAAAGAGCGAGTCCAGTGCGTGAATTAATGTCTCGAAAGCAACAAAATTGGGATCACAGTTCATACGTAACTTGCAGCGACAAGATATTATGACATACGGTACCATTTATCTTGCACGCGCGAGTACAATTTGGATCCTTTCAGTTAACAGCGAAACCTCGAGCCGGCGCTTTGGGAATTCAAGCGCGATAAAAATTAATTATCGCTGGCACGCGTGCTTATTTGAATAATTAATGTTATCTGCATAAATCAGCGCGGCATTGGGATTCATTTCAAACGTGACGTGTGCCTCATGAATTGAATTATAATGAATTCCTCCGCGTATCCCACATTATAGTTGGCACGTCGCAAATTTAATTATCATTGAAATCATCAGCCGACGAAGTTTTGCTGGTCGATGCGTTTTACGGTTGGTATTCCGTGATAGCAAGTGTTTATAATGTCAGTGCTCGCTGGATTCAATAATTGATAATACAGAAATTCAGCATCGATCAACGTTAATCTCGAATACGATTTTATTATGGTTATCGACTGGCAAGTAATATCCAGCGAATTGAACAGCAATTAAGACCTGTCATTCCTCGTTCACTGCGGCTCCTCCGCATCCAAGATGTCGAATCATCAATTCCTATCGCTCTAAAAACACTCCTTTTGAAAATTAAAAAAAAAACCAAAAGTAAATCGATTTCTTCTACAGAACAAGAGTATTGATATCTCGCGCATTAAAATCTACAAACACTATTGAACAGAAGGAAATAAAAGAAATTTTCTTCGAAGTACCATTTCGTTTTCACATTTCAACTAGGAAGATACCTTTCAGCCGCAAGTTAGCCAGATCGATTAACTCCACCTTTGAATTTTTCTAAATTTTATCGTCAAAGCGGTTCACTCTTAACTCTCTATATTTCAAATAAATTTCCTTATTTTTCTATTACGGAGTTAACCGATTCGGGCAATGACCAGCTCATTTGTCAACGTCAAACGCTACTATTCAAAAAAACATACACGCCTCACGGTTCACAATTCTCCGACCAATTTTCACCGCGTGTTCCACCATTCCTGCGCCGAGCAATCATAACTCCCCTATCCTCTCCGCTCAACTAATTGCACATTATCACCTCGACCGTTTTGCCATGGCGCAAAGTGCCTAAGCTCGCCCTTTAACACGATTCAGCTGGTGTCGAGGCGTTACACGCCAGGGTTGCGCGTAACGACGCGTAAAAGCGGTTACTTTGGCTTTCACGACGGCTCGTGCTGCGAGTGAAGAAGGTTCAACCTCTTGACAACCGCGAGCGCACCAGTGGGCACTCTAAACGTGATCGCGGTCGAAATAACTGCGCTGATAGGAGACATAGATTATAATTGCGTTCGCCGGAACGATATGTCAGATCGGTGAAATTAATAGGGAAGCATGTTTCAGTCCTCTGGAGCGGCAATTTGATAAAAATATATGGCAGAGAATAGAAGCTCCAAAGCCTTGCGTTCGATTTTGAACTTAAGAGAAATATGATAAAATAAATGAACTTTGTAACGTAATGAGTCATTGATCTGAAAAGTTTTATTTTTAACTCAATCGCAATTACACTTTGCATACTGCTCGATATTTCGCAATATACAGATATTTTCGTTTAATCATTTGTCGAAGTTTGATCACTGCAATTTTATTTTCGTCGAAAAATGATTTTATCTAGGAAATGTTCGCACAGATTTATAGGTCCCAAGAAACGGAACAACTTTTATTTCTACCACTTGCGTAGAACAGTACGCTCGGGTGAAATGGTCGATTTTCCCCTTACGGTAAAAAACGGACAGCTAAATTCTTAGTCAGGCAAAATGAACGCTTGCGCCATGTTTCATCAAAATTCCCCATCAAACTTTTTCTTATATTTCCCACGTAGAATCCATCCCCTGTCCGATTCTGCTACGATTTACCGCCCCGCCCTGTACAAACACCCAGCCTAATAATGATTCAAGGAATTCCGTCGTCGATAGGTTAACGAATCGTCGCAAGAACTCGTTGGAGGACGTGTTACTTTGGTTACTCAGGTGGCGAACGGAACCGCGGGACCGGCAATTGTTTAGCCGTGGCCGAAGATAAAAATAATGACGGGGCGGTACGTGTTTCGACGTGCGTCCACGTAAATCAGACGGCCAGAAGCTCTCGGGCAGAGGAGTGGGCCGAGACAACGATAAGATCTCTTTGGTACCTTCGCCACAGACGAAACGAGCCACGGACCGGCTAATTATCTTAAATACTTAATTTGTACGCGGGGAATCCGAGGCTTTCCCGTGGAACGATTGCGCTTCGCTCGCTACTTCTCAGTGCCCGCTTTTTGATTTCCCCTTGCCCGTTTGAATGGAAGGAAGAAAGGGGGGAGGGGGAGAAATTGCGAAATGAAACGGTAAAATTGCAACCGGTCTGCGTCAACAGACGAGGAGGCACCCGCAATTATTTTGAGTATTACGTGTCACGCGCGTCTCGTCGGTGTTTCGCCGGATTGTTAACCGTGGCTGGCTTTCCCCGTTTCAGTTAGTTCCGTTTCTCTCGGGTTAATTCGACTCCTTCGGAATGCTGTTCGTAAGGCACGCTTTTGGTGCAACAACCTCTGAATAATGCGCGATCGTTGGGTGTTACGCCGTTGTGGCAACTTGGTTCCCTTCGGAGCGATCCTGTTTTGTTGTTTCTGCTAATGACGCCGTTGAGAGAAAACTTTGTTACAGGTGCATGCGCGGAATTTTTTAATGGACGGGCCGTGATCTTCGTGAATCTAAATTGGACCGGAATTAGACGGGCGTTTTAGATAACGCGAGAGTCATAATTTAAACAGTGGCGTACTGATTGCGTTTGAACAGTTAATTGTACGATTTCACAGCGATAAAGGTATTTCAGATTTTAATTGTCCTGGAATGCAGTGGCACGCTGGGTCGTATTGCATATACATACGTAGTAGCGCAAACGTTCTTCGCTGTAATTGTGATAAAGTTTTAGCTAGCTTGAATAACCCTTTACTGCTGTGATAAGATAGAATCACGGTAACTTTGTGGTGGGTCTTTTTATTTAAAATTCCGAAACACGTGTATAATGTTATTTGCAAAGCTAATTAATGACTGCAGATACATCTAGAGCTATCTGTTGATTGGGAGCAAAACTGTAACGACTTGTCTAACGTCGGGACTTTTCTAACTCCTGGATCCGCGCAGTAGTAGTTAAGGGTTGAACTTAATGTCGCTTAATTAAATCTCCATTCAATTTATTTACTTTAGGCGAACCGCTCAACCGAAATTTGATTTCAAGTTACCTCACGAGAAGTAAATACATCTGGCAACTCTATATATAGCCTTCACTTAACTAAACTGTCCTCTGCGTAGCGTCCAAATTCAATTGAGCAATCGGAGCTTGAAATTTTCTCAAATCAGCGACGCATCTGTGCCGCAATCACAAATTTCCCCGACCGACCGAGCCTCTCAAAACGCCCAGATACCTTTTCCTCCCGATGACCCACGGTCGGAGGAAAAAGGTCAAGGAACACAGTTCGACGAGCGACTCGGCCCACGCGATCGACGCATCGAAATCAGAATTTCTCCAACCTGACGAGACGCGGGACGACTCACTTATCGCGGCAGGAAGTAGGCATGCATAAATTAACGCAAGAAGGGGCGAGCAGAGATTCAGATAGGGAGGACCGGAGAGATTATGGCGCTCGTGAGCACCGAGAAGAACTTCAGTCGCGAGACTTGCGGCCAAGGATCTCCAAGGCCCAATAAAACGGAATGCATGAAATAAATATCGACCACGGCGATAAACCTATCCTCCCCTTTCCTCCATGGACTTCTTCTTGCGTCGCGTTTCCGTCGTCCTTTGTGGAAACCTCTTCATCCGTCGCTGTCGGGCCCTAACAAAGAGCCCGAGCTGGAGCTAGAGGCTGGCGATAAAAACGCTGTAATAGGTGTAACACAACCGGCAAGATCCCCGTGGCCGAGCGTCCGCTCGAAGATAACGAGTCGATGCCACGAGAACGGCCATTAATGCCACCGACGCGATGTTCCCGGATGAAAATCGCCGAATAACCGGATTACGTTATCGTGTTCCAGTCGCCAGGATCGCTGCTCGACGAAACGAGCCGGCCAATTGCTGCGTGGGCGATTTTTAACGTATCGTTTGCTTCCTTTCCTCTGATTTCACCTCGACTTTAAGCTCGCATGCGCGAGTTGTAAGCGAGGATTTTAGGTTTCCGGAATTTCTTGGCCAGAAGGGGAATGCGTTACTTTGTTCACGGGGGTGTTCGGTAAACGTTTTACGGCGAATCAACGATTCTGCAGTAGAAGGAAGGAACTTCGAACGGTTTCTGGGCTGAATATATTTCAGTATGCGGCTAGGAATCATTCTCCCCCGATGTTTCGGGCATGATGGAAATTATAAATTGTACTCCCCTTAATAAGAAAATCAGCTTTTTTCTACAAGTTTGAACCTTTGATTCATCCGACGCATCGTATAAAATACACCAAGTATGCGTTTGAAAGATTCATTTCGAAAACAATACTTTGCAAAAGTGAAATGAAAGGAAGGTCGAAAATTTGATTTCTAATTCAAGTGCATTGAACACATGACGTATTCACCAAACTAAATGATCAGCATTGTACTGAACCAAATATCAATTAAAATCCCGAACAATGAAAAACAAATATGCTTATTTCATTCACTATTTACTGTTTATAAAAATGTGCACTTCACGCTGCGTTGCACGCGACGCATCGCCTACGGCCAACGGTAAAAAAAAAAATCGGGGAACCCCCTTCGAAAATCCTTGCTCGTAAGAAGAGTCAGTAGGGTCCTGATCACCTCCTGATGGGTACATCACAGGGGCGTGGTGAAAGGGAGACAAAAGGCCACGAGTGAAAAGCTGATGGGGTGAGTGAAACCACGTCAAACGGCAGCGGGGGGTTGTTCCGTGAGGGTCGGTCTGCTTTCAAGTTTAATTGGCTGTTGGTCTTATCGACCATGGTGTCACATAAATATGTCTGCCGGTGTCTGACTCGCGTCTCGCCAACGGTGAATGGTCCTCCCCGAGTTTCGTCTCTGTCCACAGAGGGAGATCCGCCTTTACAAGGCACATGTGGATTTCCCATGGGACGATGGTCGATGGAAAAACCGTGTACATCGACACCATGACGCTTCCTTTTCGGGCCTCGAAGTTGTCGGTGTTCCACGTTGCAAGGCCTACCGCGTGTAGCGCGGGTCGTTTTGATCGGTGAACCTCTTTTTTTTTCATTACGAATTATGAGGCAGGAAGACATGGAAAAGGAGGATGCCTCTTTGCAGCGGTTATCGGCTTCACTTTCGGGCCATCTTGCGTTACAGGAACGTCAACGTCGTCGATTGAGATTAATATTAACACGGATCTGATACACAGCCGATAAACGGTTGTATCCGAATGAAGTTGTCTCGCGAGTCCGGATGGGATTGTAGGGGAGGGTAACAACGTTTATGGTGGACGGAAAGGTGACGGAAAGGGGACGAAAATTGGTTTCCTCCGAAATCACGTCCTTAGCGGGATAAGTTGTGAAAAGAATAGGTGGAGACGGTAGTATTTTAAGTTTTTTATGATAGGTGGTTATTAAAGAGACCGTTCAGTTAGCTGCTGTAACTATGGTTCACGATAAATTAGATCTCTTTTTCATCTGCATATCGGTTTCCTAATTTCATTAGGAATTCGAACGACCAATATATTGGGGGCAAATATTGCCAACAGGTGGGCATGAACGTGTCAAGCCTTCGCCGAAGGAAATGTTAAGTTATGTTAATTGAACATTTTTGGAGACACTGTAAAGTTGTTGGTAAATAATATTGAACTTATTTCTTCGAACGTTGAATAACTAATTACTAATTTAAGTGAGTATTCAGTTAAAATTTCAAATTTCTTTACAAACCTAGAAACGTCTTCTCAAAATCATCCGTAATAGTTATGATTGAAAATTTCACAGAGCAGACAATCCATTATAAACAATACTTTCTATTATAAAATACAGGTATTCGAGTTTTAGCTTCTCTCAATGCGCTTTTCCTGTTGCAACCAACAAAATATGAAATATAATTACAAGGGTTTTATACAGCGTATACTGCTTTGGAAAAACACTCCTGCCGTCTATTTTTCTATAACTTTCCCCCGAATGTCTCGCCTTTTCTTTACCCATCTCTATCCGTCTCAATTACGAATATCAATGAAATTTCATCGGAAAACATTCTGGTATGCGGTCATTGTTAGATTAAACCTAGCCCACGATAGTTTTATCAGACACTAATCTGGCTGGATTCCCGTTAAAATTGGACACACTGGTTCCCCGTTTGGCCGATCGTATATCAGCCTCCTGCTCACCGACTCTCGATTCGTCTCTCCAGCTGCTTCCCTCCTTTAGTTTCATGCTCGTGGACGAAGACGCACGTGGTCGTGTCTTCCTCTACCCCCACCTCCTTCCCTTTATCATTCGTGACCACTCGTTACAACATAATTCATGTCGCCGACAGAGGTACAAATATTATGATAGACGATCGTTCCGTGCGTCCGTCGAACCGTCCAGAAAATCGGCACTCGAATGCCCGGCAATTCGTTTCGACTCTTGGAACGTCTGAACTCGGCCATGCTCGTTGATTTTGTCGCAGACATCTTTCCGGGTTTGAAATTGCAATTCCGCGGGGAATTTATTAAGATCATTTGTAGTGATATAAATATTTGTAGACACTTAGGATTTTACAGGCGTAACAGGTTTAATACGAACTTTGGAATAATGCGTTTAATAATACCGTAGATTAAAAGCATTTTCGTATCGTGTACTGGTTGGAAGGTACCACTGTCTATTAACTCATAAACAGTATCTAACTATTAATACACATTACTTCAATCCCCAAAAGGAAACCACTAGGATAGACCATTGAAGACATGAGTTAAAAGAAGTTGATGCAATATTCGTATGAAATGAAATAACGAAGAGAGAAATGAAATGGTTAATCGAATCGAAATAAAAACAGTGCGCTGCGACTAAAACGAATTAACCATATAACATCTCAAAATAAAAATTCAGCTTCGCAATTTCTCCCTAACGTTACCATTACGAAATTGAACGTATCAAAATCAAGATATAATCCACTTATAGCGAATGATATCGTCAAGGGGTGTTGGAAAAAAGTTAAAGACAGACCGAGGGAAGAGTGCAAAAACAAAAATCGGACAAGTCGATGCACTGCATGCGCACGCCGTGCACAGGTAATCTGTCTTGCGAGTCGAAAATCGAGAGTGGAGATGCAGAGAGAGTTGTCCCCGTCCCATTTCGTCTTGTTCAGTGGTGTCTCGAAAGGACGAACTTTCGGGGTCTCATTTGATCTCGTGGTGGCGGTTCGTGGCTCGTGGGTGACCAGTGGGCGTCCAAGGAATGCCCCTAAATAATCCCGTCGGAGGATCCTCCTCCTTAGCCACGTTCGGCCAAAAGTCACATTTACCCTTTTTTGGGGGCGCTGAAGTTTTCGTCCGGCTGCTTTCACCATGGGAAAATGATAGGGAAACGTAGATGGACAGTAACGTCTTATTTCGAGAATGCTTCTGTCTGAGATTTATGAGGATCTGTTCCTTCGAAATTTCCGCCTTTCTTTCTCTCCCTTTCTTTCTTTTTCTCGGGATTAGACGGCGAAGTAACGGTGTCGTTGTGGGTTTGGTGGCTACGCCCAGATGGTCCTTTCTTTTTTACGACATTTTAGGTTTTTTGCGGCATAGCGTGGTCTAATGCTTCGAGATTAGTAAAGATTTGTTGTATTTTGGTTCATGCTGCGTTCAAATTCCGATTATTTTTGAACGGTCGTGCGAATATTGGGGGTAGGATGATGATGCAACATTTTTAACGTTAATCAGCAATTAATATTTATGATAATATTTATAACAATAAAAATTTTTGTTGCAATCCAAAAAGTATATTCGATTTCAGTAAAATAATAGTACTGATTTTATGGCGGATTGGAGGTAATACCATGGACAGCAGTGTCATTACCTCGATGTAATCAATCATACCTCTGGACAGAGAAGCATCACCGAAAATAGTATCAACACTTCTTTACTCATTTTAATTTCCCAATCAAATAATGTTCCTACGTAATTGCATCAATTTTTACTTCCCTTATCTACTTATTTGAATTCCCCCCATAAACGTTTCACACTTCAATATGCATTAAATATACCCATTGTATCAAGCATAAATAATTATTCACACGCTTACCAGTGGCAATGCAATTCAGACCAAATCTCGACGCACAGCACCAGTCATTAAATCAAATCGGGTACTATATAATTCTATACCTGTTACGGATCTGAGAAAAATCTTGCGAATATATCGTTCATAAGTACTTCGAAGAGGCTCACCTACTAATTGGAGGTCGTGGATCGTTCGAGCATCGCGCACAAGAGAAGAACCAAAGCTAAGAACCACTGAACCCAGCAAAGCGATGTATCTTCTCGCGTGGAAGACACTGACATCGTTTTCGTTTGGTTTACGAGCGCGGTCCCTTTTGACATGCTAACACGAAAATACACGCAGCACGGCCGACCCGTGGATAGTTTAACCTTAGACTTGCCTAAGAGCGTAATTTCGCGTGCAGTCCGGCATACTTGCGCGAGGCAATCTCGTAATTTACGGGAACATGCTCGGCCACGAAGTAACGCGAGCTGAAAACCTTCCCCTGAGGAATTAGCGATCTTGTCACGGCGTGCTGGAAGCTGCTTCCGAAAAAGATTTATACGTACAAGTTCATTTACGCTCTCGAAGTAGTGCATCCTGTTTTTATATTCAAAGGGTGAAGGTTGAAGTTTCGCTGGGAATACTGGTTTGCGCATATTCCGTGCAAAGCGGAGAGTCGGTGGCAAGTCTCGTTGAATCACGTACGAAGTGAGAATTATTATTGCCGGTGGATATGTTTCGATTACTTCAAGTAGCCCGAGGGTGTTCATTGAATCGAGCGAAACATGTGTATGACATAATATTCGTGGGCGGTCGATCAGTTTTTATTCAGCAGATTGGACTCTTCATCAGTATAATTAAGGTAGCCATTTTTATCTAATTAAATCGACTACGTTAACTAATTTTCTTTTTAGCTAAACCCTTTTAGCTAATCTATACCGAACCATTTTAGCCAGTTTCCAATTTCACTTCCATCGTAATTACGTTCAGCCCAAATCCTTGCCAGTTTCCTTGCAAATTCTGTCCCCGAAGAATGTCACTAACCGTAACAGTTTCAAAGAAATTACTGTCTACAACGTTCCCTCGCGCTGTTCAGAAATACATCCTCCTGGTTTCAAAATAATTTTATACCATTAGCTCGTCAACAGCGGCGAGCCCGTTCGGCTTTTATCCACCTCCATTCAGTTCCACTTGAAACAAATCACCGAACGAGCCCAAAAAGAACTCGATTCGGCAAATCGCACGCCACATAGCTCACCGACCAAAAAACGAATAATTCTAAACAGTCCAGAGTGTCCCTCCCATCAATCCACGTCCCCTAAAATACACGAGGAACGATGTCTCGGCTATTAAACGATTAACACCTCGGAATTAGCGAGCAGTGATATAAAGTGGGCAAAGTTGAAAAAGAACGAGTCCTCGGGCGCGTGGGCCGCGCTGGCGAGCTCAGGGCCGAGCAGAGAATCGGCATTCAAAATTCAATCCGTTGATTTACGATTATTGGCATGCGTGCCCGTACAGGCTGGCCCCTGTAGCGTCTAATAACGCAATTAATTCGCTAATTCGATTAGCTGTTCGCGGCCGCCTCCTCGAGTTCTACAAATTACCATGGCGCGATTAAGGCACCGTAAATCTTCTCGTTTCGTCCATCGAGCAAGTGTTTTTTTTTCTCACCGGTTCCGTTGCACGGTGAATCAATTGCCGCGCGATTCCGTTGCGTCGATTTAACGTTTCAGCCTGTTAACGCACCGTTCGCAGAGGCCAGAAGGTTACGAAATTATTTCACGGGTCTGTTGCGAGACAAAATCGTTTATCGTGGATAGAAGGGGCCTTGTAAATCAAAATTCATAAGATTGGTTTATTCGCATATTAATGCCCGCCCTGTTCTGTTTTCCCGTGAAGGGTGGGAAATTGTGTAACAGGTGAGTTAAATAATAGCAATGTAGGGATAATGAACGACATTGTTCATTAACGAACATCTTCTCATGGACGATTAGTATGAGAATGTTGTATTTTAATAGCCGTATCAGTTTTTCAATTTCGTTCACGCGATCCAGCATTGCGCCTGGAGTCTCGACGATGAATTTACATAGCTCGAATAATTTATATAATAGAATAATTAGAATATCCGAATATATACGCGCATGCAGGTGAATTTAAGATAAGTACCCTGAATCGTAAATTATTCTTATTGGAATGATTCTAAATACCGTCTAGTGCGAAGTGAGCAGCCGTCTGTAATGTGTGCGAATACTGTCTATACTGACATGAAATATTGAGCCGGAATGAGCATATCGATGATAAAATCCTTGATAATCACCCTCCGCAGTCGCAGCGGTACATCTCAAACAAGAAGAAATGTGGTGTTCAACCGAATGGTTAAGCGACCACCGTTCAATTATCGGCACAAATCAGAGGAGTAAAGTAAGTCACGGTTCAGCGGCCAGTAATAAGAAACAATTAGGCCGCTGGCTGAAATGACTTTTAATTACACATTTAGAATGCAGATGAACGACGAAGCGCGCGTTTGAATGGTAAAACGATCTTTACCTTCGTGTTCACACGTGAGGAGTGCATTGTACGACATATGTTACTGTCACGCATTCCTAATCGTGATCATTAAGTGAATTGCACTTTGTTAATTGCACAAGGAGAACCGTGGCGGTGGGCTTGACGATAAGAACGGCTGAAAAAATTACCAAGCCCTTAGATACAATCTGCTGGTAGCGTGTCAAGTATTCGTGAGCTCCAATTAATAATTTTGTCGGAATTCTTATGGAATTAATCCCTGCACATTTTATAAGCGATACTTACGACGTCACTTATTGACTAGTGTGTATTATTGCTATATTACGAGGGCACTGTTTAGTGGTACTGAGTATTTCGCTCTTTCTATTGACAGATTAGCGAGCCCATACTTGTACTGTATATTTTTTGCTTCTCGATACCAGTCTGTGGTATTCGTATTTTCGAACAATGTAGATTTCTATTCATTTACGTAAAAGGTACGTAAGTAAATGATTTATTTCAGTTACATAAGAACGATGTAACAATACAACGTGAATCGTATATGTTTAAAAATGAATATAAAAATACAGAAACCATACAAATATTAATTTACAATAATTATTTAAAAATTATATTTTCAATTATTTCATATTAAACCGCTTAAGAATAAGCGAACCAGTTTATAGAGCTATTAAATTGCCTTCAAAGAAACTATGATCTCGATCTGGTGAGTCAACGATTCCCACACTTGTTAGGTCTAACCCGCATTCTAGGTCTCTACGTAGCAATCTTCGTTTTAGAACGAGGAACTTTCGAACGAATTTGTCGTTTAGCAAGTCTATCATCAAAACGTCAACCCTTGCATAATATTAAACGTAAACCGAGCTCACATTACATTTTAAATCAAATTTTTATCAAACATTTTAAACGTTTTAAGCGTGCGGATAATCTGCGGGTATTATATAAGTGATCGCGGTAAAATCAAGCTCGGTGTACCAATGATATCCAAATTTTTTCCACGCGATTTCGCAGAAGATTTCAATTCTCGAAGGTATCTCAATACAGTAGTAATCAGCGATAGTTGAGGAGAACTTCGTTGAAAAAAAAGTGCACTGTCTTTGTTCGAGAAATGCATTCCACGAGATGCGAATTGCTTCTCGTTGCACGGTTAATTGCAAAAGGGGAACAATAACCGCGTACGTCGCCTCGTCCCAGTTAAGCCCCGAATTACCTTTGAGAAAGAACGGGGTGCGAAGAAAAGACGAAGACAGCAACGGTGTATTCAATTATTAGAGTCACAGACGCGTGCAGGAATGGCTGGTCGAAGGGACTAGAATAGAATCGTGGAATAGCACGATGAGCTGTACAAAATTGTCACGTGGCTTGTCTGTTACTATTGGTCCGTGTCGAGAGCAGACGATTAATTTTCAACAATGAAAACGGTATTAGTGAGGCTTTCCAGTGTCATGGGAAAAATTGCAATTAATTTTCGCCAAGCATTTCGAACCTCCCGTTTGGAAGTTGAGTTACATTTAATTGTGCAATTATATGGAAATGGAATATTAATTTGTTTATGTCCGAAATGTTAATTGAAGTGCAGAAGATTGAACAGTAATTGAGCAGACGAATTTAAGATGTAGGTGTACTTTAATGTATTATAAGAATGTGATAGTCCGTTTTTTAGGAATTTTTTTTATAATAAATTCTATACATCGAATATTAACACGAATACATGTTAGGGGAGAAAATATGTACACATGTTCGTGTACAGAAACGATTGTAATTTAATTATTTTTAATGCAAATAAAGATACAGTCGATACTTGTTCACATATCATGTTATCTAATACCTGCGCAAAATAAGATGAACATTCATCAAAGATAAATCATTATTGCACTATACTTATGCAACCTAAACTATAATTGAGTTTGTTTCCGCACCGATGCTGGAGATCATCCTGACCTGCATAATTCCATATACTTATTTAGCTATTTTGTTTCATGTTACATGAGTATTCCACCGAATTATAAGCAACATAACATAAACATTAACATGATACAAAGTTGCTTCGCGACATTCTTAAGTACCTCCAGCAATTTATTACTGTCAAAAAAGTTTCAATTGTTCCCCAGAAAATTCCCGAAACTATTATAAATACTACAGTCCATAAATATAAAACAAATTTGAAAATTACTTAATTTCATAAGTTGTATAAAGTTATGCAACATAAAGATCATAAGCTTTCGAAATTCAAACCCATACTACTATTCAAGTACTCTAAATAATAATAATAATAATAATAATAATAATAATAATAATAATAATAATAATAATAATAATAAGGTAAAGAAGGTATTCCAGTTAAATGATTCCATGTGAAAATATAGTAACAGCAACGTCACTCAATCATATCAATTAACCGTAGTTACTCGGAGGTGGCTGTCATTAAATAAAATTATGGTGTTTTTACACAATCTCGAGCATAATCGTGGAAATTGTGGCGAGGAAATGAACTATCGCGTTTCTTCAATGGGCCGACGATCTTTTCGAGCTTTTCTTGCATCGTCGGGACGCTCTGAAAAATTAATAGAATATTAATGAGAATGAAGACCACGCCGACCACGGAATAGCTATAATTTTCTATAGAAAGTTGAAATCACGAAGTTATTTATTTCCTCGCGGAACATTTCAATCTATAGATATAATTGAAATTTCCTAGTGGTTTATTAATTGAAACGACGGGATGATGCCGGCGTATAAAAAAGAGTCATCTACGTAATCGCGGATCAATACACGGGGTGCCTTTAATAGCTCATAAACGAACACGTATTTCCCTTATAATTTGCACAAAATCACGACGATTTATTGTACGAAACTACGATTTTGCAATCACACGTGCATCCATCGGCTGTCTGCCCGAACAGGAGGCGAGCTTAAAGTAGAAAGAAACGAGACAAAGCAACGAAACAATCTCGTACACCTTTCTCTGCACATGTGGTCTGCTGCTATATTTCACACAAAACACGAACGTCCACCTAAACAAAAGGGGACAATAAAACCGACAGAGCAGACACAACAAGTCGAAAGCAGAAGTTCGCAAATAACAGTAAGGGAACCTCGATTCTTCTCGAGCCTCTTTCACGTCCACGTCAATGATCGATACAGACCGCGAAACCCGTGAGACCCCCGCGACGAATTCGATTTGTTCCTCGTCAGTCGCGTTCGACCGTCGAATTTCTACTTCGCGGGACAGAAATTGCGTGGTCGCTATCAGCCCGAGACTCTACGCAAACTAGCCTATAGGACGGGCGAGCAAAGAGAGGAGAACGTCCCGCAACCATTAAGATATCGTCGTTCGGGTATCAAGAATTCAATGCACAGTAAAATTCGAGCGGTCAGAAATCACGGGCAATCGTAAACGTCTAGACACCGTTAACGACGGCGTAACAGCTTTTAAACGGCGTCTGGAAAAATGAACGTGCACCCAGGGTGCATTAAATTCCCTATTCATGGCGAGTACGCGCGTGAACACGGTGTTTCCAAGTTCCTTGATACTCTATATAATGTGGCTGATAACGCGATGAGTTTCCGCGATCGTTACACCGCTTTCTCACTGCTGTGAACCGAATACGTCTTTGTTGGACCGTTCGCAATCCCCAACGACGATCCCTGGCACAATTACGGTAATTAAAAGGTACAATCGTTGCGTTGGGGAATGTTATCAGCGTTTAAGATAGAAAGCTATTCGCAGAATCCTCTGCGTGTTTGGTCCGCGGGGCGCCGGCTCTGTACGAGCCGTCGGTAATGAGGAATTATTATTAAAGCGTTTTAACAGGAAGGTGAAACTGGGTAGGTATGTGGAGACGAGAATGCGTATTATTCGCGGTATTTGAGAATTCTTAATAATTTAGTGCCCTCTGTTTGGAATTGATATTAGTGTCGGATATTTACTTGCGCGCAAATTGAATTAATTGCGAGGATTTCGTACTCGGTCAACGAACCGGGTGGCTCTCGTATAATAGGCGACACTATGATTATGTTGTTTTGCGAAATTAATGGAGTATTTATAACAGAATTAAAATTATCGATGGAAAATTGGAGTTTCAGTGTTGTCGATCTCGGTTCTCCGTGACGCTGCTCCTTGCATCCCTTCTAATTGTAAGCATCGTTTTACAATTCTATTATGCCTGGATCAAATTTTCCTATGCAAATTGTAAAAATTAAAGAGACGAGGGAAATGTTACGCAAATGTGTTCAGCTGGTAAGTGACGTAGTCGGAAAAGCCTTGCAACGAATACGCGCTAAAATTAATAAACTATTTCTGCAACGGGCGCAAGGGATACTAAGAAATGCCGAATAACCGAGACGCTCGTTACTTCGACGAGGAACACCATTCACAACCAAGAGCCCGGTGTTCGAAACGACCTAAGCACCCCAGTTGCAACACGCGGGACACGCGGGACACGCGGGGCCGCGTTACAACGGAAATAAATCGATCCGCGGGCAGCTAATGACACAGTCGCGTCGTAAAGTTTTACCTGGCCTAGGTGTAAAGTAGCGAGTCGATGCCGGGGTGCCACCGCGAAATTATGCTCTCCATTAGGCGGTTTCTTTCGGGCCGCGGCGCTATTTACGATCGTCTCGCCGTAAACACCGATACGCACCTGCGAACGACCTGTAACCGCGCAACGACTCGCGGAAACGCGTGCACGGTATGGAAATAACGAGATTGATGGTTCACTCTTGGCGCCGTGTTTGGTGCTGTCGTGATGTAACGCGTCGGGCGCAATGAAATACGCGCCAGGGCTGTGGGAAACGCGAATAAACGTTGAAACTTTCCAATGAGGGGAAGCTTCGGCACAGGGATGTTCTTGGTGTACGGATTTTTATAGCGGCACGACCGAGCTTGTGATGATTCCACGTGAAAAACTGGGAGCAGAACTCGACGTAACATTTTTTTCAGTTGAGGATTTGTTTTTGAGAAAATCGATGCTGAAGTTTGAGAAGCAGAATTACTTTTGTCGCGTGTTTGTTCGTTTGTCGCCGTTTACGATTTGAAACCACTTGCGCAGAAGGGCCTGCTCGGATAGAAGGGTTGATTTCTTCCTTGGTAACACTTTACAGATTTTCGGGTTGATCTGTTTATTATTTAGCCTTGGTGGATTTTGATTTAGCTGCTCAAGGGTGGGTGGATCAGGTATTCGTTTTCGTATGTTAATGGCGAATGATTGCTTTTAAACGAGAATGAGAGTTTGTTATATAGGATCTAACGACAGGTTATATATTATACCTGTGAAACAGTTGAACTTAAGTCCACGGCATACAATAGTATTAAAGCAATTATATACGGTGGATTCCGGTTAAGCGTGACCGCCGTTTATTTGGGACAGGTACTGATGAACGGAAACAAAAACTATTATTTTTGCCTGCCTGCTGAAATTCGCTTTTTTGGGACAGCCGCTTAATTGGGGCAAATTAGTCCGGTCCCAATGTGTCCCAATTAACCGGAATCCACTGTAGTAATCAGAATTATATTAAACTAGAGAATAACGTACTTTGCTTTGCTCCCCGCGAGCGAACAAAAGTTATAAAAGTACTTAGGTTTAGAAAACGCGTGCAGGGTTTATGAGGTTCGCGTAAAAATTCTACAAGCTTGAGAGACACATTTCAAAATGTAAGGGGTTCTATTTATAAACGCAAATTTTATTATAACACTCTGAATTGTTTTTTAAAACGTTATCGCCTCTGCAATAATGATTCCACGAAAAATATCTTATACAAAACGATGGGAAAGATGCAAGTCAATTAATCGATTTAAAGCATTCGCGATCAATAATAAACAAAAAACTGTCCGCGCCTGCATTCAAATGTACTATTTCTTTATTAATAAAAAATATACCCGTCAGAGAAATATTTTTCAAACAATTTCGAATCGATCTACCACAATTTATTACTCACTTGTCTGCAAATGTAAAGTTTAGTCTTCCTTCTTCCACGTGGATTCAAAAGTCACAAAGGAGAGCAGCGCTGCAATGCGAAGCAAGAAAAGCTGCGAAAGCATCTTCTCTTCGGCAAAGTTGATCGTACCGATATCAGGTCTGTAAGCAACAACCGACGCAACAATTCGGCCAATTTGTCCGCATGGAACGCGTCGGAGATGCCCGAGGAGAAACAATAAGGCGTAACGAGACAAAATGACGACGGACAGAAGGGATGGCGGCATGCAAAAATGATAATCCCGCCCGTGAGACAGGCACGCTCGCATTCGTGCTGCACTTGGTCACGCGTTCAACCAGACGACGGATAATTTATGACGGTGGAGTGGGATCACGCGGATGAAACGGTGATGCAATTGCACTCGGGTATTCGTTGCACGCTGAATATGGGCTAGGAACCAGTTGACTTTGACCCCGCGTGAACCGTCGAACCCGGTGCATACTTCTCGTGCTCGTGGACGGGTTAACACGCGCGCGTCACGGAGAACGGCAGGTAACCGTCCGGACAGAGATTGAACCTTGGCTTCTTTTGGTCTTCGCCGCGTTAATTTGATGATGTTCGCGTTTAGCGTTGGCGTCGATTCGCTGCCACGCAGCGGTGGGAAAGAGCAAACGCGAGATCGTAGCGCGGTTCATGTCGATTCAAATGTCGAAGTTGTTAAGAAGGAGATTCGACGCATCAGACGATGGCAATTTCCGCAGAATCCTTTGTATTTTGGTATGTTATTTACAAAAGCAAATCGTGGGATCGTAGTGTTTTTAATGAATTTGTAAATCAAAAGTCTCAAGAAGATTCGGCACTTCGGAGCATGGAAATTGCACGGAAGGTTTTGCCTTTCAGAGTACGAGTTAGAAATATATTTTAGTCGATTTTTATTTCGATTTTATATTTGCAGGGAGTACGGTCGTAACTTTAATAGCGAATGCATCAATTTATTTTAAGAACGCAGGGAATCAGTTTGTTGCGCTTCGAGAGAAGCATATGCTGATAAGATGATACCAAATGGAGTAACTCGAAATATTTCTGAATGCATAGTATTTAGTTTAATGGGGTAATAATATTTTGCGGCCCCTGAATTATAAGTACAACGTAATAGGAATTGCAAATTAGAATTTCGTAACTTTCATCCATTAGGAAAAGCATTCAATATATAGAATTTTATTCAATTAAATGTCACGTTAGAATGTAGAATAAACTCCGGAAAATTAAACTTAGGAACTACAGGTCACAGAAATTACCTTAATTTTACGCATACAAAAATAACTTATCGGCAGATGAGAAGATTGTCCTGAATGAGAAGGTTTTTAATTACCTTCTCATCTTCATTGTCTACAAACTAGTGCGACAACATTACATTAAACGGTTTCTAAAAACAATATCAAGTAAAATGCAAAACAATTCCCAAAAAGTTTAATGCGAGACAGCAATAAAACAATTGAGAATACTATTCACCGATACAAACTTTTGGCTACCTATTAAGGAAGTTTCACTCGCGGTTAATAGTACATGTCTCGCTCCAGTATCACGAAATAATTAATACTTCATTGAAAAATAATGGAAGAAAGAGGAAATGCAGTTCTGTACGATGGAAAAACTGGAACTTGAACGTAATGCCACCCGTGTAGTACGCTTTCCTGTGCTGACGCATTTTCTGAAGTAACGATCGTATCGATAACAGTAATTACTGTTGCCTTAAAATCTTACGACTTCGCTGATACTGATAAATATACGTAAACGTGCGATTTGACTTCTGTAGTTACCACTTATGCCACGAAGACCGCTCGTGTGCCAAAGGAAAAGGCTCGTTACGAAGTTATGTGATCGGCGGCCTTAAACTTCGTAACGACAGGCGTATGTAGTCAACGGAATTGCACACTCCCGTCTCGCTTTAAGTCACTGGAATTACTTGTAAAAGATCGGTTGTCAGACGGTGGTTTCGCGCTCGCCAAAGCGTCTGTGTTCACCGAGAATTGAGCATTTACGTGGGCCTTCCTTCTTCGCATTTGTGCGAATAGCGGATTAAAATTCTATTATACTATCTATAATGGAATCTTCTGGAAAAACGATTTAATTTGAAACAGATATCGTTACTTAGGTAACGTTTTTGCTACTGATATTGCTTTCACTCTTATCGGGTATTTGCTTCTATTTTTATTTAGGAAAAAGTGAGCCATAAGGCCGGATTGATAGAAGCGTTTACATATTTTTGTAAAGCTCCACTTTGGAATTAAAAGGATGGAAAAAAACAGGATCTATCGGAACGGTGCAAGTTAGTCAAAAGGGAGAATCGGTTTTTCCATTTCGAAGAAGACATTGTATGTATTTCAGATATAATTAGTGCTTGGATATATTTCTGCTACCTCAATATTTCCACGCGTCCGTATTAATACTGAAACAAGACGTAACTCCAATACGAAATTTTATCGCAAATGTTGTAGCAAAGAGCTAGCTACAATCGCATTTACAAATTCCCGTATCGCGCAAACGAAAGAAGCTATAACAACGAAAATATGAAACCTCCAGTTACATTGACACTTTAAATCAAATTAATTGATTTGTAATTGCACCCCGTGACGAAAATAAATGATTCGATAATTCAGTAAGAAATGGCCACGCAGCAAATTATTACCCCCGACATAAAGTGCCGCAGAATAGTTCCCACGTTCCTCTTTCGAATTTATAAATAACACGCATTAAGCATCAATCTGGCCCACAGTAGTTCAACACCGCCGCTCGCATATTCAATGAGTCCCTCTCGCGGCGGATAAAAAATGTAATCATAGAACACAGGAGATTATTTTAAATCAATCGATCCCTATCTTTTCTCAGGCATGATTCAGGGTATTAGGCGCGTTTGAACGCGCGAGAGCACTCACTTGCGAAAAAGATCGACATTTTCTCGCCTCGCAATCACGGATAATTTCTAATCGTCAACGAATCTCGAGGATGTTGGCTGTTACGCGAGGATTCCACGAAATTGCACCCGTTTCCCCCTGTATACAATTACTTCGATCATTTATCCACGGCCATGCTGTATCGTCCAGTCCGAAGGGGAGGAAGAATGTTAAGGTGTCCAAACTTGTCTGAGCGAGGGATAGTTTTATTCATACGCGAGTTACTGTTAAAAATGTAATATCTGTACGGCGGAAGAGGGGGAAATTATATGAAATTACATCATACACCGTAATCTACGCGGTAAACGGCATTGGAACGATTGAACTTATCGGCCCTGAACTGTGCTATTAAGTTAAGTGTGCTGGAATGATTTTCGCGCGGCAGACAGACAGTTGGCGGCTGATGAACGTCTCGCGAGATAGGAAAATATGATTTGCGACGAGGAGGCTTTGGAGGCGAGCGTATTTCCAGCGAGATTGAAACAGTAATAAAGCCTGTGTACACTGCTATACAATTTTTTCTTTCCGCTCTGCCGAGATATTTTTAATTTTTCAATTTCGAGAAACATTATTTTATAATTGGGGTAAGAAAATTGGTAATACAATACACGGTCGTGAGATTCATAAAATTTAATGAACAGTTTACATGAAAGAAAGGTTTGCTGGTTCCCCTGGTCGTTTAATTTAATTTTGTCTTGGAAATGATTACTGGCTAGGAAGCTAATCACTTTGTACCTCACAATCAGCGTGCTAATAGTGTAAATTCACTTCCACGTAACTGTAGGTTCTTGCTCGTGTAGTTCTTCATTAATGAAGATTAATGGTAAATTAATGTAATAGAGAAACAGGAGTGGAGCTTTTTAAAGAAATAAATAAATACATACTTATCGGTGCAAAGGGAAAAATAACGATATAAAACATGAATTAAATACCGAAGGCGAGCACCGTTTCAAAAAGGTAATCCAATGATAATAATAATTACAATAATAATATTTTTGTCTCATGTCTAAAGTGCACTGGTCTCGTTGCGCGGCATAAAAGTTGCATCGGATCAAGTGATTCTCTGACATTAACGGTGTTAAAGGTATTCAAATCACCAATACTGGCGGCCTAAAATACTACCTTCTGCTTGAGATCCATGTAATTAGACAGTAATAGATGTATCGTGGTTGTTTTCCAACTGGTCAACTTATAATTCGATCCAACGTTCAGTATAATTTATTTGACAAACTGCACCTTCGATTCCCAGTAATTATAAGCCTTCTGTTAAACTCAAGAAATTGAAAGGAACAGATTTCCGAGCTCAAGCTAATAGCACCTGCAAAATAGCACGCAGTGGTCCGATCGATGTACATACGGCGACTGGATCGCGAATCAAAAAATTTGCACGTGAAATCAATGCGTACACGATAGTTACCTGAATAAACGACATCGCTGCACGTAATTGGTGTTAACGAGAGGTGTTAAACTAAAGGCGCTGAGGGTCTTTGTGACGTCAGAGTAACAATTAAGAACTTATACATACAGCAGGCACCAAACTGCTCGTTGCCTATAATTTACGTCTATTGTTAATTGCTAATAATTTAAATGCTTGACGAACAAGAAACGCCTGTTGCAGGCTTTAAAGTGTTCCAGGCTGTCATAGAAAACATGGCACAGGCAAGTATTATACATGCAGAGAAAATAATAATGCGAACTTACTAATAAATTCTCTGGAATATTGAAAGCCTTGGCGAAAGCAATTTGATAGACTAGAAATTATAGTAACAAGTATATAGATATATGTACGTATAGTATTGCATAGCCACTCGTGAAGGAATCAGTAATACGAATCGATAACAGGTGCATAGCTGCAGCTGTCTGCTCTCTCTTACGTTACAGTAGAATCATAAATTTAATGTACAAAACGATAAATAGAAAGGAAGTAAAAATATAAATATTCCGCAGTGTTAAAAAGAAAGCATATTTTTATACTATTGAGAAGGATACATTTCTTCCATAGAGTTATTTTATTTTTAATCAAACTATACTAATTCCCCGTTCGTGGCCAAACTAAACTCCAGAACACTAAATTAAATAGCTGAAAATACTACGCTCTGACCCCTGTGCCATCCATCACAAAATCAGACCTTGGAGCTCAAATTCAATAACCAAAAGAGTAACCGTGCAACGATTCCAATTTTCCAAATAGACATTTCAAACACCTAAACATTGGCCTATAAGATCAAAGTTAATATCTTGATGGTCAGTTCAGTAAGCAAACTCTTGCATGGTCGCAAGAGAAGCTTCATCCTTGCAGACAGAGTTAACAGCGGCCACATGTCGTCTTCTCGTGTCTTGGCTGGTCCGCGAAGAAAGGAAACACGTTAGTTTCAATAACTTTGCCCGTGCATTCTTCATTCGAGCTGTCGACAGTGAGAGAAATCGGTCGTGTTCAGTCCCTCGTTTCATCGTACTCGTAAATCTCGCTGGGAAAACACAAAGGTTTGTTTAGGCGCCACGTTTGATGCATGATCGTCCGTTTTCTCTCTTCCACAGAAATTAGTCGGTGAATTAAATCATCGAATAATTGCGACGCTGCGTACATATATCGCCGTAGGAAATTCTGTATCCACTAACATCGCGAAGAATTTGAGAAAAGAATTGACCTTAATTAACTTTGCAAACGTAGTGAAGCAATGAAAGAATGACATTATTAAGAATAGATTTTGTAAGAATTTTAATTTTTTACCAGTTTTTTATAGGTGTGCAGATTTCTTTTTAAGAATTTAATGTTTTTTAATACTATTTGTTAGCAAGACGCGTTCTGGCGTTGCAGACACTGGTCTGAACACCTGCAGCTTCCACGTACACAATTTACATGTTCCTTTTGGCTGCGCAATTTAAATACTAATATTATATTGAAATACACAATCTGCAACTAGCACGTAGAACGCACGTTGCAAACAGGTAGCGATGATTACACGTAACAAAGTTGTAATAGACGTAAAAATATACAGAACTTGAAACATTATACAAAATTATACATAAGAAGCTTGTAATCTTCCGAGGCAACACTACCGAATAATTTATATGAATTCCCTGCATACGGGCGTTAATCACGTTTCGTACTTACTCACATTGCACTTGAAACCACAATTATCAGTTCACGTTTCTCGCTATTATACTTACAATCGTGCACAATTATTATTATCATTATCGTCACACGTAATTATTATCTGTCAACCTATAACCCTATAACCTATGTCAACCTATAACCTATAACCCTCTGGGTCGAATGCATTTCATCGTTCGTAATCGGCGCCAATTTGAAGAAAATGGACGAATTTTGCTCATCTTAAAATTCAAATTTACATACGTATGTGTGCATGCTAGTCAACGGCGGCGCAGGGGAACAGCAAACGCGTTTCCGTCGAAATGTGCATAAATCCTGCAGCTATTTTTGGTTCAGACTCTCCGAGAATACGCAAATATATCCGAACGAGATAAATTACATTATTCAAGGGTCAATGCGATCGTTTCTGTAATCACGCGGTGCACAGGCTGCTCAATGAAAATGAAATTGCTCTTTCGTGGTATTCCGCATTTATCGCTGCCATAAACGAGGACGCACAACAGACGTCGCGTCGGGATTTCCTCTTTTCCTTCGCCCTCCATGAGAATTAACGAGGCGACGAATCGGGTGTAAATCACGCTGGTGGACGCGTCCAGAAGATTCATTTTTATCGTATTTTAACGGTTTATGAATTATCGCGGCCCGGCCCCCTTCGTTCTTCGTGCGAAAGATTTCCAAAAAGATGCGCATTAATTGCATGGAAATTGAAAGGTATGTCGAAGTGGAAAATAGATGAACAAAGCTTAGACATTATTTCTGAACCTTTTAGTCAAATTAGTGTCGCGTGCGAAAGGGTGTTGTTAAATAGTATAGAATTGTCTGAAACGAACGGATTAAGGCAACTGAGACAGCCAGGAGCTGGATATCGGTACGAAAACTCACACGTTCGTAAATAAGAAACTGTGAAATGTTTTTTTTAATTGCGAAAGATATAATGCAGGCCAGATTTGTATACGAACATTCGTACGCGTGCAGCAATTTTGGCCGTCTGAACGTGCAACAATGTTACATTTATTCATTCCTTTAAATTGAAATTGTGTAGGTACAATACCTCGCATACCGAATGCATAATTTCCAAACTACTGTCCGCGAAATCACAAAAAGAGACATTCTATTTGAAAGCGACATAAAATTCAACGGTGAATCATTATTACACTGGTACCCCGTGGCAAACTTACTTGTATGTAATTATCAATCATTCATACAACGATGAGGAACCAGTAATACAATAAAATATCTTTCCTATCGGTTCTTTTATTTCCTTCCACTTGATTGCAGCTGTCGAACAGTATAAAAAGCTTCGAACAGTATAAAAACGGGGCCATAAACTATCAATCTGTAATTTCCGAGACACATGACGTCACAGGCTTTAACGGGGATGAACTTCGAAAATTAGTATCTCATTCGGACGGATTAACACGCCGAAGCATGTAGGATGAACGATGGTGAAATGGAACAAACGAAACGGCCCTGATCGCTCTATACGCGCCCGGAATGTGCAGATAATTGAAGATTCCGGTCGCCTCTCAGTAAGAGAAGCATAATATTTCTAAACTCGCTGTAATTATATCTCGTCCTGAGAAATCGCGTATCTCGCGTGTATCCTTTTTTCTAATTACACGCTCAGTAAACCTGTTCCATTCGAATTTACATCGTCCAAGAAGCGCAACGTTTCCACTCGATAGCGAAACATTATTATAATGCTTTTCACTTCTTCTTTTTCCCGGCAAAAGGGAAATGCTCCACGCGATTTATCGATCGGACACTCGTCAGTGAAAAAAAGCGTTCGCGCGCCGGGAGTAATTCGACGGGTACTCTTTTGCGTTAGAATTACAATTCTTGGGTCAATCTTGGATAAGGTACTACAGAAAATTGGGTCGATAGAACTATGCATCTTTGAATACTCTTTCCCTCGGTTCAATCTTTCGTTATTATCTCCCTTATGTTTTTTAATAAATATCCTGCTGTATTTTCGTTATTCCAATAATTCTTCACGTAAAAGTTAATATCTGGAACAGAAGAAACCTCGTTTCCCTTTCCTTCAGGTTCGCTTCGACGATGCTCGTTGCTCGCTTCGCGCAAACGCTGTGCACACCCATAAAGGCCCGCCGTTTTGAAAAATTCCCTTTACAACACCTCCATTTCTAAAGTTACAGTCGTAAACGTCGAGCATCAACCGCGTTGGCAACGTTACGATTCAATAACGTCGAAGCTCGAACCAAGTTCGCCGCAGCGAATTGGCTACAAAACTTTCTTATGGATTAAAGGATTTCGTGGCCCCGCGACGCTCGTGTTAATTCCGCGAGGACAAATCTATCGTTTCGGCTTTCGGCCGCTTGGAAAATTCCGACAAAATCTTGATTTTCTCTGCGGCAAAAATCGCGGGTTCGGTATTCTTACTAGTCGAGGTTCAAAATCGACCAGCTCCGCCTTCGAGATGTTCTCCATTCCGTGTGCACGAGATTCTCGCAACTTAACAGTCAATATAATTCACTGTACACTATAAAACTCGTTTAAAGATACCACGAAATTGGTAACTGCAATTTTAGCGCCGCGATAAATTGAAATGCCGCGAAGTAATAAGTTACTCATTAATTAAGAGCGTCAAGAGTGAAAAAGTCTTTTTTTGAACTTTTTTGAAGTGTTATGGAATGGAAGACCTATATGGAATGTATAAAAGTAATATTTAAACGAATAGCTAGGTTGCAACTAATTATACACGTATTCTTTTATATATAAATGAATTTTGATCAAGTTCTTATTGCTGGCAGTAATTCCGCATACAAAACTGCTTCTTTATTATATTTAGTGAACGTATAAATATTACTTGAGAATGTTATTTTCAGGTACTTAATATAGTGAGTATTATATAATATATTATTATTAATTAGAATCTATTTATATGAAATATAGATATGATATTAATAATGTATTAAATAATGAGCACAAAGAATATACAACATTATTGAACATTTAAAACCCCATTCCTCTCTGTATATTACAAAAATTTCGCAGGAATTAACGTAAACTGACCAATCCGACCGTAGTACCGTACAATTAAACTGTGTTAAATGCAACCCAGGCCAACCATAATTCCCAAACAAGTCAAGCCGACCGACACTGAATTATACTTCGAATCGAACTCTCCCAAGGGAACGCCCGTGACGTTTCCAATAATTCAGCGAAAGAGTTAAAGGAGACACGCGAACGATAGACCGTTTCGGCGCCGTAAAGTCGGTTTTTCGTTCCGCTGCACGGAATCTTTGCGCTCGTCCGCGCGTTTGTCGGGATTTTTCCGCGAGCCGAGCGGATAAACGCTGTAATTAGAGCCGATGAAGAGCACGGCCGCTTCCGCTCGTCTAGAAACGAGTTACCATAAAGCGGACAGCAAAATCACAGCGCAGCGTAACGCCGGCGAAAACATAATGCTCGGTGTGCGGCCGTCCCTGGCCGGTCAAGCTGGTTCCGCGTTATGCTTGATGCTCATTTACCTTCCATCGGGAAGCGTCGTTAATATTTCACCCTGCGTTAGCCCCGTTTCGTAACCAGCGAAACGAAATTGCCCGCTAAAACGTAGGGGACAAGCGGAGCCTCGCACGCCGACAGACCGCGCAATTACAACGTGATAATGACGAGTAATTGGACTGCGCGACCGATAACGATCGTTGGGACCTTGGCTGCTTCCTGAAACCGGGGGAATTCTTCGAAGATACGCTTCTTATTACGATACGGGCGTCGGGTCTGACGGTATCGGTTGAGAGCGTGCGTTTCTGGATTATTTTTAACTCGTCGGCGTTCCCGATCATTGGACAGATCGTTCGAGCGTGAATTGTTGGGCGGCCGTGGTAATCGAAGAAACGGGAATTTGTTGATGGAAACGTTGGTCGGGGGTGTTACGAAGTTGGAAGGAGAAATAGGCGAATTCTCGCGGATGAGATGTTTTGTCGGTATAACGGAAGGGAATTTCATTGACAAAGTGAAATAGGAGGGAACCTATTGATATCTTCGTTGCGTTCCTTCAAACAGTTTAACGCAAAGTATGGGGATATTATTTTTTCTTATCGCGTAACAGAATGTGCCACAACTATCGCAATGCGGTTTACACTGGCCTGAAATTTATTTTATTTATTTATTCAAATCAGATCAGGCTTCGTTTACCTACTGCGAAGCTTTAGAACGAAAAGTACAGAGCCGCCGATAAAAGCGTGCACCACCTGAGCGCCAACCAACCACGCCATTATTTCTGTTTCAGCGCGAGTACACAGATGACTGCGTGTTCAACGAGACCCTCGAGCAGCACAATTACAACACGTACAGCTCGGCGAAGTGGTCCACGGCGAAGAAAACTCTGTACCTCGGCTTGAACCGGCGCGGCCAGCCGAGGAGGGTGCAGGCCAAAGGTCACAACCTGGGCAGACTGTCCGCCTACGCGCGGGTGCTAACCCAAGTCGCCCCTTTGGAGCGGGTCGAGGCGCTTCAGAGGCGGATGCTGGGCGCTCATCACAACGTTCGCCATCGACACAACAGCCACCGCGGCGACATGATCCAGCAGTCGCTCTGCCCCACTCTTCCGGCACAGGAAAAGGACGGCAGAGACAAGTTCAGGTGTCGCAAGCGAAAGAAAAGGAAGAAGAGGAAACGAAAATGCAGACCTGGCGAGAAGCCGGGACCGCAGTGCCAAGTAGTGGCGGAGGATACGTCGAGCGTGGTTCTTCCAGCTAGAAACGAGGGTTCGCCTACGAACGGGACGTCCCCGGAGTCGAAAAGATCCTGCGAGGGTGCAGCCAGCGAGGAGGCCTGTCGAAGGGAGGCCCTCACGGTCCCGTCTAAGAAACGGAAGCTGCGGGTCGAAGATCCGGCCGAGGGAACGGGAACGGGAACGGGAACGGCGGCAGCCGGCGGCAGGAACGTCTCCGCGAGCAACAACGGTAAGAGCAAAGCACCAGCGTCAAACGCAAAAAAAGTAAACCCCGCTGGCGGCATGAGTCAAAGTAAAAAGCCTAATTTGACGGACGGGAAGAAGAAAAAGAGGAAGGGGCCAGCAGCGAGGAGGAACACGTCGGTGCCTCTGGCCCGGAAGAGGTTCAACCCTGGCCGAGTGGACAGCACGTCTGCGGTGCCCACGCCAACTTCCGTATCGACGTCCATAACATCCTCCTCTTCTTGGTGGTCTCCTGGTGCGTCAACCGTCCCTTCAGGGAGAGGAATCTCGCCTAGGCGTAGGACCAAGCCGTCTTCCTCGCCGAGGAACGCGCCCGTTGGATCGAAATCCTCTGGGCCCCTGGGCCCCCGTAGAATAGGAAAAGCGTTCGGACGGAATCGTACGAGAACGATAGACCGAGTCGCTATCGTGAATGCGTACGAGACGGCCACCGTTGCTGCTGGCCCTGTGCTCGATCGCGGCACAACGCAATCGATAAACCTAAAAGTTCCTGACACCGTTCCCGACCGTTCGTCGCGTAACACGAGCACGTCCACCGTGATCTCGCCCGAAGTCGCGGAAGAAGACACGTTCAGATCGTTGCCCGAGTCTTCGTCCAGCGACGAGGACACGTCCACGACGGTCTCGAGCGAGCACGCGACAACCACGATCGATACGATATTCACCACCTCGAGCGAAACCGGCGCCGCGTCCACCACGTTCAGGTTCGCCGAGGAGGAAAACGCGTCGGTCGAAGAAGCGGACGACGCGGACGATAGCGAACGGTTCGACACACCGGAAACTATTCAATCGACAACCCCGGGGATACCGTTCGAGAGATTGGCCATGTGAGGCAGTCGCGATTCCCCCTCGGCTAGTCTCGATCGCGTGCCACGGGAACCATTGTAAACATACGTGTACATAGTAATCACGCTACGATACGATTTGCAACATACTCCACACTCATCTGTTGACGATTGCTCCGCGCGGGGAGCTTCCGGTGTTTCCACCCTCCGAATCGAAGGGGATCGAAGGTGAACGAGTTGTTTAACGCTTTCGCGAAGAATAATTGGAGATCGGCGATTCGATTCGCCGTATTTGAACGAGTGGCCCGTTGACGGGGAGATAGCCTGACAAATGAATCAGCGTTAATGCGTATCGAAGTTGTTACTGATAGGGAGCTTCGTAAATTGATACTGGCAGGTGGGAAGGTTTTTGTTCGAGGTCACGCGGAAAAATATTCGATCAGTTCGAAATTTGCAGCCAAAAATGACAATTTATTTCCTTTGAGACATTAATCTTTCATTGAACAAGAATCGTGCGCGAAATAAATTGCAATTCAATACAACAACAGTACAAGAAGAAATTGATGCAACAATTACGATATTCATCCGCGAAAGAAACGACCGAAAATTGCATCTAGTTCCATCATCGAGTGTCGCGAGCTCTCCGTCTCCCAGATATGCATACGCCTATTGAGACAAGCGTCGAATTAACTCGAGCCCCCGTTCGCTTCAGTTCCGAGCCGCTTTTCCCCTAATCGCCGCAAAAAACCGCCCGTCAACGGAAGGGGGTTGGCAGCGTGGACTGCGGGTTCAGCCTAGCAAATATTGCGTCACGAAGGAGCCGTGTGTCGATCGCAGGGTGGACGGGTCCGTTCATTCCGAAAGACCTAATTATGCACGAGAAGAAAAGTGGTCGTATGAAACTTAAGTTTAATCTCGAAAGGTGATTCACCGTTCGAGGAGGAACGGGCCATCGTTCCTTGATCACCCCGTGAGTGTAGCCAATGAGCTAATTACGCGAACGAGCAGCTGTGCAAGTACGCGATATGCGCGAGCTATTTTCACAACGGCGACTCCTAGGATTTCTTTGCCCCTCTAAACTCTACGAATACATTTCCTCCGATCGTTCTCGTCGGCGTTAATAGATGCATTAGTTTTTCGCCGTTGGTCCTTATTCGAGTTTTCCGTTTTTCAAACTTTTCTTCGTTCAACTTCGGACCTCGACGAAGCAAGCGGGCAGTGTCACAATGTCTCGCGACAGATATTATATTTCAACAATTGCCAATCGTAAACGAAATTTGGATCTCGGTCCCACTTAATTCCATCGAACTTTTCCACAGTCGTGTTCTTCGCGTACAGTCAAGTTGTATTCGGTACGATTTGCAAAATCATCCCTCGTCTGGACTCTTCGTATCGACACCGACTCCTTCGTTTTCTTTGCCTCTTTCCTCGGCGAGCCCCGTGGCGCGGCAGGGAGATATACCTCGTGCATTATCAAGGTATACGTTGCTCTAATTAAAGCGGCGAGCGTCTCGCGGTAAGAGAAGCTGATGATAGTATTTTCGAAGCGGAGCGAGGAGCACGGGAAATGAGACAATACGCGATATCAAACGAATAGGATGGAGAATGGACGATGGGGCCCAGTTCGACGAACAGCTGAGGCACCGCTGAGAGAAGGCTCGAAGGTAATATCACGATGTAATCGAGGGGGATTAAGGGGACGATTAGGTTAGACCTGCGTACGATTCTTGCGGAAGCAATTACTCGCGTTTCGTGTAGACACGATGCGATACAGATGAACGTTATTTCCGATTTCACGGTGCTTCTTCGCGGAAGATAAGATTGGTAGACATTTTTGTCAATTCACGTCGCTCGTCGGTGATTCTTATGTCACGTTCCTTCTTTTCATCTGTTTTTTTTTTGTTTTTTTTTTTTTGTTAGAGTAAGAGCTTTCGAGAAAAATCGGTCTCTCTCGAACGAAATGCAGGGGAAACTCGCGACTCTCAGAGGTGACGCGTGTAAAAATGTACAAAGCCGGAACGATTAATTAAACTGTTCCCTGCAGACGGTGACAAGTATTGTTCTCCGCGTGTGAAACGGGCGCGTTTAATCCAGGCGATAATATGTAATAGGAAGCGAATAATTCCAGGAGAAAGAGCGGTTTCGAATGATGTTTAGGGCTTCGAACGGGAGGAGGAATAATTTTGTGCGGTTCTTGTAAAGAGATCCAAAGTATTAAATTACCGAGAAAGAGAAAAGTATTAGTGCTCTTCTAGAGGTATTTACACGTAAATGTATCGTTAAGGTAAATTCAGAGTTCATTATTTTAACGATGGCAGTGTCCGACTGTCAAAAATTGTAACTCTACGATAAGATCGATCGATCGATCGAGTTACGGAACTAATTAATATTAGCGTCGAGTATCGCGAACAAAGCTTGCGCGCTGTCATGGATATCCTAAAGTGACAGTAATACAAAAAAAAATAGAAACGGAAATTTAATTTCGTATCGTTCTAATTATAAAACGAAAATCTTGTTCATATCATCGATAGAGAAAATAAAATGTATATCGTATTTGAAGTACTAGAATCGATTTTATTGTGTTCATTTTTTGTTTGTTTTTCTTGTAATTCAATTCTTGCAAGAGGAATAATCCGAAGAATCGTTCGTAATTTATTTATTGCTCGTGCCAGGCAGAAACGAGATTAATGGAAATTCGAAATAATCCTAATTATCCGTAAGTAGGGAGTTTGTAGTATCGAAGGAACTTCGTACCGAAGGAACAGCAATAATAGAAAGATACTTGGATTTTCATACGAACCACTATGAACTGCCTTTTCTGTAAGTTCAAAAGAGAACGCACACGTGGCCAGATATTTTGCGATTCTGAGAATGTTCGTCGCCTAGAGTTTATCGCTCTAGCCGAATTATTTTGTACTGTTAAAAGAGGTAGGTAACGAATTTGTAAAAGTAAATAGAATAAGAGTAGGAACAGTCGAAGGAGAACCAGAAGAGAGTCCGCCAGATATGTCTTGACCTCGCTACGAGTCTTTTTAGGAATCACCTATTAATCTAGTAGTATATTTATTAAAGACTTATTTATTGTAAACAGTTGAATCCGTGTACATAGGTCTACGATCATTACTCATCAATCATGCGCATCGATCATGTGTTCTTCGTATGTTGTGTCTGTCCTTTGTGGCATTCGAATTCGTCAAAAAGAATCGACGACGATCCACTCTTTCTCCACGATATCTTCTGCGTCTGTAACAAGGAGACTCGTGGATAATGATTTGGCGAAACGGTTGAGCGTAGAATATGGTAATGTGTCAATTTCAGAAAATGTATTTAAAAAAGGGCGAACACCTCGGGAAGGTGGATCTTTGAATTATTTGGAATTTAAAACTGTTAAAAGTTGGAAATTCATTTGTAGCTTTTATAGGTAATTGGAATGTTAATTAAAATGTACACTTCGATTCACGAAACATACGACTGTATTTACGTCGATACAACGATTGTTGTCAAACTGTAAACTAGACAATCAATGTAACAACATTGTGAAGACGCAATAAATTCAATTGATGTTTTTAAGAAAACAATTTCATTGGATTTTACTCGGGATTAAACGACGCGCTAAATAAAACAAAATTATGTTACATAATTTATAAGCTCGACCAATAACAGAGACCCGTTTTAAAAGACGGATAAATCATGAAAGAGAAAGATATTAATAAAATCGCCTAAAAGAAAAAGGTTGTAAAATTGTGATTAGTTCCCGGTATTTCAAGAGAAGCAATTTTATGTCTAAAACACTGTTGCTCCTGCTTTTTCTTCTTCTAAATAAAATTAACTCGACGGTTTGAAAGCAATCTTTTCCCGGTTAGTCCTTTTGGATTTAAGTATTCCACGCTTATCAGATAGAAAAAATGTTTCCCAAGCACACAATTGCGATTATGCAACCTACCTAATAATAGTCACTGGCAAAGTCCACTAACACTTCCGGTAGAACTGAAATTGGACCGCTTCGCTTACAATGAACGCTACCACTTTAATTCTCATTTCCAGATGACAATCCGCGGTGTACCCCTGTATATTTCGGCTCCTCTAAATTACGCGAATGGAATTAGGCGAAACGCTTCCGTATTCGCTGCCACGAACACGTGAAATGTTACTTGATACCCTCGATTTGAGGTGCTCCAATTAAATCTTCCGGTGGAATCCACCCTCGTGAAATAAATTTGATCTACTTGTTCCATGTGGAACATTTTTTAATTTTCTAGTTTACTTTCTCGTTCACGCGTTTATTTTTTACCGCCTCATCGAATATAAAAACTAGGCAATCGTTGAAATTATGGATGTTTTTTCCTCGGCCAAATATTACAAACAATTAGCCAGATAGTATTGAAATAAATAAGACGTAAGAGAGGACTGATCAATGTTTTTTTTTCTGTTAACAGACACTTATGGTGCATTTGCATTATATTGTGTCATTGTACATTACATTTGTATACGATGAATTTGGCACGTTGCATTTAATTTTAATTACGTTGCGATTGCTTATTACTTTAAGCTTTAAACCCATAAACGATGGATAAAATTGATTATTCCCCAGTAGTTCAATCTATACATTTATCCCAATAAAACGTTTCTTCACGCGATTCTTGTGCCTTAATACAACGTTCCCTGTATTTCTTCAGTTTCGTCCAATCTAATTAAAAAAAAGCAGCAGAAATTAACCATTCTTTGCTAACCCTTTCACTATGACAGGGTTAGCCGTCAGTAATACCGTCTCTGCAATAAGAATACCAATAAGAATGCAATGGATACCAAATTTTTTTAGGGGACTAGAATCACTCTTAGTATACAACGAGCGTTAGCTAACTATAATCGTCACCAACAACGAAAGGGTTAAATAGAACCGTCCATCCTAAATTCTTTTCACTTCGTGCTTACCAATACCTTTCTCTTCGCTCTCACCCATTTAAAACGCCAAAGAGAATATGAAGATTACTGGCAAATGAAGTATCGACAGAGATTCGTCTGAAGTTTACAATCAATTGGAACATTACCAAATTCGTACGATCAGCCTTTCGATGCATTGCGCGACGTCCTGTACGCGACAGCGTGAAAACGAACGAAACATCACGGATCGTGCAAACGAAAGCGAACAAAGCGGCGGGCGTCGATATTTTTGGCGAGTTCCGAGCTACGGCAATTTGAATAAGGTATGCGTGTATTTTGGCGAATGAGACAACGAGCGGTTCGTCGGCACTAGAGGTAAAAAGACAATTGTTGTAACGATATAGGGCGCACGGGCTGTACGAGCCCGGCGAAAGACAATAAAAGTAAGCGACGTTTGCGATTTGATGATGATTCGATTGAGTAAGAAAAAAAAAAGAAAATCCAAGACAGCATCCCCGAAGGCGATTTCGTTTCTGCGCACTTAACTCGAAAATCCGTAATCACGTGTCGTTACGTGTCGAACAATACGAATGTGCTACGCAATCATACATTGTAATCGTATAGAAAAGCGCAATAAAGAGAGACAAAGGGAAAATACAACGATATTTGTACTGATTCGATTGTACTCATTTTGTTATCATCGTCGTTCGATATATTCGTATGATTTCGCGGAATTGATTGTGGGACTCTATGTGAGGAAGGTGGAAAGGAAAGGTGTGAAGAAAATCGTATATATGTGCTATTATCACAGGTGGAAATTATACCGAAGCAGCAAAAGGGTTGTGGCGAAATTATTTTCTGTATACTTATTTTTTATTCATCGTGTCAATCGCTTTCTCAGAGTGTGAGAAGGTTTGAACGTTTCCGAAGCGACATTCGATTATTTTCTGTAGGAAATTATGAAAAGAAACAAGCGAATAGTAAAACGAATATGTGTCTGTTCTTCGATAATAAACTTGGTCGAGGCGGTATAGGAATCGTTGCACACGTACGCGACGTCTAATCAGTATTCCGAATCTTATTGAGGGAAATCGCAGCGCGCATAAAACTCTGCAAAGTGTAAGAATAGGAAAAAGAGAAGGAAGATGTAGATGTCAAAGCACGGAGACGAGTATTTTAGTGGTTCATTTTTAGAATAACTCCGCGACAAAACTGCTCTAGCACTGCCATTTTTGCGTTATATTCATTTTTCACGATCCGAAATAGCAAGCTTATAGAGAGAAAAAAGAAACTGTAAAAGAATACGATTATGTAACAGTTAGAGAAATTAGTTGAAAACTGAGAAAAGACGATAAAAAAGATTCGTCTGTTGTTTGCTGGATGAACCTTCGCGTCATTTTGTTACAATATTTGATCGAACACCACAAATATCGACGCTACCTTGTGATATCATGCAGGTTCCCTTCCTCCTTTTTCCGTTTCCCCGTGTACACTATGCTTCCGTTTTTTCGTGAACAATGGTAGAACAGCGGAGAACAGAGACGAAACACGAGTACGTAATTATACGCATTTCTTCTTGTAACGATGATTCACAAGAATGAGTTTGGAAAATGGAGAAATGTGTTGCTAAATCCCCATGTCTTCTCTCTCGTTCCTTGCAGTACCCCAACGTATCGTCGCCATATAATTTGCAGAAACAATAAAGGAGATATTGAATATAATGCCATCTTGTTATTCATTTCATATTTCCCACCTTCAATTGTCCCAAATATTTATGTGAACCTTTAAGTAATTACTTAATGTTGCGATAGGAATAAATGTTTTAATTCCTCCGAGGGAATTGATGTCAGAACTTTTCAGTCCGAACCCAAAAATTTGTACAATTTAGCAGATATACTGAGGATTGAAATCCTTAAAACGTTCGCAGATTTGCTACGAGACACTCTGATAAAAATAATGTTTCTTGGAGGCAGATATATTTAGAAAAAGTTCGTTAATTAGAATAATACGAACGTTGCAACTAATTTTAATATAAACCTCAAAAGGATTATTATAAAAATAATACAGTACTCTGTCAATTATTTATCTAATCATTTCTGAACTAAGAATACAGCATATAAAAGGCAAGAAGCTAAATAATTTCAATTCGCAATACAATCCGATACATAATAGGAGATTTAGAGCTCACTTTTGTACAACCTGAAAGATTCACGACACCGTCCATGATAATAACGACACGTTTTTTTACAACAAAGAAAGTAACAAAAAGCACATGCATATTTTAAAGACGAATCGGCAATTCGAGCGATACCGTTAAAAACCCGGGACACGGGGGCATTTTATCACGAGCGACGTGCAAGCGAGTAATTAAAGTGTCTCCAGCTGCCCTAAAGTGTTGATCCATTTCGACGACAGCAATTATTCGCTTCCTACAGTAACTTAATCGCAAGTCTGACGCGACAGCAATTAGAAACCCATTAAACGACTGATTTACGATGATTGAATATTACGCAACGATCACCGCGGTGGCGGCAAAGCGAAAAGGGAATCATGCGTGTGCTGTAATAAAAAGGGGTAAAAGGGGGGAAAAGAAAAATATCTATACCGGGATGAAGCGACATGAGCCCGATCCGAGTAAACTGTATGGCGATGAACGTCTATGCTGTGTGCGCTAATAACTAAACGGAGCAAAAAGGGGACGGCTACAATTTAAAGTAACGAAAAACTGTCGAACAAAAAACTGAAATCGTCGATCGTAGAAAACGACGCATCGACTTCGTATCGTTCTATAGACGCGCCACACGGGTATATACTCGTTAGTTGGATACACTGTTGCGATGAAGATATAAAAGGTAATTGCGTTCAACGTACGCGATCCTTTAATAGTAATGCTAATTTCGTTACACCGTTACAGCGCTTCCCGTTAACGCAGCAAACGAAGAAGTTCAATGCGAGCGAGCAGTCGCGGGCAGCGTTAAAATCGTCGTCCGATAAGACGGTACTCTTAGAAGAAAAAAAAAATCCAAAATACTGCCGACCACGGTAATTGGTCGAGCGTACAAAATTCCCTCCCCCCCCCCCCTCCCCCGGCCTCGGCTATAATCTTCGCCGGTTATTAAAAGTTAATATCTCGCATGATCTCGTACGGCCTGGCAGGAAACAGAGGGAAATTCTTATTAGAAGCTATCGTGCATACAGGTCGTACGATTTGTATTAATGCCAGTAGGCGGTGGACGGCAGTTCGCGTTATCTGAACGAGGATCCGAGGGAGAACCGGGCCGTTTAGCAACGTGGAAGATCCTTCAAAAGGATCGACTGCATGGGGCGATTCGTGACAGCAAAACGATCGAATCGAAAACGTGTCGGCTGCGCTGATCAGCGTCGAAATCGAGCGAGTTTTCCGCGGTTAATTTGCGTTCACGGGACAGAAGGATCGCCGGAGGCGTCCGTCCACCGTTTACATCATTAACAAGGGAACTAAATGCTTGCACGGGTGTCATTACTGTCCACATTATCGTATTTTCTAGAATGCGCGCAGACGGCACTATATACCAATCGGGAAGCGGCGTTATCGGGATTATTGGTGTCATCGTCGTGAACATTAAAAGGGTGCCCCACCCGGTCGATTATTTTCTTCGTCGTTCGGCAAATCGATGCCGAGTCACTGGCGGATCTGTTGGTCGCTTTTGTCGATCGTTCGCCTGCGTCGATCGGCTTCAATTATTCAAATAAGCGTAGATGAGAGAGTCGATAGCCTTGACGGATTGCACGGTTGGCAGCTGCCAGCTCGAGGAAGCGTCCGCGTCGGGTCGCGTCGCGGGTGCAACCCATAATTCCTAGACGATCTTCCCCTGAGCCATGTTTCCCTGTCTCTCCTACGGGATACAACCTTCGGGGGACTTTCAGTACACCGGCAACTACGGTACACGACGTGGAATGAATTTTTCTCGACAGCCACGAGGGAACAGCGGGGCAACGTGGCTGGCCAAGCTTAACGACGTCGGTGTACCTGGAAGAACGGGCCGACTGGACGAAGTGTTGAAAGAATAATTACGCCCCGGCGTAAACGCGGATTAACGAGACGATTGTTCTTTACTGTTGCAGTCCGCGAGCTTGTAAGTATGTAACAGCAGCAGAAGCTGGGGCCGGTAGCCACAAGCGGGCTCTCTTTTCTGGTCGATTGACGTCAAGCGTTCCTGAAGAATGTTCATCACGCTCACGAGCCGTGGAGGTAATGACAACTTTCTTTTTTCGTCTTCGCTGCAGCCAGAGGCCGGTACGTGCGCCAAGCTCTGCTCTTCTCGGTGTTTTTTTTTTCTTCTTCCTCTTCTTTGGACCAACTGGAATGCGGAGTACAGGCAACGACTCGGGGAATCTGTAGGTTTTCTTCTTTTCAGGATGTCGGGTCGCTGTCGGATCGCGTAGACAGTGAGATAAACGGATACTTCTAATTAGTAATCGAGGTTTATGGACTTTTTGCCCCGCCGTTTAATTCATTCTAAAACTTCGCGTGGATCTGTGTCGGTAATTTAATCTTGACGTTTTTATGATTGCAGTGGCAGATCGAGACGTAGCCTATAGGTAGCATTACTTTGGAAACTGGTTGTTTATGCAAGATGATCAGCATTTATTTCTGTTTTTAATTCTTGATGCAACGCTTATGAAACCGCTTGATATTACTATGGGTTGCGAAGATCTTAAATAGTTTTTTTTTGTATGTTACACATGGAAATGTAAGCCGCAGATGATATGGAATTCTCTGAAGGCATTGATACGTTACCCTTAAATGAAGGTAAAATATAATTGTCAATTAACCATAATAGCCAGTGTACGTATGTTCTGTGAAACAAGCAGGTACATATGCAGATTATAATATAGCGTAGATATATCGTTATGTTATTCAATAAAAAACATTTTAAGTACACATAACTATTTTGTACTATAAAATAGCTTTAATCTGTTCGATAATATTTGTTATTTCCTTATGCTTAATTCTTCTAACCTTGCACAGATAAAGTATATAAATGTGAAAAAATAGGGTACGCACCGCGGCCACAATCTTTTCGGACGGATTAAATTTGAAAGGTCGCGCGAAGGGTAATAATTGGTTCCACGTAATTGATGTTTTCTCAACCGTAATAACTGGGAGCCACGCGATACAATATTTATCTTACAATGAAATCCATCTGCATTCATGAAATTGTTTCTCAATAAAGATAAGATATTTTGATATGCTGGAAATGTAGGCTAGATCGATCAGACATTGCAAATTATAAATATGTCAGCTGAGTTTGCAATTTCGCTTGGGGTGGTTCAAGGCCAATGCCTCGTTGTCAGATTATTATAAATTCTTCTCAACTACGCATGATATATTACCGCGTCACCGGCGGCATATAAACAAGATTGATGTAACTAGTATTAATTATTGACACTAATTGCACATCATTTCACCTGACGCGTGTGCACGGTCTGTATTATTTTATCCGGGGAAATGGAAGCAGCACGACCACATAAAACAGAAGATTGAATGAGACAGAATCAATTGCAAACTTGTTATGTGGGGCAATTTATTAGGAAAAGAAGATAAAGAGCAAATAAGAGTAAAATTATGCAAAACACTCATTTACCTAAAATTTACATGAAAAATTCTAGCTAATAGCAGCACGTAGTATAGTATGCTATGTTATAATTATATGTTATATATTATATATATATTATATGTTATATAAATTATATGTTATATATATTTCGAGCATTAGATATTTAATACATTCACATCATCATTCATATCAATGAAATCGGAATTACACAATTAAGAGGACGTCTTTTTATAAAATTATCAAAGAGAGGCGAATTTTGCACGTATATTACCAACACGTTTTCCCTTATGGCGTACATAAATAATTCGAATAATCACCAAAACGCATGAAGAAAATTATGTATAGATTATGAATGGATTCTGCATACAATAGTTGCTGCATACTATTATTATAAAAAATCCAAGACGATGTTCATTTTTCCGAGAAAAAGTGACTGCATATTCTTCTGACAGGTGTGCTCATCATTCAAAGATCCAATCGTTGTGCCGAAGTACAAAGTTGCACAGCTGAAGACGACGTTGAAGCTCAATATCTGCTTATTACGAACGATACACCGTACTTTCAACAGCAAGAAAGGGGAAAGATTGCCGGAGATTGCCTGGGCTACCCGTTCCAGCGGCAGGGTGCATTTATAAATAATGCAACCACGAGGAAGAAGGTAGGTAATCCCGGTTAATAAACGTCAACGTAGCTACTAGGGTAACCGACAGCAAGAATACGCGTACATTAGCCCGCATAATTTTAGCACCCGCGACGCTTGAACGGAACTCTCCTCTGTTGCGTCACAGTTGTATATTGTGGGTGAAGATGGCACCATTTCGTTACATAATGCTATCCGAATTCTGTCTTCGCTTCATGCAGAACGCTATTTTCGACGTGCAAATATCATGCCGTCATGCGACGAATATTTTCCGAATGTTTTCTTTTGTTCGACGAAGAAACGCGAACATTCGATAGACGATGGAAAATCAACGCTGTGTAGTTGGTTTTACGCAATGGGGCATTGTTTCCTGTTTTGAATTCGGGAAATTATGTCGATATAAATTTGCAAGCGATGTTTCTTCGCAGGGTGAATTGTTACCCTGCTGAAAACTGGAAATCGAAATAATTTCGGGAAAGGTGGAACAATTTTATCAACAGTGTTTATAGGAAGAGATTAATTAGCAATGTGAGTGTTTATAGGAAGAGATTAATTAATTTGAAGCACATATCCGTACAGGGTTCTTGAGTACGTGGAACAATCGAAAAGTGTTTTATGTAACTGCTGAAGTTACTTTTTGGAGTATAATCAATGAAATTTTGATTAACGTAACTTAACGTGATAAAAATACTGGCAATTTGGAAGTGAAACTGATCGACACTATCATTAATCATTAATAAAAGTGGATCAGAACTTTAAATAATACAGGAGTAGGAAGTTAAAAAAGGAATGAATACAATTCATTGGGCTTGCAAACCAAACTGGATATTTATTAAATTTACTGATGCAGTCGATTTTTAAATGCCGCGCATATCTTATGTAGTGCAAAGCTATTGAAAAAATGCTGCCAGTTATTTCAGTAACACATTTTAAACTTCATATTTGGCGCGAATATTTGCGGAGAAATTTACAGCGCATGCGCGCTCCCTGTCGTCTGTATTAAACATGGCGACCGTAGTGAGGCTGTCACGTCGAGTATCGTCATTTTCCCGGCAATTTCGCAGTGTAACACGGTCTTATAATTCGTGGCGTACTAACAGTGAAGTGAGGAAATGGAAAGCCAATACCGGATTGTTTGCAACAGTTTCTATCGCTCTCTTGGTTGGTTATAAATACATCCAATCCGATACGGTGCATGCCAAACCCAGAAAGGTTTGTAAACAGAGCTTTCTTTGCATAATTTATATAAATACCACGCTTTTTCTTATTAATATTACATATATGCAGTGCAATATAATCAATTAATAATTTGAACAACGAAAACAACGTTAGTTCAACGGAATATACTTCGAGTTACATGTAAGTGATGTTCGTGTACTTTAAATTCGTTAAGATAGTGCCTCTAGGCTGCCTCGGTAATTATTGTTTCGTCATTGACGTTGAATTAGATAAATTCATCTCAATTAGTTTTCACTATGATTCATGGTGATTATGATGTGAACAAATATTACGCAAGGCGTCAGGGACGTTACAATGTTAGAGGTTATAGGTTAAGATTCTATCCTGTTTGCTAGGATTCGCAAGAACAGTTTACAATATCAGCGCGATGTGCAATGTGTTTAATCAATTTGAACGTATGTAATTGACGAAAAATTCCAAATTTAGATTTTTAATCAAATTTATTATGCCAGTATATTTTTGGAGATAGAGATATTTATAGAACTGGAGCTCTCAGGGTTGGAAGAAGAGTTTTTTTTTAGAAAAATGTTAGTACGTAAACATTTGTAACATGGGATTTATATTTTCATAATAAGTACGGTTTAAATAAGAAGACCGGATCTATTATTTGTCAGTTACATTGAAAACATACGAATCAAATACTTATAAGGAAACATAACTCCAAATGAAGGAGGATGTTATCTATAAATAATTCATAGACAGAATATTAAAGATTCTTTATTTTTGACGAAGGAAAAAGAACTTCTATTATTTGCATAACATATTAAGGCGGTAATAGACCGATAGAAATGTAATAGTTACTAAAATTATTCTCGAGTTTTTACTCAAATAATAAATAATTTATCTAACTTCAAAAAGTGCAAATAACATGTCGCACTTTCAAGTGCAGAGTATGTATCTCAATATTTTTAACAAAAGGTACCACAAACTTGTAAATGTATCTGCCAATAAATAACTTACAATCTCTTTACTAATTGTATTATTTAACAGCAGGCTAGTCTGAAGCAAATCATTCGTTTCAATAATACTGTAGTGTAGGGTGTGAGAAAAGTGTGCTTGTGTGTGGAATCTATGATTGAATGTACCTGTGTGAATGAAATCGTTAAAGACAAAGAGAACGGACCGTCTTCTGTGAACAGCACAATTTGTCATTGTTTATTAATTCACTTGGTGACAAGATTGCAAATTGAAAAGCGGTCGCCATTAAAAACTGTCATTCTAATAGCAAACGTTGTAATAGAAACATCATTATAACTTAATTGAACTTATAATTCCTAACAAAAGCAATACCACTTAATATTATTAACTGGTTACACTCTCTACTGTTCCCGTTTCTTCATTAAGCTACACGATTCTTTCAAACACCCTTACCACTGCGATTAAAAATATAGACACGGTTCACACAAACCGTACTACACATCCAGCTCGCAAGAACAATTCATTATCCCCGCAAGCGTCAATTCTCTACCTACATCAAACCTGAATACACGATCTGGCCTGGATCCCACTACCCATGTAACGGTCCCATACTCTAAGTGACCCGACAGTCCGACTGTCCAAATTTCAAATCTCCACCAAAGCAACTGTAACAAACCCACAGCCGAAAGAATACAGCCCGTGTAACACGTCCACCGTCACGTGTTCTCGCGCAGGACACGATCGTCCTTGGGTCTAGCAGAACAAGTGCAGATCCGGCGGAGATCTGCACTGGACCAGCCACAAATCACAGTCAGGCCAGCATCCTGCCACGACCATGGACCGGCAGCGGTTATCGCGTTCGAGATTCGACCGCATCGTTTATCCTCGATCCTGGCCACGGCCTTCTTAGCCTGGCGATACAACGATCGACGGATATATGCTATCTCGCGATAACGCGGAACATGGCTCCAGGAGACGCTGGATAGCAACGCGCGAACCGTATCATCGTACCGAATAATGATAGTCACTTGGCCGGCTCATCGCGAAACCGTTAGCGGCTTCCTCGTCCTCTTCCCTGTATAGACAGACCTATTTTACATATCGCGTGTTACGCGGACCATCCACGTGTACCGACCGATTGATTCCAACACTGCCAGGTGTTTGACGATCGAAACTCCTCGGTGAGAACTCAATCTAGCGGGACCGTAACGTGCGATTGATTCGATACTCAGTATCCGCATCGAACAGTCTCGGCCATTTAATTTGACGATAATGCACGGCCATCGAAGGATTTATACGATTTCGAGCACACGCCTGGAATCGGGAGTCGAGGCCGGCGTAAATCACCATTTTCCAACGATAACGCCTTCCAACCTGTCGAACGTAAAGTAACGTGCATCGCAAAGTACACCTGGGGTTCGCGGTTACTCGCGATACCGCCGTACTATTTGCCCTCGCCCCTCGAGCTATCTGAGCGCGATTACGTTGCCCGCTGCTGGCAGATAGTTGATTATTAAAAGATACGATGGACGATGAGCAGTGAGATAGAATCGGTTGGGATGAGGTACAATTTGTTAAGAGGCCGATTACCGAGTCGAAACCAATTATCGAGTTTTTGAAACGCGGAAAGGGATACTTTAATGCGACTTGGCGAGATTAAAATGTGGATGCCTGTCGTTTTCTTCTTGGACTCTATCAAGCAAGTGTAGGGTAAATGACTGGCATACACATAATTAAATTGATTTGCAAATGCGTGCGGGTTTTTTTTTGCCCGTAGGAGTAGAAATTATTGTGAGAACGATGAAACTTAAATATCGGTAATTATAATTGCGCATAGTAATAGACATTTTATTACATTAAATCGGCCGAACAAACCGCACCTTCGGAATATAAATAGACCTTGCTAATTAATAATAACGTTATACCGATAAGACCTTGCACATTGTAAATTACAGAATTATCTCAAAGAAATAAATTTCACCTCCGTCGCCGATACGCGCTTTAGCACCATATATGTACGTATGTCCATCACCAAGAAAGAAATCTGCTCGACGACAATTTTATTGCGTGCCACCGGTCGCTCGGCATTTCCGAAGCTAGTTCGACATCGAAACGATTACATCTAATTACAGTAAAATTGAACCTCGCGAACAAAGTTGTTCGCATTACATAAAACATTGTTTTTATCTTCCAATACCTTCGAAGATGATGCGTCACTAAAACGAAACGTAGTCCGCGCGTGATATAAAACTGGTAGTGCAAGTTCAATTCGAAGTAAAACATCACCCCGATGCCAGCTGCGCAAGTAGTGGTAGTATTTGCTGCGGGAGCTACGATTGATGGAATCGAAACACTTCAAACGGATTTTCTGCCTGTTATTTTGTGAAAAGGCGAAATGCACACAGTCGTGGATAAGGTATCACGGTCTGAAGTCCTGCGAGGTCTGTACTGCACGGAGAGAGCAGTAGACCTCGTCATATAATTAGAATTCATTTACCAGATAAACCATTACGTGCCGTTGTAATGGAGAACCGAATGTTTGCTCGGCAAGGTAAACCTGATTTTCACGCTGTCCCGCGTGACATAATATTTCAATTTTAATGGCTGGCCGCGTTTTTGCGATCGCCTATCCGCCTTGAATACGAGCTTCGTTTCGTTGAATTGTCCGTAATGGTACCAATCGGGTATATTTCTGAGATAGCTGTTCGCGTTTTCAATTTATTTGGGATCGCGAGTAACGGCAGCAACGGTGAATGATTTTCTTTAGAAAATTTGTTATGCCGAGTGAAGTGTAAGTAGAAATAATTCTTCCCGTAGAATAAAAATCAAAACTGAATGCAGAAAATATAGGTGATCGTGCTTGCACATTATTTAAATATGCAAGAGCACAATAATGCCTCTTACATTTTACATTGTCGAAATATTTCTACGAAAATATTATACAAACCTTCAATTTGTAGAGATCGAAAGTTTATCGCGAATATAGCAAATGAATGCTAATTATGTAAATCCGTTTTGAGTGATCGTTTTAATGTTTAGGGTACGTATTTAGGATACAAAATACCTCAGCGTTATGGGAAGAACTTGTCTCTGACAATGAGCGTAAATTTTCCTTGCACGAGCCTCTAGCTAATCAAACACGTGTAAGTGTCTGACGCTGGTCACATTACCAAGGGATAAAACTGTCCGAAGAAATGTTTCTTCCAGCTTATACAACATATAAAGAATATTTCAGGCTTAGACCGCGGTACAAGTTACGAATCCTACACCTTCTATGCACAAATGTCATAGAATGTTTAAGAAAATAACTGTGGAAGAATGTGGCCGGATAAACCGGATAAAAATTTCTCAGTTTTAAGAGCACCATAAAACCTTTCTTGCAACGTTATTTTCTAATACGGCTCTTAAGGATCATTAAAGGCACATTCATCAAAAGCTGAATGTTGTTATTGCCTTTTCATCATGGAATTATAAAATTATGACCACGTTCGTTTATTCCACTAGATACGGTTGTATAATGAAGGTATGTTTGGTATTTGTACATACTTTCATCCTACATCGTTTAAGGATCCTAAAATCTTTCCCGTTCCACTTTCTATGGTGCGTCGTATAAAAGATTTAATTTCCTCAATTTTCTCTAATGCGAAGAAATTTGCAATGACATTAATGGTAACCATATCGTAAATAAGTTTGCAATATTGTAGGAGATAAACCGACGTGTTTTAACCAGATTAGAACCGTGTATTCTTCGTGCGTGTTTTTGCGATCAATTAAAGGAGCTTTAATCCCTTTCAGGCCTGACATCGGTTAAACTACCATGTTGGCTTTACGCGCCTATAAATTTAACTTCATTAGTTTACTAGCTGCGAATCAGTGAACCGCAAACTATTTTACGAGGCATCGATACTGATCGCGAGATTTCTCTTGCGTCTCTGCTCGCCCAAGCACCTTTAAATTATCCGAAGAAATGTGTTTTCGATGATCTGTGGCGCGGATTGACGCGTCATTTAAATAATCCTATGAAAAAAACTTTGAGCAAAACTATTAAAGTAAACCGCATTATAGCCGTTGGACAAATATTTGTAAACTTCACGCGTCTTTCATTCGACAGCCTTTTTGTTCGAAAATATTTCAGCAAAGTGAATTCCCCGATACAGAAAATGAATACAATTTACGGGGAGAAAAATGCGACTCTCCACAAAGCAGAAACAGCGAGGTAAAAATTCTCTTTCGTGTATATCGTGCAACGTCCAGCAAGAAACGAAACAAAAATATGTAAACGATCATGATTATCAAGGAGCATGTCGCCACACTATTACGCTCTTTATCAAATAATCACTACGGTCATTACCCGATAGACACCCGAGCTAAAAGAATTCTTCCCCGGGGCAAACGTTCAGTATTCGACAATGAAATTTTCATATCCAAATATCCATATGCAAATCTGCAGCGAGAAGCTACCACTTCGAAGATACTCTGTTATCTGATTTCAATTTCCTGCCGCAATCTCGCCACCACCGTGCTTCACCGTAAGATCTGTAATCACCGTTGCATTATTCACCAAGGCGAACCGCGTGCATTAGTGCATCGATAGTCGGCAGGTGTTTGCCGTCCACGTGGTTTGCGATCGATCGCGTACCTTTCATTTTCAGGGGTCCACGCAAACACCGGACCATAGATGATTGCCGGTCGTGCAAGGCAGTTTCTAAGGGAAGACGAAGAAATAGGTGTAACCACTATGCAGTTGTTCCTTAAAAATTTGGAATACTCCGTAAATTTATTCTGTAAACGTTAATATATACGCGAAAGTGTAACGAAGTATGGTAATTGGTTAATGACCTCGATTATATTTGTATATGATCGATTTAGATAAATAGTAGAGATTTTGCAAAAAATAACAAAAAAAGTTGTTGCACAAATAATGAACAAAACAAGCTAAATAAGGAGCATAGAAAATGATCATTGGAAACATTTATAACTAGATATCGAATACTTATATTGCAATAGAGTATATTTTAAAAACAGTCTATTCAACAGATTGCTTTTACAGTGAAGTAGGTGTATAAAGTAAGGGAACCTAGACAGTACTTTGTTCTGTCATTAAAAGGTTACAGTAAATTGCGACGGGTTTGTGATTGTTTCATACAATTCACATACCGTGTGTACATTTCATGTTCTCGATATCTCTTGCACAATTCGCACGTGAGCAAATGTTTATTAATCTAATGAACAAATTATTTCACGAAGAGAACAGTTTCAACCTGTTGCGAAATAAATCAGAACGATCAAAGTAACAAAAAGCACGTGCACGCCATACTATCAACGTATACCCTGCACACACTTTAAACACATTTCCAGCGTATTTCGACCTATTATGTCTGCGTAACGTCCGCACTCTACTTATCCCTATCATCGCAGCATCATCTATCATCGCGCGGCGACGATATCTCCGCTCTATTCATAGAAGCCAGTGCAACAAAAATCGCTCGCCATGCACACGTCGGATACGCATTCGTGGAGCATCGCCGCCGGGACAGTCCCCAGGTACCGTGTCCTTAAAACTCGTCGAACTTCTGGCAGAGCCGATCCCCGTTCAGATACCAGCGTCTCTGGCGGCTATAGATTTAAACGAAACCCTCGGAATGGTATCCGGAGAAAATTGTTGCCGTCCAAGAGTGGCACGCTCGCGTGCTTCTTCATTGAAAACTATAACAACCGGCGCAGGGATCACTAGACGGGGTGAGCCGAACCGTCGGTGCCTGAAAGAGGAACGGGATGGCATTTATGAACGCTGGTGAAACGGGCCTTAATCACACCGCGTTTGCCAACGGCGTGTCGAAAAAAAGGGGGATCCCTTCCCCTGGGTCCGCGGAGGAAAAAGAAATCAGATGCCTCGCACTTAGCATAATGTTCACCGCTCCTGTCATTACTCTGGACCGCTAACACATGCCAACCTAACACCACCCCCCCTCGGACCCGGTAGACACGCGAGGACGTGCCAACAGACGTTAGTTAACGTGGCATCACGCATCTACGAGGATACGTTACGGACTTGGCCGGAATATTGATCGGGCGAGTGTGATCCTCGGTTAAATTAACACTGCGCCGCGTCCTGGTAGCATCGTCGACGTAATCATCGTCCATCGGCCAAAGGAGACGGATATTATGTTTGATCCTGGGAAAATACAACGAGCCAGTTACCGGTCTCGAAAAAAATTCGCCTAATGACAGTGATGGTCGTATCACTGTGTACATAGCTGATGCAGAGATTTCCTCGCGACGGAGCGCAGTGTCGCGCGCACTTTTCTTTTTCAGTTTCCGTCGTGGCTCGTTAGAACGGGCGCCGGGAAATGGATATCTATATTGGAAAAACGTGCGTGAATCGCGTCGTTCTTTGACGCATGTTTGCTTTGAACGATCCGTGAGGATTAGTCCGTGCGAAAGCCTGTAAATATCAGCGTGTACCTGCCTGTTGGTTATTATTGCTTTGTTGCTTCTCCTTGCACGCGCGGATCTAATTGTGAGACGTTCATCTCGGCGATAAGCAGGGCGGTTTTGCGGCGAAAGGGGATCGGTGATAGATGATCCACGGTCTCGTAGGTGTTATTTTTCGTTGCATCCTGTCGATCAGTTTCTTGCTCGATCGGTGCTCCTTTTTACGATGGAAATTACAGCGAACTCAATGGCGATTTTATAAAATTTCCGGCACCGATGGAAGATAGGCATTCGAGCTCTTGTAGTCTTATTCAGTTGCAGCCGTGTGTTACATCCACGGTACACGCCGGCTAATGTGGAATATAAATAAGAATGAATGATTTTTAAAAGCTGTTCACGCGAGACGTTCTAAAAATAATTGGTAAATTCTATTTTAACTTTTGCAACCCCGTGGAAACAGTCGATTTCTGTATCGCCCCGATGTTCCCTTCTCGTACAAACATTTCTATTGCCATGCAATTCTATATCCCGCAGAAATACAACTCCCGAGCTAATCTCACGCAGCGAAAAAACCCGGCCCACGAATTTATTGGCGCAATGGAATAATACCGTTGTTCGCGAGATCTCGATAAATCACCGATAAGATCTTAGGACTCACTTTCACGCGGTGACCCACGGGAATGAAATCAGTGAAATCGGGCCTGAACTCGATCGGGTCGAACAACGAGGCGACGATGAACGACTGGATAACCGTGGAATCGTTGTGGAAACTGACCGTCATTCGCGGTACTTTTGCACCTTCTTTTCTTCCATTCGATGGTGGCAGCCGAAACGGACGAGGAATTTCACTTATCTGACTGCGGTTACAAGGGGTCCAATTTCCGAAACGGCCAAGAACTACGGTGGTCCCGGATCTCTTGTTCGCCCGGTAGCAATTTGTACAAAGGGACACCGGCACCCACAGCGCTTTTCGGCCTTCTTTCTAACGAGAAGATTAGACCTAACGGCGTTCGGTATCCCATAAATCGACGGGGCCCCGCGCATTAACCAATGGAAAAGAAAACCAGGCGATTTATGGGTGTGCTGCGGCATAAATTCGTCCTCGCGGAAATATCTTTCCCCCACGATGTCAGCCCTCGCTGTCACCGACGTATTCGTGAATGGGGAATCGTGTGATCGCGCCTGTGGATACGAAGGAAGCGAATGTTATTTCGTAAGATCCTCTGGTTCTGGCAACCCATCGTTGACCTTGAACGGAGATTAACACGGTTTGGGAAAAATTGAGGATCAAGGAGCATCGAGTTTCATCGCGTTTCACCCCCGGAGAACAGGCTGAAAATTGTCGAATTTTGTAGTTCTAATGGGCAATTTACTTCTACGGTAGTCAGTGCTGGGAAACGGTGTCTCTGATTATTATTTGCCCTTGAAATTGATTAGTGCTGTTCGTAGAATAGTTGCTCCGGTGTATCTTTTGGGAAAGTTATTTCGTTAGTCGTTACGAACTGTTAAAGATACGGACTTTATATACGCGATGGTTTTTAAAGATCGATAGGTCTATGGACGGTATTCAGGTAATAGAAGAGTCTTTTATGGGAGGATGCTAAACGTCAGAAAATATTAGGATCCTCGGTGGTGTCTTGCACATTAATATTTCGAATTTTAAACGACAGTTTACTATTGATTATACCGCATCGTTGAACGGTTACCGATGTTCTGTGTTGAAAATTGACATAAAATTTTTGATTGGGAACAAGTTTTATGTTCGGTGATCACAAGTGAATCTCGGATATTATATGGTAATTAAACATTGGCAGAAGAGTGACTTTTAATACTGGAAATTTTGTCCGGTCAGAAATAAAAATCACTTTTCTTCCTACAACGATTACCGGGATTCGTCCAACACGCATTTGCGGGCCACAAATTTCACCGAACGAAACGTTAAAACCCATTGAAAGCCAATTCCAGCGGAACATGTAATTGTTACCTTCCCTTGGTCGCTCGATTATTCCAATAATTATAAACGGGCACCTTGAAGCACAATAAAATGATTTTGTTGGAATTACGACTATCAGTTTTACACACTTGCAAGAAAAGTGTTATTACTTACGGGCGTGTAAAGCCGGCCGAGGGACGCATAACATGCAGCTGAATTAACGATGCCAATTTTATTTCTATAATTTCACACTTAATAGGTGTGCCTTTAGCAAAAAACGAGTAAGCTTCCTGTTTGCGTATCCACGTGAATCTACAAGTTACTTCGCGCGCTAATCTTGCTCGGCAGCAGGAAGCAGTTATTACAAGTACAATCCATTGTAAAAACGATTTATCGCGGAAAAAGTTAATTGATTTACGGCCGGACGGAGATTCGCGAAAGGCGCCGTATCCGATCGACGATTACGATTATAGAAATGCAATCAAGAACAAAACTGTCCGCTCAGATAGATTCTGTACGCGCAGATGTCACTTTCCCGTGAATGAATTTCGTACGTGCTTCGACCGATTGGATAATGACAAAACGTATCGTATAATGTCGTTGTTAACACGATTAGCAATATCGCTGTAAGATCTTGATTCGAGTCATATCGGAAGACGCTTTTGATACCGCTTTATGAATAGGCGGTTTGGTGAAGTTCGGTGCGCGTTATATAATGCCTGAAATAACGGGCCAGATTTTTTCTTTGCTATTCTTCTGCTCTCTAAAGATGGAAGCTATTTAGAAATCTTCGCATGAATGGGAAAGTAGGCAACTTTTATTGTAACCGAAACGCTTTCAGAAGCAGCTGCACTGCGTGGGCATTCTTAGGTAGAAACGCATTGATAACATTCAATATTTTTATATATTAGGCAGGTTTTGGACAAAACATGGGTCGTGTTTGATGGATACGCTAAGCTGCGTTACCCTGAGAAGTACGAAGCGGCTCCTGCTCGCACGAATTTTGTCAGTTGATGAAAGAATTGTGTAATGCTTTCTAGAATCATCCACCATTGTATAATTTACGGCATGCTAATCAATGGTATAAGTACGTGATTTGAGCGAATTATAAACGAAATAATTTGCAGGTGAGAAATTGTACACAAACGATACTACGGTTGTGCCAACGAAGCATAATTCTTAAGTTCCATCAACATTTTACATTTGCACAGTCATTTTAATCATGAGATTATAGATTGTGTGGGCCAAAGAAAGAGTATGAATTTCACGCCGCGATACTTGCACGTTCATCTTGAGCGTGATATTAACAATGTTTCGAGAAGTATACCGAGAAAGTGACGTTCCGCCTATAAAAACGTAACTATACCTAAGACGTAATCTTTTAATTGGACAATCATTTTGAAATGATATCAATACTCTCATTTGGCATATTTGATTCATTGAAGAAAGGATCAACCGTTGCATCGTCTTATAAAATAACGTGCAATACCACAATAAAAATTTAATGACAGTCATGTTACTCATTTTGTAAATTATTTTGCGTCTGTGCCATGCAAAATGTAGTTCCAACTATTTCCCATACCTAATAAATTGCAATAATTAAATTGCCAGAATTTTAAATAATTTAAAATGTGAAGTATATAATTTCGCACCTGTCGTCTTATTTTATTTGATTTTTATTACGCTATAAAAGAATGGAAATGAAAGTATTTCGCGATGCTCGTGAATTTCAATTTAAAATCCGAGAAGGCGAAAACTTAAGGCTGAAGCTTAGAAACACTTGCAATCGACTATAGGGGATTTTAATGGACTAAATATATTAAGATATTAATTAATTTCAATCAAAATAGTTATGTGAAAACATATCTGTGTAGCGAAAAGACGTAAATGAAATGTATCCAAAAGTATTGCGTCCGATATTTCTCTAAGTAGCAAGGACCTGTTTCCTGTAACAAAAATAATCTGAAAATTCTACGAGTAATGGAAGGATTACAAATTGACGCGGATTTTCTTTCTTTTGATTTTGTTGCACAGAAGGATGACGAGACTCAGAAGGCAATAAAGTTGACGATGAGAGAACGAAGATTTATAAAATTTGCATCGGTGGAATATGACGGGCAACTGTACATGACGCCTCAGGACTTCCTTGACAGTGTTGTTGAACCTGAACCCAGACGTGAGTGTTAAATAAATTTGCAGGAGTTGTAATAACTACGTCAGCTTACGATAATAACTCGCTTTGTCTTTGATAACGAATGCCCTTGTAATTTGCATAATATCCCATCGGAAGTAAAGCGGCAAAGCGTTTCCAGCGAACAATACACAGTACGAGCACTATTGAATTTTATGTGAAATGAAATGAATTTCGATACTTTATACAAATTTTCAATATCCCCAGGGAAAATGGAATACACTTTGGTGTATTACTGTATATAACTTCTCAAATAAATTTTTTTTGAGTTGCGTGTTCTACATTAGAAACAAGAAGTCACAAATATATATAATAAACTATGTAACTATGTAATAAGTGTTTATTTCCACTTAACTCTTCCACTTAAAGAATGATAATATTTAAAATTTTGTTCTTTATTCCCCATAAATTTGTTCGTTCGACAGTAGTTACTTGCATATTAGCACATTCTTGCATCATACATATTGCAGTTTTCCAATCCATGTGTCATAGGACTTACAATATTGTTTCTATTGAACGAAGTATCATCCAGACATTTATTATTCAAAGTAACATTAACCTAATACAGTAATCATCAGTAACATGTTTCTGATCAGATTTCCCCATATCTTTGGATCATATTATTTTCAATACCAACATTTAACTTAAATAATCCCTTTGCAAACTAATGAATTCAATTAATTTCCAAGGCATGTAATTCGATTGATACATTATCAGTATCCCGAACGCGTTAAAAAAATGATTTCCATTTACTGATACGCAAAAGCAGTGAAACCAGAAATTACTCGATGTTCTATTTTAATGCATTTTCATCTCCACACGTGTCGCCCTACGAATAGAATAAACATTCTAAACATGTGACTTTATACAATTTCTCTTGAGTCTTTTGACGCACGCAGTTCCACCGCAAACTGAGAATGACAGCCCGCTGAAATCACTTGATCGACTAAAATAATATAAATAAATGAATTTCTGTGATATTCCAGCGAGGTTGAGGAGACGAGTGTTATCCGACAAGGAGTTAGACGTGATTAGAAACAGCATCCCGTCGCTGCGCCATGGCAATTCACATATGTTCCGAAACCTTCGGGACAAAGGTGAGTAGTCGGAAAATACCCCGTTTGATTTGAATACCGACCGAAAGAAAACAGAAATCTCAACGACGAATGTTTGTCCACGGAAACGCGTTACAGACGTGCATCTCGGCTTTAGAGAATTTTTAAAACAGAAATTTTTCTGCGAAAACGCTGTTCCATTTATATTCTATCCTCTGGTGGTGCAGCTTGTTCTGCATCTGATGATTTTTAAACATTCACTAAATTAAGAACGTAATCCTGTATAATTAAAGTATTCAGGCGCGCGAGATTTAATTGCGAATCAGAATTGAAAATGAAATATTTATTTTAACAAGTGGGAAGTAAAAAGTCTTGTGTTAATGGGTTTGTAATTGTTAGATGTAATATACAAATACGTGTGTCTGTCACAATATTGTATACTCCAAGTTTCTTTCGGTTTTGCTAAAATAAAAATGCTTTCCATGCAGGAAATACGAATGAAATATTAATTAGGTAATTGTTATAATAGACCAAAATTGACATACGTAAAATCCATTGCTTTATTTTATGCATGTAAAATCAATACTTTGTGAACGAGATTTTTTACTCTCTCTATTATTCTCATCCTCGCAAAATCACCACTCTAGGCATCCTTTACTATCTGCGATTAATTTCTACCAGAATTTCATTTCCTAAAATAAATCACAACGCGCATTATTCATATATTATTATTATTATTACTATTATTGCAAAACTTCATTTTCCACAATACAGAGTTACGTATTTAATTATTCCACTCTGAGCCTGCTGTATCAAATTCATTTATCGTTCCATCATTTCGCAAGGAACAAATATATAAGCCCCGTTCGCTTTTGTTCCAATCCGCGCAATTAGCATTTCAACGCCCAGGCGCGAGCAGGTAAGCAGAAAAATCGCGACAACAAAACGCATGGTTCGAGTTCCTCCTCGAAAAATTTGCTATGCCCCACTCTTAATCGGCGGGCCAATTAATACCGCCACCCCTGCGACCATCGAAATAACAGGGCTGAATCGTTAAGGAGTCAGCGGTGCAGCTGGTTCCGAGGCTCTCCTTAGCTTTTTGTACGTTCGCCGCACGTTTGTCGCGCTAATGGAAATGCAAATAATCGCGGAGCCAGTTTCACACCTCCCTCTAATAAACGAGTCCCTTCGCTCTCTGCGCATCCCACGTCGGCCCTTTTCCACGCGCTTCCAGGCGCGGCGCCTGCTCGTGTACCCGAGCACAGAATTTCACGTGCCGATGTACGAGGCCATCGATCTGATCTACTGTGCCATACGAGGGGCGCTCGTTATGCAATCACGGGACGCACGGTATGGCACTGACAATGAGTGCTAGAACGAAACGTGCACCAAACAGGCGTCGTGTTACCAATATCGGTTCGTTCGTTCCATTCGACGCCTGTCCGATGTCTTTTCGAGGCGTGACCAAACGGAAGACTTCCTTATTGCGCGAGCACGGCACACCGTGTAATACGTCGTGGCCGAATGAGGCGGGCGAATTTATAAATTTAGCGTCGCGTAAAAGTTGTACACCTACAGCGTTGTGATTCAGAGGTAAAGATATACGTCCGTTGTAGGCGAGGTGTTGTGAAACGGTGTGAATGGAGCGGCGTGTAAATATTGTTCGCGCGTGGCTTGGCCTGTAACCCTTGGAGGAAATTCATTTAGCGAGGTGGAAAATGCAGTTTGTTGAAAAATTTCGTTGGTGTATTTGCGACGCGATTCTTGCATCATTCATTCTTTCTCTCGTATATTAGTATGCAGTTCTAATGGCGTATTGTTGGTTCTATTTTGGATCAAAGTGATCTAATTACTGTACGCGGACATGGAGATATGGGTTGGAATAGGAATGAAACTATGGTGTATGAAATGAAAGTATTGATACAAGGTTATTTGTTACTCACATTTATCCTTATATATTTAATTATTATTAAATAACAAGTAGGTGGTTCACGTTCATTTGAGTACACGATATAAAGCAATCACGATATTCATAGTACGAAGAAATTTATATTTCAATTACATGCAACTCTACATTTATGTACGATAAAAAGAACTCGCATTATCTCTTTATCGTTATGTACAAAAAACGTATTCAAATATCAACGATCTTCATACTGTCGTCCTCCAAATAACTTTGCATCCAATTTTCAAATTTCCCAGATAAAATTACACCAAGCCAATCCAACTACATAATTCAAGTTGAATAAATTTTCTACAACTCCCCTGGAACCAATTCGTTCATTGTCCGCTCGAATCCTCCCTAAACGATCTTCGATCCATCAACAATCATTTCCACGAAGCGAGTAAATTCTACCAACTGGAATGTCCCTTTCTAAAACAATTCCACCGATACATTTCGACAGGTGACTTTCATTGTGTCCACTTTTGTCCGATTCCATCGATCCGGCTCGGTTTGATTCAGTAGCTTCATACGATGGTAGGTACCGATCGAAAATTTCCGATTCAACGAGAGAGAAATGGATCGCTCGATGGCGGCCAAGAAACGCCTCTACGTCGATCGCTTCCTTCCACCCCCTTTCATCGTTTCCCGCTTCATAAACTTCCCCCGGCTTTCGTAGCCGTGAACGCGTTTTATGAAGTGCTTATGGCACATAAAATCCATCCGTTGCCGTTCGACACAAAGCTGAGAACACGCGAGGGGAGGCGTTCCCTTGACAGGGATCAAAATTTAGCCTTAGACGAATACCTCCTCAGGAACACATTCGAAAGTCTGAGTTATTGGCGTTTCTCGAACCGCGAGAAAAAGGGATGCCTCGGGGAATGCCTGAAACGTTATGAGGCGTATCTAATGTCGTTCGCCGCTACCTATTCTCCACCGTCGATTCGTGGCAACTTGTTAAGCTTAGGTTAAAACGTTAACGCGATTATCGTCGAAATTGGTACGGGACTTTGTCGCGAGGTTGGCCTAAACAAAGCGGCGAAACCCGTTCGCTCGCGATACATCATTGTTCCATAAGTGGATTTACCTTTGACTGGATGTCAATTGCTCGTGGAGGACCGGTTTCTTTCTCGGCCGATCGGATCCTCCGGCTGCGTAGTGGTACAGAACGAAATTGAAGTAATTTGAATGCGAATGATTCGGGATGCTTTGGTATTGGTTAATGATTGAAAATTATGCAAATTTTTGACAGCGTTTTTTGCATAGCGATCGATTTGAGTGGTTCATTTAGATGTAAGGTAGGTTTTAATCGGGAATTCGAGAGGAACATACAAGATTATATGCGAATTGAAGAAAGTAAATGAATATTTCCTTGTATTATATAATGTATAATTGATATGACTTATAATCGAGAAGCGATAGAACGAAATGATGAAACGTCGGAAGACTGTGAAATAGACATAATACTTGTTAACAATTGAATGTTTGAATATTTTATATCATTTGTTCTGTAACAATAATTTTTCTTATTGTCGTTCTAGGGATCGTTTCTTATACGGAGTATTTATTTCTCTTGTCCATCCTGATCAGTAAGTAACTATTGATTTTAATATTTATCAATTCGATCTAACCAGTTCCCCGAAGATGAAGAAAGATTCGTGTCATAGAATATCTTCGGTAAAAAATTGAAAGGAACCTTCTATTTCAGAGCCGAAATCTGGTTTCCGAATTGCCTTCAATATGTTTGATACAGATGGAAATGAACGCGTGGATAAGACTGAATTTCTTGTGGTAAGATGTTTTTTCTTTTTTTTTTTTTAATTTCACATTCCTTTCCGCGTGTTTATTACGTTCAGAAATCGTGTGAACATTCCACATTCGCCCTATAAGAGTGTTCCAAACTGGCTGTACACGCACAGATATTACATTTTAGAATATTTTTTTTTAATTTTGATACAGTACACATGATTGAATTGGTGATGCTGCCTTACGCAATAACTATTTAGGTACTATTTTCATTACATGAACGGAATTGCAGGATCGACCAAATATTCACATTCAGCATGCATTCTACGCTGTTTTATTTAGCATTTCGCCGTTTTTGTGCAATTATTGGGCACGCATAAAATTCAGCCGCAGCTTTAAATGTGATAAATGAAATGATACCAATGGAATGCATGATTAGTATTTTAATGTAGTATTACTCATGCACCTTTAAATCACTTCCACTCGGTTAGTTGTCTGCAAACCTAAACAGGAAAGATTTTTTTAAATTCTCTGGAAAATAAAATCTACAAGTTAAAGCAAATATTTTAAAATAATATTACAGCAATGTTACAAAGGCTACAATTTAAACATTCGTGTTAAAATTCGAAATATGTGAAACACCTATCACGAAGCTCGTAATAAATCATTAACTTTAAACTACAGTTAATAATTTGCGATTAAATAATTTACACGAAAACTGCAAATATATTTTCGTAAAAATATCGTAGTTACTTTCGAAATGCTAAATCGCAAAATATTTACTTGCAGTGATATTAATGAAACGTAAATTATGCGCCATTTAAATTAAAGGGAGATTTTTCAGGACAATGTTTACGATATATATTGCTTCACGTTAAACTATAATATTTAATAACTGCCAATAAAAATTCCATTCAAATTTTATCTCGAGGAAACGTTTCGCGTCGAAACTGCAGCTCTTGTACTTTCTCTAAATCGAATCGAAGTATCCCACAAGATAAATAATAAAAATATACGGAAATAAATGTAACATCCATATGATCAACCCGATCGTGCACTGTGACGCAAAGCTCACGGCAATCAGATCAATGATCTCTCTACGAAAATAAAGCGGCTCCCCAGAAACGAGGAAAAGTCGTACGATCGAAAGCACGAGGGAGGATGTTCAACGCGACAGAGTAAAATTTGCCAATTTGCACGGGTGCGTTTGCAATTTTCACAGATTCGACGATTGCTCGGCGGCAGCCTGAAGTACCGACATCTCGACGATGAAACGAAACGTGCAGTGAGTTTTAATATATTCATGACAACAACAACAACAAAAAAACATAAGAAGAATCGTGATCAACAGTCTAGATTAGTATCACACGATTCATTTTACTTGCTTGCAATCGTAACCGTTCCGAGCCAACTTTACGCCTACATATGACATCTAACGAACCTGCTTTAATAGTGTTATTAATTTATACGTTTCTCTTGATGCCTAACATCCTTTGCTAGTTACCTCCGTCCGTAACGATCTTTCTATTTCTTTTCTGAAGAATTTCAGATCGACTGTTCGATATTGACGTTAACGTTCCTACGTGATTATTGAAGCGGGAATTGAATGCAATTGCGCGTGTGTATATTGCAGGCAGAATTCCAAGATGTTTTAATATAATATATGATGCAAAGCGATCGATTTCGTATTGCATTCGTGATTTTTATTCGTTTTGCTTTTTCAAGCCCTTATTTTCTAAAACAAGCTCGTTCGATCCCCGATTGATTCACTTCCTTTACTGTTTCTTCTCTTTCAATTTATACTTATTCTTATAATATTTCACCGCTTACCCTTACTTTGCGTTTCTCTTTATTTTCAATGTTCTGTTCTTTTTGCATTGTTACTCCACGCTCCATCATATCTTCCTTTTTGCTTCATCATTCCGATTCACAGAGGCTATTACGTTTGTATTCGTTATGTTGTTCTTTTAGTATACATTTTGTCAGTTGTTAGTTTCAAGAAACATTGTCGACATATTCTACTGTCTGTTCCCGATATTATTAGTTGAGTCACATAATGCCGCCAAGAGAGGATTTCGCTCCCAAACCAACACTTCGTAACAGCCCGCCGAACAATGAGAAAAATCAGGTTGTCTCGAATTCTTACGTAAGTTCTTCGGTTCCAGGCAATAAATATAGGCATGAGGATTTGTTTGATCTTTTTTCGGAGTGAATTTAAAGTTTCGTACTGATATTTGTTTATTATTTTTCATTTTAAACTTATACTGGGTAATTTAAGAGGTAAGAATGACAAATTTGAAATTGTAATTTGTTGTATGAGAATTGTGCATAGAATTTATTCGTAAATTGTCGGTTTTGTTTGATATTTTAAGTGAATTTTTTTGAAGCCTGCTGTGTATATTACCGAGTTACAAATTTGAGAACATTAGTAACGACGACTTAAACTTTGCCTATTGAAGCTTGTAATTCTAAAAACAAAAATTCTAAAGAAGAGTTATATATACCCCCTGAAGTATGAACACCTGCAATGTTTTACAAACATAAACATTTTGTCAGCTCACGTCTTAATCAAAAACTGCAATAATCATCTACATGTACATCAACATTTAATATATTGAAAGCTTAAAAATAGTATATAATTATATAAATCATGAAAAATTATATGCTATATAATATTTAAAACTCTGTTTCATTCGAATAGAGCTGACGAGACTAACTGTCCTTGTTTTAAAATCAGTAAATCGACAGAATTAAATCTAAACTTTGTATCATTTAAACACATTTAAAACATTGTTTGATGTACCGTACAATCTAACAATACTAGGTAAGTAAACATCAAATTGCACCCTAACAGCACAAAAAATGTATAAAAAATACGCTGCTACCCTGCTCTTTTTACAAGCGTACAAACAAGACTGCAAGTTTTGATCATATTAACTTGTAACATCGTACAAAATCATTTTTAATATAAATTCCATTACAATTTAATTAGAAAAGTGTCACGTGTGCAAACGCATTAATCGCTGCTATGCTAACTGTCTTGCCGTTTATTTCAGACACATTAGCACTGGATGCTGAAATCATTGCTGCCATTATGCCTCTGTATTATGCAAATCCACCTGTATGTTTTTTAATGAAGGTTTTACGTTCGGCTGTAGAACAAACAATTTAATCGTTCCATTTTTGTTTCATACAGATGGAAAAAGTTTTCAGTCATGCTTGGAGAGGACGTCATGGTACTGAAACCAAAGAAAAATTGAACCTTCTAACCGAAAGGCAAACAACTCCGGAGGAAATTCAAGTTCAATATATTGACGATGAACAGGTAACATAAAATATCCCCCTGGGAGATAATTTGGAATTAATTGTCCAATATTGAAATCCAAGTATTGATATGAAAAATAATTAAAAATTATTATTCGTGTTCATTTTCTTCATTTCTTTCATCATCTAAGGAAATAAAATTTGTTTAAAAATATATAAAGTATTGTTACGTATAATGACGGTACAAAATCTTTGAAATACAACACCTCAGCACAATATCTTTTGTAGGGCCTGCAACGACGACACGCAGTTGATACAACACTGATGACACACTTCTTTGGAAAAGATGGAACCAATGAACTGAGATACGAGGACTTCAAGTATTTCATGGAAAATCTGCAACAAGAAATTCTAGAACTTGAATTTCACGAATTTAGCAAGGGCCGCGAGGCAATCAGTGAGTTGGATTTCGCAAAAATTTTATTGCGCTATACACATCTCGATACTGACGAGTAAGTTTCCATTCGGTACTTAGAAATTCTATTCCACCATTTATTACTTGAACTTTCGACAGCTTTTGCTTGTTTTATATACAATTACACCCTATTGTTACTGTTACAATGTTGTCGAAGTCGATACAATTTTCGATTTAACGGTTAAGTCTTTCAAATTTTATTTTGTATTTATATGTATTTTCCCTTCGTATACAAATTAATAGCACACGGGGGAAATATATAAAATAAATAAAATACATGGTCAAGTCACGAATAATTTCCATTTCTGGGACCAAATCGTAATGTAATTGGTCGTAATTATTGATCACTCGATCTAATGTACCCCAAGTTTAAAACGACAAATACCTCCATTTTGGAACAAACACATCATTTTCCTCATTACCTTGCAGGTACGATAAGTATTTAGACAGAATACTCATGAATTCGGAGCTTCAAACTGGAATTACATTCGAGGAATTTCGACGTTTTTATCAATTCCTAAATAATCTAGATGACTTCTCGATAGCCATGCGAATGTACACTCTGGCTGATCATCCGATATCAAAAGGTCTCGACAAATTTCCTCTGCCGCATAGATTGAAATATACATATTACTTGTGAACAAAATTTTTCAGACGAATTCCACCGCGCTGTAAAGATATGCACAGGAAGCGTACTTAGCAATCATATTATTGATACCGTGTTCGCGCTCTTTGACGAAGACGGCGATGGTCAGTTATCCTACAAGGAGTTTATAGCGATAATGAAAGATCGACTTCACAGAGGTTTCAAGGTACCAATCGGAGAAATAGTTTCTTCCATTCCTAAGTAGATCGTACTAATAAGTATCCTGTCAAACTGCGATTAATGCAGGAATGTAATAAATTGTAATCGCCACCGTCCAATAATATTCTACGAAATAATTATAATGGACAACAAAACTTTTGGTTCTAGAAAGAACAATGTGAACATCGAATTTATAGAATATGACAAAAACAATATCTGATCATAGATTTGCAATTTCAAATGTCTTGCAACGAGGTGGAACAATATCTTCGAAGTTTCAAACTCTTAGAATGAAAGAAACACCTGTTCCTTTAATAACGATTATATCTACTGTTACTGAAATATCGAAGGATATTATTTTTATATTTCGTTTCATTTACATATACTTTTCAGTCTCAACAACGGCTCAAGCATTTACACGCATTTACGTCCTGTGTAAAGCAGGAGATGAAATCGCGTTGAATGGCAATAAATGGGGAAGGAGAATCTATGAATGAATGCAAGCTACAAGCATTCGTGGATACAAGTGCCATTTGGACTTCGGCATTATTTATAATCCTAGTCCAGTTTCATGAGCAACTATTGCATGAAACAAATACTACTACTCAAAATCTCTACCTCTTACTCGATGTTTGTTCGTTTTATAGTGTCCTTGCGTTTATGTGATTATTATGCTTTAAGAGTTTACTAGTCCTCACAAATAGATATATCTATCGAAGCCAGCGAGCTTCCGAAATTGTTAAGTATTAAATAAAATTTATTGTTGCGTTTATGATGTGAAAATAATTGTTTATCATCTATTCTATATGCTTACTGATCTCTATAATTAATTGCTTGTACTGATGCGATTCTAATTGATATTATCAAATATTTTTTTTTTGACGTTTTAAACGGCAACGATTGTAAATTGGTTAACAGTTCGCGTTAACTACCAAATAAATCTGTCCGACGAATTTATTTTTATTTATTTAAATTGAGAATATTACAGAGCGACCCCCGATTATTCCACACTAATTTATCACGATTACTTTAACCGCAACGATTTCGGAATTTATTTGAAAAAATGATAAATTTCGTAAAAATCTGATCAGCAAACTGTGAACCGTCGGAAAATTTATAAGATGAAACGGATGGAGCAATTCTTATTGTTGCGAAAGTAACTTATTAAAGGTACATTTCAGCGAGAAAGAGAGAACCAACTTGGACCGGCTATGTATCATTTTTAAAACGAAATATGTTCTCTCAAATCTTACAGTTTAATGACACGAAAATCGTCGTTCAAACAATTACGAACTATTCTGTATCATACAAGTGCACCAGCAAATAAGGCTGCACTTTCGCTCTTACATTGCAAACTGTCTTTCCTCCCACATGCACCGCCAATGGCCCAGTTTCTCTCTTTTTGTAGGAGAGTGCACATAGTAATTGTTGTTTGTTATCACTCATCACACTGATTGCCGTCTGCTGAGCTCATGAATTGAGCCGACGAACAGTGGCATGTCATTACTCGTCCCTACAGCATACCATCAAACGAACTTTAACGTGGACGGAGTTAGAACAACGAGCACTGTCTATGAATGCAATTCCCAAGTGAGTTTAACAGAGTAAAATTGCTATGTTAATTGATGAAACGGCTCTAAATCTAACTTTCTAACTGTACATTTCACTATTAAAGTAATGTTGCGAATACTTTCTCTGGGGCGTGTGCAACGCAATTGATAACATAATTATATTTACGGTGTATTTAATAGTACGAGATCATTACAATTGATTTGTTGTCTTATTCAGATGCAAGTCCATATCACAATTTCCCGATACAATGTATAGGAGACTACCACTTTTTTGGATGATATCTCGGAAATACAAAAATTCGCAATCGAAAGAAGGTAAATTTTATTGACTCTGTGTTTTAGCAATTCTTGTAATTTCGATAAAATAATTAATCGTAAACAAACTGGATGTCTTATAAAACTGTTAGGTATAGCAGTGACATTATTATTTATTTATGAAATATCTCTGAAATCGATTGCAAATAGTTATACACAATTGTGAATCCGTGCAACTTACAGAAAAAAGAATTTAGTGGGACTTTTCCTAACAAGTAATCTCTGAATTATTTTAGTAATTTGCATTAATTTTAATAACGCCCTAGTTATTATAAAAATATCAAAATAATCCACGAAATATGAATGTTTATAGAACAACTAAGGGGTCTTCAGAAGCACAAGTTCAGTCGCTAACGACGCACTGAAAGTTGCTGTGTTCGAAAGTTGTTGTCAAACTTAAACACACGTGAGCCAAGGCAGCATTTGCCATTGAATCTCATTTGAAAAGTTGTCGCAGTTCAGACAGTATGTACTGCACATTCTGTGTGTGAATAGTTAATGTATTTATAAACGTATAAATTCTCATGTATTTAGGTAAAAATAAATGTGAAAATTTGTAAACGAATAGTATTAGGTATTTTAAAAGAACAGACAGTGCAATCGTTATGACTATCTGCGGAAAGTTAAAACAAATGTAACTGTTATGACACGAAACTGTTGTTCCAAGAATTTATTCAAGTAGATAATAATTACAAGCAACTATGTAATGAATAAGGAAAATCGGGTGCACGTTTTATCGAACGACTATAATTTAAAACAGCAAAATGGTGAAAATATTAGCCGAACCGGATTGGAGCAGGTAAGCTGATCGTTGTAATGATATATTAAATGCGAAAGTCTGTTGAGTAAGTCTTTTTCAATCGTTTTCATCTCCTAAATATGTCAAACGTGTTTTATCAAATTCATTGAAAGCGAGGTGATTCAAGAAGCAATCGACGCTAATCATGCGAAATCAATTTAACATTATCAGCATTTTATTTGCAAAGCAAAATTTCAATTTGTCGTTCTAATATTTCGCATATTTTACAGGATAGCAAAATTTATTAACATTCAATTTTTAGTCTCGGGTAACGATTAATTAGGTGCTAACTCGAATAGATTACTCCAAATATTCCATTATTAATTTATATGCGAACTACAAAATTAATTTATGGTAATATGTCTTGATACGATCATTTCTATACTTTCGAAAATCTTTTCGATTTGGACCTTTGCAAAATCATTCTAATAGAAATAGAACAATGTCTATCTTGAATCAATTTAAAAAATAGAACTTAATTGAAGTTCAAAAATATTCCTACCCCTCGTAAATTGGATCTTTTACCCCACAAAAATATGAACTCGCACAACATACGATCATACTTCACAGAAATATAATTTTCACATTTCCTAAAAATCTCAACATTCAATCTTTCTCCTAATCCGCGAAATCCCTTAACTCTAGAATTCCTGTGCCCCGACACCTCGCATAATACCCCTGTTAATCGAGATACATGCACAAAAGCATACTTTATATTCCTTTTTTTCAAGCGCACAATAATCTCTAAATATCAACCTTCAAGCTACACTCAACAATACAAAATTTATTCACAACTTTTATACCCAAAATCCGTATACATTCTACCGCACTACCCCACCTCGAACAAATCAATTCCACGGCTAATGACTGGCAATAAAAATGTCCAAATTACACCGATCGTTTAATCCGTACGACCGCCCCTTCTTCCCACAATAATCCCATGGGTTAACAGCTGCCGCAAAAATGTGCAAATTCTACCAAACCGAAATCGTCCCCTCCATCATGAAATCGCGTCGGCGATTGTTGTCGTCCTCGAGGAAGACTAATCCACACGCTCTTGATCAAGTCGCAGCAGCAAGGATACACAAGGATACGGAAGACTCGGTGAACACGCCGGTAGTGGGGATCGGCGAGTGATCGTTCCACGGTTCAAAGCGAACGGTGTACGGCCGGCCAGTAGTCGTGTTGTCAGAAGTGTCAGAAGGAAGTGTCGCTGCGGCAGGAGCGCTCGTCAGACAGTCTGTGGCGAAAAGGAAGCGAATCGGCTTGAACAGCGAGAGTCGAGCAACAATTTCCCGATCGCAGTATTGGTAGGCGTCGCGGCGTTCACCTGTCAGGTAGTCGAGTCTTATCTACGAGTGGTCGGCCGATGTGCCACGTGCGCGATGGGTATGATGGGAATGTTCAAGTGGCTTAAGAAGTAAGTGGAATTATGCTGTTTCGCAGTTTTTGCTTTGTTTATGTCGTGCAAACGAGCATTTTAATCGATCGAAATGTTATAAGTGAATAGGCGAGCCAAGTATCGGTTCCGGTGATCTTTTTAAAGCTTGATTATCGGTTGTTTACGCGCATGGATTAAAGCTGAAGGAATGTGACGATCGATTATGAACGTTTTAAATATACGTGTATAATATTCAATATGTTTCGTTTACTGTGTATTTTTGCTTTTAAGTTATAGTTTTTGTGATGCTTGTGGTAATAGATGTACGTACGCTATGGTTGCCTTATGTTATTTATTTATTGTCAGTTTAGATAATAATTTGTGATTGGAGATCTCTGCTTGGCAATGTCAATCGAGTCCTATACTTTTCTATTTAAATAACACCATTCTATTAATAAATAATGTCGGTGGATTTCGGCAGTGCTATCGATATATACATTGCATTTGCAAATAACATATGTACATTTAATAACTGAACTGCTACAGTACTCAATAATACTTAAAGTAAACGCAAATCGATGCATCTTTGCATGATTTACTTCATGTCCTATCTTGTATTTCGTAAAATTTTAATCAGAAGTTGTTGTAACGTAATGCAATCAAAGAGAGGTAATAAACAATAAGATGTTATGACGGTAATTCTTCGAAATTTTCGTAATGCCACAAGTCGTTTTACAATTTAAACTGTTATGTTTGCCACTAAAGGTCGTAAACTATACGTACTTACATACATGCGCAAGAAATTTCAAACTTGACATGTCTTCAATTGTATCACCGTCTATAAAAACAAACGGTATGAATACTTTTATTATTAATCATGATAAATATATTATAAACGTTGAAAGAACAATCGATACGTATGACGATTTAATTGTTAAAAGTTGCATGTAAAACAGATAAGTTTATTGTATAAACGACGGCCTGTCTTCAATGATAACAACATTATGCAATTTTATTTTATTAAGCACCTTACAGGTTTTATTAAGTTGGCTGTTTCTTTTTTGTTATCAATAGTAACAATGAAATATTACATTACCTTATACGTGATTGTTCCTGTAACTGCGAATGCAATTCATGCAAATGACTTTTGGGAAGTATAAAGAGGATGTAATATTTCTTTCGGCCGTAATGATAATTTGCAATTAAGCCTGTATAAATTCGAACCGAATGGAAAGCTTAATTAACTCTAACAAAAAACAGTTACCGTAAATATTTCCCGTGAGGATTTCTTTTCATCACAAGTGAATTTATATGACGATAAATTATTAAATTTTGTACGAAACAGCGGAGAAGTTTCGAAATGCAATCAGGTCGTTCTAACATAATCAATGGGCAATGTAAAAATACGAAAACGTTAATTTATTTATCCTCCGTTGGTTCGGATCAAAGATTTAGTTTAATGATTGCAAGTCTACCAAAAGAAATTAATTTAATACGATACATTTAAGCAAAAGGTGGCACGAAAGGTAACTTTCTTTCATTAATCCCCCCCCCTTTAACGAAATACATTTGGAAGAAGATTGTCGCAGCGATTAATCGATAACAATCGCGTCGCTTGATCTTCAGACTTTTTTCCCCACGTAATCGCATGGCAAACCGGTGAAGTGATAAGATTACTAAAACTGTAGCGAAAGCAAACGAAATTGTTGCACATAAGCATTCCTGGAATTGTTTGCTCATGAACTTTATGCGATCATTATCCACCTGCTCAAAGATTTTGCACCAGAAAATACGGATTTCAATCGTCCCAAGAAGCGTTTAGGAGTACGTTTTTGACTTTCACATGGTGCCATTACATGGCTCGGAATATTGATTGCAATATCAAGTAGAATGGGTCGCGTAGAATATTAACCAGACCAATAAGTGGACTAGACATTCCTCTATCCATTTAAGCGAGACAATGTATGCACGGATTTCGAAAAATGTTGATACATTTTATTTAGCACAGGCATGCTTGATTGTGTAATTGTAGAAAGAAACCATGCCAATTGACGTTTATTTCCGGACCAGAATCGTGCCTTTAAACGTAAGCATATAAAGATTTAACTGCCGGAATCGTTGATATCACAATTGTTACTACACTACGGTTTTGTATATTTACAGAGGCTTGTCTCAAAGATCGTTGAACGTAATTACTGTGCAACAAGCTACAATCGATGGGTTCCATGACCTCACATGATGCTGTTGTATACAGTAGCAGTAACAAATAATTATGCAATTAAAATGTTCGAATAGTTTTCTTCGTTAACACGCAAAATCAGTATGCACGTTTCTATCGACTTCTATCGCGTTATAACGGATTTTTCATGAAATTGGAAAAGAAAGTTAAATATCAAATTGTGAATCGCTCTAACTGGTTTAACACGTAATATAAAATGAGGTAGGAAGACATCTTTCGCGTCAGGTTTTAGTCGAACTGCAATAGTTATTTTTATTTAGACATCGTGATAAACATATTCAAACTACCAGTATACGTTGAATAATAGTACCAACGGAAACAGAATTCACCTTCAGCACGAAAACAAATTCGAAGCACAGTATTTAGATCGTAGTGTTCCGCCATTATTCCATGAACAATCGTGGATCGATTGAAATCTATTACATTATATTTCCCTTTCGAATGGATGAATTAATCATGAATATTTTGCACGAAGTACTCAGTAAGGCGATATCGGGGATGGTCGTGGAGTGTACGAAATCGATGCAAGAGAACGCGTGAGTAATATGTTCAACACAGAATTAAAAATTGAAAATACTGGAATATGAGGATCATTAAAATTTCCCAAATAATTCTCATCATGAGCAATGCAAACGAAATTCGCAGACTATGCTATTTCAAATCCAGTGGATTAGAGACAGAAATTGTAAAAATATATTGAAACATTACTTTTCCTTTGACAGATGAGTGAGATCTATTAATAATTTTTTCAAGCCAAAGTTCTCTTAGTCTATTTCCCTATTTCGATTTCATAAAAAGGAACAAAAATAGGGAAACAATTGGTACACGTGTAACGGTAGAATTTTATACTGCAAGTTCTCACTGCTATTGTCAGATCGACGGAATGTACAGGAAACGGTGCTCAACAAAGTGAGACACCACATTGTTCGAAATAGCGCTGACAAACGTGCCGGCACCCCTTTCACTGCACTATAACAATACATATGATAATTATGGCCACTAAACATATCACACGTGTGATACTTGTTACCATTGTTTTATATTGCAACCTGCGTTAGAATGAAATAGCCCGGTTTATCTGACACAGACTTGCTGAAATCATTGCAACAAGCAGTTCTTATATGAAAATGAAGATGTGATTAAAAGTTGATTAACGTTTTAATGAAATAACAGCTGCTCAATATTTCGGTGATTTTTGCATGCGAAAGTTGTAACCGAAAATGTTATTATAATTTAATTCTCCGGTACAACTGACAGTACTTTCACGGGACATGTTTTCAGTTTGCGCTTTCCATAAAAATATTAAGTTATTCTAAAATATTTCACGAGTGATGGTTCCAAGGCGATATAAAGAAAAGGCTAGAATAAAAACGAGACATTTATTCCATCCATGGATGTTTTAATTTCACTTCATTCATAGAAATATTAACATTCTTGTACCATAAGTATAATAAGAACATAAACGTTAAACCAAAACATATATTGTATACTTAAAATTCGCAAGCCATTCGTAAAGCTGTAGTAATAATTTCAATTTGCTCTTAGAAATTGTATTGGTGTATAACAAATATTTATTATATGCCAAATATAACAAACTCTTCCATTCAGCTTAACATAAGCCACGAAATCATTTTAAAAATAAAACTATCTATTTATTTATCCTGATAGTTACGAAAATGTCAATTTAAAATATCGAGAAATGAACTCATCCACAACTCTTTTCAATGAAAATCAATCTACTTGTATCCCCAAACGTTTCAATACCCCTCGCTGTTTTATTCTGCTTTTCGTTGAAATTCCGGTCGAATACGCGCAGGCATTTCTCGCGATTTTAAAAACAAGTTACACATGCCAGACGCTACAGCACAAAACGTTTTCGGTGTTCCTTATCAGACCACTGACAAGAACTCGGTAACCTTCACCTATAACGTAATCCATCGACAAGAGCATTATACTTTATCATAGACGTCGACGCAGCCAGTCCCCCTGCTCTAAAACATTGAGACTATTTGCGACGAAACGCCGATCCACTATGGCAGTTTTATGACCGCTGCAACCGCGTATATACGTTATCGTACTCTGCATCGAATTTATAGTTCGAGTTTGGTTCCGCGCGAGATTCGTTGCCCTTCGTATCACCGGTAGAATGTTTCAGGTTTTGCATAGCTGAGGTTTCTGTGGAAATGTCGAGCGAACGCGTTTCTATAAAATTCGTGTGAAAACGTCTTACCCGAACCAATTTATTTTTGACGTCGGAACGAAAGTTCTTTAACTTGAAAGTGATTGCTTCGCGAAGTTGGAAATTCTCGATTTGCATTGAGATTGCAATTGGCCAGCAGTGAATTAATTTTTGCACGAAGTGCGGTGGAATGTTGTAACATTCGCAAGATCCGTGTTCTGTTTTATTTTCGGTGAAACGAATATTATGTGATATCAAGATTCCTTGCGTTTGACGTCCCCTGTAATTGAAATATTGTTTGATACGCAGCATGTTTGACACGGGGCGTATACGCGGTACGCGTGTACTATACGTGTTATATTGGAGTAATGTTCTGTGAAGTAGAGACATTCATTTCAAGCAACATTAGCATCGAAGTATTATCCAGAACGTTGGCCTGAAGCCGATACCCTTTAAAATTCTAATTTCCGTCAGAAAATTTTATCAAGGTAATCATTCTATTAAGCTTCCCCGCGTGTATACTTGTAAACCGTGGAAAAGAATCTGTAGAAGAAGCGGTTCTGTAACATCTTCTAGAAGCCGGAAATGACAAAAAATACCAGACGCCGCGATGCTCTGTGAAATTGAAATTCTACAGAGTTACCATTCCTTGAAATTGAGATTCCGGTAAACCCGTGTTCCATGCGAATGAAATTGAATGCAGCTAGTGGTCCATAAAATTGTTATTTTACGAGATCAACAACCCGCAATATTCAGATTCGAAGTAACGAGCTCCACCAGTAAATCCAAATAAAGAACAGCGCTCTAACAGTTTTCGATATCGATAAGAATGTTTCGATAATGATTTTCTGAACTAAAAATAATGGGCATCTCGTCGGATCAGAGACAGTATAAGTACCGAATCAATTTAACTTTTTATCGATTAAATTCTCCGCTTAGATATTTCATTTTTCGTAAGTATTTCCCGAAGAAATTTATTTACCACCGTGTAGCTGCAGTAATAGTACAGGATTGAATATGAGTAGAGAATGATCAAACATTTGTCTCGTGGTGCATGATAACTGGTACATTAATAGTATCGTTCACCTGTCGAGACGAATTAAAGGCTCAATCGAACAATAGTGAGCAGATAGAAATCTTGGTTGAACGAGTTTCTCTGTGGTCCCGTTTACTTTCTGCTCCGTGAAAATGTCCCGAAAAGTTTCAAGCGTATCGAAGGCGCGGGTTAATCACGTCTGGAAAAGAATGGAGCCTTTTGTGTTGTTTGGAGGTGAGCACAGGTAAACCGTTACGTATTTAGAACCAACGTGACTCTGACCAGATACAATAGCCCGGATTATACTTTTAACAAATAGCCACACATTTACCGCTATCAACCTCTTTACCTACGAATAGTTATTACAAGAGCAATAAGGCGCTTAAGAGCTTTGTTTTTTATGAATTCTAAATCGAACATACAAATTTTCGTTCGGAATTACCTGAAATTTATTTGTCCATAAGCAGCCGGATAATTCTCTGATTGTGAAATGCATTACACCTTGTAACCAAGAAAACTGACATCAAAGCTAAAGTTAAGTTATAATTAAACTGATTAAGTTTTACTGAGGTTTCGTATACCCCTCACAATAAATTCTTTTAGTATCTGAATAGTTGACTGCACCATATAGTAAAAAACTAATATTACCTGTAAAACAACATTTTTCGTTTCATCTTTTGTAAAACAGTACAATTGCTCCAATCCAAGATTTTTTTTCAATAGAAGGGAGCTTGGTTTATTTCATTTGCAGAGTATATCATTAATCTTAAGTAAAAATCGGTGTGAATTAGCATGATAACGTTACTGTAAAAAGATACTTCGAATCGAAAACTGTATCAGAAAATTCCGTGCAAAAGGAGAGGTACTAAAAGAGTTTTCTATTTACCATGATAATACATAGAATGCCCCAGACTTTATTTGCAATTTACGAAATTTGTGTAGTGTCCATCACAGACCATTCACAATTTTATAAACCACCTGTCCGTCTTTTTTTTTATACTCCTACAATTATTATTTCCCAATCGAGAATTTATATAACATTTGTACAGTGCTGCATCGCGCAGAGTTGAAAGGGAATTCTAGTTTTGATCATGACAAATTTGTGAATCGTTTTATGTTACGTTACATAATTGCTGCCAACGAAACTGCGACGATGCGAATCGGAAAATAGCGGCAGGTCAGTTCTCGTTCCACGAGCACACAATAAAGGTTTATTCAGCATACTAATGTGCAGTATGCTTTCTCCGCCGCTTGTTATATCGCATAGCGCACGAAGACTCAACAAACGACGATCATAGTGTCAATTTGAACCGTAAATTAAAACATTACCTTCTATCTTTCGTGAACCACTATCATCAACGCTAATGAACATGCTAAATTAATTTAAAGTATTGCATCACATATATTTTTGAATCCACATTCTTACAATCTGACTATGAATATTCGGTGGAACTGTAATTATTTGCGTACATTTTTAATAACAGTAAGGATCTTTGAATAACATTTTGCTATTCATTTAATTTTGTCAACATTTTCAAATTACGTATTAGCGACACGTTACCAAAACGTTATTTGCTATTGAGTAAAATATTTACTTTTACATTGCTCTTAAATAAGTAATACTCGTTTTCCAACGTAATCTACAGTTAGAAAGTCTTTGAACTTTTTAGTTAATAAAAGGAAGACATAAGACTTTAAGCATGATTTTAATTCTATAAGCTCTTGAAAGTCGTTCACCTATATCGGATATAGCGGCTTGTTATAGACGCATCTCTGATATTGCAAAAAATTACAAGAATTTGTAGGATATGAACGTAATCATCTTGAAAATGCAGACTTGTTACACGATATAAATACAAATATGAAATATCACTGCTAGTGGCCAAGTTATAGAAAAAACATTTCTGAAGATACCTATATATTTTTTAGTAAATGTCTTAGTAGTATATCAACTAGTATATCAAGTTGGTGATTTAGCTGTCGTTACACAAAAGTTCAAGCGACTTGTTGCCCACTTTGCTAGATATACAAGAAATGTGAAATGCGGCCATGGTATGTACAGTAAATCAATATTTATTGTTGTTATTTTACCGTAGCGAATCTAGATCATATTCATAAAATATGTATTTAGCGCACACTTTATACTAAACTGTAATTTCTGCAATATTCATTCATGTAGAAGAAAATTAATTTCTACAGAAAAAGTAGAAAAGTAGACCATTTTGTTACTTATAAATGACGATAAAATTTTCGGAATTCCATTTAAATTCATAGAATGGATCTTTAAAAATTCATTACTGCAATTACATAATATATTTATTGAAAGAAAGGACAAACTTTTTGAAAGAAACCTAACGAAACGCCGTTTCCTTTTACCAAATACAATCTTTCCTCTTTCTCAAAGTAATCTCATAAAGAGACTAACAAAAAGGGAAATGAATAACGAATAATGAAATTTCTTTCGTTCTATTCTGTGCCTGATACCTACTTCTAACGAAGATCATTACGGAGCCACCAAAAAGCAACTATCTACTCTCATCGTACTCTTCTTAATGAACGCAAACCGCTATTTAGCTGTAATTAACTGAATACATACAAACGAAGGCAAATCACGGTAGCGTACTACCTTTACAACCGTTTCCGCCAGTTCTAGATAACAGTTTATCAGATTGCATTATCACCACGTATATATCCCACCTATCTTTGCAAAGGTTCCTGATTTCACTGACATAGAAATAGCACGAAAATGATTATTTTGAAAATCGTGCACGATCTTACGATTCCTATGGAATTTCAAATAATGAAATACACAAGTCCTTGTTCCCTCTACGAGATGAAGCGCTTCGATTGCTTTCGTGCATTATGCGGGAAGGGCTTACTTAGCCTTCGTTTAATATTTGTCGAGAAAATCAAGACAGAAATGACACGTTTTCGTGACTATCGCAGCATTGCTAAGATATATATCATTGTTCATTGATCCCATTTCAGACCGAATAGACTTAATACGATCGGCTAGGATACGTACAATAATTAAGTAATTCAATTGCCTGGGATCTTATTGAAGCGCATTAGCTGCACTTCTTCCTATTTCGATAGAGGTAGGCTAAAGGTGTGGTAATTATCCAGAACATTTAAAGCGCAATGAAATTCAGAAGACTGCAGCAGAACCTCGCTAAACCGGCTTATTCATCAAATAGATGGTAGAAGAAATTGACATATCAGAAGAAATGATTCAAACTGACTCAAAACTAGATCTTACTTTATCACCAATTTTAGAGCTGCAAGATACGTCTATAAATATATTTATTAATGGATTCGTCGCCATTGATAATCACAACCCGATTAATCCAATTTCTACTGCATTAGGATCAATTTCAATCACTCGATGTAATCAGTGCACAGAATTTAATTGATTGGTCTGCCAATTGGGACCAGGGATTTCTTAACGAATCCCTGCTTAATGCTTAAATTCAATTGAAGAAATTGCCGTTTACGTTTGATTTCCTCAATTCCAAGTCTATTTTCGGAACTGCAATTGAACGAAGAATCGGATCCTCTGTATAAACATAAAATATTGTTTAAAACCTGCGGAATAAATAATGCAATCTAAAAATACAAATGCCAAATTTACAAGTATTTTAAAGGAGAACTTATTAATTGCCCGTGCCACTCAATTCTTCGTTTTTCCCTTTTTCATTGAACGCGCTACTGGCAAGAACAAAAGAACAATGAGTCGTAAGAAAGAGAGCTAAATAGGAAAGGAAGATATCGGGTTGGCAGTATCGTTGCTCCACGATGCGTGAAAAAGGAATCGGAGAAAGTACAAACTTGTCGAGTCTGAAAAAAAAAACAGACATTATAGTTGCTGTTCACTTTCCGCGATGCTTCAGTTTTTTCCCAGTCGACTTGTTCTACTGACCTCCCTAGCTCTCTGGATCGTAACCAAATGAAATTGATGCATCTACTTAGTTTGCCTCTAGAGATTCTAATATTAATATTATTAATATCATCTTGAACAACGGAACGTTAATAATACTCATTTGATGTGTTTCATAGTTGTAATATATTATAATTATTTGACACATTAAAATATAGACATTTCTTCCACACTCGTACAAGAAGCAATAAAAATACATTTACAGCTGATCGATTAAACAAACATTATTGAATATTTTCCGATTATCATGGATTGAATAACAAGAATTTATTTATTTTTCAGGGATATCATACATAGAGATCGGAGTGGATGGAATTTAAACCAAAAGCAGTGCAGTTTGAACAAGTGAGTCTGATATTATTTTAAGTATTATATATTCCTAACAATTTCCCGCATGGGTCTTGGAACGTAATTTTCTCTAAATAAATACCACTTTTAGCAACATTTAACTAACAAGTGTTTATACGAATAAAAAATGATAATAGTGCTAGGAGTAGATAGTTACGAATAGGTGTCACACTTTTCGTTACTATTCATTATTTATTCTTAGATAATAGAGACACACGGCGCTTACATTGCACATTCTAAGGTAATACATACCAGCACGTTACGTTTGCGATATAAATTTTAATTTCAATAGAACGCCCGCTTATCATGTGCCGCTGCACGCATGGTGCTCCAGAGTTCCCAGCATTTTTTTCCCTCGAAAGTTCAATGTTAGAACAGGTTCCGGCTCATTGTGATAATGTTAAACATCATTGAACACCAGAAAACGACAATCATTATCACCGCACCTTCCGCGGGAAATCGTTTACCCATTGAAACCGTCAACCGATTACTATAAAACTGTCCCCTGCAGTTGTTAGGATTCCCAAATTTACACGAAACCTGCAAATTTATTACCAAGGCGGAACAGTTAATAGAACGTGCTTGACCATCGTTTTATTCTAACATATTTACGATTATTTTCCATCGCGAAATTTCAGCGACATCGTCAAATTGAATTTAAATTGTCACGTGTTCACCGCAATTCGAGAAATTCGGGAATGACCAATGGTGTGTCCTGTTTAAAATTTGTATCGATAACGCGATCGATCCTTCGATCTAGTACATGCGTTACCAGCCGCAGAAACGTAGCGTGAGTAGTTCTGAACGGTAAATATTGTGCATAGGAAACGGTGCAAATCTTTTGATATTAAAGAAAATGACAGACGGCGCGAAAAATCGACCAGAAACGAAAAACAGTTCCGGACAAGCTGTCAGGTAAGTGTTACATGTTTTCCGCATGAAAGCGATAAACGTCTTAACCTATTTCGCCGTCTACATTGTAAAGAATAATTCAAACTGACGGCATCCGCTGCGATCCTTTTGATCGAAGTCGTACCATGCTTCATTCTTCGGTTGCTAGCTTCTGAAAGCTATCAGTATCACCCCGGTGTTCCAGTTCTATTCATACAGAGGAAAAAATAGTTACTTAGGTACGTTTTTCGTATCATATCCTAATATTCCGCAAACGCATCGTCTGTCCTTTGTTTTCGTGTTTGCCTTGTGGACAATTTCTGCTGCATGAAGTTGCGGATAGTCTTAAAAGGATTCTCAACCTTCAATTACAATTATATGCAATTTCTGTGATATCAATTAAAAATATGGCTAAGTGTAATTTATTGTATAAACGTGTCAGAACAATTATTGTGTGTCCAATAGTGCGCAATCAGAGGAACGAGTGCAATTTTTTTTAACGCAGATCAGTGTTTCTCAACTGAAATTCCGTACACATGTATCGATATTATATAATACTTAATTACGTTTATTCTAAGAATAGTTTACTTGTTTTACCTGCCTTTCTTTTATTTATAAACGTAATTACACTGTAATTTCAATTTCTAGCAAAACATATACACTTATAGACTTGAATTTTCTATAGCAGTTGATACTTTTGTATCAACACTTGCCATCACTATTGAAACATAATATATAACTGCAGCACGTTCAATTAAAGTTTTTTGCGTAAATAAATAGGTACTTATATTTGGTAACATAAATATATACCTTGCTTTAAATACTGCATATACAGCACATTTAAACAAAACATAATTATTACCTACATGCATTCTTTTTTCGTAACACGAATAATACTTTCTACACCCTCAAATGCGCAGGAAATTCAAGAAAATATAATTGTAACCTATAATTTTCAAACGCAGATTACATTTTATATACTCTTGAAATATTCTGTTGAAGATCCTATCCAGCATGTGTCCTCATTTCTGTTCGTAGCGAAGCCTATCGAAACGCTCTCCAAGCCTTCATAGATCGTCGACGAATTTCCGGCGATTTAGAGGATGATTTACCTAGCAGTCCTGATAAAAAGAGAGCGGACTTCTTGGCGAAGAATAACAACATAATACACAATGAGCGCAAATCACAAGAAGCAAAATCATTTATACCAGGTGTCCCGCAGATACCACCTTCAGAGATTTTTGAAATAGGATGGGTGGCGGGCACAGAGGATCGATATATCGAGCTGATTTTTGCCGAGTGGCAAAATACCCGAGTTTCGCTGAAGAGGCATTCACATCCGGAATGCAAGGATGCTGTGAAAGCAGACTTAGATGTACTCTCGTACGTAACAATTAATATGTACTATAAAGTAATGGCTAATTTATTCATTAATACGTAGCGTCCTCGTTTTCCCGTTTACGGGCCAACTAACTTCCGTTTACAAATTATAAACTTGCTCACGTGTATCGCACGATAAACTGCTACGGCATATAAAAACCTGAATATAATACAATGATAATTGAAAATAGATCTAAATATTCGACGGCATGAATGATCCAATTCTTCAACAGTATTTACCACAATACGTAATCTCTCTTTAAAATTGCTTTCATATGATATATGCAAAATAATTTCTTCGGGAAAGTGAACAATATTTTACGTTTCTTTATTGGCGAATTATTACAACGCTCTGGTCAATGCATAATAGAAAAATGTATAAGTTACAGTCGATATTATATAGCTTCCAATTTATTCCCACTTTTCTCCCGTATGCTTTATCACCGTTCACCCGAATATCACTTTTTTCTTTGTGCAGTGAAATTCGTCACCCCAATGTACTGTTGTTAATGGCCACCACCTGCACGGATGATCACGGCTTAGTTTCTCTGTTCGAGTCGGTCGATTGCACCCTGTATCATTATATGCATGATCAGGGTGAACGGATATCTATACAAGGTATCGCAAAATGCGGAGGAAGACTGTCTGATGCTTTAAGACACTCTCATATGCGCGGGTTCGTGCACACTGCAATCAGCTCACATTGCGTCTACCTGGCTTCTAGCGGTGTCGTGAAACTAGGTGGCTGGGAATTGGCTATGGACATCAACAATGTAAGTGACTATATTTCGTATTTTTATTGCTATTCACGGTACAGTTTCATAGATTTCAGTCATCGCTGCTTTCGCTGAATTCAATTTTGCATTGGCTACGTGTTTTCGATAATAATATGAATAATAATTTCGTTCTTACCACTTGTATTATTCAGAACGCTGGTATTAGAAGTCATTCATAATTTCGTATATTTTTAAACATATTATTAGTTTTCGTTTTGTTACGTGTTCAGCATTAAACTGGGGATCTATTTTGCAAGTTTTATTTGGGCAGATTATTCGATCGGAGATATTGCATTGTTCATATGGCACAGCTGGAAATGTTTGCGAATCTTTTCACGAATAACATGAAATTGAAAAAGGCAGTTGCTCCTGATTTAGCTGTTATTCATTTTTTATAATTTATGACTGTATCTATATTTTCTATCATTTCCAACAACGAAGTTCGTAATTGATTTTAAATTGGCGCATCTAAGTTTACTATCCATTTCTGTGGCAAACATTGTCCCATATTTCATATCGGATTTGCTAACGTAATATGATTTATCTATCGATGAAATGTCGATTTCGTTCATGAACTCTGTTCAAGCCGAATCATATAGCCGCATTCAATGATTGAATCTCGAGCCATTTCAATAAGTGAATAAGCTGCGTTGCACGTGTAATACGCTCGCGGCAAATGAAGAAATTGATTGACATGGAAAAAGGCAACTCATTTATCGCCCGTTCACTGTTTGCGAGTGAAATTAATTAAAATTGAAGAAATTAGATTTATCAGCCACTTACGCGCTACTATGCAAACTATGTTCTCAGGCGTGCCTACTTTACAGCATTTTTATTCGCCGCTGAAAATTTATTTATACAAAATATGCACAATATAAAGCGACTTTCACTCGTACAGCGTTTAATTACCCTTTTCCCATGAGAATCGATTGATTCGTTTATCAAAACATAGGAATAATCAACTTCATACGGTACAAGAATAAAGATAAAAAGATACGTACGTGTTGACAGCCAATTTCACTATTGACAATATATAGGCAGATAATCACAGAGCAGATAGAAATTCGATGAAAAGTAATTGACGTGTTACATAAGAGTATTCTCGGTCGAGAAATCATTTTGGGCAAAAAATTTGTGAGTTATAGTAAGAAACTGATGTTACACGAGTGGATTAAATTGGAATGCTATTTCTTCTCTGGTTCTTCATATTCTCATAATAATCTTGAATTGATCTCTAAATTATCCATCCCATACGAAATTAGATATTCGATAAAACTTGTAGTAAACGTGTAAAATGTTAAACTGTGTTAACCATATTTTATTGTATTTTATAATATATCTTTATGATATTTTACAATTCGGGATCTCCCTATGGATACATCCGGCATGCAAAATTTAGTAACTGCAATTTTGCCCGCTGGTATACGTGTAAACAGAGCAGAAATTGGGTGGATATAACGTCATATCCGTTTTTTCATTGGCACACCCAACTGTATTTCGCAGCAGGAAATAGTCAGTGTTGTTTCTGACAAAATGAGTTCATTTTTTGAATAAAATCGCTGTACCGTAACGTTCTTAATTACGTTCAACAGCTGAAGCATGGAGATTCACACAAATTATAGCAGCCGAATCTGTCGTGTAGTTTATTTTTGAACATATGAGTCAAAGTAAATATGCGTCTATAGTCGTGTTATTCTCTTCTTTTATATGTATATGTCTTCAAGTATTTGTTTTCGACCGTAAACATTATTGGACTTTTTTATGGCGTGTCTAGAAATTATCCAGGATATCGTGGGAGTTCTTAAATATTTGGAAAATTCCAGTTTTCAGTATAAATTAATCGTCAAGGTAAAATTTTTATATAAAAACTGCTTAATATTTTTAGGACTTTTTTGCTTCTTCTTTAGCTTCAAATAGTTTATCCGAAATGAACGTCCAAACATTATTAAGCAATACAAGCAGATAGTGATAAAGTCTAAAATCGTGTGAACGGTTTTGTCTAGCGTATGCATGGAGGTTTGAATAAATTCTGCGCAATTCACACAAACTTCTGCGGACTTTCACAAGCAATTCTCACGATTTTATTCTCGCAGGAATTGCCAGTGTTGCAATCTACGTATAAGTAAAATAGTGAAATACCAAAATAGCTTTAAAGTAATGCTCAAAATGTATGTTTTGTAAATGGAGAAAGAGAGCAGAATTAATAACAATATAATTATTAAAAGATCGATAAGACATACATATTCGTCAAGATAATTTTCGATACAAAAAAATTAATCAAAATGAAAAATATACTTTCTTCTTCTGGTAATACGAAGTATTATAGATGCGAAGATACTTTTCTCCTTTTTTCACTCGGAGAAAAAGAAACAGGATAATATAATTTTATAAATACGTTAATAAAATTGTTCACTTTTTAATAATAAACGATGATCCACTACCTTCAACACTGAATTTGCACGCGACTAACAATATCGGCAAACATCTTTATCTCTCTGACGGCTTTCTATTTTATAATTTGACCACAGTCCAGGCCAGACAGAGAATACGAGGAGCGATTACGGACCGAGATTTTCCGCTGGCAAGCCCCAGAACTTTTTCACTCCTATGAACCACGAAAAGAGAGCGACGTATACGGACTAACGTTGTTAATTTGGGAAATGTGTACAAGTAAGTATTTCCCTCAATTAAATCGACCGAACCATTGATCTTTTGTGTACTGAACTCTCGTGAGAATTCGCGGAATTTCACACGCGTCGATTTCTTCAACTATATCCGAGCGATTACGAGATTAACTTTTCAACAAGAAATTCCAGCGGGAACTTTGTAGAAAAATAAAACAGGTTTAGAACGTATAAGGAATGGATATTACATTCACTGAAACTTATAAAACAATTTCACGGCTGCCTGATTTTTCAAATGTTTATTGCTATCGATAGTTTTCCCGTGAGATCGTACATGTTTTAATTATGTACAGTATCACAGGATTTTCCAAATTCTAAGATTTGCAAAACACTTGCACTTTCTATTTATAAGACAGTGATGAATAATGATATTTTCATTGTGCTCGAAGTACTGATTAATTGCAGATAAACTGAAGTTGTAACAAATCTTATAAAGAAATATAGTTTCTGTAAGTTTATATTATTTTCTATAGCGCCCGAAATATCGCCTAGATTCTGTAACTTGCTAGAGTAAAGTTTCGTTGAAGAAACGTTATAGTTTGTGCGTAAATTTGTATGTTTTTCCTCCGTTGGTATACATCTGTCAAATATAATTACTGATTTCGACCTGTCCACCGTATACTTAATTCACGATTACACATTGAGTGATAATAAAAGATTAACTTTTGATCGATGAACAGTGCACATACCATGGAGTGGATACACCAAAGCGGAAGTGGAAAGACAATACATACACTGGAAACGCGGCGTTATTATGGATTTGTACGATTTTCCACCATTGCTAAATAACTTATTAGAGGCTGGACTACAATTAGATTTTAATAAGAGGACATTAGATATGAATAGAATGCGCCGATTTCTCCAAAGACTAGAGGTTCGTTTCTTCTCTGTGGAAAAGCTTAATTCTTTCAATCATTCCGCTTTTACATTTTTTTTTTCATACACCATACACGTAATTATTTTTGTCCGATTCCAATATTATTACTGGACTTCTATTTTTCATGGAATTCTCAATGTTCTGTTCGCAATACGTAATGTTGATATCGCGAAAATATTTTTAGATGCAATACGAAGACGAAGAACCAGTGTTTGTCGATCAGTACGTGAACAATAATAACGAGGACGGAAATACTTACATCTTGCCAGTAATGAAATCCCCTGCAGGGGTAAAAAGTAAGGGCGTAAAGCTATCTAAAAGCGTTTCAGCCAAACAGCTGTCTTACAGCTCGAAGAATTCGGACTCTCCGCCAAGGCAGTATTTGTACTCGAAAAAATCCATGTCCAAACCAAGTGGAAATCTAAAAACCACTGCGCATATTGAGCAAATAAACCTCTTTGCCGATGACGTTAAACGGGGCGCGAAAGACGATATACAGAAGAACACAAACGCGCTTATCAACGTGCAGAATAATCATAAGAAAATTAATTATCCGAACTGTAACATAGACGTCTCAGATGGCATTCAAAACGACGAATCTAATCAGGATGAGATTTTGCAACCGTGGAACAACATTTATCGAAAAGTCAGAGCACCGCAGGGATTGGAGGAGACTAGAACCATGTCGGTGTATTCGTCGCCGATGTTAGAATCTACAGACGACGAATCCTATAAAGACGCGAGGACAAATTTGAAACAGTTGAAGAAAGTATTGGCGAACCGAAGGGAACATTTCTTCTATGGTAGCGACTCCTCCCACGCTTCTGTAGAAACGAGTGCGTATGAAGTAATACTTGAAGAAGTATTTGCATTATAATATTTTACTTTGAATTACTAATTTCTGAAAATGAAATAACATTTTTATGGATTTAATAAATGAAGACAAACACGTGCTCTTGCGGTCCTTCATCGCGAAAATATTACGAAAAGATTTGAGTTCATTTTATTTTATTCGAAATAGAAATTTACTACTATATTCGTCAAATTTTAAGTTTGAAATATTTAGTATCTTCATATTTTTATTTAAAATATAAATTCTGTAATAAAACAATTCATACCTCTTCATAAAAATGTTATAATGATTATAACAGTAATCATTGGCCATTTGGAAAATTTAGTAATTACTTTTTGTACGTTAACAAAATTTTCAATTTACAATACTAATAATATTAGGTCCAAGCAGTAAGAATAAAGTACTCATTCATGAAAGGAGCAAGGACTACGAACCACATAAGCCAGCCAGTCATAAAACTAGCTTGGAACCAAAGTACAATAAATCTTCTAATCAGTATGATCCTACCTATATGAAATCGTCGTTTCAACAATATCGTAAGGTGCGAGTCTTTTTAATTATACCTTAGCAAGCAACGGTAAAACCCAGTTTATATCCATTTATATGACAGATTCCTTATTTGCATGTACCCCAGGGTATTAAAGGCGCGATAATCCAGCCACGAGTATTAAATCCCAATCCTCAAAGTTTTTTCGAAACATCCTTATGGCGAAAGGAAAAATTGATTTGTTTGTCCAAAATGCGAAAACCGTGTGCCGATGAATCTGTAAGAACAGTAAATTGGAATTACAAAGATATACATTTAAGACCAAATTTTTTAGCAAACTAAATACATATATGTATTGTTGTAAATTTAAAAAATTTCAGCAGTACTGTTTGCCTCAGCACAGAGAACAAAACGACACCATAGCCACCGAAAGATTGACAAGAAATGAAGCAATAGAATCGGCTTCGATTTGCAGTGGCGGTACTTACATCGTAAAGAGAAAATCGAAAGGTAACGAATTAAAGATGCTAAAAATAAAATTTATTCTAGTTTTTGTATTGGAAGTCAAAAATTGATTTATTTTCGTTTCAATAGTCTAGACAAATCATTGTTAAATTCTAATAGTCAATATTTCTAACATCGTTTTATTTTTTATTTAACGATGACTGAAACAGAGACCAGTGAGGAAAGATACACTCAAATGTCCGAACTTACGAGCGATTCGACAGAACCTGTTAGCCCTCATAGCAAATCTTTGCAAGTTCTAAAAGATGCCTTGGACCGAGCCACTAAAATTGTACGCCCTACAACGCCAAATACCGATGACTCTTGTCCGTCTTCACCATTTAAAACGTACGAAAACTTTGAAGTAACGATGGAGGATAGCCAAAGATCCATTTTCGAGGATCTATATGATTTGCAAGCTAACAACGACGACGAAGAAATTAAAAGCATTGAAAAATTTACAATGCAAGGGGATACATTTTTGTTCGATAAAAATAGTTCAGATGGTACTGTGACCAGCAAAGGAGCGGAAAGGGAATCTACGAATGATATTACCGTCAGTGTTACTAGTCTTGAAAGGGCTGGTTATTCGCACGATACAACATACAACAGAAATTTTGTATGCGAATCGATTGCAGAAGTATCCAGTGAGTTTAACAGTTCGTATAATGATGGAAAATTCGATAAAAGGGTTGAACCTTTAATGGATCAAACAGTTAGTATCCAGGATTATGAGAAACATCCGGAATCTACGGAAAACCCGAAAACAACTATTGAACGCAGCGACGTTGAGGCACAAGTTGACATACATGAAGACGAAAATCAACCAGATATGACGAGCTTTAACTTGTTGCTTTTGAATGAAACCGCAAAGAACAAAAACTGCAGAACATGCCATGAAAGCGCTTTACCAAGGCGACGTTCCTTACCGGCAGCATTGAGCCAATTGAGAGCAATTAACAACTCTGCCTTAGGGAAATTGCCTATACGTAGAGGGGTAAGCATTAAATTGAGTAAGGACTATGTTTATGTACTATATACTTTAAATATATAAGTAGAACGAAGTTATTAATAGAAAAATGATTAAAAAGAGTATCGTTTATACATTCGTGTAATTAATCATACGTTATTGCTAAGTAGTGGATGAATAGAAATAAAATTCTATTCCATTCTGTTGACATGTGCCATAATTTAAAATTGAAATATTAAATTACATACGAGTTCATTATTTTTATTTCCAGCAATGGTATGTTATGTTTTGTTATAGGATGTTCCAGACAGTACGGTTGAAGACTTATACATAGATGACGAGTTCGGTGATAGTTTAAACGTAAATATGGTTTTGTTAGATGAAGACTTAACAGATGACGAGGATTTCTTACCAGAGATGCCAGAGTTGTAGGATACTATAAAATAATAATTACTACCCATCGTATTCGAACATTCCTAATAATTTATTATATTTTATTCTCAAAAACTACGAGTAATATTACATAGTTACATTCCAGTTCAATTGGACTAATCAATAATCTATAAGTAAATACGCGTACTTTCTGTCCATTTTCAAAAAATATTCGTATATTTCGTAATCAGATATATGTTAATTTGAATAAGACTATGTATTTTTGTGTTACGTAAAATATATGATCAACTACTGTAGGATATCGTGTGGATTAAAGGACAGTAATAGTTTCTTGTGTAAAGCATAAATGTAAATAATAAATAGCACCGTTTATATAAAAGTTACAGCAGCATATTAAATTAAACATTCTTAACATCTTATAATAAATATATATATATATATATATTATATACATACATTCGAAAGCAAAATATTTCAATCAGTAAATACAATAATTAGTGTCTTAAATGCAATGTATTTGCAATATAAAAAAATACATAATATTGTAGAAAGAAAAGGCTATAGTGCAAAATAGTTTTTATGTTTAATGCACCATAATTACTATAATTTTGTCAACCTATAGAACAGAATTTATTTCTTAAGTTGACATTGTTATATTCGTCAGAAACATTTGTAACTAAAAATTAATTTAAATCGCTAGGCCAAATACAGAAACAATACAATACATTGTTTTGTTCTCCCAGCGCACTGTACAACTACCATCAGTGGCATTATCCCAATAGCAAGAACTCGCCGTATGCAAACCTGCACCGTTCTTTTGCATTATAGTACATGTAACTGAAAATATATTTAAGTAAATTATTAGTACAACGAATGATTATTTCTATACTTAAACAAATTAATCAGCTTTCATGAAACATGGAAACCATACCTATATATTTATATGGTTTTTGTAATTTTGTAAGATTTCCCAAGCATCCTTCTACAACGTTCGACGTCCATTGATTTACCTTATTATGCTGATACACATTTCCGCCGATAGATACTTCAATTGCTTCCTTAATAATTTTACTCACATCGTCAACCACAAATTGGGTCTAAAATAATAAAATAGCAATAAAATCATACAGGAATATTTTAGTATTGTACAATTAGTATTGTAAATGATAATAAAATAACATCGATATAATAACAAATTTCATAGCAAGTAGAAAACGCTCGGATAAGCCGGAAAGATACATAATGCGTTATGAAATATAAAACTATTTATAGTCTTTTATATAGCTACTCGCAAAATGACCGTATGGAGATAAGAAATTGATATTTTTTACTACTGTAAGATCAATTTTGTGAGCAGCTGTATATGTTCGGCGAAATGTTCCGACAGTAGAAACAAATGTAATCCATTCACAATAGCCAAAATACTAACCTCCTCTTGCATATCTTCCATCATCTTGACAGACTTTTAATAAATTGATCACTAATGAGTAATCTTTATACGAATCCAAATATAACGAATTCCTTAAATGAAAACACAATTAGTATACAAAGCGTCACCGAAGTTAGGACGCTTTTAAGAACAGTACACCTTCAGGAACAAAATATTGCATGCTCCGTGAATGTACATTCTTTCGACCGTAACACATCGTACCTTACGTTATTTTACACATGAATACTACTAGCGATATTGAATTATACGACCGAATTCATTTATATTGAAAATTAATCAAATCTTTAGTAACGATTTCACTGCAGAATGTAAATTGATTCCTCTGTCGACTGCTGAACATTGCTACCAACAATCATACTTAGTATTCATTAAAATACATAAACACGTCATTCTCTTTTGCATTTGCATATGCACTTATTTATGGAAAATCGTTCCGTATAAAATATAAACTGATTAATAAAATGTGCTTTATTAAATTTAGTATCTTTGACTTATGTAGCTTATTATTAGTATCAGAGTTTAAAATGTTACAGTTATTTAACATTTTAACGACTAACTGTAGATCAAAACAATTATATGAGATAGAATTTTAATTTACAACATTTAATTAGGCACCTAAATGCGTCAATTATATAATTATATATTGTAAGTAGTACAGTCTTCAAGTATTATCCTAGTATTATTTCTTTATAATATGACAAGAAGTTTGGCCATTTAAATTGCCGCGGTGCACAGAAAACTGTAGTAACAAATATAAATACATGTATAGTATACTCACTATACACTGTACACAGATTCGTGTGTATGCTCACATGTAAACCCATGTGTTCGTTTATTCATTTGAAATATCGGCGAAGTATTGTTTTTAGATAAATATTGAATCAATTATACACATATTTTAGAAGAAGTTATGAAATCCATAATATTTCTTTGCAAAAAAGAAGAAAGTGCATATTCAAAGTTCGTGTAAAAAACGTACATTTCTGCAGAAAGTGTTACATACAATTTTGCGGCAGAAATGTTACTCCAGCAATGTTGCACCCATATGTCTAAACAAATTTTTAAGTGCAGAACTACTTTCAATCCATTGGAATTTATTGCTAAACGTTCATTCTATCGCAACTACGAAGCTGTCAATTACTTTATACGATATTTACGTAAACGACAAGTTGTAGTTGGAACGCGATCTGCACCGAAGGAACCAGAACATGCACCAAAAGAGATGTTCTTCAAATTTGACGCACGCAATACTTACGATCTGGCGACACTTAACTTAGGCGAATGGTGGACGCACACAAAAGATCGAATTTGGAAGTTGATAGAAAGTTATCAATACAAACAATATCTTATATTAGGACCAGATTTGGCAGCAGCTAAGTTTGTTATAGAATATGGAGGGAAAGTAAAGTTTAAAAACCATAGCGAGTGGATAGATAAATCTATGAAGGATGAAGTTGCTAAACTACCAAAAGAATATGACATAGATTATATTTTAGAGGGTCTAGATTTAAATGGATATCCTCTGCGATACGAACATCTCGATTTCATTTCCAATCTTTATTATTTGAAGGAGCTTTGCCTTAAAGGTTGCAAAACCGTCGATGATTGGGCCTTGGATAAAATATCGGCAGAATATCCAATGTTGGTACACCTTGATGTATCAGAATGCGAAAATTTAACGGAAAGAGGATTGGAATGTTTATACAGAATGCCTAGCTTGACAAAACTAACTGTTACAAATCATTCTGGTAGCGCAGCATTCAACTTAACTTGTTTCTTGTTAGAAGATGTTAATCCGAATCTAACATGTGTAGTTCAACAATCAAAGTTGAAACGTCTGACAGCGCATTGATATAGTGTGTGAAAGATCGAGCTAAATTAAAATAATACTATAATAGAATTTATAAAACATAATTTATAATATACATTTAAAAAATATACAATATATACATGTTATATATTTTATATGAAAATTATGTGCGCTTCGTTAATTTATTCTTCTCTCTACGTCTTTTAACATAATATATTGCTGCTTTATTTGTTATTCCGTAGGCTTTTATATTTTCGTTGTCATTTATTAGTTTCACACCCTCGAAGCACAGATAGTATTTCTTCCAAACATGTTTCCAACTTATCTTCTCCTCAACTTTTTCTCTCTTCAAAGATAAATTTGTGTGACGTTTTATAGCTTTTTTGAGATCCAAGACTGTTGTGTTATGTGGAGGTACCTAAATTGTGGAGAAATCAATTTAAGATATTTCGTAAAGTGTCTCTGATTATCTTATATCTAATTTAAATGATGGATAAACTTTGTTTCATTTTTTGCAACAATGATAAACATTGTAACATATAAAGAAAATAGAAACCTGTGTTGAAAAAATATATTACCACAATCCCAAGTTTCGGTAGTTCTCCGCGAATCAAGTATAAAGTTATGGCTTGCCCTTGCGCAACTGCAATTTGTGCTTTAAGTTCCTCGACTGTAACATCTGCTGGTAATCCGCAAAGTAGCGGATCACTTTCAATTATATTATGGATAGCTTCCTTAGTTAACTTTATTAGTTCATCATGATCAATTTCTGCCCGTTTATCGATTATTCCTTCTTCCTTCGGTAAACCTTTATTCTCCTCTTTTTGACTTTTTGATTCTGCGTCCTTATACTTAAACTGGGCCTCCTCCATAATTTTGTTTTATCTTAGTAGAGAAATATCAAACAACGATAATATCTACACACTGCTGCCCAACGATGTTTGCTTCCTCTGCCAATCGTTTTTGCACGTAATGCGTTTTAACTGTCACTTGCATACGACGTTTGTAGTGTGAGATTTCTTTCAGAATGAAGATCCTACTACAGATGTTGCGTCGCCTGTTTCCGTGACAACGCGATGATACAGTGGTATAACTCAACACTCGTGGTTGGTTTCAATAGGGCTGATATACACTTCTGCACTCTTTCTGTATCTACATACATGACCTATCAATCTATTCGCATATCTCGTCCGTAACAATGTATCTTCGGACCGCTCGAATCCCCGGCACAGACGAGATATAGGAATAGACAAGCCATCCTATGAACTTTCGTGGCCGAACGTGAATGACATTCCGACTTAGAAAGACCACGCTGATTCGAGCGTCCTCTGCACATGAACAGTGATCACTTGAAGAACTATTATTTACTGAAGTAGTTGGGACAGGATTCATGCGATTGTGTGAATCTGTATATGCTTTCTGGGGGATCAGGAAAGTTATTTCTCGGGCAACCTTTCCGTAGAAAAATTGAGCTACGGTGCCTGGTCACGCGATGCACTTCGGTTCGGCTCGAGTTGAGTCGAATCACGTCGCGATGCATCTGGGCGATGGAATTAACTGAGATGCGTGTCACGTCAAGCGTGCCGCCTGTGCTGTCCCGCTTTCATTGCGCGGCAAAGAACGAAAGAATTCTTTAACGAGGATCATAGGTCCAGCTAAAAGTTGGCCAGAAATAGTAAAAGTCTATTAGGTACAACCCTGGGATCGTAGGTTCAGCTAAAACTTAGTCAGAACCCGCAGAAGTTCAGTCGGCACGACCCTAAACTCGTAGGTCCGGGCTAAAAGTTGGTCAGTAACAGTAGAAGTCCATTAGGTATGACCCTGCGATAGTAAAATTTATGGAAATAGCGAATACAACCGGCGCAATCGACGCGCCGGCGCGTCGCGGAGTGGAGTCGACCGCCATGCGGCGCGCGCCCCGTCAGTCTCAATTGAAGCGTCGCAATGTAAGGTTGTTTCTGTACTTAAGGGCCAACACCATACCTCACTGTACACCACAATAGCACCTCGGGTTTTATTTTACTATCGTGTACGCTTGATTATTAGCTTCTATTAATTAATACGCGTTTAACTAACAATCGTTCTACTATCGCCACAGTACATTAAACTTTAATGATTAAAATCTTTCTTGAGTCTCCTTTGCTGGACGAATGACCGATCATCCAATTGAGGATGGGCGTTTTGGCCGGCATCGAGATTTTTTTAATATGAGGTTAACTAGTCCTTTGTTGTTACATCGCGTTAACTAATTTATTAGTTTGAACGGTTCTTAACTTTTGATGACCCAACCGCTCGTAATAATAATTAAACATAAATAACAGTAAGGAGACGCGTACTGAAAATACAAAGATTAATGTTTTCTGCTCTTTTTGAATGTTTCAGCAGGTTCTATGGCTTCAATGGCGATGAGCTTGCTCGTACCCCTGGTGAGTATGCAACCGGTGAGTGACAAGCTTTAAAGTTCCTCTGGTCACTCAATCATATCGCAGGGCGAAAGTTTCGAACCGCCACGGGTGACTGGTTGTAATTACGTAGATTTTCCTAGCAAGCACTATGTCCAGTGGTAACTTCTTTACTGTTTTATATTATATGTGGATAGGTCTTCTTGCGCAATGCCTTTCTAAATAACTTGACAATTTTAAAAGGCATCATATTTCGGGATAACATATATCTTTATATATCATTTTATAAGAGTCTTCCATTGAATACGTATGAAGCGACTATTTAAATATTAATTATTATGAATGTAAAGTAACGTCCAGTATCATACGTGCATTAGTTTGTAGTGGGGAAGTCGGACACTCTCCGACTTTGTGTATTTGTCAATTGCAATTACTGCACAATTACAATAAAATACATAATTATTGCTATTAGTAAGAATGTAGTATTTCTTCTTCTTGCTATTTTGATTTTACATAACGTAAAGGTACTTACTTACCTTGTCAATTTGTTGGAACTATCGAATAATAAAATTATTCGATAACCATATTAGTCTTTAGCATATAAAGATATCAATAAATTCACTTTTTACGTACGTGATATTAATTAAACCTGAATGTACAAGAAGACAATACGCCAACGGGTAGTTCTCGAAATAAAAACAATCAACTTTAAAACCAACCTTGCGTTTTAGAAGCAATGCTTTGATGACGGGAACGCCCGAGGATGTTTCAATTTAATTCAAAGTATTTTAAAGTAGAGTCTTGCAATAATTTATCTAATAAAGTAAAGTCATTGCATAATTTTTCTAATAAGGTACAGTCATATATTGATCTGGTGTATATACATATGTATATTTTGCCTGTTAGAAAATCGGTATGTCTTTATCATCTTTTTGGACGAGGATTTCCAGGTTTAACCCCTTCCGGGTTCACTGCCCGGATACCACTCACGTGCCCCGGTGCTACTTGGGTGGGAAAACGGTAGTAAAGCATGATGATAATTTTTAGTGTATAAGCCATAAAACGATTTATAGTCGGCGACTGACAGTGCATTTGATGTATCGTGCACGACGTAATATCCGCATTGTGTGTGTGGTTATGCTGTGGATTTGCGTCGTTCCGTACCTAACGTAGTTAGTCTGGCCAAGATAAGATGACCATTAATTTAAAACAGAGACATTATTTTTACTATTAATGGCATTAATAATCCCTACTATATTGAGCCACGAAGTTTTTGTCATTTAAGATAACAGAGGTCAAATGCCAAAGAGAATCGAATATACTTATCAACTGCTACCAAGTACCTCTGGTGTCGGTGATATTCAATTATTTTATTAAATATGTATTAAATATATCAACCACGGCGTGGCTTTATCCACGCGAACGCAAAGATCCCAGCCACTGTCAGTCGATTTTAGAAAAATGCTACATTAGAGTCTGCAAATTGTGTGACAACACTTGGGTGTCGGGGGCGTCCCGGGTCGCTTCCCTAGTATAGGCTTTTGCACCCAAGTGTTTGACTGAGAACCGTGCAGTGGTGTGTGTTGGTGTGTCTGTTTGCCATTTTTTTAAATATAGGTCTAGGTAGGATAGGTAGTATACTTTCTAATGTGATTGATAGACATAAGTAGGCAGGGCTGGGCAGGTTGACACAGTCTCTGATCGGGCAGGCACTATTTCGCGTGTTCAACCTGTTTCAGGAAATCTGATTTGAAAAGTCGACGGTGAAGCTGTAGCGCGAACGAAAATGGGTTCTTCTCTGGCTGTGCCCATCGATTTTTTCGTTTCGCCTCGAAGCGAAACGTGTTACATTATGCTCGGGGCTGCACGTGTGAACGAAGAACGATTGCAATTTTAATCGTAATCTTTGCGATTTTCCGTAGCTTTTAACTAATTACGGATGTTAGACAAGTAATTAGGCAGATCCAATTATAAATCGAACAATACTATCATACTAGTTTTAAGTTAGATATTTAGTCAGGTAGGGCACATTCGAATCTAATCTAGTATTTAAGAAGGGAAAATTTATTTTTAAGCTATGTCTTAGTTTTGAAGACAGTAGTGTCCACGACTGCAACAAAATTTCGTTGTCTAGTTTTTAAGATCGTAGGATATATACAGATATATATACGGATAAGTTTTATTTCAGGAAATTGAATCCTCTTGCAAATTTTCTTTCAGGTTTCCTTCTGATATTCAATTTAAATTTCGGTCGTGAATTTTCTAACTTCTCCTCTTGTTGCCTTAATTGTACTACGGTTAATTAGCGAACGTTCAACAAATTGACAATAATAGGAGATTTTTCTTTCTCACAAGCTATATTAGAATTAGTTTTCGCGTAATTGGAGGGTGAGACCCGGGCAATCAATTATTTACTGCATAATTATTAAACGTTCAAGAGACGTTTGGTAACTATGTGGAAAATAATTCGAGCGAATTGACTGCGTATTGCACTTAGGATATAATGTACAATAATGGCCGCTTAATGTTCGTTGTTTTCCCCAATTAATGTTCGCTGAGACATCGCCACCAATCCTTGGACCTACTCCGAATCGGAGTATAAATTATACTCGGATTATAAATTTGGATTTATATATTTTCAGTAAAATCTCGATTAGTGCACTTCGCTCGCGACCGAATGCGAACACTAATCGTTTGCCGACACGTTTATCGCAGGAATTGTCTTATATTAGCCGAGATAATTGAATTTGTTTCGAGAAATTATAAACAAATGCCATTATTTCGACTTGAAGGCGAGCCACTTCAATGATCCAGCGACATAAATTAAAGCACGTAGCATCAGCCATATCCAATAGGTGGGAACATTATTCCAGGTGTAGTTAAATTGTTATAAACATTTAAACAATTGATATTGTTATTACGGCCAACTGCATACAGGCATTCGTTTATTATTCGTTTCCCTTTCTTTTCAGGCGTCGTTGATAGAAATCGACCCAGCAGAAGCCGAGATAATAATTTTCAAACAAATTTTCTCTAACGATATGTCGAAAATAGTACAAGTGGCGCCATCTCGCGTTTCCGGCCTTTTTCGCAGTTTTCCGCATCGCCAAATCCGAATTCCTGGATTACATTGTTAATTTAAACAATTGCGGTTTTCTTGGCTTCTACTTCGTATTTATTAACCGGACTTGTCTTATATGATTGCTACGGACCTTAGCTATCTTCTCCAACAGTTACAACAACATGGCATCCGTGGTTTAAAAGTTATTAACCGATAATTCAATTGTTAATAACTTTAAAACGACAAATGCCATGTCGTTGGATCCGTTGGAGGAGATAGCCATGGTCCGTCGCTATGATTTAAGACAAGTCCGGTTAAGATATACGCAGTTTAAGCCAATAAAAACGCAATTGTTAAAATTAAGGATGTAATCCAGAAATTCAGTTTTGGTGGCGCGGAAAACTGCAAAAAGGCCGCAGCCGCGAGATGGCGCTACATGTTTGATAATCGACTCTCTGCGGGGCTTTTACGATTTTACCGACAGTACCATTTGCACGTCACACTCCACGTTACCCTTAAATTTTTTAATAATTATTATCTATGGAGACAGATGTCAAAACCGATGTTATTTATAAATTTTATATCTCATATCTCTAAATATCCCTTAACAATCTTTCTCTCCCCTGTTACATACTTTTATTAATATATGTTGTGTGTGGTGAATTTTCCTGGGAAAGAGTGTAGATGATTGACTTCAGTTCTCTTCTTGCATAAAAGCAAGTAGAAATAATAACTCTTTCCAGATACTTTAGTTTATCTAAATCGTTTGCAAATATTATTAGCGTATAAGTTTAATTTAGAACAATTGTGTAAATAATTTTTATGTAGGTACACTAATATTTTATTTTCTATATAATATTTTATTCTTTCAATAGATCTTGTATAAATCTTAATATTACTTCTGTTACAAATTCTACTCGACGTATTAAATATAAAATGAAGAGTATAATAAATAATCTATGTATACATAGCTTGCACAAGTGCTGTACCTTAAATTGCGTACCTTTATAAGCGTCTTCGTATAAACTATGCACATTTTAATATATGTTTTTTGTGTAAGATATATTGATATATTGTAAATTAACTTTGTAGAATGGTTTATAAGTAATAGCTTCTAAGTAAGTAATTGTAATAATTTTGTAATTTGGACTTTGTGAACTAGTTTGAATATAAAATCAATGATGGAAAATAACTGGTTTTGTTATTAACGATTCCTTTGATACTATAGTACCCAATTCCTATACCTTAAACAAGTTGTACCGTGTCTGATCCTTAAATGCAAAGTCCTAGAGCGAGAAACTTGTAAAAATTGCCCTATTTGCTGTTAAATTTGACAGTAGAAAATTCTTGGAAATAACATCATTTTCAAAGGTTTTATTTCTTCTAAACCTTTTTGCCAGTGACTGGGATATTTATTAGCTTCGACTGTTCCACAGACATGTACTTCTTAAGCAAAGATTATTATTCAACTTCTTAGTTCGCCTAAAACGTACAAAAAGAGCACCCTAAAAAACCTGTTGCCATTAAAGAATTTTTATGACAGGATAGCGTATGCAACCGCGGACTAACAGAAAAACTTGCAAACTTCTTAGCGTTTCATTATTCGACGTCCATTATGTCAAGTAACTATAACTGCCGAGCCGACAGCAATTTTTTCTTTCCCAAAGATTGACTCATTAGAATTTAATACGTTCTCGCAATCTAACGAAGAGTTAATTGGTTCGCTGGCGTATGCACGTCGGGGGGGGGGGGGGGGTATGGGGGGCTGGCTGGCTAAATTAGAAAATGTGGAATGCAACAAGTTCGCAGCGCCGAGGCAAAAAGTCTGCGACGAAATGTGTATCCGAAAGTAGCTGTGAGTAACTTGTAACAAGAATCACGTCGATGTCGACGCAGCTTGTCTTCGAAACCCGTAATTACCGGCGCCGGTGAAAGAACCGAGCCTTCGTGAGCAGCCACCTTTTAAAAAGGTGTTAAAGCGTGCCGCAAGCGCGAATGCCTAGGTGTTAATTTAAAACAAACCAAAGGATAGCCGTGATTCGAAGTCTAAGGAGCCCCGATTATCCTGTATTTTGACCCGAGACGTACCTTGGACCTGTTGAACTGGACCACATTTGCAGTAACGTATCATATCTGCGTGGAATGTTGGTGATCTTGTTGCACATCCGTTGCATGTGGCGCTTGAAGAAAACTAGATCATCTGAAGTAGTCCGAAATATCTGTACACTGTTGGCTCAAAGTTATGGAACACTTTTATTTTTATCAATTTTGCATACTTCGTTATCTGTTCATTATTCAGATATATATCAATATTGTAGAATCTGACGAGTACATGCCTCGTTTCGATATTTCTTATCCTGAGGTAGTTTACCAGTTTTCGAAGCGGTTCTGAAAATTTGTGGGCATATCCCTCGAAATATCTATCGATACATGTGTACGATACAGCATCTAACCAGTACGGATATTTTTCTATAATTAATGAAAAGTTAAATGCAATAACTCGCAGCTGTGTTAGTTTCATATATTCTGATTTCTGCATTTTCTTCAGAGGATTCTGATCATTGTTTTCTATCTTAATGGAGCTAAAAACGATATGAAATAAATTTTTCGATATCCTTTTTCGAACGCATGTGTTGTAATGCTTCGCTTGATAAGTTTTTCGTAAAAACTTGCAATGCTAAGTGATAGTAATACATCTAAAGACTAACAACTGAATTCCACCTTCTTGTTAGACCTTTCTGTTTTTTGTTCATATTAGCATTGTATACAGTGTTAATATCCATTAGCACTGAAGCGGAACTCAAATATTTGAAAATTTTATTGTTGGGGGTCCTGCAATCTTGGCAGACGTTACTGTATCTGCTGATTTGCTACCTACCATATAATCAACAGGATTTGGACCAATTTTTTTTTTGCAACATCCCTCCGGGCAAAGTCTTGGATCCCCCTTTCCTTTGCACCATTACGTTTTCTTTTCTTTAATGGAACAGTCTTTCGTGATTATCAGTAACCACAAAGTAACTGTAAATGCACCTTTCAACAAAAATTTTGAAATTTATAGCCAGTTGGGATAGTTTCTATGTGTAGGTATATGGGATATTCAGCCGAATCACGTTAGTAATCCTTCTATATTATTACGTATAAAATATTCGTTTTGTATGTAATACACAGGTTTAGACAGGAACTCCAATATTTAAGAAGAATTGTTGTCATTAGATTCCTGAATATTTCAGCGTATTCCATACAACTGGTAGTACATGCATTTGTATGATTGTACACTAGCCACTGATAAAAATAATTGATCAAGAGCATGGTTATGAAACTATAAAATTAACCATTTACGTAGAGAAATGTTTGAAAATAACATAGGCCTTCACTGTGCTGCCATTTATTATAACAAAATAAGAGAAAAATGAAAACGAATACTGTTACTTAATTTGTTAATTTAACAGTACGTATATCTTCTTACTTATGGCAACATCATAAATGTATAAATTATCAGTGTTAGGGTACAAACAAAAAATAGGTCAGGCGACTTTGTGCAATCAAAAACGATTTTCTGGTTAAATTCGAATCTCGTGTCAAAAACGATGTTTACAATAAAATTTCAGAACTATCTGTCATTTCTGAATTATCCAAGGAATTTCTGCCCGTGAACAGCGAAGAACAATCATTTTCAATATCTTTGTAAATTAGGCAGCGTTAGAGATCCGATCTGGAACATATTTGGTCGGAAGATGCGGGTAACCCAAACGTTAACAAGACAGTTCTGGGGCTCATTAAGGTTTCGATTTATCACTATCACAGGGCCATACGGCGAATGGACTGTTTTCCAAATTGAAACCGGCGCTGTATCGAGACCACCGATCTTCGATGTATCACGCCTCGCCCTCTAATCGCCAGTTAGGAGCGCGAAGTATCGTGATCTGCAATCTATCGATCCCTGAAATTAGCATTCAGGGCGTGAATCTTTTCCTTCATCTCGCAGGGGCACCGACAACTTTCCAAGTAATTTCTCCTCCCTTGGGCGACAACGGTGTTCGCGATCTATGCAAAGGGCACGATGAAATCTTCCTTAATATACGATCTCTGTTTCATTCTTTATCCACGTGGGATAAAACAGCGGTATTCGTTTATCTCGTGCAAGGGGAAAGATTGTCGTGTAAAGTACATACAAATATATGTTTCTTTTCTCCTTTAATAAAAGTACATTTTAATTGACACATACGCAAATTACACAGTTTTCTTGCCAAATATAAACAGGAGGTATAAGATGTCTTTTACAAATGATTGTGAATAAAGTTAAAGCACGCTTGCACCATTCACCGGAGAGGACAAAGATTTTTGAATTAATTGGAAATATTAAATTAATCATTGAAATGTTCTACACGTATGAGTGCACTTTATCAGCTAACGTAATTGAGGAACTATCCGTTTATTGTTCATTTCATTTTTATCACGCGTTTAAAAGCAAATAATTGCATTAAAATAGCCAATTCATATTTGAAAAACATATTATACGTTATAAGGGAGTTCGAAAAATGGTATTCCAATAACGTAACTGAAGTTAACATACAAAGACCGTTTGCTTCATTTCTTACAAGACAGATTTCTCTCCGTGGAAGTGACCGTATTATTCAGCTGCCTTTAATCAATATATACATTACAGTTGCCTTAATGTCAATCACGGTAGACTCGATAATAATTTTCTTTCAAAGAGTTAAATCAAACCAAGTACGAGGAAACGAAATTTATATCCTCCGTTAAAGCGATGGTAATAACGCAAACAGGTAACACAATCAAACTGTCCCACACTGAATCGTACATTTTATTTTTGCTCAAGCGCGCGATGTAGCAAACAAGTTCGACCAACTGTCGTGACATGTGTACACTAGTGCTGTCGTTATCCAACAGCTTCGAGCAGCAGGAATCTGTGAGTAAAAATGGGGAAACAAAAAATAGGAGATAGTTCTAGACAGATTTTTACCGCAAGACACGGGGGGAGGCGCGTGGCCATATTTTATGGGCGCGGGCGTGAAACGGATAATTTTGAAAGAAGGGAGAAAGCGATATCCGATCGTATATCAAAGCGTAGAATGGCCGGTCACCTTCAAATTATCGGAAACAAGGGCCAAACTAATGGGCCAAGTCGAACCATCTGGCTCCGTAGGGCTGGTTGATTCATGCCAATTTGATCACTGTTTTCACGCCGTAGAAACGAGAAGAATTAAAGCTGCGTCAAATCTATCTCTGCAGTATGTCGTGTGAGTCGCTGGGGAAAAAGAGTCTCGGCTCGTCTCGTAATGTGCTCTTCGGTTGGTTTCTTGAATTTTGCTTGTTTAATTTTGCCGTCGCTGTATTCAATTAATTGTACAGCAATGAAATATGTCCACAGAGTTTTCGAAATTCAATAAAGTATGTGTAATGGGTGTAATGCCTTTCCACGTTTTGAAACTCACGTCAAAGTTCTGCGCGTGGGATATTTAAATGATGGTTGAAAATTGTCATTGAAAAAGATCTACTCTAATTTTAACTTTGACGTGCACTAGTAGGAAGATGTCGCAGATTTTAGTGCAATTGTTTGATTAGAGTAGGTGTTTACATTAATCTATTCGTAACAAATATGTTAAGACTATTTTAATACGGTTATAAACCGTTATTTTTGAGTATTATATTATAAAACCAATGAAAAATATATGATTGTACAGTAAACCGTTGGCGACGTTTAATAATTATCCAATACAATAAATGGACTGCTTCATTACATTATAAATAACCACGTTCGTCCAACTTTTATTACAAGGTTGGTATCTATTTATTTCCCCTCTTTCGTTGGAAGTGTTACACGATTTGGGACGAATGCCCCATTATCTAATTATCCCAAATAAGGAACGTGAACGCTAATCCATTTTCCAAATGCAGAAGGTTGAGGAGTATTTAGGTCGAGAAGTAAGATTGCTCAACCCTCTCTATTGAAAATATGTTATTAAACTTTTCTTTGGTCGAAATCGAACGAACGCTCATGTTGAGATACAAATTTTCCAAATTGTTGGGTGTGATAAAATTATGGTAACGATAAATGAGTAACGCACAGGATGCTGATACATTTCGGGGCGCAATTAATTACGAAAACCGTTCATTTTTCAGAACATTTACAGAAAAAATTAACAAGCACAAGATGAATAAACAGCCATATCTCAAAAGTCGAAACGATTTATTATCTTATTATCTCGTCCTGAGAGCAATGCCTTGCAATATCTCGAAAAACTTTGTTGCAACATGGACTTCTCAAATTTCTTAAAAGTATCCAAAATGGATAAGGTCAGTTTTAATTTAAGTAACAATAAAACCTTTATTGTAACATGGTCTTCGGAATGTTGCATGCCTGCTGTATTTCTATTAAGAAACAGCAATTTGGGTAATCAACACGTTACAAATATATACAGAAATAATGAACCCACTTTAAATTGTGACGTGAAACACGAATTCCGTTAACTATGCGTAATGAATTCAACTTGTCGAAACATTTTGTAATAAGACATAATTGAGATACTGGATCGTTATTCCAATTTTACGCCTTGATTTCATCTCTGGCAATAGTTCTTCGTTTTATGGCACAACGCGCGTGTCTGAAATTCCTGAGCTACAAAACTGATCCCACTGGTGCTGGCGATACCATAAAGGTATACCTTGACTGTAAGTTCTAAGAATCAGTGAATGTCTATAGCAAAACTAGCGACGATGCATTTCAGCAAAAAAGGAGGAAAGTGAAAAATACTTAATGAGAGAAACCAGCATTTTATAAACGGCACGGAAAGAAGTGCACATGCATTTGATTAACGGCAACATACGGATCATTTGAGCGTACCGTAGATTCATTACACGCAATTATAGTCGTAGTTTCCCTTCAGCTTGGGGACTGGGACATTGCAACTAAAGCGAGAGCCGATCTTTTTTCCTGAAATTCTTTCTACTTGCCGCTGGATAGTCTAGACTTATTAGGGAATTGAAATCGTTGCAAGTTGCGCTCGGCACACGCTTCCGCCTGTGACACTGCAACAACTTGCTGTTAGAAAGGATTCTCGCATTTAAGCAATGCGACTTCTAAGGAATTCGATACCATTGTAATATATTAACAACGAACATACTCGTTCAGACTTCATCATCAGTATCATCTCACGAGTAGAACCATTCCTCTTTATTAATCAGAAGTAAACACAGAGGACTAAAAACTAGACAATAACATTAGAAATAAAATGAAATTGATGGGAGAGGCAGATGGAAAAATTGTGTTAGAGTTCCGGAAGAAAGACTCCCTAATAAAAATATTTTGTCATAGCTGGTGCTTTTAATAAGATTTAAACGAATGTTTGATTAATTGAAAATGAATGCTATGGTATAAATTTGATACTTTTAATTTGTTGCTTGTCTGTTGTCGTTCGAAGGTACCGCTATATCTGAATTCAAATATATTATAAATGGAACAAGGTTCAAATTAAACAAAAATATTTCTTCAATGTTTTATTTTTCTTCCTTTAAATTGGTCTCGGGCAATTTGGTTTTTAACACAACGAATCACAATTATAGAACAACTAGTTTCTATAACAATTAACTACATTTTCAATTGTTTAATAGTTTTAAGGACAGATTTTGTTATTCCCACCAAAGAGAATTACTAACGTATCGCCATGGATAGTTTTCGCAAACAGTACCTGCAATTGCATCTCGTACCGGTACCGACAATATTCTGAAATTCACGTCGGTATAATTCAAAGTTGATAGCAGGAATACTGGCATTTTGTCTGATATAACCCACAACACTCCACGACTTATCTGGAATTAATCAAATTTCGTTTTGACTTGTTAACATAAATGTATGTAATGTTGTTTTTAAATGATAAAAAATTAATGATATTGCCTGATTGTTGCTTAATTTTATTTTAAGCCTTAAGTTAATAGCAGTCAAGCAGTAACCCTTTTCAATGTATAATTGAAAATAATTGAAATAAATAATATATATATACCCTACTATTTGAGAAATTACAAAATTTGTTTGCTATGCAAATTTCTGCTGGACATTCTATTTAGAAAATTCATCAAGATACGTCACCTTCACGTCTGCTGGAAATATTATGGCTTCGTCATGTCTAGCAACGACAGCTTGATTTTCAGGTGCATACGGCAATAAGGAGTTCCAACAGCCTACCGCATTCTGGTCAATTAAATTGAAAAATTGCAGTCCATTTTCATCCATGATAGACGATGTACAGTGACCAAGTGGCCCTCTTTCCGGTAGAATCTATCGATATTAATACGTAATAAAAGTACCCAACAAGAACAATATCTTTGCATAAAATATAACTATTAAACGCTGCAAGTAAAGACACACGTATTTAAACAAATATTAACTTCACAATCATTTAAAATTATGTCATTCAAGTATCATGAAATAATACGATTTAATTATTAATACAATTGTAGGTAATATTCGGTTGCATGCTTGAGACATTATTAAAGAGACATACAATTAGCTCAGCGCGAAAAGAATTGTCGAATGATACAATTATGGTAATTTGAAATACAATAGTTCGCTAGTCACTCTGACAGTCGATGAAACTTTTAAAAGAATTAAATAAAAAATAATTCTATTTTAAACCGTTTTTCATATTCCTTTCCAAACAATATTGCCGCCATGTTACTTGTAATCACATTCATTCAACCACAGGCTTACCTGGAACTGATGATAACTATCCTGAGACAAATTTTCGTCTCTGAGAATTTTCGTTGAAACCGCAAACTCTCTCCTACTGCTAAGAGGATGGAAGTATAGTGTCCTATATCCATTCATGGCGATCGGAGATAAGCTCATGCCGAATATCCCTTCTTCACCCCATTGGAAATTCAGACCACCAATATTATAATCGCCAGCTAAGGGGTCTGGCATGAAATAGCTGTGAGTAATTCGCCATGATTTATTTTGTTCCCAGGAATAGACGATCAGACCGTATCCCAGTTCGTCGGACAGGTAGGCGAAAGCGTCGTTGCAGCCACCTTTTCCCAAATCGACAGCGATGTTGGCGATGAATGTATTCTACGTGAGAATTTTTTTTAAAATTATTATTATTATTATTATTAATAGTGGTATTATATAATACATACACTTTTCCACAAAATTAAAGGATCGTTAAATTTTCACCGAAAAATTGTCGATCTTTTAATTGCTGTAACTTGGCATAAGAAAAAATTGTTAAAGAGTGTACCTGGGCTTGTTTTAAAGCGTAAAGCCTCAACTTTGACAATCCTGTGCTCATTTTCTTTTAAGATTATTTTGTATCGTGTAGGTGGTGGTCAAACCAAGTCGTGTAACTTTCCGTGGTGTACCTCACTGTTCGTTCAGAGTACGATAATATGGCAAAAACAAAAAGTCGCACTCAAATTTTTCTGTGGCCGTCGCGAAGGGGAGACTTCGATCTTGAAATCCATGGCGATTTCAGTCTTGAAGAAAATGTCTCGAGGTCCGTAAAAACGTTCGAATTTGCACGAATTCTTAAAAAATGTTCAAATCACATCAACTCCTCACGCGATGCTCAGAAAATGTTATGAAGAAAATGAGTTCAGGGCTGTCAAAGCAGAGACTGTACGCTTTAAAACGAGTCCAGCTAGGCTATCATGCAATTCTCTTTTTATGGCGTTACAGCAATTGATTTTCGTGAAAATTTACTGGTCCTTTAATTTTGCGGAGGCCTGTATTGTATAGTTTACTTTGTGCATAGTGTACCATATTTATATCTTCAGCTCTCAATCTGTATTGCCTTAAAATTGTATCTGTTGTCAAATCGAAGACATTTAAAGTATAAGGGCATGCTTGAATCGTTGTGTTTCCAATACCAATTGTACCAGTATCCAACACCCATAGCCTGTCACAAGCATCTGCGTGTATTCTGCAATAATAAAATCAATCCTAATTGCAAATCGTTCTACGAACTTACGAAACAGAACAATTTCAATGAATAATAATCTATGACTGCGCGCGTCACGTCAGCATTGGTCTATGCATGCCAAAAGTTTTCGTAAATTCATACAGATCAAAAATAATATTCAAGTCGACTTACATTCTGACTTATTGTTAGTCCCTCGATTACTTACATTCAGATAATAAAATACAAACGTCTATTGTGTTGAATAAATTGAAACAGATTATACGTTCTTGTTTTGTACAATTTCACAGATGCTGGATTTTATTTGTGTAGTGCAACACGTTGCATATTATATTTGTAGAAAATTTTCTCGCGATACGGAATTGTGCCCCTTAATCAATAACAATCGGAGAAAATGCTTCGAAATTAAATGAACTTAAATAATAAGACTTTAACTAAATGTTATCCTAAATGTATATTACAGTAAGGAATTATAACGTCTTGTTATTTTTAACGGACAGGAAGTAAACAGCGATCAATGTCTCTGCATTACTGTCATTTTTCACGTTTATCATGTACATACAGAAGAATAAGAGAATTTTCTCACAGGTCTGGTATCTCCTTAGCAATAAGTAAGAATATTATTCAACTACAGTCGCATATTGTTTAAAATTGAGTGTTACGAGACACCAGATCACGATCTAGCAGATTGTATAAGATTTTATTATTTATTTTTCCCAACATTACAATAAAACGTCTAATTCTACATTGTTCTGTACAAAGATCAATCTATCCAATGGTAGTAATTGTTTACACCGAATAGGATATTAGAAAATGTATACAAATGACGTATTCATCTTATCCTATTTATTTAGAAGAATACAATGGAAGTGAAAAGTGTGAACTAGCCTATTGTGTATCATAAGTACTATTCATTTCTACAGTTTAAAAAATAGTATGTCTTCCCCTAGCATTATTGTTACGTTCTTCAGTTAATATTACTAATTTGTACATTGACATCGATATTAAAAGCAGAAATATTGTAATATTCACATACGATACATACCTGTAAGCTGTAGTAATTGCACTACCACAAGCTCCAGCTTTATTTTGTTGCCAATTTGGATAAGGTGTAAGTTTCGGAGAACCACCCCTATTCGTATCAAGCGATATATAATTTAACGTCGCTGGTATTCCTACAATTATATAATACTTACTGTCAATCAAATTTGGCAAAATTGTTCATTGTCAAGGCAACAACCATTCTGTAATACTATTGGCGTTGAATACGCGTTTGTATGCGAATAAGATTGCGAACAAAATTATATATCATAGAATAAACATATGCGACACTACATTGCAGTTGATAAATGGCGTGACTGACAATAGATAACTAGATAGGCTAGATAGACACGCAGCATTCCTCAGCTTTCGAGTCTATCCAAGTATATCTAACACACCTGGTATTGTCGTAAAAATTTCGAAAGGTACAATGAGAAGTGATCTTGTCTCTCGTGATTCAAAATGACACGATAATGTTATACATTTTTTTAATACAGCACCTTCGCGTGACGAACGTGCCGTACAGCCACTGTTCCACTGCAGTGTTCCCGATTTTTTGAATGAATATGTCACGTAGAAATGTCAAAAAAATGTCGGGTATTTTCGGCATCATAACAGTATTTACTTTCACTCCATGGTAGAGCACGTCAATAATTGTTTTAACCCTTTACATAACGGAATGGATTTGTTCTTTCAAGAAAATATTTGTCGCTATTACTTTTAAGAAAATCTAGATTTGTTACTTTAAAATTGTATTAAGATTTCAATTCTCCTGTCCCCTTATTAATAATAGTTATCGTGCAATAAACTTAACTGCAATAATTATTAAAATAGAAATTCTAGTTATGAACTATGTAAATACATTTAAACATTACTGAAATATTATTATATTGTGTATGAATAAGAATCCCATGTTTACTTAATATGATTCTGCACACGTGGGTAGACAATTTCTATACAGTCGTAAAACAGAAATACCTCGCAGGTCAATGGCTACTGAATCAATTTACGCTTTGGTGGCTAATGATTTTATATAACCAACTATTAGGCTCCATTTCAATTTCTTATAGTACTAATCAATATAGCATGCGTTCTCTTTATCTAGTCCCGTTTTAACCAGCCTCAGCTTTAACCGGTTGTAATGCAACACACTGTGCAACTTCTATCGAAAAGGTGAGGCACACGCGTTGGATTAAATTATCTATGATACCGTATCATACCGTATGCCCCAAGTAATTAACTTCAATCAAAATTATAGGTATTGATTACAGTCTGTGTACGCGTATTAGCCAAGTGCGAAAATGTTCTTTCTTCGGGGAATACTATATTTCATACAAAATGCAGTTGATGCGTAAACGGTCTGTCTTGCAGCAATTTCTGTCGAGAATAGTAGACCGTTTATTGAAAACGTACCAAGCTTTCTGCACCCACCCATCAGAAGTTAATACTTAATGAGCACTATATGCATACGTTATTCCATTATCATTATAACACAGAAAATGATATTTCTCATTTATCTTTGACCTATCTATTGACAGTGCACATTCCCACACAATATGTTATTATACGCAATACACACGATGCGTGTTATACGTATGTATTACTCTACGACAGTAGAAGAAATATTCAGAAGGAGAGATGTTCATCTATGATATCTAAGAAATTAACAGTTGAGCAAACGCGAATACTGTTTACTTAGTGCACACATTGTCTCATAATTACTATTAATTCGTAGGTTGCAAGATTTTACATTGTTCTGGGAAAAGGCAGTCGGCGACTGCTATGCACCAATTTAATTTCTACTCTGCTCGATGTTGCATCGAATTCTATAACAATCGAGTCCACACCTCATGTCTTCTTTATATTCGCGTGACGGGGTTCACTGAACATTGTGAATGTATTCTGTCAGCCTGAGAGCGTGGCGCAAACCTTCCCTTTCTTTTCCTCCTTTCATATTTTACGTCCTCTATGCGAAGTGAACCTGACATCGGAAGAAAGAGTGAGCCAAACAAAGCTGCGGACGGCGCACAAAACTTGCCCCAAAAACAATACCAACTGCGGTGGGCTTTGACGCGTTTAGAGAACTTGCAGGAGACTGGCGTAAATGCTAGAATGAAATGTAAACGGAAAACGGCGCGGACCAGACGAGAAAGATTGGGGGGAAGGTAGCGAAGGGAAACAAATACTGCCACTGAAGATCGACTGCTTTTGAATTTCATAGGAGAGGGACCAGGCGTGAAGATGAAAAGTGTGCAGAAATCTGAGGACACGAATCTTAGAGTTGCTATTGCTTTCAGAATGGTACAGGATTCATGAAATATTTCGAATTCAGTTCATTAGTTCAAGTAGTTCAGGCTAGTCAATTGTAATGAGTACTCGTTACAATATTAATCCAAATTCGATGAACCACTGTATGGCCAATCAATATACATAAAGTGAAAGAGTAACTCCTAAATTAATTCATTTCTGTTTACTATATTTTCCCGTAACCCAGACTATTTAGTCACGCATAGAGTCGAGTGAAATATTTGCAGCCGATCCTCAAAACAATTTCAAGTATCCATGGTTGCGGACAAATTTGTGAAAGGGGATGAAGTGCGAATATTCAAAAGCAGTGGTAGTCTTAAGAAACGAAATATGAAATCGTACACGACCTGACAGCGGCATTGTCGACTTTTTTTATTCTATGCACAATAGTGTGGCGCGCGCCAACTTGTATAATAAACACAGGGTACCAAGAGCAAGAGCGACAAACGAGAAATAAACGAGCACAGGAGTGAATAAGCCCATTGATCCTCGGTTCCCCGTTGGTTTATGGTGCCGGGGTGTAGGATTTTGTTAGTTAAAGCGGAGGCGGAGGTCGACGGGGACAGAAATGTCCCATTGAAATCGGTCATGCGGTTTTTCGGCACTTTTTGTCGCGAGCCGGAAGTCGACCAGACGAGATCCGAGGAGTGCACCGCCCGCGGTGATCTCTGCACATTGTGTTCCCGGCAGTTTCCGGTTCTCGACCAAAGACATTCGTCTAGATTTGCATAATGTAACTATTTCGTTAACAATTTCACGCCACGCCGGTGAAGACTGCGTTTCGACGGTGGCGGGACGTTTGAACTTTTTGTTAAACTTTGGCTATGCAATGTGAATTGACAATATTGAATTAAAGGCAACGGATTAGCATTTAGAACGAGCGCAATCTCACGTATAATTTATTCTGGTAAAACAAGAAATATGAACGTGAATATTTTACCGATATTCGCTTACGATTTCGGAATATTTTTTAAACATATAACGTATACGTGACAAGATATTAATTGCTGATATCGTTCAATTCCAGTTGGAGCACGAAGCTATTCTTACAATTGTCATTTTATTAATTCCCTGACGAGCTAACCGTTTTCCTGCATGCTTTAAAGAAAAAACATATTGAACACATTCAACGGTTGTTTAAGGTATTTCAGATCACCGTAAATGTAGTGCGCATATGTCTATATTTTTCTATCGGATCCGAATATTTTTTAAACGTATCTCGATATTAATGAATCGTATTTTACTATGTTTTGTTATAATACTTGTGTGTATAATATGTGTTCAATCAGCTTACCATTTCGCCATCTTGGAACAGTGACGAATAGCTTGTTCCTCCAAATTTCAATACCAACGGGCAATGCATTCTCCGGAATGAACTCTCCCTTCATCATTGCGAGTTGCCTGCTTGTTTCATCCGGATAGGCGAAGTCCAATGTTCTCCAGAAAAACCTTTCCAATAAAGGAGCTCGTCCCAACTGCGTCCCCCATCTTTGAATTCCGTGAACACTTTCGCTCCCAAAGTACAGTAGACTTAGAAAAACTAATTTACGAAGCATTTCTCTGATATCTTCAAACGATCACCTCGCCGGGAGTTTAATGCTTTGAAAAAAGGAGACAATGGAATTTTCAGTAATGATATATTACCAGTGATAATATTTGTATGCCGGATGGAATTTAATTTTTGTTCTTTGTTTAACTTAAACGCTGTCGATAAAAAGGTGTCACTGTATATGGATTAATATGGTTTATTGATATACATATACGTATACAATGAGCAACGAAAGTATTCCAACTACTGTGCACTCGAAGTTTCAGTACGTGAAAAACCGACGAAAAATTCACCTGCTCGTTGCAAAACGTTGCACGAATAGTTTGCAAAGATTAAAACCGAGAATCGGCCGAAATTTTCTACTAATGTTAATAACGTATTCGTATAATAATCTGTTCTACGCAAAGAGGTAAGAAATTGTTTTATAATTGCCACCAAATGTAACATCAACTATTTCTACAAACCTCGATTAAGAAATAACGTGAACAATGAAGAAAGAAAAACAATGGCCAATACAATTCAAAGATTACGATACACATATAATGTACCTATACATATGTAAATAAAATAATTGCGCCGAGTTCCTGAGACGCATGGTTGGGACACATTAAAGGAGACATCAAATTTATCTTCTCGATTGGATCATAAACTGTCTTTTCCTTATACGGAACGTTTCACTGCGGCTGTAGACACACCAAGAAACTCGGGCTACACTACTCCGGAAATGATCTATACCCGTGTAAATCGTGCTATTGCAATGCGTACACTGACAAGCACGCTAGATTACATTCCATTTCGCTAATTCGTTCGCGCGAGAAGAAATGAGATACGGCACGTGCCAGGCAACCCTCGGTTAATATGCATCGAATCAAAGTTTTTCGCTGCGTTGGGCCTGCGTTGAGAGCATATTAAATATATCGATGTAACAGGTCAATTATATTTGGCACATTTCCATTGTATTTAATAAAGTTGAGATTGTAAGTTCGAGGGGTGCTAACGTATAAGTTCAAGCATATGTAAGTTTATTTAAATACTTGAAGCATGAAATGCATTCCGGAAAATCCGGTCTTATTAATGTCGTTTGTCGGCGACAGGAAACGCGTTTACGCGATATTTTAAATGGCTCATATACTGTAGAAATCGCGGAACAGTTTACAATTCGTCACTTAGACAATTCGTAATTTAGGTAATAGTGAGATATGCGGCGGACGAATAACAGTTTCGTAATTGGGCGTTAAGGTGTTATAATTGGCGCACGATTCCTTGATGTTTATACTTAAAGTGATTATTAATTTTGATTTCGCTGCAAGGGGGAAATGTTTCCATATTTTCGCTTCTACTACTTTTCACATAATAATAAGAACAGTTGATGCATTGATTCTCGGCGACTAAATTATTCGAAACAACTCGATGCTAAATCATAAACGTGTCTTTCAAAAAATTGTTATTCAGCGCATTAATTTGATGAAGCAGGTTATCAAATAAATACTATGCACGGCAAGGGTATTGCAAGCCAAACTACTATTACGTTATAAACGAGAGGGAAGAAGCAAATGTCTGTCCTACGTTCAAACGAAATTTACGTCTACATAATAAATCATTTTTCCGTGTACACAAAAATTAACGTTTACATTATCGAAAAACAAAATTCACCGGGTGACGAGAAAGCGTAAAGTAACTCAACCGAACGTTCCAAAGCATAAAATAGATTATCAATTGTCGTCTTTCTTTCAATGCTTAATCTCAAATCCAAAACTTTCCTTTCCCACTGATACCCCGCCAACTTTTACACCTAAATTATTGTAATCGCGATTGTCATTGCTTCCGCCGTGCGATAATTCATATACGGGGATACATTAACTCGAAAACGAATACTGTGCAACTGTTCGAAATCATGTTCCATCACGAATTAGACGACAAAATTCAACCATGCAGAATTGCTACTTGAGACGTACCTCGTTTCAATACCGAACAAGAACTTTTGTGAGGGTCGACGATGGGGTTGCCGATGACTCCGTCTCCGTTGTGAACAGAACGGTGAATCGTAGAAAGTCAGTAACGAGCGGTGGAAGTAAACTGTTGGTTCCTGCATATGAGTACTGGTATATATGTACTCAGTTCGTGTGACATGTATGGATTTGCCAAACGCTTGTGTACACCTTCACCCGTGTACTTACGTGCCCCCGTTCTAATATGAGTCTGTGAGCTGTTGGTTGCTCCCACCTGGTGAAATTCAGTCCGCTTGAATCCGGTGGAAAAAATCGCTTTTTCCGAAGTACGAAATGGAACTGCGCATATGCAAAACCGGTAGTTCGCTATGGGGCCTCGGTAAAGGTGGTTTCATATAAAACAAGAAAATGAATAGCACGTGCCAGAATGGAAACTGTGCAGGAGAGTTTCAGCAAACTCAATTTCCAGGGGACGTTTGAGTAACCGTCACAGTGTCGTATGCGAGTAAAAATGAATAATCTTCTTGAAGCTGATTCCATTCAATTGTAATGCGGAATTTGCCAGTATCTATATAATATTGCTTTGAAGAAAGATCGGGACAATATGGCACAGAAAAATCAGTATAGTAGAACGCTATTACTGGAAGAGAGAATGGTAACTATTAATATTATTTAGCCGATCCCTAACCCAAACCGACCAACCCCGTTAAATAAAAAGCAGGGAAAATTGGTAATCCTAGAAACAGTTTTTCTCAAAATTTTGCTTGAAATATATATTATATATACAAATGAATATTGTAAGGTTCATGTTTATGTATGTAAACCTATGATATTTATTAGAAACGAATAAGCCCGTTTGGAATGGAGTTATTTAGAATGGCCTTTTAAATAGATTAATTATTATTATTCAGAAATGGTGTCCAATAGCTACAGCTGCCATAGTTATAAATAGAATTATCGACACAATTCATTTTATTTATAAACATTGAACAGCAGTTACGTGTATCAGCAGTAAACCTCGTAAAATTGCAAACAGTAGTGTTGATGAATTTAATTTTTGAGTTGGCGCATAGTAATAATTCGTAAAATGTAAAAATCTATAATATATGCGTATGCAGAGTATATGTATATGTATAAGTATAAATGTATCGTTAAGTAGTGCGCATTTTCGGAATTAAGAAGATGATAAAACACAGTGCATGGAATTTAACGGTAACTGTAACATGGTAAAAATGGGAAAAGACATATTGTATTATGTATTCCACGGACCAAAGGACCATCTGTGCGTTTAGAGAGCTTTAACTATTTTACAACTATCCGAATTGATTCGATTAAACGAAAATGGACTTTAGAAAGTGGATAGTCACTTGAAACATTTCATGTTACATAGTTGCTAATTGTAATTAAACGAATTAAACGAACACATAGCCTGGAACGGTATAAGTTGAATGCCATTATCGTTCGTCAAGCTTTGCAAAATACACTGGTAATTGGTAAATCTCTATTTCAGATCTCGAAAATAATACCGGCTAATAAAGTTGCCACATGTGCAAATATAACGAATCAATTGAGTACCCTAGTAATGTTACTAAAATTGAGGGAGGTGTGTATGTGTCTAGTAAAATAAAATAATTTAATGGTAGAGTCTCCGGATATGAAAATTTAAATAAATAATTTTCTTAAGAAGAGAAACATAAGCATTGAATTATCACCGTATAAAAAAACATTTAATTTGAGATAGCAATATATTGTGCCAACTAACTTTATTCCTTCACTTCGATAGGTGTAATAATGTTTCGCGTAAAGGAGAAGGAATATTTGCGAGTGTGAGCAAGTGCAAGGTAACGGCGAAGAAAAGTGAAACGCTTCCGTCAACGGAAATGATCGAGATAAATCTGCTATGGACTCGTATAATATTATCCGATCATATTTTTTGTATAAATAGATAAGAAATTTGGTCGTTTATACTAAATTTAGTACGTCGTACTTGTGAGCATATTTATTTTCGTCGCGGTCTTTTCTTTTGGAAGACAAGACTTTCCAATTTACAAATTTACTCCACAACTGAAATATATTTTCTGCTAATAAAATATAATTTTCATACAATTGCGCCTACCTATAATCATTCGATTTGGCTGTTTGAATTTTAAAACTGCAACTGGAAGCTTCAAAATGACCCAGCGGTTGTTTCTAATAACGCTTCGTCAGCTATCAGAATTCGTCGTTTAAAGTGAAAGTTTAGTACCGACGCGTCTATTTATTTCAATTTTCACATGATTAACAACAGTAGCGACACTGTGTGTAATTCCTTAAACTCATCGATACAAATAATATCATTTTCACTGTACTATGTGCATCTTTAAATCGGTAAAAATGATTTAACCAGCGAGAGCCCGTTTCTTGCAAACTAATAGAAGCAAGCACTGCGACCCACAAAACTAGTTGTGCATCGTAAATCGTAATAAAAACGGACATTAACAGGTGCACGCGGTGCGTGAAAAGACACATCGGGTATTGCTTCATACATTCGTGGCGATACGTATACATATACATTTTCTGTTTGTCACGCAAGTATAGTTAGCCCTGGAAATAGAGCGATTTTTCCTCTTGCAATTATTCATCCAAACTGAAGAAATTCTAACAAAATTATCAATTATTACAACAACTCTCTCAGTATTGCACATAAATCATCTATTCCTGGCGTACTTTACTGTTGAACTTTACTCGTCAAGATTACAGCATTTACTTGCCCTTCTAATTTTTTATATTAAATTCATAAAACTTATCAATATAATTTATAATAGGTTACATATCGGTTACATAATTAGAAATCTAATTCTATATCGTTTGCAGTTAAGATATGTAATAGAAAAGTTGAAAGATGAGTATCTTAATTACTGTAATAAGGAAACATATTTATACATTTATTTTTTGTGAATAAGAAACACGAACTGTTAGCACAATTTAATGATATAACAATTATACCTACCCGCTACTTCTGTTTGATAAACTGCGGAATAATTGCATTACAATTGAGGAAAAATTCTTTTAAATATTATTAAACAACGTGCCCATTATCTCCGAATGATAATGTACTTCTGCATGTTCAAATACGTAGCTCATTTACCTCAGTAATATACATTAATAAACATTTTCTATATTTTTAAAAGTTCTCTTCGTTTAGCCTGAAGCCTCCTATATTTTAATCATAGTATTCGAGGAAACAGAATCAAACCTGCTTTTACTAGGAACATTGAATTGCAGATGTCTAGATTTCCTACGGAAATAAACAAGATGTATCATACGATGGCCTAGTAATTAAAGAAAGCAACTTTTTATTATACATATATTAGACGAGTCATATATTTATTGCTTGGCAATCACGTTTTTCACCTCACGCTTTTTGAATACACACAATTTCCTCGTCAGTGTAAAGCGAGCCCAGCCCTTTGAACGAGTATGCGTGACATAACAGGAAGATCGAAGAACATGATTATAGTATGTCAAAGGTAAAGACAGTCCTTGAGCAGTAATAATTATTGGAACTCCACTCATCGAGATTCTAGACGAAATACAAGCGAGCTTTAATTATTGTTAAGGAAGTACAATAATTACAAACTACTCATTACTTGTTAGTTCCATTCATTTCAGGATGCGTGTAACCCGAATATTAATGGAAAACCGGAAAATTTTAACAATAAATTTAATCTTTCAGTGTAATCGTGTAATATAACTATTGGTGCATGCAAAAAGGCCAGCTTGAACGTTTATTTATTTTAATTTGGAGTCATCTTAGGTTGGTTTAGTTTAATTTATAAAAATAACGATTCATTGCTATTCGCCTAATGACAGTTTTGATTTTTTTTAAATGTCAATTATAAATACATAAATAGGTGGAACCATGGTAGCTACATTTCCTCATTCGCAACTGGAAATATTAATTTTCTGCAATGTAGTTGAAATGAAATTGGTGCAAAAGAGAAATCAGATTTTCGCGTAGCAGTTTTCTTTTTCAACTCCGAATAATATAACTGTTACGTAAAATTTACTTAAATAAAGAAAGTTCGCGTTTCGAAGCTGATTCACCGACTTCTTATCACTTTTACCGATAGCATCGAGTTTAAACCAGCGGGCTGCAGCGCTCACTAGAGCTTCTCTCTGAAATAGAGTTGTGCGAGAGAAATAAAATGTTATGATATCAGAATGCTGAAATAAACTATATTTAGTTTATTTTATTTGATGTTAATATTCCGTGAATACGCGATCCATTTTGACCAAGAATTAACACAGGTTAATACCACGCCTTCGAAACTCATGACGCACAATTGACTAATCGTACAGCAAGGTGCAAGTGGTAAAATTATGTCATTTAAGTTGAAGCAATTTGCCATGCGTTACCCCCGCAAGTAAGTAATTGGCTCGTATAGGGGTAATTTTTAATTTCAACTTGTTTTGTCGTGTATAATTATCAAAAATACTTTTGAAACCGGGCGGTATCCGCAGAATGCGGAAATACAGGACTGTGTCCGCTCATTCAGAAGCTCCATTCGTTAGCGTTAACGAGACGGCGACAAAAAGACGCGAACGTTACGCGTGATCGGCACTGAAGGATAAACGCTCGAGCAGTACCTCGTTATCTTTTCACGTCGAGTGACGTATGAAATTGTATTTAACCCTTTCCCTTCGTTCCTCTGCCGCGGCCACGTTTCATTAATCACAGCTGAAACCCTTTGCGAAGGGTGCAATCAATGTTTCTCGAAATGAGTAATTGCCAACCGTGCTGCTTGCATACGAAAAAAACTGCAATTTCGCTTTAATTGCGTTCAAAGTAGCATGGGGAACGACGCGTACCGATTGATCGTATGGTCTTGTGCGTGTCGTGTATATATGTACAACAGGGAATTCCATTTTGGAACGACAATAAAATACGTGGACGTACAATTGTGACCATTGGCAATGATTTTATAATGCTTGTTATTGCAAATTAATTATTAGTTAATTGCAGAATGCTCGTTACCTATAGTTCAACGATTATTACGCCTTTACGAGTTTATACAGTAACGTGTTAACCAATTAAATTTGGCTTCATTAATAACAATTCCTGTAGAAACGTAATAGGCAGCGTTGAACCGCAGATATCGAGATAATTAGTAGAGAAATTTTTGATTATAGGCGTATTTATTCGTTACGCTTGTATTAATCATTCGACGTTGCTGTACAGGAAAAATATGATTGAATAGTACAAACAGTTTATTTTGCTTCTGCAATGAATCAAAGCAGTCGCATATTTTGTGCGAGAAATTTATGTTCCATTAGAAGTAATTGGACTCTGCTCATATTATTGCTATTTCATTCTGATTTCCCCGCGACGTAATTTCATTTCAATAGTTCGTAATACCGTTTGTAATACATATTCCGCGTTTAAGCTGACAGAATCATACTGCTAACCGAACGACCAACATGAATGGTACAAACGCGGAATATGTATTACAAAACGTTTAAACGTGGCAAAGGCAATTCCTTTTCAAATACACATCCCCGCATTTCACAGTGGCAAGTGAATGTGACCGTGAAGTGAAATGATCGTGCAAGCAAACTAGCCCGGCAGCAATATTAGCCGTTCAGCGTTGCCAACGTCACTATTCGCACAATGTTAAGCAGCTTTTTAACCAGCTTCTTCTAGCATTAGTTACGCAAATCGTTTTTCTTAAATCATGATTTATCCACCTGAAAATGTATTTTTAACAAAAACATCCCCTCGTCACGAACCTGCGCCGCCGCGAGGTACGCGTCTGAGCGCGAGCTCGACGAGCGCTCTCATTGGCCAGCGTTTTTCGTTGATAACTAACAAACGAAGCTGCAAACAACATTGCTAACAATGGGAAAGTTATTCAGAATATCCCCAGCTGCCCCTGATTTCCCGGTGTTCCCAGAGTTGGCTATACAGGGTGTCTCACTTGATTCTGACATCCTGATTATCTTGGTATTTTTTAATCCTAGCGAAAAATGTTGCAAGGTATAGTTGAGTGGTGTCATGTCGGGCATTTTCTGGTCTTATTAGCTCTTTCGAGAGTGGACGCGTAAAGGTCAGATGAAGGTCAACTTTGTTTTTTTTAAACGGAATGATGTATTTTTTAATGTATCAATCGATGAAGCTCGACGGTCGTTATAAAAAAGTATTAACCTATTTATCTTGAAAAGTTGATAGTTTAGTAGATATTTCAACTTAAATAATTGGGAAGTTTGGCAACTCGAAAATTCAAAAAGATTTGGGACTTTGCACACATGAAGTTCATATTATGCTAACAACGGAATAGTTTTTGTTTCCTTAAGATGCAGGGAAAAAGTTAAGTTAAAAGTTGGATGGATCTTTATTTATTTATGGTGTATAATACGGACATGAGAAATTTTGAAAAACAACATTTTTTTTTAAATTCCTGAAAAAAATTTTCTTTTACATTTCTCACATCCGTATTGTGGACCCAAAAGGGGCCATTCAACTTTTACTTTAGCTTCTTTCCTGTATCTTAAACTGTTTCTTAATTAGTCGCGATAATATGAAAAGTCAAGATTATGATAATCAGGATGTAAAAATCAAGTTAGATACCCTGTATAATAAAATGGGAAAGCTGACAGGAGTGCTGAAAACTTAATGAATACCAATGTACGTATTACCCCATAGCACGTGAAACCAAGAATGCAATTTCGCTTGATGTTTACACGTTCTAGTACGAAAGTGTAGCAGCAGTTCGCAGTAGCAACTAAATGACGGCGATACCATAAATGGCTTTTCGGTTTAGTTTTACATCAAGGGAACTGTGGAAATAGGAATGCGGTTAAGCCGCTCCCAATTCATCTAGAAAATATCATTAATATCCACCTACCGAATAATATACGTAGATTGTGTTCGAGAATGTACCTGTGATCGCAGGTATCGCTACTTGGCAAGCGGTTGTATTTTATCCGACCGATTATTGTGGAACTGTAGCCCCTGCCAAGGAGGATCAGGCAATCAAAATATTCAGAAAATTATGAAACCTTGCGTACGAGTGCAGTATGTCACCTGTAATACAGTCCTACTTTTCGTTGGTGCCATAATTCGGGTTTAAGGGGTGTAATCAGCCCATGACAAAATTCCTAATTTTATTTTTCCTGAAATATCTCGAAAACGCCGAGTTACATCTCAAAAATACTGTAAACAAATTTGTTGAAAAGTCCATGAACTTTCTCATTTTTTTTTCCATGGATTTTCCCAAACAAATTTTTACGCAGTTACGTAAACGTAATAAAGCGATGCACGTTTCGTTCATACTCTTTCTTTTTAAAGATCTCTCAAATCTTTCTTGTGAATGCAGGAACCACTACTTTCACGTGCCCTTCTATAAAATGGTAATTGATATGGAAAACAGCCTTCCAAGAATTTTTCCGGTCGATTTCCTCGGCAGCACCTGGAAAACATTTTGCAAACTGTTCTATGTATTATATAGTAAAATATATGTATTATACTATAATAAATATGAAGGAAAAAATGTAGAAGTAAACGACTATAAATCCTCAGTGCGGGAATGAATTATTGATTCATAAATATTGCTAGCAAATACGAAAAACAATTGGTACAAACTCTTTCCTTGGAAGATACTTCAGTGGAAAATGAATAATATATGCATCGTATATAAAACCTTGCAGACGTAAAGATATACGCGTAACGGGAAGTATGTTATTACACCCTTCAGAAATGAAAAAAAAGAGGAAAAGGCAATCGGATAAAAGTATAGAACGCTCAGTTATTTGATTCGCTGTAATGCAATGGTACGAAATAAAATACTCATCAACGCATTCACAAATGAAACCTAAAAATTACAGTGTGCTCAAATGCAAGATCGCCGTTGTAATAATAACCGCGGCTCCCCTAATTATTCAATAAAAGTCGTGGACGTAATCGCATGTAATAAGTTCGAGGAACGAACGTGCTCGCGGGGACGACAAATTGGGAATTGGTACCGATTGCAAAGTTAAACGTTCCCTGTAATTTGTAACGAAATCTCGAAATCACGCACGCACGTATGTACGTGTCGCTCGTTAATTTCGTTTTGGGCCAGGTCGGGCGACTTTCGCGAGCAAATATAAATCTCCGCTCTCTGGATTGAAATTTTTCCATAGGAATCGGTGGGCGAACGTCCAATCTCGTACAGAACTTTCGGGCAAATTGCGGTCATTAGTCTCCTGTTTCTCCGATTGTAATGAAATAATTGCCATGTGTGCTGTGAGTCGTGTGCATGAACCCAGCTGCCGTTCACGACTGATTCGCAGGAGGTGCACGGTGCACGACGCACCTTCAGAAAACGAGAAAAAAAGGAGAGGAAAAAGATAAAATAAGAAAAAACGATCCAATGAAAGTTCTTCATTCGCGAATTCGATTGTGAAAGAAAGAAAATGAATGCCAGGAACGCTCGTCGAATACGATTGGCCTCGTTTCGACTCAACCATGCTAGGGGCTCGTCTTTTTCTGCATCGCTTACCATGTGCAAAACATCGATTTCAATGATGATCAACGTGAAATTACATAAGGACTGATCGTTCCGGATGCAAATGATTCCGAGTGCTAAACGATGTTTGACTTTTCGTGGTGGGACAATTCTGACAGGAACATTCTATTTGCCTACGTGGACTTTCAATGGGACCACACGCACCCTGCGCGAGATAATTCCACCGTTACATGACTGTATTTTATAAAAATGCAGAGACGCAAAGGAGAAACTCCAAATGTAATTAATAATCTGATAGTTATCTGAGTCAAAGTTTGTGTGATGATAAAAAAAGGTATATGAAGGATAAGGAATATTAATTTGCAAAAGAAAATTGTTGTTTCTATTGCACAGAAACTTTTCAGTTGGAAAATAAGTTTCAATGTTAAAGACGTGTATTTATTTCTGTACCTACGATTAGTTTATTATACATACGGTTTTATTCGCACCATTGAGATCACTGTACTCGAAAAGCATGTTAATTGTTCCAAGTTAATTATTCTACCGATATTTGTAATACTGCATGATATAATTTAACAAATGTTAATCGATCGAAAGATGATTTATAAAAAAGAGACAAGCCGAAATCGTCAAATAAGATTTCTGCATATTAAGTTTCGCGTTCGTGCGAAACAATTTTTAAAATAAAACGAGTATATGTATATACATTTACTACTTGAAAACCACGAACAAAAAGTGCTGAAATTTTCATAACGCACTTCTCTCGTTTCACTTGTATTTGTAAATTTGGATAATAAGACAATTAATTTGTAACAAATTCTTCTATTGCTATTCTCAAAGCGTCTTATGCAAATATGCTATCAGCAATTTCGACTTATCTCTCAATTGCACCACAATTACTCGAACACCCTATACAAATGGTGATAACAATTTTCCATGACTCGTAATTACTTGTAAAAAAAAACGAATACCTTCTGCAATGTGTAAAGGTATTTGACACGAATTGTTCGTTTTTTAAGTCAACAATAATTAGCACAGAACCTTATATTATATTAACCTTATATTAAGCCACAAACATTTAGTCGTATCTACACTGTAGCTATGGATCATTTGCACGAAAGAAAATGTAGCTGCTAGAAAGTCCTTGATTTCCCATGTTTGGCATTATATCACGGCACAAGAAACTCTTTTAGTTAAAGAGTGTATATACACTCTTAATGTATGAGTGTAAGTACACTCGAGTAAATACTCGAGGTTTCTCTGCCCACACTGTAAACGACATAAATGAGTTCACATGCTGCACCGCCGAAAATGAATGCTTTTCAACACGCAATATGGATGTCTAGACTCGTTTCGTGCGGACACACAACTAATGACTCTCAGTTACGTGAACCAAACCATGTAAATATACCTGCATAGGTAGCAAATGCGCATATAGCTCGTTAACGCCAATTAAAAAAAGTCGAGGTTCACTTTCGATGAATTTTGCTCGTTTGCACGCAAGGTTGCTTAGACGTATGTATGCATATGTAGATACTTATAAGGAAACTCTTTCGTATCATTGCATGTTCCTTTAGTTAGAAAGTTCATTATTACGATTTCCTTAATTCTTCTCCGAAGAAGATTGTAATTTTATTTTTTGGGAATGTAATTACGGGCGTGTAATTATGAGAACGTTGCATTAGCAGATAATTATAGCGGTCGTCAATGAAAAATAGAGGTACGTTCATAGCAAATAGCTAAACAGCGATACACGGACAACTTAATAGTTTGAATCCTTTTCAAAGAATGTCGTTTAACAAGTACTGTGCCAGAGTGGTTTTAAGACTGGTTTCGACAAAAATTGCTAATAAGTCCACTTTCGATATTAATCGATAGTTAGATATCTTTCTTTTACTAATGTGTTTGAATCTCTTATATTTTAAAGCAATGGTTATATTTTATTATCATGCCCTCATGATTAAGAACAATTTGTTTTATTTTGTACAAGTAGTTGGTATAGAAACTTGAAAAATTCTATTCTGTATATAATAAAGATAGAAATATATAGAGTGCGAAAAAGTTGTAAAATTGCATGAAGTGTCGCAATCCAATTAATTTTGTTATTCAACAAAAAGTCGATAATATTATGCAGTCCCGTTTTTCAGCATAACTTTAAAACTTATTATTCGAGTTATTTTTGTTATTATACCTACTGAGAAACACAAAATTATATTTAAAAATTATGTTGCAGTTAACATTATATCGTAAAATGTTTGCACTTACTCTAAGGGCATATGTTTAGATGGATTTACCGTTTAAGTAATATATTTAAATTGAAAAACTAATATATTTAATAGCTGAAACAAAAATCAAGATTATTTCAGAGAATAGTACGAAAAATCCTTGAAACTATGTATGTAGCGAACATTTTTGATTAAAGTCAAAGTACGTGAATTTGTAAGAACAACTATACTTTTGTGGACAATATCATTTTAGGAAAACTCTAAAATAGAAATTGAATGAAAATAAGAAAATACAATACGACTAATATGGTGGAAAAGTGAAGATATAAAGAATATTTCAAACTTTATGTTATATTATCTTTCCAGTGACAGTATAACTTTTATTCATCCATGTACCTGCATGTGGTGAAAAATACAAATTGTAATGGGCACAGATTAACGTATTACGGAATTTATAAGTATCAAACTCTATAAAATTAAAAATATTTAATAAATATAAAATATAACCACCTTATTAGTAAGACCATTAGTAATCCATCTGACCCATATCATTCAGTTTGTTAATTTTTGCTTAACTTCAATGTTGCGGGACCGGTGTGCCCTAATTTCTGGCAACCAGCGTTTCATCCTGTAGGAGAAGGTTGCCAACTCCTGCACCTTCACGGAGCACTTTTTTTTATGGTAACCTTGCATTTTCAAAAATATTTAATAATATATTTTTACAACGTTGTTGTACATTTAATATTTCATCGTACTGTCAATAAATAATTCTAAATATATTATTGACCTCACGGTTTATAATAAGATTATAACATATTTTCAAGATGCAAATGGCAAAGGTTGTGCAAAATGTATGTATGCAAGAATAAGGAAAGTGTAACTATAAATTTACACGTACAATATTACACGTATGGTGTTTGAATTAACTAGCTATAACTGTCTTCTTAGAACTTGTGTTCCCGTGTATGCAATTAGATCTTGATTGACCTATTTTACACACACACGGTATATAGTTTGTTGCAGTTTATTACTTTTGCCATTACACCCTTTTTACGTCTTTCAATATTGAAACTCGTCTAGAAAAAGAGTTACCTTTTATTATTCATTCTATCCCAACAGTATACATATGTATGTATGTACATAGAATTTTCTGAAATCGTGGTACAATCGAAATGTGGTGACTTATCACTCGAATATAAACAAAAAAAATAGAATGACATCGTTTAGTGCAAATCTGTGCTCTCACGAAAATTTAATTTGAATATTGGTCCAGTGACCCTTAACTGACCTTTATTATTAACTGATTGCCATTAAGTAATCATTACCATTAAAAATCGCACGCTACTTAATGAAATCATGACGAACATCGAAAGCCCATTAAACAGAGCTAACAAATTTTAATCGAAACCCGATGGTACATGAGTCCAATGGAAGATTGCAGCAGTAGTATCGCAATATCGACAAGCGTCGGCAATATTAATCGAATGTTCAGGAGGCCTGGATCCGGATGGCACGTGTTTTTCGTGGCGAGCCGTGTACATGCGCTTTCCGGCACGCGCATCATCGGCCAGGCGGTGGGGGAAGCCCGTGAGGCCCGCAGGGACATGGGTGGAGGCCCCGCGAGACAAAAAGGGGAGGAAAAAGAGGCCCGGATTCGCACAGCTTCCCCGCGTCAAGTTTTCTTTCGTTCGCCACGAGTCGTCGGTCGTGAACACGCCAACGTCTCGCCGTGATTCGGGGCGCTCTTCTTCAGGGCGAAAGGGGCTCGATAGTGTGCGTACGTATGTAGCAATGCGCCGGATTCTTTCGGTTATATTTTATACCCGTCCGCTTAGGAGGGAAAAAGAGCGAAGTGGTCGCGTGAGACGTAGGACGAACAATGCAGTGGCGTAGTCTCGAGGCAAAGACTCGTTAATGACGAACCATTGCAAAGAGATTGTTTTTGTATTTTGTACACTGCAACAGTAATGTCGTATCAATTCTGGTTGTAGCATGTTGGGAAGATTGAATTTCTGATACGTATTGTGCCAGGGTGTTGTTGATATCCTGGTGATATCAGAAGGGCGAGTCTATTCTAATAATTATTCGCGGAAAAATAAGTTACAATACGCACTGGAATTTTTGCACATGAGACTGGGACATTGGGCAAACTAAATGTGAACATTTGAAGGCTGCAGTTGAACGCACTATTTATCGGTTTACGTAATTATTTTATTTTTCACTACGGCACGATTTGTGCGCAAGGATGGCGACGTTTTTTAAATACATTATTAAAACTTATTACACTGTTGTAGGTACTGAATTTGTTAAATTAAACACATTTAGAAAAAAGTATTTTGTTACTAAATAAATATGTTGTTAATGAAAATATGAATAATTGAATAAATACAAATTATAACTATTATAACAATTTTTTTGTTAACATATTAAACTCAAAATTAATTATAAATAGGATAACTCTTTCTCCAATTTCATTATAGCAATCAAGCTATTCTACCCAAGGAAAACAATAAATTATTTCAAGACTGCTCTGTGTGGGTTGGGTCTTAAATAAACTATTTCTCTTATTTCGTGTTCAGTTTCCATAAATGTTAATTTACATGGAATGCGGCATGTACGTTTACAAATTCCGTACAAACGGTAAAGAAGTTATAATTTAATAATGACCGTGGTTTCAACGATTTCACTCCCGCTATGTTCACTTACTTCCGTCTTTGATAATTCAGTCACGCTTTACTAATATCGAGGCATCCGCAAACAGTGAATTATCATTGCGAAGTCAGGTAATCCAGCTGTACCTGAAATACTGCCGCGCTCCTTGGCCATCTAGAAATTAGTTTACGATAAAAACATGTTTCTCGCCCTGTTGATTGCTATTATTGCTTACTCTTAGGGTCCGCGAATGATACGTTACTGTGGATAGAAAGAAAGAAAAAGAGGGAAGAAGCAAGAGAACAGGCAGGTGCACGAGTTTCATTTCGTGTTCCGGCGAACAGCCTCGGTTTCGTCCCAAAGGCGCGCTGGGATTTGACTGTTCGCGATTTTATCCCGAATCGCCTCATATGCCGAATCTCGTATTCGATAGAGTAAAGGTGCGCAATCTGAATCAGCATAACAGAGGTGCCGTTTCTTCCTGGGAACTTTAGTGGGCTAATATAACGAAGGACATTTGTCCCCTGCCATCCTAGTCGTCGGGTTCAGACAAGTTTCGAATACTTTTATCGCTCATATTTATGCACAATTAATCGTAATAATATTTGAGGTCAATCGATCAATTTATATGTAGAAAGTCGGCGTAATAATATATTGCTGAAAACATTATGTTACATATGAAACCGCGTGTATTCTGAAAGCGTGACAATTATAGTAATATAGTACAATAATATTTCCGACACCAGCTACGATCCAAGAAACTTCAATTCACTATAAAAACGATAACGGCTTTGTACTGCGCTTTATAGGCGAAACAAGATGCGACCAAAGTTAGAATTAAGTCCGGTTTCATGCAAAATTCGCGCCGCACAAAATCGCCGCAGCAAGTAAATGAATCTCTTCCGAATTCTTGGTCGCCGTCGTTGACACGCGGCACGTGAACGATTTCCTTCCTGTTGTGCCTTTTTCAATGCAATCGGGCCTCAAAAAGGGGGATCGGTATGAAAAATTCGTACTCGCCGAAGCGGACACAGGTGCATGGGTTAACGAGCGCAGTTTTACCTTCTGCCAGGTAGAATAAAGGGACACAAGAAGGAGTAGTGAAAAAATGGAGGGAAGAAGGATAAGAAAGGGGGGGCATAAAGAAGAGGAAACGGGAAGGAACGAGAGACACCGGGAAGAGGAGGATGTAGAAAAATGTTAACAGTGGAAAAGGGAAGGAAGGAAGTGATGAAGACGTCGACGAGTAAAGGCGGAGGAACAAAGGGATGAAAATAGAGTGTACACGACGGAGAAAAAGCAGTGCAATTGAGTTCAAATGGAGACGAAAATGTTCGGACGTGCAGCAACGAGAGCTGAGGAAGAAGAGGAATAAATATGGCCAACGACCTTACGAAGAAGAAAGGGAGATGAAATTTTACAAGAGGGGGGGGGGGAGAACAGAAGAGGGATTATTATCAAACGGCGAATATTACTGTCACGAACAAAAAGTCGAGAATGATGCACAGCGAAAATGAGCTAACATTAAATCGAGAGGAGACTCTGGGAACGCGTGCGTGCCAAAAACTCGAGACATTTACGGGCCCCGGAGGACGAGGCTCCAATTAAATGACTGGAGAAATCGAGAGGAGTCGTCTGTGATGCGTTTAGCCCGAATTCGTGTTGTGGTCAGTGCACTTTTGCCTGAAGAGCAATAATTTTATCAATTAGAGAATAAAATGTGCCGTTTTATTATGATGCCCGCTGTACGTATATATATAGTGCGTATTTGCTACTGCGAGAGAATATTTTTTTATGTGTCTGAATATCGAATTGTAATATTTGTATTGAAATTTATACTGCATAGGTACTTATTTTGTTTATATAATGGGGATTCTGTATATTCTGATAAATTCCAGAGCCCAGTAATTGTTTGGACACTCTGTATAATTGTTATTCTTTCCGCCATATAAAAATCTGTTAATAAAATTACTCGGGGGAAAGTGTAGTGTTTATACGAGCACCGGGTATACATTAAACCAGAGATAAATAAGTTTCACGTTTTGATATAATAATAATTTATGATTATTTGTACTTATTTAGTTCCCCGCCTGTTTCGAACATTGAGAATTAATTGTAATTAGCTAAAATGTCAGAAACAATAAAGTTGTATGTGTTCCGCATTATTTAGCAAGAAATATGCCAACAAAATATTATTTTCTGAAGCACTTTCACTAATATATGAAACGTTTATTCGTTCGCAAGTTATAATATCATACAAAAAGATCGCAACAAAATGTTTAAATCTCAAGTTGATGTAAGAAAAGAATGCAGTCACTATTAAGCCAAATGTTTAAAACGAATCATGTTCGATAACACTTCGAAACTCAGCATTATCAGCAATTCAAGAGCATAGACAATGATAATTAGACAATTATCGATTCTCCGCAGCATTATAATATTACGTATGCATAAATCTCGTTATAAAATAAAATACGTTCCTAACAGTGTTGCAAAAAAACTATGGCGTCCTATGCAAAATAAAAATGTGGCTATAGTAAGAAGAAACTACGCCAAGAAATTACAGTTAACTCGGAAGGTACGAAAGTGCCAGACATTAATCGATACTTTGTATTCAATATTTCGTTTTAATACTTCCCGTAATGACCGCTGCTCTCTTCACGATCCGAAAAAACCTTTAAACTGCATCATTCATTCGAACACTTGTTACCGAGTAAGAAAAATGCAAGCATGACTCGAACGAAAAAACCTCCTTCCCGAGGAAATACGACGATGTGCAACGACTTTTTGCAAACGCTTTAAACATACACACGAGACAAGCGACCGAACGCTTCGTCCAGCTAACACTTTTTATCTTATATGACGTAAACGCTTATAATTCCCGAAAGAAAGGTATTATCGCGAGGTGCGTTCAAGGATTCCAAGAAATGCATCAAGGAATACGTTGCACTCAAGGTCAGGCCGTACATATTCGGAGGCGAGGAAGAGAAGAAAGATACCGGGTCCTGCAGATTTAGCCCGATGAAATACGGTTTGTCCAATTAAGTCGCGATAAGATCATCGCGGTCCTGGGTGGCGAGTTTTAAAACGACTTCATTAGACTACCCATAAAATTCATTGGCCTGTTGTGAAACGAGAAGAGGATCTGATGCCCATGGACAGGTTAAAAGGACAGGTGCCGGCGTGCGTCGTACATCACTTTTAAGGCAACAGGTATGTCTACGCGGGAAACGTCTCGATTTCCACTCAAAGAAAACGAAAAAAAAAAAGATAAAGAAACGATTATTAGGGTTTGTTAGGAGCGACATACCAGTCCCCGAAATTCCTATATTAACTAAGATAAAATTCTTGCGCGTGCGGCCATCGGCAGGCGTTGAACTTCCCATTTCTCTGTTCCCCTTAAAAAAGAATGGACGGTTCAATAGGTTTACGTATCGATCTAGAGGAAGAATGTTTCGGTAGCGACGGTCGTATAACAGAAACCGAACGGTCATCGTTCGCCACGTGCCGACGTATATTATTCAAATGTTGCGGGCGACACCTTTCGTGCTCGTCGTTGGCATTTCGTAAGTGAATTTGTTTTTCAATGCGGTTTCGCGATAATAAAAGTAACGTTGTACGCTCGGTTTGTACAACTGGTTGGTTTATTTACACGCTCTTGCGATAGTAGCGAAAAATATTGCATTTCAAACGGCCGTTTAACAACCTTATCTTTTCGCAACTCGCCGCATGTAAAATCGAAATGAATAACGTGCAAATAGCAGCGGGCATAAAACGTGGATACAATTCGCACGTGAAACGTTAATATGCGGATTATGTATGGAATGTATGCTATCGCGCGAGGCGGAACAAAATATTTGGCACTTAGTGGAATTTATTAATTGTGGCGCAACTTGCTTCAGACACCCGCCGCAATCAACCAGGTATTCTACTACTCTCACCTGTACTTTTGAGGAGCCGCGTGAGTAACCGCGGAAATATATTCGATCAACGGTTGCGGCGCTCCACCTTATTTGCGGGAACGTTTCTTCTTCCGTGAAACTAGTTCACCATCGTGTCTACGAAACGTCGAATATGGACGCGGAAAATGGAAACGTGCGAGAATGGAGGCCAATAGAGACGTTTGAGTGAGGAATAATGATACACGTCGGTTGGACACGCGCCCATGAAGCTTCCGTGGAGCCGTTTATATCCAACCGGTCTCTGGCAACCAGCGAGCAACCTTTTTGCTGGTTTATTTCTCTGAAATGAGATCAAACGGTCGACCATCGGCGAAATTCGTTGCCGGCGCAGCCAAATTCTGCATCAGCGGCCTGGCCTAATAAGCCACAATCGCGGGAAATGGACCCGTTTTTTGATTCGAGAAAAATCATGTCGGTCCGCTGTATACGTGATAATGATTACTTGCTGTTAGAATCTAGATAATAGCAGCAACGCATAACAGTTCGATAGCAATAAGTGTTTCTAATTTGCACTAAATATGAATGTGCCGAGTATGTTACCGAGTAAAAGGGATATTGTGAAAGAATTTAGTAAAACTGTTCTTCACATTTAAATTTTGAACAATTGATTATCATGTATACTGTTTACTACTAATCAGTTGAACTGATATTTTCAGCTCTGAAAGTTTTGGATTGTTCAAAGTAGGCTTATATGTTTTTAAACAGGATTGGTTTCTTTTATGTCTTCAAAGTTCCTGTGGAAAGGAACATTCTCATTTGCTTAAATAATGGCGAAACTGATATATGACTTGAAAGTTACACCGAACAGCAGGAATTTATACCATTGTCTGCGTTAATTAATCCATTGCCCCTTCGCTTTATTTCATCGTATTTCTTTTTTTAAATTCTTCCTTATTTTTGGTATTAGATTCATTATTATATCATGATTCGTTTTACTTCTTCAATTAATTATACAGTAAATTCTGTATTGATTGATTCCTGTGCAAGGTGTTTCTTCAACTTTATTGTTTTGATAGTCAGGTGTAAACATATTTGATGTTTAAAACATATGCAATAATTATATGTACCTCTGGCACGATTTATTGTATATTAGTTTCACTTCAATAAGCATTGTTAAGAAAATCTATAATCACATGTTAATGTAATTATGTTAAAAAGTCCACTGCTGTAGAGTGTCTGTAACAACAACTAATCCATCGAAATTAAATTCTCCAGTATTAGCATACTAGCTTGAAACTCGGCAAAAACGGTATTCCATACTTCTAGACCTAATATTATCCTACGCGTTAGAATCTCGTTACGGTTCATAATTCATAAACAACTTTCGATAATATGTTAATCGTTCAGCTTAATATTTTATTTTGGCAATATAGTTACATTTACACGGCAAGGCATTGAACAATTATTTCACACTTATAATTAGATCCTCCAGAAATATAATTTGTCCGGCCATACATTGTTAAATGCATCAAAATAATGTACTATGAAAAATTACAATTTCGATCGCGGTAAAACGAAACACGATAAATGAAAGCGAAAGACGCGTGTAAGAAATCGAAAAGGTAATTAAGGGAAAGCATCCAATATGAAGAGACATAACGAGCGACGAATATCATATGTAACTGTGAAATACAGCATGTGAGAAACGAAGTATTTCACGTATCGTGTGAACGAACCTGTACGTTTAATATTAATTGCATCATTAATTACATCTGATAGCTGTTCCAACATTCAATGACTTTGTACACGATTCACATTTTGATAAACTTCCTTTGTAGTGCTAATTATTAGCTAATGATTGCGAATCATTGCGCACTGCTTATTATTGTGTCGGCATGATCATCGTGTGCCCTCTACTATTGTACTGAGTTGGTGTGAAAATCGTGTCAGTTTTCAAGACTGACGGGACAAATTGTTTCGAATGACTTACGATCGGTAGTCCCTGTTTTGCAGTGTTTGTATTCGCGTGTTGCCCTGCGTTTATGCAATGCACAGCATCCATTTAAATTATAGAGCTGACGTAAATTAGAAATTACACACATGATACCGCGAATTCGTTGCTCGAGATATAACTGTTATTATCCCGAAAGAAACATAGTCGATGAACCGAGGTGCTACGCCAGTCCTCGTTTGTCAAGTTCTGTGATAATGATTTCATTCCTCAAGGTAAACCACTATCGAATAAATTGTATTCATGGTCGTCGATATTTCATAAAATTTTAATTGAAGCCGTTTCATTCTTCTCCAGCCATCATCTTTCCACGAAAATTCTACTAAAAAATGGCCAGAAATGCGAAAATAAATCATGGACGACAATGAACCTTAAGTTAACTCGTCCTTCTTACCACGAAATCGACATTCTGGCAGTACAATAATTACCGCGTCGAAATCTCGCTACGCGTTAGATTGAGCCGTAATTACTTCTAGAAGAATAAATCAACGGATCCCCGGCGAAATGAATTTTCATTACGCGTACCCGATGCGCTGATTAATTATCCGAACGATCCGGGACGAGCAGAGCACAGAATGACGTGCGCAAGTATTACTTCGCCAAAGGGACGGGAAAAAGGAATAAGGTAAGGAATAAAAAAAAAAATGTAGAACATGAACGACGGAAGAAGCGGAGAGTGGCTGTGAAGCGTAATTAATCGAGGAATCGCGAAAACATAGAAACACGAGTGCAACAAGACGCGCATAACGCGGGGACAGGTAAAAGGGAAAACAAACTACGCGCGTGTCAGTCGGTTACGAGCAATTAAAAGGCACGTTGCACGAGCAAAAGAGTTCATCCGACCGTGCGTAGAGAAGATTGGTGCAAAACGGTGGAAGTAACATCGTGAACGGGTCGTTCGTACGGCCGTTGAGGAAATGAAAAGCATTAATTGGTGGAACGACAGCGAGCTATCGTGGAAGAAAGTACATGGAAGCAGGCAGGGGGGTAAGTAGTAACTTGGAACGTGTGAAAGAGAAATCGATTGAACGGAAGGTAAGTGAATAAGAGCAGAAAGAGGAACGGGGCAGAAAACGTTTACAGGAAGAAGAAGAAGAAGAAGAAGAAGAAGAAGAGGAAGAAGAAGAAGAAGGCGGAGAACGCGGAGAATGAGCGGTGTATACGAGCCTCTGGAGGAACGAAAGAGAAGGCCATTAGGCGACCGTGCACCGAACCGAACCGCGGACCCCACACTTACCTTAATTATTTCCACATGACTTGTCGAAAATTTCGCGTGGACCTCTAATGAATACTAATTTTGAACTGGCCCCGGCCAAATTTCAGGCTTCTTACCAGCGACAGACCGCCTTTCGTCGATTCCCGACGGGGCTCGTCGCCACGATTAAGACGGCCAAGAAAGTAATCCACCGTTATTTCACTCGCTACTTTCCACGACGTTAATCGTTCCTTACATTTTATTGAACTTTGCAAGCGGTTCAGTAACGAAACGCATTTCGTGGCCCTGTCATGCACTGCAAACAATTTGGGAGCAGTGGAACTTGTGGCGGAACGTATTGGGCAAGCTAGGTATTAAATAAATAATGTGTTATATGTTTATTTCTGAAATAGTTTGTGCAAGTTGATCAATATCTGCGTTCCTGTTTTACCTGTTTTACTACGTAAGACCAATTTTTAATTAATGTGTTCTTGAGTATTGTTTTTAATGGTTACCGTAATTGAATGTGATTTGCAAGCCGCGATGGGTTGCGACCGCATAGACAATTTGTAATCGCTCGACATCTTATATAGATAAGATATAGATGTCAGGACAACACGTAAGTGACAACAAGCCGTTTATTGTCTTCTGTGCAAGAAAATAGAATTTACCATTCGCAAAATGGTAGCTCATGTAATGTAATCCCATTTTTAATTGCTCATAGTGAACATTCGCACTGACCGTTGGTTATTTATTTGGGGCGAATATAGAAGTAAAAAAAAATAAACGAAATCGGAATGCGGCTGAGATTTCGAAGACTTGCGCAACAACCTAGTACTTGCACCTCTACTTTAACTAGATGCAAAGTTCGAATATCTACGAATCAGTCACAAATGTGAAGAGTATGACAGCACGTGCAGTGTAATTATTTTGTAACAAGTGGCTAGCTGATCCTATGAAAACTAAAACGCAGAAACGAATAAAGATATAGCTTCTCAAATAAATTATGTATTTGTTCTACAAATGATGATAAATTAGAACAAACAGTGGAACAAATTAAAAGTATAATTAACATATGACATATTCCCTATTTCTCCTTTCAAGTAATACTTTTTTCCCCTTTCGTTTCGTTACACACATATATATATTGGAAAAGGCAAACGTTGTAAATATCCATAATCAATTCGTAACTTTGATAAATTTCCAATGCGATATTTCGACGCACAAACAAATCATGTTTCGTGACTGCGAAATGTGTGGCCGTGCTCTACTTTGCAATGCGTTCATTAACATCTCCACCTACCGTTCAGGGAACGAGCGTGCAATTACAGAAATTGGAAAGGGAAATAAAGAGAAAGGTGGAAGTTTACAGGTTTATTCGATCTTACTCGGGGAACGTTGACGATCCGTCGAAAATGTTATATCATCTGGCTTGATGGTTCAATGAGATGAAAATATACATGTTATTGCACGACGACATAATATTAAGCGAAGACGCCAATTTCTCGGCGATCACCAAACCGAATGCCCTGAAATGCAAAAGGAAAGTATTTACATTGAGATACGCAAATCTGTCCGTATGTTTCATTGAAATAATAAGAATTACTTGGTAGCAGGTAAATTAATCAGCAAGAAGTTTCGAATTAATCAAGTTCCCGGTAATTTTCATTTCAATGTTCGTGTTAATTGGGCGAAAGTGAACTGAAATAGGCAGGCATAACAAATGGATATTTTTAGAACTACATGGAAAAATAGGATTGGGTAAACGTATGCAAGTTTGTAAAAGTTAAATAAACATGAAATAAACTATAATATCCAATTTTACTGATTATATGAATAGTTAATCTGATTGTCTAATGAAATGATAAGGATACCCGGAAATATCTGGCAATAGCTTTGTTTCAGCACGGAATTATTATTATTATCTACTGCATTGTTCCATTACGATAACATAAAAAAGTATTTACACTAAAATCTCCCAAAAACTAGGCACGCGTTAACACGATAAACTGAATGATATCAATTGTACGTAATATAATACTCTGCACAACTCCTGTCACATTATTATCCAAAACAGTACTATACAAAACGTTAGTACAACTATAAATAGCCAATTAACAAAAATATATTTCCATCCCCTAGTTAATTCAAAGAAAAACTCGCGCCCACAGAAATGATTAAACATACGGTCCGTCTAATATCCTCGCCCCTAAATATTTGTTGACAAGTGTATCCGAAACGCGAGCGCCGAAGAAGAATGTAGTTCGATATCTAGCGCGGATTAATTCAGAGGGGCAGGAAGATAAGTGTAAAAAGGAAAAGAAGTCGCCGAGACGCGCACGAAGATGGGCAGAAAGAGAGGTGGGCCAGGCTGAGAACCTGTCGGGCTGACGATACCCTGGGCAGCGCACTGCTAATTATGCAAAATAAATAAAGGCACGTGCACTGCGCATTCTTACGCCCTCTCTTGCGTCCCTTGTCCGGCCGGTCGACGGTCGCACGCGATTTTAACGGGCTGCAATTATCGATCTTATGCTGCGCGGCAGTAGAATTTTTGGTCCTCCTTCGTCCATTCTTTTCCTTGGATCGCTCTTCAATTTCGTTTTTACCGCCGCGCCCGGACGACTCGGGCCCCACCCCTTGCGCACCTCGTTTAGATCCTTCCGGCTAGATCCTTCCAGCGTACCTGGACTCTCTATTTCGAGGGCGCCGCGGCTTTGAGTAAAAACGAATACGCACCGGGTGACGTGGTGGCACGTGAAGAATAATGAGCAGCTACGATACGATGATTGCTTCTGTTTGCAGCTCGTGTGCGAGGGCCGTCTGAATTATGCTGTGCCGCGCGGAATTATGTAGGAATTTTTCAACGGTGAATGGAGAATTAGGGGAGTTCATTTTGGGGGATGTTTATCTGCTTGCATATGTATTTGCGTGGATGATTATTAATAGACATGTGGCGTTGCGAATCGTAGGAATATTGATGTTCTCTATTCGTGCACTTTCTCTATTCAGGTTCATTGTTTATTAGGACCGAGGCGAGATTTTGAAATTTGGATTAGGAAAATGTTATCTAGGTATCGGCAGATTTTTGGTAGACAAGAGTCTATTTTGAACCCCAATCGTCTGAATTTATGTTATCAGAAAGCGGAGTTATGTGTTCGCCTCCGTAAAAATAGAAAATGGAAAGTGTAATTTTAATAGCTTCTTAACTTTTAATTAATCAGCTTGCGTAATTCTTCGTATCGGTGCGACCCATTTATATTATGTATTATTTATACTTCGACTGTGGTAATTGAGTTTACCTTGGGCAAACTATATCCAAGCAATTACGATTTAAGTTCTTATCGCTAAGATTATTAAACACTAACACCTAGTAATCACATAATAATAACCATTGGAGCTATAAAGAGAACAGACTTTATGCTTTGGAACTAATGAGATGTACGTCAGCCTGAGTTTTTGCAGTTGTTACGGATGCAAGGAAGTAATTAAAATCGTGGCATTTCCCTCAAGTAGTCCGTAATTGATACCTTCTCGATTTCACCTTCTTCAATTTAATAATAATCAAAACTTACCAATTAAATAAATACCCTCACAAATGTTTAGTTTATTATCTATACAACAATTAATAAATACTTTAACACCCTTTTTTTTACATACAGCTCATTGTATTAAAAATTGTACAATATTGTAGATTATACACTGAAGTGTAACTCATAATAACTTCAATAATATCAATTACACATACATATTATATATACATTTTCGACAAGATTTATTTTAAACATTACTATTGCGACGTTTAGAAATATTGACAGTTTCTGTCATTAAAGTACATCATTAGAAATAAGTAGTCTCTTTCATTACATACATATTCAGGTATAATCATCAGGTATACACATTAATCATTTTTCCAGTGGGAATAAACCGATCGTTTAGAACAGTGTAGGTAATGGTACATCGTGGCACCGATCATTCTATGCCCATTAATTCTTCTCAAACCTCCCGAGAAATCTTTGTTTCGTATACCCTTTTTTCTTTAATTGCAAAACAGCAAAACGACCTGCTTTTATAGTTCATTAAATGAATGATCGTCCGCATTCTTCTGTCCTTTAAGAGCGGATCGTTGAATTATATTACTTTCTGCTGGTCTCGCATAGGATTCTGCACGTTGTTGAGTGAAATCGAATCGCATTGAATAGGAGAATGGAGAAAGTCCATGTTACCAAACGTTATTATAAAGGTATCGTACTGACGATGTTTAATAAATTCCACTGAAAAGAAGATAGATACCACGATAGAGGGTGTGATTTCACTCAGGCCGTATTTTGTATGATAGTTGCAAATGAGATGCCCAAATTCTTAACAAAATCGCCGACGGTCAGAAAATTATGGAAGTAATATTTACAAGTTAAAGAACGATTCGTTGGATTTGATTACAATTAGATTTTACATTTGGAGCATTGAAGAAAATATTGACTTTTATTTTTGTTAAGAAAATTCCGCGTTTCTAGTGAACTTTCGAAAATACGTCCTACATAATTTTTATTCATTATTTTTCAGTTTCGTGCGTTTGAATTAAAATTACAACATTTGCCAATATGTTTTCCAAAAACTGTATTGATATTATGAATAGTTTCTGTTGCATTATACACAAGTTTCTAATTTATACTGGAACAGCTCTAGATCTTTAACTTTTCTGTGCATACTGAAATGAAATCGTGTTGTATTCTATTCCAGTTGCAAGCTTTATATTAACGCCTTAATGTACAAGTCTTTTTTGTATTTGGAAATAGGTTTTCTTCTTCATTCTTTATTTCTACATTCAGGACATTGAACTGGGTGATTTATCAATCCGTCATGCGTGCTGAGAAATTAGAGAGGGCGAGTACTGCTTCTCAAAAGTGGGAATGTACACAAACCAGGAAAACGGTGCATAATATTAATACTTGTTAAAATAAGAGTTGTCAGCACCAAATTGTAGTGCATGTCACTGGGAATGAAACCAAGCATAATTAGTATATTGGAATTGCATCACGCAATATCTGTAATATATATATGGAGAGATGAAAAGAGAAACTGCTTTTTTAGTACATATTGAACTACGCTTTTAGCAGTTTACGAAGTACATTGTTGAGAAGATTAGTAATTTAATGTATAAATTGTACAAATCTAAAATCTGTAAACGAATTGAACTAACATTTAAATATTATTATTCTTCGAATCATTTGTAGTGGATATACAGTACTTAATACGTTTTGTATTCTCTAGTTTGAAATTTAAAAGAAATTATATAGAAAGTTTCTTGCGCTTTTCGCTGTTAAAAAATTTGCACAGGATACTTTGTGCGTATAATTGTTATAAAACATCGTACACTAACTCATTTCTCTTCGTCGCTGCAGTTTGTTTTAGCAACTGAGATAACTCACAGGCGAACACGATTGGTCCCTATTGGTGAGTGTTTGAAAAGCGATAGAAATAAATAAAAAGACAAAAAGGAAATAAAGACTTCCAAGAACACAGATCGCATAAACGAAGCGAAACGCTCGTTTGAAATAGCATACAGTGACTCTGTAATTCGCCAGATTTCACGGTCTTATTTTCGGCAGTGATGAGAAACCGCAAAATAGGCTTGCACAAACCATTCAAGGAAATATCCTTAATTATACCAGCGCATGCACAGGTAACATGGTGTCTGTTACGTCTGCGAACGTCTATCTATGGTTAGAAAAATGATAGGTGTACAAAACGCAATTTTAAATGAATGGGTATCGGTGACGAAAGAAGGGCGAAATTCTGCTCAAAATAGAAGTTCGCCGATTCCGAAGGACGCGATCACAACGGGAAGAGTTGAAAAATTCATATAGCCGAATTAATTCGCCAATAATGGCCCCGCAGACCCTATCATTCGAAGGGAAATAGAACGGGAAACTACTATGTCATTTCAGCAAATTCTGTTTCAATAGGTGACCGGTGGACTCCTTCTCTATCCTGTTGGACCTATTTTCGATTCTTTCGTAACAGTCGAAATACAGCTTTCGATTTCAAGGATGTCCCTTGAATATCTGATCCCTATCATCCAGTTGTCTAGGTAGAGAGTGTTATAGAGAGTGATATATTTGTCCAGGATGGCAATGATCGAATAAATAACAATTTACGACAGGAGTATCGCAGATGAGAACTTATATTTGTCGTTCGATTTCGACGAGTAGCTATACTGGAAGAAGATTGTGCGAGGAAAAGAAGATTTGATACAGAAGCATAATTATTACGACGGGACGAACAGTTTTCTCCATTGGGTATATTCTCAAGGGCAACGACTTCTTTTAATTGAGACGGTATATTTTTATTGCCACGTTAATGTAGCCAATAAAAGGATGAAATCAGTCATCGAATATGCCGACTTTCGGAACCTTTTGTGAAATTATCTAATACAACGACGATGTACATGTTTGGTAACAAAGTTATCGTATCGTTAACATCACAGAATCGTTCACCTGCTATTGTAGGTTTTGTTTGATTGTATTTAGCCGCACATTATCCTATTTATTATCCATACTTGAACCAGCAGGCAATAAACGCTTGAATTCGCAAAAATGTTTTGGTAATGGTTTAAGAAGAACATCTGACCACGACAGGCCACAAGCACCTTACAAATAAATGAGGGAATTTTCCAATTAATTATCTGCCATCGTTTACTGGAATCCACAATTAGATACACAAAGAATAATCAACGAGTTGTTGTTCCATTACACGAATCAGCTTATTTACGCTTATTTCTGAATAGCTTATCAAATTGACGTTAAATTATACGCGAAGGTATTTAGAAATCAAGATTCGTACACACGTGCCACCTGCTACAATACCATCCCAGGAACGTATTCGAACGTGCCTATAAATAACGCACACTTTTCATCGTAACGATGGATACATTACGAATTATGGATAAGTCTACGCCGGTCTACCCATTATTGGAGAATTAATTAATTCGGTGTAACACCTTTAACATTCGAAGCGCCTGAATCAAAACTTCGAGGGTCCAATTTATTCAGGTGTTCAACTGTACTTATTGCCAATTACCACCCGATACAATGCGATCGCTCGGCAACACAAGCGCCGCACGGCCAATGGCGCCTACGAAACCACGATATTTTGAACCCTTGAAACGCATTAATGCATTAATAGTTTAGACAATAATGTTGCCGGCCGCGTTACAGTGACGCGTTAATTTCGAATCCTGCCTCAATGAAGTATAATACATTGTGCTCACTCGTGGCTCTCGCGGCCGTGTTGTTTGGAAGCGAAAGAAAGGTCTCGTGAACGGGCCGGAGGGAGAAAAAATTCCTCGAGGGTGGATCGAGCACGAATTCTTGAAAGCCATCGCCCGATGCACCTGTAGCCTGCACGGTTAGGTTCTGCATTTTTCGCCTCTCCTCTGCATCAACCGAGTGTCCTTTTCTTTCGCCGCTGCCGCATCAGGTTCCTTTTCCCTGTCCTGCTTCACCGGACGCTGGCCACGCTCGCCCCGTGTCTCGAAATCATTCCACGGGCCTACTCGTGTTCAAGAGCGCGAGCGAGGAAGCATTCCTCTCGGAGGAGACGCGTGCCTGGCGTGTGCTTCGTTTCCCCCACCTCCGCGACATTAAATTCGGCTTCCTGGCGTCTTTTTGATTCCCGATCACCTGGCTGTTTATCGGCCGAATGAATCTTATTAAAAATCCACCGGACCCACGTTTTCATCCCGCAGATATTCCGTGGAAATATCGATCGCCGTTGCGTACCCCGCTTTAAGATTGCTGCACCTTGCAATGGAACGTTTACTTTCCGGTTGGTTTACCGGCTGTAAAGCAGTTGTCATTTTTTCCGGCGACAAGTATTTCGTGTTGCGCAACCCTGCCTGCGTTTGACGTGGCGCGGTGAATGATTGGGAACGCAGGGCGTTAATGGATATCCTGTATAATTAGAAGTTAAAATGGCACCAGCTGCACAGGTGTTGTATAGCCCGTGTTTTCGTCTTGATATTGCGATTTCTGGATTTGCATATTGGCAGAAATGAAGGACATTTTTTGAATGAGGTACAGAATGGCGGGTGGAATGAGCTTTAGGAGATACTGCAATTTTGCGAAAAGTAACTACTATGCGGCGTGGAATATAAAACGTCTAATGCAGAACTTGCAATTCTATATTTTACATTTTATATATTTTCATTTGTCCACCACTGTAGTCTCTTTTGCAGTATTTAGCGTGCATTGCAATTACCTTTAACGCCCATTATCTTACTCATTCCAATTATTAAAAGAATCGTACCACGAAAATTTCCTAATTTCTGCTTCGCTTCACCTTGTCTATGAATTGCTTTCTTTACATACGTATAATATCTATAAATAGTGTGCAACGAATACCTGTTACAATCATGAATAACAGGAACTGCCTCGGCCAATTTCTGAAACACACTCGACTTGGTCGAAAGAAAACCGATCCGTTCAGTAACGATAAAGCCGCAGGAACGTCGTCGTGATTTCCATTAAAAAAAAAATTACCGTGCGAAAGAAAGGAAAACGACACGAACGATTTAAACGCACGATAACGGGCGGGAAGATTAATCCATTGGCCAGCGGATCAATTGTAAAGTAACACGTTCGCGAAACAATAATTTCAAATTTGCCCGTTGCGACGTTATCGGGCGAGGCTCCATGCTGGTCGAGTTCTCGCGGTGAACTCGGGTAAATCCACGAAAGGGAAGAGAAAAAACAAAAATATTGAAAGAGGACCGCGAACGCCGCGGAGGTGGAAGAAAAAGGAGAAGGAAAAGGGGAGAAGAACGAAGAGCACCGTCAGCTCGAATCCCCCTACGGCAGGTTGGCAGCGACTAAATGATTTACCAAACAATAAATCCTCAGGGAGATACGATCGGATGCAACGCGGACCGAGCCTGGGAACGAGCGAACCGCTTACATCGCCTTACTTGTCCGCGAAAGCTTCTACTTATTCGATTCCTTTTGGGGCCCCACCGGTCCCGCTCTTCTACGCCGTCTTCCGAAACACTTTGAATTTCCAGGCCACCGATAATCGATGAGCATTGATCACTATTGCTTGAACGAACTGTCTCTTTTGCTTGATGCGTTCATCTCGTTCCCGTCGTCCCTCCGAACGCGAGTGGAAATTCATTATTTCGTTTGATAGATTATTGCGGGGGCAGGTAAATTTTTTCCCCCAGTTGAGTTCCGAACTTGGCGATCCGTTTTTACCTCTCCGAGTTACTGAAGCAATCGCAATAGAATGTTCATCTTGTACTTTATTTATGATGTTGAACAAGTAAAGTGAAAAAAAATCGAATCCTTCAGTAGTACTTACACGTTTTGTAATTGATAATAAAGAACAAAAAATTACAGAACTTTTTGCGTTGACGATTTCACATGATTTATTGAACATTCGTTGCTTAAACAACATAAAAACATTAAGTAGTTAGCGGTTAATAATATGTATCGCTAAAAATTGTATATAAAACATTGCAATTGATTATATTAGAATAAACGCTACTTTCCTTATTCTATTGCTTTGTAATTTATTATTATAAAACATCGCGCATGCTTGGCCAACTGACAGCCATGACACGAGATCAAATCGGTACGTTAGACAAGTGATTGATCGTTGATAACAAGCACGTAATAAAATTATTGCGCTCTGAACATTGGTTACGAGATAGCGTTCGACTGCGTTTTAGATAACACTTTCCACGTACATACATTCATAAATACTGCGTGCACGAAAGTCAGTGTCATAATTATATACCAAACGCACCACACATATCTAAGCATTGCAAGTTCTAGCATGAAATGTTTCACAATCGGGACACATTTCACCGTAGAATTGATCCCTATTATGAATTCGCAATAAAAATTACCTCGCATAGATAAAATCGCAAACTAATTGTCAGTGAAAATCAACTTTGAAATCGTACTTGTAATTCATTATAGTTAATTGGTCCAGACCGTAATTGTGTGAATTAATAACCAGGAATTGAATAATCGTTTCACGAAACGGTATTACTCGGTGTAAGTGAAGAAGAATGAAGTTGTTGCATTACTATTGTATTCCCTGGCCGCGGGACACTTCGTTGACGTCAAAGTTGAAAAAAAATTTACCCTCGTGGAACTGAACGCTGTACATATCACCACATAATCCTGACACAGTAAAGTCACACATTGAACTGTTCTGCACATATGCTCGTAAGAAGTCAGAGAAACGGTACGAACTTGATTTAGTGCCTCCGGGAGTACTGCTGGAACCAGAAGAAACTGAATCTCGATGTACTGCACCAATCCTTTATAAAGTAAGAAAGTACTCCTCCGCTGCAATCCAACACAGTTTCTGAAATATCTCTTACACACGGGCACGCAAGTACGTCGTCTGTGTTTTCGTCTTTATTCCTCCCTCTACACGCGAAAATATCACGGGCATCGTTTGGGATTTCGTTTGGCAATAAGTTACAGACACTTCTTGCAGTGGATTTTTATGTACCGAAAAGCGACGAACGTAATTGCAGCGTGGTATAAATTTAATGGATAAAGTATTAAATAAATGTGTTCCGCAAATGAGCTGAATAATTTCGGAGTTGAAATGGCAGACGATGTAGATAAGGGCTAAAAGAAAAGGCTAGAAAATGATTAAACGTGATAGTAACGAAAAATAATTAAATAATGATAATTTGTGGAAAGTCTTTACATTCTCAAACTTCGGGAGGATTTAAGTCCAGTAGGTCTGTATCAATTAATATTTTCGAATTTATAAACTTATGCTAACTTATATTAGAGAATTTTTGAAAACAGAGTGGACTAGATAAAGCTATACAGCAACAATTGGATAAAAGAGTGGAACAAACGAAAATATTTTCGAGTTATTAGTGTAGCTGCACATACATAATTATACCGATGAACAAAATTCAGTTGAACGATAACATTACAAGAAGGAACTAATGGAAGTAACAATTGTAAACTACCTGTTACCGATAGGGCACAGGCTCCATTAAACTTTCTACTAAAGATTTTATTAGATTTTTTAATAGTTCTCAAATTATTGTTACATACTCTTGCAAAGGGTACAAACCACATTAAAAAAATCCATATTCTCTGTTAGTTAATATACAAAATGGCATAGAAATTGATCTCCAAAATAATTATCGCGACCAAGTTGTTACAGTTCGGCCATTTGCCTCACATTGGCATCTATGTGCAAATGAAAACGATATATGTTTACTAACAGTAATAAATGTAAATTTGTATAACTTACATTTTTCATGCACTTGTAAACTAAGAATACATTACAACATATAAACATACATTACAATAATAACATATATCTTACAATTATTATTATTATACAGTTAAACTGTTGGCAAGAGCGTTAACTAACTTTCCGTGTCGACTGTATACATCCCGTAACACCCAGAGGACAACGAAAACATTAAAACATTCCACGATAACATTTCTCCTTCCAATTAAATAACCAAAACAGCCTGAGCGGAGGATCCAACGCTGCTCGCCGATATCCCACGCGGCGTTCGACGCATCACAGTTACAAACCCGGCACAAAAATATACCTCCAATTTATCCTTAAGCATACACCAGTAATTCTTCCCAGTGCTCATACATCTCACCGCGCCATAGAACGCAATTCTAAAAACGGACTGCAACGGGGATCCTTCTGAAAGGGACCTCGCCTAGACCTTATTTGCACGAAGTAGCACAACTGTTACACCGTCCCGATGAAATAGTTTCGATCGTTCGCGGCTCTTCCTGCATCCCACGCCCTCCGCGTATCCTCCCTCTCCACATCCGCCACCTTTTTCTCCATTCATCCGAACACCGTCGGATATCTCGCTCCCATTTCGCTTTACGTCTTTGTACATAATGCTCTTTGTACCGTCCGCCTGGAGCAGCGGCGGCAACGGCAGCAACGGCGGCAGCGTCAGCATCAGCAGCATCCAGCCAGCCAGCCAGCCAACCAGCCAGCCAGCCAGCCAGCAGCAGCAGCAGCAACCAGCAGCAGCCAGCGGCAGCAGAAGAGGCGGCGGCAGCAGCAACAACGGCAGCGTTGCACCGCCGGTGCATCGGTCTGCGTGCTCCACCCTCTCGCTCCTCCGCCTTCGACGAAGGTGGATCTGGTTGCGTTCGTCGACCTCGCCCGATCATATGGGCGCCCCTACGTGTATAGTTGCACGTGGGTGGCACGAATTCTTGCAGATCGCTTTCGTACGCGCCTCGCGGAAGAGAGCGCGCATCCTCTCGCCGGCGCTATTCCTATCTGCGAGTTTGCGAAATTGATTGAGACCTTAGGCACGGCCTGGGAGCGATGGGAGATTCTGCAGCGTATGATACTCTTCGACTTTGTAATACTTTGTGGACAGGACACGGAAAGAGCTAGAGAGGGACAGAAGGTGTTGGATTCAGTTTTGTTGCTTGCCGATTAACGAAGTTCAATATTTGTTGCGGTTTCTTGGGGGGAAAGAGCGGTAAGGGGCAAGGACTGACGTAACTGGATTCGTTTTCGGTTGCCAGGTTCGTAGTTCGGAGGTGGCTACCATGGGAACGCGTAGGCACAGAGTGCTGAAGGTTTATATTTTGTTATGTCTGTGGGCGGTTGGCGAAGGTGGTGAAGAAATATAGAAGCTTGTTTAGCTGCGAGAAATTGCAATATCTTTAAATGCACTAGTATTGTTATTGGTGGTTGTGACGAGTGGTTGGGAATTGTAGTTCAGTCGGATCATTCATGTCGCTTCTTGTTTGTGTACGCGCATCGAAGGGTACGTCTCAGTATTTAAATGTTGACGAAATTTGTACACGTCACAGCTTGCCATTTAGGTACAGGTATATTAAAAAGAATTAATCGAGGGTGTTTGTGTCAAGCTATTATACATTCTGGATTAAAAGTGAAATCTTTAGCAACGAAAATCTATATAAGACATAATCGTAGAACACTGTAATAATCATGACTTAGTTCATGTTAAATTCTAAGTTAAAAGTAATTTAACTGATACACATTGTATTCAATTTGAATATTGCATTCGACCAGCAATATGCAATTGCATTTCGGTCATCCTCCTGCAGTAATCGCTTCGGTCAAAATTTCTATATCCAGCAAATCGAAATAATCGACGAGCATGTATTTTATCCACGCTCGGAATGGATTATGCAATGGATAATGCTTCGTTATTACACCAAACCTTTACAAAAGTAACAAGTGAAAAATAATGAAAGAAGGTGAAAATAAAAAAACCACGTATACATTTGTACAAAAGAATACGTCGCAAATAGCCCGACCCACGTTGCATTCATTCGCGCTCTTATTCAAGAATATTACCTGCAACGATCCATCCGTGAGTCACGCCGTATCCATCATATTACTATAATTACCGATTGAGTGCGCCAGAAATAATTGGCAATGGCATACACTTTATTGGCGTTAAATTCCTGAAGAAACGGGCACGCGGGAACAGGTCAAAGCGTTCGTGGCCAATTTCATTTAATCTCCCGAAGGACACCAATTTATCATTCCCGTTGATCCCCTGAAAGCGTCAGATTTGCCGCTTAGCCGTGGAACAGCTTGTCCGCGCACTCGACACAACAACAATCGACACGTTCCAATTCTTGTTTCTTTTGTGCGTGACGAAAGCAACAGCAGAAACTGCTAGATCCGTGTTAACTCGACACCAGAAACTCAGGTGTGCTTAAAACGACACAAGCGGGATCGTAAAGGGGCCAGCCGCGAACCGGAACGGGAATACGGACGCATTTTAATTCGAGCTTAGAGTTCGTTAGCGGTCGAAACGATCCGTAAGACGACAGATCCTCTCGAGTCTCGGCAAAGCTGGGTTAAATCGAGATTAAAACTACGACCTGGCACGAACTTAATCTAGTTTCTAATAGCCGATTATCCAGCGACCCTTAGCGGGAAAGCTGTCGAGAACGACGAACGCTTGTGACGAATGTTTCGCGAGGCTTTTTCAGCATTTCGTAGGGCCGGCAAGCCGAAAGACGGGAGAAACATTAATTTTCTGTCCGATATTTCATTCACCGCACGGAGTTACGATCGTTCTGCGTCCAGTCGTTGAATGAGTCCGGGCTTTTTCGACAATTTCTCCTTTGAATCTACCGTCGACACGTGCCCAAGCCCGGCTTTTCAACATTTTTGGCGATACGACTGACCAGGTTTCGGCCGGCCCGACTTTTCGCGTCAAGATTCAGGTAGAAACTGGGTGGAGCGCTACTTTTATTGTGCGGTTGATAATGTTCGATGCGCCTTTTACTTTTCGGACTTGTTGCGCTTCTTCAAACGCGAGGCTTTCGACGGAAGGTTAACAAAAGGTGTATAATGGGGGATCACAAAGGTGTAGTAGAATTTTTGTTATGCTCACGCGAATTACATGCGACGTCTGAATAGGAATAATGTATCGTTGTAGTTGCAAGTTATATTTGGCTGTTATTTACATGGCACAGTTAATGATTTAGGTAAATCGCGAAGCTGTTAAGTTTACAAGGCGATTCGGATTTAAACGTTTGCAGTACAAAATAGTGCTTCGCTTGATATAATATTGAATTTGACAGAGCTATGCGCTTTACGCTAGTATAAAGTACTGCTTTATACCTAATAGATATTTGCTGTGGAACGATTAAATATTCGTTCCCATTGATATTTAATATTTTATAGATTGCATAAATACTGTACTATTATATAAAATATTTCGCAATCATTATTGTTCAATTATTGTACAAATATTCGTAGCTGGATAAATTGTTATAGAGAAGCATATATATGTATATTTTAGTCGCATAGTTCCAGCAGGTGGACCATGAATTTTATTATCTTACTACTTTGTGTGCACAAAGTATTCCGAAATATCGGAAAAGCAGGAATAGAGCAAGGTGAACCACTATCATTAAATTTGATGTCCATTATTATATCCAGCCTGGAACTCCGGAACAGTTATAATTTCGCCAGACCTTAGTGTCTCAGCACTTTAGCCCCTCGAAGTTTCAGTCAATTCCTATTGTTTTAGCGGCACGTGACTACGATTCCTCGGAAAAAAAAGAATAGAGAACCAAAATCGGAAAAAGCATGACTAACCATAGGGTGTGGCTAAACAAACATCATGCTTCAAGGTGGGTACTTCTGAATATAGTGCCGAAATTCTGCTTAGGTCGGTAGAACAAAGCAACGCTTTGAACTGCATCCAATCCAAGTTTTCGGGCTATTTTCTGCTTTTCATCTTGTTATAAAAGTTATATTAATGCACTTGCCAAAGTGTAAATGACTTTTGAATCAGGCGTGTCAGTAATGTTCGAAACAATGTATGCACCGTAAAATAATTTATTTTACTTATTTGCCACACAACTTACAATTTATGAAAAATTACCAATATCTTAATAAATAATAAATATTACTGTGAAGTTATATTCACTAGTCAATTTGTACATTTAGAAAAATGGAAAATTGACGCACGTAATGATATAAATATAGATTCATTCCATTTTTCCAATGCGAAACATTTATTTCTATAGTTTTAAAAATATACAAATAATGTAATTCCATGCTTCGTTTATTGTGTATGACCTATACATATGCTTAATGCATAATTTATTATTACCTTCGCCACATTATTTTTAGAGAAAATCCTCGTTTAGAAACAATAGCTCCTGAAAATTATATAAAATTAATATAACAGAAACAAATATTACTCTATTAATTACAATATGTCATTTTCATTCAATATGAAATTGTGTGATTCTTTTAACCTATATGCACACACAGCTATTTCTTACATAATATTTTAAGCTTTAGCAGCCTGTTGCGTAATCTACATCATCAATAATAAAGAGCATACAGGAGTGAGGCAAATAGAAAAGGAGAACGGGTACAAAACGGCCCTTGGCTGAAACGAAGGATGCAGTAGATGAAAAAAAAAACAAAAGAGAAGAAGAAAACGAACTAGCCCTCGCTGACCATTTATCACGAAAAGAATTCTCACTATACACCCGGAATATGGGAGCCACACCCTTCTTCCGGCACCTGAATTTATTGGGTGCGCACAATTTTCAGAGATATTCGAAACTTCTTCTTTTCTTCCTTTTTTATTCCCTTCATCGTCGGTTGAGAGATTCAGTAAGCGCCCTCACCGATATCTCGCCACACCCCTATGAAAAATTGAAGCTTTTCCTTTATTTCGCGATATTTTCGGCCCAACGGTTTCACGTCAGTAAAAGGGGGAGAGGAAGCCGCACAAATCAAATCGTTTATACCTCTTGCTATAAAGGCATCAGGGGATATCATCTTTTGTCGAAATTAAATTTTTTCCACTATTGGTTAAACAATGTTTAAATGTTAAATGTGAACCAATATAAATGAAAATACTTATTTGGCTTTTTTTCCACGATGACAAAAGAAAATATTATTAGTGCCAATAAATATTGCATTGCTTGGGAAAAAAGATATATATTTCTATCAGTAGAAATGCCCCTAATTGATAGTGACCTGTGCAACGCAGTTGCATAGATGCAGCGAATAGAGCACGGCGCATCTAGGCACGTTTTACCTGTAGCCACTCCCAAAATATTTCTTTCCAACATTTCTAGCATAGTATATAATTTAGTAAAGTACAAACTAACAAACTATTCAAATGAAAAAATGCATAATACAATTAAAGAAATATTATCAACGTTTTATATTTCTATCTTCTATATTCTGTTTAATATAATATCAAAATGCAACAAAATTCTTTATTCTATTCGGTTGTGAAATATATAAAATTCGTTATGGAAATTCATGTATTTCGGTCTGACGATAGTTCGGTACGTAGGAAGGAAGCCAAACGTGATAATAAAAATACATGAAGTACGTATGGCTGAAGGAAGTGGCGCCAGGAAAGACGAACCTTCCATTGTCTTCCTTCGGAGACGAATTTAATCGCTGTCCCTCGGAGAACGAGATCGACAGAGATATTTGGTTTCGGAGACAATCGGAGATTCAACGTCTTAATTAGTATCTCCGATCCACGAGCCACCGTGATCGAAATGTCAGATCTTTTCTTCTATGTTCATTTGCTTGTTCGGGATACAGTTCTGGAATAGAGTCCTATAGTCTGAAAATGGTGACGATGCTGAAAGATGTGCATGCGTATTAGTTTTATTTATATTATTCCTCAATACTCGTTATTTGACTCGTATAACAATAAATAAATTGTGGCAAAAGAACATTCACTTAAAACGAAATACTTGGAACACATCTGAACGAATTAAAGGTTGCAAAATATCAACAATAAGTATGTAAGCAGTAAAATCATATAATACTTAAATGATTAAAGTGAAAAATTAAATATGCGACACCCTTATAGATTTTATAATTTTTCGCCGTTCTACGATAAAGTAATAATCGCGATGTCTAGACGAATGGGACCAACGAAAAGAGTAAAATGCAAAATCTTCTATAACATTTCAAGTACGTTAACTTATCTACATTTTGGCATGATTGATATAAGTGTTGGAGATAATTTCAATGTAAGAATCGTAGTATGTTTGAGTGAATGCATGTTATTAAAATTACTGTGAAATTAAAATAAAACTATCTAACTTATCCATAGAATGTGTTCAAACACAATACCACTCCGAAATGGGTGATGTCTATTGAAAACATCAACAATTTAATTTACAATAAATGCACAAATTTCTTACCTGTAATCATTTAACACCCATCAAGCTTCCTGAACTTCTGACAAAGTATCCCTCGTAATTTAATGAAAAAAAATCGTGCAATTTCGTACCAAAGGGAACCCACTGTAATAGTCCACCAACTGCGACAAATGTAACTTTAATAACCCTATTAAATACAGAAGCCACAAATATACTTTATACCGACCATTCATTACTAATCCTCAGCTGCCAAACTTTCTTCCCAAGCAACAACTATATCGCCATATCATTAATATATATATGCCTATATCTATCTACACGCACAAGCCAAAAGATGTGGAGCACAAAGATGTAGGGCGATGAGATGAACGAAGAGGAAGGATTGGATCGTTCTGATCACGGAGGGCCGCGGATCTCAGGTTACTAATTAAGACACCGGCGGATCGGCCATTGTCTCGCTAACAAAAAACATGCACACACTTCTCTCTCGGCTCTGTTGGGTCCGAGTGTTTGCGATTAAATCAGCACGTCCGATCGGGCGAATTAAGTCCTCGGCGTGGGTGGACCCAACCGGAGAGGCGAATCAAAAGGACCAAAGGATCCTCCTGATTCCTCTCTCATCCGACTCACTCGCGCGTGCAAAAGCGCCGAACACAAATAAACCCACGATGGACGGAAATTTGCATATTTAATTCTGCCCTGAAAGTTATCTAACCGCGTCCAATCGGTATCATTCGTTAAGCCTTTAATTACGTACACTTTTTGAGGTAGACATCGAGAGGGCAAATATGTTTCTAATGGCTATAATTTCGAATAATTGAGATTCTTCGAAGCCATATTTGCTTCTATTCGTATTATATTTTTTATATGTTAGCAGAGAAATATTATGTGTAATTCAAACTAAAAAACATTCATATTAAATACTTCCTTTTAATGTATATTTTTCAATGCGGTAGTTCATATCGGCCTCTGAGATTCAAATATATTTGTTGTCATTGCCTCTTTTATAATATTCAACGCAGTGGTAGAAAACATAATGGCAAACGATATGTATAGAAAACACACATAAGTGTACTGATGTTTCTCATATTGCATTTAACTTCAACCTAATATAAATCTAATGCTGTCAAATATTCACAATCTTATTTATTAACCATTGATTGACAAGACTTAGTACACGATAACTAGAGACTGCACAACATGTGATCAGTCAGTGTTACCCCAAGGAAATTGCACTAATTGCGACTTATAATAGATACGGTGTTTCACGTATTTCATATTATGTTTCATTTTACGAAGATAACAAAAATACGAAGTTCAAATTATTCAAAGGTTTTGTTTTATCTTCGATGCTCTCAAATCTCACCTCTCTATCGCTTAATCCGACAAACAAACAAAATGAACGACCAGCTTCATCGCAATCAGACCACACAATTAAATATCCGAAAAGCACACGTATTAATCCACTAAACAAAGACTACAATAGTTACACCACGGACTCCAGGTCTAAGGGGTCCCCTACACGATGAAGCATGTTACGATGCATGCATCGACACCTAGATTTGTCCGATGCATGTCGCAACGTGTGTAGTTCGGCATCAAGGAATCGTCACCAGAAGCAACTTGCATCGCTGGGGGAATCAGAACCCCCTATTAGGTCCAGTGCGGACCAGCGGTTCACGGCAAATCGATTTGCCCCTCAAAAGCGGAAAAAACTATTTTCTGACAGAACTACGGAGGCCAACTGAAACTGATGAATGTTTCACGAAGCCTAGGGCAGTCGATGCATGCACCGCAACATGTTTCGTCGCGTAGGCAGCGGCCCACACAGCACAGAAACCCAAAACCACGGATGCCATCAAGGGAAACGCGTGAACGTGTCTCGGTACTCTGTTTTCTACAAATAAATTGGTCTCGTTGTCCACGAATAGGGGGACAAATATTTGGCCCCGGGGAATGAAATCGGCGCCTATGAACGGACGAGTGTACCCGTCTACATACTCCGCTGCGTCTCCAGCGCCGGCCACACGGCCGAGCTTTGTCTTGTAAACGAAGACCAGGCTGATTCGTATCCAGACGTTGATAAATTCCCCCGCAGAGTTTAGCAGTTCTTCGTGGAGACTCGCCTCGAGGGCCACCGCTTATCCTTCCTTCCCATTCAGTACGGAAGGACGAATGGTCCTGGCACTGCGCATCCTCCTCCGACGACTTCGCCAGCAGAAGGAACGAGAGAAAGGAGACTTCGTGGGAAACCGCTCGAACGATCCCTCGTTCGCTGATCTTCATTCACGGACTCTTTCTCTCGCTCTCTCTCTCTCTCTCGCTCTCTTTTTCTCCCTTTTTCTCTCTCCCTCTCTCTCTCCCTCTGCTCTCGTTAGGGACGTACGGTCCATTCTGCGTTTATTATTAACCCCCTCGACTCGTGTTCTGTTGCACGGTAGCGCGTTCTTTGTTTTTCAGCCTTTTTCACCTTTTAAAGGTCCAACTGGTTCGCTGGTTGCTCGGTGAATAGTATTTTCGAATCGATGAGATACACGTTTGTGTGGACAAGGCGTGTTGAGATGATTTATAGAGGCGTTCGAACGCCGACGAGTTGGAGGAACAGGGTATTTTGTTTTTGTATTTTTAGTGGGAAGAGAAATTTCGTTTTCGGGCGTGTATAATAAACGGTTCGCTATTATTTGACAGCGATGGAGTTTTGGACAATTCATTTATTATAGTTGCCACCGTCATTCCTTGGGACTTTTCTCTGTTTCCTCGTCGTGCTGAATGTTCAAGTACTGCGAACAGTTTGACTAAATTTTAACTAACTTTAAGTTAACTTTAAGATCTGAAAACCTTTCCACTCGTTTTATTATCAATTGTTATATAACTCAGGAATATTCAACAGGATTTATTCCACGCTCTCTCTCATCCGCCTCTCGTGTCACAGTACACGAATTGCTTCCGTACTTGATTACTTTCCAAACAAATTCTTGTCTTCGCTCGAATCGACTTATTCGCTAATTAATCAATTAAATTAACGCGTCGAAACCGCTACTGCGTCGTTAAATACCATTCGCGATATTCTAGACCGAGTGTTTTGCTTTTGCGCTCATCTTCAGCGTGGCTTCCCCTATTTACGAGTCAAAGCCGTTTTCAATTTCGACGCGTTTATAACGATTTTTTAGGTCCAGGTGCGAACTCGTCGAAGGGGAACGTACACCCGCGATAATTTCTTATTCGCTTCAATTGGATTGCGTTAAAATTATAACATACGATTTCGAGCAGTTACACGTAAACGCCTTACTGTCTGGTCCAGTCGCAATCGTATTTCTGGCTTGCAAGCAAAAAGCATGTCGTCGCTTTGCTTATTCCTGCGTGATTATATAACATGCCCTGCGCGAGAACTTGTTCTTAAATTACAGGACGTGTGTGCTCGAAAAGTCACGCTCGCTATCATGGCGCCGTGCACGATGTATGTATTTTCTGCCTTGTCGTTGGTTATGACTTATTCACAACCCTTTCGGTAATTTATTGAGAAACGCGTCGCATTAAGAACGTCACTTCCACCACCAGATTTAATACGTAGGCAGCCAGTGGTTACGAACTGAGGCGAACCAATAAATTGATATCCGTTAAATGTGTAGGGATTAAGGCGAGAATAAAAGCAACCCATCGATCCGTGACTAATAAATATTCATGAACGATCGTAATGCACTTACATCCGTTGAGACCGACTAATTATCTACGTTAACAGTAATTGAGCGATGCTACAACGTCGGAAGTTGTTTAAATATTGGCATGCTTCGCAAATACTTGCGTGTATTCTTTACGCAGACAAGAACCCCTGTTTCTGAAATGGGACCTGCGACCATGCTGTAACAATGCTTAGTTTCTGTATTATTGATTCAGACTTTCTTATGATATGTATTTCAACGAAACTTCATGCGCTTCGTGTGCTTATAACATACAATATAATATAATATCGTTACAATAAAAGATTTCCATTGCTCATAATTTATTGCATTGCAATAATTAACCACAAACCTTTGATTGCAATAAAACGGCTACAAAAAAAAGATAACATGTTCGTACCGTTCGATTTTCGCTTACGAATTATTAAAACTAAAATACCTAATACGCCCCATTCTTGGGAAACAAAATTCTTTATTCGACATTACGACAAGTGTTCTCGAGGTACGACGAGAAATGTGCGAAAGCAAAAAAGCTGCTGCCAACTTAATGAGCTAACATATCGGTTCCCTAACCATTTCGAATACACATCAGAAACCGATAGGGGGGCATGGCTCAGACCACAATGACTAACGATGCCAAAGCGCAGAAAAAGCATAGAAATGTAAAGATGACAGACAGACACTTCGTGCGAGGACGTTAAAGAAAACGTATTTGCATAAATATGTATAACTACTAAATCACCAGTTCTCGAAATAATGTTCACCTGTGGTTTCGGTTTGTTGGTTTAAGATTCGTATGCCTTTCTTTAGCGGCCTTAATCGACCTCCAGCATTTTCGGTAGTACGAGGAAGGAATAGGGAGTGATTTGTGGTTAGCGGTTACACGCTCATTTACGTCAAGCTGTGTGTCAGTCACGCGATCAACTCCTTAATCCTAAACTCAGCATCTAATACTCTTTGTCAAAACCGCAGAGCGATTATAGATTCGCCGACGGTTTGTCCCAGCAGGAATGTGGAATTTTTTCTGGGACTGTGAAACTTTTTCTGTTATCACGATTATGCTCCGCTTCGTTTATTCGTGTAATACTATTGTTGCTACAAATAGTTCCATCCTCGTTGCCTGCAATACTATTACATTTAGTTTGGATGCAAATTAATTAATTATGATGCTACGCAGGTATAGCATTAAAACGTGGGACTTATAGCCGGGCAATTATCTGAATTTAAAAGCGTAGGTTACTTTCGCCAATTTTTACATTCTTGTTTGAAAAATAGATTTTTAGTGCCACGAGTATTAGTTTTTTTTTTTAACATTTCAGGTTCGTGCAGAAGTGTAACAGAAGTATCAGTGAATTTTTCTTCTTTCTATTTTTGAGTAGGTACTTCAGAATAAAAATACCTCTTAAAATTTAACGCGTTTTGTCGTGTTTTATATATATGGTAAAAATGATGGCGGCTTCTGTAGTATTAGTGTTTAACTTCTGGAGCCGAACATTTTTCATTTAAACTAAAAACGTCCTATAGAGTGTACAAAATATTATTTTCATTCCAACAAGTTTTGTTATATCTGCTTTAGTTTTTATAGAATACGGTACCGAAGAATGAGACATACGTTAATCTTTCGTCACGAATAGTAAAATAAATATTTGATTGATATTTTTATTGAAGCCGAGTGCAAACCAGCAAAGTTTCGAAAAGAATCGAAATTTCCTTGCGCGCAATGTCAACTATAGATGTATGTATCTCTACAGGTAGCAGTCAGACACCTTGTTTATTGCTTTTTTAACTGCTACTCTTTTGTTTGCATTCGCTATTTTCTGTAGGATGTACCTCGAGCCGAAACAAGGAACAAATTGTAATAAAAAAAATCAGGAAAATCGTTAGTTATGGAAAAATATAAAATATGGAAAATCGTCTGCAAACGGATCAACAGAATGTTCACACGATGTATATAATTAACATATCACATTGCCTCCAATTACTCTTCTTATTTATCATTGAACGGATGCAACAAATATTCAACAAATAATATCAAGTTCACACACGTTTTATTGATGAATATCTGCTCAGGTGTAGTACAGTATTACTTGTTTCAATAAGTCACAATAATTTGTACAATTGATACCAAGCGATTATTTAATACTTTCTCGTTACTCGCCGTATACTTCGCTTCCATTGTGCAACATTTTTCAATGTTAAATACGCTGATAAATATGCTGCAAACTAACTTATCACGTGAGTGAAGTATCCTAAAATCTCATTGAAGCAAGCCGCTCGAAGGTACAGTAACAAATGTTCACCTGCCAGACATTACCTGCAGCAGACTTTATGCGACAACGCGATCAATGTCTGCTGGATGTTATGTCGCAACGGGCTAACATGTCAAGGAAGCGTGATTTAAATTTAAAATGGAGCAACTACATCTCGCGGAAGACGTGGCCGTTGAAATATACCAGCAATGCGTGAAAAATCGCTCGTCATCCGGCATAATTTCGCGTCTCGCGACACGCTTTTCGCCGCCGCGACAGGGTTTACGTTACTGTCGGCGTGTACAATATGGATAAAATAATATGTCCACCGTATGTAAATGAATGTCCAAAGCATTTATGAATTACGCTTCGTCGCGGGCGCTTCTGCCGGCCGCACGATTGCACATATTTTAGGCTGCGTGAAAAGGACACCTGCGAATTTGCATGAAAGAGAGGGCTACGCCGCCCAATAGTGTCACGATGAATACGACAAACGGAGTTACCGATTGTGTACAACACAGTTATTTATGTGTGTTTGTATCATTTTTATCGGCAGCGCAGTTTTTCGGAAGTTTTCGAACGTTACAGAGGATCTAAATGTAAATTCGACTGTTACGGTTTACGTTGAAAATGAGAAAGTGTAGACCAGTAGGCGAATGTGTGATAGTATATATCTGATAGAGAAAGATATTGAAAATAAATATCGAAATACAGTGTAGCCAACGCAGTAAATCGCATCTCAACCCTATACAATACCTCTACGTATGAAGTAGACCTCTGTATCACTAGCCACCCTCAAAAGAAATCTTCTACAAGTATTTAGAATGTCCGAGGTATAAAAGTTGTAGTTTAACAGCATATAACCATGTATGTTCTAGCAATGTAAGTATGTAAAAAAGGACATTGCCCGTTAATTGTATTATTCAATAATAATAATAATAATAATAATAATAATAATAATAATAATAAGATGATGCTAATAATTGGATGTTTCCCAAATAGGGAATTAAGTAGATGGACGTAATCTAGGTTTATGAATTTTGTTAGATTAGAATGATTAGTAGTACAATTTTACTACACATACTATAATTTCAACATTTACAGCTATAATTTCTAAACTCAACAACGTCTCGCGTCAGGAGCGTATAATAAACTCATTGCTGCAACCAAGAAGTGGGGGAGAATGGAGGTAATATGGATACCTTAAGCAAAAATAAGTGTAAGTTTTTTATTTTTGACACAAAGGTGTATAATAATGTTAGATGTTGTTGTAACAAAATTATATACATATATATAAAAAAAAAATTGTATAGTCAGCTTTGGTGAAAGATGGAAAACAAAATAAGTACTTTCGCCGTATTTACCCGATCATTGGGTAAGATTACGATCATACTGTGATAAGTTGGTTAAAGGAGGATCTATATATAATTCATCACATTCTGGGACACATGTCCACAATTTCTTGGTCCTTCGATACTTTTCTCTTTACTTTCTTACTTTACTTACTATCAATACTTCTCTTCTTTTCTTGTTTTAGAAGTTCATTTTTCCCATCTAAAATTTGTTTCAAAGGATCATCCTGCGAAGATGACAAGTTCGTAAGCTGACCCCATAGGGGTTATGTTATATAAATAATACAAAAGTGGCAATTAAATATTAACCGCATTTTCGATCGCTATGCGACGTTCAATTCTGCACTCCTATAAACGCGAACATTGCCTACCCATGCAATACCTACTTTTATTCGAGGTTCTATTTACTAATGCATGACGCGAAAATATTGCAAGGTACTCTCGCGAAATCTTGATTTCGCTTCCACTTCTTATTGCCATCGTCAACGTCCACTTTTCCCATGCTGAACTTTCGTACTGACCGACATGCAGAAACGGTGCAGCAATAAAAATCGGCGCACATTAATAAAACAAGCAAAAAATAACATTCGCCGTCTTACCTCAGTCTTCCCTATATTTAACGTCGCGGACAAAAAAATCGACGAATTGCTGCGACCCCAAAAAGAGAGCCCCGCGCTAATATTCGAAACGGCTACGGTGAATCGAGTAAAGAGGTCGGTAAATCTACGCACGGACGTTAATTTTTGTCCGAAACTGCACGCGAGCCGGACGGGAGGCAGATGCGCCCCCGCGAGCGAACAGCTGTACGATTGTCCATCTCGTTTCCACGTCCAGTTGTTCATCGTCGAAAGGCCCACCGAAAGATACGGGGATAAGGATCGCGAAAGGGAATAAAAAAGTCGAAGGCGGAGAAGAAAAAGATGAAGAAGCAGGCGAAACGTACAATAGGAGCGGCGGAAGATAGTCGGATAGATAGGGATAGACGTAGAAAAAGGGGGGTGTCGCGGGAAGGGTTGGATAGGGGATCGAAGGGGGTGGCCGGTAGGACGAGGCGAATCACGAAGGTGCCACGCGACTGTTCGGCGTCGGCGGTTGAAACGTAATAAAAATTGATTGAGAATCTTACCCCGTCATCGCTATTCGAACATCTGGCCCTTCTGGCTATCGGCAGTAATCACCGCCAGTCAGGGAATAAAACGTTCTCGAGTGTGATCCATTTAACGGATGTAATGCTCCCCGATACGGTCCAATTAGAACGGTTCTTTTATTCGAACAGTGCGCCAAGCCCTTGATTAGTCGATTCGAAATATATATTATGGCCGTTCGAATGGGTTACACAATGCACCGCATCGGGATCCCGTTTTCGTATCAACGTTGGAGGCTGAAAAATGTCCACGGGTGTATCTCTTGAGTCATAGATAGGATAGCTTCGGAGGGAAGCCGATATCTAATTAGAATTTGATTTATGATTCTACTTTGGAAATCTGTCCGTGAACGACAATAGAGTTAAGGAGAAATCACCAAATAACTTTATTAGAGGAGGATATCGCGTGGCACAGAAACAAATATTTTAATGGAACGTTACGTTACACGAATGTCTCAATTAAACGACTGTTTGGAGAAATCGTTGATAAGCATGGCCCATGTGGCAACATTTCGTATTATTATGTGAAGAAGATCTGTGAAACGTTTATAAAAAAATATTTTATTTGATCCCAAATATTTATTTATCGTTAATATCTATAACGTTTAGGGGTTAATGTTTGTTATTTTGTAATAGATGGAAAATAAACGAGGGGTATAAGAGATTCCTATTTAAAAAGTAAACATTTCCATCTGTGACTAGCAATAAATGAAAGATGAAATGTTTCATATTTAAAGATGCATTCTACGACTCTACGCATATGTATGAGTACATGTGAATATATTCAGTAAATCAACTTAGACGCATGTTCGAATAGCTTCGAACAATTTACTAAATCATTTTATATCACGCGACAGAAATATTCATCAATATCCAAATATGCAGTAAACTGAAAAAGGAATCACTTGAACTAGCATTTGTAACTTCTTAAAAGATAAATATAGTTTTTTCCAGAGTGGAAGTATGTAATCTGTCAATAAGATGTATTCAGCACAAAAATGGTGGCCGTCAAATTTTTGAAAGTCAGCAAACACGTTCGCAACTGCGAAAGGAAGGATTTCACGTTTCGGTTTGCGCAACACACGAACTACTGGAAATTCGATCCTTTTTCTCAAATTGCACAGCTATGAAAATATTCGTAGAGGGTTGCGTAACGCATTCATAGGTAGGGTTGCATTCATCAACGAAAACAAGATTCCTTCGTGGTACACAGCACGTGCTCAAGTGGATGCTACCCTCTTTTGAATCGTGCGCTGTTCCCTTTCTCCCCTTTCGGGTGAAAGCCGACATCCGTAATTCTTTCAAACTTCCGATCAAATGGAAGGTCATTTGAATTGCATACAATTGAATTGATTGACCACCACTTATCGTGGTAAGCACTTGCAGTTTGTACGAATGCAACTTATTTTACAAAAATTGAGAAACATACTTATGATTTTATTTTATAGAGTTGTGCTTTGAATCAATACATTAATAAGATTGATGGAAGATTTCATATATAGATAGGTGTTGAAGATGGTCCCTCGAGGTAGTTCTTAATTAGGATGAATGTAATATTTTATACTTTATAAAATTATATTGTCAGTTGAACTTGAAGTCGCGATTTAAGTTATTATAGTAACTGTACATGTACATGTAATCGTTAAATGCTACCTATTGTATTGAATATAGTTAACCTTATAATATTTTTCACACAGTGCATTCCTAATGCACAATTTTCGATTGCTGCTGGGTTCGTAAAGAGCTTTGAAACTCATTGTCAGTTAAAGGAAAGTATGTTCAAATTCCTATCAATGGTAATGAGAGCCGTTATTTGAAAATTGCAACAATAAATTGAGAATATTCAATAATAATAATAACCTTTTAGGGATAATATAGAATTTTAATATCTTCAATCAGTTAACTAAAAGAGAACATTTATAAAATACAGAAATGTACATTCTTGTACTTTCTACCCTTTTAACGTACATTTACGTTTACTACTCTTTCGTTTGAAATGTTATAGAAGGTGTAATAATAAAATAAAGAACCGCCTTGCGAGATATTACACCATAGATATACTCGTTTATGCAAAGATTTTGAAACAAATTGCCTCAATTAATAATTAACAATTAAATAACTTTCCTTTAACTCGTTCCACGACCCTAAACATTTCTACAGCTGAAAAGCCTACTCACGATTAGCCTCGCCCTAATTTTTCTGTTTCCACTGCAATTTTCACGGGTCTGTCGATGAAACCTATTAACGAAAATACCACCGGCGAAGGAAATTTTATCGGGCATCACAAAAAATCGAAAACAGGTAGCGGCAAAGCCTTTACCTTCATCGGCCAACTAATTACGGGATAATTGTATTAATGGACGATCGTATAGTCGGCTACTACAAAGACTGGGCACAAAGTGGAGCGTCTGCTTCTGTGGGATACTTCGATAAGGAAGGTGGAGTTTCGTTCCACCGTTCTAAAAGCAACCGGTTACCTCGTTCTTCAATTTCCTCGATTTTCCACCGCCACACAAAAAAGTTCACTACACCTCGTTACCACCAAGGATGCTGAACGTTCCTACACACCAATAAATTAAGTTAAACTGCTTAACTCCCGGGTTTCGTTTAGGATAGTGTAACAGAAATTGAGGTTTGGTGTTAAGGACTGAATAATCTGATGATCTAACACGGTCCTTAAAGGTACATGCATTTCTCCTTTCGAGCAGTCACACATTTTACAAATTTGATTTTGCAAATACGTACGAATATCGCTTTTATTTATCCAGGGCACCTGTGAAGTGTATCATTTCGGAGCTGAATAAAACAAGCAACATTATAATTCACGGACGAAAATTTACCTACAATACCGTCTTCTTTACAAAATACACGCTTTCCGTAGAAAATTTGCTCAATTCCTTTGCTAACCGAATTTTGATAAAGTCACATTTTCATGGAATATTAAAAGTGGGTGCCTGTTACTAAACAAGACAGAACGAAAGAACAAATAGTTATTTTAATACCCAATGACGTGCAGAAACATTAAGACCGAAATCGTTTCACTCGTACATGCACCACGTACAAACAATGAGTGGTTAAACGTACGAAACAGTTTGTTAACAAGAAATTGCCTTACATTGCTTTAACGATCATCTACTTTCCGTCTCCCGAAACTAACAATAAGGCACGTACCTGTTCTAAGCTTAAGGATGTAGGTTCAAATCCGCACTAATGATAGGCGCCTCGGTTTTTATATGGTAAACTAAAAATTCCCAACGGGAAATCCATGTTCGACGACGTATTCCCGAGCAGAAGCTTTAGCGGCAACATAGAAAACGGTTGCTCTTCGTACGTGTATGCACTAAAGCGGGTACAAAGTAGGTATATATAAACAGTAGACGACCCATTTCGTCCTAAATAAATCGGACGACTTTTAGTCGGTACAAATATTGTCGCATCAATTAAAGTGTCCATTGACTCGGAGGTTCCATCGGCGTGTTTGTACGTTCCTCGGAACATGGCGCCATGTCCCCAAAATGGTAATTTCTTTATACTTCTACTGCTTCCTGACCCTTTGCCGTTTGATTTCCTCCGGAAGGGAAGTTGACTTGAATCGTGTACAAATATTTGCAACTGCCCTTGCTCTATTTCGGGCCAGTTTTATTCTCTTCGCATATGTAGATACAATGAAAATTAATTCGAGTTCGATTGTGACAAGTAGGATTGCAGAAACGGAGTAATGTATCAATAAACAGTTTTCCTTGGTTAAATATCAGGTCTTTTTTTGTATTCCTCGGTTCTTTTCGCTGTTTGTTACAAATTAGCAGTAGAGAAATTTTGTTTCGCTTTGACTCATATTGATAGTTATTTATAGGCATTCTGCGCGTCAAGTGCATACTTTAAATGACAAGTTATATTATAATATAATATATATATTACTTGCTTTGGTTCGCCTCAATTAATAACCGATATTTCATTTATTCTTTTATTCCAAAGCATTTGGAAGTGTGCTGTTCTTTCAGATCAAATTAAACGTTTATGGAATACAGGATGTTTTCGGCTGGTGCGAAAATGATAAAAATTATATAAATTTTTTAATAGAAGTGTCGTTGTTAATTATGGAAAACGCAACGGACAATTTGTGTGGCCTTTTCGCGAGAATCGCCTATACTTATTTAATATTGCTATTAATACTTTGAATGGACACAATAAGTAACTTATAGTTACAGAAAATGCAGAACCAGTCTACTACGTGTAATTTACATCCGCTTGAAACAAGACATTTCCTCTATTAGTCACAAAACTCTCTCACAAATCGGCGTTAAAGATCAAAACAACTATGTGAAATATCGCAGGCCGAAAAGTGTAATGTTTCAAACCATGTTCTGTAATTTTTCACGAACAAGCGCGTGCAGAGATCAAAAAGTTGTCCTATCCGCACATAAATACGGAAACACAGGGTCTTGTTCGGAAAACACCGAAATCTGTTTCTTGTCCCGCAGCGGGCCTCGAATTTCAACTTGGCTCCACCTTGCCCTTCTCATCCTGTTCCGTGTCCTGTGTGCACGCACCAAGTGCACACTTTTTCGGGACTTCCGACGGAAAGGACACTCCTATTGGCTTAATGGACACTTCAGTAGTCGCGACAGTTTGAATTGCTTCTTCGCCCAGTCGCTTCTTGTGTTCTTTGCACATTTCCCTTCGGTTGCTTAACGAAACATCCGAACGCTTCTTCAACGGCTCCTGTGAGAATGTCACAAGTATTTGCTGACGCATTTTAAGTATGTACTAGCACAGTTTCTGAAAAAAGTAACCGGCCAACAATGCGTTCAGGAGTTTAGTACACAATTTTTAACAGAAACTGAGTTTCGTTTATTCGCATACATTACTGTATATTACGTGATGGTTAATTCAATGAAATATTATATTATATATTATATTCAGTGTGCACTTTGTACAGCCTCAGAAACGGATTTAAAATATAGTTCGTAATTGAAAAAAGGTAATTCCTATATGTTCACGTATTCATTAACAATTCTTGCTCGTCCTTTGATTCGTTTTCTTTATTTATTTCAAGTCTTTGAACTAAATTTATATTTAAAACGTTTCGATAAGATTCGTTTCGGTCGATAAGTATTAAAATTTTTCGTAACAGCTATGTTACGAGCTATGTTACCAAGAAATAATCCTTAAACGTGAATGTGGCTTTAAATTATAAAAAAAAAAACAAAGTTATACCAGACCCAACGAAATCAAATTTTAACACGTGCAGTGGAGATGCAGCTGCACTATAATTCAGGACAGTCACCTTTATCTAGTTGAAGGAAATAAATTAAAGAGGCGGAAGACGGAAGGAGGAGCGCAGAAACGTCCAGCGTCGTAAAAATCCATCAACGAGCCACCCACTCTAAAGTCGAAGCTTCAAGTTTCCAGGAACCTTCAAAGGACACCGCCCTGGACTTGTCTGCACATCATCGAGCCGAAAGCGTAAGAACACACTGTCACACTGACATTGTGAGAATTTTCAAAGCGTTTGACAATAATGCTATTGCGACACAAATAAACCTTTATTCATATTTTAATGCAAAATGTTATTGCTCATATACATTGCAACGGTAGTTCGTTTATTCCGTACTACGTCATTTATTTATTACCTTAGATACTATTAACCGGACATTAACAAATATATTATATTATCACTTCTCTTTTTATATATTATTACGCTTTGTAACTTGTAGGCAAGCTGTGAAAATTATAACCATAACTATCTGGTACCGGGAATATAAATCTTAAGATTAAAAATTTGTATATTAATCTAACTTTTGGCAAAAATTCTAACTTCAAATTAGAAACAAATCTTCAACATTCCAATCGTTCCTTTATTTAAATAATTCTCAAACGTGCACTACGAAGAACATTAAAAACACCTTGTCTCTGTCCCTGTTAAAGCTACCCCCAGAACCAAGGACGCACAAAAGTGCCATTACTTAAAATACATACACTTATAATTGTCAGTTGACAGTCTCTAATTTTCCTTAATTGGGAGCGATGCCTTCGGACGTGAAAAATCCTTATTGTTAGCCACGTCACGATAATTATTCCTGTCCTCATGAATACCTGATTGCCAGTCGAGAACGGAAGGTCCCGTTTGGGGCGGGCCTGGAACGTTTTCACCCAAAACGGAAAAGTCGTGTACCGGCGTGCGAAGGGCGGAGCAGGGTGGCACGTGAAAGGGTCCGTCAGCGCGAAACTGGATGTCGTTCGCGCTCCTTAAATCTCGTGGAAATCATGGTAAAGGCGCCCGCTCCGGACTCGGCTCATTTACAAATTTTCAATTCGGCCAGCTTGAATTTCAAAACGAATCGGCCTAACCCCGAAGGGGTCCGCAACGTCCATAGATTATCGCGTTCTTTTTCTCGGCTTGTCCCGGAGGCTCGAACGAGCCGGTTCAAACGAATAAAACCGGCAAGCAGGAGAACAAGATCGGCCTGTACTCGCGGCGAACAAAGAGGGAAATTCTTCCACCGAGCCACGCGACTCTCTTTCCCCGTAGCGGCGTTGGGCTCGTAAATCGAGCGGTGGCTTCGTAGACTACCAACTTCTGCACGGCTTGCACGCTCGGCCCCGGGGTTGAATTTAGAGATCACGATATATACATCGCGAAGCGGCTATTACCAGCAGATATTCGAGATTCAAGCACTTTCGGCTCCTACGGGGAGAATTTAGAAGATTCGATACTTCAGATTCTCTGGTCCTCTCGGCGCAGGACAATCAGCAACGCGGGATCTCTAATTTGACTGGTGCAATGACTGCACTCGGGATCTCGTTTCTGTCGTCGCTCTCACGATTAACGAAGGGAGGAATTTTAGTTGTATAACGCCTTCGATCCGGTCGGTATTTTTTAACTGCCAGATGAACAATCGATTATGTACAAATAATTGACTGCAGCATCGCACATTTTATATTGTAGCATCGCATATTGTAGTCATCTCTATGCACTTTTACTAGTTTCTTATTTCCAGCTGAACGTATTAGATCTACAGAGCAATTAATTTCTGTTTTCGATAGAGATTTTGGTATGGTAGACAACAGAATCATTGGGTTGCAACGGTACCTTCTATAATGCAGCGAAGTCAAAAGATCCTTCACTTGATGTCCGAATAATTGTATTTCTTTAAATACTATTTATTATTTATGTGAATGCACCGAGATTTATAATAAAGGGAACCGGATAAACAAGTAACAATGTTTGCATTGAGCTGAAATTTCTAACATTTAAAAGGAATTAACAAAAAAAGAACAATTCTTTCTACTAGGTAGATATTCTAAGTACAAAATAATTATTACCATTAGGAAGGGATAACGTACATTCCAAGTCGCTAATTTATGTTTCGTTGGAACTTCCAGCAATTACCTCAACGGTATAATTAAGAATGCTCTACTATTCGTCAAGCATCGGTAGCAATGATATATTATATTTGCAGGTGTACGAGAAACCCCTTAGTGGAACATCAAAAATTGGCAACCAGTTCCTGAGATAAAAAAAAAAGAGGGAGGAAAACTAGTTGAATAGGCAGCGTGCAACTTTTTTAACAGTTTACGAAAAGAGGAAGTACCCTCGCGTCATTCAACTGACGACGCACCCTCTAAATTGTGTCCCAAATTTACGGCCCGATTATTTAAGCCCGGGTGATAGACGATAGGACTTAAGTCTTACGCCCCGAGAAGTGTCCCATAAACCATCAACGAAGCACCGATGGTGAGGTGGTTGGCACTACGGTAACGGTTTTACCTGCACACCAGTTTCCATGGGCCTGACCTAGCCCGCTCGTCGATCACGGATATTTGGGGCAGGACTCCTTTTCGCCGCGATATCATTCAACGACATTTCTACCTGCAACCCCTGCTATTCCTCTCCTCCTCTGCTTTTTCGTCCTCTCCCTCTACTTCGGGTGGGGATGAGAAAAACTCGATCTAGATATAACGGGTGGTGCAAAACTATCTACGCGAAATTTAACAATTTCTAGAAATTATTTTTTATCTTTTTGCCAATTTCATAGGCGAATGTAAGAGTTTACTGATGTGCGTATCTTTAATATAATCGTTGCTCTTAACGTTATCAACTGTGCATTGCAATGAGTGGCGGAGCGTATAATAGAATTATTAGGTTTGTGCAGACGAAATGGTGAAATGGTTGGTGAAATTTTCATAGTCCGCTCTGTGAACAAATTTTTATCATTTATTATGATAATAATAATAATGTCAATATTTGTGCAGAGAAATACTGTTCATCGAATTTAATACGGATACTTTGATTATCGCACAGAGTTATATAGTTATTTGAAGAGATATAATCTGTGTATTTTCGTAATTTTTGTGTCGCATCATTTCTTCACATATCACCCAATTGCAAATTTTTAATTTAATTCCTCGTTCGTCTATCGTTTTACCTTTGAGCACACCGAGGCGCGTCATTACCAACTGAACAATAAAATAAAAGCGAAAATAAAATGACTGAAACATTGATTTACGTTAAACCGCTATCGCAGAACAGACGTTGCGTGTGACCACGAGTTCATAGATAATATTATCATAAAATCAAAAGCAATACATCCGAATTCGTTCACATATAGTGCATGTGCCGCACAGATCACCCCTTACATTAAGCTTATGTGCATGGGTGCGCATAACCCACATCTCACAGATCTTTTTAAGTCGGCCTTCCACTGGTTGCCCTATGTCAGCAGCGAGACGAAACGTAGAGACCCGGGGATAAAGTGCACGTATACATATAGGTGTATGTATACCTCACTCCGCTTGTCTCTCGCATCGACCCAAAATCATCACGGAGTTAGAATCAAGGTTTAATGCCATTCGGGGTGAGGCTACCGCGTACCGCGAACAATGCACCGCACAATGATCCCCCTTTTGACCTGAATTTCATCCCATGACGAGTTTCTGCCATGAAATGTCTACCTGCGAGCACGAAATTTCACGAGTCCTGCCAAGGGTGGGGTGTGCAGAACAGGCGAAGACAAAAAAAAAAGGAAACGGGCGTTGAGTTTTCGTGCTTGCGATCGTGGAATACGTGATTAGAGGACACGCTGAAATATGCATAGACGCGTCCTTCTCGATTAGCGTGTATATATGTACTTGCACGTCGCGAACGATATTTTATCGATCTATCGGCCCGAAATGTTAGCGACATGTGACACTTTTTACCTGGCGGAGGAAGGATACGAATCAATACGCGCAGGATCGTACACGGTACAGTAGTCGTATACTTGGGTTGTCAATTATAATTCAGAAAGGTCCATACAGTGGCTCAGAAACTGATACAGTTTTTGGTTTTAGATTTGGAAAAGAATAATATAGTGTAATGGATGGGTGAAGAGAATATGCGTTTATTTTATTCGATTTTGTTGTACCATTTTACTTTCTGTAGCATAAAAATTATTACTTTTTACATATTTCAGACATTACAGTAACTTGATGACTGCAAATTTTATTTAAAGAAAGGATGCAGACGCTCTTATAAATTAGAAACTTTACTCTAAATTGCTGCATAAGGTATCCCTGGTATTTTACTATAAAGGCTTGACGCACTCGTGTTTTCAACCAACACGTTCAACGTTTCAAGACCCATTGCTAACGACAGTCCCCAATGGCCGTCAATAGCCGATGCGACTTTAAATAAATCGAGGCAGAAAAGATTACTATCGGTATTAATAAAACTCGTTTATTATTTTCGTCGCAGCCAGCGTTCATCGATTATATCGATTATATCTATGTGAAAGAAGCCTGCTGCAATCAAACAACGTGAAACATTATCGCAAAAACCAACAAAAATAATTTCCCGCGGCACACTCTGATATTATTCACCAAATACTTGTTCGGAACTGTAATTTCGCCAACGGGAGACATCTGAATTGACAGGTGTTCAAAGTTTTAACGAAAGGGATCACTTTCGCGCGTAATATTTAGCTGCAAGAAAAATACCCTCGATTTATCTGTATACTTGTTCACTCGTGCATTCCGGTACACAATTCGTTCTCGGTACGAAACGCGGACAGAAAATGGTCCTCGTCACGCGCTCTCTCGCCGCTTCCAATGTCCCACAAAAAATTGAGAGACGGAATAAGTAGCCCTGTTGCATCGAAATCCCCACAACGCCATTATTCATCGCGCAGCAACGAGTGTTCGGTGAAATTAATGGCGAACAAATTACACGGCGAATTTCGAGGTACCAAAACTTTGTTCGAAGAACGCACTTTAGTCTCCGGATCTTTCACGAGATCCCTCGGAATATGCTAATGCCCGCAACGCTGTTCGCCACGGCTTTCGAGGAAATAAATGGCGGATAAAAAAAAACTGATTACCGCGTAATAATGCGTCGCACCATCGGGACCATCCATGCAGGACTTTTTTCTCTCGTCGTTCGCGTGTTTTTTAATAGGAGGGTTACAGACGGGCAGATTGTGTCATATCATCGATATAGGGGGATGAAGCAAGGGTCGGACCGAGGAACCGTTATAAATGATTGCCGTGGATGAATTTCTAAACGCCCAAGACAGGAAGATGTTGGGCTGTTTGGAAAATTCGTAGAGACATACGAGGAACATTCAAAATCATAGACAAGTTTGTTCGTGTGTGGAATTTAAAAGAATATTGGCGTGACTTTGTCTCTAGGATCCTTGACGATATAATAAAGAAATCATTATTTCATCGATTTTCTTTCGAAGGAATGATTTGTAATTGAAGAACCATTTACCCGAAGAAAGATGGATTAAATGTGCGCGCGGAAATAAAATTAAATGTAGGAGCAATGAATATCGTTTTACGTGATTTAAGTTGCGATTGAAACGGATATTAATCGATTGTTAGGTTTAGGATAGTTACATTTAAGGTGCTATCTCTTATTGCTCGCAAAGAAATCTTCCCGGTGACCAAGAGTTCAAAACTAAGGGAAGGAAAGGCAAAAACACTTTCATTTTTTCCGATAGAATTTCTAACACAATTTCCATTGAAATCTACGAGGTACAGATGTGTCGAGGACAGTGACATCTGCGACCGTTACTAAAAATTCGAGAAAAAAAAGCGGAATGTCAAAGTAGTCGGCATCCTTTGACTTTCCCCGAAGATTCAAAGTTCTCGAGTTGACCTACTTGGCGACACTTTAGCTGCCAAGCGATATATTTAATACCATCGAAGGAATTTCATTGCTCCTTTAATATCGCACACCAATCACTGCTCTGCATGCCATCGAACCTTCCATACTTACGTCTGCTTGTCGTTTATTGTATTTTCGGAGGCAATAAAAAATGATTAAGTTTGCTATTTTAAACAATTAATTAACAAAAAAAAAGCGTTCTGACGCATTCTTGCAATAGATTTACATACGATTACTTTTCTTATGCGGTTATTTTTAAATTGGCAATAAAATTTACATCCTCGTTACAAAACAAGACGAACAATAGGACAGAAATGCACTCAATCCGTAATCATTTAATCTAAGTACAAAAATGAAATAAGAAAATAACATCAATATATTACTATAATAGGTAGCATACTAATAAACGAAACGTATACCATATCCTCAACTTGAAAAATGAAAATCACGATTAAACCGTGGGATCAGATAAGAAAGTTGAATTAAAGTTAACGTAGCAGACTTTTATCTTCGAAAATAGAAGCTCGCGTCCTCCTATCTTTTTAAGCAATAAATATAACAATGGCCGCAGTGTTTATCGCGTTGCGCTATGTAAAATAAATTATCCAGCCGCAAGGTTTTCTATGTCATGTCCTCGGTGCTACCGTTTTAAGGAACGCATTTCGGGAAGGAAAGTCGACCTCGATCTTGTCTTCGCCGGACAATCACGAAGAAACAGTAGGACGATCAGCGGGGCAGGGTGGACTGGAACAGCCGGGCACGCCTTCAAGAATCGCGAATAAGAAATAAAAGGAAAGACGTAGATCGAAGAAGAAACGCATCAGGCCCCAGTCAATTAATAATTACCCCGGATAGGTGGAATTCGGTAATTAATCTCTGACGAATTTGTATTCGAGGCGCGTGCCTCGCGCTACGGGCAACATCTTGATTTATTGCTGCCTCTACGCGCCGTATATTCTAAATTAATCGTTCCATTACAGACAGTCCCATATTACTAGCTCATTTTGTATGGAAAGTCGTTTAAGGACATTGCGGTAGAAGATTGATGACAGCTCCGTGCGTTTCGTTAGGGTTTAGCAGTATTTTGCATTATTAACCCAAGCGGTTGCGCAATTATATGACAATTTATCGTACTATGCAAATCTCTCTGTGGAAATATAATTACACGAGGGATGTATAATTACATAAGTCAGTCCTTATCGCGCGACATATTTATATATTCTTTATCCGTTTGTAAATATTAATTACTAACGGCGCGATGATTTGTTAATCTTCGACGTCCCAATGTTGCTTTTCTATGGAACTGTAAATATTTATACAAAGGTGGATCGGCGATGTTCCTGATCGAACTGCATATTGCAAACACTCACCTATTACCAATTCCAATTTCCCGCAACGCCACCCCAAATGTATCGCTTACATAAAAGAATCTAACAGGGGGAAAGCCGAAATTGAACCAGCATTGCAGAACAGTGGGAAAGAAAGTAAAGATAAAAGCGACCTAATAACAATGAAATAATCGTAGGATGAATCTTGATCCGACGATTTAAATCGCGAGCGCGCAAAGTAATTCGATTTCCCGGATGGAATTGAGAATCGAGTTTAACGAGACCGTTCCGGAAACGAAACCTTCTCACGGTGTGTCTATCATCGGGTTAATAATAATGTCCCGCTCGGGCGTTACGCGCGTACACGCTCATTGCGTGTGTTACGCGTGCACATTGTACATCGTTCTCCGCCAATTTTGGTGCTCGGCCAATTCTGTACCTTTCGCAGCCCACAAAATTCGGACGGGGGAAAACCAGAAGAACGACACCTTTCATTATCTCATGCCAGGCACGTGGCTGGGTGCACGACAACTTTCTCGGAGCTGCGTTTTTCATCTTGATAATTATCTCGGTCCCCCGGGGGCGACCCCATGTAGATTAAGTTCTGCAAAAACCGTCGGCCAACGTAAACGGGGATAACATCGCGGCAAAAACTGACGCGATTACGTTTTCAATATATTTATCGGCAAGAACGGAAATAGCCGTTCGACGTGTTAATTAACTGTGGAGAATCCTCCACAATGGTATCTGGTGGACGGGCAATTTTTATAAAGAAGAGTATTATGCGTATATGGCGTTCGGAAAATTCTTGATAAACGACGACGACTTTCGATAGGATGATGCTGGAGAAATGAAGAATGGCGAGGTGTAATCGAAAGGCAGTGATTTTGCGAGAAGATCGATGTTTGGATGAAATTGAAGTGCGTAATTGCGGATATTTGATGTTTAATAAGAGAAAGCTTGTTTAATTAAATCTTAATCTGGAATCGGGATGTAAAAGTGAAAGCCCATTTCAACTTTTTCGTTTGCGTTTTCCAAACATCGTTCGTTTCGAGATTGTGCTCTTAATACGTCAGTTTTCTGCGAATGAAACATGCCTGACGGTAAATAAAAACGTGAAACTTGCTCTTTGGAGTAGAAGAGGTAAAAGTGGTGCGTACTTCTGTTTAATGCCGCAATTACTGTATGCGAATACTATACTGCGGGTACTGTAAACAGGTGTGAAAGTCTGTCTCGTATTGTTAATTTAAGGCTCGCAGTCATGCACCGTAATTAAAATTATGTTTCGGAACAAAATCGAAAATCGTTCCTAAAATTTATAACATATCGTATGAAAATACAATGTTATATTAACTTAAACGAATAATTCGGTCACTGAAAATAATTAGAATTAAATAATGCCCATTTCACTGAGTATTCGATATAATAGAAATGAAACTAAAAATAGCATTGGTACTAAATATTTATGGGACATTCTCCCTCGCGGTAGTAACACATCTATACAACAAAGAGAAACAAAATTATAGCAACAAGAGCTAGAAAGAAAAATACCTGAAATATTTTTTATTTCCGCTTCATGTAACATCATTTGCATTTAATCCTAAAATATACCCCAAAAATTTGAAGCACCTACGTAAACAGGAGGCGCGCTTTATTCCAGTTCGCGTTTCGCTGGTCGTTTTCGGGTACTTTGGCTCAATTATGGTGTCGTGCACAACTTTGTAGACGGCGGATTCTCGGTAACGTCAGCGCAGAACAACTTATTCACGCAACATTGTCCTTTGTGGTTGCCGCAGCATCACTTTACGGAAATTATGCAGGAGCTGTAAATGACAGCAGGATGGAATTATGTTCATCGAGGGTTAAAGAAGGATATACTGCCGCGAAGAAATGGAACGTACCAACTTAATGCGCATTGTAGAACGGCGTGCATGCTTTGTTAATAGCAACCAATTTTTTTTCTCTTCTCTCCGAGAAGGATAAATCATTTATTTTTTGTGCAGTCATGTAAGCGAAAATGACGCGGCGATTTGATGTTTGATCCCCTCGTTAAGTTTTATAGTGTGGAAATTTCTTCATCACCTTGACCGCGCATCGGTATCCGCTAAACGAACCGAAGCAACCATTAATATTGGGTTGCAGCATGTGAAATGTCCGTTCGAACGTTTTCCGTCCTTTAATTCGATTATATCGAAAAGCAAATATCGTTTCTCTGTGAAACAGTGTACGAAAGATTGAAGATTGATTAATCGCCCTTTATCGCGTGCTTTTCAATTGAAGTAATGTTGGAAGTTAATGATGGTAGTTGTATTCCTTGTAATTAATCTCGGATTATTTTCTCGCTCTTATGAAATTAAATTCGGAGTAATTCGTCGTTAGTTTTCGAAGTTCTCCCCTGACGATACCTGCTTCGTCGAAAACATTGCCCCTCATTTAAAAAAATCCAGGGAATAACATGTTTTATGAAAATGGAATTATGAAATTGTAATTCCTTGACAAAGGTGAGTCGATTCAAATAGCATGCAGAGTGATTACTACATTGATGCTAATTAACGGTGGGTTAATGGTTATTTTAATGTTAAAACCTATTTTTATGTGTATTTTTACGGTGCAAAGTGTTATACGTAAAAGTGTGTAAAAAGTAAAGAGATCTTTTCAAATCTCAATCATTCTTTGAAAAATTCGGAAATCTCACACGAACTCTTATTGAACAATTATTTAAGTAATGATTTTAGACGAATGCTATTCTCTCCCCGCAACAAAAGAAATCGAAATAAACGTCTGAAGAGGAAGCACACAATTCGAATAAATATGACGTAACAAAACAAATCGTGTAGTACGATACAGAAAACCGATAAAAAAAAACAAGTTCACTAACATAAGTTGAACATTATTGAATACTATATCCACCTTTATAGTAACCAATTTTCTAATCGTTCTAGCATTACGAATTTCGTACGATACCTTGAACGTTGCGAAACGAGAAAGCTAAACCTCATCCAACGAGCGATCGTTGCTTTTACGGCACAGTTCCCGTGGACAAAAATATCCAAAAATATCATAAAGATCCTATATCGCGTTTCTTATCCGCGGCCCCGTCAATGCAATCGTTGACCGTGCTTTCGACGGATTAACGCGTACGTTTATCGCTCAACATACAAGCTCCCTAACGACACTGAAACGCATCGAGCAAAGATAGACAGGCGCGGGGGAGGGGGCAAAAGAGCCGGCTGATTGGGACGGTAAACGTAAAGTTACGATGTCTTCTGCGGCTCGTGGCCAGGTTGTAGGTATATGAGAATGCCGAACGGCCAATCGGCGGAAATGGCAGGAGGGGAGGGGAGAGCAGAGGGAAAAAGGGAAGAAAATGACAAAGTACGCGAAAGAAGGGTGCTTGGGTAAAATGTCCCCGGCGCTTGGCCACAATTTCGTGGCGAAAATAATGAAAGGTGGCCGTATTCGCCTCGTGTCGGCGATCCTTCGATTGCTCTCTTTTTCCGCAGGTATCGGATGCTGCGTGCACGCGTTGCCCGCGTACGTTCATTTGGGCCGGTGTAAGTGCGCATGCGTGCGCGCGTGTGCGCGCAAAGTAGGCGCGGGGGCAACCGTGGCAAGTCGCCCGGATAATTTGAAAGCGATCCGATCTTCCCGGGCAGCTGCCTGCCTTACGCGTAAAATATTCAAGAACTGGTCCCCCTCCTCGGTTACATTAGTCGGTTTGTTAAGCAAGACGTTGATGAAGGCATGCGAGCACTTTCCCGGCCCTCCTGTAAACCTACGAGACGTGATTACGCTTTGTTTAGAAATTTAATCGAAAGCTATTGCTGGCCGCCAGGTGTCCACTGTGCTCGGATGGTTCAGACGGAACGGTATATTATTTTGCGATCATTGTTGGAGAACTTCGGGCAACGGAGTTGATCTGTTTTATTGCAAAACATTAGAAAAGTTTTGTGGCGGATCGGTTTTGAAAATCCGCATCTCGTTATTCGTACGTTTCATTCGTATGTCGGGAAATGGTAATGTATGATAAAGGATATGGTAGCTGACACCGCTGGTGATTGTTGATGCAACAGAGATGCATTTAATGTGAATTATTCGCTTTATGATAAGAAAAGGTGGCCTGTTGTAAGTTCTTCATTGTGAAGACAGAAGTTTGATAAATTTACAGAGTACATACATAGTACCCGGGTGAATACACAAGTTTATTACTGTAGATTCGGAGAAAATGTATATAATTCATGGCAGCAGGTTGAATATCACTGTAATCAGAATCTTGAAATAATAAGCAAATATTCTTTTCGAATATTCGTTATAAAAATCACTTGGAAAAAGGAATAGTAAAGCTGTGAGAGAAATAAGATATAATATTTGTATAATAGTAATGTAACAATGATAACAATATATTTCTTTTATAATAGGTAAATAATTGGGGAACATAAGAGTTAAACACTTTTTCAATAAAAATGTGAGCAATCACGAAACTCGTAGGTGGTGTGAAATTGCATGTAATTGCGAAGAAGCAAAGTTTATACTCGTAGCTCGCACCTTCTTCGAAAAATTTTTATTTACGATCTACCATTTCCTTAGGTGGTCCTTTCCGCAAAGACTTTCTTCCCATGCCCCTTGGTTATTCTGCTTCTTCGTGCGGGAAGTATTAAAGTTTCTTTACGTACCCTCCGCGCGCCTTGCTTTCACCGTGTCCACAGTTTGCTGAAAGATCGCCAAAAAATTTGTCAGCTTTTTTGTTTCGCAAAGTATCGCATTACTTGTAACTTGCAGACGGCGGGCGCGATGAGAACTTTTGTCCGTGGTAGGTGATTGTAATGCGCCTTAAAAATAAATACGTTAATAAATGAATCGGTAACACGGTATTAATTGGTTGCACGTCGGTAGAACCGTACTTCAGATACAAAGTGTTAGAAGAAAATTGATACACACGGATAGCAAGCAACATAACGTATTATTCTTTACTATTATTGTTATTAACGTTATTATTCTTGCTGTTGAAGTCGTGAAAAACTGAATGAGAATGTGGTGGGAATTATTATGGGAACAGTTTATGGCTCGGGACAGTTTAACTGCGAAACTCTTAAGCAATATCGATCTTGTGTGCCAATAATTAAACACTTTACATAAGACATGATCGAATTGCGTGAATTATTTCTGTCTTACACATTATATTAATTCTTAACACGTTTATATTATCGCGATGCTGAATGAAGTAAGGTTAACATTATTACTCACAAATTTGAATAATTACTCACTCCACTTCATTTTCATTATTTGTTAAACAAATTTAACTCGTCGCTGATCTTTAGTATACACTTATTTTACTCTTCTCGGGAGCAAAGCAGTAAACTGCAATGAGAAAAGATTTCTACCAAAAGATTTGAACCGTAACTAATAACTATCTCATACGCCGACGAGATCGAAATTAAAATATGATCTATACGATATATTGAACTGCTTCTAACGCGTACCAGTGCAGCACGTTCCACAAAACGGTTGTTTCCACAAGATTAGCAACTCGATTTTCGTATATCCAATTTTTCGGGATCATTTTTGCGTTCGTGCTCGAATACAAAAAAGGTATCGCGTTACTGTAACCGAAACTCTCCGTTGTTCGATCAATGCCGCAATACGGATTACGAAAATTAGGGAGACTAAGCAAAAGATTTTCCAAGCCGCGGACTTTAAAAGGCCGAGCGACCACTACTTGTGGGTACGTAAGACAACTGGGCGTAAAGCGCCAGGATAAACACAACACGTCGATGCAGCATCAGCTTATTTGAATCTATTGTACCTTGGGAAATCGATACCCCGAAAAGGTGCAATGTCGGTTTCCTTTGAAAATTAGAAACCTATTTTTGAAGCTCGAACACGTGCAGCCGTCTTACATGATTTCCCACCACAAATGAAGTTTCTCCTTGGAAACACTGATTGTACGTAGGATTATCATTAAAAGCACATACTCTTTAAATGCGTATTCAATTTCAATGCAAGAACCGTTCACATCTACAAATTCTGTTTTTTTCGTTTTTGTAAACGCGAGGCATCATTTCGTGCAACCGAAAATCGCAAAGACACTAACTGTTTTTGGTTACGTGATTTATTTCAGTGCAGGATGAAGTTGGAGTTTCAGCAGTTTGGAAATAACGGAAGAAGGAAATAAAGTGTACCTGTGCCAAAAAACAATTACCAATGAGTTCATAATAATATATTCTTCATAGAAGAATAGAGCAAATTTATACAGATAGAACGCCTGAAATTTACTAATAAAAATAATTCTAAGTAACAGATCACTTAAAAGTGCAGGTAATCCTTTGATTTCATGTCTTTGTGATTTATAGATTCGTCTGCACCCTTTCAAGTTTTAAGAACAATGACTCTACCCTTTTTCTCTGCTAACTTGGAATGTATTTCCTTTTCGATATTTTTGTTTATTCCTGACAAAAGCCTTTTATGCCGCCTTTTATGGTAAACGTTATCATATTATATTTCGAAAACCAATAATATTCATGCAAACAATTTGTGAGCCACTGTACATTGCAATGCAAAGCCCATAAAGTAATTCAAAGGTGCCAGCTTTAATTTCCAGATACTGCTGTTTGGGATATCAATTATCGAAATAAATGATGTCCCATTGTTAAATAAATAAATAAATTATAATTACAACGTTCACTGAAAGACATTCGATATTCCAACAAAATTTTGCACCGATATAAAACCAAAATTACGTAACGTTCATTGAAAACGAATTAATCTTGGCCTATCGTTGTAAGATTTTCGCCCTGGGAATGCGCCGATTTTAACATACCTCATTTACACCTGCACAGTATTTCAGAAAGAAGGCCTTGCTTTCAATTTTTGTCGGTAATATTATGGCTTTCGAGGTAGATTTGGCGAAGACAGCGGTGTCAGTATTTTTGGAAGTCACACAGGCTGCGACGCACGAGAAGTCAGTCATTTAAACAGGTTTGTGCAAGCAAAAGCTGGCCACTTTGGGTAATCTAAAGGATTTCTGCACTGTAATATATCTCGCAAATAAACGACATTAAAGGATTATCTTGCGTTTTAATTTATCTGGTACTTAATGTCACTTTTATTAGGGACAGGATATATGGCACGACTCCGTATTTAAGTTCTTAAAATCATCATAATATATTAGAAAGTGCAACAAGATATAGGTATCAATCATTTTTCTCTTGAATGTTAACAAATTCCAGCTCAATGGGAACATTAATGCATGTTTCTCGGTGTAGTCATCAGAGCCTTTTACTATCGACATTTCTGAAACATTTATCCGACAATAAACTCGCGGCATTAATATAAATAAATAATAATACGATGTTATTACATCTAATGAATCCACCGAGCAATTTAAATCGTTCTAAACAAATTGAAATAAAAATTGAAACATAGGCCAAGTATTCTACAGTTCTGGAAGGCTCGAGATCGTGAAATACGAAAGATGAGGAAAGTGAACAAGAATGACCACGATTACCATACCGAATATTCACAACGTGCAACTGTTAAATAATAAAACTGGCACATTAAAAAAAATTCAACGACTAGCTAGCATACACAATCAAATTATCCTGGGTCGATTTTGCAACCAGAAAAGAATAAGGTACTGCAGTTGAAGATTTTTTTTTTACAGATTAGAATAATGTGGCCGGGTAGCTCCACCTCTTCTTTCACAACAAATCTCCCACGTTTTCCCAGACAAAGCGACGACGCTCTCGCAAAATATGTCCATCGGGGTCCCTGTCATCGGGAATGAAAAGTGTCTCACGAAGCGTAGAATCGACATTCGCCATCATTCGCTGGCTTTCACGCGGTTTTCCATCGTGCTTTCTATCCTCGAGGCCTCGCATCATTTCTTGCGGCCAACCCATTCATCCGTTCCCGAATCTTGAACCTTTACAATTTCTTCCCAGGCCAAGAAGAAAGGGTTGGCCCAGGTGCACACCCACGTCGTTTCCACAAATGGACTCGTTCGACGAATTGACGTTTTCAAGTTCCCAAACCTTTCGCCGGCCGATACCTAACCCGATCGGAAAATGACTGAGAGCTTTTTCACCCAGGGATCGTATAGGTATAGACGATGAGACTGCAGATCTCGTTTCTGCTATGGGTTTGCCATGGATTTATGGCAACACGTTTTATGCAACACGTATGGAGGAGCGAATTGAAAGAACGCGAAAAATGCTTTGCCATTAATATTGAGATGAATTTGCAACGCATAAATAGTTTGCAATTTTATGATCGTTGGTGCGTTTTAATAAAAAGTAGTAACGATATAATGTAATGCAGCAGTAAATATGTATAGCTGCATGGTAATATTACGAAATATTGAACGAAAATTACTTATACCATTTTTCTTTATCTTATCATTATATTGAACGTTTGAACACTATTCATTATAATGTATTTTCAGTTGCAGCTTCGTAGGTGTGGATTCTTTATTTTCTTGCCAGCTACATTTTTACCATCGCCAACAGCAACGTTTCACTCTGCCTGGATACAATGTTCAGGACACCTGAGATCAATCGGATAACGTCGAAATGTGCCACAAAGCTCTGAAAATTTAAATAGAAAGTATAATCGCCTCGGTCAGCTTTGCATCTCCAAAATGCATATCAAAATTTTCCATCTACCTGACAGCTATTGTCTTCCTCAGATCTGTTGATGGGTAGTTGACCTTTCGAAACTCCCATTTGCAAAAGTTGCATCCGATTAGTGCACCCTTTACACTCGCTTCCTTTCCCCTGTCCTAAACGCGACGGACAGGGGTGCACGGTTAGGTATATGCTTGAAACAATTACGTGATAACATAATATTTGTCGCATCGTTTGCAAATATATTCCTTTAAACAAGTCATATATGAATACGAAGAATTGTGAAACGTTCATAAAGCATCACAATAATATGATTCAATTTTAGCAATCATATGCTTAAAAACAAATTTAACATGAAAGCAATAGAATTGACGAATGTTTTGTGTAGTTTCACTTTGACGAGAGAAAAGATCGAGGAATTTAAAAAGTTTATGGGTGGAGGCGCTTTTTGCGGATGAATTATTTAAATATTTGGGAAATAAGAAATACGAACGAATAATAGAACAATGCAGAACATAGAAGTAAAACTCTGATGCTAAATAAAACAGAACTAACGATTGGAATGTTAAACGGATTTTCCACTTCTTTGGAAATGGCAGAATTTTTAACGACAATAAAACAGACCTTCTCGACACTTAGTAACATCATACGCACACTGGACATCATTAGGTATAGTTCACAATATCTCCGAAGAATAACGAGAATGACGAGGTAGAACAGATAAATTTCATTTGGTAGTTATGTCGTCGCAGTCGAATCTTGTTACTGATCCCTTTGAGAACCATTTAAATGCTATCCATCAATACATATTAAATAACTCATCTTCTAACTAATACACACAGAAGCACGGAAAATCGGCAAAAACAATCTTCGAACCACTTCAACTCGTTCCCCGAGTGCCAGGACACGTTTGTGTCCGCTTCCAACGAACAAGGTGTTTTACATTAAAACTCGGGCCCGCTGTATAAATTAAACTCCCTTTAATTTTTTGTTGAAACAGCCATTAAGGGTTAAGAATCAATCGATCGGGCAACACGTTCACCTGCAACCTGCAGCCGAACCGTAAGGATTCATTCGGCGGCACTTATTAGAAGTCTGGCGCCTGCGGTGAATACACCTAATTATTCATCGTCCCGTCGGTTCCTGCTGGAAAGTGGATTACGAGATCCTCCCTGGTGAGGTAAGGTAAGGGGCAAACGAAAACCGAGCCGTTTCATGGTATCCGTTACACGCATTCTGTCAAGTCTGTATACATGTAGCCGCGACCGAGCTAACGAGCTGTATTAATTATTTTCACTCGCCCGCTGGCGACCCCCTGGCGAGACTTTTCTTCCTTTGCAACCTCTTTTGGATCTTGCGGCACTCCTCTCCCGTGTCTTCGCCCCTCGTCCAAAGCTGCACGCAAATATTTCAGCCGGATTTCTTTTTCGGTTTCGGCCCGCTTTTCTTGTAAAGTTATCCATCCCCTTCCGATATTTGACCGCTTGCTCCGTTTCGTCGTTGCGCGGAAGAAACGCGATAAAATTATCTATTTTCATTAAATGAAACGGAAGGCAGCACGAATAAAAGAAAGCTTTGACGCATAATTCAATGTTGATTGTATCGCCGGCAATGTGCTGCAAATTCCGAACATATTCTTCTCGCTGAGACTGCCGTCAAGCTTCGCATCTCGCATTCAATGCAGTATCCATTGACAAATCGGATTTTATCGTGTCATAAGAAGCTCCTGTAAAAAAATTCTCCTCGAGATGAGAAAAGCATGTAACGGAAAGGAAAGAGGCAGGGCCGTGTAGTGACGCCGACCGAAGATACAGAACAATATAAGATTTCAGAAAGGGATGAACTGTGTCCAAAAAAAAAAAAAAGAAGAAAAACACCAAGAGTGTTTTACGCTTTTTATGTACGGTTTGATCAGAATCTCTGGAGGTCAGGTAAGGAAGATCGAGTTTTGACAAGACTGTGACGTAACAATTTGTCGGTGAAATGAAACGAGCGAGAGGAAAAAGGACTCGAAGATGAGGGCGAGGAAAAAGGAAGGAAGGGGACGCGAGAAAATTTGATACGTTTCCGTTAGAGGCAGCTGAATCCAACGAATAGGTTGTTCTTTGTTTTTCCAAAAATCCAAAGAACCCGTTAGAAGAACCCGTCAGCATCCGAACGAAAAATGAGTAGCGATTCTGCAACTGGTATTTGTCTGTTGGTATGAACTTCTAGTGGCCTTTCGTGCGATATTTATTTTTCGTTGCGAGAGAAAATAGTATTAATAATCATGCATTATTGCTATATTGCAGTAATTATGTAAAATTTAAAATGAATGTACAGATACAATGATATTGATAATAGGAATATTAATATTATATTATTCTGAAATAATAAAAAAATAAAACAGTGACAAACGTATGGTTTTATTATACATTCATGTTATACTTTAATAATTTTAGATTAAATATACAGTCAATTGAAACCATGTGCAAGTATCTATATACATATATCCACATTTTATAACTTTTATAAATTTCGTCGAATTACTCTTAAGTAAAATTCCATTCAATTTTCAGATTTTAAACAATTCGAAATGTTTTTTAAACTGTAACTAACACTACGAAAATTTCTTAATAAATAATATATTTGCATGCCTATATATAGGATTTGTTTATATAATATATTATTACTTAAATGTTCCTTCACTAAACATTGGATCAGATAAGAAAATGTATCTGTCCCCTGAATTTAAATATTATTAAAATCTATCGTATTTGAGCTGCCTTTCATTCATGTGGGAAATTTCTGTTATTTCGGTTGAATGTATTCTGCTGGTAAAGTTTCTGCATTACTCATCGTCATACCGATACTCGATCGTGGGAAAGCGAAAAACTCACCGCAAAGCGTAGAGAATGGCCGAAAATTCCCTGTCATATGTATGCTCACACATAATCGAGGACCAAGTGCCCCAGTGTGCGGTGGAATATTCATATTTTCCCACGAAAGGAGGCTACGACTTCACCCGTAGTAAAATATACCTGGGATATGTCACGGACCAACATTTGTGTACACATTGCTCGCCGCCCTTAATGGATTTTTACTATTCTTCATTCAATTTCGAAAATATAAATTTTAAATTACATAAAGTAAATTAAATAGTAGCTGCCACACTGACACTGAACAGATTAAATAACTTAATTGCCATGAACTTATCAAACTGCGAAATACAAATTCAACAGATTCTACTTTTCTTTGTGTTGCGAGTTTTATAAACGACAGCCAAGAATTGACAAATAAATTGAAAGCAGTATCGCAGCAAAGGTGAATACATCGTTTAGAAAAAATAAGAACGATATTACGCAACTAAAATGCAATATCAAATTCATTTATTTGTTGTAATTGAGTAACGAAGTTTGGAAAATTGCATCGAAACTGACGACATGCTCTTTCAATGAAACAGTTCCTTATAAAACAGCGAGATTTTCCGACAACTAATTCGTTACGAATGCATTCGTAATCACGCCCGCAAGAAAAATAATACAACTCTTATCCCCGCAATTATTGTATTACATTTATTATTCAATTGTGCATTTCCACAATTTATATTAGCTTAAGGGTGGCGATATTGTCTACTCTTTCGCCGGATCAACTTTCTCAAACAATGAATTGCAAAATTAATCTTCGCCTCTAAAAATAAATTATTTCAAGTTACGCCGACAATAAACCACGATAACAATCGTGAAACAGTGAACTACTCATCGGTACACCTGACACTTACACATTTACGCGGGCTCGATTCTTGCATATTCATCGTCCACCGTGAACAAACGTTTCACCCCTGAAAAAAAACTGTTATTCCGAACTTTAGCGTTCCATTACGAGACAGCCGTCGACGTGTAAGACTGGAATTTTAAGTGGCACGATGGCACACCATAACCACGAATCTCTCACAAATGAATCGTTGTCGAACATGCAGAACGTGGTTCAACAAACCATTCCGTCGCGTATCGCAACGAAATCTGCAGATCCTGTACGAACGACGAAATGAAAGGGCAAAGAGCTTCTTGACAAATTTCCATAATTCTCACGAAACGAAAGGAGAGCCTTTTCCCGAGGAAGCAAAAAAGGGAAAAAGAAATGCAAGAAATAATGTAATGAGCATTGGTCGGGCGGAAAGGAGAAAAAGGTATTTTGGTATTCCCGTCGCGATAGCTTCGAGGTAATCCGTATCCTTTTTCGCGTGGAAAGGAAACTTTGCATATCTCGTCGACTGTCGACAGGGGCTTGGACGTTAATCGTCTAATCTCGCTCCGCCGTTCGAACCGTGGAGGGAGGCACGCGCGAGAAATTATTTATTTGCGTCTGGCTTTACGAGGGCCCCGAAGGCGAAGGAGCCATTGAGGAGCAGGCTCGAGAACTTACTACGAATAACGAAGCAACTTTATTCTGCACCGTCTGTTTGCTCCTTGATTTTCGCCGAAAACACGCGCCGCTGAAAAAATAGCTGAACGTACAGAGACGGAAAAAATGATGCGTCCGTACATCCCCTAAATCCAAGTACGTATGTGTTCATGAAACAATTATTCGGGAATAAATATGTCGAACTTCGATGTGGTTGAAAATGGTTTTCGTTTCGATCGTTAAATTATTTACCGTCCACGCTGTCACTTTTGTTAAATGTGTAGAATTTTAAGCTCTGGAGATTTTTGCGGTAAATTGTGAGCTCAGAGAAACAGTTTGGTTAAAATAAACAGTATATTATATTATATAGTTGATTTGCATTATATAAAAGCAATTGGAAATTATTAAAATATTTTCAAACGCAATGTGTGTTGGCGACTTTTAACGATTTGAACACAGTTATTATAATTGTAACACTTACATATACATAACACATAGCACAGTAAATTTCGAGCAGTGCTATGCGCAACATTGAAAATAATGGAAATATGAAATATGTTATGTCAATTAGTTTTATTATGCGGTCAGACTAATCCATATACATAAAAGGTAAGTTTGCATCACGTAATCGTAGATTAAACGTAACAATTTTTGAATATTATTGAAAAATTTGCAGAGAATTGCAGGCACATTTTAATCATTAATGTACCAATCGGGTAAATTCAATACAATAAAATAACGACACGTTGCACGCCGTTCTCGTGAAATTCCTCAATGAAATCGTACGAAATTTTAGCAAAGGAAGTAAACAGGTAAACGAGGAAGAAACGTGGAAATTTACGACCGAGATACGTATAGCAAGCGTAAGAAGCGTGAAAGAGAAACGTTTGCGCAAAAAGATAAGACGAAAAAGTCCGCCATACATTTAGATGGCGCGTGGCAAGGTGTCACCACCTTGGGATCAGAAGGGGAGAAACGGAGATAAGAAAAAAGGAAGGAAGGCGACTAGCAACCTAGTGATAGATTTGACCCAATATTATCCTGCAAACTTCAAACAAATATGTTCCCCATTTATTAATATTACAAATTACAGCATTTGAATGGTACGTCTCTGTTAATAATTATTTTAAGCGGAAGTTGAACAAAAATACAGTGACTCACAAATTCATTCATAAGAATCAAATATGTATATTTATTGCAGTAAAATATTATTTTATTTTGTTTCAATTTAAATACTATTGTTCAAATATAATCACGTTTATTGCACCTACACAAGAACAAACGAGAGGTTTTCATGTATAAATAAAATTGAAATAAAAAGCTGAATAAAAAACATATTGTAATTGCTCCCTCTACGCGATATTTTCCGTGTTCTTTCTTTCTGTAAATATCACTGAGATTGCTTTATTTAAACGTTTCTACAACGTACAGAGCAGCTTTCTTTGTACTAACAGACTTAATTCATACCAGTCCCAATTGCGCGAATCGTAGGATGCATATTCTATACGATTTCTGCCGAACTAAAGTATAAAAGAAACTCGATTTTCAATCGTTCGAAGAAGAAATCTTACACACGAATGCCTAATACAAACAGCTTCAAAAGTCTGCGACAAAAACACCCCTGCGATTACCATCTTTCATTTCGATATCAGCCATTATTTATGTCACAATAAGGCTACCTCGAATAAACAAAGCTTACAGCCAAAAAAAAAAAAATGAACAAAGGAATACGTTATAACTTTCGTCGAAAATGAGTGTAACCGGCCGCTCAAACGATACCGTACAATCTATGAACGCATCCCTATCTGTCGCAGATATATTTAAAAATAATAATCGAACGTTTCTTCGCCCCACGGTAAATACCTTAAAACCGTGGCAGCGGTGAACGTTGGCGCGTTACTATTTACAGATAATATTTGCAAAGAATCGATATTTTCCTTTCAGATACCGATAATGCGCGCGTGGGCGTACTACGAAGCACGTGTTTCTTATTCCCGGTGCATCCACCAGGAGGGACAGCCCGACGAAGCGCCAGTTGCACAGCTTGCGCGCACTGCGTGTGGGATTTACTAATTTCTGGAAGGACTGGAATGGCACGAGACCACTATCGGGGATCCTGTCACGAATGCCCGATGGCATCTTCTGCGCACGGTAGCTGTTGTTTGCGCACACCACGGACCGGTAATGTCATACCCATGAACACGGGACTCGGGACTGAAATTTCAATTTCACCGGGACGAACGGGAGACGCCTGTTTGAAACGCAGCCTTGCGTTTCGGTTTGTAGAATAATGCAGATTTGTTCGAGCGCAGCCCCGTGCCCGTGGCAGGGAATAATGAAGATTCATGATATCCACCACGGAAACGTTTTCGGCTGATGATCTATCGTGATCCGTACTGGTTGATCCGTTCGGAGATAGCCCGGCTTACCTGTCTTTTGTAGTAATGACATGTTTTTAATGGGTTAAAATGCTGGCGGAATAAATGAGTGGGCAGATGCTGGCGATGTAAATTGCTGCTTTCTAACGATAATGGTTAACAATCGTAGGAAGTGTGCCGTTGTAAATGGAGAGTTGCACGTTTTTTTGCCTACAAATTTATTTGAAGGCATATTATTATATGCTGTATGTTTGTACAATACAACATTTACGGGTACGAATGTAATCGAAACCTTTTAAAAAAAAAGCGTGCAATTAGGTAACACGTTCAGAGTGGTAGTGATATTGAGAAATATTAACGGATTAGTGTTACTAAATTGACATGAGCAGCAACGAAATAATGCGATATAATGCCGGCGGGTGATTTGTAGCATAAATTGGTAATTGCAGTGTCGTAAAGCATTTTGTTGACAATATTTTGTCTAAGTATGATCTTGTTGGCAGGTTCGCGAAAGAGGCCCAAGGCACGGGACTATAAAGGTCATTTGCATAAACTATATGCAGCCGGAGGCAGGGATTCATATCGATCTTTTTAATACAGAAATTATATGCAATCTGAGGAAATTATCAGCATAAATATTAAGAAGATACAGATAGTATTATTCGATTATTAGAGCGCTCTCGGACACATATAATTAGTACCTAAATATTTCTTTAGCCTGCTTTCCATTGTTCAATATTATATTCTCTTATGCATGTACTGTTGATTTAATAAAATTAATTCCATGTTTAAATTAAATCGAAATTATTCAATAATTCTTAGCCCCCTAACTGGTAATATTGAGTTGGTGGGAAATTATTAAAAGATTTAATATTTGCGAAACTGAGATGGTAATAATATGCATTGTTATTAACAAGTGTAGTAATCTAAAGATGTAAAAAATTACCTCAGACCTGCATTTTCAAATAACTTTCGTGTCGACGTTCGTATGAAAATAAGGGAGCACGTACAATTATTTAGAATTATCTTTCCAATGGCAATGAGTTAGAACGTACAGGCTACATATAAACAAGGCGATAGTTAACATGTAGCGTTGCGTATGCAGCTGGCATGTTAATGAAATCCATGACTATCCAAAAACAGGCATCTTCTGCTATTTTTTTCTTATTACACTCGTCTTCTTGCCAGCCCTAATCTAATTTAAAGACATGTTCACTATTTTATTTCCTCTTACAACCTGTTTGTCAACAGAACAGAGTTTATTTTATAAATTCCATTATGCACTTGGTAAAATCTGACAAGCATTACACAAAGTAATACATAATCTGTTCTCATCCCTGGATATTTTTATTTAGTTCGCTGTATTTTGATTAAACGTCAAGTATTTATAGCATAATATATTTCAGATGAATAATACTTTTCATCGGTACAATCGGGTGATCAATTATTACGTTAACACGATTATTTCGCTAATATCACGATTCGCTTTTCTGCTTAATTAAACGTACAATAACTATCCACTTCAATTCACGTCGTTGGCAATGATAATATTTAAATTATTCAATTATTCAATCACTCAATTATTGTTCGCATTCGCACCGATTATTTCTTGCGAACCCAGCACACGAATGACAGCGAACAAGTTTCAAATCGTAACTGCACGAACAAATAAAATCCGTTCAGAAAATCTCTGCAAAGGACGAAGCACGGTCTACGGCGCACGTTTTCCTCCGAACCGCTAAGAAATAATGGCGAACGTGTTAAGTAGATCACGTCTCCCAAGCCACACACAATTCATTTAAACAAATCGAATCCGCGACTCTGTTGAACCATCGAATTCCCAAGCGCCTAAATCAATTTACATGTTTCGCTATCTTACGCAAATCGAGCATACAAGAATACCCCAAGGCTTCCAAGGCGACCCCATTCTTCTCCCGCCGCAAAGAAAGGATCGTGTAATAGCCCCTACTCGAAAATACGAAGAAAGGTGACGAAATCTTTTAGCGGCTTCCACCGTCCTATTTTTCTACTGAAAAGTCTTCCGATTCGACAACGGCGAAGTGTGTACTCTACTTTATGAGATAGCGCCGGCAGATAGCCGCGTTTCCTGCGGCCGCGAGAATTGAAAGGAGACGCGATTACGGGTGGACGAGCCGTTGGAAAGAGAGGGCCGAAGGCAGAACCCTGGAAACAGGCAAAGAGGAAAGGGCGATATAAGCGAGCAGATAAAAGGAGGACAGGAAAGACCGCGAGGGGAAGGTAACAACGAGCCGATTCAACGCTGAAGTCCTAGCTCTTACACCTTCTTCTCTGTCCCTCCGCTCGTCAAGCAACCACCCAGGTCTTCGCACTTTTTTTTTTTTCTTTCCTTTTCTGAACAAACAGTACGCGGTATCTACACCCACACGACTAGAGCGGCAAGTTGCGTGAAGGGAGCCCGATAGCACGTGCCTTCACGCTTACCTTGCACACCGGTGTTACACCGTTCAACGACATCGCGCGGGGCATGTACTTACACGCGTCGAACGAATTAGTATCAGGTTATTCTGTGTTATGCAGTTTCACGTGGGTTCGTTTAACACGCTGACACGTTGGACAGATCGTACTTATGAATCAATTATTTTTTCTGGGTGCTCTGTTAGGAATGCGTGTGTTATAACCTTTCAGTACTTCGTTAAATTCATTGAAAAATTATTGTTGCTTCGACGCAAGTTATTAGGTTATTCGTTTTCGTTACTCCTTTGTTACCTTTTATAGTATTGTTTTGGACCTAACTGGAATAAATGATAATTTGGTGGTGCTAATTCTGGACAATTCTTTTCATTACTTCGTCAGGGGTAGTATGAAAATCGTAGGATCGTTTTAAATGTAACAGTCTTTAAAAGTATAGTAAAATAGTTTTTTAAAAAATGGTATATTAACCTTAATGAAAAAATTGATTAGCAGTTTTCGACTATATTCTTTTACTTCATTTTTTCGTTACATGCGACAGGCCCATTGTCATTGTGAAAGAGAATTCTTTGCCGATCCATTAATGTTGCGACATTACGGCTGTATACAATTGATCGCAAAGCCATCCGTCCATGTTCACTGTTCAGTAAGTCTGTAAAGAAGATGGCAACTTCCAATTCACATTCAGCAAATAATAAGGTTACTTGAATACCATAATAAAACGTAATTAGTAAATGTATACGTATTACCCCAAAACGAAGGAAACCAGTAGATACGCATATCAAGACTAACGTAATAACGCGTACACCTTGTTCCACCTTCGTTTGTCAATTTCATTAACATAATAATAATAACGATTCCCGCTTGAAAGCAATAATTTCAGCCTCCGCAGCACGTGGCAGTTTGGATCCGTACTTTAAGAAAATAAAGAGGGCAAAACGATCGGAGACAGGGGTGTATCGCACTTTCGAAAGTCGATAAACTGTACTTCGGCACACAGACTCGAATAAACGTAGAATCAAATTATTATCGATTTACGCGGCACGCGATGAACAGAATCGAGGAAAACATCCGAACGAAACCGCTTTAACCTTCGCGTTACAATGATCGCGCGATCGGTTCCTCGTGCAAAACTGATATTTATGGTACCCTCATGGTGTCGACGCTCGCGTATTGCAGAACAGAGTGCGTGAGCGCAAACCATAATCCGTCCGGCATGGGTTTCCCTTTGGTACGTGAGAAGTAATTGAAGGGTGCCGGTACTTTTGCACGGGTCAGCCGTGTTAACGCCTCCCCGGCCGAATATTAAAGATCGTTCTTGCTTCTCCCGAGACGCGAAATTGAAGTTCCGTCTCGGGCGACCTTGACACATTGGCTCGTTTGCGCCCCGAGACGTTACTTTCGCGAGACGTGCACCGAGAGTGAGTAATTGCCGATAGTGTAAAACCGTGCCGTTACTTTTTTTTGCCCCCCCCTCGGTTTAAGTTTATTATCTACCGAGGTGTTCGTTTTTATTGCGGACAAGTGAAACGTTATTGCCGGTCGTAACGGAAAAATGAGGCACATTGAAAGACGAGACGAACACGTGCCTAACGATGTAACAGCATACTCCGCCACCTTTCACGGTTTAGCGCTTCGGCAAGTGCACGGGAGAGTTTAACGCGAAATCTATAGGGGAAAGGAGAAAATGCTACGTAAATGAGAGGTGAGAGAATCGGACGCACGTGGACGTACGTTAAATTGGTTGATAATCTGAACTCGATCGGACACGAACAATGAATTGTACGGATGAAATTGTATTATATTTTGGTGGTGCACGGACAAAGGTTCCGGTGTTACAGATCGATGCTTTTGGTCTATGTAACTTTTTCTCGGTACACCTTTTGCCGTAAAAAGAACCGGTCACGTTCGAACGATTTCAACAGCGATCTTGGATTTCGTATATACGGGGGGTTCAGGACCCCCGCAGACGATGATTTTATGGTCTAATGACTGTAAGATCCCAACCACGACACTGATTCGACCTTTGCCGGAACCAGGATAGGACAAAAAATGATCGAAAAAAGTATTTCTTTGCTTCTATTAATTTTTTTCCCCTAAATACAGCCACGGGAACAAAATCTTAGGTGGTCGAATATCGTCTTATCGACCGCCGAGTTGAATACACGAACAATTGTTGAATTTTGTGGAGGATCGAGTAATTCAGAGACCGCTGTGTAAAATATTTTCCATCGGCTAGAATGAACACAGTCCTGTATTCAATTGACATCGGTTTATTGATCGAAGTAAATGCAGTTTGGAGCTTAATGAAGGTCGTTGTCAACGAATAGCAGTGCATTCTTGATTTCATTCTCATCAAATGTTGGAATGCTGGTTTTTTTAAAATCGCAGAATGCATTTTGCACAAGGTGACTACAATTTTTTCTTTCATTTTCCTGCACATCGACAGATATTCAGCACAAGGCGGAGCATATTTGCGGCATCAGAGTTAAGTCAATGAGATCGGAAACGGCGCAAGTCAATTTTTCGTCCGACCAATTTACACTGAAATTGAAATCCGATGCCCGCTAAAACAGTACAACCAACTCGCGTACGTACTTTGCGGAGAATATTACTGTCATTACGTTAAGAAAAAGAAAACCTGTTTCCTTCTTTGCGAAAAAGTACTAAGCAGTTATTCGTACTATTTCTGACGTCACCGATTTCGTTATCCCTTCCGCAGGACCCTTCGCGGCCCCGCCGCAATTCTAATCAATAAATTGTTAACCGGTCTACCATTTTTGGGCATTCATATTATTTCCATAATATGTTGCGGTATACTTCGATAAACACGGTAAATGGATGCCGAAATTATTGTTATTATCGACTGCGGCACACGTTTCCTGATGAAGCCGTGCTTGTGTTCGTGTTCGTGACTCGTGCAAGTACTTAAGCTGCATTCAAGCGGCACGGTCACCTGCCTTCACGCTGCAGTGACTTGTAAATCATTCCACCAAATACTAGGGAACGTGCCGCCACGGCAGACAAAGAAGAACCACGTAATAAGGAGGGAAAAGTTGGTGCTTAATCGAGACAAAACAATGCCGGACAAGCTGATTCTCTCGCTTTCGGTGTCTTCATCCCTTGCTAGACCTGGTCCCTCATTTATCACTGACTGCAAGCTAAAATTGGTAGTCCGCGGCGGAGAAGCACCTCCGTTATACATAACCAGTAGAGAGACAAAAGTTCTGCCCATTTTCTAATTTTCCTGTTCGCTATCTTAAGTGAATCTATCCCTTATATTCTTGGAAAATTAGCAACTCATATTTTAGAGAACAATTACGGAATTGAGCAAACACGAATTAAAAACCGGCTGCGTTATGATTATTTAGTACAATTGTTATCGAACGGTGTGAAAATGGAATAAAATATAATAATTACCTGCTCGGTGCTATTACTTCAAATTTAGCTCAACCCTTTCGCTGCAACCATCTAGTATGGTGGTGTTCCACGGATCTATATGTATACGATAATTGTCATTACAGCGACTGCGCCAGTGACTTGCGATTCAATATTTAATTGTCAATCTGAACAACGTTTCTGCAATCAATCGAAAATTACAGTAAAATTTATAATACTGCAGAATTAAAGTACGCATCCGTTATTTTCTGTAGTGTGTAGGGCGCGAGTAATAGCGTCCATCGTCGACTTATAGTGAAAGGGTTGGAAGGATTCGCGTAACAAAAATCCACTTGTCTAAATTGCTTCGACAAAAAGGATAGTCCGAATAAAATTGCTTCCCTGCCTCGTTCACCCCATACGACATTTCACAAGTTACTGCAACACGACGAACAGCTTAACGCACTCTCAGCTCGTGGCTTCAATTCATAAAATATAATAAAAACCCGTGGACGATCGTGAATGGCAAATCTCCACTGAAGAATAACGAAGAATCGTTCACCAAGCGTCCTTGACACTGCGAAACGGAATTGTATTTTCGTAAGGTGTACGATTCTCGTACAGAGGGCTGGTTGTGCACACGGATTTCTTTTGTCGGTGGACGAAGTCGAAGCACGCGTGCTGCACGTGCCCTGTTGCAAACGTGACTCGGTCAGCGTTTCGATTTATATTTAGTTAACCGTTTTATTTTGCCCCCGTCGAACCCTGAAAAACAAAGCGACCGGGCTCTGCTGCAACCTCACGGCTGTCCGAGCTTGAAATTGCATCGGTGCATGGTGCAACTGTGACCCAAATATCTGGTTTAATATTCTTCGCGATTGTTCGTCACATTTTTCGGTTCCTCCTACTGTTCTTTCGTCCTTGGATAGTCTGGTATATATAATTTTAAGACTGCATCTGCAGTTTTGATTTGGAAATATGTATCGTGAAATTTTGCCACATTGATTGAACGATAAGATTTAACCCTGTAGAGATCATAATGTTCGTGGTAGAGATGAGAAATAAATCTACAGGACTTGTTGCAATTTATTTATAGTCCCGGTCTTATTTTCGTTTTAGTATCGCGTGTACAAAGCACTTCTGATACACCTATTACAAATATTCTTAAATGGTGATTACATGTATTCGATGTACGATGAATTTTTACCGATTGCGTTGAATCTCTGTTCAATTTACAAATGTTGTCATATAATTACCGTATAGTAAAATTTCTTATATTACAAACGTTCTGACCTATTTCACTAACTGTTACTTAGTCCTTTATCCTGTCATTGCACTGTGGTTATTACAATCATATAATCATAGACAAATATTCTGCCAATAGAAAATGAAAATGATTGAAAACATACGTCCTATATCCGTTCACAACTTCGCAACAAAATGTTTGCAATCAAATTCGAAACATTTCCCCCTTATATTTTTCACTTGCATATTATATCGCGTTCCAGCTGTCAGACGAACAATTAAAAAGTGCCCCCCACATAATTAAATCAGTCCAACCAATATCCATCAGTCACTCTTAAAGTAAGACAAACCTAAATGGATTAAATCCTGAATCCTGATTCCAAAGCAGATCATTTCTCCGATATTGTTTCTAGACGCATCTACACTGTTTTCATTTGCTTTAATCGGGATTATCCCGTACAGCTGTCTCTCTCGAGCTCGCCTCAGTTATCTTAAAATTCCTGTAGGCTTATATCCAGAGTATCGGGTTTTGGACTTTTTTCGTATGCTTATACGTCGGATGCTTGCCGTATGCTAGGGTGGACCACCAGATGGTCCACGTTCGTCTGTTCAGCGGGTCTGCCATCTGATGCCGAACTTTCGCATTGTTTCTTCGGGCATCGAATTGATCGCGAAATAAATTTTGCAAGTTCAAAACGTGTCCATATTCTTTCGTCTAACCGTTCGGTGCACAATTGAACATGCGAGGTGAGAAGCGGCGCAAGTCGCTCTTCAGTAAGTTTTCAGGAAGAAGGAAAGAGCATTTTAATTAAAATTCAGAATGTACTTTACTATAAGTTATTAAGGCTCGCGTTGCAGTCATTTGACGAATTTTAATGTGAACAACCTAATTCATCGTGTAAATCGAATTTTAATCAAAACTCGTTTCTATTGCGTTTGATAACGTCGATAAAATTCTGTTAACAGATGAACAAGTGTGATGGACAGGCGATTCAGTTGAAAACACGTATATTACAACATTGACCAAAAGTTTTGGATATTTCCAGGATTATAGAAATTGATTATAGAAACATGTATGTCGACCCTAGTTAAGGAGTTTCAAAACGGAATAAATAGTTATTGTCATTAGATCCTGCAACGCAATGATGTCAGAGCACAAAATAGATAACGAAACATTTGACCGACAGTGCATTATGTTCACGCAAGGCTGACACATTCACCCGTTGAAAAAATATAATTGCATTCCCCCATATAAGACGGGTACAGAAGGTTTCCATTAAACGTATCCGAACGTAGCGAAGGAAATGTTTACAACTCAGATTGACAGATCCCAACGATAAAGCCATTAACTCTTGAACATTAAAAAATATACGAACGAACCTGTAACCCCCTGTACGCCCGCCGACAGAAACGAAACACTCGGCGAGAATTTATTAACTCCCGTGCAAATCACATCGATGAAGCGTTACATCGAATTTTATACCGATCCGCCGCGTTACACATAAACCTCGTGCGTATTATGCGCCATGCATACGTACACGTTGCAAGGAACTGGTGATCGCGCGCGTCTTCATCTCATCCACGTTATGAGGAACGTGCATTAAGAAGGTAAGGGGCAACAGCGAGCATCGTACCGGGGGCCGCTAAGTGCCCGGGCATCGTTGTCCGTTTATATGCAAATGTAGTTGCACTTCGGGCTTGAAACCGTGGCCGCGAGAAATTGAATGAACGTAATTAAATATCATCTGAAATAATCAAGGTTCGCCCGTAAAGGAAGACCGGTAGGACACGTCGCGTTCGCTTTCGAGGTCGAGCCGTAATGCTGTCAAAACGAGCGTCGACGTGGTGGCTCGTTTCGCTGTGTGCTAATTTCGTGGTGCCCCTACGGAATAGGTGTTCACGTTCCTTCCGTTCGCGTCGGTCGAGCTTCTGACCGCGACCACGTCGGCTATCATTAAACCTGTCGAGGATGAGGGGCGAGCATCTATTAAAAGGCAGCCAATTTCTATCGCCCGGATAGATAATAATAGCAGTGCGGAGTCTATGGGTTACGCCATAAAATCCGCTATGAACCGCAAGGGCTTTACTCTCGTGCCCGGTTGCCTTTTTCGCCTCGATTCTTTTATGTTTCCTTCGCTTTGCAGCGCACTTTTCGCCTCCTCTTCGCGCCAGAAGGATCGTAAACGGTATAAATGTTGGCCAATAGGCACTTAACCCGTTCGCCATCTTTCGCCTTTCGTCGTTGCCAGTGCTCGCCGCGGAGCACCTTTTACGAGTAACACCTTCGCCGCTGAGAACACAGTTTACTCTTCGTGCTTGGCGACCACCTAATGTTATTCTTTGCTCTCGCAAACGATAGACGAAGCGTTTCGTGTTTCTTCACGCGTGTAGGCATCTCGATGACATGTGGCTGGCGGTCAGACAACCGTTTATAGTCTTGCCTTTCCTATCCCTTCGCGATGCGTTTTCCAGTCGATATTGCGAATACCACTGGCCACCTTGGATACGGGGGCGACGAACTTCCTTTCTGATTTTTTTTTGTATTCGACGTATTCTTTGGCCTTCTTTTGGTTCGGTGGAATTATACTTTCTGTTTCGGGTTCCCCTTCAATTCCATTCGTTCTCGCATCGCTATGCACCCTAAATGGATTGAATTTAGGAGAATTTTGATAGTCTTCCTCGTGCGCGTGCTGTTCAATGAAAGGAGGTATCGCGCGTTTCAGATGGCAGTAATCAACACAAACTGTGTTATTATAAATCAGTAAACAATTTATTTGAAATATCGCGCTGCGCTTCCCATTGGGAACAATTAATATTGTCGAACAATTTGTCGAACGATACAAAATTGTAAGAGAAGGAATCTACTTTACATATAAAACCATGTTTGATACAGTTGATTGACGCAGCCCTGCCGTTTGCAATTTTATCACTCGTTTAGACAATGGAATGATTTCCCACCCAACGCTTGCCGAAACAATCTTTGCTGCTGAAGTGAACCGAAATCGAATTGAAATGTATTCAACTTACAATTATTCTGATCGAACGATTAACTTCATAAACGACAGCACAACTAAGTATTACATCGTTCATGAACTTTCGTTTTATGGGAAACCAACAATATCACGTGGTGAAACCGTTGAGTTCCTCTGCGAAAGCACCATATGGTGTAGGTGATGCCGTCGTGAACGTCGGCGGTGTTGTTGTTATTATTGTTATTATTATTACCGGGTTCTCTTCCAGTCAGTAATTACGCGACGCGGTCCCATGCAAACGCGATTTAAGGGAGTTTTTTTTTCTCATTGAAAGGGTACGTTGAACTACGTTAGTGGCAAAGACCAGGGGTGGGCTTTTTATGCGTGCCAGACCGTACCACGCAACCCAAAATGCGTGGGAATAAAATGCCTCGTTACGATATCATTACATCGTTCTCCGTTTCGTACGTTACCACCAGGAGAACGCAGGGGCGTTTACCGTCTGCATTCTGAATGTGAATCACCGAACGGGTAATGATTAGCGGTACGGAAGCACGAAAACCGCCTGATATATATTCATGGGACCATTTGTATGAATTTATATCGGTTTCCTTTTACCAGCTTTTTTTTTATCGGCCGATCTTAATTTATCGTGCTATAATCTTTCTTTCAGGGATACAATTATACGTACGTAGCAGTGGCCATAAATATGTTAACGAACTATGAAACTGCGTTCCTTTGTTGCTTCTAATAGGGTTAATTGATTGAGCAATAATCGTTTATAGAAATGGTTTACAATCATTCGTTAATACACTACTGTATTAAACGGTAGAACTGTAAATCTTTCTTCAAGCTTTCGAATTCTTTTAATTAGTTGGATGTAGTTGGAACTGATTAGTTGGAATCCAGAGGGCTGAGTATTGGAAAGAGTTTTCGTTGCTGCAATAGTCGAGCTGTTGGGCCTTTCTCGAAAACAATTAGATCGTTCGCATTGAAGATTCTCTGAAATTTAATTCACGCAAGAAAACAAGAAAGACGAAACTAAAAATTTCTTCCAGCCACTATCGATATTGCGCTTTATTAATAATATGGATTTGAAAAAAATGTTTCTACCGTTGGCTGTAAACATATCGCCAGTTCCTCGCAGGTACTTATTTCGGAATTAAACCGCGGCCATAGAATACGAATGGTAGCGAAATGGTAGTGAAAAAAGGCAGGCACAAAGCGGGATTATTCTGTTTTGACATGTACACAGTTGGTGGTACCGCGTTCCACGAGCACAATCAGGAAAATCCGGCATCTGTTACTTACCATGGCTCCTTTTCCCTCTAGTGAGAACCTTTTTCTATCGGAGAATCGAGATCCTCGTAACTCACGGTAGACAGTTTTCGAAAGGGTTTCCTGCGGGTACGAGTGGTCTTTGGAGAGAGGAGCCGTGGACAGAAGAAAGGGTGAAGGAAGGGTGGTCGCGTGCCCGCATCACCTGCAGCATGCAAAAATCTCCGGAAAACCCGGAAAAAAGCCTCGGCCGGCCACGCAGCTGCCCGAATCGTCTGGATGTCTTATTCAAATAACTCCGCGTCGGATGGCTGGATATGAGAGGAAGGCAGGCGACGCCGAAAAGGGATGATTCCACGTTTTCAGATGCTGTTTTCACGTGGTCAGGTCGAATCGTGAAAGGGTTGAAGGCTCGAATGGCAGCATTATTGACGATCATACCTTATCCACGTTCGAGAAAAGGCTCGTAGGTGTGGAAGCAAATTCACGTATAGGTGCTCGCATCTGCCGCGATCGTTACTTTTCGAATTTTTCTCTTTGGTAGTATCGATTGTGGTGGCCAACGTTTCCTCTCTTTGTACGAGCCTGTGCGTATACAGACGCGTATCGAGGGCCCGCGATGCCCCGCGGTTTGTTTGTGGATGACCTCTAGCCTCGATCATCGAACGCTAAACTCGGCAGGCTCGTTTAATCTTCCTTCGTCCTGCCCGCCGTGGAGTTCGTCCGTATGATCGCGGATGCGCGCGAACCTTGATGAATTTTTTTCGAAAATTTATGGACTGACTGTGCCAGATATGCAATTTATGTAGCTATTATTAACCGTCTGAAACAAGCTAAAGTGTCGGGCATCATTGTAGTACTCGGGCTATAATTCAGGTGGTTTTAATCTTTGTTTATATATCCTTGCAAATAAATCCAATTCGCATGGTGTTGATACAGAAGCATTTTAAAGACCTTGCGCTGTCACGAAGCCTTTATCGTGGAAACTAGCTACCGAATTGCTATGAATAACGCCTTAAATACATTATTCGTTCTTCAATATCTCTGACGTATCTTTATTTGTTTATCAGGATATGATAATAATAATATAAGAAATAGGAATATCGTTAGGTTCACGTTATTATTATCTATCCCCACGAATTATACTAAAGCAGTAAATCAATAATTGTCTTGCATACATCTATTCGAGTCGTTTGAAGTTTCTGCAGAATTTCGCTTTGCATCTTTGTCCCCAGTAATGTCAGCAAATTTCCTATGAACACTCAACCTATTTTATATTTCTGTAACGTGCGTAACGTCCATCTAGGAATGTTGAAAGATTAACATTTATTTCATGTGGGCCTCGCCGTGAAGTCTCCATACGCTGCAAAAGATTTTCATAAAAACGTAGAAATTAGTTACGATACTGAGCACGTGTACAAGTATGCACAGAGCCAGGTAAGGTGGTCGAAGGTACAAGAGCACGTGCGGGGGTGGCCAGGTGTGAACTCCCGCATAAGTGATTGCCAGGAAAACGAGGGTGGGTAGAAAGAAAAAACGTTCCGGTATACAGTTGGACGTTGGCATAACTGTGGTCAGTGATAAAGGCAGATCAAACAAACTAAAATGCGACTAATCTTTCGATAATCGAGAATTTACTGAGCTTACAGCTAAACCGATATCTAGCTGTTCCACCCCCGAAAGGATGCCAAATATTCTAGTGCGTCGCGTAAAGCACTGCATTTGTAATTAGAACATGTACCTATAAGTGTGGTATTTATACGTGTATATAAATTATATAAAATTAAGGTAATATATTACAGTTGGACAGGGTGTATTTATAACGTTCATGCGAACGGCTTCAAGCATTTAGGGATGGACCCTCTTTTAATGCACGTCATGTTGTGACATCTATATGCAGACGTCAATTATTACAATAATGTACGTTTTAGTACAACAGCAGTAAATTGGTAAGATTGCAACGAATGTTCGATACCACTGCATAAATTCTTCTGCAGAAATAAACTTGAATCCCTCTCAGCAGATACACTTCACGTTTCGAAGTAAAAATATAATGTTATATAAACGCAGACACGGCAATGCTATATTAAAGTGTTGTAATAAAAGTACAAAACAACAATGGACTGATAAGTAGGTGCATCGGCCAGTAAGGGAACTGTAATGGTTAAATGAGCATGACCCTCAAGGATGGATCGGTCGGAGGTCCAATTCTTTGTCTTCCAAGATCATCGGATATCGCGCCACCGCAATTTTACCTGCTGGAAAGTTTGGGAAAGGAAGTTGCCAAGAATTAACGGAAATCAAGGATTAATACGAAAAATTCTTAAAACATTCTCTAAAACGAAAGAAATTTCTACATATGAATCTTCAATTTATAAAAATAGACGACACCTGGAAATGCAATTAAAATAAGTATCGCCAATAAGATTGTGAACTGTGTTAAACAAAAAATCATTCTGCTATTATTTCGCATTTTCCGTATAAATGTTTAGCCTTAGGATAGAATTGCACCGTTTGCAATAGAAGAAACACAGTCTCTTCTACGTAGTTCCGTTACAAGGGCGGAACCACGACTATCATCGTCGATCAAAGGGTGTTAGCAGCGATTAGAGGGGGTGTATGCATCGACATTATCTTTGACGGGGTTGTTGAGCGACTGGTCGGTGGTAGACTATCGATCGTGCACGAGGATAAATACTCACATATCGTGGGATAAGCAACCACCTGCAGGGGGGCAGGTGATGTCAGACATAATCAGAACCGGGCACCAATCTGCGCCACCCTCTTTACGTCCGCCGACATTTGTTTCTTTCGTGTATCGCAACGTGCAACGCTGACTCATGGAACGTAAAAGTACATACGTGGCCAGATACGATTACGATAACGGTAGCGAAACGAGTTCGTAAGTAAAAATCTGCACGAACTCGCATGTTACATTTTATGCCCCACCTTTCGCCTAAAATGTTAGGACTGTGTTTGCACTTCAAGGTTGGATACGCTTGGCGTCATTTTTATCCAATGCGTTTTTTGTACGGACACACCTGTGCACGTGTGGGGCTACATTTGTTTAGAATTATGGTTCTCGCTAATTCGAACAATTTGGCAGCTGCCTGTGCATTGACGAAAATGAACTGTAAACTCGCGCACCAGGAATTATGTGCATGCAAGGTAGTTATTTCGATGTAGGTGGTTTGTATATTTGTCTTACAATTAAACGCTGTCTGATTATTGTACATACCCACAATGGAGCATCGAGTATCAGAAGATCAACTAACGAAACGATTGATTATTAGAATATTGATTAAACGAAAATTCGATACATATTATTAATGCAATCGCTTTGTGTTCATCCCGTACAATAATTCCTCGCTGCCTTTACTGCAGTGGAATTTTATATGCACCCCTATTATCCCACTATACCTATAAGCCTGCTTGTCCCCCGACAGGTTTATGTAAACGGAGTTCTACTGTCATATAATAGAAAGTAATCTCAGAAATGAAGCCGCGATATCAATAATTTTGTAACCATCGGTAAATGAAATCTTAATTTATTGCGTGACAGATATAAATATATCTATATTCTTATTACTACAAACAAATTGAGCTAGGTTTGCGTCCCAGCTGTAAAACTGTAAGTACGCTCGGCAGTAGTTCAAATAACCAGTAAAAGTACACTTATTCAGACCGTAACTAAAATTTCGTTTCAATAAATAGTGTTTCTACTGTGCCTAAAAGTTCCTTAACACGTCTAGCACCAGTCCAATGAAAACTAATTATAAAACCAGAAAAAAATCATCCTCAAATATACCTCAGCAAAACAGTATTTAATAATGTTCGCTAGGATTCCAGATAAAATAAACTTCCCGATGTTCCACTGTTAAAACACCGCTACATCGCAACTGGACTGCACATATATACATATACATATATGTATGCATATATGAGAAATAAGGGAATCCACGAGGAGAGCAGACTAACGCTAGACGCCGCTAGACCGGTCTTCGATAAAAAACCTAGCGGACACTTGAACACCACTTGCTGTGCATGCTTCAGCAGTTGTTGGGTGTCACGTTCACTAGGTTAGTACTGCCGATCGATGCAGCCGGGAATCTCTTTAACGTTATTCCTTCCTCCTTTTCCATCTCGTCCTGTTTCTTCATTTTGATCATGCGGGTTTGCCGCCCGCGTATACATGCACAATACACATGCGCATGTATACATACGTCGCATCTATACGCAACTCGTACCCACTGGCCTACACCAGCGTGCTGGCCTGGCAACCTGCATCGATTCCTCCTCTCTTCCACTCATCCTTCGTCCTCCTGGCCAGCTATAAACGCAGGTTGTACCCGCTGCGACGGCGCATCCTTCGGTCTACCCAAGATCATTGTCCTTTAATCCTTTGATCCTTTGATCCCAGCGGACCGAACGCGTCACCCGAGGATGCGTTTAAAATGACGAGAAATAGGCGGGGACCTACGTAGCCCTGGCACGTGCTCCGGCGTTCCTCATTTCGAAACGAACTATTCTTTACGGCAAAGACAATGGAACCGATCGCTATCTGTCTAACGTTGGTTTTAACTTCGAGAGGCGTCTGACAAAGGACGGACTGAAGTACAATGGGGTTCTTGCGTTTTGTCGATCCCCGTGATATCTGGAGCACGGTAGCCAGTAGGAAATTACGAGGAGGCATGTCGTGTAAAACAATGGCGGGACATTCAACATATTTTTTTCGTCTTTCCTTGCTTCCGTTGCAGCGTATTTTGCTTCGATACGCATAAATAGGGTATTTAAAAGAGGACAGCAGGTAACGGTTGTAGGTAACGTAGGTATTGAGACAAGTGTTTCCGAACCAAATGTACACTTTTTTCGACGGTACCTGTACATGGGAGAAAGTTTCAGCCAATAGTATGTACGTACATTCCGTTAAGCAGGCTCACTGCATGCTTGTTCGAAAACGAAAAATGCAAACCTAACAGTGTGAGGCAGACGAAAGCTTCGTGAAAATGTATATTAGGCAAAATACAATTTTAGTTAATAATGCTATAGAGTTGAATTTGGCAAATTTAGTACAATTTGAGAGTAGGTGGTATGAACTCTCGAAAATCCTACATCCTTTTTTGTAACATATCCTTACTACTAAGGAGAAGCAAGAACATACTTGTTACGCAAGCTCCAATTATTCCAATTTTTTGTATAACGAATATGATCAATCGAATGTTCAAGGTAACCCCTGACATAATGTTCCCGTAACTTCTAACTTAACTTAACCAAGGTGCACACCGGTACACGGAAACTGTAGTCACCAAAGGGAACCATAAGAGTAATAACTGTAATAACTATCGCAGAAATAATAAAGGCGCCGCAAAATTGACATATTACTTTCCGTTCAATTAACATCCGTACCCCATAAACGGGCAGCTAATCTCAATACATCACAGCTCATTAAGATCGGCCGCGAAATTTCAATATGCATCCAGGAGGGAATAAACGCGTTATTCGAGCATCCATCAAGTCCACGGGCACGGGGCAGAGTAGGACGATGGTCACTAATATTCCAACTGGAATGATAATTTACTCAAGCCCTCCGTCAGGATGCGAAGCGAGGGAGAAAGAAAACGACCTGAAAGGCTCGTGTACACCTGTAATCTTCGAACGGATCTCTTTCGAGCCCGCGAATCCTCTTTTCGACCGTTATCGACGGGCATAAGCGGAGCCGGCGGGACGACACACAGGGGGAGACTAGTTAATGACGCGGCTACTTTATGCGACAGGTACGCGTGAGTTCTCTCTTTCTTCGTCTGATGATTTTTCGTGGTGGGTAGATGTGGGCATAGGGGCAGTCAGTCCAGACGAGCAGTCAAGCCGTCGAAGAAAGCAGCCAGCCAGTCAAGTTAGGCGCTATGGACGATCGTGTTCGAGCAGCCGAGTGACCCGACACCATGCGCCTACGGCAGGTGCTTGCCTCTTATACAGCCTTTCTCGCTGGTGTCGGCTTCTCTCGTACCTTTAATGCCGCCTTGGTAAGAGCCAGACCCAAAAGAATTACCCGGGCATCTGCCTCTCTCTTTAGACGGGCGCGCGAGTTCCGAGATCGTCTGTGAGACTCAAACGAGTGGGGGAGAGAATCGAGCCACGCGCCAACCATCCCCTCTACTCTTCTTCATTCGCGGTGCTTCTTCGCGTTTGCCGTGTGCCCTTTATTCACGGTGTGCATGTATATATGCCCGAGGTGCTGCATACATACTTACTGTACAGCTATGCGGACCTCAGCACCGTTCCAATACCACTTTCGATTAACTGAACTTTTGCTCTCCATTCATGCTGTTGGGGGAGGGTATCTAGTAATGATCGTACAGAGCACAGTTTTGTCAGGATAGAGTTATTTTTTTTGGGTGGACAAATTTGGCCGATTCTGAGCAACAATTCCGACGGCTGGTTTCGCGAATCGTTCAGAGAACACGTATTGAGAATATGCGGTTGACATGAATTTTAAAAAAGCGAGGTTGGGAGAAGCATATTTTTGCAGCCTGGAGGAAGTTTACGCGGTTGGGCGATTAACAATTTGCAATTGCTGTGTTTTAGTAGTTATGTACGATTATTTATAAGATTTTTCTACCTGATCATCCCCTTGTTGTTTGGGCTGCTTTTCGTTCTGCCAATCCTACACGTCTCTGGTATGTAACAAGATCGTTTTGACGTTTGGAGAACAAGGTGATTTTACGTATCCTTCTTTCAGCTAAATTCAATGGAGTGAATCGCAGTCTCTGCAATGTTGAAAAAATTTCAATTTTTGTAGGGTCACGAAATTAAACAGAAATTTAGAGTTTTTATGTGGGAAGATTTTAATGCAGAACAGAGTACAGTAATACCATACGCGAAGTAACTGGAAATAAAGTTGCAGATAGTATTTAAATTGCACCAGAGGAAATTCTTTGTCGATTATAAATTATCGGAATTTTATTTCTGTGCATCAACTTCAAGTTTTATAATAATACACTTGAACAGGTTTGAACGTCCTTTAAATATTCGTAAAGGCAAGTATAGATTCGAATATTGATGGCTGCGGGTTATTAACAGCTTAACGAGGAGTCTAACTGCGTCATTGTAGAACAAAACTTTTCCAGTTCACATTAGTGACCATCTGCGCGCGAGATCGTATCAGGTGAAAACTGTATTAAATTTCGAACTTAATCGACGACCTATATCTCACTAATTTAACATCGCCATATGCATACGTATACGAAACTGCATTTTCGTGCCCTGTGTTTATCATCGAATGGGTATCCTTGTTAAAAATATAAAAGCAGATACAAAAATTCGATAAACATTTCTCACGGCGACGTATCGTGCTATGCGGTCGTTTTTTCGAAAATATGGCTGTCAGTGCAATATTGAACGTCATACATGCGAAGCTTCATTAATCATATTAGTATAACGTCGCGCTTTCTTATCTGGTAAACGTTATCGTAACCGTCGTACATAGTTAATAAGAATTGCGCGACACTTAATTCACATTAAATACCGACGAAAGATGCAAAATATCTAATTAACTTTCCAATAGACCGTATCGTGATTTTTCATAGCGTCATTTAATATAGTTCATAGAACATTTTAATATCAACCGCTCGTTTATTTTAAGTTGTCGCACAGCTGAAACAGTTCGTCACAGGCACCATACTTTTCCATCTAGCAAATTCGTCCGTATTTAATAGTTTCCTGAAAGCTTAAACCATCCTTTCAAGCAGAACGCGACCAAGTTGACGCACCGAACGCGTCGCTAATTTCTCAGCACGATATAAGCGATGCCCAAAAATATTCCAGCAAGAAAAATGTTTAGGCATAATGAGAGCCCTAAGAAACGCCCACAAGGACGGCCAGAACTTGCCACCGAGCAGGCTGTTCCGCTTCCGTTTCCACGGCGGAAGCGTCTCTGACGTTGCCACGTACATATCTCGAGTTCCTCCTCCTGTTTCGGCGTTTCCTTCATCTGGTTTCACCGATCCTCAAGCAGCGGCGTTTCGCGACGAAAAGGACGTGTAGTGGCTGGCCACGTCAAAATCGGACAGAGGCACCGACAAAAAGCACGGCCACCGAGCACAATGCACGCCCACCCCGGCATTATTTTCAATTCCATGCATTGAAGCATTGAACCGCCTCCGGAATCGCTATTCCTGCGCCTCGAATCAGCTTTTATTATAACCGTGCGCGAGCGTGTACGTGCCTGTGCGTGTTCGTGCGTTCGTGAAATCGTATGTGAGCGCGCGCATAGAGTCTTGCCGTTATTATTCGCATTGATAAATGATCGCTGCCGTGTCATGGCGAACAATACCGCAGAAAACGCCCTACACCGCCGACGCTACAATCAGCCGGATATGAACGACGCCACTCGGCCCGTCCGCTTCTCGAAGCCCTTTTAACTTACTTAGTTTGTACGGTTTCTCGGCCGATTGCGAATTCACTGGGATGCTTTGTCTTCCGAACGTTCTTTCCTCGCCGCTCATTCAGGGCCCGCAGTTGCGCCGGTGTTCGAGGGATTTCTACGTCTGCATATGTATACGTGTATGTACTAGGTGGCATGCAGAGTGCGCAGGTGTTATAGTTATTTGAAGAATGTCGCGAAGATGTGAAATGTGTCTGTCGAATAGCTTTGTTCCTGAATAGAAATTGTATAATTTTAATGTTTACCCGATGATAAATTTTTGGATCTTTGTTAATTATCGGCGACCGGACACTTGCTCATGCTGTGTCATATGTTCTATGCAAAATTTTTTGTTTTTTTAAGGAGGAAACAGGAGGCGGTGCAGATTGTCTTGTCAGGGCAAAGTTCTCTAAAAAAAACCAGCTGATCTGTATAAAATAACGACGTAAGCACAACTCGATGTATCATAAGTAGATATGTATGGCAACAGAGATTGCGCAAGAAATTCGAATGCTCGTTGACATTCACGCATAGATCAAAAACATATCGGAACGAGCACGACAGTTTCTTTATAATTTATTGGAACATCCAGAAATATAACGCGTTTTCTGCCTGTTAGGTGCACTCGCGTACAATTTCACGTACACCTTGATCGCCGGGCATCTGGCGATATGCGAGCGCGATGCAGCACGCCCTTGCGGGCATAAATCAAGGATTAAAACGTCGCCGACGCGAAATTTCTTCGGGGACTGATTGCAAATAAATTTTCCGTCCACTTAATCTTCCGCTCGTGCTGCGAAACAGCGAGATGAATGTTAAACAGTTTTATCGCGAAAGTGAAGGATAGAGACGGTGGGTAATCGTTTAATAAGGTGATAATGTGCGCTTGCGTGGCGCATCGTGGCTGCAAGATCTACGATGAAGGGTGACCTTGAAATTCAAAGTGCGCCCCGTCTTAGTTAGCTCCAAGTACGTAGTGAAAGAGGGACTTGGTATTGCTACAGTTCGAGGCCGTTTCATGGCTTCCTCCTACTAACCTATTAACTTACATCCATTGGACTGATAGCAAGAGATTGTGGAAGACATATACGGGGAATACGAAGTACGAACTAAAAGTCGAAAGTTAAGATTTTGAAATGAAAACAAAAGATTGAAAATTTATGAAAATTTACTCAAAGATTTAGTTAAACATTTTAACTGCAACGTTGTTATCAATGCTACGGAATGGTATCTGAGAAGATCGAAATCAATAATCCGTACTGGCACCGCGAATATTGTAAATAGGCTAGATGAATTCTTATCGAAGAACAACGCGGGCTCGTTCGTTTTAATTGGGGTTAAATGAATTATCGTGTCGAGAGAGTTGTTAAAAGGGAAATGAAACGTACACGGTTCGAGGCTCGTCGCGTTGCACTGAGTCACCTGGCCCGCAACAAACCAGTTTATAGAATATTCTGCATGAACAGAAGATCGATTACTTTGCATATAAGAACAGATTACACTTATTTTCGCATGGTTAACCTTTAATTACTAACACGGTGGGCTTCGCGGTGATATACGTGCATCTAGTACACCGAATGCTGTTATTTCGTAATGGTTCAATTTTGTACCTTCGTTTTTGACCGAACCGTTTAACACGTTGGCCTTATCTTACTGAACACTTTCAACTTCGCGTTCATTCATCTTCGAATGCGTGCACGAGTGGGTTTTAGTGGCGAAGACAAATGCGATTGCAGATGTAAGAGATGACTGAGAATAGGCGGGGCATAATGTATTATAAATTTGTACGATAACGTGTACGGAATTTACTTGGTCGAGCATCATCAAACAATACAGGACGAGTCAGCTAACTCTACCACCTGGAATCACTCATATCCTACTGTTTAGCGAATATCTTCACCTTCATTTTTCATAAATGAAATGTACAACCTTTGATCCTGCATTTTGGCAGAGAATTCAACGTTGAATATATGTATAATATTACATACGTATATATATAAAACCGAGATTTTATATGAATAAGTGCATACATCGAGTAATAGTGGTACAACATCGATGAACAGAAGCATGGTGGAAAATGAAACTGCTAATCCGGCGTTCTACATTATAGATAATCACAGCAGCGAAATGCGAGAACGATAATTACGCCAAGCTCGGTGTGTCGTAAACTCTCATTAATTCAATTAGCCGAAGCTCTAACCCATCCTTGATGTCCAAATTGGATGGTGTCTGGACACGGCAGGACATCACGGGGGCCCCATGGTCACTCCCAATTCCTCGTTTCATCGCAAACGTAGGAGGGAGATCATAGGTGTAAAGAATAGGGTTTATTGTCGGCCACACGAAAGCCGACTTTTACAGTGACTGACGGAAGTCTGTAAAACAGAATAGTTTTTGGCGGCATTCCAATAACGTCAGCGTCGGGATGTGTTGTAAAATGTAAATGTTAGTGCCTTTACTCGAAGTTTCGACGATAATTGCCACCAGTCGAAGATTTCCGTGACGTAGCGCCAGGTAAATTTTTAATATCGAGCTATGATAACCGGCTCCTGGATTGTATTATATTTAATTGTTAGATGATGGTATTCAAGAAGCGGATTTCGAACATAAATTGGCATATAGCATGCGTAAATTGTCCAATTTTATTAACCTGCTGGAAAATACAGCTTACGTGTCAATGAATATTTTAAAGTTTATTTCCAATATTTGATTATCGGTATGCGCATTGTTAGTTTTAATATTTAAATATAATGCAACACAGTTTGTAATTGGGGGAAGAAGGAAGTGTGCCGAATATTTGATTATTTCAGTGCTGTGTTATTGTTATAATACTTCAGTAATTTATTGCTTTATTGTTAAATGACAGTTTAAATGTTCCTTAAAATATCAGAGCATTGCAATTTATTTAAATCGCAATGTAACTAATTTTTCCACTTTTTTTACGAAATGTACATTTCTTTGCTATAATTCAAACGAATTATAGATGCCTATTATTTCATGCTTTAACAGATATGTGAGCTGAGTCAATTTGTACAAAAAATGAAGAATACAAAACCCAATAAAGAAAGATTAATTCCTCTCAAGTTACAAGATTTCTATCACAATTAACGAAAGTTGCATTTAAGAAAATGGAACATATTTCTTGAAAAATTAAGAACGGCACATCTGAAAAACAAACACTGTTAAGTTGCTGCCAGCAGTAATTTTCCAACCAGTGAATATAAAAGTCACAGGAAGCGTGTAATTGTCGCGTGTACCTGTTTAATTAGGTGGAATTAAAATCTTTAAACGGGCTTCCTGAAATTGTGCATGAAGCAGCAGGGAAGTGTTCCCTCGTATTATTACAAGCGAACACGAGTTTCGTTGTAGAAAATATTACGAAGAAGATATTTGAATCCGGTCGTCCGAATATAATAACCGCCACTGTACTCCCTGAGGTGAAGACATTAGTGGCTTACAGCTTTTAACGCGTTTTAATTGACACACTTTACGGAGCTTTGATTCCATTAAAACAATTCGGGTAGAAAAATGTAAAATTTAATTTGAATTCTCTTTTATCGTCCTAATTATATGGATGTATATATTTTTTTGTTGTTGTTCTTGATCACATTTATATATTATATATTATATATATATATATATTAATATATGTATATACATTTATGATCACATGCTTGTGTAAATGCAGTACTCCTGCTACTGTGGTAATTATCAAATTACGGTTGCAAACATGCTTTATACAGGCAGAAAATAATCCTAACAGCGAGGGTCGCATTAGATTATAAATCAGTATGCGGGTATTTATTTTTTTATTTACTTTACGCATCCGCAATTAAAATATAAATCTCTTGTACCACGAATCTGCTTGTTTGTACTACATATTAATGAACAACTTTTGCAGACCCTCTACATTACAGATGAGGTATGTAGGCATTAGTAAGATTTCCCGGAATTATATCATAAAATATATACAATTACACACTTTCCCAAACACATTAATGATCTCCCCATATTAAGCTGGAAAAAACAGCCTTTGACTAAATTACAATATCTAAAATTCTACTTAATGTCGCGCTATCTGTTTGTCGGCGTAAATAATAAAGTCAAAGTGTCTTCTATTTGCATAACATATTTGAGCCTCTATATGAGCATGTCACGTGTCATTTTATTATTTCCATTAATAGGCAACGAAGTACGGCTGGTCTGCTGCCATCTGAGTATTCGTCGTATTAATGGCATGTCCATCGAAAGGTATTCCGGGCGGAGATTTCAAAGTGGAATAACAAAACATCGAAAGCATCACCTGGAGTGTATCGTTATTACCAAATTTCGCTGGATATTACAAAACACATCTGACTGTACGTCAGATGGCTCGTGTTAATTAAGCCACCGTTATGAAAAACGGTTGCAAAGAATGGCGATCCGTCGCCTCTGGCAAAACGCCGCCTTGGAACACAGGGTGGAACGATAGAATACCATGATTTATTTCACCACCGCGTGTAAGCCACTGCTTTCTGTCGACGTTACTTTAATCTGCATTAACGAGAACCACCGCATAATTTTCAGTAATATCCAAAATGGTTCAACCCTTTACGATGCAATATTACAAGGTATCCCTGTTTCAGGTTTGGGCAGTAATTAAATTATATGAAGCAATATTGTTTAATTACAAGGAAGGCTAAGGGGGAGCACCTACTATACAATTACCAGGGTACGTTGCTCGTTACTCTTCCATAATTGTTTTATCATAAGACTTTCGGTTTTGATAAGAACTGATATATCAGGATATACTGATAACATTAATTTTCGTCCGACATAGGCATACTTAAAAGACACGAAGCTGTAGAGAATTGGGGAACATCATTATTATAAAATAAGGGCAGAGCGGAAATTTTTCGTCGTTAAGTTCGATGAAGAAAGTAGTCGCAAAAAAAAAAAAAATAACTTTGGAAACATCAGACGAACGAAAGGATTCACCTACAGTCTTTATCGGTGACTTGTGCAAACCGGTACGTGAATATGAATTTACGATGAAAACTGTACAAAATTATATGGTATAATTCTGAAGAATGCCAATTTTCGAGCGTCTACTTTCATAAATTGAATATGAAATAGCAGTAAAGAAGAATAAGAACGAAAGTATCCCTCGATGCTATATTTACGCGTGACTGAATAATTAAGAAACATAAACCATTAAAGGCGTTTTCACCTAAGTTCAATGAACGTTAAAACATATTAAAATTTTACGGCTCGTTTTAGTAATGAATATGTACAGAGATATAAAGAATACGAAAGAAGTCAATAAAACGTATATGCACAGTAAATGTTGCGACACATAATAAATGTATTATATTTCGCATGGATTTCAAGAAGTATAAATAAATGGCACGCGTCAATGCAATTACTTGTAACAATAAATTCGTTCTTTACCATAATCCGAATCATAAGTAATACAGAATTATGCCGTCTTAAATATCATTTTCTTTCAAATGTACGTATGATCGATGTTGAACTAATGCATACATATTATGTATATATTACAACCACGAAAGTTCCACAAATATAAACAAGAAATCGATTATCCAAAACCCTCGTTCCAAATTACAACACTTACGCTAGAACTATCAGGCCAGCAAAAATGACTGGATTCAAATTTCTTGCCGTAAAATTATTAACATATAGGTGTTGGTGCAGCAATTTATGCTGACTCTCGACAACACAAAATGCCAACTATATCTATCTACTTAACATCCATTCAACCACCTTACGTACACGTGATGATCTGCCCAACGTGTACTTTCGAAACAGAACCAAAACCGATCGGCAGTTCTAGCGTTAATCTTCCACAAAAAAATGAAACAATCACTAAATCCCAGAACGCTTCAACGATCGACCACATCGCTTCGCCGAAAAGCGTGCGAAATAAAACCGTCCAGCGCAGCTCGTCCATTCGCGACAAATGCCCATTGTTACCCGCCCCGCGTCGATCGAAACGGTCCACCCCGAACGGGCCTAACATGCACCGGCCATCCGGCGCGATATTCACCGATATTCGAACGCGCCGCAGTTAATCGCCCCCGTCGAGTGGCATATAAAAGCCGATAATACGCACGATACACAGCCTCCGCGCGTAAGCGGTCGCTAAGTGGCTCGTTACGAAGGAAAGAAAATTGCCCTTGACAGTCGCAATTTAAGACGAAGAGGAAGAAGAAAAAAAAAAAAGGGACAATCGAAAGCAACCGCAACAGTTACATATACGACGGGCGCGTAGCGAAAAACTGTACCGTCGTAAGATCGCCGGAGGGCAACGGCGGTCGACGATGCCGCGGCGCCACGAAACGCGGGAAAGTACGATGACGGAGTTTCGCGTTAATGAGTGTTGGCGCGCGCCACGGTATCGGGCCTGGACGGTGGCGGACCGCGGGCAGGCGCACACGCGTCAAAAGAGGACAAGAGGGACGAAGAAGCGACGGAGCAACAAGCAGGACGGGGCGAACGTTCAGGCCGTCTCGTACGCGCATACGGAAAGAACGAAACGGCAGCTGCAGCTGCGCGCTGCCACGCGCCCTCCGCCGCACGACTCTCTTCGGATACGATTTTACAGGTCCGCTCCAGGACTTCGCGTCGTTTCTCTTCCTCTTTCCGTCCGCCTCGCCGCGAGTCTCGTCTCTTTCTTCAGGCGCCTCTCCGCCCCGCCGAATCCCGCACCGTTCCACTCTTCTTCCCTACACCGGTGCCTCTTTCTCCCCCCCTACTTTGTCCACAGAGGGACTTTTCTCCTCGTCTCGCGCGCGCCCGACGTCTTCGGTCGTCCTTGTCCCCGGGGCGCGGTGACACGCACGCACGCACACTTCTGCACGGTCGTGCGTCCAAGAGGACCACCGGACTCGTCACCTGCACCTTGGCAGACTCCCAACGGTCCTACGGCCACCGTCGACACCTTGCCTAACTTCTTCGTCCCCGGGGGTGGGGGGTTGCCGGCGAAATCCACAGATTGAAATCGATTCGTACGATAGCGGGCTTCCGATAACGCCACGGCGCACCGTGGACCCGCTCGATTACGAAGTGTCACGCCCCGATGTTCCCTTTCTATTTATTGGGAAATGATTTTTCGGAGAGGACTGTAAGTTAGACGAATGCTGTTCGCTACGGTAATTGAGACAGGTTGCACCGGCAGACGTCCGGATGTAGATTTCTGTCTGATAGGTAGAGAGGGTGGACGCCCCTGGGCGTTTGGTGTTTCGAATTTTTCGATCCTTTCGGGTGCTATTGACGCGACGCTACGCGACGGGGGATGCTTATCAGTAGAATATTAGGTGCACCAATAATTTTGGTATTTAATTGAGACACATTTCGAGACAATTTAGTGATACTGACGGTCTTCGGTTCTTTGTTAAGCTAATTGTTTCGGTTCTATAGAATGTAGAAAGGCTGACGGAAGTTGAGGGTGTTTGTTCCCGTGTTTTATTCCAATTAGTTAGGTCGGTTCAGATTGGAAATTTATTCCGACACTCACTCTCGTTGATAAGTAAATAAAGAAAAAAAAGTACACCCTTTAAATCTAAACCCGCTATAGCAACATATAGAAAGATTTATTTTTGTTTTGGATTAAGTGATTTTGTCGTTGTCGTCGATCGAATTATTGCATCGCTATTCCGTATGACGAAATTCTTATGTGACACTAATTTAATTTGCCTAAGAATGTTTTACTTTATCTCACAACTTCTTGTCAGCATAATTAACTTTCAAATATAATTGCTTTCACTGTATCCTATTTTCGAACGTTCCAGAAAAATATCGCAACAGATTTGGAAAACGCGAGGATAATTATTTTTACGAATAAATTATTTTACAACGTTTTGATAATATGCTATGCTAGTGAAATAATTAATGGTTTTATGCGCGCGGACTTATACGGAGTTTGGTTTACTGAAATAATAACTCCTCTCTCTTTTCTTCTATGTGTATCTTTATTAATAACATCTTATATGTCTCTGTACGAAAATAAAGCTGAAAATAATGCTGAAAAAATAGGTAATATGTAAGTAATAAAAATGTTTTACGCAGTGTTTCTAGATGTACATACCTGTCTGAATAATATTGTCACAGTTTCTAATAACGATATATACAAATACCAGATCAATATAATTTAATATTTCATAGCGTATCCCTTTTATCGTCATAATTTCAATTTATTGTTTATCACATTGCTTTATCTACTTATTATTTATTACACGGGTGGTATCTACAATTATGTATTTCTGTTTAATGTACATAGGCAAGTTTATATAAAATGCGGAAAGTCGAACAATTACTTCAGCAACAATATACAGTTTTATTCTGAATCGTTCACTGTGCCAGTGCTTTTATCTACCACCATAATTACTCCAACTTGTACGTCCGATTCTACTCGGGATCTTACTATCAGAGGTAGCAATTGAAAAGACAATTTAGTTAGAAATTCTACGGAATCCATGTACAATTTAACCTGAGCATAGAATGTTTCAAGACCTTTCTACCTGAGCTTATCGCAACGATGAATACTACAGCGAACCTTCGATGTTTCTTCAGACAGGGTAATATATATACTTCGCGACAAACGTTGCTCGGATAAGCCACGGTGAAGGTACATACATCGATCGGAACCAATCACCACGGAGGATGTAAATTAGATCATAGGGAGGGCATTATTACCACGCTGGTGTTGCGTACTTTTCGGGCCCACTCGAGACCGGGGCTCTGATGTAACGTGCGACAATAAACGAGCTCTTGAGGCAAAGACAGGTGCAGGTGCATCAGGCAAAGATGAATTCTGATGCACGATATTTCTTTCGCGCGTGCGTGCTCGATCGTGATCGAGCACGCGCCAGTGTTTCTTCTTTTCAAAAATGCGCGCTGCTATGTCAGCCTTCCAGGAAATGTATATGGACATAAACTGTTCACAAAATGTATGGTTCGTTGCGTGTGACGGTGATTCGTTTTAATAAAGTATATTCTTTTTTCACGACATTGGATATGGATGATCCGTTTCAGCATTTCAACAAATGAGAGTCATTAATTTCTGAAGGGAAACTAATTTTTCGGAGGATCACATCCTATCCATGTGAAATATAGATAAATGTGCAATATTTTGTTTATCAAAGTTCAGGCCAAAATGATTATTTCAAATCGATCTTTTCCCTTGCCTATTCTAGATATTAACTGTATCTCTGAGCAATTTTTGCAAAACTATTCGAATATTTTGAAATTGACATTTTACGTGCCACGAACCGTATAGAAAGTTAGTTATAAATGTCCTTCATTGTTCTTTCTATTTTTTGTCAAAGAAACAGCTTAATAGCTTTATTTTAGACGACTGCTACTGATGTCTTTGCCGAATGGCATTAATTTATGCATCTACGAACTTGAAATAACCCTATGAATGGACAGAGAATTTGATATATCTGCCGAAAACAGTCGGCCAAAAAGCGGTCCCAAATTCGTATTACGATATATTTTAAAGACATGGACTAAAAAAAGTTGCCGATGCCCTGAAATTTCCATGATGCAGGTAGGCCAAGCGTGTACCGAGGATATCGATAATTTAAGCACACTAGTCATTCTTGCTGCAAGCTATAATAACTACCATCCCGATCGATCTGATCGTAAACAGTTGTCCTTAAACGTTTAGTCACAAATAGGGCCATAGGCGAACGCCTGAATGCCTATACTTTCAGTACATTCAAATCGAAGCGTATTCGTGAACGTAACGTCCCGGCTCGGCAGCTGCCCGTCGTAATTGGTACCCTTGGAGGCCCGCATCTTCAAAGTGTCGACATGTATTCTGCATCGAAAATAAGAAAGCAATAAAAAATAAAGAAACGAACGTGGGCACGCGTCCTGCTCTATCTTGGCCAATTAAGGTTCGTGAAAAATCTGGAGACACAAAGCCGCGCGTGGTATGCTTTTTTTTCTCTCGTCCTCTGACACAACTCTCATTGCTGATTGCATCGAATCTGTGCAGGATTCACGACCGTATCGCGAAATTCTTACGTGCAATTGCGCCCGTTTATACTGTGAATAATGAGCCACGTGGAACAAGTATATACCCGATGTGAACATTAAGAAAATAATTGGAAAGGCCAAGATGCACTTAGGGGCGGTTTTTGCACGTCCGAAGCTGTATTAAATTGCGCCTGCTTTAAACATCGAATTTCTTTTCGCTCGAATGGATTCTGGAATTACAAGAGTTACTGGTTCCTTCGGCTGGCAAATGGAAAGCGAAAGCAACGTAATTAATGTGCGCGAAATTTTGCACGATAATGTGCGTCGCGTGTACGCCTCGTATAATTTGGCAACTTTTCAAAGTAGGTGCACGATAATGATTTCACGTCCAATTTTAATATTAAAATATACGTTCAATATTTCGTGGTTCGAATAAAAAACACTGGGGACTAACCAGGTATTAAGTAAGATGAAGTGCTATTCGGTTGAAATAAAAAACGGAGTAATGAAATGTTGTTGATTATCGTTGCATTAGTCCGGATGGGTCTATCGATCTCGGCATCACGACATCGCTTTCCCCAACCTTGAAAACCCTTTTTCTGCTTCGCGAGTAAATTTCGAGCGAGATCCACCTGCCGTTTTGTTTCCAACCGGGTTTCTTGCGTCTCCGTACTTACGATTCTGTCTCTGTCTCGCCTTAAGCACGAATTCTTTCTTTGTACTTTTTCATACCGTCTGGATATTTATTAAGAAGGAATCGATGATTCGTTTCAACTAGATTTCTAATATTGAAGAATGTAAGGATGCGCGTATGTATGTATGTAACATAAACTTAAAAGTCTCGTCAATTGGTCATGAAATATTAACGGGTGTACTGATAGTTATAAGTTGTAATATAAGTAAATCTTGACAAAAATCAGCTGTGTCTAGCTTAGTTAGTAATTTTATAACATAACAATTGTACTGTCATGTTATTTGATAAATGTCATTACAATCATTCTTGCAATACAGCAAGTCCAGATATTTAAACGAACGAATGCTTCATATTCTGATACCATTAATATAATAACTCTATTGCTTGACAGATAAAGTTCAAAATAATTCGATATTCCTCATGAAAAGTAACCAAAGCAGTCGCCTCGCTATCGCTTCCAATTTCAATAAAGAAAAATAAGAGGGCCAATATATAGAGGGTGCAATACAAGTCCAGGGGGGAATAGAATATTTGCCGTTCGAAGGTGCTAAAATCGTCGATAATCTCGGTAAGTAACGAAGAAAATCCCCCAAGAGAATCCGCAAGGAAGGAAGCCGTGCCAGAAAGGGACAGTGGCGGCGTGGAAGGGAGGAACAGATAAGTGCGAATCGAGTTAAGTGAAAGGGAGCAACGAAAGTAGGAAAGGAACGAAAAGAGGAAGAGAAGACAAGAAGATTGTCAAGATAACGCCGCGCCGGTATAGTGCATCTCCCCGAGGTTCTTAGCGCCGGTACCTCGTTAATTACACCTCGACCGATCGTAATTATGCCCTGGCAGATAATGAGTCGATTACCAAAGATGGGGTCGAACGAAAAAAACGAACACTTTTGCGTCGCCGCTACCACTTCGTCATCCTTGACCAGCCGAAAAAAGCCGCACTTTTGTTTCAGAATACGATTTTAATAGTACTCTATTTGCATACGAAACTTATAAGGAAACATCATTTACCGCGGACGACCACTTATTTTAAAACAGTGTTCTATTTTATTTTGGCCGCGACACTTTTGCGCGCAGCCTCCCTTGTTCTTCGCCCGCGAATTTCTCACTGTACAGTTTCGTTCGGAACAGACGTTTCGGAGTACCTTAAGATTAATGCTGGAAATAAAGCTATTTGTCGGAGAAAATTTTGATAGGCCTTTATTATGTGCATACAAAGTGGAAATTATTGTTGAATGCGAGTCAGGATCGCGATTCCTGATAAATAGTGGCTCGTGTTGAGCGTGAAAACAATATTTTAACGAGTTTAACAAGCCGACGAAGAAATTGATTCGCGGGACTGAAAACGCGATTTAGAAATATGTAATTCGCTTAAATATGACCGTTTCGTACGTGGCATATTAATTTCACAGATAGGTCGACTAGGAAATTCGGAATTAATAATGCCAACATTACAGTCGAAATAATATTTCAAACTTGTACTTCTTACATAACATCTTGACAAATTGTTAGTATGGAACGAAATTATATTCTGCAGAAGTCAATACACATTGTCAATACTGTTGAGAAATTTGAAATATTGGCGATATACGTATATTAGCCATTCGAGGTCCCCTTAATAATTCTTTTCATCCCGTTGCAACAGAAAAAAGAACGATCGACTCAAAAAAATGTCGATCAACAAATGAGTGGCTTTAACGTTTGATTTATCACGCGTGGCATACATAATTTATTACCCCGGGCATGTGCGTGTCCATGTCCAGCCAGTACAATTCAATTGCATAAGTAGCACACCTTCGTTCGTCTGTAACTCAAATTCTTGCAAATTTCTTTTTCGTTAACTCGTGGCCAGCTGTTACTTCCCTCCGCGTACGAGACATTGATGCCTCTGTATATTTTATTATCGCCAGCCACGCATACTAGTCAAGTCATGAGAGAGGTATCGACAAAGAAGAGAGTTATTTAAGCGTTTTATTATCCCCGGTCGGGGGATCCAAGCGTCGCTGCGAAAGAATGGCGATGCGAGGTCGTAGGTCACCAGCAAAGCAAAGCGTTGGTCTGGTGTACGAGCGTCCTTGTACGAGGGGACCTTGACATCCCGTACCTGTTCAACCTTATGGGGCAGACGTCGTCATTTTGCAAAATGGAGATAATCTTACAATTTCTCTTCGTTTCAATTAAGCGTTTGTACGAATGTCCAATTGCACTTTCGTTTTTGTCGTTCAGCGGAATTTGCTCGGGTACATTTAATAACTAATCCCGCGGGGCTCATTGTTTTTTCATTCTTGTCGCGTGTCATTGTGGATTTCTCAGTATCTGGTTACTCTTGCGAGCACCCGAACGATTTACGAGTTGCTGAAATACGTGTTAACGTAAATTGTTTGCGGTGTCGGCAAGATTTATGTATCAGAATTAATCGTTGCTTTTGAATTATTATTATTGTGATCTTGCTTTGCACGATCTGCACGGAAAATATCGTTGTTTGTATTATATATTTTATTCTGTCATTTATGCGACAGCGGGGCACGTGTTCGTTCACACAGTTTTAAATCTTGCAGATAATGCCTCGCGTTTTCGCACTCCGGCAATTTAAGATGGAAATTCTGCGCGTGGAAAGAAAACCTCTTGCCTTACGTAGCAAACGCAATTATGTTTCTTTAAACGAACAAATTTGAACGAATTATTCTTAGTTGAATAAACACAGCCAACGTTTCACACCATTGTTTTGCATATTTTAAAGAAATAAGACACTATATTGCAGAAGTATTGCAGAGGTATCGCAGAACTATTGCAAGGAAATTAATGTCTGAATATCGACTGTTAAAATTGCTGACAATTTTGATAACAGTGTCTAAACAAAATAATACAGATTTCCTTGCACGGTTAAAATCACAATTTCAATAATATTATTATTATTCAATGAAGATCTCATTTTACATTACCAAAAATTATTATCTGTTCAATTGATTCCACTATCCTTATTTAAATATGAAATTGTTTCATACGCGTAAACATTGAACATAATAACAGGGTTAGAAACATTATGCTCAATCGTGTTACAAACGTCGTTTTACAAATTCTCTAAGCTAATACATTAGCAACCGCAAAATGCATTAACTAATTATCGCCCGGGCAGTAAGAGGAAGAATACGGATTGAGGAAAAAGGTTCGGGTGTCACCGAAGAAGGCAATGTCTCTCTTCAGTCTCGGTACCTGTAATTAAAGTTATCTGGACGTTATCCGGAACATCTGACATTTTTCGGTGAGCCCGTCAAAGGACCCGGGTCCGTTGACAATTTAGATAACGTTGTCAAAAAAAAAAAAAAACCATACAGATTCCCTTGTACGGTGGGTACAACCGAGATTTTTCTTCGGGGATCCCCTTCAGGCCGATGGCACTCGAAATCCGGGAAGTCGTAAAGCGACCAAACAGCCTTCGCTCGAAACTCAACAAATCTTTGCTGCGGTAAAATTCTGCAAGATCGATCGAGGGGGAAAAGGAAAAAGGGAATCCACTTGGCGGCAGCCTTATCTGATCGTGAATTTTTCAGCCGAACGTTTATTCCCTTATAAAATCTCGCGGCAGATTAAATATTTATCGTTGACGACGGTTATTACTATAGGTGGAATATAGTTGTGTTTGCTCCGAGAAGCAATTACGAATGAAAGGAATACCGTGATTATAATTAAGGGGAACGGGTGGACGATAATTTTGGATGCTGAATAATTAATTTCCCTTCTCCTTGGATTTTTTGCCGGTAGAATATATTTATTCCAAATTCTTTGTGCGTTTGAGATGAATGGCTTGATTTTAAGAACCTGCGGCTAGAGAAACATGAAAATAAAACGTCTATCCTTTTCGGCTTAGCAGTTTAGCTACTGTAAGCCACTGTAGTGGCTTTCGCGTACATTATCTTTCCACGTGTTCGTGTTGTCTCATTATGTTTTTTATCAAATTCTTTGCATGAAATTGCAAGAGAAAACTACAATATATTCATCTGTAATTGTATTTAAATATTAGGTACTGATATACAGCTCCGCGGAAAGTCCTGTCGTAGCTAAGAAGTTCAGAACAAATCCTGTTTGTGAATATATAATAACTCTCATACTAAAGAAAAATTAATTATGTAATGCATTCCTGTCGATTTATTGGTTGTTAAGATATATATGACCGAAGTATTTTCGATTATTTTAACTGATCTTGAATTATGATTTTATAAAATTACCGATCTGTCTACTATATCATTAATTCTGATAATATTATTAAAATATTCACTGATATTTCAATTGAACTTTACTTCCCATTAGAGACTTATTTATTTATTTAGCACGATCATTGAGTGCTTCACAGTTTTCTCAAGCGCTTAACATTAATTCCAATCAGAATTTACTTCGCTTCATACCCGAATGCATTCAATTCTCTAACGTCTTAAAATTAGGAAACGCCACGCGCACAAAATTCCATGGTGTTCCATACCATTGAAACCTACGAACATATAAAATTCAGCATCGAGCAAGACTCTTCACTAAAAATAACGACCGTCCCGTCCATCCAATTGTTCGATATTACTCAATGTATAACCGGTAACAAGCACAGCCATAGAAAAATATCATCCAATCTCTCAGACTTTCCTCGTTTCAATTGTTATCGCGTACATTGTCCGTATGCTGCTCTAGTCGTTCACTTTCACACAGTGTCGTTCCTGAAGCACCGGGTGAATGGTCATCGCTTGCGCTTTCCTAAGTGCGTGAAAAGGTCCAATAATAGGGGACAAACGATTTGGTCAGACATTCGAGGATCCGAATTGATACTTTTGTCCGGCACGAAGCATTCCTAACGAATACCAAGCGCAGGGCAGATCCTGCCAGATAGTCCTGGAAGCGTGTGCCGTCCTTCGAGGCATTGCCTTTGTTCGGTCACGTGAAAAATGACTCGGCGAATGATCCGCTACGGGAAAAAGAGTCTCGGAATTACGTGAAGGACAGGGAGGATGCCACGAGTCGTACGATAAATCTTGGCCCGCGTGAGCCGTGTGTAAGAGTCACCAGTCGATCGATCCTTGCCCGGTGACAAGAAGCTACGGATGTTTTTACACGGCCGACCAAAAGATAGGATTCGGTATTTTCCCCCTCGAGTATCCGCGTAACGATCCCTGGACGCGAAATTGAATTAAGATAATTTTGTACACACAGCCACTTAGAAACCGACTGTCCAAGGCGCAGCTGTGCCACGACGATGATTGCGGTTATCGACGATCGACGACGATTGTGCGACAGTTTCTATGAACGCGGGGGAAAATTGACGGGTGTCTCGAGCCTTTCTGTAGGGAGGCACTGTGTGAATTGGGGCATAGAGAGCAACAAGTATTTAGTTTAGAACCCGGAGAAATGGTATTAGTTGGGGAGAGTTTCATTTGCGGGCAGATGCAAGGGTTAGTTAAAAGGGCAAAGTGCAATTCTGGATTTTTGGTAGACTAGATAATTGATAGATAAGAGATAATATAAAACGTCAAATCAAAAGATGCGAATCTGGACAAATATACATAATTAATAAATAATCCATAAATACTTGTTAGCTTCATTAATTAATTCGAAGCATTATTTTATATTTACTTAGTAATATTTCATCACAAAATTATCCGATCATTTTATGCAAAATTGTAATAACAAGAAACTAGTCCTACATCTATTTATACAAATATATTTGTTTAAATATTCCTCGTGTTTTCACCATCTGTTACAGTTAACAGTAGGCAAATGTTTTGGCGATAAATATTTATAGACATTTTCCCTATCGCCTCATATGCACCTTCATTACCAGGCCGCTATATTGTTACGATTACGAAAGGGTATTTTCAAATATATGTTACAACGCAAATGGACAATAAATAGTCGAGTTTCCTTAATTGTGCTAGACAAACCGGATACTATTTCTAACCAACCCTACGTCTATAACGTAGCTAATTGATGACAACATACCCCACCTTAACTGTTCCTCACTTTTCTCTTCATTCAGCCCCGTGACAGGCATTATTACACAAATGATGCTTCCCTTGCCGACAAGGAAAATCCGAGCGAGTCATCCGATAAATCTTTCAGCACAAGGATCTCGTGTAGCCACCGCTGATCGATCCTTGCGCGACGACGTGCCACCGCAAACGACTTTACACTGGTATCTTCGGAGATGGTCAAAGATTGAAGATAAATTGTGGCCTCTCGTCACTGTAGTACAAGCATTTAAATAATAACGACGCTTGTAAAGGTACGTCGAAGGAAACTGGTAGACTGTAGCAGCAATTGGGGTGTTACAAATAGTAAATGTTACTATTGCGAACAAGTACTTTTTCGTGTGTACCAAATAAGATGGCCTATAAATTTGTTTACTTACGTACCTAATTTTCTTATGGCAAAGTCGCTGAACTTGTTAGGTGAGACTTTTAACAAACTATTGTCTAATTATATTTAGGAACTCTTACTTGTAATTCAATTGCACACGACCCAATTATTCATACGTGATATAATCCCGATGGCGTGTCCAATTATTCCCACGGAGATATTATACGAGTAATAGTCACGATTACAAAAAATAAAATAGTGGATGATTAAGAAAGGTCTGAAAACAGCATTGTTATTAATTTCTAACTTCGAAGTGGCGGTCACAACTACATTCGTCAATTTACTTTTACATGTGTAAGTGTAACAACCACTTACATAAGCATTGATGGTAGCTCAAAGAAAGGAATGTATTGATTAAGCGCCGTTAAAGTTGCGAAAACAGTTATAAATGAGACGTTAATTAACGAAATAAAGTAATCAGGGAACGTAGACAGAATTTAATGAAGTATCCTTTATTGAAAGACATAGGCTGGCTGATTTATTACACGTTCATAAAAATGTAGCATCAGGATGTCGTGTGCTTATATGGCAACGCGCGTGTTGCAGTTATGAAGTTATATAAGAAAATTACATACCTTGTTTAAAAGCTTAATATTCGATACAAAAAAAAAGGTGTATTTATGTATTTTACAATTTCTTTCACCGAATGCGGGTACGTATTGCGGTAGAAAACGAACAACGTTACGTCCAAACTCGACTTATGTAATTTCGATCGCTTCTTAACGCATCAAAATCAATGACTGACAAGAAACTACTTTCGTGTGAGCCAAGAAAGAATGCGAAGTCCATGTATCACGTTGTAGACATTATTAATGATTTAATAAATAAACCAATTATTCAAAATAAATCTGCCGCAATTGTTGTACCACGTATTAATTTAAGAAGTCATTACAGTAATTGTTTATAATATTCAGTTATTTTATATATAATATAATATAAAATAATAATAGAGAAGAGGTTTGTCAATAAAGAACTGGCATAAATATTTCTGTAAGTAGACTTACCTGATTAGCAACCCCTTCTGGGTTGACCTGATTACCTACGTGCACTAATCTTCTTTACATTTTCTATGAATTGACATTTTCACTTTAATTCGAGAGTAATTAATTTCTGGAGACTTCAATTACCCTATACAGTTCCTACGCGGGCACCAACAAGAAACACGGCATCGACTAATGATAATATCGAGTGTTAAAAATTTCGTTAAGCCATTTAATGCTGATTCTGGTCACAAAAAAAACCTACTGAAGATGCCCGACGCAATTCCGATCGCAAGGGTTTCCCGAAAAACGTTCATCAGTGATAAACTCGGCACGATGCGAAGCATGGAACGTTAACCCCATAGACAAAACGACGTGTTCAGGATCATTAATCAGTGTTGTGCACCGTTAGCAGCCGATGAAGTCGTAAACTCACGGTCGTCTTGCACTTTTTTGCGCTTAACCAGGCGTTGTGCCACCGCCTGAACAATCACGTTAACTCTGTCTCGAACGAGACACCCTGTGTCGAAATGTGCTCTTGTCGCTCTTGTGCCCCGTGTAGAATTCAAACATTCTTAGATTTAATTTTCATACGGAAATTATTGCCGTATACAGGGTGGGCCTAACGCAAACCTAACGTACAAAATTATGGGATTATACGTACCAAAGTTATAGGCAATCTTACTAATCTAAACTTGTATGAAAAATAGCATGCACATAGAAGAAATCAAATGCCATCACCCTGAAGGCTCTTCGAAGTCGAATTACCTACAATACAGATAATTATATGCAAGAAACGTGGTTCGATCCACTGCTAACGAAGATTGAGCAACATGCATTTAAAAATTCCGTTCAAAGATGAAATAAGTATATGTATACTACGTCGCCGCGATATCCTACGAAAAAAAAAAAATTGAGGACGGTAATGTCGCGTTTGAATTACCCGAATACCCGAGAAACATTTCCCTGCATTGCGTCACGAAAAACTGTCCGGGCAAATTGCCTCGTTCGAAACGGCGCCTATTGTTAGTCGCATAGTAGAACGTATACGCGTTTACCTGCCCGACGCGACAGTCTGCTAGTAGTTGCAATGTTGCACACGTGTCGTCGCGAATCGTGATGTGAAAAGGCAAGGCAAGACGCGCCGAGCCGCGCCGAGCCGCGCGAGGACGCGTTCCTTTTTTCCAACTTCGAAAGAGCTTTTTGCCGCGGCGGAGCCGCTGCATAATCGGCCGTTTGATTATAAATGAATTCCTCTTGACACGCCAATAAATTACCAAACTGTAGCTGCCGCAATAGCGAGGGGCCGGTATACGCAATGATAAATTATATTCGTGAAGCAGAATACGCACGCAAACCAGATTTACACCCTGTTCATTATTCAGGGGGCGAGAGATCTGTAGAATCTATTAAGCTGTGCGACGCGCGCATACTTTATGGTATAATTAAAGTCTCCTCGATGATTCGATACATGTATATCACACCTGCGAATTATTCTTTCCCGCGGATACCGAAAGGTGGCTGGATGATGGCGCGCGGTTATCGCAAATTTATCTCGGCGATTTATACCATCCGAAGGTGAACCTGTTGGAACAATGAGACGCGGGCACGGGCGCTAATACCGAGGCGGGTTGTATCCAGAGGTGCTTGTCGCATTCCATGAAACGATAAATTCATTCATGGGACCAGTTGTCATTGCTATGGAACGGTACCAATCCACGAGCCGCAAATTACGAACACTTTGCTCCCCTTGATCGTTCGCCGATTAACTTGATCGAAGGCTCGCCAAAACTGCTCGCTGTAGTCAAAATACGAAGTCGAATGTGGTTGCATGTGCGATCTTGCCTGTATTATTTGCAGGAGCCAGAGGACCGATTTAGGAGAAATATTGTACATTTGTTTATTAAAAATTATTTTCCGGTGAAAATATATTAGCTGGTTAAATATATTAGGCTAAATATATTAGACTATCAGCATTGGATTGAAATCGCTTACAATTGCAATTAAGTTATGTTTACGGTTTACTGTTAAATTGTACATTCTGTGACAACAGTCTGATAATCCGCACCCGCTCGTGTCAGGTGTGTACAATAGTAAAACATAAAGCAATGCTACTAATCAGAAAATATCTATCAAACGGAGAAATATCAGTTTCCATGGTGTCATCGAGAAGCACAGGATAACTAACTCAATACCACATAAAATATATAATTATTAAATTGAACCTATATTATTTAATAATAATTAGATTAAAAAGTTAATCGTATTGCATACGCATTGTTCTGCGTGACACTAGACGCACAAAGCAATAATATTAAAAATATCGTATAAATATACATCGTTTACAATAGCCGAAATCTTTGGTAAAGCAAAATTCTTTCCAATCTCGTGAGTTTCGCTAAGAATGCTGTACGGAAGAGGTTCGAACACCTGTACAATTACGATGCTTGTCTGTACATCGACCGGCAACGTAAATGATTCTTTCGGCTAATTAATTCGGCATCTGCGAGCTACAGTTTCCTGGAAAATATCGATGCGGATCGAACAAACTCGCAGAAATCTGTAATCCGTTCGCATGTAACGCGAGGGGAATAAAAGAACAATCCCTGGAATTCGACGGTATCACGAGGAATTCAGTGAACCTGCAACAGCATATGCTTTGGTACGTTGGTACCTCACCGATATCCGTACCTGCCAGCGTTCTGGGAGAGCATTCACGAAAGCGCCATATGTGTCGTCGATTAGGATATGGGTAGCAACCCCACATGGTCCTTCATGAACAAGGTGTATACACGCATAAATTCCCTTCCTCGACCCCCCTCCGCCCTAGGTCGAGTGCTACCTGTGCATTATTGTACGACATATGCCAGCCGGTAGTGGAATACCAACACGTGGAAATCGATATTCCCAAGGCAGACCTGTGCATTCGATACCCTCCCTTCCGTATCTTGCATATTTTGACTTATGACTTTAATTATTCTGTCGCTTCCATCAATTTTGTATGGTTTTGTATACTTCCACCAATATATACGGGATTGTCCGTTAGTGGACAATTTTGCCCACAATATCGATGAATATTTCTTTTTGGTGATAAACAGTAATAATGTAACCGGCGGAATAAACATTATTCTACGTAATATTTATTTTGAATGAATGGTGGCGAATGTTGGTTAAAGCGAGAAAGTGATCATAAATTTTTCTATAATGTCGTATACTTTTTTTTATTACTTTATTGGTAAGCGAGCGATGGGGAAATTGGGCCTATTCGGCAATCCATGGGCGTGTAATTAACTTCTACACAATTAGAGTTTATTACACCTACTTGACAAATTATATGGTAGGATAAAGTAATTTAGATATTTGGGTACCTACTCTAACAGGAATTCATAGGCCTTGTTTATGATGTTTATACACTTGTAATGTTTGTACACAGTTCTAATAGAGTGTTGACGAAATATAATTGTTCCATAACATCAGAGTGAAATGCATATTAATTGAAACCTAAATATGTACGTGCAAACTTTTATGGTGCAATTAGTTGGCGCAGTATCTTTCTTACGGCTTAATACGTTTTATGTTCTTAAAGGGCGCGGAGTTGTTTCCTGTGACAAATAAATAACATGTCCTGAACAATAATAAAGTGTTCATCGAAGTAAACATTTACGTTGACAACTATTGAAATTTATTAATATTGTAATACATAAACAATCTCTACTTCGAACAGCAAGCTTCATTTTCAGCGGAAGAAAGTTAACGCGTTATTTACGCATAAAAAAAGCATGAACATCGAAATTTACAAAACGTTTAATTTCAATTACTATGTCTTAAATGGCGAGCGTTTATCATGGCGTGCAACTATGGGGAAACGTTTCACAGCATCCATATCAAGGAGCTCGAATCACGTCGGTCCATTTTCGTGGAACTCATAATTTAGTTTCAGAGTATCTTGTTTAACAAGCTTTTTTGGTCCGTCAATTAGTCGGCGACGTTCTCATTAACGAGGACACAGAAAAACTGATTCTCATCGACCTCGAGAAGTCTCATTCTATCGCGAAAAAAATTCAGACTCGTAATAAGACCCTCTGGTAATAGCAACGATATCTAGTGTCAATCTTCTTTAACGCGAAATACGTTCTATATAATCATGGTTATTATTATTCTAACCTGTGCGCACAGCAACACAACAAATTTTAACAGTATAGCGTTAAACGATTCGCCCACCATAATGAAACATTGACAACTTTGGTCGTCGTGTATAGCGGTCTGATAATAATCTGATAATTGCTCGTAAATACAACGGATAATTCCGTAATGTAACGTAATTATAAAAATTAATATTTCAAGTTTAAGACACACTATAGTATTGGGTGTATATATAAAACAACAGATTAAAAAGTATATTATCCATTGTTTGTACACTTTCATAGTTATATAAGTAGCACGCATAACAGAATAATAATAATTATGATAAGCAATATCGATATGCCTATTGGAAACATTAACGACTCTTGCGTTCCTGGAATTTCTGCCTATCAAAGAAATGATATGACGGAATCGTTTGTGTGTGTATCTACTGCTGAATAAAATGAATGCAATAATTCTAACACAAACTAGTGCACCTTCGGGATACTACGAACAGAAGGTAGAAATGGGAAAAAAAGGAAAGCAAGCTATGCAGCTCATACTTCATCGGGCAAACTAGAAGGATTCTAATCTCTGTGATCAGTCATAACGATAATCGTAGGTTCTAGGATAATGCTCGGGGCAAAAAATCAAAATCATATCTAATATGAAGACAGAGAAGTAATGCAAGGGTTAAAGTAGAAAATTCAAGTTGGCCAGCCTGTAGCATCGTTTATCCCGCCACTCGGACTGGTAATTAATTTCACGATAATTAGCGGTGATGTGGCCAACTAGCCTGGCCGCCGTGGTCCAAGAATATAATTATGGAATAAATTCTTCAGTCAAAGGTTCAAGGTAATAAGGCCATTACCAACGTTCTGGAAAATATCCTTTTTCCATTCTTCCCCCTCTTCTTGTCCTCTTCTTTTTCTTCTCCTTCGTCTTCCCTTACTTAGAATTCTCTCTTATTCCAGAAAATAAAGCTAAAACTTTTTCTGGTGTACACACAACGTATAAACGACGTACACTCTAATTGCTACGTTTATTTAGCTTTATTTGATAGAATATTTATCCCATTTAATACAATTTTAGTTTCCGTTCATGCATCAATTAAACCATGGGAATAAACATGGAGATCAAACTTTTGTTCAATAAGTCATACATTATTTATTGTTCCTGAGCTCATTGTCTACAGTTCACGAATACAATAACTATAAAAGTTGTACGCGTATTAATCATTAGAAAATAAAGTATTTTGCGTTGCCCAAGAGATATGTACCTCTAATTAGCAATCGTAACGCATCAAGCACCATCCACCCCGAATTAACGGCCTTCTGAACGTTCAATTTTATACGCAACCCTTCAATTTCTCTACAACAGAACTGAACATGCGCGTTAATACCTTCATACTGTCAGCAACGAAAATTATTAGTTGGTGTAACGGGACCGCGAATGGGTATGCTCACAGGGGCGTTATGTTCCTTAAAACTGGTTGCCATACCAAGAGAAGCTCTACGAACGATTATAATGGCGATACCTGCAACTCTGCGGTCGAGAATTTGTCGCGCAGCGAGATTTCGTATGAACGATAGAAAGTTGAACAGACCCGTAAATCTTCAGCGTGACTACTGCGCCTTGCTGTTACGATCTTTGAGGAAGGAATTGAACGTGGGAGGAGGAAGGACGCCCAGCAAGAATACAGGACACTACCTGCTGATATTTGACTCGGTCCAAGACCAATGCTTAAACACGGCATTCTACTCTTTTTTTTACAATCTCTCTATGCCACCGACAATTTCTATTTGCGACAATTGAAGCAGCGAACCTTTGAGCTGCTCAAAGCGCTTCCGTTTCTCTGCGGTAATTAAAATATTCATCTAGAGGTACAGAGAGGTGTCGCGAAAGTGGGCTTAGGCAATGTATTTACTATTTATTTACGAACTGTAAAGTGTCCCAAATAATAATGAAAAAATTATTTGCCCATTGTGAATCGTTTCGGAGGAACAGTGGGCAACGATAATTCTGTTTTTTCGCCAAGCTCCCAGGAATATTAATGCTTTCAAACGTTCGCCTTGTCGGAATCCTTTCGCCGGAAAAAATTTACCGTGATAATACAATAATAGAAAGAAGCAATTTACTGCGTTTTACATGTGAAGGAACTTCGGTAACCCGACGATACCGCTATTTTTTAAGCCTCCCCGCTCTGTAGGGTGCTTCAATAAAAATATCCGGCAATCTTTTTTCTGCTACTTTTTTATTCTTCAGGGTAGAGCTATTCTTTAAGGGTTAATACATGTATCTATGCCCTTTTCTGCTCCTTATTTATCTTGAAAAACATATTAGAAATATTAATATTGTCGCAAACAAGAATTTTGCAACACATATTTTAACCCCACAGAGAGATCAAAATTTTATTAAACTAAAGATGATGAAAAGCCTATTTTTTTTTAGTAGAAACGTTTAGCGATTCTGTTGCACCATTTTACAAAGTACAGAAAAAACATTAAATTGTCTTAAACAGTATCTTCATATATATACTATAGTTTTCAAGATATGCACACAGGTAAACAAGAAAGTGCAGATTAACCATTGAAGGGTGTTTCCACCCTAAAGAAGTAAAACCTAGAAAAAAAATTACCTGATATTTTTATTGAGGACCCCTGCAACCTGCGAAGTTTGAAAAAAAAGAGCCGCAATCGCCAAGTTACCGCAGTTCCCTTACTAGTACGCATCTGCGGCGCATTTCCATAAAATAAGAAATGAGAGGAGGCAAACACATGTCAGTTCGATTGTGTCGTGAAAGGCATACGACGCGAACGTCTTATCACGCATTATCTGGCGTACACGCGTACCTGGATACAGCTTCGTTTAAAGAGTCAGAGTGTTCTTTATCTGTTGAAATCCAACATCAGACGACATTCGGGCGTCGGATATTTATCACAGACTCCACGCGCGCGCTTTGCTCTCAGGGAGAACGTCCAGTGGCCCTCGAGTGCCCCTTACGCGTCTCTTTTTCAACAGAGAAAAAGATAGACAGGCATAGACGGAAAGAGTAAGATAAGGAGAAGGAGATAGAGAAAAAAAAAGAGGGAGACAGAGCGCCGTTAAAGAAAAAAAAAAAGAAAGGAACAGGGCATATACCTGTTCCACGCGTGAGAGCGTACACGGACGTACACAAATGTAGGTCCACGCGCGTCCGTGCGCGCGCACATCCTCCCCGTGCATACTCCCCTTAAGCACGAGGCCAGGCAAGCACGCGTGCGCCCTAGTGTATGCACGCACGAACGTACGCGCACGCTTCGTACAGAGCGGATACCGTCTGCTTGGAGGGGAGATGGTGGATGGATGGGGGTCGGCGCGCGCCACGATTCGAGGGTGGGGAGAACGGCTCACGTCTTCCACCCCCTGCCCTCTTCTGCAGCACCGGTGTGCCCATAACGCTGCTGCCCCCAACTTCCCTACCTTCACTTGGGCCCACATATCCTCGCGTACCCCCTTACTCCACTCGCACGGCGTCCGCCGTCCTTCCAATGTAGCTTCTCTTCAGCCGCCACCCCCTCCTCCTGTTCCTCTTCTTACTTCGTCTTCTTCTTCGCATACATCTCCCTCTTCTTTCCGTATGCTTTCTCTCTTTTCGACTTGTCTTTTATGCCAGCACGCGTCTCTCTCGGTCAACTTGTTCGGTCTCTGGACCAGCTTTTCTTTCTCCCGGTAACTGTTCAAATTTCGATCCCTGAGACACCGGCCGGCCGGTGGGGATATGGACCCTTCTTGCGTGCGTGCCAGTGTCTCTCACGCGTGCACGAATTTTTGGGGTACGTTGCAAGGTGATTGCACGTCCGAAAACATGTGCGTGCATGAGGGTGATGTTCGCAGGTTGTGATGGGCTTCGATGGACCTGACACAATGTTGCTTGGTACTGTAATACCCGTGTCGTTTTTGTTATTACTTCAACGATTGCTGTGAAACTTGCGGCGCACCCCGTTTCAAACCGTCCGCTAAACAATCCTGCGTTTCCATTTTTTTTTTTATTTTGTATGACCACACTATTTCTGTGCTTTATTTGCTAATTGCATTGGGCGTTACGTCTGGAACGACACGTCGTATAAATGCAATAAGCAGTAGCAGATTTATTGGGCATTACATATATTAACAGGAACTTGGAATTAAATGAATAATAATAACATCTTAATAAAAAATAATTAATTTTCCGCTGTACAGTCGCCATTATTTTTGCATATATCATAAACAATATTTTAACGTATATTCGAACGCGTAGGGTAAAATAGACCCCGAGGCACTCTCAGCCACAACTTCCAATAAACGAGAGCCACAAGTTAAGTTATCTCGTCGATAACGTCGAGGGGTATCATCTTTAAATATCCAAATCAGCAAATAGATTCGAACCGGCACGCAAATGCACGAGGGCGATTCACGAAGATGAGAATCTCGGGCGTTATAGGGCCTCTGGATTTGTGGTGGTGGGGACGCACAGGGGTATGAGGCGCTGCAAACCAGCAGGGAGGGAGGCAGGGGGAGAAGATGGGGGTTTAGGGCCCGAGATCGAGTATGAGGCCCAGTGGAGGGGATAGGCGCGTGCCCGCCCTGGCTATATAAGGCCTCGAACCCTTCTTAGGAAGGCATTTCGGGAGCCAGGTCCGTACCGTCAGCATCGAGGGTGCGGTTCTAGTTTTCAACTTATTACTCACGTAATCATTCGTCTTGTTTCGGACGTTTTATTTCGGTTTTTTTTCTGTATTCGTTTCACTAGTCGCGTGTATTCGATCGAGGTGTTACGATACGAGAGGGGGATAGTTCGAAAGGGTTAAACTGTCGTAGTAACCAGTCGATTGTTTGATACTTTGAATACATCGAGGATCCTATTTCTCAAGGTCATCTGGCACGCGCTGCCACAGACTCCTGCTCACGTAGTGGGGGTATCCAATCAGTGATATGACCTTAGTGGCAACGGCGGAAAGAAACATATTACCCATCATGTTGAGCGTACAGCAACAACATCATCACCACAATCTTCACGGTTCTTCTACGGCCAGTGCGCAAACTCATCGCGGCAATGTGATCGTATCCACCAGCAGTATGCCGGCGAACGACATGAAGATCCAGCAACACGGTTGCAAACGGGCCAAGATCTACGGCCAGGCGACCGGGCCCTATGGCACGGTTCCTCATCAGCCAGCCTCGGTTGCCAGACGGAACGCCCGCGAAAGAAATCGTGTCAAGCAGGTGAACAATGGATTCGCCACCCTGAGGCAGCACATACCCCAAAGCGTGGCTCAAGCACTCGGTGGAAACACAGCCGGTACGCACGGTGGATCCAGAGCTGGTAGCAAAAAACTGTCAAAGGTCGAAACACTCAGGATGGCGGTCGAGTACATCAGGAGTCTGCAACGTCTTCTGGACGATCACGACAGTGGTTCGGATGTCACCAGTGTGTCGTCGCCAACGTCGTCACCACCCTCGTCGGCCTCTTCAGCTTCGTCCACGTGTGGATCCACCAACGGGCTCGGGATCGATTCCAGTCATCATTCCGCTGAGTTGAGACTTCGTGGGAATATTAACAACGATATTCGACAACACGCCAACGACCTACACCGGCATCAACATTTAAGACAAAATCCTAGCCCAAACTTCGTGCCAGCCTCCTGTTCCGAGGCATCGAGTTCACCAACGCCGAGTTTCGTTTCCGAAGCATCGTCAGCTGGCAGCCAAGGATACGGAACATCGGGTACCCTTTACACCGCGCATTCTGATGGTTACGATAATTACGAGCCAATGAGCCCTGAAGACGAAGAGCTATTGGACGTCATCTCATGGTGGCAACAGAGTCAATGAGAGAACCGGTGTTTACGTCGATTCCGATCGGGCCCTTTCTTCTCTCCAAAGGTTGGTGTTGTGATATTTTTCTCTTTTTAAAAATCACTGCTACTTTTATCCGAGTAGATCCAATCGAGCGAGGGATATTTAAAATTAAATCAGCACATAGTGTCATATAGAGCGTTAAAGTTAGTTCGATTTTTGGTAACGTTAATCCGCAAGGGTTGAATTATTTTTGTTTCGTTGCCGCGCAAACGCGCCACCTGTAGAATGAAATTCGATTACTCAAGCTATCAGTATTTATTTAAAAACATGAATTCTTTGTACCGAAAAGAAGGAAATGATTTACGAGGAGTTATTCTTACTACGAGCCTTTTGGATGTCGTTACGATCGTTTCGTTTCCTTTTTTAACATAAATCTGCCGGCTTGATATTTTCCACGAGAATAAGCACGGAAACGATTAAACGTTCTATGTTATCCAGTTGAATAGGAACGTTGCGTCACGATTCAGGACTTCTTCTTTTTTTTTTTCTTGAAAAATTTCTCACCTCCCTCGCTTCTCAACGATCGTAAATTTTACCCGTGAGGTAACATCCGCGTTACCGAGGAAGTTCAAAGAAATTTCCGACCAGATTTGTGACCTTGCCCCGTCACAATGGTGCGCGCGACCCCTCGCTGAAACTCCAGCCATTCAAATCGCAGACTCCATTCAGAGGGGCACCGAGTATACATTCGAGAAGCGACGCTTTTGTGCCCGATTTCTTTCACTGTGTACTAACACGCATGTCACGGTTCGTGTATGTGTGCCGGTCCTTCTACCGTATTTTTTTTTTTTCTTCCTTCCTCACCCTTCAACTTTTCGAGTCGTCCAATTCGTCTCCTCTGAAAATTCTGCCACCTTCTGCGAGAGCTTTACAATGCCCCGCTGGGTGTTCGAAAAATCATTTCTCGTGGTTTCGTCTCCTTTCAGGCGTTTTATGGCGGATCATGTTTGTCACCGAAAAATCGCTCAAGGATTGTTGTAATAATTTCTTCACAACGTATCGACATCAATAATTTCAATCGCAGTAAGAATAAACGTCGCGAGAGTGTAACATCATTTTTCTCAGACAATTGAATTGATCGTACTTCTATTGCAATTGTTGCGCGGTATATACCTGTGGATTGCTTTTAGCTGAGATTATGATATCGATCGATGCGAAAGGAAAAAAGAAAAGTATCGATCTACCGGGTTTGTTCGTACATTCGACTCTAATCTTGATGGACGTAACTTTTCCTGACGTTCCCTTCGAGGTTCTAACGTTTCCTCCAGCGGATTTTTCTCCCCCTCTGCACCCCTATCTTACTCCATTTTTCGGTTCGTTCATCTCTTCTCTCCATTTCTCTTTCGTTGGTCCTTCTCCCTTTGACAAGAGACGATTTCGTCTGCTGCGTTTAACTTGAATGCATCTTTCAGGATATTCCAGAGTCCCCCCTTTGTGGGTTTTTGAACCGGTACGCTATTCTTCCGTCTTTCTCTCTTTCTGCCTCCCCTCCTACCCTTTCGACCGTCTCCTTCGATTTCTTCTTTTTCGCTTCGCCCATGGAGAGCAAGTCCCTCCCAGTGAAACTGCCCTTACCTGAAATCATCCCCTACTTCTCGTACTTGTATACCTGTAGCGTCTCCTTACCGACCATCGGCAGTCCCAATTTCCCCCCAGAATAAATTTATAAACTGGCGACGCAGTTTCTTCGCTAATCTAAATGTCGTGGGGTAATTATTATCGTAGAATTATAATATTAAAAAACAGAGAGAAATAAATGCTGATAGTCCTTCAAGGAAATTTCCAGAGAGCAACACGGATGCTTGTATTAGAATAGAGAAATTGTAGGGAATTTATTCTAATCGCGATATTGTGCAATTATGGACTATGTATTAACGGAATATCTCTTTTGTCTTTACAGAAATGGCTAGCAAAAATACAGAACAGAGGTCGAGGTGAGGGCTGAAAGGAGTTGACGAGCAGCGGCTGTACCCCATACACTGTGATCTAGTCATATCAATGTTGTATAGTTGTAGTTTTATGAATCGACGAAATCGCATCGTTCTTTGCTATTAGATTAAGCACATCGAAGGTCGAGATACTTAATGATGCGATCGTCGAAGAAATTTCCTGTCACTGAACATGACTTGTACATACGAAACGGGTTTTCGGAAGTTTCTACTAAAATAGGGAATATGAAACGATGTCGTATCGACATTAAAGACAATCAAACGTTCGGGTATCCTTGAAGGATGCAGCATTCCAGAGTGCCTTACAAGAGTTGTTGATTTTTTCATTGAACGCTTAACAAAAATGTAAACACAACCTCACCGCAATCATAATTTACATTGGCGTAAATATTCGTTAATCTCGAGTTTCTTTTCTCCCCGCTTTTTCTCTATTATTCATAGGCGAAGATAACATTCCGTTGAAAAATGTCTTAACGTTACGAGCGTTAGTACTGAAAGAACTGATTTGTTGTAAATTTTATAGATGTTAAAAAAACGTTTAAAATATTAAAGGTTCCAATGGTGCTTCAATCCAGCATCGGAGAAGTAAAATATTTATGTTAATTCGAGCAATCATTTAGGAGACAATTCCACATGCCGAGCAAAAAGATTGTGGAGTGTCCAGATGTATTATAATGAGTTGTAATAATATTGTAAATGATGTGTACATTGAACGAAATCGAGGCAGATAAGTTACATTTCATTGGTGTTCATATTTGAACGAAAATGAACGAAATTTTATTACACAAGTGCCTTCTTGTAGATAGATGCTAGAAACATAATTCGTTAAATATATTGATCAACGTTATAAATAATATCGAACGACTTTTAATATTTCCATCTACCTCCCAATTCCCCGATACCTGAAACTATTTCTATATCTATCCCAAGATTAGATATAATAATAATATATTTAACATAAAATTTATCAGCTGCAGAATATATTCTACGTAAAGTTTACCAGCACTGACTTTTTTTGCTGCTTTTGGAAGCTTCAGTTTTTGCAGGCAAGTCTCGTCGAATATAATTTAGTACCTACATCGGGACGTGCTACCATAAACAAGCAGCGAAGCACGATGAAACAATAGGCAACTTTCTTAGCGGGGTGTGAAATTTTGCGATGATTTATTTCAGTCATGGTCGGTGGGAATTTTCACGAAATTTTAGTTACACCTGACTTCGTAGGAGAGTCAGGTACAACCGCGATTACTTGACGGACCGAAGCAGAATCCTTGAGGAATACTCATTGTTGTACGGTAACGGTACCTATCGCAGCCGATGCTTCTCGATTGTGGAATCGATCCTCTTCGTCTTCAATAAACGAATTGCAACGACTGGTGTCATTTCGAGTTCAGGTAGATTCGGGTTAGTAACCTGTCCTAACGGGTCGGATAGTCTTAGGTATAAATCCCTCGAACAGGTATCGATCGATCGTTCGAATCGTAAAGTTTTACTACGCGACAAATAGCATCTTCAGAATCGCAAAATGCTTAAATGTTTACGAAACTGCGTGTTCTTTCCAAGGTATGTCGATTAGATGTTCGAAACAGATACGAATCACCTGTATGTATGATTTCAAGAGTTTTATTTTAAGGAGATTCTGTGAATATCGCATTGAAGCAAAGTGATGTTACAATGATTTTTTGTTTGAATAATATTAAATAAATATTATCTGGGATAATATCGTTGGACGTTTAAAAAAAAGGGAAGTGGAGAATGGAATTGATCGGACACGATTTTCTGCACGAAGTACTATTAAATGGTACATGTTAAGGACAAATTCGTTCATAGAATAATCTACAAGTTGAATGATATTTATTGTAATCCTAATAATTCAGGGCAACGCGTAACCACAGTCGTTGGCTACTGAAAACTTTAGTCGCTACGGTAAGGAATGATATCACTGTGAGTTGTTCACCATTTTATCAGCATGTTTGACCACTCATAGTTTGTTGGACTGATAGGAAGAGTAAATTCAAGGCACAAATCGAGCATTGTCGTTGGACATAAAGACCTCTTTTTGTTTGCGTCATTATTGCGTAATTAGCGATTTTAACAGGGCAATGCAAAATATCATTCTGCAACATTTCGTAGGCAATAGAATCAAATTAATTTTATAGACTGTCTCACAGGAACTGTTGAACAGTATGCGAATACGGATGAACTGAACAAAAGAAGGCTACCGAAGTACAATTTAGTTTACTTATCAGTTTCATTCACAAAACGAGCACAATTTATTACTGTGTAATATGTATATAACTTACAGGTGTTTTAATAAAGTGCAATTGAGAAATTTATTTCAATTTATGTATACGATAGTGCGATAATTCTAAGATCAATTACTTCTCAAGAGAAAGAAAAGGAAGATTGTGATTTTCTATACATTATACGTAATGTTTTAACTCCACCCACTAGGCTAGGCAGGCCACGTGTCTTATAAGATATAACACGTTAGATTACTATTACCATGAACAAAAATATCAATTAAATGTGTCTCCCAGAATTTAATATTATATTTCAGACTGTACAACGCGTTCATGCAATCAATTCACTTATTAATCGAAATTTCTTCGATACAAACGTCGATCAGAGGTGGTGCTGACTTATGTATATTCGCGTTACGTTTAACCGCACATCGTTGCACGCTCATGTATTCAACCATGCACCGATTTCGGGTGATTTACGTCCTGCGGTTCTGAAAAGCGGAGGATAAGCAAAAGGAGACTTTCGACAGAAAAATTACTGTGATTCCGACCGGTTATTTACTCAAAAACCGCAAGGACATTGACAGGGATAATGGGAGAGAACTCCACCTTTCTGCACCGCACTTTTAAAGCATACTGTCGTGAAGAAAAACGTTCCAGGGGCGTATATCGTCCTGAGACTATGATTGTTAGTTGCATTTTGGAAAATCGTTCCGAGAAACGTTTTCGATTTACGAAAATGATCCGTTAACTGTTATTACAAGTCGTTACTTTGGAGATAATAACGCTTGGCTGAGTAAGTGACGTTTATTTTTCGTGAGATCCTATTAAATCCGATAGAAACGTCACCAAAGATTATGAACGACTGACTGTGAGTACAAAAAGCATTACTATATTCAATGATGGTTTTGTTTTTCGTGAATTGTGAATGATAAATGCTTTAGATTTACTGTGATTGAGTAAAGAAGTTAATTCACGGTTAGCTGGCTTTATATGACAAATTATACAGATTTACGTTCCCTAAGCTGGTGTTCCACTTTTAATGTTTATTAAGAAAATTGATAATTCAGAGTGGTGTTGGGGTTCCCGGTTCCCGAATACGTTAAATTTCACCGGAAATACAACTATGATAATATTAACAATAAAATAAACACCACATCAATTCTATATGGTACTTTGTATACGCTGGTTTAATTAATATCTGCTAAGACGCACGTGACCATTCATTTAAATAAATCACAATCTTTTTTTATACAATTTATATCCAGTTAATATATAACTACCAATTGTGAACACTTTGCTGCTCCCTGTAATAATATCCCCATGCAAGTATAATATACGAACCTCACAGTCCACGGTGGCCCAAAAAACGATATTTCTTGGCGAAAAATCAATCCTTTGGTTTCTATAAATGCCATTTTGTATAGACATAAAGGTAAGCATATCTACATTCTTACACCTGTAAGCACTTCACATTTCCAACAAGGGTTCGTTTTCTGAAAACAATATCCGATCCACGAATCACAATATTTCATCACAAAACAAAGCTTATATTGTTCAAGTAACAAATTCAGAGCCGCAAACGATTCCCTTAGATGTCTCTATCTTTTGCCCAATCGTATTGCAGTCGGGAAAGGAATGTTGCAAGTGTTCCTCGCCGAAACGACAATACAGATATTTGTTCTCGTGGAATGACGTGAAATGGCAGAATCCATCAAGCCTGGCACGGGCGTTATCGCGTTACCGCATTAGCCTGCGACGTAATGTAGGCACGCGTTACTTGGAAATCTTACGGCGAAGCGTTCGGTCAAGTAAATCCTCTTATCCGCATCGATGACGCCCGACCAGACAAGGAACACGAAGAGGAACGCAAAGAGTCGGAGACCACGAAGACGTACGCAGAACGATCGAATCGCGGACTGGCCTTACCGGTGCAACGAGTTAAAAGGACGAGGTTCTTCCTTGAGGGTACATTAACCATACGAATGCAGATCCGTCTAGCCAGTAAGGATCCTCGGAAAGAACAACCGACGACACTCGTTGTGCCTTGTTACTACCTCGTCGCTGTCCCCTTTTAAAGCCAGGTTAAATTGGATTTAAATTTTGAGATTTATAACGCGACCGTGAATGCTCTTCAGGGAACACTCACGGCGATTCTTTTAACCTTTTCGTTGAGCGTCGCGTACAAAGAATACGCTGCGACGATCCTGTTCCTTTCAATCTCGGCGGAAATTTATGGCGGAAGGGGTGTCGAAATTGCTGTGCTTCCGGTCCCGGGTTGCGACAATTATTTTCGTAAGAATCTCATTTTTCCAGTGAAATTAATTGCGTTTATTTTATTTTGTATCGACCGCATTGCACGATGATATAATTGAAATATGAAATAAGATTGTTCGAATTATTGCTACTATATGTATTGGGCATGTTGGTGACAAGCATTTCGACTGAGTAATGGTCATTACGTACTGTATACACAGTATAATATTACAATAATAAGTATATTAGACATAGTACTGTAATAAAGTAAAACTTCCTGATTGTAGATTTGATCCAATTAGAAATACGATTCGTTTGAAACTGCACGAAAGTATGAAATAATATCTGTAATCGAATATTATTATTTGTGAACAATTCCTAAGCTAAACTGTTTTATACAAATACCACGTATTCGAAGACATATCGTTTGTTTCCTTTTCAAGTAGACTTCACTACCGTTCGTCAATGAAGAGTAGAAGCATCACAATTTTCAATGGCCAATCTTCAAGGCGCCAGTCTCTAGTGGTACCCGTTCCCATTTTATCAACTTTATTCTTCGATACCAATTACGAAACATGTCGTGTCGTGGCGATGTATTTGCGTTAGGGGCTATACGCCGATACGCCGCGCCCTTAATGGAATTCCGTCATTTTGTGTTTCGCCGATCCACTTTTTCTCCTCCCTTTGCCATATTACATTTGAGATTAGTGAGGCTAATATCAATTTCACGTTTTGAATAAAACGAGACGTACCTCATAAAGATATCGATATCGTTCGAGTGCAACAGAAAATTGGCGGAACTTGGTGGCTTTTGGCAAAACGGTCGATAAGAAAATTGACGGCGATCGTACGCAAAATATTTGCCATATTTATCAAGAGTTTAATATTCCTGCGAAATAGAAGCATCGCCTCTAAGCAGTTGCAAAACAACTACTGTCACATGAGTTTAATGAAATCTGTTTTATTAAAGCGGTAGGAATAAATGCAGAAAAGTATAAAGCTGTTGCTGCATTCACGGTTCTCGTGTTTGTACTGTTTGAATGGACTATAATCACGGCGGTACCTAGAAAAGAAGTATTGCTCTAGAATTATACAAATTTTAATTCACAGGTACACAGATATGATAATAGAGAATACTTTATTGCTGAAAATAAATGTTATCCTTTAAAGTGACATATGGTAGTTCACCTATATGTTCTATTCTCACAGTTATACAATTTATATGTAAGTAATAGACAGTATTATTATTAGACTCATGTTCATTTAAGCTTCTAATTTTCATCGCAGCGCTCTCACTTACCTTACTTTTACACCCGTACCGACTATTCGTAACATAATTCTTAAACACTTTGCTTCTAATAATAAGATATAAAATAAATCGTCATGTATTATTATGCACTTTTTCAGCACAATTCCAATGCTACAACTGCAATCGGCCATCGAGCTCAACATATGGTACCAAAATATTGCAAAACATTTTAAAATATTAAGGTAATTAATGACTAGATATTATCTACGTACACATTATATATCTATTATTACATAGATATTATCTATTCACAAGTAAGATTAAACAAAAAATCGTTCTGACGAATTCAATGAAATTGAACAGACAGGGGACAGCGCACGACAACGTTTTCATTATAATGTGTATCAGCGATTAGCCACGTTTCACTTTAACTTTGTTGCATGAGTACTTACTTATTAGCGCAAGCAGCAGCCGGAGGCTGAAGTGTCAAATCAAACGAGGTTGCAATAAAAAGATGGGACGCGTGTAATTTGATCCAAGGTATGCATCATTCAGTTTTTCAATTTCAAAAAAGTTTTGACATTTCTCAAGAAAGTGCCATTATACAAAATGAACACGCGAGCCTCTTGCAATTTCGTGCAAAAAAGTGCTCGATCAGGTCAGCGGAACTGGGTCGATAAAAAGACGTACACTCTTGTCGGATATAGCGACGTGTAATGTTCTTTTTTTTTCATTCAACTTCGAACGTTTCTCGCAAATTCTTGAACGCGCTTTAATTTCTTCGCGCGATAAGTCACCTCGTGACGTCCGCGATGGAAAGTACGAGATATGTACCTGTTTGCCGAAGTTTAAACCGAACGCAAGACACTCGATGCGTTCCGAAATAAGTAGGCAGACTGCCTTCAAGATTTATGTAATGTCCATTGATAAGAAATATCGGAGTTCCTTTAGAACACGCTATATATATAACTGTTATTTTTAAACTTGGAGCTTATGTTCCCTGTTCGAAATGTTACGAATTTGATGTGAACATTATCTCGCAGCTTTTCGACTGTCCATTTATTTTTATTTTTTTAATAAGGTCGAATAGCAACTTCGTCTCCAAATGCCAATAGTGATCCCTGCAAGAAAGAAAGGCTTGACGGACCTTAATAATTCCAACAGATTTACAAAGAAACAAATTGCACATAATAGAACAATGCCACATTGCTTTTATATGCCGCGAATTTCGATATTTCTTTGGAAGCAAATTAATTATAATTGATAACGGACTTCCACGTACAATTCACACGGAAATTATATTTCAAATATCAATAAGCAATACTATTGTTAATATTTCGTCAATACCCACTGGTATAGTACATTCTTCATGATGTATTAACTTGTTACAGATGAACGGGCTGAATCCTGAATAAAACATTCAATGTCTATACGATAGTATAGGCGTTCCGAATATATTATAATATTCATTAATCAAAACGCAATTCGTCGAATTCAGCACACTTTCTCCTTGCAAACTATAATTATTAACACCACGTTCTCGGGGATGACCTCCAAAGTAATCTATACAGCATTTTCTTCACTACTTCCCGCATTTCACATTTTCTATTGAAAATTGCTCGAGTCGCCGAATTGTAAGTCCACCCGCTCCACCATTTCCCAAAAACTGAATCGACGTTGTTGAGCATCTTCTACCGCGTTACCCGCAAGTTTCAACACCTACAAGAAAACCGACTGGAATTTAATTTGCACTCACGTCTCTGTTTCGATGACATAGAACCAATTTCCATGTAACAGAAAGATCGCCCGTTGACCAGGCGTAAACGTATAGGTAAATTTCACTTTTCGTTATAGGATTCGTCATGTTCGTGTATCACCACGAACGATGCATTTTCCCGGAAAGCAACGATCGAAACGGTCCCGCAAAGAATGATATGTTAATTGCGACGGGCGCGTAATTTATGCCAGCCCGTTTCAGCAGCATTTTACTCATCGTTTATCTCGAAAGCGAGATTTTAGCCGAGTGCCAGGTCGGAAGGAACGAGTCTATAATATATTCCGCATCGTCCACTCTTCCCTCCTGTTGTCCGGTCCTCCTTCCTTTACCCTTTCACAATCAGGCCTCGCCGTCAACGTGTACGCGATGCACGCATGCATGCCCGCTAACTGCGACCAGTCGAATAATTAAAAGCGAGTTTTACTTTCCAGATCCTTTGAAGCCCTATCTATTGGACGCGGGGCTTGTTCCGTTAGATCAGAAACGGTGGGCAACGGGAGTCGCACAATTAAATAATTGTTGTTGGTTGTGGAAAGTGAAGAATATTTGTTCTCTGCAATTAAGCAATACAAAAATGAGAGGTGGTTATTATTAATAAGATGAACAGCAGGTACTGTTGGAAAAGTACAACTGGGAGTAAAGTTAAAGATATTGACGGGACGCAAGGAGTCTTATGTTTCCTGTTGTTATTATTTTTTGGGAAATGAAATTTTCTCAATGAAGATTTGATTAATAATTTTCAAACATATTTCGTACAATGTCGGAAAGAAAAGATTTTAAGGAAATCTATAGATACTTTTGGTTAGTTAATACATGAAACACTAGTTGTTAGTACTCGTAATGATAATGAAATGTAATATTAAAAGATATTCAAGTGGCATACTTTCAAAGGATGTGTAGGTATAAGAAGATGGTTTCCCTTCCGTGGTAAAAACGTATGTACTCGAGTATTGATTTTGTCTGAAACGAATGTTGACAACCTTGAATGACAATAATAACTACAATAAAATAGAGAAAAGCGTTAGGTGTAAAACGACTATACAAAATTCTTAATACCCTTAATCTTATACATTAGCATGTATATGAAATTTATTTCTACGTGAAACGTTCAAGTGTATACAGCATTTAATTATCGCAGCTTCATTATACTGTCATCGAACGATTTAAATTAACAGAAACGTGCAACACACCATTGGTAAATTAAACTTATTATTATAATGCTGAATAATTGCAAACGTTTAAGTTCCCCCGGAATCTTCGGTAATAGTTGTTATAATACAATTGCGTGTATTATTCGAACGCATGTTCTTTTAGGCGGCCAGGAAATTAAATGAAACTATGGCAAGTGTGTGTGTTAATACTAACGGACTTTGGAAATCTGTTCCTCATCGTCTAATTTTTGCGTTCGAACTTTGGCAGGACATAATTTCATTTCAATAAATAAGAGGCATCCATCTAGAATTCATGATAACTGAAAAAGCTATTATTATGATTGTATTGTACTTTAATTTACAGGAAGTAGACATTAAGGGAAATAATAATATTGTTAATATTTTTGTCAATACACTTCTATATCAGTTTGTTAAAGATGGATAGGTTGAATTCATCTATGAATAAAGTTTGCAGTGTTTATCGTTCTATGGAAAATAATATCTACTTATTAATCAAAATACAGTTTGTCAGATTCAACACACTTTCCCCGTCGCAAAATAACATTATTGAGACCACTCTTTACAAAATCTGCTTTCTTACATCTCCATTTTTTTTTTACACACACAGTGCTTCAGTATTTTGATAAAAGTATAGATCTAATCGAAGACCCCTTGTAAATACTAATCTATACACGCAATACGTACGATCATATTTGAACAAATATATTAGACCCCTGTGAACGAATTCGTGTCTTCCCCTAAGTACTACCGGCCGGCGCAATCACCTAATCGTTAAACCCTTCACTAATTACCTATCTCGCCTTAAACAACCTAAAACTTTACACAGTTCGGAACATTATCAATCCAATAAACGAACTGCATTTCTAAACTGCTTCGAGCTACGAAATTTCAAGCCCCACTTCACGCATCCAGAAGAATCACAAGAAATCACGAGTCAATTCTATAACTCAACGTGGGCACCCTTCTCTGTTCCATGCACACCTGACGTATCTCGTGGTCAGGGTTAATGAAATTGTCATTTCGACGGCCGGAAGTGATCGTGAATGGTATCCCTCCGTGGCGTACAAAGCGATCCGTGACACTGGACGTTTCATAAGCAATCGTCGCGGGCGGTCGTCGTTTCTTTCTATTTCGATCCCATTTACCGAGCTCGCTGCGGCGAGTTTTCCGTGGCCTGAATGAGCGCGAGGGGCGTGGGGTGAAAGGAGAAAAGAAGGGATTCACCTCGTGCCAGTACGTTTTACAAATTCGCCACGAGTATCGTGGGTGGTCGTGATGGAGCGGTTTCCCCGACGAGCACACCGGGATTCCTTTGGTTTCGGGAGGAATTTAACGCGCGACGGCGAGGGTTGCCGGTACAAGATACAATCAGGATGCTGACGATCACTGGAATCGCCGTTGGCGAACTTGACCGACCGTCTCGTGGCCACGAAGACATTTACGATCCCGCGACGATGTACTGGAAGCATCGTGCAGGGAGATCCCTGCTATGATGCCTCGCTGGCCTACTTAACGATGCTGCGCCCGGACGAGAAATGCGGCGAGTCGTTTTCGTGAACGGACAATCATGCTTTAGGTTAAGTGGGATGGCCGGAACGTTTGCGCCAATTTTTGATATAATTGAATCGGTGGGATCGACACAGCGCGATTGTATCGATCATTTTTTCCGTTTTAGATGCTTGACCGTTTGCAATTGGAGTAACTTGATCAATTTACTCCAATTGGAATAAAAATTGTGTTTACTTCGAGCTGTATTTAGTTGGTAAGTGTTAAACTCATATCTGTTGAATCTTTCAATTTGGTCAGGCTGGTAAAATTTATGTTATACATATAATACGATGCTCACTCAGTTTTAGAATGGCGATTATATTTCTTATAAATCTTGTAATATCATTGTTCAATTGAAAGCAAATTATTATTATTATCATATGGGTCTGAGCGGTATGCAAACATGTTTACGAAATAACAGTTAGATTGTTAAATACCATCTTTTCTTTCTTTACAAGTATTAAAAAAAAGGCAATATAAAATGATGCGTGACACGATGATATTATATGATTCTTAAGTTAAAACTTTTCATTCTCGTGGATTACGAAGCACAATATATTGCACAATGTATACTTTTAATTATTTACTACAGAAACAATGATTCCGTTGCAAATGATATAATACAAAGTTAAAACACTAACGCCTGCATTATACCACTGTACCTTAAACAACCCGCCTTATTACAATTTTCAAAGTAAAATACGATCAATCGACACGACTGTTTTCACGTTTACACAAGTTGAATTCCTTCCCCACCTACCCCCTCACGGAATAGATATACAAGAAAAGTTACATGCATCTGGCCCACCGGAATGAAATAAGACGTCACACCGTGACATCTGAACGCAACACCTTTACACCAAAGATAGACTTCGTGATACAAAACGAAAGATATACCAGGATCGATACTCCAGTTTCTGCCGTGCTTCTACGTAGACGAACCGTCCCCCGTGGGGACCACCCCTCGCGTAAAAACCATGCACACCATCCGCCAGCGCAGATGAGCACAGATGAGATCGAGTGGGCACGACCATTTTCTCCCGAACAGAAGACAAAGGTGAATCTTTGTAAACAACGACCCACAGCAGTCCCGATCGAATTTCAGGATATGACCGATGACCCACTCGCTTGACATCAACCTGGACGGCCGGGAGGCTCCCAAGTGTATCGTGGTAGAGATGGATAAAAATCTCCAGGGTAACATCTTTCCTAACCCTGCCGCGTTATAAGCAGATCTTGCGCTGCCAAGTTGTGTCCGGGTGGTAGGGGTCCAAGTGACGAAGATGAAGATTATCGCGGGCATATCTGTCTTGGCTGACAATAAACGTCGTGTTCGCAACGTTATAGTCTTTCACTGGAATTTAGGGTCACTGGTGATAAATGCGATTTGACATTTTTATGGTAGACTTACGGTTCTAAGCAGTTGTTCCTACCACCGGGTTGTCCGATAAGTGCTTGCGGTTTTTTTTGTTTTCCTTTTCCTTCCTAAATATGAAAACTTTGTTTTCGTTGAACGTGCTTTGTAATAAGTGATTGTTCAACGCGCGATGTTGGCGACAGTGTAATTCGCGTGGCAGATGTAGTAGGTTTGTTTTGGTTGGTTACGTTCACGATAATGGAGTTCGCGAAACTAAACGATCACTTCCTCGATTTTGCATATGTAAATATTTGCATCCAATATTTTGATAATCTGTGTAATAAGTCATTAATTTTGCAGGGGCTAAAAGTGATTAATTTCATTTTGATATATTTTAACTTGCGAGGACTCTTCAATTGTTCTAACTTGCTATTTTCGATTCCATTGAGGGTTTCTGTCCCCTCTACAATATTCAGTGATTCCGTACTTTTGGTATCTGTGCGTCATGTGAAATATGTACCTACTTACATATGTATGTACGATTCAAAGTGCTGCCAAAGATATTTCAGGTTTGCGTACTACGGAGTTAATTGATTGCACAGTTGGTTACATGATTCGACGATTCGAGGTTTCGAAGAATTATTTTTAGTAGATTAATTATGATAATTAGCGGAGTTTCTAAATGCTTCTGGTCGAGATCAGAGGATCGTTCCCAGTTTGGAGCTTCTTTTGTATTCCGTGAAGTGAGAAAATCATTTTTCAGATGCTCCTTCAGCGGCACGGCCTCTGTTATAGATGAGGCCAATATTTCAGAACGCTTCGACAACTTTGCGTCTATGATTAAACTCGAAAATGAAAACACGCTGAGGATGCTGGCTTCTGTTCGCTAAAGATTCCGTGGCTTCTGAGTTTTCTGTTACCAGCAACGCGAATATTTCACGGCAACTTAAACAGAGGAATAACTAAATATTTATTAGAACAAATTCTGGGCGAATAAATCTAATCTCATAAGTCTAATATTTAATTATAATTACGTTACAATTCTTAACGCATTTATATCCTCAATGGAATTGTTTGTAATTTCTAACGCTATCAAGTCGCGAACAGGAAAAACCGCAGGGAAAATGAATGTCGAATACTTATTGCCTTTCGAAATTTTGTTCACAAATGCTAAAATCATAGCGCATAATAATAATAATAAGTTTACCGTCAACTAACATATACATATACGCGTAAGACGTATTCTCCTATTTCTTCAAAGATTCGCAAAACATTCCACAGAAATGGCAAGAAAAATGTGAATGAAAGAAAAACACAGTGAGTGGTGACAAACATTTCATGCTTCCTACGCTTTGTCTAGAAAATAGGGGTTTCGGTGCTAAACAAAACTTTCGGTCAAGGTAAATAGCCGGATTCCAGTGAAAATGGCCAAGAAAGTCAAGTAAACTACAGGTTCGAATGGACAGAATGAATCGAGGAGCGACGCGACGTGAACGATTTTGTGAACGAGAAAAGAAGTTGGTACAGTGTCTGCGTCTTTCTCGTAGAAAAGTAGCAGGATGACCACGGTATTGCAGCACAACTCCTCGACACGGTATAAACTCCAGCAGAGCCATTGTCTGTCGCCCGAAGCGACCGTTCAACGAAGAGCGAGCTTCATTGTCACGATCCCGTAACCCATGAATGGCTGGCTATCTCGTTTAACTTCAATTACCGTGCCTTCCCTTTCATTTCATTGCTAGTACAGGCGGGTAGTGGGGACACGCCATGAATGTTCCGTCTTTCTTCTCTTTTCCCTCGTTTTTTTTTTCCTCTCTATAACCTAGACCTTTGTTGCGGAAAAGCCATTTTACGCGTTGGATTACCTGGCCTCGTTAAATTCTCCTTTAGGCAGATCTCGTTCTGGTCTAGTTCAATGCGCAGCAACAATAAAAAGAGTCCGTCACAATGCAACCCCGCTAACGAATCACGTGTGATCGCTCTCGAATATCATTTGCGCAATAGCGGGAGAGATGTGAGAGATTTCGGACCGCGTTTTGCGATTAACGTTGAAATTCTGCGAGTTCGCAGATATTTCTTTTTTAATTCGATCTGTGAGATCTGGAATAATATAAAACATTCACGGTTAACTTAAAAAAAAAGAAAAGAGTAAACGAGTCTCTCAAGAATTAATGATAGTAATGTATATTTTTAATATTTTGTGTGTTTCTCGCGCTTACGTTGTTTCTAATCTCACCGAGATTAAGACTGCACGTAATTTATAATAATATTAAAATTTTGAGCGATATCATTACAGAATTCATAATGGTTATTCCATTTCCCGTTCTCTCGCCAAGACAACATATTTAGCAAGTATTATAATAGTAATCGTATTAACAGTTTTTAATAAACCAATGCGAACTGTCGTGTCATGAAAATAACAAACTTTGTACCTTGAATAATACGAAGAATACTACGAACTTTGATGAGAAATAATATTGGACATTTCCAGCGTTTATAAGTATGCAATTCCACGGGAGCCCTGTTGAATGCTAGTAATATGGAATACTAACTTTAGTTCTGCTGAACATTCATCTTATCCTTGTCAATATTTTTTAAACCTTGCTCTTGCTATCAGTTACCATAGACTCAGGTTTAACATGAACTGGTTTCTAACAGACCTATCATCAAGCTACAACTTAATTTCGTATGACAAGTATAATGTTGGATATAATTACAAATTTTCCTGCGAATATAACCACACGTACCATCATATATCTAATAGTAAATGTAAGTAAATGTAATTGTATAATTACAATTATAATGTACAATTTTACATATTACAAGCCACTGTAAATTATTGATCCAATAAATATTATTCTAATTATGTACAAATCTTATGTACAAATATCACGAAATGTCACTTCTATTGAAAATTTGAGACATATAATTTACCATTTTCATGAGATATTTGGACGAAAAGAAACAGTTTCTACATACTGGGCTATTAGTAAGAGGAAATTAGAAACTTGTGTTACCGTTTGTGTGAAAACAAAAGCTGGTATCAAGTTTTTACAATGCTCCCCTAAACTGTTCCCCCTATCGATAACTCATATTTCCTCTTCCACGCAAGCATGTCAAAATTATTAACGACATGCGTTTACATTCGATCATGAGAACGCGGTTCAACAAAACAATAGGATCTCCCTTGAAACATCGAGTATCCGGTAGAAGATGAGCAGCCGCCGTAGGGGGTCCAATTTAACGATCCACAAGCGATCGAGGCGTTAATTACTTTCTAATCGTTGCTCGAGGGCCGTATAAAAAAAAATAGTAAAAAACCCGTAAAAAAAAAAGAACAGAAGAGAAGCCTAACTACATTGAAAGCGACGTTTTTCGCCGTACCTTTTCCCGTTCTATCGACCGCCCGATCTCGATTACCATTTTTGCTGATATGAAACTGGCATATCACTGCACCGGATGGAAGAAAGTCAACCCGAAGACACACGGACCACCTGGTTTTCTTCATGGGAGGTCGCAAAAACTGGATGCATCAAACAAGCATTAAGACAAAAAAAATAATGATAATAATAAATTGCGCGCTAAGTGAACAAAATCACAGCTTTCGAAATCGGTAGGCTAACAATTGAATAATGCTTCGGCTGATTTTTAGTGATAAATTTTCAACGCTTTTGTGATATGCAACGGGAATACTACACGCATATAACTCGTTGGATTGCGTGCTATTAAACTATTTCTCTTTAATGTTCAATGAATATTTCAATAAGTAGGGGGGATATTAAACTTCTTTCATTTGACATTACTTTGGGTTTACTTTTTATTAATTTTCGTATGTATTAAAACAGGATATATAAATTAAGGGTGAAGTGTTTAATGCTGCTCAAATTTCATCTTTTTTTTTTCTAAATTTCCCATGATAAAAACGATCTAACGTGAGTTGATCTTTCGGGATCATTTTCCTACGTCTATATGCCGGGATCCCACGCCTGTGAGAAAGTTCCGGGACAGGAAGTGACTCTAAATATTTGCTTAGCTAGCCGTATTTTACGATTACAACGCGATTCAGCTGGACTGGAGCTCGATTGTACTCGTGTGACGCAATGCTCTGCTTTACTTCTATACTCGAAATCGCGAAACGATGACAAAGTGGGGTTCGGGATTCTTGTCACTTGCATACTTGTCCATAGTTCTATTTATGAGCCAGGTGTCGTCGTACCATTTACAACCCATTACGTCTGCTGGCTGTTGTTACTAGCTTCAATACGTTTGTTTATTTACCTACAATACACATTTTTAAGATTTGTTTATTAACTTTCTGTGTATTAATCTTTGAAGTAATTTTCTATTCCTTGAGAAACAACTTTATAACACGCATTCTGACTACGTAGAACTGCGTAATAATACATTGATAACATTATTTTTTGCTAAGAACAAAATTTACTTCTCATCCATAATTCTCATATAATATAAAATTTGCCTATTCCTGTACTGAATTTGAAACTCAATTATCGCATCAATCCATTTTATTTTAATCGAATACGCTCCCATTTATGTTTACATCTGAAAAAACTTTAAATGTATTATTATCAGAGAAAAACTTGTGGCTCAGATAATAACAAACTCATTGGTTGCAATTCAGTGATACAACTACAAAAGAGTTCAGCAAATTATGTTAAAAAATGAGATAGTATTAACAAGATATACAACGTTTCCATCTTAATCTTAACACTTGACAGAATTTTGACGCTATCCTCTTTCCAATGCCAAAATCTACACAGTCGAAGAAAGAAATATGAAGGGCTTCTACTACCGGTCCAAATAAAATCAAGCTGTTGCAAGATAACAAGTAGATCCTTAATAAGAAAGGCACGAGAAAATAATCAATATTAATATTCTGATCTGTAATTACTCTATCAATCTAGCGTGGTATAAAGGAATTAGTCATGCTTCTGGAGGCATTAGAACCGACGGGAAAACGAAGAAAAAGGGTGATGGCAAACGTAGTGGGCCCCAGTTGCTGGTTACATTACAGGGGCAATATTCCCGAACAGAGCTAATAAGCAACCACATACAAGTTGGCAGGCCCTAATACCAGCCTAAATATACATGTCGACGGACGTGGACGTTCAGAAGGGGCCTTAAAAAGGCTATGTGGATTAAAAAAGCAGAGAAGCCTACTACTGATCTACCTATGAGAGTTAAGAAGATGCTCATATCGCAACAAAGGCCGGCCCACCCATTCTTTATAGTTTCCCCTCGTTTTACTTGTTTTTATGTAGCCAACTTTCGTAGATTGCCCATAAACGTTCGCCGTAGCACCAGCAGATTTTTGCCCCCTTTAAATATCACCAGCGTGATGAGTTATTATAAATTTCATTATTCCCCTATACATCTTTGAAACTCATGAAACGCATAGTGAATTGTTCGAAGCTTATTATTTAATTAATTTTATAGCTGGTACGTGGATTATCTGTTAATAATGCAGGCATTGGCAGAACTTCAACGTACAATGCTATGCAATATTTAAGAACCAGAATTTTCCTTCACCCTACCACGCAGTTGTTGCTCTTGGTGCTTCCTTATTCTCCGCAAGCCCAGTCTTTTATCCAGCCATTAAAGGAAATTCAAGTGATGCTCCGTTCAAGTATTACCTACGCAGGACCTGCCCGAGGTTTCAATAGCGCAAACGGAATTAGCTCCCGAAAATATTTATTTTTGCGGAATTAACCCCCCCGAGGACAAGCTCGATGTTTCGTCGTTCGATCGACAGAGGACGGACGAGAATACGATCGAAGCTTACGAGGGCCCGGAGCCTGTCGTAACAGTTAATCCGTCGATGAAAGAGTCCAAAAGTCCTGCGGGATGCGCGGCGTGAAAAACGAGATCGCAGGACGAATCCCAAGAATCTAAACGACCGTATCGAGTTTTCGTAGGCTCCTAGGAAAATATTATCGCAGTGGCGGCACGGGAAGGGGGGGCGACGCGATTTTACAGGGGAGGAACGTTTTTACGCCGGGGCCTATGCCCCATTCCCGTACATCTTTCCACGTGAATCTGCCCCGTTCCCTCCTACAGGTACCCCCAGGTCGACTAACTTTGCCTCGTTTGGAGCCCATTCTTCCCCATTCAGCTCTCTGTCGTTTTCTCTCGAGGACAATCCACGGTGTCCTGGGGTCTCACGCCTCGGCATTGACCGCTACCATTCACTGCTTCATTCTCTTCCTTCGACAGCGACGCTTTGTCACCCCCCTCAGAGATACGGAACGCGCCGGAGGGGAGGCAGCGCCGAAGAAACCGTGAAAAATAAAGGAAGCCGAGTTTTGCGGTGGAAAAATGAGAGAGATCGTTCGAGCCGCGGAATTATGGACCGTGGAGCTCGGGTTCTGCGGTGTTCTATTCAATTCCCGCAGAATACCGCTGCGATTCGAGCCATTCTTGCCGCCGATGCTATAGCCACTTTGCCGAAATCACGCCCCCCTTTGTCAATAACATCGAGATTTATCGAGAAGGTGCCGGTCCCGTGCCGTGAATATTTTCACGTTTCCTTCCTTTCCTTTGCAATGTCCATTCGGAGATGATGCGCCGGGCATGGGGCGTTTTATCAAATGGAAGTGAATAGATCGACGATGACGATCCTTCAATCAACTTGGAACGAAACGATCGGTAGTTGATGGCAATTTATAGAAATATTTTTACTACAGTAGAGTTCTATGTATCTGAAATCACTGGGAGACTAAAGAGTTTAGATAACCGGATCGTTCGTGCAATAGGTGTGATTTTCACCGATTTTTCGCACTTCTATCTCTTCTGCTAACTACTTGCGAACTAGTAAACTTAGAACTGAAATGAGCGGAACGACGATTTATTATAGTTGCCATGAAAATAGATCTAAATAGAGTGGGGCTCGATAATAGCTTAAAAATAGGAGCCCGGTACAACTGCGTCAGTTACATATATTGTAACATAAATTAACAATAAATAAATGATTTTAAGCAATTCTATATTTTTGTGATCAACTGTATTTGTAATTTTTACTTTTTCTGTTATTTTACTATCTTGTTGCTTTTACTTCACGTAACATCCCAGATTATATATTAACAGATCCGAATGTTGGGACAACCTTGTTTCTCTATTAGGAAAGCTAATCGACGTTTCATTGTACTATAAATTTTAAACGAATGTAACGTTACGCAAACACGGCACCATAACGTGAAAGACAGAAATGGATCGCCGGTTTAATATTGTATTTACGAGCAGTGTGATATCTTTAATCGTGTAATGATGTCTGTATCATTCAAACTGCACTAGTCATCCTATCACTGATACATGTAGAACTCATCAGGGTAGCAGTTATATTCGAATGCATCAGCACGCAGCCATTTTACTTTCAGATCGCCGATCTGCGATACTGTTCGTGGCAATTGTGAAAGTAGAAATGATAAAACCATCAGTATCATATCAGTATCATAACTTGAACGTTGTGAGAAGGTAACATCGGTACACAATTCAATTCCTTCTGCTCAATTCAATGAAAATGGTTCGTTGCGTCTTAACGTTGCTCTATTATTCATTATTCATAACGCTATCTAAGAAGAAACGTATTACAATTAAAATTTTATTTCGAGGTACAAATCGGCACAGGTTATATTTTTAATATCTAAACAATTTAGTTAATTAAGCAAAGTGTCATCTACACAAACAATAATAAAAATACTACTTTTCTGTAGCAAACGTTCATGCACGATACTTGCTTTGCAAATTTTTAGGAATGATTATAAAGATATATTATCAAATAAATAATATCGTGAATGCAAATAAATTGGCAGTGTGCGTCTACCTAGATTTCTTTATTCCCAATTATGTTGCAAGCCTCACATAAATTATATACAAAACACATTGACGTTCATTATAAATCATGTCGAACATATTTCATCTTAAAGATGTTTTCAACGTACGTCTAACAAATGTTTCGGAGTGGTTGGTACCTTACAGATTTGATTCGATGTCATATCAAAATACCGTAAAACGAATTTATGATCATCTGAATACTTTATAAGCAGGAACATTGTATTCTGAAAGTTAATGTCCTTTAAGAGAACGCAAATCAACATTTCCTATTCATCTACACTTGGTAGTTAAAATGCGTCCAACAAATATGAATTGCCGCAAAACCAAAGCAGCGAAAAAGAAACTCCACTTTATCCTGCAATTCGCCAAAGCTTGTCACCTGTTTCCAATGTAACCTACGAAAATTAATATCCGCTTACAAGTGCAGAAATGAAAAAATACAAACGTCTGTAGCCCTCAAGTTTTTATTTAGCGATAGACAATTTATGAAATTTACACCAAGATGAATGGAAATCAGCGTGAAAATGTTACAGAAAAATAGAATTTAACGTTTCCTATTCCAACGTCCTTTCAAATTAACCCGAATGCATTTTGTAAAATCTATAAATGATCAAAACGCCGCACACTGAGGCGATCCTCTTATATCGTTGGACATTGGGGCAAAGAGAAATTCGAATTTGAAAATTTAACTTTATAGGCACGAAACTATATTATAATGTAATGTAATGTAATGTAATATTATATTTTTATTATTTGCGATCCATCAATTGAAAGTTTGTATCTCTATCATCAAACTTTACTGTTTCTTGAGAGATGCTAGCGTGCTGGCCTCGGTGCAAGTTACTAAAATGCGAGATTTGTTCTCTTTTTGCAGGGAAAACCCATAATTATGTCATGAACAAAAGGTGTCACGAACAACATATACTAATTGTTCCATTATTTGGGTCATTTAAATAATCATTTCGTTCAGCAGGGCTGATTAGTAGCCTAAATACACCTTAGCCGCTTACAGAGTAAAGAATGAGCTATGAATAATGTTCCTCTTTCACAATTGCAACAATAAACCAGCATTGGCTTCGAGTGTACTGAATGTGAAGTTCATTGTATTGCCGGTCTAGAAAATAGGAATATCATTGCTCATTACTGTTGGGAAAATGTGACAGAGAACTTCTTATTGAAGAAATGGATTTAACATAGTGGAGATAAAATAATAGATAGCGAAACACATATAATAACTGTTTAAACTTATGCATAATAGTACTTTGACAGAGCCAAAAAATATATACATCACAACAGATTCATTATTAGAAAATCATTAGTATAAGAGCAATTTCTAAGTTGTATATAATAAATCTTCATTATTTATAAAAATCAAGTTCCACTGTTCCTCAAACACAAACGGCGCGCCGCTCATAAATACCAAGCACCGTTCTGTGTGCTTTAGAACAAGACTTGCATACCGTTGTAACTTTCTCGTGAAAAGTGTCACGAGAAGTGAGGGGTAGCTTCGAAAATCGTTGCCGATCAATCCGAAAACATTAATCCTACGCCACTGGGGGCACGTACGCTCTTTTAAAAAGCACGTGCTCGATTTTCGGTTGAAACGAGCGAGAACAGCGAACCCCGTAGCTAAAACTGTAGTGCATTTGTGTGGTATTCAGCGTGTGGATTCAAAGAGAGGCTCCGACAATTACCTGGACGAACAGCAACAAGCAGCTCTTGCTCCTCCCGGCGTACTTTGCACGAGTATATACCGGACAGGTTTCGGCGGCGCAATTATTAATATAAGAAAGAGAGAGGATGCTCAAGGTGGTCCCGCTGCTGGAAGAGCACGGGGCAGTTTTTTTTAATCGAGCGTTCGCGTGTAGAATACGTCCATCCCAGCGTATCTGTGCGCTGTACACGTACACGCACACGTGTTCGCGAAAGGGTGTTATAAGCAACGTATCATAATTACCGCGAACGCAATTAATAGAAGACTGGACATTCTCGATAATTTAGTCCGGAAGCAATCTATCAATTGTTTATCTAATCTCGTTGAATTTCAGTCACTTAATCGCGTGCTATCTTGTATGGTCGAGGAATGGTTTACGAGCGTTGTTTATTTGTAAAACGTGCAGGTTCGTGTTATGCAAGTATACGTATAAATAATAATTTCAAATGCTTCGAGAGCTGATTAAAAGAAATATAGTATGATAAAAGCAATCGCACTTAAGCGGCGTCTGTACGTTTGTCCGGCAAGCAATTAATGTTAAATAAAAACGGCGAGTAAAAATGCAGAAGTAGCTCCTACAACAATTCTACGGGAATATTAACGCGAATAGGCTGCTGTCACTGTAATTTACGTTTCGTTAGCTGCCTAGCCATCTATGATATCGAAGCCAGCATCGAACTCACCGAATGCCCTCAAAGGAAAGCTGGTATTTTATCACTTGCTTCATTTTGCGAATTATCCGTTTCCTGTGCTACATAAATGTTAAGTAAGCAATCGAAAATAATGTTAATAAACAACATCCTTTACTATACTTCAGTATTTCATCCGAAGGGGGCTCGACATGGCCGTAATTATAAATTCGTTTCACGTCGAAGCAGCGTCACCGCGCATAAGAAATGTTGATCTCGACAATATCTCCAAACACATTTCGCAAAATTCAATTTTGTCACTGGGGTTCTATTTGCGTCGAGGGGTACAACAATTACAAAACATGAACGCAGAACAATCGCAGCGCGCAATTCGAGAGAGCAACTCGCGCGATGGCTTCTGTGTACGGCTATAAAAACCGGCGCGCGTGTGCGCACGCACACATTTCACGCAAGGGGGCCCACTGGCCCCGTGGCACACGGACCTACAAACCGAAGCCACCGCTCTCGATCGTTTTAGGCCTGACCAGAACAAACCTTCGAAAACCTGTAGCTCCCTTTTTCGCCGTTCTTTGTGCGCGTGCACAACCAGCGTGTATGCGTGCGAGAATAAACAATACCTCCGTGCCGCTACCCGGTCATTCGGTAACGAGGCTTCTGAAAAGTTCAATGTATCGTTAGCTCGAGTCGGAAATTAAAAGTCGGTTCTGTGGCGATCGTGCAGCCACAACGAATCGAAGGCAACGCTCGTCGTACCCAAACGATTCTTCTCCCTCGTATTTTTTCTTCCTTCTCTTTTTTTTCCTCCTGCGAACCTTTAAGAAGCGGATACCATTATAAGCATTTCGGGATAATTTCCGTACTTCGACATGTTTCCGTGAAAGTCAGTAATCTTAGCCGGCAAAAACGGCTGCCCCTGGAAATTGTCTTCGCTCCACGGACACCTCTTTCAATTAATTCTCCGTCGTGGGCACTCCGTGGACACGCATTCGTATCACACGGGGGCATCGAAAGCGTTATAAAAGGACCGATATTCCTCATCGATCCATTGAAGAAGAAGCACCACGATCCCGGGCAACACCTGTTTCCCCGATACACGTATTTAATACGTACGTGCGTCCCTGCATGCACTTAACTCGGGCAAACTTTTTGCTGGCTGTTTTTAATGTTTTCGAACTCGCACGAGCACACGGGCGCTCTCGTGGTGCATAGGTGGCTGAGCGTGAGCAGACGTCGTTGCAGCGTGGTAACAGTTACCGAACATGGTATACACCGGTTCTTCTTCGTTTTCACCGCGTTCCAGTGGCTTCAATGTAGCCACGAGGCGGTGCACAGGAGTCGTAGTACTCTCGGTACCGTTGTAATCGCAGTAAGTACGAGCAAACGACTCGTCTCGGCCACGCCGCCAAGTACGGTAGCGTTTCCCCGATACTTTTTTGCGATCGCACCGGAGAACGCTGCAACGCGCGTGCCACCGTCCCTCTTCGACGTCTATGCTTCTGGGTCGACCGGGCCCTTTCGTTTCACCCGTCTTTCATGCGAGTATCGTGCCACCGGAAAGTTTCTCCTATAGATCTTATTATTCGGGGACGTTTGCCCATCGCGCGGCACCTTTGCGTCAAATGAAAAAAGAAGTCCACTAACGTGGACGGATATTTTTTTTTCTTTTTCGCCACCGCGTAACGAAATTCCTTTTGAAATTCCGCCAGCTTCTGCCAGAATTTCCGTTGTTCCTGCGGTGAAATACGCGCGGTACGTGGCGAGGGACGGTTGGAAACGCGCGGTTTTCAGACGCAGGTGTTGTTAAGGGATTGCGTGCACCTAGAGAGGCGTAAAGAATCGATTATCACAAAAATGTTTTTCCTCAGATGTGTGACACTATTTTTTTAACACCGCGTTTTACAATTTCTCGCGTTATGCATTACACGCTACTACTGTCTTATCTATTTAGTTTGTACGTTGTGTTTCACGGCAGGTGAAATAATTTAGACAGCATTGATTGCTTTGCAGCTACGAACAAACTCGGACGGTAAGGTATGTCGAAAAGCTCGTTTATGTTAACTCGACAGGCAATTATCAGCAAAGAGTATGCAAATCTTCGTTGCATCTTTTAGAAAAATATAAAAAATGTGATAAAATAGTGTAGAGAAAACTTAAAATAAATACATGTCGTTAGGCGAAATTTACTGCATTTACATGAACAAAGTATATTGAGCCTTGACGAAGTAATAATGAAGGGGGACAAATAATAAAACGTTACTCCAAAACGATAAAAGGAAAACCCTAAAAACTTATTGAATTAACCTAATATTTGATTTACTCGAACAAACTTCTTTTCAACCTAATGGTGCAGTTCAGTCAAACGCATGAATAATAAATTACTAGACAAGCATATCTTGCGGCATAATATACCAGATTAGTATACGATGAGTTGGTTGATAAGGGTGGTAAATTGACCGTAATGGTAGCGTATGCGCATGCGCAGTTGCTAGCTAGCCACGCGACCACCACACTCGATATTATGAAACTTTAACTCACTTCCTTCCACGTTCCTTCTTGCTAATTTCTCCCGTCTCTTTTCCACTGGTGATGAAGAAGTACTTATTAGTATCATGACAGTTGCCTCCACGCTGTTGACAAGAACGTTCATCCTCCTCTTCCTTTTTACATTTTCTTTAATTCCTTCTTCTTCTTCTACGTATTCTCCTTGATCTTCTTCTCTGCCCCTTTTGGCAATCAAGAAATACTTATTAGTATCTTGGCATTCACCTCCAGGTTCCCTTAGAAAGAACGTTTATTGTTTTCTTCCTTTGCCTCGTCTTACATTTTCTTATATTCGTCCTTCTTCCACGTATGCTCCCTGATCTTCTTCCTATTTCGCTTCTGGCAATCAAGAAATACTTGCTAGTACCTTGGCATTCACCACCAGCCCCTCTTAGAATGAACGTTTATTCCCTTCTCCCTTTGCCTCGTGTTACATTTTCTTATATTCCAGCTTCTTATTCCACCTATTCCCCTCGGTTTTCTTCTCTTTCTCTTTTGGTAATCAAGAAATACTTATTAGTATATTCGCATTCAATTTCACCTCCTCTTAGAATGAACTTTTATTCCCTTCATCCTTTGCCTCGTCTTACATTTTCTTATATTCCTTCTTCTTCCTCCACGTATTCTCCTCGATCTTCTTCCTCCACGTATTCTCCTCGATCTTCTTCCTCTTCCGCTTCTGGCAATCAAGAAATACTTATTAGTATCTTGGCATTCACCTCCAGCTTCTCTTAGTAAGAACGTTCATTCCTTTCTTCCTTTGCCTCCTTTACATTTTCTTATACCTCCTACTTCTTACACCCTGTTCTCCTTGATCTTCTTCCTCTTCCTCTTCTCCTTCTCTTCTCTCGGGCGCCGTCAGATTTACTCGCCTTCTCGAGTTGCTCCTTTCTGTCTCGAACGCTTGTAGCACTTACTCGAGGCAACGTACTCACGCTGCGTGGCTGCATTCTATTCATGCTCTCCTCTGTTGTTCTCCGCCAGTGATGGCCTACGTACGTTCTAGAGAGATTTACATAGTTTAAATTGTACTCGCCGGGGGACGTTAAAAATTTACATACGCATGTACAGTCCAGTGCGAATCGATGGTATCAGTAACGTTCGCATTTTGTATCCGAAGCTACGAAAATGTTTTTAAGTCCTGCGTTATGTGGACTCTGAACAGTAAGACAGACTCAATGCATGATCTCCTTTTTTTTCAAACGACCTGACAGATTCTTGGTCACATGTTGCGATAGGTTTTAATTTTCGGTCACTGTTCTCCCAAGATGTAAGAATGTACATAAATGTCTCTTTTAACATAAATGTTAAAAGAGAAATACACCTCTCTGACGGGGCTTTAAAAAGATTTAACCTTTTTGTGCCCCAGTTATTAATTCGTCGACGCTTAAGTGCAGACTTTATGGTTAAGTAGAAAGAGTTTCGTAACGCTGTAAGGGATTGTGCTAATTTTGTCAAATATTGTAGTATTTACATTACTGCCCTCGAACAGTTCAAACTTTGTATAGAAATGATAGAAAAAACATATAGTTCAAGTGAAGGAAAGGGTAAGCAATGGAAAAGCAGTCACTGCTTGAACATTTACGAGGCAAGTAGTTCATCAGTGTAAGCTTTTTTGAGCCCTTCAATGTTAATTCTACAATATATTGGATCAAGCCAAATGAAAGAGACCTTGGTAAAAATGTATGTAATTAATAGACCAATATATTTGATAAAATATATTTTCTTATATTATGTACATACGCACGTCCTGCTTCAGTAACATTTAATCAATTGAATCAGTAAGTTAATTCAATTTTCAGACAACAATAATGAAACAACTATGGTGGTATAATATAACTTAAGTCGTAATAAATAAATTAATGCCACCTGTGTATTTAGTGTGAATATATTTTCCGTATTTCAAAATACATGCGGGCCGCTCAGAATCCAAACTAATTAACTCGACATTTTGCAACGGCGGTATTTTAGTATCAAAGCAAATAATTCTATGTACTAATATGAAATGTGCAAGCTTTCAGATTACCGTTGAATAATAAATAATTTATATTGAAAGGTATTCTTACTAATTCCACCCCAGAACAATTTCTTCATTTTCAATAAATGGTCTAGTTTCTCATACTTAAAGGAACATATTGCAATATTTATTTACTACGAAATTAAAAAATCCGTATCTCCTTTATATTTGTCCAGCGCACTTTGAATATTCTACCCATTGCTTGCAATCTTCGTTCTCAAAATTATATTACCCGAACCGAGATGTTTAAAAACCTTTCACAGTGCATTCAACAACAATAAAAGATTTAAACATACATTCTACACTATTCCGTCGTGCATAGAGTCTAGTGTTTCTAAACAAGTTTACCAATATTCCCTTCCTTCTATTTCATGGAGTTACACTAATCATTCAGCTTCAGACTGTCCCATATTCTAACCGCATAACCATCCGCCCCTCCCGCATAAAACTGATCACCCTGGAGTATTATCCAGCAACCGTCCCATACTTACAATTTGTCATGCAACCGCGACACACGCAGCAGAAGAGGAAAGATAATCGCGGGCAGGTAGCGTCGAGCAACGAACTATCAACGGACGCGGCGGATTTGAAACGTTTCGAGGGCGACCAGTGGCCATCGCTAGAACGGCGACGGGAGCTGGAGCACCGGCAACTTCTCGGGTTCCCACCGAACCCGGATCCCTCCGTCTCTGTCTGGACCGCCGCGTGGCCGATCCTTTTCTCCGACGATGAGCCGGTGTATCGTGAAACGCGCTCCCGAGGCGGCTGCCTTTTATTTTCTCGGCGTGCGTGCACCCTCCGTTCAGCGGCTGAAACACTGTTGCCTCGCGAAAATAAACGAGCTGGAGGTGGAATCGGCAGGAAGAGAAGCTACAAGGGAAAGAAAATAGACGAAGACACGCGCGTAACTCATTTCGCGCGTACGCCTCCTTCGCGTACCTTCCACAGACACGCCGCAAACAGAAATGATTTGGCGATAATTTAATCGTACCTGCGCGGATTGGTCGTCGCGCGTAAAACGCGTAGAGCGCGGAGGAACTTGTCCCTTCTCGTTATTCCTTCTTACTCAGTTTGTGGTTTGCAGCATTCGGCTGCCCGGCACGAATGGGGAAATTAATTAGATACTGGGTGCTTTTCGGCGAAGTTTAAATTCAATCGGACACCGGTTTGCCGTTTCGGAGGTATGGCAAAATTTACCGTCAATAGGAAGATTTACGAATTTATAGAAAATAATATTCGGTGATTGTGGATAGGGATTAATACAGTGACTCGTGGATTCGTAATATTATTCTTAATAAAATTATTCGTAATATTATTCAGTTTTTACTTAATGAAAACCTCGCGTTAAATTTTCTGCATTCAATGTATTTTTGTATATTATTTAATATATATTTTATATATCCCGGTATATATTTCTAAATTATTTTACACATATTTTGTATGCCTTTATATATTTTTTGTATTTTGCGAATTACTGTTTTGACTTTGACTATTGCGCGTATATGTTAGTTTTATGTGAACAAATTTGTGGGTCAGTGCATGCTCTTCGAAGAAGAATGTCTAACAAGAGACTGTGTCTAATAGCAAGAAACAAATGTAAAATTAATAAATCGAAGTATTTTCATTGGAAAATAAACTCACAATAATTTATATTATGCCCCACATTAACATCTAATCTACATAAAAATATATTACGAATATTCATTTCATAACATTAAACTAATAATTACTATTGGATTTTGACTACGTGCCACCATTTCTGCAAGTCATAATTATTAATATATGCCTGTTGGAAGCTGATGAATCATACGCAATTTTTTAAACGCGGAAGTTTAAGAATTGAATTCATTAATTTCACAAAAATTTCATGTCGTTGTCGAAGGGTTATGCAATAGTCGTATGCAGGACTTTCTTTAAATACAATTCTCGTATTGGCCCAGAAAAGAGAGACAAGAAAATAAAAAAGAAACGAGCCCTGCCGGCAGGCGATTTCGCCGGCACTTTTTAAAGGAGCTTTCGCGAACACTGCATCGATATTTATCAATCGATCGGCAACTTCGATCGATGATCACGAAACTACGTGCGCTGCACGGGTGCAATATGCAAGCGAACTTGCAACATATATCACAAGGCACTTTCAAATTGTTTTCAACGATCTACACAGTGATTCGTTAATGTTCACATTGAAATTTTTAGTTTTGACTGGCGCTGCAAGGGAACGATGCTGTTTTGAGAAAAATTGGTTAACGTATGATTGAATTAAAGTTTTTAAAATTATTGAAATACATAATTGTAATTTATGCATATTAATTGTACATAATTTTGTTTTGTTTTTCCTACGTTTCTGTTCTATTTAATGAAAACCTCTCGCAGTTGTTTTATATACTATTATATTCTTCAAACGAACAAACATATTAACCAAATTCATTGCGAATATCACTTAGCTCGCCATGTTCATGAACAACATTACTTAACGTGTACATTTATATAGCCTGGGAGAAAACAGTAACCGAATATAGATGAAAATAATATTCTATTACTGGTAAATGCATCAGAGTAACAAATAAATGAATGTATCCATATTGCTGCAATACCTTTGAACTGTTACCCATCATTCTAAATTAAAAGATACTTTTTCGAATCCATGAAAGTTGAACAAATATTGTGCCAATTACAAACTGAATAGACTTGCAAATTTCACGATACACGGTTTACTCTTTTCTTTACTGCAACCCGTTTCGCTCTCTACAACGATGCATCCGTATTTCTACGAAAAGGCTATTGGAGTTGAATTCCTGGAAGAATAACTCGACAGGTTCTCATTAGTTCGACGCCATCAATCCCAATAACGTGATTCAATTAACGCGACCACAATATAGTATATGCGGTAGTAATATTGGCAAATCTATGGTCATAGTAACGTTGAGAAATATATCACGGTGCTTAATTTTTTTCCGAAAAAAAACGTAATTTCATTACTTCCAATTTTGTTGTTACAGAAGCTACACAGAACCAACAATATCTCTTTATTGTTAACAATAATAAATATAACGACTTATGAAGCAATGATTAAATGAGACGTTTTTAACATCAAATAAGGGAGACACAAGATTTTAATTACAAAAACGGTATTATGCTTGTTAGTTAAAATATTTATAATATACTGACAAGATTAAATTGGAAATGGAAAAAGCAGAAGAGTTTTATAGTTATATTATGAAGTGCATTTTTAGCTGTTATCTATCTGATTGCTTCGCTATAAATAATAATCAGGCGCTTGAAGGGTAACTTGCAGTAATTTAATGAACTCAAAATGTAGAAGCGAAAAGATAATAGATAACTAATAATAAGAAATTGGGTTTTTCTCGAAGAATTAAAATTTATTTAGGTTGGAAACGTATTTACATTATTACTAGGTTTACGGACAAGTTTGAACACTTATTTTGACTGGCTGCCCTCAGGCTCACGATTGCCAATAAAAATGTGCGCCTTCTTTGAAAAATTAATTCACTAAATTTAGAAATGAAATATAATTAATTTAATTGTGTAATATTAATGGAGATCCGTTAAACTGTGTTAAACTAGTGTTAAACAAGGTGTACATTTTTAATGTGTATATTTATATTTTTAAAAAACTGAAAAAGAAAAATCCGTCTTACAAACATGCTTTTTTATTTTAACTTCATTTTAAACACAAATCGTTTATGTTTTACTAAACCTAAACCTAATCTAAACTTGTTTCCCGAATGTTTATCAATTTTAAAGAACCAGAATGAAGAGCTGTTTTATCTCAGTCTTGGACACCTTATTCCCCTTCAAAATTCTCCTTTAAACAATAAACAGGAGTTTTTCGCGGTTTTATAAATTAACCAACATTTTACGATAAATAAACTGTTAAACAGCGTATTCGGTGATACCAATTTCAAAATCCTTTACCATCTGCGCGCAGAAGCAATTTGACGCGTCTTGTTTTTCATAGTACATTAGTACATTCTCTGCTACACTAAATTTCAAACAGAAGTTCAAATCAATTCATCAGATACACTCTAAGTCCTTCCCAAAAAAATTCCTCGTCGCGAATCTACCAAAAGAAAGCCCGTCTGCCAGCGCAACGCCACCTTGTCCGCAAACGCGTCGCAGGTACTTATTCATAAGCAATCCAATATTTCGCATCCGTGTCGCCGTAACGATCGGCAGGCGTCCGCGGTAACGCTCCCCGGTCAAGACAGCGTCGTCATCGTCCTCCGGTAAGTAGCCAACAATAAAATTTGAAAACTCGCGAACGGCATTCCCTGGTGCCCGAAGCCCGAAACGCGTTCCCGATACAATTATCGACAATGATCGGAAACACCCCGGAATATATGTAAATGTATGCAAATGATCGACGAAGACGAAACAAGACGGGAAAGTGAAGTTGGGCGCGAACGACTGACCGAGTAATATTCTACTTATGCGAATAAACACACTGCTGGTGAACGCTCGAGCAGACGAAGCTGTAACGCCGCGGCGCGCTGGTTGATTGAATTTTCGGCGGGGCGGCAGCCGAGGGATCGATTTTGCGGGATAATTTTTAATGAGCCGGCGTCACGTCTCCCGGGAGAGACAGGCGAGTTGGCATCGGTGCAATTCCACGCGAGAGTGTCCACTCGCTTTTACTGGCAGGCCCAGCCAGCCAGGCCCTCAATATCTGGGCCTGTTCGTCGGACGGTGTATCATTATGGATTCGCGTGCGCTGCCCCCGGTCATTCTCTCGTCTCATCCTGAGCAGGTTTCCCTCTTCTTCTATCCATCGCGGCCATCGCTCTACCTCGTCACTTCCTGCGCGAGCGTGTGCGTGAGCGCACGCGTACACGGCCCAGAGAATCTCGTCCTTTTTTCGCCACTCGCGGAGAATTGACCCGACGTCCAGCGAGAATCCAGTCAGGTATCAAACGCCATCTGATCGCACGGGAACTCTGGTTTAAAGTTTGAAAGAAAGGGTCGTCGAACAGCACCTTTTTCCCATTGAAATAAATGAACGTGTAACGCGCCGGGGAATTATCTGGAGGAGTCGCCTGACGCTTGCCTGGCGAACGATTTTCTCTGCGTTTCTAGCGGCGAACGGATTTCGCTAAATGGATTTGGTCGTTTCGTGACGTTTCGTTTTGCTACGATGTTGCACGCGCGTCGATGTTTTCCCATGTTTTATTTTCCAGGAGGTACCGCAATGCAGTGGAATTAATTTAATTAATTCTAAGGATAATAATGAGGAAGCGTAGCGATACATTTGTACAAAAATGACGCTGCATATTTTACTTATTGCCAGTAAAGAAAAACACATTTCAAATATTAAAAGCCCGTTTTGATTTCTTAACGCAGTAAGCAATGAATTGGCCCCGTTGATTTTTGTCTCGTTACGTTTTATATGAGAGTACATAACAATACTTTTCGTAAAAATGTTCGTGATTGGTGCAGGTTTGTTCCTTACTGTATATGCTACCAGTAGTTGTCAGATGAAATTTTCTATCTTACTGGTAGACCACGAAACAATTCCCAGCGGCTTTGAAAGGGGAATACAAAAACTATGAGATGGTGTACAATAAATATTCAATAAACAACTGTTGGAACAAATGAGTTGCGGAATGAAAACAGCACAAAGTTATCAGAGAATACAACGTTTTGATACATGTAATATAAAAACGTTGCAACTCGAGCATGTAGGATAATCCAATATAACGAATCTTTCAACGACTAATAGACACGTTTATTGCGATGGACTTATTTACCTTAATAAATACTAAATACTAATATAACTGTTTGACGATGATCAGAAGCAGGTAACGCGAGAAGCAATTACTGAAAGTAGACGGACGAAACGGTTTCTTTTGAGTAATTGGTTCGTCTTCGTAGAAGGATCTCTCTTATTTACAAGGTTGTGTGCTCGGACGTTTAAAGGGTTATGCGAACCTCGTTGAAACTTTTAATCAACTTTTCGTAATTCGACTCCCGATAAATTTTTGCTGGCGAACTTCAAGGTCCGCAGAAATGACCGAAATGATTTATACTTTCTTTGGTCCTCTCGTTTTTTTGCTGAGTTTAAAATGAAGTGCATCCATGTATCCATGCGCGAGCAATCCTACATGTAGATGCTGAAAGAAAGTGGATGGTATAATTTGTTTTAAATTATTGTTTCAATTAATTTAATTACGGTTTCTCGTTTCATTGCGATTCTTGATTGGTTTCATTTAAAAATACGATCATTATTTAATGAGTTTCAAGTGTCTATTGTCTCGTTTCTTACGTTTCTCACAATTAGTGTGAATAAATATTGTGATGGAAGTAATTGACCTGATAATTAATACATTCGTTTAAACTGAAATATACAGTGACTGTTATGATTTTTGTTGGCTGAAATTGGTTTGGTTTTATTAGATTCTGTACTGTTGTGATTCGAAATCTTTGAAAGTAAGGTATTATTTCGAGAGCATAACATTTACTCTATTTTATAAAACGTTTCATATATTGACTTATGATAAAATTCGTTTCTATTTTTCTTCAATGCAAAAATAGAATAAAGTTTTGCATTCTTAGGCATTAGAGTGACTCGTCTAAGTATGATTAAAAGAATAGAAAACTTTATTTCTATTACGTTTTCTACCTCGTCCAAAACTGCATATTAGGCATAAACTTTATTATCTTCCCCCTTTCTGTACATTATAAATATTTTTAGAATTAGCATAATATTCAGAAACATGTAAGCAACAGATCTATATTTAATGTATTTATATTAGATGTATCTATATTTAACTCCGTCTCTTATAAGATAATTAAAATAAACACACAGTAATTCGTTAAAAAATTTCACTCCAAGCATATACTCATAAAATAAACTGTACATATCCAAGCTGAAAAATTGCAACTTCGGGAGAATGTATCCGCAGTTTGCTTTTTCGTAAAAAGAACAAAAATAACAAAAAATAGTGATTTTATCTGAGCTTGCGAATAATAGGTTCCTTCCGACAGAAGTATATCGAAACGAAGAAACGGCAGACATAGGATACCAAATTCAAAGGGCCCGTTTGGATAGAAAATAATGGGAGCCCGTTCCATTCTTTTATGTACCTTATTTGTTAAATTCACCGTCCTGTTCTCCTCTGGTTAGTCGAGAACCACCGCGATAGCTTGATCTTTTTCTACCTAGAGATCTTCGACCTCGATAAATCTTGGATGATCTACAGAGTCGTTGATCTTCCTTTACGGACTAGTTTCTGGTTCTGTCACCGGTTCTAAGCTCAATCTTACCGATAGCTACCAGATCGACATCAAGAATGATCGATAACTTAATTGTAACACCTGTGGAAGTGTTACCTTTCTGTTTCGAACCACATCTGTAGTTAAACATTCGTATGTATAAAATGTCATGAGAGTCTACATATAGCTTTTGAACTTAAATAGTGCAAAAGTTACGTGACAACGTCGACAATAAATCAGTAGAGTAAAATTGAGAATATTTTCAGCAATGGTGAAATTTATCCATATCTGTTCGCAAATTGTCAGGAACGCTATAGTCAATACAATATTTAGAACTCAGATGAATAATAAATCGCATATATCTTGAAATGAAAAATATTGTCGAACTTTTATAAATCTTTACTTTTAGGTATTCGAAATTTGTGTGAACAATAAATCATTTATAGTTTGAAATTAATAATACCTTCGACAGTGATGAATTTCTATCATATTTCCTAATCAAGTGTTAATTTTTTTAAATATTTGATATTTTTTGATATGTGGACACCTTCATAACTGACTGTATATCGTTTTATTTGGCAACCTGACATCGAATTGTGTATGAGTTCCAATTTTCGTATATATCATTTAAAATATATCATAAAAGAATGTCGACCCTGTACACAGGGGTCGGTTTTTGTTAAGACCTGTTGCCTTTATGTGAAAGAAGCCTTGCCACTAAATTAATTGATACATCAACGAAAACAAGTATAAAGGACTGGTGGGAGTGCTTCGTATCAGTCCGTGCGAGTACTAGAATTAATCTTAGGAAACAATGGGGGAACAATGTGCAAGACAAATTTTCCCTTCCATTCTCTGGCAACCCTCAAATAGCGTTATACGCGGGTTGGAAGCACATGAACATAGCGAAGATCCTTTCCAGCGATAAATCGAACACACTTTCAGTATGTACGCCGAGGAAAGATGAGTGTAGGACTGGCCAATAGGGTTCCAACAACACCATCTTGATAACAATACCCCGCTGTTAGACAATTTGACAACGAATTCGTCTTCGAGAGCCTCCCTGGCCAGCCAACCACTATTTCTCAGTCGTTAGCTGCTCTTTGGATTTTTTAACAAGTGCGGCAATTATGTAGAAAGATAAATTTCTTCCGAAAAAAAAATTAGGTTGGAAATATTTGCAACGAGTTTCGACAAGCGAAGCATTAAGGAAACTGTGCGAGTTGAAATTTTCATACTTCACCGGTGCTGGTTTAATCTCTCGCCCGTTTTATCACGCTTGCGTCAAGTATGACAATCACATTTATCTTAAATTAATTATTTGGACAGGTTTCACTCGAAATAAGATTTTTAATAACAAGATAATTGAGAAAGGTTCCTCCTATATTATTTACATATTCAATTATGGTATAGTTATATTTCATTTTATTGCATATTTTATTTGTTAAGAATATTAAAGCATTGTGCTCTGAAGAAATAATTATTCGACGAGGAATAGCATTATTTGTAATAAAATAATAAGAGGATCGTCTTCTATATTACTCGCATACGTAATTATCATCATTAAAGCTATTAAATTTGATTGCCTTTTTGTACATATTGTTAATTCTATTCTGTAAATAATATAAAAGAGTGTTACAAGTATTATACTTGCGTTATAGTTATTAATAGATATCCAATTTTTGGACTCTGCTACAAGAATTCAATTGAACTAAGTATTTATTTTACACATCTTTTGTTTTGTATTAAAATTTCTAATGGCTTTTAACATCATCTATTATAATCGAGTATGATGTTAAACAAATTTTGCTTTGCCTACCAAGCAATTTAGAATTTCACACGTGAGAGGACATACGCATAATTGAGGAAACAATTCTTCCGGTTCCGTGCATTGGTCACATGGTCGATTTTAAGAAAAATTGGAGGTGAAGCAATTTTTGCATTCACCTGAAATAACTCGAACCTTTATTGCTATAGAGAAAAATCATTCACATAAATATAATGTATTCAGGCGCAGTATGTAAATGTATTGTCCCCCTACTTATAATTTAGACTCAAGCAGCCTTTCCTTGGTCGATTTTTTGCCAACAACATCAGATTTCGTAAAAGATGTATGACAAAATGAATAATTTGCTTTGAATATATATATATTTATTTTCTATTATGGTTTTATGGGATAGCAATGTTACAATGACGTCGAACAATGCGCATACCTCCAACTTGTGCACTAATCAAAATTGCGTATAGTCCATTCAGCATGAATATTTGCTTTCTTCGAAAAATTGGAACGCAGAAACAAGTATTGCAGACGGCATTGCACGTGTCGCCTACAAGGTAGGAGTATTCGCATCTCAGGTGCATTTCGGTGCAATCTTCATTCAGGCGCGATAACTTTCCACAAGTTCCGTGCAAATGCTGTCCGAACCAGTTTTTATGCGAACCAAAATTTATTACGACCGAGTGAAATTACCGCCCCGAATATTATCGTTCCTTCATTTATTGCCCGACGCTGCCATGATCTATAACTGCATGAATTACAAACGACACGTATGAGTACCGAGAAATCATTATCTCGAAAAGCCATACCATATCACGAGTGGTCGTAATATTTTATAACAAACAATACCAGATTGCTATCTTAATTAACACACCTGTTAGTGGTATATATATATATAATTATCATAGAAATCTTACGGAACCAATCAACTTATATTGCACGGAAAAATGAATGAAACACTTTGGCACAGAATAGTCAAGTAAGAGTAGCTCCTACATATTATATATTGGGTATAATACCAGTGAAGAAACTTGCAACGAAGAATATAGGGCCCACGTGTCGCAGTCAGTGCTTGGAAAATAATCAGAAATCGGCCGTACGTGCAGCGATTTTTCCGACGCTACGGTTAAAACCAATTGCACACTTAGTAGAGGCGCAGCGAATACCGTGAATACTCATTTCAATAATCAGAGAAACGAATCGCATAAGTAGAACCACGATCTTCTCACTGATATCTAACATTTGCTGCCAACTTCATCGGCAGTAAGAGAAAGCCAATAACGTAAACCGCTGAGCGACCAGTCCGCGTCAAACGAAACGATTACACGCTAGGGTGCAGGTCCCATAGACGGGCGCTCCCGTTGGCAGTAATCGCGCGATCGACAACTACAGAAGTTTATTAGACGTAGAGAGCGTGGCGGCAGCGAAATTGAGTAAGCAAAGTAATTTCAACGATTTTCTCGGGAAGGCCCCAACTCCCCGCGGCATCTGCATATCGTGCAGGTCGCAAGAGCAATTCAAACGATTATTTCGGTGCCACGTGCCTCGGACCTCTTCGTCCGTCGTTCCGTTCCTCCTCGTCGAGCTGCCCGTTCTCGTTATCGGGCCGCAGCGGACAAGGATGGCCGTAGTTCACGCGTGACACGCGGAACAAGGACGAAGATACGAGATGCACCTGTCTGTCGCGGAGGCAAGGTGCCAGGCCGAAGGCAACACTCGCTCGCGCCAACCGCGATAGCGAGCTAATGAGCCACGGCGAAACCGCTATACGTTTTCTGCCAGCACCGACTTATGTATGCGGCGTACTTTAGGCACCGCGATGGATTGGCACACCATCGAGATAAAGACGGAAACCACGAAAGTAATCCTCCAGTTTTATCTTTTTTAATTACGATCGGCCAGCGGGTAAGAGCGGGCAAGATGGACCGGAGGCTGATCGGTGTTTCGTTCTCTCGACTTTTATTCATAATGGGTTTAACAGCCGGGCCTGCAATTAACCGAGTTAACGTCCCACGATATTGGCCTTTAATTATTCCGCGGACTGATGCAATTATCGGATAAACGGGCCCTGGCCACGTATACGTTAAGGGAGGGGGGGTGGGGGGGGGATGGGTGGTTCATACTTATTGGATTTTCATCAATACGGTGAATTTTTTAATTCCGCGGAATCTCTTTGCCCCGACACTTTAGCCCGATGAAGACATAAATATCGAATACTTGTGCGTGAGATTCTTGAACGTTTCAAATCGATTTTCTTATCTTACCGTGGAAGTTACGGTGGGCGATTAAATTATTGTGAACAGATGGAAATATGAAACATACGTCTTGTGCTCCCGTGACATTTACGACAGTGAAGTATGGCCCTTTTTTCGTTCTCACGATACAGGGACGTAATTTAAGTAGATTCGCTGGTGTTTGCAACATTGCTTTGTTTAAGCCATCCGCGAGTAAGACTCGATATTGCCGATTTACGTATTTGTTTTTCCTGATTTTTAACATTGTTAGATAAATAGTTTGTATAGATATTATGGTATTTTGGATATAAATATACGAGTTTCGATTTTACGTCAAGTGGCGAATAATTTAAAATCGTTGTCATATGTCATTAAACGTATAGAAATATGTTTTTCAACTTAAAAAAAAGGTATCATTGTAGGGGTAACGTTGATTCCATTTTTGATCGGACTTCAAATTAGTGGTGATCTCGAAGTGTTCAGAATAATTTCATCAACCACTGCGTGTATGAAGTGGAATTTATCACTTATTTTGTGTTCAATTCGTTTAATTTACATTTACAGTAACGCAGAACTATTTTTACGTAACAATTGCAAACCCAACCCTTGAATTAAGTTGATAGTTATATATGTCTCTGTGTAAAAGCGTAATCAATTCATTTAAAGAATCCAAGCGTTTCACGTGCCCATAAGTTTTCATAAATTGTCCAATAAATCGATACGATTTTATTTGAATATGCAACTGGATAAATTAAATAAGCAATACTAGCTATGATACTAAATTTCGCCGTTTCTCAATGTCTCTTTATATCTATTTTTATATAAGCACACAATCATCATACACACATACACTGGTACAATTACACGAATCTAATAAAATCTGGAAATAACGTAACGCACAGTGTACCTGGGATAAATAAATAGAAACATTTCAATTCTCCTCTGTACCTGGAGCATATGCCAAGAAACGAAACGAAGCGTCGTGCTCCAAAAATATCCACGATATCCCCAAAATTCAGAAGATCTCTGCAATCCTAGGACACATTTTACCGTCGACTATTCGTCACGCACCCGACCCTCGTTATGTACCTACCGGCAAAAGTATCAGCGTCGCGATATTATGTACCGCGGAACGATAGAATTAAGTCATCGGTATTAAGATCCCGTTGAAGTCCCTGGTGATCGTGTACGGCACGAGAGCACGAATTCACCTCTGCCGTAATAACAATCATCGACTTTAAGAAGCAGGTAAGTACGAACGTAGCCTGATATTCGTGTAATTGACAGGCGGAGTTTGGGTCGAAGAGCGATCCCGTCACCGTTCGCGTCGCTCCTCGTATTAATTTAGCGACTGGGTAACAACCGGGTGACCATTTAACGACAATAATCCTTGAACATTCAATCCGCCTTCCAAGTGTCGTTCTGCTCCGTTCGTTTCCTTCTCTTTGTTAATAATCGTTAATTACGAACGAAAGTCGGAAGTGTCTCGGGTACACGTGGGCCATGATCCGACGAGAAGAAATCGATAGTGGAACGAGAGGGAAAGACGAGGAGGCGAATGGAAGGCGGTTTCGAGGAGCGATGGTTTTCATGAAGAAGAGGTCGTGCACCTGCTGTTCGCACGCCACCGAGTCCATCGTTCTTCTTCTCCTTCTTCTCTTTTCCCTTGTCTTACCCTTCATCTTTCTCTACTGTTCGCCCCGTGCACGTGCTACCGCGGCCACTTTCGTCCGTCTTTCTCTCCTTCGCGTAGGAGAAAAAGCACGAAGGGGGTAGGAGATCCGGATTAATCTACGATGCCGCGTCGTTTAGGACAATAAACGGATGGAACGGCTCCGTGGCTGCATAGACGTCGCTGCCATGTCGCCTTTGATTGAACTCGGCGTTCCTTAGCCGATGCTTAATTCACCTTAATTGACTCCTCGGAGATTAGCTCCGCGGCTATTGGAATTTCGTTCGACCTTTCTTTCTGCCGTGTTACGTACCTCTTTCGCTGTTCTCTTGCGGAGCTATCGCCGTGGGAACGGAGAACAATTGTCCAGCTTTTAAGTTTCATATTTAATGGATATTTCAATACCCGATCGAGTTCAATAGCCGAAAATTGGTAAGAATTTTTCGGGGAACAGTGTCCAACGTTGAATTGAGAATAGGAATACAAAGCTTAAATACACGAAGCTTTCACTGTTGAAATTTGTGAAAGCTTGACAACGCACGATTCGCACGGAATTGTTGAATCTTTTAGCCACGAGGCGATTAAGAACAATTACCGGTAGCTATTATTTAATAGACAGGCGGATATAAATATCAATTTCGATCACGTTTATGGGGACTGGTGTCAGAAAAAGAGGCGAGCGAGGAAGAAAGTAGAATACTGGCAAAGTGGGGAGTCGAACGATTAAAGGTAGGGAAGGAGAGGCAGGGCGCGTGCCGTGCTTATTAACTTTTTTTCCTTGCTGACGTATATATTGAGCCTTTTTACTCGTTCGTATCCTTTTATCAACGCTTTCGTAACGCTTTTTCGAAAGGGGTGGGGTGGGACACGAGTAAATTCGATTTCTTGTAGCCTGACGGATCTTCCAGCCGCAGGAATTCTCGTTAAAGGAGCAGCCTTTAATGAAAATTTATATTTTACTTATATGATGCACGTAGGCACGTACAGTAGTTAAGACAATTAAGGATTTCGTTCGGTCGGTGCTCGTGGATGTCCGGTGATCTTGCCAAAGTGCATTAATAATTTCACTCATTTATTTCTGCTCCGTTTCTTCTTATGGGCCGGCACGCACGGCGGTGTACAAGCGTTCTTATGTAAACGTTCTGCCTCGCACTGTGTCACCAGAGAAATTTACTTCTATGTGAAGCAGAAGTTTCACCTTCTCCTGTTTTACGTCTCGAACAGTACATACTAAACTTTACGTTTCGTGTCTCACGTTATACGTACTTACTGCATGCTGCGCGCTGCGATACGTGTTTCGTATGGTATCAATCAATTACAGAATGTTGTCAGTCTGCCGTATGTTTAGTACTTATTTTTATCGGACCGCGATCATATATTCCGATATCTTTCGCGTATACACGAAATGGACGGCACAAAAACGGCGGAAGTGGCATTCTTTCCAAATAAAATTTTATCCAGGTCGCTCTATATATCGTGTGATAAAAAAAAGAATTTATCCGTGTTCTAAGAGTCGAGTTATTTAAGTATGAATACATTTGTATTATATGTTTTCGGTGTCTATGGAGATATTGTTTCATTTGAGAGTAAGATCCCGTTTGCGTATACCGCATACGTTACAAATTATATATAAATTACGCACACTTACGTTTGTAATTTCTCGTGCTACCTCCCAGTCTCGAGTTACATATTTAATTTTCGCATTGGACAACCGCCCAATCCCAATAATCTGTTTCCCAAAATTTAATACCCTTTTGTCCTTCCTTCCCCTAATTATTATTATTATTATTATTATTGTTGTTGTTGTTGTTGTTATTATTATTATTATTATTATTATTATTATCCACAAGCTGTACTCTTTTCATCCTGCCCACTTTGCCCGATCTCGCTGTACCGTATTTACTTTCTCGTGTCGTTGCCCACCATGTTTACCATTTTTCGCCGCGCACTCACTTATTTTTCTTCATTTAGATCGGTTCTTTCAGCGGGTTCCTGTCTTCCTCTTTGCCTCTCTCGTTTTCCCACCAATACAGGTGCATGTACGAGCGTGCGCGCGCGCCTGCGGACTTTTTTCATGTTTTTATGCACTGCTCGTTTTTCCCTTCCGAAATATAATTGGCGGTGCGATGCACCTGTCTTCCCCTCTCTCTCAGCCCCTCCGCCCCCTTGCCACCACCTTCTGGCCACTTCTTGTACTGCAACTTCTCCCCGGACTATCCCACGATACCGACTTCCACGTATTCCGGCGCGTGCCACACTTACTCGAAATACAATTCACGGGGTTACACGATACACGGTGGCACGCTAACGGAAAATTAGCGCGCTAGGAAAACCTGGAAAGAGTGGTCAACGACACGTTCTCGCCCCGCACCAATGATCTCCTTAATTGTGCTCGTTCTTGATCGCATTAACCATTCCGCCACGGACGGCGGTGTGCACTGTATGTTAAAAATCTGTGTAAGCCTACTCTAGCACAGTGTATCACTATTAGCAATATTGCAGTTATCCAAGTGTTTATACGCATAGGTCTGCAATATTAATAAGAATTGGACTGTATTGCGTGCCGAGAATATATTTCCCTTCGAGCGGCGGAAGGGTCAATTGTAAGCATACCAAGATGATCGACGTTCTTTATATCTTTACGTAATTTTTGTATCGTTGGGTTAGCTCGTGTCGACGTGTTTGTGTTAGTTTTATTTAATTAGGAATGGTTATTCGATTTTGAGACTCTTTATATTTGAACTTCGAATTCGCAAAAATGAGTTGCAATCTGAATATCAAACGATTTTGTGTAGTATGTAAAAAAGAATATAAGTAAGGAGTTGTAAAAAGTTGTATAATTTAGTATTCACTACATTTTCTCTTTTTTTTCTGTGGTTCTTTTAATAACAATTCTACGCTCCAGCAAGCTACAGGCTTCGTTTCAGTGTACCCACCTAGCAGGTGGAGAAAGGTGTAGAAAAATGAAGTTACATAGAACTAGGCAGGTGGAAAAATCGTTTATCGAAAAATATGTTTATTTAAATATACTGATCTGTATAAAAATTATAATTTTCCACTCTACCATGCAGCCAGCTATTTAATTTCTGTATAGGACGACTATATATACAGTTTTAACAGTTTAGAACACCTGAATCTTATGCAAATATCTACCATGAGGTGCACACGTATTTATTGTGCTTCGTTCTACAAGTCACGCATACGTTTCTCAATGATTACATAAAATTTGTTACACCCCTCGTTATTGTAAACTAAGGGATTACGGCGATTTTGCCTGGAAATTTTATTGAAAAATCGTAAAACTAACAAAGTTACAGCTTGTTATAGCTGGTCGATCGAGCAACCGACGACGTGCACTTCTGCTATAAATAAAAAAAAATTACAACTCAAACCTTAAAGGCCAAACTATGTTCAATATACATATATCAAAGATTATCCAACCGGAGGGATGCAAATAATACCACTTGGGAACTGAAAACAAGACGAGAACATAATTGAATGTAAACTAAAATATAAATTGTGTATCGCAATTCTACAATGGTCTGCCCGGGCAATCTAAATTTTATTCGATAGCGCGACAGAATTTCGCTTCTGTAATGAGTTTCGTATGCTTGCCCCGGAGAAAACGCAATCAGACGAAACATCAACATACAATTGTAAATTATTGCTTCATGCAACAGTAAAATCTGTGCTACAGCGAATTTGCATTTATCGACTTGAACGATTGAAGGTTTTTGCGGCAACGGGCAGCTGGCCGTACATAATTGCAGGCAACTCAAATAAGGAAAGCAAAATTGATACCTGTAATCTTGTTTTCCAACGTTCGATTCCTGAGAGATCGGTGGCCAAAGTTGACAAATCGCGGCCAAAGAATATTACGACGGCAACGGAAGTTGATTCAGCTACGCAAGCATCGTCAGCTCGGATTAGATTGGATGAAAGGAACGAATCGACCTGCGCCAACTTTTTTGATCCCTGCAACTCTGTCCCGGTAAATCTCAAGTTCAAACACTATGCCCGAAACCGTGTTCGGTAAATCACAGGGACGATACGTTGCTCCGTAGCGGTGATTAATGTGGGCTCATAAAACATAGTTGTTTGCATTTAGTTACTCATTTTGTACGTTGCATAACTGTACCGATGCAATTCAGTAAGTGCAATTTTGCCAGGAGTTAGAAACTGTGAGATTTTTTTTAACGTTTCTTGCATTTTGAGTTCGAAAAACAATATAGGAAAAGTTTAGTGTCGATATCTATATGAATATATCAAGTTCGGCATTTCATAAGCATTAAAAAAAGGTGGCTGCGATGCGAAAATTAACGTAAAGATGAATACAATATTTGTAATTTTTAAGAATTAAATCTATCGTAAAATTCATAAATTATGAATACATATGTATATATATATTGTAATATTGTAATTTGTTTTTAACTGATTCCATAAATGTTATTCATTACTACCGAAGTAGTACACATTTTATTAAGGCCACATTTAGGGCAATAGGAAATATATTTCCTTTCGAATTGACTTTTATTGTTTTATGTTTTATATAACAGTAAATAATACTTATAAATAATATTTGTGTGGTTGGTTCAATTTTGCTTCTTACCGCATTACAGGTACTACACCTGCTTGTAGAATGTCTTGATTCTTTGCGAACAAATATTATTTATTATTACTTGATTACTAGTGATTTCGTGCACCGCAATACTGTCTACCATACTACTTGAATAATATGATAACATCAACGCAAAAGAGGCTGTATACGAAACGGTTTTCCGGAAATGCTAAATATTTTTCACAATGTTTGGTCAAATGCTTTCGGCGAAAAGAAACGAAACAAAATTAATGGCAAGGGCGCCCCAGCATTTCATCACACGTGATTACGAAATTGGTCTAACAATGAGTCCCGGATTACTATACCATTTGTTCCGATATATTAGAAGTTTTAAAAATAAATATAATCTAAATTCTGTTTAACGACACAGTTGCCAATTTAATTAACCGGACCAATTACCGATTATTTCGTAAAAAATTTAAATAGATAGAATGCAAAGTAAGTGATAAATTCGTATTTTCGTATTTTTACCACAATATACAAATGTATATTGTAAACACAATCGCAGAAACATGTAACTCAGCGTTATATCGAAGGTATTAATCTAAATTTCAGTAAAAAAATTCAGCCTGGGTCTGTGTACAACATGTGTTGACCCGGTCTGTTCCAATATTTTTTGTCACTCCACGAGACTTGATCGCCTCCATCAATTTTCTCGCAGCGTCAATTGAATGGCGACAGAATCGAACGATTCTTTTTCTCCTCCGAAACACCGGAGGGAAACGTCGAAGGGAGCACAGAACGGGCGTCGCCCTCGAGGAGGGTTTCTCTTCTTTCCCTACGAGGCAGCTTCTTTGAACAGACGGATTCGAGACGGTCCCCGTGCTACAGAGACTGAACCGCTTCTTCCAGTAGTTCTCTCCTCTTTCTCTACCAACGTTTCCTCTCTCTTTCTCTCGCTCTGTCGTTTCATCCTCTACCGTCAACGGCTCGTGCAGGATTTCTTTCATAGCGAAGTAGGAATCATCGGGTTCCTTTTTCCTTCAACCTATCCTTACCCCACCTCCTTTTTTTCCTCGTTTCTGTCACCCTCGCTTACCCTCCTGAAAGAGTATTCTTCCATGGCTTTTCATTGAAAAGCGCCGATCCACCTCGTGTCAGATATGGAGATTTATTTCGACGATTCCGGCACATCTTTCTCCCGCTCACCCTCTATCTTTCTGCCGTTCTGTTTCCCTCGGTTTTCACCGTTTCTTGCACGCTCGACGGTTCTAGGGATGTGAACTTTTATTGTCCAGATTCGATCGTGTCATGCCGATACCCATTTCTTACGAATGTTCGCCCACCTTTCGTCGAATTTCGACAGCGAACATTCCTTTTCTTTCGTTCGCGTACACCGTGTGGGACTTCTCTGATGTCCACCGATACGGCGGCATCAGGGATCACCGACACCACGCGTCTACACTTTGCATATCTAATATTTATAAGCGCGTATATTAACACGCGAATGGATGAACTCGTGGGTAAGCAACGGAGGCTGGTATGTTCGTTGTAAAGGTTCAGTGCGACAGTTTGCGCATGATTTTGCATTAAAATGCAAGTAATTTGGCGTGTAAAATGTTTGCATTGTTCAAATATGTAATCTTCGTTGCATTTTGCAATCTGTCTCGAACATAAAATGACGGCGGTTGGTTTCTGTAAAAAGGAGATATATAATTTCGAAGAGTCACGAACGTTTGCACTGACCCAATAAGTTGAATATGATTTGAAAGGTAGCCAGAGGCACGTCTTATTTTCATGAAAGGGTTCTGACATTCGTGGTTATTAATTTTTCGTGGCTAGTGTGCTAATAGTGCCAAACAGATGGACTAGAAGGTATTGCCTTTTATAAAATTTTTATAAAAATGTTTCACGGTGGGTCAAGAATTATTCTTTTCTCCTACTGTGGGTTGTATTTTTTAAATGCTCAGAATTAATATATTTAGCTTAAAAACATTATAAAAAGTATGGTTGAATTTGCTTTTTTATATTCTGCGAAAATGGATCTGAATGCAAAAAAAAGAATTTTACAGATCAGCTATTTTTCGAAAAAACGAAAGGAATTTAATTTTCAATATAAACTATTTATGCGCTTTCTTGAGAATTGAAAAAAATCTGCAACATACTATTTACACAATAAATTGCATTAATATACCGCAAGCATCATAACAATAACACAGTATCAAATAATAATGTTACTCGCCAGCGCATTTTCTTTTACTCCACTTGCGAGTGGACAGCAGAAACCCTCCAAAATAATTCCCTCATAAATTATTCTTCGTGCCATACATTTTCAGTGCATTACATCAACGAAAATACGGTCAAACTCGCGATCACAATGTCGTGCAACATTTTATGCGTTCAGAATTGAATGACGTGAAGGCCGATGTTTCGAAGATAATGCATTCACCACAAGTTACAAGGGGAATAATGTTTCGCCACTAATTAATATTACTTTTATTCAAACGTGGGGCACATTAAACGGAATTGTAATATTGTCGCTCGAACGAGACGTAATAAACAGTGCACGTGGTCGTTGTTATTATTTCTAGCGATAGCATCGGAACAATGTTCGGTTGGGGCAGACCGCAAACCCTTTCCCCATATCCGCCACCAAAATCGTGAATTATGTATGCATACGCACGCCCGAACAACCGCCTGCATATAGTTATTCTATATTTCCATTAATTCAATCGCGACCACATACAACCCCCTCCTGATATGTTTACAGCGTTACATTTTCATGCGGAATTGGCGAGTCTCGTGAAGTGCATATCTAATTCATGCTTGGCATTAATATTCAATGTATATGCTGTCGTTTTTATTGAACGCGGGGCATTATACGTATGCTAACTTAGATTTACGAGCATCGATCAAGATACGCTTTCAGTAACGCTATTTGCTTGGTAAATAGCAATAAATTTGATCGAGCAATTAAAGTAACGATCTGTTCGCCGGACGATAATATAATCGAACGTGTCACAGTTTTATTTACAATTCTGTTGCGGTTTGCATCATCAGACGGAATATCAGTAAATCTATCTTACGCGAACAAAGTTTGTCTATTGAACACATTTCGTGCATAATTTCTTGGAAACCGAAAATTGTGCCAGTGCAGTTCCATTGTTCTGAATCGTTACGCTTACATATGTAACGATAATCAGAATAGTTCATTGAACGCTGATGTATCAAATATAGATAAACAGATTATCCGAACAACAATCTGTATCGAACTTAACGAACCCTCGGTAATACATATTTCTTCGATTTCAACAATCAACCCATTAAATTATCCCCACAGAAAATTGACCGCTGCGCAATAAATTGCAGAACAAAAGCAAACCTGTAAACTGTGGAGCAAGGCAATTCAAAATAATAAAAAGAAATTGCATTCGAAATGTGCCCAACTGAACGGAGGATAATTTATCTCGACCGTCTATGTCCTGTCGAATAGCAAAACATGCTGGAAGTACGTCACTCTGTATACACTTCACGGAAACTTGCACCCATTCTGTCATACGTAAGTGCACAGTACGCGTATAATAATGTCTGCCAACACGGGCAAACGGCCGTTCTATTGAACAAACCATCTAGTCTGGACGAAGATAAAAGGAGGAACGAGAAACCCTTTGAGCCGTATCGGCGCATAAAATGATAAATTAGGTATGCATACGGGGCTAATGCATACGCACGCAGTGTGCAGGCATATCAGGGCGAACCGGCACTATACCGGCAAGGGCTAATCCCAATTTGCATCCCCGAACTTCGACTTGATCCAGAAACCTGACTGCTCCCCTGATTTTCGGCATTCAGGTGGCATATGTCGCCCCTACCAGAACGTACGACCGAAACGTATGCCGATAGGAGGACCGTGATCCGGCATAACTGCACTGATCTCGTGCGGCGACGCAGTGATCCTCAATTTTTCCACAAGCCGCATATAAATATAAAAGATTGGCATTTTTTGGGGGGGGACGAAATTTTTATGCCCCAGTAAAATCGATTTTATTGTTTCTAAAATTTCTTAGTATTACTTCTTATTATTTCTCGAATACTCCGATTCAATCGAATATTGTATAATATCATTCTCGCTGCGGCAGTACGGTAAATATACGATCTGATAAACTATGGAAATTTGCAATTGAATATAAAATATAGTTTTGGTAATTATGGAAATAATAATTCCGCACACTTTCGCGGAAATGTCGGTATTTACTTCGGACTCAAATTAAATTTAACCGTTACATGTAATTACTTTCGACCGAACGAAAATATCCAACCCACTTTCTCGCTCGAAGGGTGAGAATTTACGTATTTATGGGTGTGATACAAGGGGCCATGATATCTCGACTGGTGCCCCGATGTCCTGATAAGTTCTTCTTAATTCCAAGCGTACTTCTACCTTGTATTTAAGGCACGCTAAATAATGAGGGTAGAAATTGCTAGTTTACGAGCTTCTATCGTATTACTACTCCATCGAGGGTAGAGTAACGCGCAGTCAATCAAAAAGTTCGCCCCGGTGTATGGAAACTGTTATATTCAATTTACATAAGGAGGCGGTTCTCAGTTAGATTCCACGATATAATCCTGGCTAGAATTCGTGAACGGCGGGCAATGGCGTGGCCTCGGCGTTAATAACGGAGCAACGTTCCAGGGTGAACGAAGAGTCAGATTATGTCGCGACAAAAGTTATTCTCCGTTGAACGGCGGCCACGTTAAGCAATCGCGTAATGTCAGGATCTAACAGAAAAAAAATCACAGACATTTCTCTGGTCTGTTAATTGCTTGAAAACCACTGGTCCCGTGCGAACACGCATGTGCAGGCACTCGCCTAGATAAATGGAGGGTTGCGTGGCACCCCTGACGCACGAGCGCGCTAAACAGAGGAGGACAGACCCGGGGAAAGAAAGAAATATGAAGTGGAACAGAGAGGGCGGAAGGAGGGGGAGAGACAGAGAGGGGAAACGGTGCTGGTGCGAACGCACGGGGTCGAAGACACAAAAGAATAACGTCGCATGCCACGGGGCTGAATCCACCCCTAAAAATTCACTCCCCTGCGCTTCTCTCACGTGTGCAAGGTTGCCTTAACATTGCGGTGCACGATTCTAACTGGAGAGATTGCGAGTAGACGTGCAGCGGAATGAAAAGATATAGAAACTCGTTTATCGATTTCTCGCATTGCCCGACTGTCGGAGTTTTTAAATCTCGTCCGTGCGAGATTCGTCGAATCGGTCGGTGGCCTGTTTATGGGATATTATTGGCCGAGTCGGGTATAACGATTTATGGAATTTTTAATTTACCATGGCCCCCGGGGCGGTAAACTTTAACGGGCGACAAATGTCCGGAAATGTATCAAATAATGACACAGACTGCGGCGAGGTAAAACATCCCCCGGAATCTGTCACTGAAGATAACAATGGCGCGAGTAACGACATCGTTGCATGCAGTGATTCAGAAATATGTTCGCGTGAAGCTAACGCGCGTATTTCTTCGCAAAATGTAGTATCGTTCGTTATACAAGGTTCATTAATTAAACGAAAACATATCGCAAACCGAATGCTTAAATTTCATGCCGACATAGAGTAAAAGTAGAATCGCCGCTCCCAAAACTTGACAGCGTGTGAACGGATCCGTGAGTCACTGTATTTAGGTCACTGTGTTGGGAAGAGTGTCCACAAAATTGTCTGCAACCGAGATCATCGGGTTCAATCAAGGTCCCTGTTATATTATTCACGGAACAAAAGTTTCTTACTCCTCTGCTCGATTGCAATACAAAAACGAAACAAAATCCAGAATTAAGATCGTCGCTAACCCTTCGAGCATTGCAAAAAAATGACTGCATCAAGGTGAACCAGAAATTAATTAAAAACGAATAAAGGATAATCGAACAAAAAGAATGAACATCGTCGCGAAGCGGCATACCTTCAGAGACAAATCGAGAAACCGGCGGTATCTATTAAAAGCGAGGCTCCACAAGTGGTTGTCAGCGAAGAAGAGAACCACTGTGCACGTGGCTGATGGGTGCAGGGTGGTTGGATGAGTTTCGGGATATTTTTGGGGTGGGCAACAGGCAAGAGCACTCTACGTAGAGGGTGCCCCGGGCTTTTTTGGATCGGGTCGCTGTGTGTACGATTGAACGAGGTGGACAGAGAGGGGAAGCGAGCGGCAAACGGTTGGAACGGAGAGGAGACGACCAAAATCGAATGTGCCCGGGCACGGTGGTAAGGGGGGTGCTGGAAGGGGGCAGAAACCATCTGCCCGCATATGTTATGCTCCATGGGTATTGGACGCAAGCCATAAGAGAGAACCGCTCATTGGAAACCAGGAACCGACTATCTGTTCAAACAGCAGAGGAAGTCGGAAGCGGCGAACCCCCGGGACACTAGGAAACGAGTGTTTTCGTAATTAAGAAGCCCCGTGGTTCGGGGAAATTTTTTGGGATTTTACACCACCCCTCCTAAGGGGAGGACCTGCGTTCCGTTCAGGGCCCTGTGATTTTTCGTTCACGCTCGTTTAAATGTCACGTAACACCGGAGCGACCGGTTGCGTCATTATGTTAACGCATTAGGCGTTTTACAAATTAATTCTCAAACCGTTTCAACATTCGAACGAGAGTTAATCCCTTAATAAGATTGCGCGGAATACATTGTTTCGAATTGATGGAAAACTTTATGTAACGTATTAATACGGCGTCGATAAATCTTACGTCTTGATGATGAAATCCTACCAAATTTATAATTGAATTTGTACGGTACTTTTTTTTATCGTTTTTAATACCCCGACGTTCAAGTAGCAATATGAGTTAAAATCGTTTAAAATTAATGATAATGATAATCCCTCGGTAAGATATACGTACGCACCGGAGCATGACAATTATTTTGATGTAGTTCAATCACCTGGCGAGAAATTAATTATCATATGAACCGCGTGTCAAGTAACAGGAATTCATTGCACTCCATATGCATGATCTAAATGCAAATACCGATACGGGAGCAAAATTTTACGAATATGCGACGGCGGTCATGGTTATTTAATTACTTAATTAATCGAAACGGTTGTACATCTGACAAAACGTCGATACGATTGTTGCTCGAGTAGTGGTTAATTTCGGCGAATCCAGGTGCAAGCGGCTCTCACCTGCGTGGCGTCGTGGTACCTGCAAGTCACCGTGTACGAAAGTGCATTTCACTATCGACGTTGCTGACGAGTAAACAGCCACCGAATCAGTGCAAATGACTCGGAGCCGTTAATGAGTATATATTGCGCAAAACGGAGTACCACTTTTCGGCGAACATTTTATTTCTCCCGTGTCTCATTTCTTATACGGACAATCCCAGTGCGAGGCCGCGATTTTATGGCACAGCTTCGTCCTAACATGGCTAAACAGTCGTATAACACGAGAGTTACGCAACATGGCTTATTAGACCGGACATTGTTTCAAGAATTGCAACAATTCTCACACAGCGAGGCGTTTTAGTATGCGGACAGCTGAAATAACAGCACGGTGTTATTATACCCAAAGAAAATTTCCGTGTGGAATAGTGAGAAAGCAAGGAAACCTTTCCTTTATGAAATTTATGCTTTTAACACGGGAGGAAAACATTCGTCTTTAATTGTGCTGAAAGCCGACGAACTGCGGTACGGTTCTGGTTTCTTCGTATTTCGATAGATAATATTATTACAAATTTTTATCGTTTTTATTAATATCGTTAATAAAAAGTAGGTTCTCCGGTCGTTAGATATTATAATACAATATTGCATATTTATAGTGCATGTAATTTACGTGCTGCACAATTTCCATGATCAATTTCTGCGTTGATTATGAATAAGGCACATTTCATTACGGTATTAATAAACGTGGACTTCGAATAGATATATCTGCCATACTAAACTAACTTAATATTTCTTGGACAATGATTTTATATAACTCTACTTTATTTGTTTTGTTTACAGCTAAATGTTTCTTAAAGAACTTGTTGCCCATTACCTATCTATGTGCATAAATATGTATATCCTTTTACTTCCAAACTCGATGTTCGTCGTGATACCTTCGAAAGACGTGGACACATCTATATCAAACTGTACTAATTAACGTGAATTGACACTAATTATCAGGTGCGAAAACGAAATTTGAAAGCGTTTTTTGGCGCACTAATTTAAAAATCAAATTTCTCGTCATTAACTGTCCTTTGTTAACGATTAAAAATAATTAAAAACAAGCTGAAATTAGTGCAGTATATTATGTTTCATACGGAGAAAGTTTTAATAAAATCTCGGAATGGGTGGTACAGCAATATAGTATTATAGGCGTTCCATGCAACGTCATTATACGTCCCCTCATGCTACCCATGTGTTACCACATTTATGTCATATTTAAAACAGAGAAGGATTAACGTCAGGCGTACATTCTTCGGCATTCGTTGAAAGATTGAATCTGAATTACGCGAGAAAAGTTTACAGCCACCGGATTGTATAAATAAAATCCTCCTGCATAAAACTGTTACAATCTTGCATGACGATTTTTGTATGCATATTAAAGAAATATCGGATCATCCCATAAGTAATGATCCTTTTGACCTGCTTCAAATAAGCATCGATATTTCATATGTTCGTGTATTATTATTAATATTACGTACATTTGTTAATACGAAACGTATGACACATTTATTATTATTATACACTTTGTAGGTACTTATTGATACGTATTACTATATTCTGGAATACTTTTGAAAGTGCGCTCTGCTTTCACACGAAATCAAATGTTTGGGAAGAACAGAATGATAGTTTGCGTTTAAGCAAAGTATAAAATGATTGCAAATGAAGTTAAGTTCCAGTGTTGTGCAGTACGCCTCCGAGTAGAAATAAACTTATACAACATTTACAATTTAAATTTAAACCATTTATTAATCGTGTGGTAAGTTAGAGTTCTTAAAATGATGGGCAGGAGAGGGGATTGAAATATTCCGCGTAATTCGTGCAGCAGACGGGCAGATTAAAACAATATCATTCCACCATTACCGTAAAGAAATTACGTATCGAAGATCGCTTAAAAAACGGGCGATTACTCATGGAAGATCCTAATAAATAAGCAAAACAATATAAACCGACCAAATATGATCACGCTGATATTAATAATCTCAATTTAAAAAGGAGCAAAACGCAGTAACATTTGTATATATTACACGTTCGACTTGTTGCATCGGGCACCTGAACCGTATAAGGAGTCACACGTTTATCTTCTGCATGGGTCACAGTATCTCCGTGACAGGAACACATGTTCTTCCCATAAATTGTAACCGCAAAGTTAATTGAAGCGGACGTAATCCGAAGGTGCAGTAGCCGTTTCGCGGAACGTAACGTTGCAAACCATTTAAATATCTCACGGAGAGGAGACGCATTGTCGATCAGACGGTCCTTGAATGACCAAGATGAACACCCCGATCTCACCTTCTCGTTCCCTTTAAACCCTCCGAAAGGGAATGGACGATCATCGCATTGTCGTGAAGCAAACGAGATTCCGTTTGGTCGAAACAGCACGCCAAAGGGCAGCTGGTCTCGCGTCATACGTTTCAGGCACACGAACGAAGCGTGTCTGAAACGTTTGTCCCTCTTTCTCTCTTTCCCACCACCTTTTCCGCCGACGTCTGCTCGAGTATCCTTCTCGGGCGCACGTCGCAAGCCGGCTGCTCCTTGTTTCACCTTCTTCTTCGAGCCGCAGGAAAGCGTACGCAGCTGAAGAAAGAGGGATGATACGCCACGCTTCGGCCACGCGACTCCAATCGATATGGGAATCTCTCTTTCTTGTACCGTGCGGTTGTAAGTCGTAAGTGGACCCTGCGGCACTAGGTGATTCTCGATAACAGTTGACTCCAACCTTCTTGACGGTAAACCGGATGAAATACCGTTCCTTTAATATACGTTAAGGTACAAATGCTCGTGCGCTGTGGACACTTAGACCCGCGGACCTGGCAGCTGACCCGCGTACCTCTGTCGGCTAGGAGAGGGAAACAAATTGCTTGTGTATGCATGGCTTATTCCGTAAAGGAGATAACGAAGTTGTCCCTTAGCTTATAATTATACGAAGTGCACTTGCGTTTTTGTTATGACGGTTTTTATGGAAAGGGAAAGGGTGCCGTAGAGTTAACCCTTGAATATTTCTTGTGCCTCGGAATGGTGGAAAAATAATTTCAACGAGTCTGCGTCAGCTTGCTTTGTGCAAGAGAAACGGGTACGCGGGTTTTATTTCTATACGTATTCAAACGATCTAACGAGTGATGTAACTTTGTATTCGATACGTTTTTCTCGACTTAATGCAGGTGTTACTTAATGGACAAACGGTTCAATGAAAGGTGCTGGTAATAAAAATTGTCCAATACTGTGTTTTTTCACTGACGCTAGGTCTTCCTGTTGACAACTTAAAAATTGAGGCCGATTTATATACGTAAAAGAACTATTAATGTTAACTAAGATATTACTGTGACGTTTGCAAAGAGAGAAGGTTTCATCATCTTCCAAATTGCAATATCACAAGCTTTTCCTTTCATTGTGTTTTATTTTTCCCTTCTGCAGGTATGCACCTATATAGTACGCGAATTTAAGTGGAAGTACGAACAATTCCTGCACAGGACGTAATTTCAATTTCTGTACACCTACACAGCAAAATAATTAGAAACGTCTTATATTAACTGACATACCTATTTATATCTCGCTCCTCAACCATTATTTATATGAAACTCTTTCGTACGAAGTAAAGTGTAACTTCGACAAAAATGTCGCCACATTTTTTTCGCGTGCAGATGGAAAAGACCCGCGTTTAAAAGTAGCACGAATGATTTCCAGTGACCGCGACTTTAGTCTTGGTCTCTTGATTATTATCATTAGTCACGTACCCTTGCAGAATTTTGTCGCACATGCGTCATGCCTCTTCGTAGAAACCCGGCTTCTGCTTCGCGGTGGTATTTTCGCTGGAGGTGTAAAAAAACTCGCGTTAGATCCGTTGGAGCGAATTAAACCGTATAGGTCCGACTGCACCGAGCAAAAACCAACATTTCTTTTGCCCCTTTTGCGGTCGGACAAATCCTGGGAGAGGAAGCGCCTCAGATTTTTAGCTTCTGTGTTGTTCGAGTTGCTCGAACCAATTATTTCGTCGAAATAAAGTGTTGCGTGTGTGCGCATACCAAACTTTTATACGCTACATCAATTTCCACGTTGCGGCTTACGTGAGAAATGAAATCGATCATTCTCCTTTCAGTACCAAACGGTGGGGCAAACGTCTTTATAAGAACGCTTCTGCGAATTTGACGCACTCACACTGTGCTGGTTTCCTTTATTGCATTTATTCCTGTGATATACCCCGTGCGAGGACTTTACCATGGAATTTAAACAATATTTGATAATAGCTATAAAAAGATACAGGACTATAGGAGAAAAATAAGAAACTGTTTGAACGATAGGATTGCAGCATTAATCATCGGGACGTAACTTTGCTGCAATTACAAATTTCATTAGCAATTATTTGAACAAGTAGTGTAATGGCACAGTGGTAGAATGTATAAGATACTTCAGTGGAGAATTTATATACTATTTACTGTCTTTGCTCAATTATCATTTATTCAATTACAACTTATTCATAATTTCAGTTTGAAATAGTGGATAGTAACAGTTCTGTATCACACTTTCAATTACGAGTTTTCTAACTGTATGCTCACTCTGTTTATTTGTAATACTTTCAGTTTAATTATTCATCAATTTTCTAAAACTATTGCAACTGGAATATTTACCACATTGTTTGAAGCATCGGCGTTCTAGATTTTTGCAACACGAATCCGAGTCGCATTAAGAGCAGAACTGATTCGCAACGCACTTACGCACAAATGCGTGCAATTCATCCCACGTGCCTACGTAGGTGCATTCTATTCAACTAGAAAAATGTAATTCTATTCTCCCTTTGGACTGCAAAGGCTGAATACCTTTTGCATTGTGCAAAATTATACGATCACCCTGCTCAACTTACCTCCCTCTGTCCACGGAACCAATCCATTCCGTTTGATTGTCCGCTCAGATGTTCCATTGTAAGCGATACCGTTTTATTTTTCCAACGTGGAGCCGGGAAACCTTTATCCATTCGTACGAGAAAGAATACGCGAAGCAAATTACAGCAATGCGAAATTGGGGAACTTTTTGTACGATTTACGGCATGCTTGATTGGATACGTGCAAGCCTTACAATTGTAAGTTATCGAAAATGAAATAATTTGTCTGTGTGAAATTAGATTAATGAAAATTGTTGACACAATTATTATACTCGGTAGATATTTTCCTTAGAAATTTCGGTCTACGGTAAAAAAAATTCTCCCGGTGATTTGAATTATTTAACACTAGTACACGATGGGCAGATTATGAACACGAAAGTGTTTGTATATATATTAATCAGAGATATATAATTGTCATTTTTTCTTATTGAAAGCCATCATAAATTGCTGCAACAGTACCTATATGTTAATAAATTTAAAGCAAGAAAGCTGATACAAGTCATTTTGACTGGCTTGGTGCTCTAGTGTTCAAATATATAGGTAAGCATTTTTAATAAATATATTCTAATGCCATTTCTAAGACGAATCTTAGAAAATCAGAGAATTCCACGCAGTTAACGAGGTGGAAATAATTCTTGTTTAATCTAAAGCATTACTTTAACTACATCTAAATATTAGATTGGATTTTTGACCAAGTGTAATACTACGATAATTCACAAGTAAAAGGAACAAACACCTATGAAATCTATGTCATGAACGTGACTCATAAACAAAATATAGAAAACGCATTTATTTATTAAAATTAATTTAAACCAAGCAATCTCGTTTCTTTATTTCTGATCGATTCAACCAGGGCTCAAACGTTGCTATAACAAATCGTTATTTAGAACATAGGTGCGATCGTCGCGATAATCCATCCATTAACACAATTCGAAGGGAAAATCCTAGGGGCGGCCGGTATCCGTGTTTCCGCCTTACGAAATACATATATACTTGTTGCACGCGCAACGGATGAAAGTATATTTTCTGTGCAACAGTGGTGGCGGCGATTTGGAAAAAATTTATGGCTTCGAAATCCGCCCCTGCGCGGTGGCATGGTGCGTAACAGAAGTGTATAGGCATTGGTCGTGCACACGTGCAGGGGCACGCGTCCTAACAAAGGGCCCGCACCGGCCCACCCCCTTGCTGCCCCACTTTATCCATCCCTTTTTCCCTCTTATACGTGCCTAGGACCCCGTCGACTATTCGCATCGGTCGCTCGACACAAGCATAGTCGGAACCACTCGTCCCGTTATTACCATTTTTTTTTTTTTCATCCTTCAGCATCCCGCGGCGCTTTCCACCGCTACTATTTTCACTGTGAAATAGCAATAGATTATGGCACCGGTGCGTCGAACTACATACTTTTTGCCCCCGTTTCAAACGAGACACTCTGTGCCACCACTTGTTTCTTTCGTGAGAAAGTATATGTATAATTATGTGAATGCATCGCTGTGATGATTTAATGAAAGATGGTATACATTTATTTGAAAAAGTCGCTAGACAGGCAGTTCATGTGAGACTGTTTCGTATAATTGGAGTCGTACAAACCCAAGTGTATGGCAACGTGAATCTTATACTAATGATTAAAGTTTTTCTTCGATACCAGAATAAGTGCCATGTTATTTCTATTTGAAATGTCAGTAAGTGTGCCTGATATTCACAGAAATATGTTCGTTATTTCCGGACCATATTCATTCCACCCGTACAAAGTTCATTACATGTGGTATTTGTTAACCAGGCCGCTTTAATGGTCGTCGAAATAGTGATTTATGTATGGACAGCAGCCCTGTTACTTCTGCGATTGCACAGCTGAAAACTAAGATTATTTCTCGGCGAACACCGCGACAAGTAGAAATCTAAAATTTCTAAGGAATGTAACGCAGCCACTAAATTGCGCGTAATAATTGTACGACGAAATTCAAATTAATCATAACGGCAATATAATTTTTCAACGATCTTAGTACTGCTGCCCCAGAATTATCATTATTCATTCCCCAAATGGACTAACAATAATGATACTCAACGTTTGATTTATATCATCGTAAGCTCATTCGAACCCGATTCCAATCTCTTTATCCAAGCATTCCACGGCAACCAACGCCGCAGAACCATCGCCCCGGATCCCGAAGGAATTCACGTGCACGCGACGAAGAACGTACTACAATAACGGCAATAAAGCTACATAATATGTTGATCCGGCGTCGCCGATCCAACGACAAAACAAACAAACTGAAAAACCGTCTAAAGGGAAGGCCGACTAATACTTGCCACCGTGGACGTCGAACGTCTGGCAGCGAAGAAAGAGATTCCCAGAAGGCAACAGCCAGTCGTGTAAAAAAGGGTCTTTCAATAAATTATTATCATCCGGATTTACGTATCCAGACAAACGGAGCCGAGAAACCCATCGGCGTTTCGAGGCTAAGGCCTCGTTCACACCACGTATATATTACGGAATTTCGGTATTATCCCGCGAGTATCGATACGATCATTTGACAATTCCGAGTTTGATAACTTTATACCGTCCTGGCGCAACACGGGCCTCCGCGAGAAAAATGCACGCAGCGCCGCACGAGGGTGCCGTGGCTCGGCTGACAATGGCGGATAAGGATTTTAAAGTTCGCCCGTGTGCATAATCCTCGAATGGAGCTGCGCGCCGTTTCTCGTGCGCTCGTTTTTCCCTATTACGCTCGCCCCGATCGGAGATTAAAGATTCTCTTCGCGAGGGTCCACTGGATCAAACTCTATATATTTTGTATTATACATTCGCCAGGCACCCCGCTTTCGTTGCGGGGCCCCATTGTGCTACTCTGGATCAGGTTCACGGAACGCGAGACTAGATCTAGATCGAATCTTTGCGCGGATCTCTCGAGTGCCATGGGCACTCTGGAACAGGAACTAGCTATTTAGCTAGCTTGGAGAGCTTATGGTGGAGATGCGTGGCAGCGATGTGCTTTGTGAAGCGTTGGGCTGGTCTAAAAGTAGCGACTGAATTTTTAGCAGGATACGGTGATAATTTTATTGAAGAACACTCTCTTCGGAACTGTGCTTTTTTTTAGAAATATAAAAGCAACATGTAATTGCAGAAATCTGGTAGTACTCCCCGATCAACCTAATATAATAATAACGTATAGTAAGCATGATAAATTAGCAATGATCGTGAAAGAAATTTTTGTGTAATGCGCAGGGTAACGTGCCGTTACATATTGTGTACCTATTATTCGAATGTTTATACAATTACAGAATTATGAGGTATTGCGAAATAATAAAATCAGCGAAGGAATTATCTAAATAAGTCAGTGGATTTTGTATAACTAACTGTCCTACAGAGTCGGTACTCACATAGAATGAAGTATAAAAAAAGTAATCTGACAGAATTAGCCGGTAATTTAAAAAAAAGGTGGCATTCAACAAGTGAGAAAAATTGGAATAGGTTGTCAGAAGGCGCAAAAAAATAATTGATATTCATGTTTACACATATGTAATAATATAATACATGTAAATGTATAAAATATAGATGTATTGCATACTGCTTTTATTACTACCTACTACTGAAATTTAAAATTTGTCCATGCCTCACACAATCAATTTATCGCCCGTCGCAACATTAACGTCAAATGTAACCGCAAAATTCCGAGTGCGAGTTTCAAATATAAACGCCACAGTTTTAACGGTTTTTAAAAATTTTGTTTCTCGCCTGTGCCTGCAAAATAAACACTTACGAAATAATATTTAAACAATTATTAAAACAATTCAGTTCTTCGCGACGCTGTTTTAATTTCAATCGTAACCTCTGTTCGGGGTTTTCGGGGGCTGGGGGAGACCCGGGCCCACGAACGCGGACAGAATGCACATAAATTCTAATGCTAAATCCAGTCGCAAATTATTATTATAATGAGCGGACCGTAAGGGATTGCTCGTTGTCTGTATATTTCACACTATAAATTGAATCGTGCCCCCCATTATACAGGGTTGGGCTGCGCTCTCAGGCTTAGGTACACGGAATATAAACTGGATCTAGGCCAAATCCCTCGGAACCTTTCGTTCCTGCGGTACAGTCACGAACCCTCGGATGAATTGTGAGAAAATTTATTTGACGCAGTTCCATTTTTTGTTCAACCTTCGATTTAAGAGCACAAGCTGCCGTTACATTCTAATTTAATGCAAAAATTGTGTGTACAATGCGATACTGATTCAGTGATGATCTTGGCGGGTACAGTGAGGGTAAATATATAATATAATGCATTATATAACTATATATATATATACTATATTATATAATTATATTATATACACGTATATATAATAATAATTGTAATTTTTTAAACATTTCACGTTTCTATATGCGTGATTTAACATAAAATGTGGCTTTACTTAAGCATCGCTATTTCATTTGCTGTTCCAATGCAATAAATAATAACAAATATTTATATGCCTAAAAAAATATTTTAGCTATTGCCATTCCAGTATGCCACATGAGTACCTTATTATATTTAATACACACATCTCGCCACTTCATCAATGAAATCTATCTTCTATTAGATAATCCTTTGATGATTGTTCTACCCTATAATAAATATAGTCGTAACTCCACGGACAAAAACCAAACTTCCTCGGATATTATCAAACTTTTAAACTTCGCAATGAAAATTCTATTTCAAGCTTGGAACACTACTGGCCACCGTGAGTGCACCGCCCTGAAACACGAAACTTCCGCAGCAAGCCGAATGTCGTTCTTCCTGCTTCGTGCTGCGAAACGCAGAGAGCAGAGAAATGAATGAATCAATTCGCCTCTAACTTCATTTGGAAGCTACCGTACTACATTGTGCGATTTCCCCAAAAATACATTTCGAATTATTCCAAACGACAACGGGGAAACGTAGTTCGCTAATGCAAGTTAAAGATCAAAAGGGGTTTCAGGTTCGACCTGATTCTTAGACATAGTGAAACTGTCGACGATCGGCAGATGCGCCGGAATAGTGTTTTCGTTTCGTTATACGCATCCGATTTTGGTACACAAAGGGATGGAGGAAATCGGATCAGTGATATAATCCTTTCTCTCGCCCGAAATCTCATTGCCGAGGGAAACTCGAAATGTAGACTCAGCTAAGTGTTGTCAGCTTTGCTACTCCGAAATGCAGATTACGAAATACGTTGCCGCGGCTTAAGTGTCTGCACAGAGGATTTGCATAATCCACGATTGACAAAAAAAAAAACAGAAAAACAGATTACGCAGGAGTAGGACGTTTCAAATGCAATTGGATCAAAGTGTATACTTTTATAGATAGCAAATGCTGCCGTTCGTTAGATAAATGTGAATCGGGTCTATAGTCTGGGTCCTGGTGTTTTCAGATTGATAGTACGGCAAATTTTATGATATGGACCGTTCATTGGCTAAATATATTAGCACCACATAAAAAAAAAAGAAATTTATTTTAAATATAGGAAGTTAAGAGTGTATCAAGCGCTTTGAAGATAAATTTGAAACGATTCCAAACGTGAAATTAACAGATTTGACTAATGTGCGGCTCAGATAATAATAAATTTAGAATTCCAATAAAGTTTCTGTACATTCAAATATGAAAATGTATAAAGTAAAGTAAATACGAGAATTAAGAATAACACTTGTGTCATTAATCGAATAAGCTACGCGCATAGTTTTTCGTGGTTATCTCAAAAAACTGGTTCGCAGCATATACAAAATTCAAGGCTGACGTTATCTTGAAAAATTACAGTGGGTAATACTCATTAGTCTGCAAATCGTTACGCCATTCCTTCATCGCCACGATACAAAGGCAGAATTTATATATCTATTGGAAATAAAACATCTGAAAACTTACACTTGTCGAAAAGTTGACAAACCTTTGTTGCATAATATTTATGATGCTTTACTCTAAACATCGTTTCTAATAATAGAACATCACTCCCATGATGTAAAATATTAATTCGTTCAGCTATGGTTACTAAAAATATTTCCCTCAGATCATTTATATTCCAATACTGTCGAATCATTCACCCCTTTTCCTAAGCATCCCGCACGAACTACGTCTGCAACGATAGATTTAAACCCCCGGAACTTAAGCTGCTAAATTTTCGTCTCCTATAAAAAAAAGGTTCACCCCCGGCAAAAAATTCAGTCCGAGATTAACACCTTGGGATAGAATTTTTCAGTTAACATTATGATATAAAACGAATGAAATAAAACTTGACTGAAAAATGATTAGATACTTAATTATTAGGTTGGACATGTTACGAGTGTGAATTAATATTGCGGGAATTTTTTGTCTAGTTTGACCATTTTTTATTTTTTGTCGGTTACATTCTCCGTTTTCTACAACCCTTCCCCATTTTTCTAGCAAGAGATGGACTCCTCCAGGATAGAACGACAGGACTTTTCAATCAATCCATTTATTTACGAATTCTTGCACTTCTTCGAAATCGGAGAAGTGCCTTCCCGTCCACGTTGTATCAATCAAAAACGGTGGTGACCTGTTGCGACCAAGTCCGAAAAATACACGGGGCACGGAAGAATTCTCCGATCGAGTTCCAATAACGTTTGCTTCGGGACTGAGACGCGCTATCAAGCGCTGCCATGGTCGTTTCCTTCTTCTTCGTTCATTTTTCCCGCAGCGTCTAAACATTTTGCGACCGTCGTCCAGCCAACATTCAACACCGCCAGGTTCTCTAACAGACTTCGCCCAATAATCCATGCAGTTTCTCGCTCTAGAGCCCTCGGAACTAATTCACCCTCCCGGCGAGCCGGTACTCCAAAGAGTTAAGTTCGCCAGGCTCGTTCATCGATCCGTCGTCGCGAATTTTCGAAACATTTCCATTACCCTAGGTGCCCTCGGATTAATTTTCCCGTGGCTCTCGAAGTAACAGGGCCCACGGTAGCCGTAGTCAAGGATCAACGGGCACGAATGTATAACGCGCGCACGCGTTCTCCTTGCTCGCCGATAGATTCGCAGGGCGAAGTGCACCTATACATATACACGGGCGCGCGCGAGCGTCGGGACGGGTATATACGAGTACGGAGCACGCAACTGGCACACGCGCTCCCCCGGCATATGGCGGGCACGGTCCCCCTTTTCAGTTCCGGGGGAGAAGAAACGAGGGGGCTGCGGCGCGTGCTCAAAATCCCCACCACCTCTTCCTCCTCGCACAACACGCGTTTCCCTTGCTCCTCTCCTGCTCGCTCTTTTGCGTTTTCTTTGTCCATCGTAGACCCTAACAGCCCCCCACCGGCGTTACCACCCGAACCAGCCCTCTGTCTCACTCTGTAGTGCGGCAAAATGCTGAAACCTAACCCATCTATCGGATGTCCGCGTTCATTCTCAACGCGGACGCCATGCGGTGCGTAGCACGGAGGCTTGATCAGAAACGGGAACTGCCATACGCCGGGAAAAGAGCTGCGTGAAAAAGTGATCGATGTCGGGCAGAAAGAAATCATTGGATACGGTGTCGAGGAAACCCCGATAAGACGGTGGAATTCGGGCAGAATTGGCCCGTTGACCCGGTCGATCTCCCGATCGGTTGGATGGTATCGTCGATCGTGGACGGAATCGCGTGTGCTGTTCGAGTCGCGAGTTCGGAAAGACTGTCGCCGAGTGTGCATTTTGTACGCAACGTCTTAGGAGGGGTGAAAGGTGGAGGGATTACGCGGTTTTTCGAACAAAGTGTATAAGAGAAGAAATCGCTCGCCGGTCGCCTGTTGTAATTGTCGTTTGGGATTGTTGAGTTGGTTTTATTGTTTGCACAGGCCGGCATTGACTATGACGCGTGCTTAAAGCCCCCACCGTCTGGTCCATTCTTTTGCCCCCTTTTCTCCGGTGCCCAGATGACCGTCCCCGTCCGTGTCACTCTGCGGCGCAGCGAACTATCAAATAGATGTTAACCTCTCGTCCAAGTTTTCCGCTCGTTTTTCGCGGTCAAACGCCATGCGGAGCGCGACACGAACGCCCGGAAAGAAGGAACGCCACTTTGGATCGGTAGTGACCGCCGAGTGACAATAGTTCGCCGCCTAAATGGAGTTGCGTCGATTGCGCGTACGTGGGTTTCGACTTGTCCGACGGGAATAGTATCGCTGCGGGAACAATCGTCTCGACACGCTGTCGAGAGACTTTTCGATATTAATGTTACGAAAGAGATGCGAAAACTGTTCGACAAGTATTAACGTTCGATGGTGAGAACTTAAACGCTTCTGAACGTGTAACACATTCGTGCCTTATACTATACTACACAAGTGACCTTAGCTCCGCCGATAGAGCAATGAAAATTGATTGGAAGTGCCTTCGCAATCGACATAGAAAAATCGATTCTGTATAAGTGCTGAAACGTGGACGATGCTCGCTTGTATCGTTACAAATCATTAAGATCGTTTGAATTCTCTATTTAAAGTCGTTACACAGCTCCCCTTGTAAATAGGAGCGTTTAACTGGTGCTATACGATTCCTTCAGTCATATTGTGATAACACGATTCGAAGATCTCGACTCTAATTGAAACGTCACGTTACGTGCGAGCGACGTTCAACAATTTCAAGTATTATCGTGCCGCTGGAAGGGAGGCGCGTGCAAAGTGCCCAACGCTGTCCACTATTTTCGATATTGTTAATGTTTTCGACGAATAACGGCAACGCGAAGAGATTCTTAAGGAACAATTTCCAAGGAGTCGACGACCGTCGTGCAGAAGAATAGACGGTGACCTCATGCTTTATTTAAGCCGTTTTGACCGGCAACGAGACAATTGGATCTTGGTTCGGGTCATCACTTTCGTCATTTGGTAGAGGAAGAACCCGTGGACTATCGAAAACTACGGCGGGGTCGCACTTCTCGCCTGGGGACCAAATAAATACACCGGCGTACCTGTTAAGCTGTAAGAAACAATTAAAAATTCCATACTGTCGTATTCGTAAACGATATGTTACAATACAATACAAGATTTCGCACGTAGAACGAAAGAAGTGCCTCGAAGAAGAATTGGCAGTACATGTCTTTACGAAATAAATGCGTTTAGAACGTGCAAGTTGAATGGTTTTACCTGTAATATCGAATAAAAGGTACGAGTAAAATCCTACAAAGCAGCGATATTTTCTTAACGAACAAAAACGAGACAGTAGTGAAATATATCGTTGGGCGGGAAGCTTGGATGGTTTTCCACCGCTTCGCGTTGATCCAGTTCCGAGCATCGAATCGAACGGTCGTCTAAACGTCTGTATCGATAATCATCTTCGTCTTCGAGGGAAGAGAGCAGTTTATTTATACGTCTATCAATTAGGCTCGTCCTCGAAAGACATTAGAGCCGACAAGCTATACGCCGACTTCGCTATTCTCACGACACAAAACTCGTTCCACGAGATCGCCAACAATTCATACGACGATCCGCTTCGAACGATTTCCGAGGCGCGAATAATTTTCGTCGCGCATTTCGCTGAACAACTTTGCACCATTGTCCTTAGCGAAGACTGATGTAGACGTACTTCCCCTACGATTGTCTTCGATCGCACGATTCTGTCGCAATCGTATCACTGAACGATCCGCCTCCATTCGACAGGTAAAACGAAGAAGCGGTCACGATGGCGACCATGGGCGTTACAGTGTTCTGTAACAGGGTCCAGCTGAACGGAAACGATCAGGAGCAACTGATGTTGCTGAGAACGTTGCAAGACAACGAGAGCAATATAATCGGCAATCAGCCGCATCTGATAGTCCCGAAAAATAATAACAATAACAATAACACCAACGCGAATTCGGCGACCGTGTTGCCACCTTACGATCCATCGAGATTGAAGAAGCACGGGAAGAACGGGCAACCGCCACCGGTTGCTGTTGCGCGAAGAAACGCTCGCGAGAGGAACCGGGTTAAGCAAGTGAACAATGGGTTCGCAACTTTGAGACAGCACATTCCAAGTCACATCGCCGCAGGTTACGGGGACAGGGGCAAGAAGTTGTCGAAAGTGGAAACGCTGCGAATGGCCGTTGAGTACATTAGCGGGCTCCAGAGGTTGCTCGCCGAGGCTGACGGGATTGAATACGATTCCAATGGGACCGTGCAGTGTGTGCTTTCGCCCACAAGCAGCGTGGTTTCGTCGAGTCACAACGGGTCGGGGGAGAGGCTCGTCCTCGAAGACGATGTGCTTGCAGCCGACGACGACGAAGCTGAGCAGCTAGAAGAGGACGATGAAAACGGGACGCAGACGATTACGTCAAAGTAAATTATTTTCTACTTCCTTACACTCTGATATTTCCTCGACGCGTAAACGTACGTTCTGTTTTTCGTAACAATTCGACGATGAACGTCAAATTCGAGACATTTAGAAGAAACAAGCAAGTCCTCCCCGATTATATTTTTACGCGAATACCGTTGAATTTATTCGCAATTGCAGACGAAAGTACTGTACTCGCGGAAACGGGATTCCCAGCGAACGGTACAGGTACAATAATAAATATCTATGAATTGCAGATTATCACCCAATCGAACCGCAGTTCCATCGCCCCGTGATTACTATGCATCCTCGGTAGGGGACGAGGAGAATCTCGAGCCCAGGACTCTATCAAACGCGCAAAATTTCTCCCGGCTCTCCCCTAATTCGGTAGCATCACCACCCTCGGAGTATTATGGACAAAACGAAGAGAATCTCGAGCCCCAAATTCTATCGCCGTACAGTGGCGCCGGGGACAGCGAAGAGGGTGCAGGCACCGTTTACGCGCCGAGCCCGGAAACCTTTTCTGGGGCGCTGTATTATAAACAGGAGATCACCGAACCCGGTGAATTCATGGACGTCGTCAGCTGGTGGGAACAGGAGCAGGGCAGGCTGGTACACCAGCAGCACACCCAACGTCTCACGCACGTGTAATAAGGTTCGTGGTGAATATTTCTTTTCCATTCTGCTACCCCTTTTGGGCCTCGCCTTCTTTTTCATACGGAGGAACGAAATTGCGTTCACATAAACGCGATAACGTTTCTTTAAGAAATCCATTGGAATCTGACATGGTTCGTGGTTTTTCCTGTCTGGATGCTGCGGGTGTGTTGTGCAAAGCTAATCCGTCGAGTGTTTGGTCTGTTGGCGCCCTATGTGTACAATTGTGATTATAAGATTAGAATTGCGCTCGACGCGTTGGCTGCCACACCTGTTTTCACTTTTCTTTCCTCGGGTGCATACGCATATATACAAAACTTTCTAATGTGTCGGGTCAAATTGATAATGGCAACATGACACAAGACGTGCAGTGATTCACGGTTGTGCTCTTACGGCAACCAACGTATTTTTTTTTGTGGTAGTCATTCTGATTTTATTTATTTGATTGGTGGGAGGCGGTGTGGTGGGATTGCACCGAAACAAACAAGTGCACATAACTTTCTCAACATTTTTATCCGCGCGTGGTCGATACGTTTAACACGTTTCCCTTTTGCACAGTCGAATTTCGTTTTTCTTCCCCTGACCTTACAAATTTGGTCGATGTCTTTCTTTACAGCAGTTCCTACTTATTGCCTTTCGAACGTTACAATGCACGAGATGATTGAAAAAGCGGACGCATTTCGCTCGCGGTATACCACTATACAGAGACCATTTTACTCGCCCCGCGAAGATGTTATTCTCTCAGATGCTTTTCTTAGATCGATCTCGGACACCTGAGTAAAGATTTATCAGCAACTTATCGCTCTGGGTTTAGAAAAGGTGTCATGAAATGCACGTCGACTTGTAAGGGCACTTAATAGCAAGAGTGTGCAATGTATAAAAAATTATTTTCTCAGCCTGTTTCTCCTTTCGTCGTCTCACGAGCGTCAGTTTCAAGACCAATAGCTATGTCTCGGCACAAAATGTCCGCATCTGCGCCCTCACAATACACACCTATCCATTTCAGCGAAACTCGAAACACTTTCACGCCGTTAGAAATGTTTACCGATAAGTGTGCTTGCAATAATGAAACGTCATTCTCAAAGAACTGGAACCGCCGCACGTGCATTCCGATCGGGCAACGAAGTGAACCGGATGAGCGACAATAAAGAGTCGCGTGATATTGTTTCACGTTCGTAAAACTAGCGCGGCCTTTAGTACTTTGTAGACGAGTGCCCAGCGGAGTACTTTAAGTGGCTTGAAACCGTCAGGGCTGTCGATCACAGGCGTGCACGTGACAACTACTCCGAGGAAGCGTCGCCAAGTGGAAACTCGTGTTCAACGTTTCCTCTCGAACACGTGCTCGAGCGGCGACGCACCCGAAAATAAACTTTACGCGTTGCTAACCACTTTGCTGCGTGCGTGCCGACGTGACATTCGGGACCATCTCATTGCTCGATACACTTGCGACGTGAGCAACGATACGTACTTGCCGAAAGGTAGGAAATAATCGGTGAGATCGTGGACGAAACATTTGCACGGAGTTGAATCGTCGCCGCTCAATTATTAATTTACCTGTTGGGTATAAAATAGTGGATTCGTTCAGGTCACATTAATTTATAATCAGGCGAAGTTAACCATTTTCGAGAAATACAGTGGAGGATATAGATAAAGATACTCTTTGGTGCGGCTTAACCCTCTCGGTTACGAATTATTTACCGAATTTAGATATACCAACCGTTTATATAGTGTTAATTAAATCATTAGGCTATCGTATTCATTCGTGTAAATTTACGTTCTTGTTATGTACCACCAAGTGCCCCGCGCAACTGGCGATAGTTGTTGCTTCCAAACGGTTGGAGATGGATAATGATGCAATAAGAAAATCGAATGAAAATTAAATTGTATCCGATGGTGCTTAATCAAGAAATAATTGTATGCATTTTCCTGCATTGGTGCACCTGTAACATATAATTGCATTTTTTGTCTGTTAAACAGAACCCTATACTTTTAGCCAGACTGATCGATGCATTTTTTCAATCGCTGCAAAAAGGATAAAAATACTAAAATACCCATGCCCTAAACCTATTAGTTAGAAAGATACCATACGGAATGCAAAGTAACTGTATTTAAGCAACAGGTAGTTGTTGATGCCTCATCCCTTATATTTTATATTATTTGATATAAATTCTTCCAACAGAAACGAAGGATAACCATCGCCTCTCCTATTCGATTTGAAATATTAAAATTCGTTAATCCCTTCCGCTTAATTCGATATAATATACTTTACAACGTCGCAAGCAGCTTACAATCAGTGCGTTTGATCGTTTCATGTTAAACGGACAGTTAGTACAGGCTCCTTAATAGCGTTTATCTCGTGATAAGATTACATCGAAGTGTACTTGTGCCAGCGTTAAAGAACAGGCTGTTACTCAATTGGCTATGCCGAGTATCCGAAGGAACATGTGTCAGGAAAATTTCAAGTTCACGGTGGGTCACTCGGTTAGCTTGGCAGTGAATTTCGAAATACTGTTGCCATCGCGGCAGAAACATCAAAAGCATGCACCCACAAACGGAAGTGGTTCACCATTTTGCCATATGTTAGGTATCCTCCTTGAAATATCTCCCGTCCAGACCTTCCCCAATCTTTGTGGCATCCAATTGCCCGTCATTGATCCGTTCCTCCTCGCGTAGATCACGCATATGTTCGTCTCTCTGGACCGAGCCGTACTTTATTTCCTCCGATTTCTTTAAAGATGCTATTCTTCGTCACGTAGCATATTTTTCGAGGGTCTGTAATATTCTCACGTTTCAGCTTTAGAGCGAACTACGTTACATCATTTTAATTGTGAACGTCATTGCTGTCTGGAATTATTAATTTTCCGTTCCAATTATTATTTTATTTTTACTTCGGTTCCTAATCAGACTCTGCTGCATATTAGCGGGAATTGTCAACGGGTCACGTTACTCAGCGATCCAAAAATGAAACGTCGATATTCTACGAAATTGGCTAGAAGTATAACGCAAGAGCGTTAATGCGAAGGAACACTTAATCATTACAGATATGAGAAAGAATTGTGAATTTTTTTCCAACTGTTCAGTCCCTCGACGTGGTCGACGTAGGCGTCAACGGAGGCACGGCGCAGAAATCGAAAAAACATTGGCTGGCATGCAGTCGTCGAGCCATAAATAGAAATCATGATTTCCTTAGAAACGTTCGTAACCCACGTGCCATGCAGTCGGTCAGATATAACGTTTGATGCATGTGCACATATTGGCACTTAAGACCACCATAAGGCGACAGAAGCTTCTCGTGTCCTTAACATATGGGTGGCGACCAAGCAGTCGGAAAGCATACGGGAAACAATTTGGAAAGTAGCGTTTAAAGTCGAATAAACTTTATTTTTATGTTTTTTTCTTCCCGTCAAAAAAAATCGTTGCATCATTTAAGGTTTACCTGATATGTTCTACCATGAAGTTCTTTTCGAATGGAACTGTGCTGTGCCATTAATGTAGAGACATAGATTTCTCTTCGTCCTTTCTGTTTAAGGTTTCGGTAGATGAGATATCTGAAGACAGGAATTATGTTTGGGAGGTTTTAAAATACGTCGTCAGGTCCAAGAATATATCATTTATAATACGTAATAAGTTTTCCGTTCATTTATTTATTAAAAAATAAATATGGAATCGCGATGGTGTTTTTAGCACGATAGATAAAATAGATTCGAATTCGTAAATGGATAGCCATTACAATACCACAAGTTTCAATATTATAAAACTATACCTATTTAAATGATTTCGCTAATACCCGTGATATGGATTCATTAGCTTCAACAATTTTATGACATACAAAGTGCCTGTCAACAGTTTGTGTTTACATTCTACAATTTTTGAAAATAGTAAAGTATCTTATAAGTTGTATGACTCATTTGGAAAATGTAAATGTCTATTATTACTATTTTCATTCTAATTAACATTTAATTAGAAGGTTACATTTGTATTATCATTCTGATTTTAATAACTCATAACAATCTTCCATTTCTTTGTGCACTGTATTTAAACAGACACACGGCTCGTTAAAATTGACTTCGTTACAGTTCCTAATAATAAAACTTGAATCTGTCATTAAGCAAAATTATTTAATCCATTAATATAAAATTATTCGCGCAATACCAATTCCAATAGAATAATCTGAACAGATTCTATTATTATACTACTGCAATTGTTATTCTCGTTAAAAAACTCGATATATCTTCATATTATTTTTTATTTCAAGATTACACAATATTTTCTCGGCAAGACGTCGGCTGCAATCAATTCGGGCAGTCAAAGAATTTAGTTTCATTGCCATATGGGAAATAGCCCCGCGATTAAGAAGCTGCAGTGGAACGACTACCATATGTCAAATACTATATTCCGGTATTCCATTTCCTTCGGCTCTTCCTTTCAAGGCATCGGCGAGTTTCGAGTCGATTTTTTAAATCTATCACTGCTTAAAAAAGTCGTTAACTCTCAAACAATCTGAAGCATAAGATACACGCGCGCAGAGCAAAGGGTTATAATACAGCTTTTTTCAAAACCACTGAATTATTAATTAACTTCAGTATGAACTTGACCTCATCCTCGTTCATTCTTGTTTCATGTCCAAAGACTTGTAATAAAACGAAAGAGCACTTAAATAGGAAAGTAAACGCGCTTGAATCCCTTCTGCTTTCGTATCGTCGCATACTAAAATTGCACTTAATTAGGTGAAATATGTAATATTGCAAGATAAAGTATAATTCTTTTATTACTGGTTTTCAATTTACCAATCAGATTCCATTGCTACCACCGTCTCCCCCACAAATATTTATTATTCCACCGAATAACCGGCACTCACTTTCACAATATGTGCAATTCAATTTCCATGCGTTCTCCTCGATGGCTTTCGAGAAGTTTTTCGTCCCAAAAAAAAAAAAATAAAAAAATAAAAAAAAAGCAGAAAAGAAGCAAGAACCATTAAAGTGCTTACGTTCCTTGCGGTTCTTATGAAGACTCTTTTTCGTCTCTCGCGCCGTTCAATTGCCCCGGCCTTAAAACGAACTACCCGCGTCAATCATACAAATTAAAATGATGTTCCGCTTCTGGCAATAAGCGGTCCGCTGTTCGTTTTGTTTTTTTTTTTGCCTCCCCTTGCACGTTTTTACGATCGCCGACGCGCGGAACCGTTTCACGAGAAATTTCGGAATACCGGAGGCGTAGTTCGCGACGAAAGTATTATAAGCAGTAAAACGCGTGTCCTAGGGAGTAAGAAGTCTCACACGAAGGGGCCGGAACGTACGAACGAGCGAGCGGGCAAGTAATTCTCGACAATTATAAAGTGAGGTCATCTACGAAATTTACGAGATGCGTCGCCGCGGCAAATTAATTTAATAAATTCCTTCCTTGGCTCCCGGTCACGTTGATATCGTCCCGTTGTGCGCGAGCCCATCGACCTTCTTTCGGTTCTCCGCTTCGCCCGGCTCCGCTCTGCCCTGCCCAGTTCTACTCCGTTCCACCCTTTCCTTCTCTCTCACTTTCGTCCCCTTTCTCTCGCTTTCTTGTGTTCCCTTGTTATGCGCCCGGAGCACACGTAACGGGCACGGCGAAACTTTAACCCCGCTTTTAATAGCGATTATTTCTCTCCCGGGGACGGACCGCACCGCACGAAAAGCCGGAAGCCGTTCGATGAAATTTCTTCTTTGAGCTAATGATTATGCGTACTCGTAGTGTGTCGGCCGAAATCCCTTGCCACGTGTAAAAGTGAGCCGGTATCGGCAGCGTCTTACATTAACCCCGTCGTTAATCGGGCAGATTTTTCACCGGGACACGCGGCACACAACTCGCGACTCCGTTTACCTGCAAGGGATAGGTACAAATGGTAACCGCGCGAAAGTGTAACGATATCGCGACAGTTCGTTAATCTTTGTCGTAATACGAGGGAAACGGATACGAGGAGAAATATTCACGATTAAAGTTCCACCGTTTGCTGGAGATCAACCGTGGTAGTTTATTTTTCGAGACTTTTGTTAGTGGGGTCGGAATTCAAATCGCTCTGTGACTCCTTTAAAATGTTTCGTTCGTTTCTTCGTTGTTTTTTATTTGCGATGTAAGATGTTTTAGGTACCATTTATTTAATAATCATTTTACAGAAATACTTCGCATCGTTGCTTCTGTTAATATTTCTGATCTAAAGGTAGATATTTTTCTATGATTCTCCTTGTATCACTGTCTACTTATAATTTTACATGATCGATTATTCAATTGATAGTATTGGGTTGATCGGAAAGTTCGTGCCGTTTTTCGGCAGGTGGAATTAGGACAGGTCTGAATACATTGGATTGATCGAAAACATATTACCTGTGTACATGTTCTAAAAGGTGATATTTCAGGTATCTTTAGAAAAAAGTTTGATTAGGATACATTATTTTTCGTCAGTTTTACACGCTCTTGAATATTGAAGGAAACAAAATGTATTACAGGCATTTGATGTTTTTCTTTTACCGAAAGTCTTTGGAGCTTGGTTGGCATGTGCTACCTCAGATTTTCACTTATTTAGGTACTTAGAATAATTCCCTTAACGCCAAAAACTTTATTAATGCCAAACTCTTTGGTCGACATAAAGAATCATATTGGTAAGTTTTTCAAATCTTTCGGCGAAAATACGAAAAATAATGTATCCCAATCAAACTTTTTTCTAAATATGGCTGAAATATCACCCTTTAGAACATTTACACATGTAGTATGTTCAATCGTTTTGATGTATTCAGACCTGTCCTAATTCCACCTATCGAAAAACGGCACGAACTTTCCGGACAACCCAATAGTAATGTACAGCTTCGTAGTTAATAGTCGATATTGTATTGTAATACAAATTAAGTACGAATTTATTGCGAACAGATGGTTGTAGAATCGAACACCGACGTCAGAAAGTGTTAAACGCAAAATATTGTATTGAAACCACCACCATTCGATTAAATCAGATTCATTTAATGACCAAGTATTAATAGCTCCAATTTAATATTTCCTGGAAAAAAAATACTGTAAATTACTAATCTCATAGTGGTACATAACTTGAATGCGTAATAGAACAAAGTTGTAAACCAATAGGGAAAAGACATTTATCTTCGTGAAATGATTGTATAAGCTGAACAATTATGTGACATCATGCAGAGATGAGCGTAATGCAAAGTTGACCTTAATTGACTAAGTTTTAATCTACCAAATCTTTATGCCCGTTGAACTTAAGTAATATTCAGTTGACAAATTGATTACGTTCGTAACTTATTTAGCCAGCCATATTTTGATTTCAATGTAACGGAGGAAGAAGGTACGAAAAATCTATTTCAAGGAATACGCGGTTTCAGTTTAAAGGTGAAACAACGCATCTGTGCGATACGATATTGAGTGTTTTAACTTCGCTGTTGATTTCACAGGAGAAAATACATTTACATTTTGTCCCCTTTAAGAAATTTAACTGCGTTGTAAAACCAAGTGGCAGAAAGGCTTATGCTAACTTTGTAGTTGTTCTTCTCCTTCAACATGCTTCGCAAGTAACAAAAGAATTTAAAGGTCTGTCATGCTGGTAACCCGCATGGTGCTTATCTTATCAATAAACATTACCAGCATGGCAATGTGACTCCGTATCGGTGACGGTTCAGAGTCGATTATAGTGTTGCAAGATTAAACCTTGTTCACTGCAAAATCTAACATTTTCTGCAAATAAGGAATACTTGCGAATTGTAAAAGGTTCACCTTTAACTTTAATAAACTGACTAGGTATTCGATATTTGGTATGTTAATTGTACGACAGTCACCGTTTTGATTCGGCCAAATTTTATAAATATTATTTATGGATGTGGTTATTTGAGGATATTACAAATTTTAAAGAGGACCTCAGACGGTCAATACATTGTCAGGATTCTCAACATTATTGTTACGTCTAAGAGAAATCTCAGGGGATCAATATATGTATATTGTTAATATTATTGACAATATCTACTGACCGCCTGTGGTCTCCTTAAAAGTAGAGTAGGTAGAAGTTTCAAGTGTATTGATTTTAGTTCTGCAAGCAAACGAGACTTATTATAGGTGGAACAATTTGAAATTTAAAACTAGGTGAACACAACAATGCTGATCGTTTCTGAATATCAAACAGGAAATAATTTGCGGATCGTTCATTAATCGAAAAATAGATATTACTTCCTTAAAATTAGTGAACGTCTGACGGTTTTATTAAAAACTCGGGCATTTCATCTACAGCAACCGAATAATATCAAACGTCAATTGGTTCGGAAAATAATATAACATTAAACTCGCCAAATTATTGTATTATACCAAAATTGTTTGGTAATTCTTCGAATTTGTATCTTTCACCACTTTTATTTCCCTGCACTTTTTCAATCACATCCACTACGCTGCCAAACCATCTAATCGGTACCATCTAGATAAAGTTTAGTGTCCGATGAAACGAAAAGAAATCCAGACGCTTTTCTTCCAAACGTCCACTATCTCGCGGTTCTTAAAATTTTAAAGTGGGTCCCTTGAAACGAGTTCCACTCACGTCCTGTTATGTACTGATAAACGAAAGTCCTTACGGGGGAGTGCATTTCTAATTTTTGTTTCGTTCTATCTAGAGACGATAACTCTCAAGGACTGCTTCTTAATGCCCAATTAAATTCGTTGGTCGTAGCAAAGAAAATTAGCAATTCAAGTCGTTACTAATTCTGTTCCTTCAAATGTATTCATTTACTCGTTTAGCAATTAACTAGCACGCTCATGCGATTCATTGATTATTGAAACTGAAATTCTGACACGAATATTATACAGAAATCTGCATCTACTTTCTGCTTTGGATACGTAAATGTTTTCTCCGTTTATAAAACTGATAACGTTACATTCCCCTGCAATACATGGAATCCTTTCCTTAAAACCAATAATTACTATAAGGTGATTAAAATGTTTATATAAGCTAATTAATTCTGACACACTGAAGTCTTTCCCAGTTAGTAAATTGTTGAATTACTGCAGCAATCTTAATGAAGTTCTATAAATAAAGAGCGAATATTTATGCAGGTAAAATATATTTAAATATGTCAGGGAAACATCTATTTTTTAATTATTGAATGCAAATAATTATTAATATAATTTGTCGCATATTCTTCGACTGAACCGAATAAAAATTCAATCGGATAGGAATTAATCGTTCGTTCACGTAATGATAAATACCTTTAGGTTTACGTTTGCTTCGTCCCTAAACGATGGGAATCTATGTGAATTTTTCCCGGATACATATACTTTTCCCACGATCCTCTGGGGTTATAGCGGGGTGTCTGAAAGTAACGCTCGTCCGTTTCCGTGTTTAATTCTGGATGATCCGGGTAAATAAGGAGCTTCACCATGGAGCTGCACGGAATACAATGGCCAGGTGGGACAATGTCCTAAGGTCACGTAGGATCCCTCTTCCCCCGGAAGAATCTTGAAATCAAGCGGATAGAAAATGGCAACTGTTTTGTGAAATAAATCACAGAGGGAGAATTACAGGGGTTCCGTTGAAGTAACGGTTTCTTGTTAGAAAAAATTTTGTTAGCGATCAGATTGTAACTAATCATACCTCTACAATTTCTTTCAATGCCTACGTCTCTATACAGAAAATTGTGATACATGCTAGTAGGGGAACTACAATGTACATCGAAAACAAGTGTTTTCTTGTTGAATATGTATTGCGAGACATAAGACTACAAAGGAAATATATTTGCAATCGTTCTGGACTATGCCCTGATGAAAATTGTAAATAGTGCAACATTGATTTCATTCAAGTGGAAGGAATCGTTCCCCTTACATATTTGTGCCATTTTGCAAATCTGTATAAACTGAAAATAAAAGTGTCTCACTGAATACTGAAATTTAATTGAAAGATTTGATAACATTTAAATTGGAATGTGTAAATAATTCATTGTTATTATTGCTAAAATATATTATAACTTTGTACCATTATATTCTAGCAGAATATTGTAATTAACGCTTGTTTCACTTTTCTTGTTTTAAGTCCCCGTGAATATTTCATTTGGCAAATAATAAATTGATACTTAACGCCGGCCACAGAATTCAACATCATGGAAGAAAATAATTTCTTTGATTTTTCGATGTTAAGATGATTAAACATATATTATATTCAGGCTTTACCGACAATGTTATTTTAACCGTTCGTTTAATTTTGTTGTGTTACAGGTTCATACATAAGCGTGAACGTACAACTCGTTGAAGTGATCTCATGGAACGAATGGAATTTTCGGAATGGAATTTCAGTCAATTTTTGAGTGGCATAAGGGATACAGCGACAACTTGTACTTACCGCGCAAAAGTACTTTCTCATAGACAACACTGCGTATGGTGCCTTACCGCTTTGATTTCGATCTTTTATGGTATAACACTTTCAGGAAAACAGTACATAATGCGGCTCTGTTGAAATGCATTTTCGTATCTAAATATTTTAATACGGTTATTTGAATTGCGGAAGAACTGCCTAATATTGTGGTGCGTGAACATGAATCACGATAGAAGAAGTACGATATACATATTTGGAACGCGTATGGATTTAAACAATATGGACACGAAATTTCCTATTTTGTTGGATATTAAATGCATTTAAGGGGTGTATATTTTACGGATTAACCGGCAGGCGGGGAATTGTTCGAACAGAAAATAATTGAACGTATGGAATGAAATTGTTTGCAGGAAAATTGAATTTTTAAATTCGTAAAGCACCCATATATTCATATTCATAGAGAAATCGTCTATTTTTCGGTTGAAGTAGAATTTTCAGAATCTATTCTACACCATCACTCTTTTCTCGTGATTCAGTGCCAATAGGCACTCGGTACTTGTTAAGACTCCAGGACCAAAAAGATCGCACGTCTAACTCAACTTTAAGAATAGGAAGAGCAACAAAATTATTTCCACGCTGTTCGATAGTATTTTAAGGTATCTACGAACGAGTAATTTTATAGGTATCTTAAAATCCAAACGCCGATGGATTAGTTTTAACGGACACTGTTATCCATGTTATTTATACTATGAAGCAGATCATTTAAATTCTTGTTAAGTAAATGTAGATTTAGAGAAATATTGACAATTCAGGAAATTGATATTATATTACATTTTGGGGCGTAATTTACTAAACGAAATTGCGGTATTTTTATCACGTACAAGTTCGGGATTCTTGTTGGTGTATTTAATCCTTTACATGAAACTTTAATGAAACGTTAAATAAGCAATGAATCTATACGAAAAAGTGATACAGTTTTACGTCCAGGATACGATTTATATCGCTTGTGTTAGTGTTATTAAATTATCATTAGACGAAGGGCAATATAAAAGTTTAAAGGGTGAAACAGTAAAATCAAACAGTTTGTACATACGGAAGTGCCTTGAATGATAATTAAGAAGGATTGTATCAAACTCACCGAATTATCTTTCCTACCATATATTTTTAAGAAGTATTTAAGAAGTATTTTGCTATTTATGTGTACAGTGTCGTCCACTTAAGCCATTATGCGCAATGTAAGGCAATACGCTTCGAAGAACGGAAAATGAAAGTAATTAAATGAAACGAAAGTAATTTCGCGTGCCAAGGAGAGAAAACGTTATTTTCATGATATTATTTAATTCATTACGATTAAGTCTCGGTCAGTACGTATCTATTATATTAAGGGAAACATAAATTTAGACGAGTGATTGTACAAATTTCTTACTCTCGATTGTTCAGTATTAAGAGTACGTAACAAGAAACGAATTACTTAAATCAAACTGTATGATATTGTTGTAAATTCCGCTCCGACTTTTATAATTAACTACGTTGTAAGTATTAATTTGGCGTACGAGTGTATACAGTGGGTTATAAAGATATTGGAACGTTGGAAAGAGTTCAATAAACAGGATATGGATGATTGTACAAAGATAATAAAATTATTTTTACGATATTCACGAGGAATTGTGTCCAAGAAAAGTTGGGGTATATGATAAATATTGATTAAATGTACATTATTTTTTGTACATTTATGGCGAAACGTTCGTTACTTATTACTAATTGTAAGTAACACCACTAAATGTTACTAGATAAACTTTGTCACAATCGTACAATCTCAAACATATTTTTTATAGATTTTGAAACTTGTATTCAAATGTCTTCCTAATCCGCTGTATAAGATACAATTTTCTTTATGTACTATATATATTTTATTGACACATCTTTCACTAAGACAGAAAGTACAGATTTGTTGTAAATTTCGTAGTAACCTAAAGTACTTCATTAATTGTATTAATTTAATTAAGGGAGAGCTTAAGTTAACCAAGGTGCAGTTACATCTTCCCAGTTCAATTGTAAAACGCACAAAATGTTCGTTGAATCGTATAGGGGAAGAGAACTGCGTAAAATTCTTAAATTATTCTATATCTCGTTCGCTTGCAAACGAGTAAATCTCTGTAAATACAAGTGCCTTGATCATGACTACATTAAGCATTTTTTACTTGTATCTTCTGTAACAGTTTTTACGAAATATTTAAAATACATTTTATTATTTATATGATCCTGTCGTTGTTTATTTGACACGTCTTACTTAGTTATTCACCATTACCATTCTAGAATTGCAGCCAACAATACTGCCACTAAGATTCGAAGTTGAGGTACCCAGTTCTTGTAATAGAATACCTAGTCCCGAATCCATTATCTCTGAAATATTTTTGCGAAGACGAATGCGACTATAAAATAACTTTTGTTTCGCCGATAATTAGCAAAGTACATCGTGCAAATTTGATATATGTATATTTTCTCGTATCATTACAATTAACGGAAATATTCAAGGTGGACAGTGTTAGCGCTCCACCCTGTATATGCTACATATACATATAGCGCATAACACTTTAACCCCTGCTGATCTTCTTGTTTATATCTCACATTCGTATTCCTCCGAGTCATACATACATATTAATCCGATGAACAAAGATCTACACTTTAGGTGTACGTTTGCATTTACATGATTGATATTATATTTTATACGCATCAAAGTTAATGTTCCTTTATTGAATACAGAATTGTTATTCGGCCTTTAAGTCGTTTTTTTTCTTGCACTTATTACTGTTCGTGCTGCAACGCCAGCAACGTTACATTGTTCTGAAGTATCCGATTTCGTTTGGTTTCAGCATATTTGCGAAATTTCGATAGCGGAATAAATGCCCAATGGGAGCATGTACATGAATGTTTTACAATCTAGCTTTGAAACAATTCTGGCTGCCAGACAATCGTCGAGGTAATAATAGATTAGATTATAAGCCTCCTGTGTAGGTGAGAGGTGTTTATGACGCGATGCACGGTCACAAATCCGTTTTGAAGCAGAATAAATTACTGTCTTATCAGGAAAGAACATATCATTTCATATATCGCATACCCAGGACTTCTAACGTGCAAGCATTAGTTCAACCATCACATTGATTACAATTATAATTTTGGAACTTACATTATTTCTGTTTCAGTACAACCTGAGTAGTACATGTATGTACGTATTCAACAGACGATTTCATTTAGAATTTTGAAATAAGTTTTGGTAAAAAATGTAACACTTTATAAACAAACGGACGTTTCAGTATCAGAAAGGAATACTTGAAACCATAATACCTGTTGAAACATAATCCTTATTTCAGGTCATGTAGACCCGAGGAGGGCAGCAGGGTTAAAATGCTTTATGCTCATTGCTATCATTGCTCATGACTCTTTCCAGACATGCCGGAATTCGCATCAAATGTTGATTACTTATTTCCGTGCCGACTAATTATTATTGATACGAAATGTATCCACTATACATGGAAATACGCATTTGGGCGTTTTTATTGTTTCTGCAAAGCGTGCATACCAATTTATTTGCGTTATTCGTTTTATATAACACGCATGCATGGTTCGTCTGTTACTCGATTGTTTTTGCTCAATAACTTCGTTATATTCCTTGAAAAATTGTACTTCTGTTTTCAAGCAAGATATCTAAATTCCACCTGATACATATGCGTAATAAGATTCATACAACATGTAGTGGATATGTATTTTCTACACGTTTTGTCGGTTTAAAGAGGAGGGTATATAATATAAGACAAACTTGACATTAGTATCACACACTTCCCTTTAACCCTTCTATGTGCTGAACTTGTAACTGTACCGCAAATAAGGAATAATTTTGTGTGAAGGTGACACAATCTCACCTATTCACAGTAAGCGAGCTGAAAATAAAAAGTATAAAGCTAACTTATAAATTTCGTGTTAATGTCCTAACATTTTATTGCGTTTGCTAAACAACAGTTCCAAGATAATTAAATTTTTTCCTCGTTTTTGAGTCACACGGACTAAAGCTATCGTATGAAGATCAATATTCATTTATATAGTCAAGATTTATAGTAAACAATTAGGCAAACAACGGAAAATTTATGAACAAGAGCTTAATAATTAACAAAGTTTCTTTTACGATTTGAATCTGGTAGATTAATATTGCGAGTTTCACACGAAATTCGTCTCAATCATTTCTTTCGACAAACATAAAATATATTCTGCCTGGTGACATTCAACCAGTAATTAGAACGTAAACCCCGACTAACTTGGTAATTTATTTATTTTCCAATGATGCGGACTTGTTCATACGATGAATGAATTTAATACCATGAATTATTATAAGAGAAACTACACGCTTGTTGTTACAAATGCCTTACAAAATCACTTCTTTCGATTCGTGCCGGTCGTGTGTGAATAATCGAGTTAGCCAGGAAGTCTATATAGCGCCGGTAGCGGTAATAAAGGGTGGTCGATTTGGCGTCCATCGATAATTTTGTAATTTCATGAAATTGGTGCCGCTCACCCAACCTCGACAGGGGAAAGTTCCTCCTCTTCGTTCCTCTTTTTACCTGTCTGTGCCTCTACGTTGCCTTTTTCTTTTTTTTTTGTTATACTCGAGGGTCGATTTCCGGACACGTTCCATGCTGGGGGTGAAATGCAGGTTGCTACGTCATTTCCGGAAGTACTCGTTTCCACATCGACGATCAGCTAGCGATCGTTCTAGTTGTAACCGCCTTTTTGTCTTTTCATATCCTACTGTACGTTTTAGTTCTATTTATGTGCTATCATGGTTTGATATAATTTTATGCTGCCGGTCTGCAATAATTCGAAGATATCTTGCTTAAATATACAATTTCTTTAATGATGTTTAGCCATAGCTACGTCGTCATAACGTTTTAAGTTTGTTTCTTCAAATGAAACTTTGTGTACACATTTCTTTAAATGTAACGCATCGTTTTCTATAATAGATAGCGTTATATTATTTATACCTGACAATCATTAATTTGAGCAAAGTTCTTTAATTTTTTAATTTTCTACTTTTGTAAGAACCATTTGTTTGGGATTTTAACCGTAACAGAGAGGTCAGGGATCATACAGTTAAGGTAAGTGAATTACCTGTTCACTTAATCGTAATTTGTATGGAAAATGGGTTTAATTAAAATGGCAAACATTAAATTACTATCAGTATTTACAAACGGTTTAAATAATTAATTTCGTTAATATTTTCAGGAATCTTAATAACATTTACGTTAACATCGCGTATTATGCTTTTAAATCCGTTTTGATTAATTCATACCGCAGCACAGCGAGAAATTATAAAGCGAATGCATGCGGAAAGGGGAGGTCACTGTATAATTTCATTAAGCGTGGGGCTAATTTTGTATGCGACAAAATGAATTATGCATGTGGATTTGCCAATATAAAAGATGTCTCAACATTGTTGCTTCCTGATCCTGACTTTTTACGTTTCGTTGAGGGCACACAGCTCGTACATGACGGTAACTGTAATTGTCGCAAAATATTACGACAATTACTATCTTATATAAAATAATATTAAGTCTTAAAAGTTCTTTTTTCAGCATTGTGCACTATTTTAATATTGCTTTATAGACCTTTACATTTGTGGAAATAAATTAAATAACGTGTGCGTATGACGATATTGTGATAAAACATACAGTGCTGTCATTTTAAGTAATTCAAGTAAGTAGATATTTAAACTTTTCTTATAGTGGCTCTGTAATACAGAACGCAATTTGTATGAAATTTCTTTCAACCTTTAAATATTAGATACTTTGTATATATATTTTGTAAAATTTTGAATAAAGGTGTTAGATCCTAACTCGCACTTCAATATTTTGTGAGAGATAAAATGGTATAAGAACAGTTGAATGACACCATTGAATAATTCTTAGCGGAGAAGCTATCATAGCTTTGCTGAAAGTGAATTTAGCACTAGTTAAACATTGTTCGGTTAATATACGTGCACCTATAAACTATGTTTTTAATTCGGAAAAAATGTTTACAGCATACGTACAACGATGGAGGCGGCTGTAATGACAACAGTATATGTGCAATCAATTATTTTCTATTCTCTCATTGCTATTACAACCACTTTGTTTGGAATCTATTTCTACATTAACAGTTTGCGAATAGTTCGTTTAGGAAGCAAACTTCCAGGTATGTAAACGTTGCAGAAGACTTATACTTTGCAATTATTACCATATTAAATTTATCGTGCAATAGTTTCATTTAACAATTCGAGTAGCAGTCATACAGAGGTATTCAATTTATGTGCACCATAAAAAGAATAGTTTTTTTACCTTGAGTTATACATACGGGTACAGACATAAATATACATATTCATGTATATCATAAGATGGGAGAAAGAGTTAACTATGGTTTACTGTTTGTGATTTAAGAGAATAACAAACTAAACGGCAGATAAATGAAACTTGGAAAGTGTTGTATCTATTTTTAGTAAAACGTAAATATGTGCGCATTAATAAATATTGGGAGTTAGAGATCTTTGGCACAGTCTACATTTTAGAAATAAATTAATTTTCTGTTCTTTAAGGTCCAAAAATTGTGCCAATTTTAGGCAATGCACTGTTAACTGTTGGTATACATCCGAATCATGTTTTGGAAAAACTCCTCGAATACGACGTGCATGGACCTGTGGTTCGTGCTTTCCTAGGAACGAAATTAATTATATTTTTGTATCACCCCCGAGACATCGAAATTATTCTTAACAGCACAGTGCATATCGATAAAGCTCCAGAATACAGGTAAAAAGTTGCAATTGATAATAATTAATATTTGAATCGCCCTGTTCTAACCAGTAAGTTACAAATTATTTATTGAATTTAACTTCTGTTCGGATCAATTTTGCTTATTTTCTTTATATGGACGTCACGATCGATGTTTCCTATTTAACGGAGTCTCTAATTACAAGCTTTTTAAAATAAGTAAAACGATGTGTAAATTATGTTCACGAATTAATTTTACTGAAGCTACGCGTGTATGCGATTTTGTTCTGTCGCCAAATAACAGGCACTGAGTTTCCCTGTAAAAATCCATGCACTTGTACTGTCCCATTCCTGGTGACCCACTGCATATCTTCAGTGCCTTGTATCGCAATATAATTGAAAAGCCAAACAGCGGATAGATACGTAGCTAAAACGTAAGAAATAGAAAACTGGCGAGTAGCTGTCTGTATTTCGTAGGTTTTTCAAGCCTTGGCTCGGGGATGGTTTGCTAATCAGCACCGGCGAAAAATGGAGATCGCACCGAAAAATCATAGCTCCGACGTTCCACTTGAATGTACTCAAATCATTTGTGCCATTGTTTTACGAGAATAGCAAAGACCTGGTGGCGCGGCTGCGTGACCAGGTGGGGAAGGAATTCGATTGTCACGATTATTTATCAGCAGTCACTGTTGATATTTTATTGGACACCGCGATGGGCCTGAGAAAGGCTGAGAAACATAAAACTGGATACGATTATGCCATGGCTGTAATGAAGTAAGTGTTAAAAATTCCATTGCACGGACTTGGTTAATTCGAGTCTGTTTCATTGGCGTCACTTCCCCGGTGAGAATATTCATTCGACGATACACACTACATGTATATATCTAGACAGATGAGGGTTAAATTACTTGGCAAATTTTTACTTTTGTAATCTCGCCGTTAACGCCAGATTTTTGTACCTTCCTTCCTTTCGTTCTGAAAAGAACATTAGGAATAGGTGTTATCGCGCATTACTCAATTTTGGAAGTTTCGAAAGAGGAACATTATTGAAATTGGTTATCAATTATATTCTCATCTATGTAGATACCGAATTCTACCCGTCCAATCTAAACGCATGTTAACTTTAATGTTCCGGACTATACGCAACCGAAATTTCATAATTCGAAATTGAACAGTTCGCCTACATAATCCCCTAGCGAGTATTAATTTTCGTCTTGAACACAGAATGTGCGACATAATTCATCGACGACAGTACAACATGAATCTGAGATTCGATTTTCTTTTCGGCCTTTCGAAATACGCGAAACTGCAGGAAAAACTGCTGGGCATCATTCATGGCCTGACCTCACGGGTAATTAAGGAAAAGAAGGAAAGTGCGTATACGAAAATTTGTCAGGAGATCGAGGATGGCGAGAAGAAAGAAATCGAACAAACCGTGAGAACTGGTTCGAACGTAGACGGAAAAGCTAAAAATGTGACGAAAATGCATTACGTCAGAGACGATCTTGACGATATTGATGATAATGATGTGGGCGAGAAGAAGAGACTTGCCTTTCTAGATCTTATGCTGGAGCTTGCGAGGAATGGGGCGAAACTGACCGATGAGGAAATTAAAGAGGAAGTCGATACAATAATGTTCGAGGTAAAACGAAAAAATGATTACACTCTAGTAGCACTATTAATTTCAATGTCCATCGCGAAATTTAGCGTATGCCAATATAATATGCTAAACGTCTATTATTGACTTTTGTTTATGGTAATATTATTTATTTAAATTGTACAATTGGAGAATCAGGCATTTGATCTATCACACTGTTATAAATTAATATCTTGCTCTCACCTGCAAACAATCATAAGAAGTGTAATAATATTAATATTTTATATTAATACCAGAATAGAATACATTCAGTCATGTTCTGAGTAAAAAATAGTATGAAGGAAATGAAAAAGAGTAACACATAACATTCTATATATTTATTTCATACTCAATTTAATTGCACTTAGTACCATTGTCGTTATTATTTCCTTTTATGAATTTCTTTAAAAGATAGTTGAATCAAAAATTGCACTCTTACTATTTACAATATACATATGAAATACAATTTATTCGTACATAAAATGAAAAAATTACATGTTACATATTGTTACATAAACTGTTTAGTATTGTATAATGCTTGAAAACAGCTTCTTAATAATGCATGGAATACCTGCCTCGTGCCTTACAATGAATAGCTTGTGATACTTACATGTTTTAGGGACATGACACCACCGCTGCAGGTTCCAGCTTCGTTCTTTGCGTGCTTGGCATTCATCAAGATGTCCAGGTGAGCGCAATAAGAACACGTTTGTGTAGACGCGTAAGCCCCGTATTTAAGAAATAATAATAATAATACTTCCCAATTTTATCGATTAGTCTAACGGTTAAATTGATTCGTTCGTTAGAAAAATTTTAATTTATTCATTTGCTTTCGTTACACTAATGCTAGGAACAACTTATTTTGGACTTTGTACAAAACATTTCCGTAATAGGTGTGCAGTGTTATAAACATTTATACCAACGTTTTTAAATAAGCGATTAAATCTCTACGATCATCTGGTTTTTTAATGCCGTTGAACATCATCCTCGTGCCAGGAATAAACTGTTTGGGAAATTCCAAGTAGTCGTTTAGTGTATCATCGTTCCATGTAACGCCTTTTGATTTCATTGCTTGAGTATAATTGAAGTCAGGGTAAGCTGTGTTAGATAAAAGAATAAAACTTTATAAATCGGATCATCGTCATATGTGTACAATCAATACAAACGAGGGCAATTAAACGAAAGTTAATTTTACTCTGGACTCGTAAATCGTTATCTTGATACTTTATATTTGCATGGTTTCAACGGTAATTATTTTATCGTGTATGCTGTCTTCATAAGCCGAAAAAATGTCTAATTTATCAGAAATAGGAAATATATTTCTACCTCGGTTGATTAACTTGTGATGAATAGAAAATATTCTATTCCATATGTCACATTAATGTTAAAGGCCGTCTAATCGAAGAGAGAAAGGTTAACCAGCATTACAACGGAATGTTAATTATGATATCTAAACAAAATTTCATTTCATATAAATATAGGAATAAAAATGAAATACATTGAGGAATTACGTTACCAGATTAAAAAATTATATCGACCTGTCCTCCACCAACTTTCTATGAATCGTGTGACGTATAAAAAATAACTTATAAAATGAAAATAACATTTAAACAATCATAAAGTATTGTATACGTACTGCCACAAGTTTTGCCAACAATTCCGAAAAGATTTGGTCCAATTTTGTGTTTGCCATTTTTATTGACGGTATGGCACACCGCGCACATTTTTACAAACAAGCTTTTGCCATTGACAGCATCTCCCATTCTTGCAAAAAAGATTTATATCATTCAATATCAAAGGTTATATTATATGTTGGATAAATAAATTCGGAGGTTAGAGGTGCATCATTTCCACAACTTGATATTGACCAATTATGATACCACTTGAAGTTTCTGATTAACGAATGCCTCGTGAAGTTTTTCATTCAATAGATTAATTTCTTCTATGATAATCTATAATTTTTTTCTAAACTGCGAAATCATCATGTAAACTTGGAAGTACATGTATGTTGCAAAATGTATTGTTAATTTAACAAGTCTTTCTCAATTGTTAAACTATACTCTTTCTCGTCTGTTTTCAACAATATCTTTTCTTAATTTGAAATTATATAATTTAAAGAAAAAAAATGAATGATAGCATCAGGGGAATATAGTGTTGTAGGTACCACGTGTTCTTTGACTGTGTTTATTCAGGATTTATCACTTTTTCTGCCATATAAAGTTGCTGTAAGTTGTAATGCTACATAATACTTATGTTTCAGGAGCGAGTTTACCAGGAATTGAATGAAATTTTTAGAGGATCAGACAGACCCTGCACGTTCCAAGATACTTTAGAAATGAAGTATCTTGAAAGGGTCATTTTTGAAACTCTACGACTTTTCCCACCAGTTCCAGCAATTGCGAGATTGCTGAACGAGGACGTTAGAATCGGTAAACTATCTACATACGATAGGCTATTTTTGAAGTTTTATTTACATAATTACGATTCTCAGAAGTTAGACAATTGTTCCTTTATTATATTTTCCATTCATTCGAAAATTAAGCTTTGACTTTTATTTAGATTTTAAATAATTGTCAGGCTTACTTAAATCACGATGAAAATGTTGAAGCTACCTTTGCTTACTAATTATTAACCATGCTAAAAATGTTATCATTTTCTTATGCTGATAACCTCGGGACACATAATATAACGTGTATCACATTTTTCGAATGGTGCTCTAATATTTTATAAATGTTAAATTACCTGCCATTGAATTAAAGCCGACTTGAACCACCTATTATTTATGCATACAAGTATCAATTGTATACTAAAAATAATATCATATTATTCCTTTGCAGAGACTGGGAAATATCTGTTGCCGAAAGGTTCTTCAATTTTGATATCGCCGTACAAGGTTCACCGATTAGATGAATTCTATCCCAATCCTGAAGAATTCAACCCCGATAATTTCTTACCGGAAAGAATGCAGAGCCGTCACTATTACTCGTTCGTCCCATTCAGTGCTGGGCCGAGGTATGTTCAAAATAAAAATAAGTCAATTATGGTATTTATAAATATACCACGTTTAAGTGAATTTTTTTTAAATTAAAATGCTCCAGTACCACATATTAATACAAAACGACCACAAAATGAAGGATAAAATTTATCTGGAAAGTTTCATTTTAATATCTTACAAAATTTGATTATAACAAGCCTTGTATATCCTGCCTTTGAGTGTTTCTTAAAAATCGGCACGAACTTTCCGGACAATCCAGCAATCCGAATTTTAAGATAATTCATTCTTTCCATTACATATTGTATATACAGTAACGCGACTGTAAAAGAGTATGTTTGTATTCATTTTGGGTCAGATTGGTGCAACTTCCCTATACGAGTTAAATTAATTTTGCCGGCTGCCTGAAACAATGCAACATACAAAGCTTCCGTCTTGTTTTGTCTGTTTAATGCGCCATTAATGCGGTTAAATTGCCTGATTCTTTTTTTTTGCAGGTCTTGCGTGGGAAGGAAGTACGCAATATTAAAGCTGAAGGTTTTATTGTCGACGATCCTGCGGAACTACAAGATCCTGTCGGACCTTACAGAAAAGGACTTCCGGCTGAAGGTTGACATTATTCTCAAAAGATCGGACGGCTTCCGAATAAACATCGAGCCACGGAACAAAAGCAGTCAAGAGGTTCTCGTTTAACGTGCAGTTCTCACAGGTAACTGGCTCTAAACTAAGAATTTCAATTGCAATAGATTACGCGAACACGTTACTACACCGAATTATAGCATTCGAATTAGGGTGTAAATAAGCTACTCAAGTATATGAAGGGTTGCATCCGTTTAAGCGAGTAACATATTCCATGTGTATTAGGAAAGTACATTTATACAATGTTATGATTACATTTGCACAAAGAGTGAATATAAATCGTTGCAATATTGTCGATAAAATCTCATTTCTTAAAATATTATACTGAAATCGATGTTAAATATTAATTTCTTTTGAATATAAGGTTTTGTATTCTTGTCCAGAGTGTATAGGATAACGTATTGTATGTATTTCCTTTCTGGAAATCGTAAATGACATTTCAATAAAACAAGTTGTATTTTAATATAATACGTGTGTACTTATTTATCTTTGTATTAATGTTATCGTCCCATGAATAGTTTAATACTTTAATATGTACTTCTATTGCACGCAGGTTCACTGTATTTGATGGTTTCCATCGTTATATGAAACTACGTATACCATCTACATCATTTTTTGCATTGTAGTGCAATTTTCAAGCAAAAAGCAATTTCTGTTATGCAATATTTTTCCTTGAAAATTGCGTTACAATATGAATAAATCAAAAGTTAAATACCTTTTGATTAGCAGAGGACAATTATTCAAATCGCAACATTTCTCGAAGGATATCCTACATTCCTGCAACCATTTTACACGTCTACAAATATTTTTTCATACTTTATACTGAAAACATTATCTTCTAGGAATACTTTTAATTTCGCAATATTAAACATGAAGTCACTTATATACATCGAGTTGAAAATGACATTACCGCTTTTAAAATACTTCATACTAAATGTCGAATTTCGGGAGGAGTAATAAATTTATTATTTTTTACAAAATATAATAAACATTATCCTTTCATTGATAAGTTAATAAACCTCATTTACAATTTACCAGCAATAAATGTGTTGCGCAGAAATTAATGTAAAATGTTTCACGTTGTTTATTTTGTTCACATTTGATAATAATTGCAACAATAATTAGAGCAACTTATGTATAAAACATTCATTTTATATTTAATTCATAATATTACATTAATTTACCTATTTACACTCAATAATACGCTATCTTTATAATTTATACATTTAAATTGATTGAAATTTGCAGCTCTCTCCTTCTCTCTCTCGTTCTCACACACAGGCGCACACTTTCTCTCTCTGATCGTTTATAAATCGTTTCATGTGGGAAAAGATATTTAAAATATTCAAACTCACATACGTGACAAAAATAAGTGACGATACAACGCCACAAAAAATTTGTAAATTATCTCACGCTGCAACATCGAACGCTATAATAATAATCGTCAACTTACAACATATTTTATTCTACGAACTAAAATATATCATAAGAGCATTGTCAAAAATAACTTAATTTTAACTTTGTACCAAAACATGATTGCCGCATGTAAAGTAGCATATGCTTCAACACAACGCATCTCGCCTTCTTTCTTCGCATCAATCTGCAGAAAAGGAACCGGAAGTTTGGGCAGCAATTTTATCCGCCCGCTTCTTCCTCCTCTTTGGTAAACCTACTGAAAGGAACTGTATTGCCCACGGTATAACAAACAGGACGTTCATTAGTATAAGGGCAAGCTGACAGACCACGAAACTGTTGGTCCAATCCTTCATAAAGCCTGCAAAAGATAATTTGCATTTAAAAATCTGGTTCCATCCGCTTGTAATAATTACAATCTTCTGGGAAACTTCTGTTATTATTGATATATTTCGAATACACCGTTTCTGTTAATTGAAAACTTATTTTCATCGTGCGTATTTAAAGTGAAATGGCTAGAAAATTTCCCTCTGTATTCGCAGCAGTCAATTTCATTTTCTATTTCAAGACATTTGTATTTTAGGCAGCTGTATCTGTATATGGCATTATTTTTGAACATTTACAAAATTCAGACATCGCCAATTATAATTACGTTGTAACGTATTTAACTCACCGACAATCGGACCAAACAATATGGAAATTACACCGCTAATCGCGCCATAAATTCCATATGCCGAGGCGAATTTCTCAATACTGACGTCTTCTATAATGACCAGTGGTTGGGGAACTAATAACCATGACCTAACCACTCCTATAACCGCGACCATTACAAACGTACCTATCAAAGTATCGCTGTATATTAAGTAACCTGCAAAAGAAATTCAAATGAAATCGTTGATTAGATTCTAAAGTTGTATTGCATCTAACAACGACGGCATTATATTAAAATACTAAAAAAAGTCAATTATAAAATGTTCTCTTTCTTTCGCAGTCTTTGCTTAAAAGCTACGAACAACACGCTACGATTAATTTTATATTCGATATTCTCTGAAAAATTTCAAGGCTCCCCACAAAAGTTATCACATTTCGTTAAACAATCATGATTAGTTATTCTATTTGACTAACTATAAGTTACATTCTGTCCTAATGAATAGAAGACAAAATCACTGACCAACTTTTGCAAACGCCATGCAGATCATAGCAACGAAGAATATGTATTTCGCTTTGACTTTGATCACCAAAGTGAAAATTGCAATCAGAATCTTCGACACCAACTCCGCGGCTGCGCCAATTGTAATCGCCGTGGCTGCTTGGCTCTTCGTGTGTCCGTTGTTCGTCATCATTAGTGGTAAAAGGCAGGAGAACGTGAAATCGCTCGACAGAACGAAACTGATGCCCAGGCAAATGTTCAGGAAACAACAATTCTTTAGCAATGACAATTCCAGTAGTTCTCCCAAGATCTCTCTGCAACGTTTGAAAATATTTTTACGCTCTTTTCATATCGTCTATAAAAAATGTATTATGTATCCAACAATTCAATGAGACACAAAGTCGCGTATCATATAATAATTCAACTGGTATGTGAAGTCAACAAATACACGTTTTATATTTCCTTTAATAAGTTTCTATGTTCCGAACAAGGTATCGTGAAACCGATCCGGCTCTCCATTCTTTGAACACTTTTACGTCGATTCACGTTTTGTGAAAAAGGAATGGACGACAGACATATGGAACATTTTGGTTGCCTACGCCAAGGGTTAAGGGTAGATAATAGTGGAAACTGTGCAAGCTAGTTTATAATAATACTGCATAGCACAAATGTTTAAATAATACACGTACTGTAATTGACTTTTTCCAATGTCCTGCTCTTCTTTCACAGACACCGGATTTCCCATTTCTGTTGGTTTCTCTTTGGTTTTTTCTGGATGATGCTGCCTAACGTCCCCCACGCCTCCAATTCCAGTTACTAAATTGACCAAACTTGAAGACGAGAAGGCTGACAATCTTCTTGTCAGCAGTTCACGCATTGATCCAGACTTTACACGATTGCAGAGTCTACCTTCGAGCTCTGATATTGAAGCAAACCTTTTTTCGGGCGTCTATATAAAAGTAAACATAAACTTAAGTTAGGTGTAATATTAATTTTCATAAAGCGAGCTTATTTAAAGAACGACTAAGTTCGCCGCTGTTGCTTACTCAAGTTAGTAAATTGCTTGCACATAATAAGAAAACGCAGAAACTCTAGTTCGCCTAATTAAAACTATTTATAGCAATAAAATTATTCTGTGATCACAAGCTTTTGCTATATTAGCAATATACTATTTAGCCAATTTTTCTTTTGTATAACAACTATCAGTTTCACCTACTTGAAGTCATTTGTCTCATTCAATGAATTGGTTTACATTTTAATTGAAAATGAAATGAATAAAAGCATCTTGAAACTGTTTTTCTATAAACAATCTTATTTTCATAATTATTTCGGGCTCGCCTCTTTCGCAGATATTGACTGTAAAATAAAAGCCTTCATCGCGGCATCAATATTAATACATAATTTACTTTACATTGTTAACTTTTTATGTACACTGGAAATATACACCGCGACGAAATTATTATATCAAAACAGATGAAGAATAATTCGTCTTCTGCTATAAAAAAAACAATTTTCTAGCTATCTCGTAACTATAAAACTAATACAACAAACACTCTACTAAGCGAAAAATTGAAATCAAAATATATTAGGAATAAATGATTAGAACTCCGCTATTCCCAATTAATTCGAGCACTCCGATTGGCCTACTATCAATCAAATTTTGAAGTGCCTGCGTCTCACTCCACGGTGTCGTAAGTCTTTTCACGAAAGAAATTCTGCAAATCGCAGCTAAAAGGGCAAAACTTACTTTCAGCGTTTCGATTAGAAGGGGAACCTGTTTGCCACTTTCACCCTTGAGGCTTGTCAAGCTACTCCATTTGGTTTTCGCAGGGGTGTGTATAAAATCACTGAAACGACGAATCGGATCTACCACCCCGTGCAACTTCCGTTGCTCCCTCTCACGCGCCCTCTCCGCGCGAACTTCTTCCGGTTTCCTTGCGTGCCACTCGACGGGGTGCATCATTGTCATACCGACGATGCAGTTCAAGCTCATGGCACCTGTCATCAGGGCCGTTCCTGTAAACCCAGATAGAAATGTTGTTTGCGTAATCCAAGATGATTGCTTGAACGTTTCAAATGTTATAAGTTATATACTATAATTGATTGTATTTATTAAAGCGCGGCTTCCATTTTAAATTACAAATTGGTATATTCATTAATACAAGAGTTACGAAAAGGGTTATATATTATTTGCCGCCAGTAAATGGAGGCCCGTGTCAGCATATTGTTTTTGAAAATAAAATTTATGAAATTCATAAACATTTAACATTTTTTTGTTCTTATAGCACAGCAGAATTCCTTTTTCATGTCTATTAGAGAAGGAAGCAACTGAAGAGAACATCAGCATTTACAGAAGTGTGGAAGTTGAACGATGACATAATACTTTCTTATTTTACGTTTCACTCTCTTTTTAGCTTACTTTCTTATACTGAGAAATGATTAAAAGTATTCAAATATAAACGCATGTAACCCCATATTGTATACAGCCGTTAATAATGTGAAATCTGCTTGTGCAGAAGATAATTGGATTATTTTCTAATTTATAATGGCACATATTGTTAACACAGAAGCCCGTTTGTTATCTAAGTTGCAACTCTGAATATACTTTTCTTCTTCGCTAAACTTAGCATTAAAGATTTAACATACTCACCTCGGAACCCGTATGCTTTCATCATTTTCTCAATACATATAGGATACGCAATGCCACCGAAGCCTACGATAACTTGGGCCGCGCTCATTACCTAAACAGCAAAGGATTTTCTACAAAATTAAGAATATAAATATGTTAAGAATCACTGGCCATCGGCCCTGAATTTACGTACTGGCGCTCTTTTCTTTACAAAGTAAGCGTTGAAGTTGGTATTGCAAATCGTGACGATGAGACCGAGACCCATTCCTTGGAGGAAATTCAGGAAAGCCATTTCGTAAACGTTTGTGACGAAAGCTAGGCAAACGTTTGGCAAGGAGAAGAGAACCGCGCCAACAACCCCTACTGGCCTCATAGAATACCTCTTTAGTAATATATTGGTCATTAAACCTGCGGCAGAATGTATAATTCTCATTCATATTTTCCTACAATAATATCTACAACGAAACATTATTATTACATTATTTATACATTATATTTTCCTGCGATAATACCAAAAATATTTTATTAAATTAACTGTATTTTATACTAAGTATCTATCAAGTATTTAAAAGGTGTCTTCCCAGTCATACATTTATCTCCATTTGTTTCACTACTGTAACATTGGAATTTGGTTCAGTAATGTTTTAAATTGAACATTTTTTTAAAGCAGAGTTACAAGATTGTACTGTTTTAATAAGGCAAATGCAATGTTAAGGAAAATCAGCATCGATTGAAATGTAATTTATTTTCCCAGTGTGGAGATGTTTCAGAGATATGTGAACTAATTATTAGCAAATACGTGTTCTTACGTACGTAATTAGCAAAGAATGTAAGAACGTAATATGTATTTGCACTGAGAAGGCTTTAAATACGCGATAACAATTATTAGACCCCAATTGCCTTTAAATCGTTTCACACAAATAATGTGGTTTTTAATAAATGTATGGTTTTTTGAAACTAACGTATTCAAAATTTATTAATATTTGTAATTGATACGTAATTATTATTAAGCCGCAGTATAATGTGTTTACTCAAATCTGTGAATGTAAGTTTCCTTCAATCTGCAAAATGTTTCGTCACTCTTATCTGATACGTAGGAAACTACCAAAGATTTACACAAACCACTGTATTTCTGAATTATAAAAGTCTTATTGGTAATATTCTCGGCACATGATGGTCTGCGCAAATTATATCTTTCCTTGGAATATGACCATCGGGTTATGCTAAAGGTGTACCAGTAATTTGAATCAAATAACAGGACAAAAAATTCGTATAACATAATAGTTTCATTTATATGCGCAATAATACAATATTTTAAAATAATGCTGTTTTCAAACAGTTTCATACTAAACACGACTAGGCTAGGTTGCATTATTTACCCTAATTCTCAGTGGCAATATAATATTTGTCTCAAACGAATCGTAAAGTTTGAAACAATCTTTGAATTATCAGTGCCGAACAATTCGCATTATTGTCATTTCCTTTTAGAAACTCGGACACATTATTGAAAAATGTATATCAGAATCCTCGAACGACGATTGAACAGCGAAAATAAACCTCACTGCTTGCGATATCGTGCATAGGTATTAAAAATACATCTTCTTGGTAGTAGGATATTTGTCCTAACTATTATTACCAGGAAAGAGTATTATCAGATACGCTCCTAAAAGTATACTATACGTGTATACACGTGAACGTTTTTACGCATGTAATAGAAAATCATTCAATGACACGCTATCGCTGTTACGTTGTCTACTTACGTTGTCTAAGAAGATACACGTGAAATGTACATAGTTACGTTAGTATTTTGTATAGCTAAGACACGGCATACAAAATCATGTGACGAAAATTTGAGAATTCTCAAACGCGGTGCCAATTCCATATTACCACGGCATCTTTTTGCAAGTTCCATTTGCCTTTATATTAAAAAAACTCAAGTAATTATTGGATAATAATTTGATACGAAATGTATATCTAACATTCAATCCGATAATATAAGAATGTAATAATTCGCATAACACCTTTAGTTTCAGATAAGTGCAACTTATTTTATGTACTACTGTTTTATCTACACTATTTGTTGTACCACGACACAAAAAACACGAGAGAGACGTACCTCAATTATATTGCAGTCATTAATCTTAAACTCATTTTGATTTACATTATAACATTCTCTCTTATGTAAATATTAGATTGAAGCACAGCTGTGTAAAATAAAATGCATTTTCGTACTGCAAACCTCAGACGACTAATATGACATTGAACATGCTAATTAAGGCTATGGATTACAGAATGGCAGTTTACTTATGCACAGACACGATTCTCACTTCCTGGCGCCTAGATATTATTGTGTCAAATGAAGGCAAAGTACATTTGATCAAATCTCACGAATGAAAGTATAATCATAGCTTTTTCTTTTCTAATTGTTAGCATACAATTTATTTGTTGAAATGAACTAAATCGTTAGAATAATCGTGTTAAAAATCAATGATCAAACTTAAGTGATTGTTTTTTTTTGTGCGATTAATTATATCGTAGGGGGAGCAAATTTTTATACAATTAATCACGAAATAAAACCACGACTAATGAGCAAGTATTCAAATTCACTTGTAGATGGTCATTACCTCAATTATCGGTTGCTTTTAATTTAGTAAAATATTCGACAAAAGCATATATTTAGGGTGATTTTACCCAAATTTTTGTCACTCATTTGTAAAAACATCAAATACAACGAATCGGTATTCCATTTTCCGCACAACATTCAATAGACGAACGATATAGATTTTGTTTTCAATGCAAATGCACTTGAAGAATAGAAAGTGTCCAACTTTTGATAAATATCTACCAGTTCTATTTTTTGTGACTGACTTTATGTATATAAGAGTAAGTAAGTATTGAATAATCTATCTGGATACTTACCAGCAATAGAGAACGTGATCATGAAAATGGAGTTGAATAGAGTCATTGCAGTTCCAGCCTGACCAGTTTCTTCAAGAAAGTCGCCAAATATTATTGCAAACGATGAAGTTGGCCCAAATGTTGTAATCTGGATAAAAATGATTGTTATACAACTAAAGTATTTATAGTTAAAAAAATAGATTGCGTATAAGCTAATCTAATTTATTCCAAATCTTGACGACATATAGAAAACTCGTTTGTACGGAGTTGACGAAATATTGAGTCGTTTTTCAACGAATTTTCAGATAAAATCTATTTATATCTCAATTTCAGTATACGTACTCTACTAGATGGACTCATAAACTATTTGGAGTGCACTCTGTTGATACTTTTATCAAATTTCGAGACACCATGTCAGATATGCTTGAACTTTGTAAACTGAAACTGGCACCTATCAATTATTACAAAATTGCAATCAATGCGTTGCATCGAAATTTTAATTTTCTGAAGTTTTAAATTTTTTGGTATTCTGCTACTTTTTCAATTTAACAAAATCTTATCGCAAACGAAAAGTTCATTAACTGCAAATATTTGCAACAGCTAATACGTTTCATTGCAGTATTTATAACTTTACTACCTATATTTCTTGAATTTCATACTAAACATCAAAACTTAATATACATTTATATGGAAATATCCCACGAATGAATATAATACTATTACCAGTAACCTATTAATTATTAATTAAACGAGTCCCATTTATCGTTCAGTTTTCAATATAAGCCTTGGTGCATGTAAGTGATAGAAGAAGAAGAAATGAATATCGAGTTATCAAATTTCTGTTTGCTCTGAAAAAAAAAATGGAAAAATAAATTAATACTAACGAAAATGAGTATCATAGCGAACGCAACCATCCACCCCCAACCACCATCCGGAGCCAAGTCTTCTAACGTGATCTCATCATCGCGATCGTTGTCTTCTTGTTTGTTAAGCAATAATGCATTGTTCTGAATTTTCTTCTCATCGTCCACAAATATGCTTGCGGTTGTTCCTATTGTTGTGCCATTACTCTTAGCTACCGTCATATTTTTATTGAATCTATGCAAATAATAAGATACATTTATTCATAAACCGTTCTGCTTATTCCATCTACAGTCAGGGGTAAAAAGATATCACGTCATGTATCTTTTTCATATTTTGTAATATAAGCTGGGGAAAATATATATTTTAATATATCATCAACGCTGTGCATGGACGTGATCGTATCGCATCGAATATCATCCACCAGACACGTTGCAACAACGTTGCAACAACGGTCTTATGCACACAAAATCAAAAAGTGTAAGTAAGCGACTATTATCCGTTGTTCAACAGTGTCTATAGCTCGGGAATATTTAATAACAACGATATTGTAAAAGAAACTTTCTGTAATAGAATGAAGTAATAAAAAAAGTGCCAAAGGAGTCCCTTTGGAAAAATTTAGGTTTTCGACTTGCCAGTAGAATCTAGTATCAATATCTGCTGAAGAAATCTTGTAACAGCTGTACATTATAATAGGCAATTTTATATATGTGTGTGTGTCAATTAATCGAGCAATATTTAGAAAAGAAGAATATATTAAAATATTCTGCAAATATTTTTCCAAAGGAATTGATCGCACGCTATTAAGTTTAAAAGATATTCTACAATGTACTGCACACTCGATACTACTCATTCATTTTTTTATACGAGTATCGAATCTCGTACCTTCACTTTTTAAACAAATGTGCTATTCCAGTACAGTTCTAAAAAGTATTGACATTCACATTTTCTTAAATAAAATTATACCTGTTCATAAAATTCGATAATAACTCCTAATATAAAAAGGAAATTCCATTTGCATTGTTAATGAAATAATTATTCCAAACATTTTTACACTGTTGCCGTCTATTTATGCAACGTCTTTCCATGCTCAATATCAACAACAAAGTTTGCTCTTCATATTTAGATGCACGTGCCATTTACAAAGTAAGACACTTCACATTAAATCTGTCAGATTTATATACATATTTATTTCATTTCACCATTTAAAGATTAAAATTTCGCGACAATCATTTGTAATTACAAGTAGAAACTTAGTCGTTTATGCGTGCAAAGATTTTTACACGACGAACATACAAATTTCTTATTTAGAAGCTACTGTTATTCTTCGCATTCGATAAGGACTATCTCCACTTCTGAATGCACATGCATGGAAAAAACACAATAATCATTTGGCATATTGGCACCATGGAACAACGAAGTCAAACATAAAACAGATTTGCATGCATGCACGTAAATAGGAATCTTACCAGCAGGGTGTCACACTCTCCGAACAATGGAAAGGAGCTCTGGTTGCAATTAATAACTTTTATACCGTATGTGACAGTCGGATAGAACGTTTTTGACTGAATGAAACAGAGTATAAACGGTTTCGAAGGTTCTCTTATCTATGTACAGAATGTCACAGTACTAAGTACTTTAATAAGAATGAAATATTGCTACCGAAGCATCTGGAATTAGGAAATCACCTGGGGAAAAGACGCCAGATTGTAAACGGAATTTTGCAACACTATATTTAGAGATGATTAAATGATGAGATAGCAACGAAAAAATAATAACATTACAGTAACTAAAATGTTCTTATACAATTACTAAATAGTATTATGTGTTCACATCTTATTCCGTATTGTATCCTGTCTAGCCTAAATTGCTATAAGAATATTTTGATATGTTTATGCAACAATTGCTAATGAAACTTCTATGTTACATATGCCAACGTATAACAATGGTATATTAATACGCGGAAATAAAATTTGCCATATTATCTGTTAATGTGAAATCACATTTTTCATTTTTTTGCATGTTCCCTCTCCTTATACAGAATTATCACTATTAATTCTTTCGATTGTATTTAACGATCATAACAGAAATATCATATACATAGTTAATTATACATTAAGTACGTACAAGTATATAAGTTATCAGACCTCAGAACGAATGTTGCAGGAAATACGTTGGGTTTGATTAGCAATTGCTACACCAATTTTATAAAAAATTCTATTGAACTGCAGTTTTATATTTAAAATTTCATACTACACGTGATATTAACAATCTTATATAGCAAACTATAATGGAAACAAAAATATGCTGAACAGAAATATTAATTATGGTACAATGTAAGTATACGTGTATTAAAGAAACGATCAAATCAATTGTGCGTTATATTAATTTGAAACATACCTGGCATTCAAATTTTTAAAATTTCACGAGGATTTAAAACACTGAAATTTATATGTAACTCTTTGCAATGTTGTTTGCTTTATTAAAATCTTTGTCACGTTCTCTGCAAATTGAAATGGAGCGACGTACACGAGTGTAGATTGCCTACTTTTAGGCGCACAGCGACACATATTCTTCTTGCCCCTCTATTTATTTGCTCTAAATATTACTTTCACAATATAAACTGCTCCCGTGTAGCTGCTATAACGTAATAGAACAAAAGTCATTAATAATTTCACTTTGTATTTAAGGTATTATATATCTTTTTCCACAAACGCTATATCTTTTCGTATCTTTCTGAACTATATTCAAAATATTCATTAGAGACAATTTAAAACTGGCGCGAAATTTAATTTCCGTAAACCTCAAAGTCCGAAATAAAAGATTAAATGTCACGCACGGTGGTTTTATGCGAACCTAAAGTATGCACCATAATTTCCACAATATATAAATGGTTGCCATCGATAAGGCGTACACCCAGGGCAGATTTTCTGTGTTGTGAGGCTTGTGGAGAACCAGAGAAGATTAATGACATACCACTACAGTATTTTCTTATTGTAAGTGTTACACCCTATATAAAGTATGTTATCTCCTCCATAAGATACGAATATCCCCTCCAGAGTGTAATATTTATTTTACAGGTTTATTTTCTTAAAAGTCTAGCTTTCTACAGTTCAAAGGAATACTATAAGAAATCCTTTCAATTACCAGTTTACATTTAGCCCTTTACTTATCTCAGTATTCCTCGTAAGTTTCGTTGTCTTTGTGGAGAACCACGTATTGGTACTGGCAGGAATTTATATAATTAAACAATTCAGTAATTCATTTTATTGCTGTATTCAAATCAGCTTACTTTCTTAATGTGACATGCCAAGATCTAAAAAAATTAATTACAAAACAGATATACTTAATCAATTTTAAATGAATGTTGACACGAGCTACGAAGAAATTATTTTGTTACAATTAACTCCACTTATTTTTACATATAATTAAATCCAATGCTTGAAAATCGATATGACTGAGTTGAGAATGGAAAATTAAGTAAATAATCTCATATACTGGGACATTAACTACAAAATTACATTTCATGACGCTTTCAGCAATGTAATTAATGCGTTCCGAATACGTTTATCAAGTTTCAATGTGATAAAATGTAACGCACATGTGTACGTATAGTCTCGGACACGTGATAAATCGCCTTGGCGGGTAACATTAATTTCTGATCGACATTATTAAACAATTTATACGTCGATGCATTTTTCATTTTTTCACTATCGAATGATCCGAACGATATTAATATTTCTGCTAATCGATAACATTATTCGTCACTCCCTTTTAAAGTTTGCCGACAATTATTTCTAACGCCTCAACATATTTGAATCATGCCTGATCTCTCGGCAATGTTAACACCGTGAAATTTATTAAAGAGACCGAGTAAATCTTTCGTGAATTATGTTCCGATCTCTTGCTTTTAATTGACGTAATTGACCTTTAGGTTCGTACGAATACCATTGAAAGTGTAGAAACACTGATTGTGATTAAAGTTGCATATGTGATCGAAAAACAAATTCGCTTTCAAACCGCAGCTAGTTTATACCGCAAGTAATTTAAACCATTGGCAAAAAATATTCTTAGCGGTCATGTTAATTAATCCACGTGATGCGTGGCTACAACTGAATAGAACGACGAACAGTTTAACCGATAGAAATATCATTTCATGATGTTATTATTCAAACAGGTTTCACCACCTATTATTGTACAAGACTTTACAACCTATAATAGAACGTTTTATTGAATAAATGTTGTTCCCGTTGAAAAACGTGTACTATTCTATTAATAGCATTGAAACCAGCACCATTTATATGCTTCGGTAAATTGCAACGCGTTTATTTTAAAAATAATCTTCGTTACGCATTTAATCAAAATGCCCGTACGTTAACAAGTACGTTGTTCGTTACTATGGTATAAGAATGGTAAAAGTGAGAGAGATTTTCTATTCATTTATAAATGGAACGCTATTCACTTATGTTATCGACTTTAACGCGATATGTACAATGGACTGCACGAGATATAATACGATAAGAACAATAAATAATAAAAAGATAATTGAGACGTTTTAGAAATTGGGTTACCGTAAAGGATTCTTGTGGTAGTAAAATAATCTATATATCTCTCATAATCGAATATGAATAAAACAGGCAAAATCAATTGCTCTGCAACAATACAAACAATTTATGCTTCAATTTTCAAGTCTATCGACGAACAACATAAACGCAGCAGGTGAAACACATTACAATGTTATTTTGTTCAGAGAATAATTGAGACACAACAGTTCGAATATTAATAATTTCTTTTACATCAACAATCGAATTATAAAAATGAACAATCGTTCGAGCATATCTGATATTCAACTACATAGAAATAATTCAATTATTTCTTGTACAGGTATCTCAATTTGTTCCTCAAACAGAAAGGAAACTTAAAATTGGGTTTAATGAAACATTACGACCAATATAAACCAATTATACTGGCAACCATATGTACATATATAGAGAAATTGGAGTACTGTTACGACAGCAACAATGTTGTCGACAGTGCAGGCGATAACGCAATCTGTTTCCAAACTATTTCATTCTAAATCTTCAAAATTAATATAATACACAGCCATTAGTGCATTAGTAATATAATTCATGTCTTTCTTAACGCACGCTTCCCTCAAAACGGTGGCAATTCAAAAATATGAAAGATTCAGGAAGAACAATTTCTCCTTCAAGAGAATAAGAAAGAAAGGGCAGCGAAGAAACTAAGGAACGCCAGAGAAACGAGAGTGACCCATCATCGTTATCAGAGCGCCCTACAGTATGTACCCGCGTCGGGACGCCTTCCACGTCTCAACCTCCAAACCGTTCGGTTCTCCGCGAAAATTCTCGATCAACCAATAGATCGTCGCAGAAATCGCGTTTCCGTCAAACATGACTAATGACGCGCCGAGACGCCGCGGACGATTGTTCCTACGTCAATCTTCGTCAACGTCGATCCACCGGCGCCCATTCCGTCCGTCTGCGGCGGGAAAATCAATTTCACCACGATCGAGTTCACTTTCGCACTTGGACGTAGCTCGCGCGACAAGTCTGATAAAAGTCGCCCGTGAAAAATCGCAGGTACGAGGCGGCGGTACCCCCTGTTCCGACACTGTGCATAATAATGATCGGTCTTATTGCAAAAAGTAAAGAAGAAAAGAGAACGAAAGAGAAACTGCGCTCAGGATGGATAATCGAGCTTGTACCGGCGGCTCGCGCCCACTGTTTTCGCGGATCGCCGGCGGAACGCTACGGAATGAACGCGCGACAGAAACGATCGTGGTCGAACGAGGGTAACGAGATATCGGTAATCTCTGGTGTCTCCTCCGCTGCTTGCTTTCTTTCCTCCTCGTGGTCGAACGACCCTCCTCCGGTTTGTTCGCGGACCACGATAAACAGAGCGACGGAAAAAGGACAGTCACGAGGTTGCGGCGTCACTTCGATGGGTGTCACCTCGATGTTTGTCGTCCTGGATGATACTCGCGTTTGTACAGTTCTGTTGACCACGATTTGGAAAAGCGGGAAACAAGCATCGTGCGCGTTTTAAGCAACATGACTTTTCCCGTACAGTATCGATGTGGTTTAATCGAAATGTTTGCCCCGCGGGGTTCTGGGTATATTTTTAGCGGAATCGCGAGGACGATAAACGCCACGCTGATAGCGAAATATTGAACGGCTGCGGCGAACGTCCGTATGCATTTTGAAAGTCGAGTGCGCTTATCGGTACGCGTCCGCTCGGTGCTTCGAACTGTCATTGTAAGTAAGCACTTTTTTTCTGATCAGACTGACGTTTCGATCTGTGCGGTTCAATCGGTTCAATTGGCGCGGGCGTTCCGGTGAAATTTGTGTTCGCGTTGTCGTAGTGCTTGCTGTTTGTTTTAGACGGTTCGGAGGGTAAGGTTTGTCGTTTGATGAGAGTTTCTCGTTTGATAAAAGTTTCGCGTTGGTGCAGCAAACTTGTGGAAATGGAACTATTGTTGGCAATACGTTGAATATCGGCAGGTAATCATTGCAATGTGTAATTTGAAAGAATCATTTTATGGGGAAAGCTCGCTGTGTTCGAGCGATATATGCGTAGTTAAAATCGCGCTTCTATTTATGAGAAACTGAATTCGATTTTTTCACGAGCTCTTTACTGTCATAAATGTAAAATCAGTAGAGAATTTTTAATATTGAGCAGTTCTATTCGTGACTAAAGTATTCTCTTCGTAACGCCATAATTTTTATTCATTTATAGTATTTTGGTGAATAAATTGCTCTAGGAATTATTGTTCAAGATTTATTTAATTATTTGCAGAATATCTACTGCAGTAGATAGGCAAGTACTAAACGTTTATTGTTCAAGTTGCATGATCTTTTTTTCATTAGGTATGACGAATTTAATTTTACATTTGTCGCAGTAAGCATAACGAATGAACAAGAATTGTTGACTCTAAACTATATTCTTCGTTTGCTTTTGCACATCGAGAAGCGCAAAAAGAAATTGCTACTAACGAAATTAATGTTTTTTTTCTTCAATTAAAAAGGTTATTAATCGATGACGCAAATGTATATTCTGCATTCAGTTTCATTCGTATTTTATTTCTTTTGACATTTCGAAACGTCCTACTAGTTTTTCATATATTGATGTTTCTGTTTATGTAATACAATATTTCTATACTTTACAAGAATCAAAGAATTCCACTAAGAAATTAATCCCACTAATAGCATATTTTCACTTATTCATTTTATCACTTGGAAATACAAAATATCAATTAACAAATTACGTACAACCAAAGTTATTTAGCGATGGACGTAATGTATATACATAATAATATATCAATCTGATGTCGACAAAGTTTCAAGAAACTTTCGTAACATATAGTGTAAAGCATCCAACCTAAGCGTTACACAAAAATGTCAGAAATAAATAAAACAAAATTTGCAACACGTGTTACAAAATACACGTAATTCGCATGAAATATAATAGAATTGTAAACGATATAATACTGTCCATATGTTGTGGCAATTTCATATAGTTGATAACGACATTTCTTACTATTATACGTTACAACAAATTGCGCTAACAATGTAACGTTTATCCCATAAGTTTAATCAGATTTTAGATATCGTAATGTTACTGTCGCATTCAGTTTATAAACATTTCAATATACCTGCTCATCGAAACAGACTTTTCTCCAAATATCTCTGACTCTATTTGAACAATCGCTCTACGTTTGAAATTTTCTCCTGCATGTTCGTTTGATCTTTCGCTATCGATTGCTTGCGGTTGCGTGTTATTGGAGGCATATTCTTTCCCTCTCAAAATACTTCATAATTGCCATTATTAAAAAAAAAAAGTAACCTTGCTCTCTATTTACCATTAACTACAGTTTACCAAGTTATCTTTATACTCAAAGCTACAAGGAGAACGTAAGAAGCATGACAGATTAATAAAATCTATGGCAAGTTTTTATAATTTTATTTGTTTAGTCCACGGTGTGTTATTACTTTAGATTCATATACAACAATTGAAAAGGAATGAGTATGCTTATGTTTAGGCACACTTATCTTCGTTGCCTTAGTAAAATGCTATTATTGCACATTATTCACAGAAATTGCACTTAACGCATCTTTCACTTTTTTAAACAGCGAATTACTTCAGATAAGACATTGCCTGATGTTTTTTCACTCGTCAAAATGACAGAACTCATATTCCAATTTTGGTCGTTAAAACACACGTATCCTATAGTAATTCGCAATTGGCATTAGTTGAATCGTTACGCTTCGCAGAAATTAGTAGCAAATGTAATCGGGATTCGATCGCACGAGTGAAGTCACGTGTTCTGAGAAAATTGCTCAACTTCTTAGAGAAACAACGAGAGAGCTCAAAGGTGTTCTTTCCTCTCTGTCGCGTAGTGTTTTTCCATTAAGGAGAATAATAGCAGGCTTAAGTCAACCTGCCAATTCCCATACTCAACGGAATTGCTATAATTATATTGACAGCTAAGTGTGAGTTGCACGATTTCGTAGATAGTCCGGTAATTTTCATTTTCTCGCAGCAGTTTGTCGCGTTACGAAAAAGAAATAAGAACGAACGGCTTGCACGCCAAAATTGATTGTGAGTATAATTATATGCGAGTTGAAATAAAGAGAGGGGTCAGAAAGAAAAACGACGTGTACGTGACAGAGTGTTAATAGAAAGAGACAGGGTTTAAAAATATAGCTGTAATTATTTACTCTGTAACTTTTTGTACAATTGTCGAGTAGAACATGATTGCTAAATTATTGCCAAGCGAACTTCATTATTTGTGTAGCTGCTTAAATGGACAATTAATTAGTCATACTGATATATGCAAATATGTAGTAGGGGTACAATTGAAGCAACCTCAGATAAAGAAGCGGTGTTGTATCGCATACGAACTTTACGCGCTTTTATGTGTTTGCATAGTATAAATATTCGCATGAGGGACATGTGTGAGTACGTGAAGACTTATTAATTATTCTTTGGTGCCTTTTGTAACACCAGGGAAATTTAATTAATCAGTGTATAATTTGTAATGTTATGGGATTTGGTATTATCATAAAATTAAAACACGTTGGCACTAGTGAAATTTATTGTCGTATAATATATTTATTATGCTTTTATTGTTGTATCAACATTTATACATTTCTGTATTCTTCATAACGTTCATATTCTAATATTCAACTTGTTACTGACGTCTTTCTTTTCTGAAAATTTTCAGTCTTTCGATATCGAATCAACATATTATTAATAATTTAGCGTTAGCACATAAAAACGTCACAAATAATATAATATACTTTTCCAACATTCTGTTCCATTTTCTCCTACTGCTAGGGCAACAATTTAACCTCCGTTTACGTTATATGTATTACTTTTATCGCAAAGAAACTCCGCATTTCATACAACATTGCTTTTCTTTAATCCGATTGAATTTCTCTGCGCATTTAACAAAATTGTCTTACTCCAGCCTACGTATATTTTCCGTTCACATTTTCTTCTATCTTCCGTCCGCTAACATGTTTCCCACAAAAAAAAGGCTACCGAATAACAATCCACGATGAAGAAGGAACCCAACACATTCATCATTCCTCCATACGATACGCATATACACTTATACTGCCCCATTGTTTTCAAGAAGGCCATTCGAAATCTTTCATCTGTAGAAACTTGCCTACCTCCTCGTACAGATAATGATACACCATCGACGCACGGTTCGCCGTTCTGACATACGCATTGTGTATCGATTCGGAACGCGGACAAACACATTTAGTATAAAATTCCTTTGACATTATAAATCCAAGACGTGGATGTGACACGTACTTTTCCATGGGCCGACAGAACAAAGAGGGGCAAACGAGGAACGAATCGGTTCGCCGTGGTATGATAGTAGCACGCCAGTACTCTTCATCGGAGTAAGAGGTGAGGGAAACGGCGGACCGGTCTACCGTATTTACGTATCGAATGATTAAGCAGTGAATGAAGAGCCGGTGTCTAAACTGCTCCTCGAGATATCCGATAATCGGCAGACGATAGCGAAAAATCTAATATCTCTGCAGGCATCTCACGCGACTCGTCGAAATCTTGGCAGTTCGTGCATCGAAGTCGCTCGCATGTGGGAAAACTATAGCAAGGACGGAACATGACGAATCCTGACGACGTGAAGAAGAAAGCGCCTGACGGCGGTTGGGGATGGTTCGTCTGTCTTGGCAGCAGCCTGATCGCGGTAAAAAATCGTTCTTTCTTAATCGTTTTTTCCACGTGACATTGTTACTTCCGCAAGTGTTTCACATCCTTTAGTTCGGCAACATTCGCGTTCCACGCTTTGATAGCTTTTCGAGCTGGGATTTCGATCTACGTCGCCGTGTTAACGATGTACCTATCTCTGCTCGTCCCTAAGCTTCGAGTTTCCTGCATCAATAACTTCTTATTTTTAGGACTTATCAATGTTTTCCGCCTTTGCGCGCAGATCTGTGGTAACTATGTGTATTCTCGTTATCGGTAGTACCTAGGGACGTTTACCAAGTTTTAGATTTTTTCGCATGGCATATTTAATTCTAACTTTGATTCGGAAGTAAACGTTTTGTGCGAGGTACACGTTGCCTTAGATTAACATAAATAATTGAGCAAGAAATATTTATATATACAGTGATAATCGTTAAAGAATGGGGACAATATATAACATATACATATAATAATATGTATATAATATTACATCGTACAATATATAAATCGCCCGAATGTGATGGAACACTTTTGATTGTAAGAAAAGTTTGCAGAACAACAAAAACACTAAAACCACAAAACTAGCAACGAAAATATGCACGAGCATACCTTTAATGAAAAATTATGTGTTACAGATTAACATTAACAGTAAAGAAGGAAAGCATTAGCTTTGAACGATACTATATTCGAAGGTAGCGTTCATACTGTCGCGAAGGTGTCGTAGTTAATTACATAAGCGCGTAAACGTGATTTGTTAGAGAAATAATTGGGATTATAAGTTATTAACTTGCTTATTTGATAAATATTTATGCAGTTAAAGCGATACGTTTTTCAGTTTGGCAATCTTAAATTTGTTTGATTCGTTGCTTATTTATCTGACATCGTAATTTATATGCAAACAATAAATATTTTAATGGATAGAGCATATAGAAAAAAACATTCATCATCTTTCATTTACGTTTTTATTTCATCAGTAAACTAGATTTTACGTGTCCTATAAATTTTTAGTATTGTTATATTTATTTTCGGTTTGCACTGAATAAAATACGAATACATCGTGCGTGATTTATTTCTCTAAATATCGGTAATTCCAATGTGAATATACCGCGGAATTTTGAACGCAAATTAATAGCTATTAATAAAACTTCATATTAAACCAAAATATATATTTGTAATTTATGTTCCACCAAAAATAACGGGATAATAGTGTATTGTTTATAACTGTGCAAATCCTTTTCCTTCAGCTTTCTTTAAGATCCTTGGACCCTTCTTTTGGTTTACTTTTTCATGATCCTCTGGAAGAATTGGATATAGATTCCACAGGAGCGTCATTAATAATGAGCATCCTCGATGCCATTGTTAATTTTTCAGGTATTTAATTCATTTTTTCCGTAATTATTACACTTAACTAATTCAGCCACCTCCTCTTACGTAATGTATTTCTGTTGACTCATTTTTATTCAATTCAGGTCTATTAATAGGACCGCTATTAAGGAAGTATCCGTACCGAAAAGTGGCATTCTTCGGATCTCTTTTAAGCTGTACTGGACTGATATTGACGTCAAGAGCTAATAGCATGTTCCACATTATTTGCACTTACAGTATTTTAGGAGGTACAGCAGATAAGCCGTTCTAAAACAATTTTGTAGTCGAACGTTTGAATTCAATTAACTCGTACACTATTAGATACTGATCATTTCTATGGTTAATTTATTATTTCCGGACAATCGCCTTTTATTGAAATTATTACGAATAAATTAAGAATATTTAATTTGACGCGGAATATTCAATACCTTTTTTTGCAGCGAGCATTCAATGAAGCATTGATTTCTATTGGTATATATTAATATTAACGAAAATAATTATATTTCTTTAACTTTTATGGACTCGTTATGTAGGTTTAGGAACTGGATTAGCAATCGCATCATCGTTTGTCGCGTTGAACACATTTTTCGACAAGAAAAGAGGACAAGCTGTTGGTTTCTCCATGGCAGGAACAACTTTAGCTATGATGCTAGTACCACAGGTGCGAAATAAAATTTTTCGCAATAATATTCGCATTTTATTTGCCACATACGTTGTATTCATTTATGATTTACATATATTCGTATGTACATCAAACGATATCCTTACTTTCACTTCACGGCATTATAAGCATATTGTGCAACAGTATTATAATTCTATATAAATTCTTTGCAAACACTTGATACGGTACACAAACATACAAGATATGGTATGAATCTGTGAGATAAGTAAAGTAATTGCTTCGTAATCTTTCGAAATACGTAATACGTGTCATACGTCACTGATAATTAGGAACATGATCGTTATCTTATGGACTCGACTAGTTTCGAGTAGGTGGATAATAATCATCATAAGAATTACTATTGATGAAATTATTTTTTCCTTCAATTTTAGTTAATACATGTCCTCTTGGATGCTTATGGATTTCGCGGGGCGATGTTAGTTATTGGAGGCTGGGCATTGCATTCCACCGTTGGTGCATGTTTGCTGCGTCCATTGGAGGATAAGCGTATAAAACCCACTGAAAAGGTAAATACTAAAAGGAAAGATAGATTGATCAGAACTGCAGCACAGCGTGTATTACCAGCACCCAAACGACAAATTTTTCGTTAGAAATTGAAGGAAAAATTGTCTTTGCACGAGTTGTGCACGAAAATTGGAAGTCCAAATGACTTCAGATGCAAATGGACTCGAAATTTGCATGACGAGTTCGTTTGTCTAAAAAGATAAAGATAGCGTGGCAAATTTTATTATATTATTTAATAATTAGATTCAAAGGTGTAATATGCATATTCAGGATGACGCGTGCTGAAATAGAACTTGTTAAATGCATGCCCAATAATCCCTTTTCTAATTTCAATCTAAATTTAATTATATCTCGATTTCAATAAGATCGATCAATTAAATGTATGTACTACAGTTTCGGTGGTTTATATTTTTATAGCTTATTACAGCGACAAATAATTTTGGCTGGTAATACAAATATCATGCAATTTCTGACTTGATATGTAGTTATAAAATATTGACCGTTAATAACTATTGATAAATGAAACTAAAAATGCAATTAATGACCTGTTGCTTATTTATAACAGAACACGCGTAATTTGTCCGCAAGCATCACACTGTTACGAAAAAATGAGAATGGACTGTTAAATAAAGTGGAGAACGACGTGGACGTTCCGAAAAACGATATTATGAAAAATGGAAACGCACATGTTGCAGGGAAAAAACCCGGCAATGAGTTCTATACCAAGATAAAAGAAACTTTCGACTTGGATCTACTCAAAGATGGCGTTTATTTAAACGTCGTTATTGGTTTGAGCTTGTATTATGTTGCCGAGTCCAATTTCAAACTGATGACGCCGTTTTTTCTATCTAGTTTAGGTAAGAATTTTTTTGAAACGAAACATAACAGTTGCCGTAGCGAAGGATGTGAACAAATTGTCTGCGAGATTTCCATTGTTTTAAATACTTAATACAAATATAGATTGCAATATTTCTATATTCTGTTTGCAAATGATTTTACAACTATTATAATAACTAATAACTAATAAATGTTAAGTTCAGAATCTATTTAAACAATCAGTGACGTTTTTCCGAAACGAAGATCTGCATTATACACGTGGTTACAAAACTACTTAGCATTAATGAAGTAACGTCCTTGGTACGGCACACAGTGGAACGAAGCCCGAAAAAACGCGACGAGCAATCGAAAGATCGACTGTAGAATTTTAATTTCAAATCGACGTTGATTTTTACTTTTATTTGTACGATAGAAGATTCTTTAATCATATACAGGGTGCCCCATTTGAACCTCCCCAGGCAAATATCTCGCATGATATGAAAGGTATGGAAAAATGTTTCGAACACAAATTGTAAGTCACTAAGGGAATAATATTATGATGCAATTTATTTGACCTTGCAATGACATTGGAACGCACGGCAGGGGTCAAATTTTCAAATAAGGACCCATATTTTTAACTGCACGCTCCTACAGCTGGCATCGAAGCGTTTTCGAAACCCTGCCTAGATGGATTTTTCGCAAAAGGTGTCCCCGAGATATTATATTCTCAAAGTTGACACGCCATTCCCATTACCGCTTGTGTACACTTGTGTACACTTGTGAAGTTAGGTAAAAAGCAAAAAAATGGAAGATGTTAATTAGATAAAATCATTTACTTAATACGTTTGTATTTTTAAGGGGCTAATGTCTACTTATATTTATCCCTGGCGCGTGTATGTGTTGTAATATAAAGAAAGTAAAGAGCGAAACGCACTACAATCGATTTTCCGTTGGTTTGTCGCGTTTTTTCGAGTTTCGTTCCACTGTGCGGCAATTTCTAGGATTTCGGTAGACTTTTGGAAGGAACTTGATGGTCAATAGGAATGAGCAAGGTGGAAATTGCATCTTGTTTATCGATAACTGCGTTCACCGACATCCTTGCCCGCCTACTGCTACCGACCATCTTTGATAGACTGGGATTCAAGAAAAGATCTGTCTTCTGGGTGTTTGGTATGCTGGTTGGAGTTGGGAGATCTGGTATGTATATACATTGCATTTGTACTTTTTATGCGTGCACGCTGCTGGTCAAAATGTTCGTAACACAAGAAATTGCAAAATGTACCAAAATTGTAATAACTGAGTGATTAATAATTCCAAGTTGAGAATTTACGAATATTTCAAAGCTAGTTCAGTATTTATACAATGAAGAAAGTGGTTGCACAACTTACGTCTGGCAGTGTACATACATATGTACATACATTATTACAGTGTTTCAATAATTATCGTAACTAACGACGCATTATTCTTATATACGATTAATTATTTTAATCCATCTTAACCTTAGTAAATCGTTGTCCATTTTACACCAAGTGGAATATTTTCACCTTAATGTCTTGTATTAATATATTTGTAGTATCGATACTATTGTAATTAGCTCGTTATCTGTTTCAGTTTTGGCAGAGCAATCGAAAGGAATATTTTTGGTAGTAATATTCATAATAATAGGATTTTTACGTGGAGCCACGTTGGTGAACTTAAATCTCAGCGTTTCTGAATGTTGCTCGTTAAAAAAGCTGCCGAATGCCTTTGGAATGTTTATGGTATTTAAAGGCATATTCGTCGTAATGATGAGTCCTTTAATTGGTACGTGCAAAATTATTAATCGACAGTGAATTATAAGATGAACCTTTTAAATACATCCGATTAATAAAATGTCTGCTTGCAGCCTTTAAATCTCGAATTTTGTAAATAACGCAGACAATTTTTAAGTATAAATAATTAGTCTGCATAATATATTAATATTTAAACTATATCTAATTACATTTACAAAGTAGATATTGATATTCCACCACTGCATATCAATATTGACACAAGACCTTTTATTAATATTTCTGTATTACTAAATTAGCTTCACAAATTGTTTGGTAACTTAATAGTCTGTTGCAATGTGCGAAACTAGTAAATTGATTTAGCAAAGTCATGTTAATTGAACATTTCTTCTGTTAAGCGTAAGTAACCTAGGTTCAATTTTGTTGTTTGCAGGATACATCAGGGATAGAAGTGAAAGCTATACACTCTGCATACATGTTATGACATTAATGATAAGTATAACATTTATTACATGGAGTATCGAGTTCATGTATAACGCTCTTAGGGAGCGAAGATCTGCTTTGGCTAAAAAGACACAAATTGACCTGATCGAATAAATATCATATAGGATTTAACTTTCGTAGAAATATAGTGCGTGCTTTTAGATCATACATTATTTAACACATCAACGAATATTTATTATATATTGTAACAAAGTAATAAATCTTATTCCATGCAAAAAATTACAGACTCTTGTGAGCAATGAATAATATTTCCTTTTATACTTTCGCTATTTATCATTGTTTAATTTTTTAACGCGGAATTTAATATAAAAATATATATTTGCATATTGACTGATTATAATTAATCTCTTAGAATTTTATTGACGATATATAAAGCAGCAATCATCTTATGTTTCATCTTTTTCGATAATTCCGCCTACTAATATTTTATAACAATACGCACAATAATGAATATGTATGTCAGAGTATCTGTACCAATAAAATGTACATTGTACCACAAATTAAGGATACATTAATGTTTAGAACTGCTGACAAGTAGTCACATGTACAGCTGTTAAATTGAATAAAATTGATCCAAAAGCAATTTTATAAATAATGGATAAGCTTTCAAAGAGTAATCAAGCCAGACATATTAAGTATTAAGTTTTATTATTAACCTGTATGCTAATAGTGCGTCAAAGTATATTATTATTCATCGTATTAGTATAAAATACCTGTATTAGGTGTCACTCGTTAATCATATTTATTGCAGTGATACGTTAAAAATAACCAGTAACGATATGATATTAGTTTATAAAGATTATGTATTTATCATTATTAACTGATTAAGTATGTATGTCAAAGAGAACTGTAGCAGTGAATATCGATACTACTTGTTTCTGTATTTGTAAATGTGTTCATCTGTGATTATACCTTTCCACCCCTAATATAAATCCTTTTGAGCTGTGCTTAGAGGTACATCTTAAAACTCTAGTTTTTGATAGTATTGTTAATAGCCTAGAGCCTAGGAACATTCTGAAAACAGTTTATTGTCGTTAAGTTTGAAAAAATTCAAAGTAGGCTAAGAACTAAAACGACAGTCTTTGACAGTCTCTAAAATATCGCTGTGAAGCGTGTGTCAATATAAAATAAGGATAATCATTTTGAACCATTTCTGTTAGCTTCAAACACTCTTACATTATCCCGCAACAAACAAAAAAATGTTTATATCTCTATTTCAGTGGCACTTTGCATTTTTAAGAACAAAGCTTCTACCCTTCTGTGTTAACTTCAGATGCAAGCACTACCTTAGCAATATTTATTGCCTTCGGCTCAATAAAGAAGTCTCGTGCCTCTTTGTACAGTAAAAATAAATTATGTAAACAACAAGCATTACAATAGCTACGATGCTCAAAATAAGTTCCATTACCAAACGTGCCAAGAAATTGGCACAATTTTGAAACTATAGTTGAACCAAGAATTTTACGAATACGATTTCTGTTGCCTCGGCGGAAATTATGTTCCGTACATTTTACTTATACAAATCGGTGGATCGTGCTTTCCAACGAGTATCGGCGCAGTTTCAACGATGCCACGCAAATTAAAGTTGCGAGGGGAAGACCAGACGTGGTCTGGTCTGAAGTCGAGTCACGAAGCCGGTTTTTATCGACCGACTTCCCTTTCTTCGAGCCAGTCGCAATCAGTCCACGGCTCAGCACGGGTCATACGCTGCTTATTTCTGCATTTCGACGCAACAGATGCCGGCGAGAAGATAGAGAATGCATCTGTCAAGGCAGTGCAGTGCTTTCGAGTGAACAGTGACGATAGATTAGTGCATTCGTCTCGATGCAATTGTTGGCCCTGCCACCGAAGCGTGTTGAGCGTACTATTTCGAAACGGTGACAACGAGGTGACTGCGAATTATTCTACAATGTAATCATCCACTGTACCGTTATCGTTCGAGGCAATGTAGCCATAAAAGAGAAGCTCCGTTTCGTGCGAATAAAATTGTAAGTTTTATAGCACGCGTATCGCGTGGTATATACGTTTCCCTCGTTGAAAACAATAGACGCGTGTGCGTCTCATTTATGAAAATGTAGCACCATCAATATTTATTGCATTACGCAAATGGTCGAAGTAGTTTATTAATAGCCTACCACGAAATAATTCACTGAAAGTTTGCTCGCATACTTGTGCTGCCTACGTGGATAACATTCTGTAGCTTGCGGTTGTTGCTCTTGTCGTTTTCTTTTTGGCGAGTGATTTCAAGCCGATTGTATTTGTCAGTAACGAATTGTACCTTGTGATCGACCATGCTGTCGTATTGCTTTAATTAAATAAAGAACACTGTCATTTTACTTAATTCTTTAATCCGGCTTTTTTTATTAATAGACATGAAACAGAATTTGACAGCTTATTGTTCGTTAATATAATATTTGGATAGTATATTACGATTCTTTTATATACTTTTAGTTGTACCTCCTTTATTGAAGAATTCTTTTTTTATTTTTATTTTATTACAAGTCAAGTTGAAAATTTCATTAGGAAAATTGTACACAATCCGAGCCTGAAGAAAATTGATGGGGTGTGCAAAAGATTTCTGATCGATCGAAGTAGGAAATGAAGGAGTGAAATATCTAAACTGAGTGGAAAGCACACAGTAAGAACTAGAATCAATGAATCATGGAACTATGATCGTTTTGATAACTGGTAAGTCGCCAAATTAATTTTGTCTAAAAAAATGTTCTAATAATATAAGCTAATTGTCATTATAATAAGAAATTAATTATCCTTCGTACGAATACGAGTACTTTCTTCATAATTGCAATATCATTATTCAGCAATGAATTATTTACTAAACTTTCAATATACAAAAAATGTATTCTGGGCATTAGATTAATTATGAGCAAAGGATTTAACATATATGTTTAATTTTTAGTTAATGAAAATAAGTAAATAAACAAGTACATAGACACTAGTATTGCAGCTCTCATAACACCAACAATAATTCTTATAAACCATCAGATCCTTAATTAATTTGTCTAGTAGACATGCGAGCACGTGTTTAGAAACAGATGTTAACAATCGTTTGATTGAATAAACGGTTCGGTTTAGCCAGCACCTTTATGAAACGTAAAACTCGTAAAAAAGGCAATTACATGTATCTACTGTAAAGCAATTGAACTCCATAAACGTTCTGTAACTAAGTGATGGTACCAAGAGATCATTTTCACTTCAGTTAGATGCTTACCTATTTGAATGGACTGGTTGCTGAGAGGTCATTAAACGTTTATTAGCTGATCGGTTAAAATAGCATACTGAAGAAGAATTCTTTCATGCAGAAATGTATGAACTCACCTTTTGTGTATAACTTTAGGCCTATGTGTATAGGTAACTAAATTTCTATTTTTTAAATACTTTTGTTCGTTTGTTAAACACAGTTCGAAAATTTTCGTTCCGGTTTGTTTAGGAATACGTTTGATAATAACTACATAAAGGCAGTTACATGGATTATATGAACGTCTATATAAAAGTAAATAGCAGCAACGATTTTCCAAGATATGTATATAATAAATTAAAATATGCAAGCATTATAATAATAGCAAGCGTTATTATAATAACTTGCTGGTTATAATTAAAAATTATCGCCATAGTAAATAAAGCAATCTGCTTTACAAAATAACATTTTTGGTAACGTTCATATAATTTACCATTGATATAGTCGTTCCTTTATGAACAAATAATTGTTTATCTGTAGTGGCCGGTATATACCATCTGAATTTCAACTAAAGACTGCCCGACTGCCGAACTCGCTCGCGTAATGAATGGCGCGAGTTCTTTGTCAAATACGCTGCCCAATGTAATGTCATCTGTCAGTTCCCAGAAAATTTTTACTATGACCTATGACCTATTGTTACAGTTCACTGTAATAACGTATTAATTTCTTTTTGCAGTTGTTGTAAATCAAAAATATAAATGATTCAAATCTCATACGTAAGAACACCCCTGCGATTTGTCGATAACAACTCTATGAACACTAGCTATTTGCAAAATAATAAATATATTTTACTATTATCATCAACGACTATAAATAAAATGTGAAAAACAAATCATATAGCATATTTTGTCCCAATATGTGTACAATTTTGTATTACGTGGTAAGTAAACATTAGCATGCAGTTTTAAAACTTGTTTTTAATCATCGACGATAGTCCAAGGGTTAACGTCACTCATTGTCAGATTAATACTAATTGTAAGAACTCCCTAGCAGTATTGCATTTCAGGTTATCAGTGAAAATTGTTGATATCTTATCGAGCACTCTTTTAATTTCCCTTTTACCAGCGTAAAAAATATAGATATATATATAATACATGTAGTTCTATCGATAATTCTTCATAAAGCAAATACTTTTTCTACCCATTGTCATATTTTTCTTTTTTTGTGTTTCTTCTACTAAATGTTCCTAATTGTTTAATACGATTCATTATATTATCTTTAATGGATTTTATTTACAGTATCCTGCTGATTTCGATACAATTACCGTCAATCGCTAGAATAGATTAGGCATTGTATTGGTGTGTTTTTGTGTAAAAGGCTTGTCATATAAACATAAAACAAGTTATTGCATAATGTAATCAACAAACAGATGTATCCTAATAGGTCAATCAGAAAATATTCACGGGTTTTACAATTTACTGAAAACATTTTCCAACTTTAGAACCAAAAAGTGCTTTTTCAATTATATAAAAAAACTGGAATTAGGGCGATTCAATTATTTCTCTTTTGTCTTCATCTCTAATTTTTCTTTACTTCCATCAGAAATTTCCAATGTTTTCTGTAAATTTATGAGAATTGAATATACTAGGTTTAAAATAGAAACGCCTGGAGATTGAGAAAATTACATTTCTCTCCATCTGCAATATGCAGATTATGTTCAACGTATTCCATTCTTTTTTTATCACAATATGTAAAATTTGTGGAAATTGTAGCAGTTGAACGAATCAAATACCTTAATAACTGTTTACTTTAATTACGATCTATTATTAGGCTATAATCTTCTGATTTCAACAAATTCTCTTTTCTCCCTGTAATTATTATTTTGTTCATAATAAATCTTGTTCAATCTATTACAATCTGGTTTAAAAAATTGAACGGATTGAACAACTGAATATGGCAAAGATGTATTTTCAGCCAGTACAAAGTAAAAGATCATTCTCACTTGAGTGCTGATATTAGCACCATGTTGGCTGATTACTTTGTGCAAAGATTAAAGCTTGTCACCAGCTATTTATGACATGTTCTTTTTCCAAACTTTTGCAGTTTTAAACTTGTAATTAAACTGTCAAAACTGCAGGTAAATAATCATGTGGAAACCAAGCGAACATTATCCAACACAGTTAGCAAAAGTATGATGACAATTCACACATTTTTGTGCTTTAACAATTGCATAAGTTTATGCCTATGCAGGCGTGAGAATATTATTATAGACAATATTGGAATAAATGGTTCGAAAGTTTCAAAAATTGAATGTGACCAAATATGACATTTTTTACCATTCTGGAATGTAACTGACTAAAATCATGCAAATCTATTTATTACGAAGAGGTTACCATGTTTTTGACATTTCGTAGACAGCAAGCAGAGTCCAAGTTAGGTAGCAAAGCAAAGATAAAAAAATTCCAAAGAAATTCTTATTTCTGCATTCCTTTATCAAAGAAAAGAAGTGTTATCACTCGTTTTATTGCTTTTCATCTTGCCATACTTATCACTACACAGTCATTTATATACACAGTATTTGATGAGCTTGAGCTATGTTAAAACTAAGATAAAAAATACTATTAAGTTCCTCTTACAGTCAGTAATATTCCATTCTATAACACATGCGATAAATGTATTAGGTAGACCTCGTATATTAAATTTTATATAACCATTTTAAACGATACATAAGCACAGGTACAATTCATCTGAGCAGAATTTCATTCCGTGTCAAATATAAAATGCATACATAATTGCAAAAATAAATATATTTATACAAAGCACGAGGGAATATATTTGTAATGCCATTACAATTAATATAACTTGTTTCTACAACCACAATGGAAAATAAAATTGATACGTATCAATATGCTAATATATGTACGTATACTTCATGTACACTTATATTAACATAGGCACTTGACCTGAAGATTACAATAATGTGCAACGACAACGTTCCATTGTTTCGTCCAATGAAGTAAGAAGATATAACGACCCTAAACAGATTCTTTATTGAACATGAAATTTCCAGTGAAGTATTCTTTCAAAAATAAGCGTTAGAACAAAAATATTGCACTCAGCATGATACTATGTATGTGCCGGTAATTATGAAACAATGAGTCATATATATTTCGGATCGAGCTATCCAAAGTTTAAAAAATTGAACATCAATTAGATTCTCTTTAACGACGCAACTACCAACTTACAAGGAAGGTTAGGCAACCCGAAGATTCAGAAACGTATGAATCTTTGCATACAAGTACAGTATCTCATCCGTAATACAACCCTGTTTTCCGTTCGTGCGATAATTCGGTTTTAAGGGATGAAATCAGCCCCTGAAAAACATTCGCAAAGTTCTTTTACTTGAAATATCTGAAGAACGATGAGAGATATTTAAACAAATTCTAAACAAAACTTGCATCAACAAATTTTGCAAACCTGCAAACAAATTTTGTTAAAAGTTCATGACTTTTTTAATTTTTTTCTACGTGGATTTAAAAAAAAATTTTACTTAGGTTTTTAGACGCAATAAAGCGATGCAAGTTTTGCTTATACTTTTTTTTTAATATCTCCCATCGTTTTCGAGATATTTCACGAAAAAAAACTTTCTGAATTTTTTTCAAGGGCTGATTTCATCCCTTGAAACCGAATTATCGCACGAACGGAAAATAGGGTTGTGTTACGGATGAGCATAGGCATAAACTTATGCACTTGTATGCAAAATTTCATACGTTTCCGAATCTTCGGGTTGCCTAACCTTTCTAGTTAGTTCAACATTAAAATTTCTGATTATTTCGCATAAACAGTCCTGCATTATTGTAATTCATATACTAATTCCAATCTTCAATTCAAATAATTATAACCGGCCTATACATAATAGCATCGTAACAGTCGCTCACGAAGTTTAAATTGGTCAGACGACAATGACGCGATACGCAGACACCACGGAACATTTTTCGTCGTGAATAATGAACAATATCCAACATTATTAACTATCCAAACAACGGCTTCATTCGTTTCCTCCGCAGAGTCGCGAGACTGTAAACAATTCTTGTACACGTCTGTCGTGGGCGCACATGCCTAACACTTATCCAACACAGCGCGTATCTTATCATTTGCCCAATCCCGTTCTGTATTTGGCCGACACGTTAAGTTTGCAGTCTACCATCGGCACCAAGGCAAGACGAGAGAGAAACAGGAAGAGCTCGGCGCCCTGGACGTTCCTGCAGGAATTTTGAAGTGGAAGTGGATGCGGTAGCACGAGGCTAATCGATCAAATGTCACGTGGCGTAACTGATAGAGGCTGGGCGTGGGTGATCGTCGCTGCGGTGACAATCATTAATGTGAGTTTCTTCGATTTCTCATTTCTTCGTTCGCGTCGAACCGCTTTCATTCATTTCGCGAGCAAAAGATGAAAGTAGAATGATCCGACGTTCCTTTGGCGTGACGAACAGTGCGAGAAAGACATGCTCGACGTGCACGCATCTTTTACTTCATTATTGTTAAACATAAATTGAGAATTGTGGCAAACTAATGTTGCGCTCGATGTTGCAGTTATGCCGCGTTTGAATTATTGCCGTTGTATATTATTATGTCCGTGTCGTAGTGAGATATGGCAAATGCAACGTGATTGCAATGCGTGCAATTAAAATGGTTGTGGACATTCCAGTTGAGTTTGAAATCTTTGCATTATTGAGATTTTATTTTGTGGATAACGTTAATATCGACATGCTTTGCTTTAAAGTTATTAATGACGCACAGATTCCTTCATATACTTTTTAGTTTCAATTCGAACAGGCCGTACCCACCTTTCTTCTTTGTCAACTTAAAATGCCACCACTTCTCTTTTCAATTCCATGGATACTTATTATTAGTAAGTGCATTAGCATCACGTCGATAAATTGGTGATCTACGTACGGTATTCTTAAAAAGACTATCAAATAAGAAGATGTGACCAATTGTAAGAAATAAATATGAAATGATTAAATTCAATTACATTGTTAGGCTACTATGAATCGCTAAAAGGCAGTGAATTCGATAAGAAAGGTAGACTGTTTTCATGTTCAAAGTTCAAAATATTAATTCGTTTTGTTTGTCGCATCTCTACGTACGGTCTTCTCTTTCTATGATGAAAAGGCATTCTTACGATAATTCATATTACTCCACGCACAGAAATCTAATCTAAATAGGCATGCGTAAAAATATTTTACTAATTTTAGAAAAATATGTTACCAAATGTATAATAAATTTGGAGTTCAAATAAATCACAGATTATACCTACATATTCTAAAAACTCTTACTCTGTTATTGCGTATCGAATTTATTTATTATATACTATATCCTTCTAATTACAGGTTGCGATACTTCCTATACAACAATGCTTCGGTTTAATCTTCAGAGAACGTTTCTTTGCACTCGGTATCACCGCCACGCAGACATCGTTGATTCTTCATTTGAATGGAACGATCACATGCAGCTTGGGCCTGATAAGCGGCCCAATGATGAAGAGATTCACATTCCGAAAGGTCGCCTTTCTAGGCGGCTTCATTGTAGCCGTTGGCATATATATGACTGCGTTTGCAGTCTCTCTCCCCTCCATTATTATCACGTATTGTATTATCGTTGGTGAGTAATCCTTATTTCCCATTTATTTTTGATCTCTTTGTAGAGTACAACTATGTTCTTGAGATGAATTAAAATTTTTATCCGCGCTTTGTTGCATAACAATAAACATTGACTACGTGCTTGTAATGATTAGTATATTAATTATGACTGGCCACTGTGATGCAATCATTTGTTAGTTATCGTTATTATTTGTTATAATTTATCGCTTTACATTCATTTGTTAATTACTTTCTTTGATTCTCGTCAGTCTGTATCGCGTCTAATTCGTTGATTTAATATCTTCCAATGTTTTTTCTGTAAACGTGTAATTTCTATTATTATTATATTACAAGTTACATATTTTAGTAATGCAATGTCCTTTTCGGTTTTTTGCTATTAAATTGCAGAAACACAATTATTGCGGTGAAAGTTTTTATTGTTCCTTTGATGTTAACTACCGATGATCTGCGAACACATCTTCAATTACTATAAATTAAGTACGCGTAACTTAATGCGACACTTGTCTTAACTTTAATTGTACTGCGATAAACAAATATTCTGTCAATTTTGCATTGTAACAAAATCTGTTGTGATTGAATTACAAAGTCTATGCTAGTTTACATACTCGAAGGTAGAAAATTGTATAATAATTTGTAGGTATCGGTCATGGGATCATGTTTCCAGCCGTGGGTCTCGCAATGAATACGTATTTTCGAAAAAAACGAAACGTCGCAATGGGATTTTCAGCAACCCTGACCGGCCTTGGGCCTATTTTAATGCCACTTTTAATAGCAATGCTACTGGAAAAGTATGCTACCACTGGTACCCTCTTAGTCCTCGCTGGTATAGCAACCCATTCGTTGATTGGAGCGTCACTCTTGAAGCCATATAAGGAAAAAAAAGTGAGTTCAAAAATGATGAAGGAGAAATAATTGTTAAGAGGGCACAGAACAACATATCATGCAGTTTCAATAATCTTATAATATTTTTGGTATCAGAAATTAATCATTTTTTCGTTATGGTTGCATTGGCACCTACCTGTTTGTAAATAAACTGCATTCTGTACTGCTGTGTCACTTGTGTATATACATATAGTAAATCAGATAGGCAGTGCAATTAGCCCGTGCACATACATATATATACTCCTGGATATTTACCAGTAACGCTTTTTAGTTTTGATCTGCCCTTTCGATGTTATTATTAGCTATCCCTGTCTTTTCTGTTAGTTCATACTACTGTAATGAATTATAAATTTTCTTTCGTAAAATTGAAAAGCACTTTCTATAAGCTTATGCGTTAATTTTTTATGCTGGGTATGATCGGTATTTATAAACATTTTTATTTGTTTCTTATAATTGTTTTTTTGTATATACTATAATACGTACAAATCGCACAAAGTCAGAAAATAAAAAATAATATTATATTTACCAGTTCAAAGTATTCGAAAGAACGATAAATATAAAGTTCATTCACACTTTTGAATAAATACGATAATCCACGATAAGATATAATTTTATGTGTACAGATATTGCAAAGTTATTCTATCATTTATCGCCTAGGAGCCAAACATTTCCAGATAGGTTTCATGTCGTTTACGAAAACTTTTTTATTTACACAGCAACAATATCAGTTTAAAATACTTATCAATTTGTCGAAAAATCTAATCGAAACTACAAAGCACACATTACAATCGTAAGCAAACCAACAACGAAAAACGCATATTCCTTTTTCTAGTTCGGTGTCTTCTTAAAATTGCAAAAATGATGCAGTGATTAACGTTTACCGTCAGGTTTGATTTCTGATAGATTAGAAGTATAACAAAGGACAATGACATCACGACGTCTTCCGCAGAATGCAACGGCAGCGGTGTAACGAGAGAAAATGAGGAATTGAGAATAGAAAATGAGATGGATATTAAAGGCAATGACGTCGATTGTGCATTACTTAATAATGAAGATAGAAAACCAGAGATAAAAGGACGCACGCAGCACGTGCCGCAAAACGTGAACATTGGAATCACGAAGGAGGAGAAGAAATCGATTTTGTCGAAAATTTCGGAAAATTTAGACCTTGCTCTTTTAAAGGATAGTCGTTATGTTGCTGTTATACTAGGTAATAATAATATAGGCAAAATTTATTAATAGAATCAAATTCATTAGTTGTAATTATCGATCAAGTAAAGGAGTAATCATTGCGTAAAGCTTTTAATTTTAATTTCAAACGGCAGAATGTTCCTTCCCTATAAACTATGTTCAGTAATAAAATTAGAACTAATAGATTTTACTTCACGTTGCAAACTCTCTTATATGATTTATTAGAAAAATTGTTATTATATTCTGTAAGCCAAACCTCAAGTACTTTAACAATTAGGAATATTTTTTTAACGTGTCAAATAATGAACAAACATAGTTGCATTTTTAACTACAATTGAACCTCGGTCTCTGTATATCCAGAATTAGGTAAGGAAAATTAAATAATTGGCATCGATATGTTTTATCTTCATCAAATGGTTTCGATGGTGCCTTTAATCGACAACACTGATCAATACGAAATTCCGACGATTTTTCAGACAATCATACAGTTAAGGTAGTCACTTCAGATAAAGCAATGTAGAACACGTCATTACACGTTGTAAAAGAGTTTTGTGATATTTTTTGATATGCAGTAAGCGTATATAAGTGGAATAGTAAAGTAACAGAAAAGATATGTAATTCGTACATAATAGTACGAGAGAGTGTCAGGTACATACAATGTATATACAATACATTTCTATACCCTTCTTTAAGCGAAATTATAACAACCTTAGTTTTAGTCAAGTAAATTCAATACGTTTAAAATAATATCTGAACTGTAACAAATGCCAGGTCGAAGCAAAGTATTTTACTATCCGAATAATTTATTAAAACATAATCATATCAATTAAACATAATAGTATCACATGAATAGTTATTTGAATAAATGATGTGCCAATTATTTTTGAGAATATTAATGTCCATTTATTCTTCTTCGCTCATGAAATATATCATAATTATTAAGAACACTTAAGAAGATAAATTGTATGGTTAAACGGACAGATTGTAATAAATTCACTGAATGCAAATGGTAAATTCATAACACAATGTTCTAAATAGTCAATTTATGAAAATTAATTATTTAAAAAGATATTTTGTAATATTACAAGAAAATAACATATTTCTGATTTCGTGATCAATTAATAATTTACAAAATTACTTCTGTATTAGGGTATTGCAACAGAATGAAATGAACATTAAACACTGAAACATGCTAAAATAAGAAACTAATTTCTCAAACGTACGAAATTACTGAACTATATGCAGCAATCTACTTTCTAATTGTAATTAATCTATTTATTCTTACATTCTAACTACATTTCTTTTGTAACAGGTATGGGAGTCTCTTTAGTCGCCGAAACAAATTTTAACGCGATGATTCCTTTTGTTCTCACGGAACTTTCTGGACTCGGAAGAACTTCGATCGCGACCGTAATGTCCATTCAAGCTGTCTCGGACATCATCGGACGTCTTTGCGTTCCACTTTTGGCACACAAAGTTGGTTGGACCTCCAGGAATCTTTACGTATTATCTTTGATAGGATCCACCCTTGGAAGGACCAGTACGTACAGCAACGTAAAATATTCGAAAATGAGAAATCTACCACCCCCTTCACTGAAACCAATGCGTAATATGATAAGCTGGGTGGGTTGATTTCGACTTCATAGTTTTCATAGATTTAGTGCAAGTAACCAAGCATTGGATTTTAACAAATCCTTTTTGACCAAAATTTCTTCGGAAATCATAAGAAGAATTATATGTTATGTACAAATTGACTTATTTAACGGAAGACAAAATTAAGATAGAGGAAAACTTATGATTTGTTAAGAACAATTTGGTATGAATAAAATATAGCTTCCGCGAAGTGCAGTGTAACATGTTTGTATAACGAAAACTTGTTTTTAGGTCGTGCTTCTATTACAAGGCACGATTAATTTAATATAAATGTTGAAATTAATTTTTCAGTATAATTTTTGATTAATGTAATTCACAATATTATTATTCTAGTATATAAATTATGTTGCGTCGTGGAAATTTAAACAAATATTGGTTATTTCAGTATTATCTGCATGGGGAAATTCCTACACCGTAGTAATCTGTGTGGCACTAATTATTGGCATTGCAAAAGGAACGAAAGCTGTATTTCAAGCTTTAATAATACCCGACTACGTGCCCCTCGAGAGATTACCAGCAGCTTCTGGAATGCAAATGGTTTGCAACGGAATACTATCGATCACGATAGGCCCAATCATAGGTAAATTATACGTTAATTGCACTTTTCATTTGTTGTAATCTTTAAATCGTGTTACAAATTTTACGAAATTTACTGACGGACTCGTCAAGTATCTAACACTAGTAAATGGTGAATCTTCTCCTTCACTAGAATATTATTTTCTTTATATTCGTTTTCCTATTTTTATACACCTGTTTAGGAAAATACAGTACTGCGATTTGTTATAATAAAATAGAGTAGTAAAATAATCAACTCCTGTAATTTGCCGAACTATTTTGATCTACAATTTATCATGACTGTTTAATGCAATAGTTATCAAACTGCAAATCAGATTACATATTAATATAGTATAACAACACGTATATTAATTAATTCCGTATTATTTATATTTAAGGTGTAGTACACGATTCTATGGGGAGTTACGTCGGTGCACTTCATTTCACATCATTTTTAAGTCTTTCTTGTGTCGTTTTATGGTATATCGGAGGACTGTGGAGATTTAGCAATACCGCTGCAGAAGCTAACGCGTAAAAAGAAGCCATTGAAAGAGAAGAGGATGCTCTTGAATTTACTGCATAAGTAGTTAGTGTATTATGTGATGGACTGTGAAAGAATTTGTCATGAAACAATTTGTAAAATCTTTAAAACAGGGAATAGTATTAGTCAAAATGGAATTAAGGTATTTATTTTCTGGAAATGTACTGTTAAATTCTCATTCAAAAATGTTGAAGTATTTGAATCGAGTAATATGATATCGAAAGCGGTACAATATTTCAAAACGGAAGGCGATATTTTATTTATCCAAAAATGCTGTATTTAGTAGTATTTGTATAAAATTGAACTATTTTTTTTACTGATCATAAGACTTTAAATATGATGTACAATATGTATAATTGTAAAATATAACATTGTTATATATGAACTGTTTATAATTAATAGTATCGAATATTCTTATAATAGTGTTATTTGTTAATTAAAATTTTATAACAACTTTATATATGTCATTATTTTCTTACTAGATTGTGCGTTGCGCAGTATGGCATAAAAGAGACTAACTGTATTCAAAAATATACGAGATTACGAAAACTCATCATTTTCTACTCCTTTCTGAGCTATGACATACATGTAATAATTTAATGCCATATTAAGCCAATCACGTTTTAATGTTCCGCAAAATATTATAACCATCGGTAATAAATTTAATAATACCAAATTAAACCCTAATGCTATGTGAATTGTATATATGGAAAAATAAGTTTTATAAAGCTGTGAAATCAACGTCTAGAAATCGAATAAAATAATTTTGTTAATATCATTGAAGTGGCACGGTTATGTGATAATTGTAAATATAAATGTAGGAGGAAATGATGAACCTTATGCTAATAAATACTAATAATCAGACACGGATTTTCATGTATTTTATTTTATATAGAGTGTTGAGTGTGCGACACTAATAATTCATGATTAAAAATTTTAATTGATTAATTTCCAATATTTGACAAGTAGGAAAAGGTAAAACTCTTCTGAAAGGTTAGTCGATATTTTAAAAATAATAATTCTATAAAAAGATAAATACATATTTATACTGTTGCCTATTTTTCCAGGAATAGAAATAGTCTTTATCGTTTAATAAAAATTAAATAATCTACAGATTAATGAAATATTGAATATTAATGACTACACAACGTGACATAAATAAAAATTTTCCTATTTCGTATGATAAATATTAATATCTATACACTTATTCTTCAATTAACGCGTTACATACGCTTGGTATCAAGTTCGTTGCAGTTGCAATGACTTTATGCAATGCACATTTTCGCTGAGTTCATGCAACAGTGACAATCAAAAATGTAAATAGTATCAGATCTTGTTAATGGTGCACAGTGCGTACGCGCGTGTAGTCGTGTATGTGTATGGATGTGCGGGATAAACAGCTTTCTTTCCTACTTCTAGGTGAAGATGCAAGAACCAGTATCTGCGTTCACCGACTGCCACGGCAAACTGGTATTTTGCCAACTGGTAATCGGGCGAAACGATGCTCCAATAATCCAATGCTATTCGCCTAACGGAATAGTAGAGTATAATACTATTACCCGAAGGCTGCAGGTGGTACTAAAGGTGCATCTTTAAAAAGTAGAAAACAGCGTGGACGTAAGCGTATGTAAAGCACTCAGGCTCGCATTGCACGATGTTTGAGGAAAATTCATGGCGAGTACGTACTGTTATATAAACGACTAATGAACTGCAGCAAACTTGCAAATTCTACGCAAACAATAATTCCATTACTATTGGTAATACTTCACAATAATTCACAGTTCCTGAGAGTATAGGAAATATGTGGAAAAAGGAAATACTAGTGGCTTTTGATTTCTTTGTTACTTAAAATTTAAAATAATTGAGAACTGTAAGATGGGTGACGGGTATTTTATATTATATTTCGAATTCGTTTTCTTATGCTATTTTGGACAATCTGAATTATATGTTTGCTAGTTCGTAAAATTGATGCAATTGGAGAAATGTTGCAATTAATTTAGACGAAAATAAAAAATATAATAAGGCTGACTTTTGTTTCATTGCTGGATATTATTTAGACCTTGCATTTTTTTATAGTTCAATGTGTTTTAGTAACGCCACTGTGAATACACGGACGGATAGAATGCAAGTATAAGGTAGCAACGTTACGTAAATAGCAGTATTAAATTGTAGAGATATATATCAGAAACAGTACAATTCGAATTCAGGAAGCAAGGGGGACATAATATAAACGGCTCAATAAATATTGCATACAGGAGGCTCGGTTTAAATGTATATACACATGGTCAATTCCCTAAGTAATGAAAATCCGAAAAACTGTTTGAGATAAATATTGTGAAAATAATTATTTGATCTCGTTAAAATTTTTTAATGGATAGGGTTTCATTCATTTTTATTATACATATAGTCTTGATTGAAGTGCTTCTAAAACAGTGCAATAACATTTATCTGCATCATTTTTTTTAGCTTTAGTACTTAGGGACTTAACCGTTAAATTGTATTCAAGTACATTTTCTATTGTTAGACATTCTTGTAGAAACATTATTTAGTGTATTATTGTCTATTATGTCATTCATAAAGCATTTAAGATATAATTGAAAATCGAATTATAAATTTGGAACAATTAATTTTATTTCTTATTAATATCTGTATGTGATATTATAACTCCCTATTTTTAAAAGGAATTATATGTCAATAAGAAACTAATTTTGTGAATCAAATACCAGTTATTAAATGATTGTTTAACAACGTATATAGATATTTTGTTAAGATCATATTCCTGAATCATAAATTATATTTACTCTCGTTATTTACTTGTTTCTAATTCCTCAAAAATCCTATACAAATCGAATTGCACGAAATTATCGGTAAATTGTAATATCTCCCAAGGGGATAATTATACGAGAGAAATAAATAAACAGTGAAACGGTGTGCAAATGCTAATTTCAAAAATAAAAATGTTCTGGAACCATGCAATCTATTGTTGCCTATCTAATATCAATTTAATATTGTTTAGATTCATTTCAAAAATGTCATAACGGAAGAAATAGATATCGAATAGTTTTGAAAGAACTCCGTAACGAGGAGAAGACGCTGCACCTTTTCCATCGCACAAAAGTAAGAAAATTCAGTGAAAGAGACTCGAAGTGACAGTGGTTTCGAGGTCAGTGGAACATGCAGAAAGTTTCGTTGGGAGTGTTAAACAGTATTTACGGCTATGCCCCTTTGGTTTTTTCTTTTGTCAATAAACAAGGTGAACAAACAGTCACGATGGGCAAAAGAACGATACTGGTTTTGTACAGGTGACCAATCTTACCTGAACACAAGTAGGCATTAAGGTTTCAGTAGAGACTTAATCAATTATTTTGTATTTATGGGAACAAGAAATATCGGATGATCATTAAAAAGCCAACCTTAAGGATCAATTAGCACATTACTATATAATTGAGATTTCACGAGAAAATTTATTACATTAATTACATTAATTACAGTTTTTCATACCAGATACTTGCACGACAGACATGTGCCAAACTAAGTAGTACTTTACTTTAAGACGATAATAAATTAATAGATTAATAATTAGTTTTTTGGAAACCAGTAAAAATATATTCGATATAGCATCGGGGGCGATACAACACCTGAATTCTCAATAACTGAGTTCCATAATGCATCCGAAACACTCCGGCAAAAGCAAACATTATGGCCGTTCGCTAAATAAACAAATTAATGCAGCAAAGTTATTACGTATGAAATTCGACAAGTAGGTTAAATACCAATACGACATAGATCCCTTTTAAAAAAATCGTGTTTCACGTATCGGAGTGAACACACATTGCCTCTCCTCATTCCATTTTCCAGCATTCCTTATTTGTCGCCCACAAACGCGCGCGCACAAACCCAGCAAAAACACCTTTTGTTCACCTCGAATTAAGTATTAACGAAGGGCCTTACTGTACGCAAACCTAAGCCCCATAATTTCTTCCGCCTGCGTCAGAATCTCAACCACGAGATCACAAGATCGTGCCCAGCCACCGATCAGCAAACGGAAACGAAAAAGAAAAAAAAAGGGGAACGGTCTAAGATAAAACATTTCCACGACAAAAGGGGGCAAGAGCCACGAATTAGAAACTCGATCAGAAGAGGAGACACGAGGTCGGTGACGGACACGCGATCCATACTTTCCTCGAAGAACCGATCGCGAGCCAAAAGATAATGCTAAAGAGAAAGGATATATCAACGCGTTCGATATCCCGCGCAATCGTAGCCTCGCGGAGGAAGGAAGAAAAAGTCTTCCAGAATCTCTGGAACTCTTTCAAAGAGGCGTTGACCACTACCATAAACGTAGCCCCGCCAGTCTCGAACGAAATTACTATTTCCGCCGATTCTACCTCCATACCTAGGAGCCCAAGATGCACGCTGTTAGTCCACCTTTCTCCTAATTGACCGTACGTGCTAGTGGAAGTCAACCGTTGCGCCAACAGTTCAGAGGGCCCTAGCTACGTCACTGGTGGGCCCCGTGACACACATCAATGGGCCCAAATGTAACGGTACCCACCGCGGTGACCTACTCATCGAACGACGTGCTCTCTCTCCCTCGCGCCCTTGTTCCTTCCTTCTTCCCTCTCGACCGTCCTATCGCCCTTTCTCTCTTTCTCTCTTTCTTCCTATTCTCCTCTCTCTCTCTCCCTTTCCTTCTTGGCCGATCGCTTCTCGGTCAAGCGAGCGTCGAACGCTAACGCGAGCGATCGCGATGGACTACCCGCTGTCCAATGGCTGCTGTACTTTTACCGGACAAATCCCTGGCCTCACACGCGACGCCGGCTGATTACACGGTCAGTAATGAAAGCGTCTTCCTCGTACGCGGAGGTGCTGTCATGTAGCCGCGAACCGCCGTTCGTTCTCGTTCTTTTTACGGTGACAAGCCGACTGTCAGTGAAAACGATACGTATCTGGGATAGCGAAGCGATCGCCGATAACTTGGACCAGAAACACCTGCCGGTCCAAAGACACGAATTAACGTTAAACGCGAGTTATGAATGTGATCGTGTGCCTCGTCCTTCAGGTGAGCCGAATTGTTCTCATTGCTTACCTTTCCTTCTCTCGCTGCCATTTCAGGATTTTATTTGGACGACGGTAACGGGATGCTTTTGTTTAGTAACGCTACCTCGTAGAGAGTTGGGCATGCTAATCTCAATCGGCGAGGGAGTGATCTTATTATCGGGCTTGGGCGGTGCGATGGGACTTGACATGTCTTAACTGTTTTTATTCATTTTATGAATGCGGGCTGATTTCTTTTCGTTAATGCAATCGGTACGAGGCTGTTCTATTTACGAGGGAAACGTAGGTTTACTAGTTGCTTTGGATTTGATATGTTTTAAATGTTGTTTTATTTATACGTTGAATGTGTTCATTTCTTTTGTAACGAAAGGTCTCGAAGGTGTGTTAATGCAATCGATTAGAAGATATTGTACTTCCGAGGGTAATGGAATTTACTAGATGTTTTGCATTCTGCTGTATGTGCATGAAAATAAACTAGCATTTCGATGATTTCATCAAGATTTCTGATGGGTTAGCTTGTAGGAGACCATAGCCTGTTTAATACACCAGAAGGTGTGTGTAATTATTAAGGGATGTCGTGTTTTTGGCGGAACTATCAGTTTTTTAACTTGCTATATGTTTTCTGGGTGTGATGACTACAGTAAAGAAAAGTAAACTTTTGTTCAGGTATACTGATGCACTTTACGTGCGAGCAGTTCATGGTCTATTCAGTCCTCCAGAAACGTTTTCACAATTATTAAATAGGGTGGCGTATATATAATTTAGCGAATTGTTTCAAAATAAGGAATAACCCTTTTTAATAAACTTATGGTTTATTAGAACGAAGATCATTATTCTAATAATGTGCTTAATGCTTTTGAAGGAATATCATGTACGAAATAATGGAATGTTCGAAGGATGATGATTTCACACCTATCGCATCGTTTATTTTTATTTTACACTTTGGCTCAAAATGGAAAATTAATTTAATAACTACTTATTTGCCATATAAATGCATAGAATTTCATAGCATCAATTTTTTCGTGTTTATAAATTTGGAGAACAAGTGTAGTAGTACAATATATGAAGTTGCTATATGTATCGCAATTGTTTCTTTGGGGACACTTTTATGGAATCGGGATTGTAAAAGCTTGGCAAGATAAACAGTTTTATTAATGTCCTACAATTTTTTTTTAAATCTTTGGGCCTTCCGTACGATGGTGCTTTCATGAATATCGTTATTAAAGTTAATTACAATCGTGGAAAATATTATTTATTCGTATAAGTTAAGTTTTCCGTTCACATTTTTATTGCATTAGTGAGAATGAATAAATAAAAAGCAGTTGAACTTTTATATTTCTATATTTGATATAGAATTTTACAATATTAGAATGTTGTCGAGTAACAAAAAACCAACCGATTAAGAATATCTCCTCTTATAGTATTTGAGATAACGACCAAATAATGTTTTACATTGTCTAACCAATCTCTACAACCTTCCAAAGCAAAAACGATGTTTATAATGTTACAAATTCAAGTTTACTACCCTTAAAAATTTTTTCACCGAAAATTGATTCAAGAAAGTATCAGGGATTCTTCAATGCAATTTGTCCACTTAAAATTATAGAATTATACTGTTCCATCGTATCACTGTGTGACAATCACCAATAATTACAAAGAGAATACATTTACACAGTACATTTTATATAATCCATTTCGTAAACTATTTTCAAGATGAATAGAATTGTCGTAACTAGTGTGACAATTATTTATCAATCAATTTAATATTTAACAGAATACCCTTTATTACTTTTGTCGCTCTTTCAGCATACAAATCTTCCAAATATTTTAGTCAGATCATTATAGTTCCTGAATGCAAATACCTTGTATGATAACATATAAACGCAAAATGACAAAATCGTGCACAAATAAATAAAAGTATGTAAATATAATTGTTTCGCAGGTGATCACATATCAGCTTGTAGCGTGTCAAAATGGTGGACCAAGCACCTTTGGATATGATGCAGCCTCAGCTTGCAGTAAACCATATTCCCGTGCTGGCCGTGCACGATTGTCAAATCTCCCCTGTGATTTTCGCCGGCAAAACTGGTGTGCGATAGCTGGCAGCTCCTATCCCTGGTAGGCTAACAGATTCTACTGTCCCTATATCAATTTCGCAAACACAAAGAAACTATCTAATTGAAAGCCTTCTGGATGATACAAAGATTGTGTCATCCTGTGATTCAATTTTTTTGCAAGTCCCGCAAACGTTTTGTACCGAAGCATATTTGCCACTATTAGAAAGCTAATTCATAAAACGTGCGGAGGAATGCTCTAAAAATGTCACTGTTCGAACGTGTTATACAGGACGATATGAATTTTAGGCGAGGGAGACATTGCGTTCAATTATTCATATAATAGGTACGTGACTGAATTACGAGAATATAGACGAAACGAAATACTTTTACTCTCTGTAACATGTACCTATATTCATTTGAAAAGTAACACTTTCGGAACAACCAAAAACCTGCAGAGCCAGAAATTACAATACTTCAAATCACTGTGAAATTGTATTTGACATTAATCATTTTACGTTACTTTAGTTCTCTTCAATTCTCACTCCAATGTATTCCTATTAGTTACTCCGTTTCACTAGTGCAGACAAAGAATTAATAATGGGGGAAGCAAATGTTGATAATAAATTTGATAGAGTCTGAGGCTATAAATAGCGAAGCCAGGTATCTATGATATTTAACAATGATAATGCCATTAAAAATGCAATTTAAATAGCAAATAAGAAGCGTAAAACGATATTATGTAGGTCCTTTTCCAAGACAAATCATTTAAAATAGATTGACAGACATTTAAAAAAATGAATTGCCTTGAAATAAATCAGAACAGCTTGTAGCATACCAAATTTCTAGTGCAAAGTTTTGAAATATTTTCATTAAACCCATTGTCCTGGTGTTAAAAATAAAATCGAATTATTTGCAAACAGACCACGAGGAAAGCACAGTTTTCACGCGTTTCATCATTAATTTCAGGCATGCTGTACGACGTTTTGTACAAGAGAACCAAGGTTTAATGAGGCGCATGTACGGCGACGAAAGGCACATCAATGTATTAAAGGCGGAATTGGAAAGAAATGACGTCGACCTTAAATATGACGAATATTACCAACATTTTGCTGACGACTACAGGTGAATTTCCAAAAATAACATAAAGCTTATTGAAACAATTTTACATATCGCAACACGGCACTGGGAATTATCTCTAGATACTTGAAAAAACTGTACTACTATCAATTTTTCAATATCTATCGATATTCAGAAAAATTCATCGTTTAACGAGAGAAAATTTATTAGGAGATACGATTACACCCACGACTACGAGCTATTCGACGGCGAAGACGATCCAAGAACAAACGGCAACGACTTCGAAGGACGAAGCTTCACAAGCAGATCCTTCAACGATAACGCCGCGAAACGGCAAAACAAATTCCCCAAATTAAGCGAGTACACCAGACCTCATTTCCGACCAACCGAGAGAACCAGCACATCGACTTCAACAACCACGGAAACCCCATCGACGACCGCGTCATCCATCAGGGATACACCACCCTCAACGACGCCACCAACGCCAGCTACAACCACCCATGAATCGCCCATGGCAGTCATGCTTTCGACAGCAAGCTCGATGAGCAGCACGATTGAAAGGAAAGGGTTGAAGGGAAACGCGACAGAAGAATTGACGATGTCGCCCACGGTGGCAACTTCTTACGCCGCGAAGGAGCAGAATTTTAGTATCAACGAAATTCCAGAGCAGATAGACAGGATCGACGAAGACGTGGGGGCGATTGGTGTGGTTGTAGAAGTGTCCGAGGAAACTGAAGCGTCGACAGTGAATTCGCCTGGCACCACTGAACTGCCGGCTGAACTCGACGACGAGGAGGACCTGTTTGCCACGCCGAAAGAAACGACCGTGCAAGAGGAGACGTCCAGTTCGAGCGAGCAACAGGAGTTCAGGCCGCGTCCGGAATATCGACCCGCCAATAAGCCGGAAGCTTCGACTATGGAAGGCCAGCTGTATCAGGACGTCGCCGCGAAGGATCAACAGGAACAACCGGTTCTGAAGCTTCGAGGAGTGTAAGTGTTGTTCGTTTTATTTGCATCGATTATAAACTGTCCGGGGGTGTTTCACTTTTGTTCAAAACACACTTAATAGACGTTTCTTTGGCGCGTGTAATTAGAACGTTAGGATTACACTGTGGGAAGATGGAGTTGTGTACACGTTGAGGGAACCTGGGGTGCAGTGAAACCGATTAAGCTTTAATCGCGCATAAAAATCAGAGAAATGAGTTAGACGAGCATATTTTTTTAACCGTACACTATTGCATCTGCACTTGCATTTTTTGAAATCCATGATATGAAGGTTTTGTTAATTTACAGTTTGCTAAAATATTTGGCCAGAGATTCTCCTAAAATTTATTAGAATCTCTTACAGTGCCCCGTCAGTGGGTTAAAGTGAAAACTGCATACAAGTAACGTGAGAAATAAGTCAAAGATATGGTATAATTTGTATGCACACGAAATTTCGCAGGAATTCAACTTTGGAATATCCAAAATTGAAATGAATTTTAATACATTTTAACTGCACATATTACTACTCTTCGAACTAGATAAAATTATTGAAAAAAAAATGTATGAAGTTTATATGCAATTTATAGTTTACAATTGTTATTTGAATATTACGAATTAAATATCATTCGCTTATTCATTATTATAAATCGAATAAAGTAGAGTATATTTGCCCTTGATTACGATATCTCGGATAAATGAAATATAAGATTTTTGGGCAATTCAAATGTTGTGCTTCAACGTGTGCACGCCTGTCGATGTACATAATTACATGTTACGAATATTTCAGAAATGCTTGCCCTGTAAAAGAAGAAGTGGTGGCTCCATTCTGGGCAAACAACACAAGAGGCGAAGTATTAGCGCTGTTAAATCTGTATCCCTTCGAACAATATGTTCACTGGGAAAAATGCACGTAAGTATTGAAACGCACTAATGATAAATTTGTTGCTTTAAATCATAAATTATGCCGCATACTTTTTCAAATATTAGAATTATTTATTGAATAGTAATATTTCCCTGACAAAATTTAACGCAAAAAGAGTAGTTCTTGATAATATTTAATAATATTTAATAGTATAATTGTTTCATACTGAATACTGTACGATGTAGTATATTTATTAAAGATAAAATGTTGGCTACTTTAGTAGATATTAAATGAGCTATTCTTTTAATAGTGGCACAAGCCAAATTTTCTTTAAATGAGTTAATACATATTAGTTTCAGTTATAGATTCAATCCTTCTTTTTAAAGAAAAAATAACTCATTCTTCTACAAATTATTTATAACAATAGAGCCACTACATTATTACAATTATAATGACATATTCTATGGAGTTATTACTCTGAAATATTTATTATTCATAATCAGTATTACGCTGAACTGACTATTGAATACCTACATTAGGCAATTGCCTGTTCTAACAATTTATAAAATAATGTGTTTAACATTTTTAGGTTATTTAAATATTTTTAACTTGTAGGAAATTTAAATATTTTTAACTTTTAGACTATTTAAAGATTTTTACTTTTGAGACTATATTACTCTTATATTACTGTCAATTACAAAACAGTTTCAACTGATTATTAACTATCACATTGTTTTATCTAAAGGCATGAAAACAAGCAGATGTTCTGTCGAGAGGGGTGCAGATGCGAGCAACAATATAGACTCCATCGTTTGTTGGCTTATGACCCCAACAACGAGTGCCGTGGTATTTTCAGCGATTGGTTCAAGTTTCCAAGCTGCTGTGTTTGCCGTTGCTATGATTTGCCCCTTGAATTCCGCGTAACTTCTCGGTCGCCACGTACTCAAAAGCAGAGAATTAAAGTACGACCACCTCAAATTCATTACACGTAAGAAAAATCGCATATTTTGCCGACCCAAATCAATTTGAACGTCTGTGCAATAATAAGAAACGATTTTTCATCGATTCTGTCCATTTGTGTATAACACAATTTGTTTAACATTTATGGAACACTGTAAATAATTTTATTAGTATAAGCAGTGAGAGCGAATATGCATTTCCTAATAATAGATTTGATACTATTCTATAATATTTATAATATATGAGCGAAAGATAGTAAGAAGAGCGGAGGCCTTTTGTTGCATAAGGAAGTATCTTCTTCTTTATTGTTGCCAAATATACTCCATATTATGGAAGAAAAACATATTTCTGAACAGACGTGAGAAAACTGTGTAAAGGTATGAATTTTGGAAAATTATGAAAATTTAATGCCTTCAGCCTAGTCAAGGAATGCACCCTTTGCTGTTATTGTCCAGAAGAAAGAAGAAATTTTGTTACACAAAATCTATTTCCCATAACTGTTTAGCTTCATATTCCTTCAAATAGCGTGTAAATATTAAAAAGTTAAACAAATGCAATCAACTAAATTAATTATATACAGACATGTACTAATATTTTACTAATTATTTAAAAATAAACTGGTGCCTCTACTATTGTAAGTATATTATATTTTTCAATTTTTTAAAGATGAGTGAAACTGTCATTTATAATGCGTTTGTATTTATACAATTGTTAACATACAAGTAGTTTGAAAGTTGACTCAGATAACTATAGCATTTTAACGAATAATGGATAATAATATATAATGATGTGCGACACATTTGAAATTAGAAAACACTATTATTACAGTACCGGAAAATTTATTAGAAATTCTATTTCAAACTGAAAATAGTAATATAATGTTGCATTTTCATTATAGATATTTGTGCTACTACAGTCCTAACATAATATTTCCGAAAAGCACAGAAAAATTTGTTTACGTTGTAACTATGCACAAACTAAAAATAACTTCATAAAAACGAAAAAATATATTACGTATTATATAAAAATGGTACCAATATACGAAATATAACCTAGCATATTATTATATCTATACAATTATTGTTAGACCATAAGGCCAATAATGTGGAAACTGGACAAGATCCATTTATTATACAATGATATAATTATTACCTTATGGAGTAATCTGTTATCTAAATTATTGTAATATTCTAGTATTTCTTATAAAAAAATTGTCTACAAAAAGCAGGAAAAAGTTAGTAAACTATAGAAGTTAGTGAGGAAATATAAACAGACATGATCACGAAAGGGTAAAAGTGAATAAAATAAAGTGGCCAACAACAATAGGTATTAAGATTGAAATGTTGAAATGTAACATTTATACGTATCTATTAACGTCATTCTAAGACTTGCTTAACTTGTATGTTAAACATTTGCTACAAGTAATTATAAAGGAATAAGGCTCGTGAATAAAACCATATAAGCCATGTTTTTGTTACGTTTATCGTTATTTTATTTCTTTTAATGATTTTTATATTATATCTTATTTACACGTACGTCATGTAACAAACGTCAATAGTGGAGCAATACTTGTTTCGTAAGATTAATTCATGCACTATTGTTATCTATTATGTTAGCATCCATACAAATATAATTTATTTGTATCGACGTGTGTTACTGTAGTAGAATATTTTTACATGTTTTGTACTAATAAATAATGTCAAAACGAAATCCATTCAATAATTTTGTAAGCGTCATTTAAAATTTGATTTATGTTATGACGTTAGCGGATAATGAAGAATAAATATGTTAAGAAGAAACAGAGTTTAATTGACCTGAACCAGAATTTAACAATATTATCGTGAAGGCTGTTGCACGTTGCCTAGGTCAGGATTCGCAGAATGACAAGCAGGTTAATTCGTGGACGACTTGGTGAGTTTAACTAGCTTTCTCGAACATTAGTTATGCAAATCGTTTTTCCTAAAACATAATTTATCCACCTAAAAACGTATTGTTAAATTCGTATTCATAAGTAATAAAACACTTTATTCCTTTCGGACATGGAATCAAATTAGCTAACACAGTTATTAAACGACGATTATTACTTCATTTCCTATTCATGAATAACGAATAATTCCACATTACTCTTAATTATGACGATGTAACATTAGCCGCACGCTTCGATCGATACCCTTGGTGCCCCCATCACGACCAAGCGCAGCTGAGAGGTACGCCCCTGAGCACAAGCTCGACGGGTGCTCTCATTAGCCAGTGTTTTTCGTTAATAACTCAAAAACGAAGCTGCAAACAACATTTCGGCCAAGGAAAAAGTTGTTCAGAATCACCCCAGCAACCTTCCATTTTCCGATGTTCAATGAGTTCTGAGACACCCAGAGTAAGTATATCTAAAATTCTTTAAGCGAAATTTAACTTGGTCGGGATGCTTAAGACAATTGATTTATGACATAAAAAATAGATGCTCTTCTTTTAAAAAAGTACGCTACACGTGACACACGTATCTCATTATCAATTTGAGTCAGTCACCCAATGTGACTGACTCAATTCGAGCCGAACCGGAGACTCAGTAGCTCAATATTTATACCGAAACGTTGATTCATGACCGAGATATAGCTTTCCTGATTCCCCTAAGGCATTCGCATATATTACCACAATCTTACGAGTCCTGTCCCCAACGCTACTTCAGTAAATAATAATTCTTCCACTGACCACTGTTCATGAGCAGAGGACGCTCAGTGTCGGATTTCTGAGTCAATTTTTGGAACAAGGTTGCAAATTAAGCTCTAAGAAAATACAACAAAGTTGCAATAATTCTTGACAAAAATTTGCGACAGTGTTGCGCCAGTGTTGCGAGACGTTGCTTGCAACTTTGTTGCATTTTTTAGGTGTTATTTGCAACTACCTTATATTTTTCCGAGGCGTTAGTGACAACTTTGATTCGTTTTCGCGAGGTGTTATTTGCAACCGTATATCATTTTCGCTAGGCATTTCTATTGGATATTTATATTCAAATATATTATGTCCCGCGGGAGCTTTCGGTTCTTGCCGATGCGACGAGATGCGTAGATGCGTAAAGTGGAGTGGATGCGACATTTTATTTTTGCGTCCTATTCGGAAAAGGCCCTGTTGGGCGCCATATTAAGTTTTCAAGCGTTGCAGGGTTTTTATCCACAACGTTATATATCTTTTAATACAGATGTGTGTTTATCATAAAACATTGCCATTATTACTCTAAGGCTTCAATAAGTGAAGATCTATAAATATTAATAAATTAGTGATCCTAAATAAGGATTAAGAAGATATTTTTGGATCTCACCCATTCTAAGAATTTCATTGCAACCTGGTTGAATTTTGGTAAGGCGCTTTATGTATACCTGGTTGCAATATGTTTAGTGAACATTTGTGAACTTTGCACTTAAAGTTCCTGCACGGTAGTACTTGTTTAAGGAATTGGAATTAGGTCTTTTCAAGGACTGTTAAGGTGTGAAAATAAAAGGCGTAGTAAAATTCTTTTCATTGCAGAGTTATATAAATTAATTAATGAAGATATAAGTTAGAAAAATGTTGTAACTCAAATTTACAACCTAATCCTTATGAACTATGCTTTTATATCTATTTACAATACATCGTACAAGTAAATCTTGTATCAATTCTAAACTAACATTTATCTAACACAAAAAATACTATAAACATAAATAATATAATACTAATGTAGGATATTGATATTTATTAAGAATATTATGACAAAAACTTAACCTAATTTAATAATCTAATATTGCTCTTGAAAAACACTATGTGCACAACAGGAAACGCCTTTTCTGACTCAGTCGTCATTCGCAACTGCCCTCTCGATCCTTCGCCAGATCGTCACACGTTTTTCCCCCCGACGCTTCCGCGTGCCACGCTGTCACACTTCGCAACGCACACACACACACACACACATACCCACACTAATAAACTATTCTTTGAAATTAATTTACAATATGTTTTACAAACAAACCTTATACTAAAATTTAATAATTGACGCATGCACACTTGCTATAATTTAAATTTAAATAATTAGGTAATTTGTACTGTGTGAATTAGTTTCAATAAATATTGACTGAACGAAATTGACTGTTTTTTGTTATTATCAACTCCTTTAATATTACAGTGTCCAATTCCTACTCTTAAAGCCCTTAGAAAACTCAAACGAGTTGCAGATTGAGCCCCAAAAAAACGCAAACAAGTCTCAAATTGAGCCCTAAAAAATGCAAGTGTGTCTCAAATTGAGCCCCAAGAAAACGCCATAAAGTTGCAAATTGAGCACTAAGTAAATTCGCAAAAGTTGCTAACTAAGCACTAAGAAAGCACAACAAAGTTGAAACAACGCCTCGCCAAAAAGGAACAAAGTTGCAAATCGAGCACTACGAAAATGCAACAAAGTTGCAAAAATTTTGCAAGTAAGTTGCAAACAATGCCTCGCGAATACAAAACAAAGTTGCAAAATTTTTGGCGCAACATTGTTGCAAATTTTCCTCGAGAATTTTTGCAACTTTGTTGGGTTTTCAAGAGGTGTTTTTGCAACTTTGTAGTATTTTTAAAGCTCGATTTGCAACATTGTTGCAAATTTTCTCGAGAATTTTTGCTACTTTGTGGCGTTTCCTTAGGGGCTAAATTTGCAACTTTGCTTTCGCAATGTCTTTGCAACTGAATTGCATTTTTATGAGGAGTTGTTTGCAACTTTGTTCCATAGTTTTGGGCGTTATTTGCAACTATCTTATATTTTCCGGAGTCGTTGGTTACAACTTTGTTGCGTTTTCGCAAGGTATTATTTGCAACCGTATTTCATTTTCGCTAGGCATTTTTCTGCAACATGGTTGCAATATGTTTAGTAATGTTGAGGTCCATTTTTACAAGTTCACCGCTTGTGAAATTTGCATTTAAAGTTCCTGCACGGTAGCACTTATTTAAGGAATCGGAATTAGGTTCTTTCAAGGATTGGTAAGGTGTGAAAGTAAAAAGAGCAGTGAAATTCTTTTCATGGAAGATTTATTTAAACTAATCAACGAAGATACAAGTTACAAAAATGTTCTATGTAAATTTGCAAGCAGATACTTATGAACTATTCTTTGAAGGTAATTTCCAATATATCTTACAGATAAAACTCATACTAAAATTTACGTACTTTATACTCAAGCTTATTTCAAATTACAGCAATTATATAACTTGTGCATATGTAAGTTATTTATTATATCTTTCATTTTATATTGAGCACATTCAGTAGAACTAGTAGTAAAAGTAATGTTAAAGTTTAAATAAGATCTACCAAATAAACTCAACATAAAATAAAATGTAAACTAAATGGACATAACAGATAATTATATAATTGTTATAAATTAATCTTATGTGCTTATAGTTACAAACTATTTTTATAAACTAATTTACTATAACTAAAGTATATGGCAAGGGTTATTCTTTCTTCTTTCTTGCTTTTATGCACGATGTCTTGCTTTTATGATAGCCATCTTTGCCTGCGATACCTGCACACACAAACAATATATTAGTAAGCATATAACAGGAGAGAAAAAATGTTAAGAGATGTTTAGAGGAAAAAGGAATAGGGGAGGGCCACACTAGAAGCATAAGAGAAAGACTTTGATGGGAGCGGAAATAAAGGAATTGACGGAGAATCATAAAAGAAGGGACTATGAAATGCAATAACAGAAACGGGACAGAAAAATAGAAAAGGCGAGATATAATAAAAGGTTTAACTATATTAGAAAAGAAGCACAACTAAAGCACCTAAGTAAAAACGGAAGACAGCACAATCAGCAATTAATAGTGCAGCTGACAGATGCGAAAGCATTACAGGATGAAGAAATATTAGGAGAAGAAGAAGAATAAATTTAACTTAATTTTATAGATGAAGACATGAATAACCAAATCCTAAAAGTTTATCGTACCGTTATTTATAAAAAACTGCTTGAAATAACGTACCACTCGTATCCCTGCCTTATCTACACCTAAAGTGCCTTCAGTTTCGCCATCTATTAAGAACTGCTCGAAGCTACATGTATATTTACTTTATCTAGAGTCATTCGTATCGCCATCTATATAAATGTGAGTGAAACTACAGTGCATCTGCCACATCTACACTTAAGGTAAGTAAGAGGTGCATATAGCTTCCCGAAGTTCTGTATAGATGGCGATAACATAGCAGGCAATGTTGGTAAACCGAAACAAAACAAAAGAATACACATAAGAAGTAGGGCAATAAATAATACAGAGTATTTACAACTAAAAATACATAAAAAAATAGAACTGGGAAATCAGAAGTACCTGCAATAAGATCTTAAGATTCTGTCCACTGAAGTAGCTATAGTGAGAAATAATGCCTACTTAATGTTCGCTGGTTCGGGGCTGCTTACCGAATGGTATTCGGGGATGTGACTTTCCAAGAAATGTTGTTCAACTGCTGATAACAAGTTGAGATAACTCGGACGCTCGCTACATCCGCGATGAATCGAAGCAGGTCCAAGAATTGGTGGGGATGACTCCGCGAACATTAATTGGGGAAAAGAACGAACATTAAGCGGGCACTGCTGTACTTTGTATCCTAAGTACAACGAGCGGTCTATTCGCCCGAATTATTTTCCATATAATTGTCAAACGTATCTTATCTGTTCTGTGAGATTGGGTAAAGAATCGTTTAATAAATATACAGTAAATAACTGATTGCCCAGGTCTCACCCCGTGGAAGTTACTGCGCCTGGACACCCACCCTGGCCACGGCCCTTCCACCCTCCAATTACGCGAAAACTAATTCTACTTTCATTTGCAAGGAAGAAAAATCTCCTATTATTGTCAATTTGTAGAACGTTCACTAATTGACCATAGTACCAGTAAGACAACAAGAGGAGTAGTTAGAAAATTCACGACCGAAAGCTAAATTGAATATCAGAAGGAAACCTGAAAGAAAATCTGCAAAAGGATTCAATTTCCTGAAATAGAACTTAAAAATAAATATATCCTACGGTCTTAAGAACTAGACAACGAAATATTATTGCAGTGGTGAACACTATTGCCGTAAAAAATAAGACACAGCTTAAACATAAATCCTCCCTTCTTAAATACTAGATTAAATTCAAATGTGCCCTGCCTGACTACAGATCTAACTCAAAACTAGTATGACCCTACCTAGTATAACATTTTAGAGTTCAATTAAAAGAACGATTTCAATAATATCCTGCCTACATAGTATCAATCTTTAGTTTCATAAACGCTGTCTAATAATTTCCATTCGTGTAAGCCCTGCCTGTATAAAGATCTACGATTGTGTGTTCAAACAAATTCTACCTACATACAGCGCTGAACGTATTGTTCAATTTATAATTGAGCCTGCCTAATTACTTGTCTAACACCCGCAATTAGTTAATAGGGCATGGGCAGGGGCAAGGGCAGGATGAGAGTGTGGACATATTATATATATTTTAAACAATCCTCTTCTTTAGCTGATTCTTTCCTCATGCTTCTAAATCAAAGACAAACTGGAAGTAATTAGCAAAACATTATAAAAAATCTTAAACTCACAAACTGGCTCTTAAATCTTTAAGTTTTCAATCGTATATAATTTGATAATATTGTGGATCTGTATTGTATATAATCCACTTTTAAGCCACTGATTTCTGTATTTCCATTTGTTTAATATATCATATTTGGGTTCATCTGTGAATCCGTACACATTTTTAGGCTTTGGGTTAGTGACATCCCCAAGCCCCACCATTTAATATTGAATTGAATCTGCTTTTAATTCGTAATAACTGAATATTACAGAAGATATGAAAAATGCAGCTACTGTTTAATAACAATAGGTAATTGGATTTCGGCCAGGATGATATATTCCTTTCTACTTTCCAGATCAAACTGAATGGTAGTTTCATCAAAAAGTCAAAATTCAAGTAGTCACATTTCACTATAATTGATTCTATTTTGCTTCTACTAAGAAGCGACAAACGATTATTAAGAAGCAAAATATCAAACTTCCACTATCACCATACCGAAGTCCCAGTATGGACAAGAACATTTTTCGTGTAAGGATTTTTGTTTAAACGTTTACGGATATCGCGAGTGAATTTTAATTTGTACAAAGCAACCTCGAAAAGTTATAAAAATTGGTTCCACTTAAAAAAAAAGGAACAAATAAATGTGCAACAATTAAGAGAAAATATTTTGAAGTTAAACTCCAATAATGAACAGTCACTAATTGAAATCTAGTATCTCAAATTGTTTCTCTTTTGTCTATTTTTTTGTTTTTCTTTTTTCTTTTCTTTTCTCTTATTTTGCTTTATTTTTTCTCATTTTTTGTCATTTCGTTCACATAGTAATTTACTGTTATGTACGCAAATTTTTAGCAGTATATCCATCAACAGACATTCCAGGTAGTATAATTATTAAGAAACAAAAAAATAAAAAGAAAGATAAATATAAAACACTGAAAAGAAAAATTACATCATGCACAACAAGAATTGCCAAAGAATTGGTCAGCCATGATCTTTGGCTGGCTATTATGTGCCACCTTCCAGGTTGGCTCAAGAACCGACTTCCAGTTGGAAACAATTAGGAACTGGTATTCGCAATTAAAAACGCGATCAATAATCAACGCAACGCTAACTGGAACTCGCGATGCAATCATTTCGCAACACTATTTATTCAAGCTGATAGAAAGCAAACAGTAAATTATTTGTAATATAAAAAAGCAATGCAATTCAAAAAGAAGATCCTCTGAAAAGTTAGCTGAAAACTCAAGTGGCGAAAATAATTTGCATAACACTAAAGACTTTCCCATATGTAAAATATATTATAAAATACTACCATTTCACCAGCAATAAGAACAGCAAAATTGCAAGGACAATCGCGATATCATTGCGCAACGCTAAATCGATCACGATTTTCATTTGCTCGCAACTCTAATTAAAAGCCGCGAGTCTTCTTGAAAAACCACGTGGCATTGAACACAACTCTAATTCGACCCGTTCTTAAGTTTTTCGCAACCTCAAAGCAGCGCGATATTTTTGGAAGCGCTGTATCGTTGGGCCTGAATGTATATCGGCCAAGTACGAATAAAAATTCATCGAACGAAAATGCAAGCACAGTGACAAAGTAGTAACATAGAATGATTCCCCATTCTTAAAAAGAATGGCGAACCATTAGTAGTTGCCCTCTTGAGTCACAGTTTGTCCGCATGTAGCCTCTTCGTTTCTTCGGATGTAATGCATTTTATGATGCATTATGATAAGATGTCCATCAATTAAATTTATGGACATTTTATCTTAGTTAGAGTAACTACGTTAGGTACGGAACGACGCAAATCCACGGCCTAACCATATACACAATGCGGATATTACGCCGGGCAGAATACACCAAACACACTGTCAGTCGCCAACAATCAATGATTTTATTTTTTTATTTTTATCATTAAACCTGGAGATCCTCGCCTAAAAAGATGATAAAGACATACTGATTTTCTAACGGGCTAATTATACATATTATATATACCAGATCAATATATGACTACTTTATTATGCAATGACTCTACTTTATTAGATAAATTATTGAAAGACTCTACTTTATTAGAAAAATTATTCAATGACTCTACTTTAAAATAGTTTAAATTAAATTGAAACATCCTCGGGCGTTCCCGTCATCAAAGCATTGCATTTAAAACGCAAGGTTGGTTTTAAAGTTGATTACTTTGTTTTCGAGATCTCCCGTTCGCGTATTGCTTTCTTGTACATTCAGATTTAATTAATATCACGTACGGAAAAAGTGAATTTAATAAATATCTTTATACGCTAAAGACTAATATGGTTATCGAATAATTTTATTATTCGATAGTTCCAACAAACTGACAAGGTAAGTAAATACCTTTACTTTATATACAATCAAAGTAGCAAAAAGAAGAAATACTACATTCTTACTAACAATAATTATGTATTTTATTATAATTGTGCTCTTTTAAACTTATCAAGCTATTTAGAAACGCGTTGTTTCTAAATAACCTTTCGTCCTGCGACATGATTGAGTGACCAGAGGAACTTTAAAGCATGCCACTCACCGGTTGCTGTCTCGCCAGGGGCGCGAGCAAGCTCGTCGCCATCGAAGCCATAGAAACTGCTGAAACATTGAAAAAGAGCAGAAAACATTAAAATCTTTGTATTTTCAGTACTTTCCTAATGTGTTAAATATCAATGATTATTGCAATACAAGATTAAAGAAATAAGGAGATACGTACTCGTCAAGTTGATGGATGAAAGGCTGAACTCGCCGAACAGGACACTGACTCTAATGGAACTTATGATTGATAAACAAAGTGATTCTAATCTCGAAAGATTATATTATTTTGGAGCAAACACTGATTCTAATTCTGCGTCTCTTTACTGTCATTTATGTTTAATTATTATTAAGAGCGGTTGCGCTCAAAAAATAATAAAAAGAACTTTGCCGGAGCAAGCGCTGACCCTACCAACAGCATTGCGCGCGGTCATCAGAATCTTCTGAATGGAAATCTGTACAAGTTAGTAAATGAGAAGAGGAGGTAGAAATTGAAGCAATGCATGTTTGATTTTATTTGTCTTTCTTACTTCTTCATCCTGTCAAACGTCTGTTGAGGAAGTATTGCTTTTTTTATAGTAAAGTACTACCGTATTATTATTCAGATTTAATTATTCTTAGATATAAATAAAATGATTTATGAAAAGCATACTGTGACTGCTCTTTGTCAAAGTTTCGAAGCTGATCATGATCTTAGTGAATACTTAATATCGCGCATTTGTAAATTCTCGTAGCTGCTTGTACAACTGAAAATTCAAAACTATTAGGGTATGGCAACCAGTACGTAACTACGCGCGCAATTCTGCATCGAAAATACAATATGGCCGTACTTGTGACAAGGTCACAGGGACAATGAAAGTGTTTATTAAAAACAATTAGTTAGTAAGCTACGATAGAAATATCGACCGAAATGAAGCGAAACATGAACGTATTTTAATTTGTCGTTTAGAATTATCGAAATTTACTGGTTAATTCCAATCGCGAACATTGTAAGTTCTATTTCAAATGTTTTCATTATTTAATGAACGTGGATATACGAATTGATAAAATTAGGTATTGAGATCTATATACAATAATGAAAGTGTTCAATAAATTTCAACCGAAGGAAACAAACTTGAGCCGAAAACCAATCGCCATATAATAAGAGATATCAAAAAAAATTTTGATGCCAGAAGAAGACGCGTCTATCCTCAATCGGATGACCGGTCATTCGTCCAGCAAATGAGACTCGAGAAAGACTTTAATCAGTAAAATTGAATGTACTAATGCGATAGTACAACGATTGTTAGGTAATCGCGTACCAATTAATAGAAGCTAGTAATCAAGCGTACGCGATGGTAAGGTAAAACTCGAGATGCTATTGTCTTGTAGAGCGAGATTTGTCGCTAACCTTCAACAACATAGACAAACCATACGTTGCGACGCTTCAACTGATACTAACTCCGTGGGCCGTGCTGCGAGCCAACCCCACTTCGCGACGCGCAGGCGCGCAGGGAGCGCGTAGTGGCGCGCTGTTGCGCTCGGCTATATTCGGAATCATTCGATTATATCCGACCGCAGCCGTGCTTTGAATTCCAAGAAATTCAAGTCTTTTTGTAATCTATACGGGTCGTTATTATACAGCTCTCAAATATTACGAGGCTATTTTATAATTTATTTTAATTCTATTGTACAAAAACGAAGCGATTGCGAATTATAATTAAGGGAAAGAGTAATTAGTTGATTAATGGGAGACTAGGATGAGCTGCGTTAAATTAGTTTCTCGCGTGTCTTAGTTGTTAACCAGCCACGTTATGCATCTCTCGTTGTTATTCACAGAAAAGCGAGGAAAGGAGTGGTGTCCGTTGCACTATGGTTTTTTAAACCGACATTCTAATACACGCAATATTTGGCCTTTCTTTTATTATAGCAGCATACGCAAAAGGGTGTCAGGAGTCACATCTTTAATTTAAACTAAAGTGAGCAGGCACAACAAGCGCTGGGATTTTTTCCAAGAATTGAAAAATTGGGAACTGCCAACCAATATAAGAACGAAGAAATTGCGAATGGTCATCGAAGGCGTCAGAAAAATGATTAGATAAAAGCACCGACAATGTTGCTTAAAAAAAATTCAAGCAGCCCAGCAGGAAAGAAGTTGACCATCTTTTTGGCAGCCAATTTATCTAATTGTCCATTGGGTCTAACAATTGTTTCCAATTTGACTATAATCCTGATCAAAGTTTAAACTTGTACTAACTATTTAACGCAATTTTAAATGTATTCAATAATATTACTGATGTTCTTTAAAAAACATTTTTGAAAAAGATAATATCTTTACCTAACGACCTGAAGTGGGGTTGGTCATGCATTGCGTTTTTTTTATCCAAGCTACAAAATAAATATCAACACGAACACAAAATATTATACAAGATACAAGAAAATATAAATCTAACAAAATGTATATACATTTAAATTTATCCATATCCTAAAGAAAAATGTTACAATTCTTCAGACTTAAATGCAGAATTGATTTTTAATCTCAAATATTATATTAATGAATGTTTATACCAACTTCGTTTGTACATCTGACACGCGCAAGCGTGCGAGTTTCAATACCATTTTTAAATCGTTTTTAGTGATTGGTTAATTCGGTTCAATCTTTGTGCGAACTGTACTAAAAACATTGGCCACTTTTCCAGTACTAGGGGAATAAACCAATGGTTGTTTCCACTTTTTGCGCAGGTGCAGTTAGTGCAGTCAATGCGAACAAACCTAATGTCGACCGACGTGGATAGACGGGCAGCAAGTAGCTCGACGTGCGAATTAAATCCGTGCAAAGTTAAGTCGAATTCATGGCTACTTGCTTGTTCTATCGACTATACTGCATTAACATGTGACACACAGAAAAATGATAAAGGCTGAAAGTCTGCAGCTTGCAGCAAAAATAAACATGTTTCGAGCACTTTCAAGCATCATCTCTGAATCAGCTGTCATAAGCAGACGATGCACAGGTATAGTTTATGTTTTGACATTTCGTCTGACAATTTTATCTAATTCTTGTGAATAAGTGTACAGTATTTTATTAATACAGCAATTATAATGTACATATTACCATATGTGCATCAGAATTCCATTATTTCTTCGATTATTTTTTATATAAATATTTAAACTGACGTTTAATGATGATAATCGATAATAATCAATTTTGTAAATGAAGGACTCGTAAATTCGTAATAACAATCAATTTCGTCAATTACTGTGTATGGACTATAAATTTAACATGCTACCTTTTCAAAATATTTCAGATGTTTAAATATTTGATGTCCAATGCCATTTAGTGGATTATAAGGACATGGAATTAACTGAAACTAATGTGCAAATAAGAGACTGTTCAATAGATTTTATTCCTGTTTATATTAAGCAAGAGAATGATGAACACGAGACAGATTTCAATGATATTGAAATAATAAACGCAGCACAAAATTTTTGTGCCATTGAAATTAACGAAACCAAGGGATGTACTATAGTTCGTGACATAAAAAAGTCAAATATACATAGCAAAGATTGTGCACAAAATTCGAATAACTTAAACGATTCGAACTCTGCATTGAATGTTGCACAACAAAATGAAAACTGTAATATCAATGGCATTTTAAATGGTTCTGTGTATTTGCAAAACTTGGACTACGAAAATATAAATATAGAAATACAAAAACCAGCACATCAAATTGATGAAGTTTTTATTAATCAAAACGAACAAATACGGACAAGCAATTACAGTGTTTCGACAGTTACTATTCCGACCGAGCTTCTAGAACTAAACCTTAATATAAAGAAAGAAAACGAGCTTGACCAGGAAACTGTTTATACTACAGAATGGTTGTGCGATACAGATAATAAAACTGATCTTCATTTGAAAGTTATAAGGAATACCAAGGACAGAGAAGAAATTCCTAGTGATATTGATACTACAATAACATTACTGACCAAAGAGAAGGATGAAATATCGGAGGATGATAATCCATTGAAAGCAAAAGACAGCAAACCTGAAAGACCAAAAAGACAATTGAAAATAAGCTCTAATACATTGCAAGATTACAAAGAGAAATTACGAAAGAAGGCAGAGTGCATGCGAGAGAAGAGAAAAAAGTTGTATGAACAGGAAAGCGAGGAACAACGTCAAGAAAGATTAGCTAAGGAAGCAGCAAAGAGGCGAGAAATGAGAATGTACTATGAAACACCAGAGCAAAGGAGGAAAAGATTAGATGCGGAGGCAGCAAGAAAAAGAGAATACAGAATGTATAACGAAACTCCAGATGATAGGAGGAAAAGGTTGGATCGTGAAGCAGAAAGAAGAAGAATGAAAAGACTTTCTTTGTATGCAACTGAAACACCTGAGCAAAGAAGGGACCGATTAAATAGAGAATCAGCGAAACGCAGGGAGGCTCGGCTTAATCAATATGCTAAAGAAACACAAGATGAAAGAAAAGAAAGATTGAAGAAAGATGCATTGAGAGTTAGAGAAATGAGATTTACTAGATCTGCCATTGAAACGGAAGAGGAACGAAAGCAAAGGTTAGTAAAAGATGCAGTTCGGAAAAGGGAGGTAAGGATGCATGGACGCCATTCGGTGAATAACAATTTCACCGAGCTTCAAACTGTACGCAATTTTGAGGAATTAAACAATGTGCAGATAAAGGAGAATCCTGATAATCAATTGGGAGGTCATTATTTGAGCAACTGGATGATGTGGTTCCAAAATTCATTAGTTCAACCAGTTCATGTAGGAGAACAAATCATCAAACCCCCGTCAGAAAATAGTGAATGAAAACATATTTCTGTAATATAAAGTTTTCATACTGTGTACAGTCTCCAAGCATCTATACATGACAAAATACTGCATCTAAATCGTTTATAATTTGTACATGCTTTCCATAAAACATACATGCTTAAAACACAGATCCAAAAAGTATAGTGTAATTTATGGCCACTACATCAGCATACTGTTTAATATGTACAATGTATATTAGTAAATATAGTTCTTATACACGGTACAATTTAATTTTTAATATTTATATATTTTATAACTAAGCAACTATATTGGGTAATTATTATGTTATATTTCGAAAAAATGTAAAAATCTGTTATTTAGTATATTTATTAATATAAGAATACCTTTAATGGTTAATGGATACCATAAACTTTTGAAATATTTAATGTCATTAAATTTTCTATTATGATAATTAAAAAGTATTCAAAAGTTTTACCATTTTAAACGATGTACAAAGTATAATAGAACTATTAGAATGTTATCATATTATTTAACACGAGTGAGAGGAACGTATTTGTTAAGGTGTTAAGATTGTGAAAAATTACAATTATATATGTTTGTGGGATAAAAAAATCTTAACAGTGCCTTTTTGTTCACTGTTCTACAAAAGCAATTTGTAATGTGATTCAAACAATTTATACACGTGTACATATGATTTAAACGTAAATGAATGATTCTGATAAAAATTTGACTGTCTCTTTAAGATATACATACATTGTAATGTAATTTTTTCTACAGTTCCTGTATATTAAATAAAAAAAGAAAATATGTTACCATATAATATTGTTGATTCAATCACCCTTATATCATATTTTTCTTGTCTACTCCATTTCTATAGCTATAGTTCACACTTTTATCATTATACATATATACAATAAAATTCAAATACTGAACACCCAGCCAGCCGTCCACGGGCAAACCGATCGCAGATTCGCAGCAGCTAGTGACAGAATCTGATCACAGATCCGCAGCCATCTGTATATGTCTGGTATCTGTACCAAATTGCAGATTGGGGGCAGAAACAGAGCAGATCGACAACAGAACTTGCACGATTTTTATCAGCGGGCCTGCTCTAGCAGGGTTTGTTACAGTTATGCCGCCTATCTGCTGCAGCAGCTGGATTTAACTCATCCTGCTTCAAATCTGTAACTATTCTGTGTGTAAAACCTGCGAAGCGGAATTCGACATTGTAGGTTTGGCTGACTGGGCAGAAAATTTGGAGAACAAAAATATTTTTTGAGCAGATATTACAGATGCTTAATGACCAAAATTCGAACAATAATTGTTATTAAAATATATAAAATGAATGCTGTGTAGACTGTAGCTTAAGTTATTTGTAACTGTAAAATATTGGAGACGTCAGAAAGAACTGTAGTTTTATAATTATTAAGTTTTTTCCGTTATTCTTTGGTGAATTATTTTCACTTTCAAAGATTATAGAATTTTCTACATGATCTAATTTAATTATATAGATTACAATGATGTAAAATACTATTATGTCACTTAAAAGTTAGAAATTACTGTTCTAAAGACTGCGGATGTGAAAATCTTGCAGTTATAACAGTTTTCATAAAAAGTGTTTACTTTTAAAAGATGATAAATAACGTTCTTTCTGCTGGGATTTTACAAACATACCGTATATACACGAAACGAAATTTTTAGCCATTCAATACTAAGAATTTGTATTTTACCTTTGCAGAACTGATGAAGTATACATGGAAATATATGCAGTAATAACATTATATACTTTGAGTATTCAATGTACATGAATGTATATATCAGTCTCGTTTGCATCATTATTAACAAACCAATAAATCAGTTTTAAACAAAAGTGAGGGGCATTTAGTTTGTTAAATTGCGGAGGAATTATAACATATGATTGTGCATAAAGTATGTGCATGTATAAATGAAAAATACGTATGTATATAAGTAAACAGGATTTCGATACAATCTCCCGTTTGCAGTTATACATATGCATATGTTACACACACAAAGCTTTAATTTTTTCTATAAGGAATATTTATACTATTTGCTTTACTTTATTGATTTTGTATTATAAATCTCGACAGGGAAAAATTTTTCTACTGTAACATACTTTCGTAAACAGTGAATCTTTTAATTTTTTGGAGACCGGTATTCTGAAGGTCAGATTTATTTTTATGATTCGTATAATTTTTTTGTGGCCTTTCTTAAATATTGCAAGACTTATTATCATTTGGTTTCGGTTTTTGTCGCCGAACCTGCTCCTGCAAGTTTTGTTATATTTTTGCAGCCAATCTGGTACAATAGCTGAATTTAACACATCCTGCATCAAATCTGTAACCATTCTGTTTACAAAACCTTTTAACAGAAATTCGACAGAATCTGCTATAGCAGGAGTGGCAGACTGGGGTATTTAATATTTTTTCTTACCGAAAAATAATGATTTTCAATCATAAGATGTCACTTTTGATTTAATGTTTAATTTATGATTCTGTGTTCTCTGATTCAGAAACAATAATTGTGCAGTAATATAATGTATACGACTAATTATGTTTTCAAAATAAAATGCATAAAGATGTAAGTATATACATTTCTTACAATGTAATAAAATTGTTATTCATAGATCGCAACAAGGTCATATTTTAATAATACTACGTATTATCATCCAAAAGATGAACTTTTCTCTTCTTTACGCAGTTCACGTAAAATTACCTGTATAAGCATGCTTTATGCAGTATACATTAATAGTTTTAACATTAAATATTTTTAAATGTTTCAATTGCAAAAGTTATATACAAGATGTGGAAACCTCCTTTAGAATATGTTCAATCTACGTCACAAAACGTAATATCTTATTCTTTTGAATAATTAGACTATTTTAGATTTTGGGTTCGATGTTTATTTTATATTTATTAATAGTGCAAACAAATTGTCAACGTAAATTTGTATATAAACATTTATTTGTTATAATCGTTTATGTATAATCTTCAACTGAGAGCTTGGAACATGATTCAAAATAGTTAATTTATAAGAAACATTAAATGAAATATGTACAAAATATCAAATTTTAATATTCGTTTGGTACAAATAACTGTATAATGGTTGTACAATAGTCGAAATATTTTCAGATTATGCAGTAAAATCACAAATTGTAGCAGCTACTTTTAAATATATTGTAGGAATAATATGTTTCATCGTAAGAAAACGACTCACGAGTGTAACAACCATTTGAGGTGTAATAAATTATTCTTATAATAAAATGTTACATAAATTAATATAATTAACATGAAAATATTTGAACTATTTAATTCATGTAGAAGCTATTACTCTTTAAATATTTGGTAGTGTGAATGTAAGGTATATTTGGACGGTAATGTGTTAACAATTGCAATAGAATGCTTGTTCTATTAAAACGTTTTCACAGGTGATCAAAAATAAATATATATTTTTATTGAATCTTGATCATGGAAGTCTTTTAGTAATAAATGGATTTCGTTTAATTATCAATAACGTGCTCGTGTGTACTTATCATGTATATCATACAACAATAGCAACATACAGTAACATGTTGTACAAGTGTTGTACAGTTTAATTCTACAAATCCATAGAAATATTAAATTAATGTATCACAAGTTCTGCATGCAGAAGTGAAGATACATAATATTATGTATTAACATATGTTACTCGTTGGAAGAAAATGGATGTACAAGGGATGGAGTGATGCACTCTAACAGCCATTTGCGTGCAGCTTGGCAGCAGACACTGACATAATCGGTCTACAATTCTTTCGCCATCTGTATCCGCATTTGGCTTAGGTTTTGCAAACAGAACCTGCTGACAAAATCAAATAACGTATTGGCGGCAGAAACCGAACAGATCAACAACAGAATCTGCACGGGTTTTATCACCGATTCTTATCTAGCAGGTTTTGTTGTATTTTCTGAATGTAGCAGATCCTGCTTCAAAACTGTAGCCATTCGGTTTACAAAACCCGCAAACAGGAATTCGATAGAATCTGCTACAGCAGGATTGACTGTGGGACTATAGTCTCAAAACGTGAATCTTCTCAACACAATAGATTCCCATGTTACAATATTTTGTTAACAATTCGTTCTTTTGATAAAACACCATGAAAATTGCACTTGTGCTGATTTCCGCAATTATATTGTAGTCAAAACTGGGATTACTTTTACTGCTACTGTAGTATATAAAACAATTACAAACAATTACATCAATACTTCAATAACTTTGAATAATGAATAATAATAATAAGTCGCATTTTTGTTTATACCTCTTCCAAGGAAGATAAGCTTATCATAGATTCGTCGACTGTACAGTGAAAGAAAAGTTTCTTCAAATCACTACACCTCAGACTTTTATTTGTAAATTCCTTTTCCACTTTCACCTGGGAAGAATTGTGGCCGTTATACCGTTACGCGATGATGATCAGTTAGAATTTTGTGAGCAAGGTCTTTCAAAACAAGACGAATGTCAACTTGGACTATTCCTTATTGTTAAAAACAACATTTTTTATTAACTACCACCAGTAATTGACGGTGCAGTACAAAGTGCGTATAAACACGCTGTCAAAAATAAAACAGACGTTTATTGTAGACGCATAAAAATGACTTCTAGACTGTAATATAATTATCTTTCGTCCTTCGTAGGAAATACAATAACATAATTAACCAAACGGGGTGCTTAAACGTTTGGACAAGTATAATTTCTATATTAATATAGAGGTTGTGAATATATGTACTCATTCAACATAATATTGTCTAAGCAGTGGTGGCCGATCTTCGGCAGTTTGTATAGTTCATAGTTCAACCAACAATCCATCGGTTTGTGTAAGATTGGATTATCATTTGTTAACACAGTAAACATATCGCTATTTGAGGTGGGTGATCGTCTTTCAAACACTGGATCACGTAACTTGAGATACATCAGTTTAAAATTATTATGAATTCGGAATGCAACTCTATAATATTCGTAACAATAGTTATAACAATATCGAAACTTCAAGCTGAAATATAATTATCGGTTTATGTTATGATATATGTATATTATTTGTGCTTTTTGCTATAATTTCAGCTTTAGTACCTTGCGCAAATTTACAATTTTTCAAGGCATATAAAAGCTCCGCGTCAATTCGTTTTTCAAACAAGAATTTGGTTTCCTTTACATCGCTCGTGGAATATAAACTCGTATCATGGGCAATGATTTGTTATGCAGTTTGTATTGGGAAACGTATCGTGTATTTTAGAATCGAAAGATTTGAAACTAATAAAGTAAAACTACTTTTTCCACAATTTTATAATATATATGGAGAAAAAAATAAGCCGGAAGAATGTAGATTACAGAAAATAAATAAGGCTCGTCTTATTTTTAAGTAAAAAATCTTTCACCCTAATATACATACATTCTATGTAACTATTAATTATATTCAATTTTATGATATATAAACTTATATAAAAGTCATATTTCAAAAATAATGGAATAGAATTACAATAATGTAATACTATTAAGGTTTATCTCGGTACTAAGCAAATTGTTGATTCGCAAAATGAAGATGGAAAGTTTCTTCATTTTAATAGTGCGTCTGTAAAAAATTGCAGCAAAGATTGTTCCCACGATTGATTTTTGTTATAATTTAAATATAACTTAAAAGCGAATTTTTCCTTGTTGAATTTGTTCGTAAATTTCGGTAGTTAACAATTGGTATCCAGACTTTTCGTGCAAGTAGTACAGTTTGTCCTGTATCCTTTTTGGATTATATCCCTGTTCTAAGAGGTCGTTCTTCTTGAGTTTGAATGTTCCTAAAATGATTTTTAAAAATTGTTATTTCTTAAATTCGTATTATAACAATTTTATTGCATAACAGGTTGCATTTATATTTAGCAAACAGCTGGTTTGAAAGTTGAATATAATGTAAAAAAAATAAGGCAGATAATTATTCGCTTATTGTAAAACGCTGTGTATACTTTAATCAAGCTTTCATCATTACTTAGGTGCTATCAGTTTAATAAAAGTTTTATGTAAAAATACCTGTGAGATCAATCTTCGTTAAAATCCTAATAAATCTAGGTACTGCGTAAACTGCTAAATGCTCCTTTAGGTCGATTGATAATCGATTGATATCTAGTGTAGAATTTTCGTCGTATATTGCTGCCATTCCGGCTTTTCCTTCAAGACCAGGAATCTAATACAAAAATAAATATGAATGTAACAAATTTAAAAAGGTTATATTACAGAATTATCAAATATTAAATAATTATAAATTTTCATATATGTACTATAGAATAAAATTTGTATCAAGCTATGTTTAACAGAAGAGAAACTAAATTAGCATAAATTGTTAAATCTAATATTTTACGTACCTCCACTCCATATACCATGCAATCTCTATAACTAACAACATTACTGATAATAGCTTCAACTTCGGACGTTGATACGTTTTCTCCTTTCCATCTAAACGTATCACCTGTTCTATCTTTGAAATACAAATACCCCAACTCGTCTGCTATCAAAATATCACCTGTAAAAAAAAAGGAAGTCAAAATGTTACATCATAATAATAGTTTACGCAATCGAAATGTTCAATCTATTATACATATATACACGTAGAACCAAATTCGTTTAACAAAATAACTATCGATTTTCAATTAATGTGCTGCGACTATGTCTAAGATTTTTTAAAAACGGGCACTTTATTATATTTTTTTGTAAATCAGTAAAAAATATATACTCTTTTTTTTATCAGACCTGCGAAGAAATATATTTCACCGTGTGCCGTACAATTTTATTACTTAATTTATGTGTGCGCTGAGAAAAGAAAAGGTTGAAAATACAATAATGTTCGAAGTTTCATTAAATTATACCAGATATAAATGCTGAATCGCCCTTGCAAAATACATCGCGAACTATTTTCTTCTCGGATGCCTTTTGATCAACGTATCCCAAAAATGCTCTCGATGGATTGTTCGGTACAATTTTTCCCACAAACGCCCCCGGTTCATCTGAAAGTAGAGGTAAAATATTAGGATGATACCAGTCTGATTAAAAATAAACTTGAATTTGCATTACGCAGAATGTGTACTTACTGGGCTCGCACACTTGACATAAACCTTTTGCATTTCTTACAGGTTCTCCATCAATGTTTACTTTTAAGATAGAAATAGGATAAACTGATGGAATTATTCGAGACACAAATCCGATGGCTCCAACAGTGTTGTCGACATTTACTGGAAAAAAACATCATACCTCAATATTTTAATCCCTTCCTCCAATTTTGAGATAAAATTTTTAATTTATTTTAAGATATTTCGATTTTGGTCGAAACAATACTTCATTAACAGAAACAAATTTGTCATTAATCATAACAGAATGCCAATATTTAATTGATTACTTAAATATCAGCAAATATGTTTCCTTTATATAATAAATTTGTATACATCTTTTAACAAAAAAAATTGATATATTGTATAGAAATGTTTTATATTTTCATTTATGTTAATTAACGAATAATGTAAATAGATCAATGAATGACATATCTCCATACAAGTGATTTAATTAAATATCGATTGAAATAATAAAAAAAAAGACGTCTTACCAATATTAGCATTTCCTTCAGTTGCTCCGTAAAATTCAGCGATTTGTGGAATATTAAATCGTTCTACGAATTCGGGCCATATCTGCGGCCTCAAACCATTTCCAAACATCAGTCTCACTTTGTGTTGTTTATCTTCTGGCTTCGGAGGTACAGCTAAAATATATCTACACATTTCTCCAATATACTGGCCAACCTGTAGATTAATGATACCAACTATTATTTACACATGCATATTTTCAAACGATATAATGTGAAAACATGAAATTGAAAACAGATAATATAATTTGAAAATTGTGATTTGTAGATCAGTATTCATTTACAAATTTTTTACTAAGAAAAAATGGACGTGACTTACCGTGCAATTATATTTGATACAATCAGTGAAATAAGCACTTGCTGAAAACTTTTTTCTAATTACGGTTGTAGATCCATGAAGAAGAGCTGCGCCGGTAGCCATTACGCCACCAGCCGTATGGTACAATGGTAACGGTGTATAAATTCTATCTGAAGCTTTGAATTTTACCATCATATGTATACCGATCGCCATGAACATGTATCTAAAAAGAACATTCGAAATAATTGGAATTAACATATCGAAAGATTATATATAATAAATGCAAATGTATTATTTATTATTTTCGCGAAATAATTATTACGCATCCCTATATTCCAGAATAAATTTTCAAAAGGTTTTATCGAAATTATTACGTAACAATGTTCATAGTAAATCTAACAGGTGTTGTAAATATTATTTTTACAAATTATTTATTACGTATCTCTGTATTATGGAATAAATGTGCAGAGTGTTTTATTGCGACTAGTATCAGTATTATTTTTCGACTCAATTGAATAGTGGCAGAAATAAATTGTCTGAGGTAAAAAAAAAAGTAAAGCAATTTTATACCCAATACCCAAATATTAACCGTACTCTGTTGAGAAATAGAAAATTTAATGTCTCTTGATATACTAGAACTGTTGGCTAAGTTTACTTATTCATAATGTCAATTTTACGTTAACGTAATTTAGGCGACTATGATTGAAAAAGAAGGGAAAGCTTTTTATTGCTCAGATCCAAAAAATTATTTTTATGTTCTATTTTAAGCACCATAATCGATACATTATAGGTTGTTACAACTTTGAATGAACACTATCGCAAAAGCAGGCTAAAAGAAAAGACAAATTGAAGGATGAATAATTCAAAGGGAACAAGAAATCAATATCGATTACGAACTAGTGTTGCTACCATTGTTCAACGAACAGAATGAGTTATTGAAATCTAAAATCGAAAGGTACAATTTCCTCTTTGATGTCAAACAATTTTCCACATCTCATGGTCGCTCCTATGTTTCATTTTGTTTTTTGTTTACTAAAGTCAGTGAAATTTTGTGTTCGCTAAATGATATTATCAATGGAGCAACATTTAAAAGAAAAACAAGTCAACAAATACTAGTAAATATTTTAATGACAGATGAAACAATAAAATTATAAAGTTATAGTTTAGACCTTCGTTAAAACATTTAAATTAAAATCGTACAGGATATGTATAATTTTCATATATTTTTTTAGCCATTCATGGACTTACTAAGAATATAAAGATTATAAGTATTGTTAATAAACATTTCGATAAAGAGTAATTGAAATCTAGCCATGATTTTAATAAAAAGTATGTAATGGATTTTATTCAATGCTCCTTACCTGGAATTCGTTATAACTGCTGCTTTAGGAAGACCAGTTGTGCCACTGGTGAAAATATATAACAATTGATCGTTGTAACACCCTTTCTCTTGGAGAACCGGTGGAGTCGAAGACGCGTCGGCGACTAGAGCGTCTAAATCTTTATCATTTAGTTTTGATATTTTGGAGTCCGGTGAATTACCGATTCTGTATAATGTAAACTCTGAGCTCAAAGAGTTCATAATATCGGACACAGCTGGAACAAAATTTGTTAAAATAAATAAAAAATGAATTAAATATTTTTCAATAAAGAAATATTACAGAATTACTTGAATACTTTAAAGTAATTCTGAAAATACGTTTAACAATAATGAACGAAAGGATTCATGAAAGTTTGCAATGGCTACCCTGTGAAAAAATATTAATACGTACAATATTATTTGTCAATGCATAGTGAGCAAAATAAATGATTGTTCTTCCTCTGTGGAGGATTTTCAGTTTGTATCTCAACAATTCTTACCATTAACTGGCGAATATAAATAAGTCAAAAAGTGGTTGAACAGTTGATCAGATTTGTTTCAATGTTTAGTATTGAATTTTTGCATATAGTGTATCTGTTAAATAATTCCACTTGCATAGCCGATGCTTAACGGGTAAACGTAATAGTCACTATTGTTACGCAATCGTTTATAAAATGGCCCTCGAGTCGAATCGACCATGGCACGCAACCGAACACCTAATTTTCTCTCATTCTGAGGTATGTAGTTAGTTCTGTTTCCTATTATAGCATCAATGATTATGTCGAAGACTATGCATTTATAGAACCCACACGCAACAGAAGAAGAATATGATTTCGTTCGAGCGTAGGAGTCCACGGGCTAGTGTAATGTTTGAAATCATTATTATAAGAACTGGTTTGTATAACAAGTGGACTTTAATGGTAAACAATCTAACTGTGATTTTTGTATTGCTCTATTTCTACAAATTTTACCCAAGTTACTGTAGATATTAATTAAATTAAATGAATTGATACAAATATTTAATACCATCTGACATTTGACATACATTGATATCAGCTCGACAAAAACTACAAATTTCGAGAATATTATGATAATAATATTTTACTAACTAGTATAAATAGTATACACTAGTTACTGAAATAATATTCGATAACTCACACAAATCGTATTCAACTGTCAATTTCCACAATTATCTAGTAACTAATAAGGATGATAATTAAAAAAATTAAACAAGAAACAGATGTGTGAAATATAATTTCTCAATTGACACCGGTTAAATGAATCCCTGTGGTTTGTGTTTATCTGCCTCTCATTATCTTCCTACATTTATAAATTTAACATTCAGATATTCATTCTAGTACCACGTACATGACAAAATGAAATTCTGCCAGAGGGGGGAAAAAAGTGAGTATTTAAATCTAGCTATGTATTAAATGTAAATATATTTAACTTCAATATTCGTTATCTACGATCGATCGGGAATTACAAGTAGATGTAAAAAACTCAAATGTCATTAAATATTCGGATACGTGGTATTTAAATGACATTAGAATGATATATTTATCGCATTAGAACTATCTCAAAAGGATTCAGAAACTGCTATAAATTATGACCATTTGGATCTTAAGGATCTTAACAAAATCTTACGAATATTGATAAATTCATTGACCGTCACAAACTATTAATTCTATTAATAGTTATTATTATTTGTAATTATGAATAACGTTCTATTATTATGACACGCTCCATTTATGATGCACTTGGTCTTGTGCACGTTTCGTACTGTTAAATAACGTTCACATGCACGCACGATCAAGTGTTTCACAATAACCGTTCGTTTAATTTATTAAATTGGTGCTGCATCGCTTAACGGATGCACAAGTAACTTTGTAACACGCAGTGTAGAACAATAACTGCCAATAGTATTGCATTTATTATCGTACAATTAATCTGCTTCGTTATATCCAAAATATTCACGTTGATATATTATTATTTCTGCATTAATATGATCTTATTTAATATTATAATGTTTATTATATCGTAATCAAATTTTTCAGTTAGGTTATTAAACATAGCTTATGATATATAATTAGGTAACAAACAATGTTTTGCGAAACAGTGCACTCTATTCAATAATTGTATTTTCGTTGAATATTTAAGCTTCATCGAAATAACGGCTCGCGGTAAAAAAATTATCTCCAAATTATGCGCACGTATATTGTTAAATAAGTTTATTTGCATATATATGATGCGGATAGAAATAACTATATAGCGTGTGAGTATTCTACGTTTCAAAGTTCACAACGTAAGACAAAAAGAAAGTGATATTACATAAGTTTGTAGAGCAAACAGTATAAAGATCTTTTTATAGTCGGGTTCACCTGCATAAATGACATTCATCTTATTTGAGTCTAAAATTCGGCAAGTACGTATTTATAAATTATCTTTGACATTTTTAAAACGACAATCGTGAACATTATAGGCTTTTATATCATTATCCCCATACATACTTTACACAATTCTATTCAACTCCAATAGATGATTTTATTATTAAGTTTGAAAGTAAGTAGTGTTTCTTTGATTATTACAAACAGTCTTTTAAATAAAATTTAACCAGCTTCATCGTGTTTAATTAAATTTCATGGACATATTCTTCTTTTGCATTTGTAAGCATACAAGTATACAAAATTATTAAATTGTTTCTAGCACTTGCATGGTACAAATCCAAATATGCAATATATCTTATCGTATACATTATCTGCATGGACTTGTAGCTTCACTTTTTAACAAACTGTTACAGATAAAGCTTTAGATATTGCTGCAAAACAACGAACAATGAAAGCTTATGAATACTAACACTTCATCCAATCAGCAGGTTATTAAACATTTCTCAAGTGCAAGCATGCTTCCTGCTTGACATTGGGATAAAATATAAAAAAAGATGTACATGTAAAATGTATTTCCACAAAATTCGAGTTAATTGGGACTATCATCTAATTCTATCACCATCGTATGAAAATATTGCGACCAAGGGCTTTTTATTCGAAATAGTTATTTCTAAAAAAATATTAGTCGATTTTTTAAAGTCCACCGAATATTTGGTGTCACGCAAAGCCTGGATTAATCCCAATCGAGTTCAAGTTCGATTTTCGTGATAATATTTGTCTTTCTTTCACTTACCATCAGTAAAATCAGATCCGTAAATGAGAGCCTGACACTTCGACACGTTGATGCTGTGCAGGAGGGAAGTTTTGCGAAGATTTGTGTTAATGAGTGGTACGATTATTCCCAGCTTACTCAACCCAAGCCAAAGGGCGACAAATTCCAGCCGATTTTCCAAAAGTATGCCAACCACATCACCTTTACGATATCCGCCCGTTTTGAACACCGTAGCGACTTTGTTGCTGTAGTCTTCCACCTGAAAGTGCAATCGTCGAATGTCATTAATATAAACTACCCATGTGCAAACGAAAAATACGTACAGAAATATTGTATCCAGGCAAATCAAACTTGTCGTAAGGCAAGAAATCTGCCTCAACGTTGCGACGTTAACATTGCTCATATGAGAAATACTTAGAATAAGTCGGTTAACCAGTTTGCTACGTGAGATCGCATCTAGAGCGAGACCGAACGTGTGGTACAACCGGGCAGGGAATAATTCTGCATGTAAAAGTAAGTACAAATGAAGGAATACAATTGTTTCCTTCAGCTCCTCGTTATTCGAGAAAATCGAGTGTCAAACGAATCGAGTCATGTCAAAGAAATAGTATACGCAAATTCGCCGCAGGTAAAAAAAAAAATTACACAAATCGTCCATCATTTCAAAGCGTTCAAATAATGTGACGTCAGTGCATGAGTCTTTGATTTAAAGAGCTAGGATTTGCATTCTTCAGAAAGGATATGACTTTGAACAGTTTGTGCAACAATGCAATGCTAATAATATTAATAAATACAATAAATTTATCAGGCCCCTTCGATTTATGAGTATAAACATCTAAGAGTGGAGGTAGCCAAGGGCACGCTTACATGCTCTATAGAATTCTTTTTTAACGTGATACATACTTCATTTAATGAAACAGATGGGTATTGTGAATGTGACAATTTTCGGGAAGGTACGAATCGAGGAAAACCCACCACATCAGGCCAGGAAAATCCTCCAAAGTGTGGACTCTAAATTATAAACTGTATACATACAGGGTGACAAAAAACTCAGGGAACATCGATAATTGAGATGTAGCTGAGGGGTAGAAAAACAATATTTTCCTTGGCAAAAATGTCCTACATAGTTTCGTTTTTGAGTTATTAACGAAAAATACTGGCCAATGAGAGGGCCCGGCGGGTATCGGCCGACGCGCGCTCAGGTGCGAACCGATCGCTTGCGGTAGGTCGTGATGGGGGCATCGAGGGTACCGCGGAAAGCATGCGGCAAATGTTACATCGTCTTAATTAAGAATCACGTGGAATTATTCATTATTCGTGAATAAGAAATACACTAATAAATCGTGTAATAACTGTGGCCTAGGTCAGGATTCACACAATGTTAGCCAGGTTAATTCGTGAACGAATGGGTAAGTTTAACTAGCTTTTCCTAACATTAGTTATGCGAATCGTTTTTCTTAATACATAATTTATCCACCTGAAAACGTACTGATAAAAAAAAGTATTTTTTTCATAATTAATAAAACACTTCATTCCTTTCGGATAATGAATAAACGTATCGAGCACAGTTATTACACGATTTATTAGTGTATTTCTTATTCACGAATAATGAATAATTCCACGTGATTCTTAATTAAGACGATGTAACATTTGCCACATGCTTTCCTCGGTACCCTCGATGCCCCCATCACGACCTACCGCAAGTGATCGGTTCGCACCTGAGCGCGCGTCGGCCGATGCCCGCCGGGCGCTCTCATTGGCCAGTGTTTTTCGTTAATAACTCAAAAACGAAACTATGTAGGACATTTTTGCCAAGGAAAATATTGTTTTTCTACCCCTCAGCTATATCTCATTTATCGATGTTCCCTGAGTTTTTTGTCACCCTGTATAATGTAACCGCAAAATCCTCAAAGCAAACATCATGACTACTTATTTTAAGTGTTTTCAAACTGAAAAATAAAAGGCAGGCGGCAACTGGCAGAGCAGTTTTATAAACTTTGAAACGCAAAGTCGTTATTTATGTGGAAATTACATTTTTGTTGTATACATATATGAACGTAATCAGGAGACGAAAGTTATGTCACCATACATGCATACATATATGTACCGACTTCTTATTATGCAAAAAGTCAGTAATTTTGCTACGAGTTAATGTATCAACACATTGTTTATCTATGAAAATTGAGGAAAAACGATTAGCTTCCATGGATATGCACATGGTCATTTGATGTTTTCTTATGTTTTATGTTTTGAGACAATCCTAACGGTTGAAAGGAAGGAAACAATCGAATGATTTCTAACACAAAGTTATAAACTTCGAGTTGCAAAGGCAGCAGCGATAAAAGTTCGATTTATAGAGGTAAACTTCGAGCAGTAGAGGTTTGAATATTCTAAATTAGAGTTACAGGGGGAAAATGATGCATCTGGAAATGTGGCAAATAACTCGAGTTAAAGTAAGTTTTATTTCGAGTTACACAGGTTTCTGCAGCGGAGCGGAAGGGAATTAAGAAAATTTTCGTCTTATAGAGGTTTTCGAGTTATAGAGGTTCGAGTTATCGAGGTTCTACTGTATATCTACTTAAAAATATTAACAATTAATGAACTCCAAAAAACTATTCAAATATCGAAGAGTATGTTTTCAACTTTTTAAAGAAACATACATACATGTGAGTATCATAGACACGAAGCAAATATTTATATAAAAAAAGTAACGGTACAAGGATGTAATATTAAAGCATTCTGTCATAAAAAGAAATACATAAATCAATCTTTTTCAAACACGCCATACGTAATGTTAATTAACTGAATATTTTCATTATTTGAAATATGCACTAATACTGTGTGATTAAAATTACAATTACCTGTTCGAAAATATTTCAGAATGAAACATTGGCCGTGGCTGTTTATCGGTTTACGGCTCTTAAAAACGATTCAATGACCCACGAGTTAACACATTTTTAATTTATTGACGATCAAAATAAATGAATTTTCTGCACGAGGCGGAAATGTGGTCATTTTGACATAGTTTCCATCATTTATTTCATTCTGCTTGCCCTTACGAGCTGCATGAACATTAATTCCGATCATTTACACTGTTGGTTATTGGCCACGTTGATAACTTGTTATTTCAAAATGCTACACCCACAAATTTTTGTTGATACCTAATTTATCGCGGCACAGTGTGTTCAGGGATTTATGTTAATCTGGATGACAAAAGAATTACGAAAATGCAGTACTATACTGATATATAGATAAGATGTTATTTGTGATTTAAAATTTATACAATTTTGGGTATTGCATTCTATATGATTGAGGACTGTGTCGTTCAAGGCGTTTGATGTAATAATTTGAAGACATTTGTTAGTTCCAAATAGACATCGTCTCAAGAAGATTCTGTTATTATCACTGGACGAATTTGGCGTTTGTAATTTGAAAATTAGTCTTTATCCAGTATAATGTTATAATACTGGTTACTAATTTGCTAGGAATGTATTTATTTTATAACTGAAACGAGATCAAAAATAGCACCCAATTAAAAAAATAAATATAGGTATGATTGAGTAAGGATTTTTGCACATAATTATTAGAAAACGGCCGCCACCAGCTGATTCGTAAAAAACAATCAACCATAAAACTTGTGTTCAGCGCAAAAATACTTTGCTATAATAAAATCATGATACGAAATTGCGCCAGACGTTAAAGTATTTACTGATGCGATTAACTTAGATACTTTCTAGTATAATTTCAAAAAATTAAGAACTCGATACATGGCCTGGTTATCCAAGGCCAGAACATCATAGAACAAGTTTGTATAACGAAATAACACGCACACTGGTGAATGGAAAGTAGGTAAAAGTTGTAAAACACAGCAATTTAAATAAATGGGTCATCATGCAAAATATTAGGCAATCGAAATTGGGAAATAAATAATTGGGATAACAATTTACATGAATCTGGAATGAACTTTCAGAACTTGTTAGCAATTTTTACCTGCTGAAATGTCCACTCTTCATCTTCGCAGACGAAACAAACTTTATTGGGATGTCGGTTAACATGTTGTCGAAATACATCGGCAACGCTTCTGTTCTTCCTCTCGTGGCCACGTATAGTCCAGAGTACTTTCACATACCGTGAAACTGCACTGAAATAAACAAGAGTTTTCACATTAAAATCATTTGTCAAATGGTACGTGTAATTTATATTATACGAATGCCTCTTGCCTCTTTGAAAGTCTAGCTTACTAATCGTGAGATAAACGTATCCCCGCAAGTAAACAGATTGAAATACCATATGTATTGATAACTGTTTATGTATTTCTTTTTTTCTTAACAAAAATATTGGTACTTTTGATCATTCTTAATGTATTTATTTGTAGCAGAAAATGTAACTTAATAACAGGATGGTAATGAATTATAAAAGGCATGCATATCAATTGAACATCTGAATTATTTCAATTAGGTAGAGGAAGAGCAGCAAGATTGGAATACTGTTCGTAATTGAGAATACTGAAATATTTAAAAAAGTTCTAACATTATTTAACTTGCACCATCGTAAATAATAGGGGCTAATGACTAGTTAAACAGTGACATTTGTATATAAACTGTAATTTTAATTAAATGTCTTATCAATTTAGTTTAATGTTTTAATAATTAATTAAATGTCAGTGTACGAAAGTATAACAGTTTATGATATTTGAAACTGGAATTCCATATATGCTGCGCTTCTTCTACTATCAAAGGCAGGGAAAATGATATACATGTAGAGACACCGGAATGGTTCCAAGGTCTGCATCTGATGGTGATAAAAAAAGGTTCTCCCGAGGTCATATTGAAGGGTTCTTTAAGATCGCCGATATTTTCTCAAGGTCATTCGAAGATAATAGTATTACAAGTTGTTGAACTCGTCTTGATACCGACTACAATATCATACTATAAAAAAATAAATGTTAATCTGCTAAGAAATGCCGACGACTTAAGAAAACAAACATTGGAAGAACTACTTCTTATTACCATCAGATGTTCGCATTGGAATCATTAATTTAAACCCACTGTTTGCTATTTTTCCTGCCTTTAATCGGAACGAAAAACAGTAGCAAATAGCACACCATCGTTTTTAATACAAAGCGTATTACAAAAATCGAATAATTATTTCCTACATAAACAGTATCAGCTACCTAACAAAATGTGTCTATGCCGCAACAATAATCCTTGGCAAGTAAATTTCTTATCCGGAAGAAGAAGTATACATTATATAACAGGCTATCTTCTACATACACAATAAGAAATCCCGCACGTCTTGTTTGAAAATAATTAGAAGTATGAATATATTAAATAATTATTTTAGAACACGGCATTTTTGCCTATCACTCTTTTTCAGTTGCTACGAATGGAAGTTTTACGCTTGAATATCCTTTATGTTAAAATAATCAAGAATAACTGCATTGAGTTTATTGACAATTTTCGAATACGTCACGGCAATCGAATGGCTAGTCAAACCCACTTTGCGCGCATCCTAAGGGAAATTTAAGTACCTAGTTGATTCAATGGATCAGTTAGAGCAACAAGTGAAACCTGTGTGCTACGCAGGTCGTTTTAAATGATTCACAGCTAATCGACACTATATTTTACGCAATTGCATACATGACGTATGTATACATATACTTGCGTACGTAAGAAATTAACTATGTATGCATATGTATAGTAGATAGAGGCAAAAAATTGCTTCCCCAAGTACATATCCCCTCAATACAATGAAATGCTCCAGAATCCAAGGCGTTTGTTATAAAACAAGTTATTTGTTACCGTTTTTTCTTAGCTTCATGAGGATTTATGTTATTTCAAACCAATTATACATGAATTAAGATGACACCTGATTTTGCATAATCCACACGTTCGTTACAAGTATCTAAGTGGTCAATAACTTTTCGCCGGTAGGGAATACCTATTGCTAAAGATTCACTAATTAGGGATGTTCCTGTGTGATTATTCACTTTACCACGACCGTAACGTTTGTATAAAACGATACATACAAAATACACAAATATTGAATCTACAATTGACTATATGTTAATGCGCAAACATTACACGTAACACATGTTTAAGTTATTTCGACAAATGTAAACTGGGTTTAAACGTCGTTTATAATTATTTACATTTGGCTTGTGACTTCTTTTGTAATTATAATATTGTTTTCGTCATTATGCTCAAAGAAGTAATTTACAATTTATTGTATTCAGTAGAATGAAAATTAAAGGAGTAAATTTTTATGATAAGTGGGTCTTTCAAATAAGCTTTTAATTCACTGAAAATTTGCATTTATATATATCAAGAACGATATGCGAATGAAGAAGAAAAATGTATCGACGCCCATCAGAAAAGTTTCGCAGAATAATGTGCTGATATATTATTGGGTTCTCGATCTGCGATATAAATTAGGGACACAACATTTAAACAATAAAACATTTTACGACCATCCTATACAAGTAATGGAAATTTGTAATGACCCCTCAATTATAGAATAAGCTTAACTGCCAGTCGTAATAGCATAGCTCTTTATGATTACTTTTTTTTTCTACAAGACTTTTGTATTACATTTTGGCTGAATTCATAAAAAATTGCATCAATCTTCTTAGTTGAGACAAAGTACCTATATAGAAATAAATTTCTATTGTCTTTAACCAACCGGGAAAAATGTATTGGATTGAGTTATACGTAATTGCCGCTGCAGGTATGTAGTTGGTCAGACATTTTTTCGGGACGGCGAATGACCTGAAGGTCCCTTGTCGTCTCGGCGGTTGCTGCATCTCTAAGGGTAAGAAAGCCTAAAATCAGCAGACAGCGGGTTGTAGACCGATTGCTAATACAAATTTTCGTATAGTTGAAATGGAAATAATCCGACCAGTACCATGAAGAAGATACGTGAGGTTATTGGCGAAGCTGTAGTATCTGAACGTACAGTACGAAATTTGTTTGGAAATATGTAGCGTTTTTTTTGGTCAAAATAGTCTTGCTTCTTGCTTCAGGGATTGATAAGCTACCAAATATATGGGGAAGAGTTATATTTAATAATGATGTATACGTTTGGGACTAAGTACATATGTAGTTCTGTAACTTTCCTAGAAGAATAATAAAGTTGGTGGAAAAAAACGGCAATTACTTATGACCCAACCCAATACAAGGCGGTGAAGAGCAAGCCCATAACTTCGAGTCCCTGTCTATTCTTTTATCCCAGCAACCGCAATATATGTATTTATAATACTTCAATGCCTTTCACATTTTACAACCCTGCCGTGCCTTTACATAAATTATATTTTTCCACTTCTAATTTACCTACAATAACAATCTGCTTAGTAATATTTTTTGGTCTAGCGCAAGAGTTCCGTCGGCTTCTTTATTTTCGTCTTTTCTAATAACGATTTTTATATTGGTAAACGAATTACACTGCCCATCAATTTCCCTTCATTCTGGATAATAACTACAGATTTTCTATTTTAATGATACATTAATTAATTAATAACAAGAGTATTAAGGGCAGTTATTTTCTTACTACTGAAAGGCAACATAGCTGTTGCCCACGCCTAATATATGAAAGCAAATCAAATATAACATTTAATAAAAAAATATAGAATCTCAGATTGTGAAGAAATTTAATACCAATTATCTAAATACCTAAAAGCATAGATCGAGCTAAATAAACAATCATAGAGCGTTAACAATCATTAATATGCGTAGAAAATGTTATATGTATATAAAATTATACTAATTTCAATTCATAAAAATTTGATCATTATTTGGGTATTTTAAATATAGTGTTATATTATATATATAGTGTTATAGTGTTTCTTTCATATTCAATCTAGCATTACTTTGAATAACGTTATATCACGTGCCATTGAACTCCACATGACACACGCTTTCAAGCACGATAAAAAATTCATCGCTTTCCCAAAAAGGTAAGGTCAACCCGATTCGAAATTTCCTATTCGAGAATATCATTTCTTAGAATTTCTTGCAAAAGAGATGCAAGTTTTCCTCACATTTATTCCCACATTTTTCTTTAAGAAACAATGTTCAATATCTATGAGGGAAATATAAATTAATTAAACTATAGAACTTCTACACTAATTGACAAAATCGAAAATGAAGCTGTAAATACATATTTCCAAATAAAAGCATTACTATTCTATTATATTTTACTAATTGAATAAATATAAATACAATTCTTTAATTATGAAATTCTCTGAATTATTCCTCTCGTAGCAACATTTTTGTCTTCTGACTAACAAAAGACACTTTCCTATACAAAAATCATGCAGTTGTGTCTGTTATTAATATTATTTACAATAACACTGTGGATTCACTATAATTTTATATAAGTAGCTATTTATAATATGCCAAAATCGATACATGCATTAGTTATCCTCACGAATTCGATAAGAAAATATCAATTGAACCATCGCATCGGTAGTAATAAATTACGATGTACACTCGCAACAAAAAACCACTAAACCTACCGCAGATGGAAATCCAGGTAATAGAAGCAAGATGCATCTTATCACAAGTGCTCGTAAATAATACCAAACTTATGTAATAATAGAAACCACATCCTACGATACCTCGCAATTTGATTACGATTGCAAATAATGTTTTCTGTCCCTGCACGACGATAGATCTAATCAGAAATTACTTATCAGCGATAATACAAATCGAATTTTATTGACCGATACCGCAGAAAATTGCTAAAAATGATTGTAAGTAATAATGTAAATATTAAGGTAGAGCGGAAGAGTGCCGGCCAGCGCGGCATTTATAACACTGCTTTACTTTAAACCAAGCATTTCGTATGCAGTTTTTAGCATTCAATGTAATTAAATAATTTATAACGATTTGATATTATATCGCTGCCGCGTTTAGCGAAGGCTCGCGAATTAAAACTTGTAAATATACTTTGGATATCAAATACCAATTTTCAGAGTACAGCAAAGCTGTTATTATTATTCATGCTACTTCTCCCATTTTCATTTTAAACGCCTCCTTTTGTCTTTCTTATATAAAAGGACACAACAATACAGCGAAAAAGAATGTTTCATACAGAGTGCAAATGTCAAGCAGAAATCATTATAAAATAGTGAGAAAAAGATTATTACTGTCTGCACTTATCAGTAGCCGAAATTAGATATTTATTTAAAAATAAGTATATACAAAAATCTACGCATTCATCTGTGCAGTATATGAAAGGAGGGCTATTTTCATGCTTACATGCATATGTACCTATACTCTTCTAATTGCTTTATATTTAGACTACGTCTACTATTTATATATAATTTAAAACCCCTTTTTTCCTAGTTACAAATCTAGCAACAATTTGCATAATACCAGCGAAGGTGGCGTTACGTTGATGTACAGACAATTATACGTTTTCAATGAAAAAGTACAATAAGTGAATAAAATACATATAAGAAATAAGCAAATTTTATAATATCTCGATGAATAATTAGACTTTGATCTTGATTATATATTCAACTGACGTTGCAATAAGCGCGTACTTCAAAAGAGCTGAAGGAACTGAAAGAAAGAAATATTATTTTATATGCGAACGTGTTAAACATCTGACAGTATTCTGCAATGATAAGTTGATCGATCGATTGTATTCAATTTTCATGCAGATCAACAGAGAATAATAAAATCGCCGATTTACGATTCACGATATAAAAATACAGTCATCAGTGCTACGTCATAGTTCGAAACGAAAAAACACATTTAGACGTACGCTGGCCAACATTATGAAGTCGACAATATGATAACTACTTCTTATGGGGCAACATAAACAAGTATGCAATGCTTTTACATTTCATTCCATGAACCGAAAAGAATGTGTTGTAGGTTTATGATATTTTACACTCAGGCTGTGTATAATTTATAATAAATAAATAAACAATTATTTGCAAAACATGACAACTTTTTGCAACACGTAAAAAGTTCGTAATACTCCAGTGTATATTCCAAATTGGACTAGAATAAGAATATATTTCTCATAAATCTTTATTTTAAAAATGAAGTAAAAGAAATGCCTCCAATAAATCATTTCTATTTAAAATGTTTTTACCCGAGTAATACAACAGTAGAGACGAATCCATGCACGATAAATGAGGAGGATAAAGGCGGATGCAAAATATCTCGAAAAAGAACAATAGCGTGAGTTGTCTGTACCAATTTTTTCCTCTCAACGATCATGATCACAATTAAATTGTGATCGTTAAATTACGATAAACTAACGATCTTCGAAATTGCTCTACGTACAACACAAGTAACAAATTATGGGTAAATTGAATCTAATATATTATGTTTTATACGTCTAAACCGTAAATAAATAAGAAAATACTTGTCATTTTAAAACATATAAACTTTCAGTAGATTTCATACTACGAGAAACATGAGAACAGATCTCGGTAACCTACATATAAATATTCAACATGGTTGAAATTAACTATCACATGGTTGTATATATGTATAAATATTTGTATGTACGTCATTTTTTCATAACAAAATACAACCTTGACCGAATGTTGAATGTCACCAATGACTCACGCTAGCAAATAATCAAAACAGCAGGAAAATTTCTCATTTTCCGTAAAAACCGAGAATATCTTGGATTATAAATAGAAAACATAAGATGCATTAAAAGAGGGATCCACGTACGGAACGAAATATGCTTGAACTTGTGGGGAAAAAGAAAGCGCATACACTGTGAAATTTTGATTTGTCGCATTTATACAGATCGTTTTCGTTATCAGCGAGTCTTTTCACAATCGTTAACGAGGAATGATATTTTAGTTGATTGCTTGTTCACATGTCGCAAAGTGCATCTATTGTTTCGTACATTAAACGTGGCTTACTTTAATGCACACGCCATTTAAATGGCATTACCGCGCAACAAACATAGCATCTAAACGTACTAGTTAACTAATCAATTTTCTCCGTGACTCTTTCGCAATGCACTTTGACGTTTTTAATTCATTGACTCGACAGAACGTTTATATCTCGCATTCACATACCTCATATACTCCTGATATAAATTACAGAGATATCAGTGAATGAATACTACTGTTTATTTAGCACTGGCTACATGTGAGACGTTTTATTCGTAAATATCACAGTAAATTCAACTGCTTTCCGCAGTCAAGATAAAATATAAAACGACGTTCAATAGAAGTAACAATGGGACAATATTTTAGCGGCGCGCGATTCGAATTGCGAAAGGAAGTGTAACGCTGCTATTTGGCAGTGTTAATAGTTTCGTTATCGTCACAAGATCATTATTTATTATCAACCTATTGTTGGCTACAAACGAGGGATACAGGTTTCAATCACGGTGCACGTTTGCCTTCCCTAGTGATCTATGTATGATGAAAATTGAACAATTATTTTATAAGAGCAATATATAAACATTAGCTCCTGAAGGACGGAAGTATTTGTTCCACGTGTCATTTGTCACACGCATGACCACTCATATCATAGGACAACTCTTCAATGATATATTATAATGAAATTCCACAATGGTGGAAAGAAATGTATATTCATGAAACGTACATTGAAGCTTCGCAAATAAATTCTAAATAGCGATAAGGGAAAAAAAACTCGCATATCGTAGCGTAACTAACATTACTAACACGATGGATATCTACTCCAAACAATTTAAACGCATTTGCTTATTCCAACGCAACGTTTGATCATCTTTAACCTACACTGTTACAAAATTGAATTCAACATTGCTTCAAACGACGCCGCGATAAGTCGAATGTAATCTGCCGTTCCGAACCCGGCGATATCATTGTCAGATTTACGTGCTTCACCGTCATAATCGTCGGCCGAGACCACGGCGGTGAACTGTTACCATCCGCGAAATTCGAAGGAAGCAGAGAGAAACTCGGCTTGCCCGCGGAGAAAATAACAGGTATGTATACTGGAACGATGACACGGTTTCCGGTTTCGCCGATCGGAATTAGAACGTATCGTTCGTATCGCTAGTCGCCAATCTTCATCTCTTCTCCCTCGCTCCTCCGTCGCCGCATAAAGATAAGTCAGAAAAAAAGGAAAGGAAAAAACAAACGTGTGTACTCACAAAACATCCCTGGGCAAAGTTTTTACAGCAACGTAGAACCATCGGAAGCGCCCTCCGGAGACTAAATATGCGACGAGAATCACAACCAAGAGCTGCACGAGGAAAATGGGGCCTGCGTATATGGCGAGCAGAGCCAAACAAGCGACCAAGCTCGCTAACAGAATCATCATGAGCGCTAAGCGTCGAAGTAGACGGCCGACTGCCTTCCACCGGCTGGCTGAGCTCCTTTCCGTGCGCGTCCTCGTCTTCGGCGTTGTCGTCGTCGTTGTGATCGCCTCTGTCCCCGCTCCTGCCCTCACACACGCATAGGTATATACATACACAGTGTTCGTCAAGCGTGTTCCGCCACGATCTTCCATCCGTCCTCTATTCTACGTTCAGCGTACCTATCGGTTCATTGTTCGCTGTTCCGATTTCCACTTCTACCGAGACACTCGACGCATTCGACTTGCTGCTGTTCCTTAGTTTGTCCTCGGGAACGACCCTGCTCTCGGCCGACGTCGACGTCCACGACGAAGACGCCGGCCGTGAACAGTTCGACGATGAGAGGCCTGAGACGTTGGAATGGAGCTCACCTTTTTCTACGTCCTGTAACAACCGTGACGTACCATGTTACCTCGCCTATGCGTTTTTTGTTTGACTTTTTATGTTTGGGGGGACACGCGTATATATGCATATATATGTATGGCTCCGTTCATAAGTTGAACGCGTTGTGTCGGAGATACGGGGGAATGCGAGGAATTTGTGTACGTATTAGAAGTATAGACGAATCTGTTACTCGTATTTAGCAAGTCGAGCAAGTTGAGATGAATGAAATTCTTCTATGGATAGTATCTGTGTGCTGAGATTTTTTTAGAAGTCGTGTTGTTGCCGCACTGTCCCTCTGTAGGCTTTAATTAACACGCGTGGCATTTTGGAGTGCACGTTTCTCTTCGTAGAGTGTTAATTTTAGTCTGTACACCTGAAGGAATTGAACCAATTAATTTTTTCAGACTGTATATGTATTTATACATATGTTTAGTTTAGTGTTTTAGGAACGGATTATCTAATGTACAAATAAATAGTCAATCTAACAAAATGAGGTATTCTAATTTTAAACGTTATTTGGAAAACTAATTGATTCCTTCAGATAATATATTTTGCAGTTACTTTTTACGGGATTACTCGTTTTATTTTGCACAGTCTTTTCATGTTTTCAGCGATGGAAACTGGACGTAAGCATATAGATGATAGAAAATGTCTGTGGTAGATGTTAGTTCTTCTTCTTGTAGAGTATCGTGTAACCTAGAGTCTCGAGTGTTCCTGAACAGTGTATGGGAGGCTGACTTGAACAATCTGGAATAAAGTGGTTATCCAATTGTAAGTTTCAATGATTTACACCAGAAATTCGTTGTGGAACTGTGGAGCCATATTTAGATGAACAGAATAGATTGTAAAAAAGGGCCAGCCTACATTATGTGCTCACTGGCCATTAGTGTTTAAAATGATTCCCATAAATGGCTGATGGATTCCAAACATGCAAACCTATAAAATTTTCTTTATCTGAATTTACATATCTGTTTTTGTTGCCATTTAAATGCTTAAAATTCTTGTTATTTCCCCGAAATTACGGGGTAATAGTTGACACTTCCAGCCAACTGCTCCACATAAATATACTTTTATTAAAATTATGTAAAGAGATCTTTATTAAATATTAAGAATGGAAAACGAAAAAGATGGATAAGTGTACTACTTCCGGAAGTATTCTAAAACAGAGATATGATTAATAGCTTGGCTGATTTTTATAGCTGAGGTATTGCAATATGATTTTGTAAACAACTCGGAATAAGTTTATTCTGAGTTGTTTATTTGTTAATAAAATGTAAGGAATAAGGAAAATAATAAATTTACCGACTGCATTACATTTTCTAAGAACCTTCGTCAATGATAGACGATAAAACCGTTTTAAAATTAGTACGTAGTACTTTACTTTTCTAGCGTAATTTAGTAATACGAGAAGTAAAAAACAGGTGCAAGAAATGAGCACATACTATACATGAATAGAAGGGATACAGAAACAGGTATCACGATATTACCTTGGCCAAGACACTAGGAGAAACGTGTACATTTAAAACGGATAATTCCCATAATAATTGTTTCCAAATAATGCAATTACTTAATAGTTGCACTAATTTTACACGAGCTGCAGGAATGGGTATATTATGTCATAAAATTTCAGTTTCCAATTTACATATTGTGCAATATTGATTGCGCAAGAGATATTAATAATAAATTTTCAATATCTTCATCGTTCTTCTGATACTTTGGTTTGTCTTTGCAAGTTCCTAGAATGTTAATAAATACTGACATTAATTCAAAACATGAGTTGATTAAATTAACATCGAGTTTAATGGATATTTCGTAAATAAAGAAGTTGAGAAAATAATTGCCTCAGCGATACTCTTCTGCTATTTTAATATTCTTACGATCGTACATGATTTCGTGAAGAAATCAATTTAAATATGCATTTTCACAATTAAATTCATTTTTACCATATTATTATTCAATATTTGCATTTTTGGAATAACTAGTGCAAATACGTACTGTTTTCTGCAATATTTCTTTACAAATCTGCTAACGTCTCGGTACTTTCTACTTTCTCTCAAAGTTTCTCTCAAAGTAACTAAAAGTATTACCATCAAAGATACAAAATGACCAAAAAGAATACGCTTCTGTAAATGTTGCAATACACGTTTTGCATACTTAAATCTTAAATCGTCCACATAAGTACACATTTTCAGGACAATGTCTCTTGCGATTTTTTGAAATATGAATATTGCATATCAGTAATAACATAATCTTCTACCTTTCGCATTTTTATATTTCTTGTGCAGTTTTGAAGTTTACTTAATTGCAACATCTACTTATTTATCGTCTATATCTGCAAATTGTCTCTTTGTTCGAACACTTTTGTAAATGTTGTAAATTACAATATAATTGATATTGAAATTAAAATTTGGTATGAAAATATCATTTGCAACCTGCTATCATTTATTATTCTAAATGAAATCAATTTTATACTTTTTACAAAATATACTGTAACTATTAAAATAGAAAGAAGATCCGCATAAATTTTAATCTAATGTTTATACAATATTAATTTTACATATTACAATAAATTTAATTTTATATTGGCATCAATTTTGCATAATGTAAACATTCTGTGAAGGTAATAATTTCGAGTTAAATGGAAATCTTTGTTTCTAATCATAAATATTAGAAACTGATATACTTTTTACAATCTTGCGATATTATTATGTACTGTTAAAAAACAATAACACCATATAAAAGATTTTATTATTTTTCATGTTATACACGCATGTATACAACTGTTTATTCACTAATGTCTTGTTCTATTTAAAATTTAAAATTTCACTGTAGCGGCACACTCGTAAATCGTGACGAAATTTGTCTAACAGCAACGTTACCGATAATCGGTAGGAAAATTTGTCAAGACATTCTAAATTCTTACACATTTTTTAGGCTAACATTCTTATTTAAAGTTCATAATTAATAATTATGTCTAAAGATTTGAAACAATAATATTCTTCATTCAAATTAATTGCAATATATATATATCAGAAGCACAACATAAATAAAAATAAAATTTCGTAAACAATGATTATATATATTACACACATGATATAAAATAAATCAACAATCAGTTTTATGTTTCAAGTTCTTTGCATCTTTTACATATTCAAAACCTATTTTGATCGAGAAAATTTATTTATTATTTTCATCTCTTTTTTACTTTTTTTGTTGCCATTTTTAATCTATCTTTATTCCTCTGCCTGCTGTGATATATAATCGATATAAATAAAATGGCCTTAAAATTATTACTACGACTACAAACGTTTAGAAAGTAAAGACTCTTTACTATTGGTTTATTTTTTATGTTCTAATTCATCAACCACATTTAATCACTATGATATGATATAATTACTTGAAAAGATGTGAATGCCTTTTATAGACATTATATTCTGTTTACATTATAATTTTCAAAAATCATGCATTGTAACCAGTAACTCTTAAATCAGTAACTCACTCCTACATTACCTAAGCTTTTAAAACCTTGCTTTCAATATTAACAAGATTTGCACTCACCCCAAAAAGATACTTATGGCTTTGGTTAACAGTTTGATAGGAGGCTAAGACACATTTTTGCAATACCCTTTTTAGTCGCGTAGTTGATAGAATATCCACTGAACATGTATGAACGTGCTTCCTTAATCAATGAAACTTCACTGTCCTTATTAAGTCACTTACAAATAATCTTTATTTATTGACAGACTTTAAAAAAAGCCGGAAGCCTGACTATTTTGCAATCGCCCTCGCGGTTGGGAAACTTAATCAATAACTCTACGTTAGTGCTACCATGTGGCAAAATACAGAAGCTCCTTAACACTGCACAATGAATATGCATTTAAACCGGAAGTCTATCCCACAGCATAACTTCCTAAAGACTTTCATCCATTCCAATTTATTATTACACATACGTTAATTAAATGATTGTTCATACATAAAATAACAGAGCTACGTAACATTTCCTTTCGCTCGAATTTACTTTTCAGATGAATTTAATGAAATCTAATTAAACCAATATAAACAGAAATTCGAAATTCGTTTAATTCATTTTAGGTTTAATAAATTTATTCAAAAGCGGTTCAACTTCTCATTGATAAGGCTTTCTTTATGCTGACTGTTCTGAAAACTATGCATGTTCTTTTTTTATGTATGATATGACACACAATTTCCGCGCGAATACAAAAGTCCAGAATGAGCATAAAAATATGAAACATTCCATATACCTAATTATATTCATTAATTATCTTTCTGTCAAATAAAAAATTAAAACGTAATATACAGTCACTTTAAATCGATCTCCACAACTACCTTCCAAACTGTTTATTATGTCAGAAAATATTTTGATGGACTGAGAAAATGTTAAATGGAACTTGCACGATTTCAGATGGTGGAGTTCATAATTTGGTAATAGAGTTTTTTGCGGACAAGCATTCAGAGGGTATTTGGAGGGCAACTTTTTTTGTCATTGAAATCATATGTTTTGGAGTCATACAACAGTCGATCCAGCTGCTCATCATCTATAAAAAAACTATTAGGCTATTTATGCCGAAAAACTTATTTTCAGTTTCAATTTAGATAAAGTGTTGAGCCAATAAGATTAGTCCCACAATAGTAATTAATAAAAAGTATATAAAATTACTAATTATGCATTTTCCATATATAATTTACTATTTAAACCTTTGCCATGGCATTTTATAAAAGATCTGTGTCTCAAGCTGATTCTTTTTATCGGTGTATGTAATAGAGTAACGCCGTACTGTCAGTTGATATTGGTATTAACAATTATCGATGTGTGTATTATCAGTAGATTGCGATTTTGTTCATATAACAAATGGACATAAGAATATATGTACATATAACTGTGATTCATTATTATGATATACGCTCTTTTCTGATTTTAATGTAGTTTAGATTAACTTTCTTTAATTTGTATCTTGCTCTAGTTATAACATTGCCTATAATTTTATGTATGATATACCTATATATGAGTTAATATATTTCGAATACCTAATGGTTATTTTGACTTTTTTCTAATACTAATAACACATCATTGCATCCAACATAAACCTTATTTTAAAACACAATATACTTTCGTAAATTGAAAATCAGAATCTTAGTCATTAATAGGACGATCAGGTCATGACCTGTTAAATATTGCATTCAATGGTGATGCATGAGAATGTTGTGCAATGTAGTATTCGCAATTGATTTGTAAATAATTTCCTCGTTTACGGGGATAACAAAAAATTTATGACAAGTAGAAAATTTAACAGTCATATCCATATTCCTAGCAGCGACCTATTTATTCTTGAAAGTAAAGACTTGAACAACTTGGTAGAAATTGGTAGAAGAAAAATAAAATATCTCCTGCACTTAATACGTCCAGATACTTATTCCATCAAAAATATACATAAAGCAGGAATTACTATTTCATGACAACGTGATTTACAATTCCAATTCAAATATCTCGAGTACAAATTCCGTTTTTTCTGTTAATGTAATTTTATATTCATTTAATTATTTATGATTATTAGATATTTAATTAGAATACCCTTCCTTCAGGTTGCATCTGTTTTCGTCAAACTGCCAAAGAAATTGCGGTCACCAAGAAGTTCCATAAGAACAAGGAAGTACAGTAGAACCAGTTAATATGCCCCAGTTACCGCAAAGAAATGCATACCGTTACATGAGAAGATTACACTGATTTTAGTACCAAACATTTATGAAACACTTATAAAAAGTATCTACCGAAATAATTACACCCTAAACAATGCCTAACGGCTTCAATTTACAGTACAAGCACAAAATACAAAAGTATGTTTTACATCTCTGCAAATTACTACGATATATATTTATATATCCCACAGATGGAAAAATACGATGTTTACTTCAGATCTTGATCGTAAATCGATATTAAAGTATATTTTCTTTTGTTACGTATACATATATTAAATAATGATTTGAAATTCAGTGGTATTCGATACTTACAAATTAATATAAACTTGTGACATACATATTTCGAAGCCTTCGACGAACTTGAAAGATAAAAAAGGGCGAGATACGTAACTGTAATTAATTACTATACGTAGTTCTCGTCCAAAACTGATGAGCCTGTATTTACAAAAACTCTCTCGACCTTTTGAAAATAGTTGTTTCGGAAAGAGATACATAAATATAGACACTCGTCAGAATTTCTTGAAACTGCATTGGAGATCTTTATTTCATAAATCATTCACACTTAAACGATGGTTTTTAACTTTTGAAATAAAAGAAAATGACCGTGACTGAAATTGGAAGAACAAAATCGCGGAAGGTGCTGCCAAAAGTTTCTTTTCAGCTGAAAATTAATTGAAAAACAATGCATTGCAGCAACAGGCGTGTTTAATTTTCATAGCACGTTCACCAAACACACGGTCACTTACTTTACAAATGAACTGTTTAAATCGTGTACGTCTTGAACAGTTCAACAAGATTTATATGTCATAGCGGTTACTTTTGTTTCCATCGGTCCTATCAGTCTTGACGTAACAGTCTTATTAATTTCGAATCAGATCATTATTTAATGCTTCCTTGACATGTAACAACATTCGTTTCGGAACTTGCTGCGACACCGCGTCGTCTTGATGAACTTATTTCAGGTAAAACTTTGATCATTAATAACTTAATAAACTGTACTAACTAATAGGTGAATCGAAATGTCCAATGGCCACAGGTATTAACTCAATGTAGAAGTCTATCAGGCACGCACTGTTGCATACTTTCTATTACATCCAACGTAATCGTCCAGAAGTAACACAGTCTACAATACAACCATTTCTTATTCCAGGACATACTTCCGTATTTCTTAGCTTGACTGTGTTAATTCTTTCATTCCCTCTATCTTAAAATTTTGTCGAATTTCTTTAGAAATATTGATAAATAAATATTTTTTTATACTATTTTCCAATGAACATATGATAAATTTTTCTTTAACCAAGCATTTAGCCACGATTATCTTCAGTATTGTACAATAAATGACTGGCCCTTTTTATAGATAGTACAATAACGGACTACCACTACACATAAGGAAACGAAGACTGTTATTTCGATGCATGCATAATATATACTTGTATGAAAAACTTGACCAAGCCATACACATTTTTTTCAAATTATATAACTCTACAATTTGCGGTTTAACGTTGAATAGAAAATGTGCACAAAATAAGATACTGCAAGATTTATATTATTATTATAGTTTAACATCATTAATAATTGATGAATTCTCGGCGTAGAATTGATAATTGTGAAGTTGGTAATTTTATAAAACGTAATGCATTTTGCAATTTTTTGTTTAAAAATACTGTACAACTTTGAAATACAATATGATTGTTTTTCCAGGAGACCAACAGATAAATATAATTATACAAAACACAAATCATCTATTTATAACGTACTATGGTAAAAACTACTTTAAAGAAACATTGAAAAATAATCTATACGAAAATGAAAACTATTTTCGACAATATTCCTAGGGGCAATATTTACCTTCCATGCAATTAACATACTTTCTACAGAATTTAATTTAATGTGGCCTTCATACAAGATATCTACATTAAAAATTATATATAAATATAAAGGTAATATTACTGTAATTAGCAAAATTTCCGTTTTAAAACGAACGAAATAACCTTGGTAGTGTTGATATGCTTTGATGCGAAAGAAAAATAAGATTAACATGTGGCGGAAAATAAAAAACCTATGTAGTATACGCATTTTATCAGGAGATACTTTCCATCACGTGTCGACCAGACCATACAAACAAAAATGCATTGTATAAAATTATTTAAAAAATGTACATGCAAGTTTTGTTTCATCTCGCATTTTATAAACGTTACAAAATAAGTGCGACAATTTATACATTGTATAATTTCTATAAATTGCGTATACATAGCAAATAATTATAATATTTTATTTAATAAATGTCTAATACCACAGTCGTAGAACAAAACTATCTTTTACATCGACATTTGAATTTATTGTAATCTCGATTTTGTAACCGTATTTTAAACAATACTCAGCTTAATATTCGATTACTAAAGTAATGCAAAGAGGTCTTTTGGTATGTAATACAAATACATATATCTATTTATACACTTTGACGTTTAAAATACGAAACGCAGAAATATATCTGTTTACTAAGCGTAAATAATAAATGATTAATCAAAAATCTCGTTTAAGAGCTATATGGATAGCTATATTTATGAATTCCATAAACGGGTTAGTTTTACTCAATCTGTCATACGAAAGGAAATGGGGAGATTATCACAGTTACCTATGTGAAAGATGTCTGGCGCAACTGGCAAGAGAACTGTGGTAACTGACTTAACATTTTTATTCAACTACATAATTTAAAAAGTTTACCTAATTTTCCTCAATTTCTTTATATCGATGTTACTAAAATATCGTGCACGGTAAGATTTGTATTATCAAAACAATAAATAAAAATACAATACTGCTTTTTCCGTGTAAAAACCGTAGGATAGGCATTTCTACTCCGTCTGTGTAGAAATAGCAATTCTCTTTTTTGTTGTCTCTAGTATTGGTTTTAAATGATTAACTTTATACATTCCAGATTGTGTCATGAAGAAGAAAATACACTAAGCTGTCTATATAAAAGCAAAATTTCAATAGGGCTGACAAAGTAGCCTGGTTCTTGAGCTGATTTTCTTAAATTATCGGCATTCTCCTACTCTCTACTACTATTTGAAACAAAATATGCGCAAATGAACAGCTTATCGTTTAATGTTGCAAAGTCAATTTTCACCAAAACTGCTCATAAAAAAAATGTAGCACTTACAAACGTTGTCGTGGTCGTGTTACATGGAAATTAAGGTTTACAGGAGTATATAAGTATGTGTATGATGGGGAAAGGCAAACCGGCCACCGTTCTCCAACCGTAGGAATTTACTATTCGAGAATGCATAATTTACAAATGGAATGACGGAAATGACACGCTAATATACTTTGCTGGATCCATCTACTGAAATTTCAAATTTCCTTCGGTCAGCTACAGAAATAACTTGTATAAATGGTGCTGATGTGAAGTATTATTGCAACGCAGATTTCATCAAATACCACAATAAGAAAAAGTTAATGATACATTACTTTTTACGATAATGGAATGTATCTTGCAGAACGTATATATTAAGTCTTGCGTATGACGTCTATATTGCGTACCCATATGCGATTATGTCTCCGATAGATGATGTATAATAGTTAATGTATGCACATTGTGTCGATAAAATTCACATTTAAAATATAAAAATCAACACTAAGCTCTTCTTTCAATTTTCTTAGCATATCGTTCTCATACATTTATACGTTTACCCGTATTATTCTTTATCTTATAAGCAACTCATATTAATTAACGATGAAACACACTTGCTAACCGATTCATGTGTGCACGATGGATGCAGATTTTAGTAATCACTACGAATCTTAAATCTGCATTAAACACCTGATTACTATCGTGCACGGATCTATGTGGAAGGAACGCATCCGCAACCACATTTTTGAGACGTGTAACCCATTTTTACAAGAAGTACACCAAGCAGGCATGATGCAACGTCAAGTTCGATCTTCCCCTCACAAATCTTACACAGATAATATCGTTCGAAATCTCACCGAATGTTACTTCACGATTCATCGTAATTCCATTAAAACGAACGAACACCCTGCGTTCACGCCGCGTCAAAAGCCGTTCCAATACTTACACGATCCTTCTCGCAAATTACATTGGCCCCGTTTCCCACATTGCCGGCCGATATTTTCGAAATCGTAGCTGACATGATCGACCTATCTTCCGTTGTTCGCGATCGGGATGTCACTGACCATTAAATCGAACGCGCACATGCAATGATCGATCGTCGTTGCTGATCGCGAAAGATAATCGACGTAACTCCGTCCTAAGTACACCCAGCGATGACAGAGAATTTCACTTTTACCGATCACGCGCACGACCGTTTGCAGAAGAACCCTGCGGAAAATCGGCGAACGTTACTGCAAAATCAATCCTTCCCGTGCACCAAGTGCGTGACACTTTTCGGAAATATGTTCAGGTACAACAAAGTAGATGCGGTTTTTCTCCAGCGTCGCGTAACGCGAACTGTGCGGCGCTGTTTATTCCGAGGGAAGAGATTCGTATGCTCGCGGGCAGGCAACCGCAATCGATCGCAACCGGGTCGTTCGAGACCGAACAAAAAAAACCAGTCGAACGAAGAAAAACCGGTGAGTACCGCTCGAAACGTGGAAATAAGGATCCACGTGTGTGCACCGGCTACAAAGTGATGTGTTAGTTTGGCCGCGTACTAAAGCGGAATACCTACTGGCGTTGAGCTTGCTAGGCCGATCATGCAAGCCGATCTCCCTCCATCGTTTCACAATCGACCATACAGATACCGGTGCCGAAAGGTACATCTTTTTCATCTGGTATTTTACCTTACCGGATCCCGTGTCTTCCAAGGAAAACAAACGTACGCTTCCTGTAATGGTGAAAAAAGGACACGCAGAAAAGAATTGCTCGTGAATTGCATAAATTCAACAGTTTAATCGGCATACGCGATCGTTTCTCGAAAATGAGGCAACAAATTAATGGGTCCCGTAAACGACACAGTTCGAAGGAGTTAGAAAGTTTCTTTAGTTGAAATTGGAAATATATAAAACGACGTGATTTTGTATGATAAAGGTTGTTGGTCGAGGCTGAATTAATAATTAACTGTCCGTCGAATAAAAGGAAATAATCAACGCAAACGATACGTACAGGGTGAGGCATAACTCGGTTGCTATTGGGGATGGAAAAAAAATGTGTGGGACGTAATTTGCTTGGTTTCGAGGGTGGTATAATAGCGAGCATATGAAGGTCAAATATTTTCCATCGCAGTTGATGTTCAATGATATTGAATTACCTTGAGTCGTAGATCACAGTGCGTGTCTTAAAACGTCCTATTAGATAGTACACGGACAAATATGTCATTGCATTTTGAAAAACGGAGTTGACCTTCATATGTCACCAATAGCAACCGAGTTATTCAGATGGCCTGTTTTAAAAGCCCCACACTGTATGTACATGTATATAATGGACGTCTGAATAGACATTTGCGGTTTACCATTGTACATTTTCATATTACATTTGGGATTAAGAATTCATAGTATTTGAGTATGTATCGAACGTTCCACAAATTTGCGTACTTAAGCCGATAAAATAGAAGGAGTGAAGTTGCTCCGAAACAAAGGTCAGCATACGAAAGTACGGAAAAAAAGGATAAAATTAGTTGCGAATTTTTTGCCACTGGATTCGAATTTAATTTAAAATCTGTTTGAATTTTAATCAGTAGGTGGGAATTACAAATACCATAATTTCTAATACAGACTGTAATTCGGAATTAACAAAATATTTTGCAACTAATTGGAGATACATGCACAGGATGAACCACATCTCGAACAGGTTCTAAAGTGTGCATCTTATAAAAAAAAGCTTTAACATTACATGTATGCCGCAGGACAATAACATATATATATGTATGTTTTCTAAATATCAAGCTGACCTTGAATCTTTTAAATGGAATACTTCTTTGAATTTGGAGAGGCAGACCAAATATCCTATATTATTAACACTAATCATTAGTCAAATATTAACGGGTACATTATTCATAATCTCCTACTTATACCTGACAATTAGTTACCATTAAGGTTTGCACTATTAATTAACGATAACCCCTAAAATTTAGTTTTACTTTATAAAAAATATTGGCGTGGTCCCAGTAATTCAATTTTCCGTGTCGTCCACTGCTGTTGATAATTTACGATAAACTTCGTTTTCTATTGTATCCCGTCGAAAATAATTTAATAACATAAAATCTAGAGCTATGGCTATAAAAATTATTTACCACAATCTTGGAACGATTGTTGGCCTTCACTTCAAACAGTTACAGTGCAAGATGTTCAGGATGGCCACCATATATTGATATCTTGAGTATTTGATACAACACCTTTTAGTAAAGCAGTGGATGTCTGCTCTTAAAAAGTTTGAATATTTTTGGACAGTCATATGTCCATTAATGAAGTGGATCTGTATACAACTGATGTGTTTTTTATTTTAAAAAAAAAGCATTGCCGTTAATGTTATGTTTGTCACGATTACTCTTTGTTATCTTTTTATGAGCACGTTCAGGACAAACATCTGTACCTTAAGAACGTGTTAATAAATTGCAATATTATTCGCAAAAATAAATAAAGTAAAACTGATTAGTGTGGCACTAATTAACACATTTCAAAAAAAGTCTTTAATGAACAGGTTGCACAGACTTATAGTAAATAAAATAGATTTTAGGTCAAATTGACCCAATATCATATACTTGCAGGTAATAGAACATATATATTATTATAAAAATATTGCTCTAATATCTTCCAGGTGTATTAAATTTCCTAGAACAGAATTCGAAGACAATATACTTTTGACTTCGTATACAATAGTTCAGATGGTATCCACGTTAACAAATGAGAAAAGTGTATTCTTGACCCAATTTACCATATAAAAATTAAACACTTGCTGTAGGTGAGGTCAACTGTGAAGCTGCGAACAAAGATTGTCAGATACCACGCTAATTACCAGGTTTAAGAGATTTTAGTAGACACTTATAGATATTTTATCCAGTCTTCAAATTTTGACACAATAAATAAGTATTCAACGTTAAACATTTGAAATATATGTATATATTTTGGTAGTTATCCTAGGTCCTCGATGTTCGAATGATGTGAAGCATTCTATACATATGTACAAATGTATAGGTATACGTATATGTTTGTATATTTGAAGTCTTATTGTTAGATCTGCCCTGCTTTCTCCTAGAATTATTTCCGGTATGTAAGTGTGTATAACTTGGAGAGGCGTTAATAGTTAGGCTTTAATGAAAGAAAAAGAGGAAATTTAATCTTGTAAGGTCATTCTATATATTTTACCATACTGAAACGACCGTTTTATCGTTGCATTGCGATACAACAAAACAAATAATTGTGAGCAAATTATAAAAATGTCACCAATGTAAATGCTTAAGCATTATTACAATTTAATTTAGCAAACGTAATTAATACTATTGAGACATAATGTAAAATTTGAATTGACAAATACTAAGTGTAAAAACAAAACAAGAATGACAGAGTTTTATAAAATTATAATATGTATCTCCAAAGATTATTGGGATTTTTCCGACTATACTCAAAAATTATTTCAATCACATTTATCATGTTAATATGTTACATCTACAGTTGTTTATATAGATTAAATAAACATTGATAAAAATAAATATGTGCTATATTGACACAATTATAGCTAATGAAAGGTACCTACCAATATTTTCATTGATGATCTTTTCTTCGCTGCAACTTAAACAAAGCAAAAAATGCAACATATATTCGTAGCACTGATACATTTATTCTGATCAGAAATAAGGATTTCAAATATTCCCGCACTTACGCAACTGCATAAGAGAAAAATATATGACACATATACGCTCCCCTAGTAAGAGTTTTTTATCGAAGGTGACACTGTGATTTGAAGCTTATAATTTGCGTAATAAGATTGCAATTGCATGTAACATTTTTGAATCAGTTTAATGAAATGTTTCATGATAATTAATCATCGGACAGTTAACCATCAATAGTTACTTTTAGTGTTTTTAAATAACCTTATACGCAGTGTAAACATATCAGGTGCCGTCGAAGCATAAAAAAATTGTCAAAATCGAATGATTCTATTTACAGTGCGTATTTAAACCAAACATTCGTGTAAATCTTTGATAACGAATATCAGCCAAATATAACATCTGCTTTTTCTCTCGTGAAGGGAAATATTGTTCGTGCATCGAATATTGTGCAGAAACGATAGGGGCTCAAAAGAAAATGTTTAAGTTTTTGGTATATTTTAACAAATGTCTTACACATATTACTATTATTATTATATGAAACTGTTTGAATTATTATTTTTCTTCCTTAGATAACCCTGGGAATTGGAATTTATGCAGGCATATATATAAGTCAACATTATGAGGTACATTTTGAATGCTGGTCATTTCTTAATATAGGATATTAAAAGTCCAATTATACACATCTGTGCATAGTTCTAGATGTGACAGATTATATATTGTCATTTTTGGCTTGGTCGTTCCTTTGTCTTAATTGATAGCCTCCGATATTATCCAGTTTGCGAGGGAGCTACAGCTGTTGTTTAACATGTTTTTAAATGCATTGCTTCAACAACAATAATAAAAATTTGTAAACTAAAAATTAAATAGACTTGAATTTCAACTTATTTCAGGTACCTCGCGTAGATGAACCTACTAAAATGATAGAAAGAATAAAGGAGTTTGCAGAAGAGTATAAAAAGAAATAATTGTAAATAATAATTTATGAGAAAATATGATTGTTGTATGTAAGTCGATATAAGCATGCGATACATAGCCTTTTTTTTTATTTGACTTCAATAAAACATTTTCTGTAATGTACGAATGTTTGTATAATTTATATTATGCATACCTACAATTACAATAATTATTTACTTTAAATGTACATGTGATACTGCAATTTAATTACATCTTGCGTCAGATGTATATAAATCCGCCGCCAGAATATTCTAGTCGCGCTTGTGGTTCTACAAATGCTAGCCAGTCAGACGCATGTGTCGGAAGTAGTCCCATCGATTGACATTTATACAATGCCAATGCAATATTAACCAGCTGTCCCAAGAAGTATACAAATTTTTGTCCAAAGGCATGTGTTCCTTCTATTACCTTAAATGCTAAAAGAATGAGTTCTTTAAATATTGTTGTTAAATACTTACACGTTAGCTTCCATTTAAATTTATAAACTTATAATTGTAAAACTTTAAGTATTGCGCAACAACATAAATTGTCCGTAGACTTTTGTTTTTGCATCTTGAATATGCAACTAACATAATGCCTGATGAATTTCTTGTTTCATTCAAGACGCCATAAGAAAAAATGGACATTTCAATACAATAGATTTTGCCACAATACATCAAATTAATATTTTTGAAAAAATGAAAGTCTTCATTGCTTTATACTATATATTATCTTTTACAATAGCGCCATATTAGTAGCAGTATCAAAAAATTATATAGGTAATGATTTCAGCACTGTTGGTCAACGGTGACTAACATGGCAGTCACTGTGTTAAATATAATACAAAGGAAATAAAAAATACCATGAATAGCTTATTTTTAATAAGATTCAAAACTATATGATTCTCTAAATAAATGTGCTCTAAATAATATCATATACTTACTTTGTTGAAGTGTAAATAATGCTTTCACCGGTCTGATAATTAACATGCCAACCATCATGATAGGAAATATTGATATAGAATTACCCGCCATATACATTATAAACAAATTCATTGGGACTTGTTTCAGCGGACCTATGGCTAAGTCCCATGATTTCTTAATTATTAAGTGATTGGGATCAGAGTCTCTAATTGAATCTGCTGCATTAAATAATGCAACAGCTGAAGTATATCCCGGCGGAGATGGAATATCCGTATTCTTCTCTTGCTTACTCCTAAAGGAAAAGATATTTCGAATTACATCGAATATATAGAATGGCAAATAAGATAATGTAACATAACCTCTACAGTATAGCTTCGGAGAAACTATTAAAGAACAATAACTTGTCAATTTATTGGAATTTAATTTCCACAACGTTTACCAATTAAAAAGAAAGTAACGAAGGCATATGTTAAAAAACAAAGCTTTAGAATTTATTGAGTACAAAATATTATACTTTGAAAGTGCAATTTAAACAAAGAAATTACTAACTTGTGAGCAAAATCCAGAGCCCATTTAAATCGCTTAGTATTTTGCTTGAATGCTGCCATTATTATAACATTCGATTTATACTTAATATATTATTATCGTAATCTGCCTTATATGTTGTTGCTGTAACAGTATATACATATACGTACACTCGCTACGTTGCAACTATCCATATAATCACGGTATGCATGTATTCATTTGATATGAAACAAGGTGTACAGTTAGGAGAACCAATGGAGTGTGGCAGATATTTGAACCACTCATTGCCAAATCAGTTAACTCCACAAAACCAAAAAATATGGAAATTTATTTTTTAAATATAGGAAGTTGAGCGTCAATCAAGCGTATTAGCAATAAAATGTAAAAAGCTTCAAAAAGTGGAGTTATCCTATTTGGCTAATTTGGTTGCTCATTTAATACAAGTTTAAGGGTTAAGCTGACAGAGTCAGCCTGCGAACCGCACGAGAAACATCAATCGCACAAACACGGACATTAAACGTGCCTGATCGCGCGCTCAGCGGGCGCTCTCATTGGCCAGTGCTTTTTGTTAATAACTCAAAAACGAAGCTGCAAACAACATTGCTGCCAATAGGAAAGTTGTTCAGAATCACCCTTGCTTCCCCACAATTCCGGAAAGCACCATACTTACAGAATACCCTGTATGGGCGCAGACTATTTCGTTTCTGTCTCCAATTTGAGAACAGGTTATGTCAGCAGGATTTGTTCGGTTTCTGCTGCCAAACTGCTATAATAGCTGAATTTAACACATCCTGTATCAAATCTGTAGCCATTGTGTTTACAAAACCTGCTAACAAGAATTCGACAGAATCTGCTACAGCGGGATTGGCTGTCTGGGCACGCGCCATATTATAAACACCTCTTTGAATTATGAAAAATGAACTTTTATTTATAAAACAATAAAATGAGTAGTGGGAACTTTAATATTTTGTTAATGTACAAGTTTTTACGACATGTTTGGTTAATAGGACACATCAGCGTTTTTGCAGTCGATCATATTCTATTTCAAGTTTCATTTAAATAGATAATAATATTATCTATTTAGAATTTTATATAGAGATGGACAAATATTGTACAAATGCAAAAACTAAAGCTTTTGATAATATTACTGAAAACAGAGATCATAACAAGAAATTCGTAAGTATGCATTTTGTTAGCAAATAAGTATATAAATTGTTGCAACAATACCTATATGTTGATAATTTGAAAGCAAGAAATCTAACATCAGTCATTTTGACGGGCTTGGTAGTGTAGTTTTAATAGATTTTAATATTTGTTATCCACTCATGTTTCTCTTTTAATAAATTTATAATTGTTCACTTATAGGAAAATTATAATGCCTCAAAATCCCAGATTAGGGAATGTTTTAAGGAATATTCCTTAGAAGAAAAAGTTAGTGTTTTGAAGAATATACTTGTACACAATCATAAACATGTGCAGATGCAGTTATCAGAAAAGCAAAATATATGCAAAGTTCAAAAAGGGATTGGTGTAAGAATCAGAATAAATTATAACCAATAGTTCGAAATACATTTTAAGAGATTACTTCAACGTATAATTTTTCACTAGAACGTTATGATTAAGTAATAATGAAAGTAGCAAAATTATTATAGATATGAAACTATAGGACCTGAAAGCAAATAATATTTTTATTTTGTAATAAATGTAGGTAAAAGAATGCTTGCAGGCAGTTAACGAAACACCATTTCAAACAATAATCTCGGAATTAAGAAATACTGTAATGAATAGTTATTGGAATAAAGAAGTTGGTAAAACACGTTATCAAATTTCAAATCTTCCAGTGGGCATGGATCCACTAACAGTAACATTTGGGAAAAAATGTGTATCTGGTACAAAACAGTAATCGTTACACAATATATTTCTTGTAGCATATCTACAATTGATATACATAAGGTATCTTCTCTATTAATTAGGAGTAAATATGACTGAGATTTTTCAAACAAAAATGGAGGATATTGATGATTTAGGCAGAAATGTTCATGAGATGTATAAGAAGAGTCATAACAGTTATTTACCTGGCGAAAGAATCAACAGAAAGTATGAAATGATAAAATAGATAAATAATTTTTTACGCTTTCTGTAAATGTAATGCAGAAATCTACATTTTCAGTTATAAAAAACCATTCGATCAAAATTTGAACTTTGGAAAATCGTTGAACATTGATGATCGGGGTACAGGAGTAAAAAATCGTTTGACATGGTTTAATACAGATACTAACACAGTAGTGAATTCTAACTTAGCAGACTTCATAGAGCGTACACATTCCTGTGTCGGAGAAGTAAAGTAATGATTGACATTGCTAAATTTACTGGAATGAAGCTATTTAATTAAATAATTATTGACAACTTTTTATAATTTCGTGTGTATAAAGATAAAGCAGAAACTGCAAAGTTAATTAAGTTTCGCAAAGATATATGTACAAATTGTTACTAGAAATATTGTTCTTATCTTTCTGATATTATTATTTTAGTCATGGATTTTCTTTAGTAATTGTAATTGTATTATTAAATTATTTGAAAAAGTTGCATATCAGAATGAAATTGAAACATATTGTGACACGTTTCTGCTTAAGAAATAGACATTTCATATGCTATTATACTTTGTGCACTTTTAATTATTGGTAATACTTTAATAGCATATTTTGTAATAAGTGCATATGTTTGCAGAAATTTAAAAAATGCAACTTTGTACACGAATATGAGACATGGTAAACTGGCTGAAAAAAGGGAAGCAATAGACAGTTTAAGCATTTTAAGTGATTGTCCCATTAACAACGATGTAATAACACAACAAAAGTACTTGGAATATATAAACAGTTTACGTCAGGCATTTAAGAAACGTGACCAAAAAATATCATTCTCAGATATACTTGAAGACTTGTTATCCTTTGATAAAGTATTATGTTATCTCTTTTGTTATCTCTTTTGTTTCACTGCACGATGTACAGTATTCTGCATATGTAGCATTTTACACTTCTTGATACGAGTAACAAATTTCATACATTCTTAGGATTACACAGGCATATTATCGGAGGAAAAAGTTTTCTCTATCTTAGGTAAACATAAGGTACATATAAATAAATCTATTTTGACACCATTGTTGGACCTACTACAAGTACGCCAAGAACAAAATCTGAAATATACAGAGCTGTTGAATCTTTTAAACTGGAGATATGATTTTCCAACGCTACCAAAAATAGAGAGTAATATATTCTCTACATTTGAAAACATTTTTTTTGTGTGTGCAACAGTGCTAAATTTTTATATTACATATATATCGGTACCATGTATGTTAGAAAAATGTACTATAGATTATCAATGCAAGATATTTTTACAGAGATACCCCTGAACTGTCAACATTATAGTACCACGTATGGTACAATGTTAGCGGCTATAAACCAAGTAGACCTCACAAGTTAGTACAATTTTTATATAATTTACGCGTTATATGACACAAGCAAATTTGTTTATTTTTAATAATATTACTAATATATTACACAAAATATCTTACTGATACAGTTGGAAATATACATACATTCAATATGTTAAGAGACAATTCTTTTCCTAAAAGCTATGTGTATTTCTATGAATTATTCATTTATTAATATGCATCTACTTACCAATAATATAGACAGCAAACTGATTGAATAATTCGTTTCTACGAAAATTATAGAATCTACATAATTTGATTTCTGAAAAAAATAAATACATTTTTATTATTTTTTGTAGCCTCATTTTAACAACCACATGGTGTTACTCTTTCGAAATAGAAAGAAATAATATTACAGTACATACTACAATCTTATTACATTATTTAAATTAAATTAACAGCATATTAGCTTTCCTTATTAAACGTATTATCATTACCTCTATGAAAGTTTACTGTTTCTGTAGCTATACCCACAGCAGGGCTTTCATACAAAGATTTGGATAAAATGACTGCTTATAGTCTTATATTTCCAAATATTTTCACAAGATATGGTCTTAGTCCTTCAGATCTCTCGAAAGTAAGTTAAATAGTATTACATAATATACATTATATTTGTGAAAATAAACTTATACAATGCGAGGAAAAATAATAATCGCATATTATATTTCCTAATAATTATTAATAGCCACGGAATAAGGAAGAAATAAAAAACATTTTTGAAGCTATTGGAATTCAGTTTCCTAATAATAGTTTTGAATTTCTTTGGAATGAGGGACTAAAAAAAGGTGGCACCAACAATGTATCTGTTGAAACTTTTAGCAACTTGCTTGATGAGTATGATAATTTGATTAATAAGAAAACTAATTAATTTCTCATAAGACCTAAATCTATGAAAATTCTAATAAGTATGCAGAATATTTTTCTACGGTTTCATATGGCATATGTGGTTCTTCAAATTCCATTAAGAAATTAACTTCCAATGTCCTTTGAAGAAATGTAGCAAAATTAAAAACATTATGAGAGTTTAGGTTTTACGATATAAAATTTATTGTAACTATATTCGGTAGTATAAACAATTTATTTTCTTTCCACACACTTTGCAACATTTTTATAAAGTACTATGTTATTTAATAAAACATGTAGCATTTGTGTAAAAGAACTTACATTAAAGTTAATTATATACATATAAAAGAGATCTGCATTGGACCTTAGTTTTCTGGTTTTATAAACTTTGCTCTCTTTGTCGATGATTGGAAACGGTTATTATTATGCTTTCCTATCGACCTTTCACGTTTATGATCAGTTTTTATCATTTTCCTATAACTTTTCCAATGCTTTACCATTTCTTCGTCAGAAATCTCTGTTTCCTTTTTTATTGCTTTTTCAGCACTTTCGTTATGCTGCTCTGCTTCCATCAATTTTTCTATTTCTGGGTTCATTCCTTGGTAACTTACCCTCCCATCGATTAACTTCTCGCAGAATGTATAACTTGGTTCAATGATAAACCTTTCTCTTAAATAAGAACATAAACAAATAATTTTAATATTTTATGTTATTTTTGTTTATGTAATTTACTTAACAAACTTTTTTATCTTTAGTTCTCAATTAAATTATTTAAAAATTTTCATTCCACTAAAATATTATTAGTTAATAATTAAGTAAAAAAAAAAAATCTTATATGCAATGCGTTGAAACAGACTTAAAAACAATAATTGTATATACTCTGTGAGATTCAAAACAAAAAGAAACTTACGATTCTCTTTTCATACGCTTCGTTAATTCATTTCCAAAATATTCTTCACCTTCTTCTTGAAACTGTTGTTTTTCCACTTTCTCTTTAGTCCGTTTCATAAACTGTTGGCACAAATTAATGAAGATAATAATGTGAATAATTTATTTTCTACAGAATATAAAGTTTTATATAATATTCTAAACGAATTACGAAGTGCTATTATAACCTCTGTAACTTACTTTCATTTCTAAAATGCTTTTTGACAACTTTGTTCTGTTCGAACTCATTTTTGCGTCTTAAAATAAATCTGCCTAGGTGTAATTGTTTGTCGCCCTTATGGTTTTAACGAAATTCAAATAAAGGGTAGCTGTCAATGTTGTGTTATGTCAACTTCGATAGAGCACGTGCCTAATATGTGTGTAGTGTATAGGTATTATCTTACTTTTCAAAATGAAAACCTTTTTTATATAATAGAATTATGGTTCACAAGTAAATTCGATTTGCACGAAATCTGCAACTGATAATTTGATGTAATCGTAATATAAGTATAAACGCTTTAAGTAATACTATAAAACTTTTTCTATACAGTACATATCACATTACGTTAATACGTTCTCTACCGCAGCTTAAACAATTTCAGTTGTTTCGAGGAAAATCCAAAGCGTTAATTTTTGGGGGTGATAATGAATATTTAACAGCCAATTTTAATCGCGATTCCAAACTTAGAATCGGGAAGCAAGCCTGATAGAAATTCATTTTTGCTTTACGAAAATTAGAAATAAATCTTTATTTTGCTACTTTCTTGGTAACTTCTTGCTTGAAGTTTTCTTTACAACATATTAGTTTAATCGTAATAATTCAAAAGAACTTTTTATATTAAAAATGTTCAAACACTACTTTTTTAATATGTAGCGATATAAAAATGAAAACCAATTCTAATTTTTTAAACTTTACGCGACAAGATAATATCCTGAAACACTACATCTGTTCTCTGTACATGTAGCGCAACTCAAAGATTTCAGTTAGCTAGTATATATTTATGAACTTACTGGTGTGGAAAAAATTGTTACCTTTTTTCGATCCACATTGCTTATTGACAATACAGAAGTAATACACAATATTAACTAAAATATTAGAACAAGGTAAATAATAAATAACTTTATTATACCTCGATCGCACAGAGTTATGTAATATTAAGTTAAATTGAGTTCATATGATTTTTATTTACAGATATTAAAACTTGCAATAATTTTTATATTATATTTAAATTACGAAATATCCATTGACTACTAAATTTGACAGTTTATTCCTTTTCTTTCTGCGACTTCGTTGTAGATGGCTTTTCCTAAAATGAAACAAAAGAATTATATTTTTCTATAACGGATGATAATAGCTTATTAGTATTTAGTAATGCTTATATTACAATTAAAAAAAAAAGAGATACATAGGCGGAATACGTGTAAAAATAAGGCGGGGTCAAATCGTGGAATATACCTATGTGATTATGTCTATTTAATTAGAGCTTTCGAATTCTTTAAATTTTGTAGGAGAGGATTCCTTAGGGATTACTGGTTCTAAGGACTTTGGTCCTTCATTAACAGGTTGACAAATAATATCATCGTAAGGTTTCCCAAGAACTGTGAACAAAATTTCTGTCCAAAAATCTGGTTCAAAGGGTAAAAGATGTAGTTTCTTATTCGGAAGAGGGAAGGGAATATTTGAATGAATTCTCCCGTAGTAAAAAATTGGAAAAAATGTGGATGCAAAGTTCAAGTATTTTGTTGCCTAAAGTATTATGTAAAATGGCAAACTATATTAACATTATCACAAGATACAGGAGGAGGAATGATGCAATAAAATGATCTCGATGTTGCATCCTACCTCCATTGTTTCTGTTGTAGTATTCGTTGTTTTCGTTTCGAAAGGTCGAGTTAGCATACGAAAATATTCTGACTCAACCACGTTTTTCAGTAATGGAAAATCATTTAATGAAATTTCCTTTTTGTCGCCCCCTGGCTTCACTGAAATTTTTAATGCAAAATATTGAAATATTTTATTCTATCCACAATTTCATTTAATAATTTATGCTTTAAGTTAAAAAATAAATCATAGTGCGTTTACAATATCCTTGATTCTAATTTCCTATGGTATTTCCATGAATTAAATTTACTAACAATTTCATTCCATCAAAGTAAATTTTGCCTTATGCAAAAAGTAATGAAACCCAATTCAATACAGGACAGACAAATTTGTCTGTAGTAAAGTTTATATTGCTTGCCATTCATATTATAACGTGAATGTGAAATCAAATTCTTCAAATGCCTTTCAAATATATTTACAAATATTTAGCACGAACAGTTTGAAACAGTAATGAAAATGCATACCACCATAAACGAAATTGTAACTAATATTTCCGTAGTGCTCCACAGTGTTAAGTGCCTGTTTTGTTTCCTTGGGGAAACAAATGCATCCCATAATACTAGCACCTGTTGTTGTATAAAGTAATCGTTTGAGCATGCCTCCTCTAAGACCTAATATTAATCCTGATAGACCACCGATACCAACGGCTCCTATTCGTGGCATAAGATTAACTTCATCCTGAAGGTAATCGACTACAACTAAACAAATATACTAATTATTATCAAAGTACAGCTCTTTTTATGATCCTGATTAAATACATATTGGGATATTATAGAAGCAAAAGTATGTATGTGAAAGTATAGTCAGGGAACCGGCATGTTGCACAGTTCATGAGCAAATTATATTTGTTCTTTTGATCATACATGTACAATAATGTCTCTCTATTTGACAATTGTGTGACTACTCTCTAGTTAGCAATTTTTATACCCCAAGCAGAAAGTTCTTCTCACAAAACTGTTCAACAACGTACTTGAATGAATTGACTTGATGATTCCAGATTCCGTTTGAATGAAGCCACTGTTCGTTGCCATTTGGGCACAGTGTCTAGAAAACGCATGTTCGTTTTCATGATAATAAATCTTGTACCCACTTTACAGTTGGCACTCGGAGGTCCCCGAGGTACTGCCAAGTAGAGAGATCTTACTGTACAATGTAACAAATATGTATATGAATGGATATTTTCTATTACATGTATAATACATACATTTAAGATTTTCAAAAGTATTTGAAACATCCTGTGAAACCCTGTCCAATGCACTCTTTACTTGACCCACTGTTTGACGTACTTTCCTAATGTTTTCTTCCACAATAGAAGGATATTCTATGCTACACGAAATCATAATCATTCCTATTATATTATAAACTGTTTACAATGTAATTCATTATTGTGTTTCTTTACAAAAAATATTGCAAGAGTTCCAGCTTAAATACACAATCTCCTTATTGAACACGCTTAATAAATAAGGATAAAAATACATTTTTCAATATGAAATTACTTGCGCTTTACCATGGCATCTGCTTAGAATACCCATCTTCAACAGAATAAATGGGTAGTTCTGATGGTTTTATTAATTTCTTTGCTTGTGTTTCATTAGTACAAGGTGTTGTATGGTCGTCTGAGGGAATGGCAGGTTTCATTGCTGGTACTGCAGCGCATAGCCCGCACGGCATCAAGAATTTCTTGAACAACTTCATGTAAAGATATATTTGATTGCTGTTTCCAATATTAGTAATGATGTATAACATGCTCTCGAACAAAATTGTTACATGCACTAATTAGAACTACACTTATTAATAAATTTATTGCACTCTGTTTAGAGAAAAAAGAATATATTCCTTTATTTGATTATTCACTTAATGTAGCTATACGTAAAATAATACAAAGTAAGGTTTAACGACAAGAGAAATGATATAAAAAAATAAGGTGATAAATTGTGTTGATTATAAATTGAAATTGTGTAATATCTACATCTGACTATATCCTTATAATTACCATTGATCGTTGCATTTTAAAATGCGATTGAATAAATTTCTGATTATCGCCTAATTAAACCGCGATTTACGAGTTAAAATATTTCGAAATCATTCATGAAATGTGTTTAACTATTATGTCTAAAATTATAATTTGGCACTAGCAAAATGTGCTTCAATAGACAACAAGAATAAGCTTGAAATATTAAAATCGCGACACCTAGTGTTGGTTTTAATTAATTATAAAATTCGTATTTGAAAGACGCAAAATTTTGCGCAAAGTATAATAAAAATGCCACGAATAATGAAATTCCTTTGCTTCTGGAGATAAATTTCTACATATAATCATTGTTAATAAACTTCGTAAAAGACATGCAGTAAGCAGAGATGTTAACAGGAAATTTGCAACTTATACGGTTGTAGGACAAATTTGAAACGCTTGTTCGTGAAAATAATTATATATTCTAATTATTTAGGTATTTAAAAATTGAAGACACGTTCGTAAAAATATGATTACATACAATGTAGAATATAAAAATTGTACTTACCAGATCGCACCTGGCTTTAACAGAAATTTAAATGAAATTACAGTAGAATTTAATTAGTAATAATTAAAAGCCTTTATACATTTTGCATTTACATTACTTCAGACAGAATTGACATATTGTGTCAAAAATATATTGTATACTTAATTTAAAAAAAAAGAAGATCAAAGCGCTGTACAAATTTGACTTTTACTTCGTTGTTAATACACAAAAGTAAAGTTAAGTTTCCTTAAAAAGTAGATAATTCACTTTATAATTCATTATTCGGAGTTTTAATACCTATGTACCAGATTGGCTGTAAAGTATTATAAAAGTACCTACTTTTATACCGGTTCTTCCGAATTCTGTTAATACACCTGGTTGATAATCGTCGCAACGATGTACTGGTTCTCTACACGTTATGTCTTTGCCAAATATAGTTCCAATCGTTGATTCTAGAAATTTGTGTACGTAATTATGCATAACGATCTTGAAACGGTAATATATAATAATATTTCTGTTTTAAATTTTCGGTTCTTTGTATTTCATAAAATTTCGGTACGGTTTTAAGGAGACATTTTTGTACGTGAATCAGCTAGATTCATGTCCAACATTAATTTGTTTAAAAAGATGGGAATAAGAAATTGTAATTTGTTTGGTTTTCCTTATATAATGAAAATATAACTATAAATTATTCCATTCTTTTTTGGTTGTATTGTATAAATATAAATAATTCAAAATATTTATTTTTATATTCACATTGTATCATATACTTTACTGTGTTCTATTAATATGACCCTATAAAAGTAATAATGAAATGATTGTAATGCTGTTATTTCTTTAAAATTAAACATGATTGATGAAATAAATATTTAGAAGTCTCTTAATGTAATAAAATTAGTAACAATTTAATATAATATATTCAATATACATATTTACATACATGGTTGCAAATTTTATATAGAAAAGGCGTGGTACAAAAAAAGTTCATTGCATATGGGATCAAGTTATAGATGAAAGTAAATAAATTGCTTAATAATTAAAATCGTTTCTTCTTCCGTGGTTTCGATGCTTTACTATTTTCTAATTTGTTCATATTTGATTGAAACATCGTTCATTTTAATGCTACTGTTTCCCACAGTTTATCTTTCTTCATAACGTTAATTACCATTTCTTGACTGACGGACCATAATCTTGCTGCGAGTGCAGGATCTAACGCAATATTCGTTGGATCGCAGCGGTAGCAATTGTTGAAATAAAATCCTGTTATTCCTTCCAATTCCGGTGCGGTTGCACAAAAAACTGAGGTACTTGCAGCTTGTTGCTGTAAATTTTAGAGAACTAGTATAGGATTTGAAAAAGTTGTTGATAAATATCTTTAAAAACGAACAATTATCGTACCAATGATTTTGTGAACGGCCGTACTACCATAAATAATAACCGCAATGTCCATGAATAACGGGACAGGGAAGATGAAACCATATTACCAGGGTGACAACTAAAAACATTTACAGAAGGCCAACGCTTTGCTAACTCTTGTGCAAATAAGATATTACATAATTTTGAGTTATTGTACGCCCCCATAAACCAATATTTATATGCAGGGGGAGATAGAGTGAGCTGATGAAAATCTTCCTCTGTTCTTAGAGAAGAAAACCTGTTGATGAAGATATAGTAGAAAATGGTCGTTAATTAGAACATTCGTCAGCCTGAATCAAACAGTTTTGCCTTCAGACGTTTTTTCGAATCGACAAAAATAAGTGTAAAAATCTTTAATACCTGTGCGATTCACTCGAAAGTACCACCACTCTAGAATTGTTGGAGCTTCGTATCGGGTGTTCTAATAAGAGGGTGAAGTAAAAGTGGGCAAGATGATTTACTTGAAACGTTGTTTCGTAACCATCTTTCGTAAGTTGATAAGGGATAGCAAACACTCCAGCATTCAGTATAAGAATGTGCAAAGTTCTGAAAGTGTTTTATATATTTAATTACATTATGCAACAGATAATGTTATGCACTAAAGAGTAACATTGATATTAATAGTAACATGAAATGATTAGGACTGATTTTCTCTGGCAATATGTACTTGTTACTCATACATTTTTACCAATTGAAAGTGTACCTGTATTTCTGTTTAAACTTTTCTGCAGCTTCTTTAACACTGTGCAACGACGATAAATCTAAATGTAATGCTTCACAGGTGACATTTTCTCTCTCTTGCTTTATTTTGTTCACTGCTTCCACACCTTTATCTAAATCTCTACAAGCTAGGATAACTTTGCATCCATGCAAAGCTAATGATCTGGCCGTTTCAAATCCTGAAAAGGAACAAAGTTTTAAAGAATTAAAAATAGATTAAGATGTCATTACTGTCAAGGAAAACAAAATTAAAAAATAAATATAAGGAAAGCTTCATTAAATACAAAACAATAGTGATTAATATTTACCGATTCCTGTATTGGCACCTGTAACTATGGCCACTTTGCTCCTGAGGTCCCGGCCATGTAACACAGATAATGCTGTGCTACTACCATCAAACCGTTGTCTCACTGGCTGTGATGACTCTCTAAATTCCGTAGCAAATGCCAGCCGTGGATCAGTATAAGTTGTTGTACGGTTGGTGTGATCAACAAATACAACTTGCCCATCTTCTAATTCACATTTCTCCCATCCAGATGGTAATTCTTATCAACAAATAACATTACCACGTCCCAATTAAACAAAATATTTCAATGGTAATATGAATTGAATTACATATTCGTTTGTTAATACTAATTATTCAACGACCCTTAAATTATTTTAATATTTAATAAATAATTTGTTAATAATTGATATGAACAATTACTACATAAATATGTAGGATAAGTCTAGGACAGTTTGACCCTTGGAAGAGACCAGCCAGTGTCACATTTTTAATATCGAAACGAAAGCAAGCTCTGTTTCTTTTTAACTTTTTTTGAAAAAAGTGGTCGAACTATCCTGGGCTTACACTACGAATTTATATAATGATTATACCTCCTTCGACAATCTTTGTGCGACCAGTTCTTGGATGCGTCCACTGTGTGCCTTTTGTATAGTGGCTAAAACAAATAAAACATGTTATTGCAAAATATAAAATAATATTCTGAAAACTGCTTATAGTAAATAGTTCCGTTTTATATCGACTCTAAAATACTTGAATTAACATTACCTCGCATAACCATATATATGTATATGAACAATATTAATAATTATAGTTATAAGAATTATTTACTTTATATAATAGACGTTTCCATTGCTAGTTGTCATTTCCTCCCAACCAGGTGGTAGTTCGTCTTCGCTGTCAGAGTCATTTAAAATTCCTACCATTTTCCTTATCTTTTTATATTACATTGGTTTGTATGAGAATTTTAAACACTTAAATCTTATTATGTACTTTTTAATAATTCGTACTAATTCACGAACCATGAACTATGGACGATGTTTATGTATTACCAACATAACAATGGCAGAAAACCGTACGATACCAGTGACATCAGCAAGTAGGATTTTAAATAAAAGAATTATATACAGCTTACATACAAGCACATCCTATGATAACATAAGATTAGTAAAACCACAGCCGACTCTAGTACTAGCCATGCTGAACAACGTGGCAACACCGCATGTTTACCGATCGGGAGTCCTATTTTCAGTAATGAGAGTCTTGTTCGTGGGAATACAATTAACGCTTTTTTTTCATAGAAAATTGTGTTAAAGTAAACAATTCTTTATCTATTATGTCTGAGTAATATATAAATATTATAACTATGGTAAGTAGAAGTGATATTAAAGTATACTAATAGTTATAAATATGGTATACATTTTGTGGACTCTCGGAGTGGTTTGGTGAAGTGATACATAATATTGGATATATTTTACAGTGGTTTTAGGAAAATATAAGTATGAAGCACAATAGAATCATCTTTGAACTAAAACGCAACATGTGAAAATGGATGAAGTGATATATAAGTTCATAGAAACCTGAAATAGTCAAAATTATTGATACGAAGTCAAAGAGGTTAAGTGAACACGGAAAGAGTATAAATGAACACGGAAAGAGGTTCGATAATTAGTTACTGAAGGGAAGAGTTGTGCAAGTAATTATAAAATCGTATTAAAGGCTAACTTTATAATTGTTGTAAATTTCCTCACCACCCAAGGGGTATCACTATGGCGCGTTACCTTTTTTTAACATAATGGGTGGTTCGCCAATAGCCATATCATCCCATTTTATAAAATAAAATAATTTCTTATAAACTGTAAAAAAATAAAATAATCTTAGAATAGATAACAATAAATAAAATAATCTTCGATAATAATAAAAATAAAACAATAGGAACATAACATTGACCCGTTTGGGAGAAAAAAATGTAGTAGATATTATTTTTAGAAAACAAATAAATAAACCTTTCATATAAACAGAAAAATAAAGTATTAAAGTTTTCAACAATAATAAATAATCTTGAATAATATTAGTAACAAAACATACTCTGACATTCTCTTGAAATTCTGCTAATAAAACCTTAAATCTTGTGAAATAAAATTAATAATAAAAATTAATAAAAAGCATATATACATTTGAAAATAAATAAATATGGACGAAGACAAATAAAAAACTCTATTAATGCATTAAAACATACTGGAAAGAATAAGTTAAATATATCAAAATTAATGTTATAAAAAGAGTTAAATTGAAAAACAAGCAATTGAAAATATAGTTTCTATTGAAAGTTCTTATTTTACGATTTTTAGAAACTATATGTGCATGCATTTCTAATTGATTATTATTTATAGTTTTGGCGTAATCATTCAATAAAATATTAGAAAAAATTGATAATAATTTAAACAAAATACTGTGATAATCTTTACCACAAATGCATGTATTTGAAAATGCCAAGTGATGTATATTTGATTGAATACTAATATATGTTAATTTACATAAAATATGCTTATGATTTCCAGATTTCAGAAAATTTGATTCCAAATTAGCACAATTTATTATGGCTTCCATTATTGCACACATATGAGTAAATATGGTTATTACTTCTTCTGTAGGGATGGAAAGTCCACCTCTTTGTAAGTGATCAAAATATACATTATTTACAGTTGTACCTTTATCCTCCACAATTAATAATTTACATATATTACAATTTAATTTTTTAGCAACAGAATGGGACCCATAACCAGATATATAAACCTTAATAGAAGCATCAACAACACACGTGGATAAATATGCAGTATCCAAAATTTCTGAAAAACCATTTACATCAGCAGCAAGATCACGAATATCATTACTGTTATCATCTTTGGGGAATAAAAATATAGAAATATAATGTTTTTCTTTTAGATTACTAGCATAATTTCCCTTACAATTGGGAACACAACAACGCCGTGGCATTATTAACTGATAAATATAGTCTGAAACTTGAGAGAAAATTGTCCAAAAATTCTATACGTATATAATAAATATAGCTTTGTAAAAATTTATATATGATTCTATTAAAATGTTATTAATTCTAAATTAAAATATATTGAACGAACAGTAGATGTTATTGAATATATGTGCTACACACAAAGATAAAGACCTGTATAGTTAATAAATAAAACTTACCCGCATTATTGCACTTACTTTTAAATTTTCTTAAATAGCTTACTAATGATAAGCTCACATGGATTTGAAAACATTTGAAAACTAAGCGGGAAACTGAGAGTCCGATAGGGGGAGACTGGGAGGCCGGTAGGGTGGGTTGGGCTAGGTATATTGATATATATATCACACCCGGACTCCCGCTGTGTTGCCATTTTTACCTTCAGCACGGCTAGTACTAGAGTCGGCTGTGGTAAAACTAATTTTTTTGTAACTTGTTTTTACACAAATATTTTTATTTACATATGCTTATTGGTGATTACCATCCGCGTATAAATATATAAATATTTCTAACGATACAATAATACGAATAATATTTTTCAACAGAATATATTAACGTGGAATGTAAGACATTTGTAATATAAATTGCAAGTATAAGCAGTAAGCAGACTTAAATTTAAATACGCGTTTCAAGTTTCCATTTGGAACGAAGTTAACTTCGAGCCGCACCCGCTGTTCGCGCACAATCAATAGCAGATTTCATTCCTGTCAAATGGATAATGGCAGCGATGGCAATTGATATGATGTTGCAGGGCAACGGGTTTCAATCGAAGAAGAAAGATGATCCGGAAAATAAAGACAACTTATGGTACGTTTGGAGAATTGACATGTGAAGTGTATTGAATGTAAAATAGCCATGCAGTTAGAGGTAATCGCAGCATATCAATAATTTTTACGTTCACTTCGCGTGCCACATATGAAAGTATACATTGTATACCAGTATTAGTCAACTTGCATTCGTAATATTTTATCCCTGTATCATCCTTTGTTTCGCACAGGTCTTCTATTTTGGCCGAGGTGCAACATAGTAGCAGCAATAAGTTACCTTCGAACAAGAACATCCTTGTTTTAGGTGAGCTGATTAATTTTCCCTGCTTAATTCATAACTCTTAATAGGATATAACTTTGTGTCCATAGGTATATTTGCGTTCTAGTAAATTGTAAATATAATGTTCTAATGGGTAATTTTATTTTGCCTATGTTATTTAAATACAATCGAACCTTGGTAATTGGGACGTCTATGACTCAGAACCTTTTGTAAGACAATGTTTCGTTCAACGAGTCAAGTCACTGACTGTGAATAAAACATCCATGTGTTGCAACACACAGGAGAAACAGCAGAAGTTAATTATTCAATGCTGGGCAATTCTTGGTATCAGAAATAGATATTTTGCATAATTCCAACAAAACTTTTGCGACGATTGTAGTTAGTTTAAGAATCTTGCACACAGAGCGTTGAGATAACTGAGGACCACGAATACACACCTATCCAATTGAAACGCAGATACGCACTTTTATTTACAGCTGGTATATTGATTCCTTGAACACATTAAAGGATTTTGTTTATACTTTTCTGCTTTGTTGTGAAAACCTCTGCAAATTGAAACATAAGCTTCCCACAACTCTAATTACTTGCTGCATACTTAGGTACATTATTTTGTCTCTGTAACTCGATTGTAGAGACGCTCAGTTTCTGTAAGTCGAAGTTCACCTCTTTGAAGCAAACTTTGTAATAATTGCCTGCACAACTTGGAATACTATACCCGATTCAGGTTCTAAGAGAAAAAGAAGTACTGAATTCTCTGCTGTTGTTGAGTGTGTATTAAAACAGTTTAAGCCATGCGGAGATAAAAATGTTAGAATAGAAAGTGGAATTTTTATTCACTAAATCTTTTTTTACTTGAAAACTTTGGTAAGACGGAACTTCCATAATTCGAAGATTCTTAGCTCTCCTGTGATATTCGAGATACCGAAGTTCAACTGACCTTTTTACATTTTTTAAATTATTTTAGTACCAAATGTCTTATGCTTGATCAGTGTTTTAGGAGAACCACTTATACATATAGCATATAAAGAAACAAAGGCCTATGTTCGATTGTATAACTTTTAGTAATAGTGTTTGTATATTATATAATAAAGGTATACCAGAGGTGTAGAATGTAATGTATCTGTAATCTGTATTAATTCATTCATAGGTGATAATGAAAGTGGAAAGACAACGCTTATCGCTAAATTGCAAGGTGTGGAAGATCCGAAGAAGGGTTCCGGTTTAGAATTTGCATACATCGATGTGAGAGATGATTATCGAGATGGTAATATTGATTAAACATAAACAGAGTCTCTGTTTGCAAATCGGAGGAAATAGTAAAGTTGAATTGTCCAAATTTATGTGTCAGATCAAACAAGATTGTCCGTATGGGTACTGGATGGAGATCCTGGCCACGCAAATCTTTTAAGATTTGCATTAAATGCAGAAAGATTTCCACATACACTGGTTATGTTAGTAGCAGCCATGACAACTCCTTGGGCAATTTTGGATCAACTGCAATCCTGGGTTGCGCTTTTGGGAGATCATATCGATAAATTGCATTTAGATAAAGATACCTGGCAACGGTGTAGACAGTTTAGTGAGTAATATTTTATGCTGAAATTTACATTACTGTGCACATTCCTGTGTTATTAACATGTACAGTTTGTCTCAAAAGGGTTGCGGCTAAACGTATATGCACTACGTCTCAATGGGGTTGATTAGCTAACAAGTTCATATAAACCTATGCCCGAAAATGCTTTACTGAAAAGTACATATACGTTCTTCACAAATTTTTGGCAATTTTTATAGCAGTTATGATAAATATTAGAAATTAATGCCGGCTTCCATTCTTCGAACTCTTTAAAATATTCCTACACCGGTAGAAATAGTAGTGAATTCTCAAAGCTGGACTTCTGTTTCTATCGAATTTTTATAAAGCAACTGTTTCGCGTGACTCAATAAATAAATGTATATAAATAAATATAAAGCATTTAAGGTCATAAATTAACACGATTTTTGCAGCTACTTTGTCCTCATTAACACGTAGTGTAAGTTTAGTTCCGTCTTTTCTGGACACTCTGTGTCATAAATAAGTTTCGTAGCCAGGATGTTTCTAAGAATGTAGTTATTACTTTAATTCTACAGTTTCTGACACTAACATGTTAATATTTTGTTGCATGTACGTAGATGTGAAAAAATGGCAAGATTATACAGAACCTGGAGATGAATTAGACCCTGGTAGTCCTTTGAGGCGTACTAGTCGCAATTTAGATGATGAAACAATGGAGCATTTGCCATTGCCAGAAGGGGTACTTGCAACAAATTTAGGCCTAGACGTTGTTGTTGTTATTACGAAAACTGATTATATGTCAACTCTGGAAAAGGAGCACGATTACAAGTAAGTCCACCATATAAACTGAATAAACGATAGGATTATAATCAGTGCTATGAAATGATTTCCTTTATTTATCAATTTCAAATTTTTCATAGGGATGAACATTTCGATTTTGTACAACAGTGGATAAGACGATTTTGTTTACAATACGGGGCAGGATTATTTTATACGTCAGCGAAAGAGGATAAAAACTGTGATCTGCTTTATAAATATCTTACGCATAGAATTTATTCATTACCGTTTAGAACGCCCGCATTAGTCGTTGAAAAGGATGCAGTTCTCATGTACGGAAGCTACTTTTATTAAAGCTCGATCGTTTAGCACGATTAACAAAATAATTTCTAATTACAGTCCCGCTGGCTGGGATAACACAAAGAAGATCAGTATTCTTCATGAAAATTTGCAATCAATGAAACCGGACGATTATTATAGAGATGTAATTGCACAGCCGCAAATAAATAGAAAGGTATGTATCGCACGAATTGTTGCTATCGTGCAATGCAAATGGGATTCTCACTCGCCATTTGAGAGATAGTAACTTTTCTATTAACAGATATCTTTCCCTCTTATATTTTCGATGTTTGATCTTTAATATTATTATTCCTAATTTACTCTACCCCGAGTCATCATTTCCGTATACCAGAAAAAAGACCTTTGAGTGCAAAAGTGAATGGAGCTATTACAGAATATTTTATACAATAATATACTACTTTATTAATTAGTGTGTGGCTAGAGAAGTAGAAGTGCAAGCGGAGGAAGAGCAAGCATTCTTGGCAAAGCAAAACGTTGCATTATTAGGTCTAAAAGATCCAACTCGTTCTCCGACGACTAGGAATCAGGCAAGCATTGGGCCAGTTATCCAGGTTATACCATTTATAATTGGGGCATGCTTGCCACGTTACGTGCAGTTCATAATCATTCAGCATATAATATAAACGATGTTTGTGTGGCTAATATATATATACATCAATATCATGTGTGCAGTCACCATACGTTAACCCTTTAACAGACAATACATATTCACACTGTTCTTACTATCCCGTGACAATCATACATTCGATAGTAATTAATGTTTTGAGTGAATGTTGCTTCCTTGTGAAATTTAATTTAATTTAAATGTCATTCACACATTCTACCAATTTGTTGTACACGATCATTTAGTGTTTTTCAATCTTGTAGAGTTTACACCGATTCGTTTAGCGTTCATTGTTAACACTTTGCTGACGCTTAAGCTGGCATTTCAGTCAACAGCTATAAAATAATATTATTTTGTAATAAATTACATTACGTAGCCCCAGATTTTATATTATTGGCCGACTGTAGCTATATGCAAATATGAATACATGCATTCTTTTTAGCCTTGTAGCATATAGGAAATGATTTTGCATACATGATTTTTGTTATATATTGTTGTGCGAATAATACTCTAAAATTCGAATCGTGTATCCATCGTTCAGTAATTCGGTATCGAACGAAATCACTATGTGCTTTTTATATATAACAAGCAGAAGCATGGTCTGATCTTTGTGGTATGATCTGTCATGGATTTGACAGAAGATGAAGTATCGCAAATATGAAACATTTTATATGCAGGTGGCATCGCCAAATAAAAAATTAGACCCGAAAGGTACTGGATCTGTACAATCTGGTGAAGGTGTTTTAGCTAATTTCTTCAACTCTCTTCTACACAAAAAGACTGGAAGTCCTGGATCACCGGGTAGCGTAGGTACGAGTCCGATTAAAATTGGTAAGTATATTAAAATACCGCCATAAAATATTAATAACGTTTCACGGAAGTTTGTAACATTAAGAATTTCATTGACGGTTTCATTTGTTATTTTAGATAGTGCACCCGCAGATAAGCCGGCTGTGTGTAACGATGCAGCTGTAGAGCTAGACAGACTTGCTAGAACAAAGAAAATATCTCCTCCTAATTTAAACTCGTCATCCGAATGTTAAAGGAAATATGTCTTCTTTGCGACCCATTTACCGCATCACGAGATATAATTTGTAGAGTACTTGAACAAAATCTTGGGAATAATTCAATTGATATGCGATACATTGTGCGGGTTTGCGTCTTACAACTTGTCGCGTTTGAAATCTCTATGTAAATGATATTAGCTCATTCTCTGTCATTTATTTTTAATGACTTTTATCATTTGTTAACTTAATATGTTTGTTTTAACAAAATACTCACGATTTTTAGCAATTTATCGTACACAATATTAAACCATAACGATTTTTTTTATCGATAAGTAATAAATGTATTGTGCGAAGCAAAAATATTTCGTCGAGTTGGACGGGGACAAATTATTTAGCGTTGTATTAAAATTTTATGGAATTGTTACAAAATATTTTAATTTATAAAATGAAGCACAGCTGCATAAGAGAAACTATATTTTTTTTCGTAAAAACTTGATGAGAGTAATTATTTTTAAACAATACAGATTGCACGTCGTTTATTTATCAATATTTGCACATTCCTAATATTTTAATTCCTTTGGTATCGGGATCGTTGTTTATTGCGTCAATGCCAAATTTTATTGAAATTTCAAGTGGGTCGCAAGGAATTGGAATTTATTTATTAAGAACAATCGTATTCAATACAGAAACGAATGGAAAAGTTGAGGAACAAAAAAAGTAACGATGCGTCACACAACTTACGAACAGCCTTATTTTGTTGTGTTTGGCTCAGTAACAATAATAATACGAAATAATAATAACTAGAGAGTTATTAAATTAATGTAATTAAATATTTAATATAGTGATACATTCTAATTATGCTTACGCACATGTCCCTACACCTTGTTATAGTAACTTATTTAATAATAATCCGCAGAGGGCAAGATGTTTTCTTTTACTATACATCAGGACGAACGATAATACTTTAGTTCCGTTTTCTAATAAATAAGTTCCCTTATTTATGCCGTATCGTTCTCATTAATGAAACTTGGCTGACCAATTCTCTCTTGTATTCCGTCTGATTTATAAAGTGCCGTTACTGTATCGCAAACGAGTCTTGTGAATGCGTGAGATAGACTTTTATACGAGTGTTAGATTTTAGAAAGATTTCTTCGCCAAAGACACAAGGTCTGTCCTTGGTTGCAAGAAGAATAACGTGGTATGAGTTTCGGAACGTCTGATTACGAAGTGAATGAAAGTTTAACACGTTGTAACTTCCTTGTCAACTTCTAAAAGAGTTTTACGTAATAGAAACAAAATTTGTACATTCAGTTATCATCAATGTGGCTTTCTGTATATGAAATAATTGAAATTCTTGGTCAAAAATAAATAATTTTTCATAAATGTCAGTTATATTATTGTTACGATGATATTTTCCAACGCGAATTGAATAACAATAGCTTCTGACGAGGACAATCCCTCCGAGGCCTTTCCCGTCTCTAAGAATATGTTTGATTCGCGTACGTTTTATTTGCTACCCCAAAACAGTTTTGTAGAGTACATACATATAGGTAAGATTAATCAGATGCCGATAAACTGCGCCTCAAAAGATTGGTTGTTTGCACAGAAGAACAGGTACTGATATACGTAGCTTCTTGAATTTTATAAAGCAGGAATACTTTATTGTATTCACTTGTGCCTGTTTTAAGCATTAACTTTTTAACAAGTTGTTCAGCAATTAAAATTACCATTTAAAGTTTTATATTGATATTAGAGAGTAAAATACTATATCGACCATCTATTAAAGAAATATGTAATATTTATATTGTGTAGAAAATTGCATTTTACAAATAAAAATGACAACGAAGTCATTTTAACGAGTTCTTTTACCAATATATCGTAGTACTTATTTCGTATAAATCAAAATATTTAATATATCATCATTTTTGTCATGCTGGGCAAATGTATTTTTATTGGTATAATGTCATTGAATACATTCGAAATTGTTATACAGATTGTCCTGTTTTTTTTTCAATTCGTTAATGTTTAACTTGGAAACGGTGGAAAAAAATGTAAAAATTGTTTGATAAGAAAATGGACAATGTTTGTAACAAATAGTTTTGTTATTAGTTGAGTCGTTTCTCGTCTTGTTGATGCGAGATTAATAGAAGCAACACTAAAAGCATCACATTTTATAAAAGATGAGAGTCTGAAGCCATAGAAAATTAGATCAACACAAACTTTTGATGAAAAATTTAATCTCCTATATGCTACATAATGCCTTCTAGATAAACAATTTTTGCACAAACAAATTTTTTGATACCATCAATTTCTTACGAGATATTTCACCGTTTTCAGTTAAATTCGACATTTTGTATGTATAATGTGACTAAACAATATATAAGTGTCAAGATGGTATTATTAATTGTTACAGGTAAATAAATTCGCATTACAATATTATTTCGCCGAAGATATGACAGTACAATGGGACCATTGATTGATTAACCAAATGATTAAATGAAAGCAATTTCATCTTATAATGCTGTTGCTATGAAGAATTTAAAGAGGTGTTATTTTAAGTTGCATTAATATTTCGATGAAATAGGAACCGTTTAACGGTTTAACCGTTCATTCATAACGGTTTAACCGTTCATTCATAAAACAAAATTTTGCAATTCCATTGTAATGTCATCATGTGTGCAATTTCTTTCATGCAATTTGTTTGATATCCCCAAATGAAACATCATGTAATGGAAATATACATACTATGAAACAGGAATGACTTAAAAGCTACATGTTCCTCTAATTCGAATACTGTATTATATACCTATTTTAAGACCCCAGTTTAAAAAATAATTCGTAACATAGTGTAACAAATATTGCTGTCGTATTTTCAATAATCACATTGATGTGAAAATATATGTTCATATTTCCTTCATTGCTCTATTATAATCTCGTAATTTTTCTGTTATTATTGCAACCGTAGTATATCATATTCGAGGCATGTGATTTAAAGAATAAGTAAATAAGTAAATATGCAAAAACTGGAGCCCTAAATTAGACCTAACCGTCTAACGCGTTCAATTATAATTATTATATTCATCTACTTATTATAAGCTTAGTTGATACGATTTCTTTTCTAAATATAATAATTGCCTCGCAAAAATTTCAAAAAGAGATTGTAAATGGAAGAACAAGGGTGCAGTGTTCAAAAGCACCATATACGTATAATATCCTGAATATGTTCAGAATGAGGATCAATTTATAGACAAGACCACAGGCATTTACGTTTTTGTATAATAATTTTGCTGCCCATTTCATTATACTCTATACCGAATGTATATTTCAAACGAATATCTGAACCCTATGAGTTATTACTCTAATTTTTATCATGTCGTTTATACGTTGATTCCAATTTGTTTAGTGTACAATATAACACTAAAAATAGAAACGGTTAGAAAATACGGAAATATTAAATTTTATTTTTTACGCTGTGACGATAAGTTTCATTTTATATTGTGCTCCGTCACAGATTTTCATAAACCCAATCGTAATAAATTCACGCATCATAGAACGTAATTATGGTCGCATCTATAGAGAAAAGAATACATATGTATTTCTTAGCGCGGTTCACAATCCACAATCATTGGAAGCTGCATTTTGTTAAAAATTTACGAAGCAAAAGGATCAAATGAATTTGTACGGAGTTAAATATCCGTTGAAGAAAAGGAATTACAAAATAATATAAGTAAAAAATTAAATGCTAATTTAAATGATAGACAAATTTGATAGATAAGCTTGCTATTTCAAAAACGACGATTTTGTTTCCACTCCGCTACGAATATCTTCTGCATAACAATACGAATAATATTTTTCCCATACGTTCTTTTATCGATAATACGTGATGTTAATAAATAATTGTAAACCCTAGTACAACAATGATAGAAGGAAAGTAGATGCAAAGTCTTGCCAAGATCTTACGCGAGCCAACAATATTTTCCAATTGATGCTCGTTAAATTGTTCCTTAACTTTTCAAAACTTTGCTTCGCATTTTCTTCGTTAGTGAAAATAGATACAGCAAGTCGATCGAATCGTTCTATCGTCTAATATTGTAAGACATGGATAGTCGATAGTGTAACACTTACAAGTACACGGTTGATCTCATGTACACATTCATTTGATTAATATAACTTAATTTCCATTGCTTCTCCTCCTATAGATATAAATCCTAGAGATAACAAGAATCTCGTATTACCATAATTGAATTAATTATTTTTGTCACATTCAAGATTAATCAAAAAGCGTTTTATTGTTTATAAAACTAATTGGCACTATCCATTCTTATCGTAATTATTGCGAAACCTCCAATAATAAGGTACTTTATACAGTTTCGGGGGGGGGGGGGGGGCACGGCAGCATCAGTTGGATAATTAAGGAAAGAGCGGATGAGTATTTACACGAAGTTCATACAACATAAAATATTTTTGAGGAAGGGGACGAGAGGACAGAAAAGTTCTTAATTTCGACCAAGATGATTCTCTCGATATCTGTTGGTAAATCGGAATTGCGTTTCTGTAAATCAGATACAAAATCTTGCTATGGAAATGTGCAGTAATTAAATACAAACGCTTAAGCAGTAAACGATAGCTTAAAAAATATATTATTTATAAATTAGAATCAGAATTAGGGAAAATAAGACCGTATGTTGGCAAACGCGAAACTAGCACGAACACATAATTTATTTTTTTCAAATAACTATCTTCTTGTCCGGCTGATTATTGCTTTTGTTTAGGAAAAGCGAAAGCTTAGCAAAAGGTGTATGCTGGCTTATCAGTGCAAGTTGTTTATACAATCCTTTTAGCGAAATGGAGTTACTCTGTGGCCTTATCGAATACCTTTAGAAGTTAATTGTGCATAGATATCGTGTATCAGCGCAAAATGGAAACATTTTTATGAACGTTCAGAAACACTGCGTTAACATTTCTGTTAATTACTAACAATCGTCAGACGACAATTGTTTGTGTGTCTACCATAATGATGCCCGATGAAGTTTTAAGAAAGAATATAAGGACAAAGCATTAACGATACGTACGATCAATTTGTTGAACACTTCGTTATATTGCAATTCGCGTCCATGCTTCGTCCAATTTGCAAAATAATAACCTACGTTTATACTTAATCGTGAGATTACAATTATGTCGTGAGGTTGAGCTGATACAAGAATATTAATAAAGACACGAAAACATTCGAATCATTACGGTCTTAAAAAGAAGAGGGACAAGTAAATATTGCATTGCATTTTCTTTTGTACAATTGTATATTACGTAAACGAGATTATTTTTATGGTTGCCAATTTAATATTTAACTGGCGTGTATTTGAATAGAAGTAAATGAAACTACCACTTATATGGCCGAATAGAATATTTTAATCATTTTTTGTGCAATTGTTTTTGTTATAGCTATAGATTACAAAAAAGGACATTATATTTTATAAAAGCTTCATAGTAAGCAATTGATTAGAACAAATCATGTTTGAAAATTCATCGGTATACAAATATATGTATATATATTTTTTTGTTAATACTTTGGTGTTTTACGTACGATTATGACTTTCAATTATACTTGAGTAACAATTTGAAATTATAATGCAATATTTAATCATTCCCATATATCATTGACACCTGCGTTTAATCTTCAATTCAAAACGAGAATCATTCCTCTAGACTTAATAGAGCAAAATTCTTTTGTCTAACGTCTTCCGACATATTGGACATTCAGACATTCGGTCTCCGCACATTTGACAGGTTCCGTGGCCGCATAGAAATATCATATTCTTTAAACGATCCAGGCAAACTGGGCACATGGTCTGTGAAAAAAAAGGGTGAGAACAAATGAATTATTTTATATTCGAACTTTAGTTTGGCCAAGTATAATATTCGAATTTCAATCTATGGATCGATTCGTGCGATTTAATTAATTTTTTGTTCAACGAGAACAATTCATTTCTTTTTTACGTTGGAATTTTTTCTTGCGGTGTCACGATATTTATAATAACGAAGTAATATTTAGTAAATTGTATAAATATAATAAATATATAAATTAGGGATGGGTTCCTCGAAACGTCGAAACTCGAGAATTAGAAACTTTGCACTGTTTTCGTGATTCGAAACTCAAATTGTTCGTACCATGCACCGAGAATATTCGATTCCTGTGCATCCCAAGTATTATTCGATGGGAAATTTCGAGGCCCCGAATTCTCGGCGATCGATTTTTGTTTTTTAGACTATAAAATATAAATAGATTGGCGATCGAGCGTGAGAGAGTTATTGTTGACTTCAAAAATGTTGATTCAGTTCTTAAAACAAATAAAATCAGCACCTCAAGTTTCGAGAGTTTCGAGTTTCGAAACCTTACAAAGTCTCGGATTCGAGTTTCGAGAATTCAAAAATTAGTTTCGAACCCATCCTTAATATAAATAGAAAGGTTTTCTTAGGCCGAAGGAAATTTCGTTGCACACGAAGTGCAGTAATGCACGCGTATACAAATTACTGTACGAGTAAAGAAACAATATATAATTTTTAATACGCACTTGTTCCTTGATGTCTTGAAGCTGCTGTTGAAGTTTCTGCACATCACCCTGCGGTGCATGTCGGCTGCCGTTGTTCATCAACATGCCTTCTCCACTTCCATTATTTGGCTGCGGTGGTGGTTCTTCCTGATCGCTCTTCACCTCTGTTATTGTCACACCTTTTAACATATATAAATGCGGGGCTAATTACGAGTTCGAATTGATTAATTCTTGCACCTACACTGTGTACATTTAACGATCCATAAAAGGCACTAGTTTTAAAAAGATAATCTGTTGTAAAAGTGGAGAAGAATCGAGTCGTGGATCTTTTCATTTTCCAATATCTTCAGACTATAAAAATGTCTCTCCGAAATATTAACACTTAATTTTTCAAAAAAAAAAGGGCCGAAATTGATATGGAGGTCACCTAAACGCCATCACTTAGAATAAAACGATTGCCACTGCGCTCTATATCCTTTAAAGTAAAAACAACTTGTAGTTTTATTTTCTTTTCGCCGTTTTGACATATGCGGTAAAAATATTTCAACTGGATATAGTATCCATCAGGACCACCCTGTGTATCTGCACGTAGGTTTCCAACTTCGTTTCTCTGACAAAGTCTACTTATTGTCGGTGGTCTTGTGTATAAATCTGAAGTTAAGCCGAACCTGAGGCATTGTTATCCGGAATGTAAGTGACATCTCCTCCTCCACCACACGAGATCAGCATAGGTACCATGTGCTGAATTTGAGCTCTGCACTGCACGCATTTCTTCATCAGGGCTGCACAACTTTTGCAAGCACACATATGCCCGCACGGGCGGAAAAATACGCTAGCCTTGCGATCGGAACAAACTACGCATTCCTCGATCTGCAACAAAGAGAAAAATAATTAAACAAATTAACCCCGGAATGAACCCATGCGTGATAATCGAGATAAAAGACACGTGGTTTGTTTTTTCTCTCTTATGGTCACAGTTTCTTCTCCATTTCGCTGTAATAATTAGATTGTCAACGCGAAAGCGTACACGGCAATGAATCATCTTTTTTGTGAATTGTTTTACACGAAAAAAACAGTCAGAATTAAAAAAATTATTGAATTCTGTGTTCGACGACGGCGTCTCCCTAGGGGCTCAAGAGTTAGACGTATGGATTTAAGTATTGCGTTTAAATGTGATTTCATTTACATACATATAAATTAATTTATATACAGTGTACTTCAATTTGATCAATACACGGTTGCATTTAAAATAACCATGCTTCCTTTGTTTGCATTTTGGATATTTCGTCGCGTTTAATTTCCTTGGCCCGCTTTACTTGGATTGTTTTTGATCTTTTTACAGTTACCAAGATTCTATTTCGCGGACTTCATATTATCGTCTTTAATTAGGAAGCGTACACTGCGTAAACTTATTTTTACGCTTTACGAATATTAGTATATTTTTCGGTTCACCGGGCGGAGAAACCCGAAGTGCATAAAATTCAAGACTTTCTCTTACATATAACGTGAATTTCACGAAAATAATATGACTGGTTCGCATAAAGTGGCTGATACGACGATAATTCATTAGGTAAATAAATGTTATCAAAATAATGAGGAAATATGTAGGCACATCATCCATGAAAATGATAAAATTATTTTCGCCTCTATCCAATAGTAATAATATCTATTCGTTTTTCGTAAGGAAATAAGTTTATCAATATTTCCTGAACAATATTCATAAAAATGTTCACCATGCTCAATTTATTAACACTTTATTAAACCGATACGTTACAGTGATTCGCTATTGAATACGTTGCATCAAGTAGTGTCTCAGTAATATCGTATTCCATTTTTATAGGGAAAATATTTTACCTTCGTTCTTGTAAGAACATTCTCTCTGCAGATCAGACATTTCTTTACTCTTGGTGCACAAGCGTTGCAGCAAGCTATATGTCCGCAGGGGCTGAAAAGCATTTCACGTTTTCCATCGGAGCAGACCAAACACTCGTCGATCGTGGCTGATGGGGCTGCTGTTTCGATATCGTGCCTGAAAGTACATATAATTGTGCGTATCGAATCTAAGAAGATAAAAGTTTGTGAGAAACTGCGCGATGTCGCTATGATATGATATGGGAAAAAGAAATGCATGCACTTTTTTTGCAGACATCATAATAATCCAAGCGTATGAAACCGATTTGTCTCTTTGCAATATAATTCTTCTGAAAATTACAAGAGCTTCGTTATACCTTCGATTGTTCTTTGCAACTGTAAAGATGCAATTTATTTTGTTCCGTTCTAATGTATTAAATATAACAGTATTGTAATATCAGTATAATATTGTATTAAGGTATTATATTAATACTGGAATGTTTGTTGATTGAAGTAAACAGGCACATACTTGCGCTGAGAATATTCGGGCAAGGTTGCAGTATTATGTTATATTTTACGATCTTGAAGATGATTTCTATCGGACTTCTTGGAAGATCGTGATCTCTTTAAGCAGACTTACTTTTTACATCGCAAGTTGAACAAATTAAATGGCTTTGGAGTGAACGATGCTATCAAAAATGTGTGCAAATTAATTTAACAGTGGAATTTCTTCCGCATATATTACATTATCATTATTTGTCGGCCAAAGTTTCATATGCCAGGTGAATTTTAGCAATTAATCGTGAGTTCCCAATTATAATGCACCTTTCCTTTCCCCAAGAAGTCAGTTAATTGAAAGCCGCAAAAATAGGTTGTTCTGTATACAATTTAGGATTCCGTTAACCACTAAAACTTGTCACACTTCAGTCTGCAACACTAATTAATCATAACATTTCTACCGTGTCGTCTCCGATGCCGTTCCAACATACAGAAGTGACGGAAAGTTTTAAAACGTATGCAATGAATGTAACAAACTCTGCATTCTCTTGTATTCTCTTAAATGAAACGAAATCGCAATGGAACTGTGCGTGCGTATTAAACCTACGCGTAATATTTAATTGCAGTGCAATACCGATTATTAAGTTTCGCGCCTCTTCGTGAAGTTTATGCTTCGAAATTGTAGAGATTACTGGGCTGTGAATACGTGTGCATACGTGTATAGGTAAGTATGTATAGGTATGTATACCTCTCGTAATTGTACGCTTGAGTAAGATATAATCTTATTTCCTTCAACTAAAATGCATACCGACGCGTCATAATTACAGAAAGCTGAGCGCCAAACAGTTTCATTTTCGTCTGACAACGAGTGTACGTACACGTGCGAGATCATGCACCGTTTTACATGCATAACTTTACTTCTCGAAACATTTCGCTAATTGAAATGATTCTAATTTTAAAACCGTGTTAAAAAAACCGTCCCTTCATTTTGAAGAGAATATTTCTTCTTCTATACAGATAGTTTGTTACCAGATAAATGGTAACAAACGAGATTGCTGATTATGTATCCCTCTTTCGTGCGACAATAAAGTTGCACGAAGCACAATTAATTTAAGATATAATTCCCATCGTGATAGAAACCATGAAACTAAAAAGGAGGAATATCGGATTTCTAACTGTCGTAGACAGTTTCAAGCTAACTTTATTTTGTATGAAAAATACTATTCTGGCTTCATCGCAGTCGACAGAACACTTATAAGAACCGTTAGCGACAAAGTTGAACAAATCGGCACCGTACAGCGGGATATCCTTTTGAATTGAAACGATTTAGCAACTTTAGCATCGCTGCATTCGAAACTTTTCAGCGGACTTCCCTGAACAGAATGCTACGCTGCCCATATGAGTTTCACGAACGAAATAGATCCAATTACTAACGATTCTCTGGCCTTCCGGTAGGTAGTTAGCGTTTTGCAGAGATTTGGGTCCGGGCAGAGGTCGAGAGGAGTCTGTCCCTTCTTGTTCTTCAATTCCAGGTCGGCTCCGTTGGCAGCCAGGAAACAGGCAATGAACGAGCTACTCTTCTTGTCCTGTCCTTGTGCCCCGAGGCCCATCAGGAGACGTCCCACGTCCTGGGCATCCTGCAGCTGTCGCAGCTGCGACAAAGTGTGATACCTCAAGGCTTCGTGAAGTGGCGTATCACCGTCCTTGTCCGCCACGTTCAAGTTTGCGCCTTCGCGGACCAAAAGCTGAAACGGGGATTTAATTTTAATTATCGCGGTGTCGGTGCAAAATTAACCCTTTAACTGTGGATTATAACGAAGAAACTGATTGATTCTGACGATGATACGTGGCAACGAATACGCGTATTTACTAAATGTTTGAAAATTGCTCCTGGTAGTATAGAACTTGGAAATAGTTTGGTCAGTATTGTCGCGGTATTAACAATTACATTTCATAACGGCTAGTCAGTCCAAGGTACGGGCTCGACAGTTAAAGGGTTAATATGCAGCTTCCAGGATATTTTTATGCGGAAGGTAAAGTTCTTAATTGCAAGAACAACGGTACTGGGATTTATCTTTTTCTGCTGATTCTGTTCTTCGCGGGAATGCGCAAGGGTTTGTTTAATTAGCGAATGAGGAATTCTGCGGGCGAATTTTTCTTGCGAAAATGACGAGATTGCGTAAGAGGAAAGAGTAGAGTTAATTGTGGTACTTTTAGCGGTTAATTTTTTAAGCCTTTCGTTACGGACAGCGTATACAGCAGCTGCTCGATAAAATGTTACGTAAACGCTTTGTACAAAAATGCATCGTTGTTGCAATCGGTTATACAAATTATACCTTAGATAGTTAAACAGAGTATGGAATAGCTTCTCGAAATTAATAAAATCTGTAACATTTTGTGCATCGAGGGCATTTTCATTTTTGCTGGTAGCGAGTGGCATTTTGATAGTAGTTGCTATGCAATTTATTTTTTTTTAATGTATCTATTTCGTTAGTTTACGTGACAGCCTCATACATTATTGGTTAGAAGTGATTTGATATATTTCCAGAATAAAGAATATCGAATTTTCGACATGAAAGGAAATAAATGCATACCGTTTTATTCGAGCAGGTTATTAGTGAAACGAAATACGTATTGAATAGCAAAAACAAAATAGCAGTGACAGTACAGTTTAAAAGTATACTCGCTACTTATATTGCGACAATGTAATTTAACAAATTTCAATAGACCGAGGATATGATATTTCTGTAAAAATTTCTACAAATGTCATAACAATCACCGACAACTTCGATTTTCTATAAACACTCGAGGCAGCGCCTTTTATACGCTCGTGACAGTGATTAAAAAAATATACACCAAAATCATCCTCCCTCTATCATAAAAAATATTGTCGCGAAACTGAACAAGAACAAGAACAGCAAAACTGTAGCGGTGTCACATCTTTTTAAATGTTTCAAGCATTGTTCTCCCGAGCAACTCCGCAAAGCGACGAATTGTCGCGCAAAATAAAGTCGCACGGGAATCGCAGTTTCCCTATCGCGAAAGATACAACGATTTCCCGTGGAAAAATTGAGATTGATACCCGGAACGTGTGTTTTAAAGGAATTGGAATATCGGGAATGTTGGATCGCCCGTGAAACATCGGGTTAGAGTTGAAGAATGCCTTCCTCCTGTGAAATAAACGTACACGAACGATCTGCGTGTGCTGTCGCTCGACAGCGAGATGCAACGCGGTCTGCAAATTGACGTTTTGCAAATCCAGGTCAGCTTTTCCAGCACGTGCCAGCTGTTCAGCAACTTCAACGTGATTGTTCAGGGCAGCCAGATGAAGGGCCGTGTAACCATCGTCCTTTATCTCGTCAACTATCCATGGTCTCGGAAGTTTCGAGAGGAGCACACGCATCGCGCTGCAATTACAAGAAAAATATTTCGTTAAATACATTTCAATGATTTCAGTAAATGCATATTCGTGGGCTTGAATAACACGTTTCGATAAAATCATTGGAACTTTGTGGCAACTTTACGGCGACTTTTATTTAATCTGCTGTAACTAATACTTTTACCGCGATAGCTCGATTGTCCGTCACAATTTAGCAACAATCTTTTCCCGTTTAACATTTTAGTCAATTATATGACAATTAAATTTATGTAGACGTGCTTCAATATATTTTTATTTTACAAAAACGATATTTCAAAATTGCTACACTTATATAGCTTTAATATACATAAATAGTATGGGCAATTTTCGTGAAACGTGGTGACGACATTCGACTTTTGAAAAGGTAGAAGCATGTTAATGACAATCATCGGAGATTGGTTTGGCGTACAGCTTTCGAGCACGTGCGACGGGGAATCCGTGATTTTCACCGGCGAATTCAAAACGGATTTGTTATCAAAGGATGGGCAATCAATTACATTGTTTGGCAAACGTTTGTAATTCGATGCCGCATTATTGCTTCGCATTAGTGTCACAGCGTGCAGTTAACCGATGATAAATCGTAGGAAATCAAACAGATATTCGTCGTCTGCGGATTTTCGCCACTGCCGATGCGGATGCAGTTAGTTTATGTTGAAATCAACTGAAATCCTTTCGGTTTATAGTCACGGCATCATTAACAGACGCGGTTGTCGTTTAACAAATCCTGTAAACATTGTACAACGCGTTAATGACGCTGTTCGTGAATTATTAAGTAACAGATGTTTACAATAGTGTATCCACGTTTCTGTTCATTCCATACTGTTACATTTTGCATTGCCAAACGATGCGACGGAAGATGTTCGAAAGAATCGCTTCAGTTTTTGGTTTCTTTTCTTTACACATTCGAGATTGAAGGGAGGAAATTTTATGCAATCTCCGCTTCGTGTCGAACCGAGCTGCAAAGTAGTTCATTGTGGAATTTTTAATCGCGAATTGAGTGCGAATGGATATGTGTAAGTAGTTTTAAACTAGTTTAAGTGAGAGCTATTTTTATTGCACCCCCCGGCATTTAAGGATTACAAGAGGAGAAGAGCGAGAGGATTTTTGTCTGCTCAAGCGTTTTGATGGAAAGGAAACCGAACTTCCAAACAATAAGTAGATGATAACATAATCTATGGTTTGAACTGTAAAAGCTATTTGTAATGTGTTATTTATGAATTACGTTTATTACTTAAATATATTATTCGATTATGCTATTCTCAATTCTAATGATATCGGGACACAATTTTCATTCCTAGTACACGACGAACTATGTATAGAATTTGGGATACGAACATCGCGGATCTTCACTCATCGAAATTGTCTTCCGCGAATGGTCTAACAATCGTTGTACAAAATTTATATCACTATATACATACAATACTTTTTAATACTGAATGACCTGTTAACGGTTCATTGCTTCGAAATGAATATTACAAAGACTGATAGTAATCGACTCTGGACCAGCTCCTAGATTTTCACCTTAAAATTATTAATCAGTCGCAAAATATCTGTACAGCTTGAACTTTGAAATGTCCGGTGGTCCCAGAACATTGTCCGGCGAGCGTGTAATATTAAATTGAAGGCATATCCTCAATGTACACACTGGGCTATAAAAAACAATACTTCGTAATTTTTGTACCGCGTTACATCGACACCACGTTCCCCGAATGTCGTACTATAGAAAGACAGCCCGCCTGTTATAATTATGATGCGCCTCCAAACGCTGCAAATGGGTCTAATTTCAGTAGCCATTTCGGTCGCGGCTATCTTTGTCGCGCGTTAATTATAAAGAGTTCATTTCACTGGCGCGCTCGAAAGGCACTGCCAACTATGGTTGTGCAGCCCGTGGACCCCATGGACCCCATGGACAGTCCTCTCCCGATGTTACAGGCGGAAAGAGACGTGACAGCTGCTTTCTGACAGGACCTCCTCAAGGAACTACCACCGCTGGGGCACAACAGACGTGCATATGTTTGTCCTGCACACGTGTAGACATGCGTGCTTTAACCTGACACGTACGCACGTTTCCTGTGGACATCAAGTTCTCCTTCTTCGGGCCGATTCATAACGTGTCTTTTTTTTCAACTGCTGCCGTATCCACTTTATTCTGGCCAAATGAAAACGTTTCGGGTCGTTTGTCATTGCCCGACTATTCAATCATTTCGTTTTCTGACCGACATCACGTGTCTAGGGTACTTTAAACGTTTCATATTGTTGACTGAAATATTGAAATCGCTTATTTTGTCGTACCTGTGAGCCTGAAACAGTCTGTTCTAGTGTTATGCAGAGAGTGCGGCTCAAACTTTAATACACATTTGAAATGTATTTAAAAGGTGCTTGGTAAAGTGGAGCATTAATGTGGGTAACTTACTTTGTTTCTTATATTTATTACAGAGTCTGTGTGAAGCGTGGCTGGAAGTAGAATGACAAAAACTGTAGAGCCATCATTTCTTTTACATATTTGATATAATATTGTAAAATGGGATTTACTGGTTAATTGTGAGGAAAACTTGCTGTCATTGCGTATAATAGTCTCGTAATGCGAATCATTATATGAAAAATAATAAAGAAAGCTCCTTGACTCGTGAAATAATTATAATGTTGCGTCGATGTAAAAATTGATCCAGCTTTACACAATAACGCACGTTCTTCGTTCGTTTCTCCTTCGGTTTCCACGAGGGTATGATTAAAAACCGAACACTTCGCACGAAGCTTCTACGGCAACGCAATAATACGAATAATATAGAATTCTATAATTTCTCTCAGCACTGGCGTCAATTTAATCCATATTACAATGAAATATCTATTTTAACTAACTTTTATCACGTTCATTCTAAACGCCGGAATCATCGTAACAAAATTATTTCCCCCCGCCAACGAATTAGCAATTCGTCGCCGATGAATTCTCATGAATAATTTCCGTAACGAAGAATGGAAAATAATGTATGCAGAACTATTTGCACAATTAACAGAAATAGTCCATTACTTGCATCGGTTGGCGTAATTGTGGTTTTACCGCAGGATCGATTTGCTCATGGCTAACAGCCCCCTTCCCCGGTTCTATTCGATTTCTCGGCGTCATTACGCGTTTTACGTCTCTCCGTTTGCGCCTGGAAGATCGCCATCGGAGACTATAAAATTTTTATGCTGCTTCGGTGGCGTATTTTTTTCCCCTCTCCTTTTATTAAGCCCAGTCCCTGAGCCCGGGCCTGTGCCGTGCTTCTCGTCGTGCCGCAATCACGAGTCCGCGAATCGGCCGATTTTATTCGTATAAATATTCAAAAGGGATCGAGAGATCGTGTTGCAGCGTTAATAGTCGTATAATTAATTGATATTAATTAAGATTCTCGAGCTACATTGTAGTTTTTGGTTTCGTTAAGTAGATAGCTGGACAGGGATTTGTACTTCTCCACTTCCATCTGTGGGTCTCTTTTGCTGTATTCATGAAAAGTTCCCCAACCATTTCCCTTTTGAAAACATGTCAGTTTCGTATTGCCTTAAAACCGTTATGGATGATAAATGATTTGCTGTTAATGTTTTTCAGAGCGGGGTTTGCATAGTTCATGCAGTTTCATACGAGAAAAAGGAAACGGAAATACAGTAGAGTACCGTAATGTGAACGTACGACTTGTTTCGCACGAGACAGATTGTATATTTTTTGAGTATTGCAAGAATATTGAATTGCAATTATAATTTACTTTTTATGTAGTAGAGTAGATTTTACTAATTTTACTTCAAAACTTAATATGAGTTACAAAGTACGGTAATGTACATATTACGATATTTCGAATAAATATTCCAACGATACAGGTAAGTAATTCATTTTTGTTACATCTTGTAAAAATTTCAATTGATCATAAATTTAATTTTATACCAGCTCTAATATCGCTTCCCATACATATTTCCTACGCGTTTTAAATATCATTTTGCTTTTAAGTGTATCTTCGAAGGATTCGAAGTGCAAATCTGTATGCACGATTCGTTTCGAATTGTATTGTCCCTTGGCTTCGTTACAACTTTGTTTTCATTATATTACTATGTTACACGCAGGTTTTACACCGCCAATAATTGCCGCAATTACTAAGGTTTCTCGACCCAACGAATAAAAATCAACTGCAACCTATATTCGCTCCCGTTTCTGTAATTACGATGTCGTATCGGCTTCTCCCTTTTACTTTCGTTTCCCTTGAGTTGACACAAAACTTGTTCAAAAATCGTGCACAATGAATAAAAGTTACAAAGGTTGAACGCAAAATATGCTAAAATTAACCGATCCAGCGAACCTGTTGTTACCTACACAAGATTTTGCAGCAACTATTCGAAGACAATTATGTTTAAGACCTTGTCGCTGCAATTAATAACAATTACATTTCCTTGTTAAACTCCAAGATTAAACGTTTCTTATACGGGACTAAAATCAGTTCAATCATTATTTCTATAAATATCCAACTTACTCAAAGTGTACTAAAAATAGTAAAAATCTATGTTAATGAAGTAACTCGATTCGTCAAGAAATTTCTCGTGCAAGTTTTATAATTGTAACAGATTGAAAAGATACCATATTTGCGGCAAGAATGTATTTTTATGTTAATCGCAACGAAGGTATAAAAACTGACAAGTAGTAGGATACGGTTAGTATATTTATTGTAATTTGCAAAATTTCACCTGCAAATTAACTTCAATCCTACAATTACCAAGCATGTAATTAGTAACACCCATAACCCATAATGTATTGCACGCATAATACCAGTTATTATATTGTCAATCTGAGAGTCGTTTAATTTAATCACTTTTTGCAACGAGAAGCTTAATGCACCGGCCACAATTTTCCTTTCTGCTGCGACATGTAGCAATTTTGAATAACTCATTATATCAAAAGTAATGAACGTTTAATTACAAAATTAATGCCGATATTTAACCCGATTTTTTCATCCGAATGATTTCTTTTTCAATTTAACGTCAGTATACTGGACGAGATTTCACAGCGGGCATTAACTTTCGTCAAAATCCTTTTTTCCCAAGTTTACTTGTTTGTAATTCATTACTTTATTTATTTACGCTTACTTCAATTCAAACTGTTGCAATAAACTTTATTATAAAGTCTGATTTGCTTTCTATACCATTCAGTTTATTTGGATGCAATGCTCCACGAGAACCAGGCGTGTGTTTCTCGTGCTTTACTTTCTTATAACATTGCTTACAATTGAACAATGACAAATTATTATGTTAACATTTCTGTGGTGCATTATTTTGTCGTTGAAGTATATTAACATATCTTTTCGTTAATTTAAGTTTTCCTCGCACTATGTATTACGTTATATGTATACAGTTGTCACTGGTTATATAACGTTTGCAGTTATTGCAGATATAAATTATTTTCCAAGTGTGAGTAATTCATATTTGATCTAGTACTGAAATTTTAATGTGACTTTTCGTAATAATTATTTGAGATAATATAATACTAATACTGACAAATTATTTGTTGGTTTTAATGAAAAATAAAAATTGATAATATTATATATAAATATATAAATATATATATATATATGCATATATAATTGTATAGTATAATTGTATGTTGGAACCCCGGAAGGTTTAACAAATATTATTCTCAGTGAAACACGTACAGGATGGTCTAAAAAAAAATCAATTTCCGCGTGTTCCAGGAGTTCAGCTGCAACGCCGACTAAAAATATTTTCTTCCGCAGAATAAATATTCTCTTGCCTATATACTTCACCGTAACATTCAACTACGTTTCCAATTAAATCAAACCGCTGTTGGCGAAACAGAACCATAACAGATTAAATAAATACTGCCACGACAGTGCGTTGTATCAATATTTTACATCCCAAAATTTCACCATTGAGATATTTTCAACATTCAAATAAATCTGTCGATGACAAATAATGCTTCCTTTGCATACGATATTCTAAGAAACATGGTTGCATACTTCAACTAGCAACTGGAAATAATTTCATTAATGTATTCGTTTTACTTCCCAGTTACCTTTCCCATTCACATTTATAAGTCATTTACAGGAACGAATGCGTGAAATTGAATGAGTGGATCGAGTGAATGGTAGTAAAGTGAATAAAAATGATGCAAGAAGTCTACAAACAATAACAAGATTGGTGCATGAAACGAGGGAGATTTCTTTAAGTCATTTGTTGCGAAATTTCCATTCCTATCAATCGTACTTATCGTATAATTTTATCGCCAATGATAAATTGAATATATTATGTGCATTGCACATACATACGCATAAACAGTAGGAATCATACTACCAGTCGGTGAGTTTTGCAAAATGCGTTTTCGGCTATCTTCGCACGTAATCTTCACAATTCCTTTACTTTTAGCTTTCTTATTCAAATTATAAATAGTACGCGTAATATTTGCACGAGACATCGTAGAATTGTTTAACGTGTTAATTTTCATGTTGAAACGTATTAATTTTTTAATACCACCATAGTCATCCGCGACTCGTGCACTATTCACGGATTCAGGCATGCAAAACATTGGCAGTGCTAAAATATTGTGAACTTCTCTGGTAAATGAACCTCCGACAAAACATTCTATACTCGGCGAATCGTTGATTCTAGGTCAGCAATAAACGAAGCCATGAGCCAATAGTTTGTGACGTTTAGATGTTTATTAGCATTGATGATGCTATTTGCACGCTTTTATACACGCTTTACGCATAGAACAGTGTCAGCCTTGAATCGTCGCAGGCATTTCGAAGTTAGCCCAATTGTGACGCCAGCCTGCCCGATACGCGAGCATAAATTATTGCACCAGCGATGATGCATTTTAATTGGCAAATAAAAAAAATGAAACGTTCACAGGCACACGAGTGCACAGGCAATATCATCAGCATCGCGTCATTTCGTTGCTTGGTTGCTGTAGCTGACACACGTATGACGTATCTTCTGTCCTGTAAGTGATGTGACACGCTCAGATATCGAACATGTCGCCGTGACACGATGCCTCGTTCTGTTACATGCACGCTTTTGACACGCAGACACACGTCAACTTGCCCTTTCAACGTTTATTAAATATTCGATAAGCCTGCCTTCAGCTTTATCGATTCTTCTAACAAGTCGCTCGATCTCTCGTTTGTTATGCTGGTATCGTACATTCGGGCGTCTTGCGCGAGGACAATGGGGATAAACGTTTAGTGTACAAATGGAGATCGTGATTTGTTGGAAAAATGGATCAGTTCGGAGAGGTGATTTGATTTGGCCTCTAAATTTGATTAGACTTTCAGCAGTATGGATTTTTCTGTAGCATATGTGTACATTTTTCAATTTAAGTTGTATCGTTTACCGTGTTATCTAATAATATTTTCAGCCCTGCATAGGTTTGCAACTGTAACGGTGCGTGCAATTAGTTTATAGAATAATTAGTAATTATTGATAACCAGTTTGAATAGTAGTAAACTGAAAATGCAATGACGTTCAATGGTGTCCTTTGTTTTATTATTACGATTTTATTACGCAAAAATAAATATATGTGTATTGCACATCTGTACAAGATATCTGTTATGCATAAGACATAAGGAAGTGTACATTGCATACAGGCAAGGTTTAGCCAAGGCTGTTCTAACGCCTAACTATTCATCAAGACCTACTTATTAAAGTTTACTCGCAAAAAAAGCATTCTATACATATAACATTATGCGAATATATGGACGACAATGTTTCACGTTTTTCTATATTTGTAGATTTCATGGAAGAAAGTGAGCAGGCAAAGTTTTTGTTCAAATTAAGATCCTTTATGGCCACCGAATAAAGATGGCACGTGGTTTTTTAAAGCTAACGCTTTATTTAACCTTCGCTTATGATAGACCAAGAATATGCAACGAATAAAGCAAATTACCATACTACATAAATTATAGGAAAACAAGGTTTTATATCTCTCTTTAACAATATTGGTAACATAGTTTTTTTTATCATAATTGCTATAAGAATCCAGACGAATGTCTATGACAATTTCTGTCGTTAAATGCACTAATGTATGATCAAACAAAATGTACCAAAGAAAAGCAACGGAAATTTTTCATGAAAGTGATATGTTTTTCATATAAAACTCGCTATTGTAATAAATGCATGAATTTAACACGTGAAAAGTATACATTACGGTATCCTGCGTCAATTAAGTTCAATCAAAAGATTCATTCAATTTTCAACAGACTTCGAACATCCGTTCTTGAATACTTTATATCATACACGCAAACGTCATAATAACGCATGATCTTCTCTTAACTTGTCTTAATGTTTCCATAAATTCATAGCACAAGTAACTTCATTTACATTCTATCTCATGAGTTATGTCACTGCAACAAAGTGCGCTACCAGTAAAATACGAAGGAAATATTTATTCGCTTTAACAGATACGAATTTTTTACTAATATCCCACTAATACGAAATTAATGTTACAGCGACTAACAATTAATTACTTATTTCCAATATATTTGAACCCAAGAGCTTTCTTTCCAAAACTTGAATTTGTCAAATTCAAACAAAAATATCGATATCGAAATTTTCAGTGGTACTTCCTCTACATACCAGTAGAGTCTACACATATGTACGTATATTTACACGCCACCAGGCATTCAGCAACGGTTTACCAAAAGCGTAAAAGCGTGTAACAACAGTCAGTCCCATAAGTATTCGTAGCCTAACTGTCTAAACAAGAAATCTGTTGAAATTAAGTGTCCAATTTTAAAAGGAAGATCGACATTCACGCATCTGCGTTATTAATTGAATTCGGTCTAAATAAACTTCACACGCATTCATTTCTACTCTATACATTAATTGCGAGGCCTCAAACACGTAGAAACAATTTCATTTTTATTACGAATACTTGCGGAACTGGTCGCAGGTAATTATTTATATAAATTACACGCGCATATCTTCCACGTTAACAAAGGCTGCGATCCTTCGTTCGCCGAGAATCGGTTTCATTTAAAAGGTACCGTCGCGAAACGATATTCCCAAACAACGAAGCAAGCCTTCCTTCCGACAATGCGAAACCACGTCGAATTTCCAAAATCGGCGCCGCGAGAGGCTTTGATCACCGGTCCGGATGGATGCTACGAATATCAGATATCATTAAGGGTCCATCGTCGATCCATCGCAAGAGCACAAATAACGAGGTCGAACGGAGAACGAATGCCGATAATGCGTCGCGGTCAAAATAATTGTAAAGGGGGAATCTCTTTAATGAATAGCGCGGTTCAGTATACAACTTGTTTGAATCTCGTCCACTTTGTATCGGTATCGTCGTACACGCGTGCACGCCTCGTGCACGGGCATACGCGTGTGCATACATGGTGCATTTAGTGAGTCACTGACAAACGAGGCATCATTGCAGAGTCTACCGAGAAGCCGATGTACACGCGCCTCTGTTTCGAATGTGCGGCTCGCTCGTTCTGCTCGTTTCACTTTGCTCGCGAAACGTTTCGCCCGACGGCAATGAGTCAGTGCAAGAGATCACATGGCGAAGTGCTAAATATAATTGACACAGTGCAACCCACGGATCGTGCATCGCTCTCGACGATCTCTTCTCCGTCGTGCTCGTGCCGATTTTCCGAACCGCGACTCCGCCATCGAACCGAGCGAAGACAAATCTCGGATAAATTAGGGCGCGGACCTTGCGCATCGCGTCTATATTCGAATCAACGTGAAATGCTCTCGTCGTGTTGCTTCTTAACAGCACTGACGATCGTTCCCTCCCTTTCCGTATCTTTCCGTTTGGTTTTGTGCGATCAGCCTCGGCTCGTTGTGATTGCACGGTGGATTTTACCAAGTGAAACTACCGCGAGGATATTCGAAGTCCTTTACGAGAAGTTGTATAACGCGGATGCTCGTTTCGCCCGTGGAACAAGCGGGCGCAAATTTTGGTTGCTCTTGAAATGGTTGCTACTGCGGGTAAGTTGTATACGAATTCGCGTGGCTGCTAATTTGACGCTTTAAACCGAGATAAATCGGGCTCGACGATCGTGCAGATTGCGCGCACACGATTAATCTGCGTAACGCATCATTAAGTTCGTGGATAATGCGCGGACATGCATTGCGCGTCCTATGCGAGAAATGAAAAGTACATATTACTGTATTTCGTAATATATGCTGGTATAAATCTTGCACTATTTTTTACACGCCCTATCAATTGTTGTATTAAACTTGTCGTTTTAATATTTCGCTCCAATAGTTTGTTTCTAATACGTCCCAAACGAAGGCGATACATTTTCTGGACTTAAGCTAGCGGCTCAGGACCGGTTTACGTACTTCCAACTAGGCATTCTACTTATCTCTATATACAACGGTCATCTAAGAAAGCCACCGATTATGCATATCCGTCTGAAAATATAATATATTACAGAACGTCGAGCAAGTATAAAACGGACACTGCAAAATAACATTCTCGTAAAGCTAACAATAATTTTAAAAAATTGCATCGAACTACCAAGCACAAGAATAACAAAATTAAATATGAGCATGCAATTCTTTTTTACTTTCTTGCCCCCCCCCCTCTCTCTCTCTCTTTCACTCTCTATGTATATGCAATATTTTTGCTCCGGCGAATGACGATGGGGTTCGTCTGGCGAAACGTTGTCAAAAGTCTATACGACGCACACCGCAAGATATTTTAAAAATATTCGCACGCTATCGAGGCACGACGATAACGAATCTTTAAGCCGCGCAACTGTTTATCTCGGCAGCTTTGCGGCATTCAAGCGAAATTCCATTTATCTTCCTTTTCGTTCGGCCGCGCATCTCCTCGAGAGATTGTTTCGAAGTTTTCGGATTTCCTATCAGTCATTCACGTCCGCCGTGGAGCCGATTCGATCAAAACCCCGCGAGCGATAAATAAAGCTTCAATTTCTCGTTCCACGGCTTTGCTGTCCATCAATTCTTCAATTTAGGAAACGCGTATCGCCGGTACACGCTGAAATAAATTTCTCCCCGCGTTCTCGAGGACTTGCCTCGCACTTCGAGGGGGCGAAAAGATTTCGTTGCCGGCGACTAGTATTCCAATGCTCCTGTAAATCAAGTCCTTTGGCGATTTCTGTTACTCTTATCCGTTCCCTTTGATTAATTGAACGCCGCGGTCTACGGGATCGAACGGTATTCTGTCTCGCGCGTAGCGTCTAATTGATCGAGCGTGTCGAAAAATTTAGATGCCGCTATTTTCTGCAGTTTATATTCAAATATAAAATTCGTTGTGGCCTGTGTGCGTCAGATGTACGATATATGTACAGATATGCAGTGTATGCCAAGTTCTAAATTCAGGAGTAGAGTATAATTTTTAATTACTCAGATTTATTTCTTACAAGTTGGTCTGGTTTAGGTAATTTCGTTGGATTAATTAAACCGACTTTCGTCAATATTATCGCTTCAATGTTTCAAAGAAAATTCGAAGTGTAATACATACTTATCTAGGATATCGAAATGTCGATTAAAAATGCTCTGATATTAAATTGAATTAAATTAATGGATCTAGTATTTACACATATCTCTAGGAAAAGTAAATGATTAAACTCAAGTTCGACTTATAAAGTCGATTGAACAAAAGTCTGGCTATAAAATCCTCGCTTTCACTAAATTTAAGAAGTTCGTAATTTTCGCTACAACTTCGCGCAATAATTTATAAGTCGAAGTATTATTGCTCGCATATTTTTTCATTCGTATAATTTGGCCGTTTTCGTAAAGCTGCCCCTCTGTATGACTTGTTAATATTATTTGTTGAAACTCTTGAAACAACGAGAAATATGTAGCCGATTGTCTGATCAGATTTCTCTATTTTAACACGAAGTTTTGTGGCACGAAAAAAATAACGCTTCTCGCAATTCTGATGGCCAACGTTATACATACGTATAGGGATACAGCATTCGATATCACGATTCCAGAACGGTAACAATTCGAACGCGTAAATCGCTTCGGCGAACGGCGTACTTCCTATTGGTTTGCGAATTTTTCGAGGGAAAAGGCGAGTTAGGGTTCGGTTAATGGAACTTTCAACGGATCACAAACCATCGGCATTGTCAATCGCCATTGGCAATCCTATGGTGGATCTGTTGTTAAATACGCTTGATTTGCTTGGACTAAAAAGAGTTGCCGAGTAATGGGCATGGCTCGTGATTGCATCGCTACTTCAATCCAGTTCTCAACGACAGAAGTGAGGCCGTGCTTCACCTCTTTCGCACGAGAATCAATCTGAATACATGAATCTTCATTTTTCCCACAATACTTTTAGGAATAACGAAGAAGAAACGTCTCGACGATGGGTTTCGTTATGGTGCTAGAATGTTCGTAATGTTTGTCTATGAAGTTGCTTGTCCGATTTTTGTAGTACGTATAGTGTACGAAAATAGTATAAGAGTATATTTGATCTGATAGGTATGCGTGATGATGAGTATACACGTCACGAAGAAATGGCAATGAATACGAGAGGAAGAATTTATGAAAAGTATTGAAATCTCTGGAAGATTATTCATTTCGAGATTGTAAAAACAAAAAGTTGTGTTTTGACCATTTAATTTTAAGATATTTTCAATTCAGCATAATAAGTATTTCTTATAATAATGGATACTTCTGTGAAATTCTATCAGAACTGTTATTAATATTTTATTCAACACTGTATACTTATTTGAAAGGGAAGGTGACAGGACTCCAAAATTATTTTCGTATTCGATTGGTAGGTGCTATATTATGATTCATTTTGTAGCGAAGATAATAACTATCGTTTAAGGGCCATACAAAATTCTCATAATGGTGATAAGGATAATTTACATTATTACAGACGCTATTTGAAACTAATAATTCCATGTATAAATTACGTTTTTTCGCCGGGGTTCTTCACTGGTTATTGCAACAATTTTTAATGTTACAAATTTATTTGTTTAGTTGCTGGTTGAACCATATAAATAAATGAAAAATATATTATCAGACAGACCATTCTACGTGTGCCAACATTTTGTAGAAATATATGATGTACATAACTCTGCATAAATGAAAACCCATATGTGGATATATGTATCAAAGAAAATCAATTACTTAAAAAATAATCTTGAAAATATGAAACAACGCCAGAGTCCATTCAATCACAGAAAAGGTCACAATAAATAGACTACCTCTGATATACGAAAAAAGGTGCGAAAAGAAATGATAAATTTTATTCAACGAATGCTATTAGTCATCAGAAACGTCATTTGTTCCATCGACGTTCATATTCGAAATTAGTCGAACCGAGGTTTGAAAGAAAAAGTTTTAAAAAAGGAGGCGAAAGAGGCTGAAGAAGAAATGAGAAAGAAGAGAGAAAGGGAGACGAATGAACTAATATGCAGAAACCATGAAGAACGTTAGCCACCGTGACGCAATTTCCGGCGTTTCTATCAGAATTGGCACTCCCAGTGGTCGAAGAGGACCGATGCACTTCAAAGCGATCCTGACTCTTTCGACTCCCCGATTCGTTGATTCGTTTCGTCCATTTTCTGCCATCTCGTGACCTGTGCTATGAAAAAAAACCTACGACCCGAAAGTTTCAATTTTATGCCGATGTATAATTGGGGTAATAATTAAAACATTGCGGACGGGCATCGACTCAACACCTCTTTCCCCAGAAGTTTCACGCTTTCGACGTTGTAGCTGCATTGATGAAATGGTTACTGAAGGAGAATATATATACCAGAAAATTGTTTCTCAATAACAATTGATGAATAATATTGAAACGCTTCTTCTTGTGAGATGATCTTTGTTGTCCTCGATTTTTCTCTTCAAGATTTTCAAGGCTTTGAAATATTTATTATTTATACTCTGCTGCAACAATCATGCATGCAGATTTTATATTCGGTCTGAAGATAAAACTTTCATTTTTATTATTATTAAACTTCCCTAAACTCCTTTTTCGGTAACCCCGTTTATTTTCGAGAACAGGAGCATGTTGCAGGTGGTATATGTTTGAGCAGTGTAGTCGGTGTTGCTTTGGTGAGATCTTCTTTTTGAACGCAAGTTAAATATAGTATATCTGCTGCACAGAGTTTTCAAATTTTATCAGAGCTTTCGGTAAAAAAATGAAATAGCGCTAGAGATAATAAAAAAACACACACACAGTTTAGTTGGAAATTAGAGATTGCATTTTCGTTGTTTGCTTATTACGATATTTGTTTGCAAGATACTTTACTCAAATTAATTTCTTTTTTTGTCGCGAGTACGACAGGTACGATAAACGCGTTAATAAATGCTACTAATTCAACAAAATAGTTCAAAACCGCCTCTCTGCGGATTTCACGCAATTAAAACTTAAATACTGTGCTCGAAAATGAATTTCTTTTTGAGGGCAGCCCAGCAGATTCTCGCTTAATTTTTAATTGTCGAAACTTAAACGGATTGACTTAATTCGAGGATTAAAATGTCACTGCTGCACGTGCTGCATTCTGAATACATTTAATAACGATCATTTTTCGCTCTGGTCCTCGGGTTTCGGTAAAAATCCGTTACAGCGTTTATATTATTATTAACCACCTTTCTTCAAAATTGAAAAGGAAATTGACAAGATACGTAATTGTATAAGAGTAACAAGTTCGCGGAAAGTTTCATTCATTATGTATTGTACATTTTATTTAATCTATCCTTCATTAGTGCAAGTTCTACATAATGAAAGCAATAAAAGTTGTTCAAGTGTTTTAACATGGACACTAAGAGCATAAAAAGACACTCACTGACGGATCAAATTTTTGAAACATATTAAGAACTCACCAAAGATTATATTTACCAATTCAATTAGTCTTATCGAGGCACGCTATCGGCAAAGTGTATTAAAAATATATAATAGCGAAGTTATCATATTGTTACATTTATGGGAAATAGAATTGCAATTTTTTAACATTTTAACGCTTATGTAGGCAACCGGGTACCCATGTCTATATTTCCTTTAATCATTTTCCTATGTTCTTGACAAAATATCGCAAAATCGCTCCAGATCTTTCAAATCATTTTAAGTAACTAACAATAAGCTTCAAACTACTTGACCATTTTGCTTGCTCGTACAAGGGTTAAACTGTCAAAATGTAATGGTTTGAGTGACACATATTATTGTACACTTTTAATCAGGCGAACTCAATAGAGTTCAATAAAATTGCAATAACGGACAAAAAATTGAAATCGTGATCGACTGACAACAAATGATAATTTCGTATGTATCTTTCTAAATTGCGGACAAGATATTTCGACAATAAGCGAAGCGACGATAAATCAAATTGTCGTTCTCTGGAGAAAACGAGTTCTCCCTCGAAAACATTATGTATATGGGAAAGCAGCTAAGCCGGAAACTAATTTCAGAAATGAGTCACGCAGCGGCCTATCTGATTATTTCGAAACCGGATTTTCAAAACTCTGCAAGACGTATTATGTAGCTTCAAATTGTTTACGTACGAAAAGTGATAAAATAAAGAGAAACGGAATATATTAATTATCGTATAAAATAATGCATAACGTATAACTTTGGTTCACTTCTTCTTACATATCAATAATCAGACTTTCATTACGTTCCAGGGAGAACAATGCTTTTCAATTGTCATTCTATAAAGTATCCGCGTTCTATAGCAATCCTAGCATTCCGTACTAAATTGTTCTGCAGAACAATAGCTGAGAATCACTATTCCAAAGTGAAAGCCGGGTCTAACTTATCACCGACGTTCATGATAATACTTTCTAACGAATTGCAATAAAATCCTTGCCGCTTGTAATAATTAAAGTATTCTGATTTATTTTCTCTCGCAATCACGGTCAAACGAATTGTTACAATAACATCGCAAATGAAGGTTCGCGATAGTAAATACTAAAACTATAAACGCCAGGAATTTTCGCGAAGAAAGTGAAACATTAATAAATAAAAGCCAATCATCGGGCAAGTGAAAACGCTAAAGTTCTCTGCATTCGATCTTCAAGTTTCACCCATACAATTAAACAAATCGAAGGCGATGAAAACTACGACGAAAACAATGTATCCAACAATCGCTGAAGCACGTCTCCGGAAAATACAGTCGATCCTCTCCCCTCCGTCGGTCGCAAATCTATCGCCCCGTTGCACGCTATATCATTCCGTATACATTCGAAACGAATCGACACGCGACGATCGAGGACGCCCAGTCGGTAGATCGTCCAGCGTCGTCGTCATCGAATGGAAACCCCATGGACGAACCTGCATCGCCGTAACGAAAATCGAAATTCCCCCGGGGGTGTGGGGGGGGGGGTGTAGAGAACGTCGAAGGGGTTACTTCGGGGAGGGCCGATGCTGAAGCGAGACGAAGGGAGCCGAGTCAAGCCCGGAACGAGGGCGGCACAGACAAAGAGGGCACGAGATTGCAGAAGGAAGCGCGGAAAGGACGTACAAAGGGATGAAGAGGGTGGCGGCGCGTTCGAACCAAAACTAAATCACAACTACCAACTAATTCCATCGCGCGGAGTTTGGATTCTGTGCAAGTGGAACGGGCGAGCGTCGATGGAAAGGGGTTCTTCGTGGTTGAGCTGTCGGGAAGGGGGGGGGGGGGGTGGTTGGAAAGGAGAGCGAGAGGGGCGTGATACAGAGAGAAGAAGGCCGACTAGGAGGGGGAAAAAAACCGAGAAAAGTGCGATAGGAAGGGATGAGAGGGGACCGGGGGAGGAGGAGGAGGAGGAGGAGGGGGAGGAGGGGGCAAGAAAGCACTTCAATCGCAGCACTTTGGCTCGAGCCGCGTAATTTATGCGTTCAATACCCGACCGCGGCACCCGGCCAGCCATTCCGCCGTGCGCTCTGAAAAAATATATTAATTCTGGTCTCCTTTAAAAGTTATTGCAAAAGGAGTTGGTTACGGTCGCCCGCGAGCCGCTGCCCTGGTAAGAGGGTAAACGGGGCGGGTGGGAGAGGACGAGGAAAGGGGTGGGCGGTGGGAGCACAGGGGTGAAGGCGAACCACGAAGTTTCTCGCGGCGATGGAAATGACTTGAGCGTAAAATATGGCGGCACGCAAGTCGCAGGTGCGACCACGTAGGAGTCATTGAGAGATCGGCGTCCTCGTTAGTCAGCCGCCCGGGTCGATCGAAATCCGCCGCCCCTTTTTCCAAGGGAGTTACCGGCCTTTCTTTTGCCGGTGATCGATCGTGTAATCGATTCGCGGCGACCTTTGTTGCGATTAGTATTTTGCTAGGGGGGGGGGGGGGATGAATTGCGGATCGGTGAACGGTATGCGCGAGAATGAGCGAGAATGCACAACGGAGCTGGTACATGCATAGAGGTAACCCCCTTATAACACGATAGATACGTTGCTAGAAGATGATGCGTTATATGAGACGCGTCCGTGGACATCACGAAACGCAGGCAAAGGGCCGATGGCAAACCGCGAAGATACAGCAGTGTATTGTTTTCCTTCGATATGTTAAGAAATAAACAAAGAAATTCAGTTTATATATACATATATAAAACCGCGTTGTTGGATACCGTGTTATAGGAGGGTAGCCTGTATATATTGTTGAAAATATGCTCGTGGATTTATATTGGATATCGTTCAAGGAAAATTGTGGGTCTGCTTGAAAGTGAACGCGAGCGAATAGTAGAAGTGCGCAAAGAGAAAGCCAATGGAAGCCGAGGAAAACATTAAAGAATAAATTGAACAAAATTTTAGTGCAATTACGTGTAAACGGATTGTTACAAATGCAAGTATGTTGTAGTATGTAAAAGTGGGAAGTAAGTTGGCGAATAATGGAACTGTACTTGTAATACCTAAGGGAAATCAATGAAGCATTACATTACTTTACATGGTGGAAGTGCATAGTTGAACTGGTTGGGATTGAATGATTTAAAAAAGTGTGGCATTCTATTAGCATCTATTTTCGACAATGCAGTGTTCGTTAGCAGACAAATATTTGATAAATATCGACTTTATAAGAAAATGGCTTGATGATTTTGCAACAAGTAAGAGTCAGTGTTTTTATTAGCATACAATTGTTCACATTCCAGATAAGTAAGGAAAAACCAAAAACACAAATTAGGACAACAACTTTTACGCATGAATTATTTTAGTCTGTGTTGATAATAAATCATAAAAACGATTAAGAAATAGTGGGTACATTATCCATATAATTTATTTGATTATTTCATCGTTACAATTAGTTTAAATCGACGAAAATTTTGTCGAAGAAAGTTCAAAGAAATTGTTGTTTCCCGTACGAAAGAGACAGTTAAGGATACTTTTGCAGAGAGCAATGCTCCGTTTAACGTGGGATAATGTAACAGGACGTTACATGACTGTTATCCATCTGTTTGTGCAACATTTGGGCCTTCTTTTTTTCCTCTTCAGTGGCGTGCACACATGGTGAACCAGGTTTAACGCCTAGGTCGAGCGAGAAATTTTCTCTGGAATTCCCAATTTTAAGCACCGGAAATAAATTCGGCGAAAGAAACTTGAAGCGGCAAAATAAATAGCACATAAACCGTGCATGCGTATGGAAAATGTTGCACTTTAGGCGAACGTGATTTCTATTCGAATTGCTTCATAGAAAAGATTTTTAAAGGATATTTTCTTGCATTAAAAGAATTTGAGCGTCTCACAGATTTTATTTTATCGGATGTTGAACTCACGACTTTATTTCTTCTATTTCGTTGTGAACGACATAGCTTAGGATTAAACGAAATTAGTAATTTTTTAATAATTTACTTGCATTCGTATAGAAGTTAATAGAATAATGAAAAATAAGGACAACGAATTGGGTTAGCTGGAACATTTTGATGTTTTCAAGCCGGAAAATGATTTTAGAACTTTTAATGTTTAAACACGTAATTATGAAGAAGTTAATTAAGAAATTTCAGTGCTCGAGCTATAAATTATAAATCAAAAAGGCAAAGGTATACAGAATATTACAGGAGATAAACAATTTGAGAATTACAGAAATTTCTGTTTCACACAATTTTTGTCTGTTCGGAAAATTATAAAACATTTGTCACAGTGCTATTGTGTTTATATTTCTAATTAATAATCCACCCCTTTTTTTTGCGAAAAGTTCTAATGTCTTTTCAACGGAGCAAGCATTAATGAATGTTAGGGACAGAAACTCAGTTAGAATATAAGCTGTACAATATTTTATTTTACTCCTCACATTTGATTTAGTAATTAAAGTCGCTTCTAACTCGATCGTTCGAAATATGTGATATTTCAAACAACCTAATCATTTGATACAATGCACTAAATTACTTCTTTTTCTATAATATTCTTTTTCTATTACTTCTTTTCTAAATTCTATTGTATCGAAAAACTAACCCTTTCACGCAGAATACTCGCACAGTACAGCCAATTCTGTAGTATCATAATTTTCTTGGAAATCGCGATCAATCATATTAAATACAATAACTGCGTCAAAAAACTCTCGAAATGTAAGATCGTTGAATGTGCCGAAAAATTAATTAAGCGGCCAAGATATAACATCTCGTTTCTTGCAATTTCATTCCAATTTCCAAAAGGAATTCAGGAAGGTCCACGCGTGACCGTTCAGTGGGACGAGGGCAAGGCGAATTAATTAATTAATTCAACTCATTATACTTGGTGGCCGTGACGAGGGATCAACGCTAACTGGTCGCATATACTGGGGGGGATGGAAAAGAATTTTCCGCGCTATTGCACCAACCCCCCGATACCTTACGTCATCTAGCGTTATGCGAGATGGAAAAAGAGCCAAGCTCCAGACCCCGTTCCACCCTTCTGTCCGTTTTCAACGTTTCAAAGTAATTCTTTCGCGGCAAGAAGCTCAAGATGACATCGCACGTCCCTATCCCATTCTCTTCTCTAGAATTTATAACACGACCCTTTGATTACGCAGATGGCTGCGACACCAATCGAATGTTTTTTTAATGAAATTATTTATGATCGCCCAGGGGCATCCCGGCAAGTTTTGCGGACGGATCACTTTCATTGAATTTTATTAGCCATTCGCTACGGCCATAAAGGAAAATCGTTGAAACTCGAACGGTCTCGGTTGAACGTTTGCATTTGGTTAACGCCGATCTAAGGGAGGGTTCTGCTGTCGAAAAATTAGAGTCTTTTAGGAAATCCTTTCGAAGGGACGAAGAGGGATGTCAACGTGAAGCTTGTTGCACTTCACTTGTTGGTGTTTTTCTAATAGAATGCATTCGTGTTTTGCTTCGAAGAAATACTTTGACATTTATCATTTTGATTTTTGATTAATTTTGTATTGTTGATCGCAAATCGAGTCGCGGATAAAGTATATTGCTGACCATATGTGCGAGAGCACCGCCTTCCTTTTGGAAATCAATTATTAATAACCAATTAATTCAAAATTAATATCGTTGGGTTCCGAAATTAACACTCGCTGCGTACTAATATTTCTTTCACTTGGAGAGGTTCATCAATTTTCAGCTCATAATTGTTAATTACTTTAAAGCGCTTAGCGGCCTTTGTATATTGTTCATTGATACAGTTGTATGCATAAGTATATACACACATTTATGAACGTTACCAGATATGCCGACAGCCAATCTTTCTTTCCATTTGTCCGTTACTCTCGTGATAAACGTTCAAAAGATACACGTAATGCTTTATGCGACGCAAGTTAAACTTACTCGCGTTCGTGCTGGTATACTATCATTAATTAAAATTATTGTCAAAAGTGTAATGTGAAATGGATAATCATGAGATGAATAGAATGTTCAGGCAACCTTTGAACTCTTCGTTTCAGTCCACGAAAAAAATGAATAAAAGCCCAGCATGCGCACACTAGGTTTTCCTTTTTATATACGGGAACAAGAGAGTGCAATTGTTCGTTCTAGTTTATCAATTATTTCTTGATTCATCGTATCTGTTCGCGAGAAGAACACTTATCTATTTCTGATAAATTAAACAGAACCGGCATTGTTGTTATATTGCTACATCAGTATTACGCTGGTTTGTTATTTTATGCGAATTTCCATGCTCGATCTCCGTGCTGCAGAAGATTCTACATGTTGTACCTTCTCGTTTATTATCGTACATCGGTCAGTTTTATAAACATTCAGTTTGTAATTGCAACCTATTTCCACACATTTATTCCACACATTTCCACAAATTATAGTACACTGATTATTATGCATTGTATAACGTATAATAATTTTCGCAGAATCTTATAAGACTACCGATTTACCGGATAGGCACTTTCCTTCTAAATTTACTGTTAATGTGAATTTAGTAAGTTTATCGATCCAGTATTATATTTTTTTTCGCACACCTAGTTATTCGTTTTTATTTTAATCCACCTGAATCTTGACCGGGACGCTCTAACGTACCCACAATCTTGGGCACTAACCGATCATTTCTCAAACTCTTGTTCTGTGCAACAAAGTATCATTAATGCTGCAATTACTTCTACAAATCGCATCCTTCATTAATTAACTGCAGTGCAACAAGTGCCTCCGCCCGTACATTACTTTCATACGAATAAAAACTGTCCTGCAAGTAAAACGTTTCCAATTTCGCCTGTGCCGCAGCAAAACGGTTGAGAAGTGTTCAACACCTGCGACATTATAATTCGGCATTACCGCCTGGTCGCCGTGAATCTGGCGCAGTGAGTAACGAGGTAATCGCGACATTGCTCGTACGCAGAAATCGAATGTGCAGAGGAATCGACGAACAGCAGCTCAGGATAGAAAGGGGAAGGTAAAAATCGGCTTCTTTGTGCCGCGCTTGTCCGCGCGTACAGAGCAGCTGGTAATTCTCACGTTATCAGGGAGACCAGGAGGATGGCACACGGCAGGATGTTAAATAAGATCTTAAAATACCCATTCACGAGTGGTAATCCTCGAGACAGCCGGTGACGTAACATTTTAATTCCACCGCCGTTGTATTCAGGTCCGCCGGTGAACTCCAATTTTCTATTTGCGGTATTTTATTGTGCCCGCCATTCTGCCTTGGCTAGTTCCTTTTTCCTGCTTGTCCACCGGGGACGGGAGGGGGGCGAGTGGGTGGATGAAAGGGATAAAAGCGCGGATACCGACTCGACCTATTTCTCCTCATAACGACTTTCGTTACCGAGAGAAATAAGATTTTACATTATTTTAAAATAATGGGTTTGTTTGTGCCGCGCTACGTGCACCTGAATACAATCGCGTTCGCGAGCGGCTCAGCCAGCTGGAATTTTCGTTGCCCGCCTTCAACTGGGTCAACGCTGTTTTCCACTGTGCTTTTACTCTTGCCATCTTTCTTCCCTTTTCTAATATCGTTTTCCACTCCTTTCCTCCTTAATGTTTTCAACCGAACAAGTAAGCGTGCCGCGTTTATTCCGTTATCGATGGCAACACTTGCCTCGCCTGTTGTATCGACGTCGCATCTACTCGATGACGGATTTCAGTCTTTCAGATTATGGATTGAAGATCGCGAGGTGTGGGGTCTTTCTGTGCGTTTGCCGTTACATTATTCGAATATTGTTATTATTCTCGTTATCGTTATTATTATTAACGGGCTGGTGGAAAGCTAACTGATTCGGGAAATTGATTTTAAATGTTAAGGGGCGAGTAGTGGATTGTTCATTTTCACGAATGAATCCTTAACAATGAGTATTCGTTACATGAAATACAGTTTCCTCTTCGTTTGTGGCGAGGAATCGTTGTATTCGCACTGTTCGTTCTTTCGCAGAGGGTCATTGTTCTTTTGAAATTTACATACGTCTGCAGTGCATTGCGAGATTAATATGCTGTACAGATTTCGGGTAACATACTTCTGTTTTATACTCGCTTCTTTCCTCTCGTCTCTTGTTGGGTAAATAATCGATTTTTATTTATCTTCGAAACGATGCAGTTTTGCTTCCGTAAAATCGATTCGTTGTCGACAAAATTTCTGTTCGTTGTTGAGTTTATTATTGAAGGTGGGACGCAAGGGCAAGATGGTTCTTAGCATTCCCCTGTTTATTCGATCACTTTCTTTAACATTGTCGTTCCGTCTCCCCCGGTGTTCACCTGTCATCCATCATACTTAACGAAGTAAGAAGAGGAAACTTCCAATGAAGTAACTTAACAGCACGCGATATACGTATATTAAATAATTTGCAAATCGAATAAATGTTAAATATTCGATTGAATTTGACGAAAGTTTTATCAAAATGCTTCTGCTTTATCCGAATATGTAAAATGTCGAAAGGAATGAACTCTGAACAAAGTGTACCATCGAAAGAACTCCACAACGGTATACATATAAAGTTCTCGTCGTGACGGTAGAGCGAAGGGATAAATAATTGTGCCTTGCCAAGGCGTTGTTATAAAACAGATATTTAACAATCACTTATGAACTAGTCATTTAGATTACCGGAGGTGTAATTTTGTCGTGCTCGCCACACAAAATATTAATAAATCAAGGACTAATGTGAACCAGCGAATCTAATCGTACAATTTCACCCAGATAACGTAACTAAAGTTAACTAATTTAGCTAATTATACATCAGCGTGATAGTAATCTCTGCTGGCCGGCATAGTACGTACATTATAAACGACATAATTACAAATCAGATAAACAGCGGCGAGAGTTTTAAGCTCAATCAATACGAACTCAGCACGACACTACTCGCGCCATGCAAACGAATAACCCTTTCCAATTAACTTCCAACCCATAAATATTCCACCTGAGTTCGCACTCGCGCACCTCTATCCCCGGCAAGCGTCACAATTTCAAAATGTTTCACCCACGCTTTCCTTCACAATACCCAAGGAAATGACATTCGTACGCCATATCAGCGATGCGCCACGAGCCTAAAACAACCCCAATAAAACGAGGGTATATAACACTTCGGGGCGGAACAAATCCGCAACATTTCCCGTCGATACCGGGGTCCAACGTCGCCCATTAACGACGCATCAATTCTTACGTCCGCAGTTTTCGAACTTTTATTATGCCGTAAAATTGTCGCTTCCGTGGTTCGGTGGCGGCCTTTAATGCCCAGGCAGACTTTCGAAAGGGACTGGCAATCCGGTGATTTTAATGGCCATAATGTCTCTGTTATTTTGAGTTCGTCTCGTCATTAGTTTCGCGAGCTCTTTCGGCCCGCGCGCTGGCGACGTTCCAAAAATCCCTTCCGTTCCGCCCTCATCCTTTCTCAAAAAGAAAATAAACGGGAAAAAATGCGGCGGCGGCGGGTACGAGAGGGAGCGGGAAAAAAAGGCGACGAGGAAGCGGAAGATCTATCGGGCGAATTTTATGACCGATTTTATGGACCTCCATCCGTGGCTGGTTCACCGTTCATTGTAACACCGAGGTATCCGAGTAATTGAAATTGCTACCGAGCGCCTCCCAAGTATGGCGCGGATGCTTTTCAAGCTTGTTTGGGCGACGATCTCTCGTGCTGAAAGCCGTTGTTTCGCAGCGAGATACTTGCCTGACCTGGCCGGCCGAAATTATTTCTGTTGTTTAATTGGTTTGAAACGTGATTACCTACTGATTTATGGCAATACTTTTAAATATGTAGTCCTAAGCGCAACAAACGCGCAGGGTACGGAACGGTCTGTATAATGAAAGTTTGGTACTTTATTTTCGAACAGAGGAGGTCAAGTAATTCTTTGGGGACTCAGAATTGGACACGAAGATAATTGAAAAGAGCGCAATTGCAATTGTATTAGACTCTGCTGCAACAAATAGATACTTAACGTCGCGCATAAAAGAAGCAAGCCTTCCGTCCCATCTGAGTTTCATTTAGTTCTTAATAACCAACAGCTATGTAAGTCGCCTATTGTTTCTTAAATAGATTAAACCTTGGCCGTTGCTCGAGTCTCTGTTGACCCATCGCGTCATTATTTATTCAGAAACTAATGCAACTGTGGGCAAACCGATAATGAAACTTGTATTAACGTATTTGTTCTTTTTAATCTGACAACGTAGTAATTACTTATTTTGTGCGTTTGAATGACGCACGCTTAATAAAAGTTGCGCGAGTGTAAACGGAATAATAAAGCTGAAGAATAGTTATGCTACATCATTAAGATTGTATTACACGATTTTTGTAATATGTATTTATATTATCACTGCGGTAACTAATAACCGTATGACTGATGTTACCTTAAATAAGCAAAAAGAAGAAAGACAGCGAATCACCGTAACGTGTTTCTTTCAACGAATATAACTGATTAAAAAAAATATACCTAAATTCAACAAAAATAACATTTCTAAATAATACAAATGATGTATAAGGGATTACAAAACGAAATATACGATCTTGTAGATCCTACTCCCCTCCGGCCAAATTTATAAAGAACGTGTCATAATTGGTCGCCGACAAATATCTTTCGTCAAAAAAGACTGATGACTCTGAAAGTCTATTATCGTCACAGAAAGCACCAGCAAAATATACGTCCGCTATTAGACACGGTCAAGTTCTAAGAGACCGAACGCTACCCGTGCTAACACGAAGGCAAGAACAATTGCAGTTTATTGCTTTCCGGGTACGTACCTGCCTTTCCCAAGCAGCAACTTGTATTGCCCGGAATAAATTTTGACAAGAAGTGACGTTTGGCCAGCCGGATCGAGCAAATATCCCACTGTGCGTCATTCTGGTTGCACGTTGAGCGACCGAAAGTGCGATTTCGTCGTGGCTATCAATTTGCTTGCCGCTCGGTAACGACCATTCATAAAATCGCGTTTCAGGAAAATCGGTTAAGGAGAGAGGCAGCCGACTGCCTAGATTTACCGCTATCATACAGAAATCATTGAATCGGTTTCGTTCGCCAATTCATTGCTGGCCGAAAATAGTGAAATGGGTCGTTACTGTATAGTATACTGTAATACACACGCATGCCCCGCGACGTACATATATGTATAAACGTGAAGCACGGATGAAAGCGGGCACGATGATTTTGTACCACCTTGCGATACAGTCCGGGACAGGTCTTTTGTATTAGCATCGGTGACGCAAATGGTGGTATTATTTCGGACACGTACGCGATCGATGCTTCTTGAATGAGCCTCACTGATAGTCGAGAATGGTTTCTCAGGTTGTTAATGTTGTGACGAAAATTAATACGGTTCTATGGGACAGTTTCGTGTTATTGGAAAATGAAATTGTGAAGTACTTAGTCTGGCAATATTGGAAAATTTCGTTTGCTGGTAGAATGGCTCTGCACTTCTTTTGCGTGCACGTTTCTCCCGCATCGTGCTCCGCATTTTCTTTTTTAATCGATAAATGCCAAATAAAAAGATCGAAACGTGTTATTGACGTTGAAGGTAGTTTCAGTTGAGTGTTGTAATGTGATGTGAAAGTTGTAATTAAATGCAGCGCAGTTGATGCTTAAGCTTGCTGTACGCATAGCGTTCCATGCTGGGTATAGATTTAAACAGGTATTTCCTTCGCACCTGCTCTCCATTTGCTCCCAATTAAATTGTATTCGCATGTCGCTTACATATCGCACAATCTCTTCTCACACCTTGCACAGGCTGGTTTTCTCCGTTGTTTCAAATCTTCGCAATTGAAAAAGATTGTATTCTATAATATAAACAATACCTTCATAATTTCCTATCGATGAAACAAAGTTGGTTTTCTAATTTTGATTTTAAACAAATGTTTGTATTTTGTTTAGGCGATGTCTTTATAAAAACTTTTTTCGTGTCCTTTTTCCTTCGTCCATTCTACATGGAAAGTTTAAGGCACTCAAATCCACATTTTCCGCTCAATCAGCAATCAAAAAATGAATGCTAACGAAAAACCTTGACGGCAGCGTATGCTGTATGAATTTGAAAAAACGCAATACAGCAATAGATGCAGCTGCAAGTGTTCGTAAATTATACAATAAACATATTTTAAAAGTAAAGAAAATGTCAAAGATGGTGTTTCTATTAGTCAGTTAGCTAGGTTAGGCAATGGTAGCTTTGTCAAAATTTTCTTAAGAAAGAATCCAAAAATTCTCTGCAATGTGTGACCAAGTCTATAGAAAATAGTCGATACATCGATAATTAAAAATAAACGTACGGAATAAAACGACACCGCTTATGTCGTTCTAAAAAATCATGCATAATAGCCATCCTTCGTTCAGAATTATACCACCAACTATGCGCAGGTTAATAATAACTTCGAAGGCACGTAACCTCTTAAAAATTGTTGAAACTATAAGAAAAAAACGTTATCTAATTCGTAAATATCCGCTGTCTAGATATCAGTTTCTCCATATGTTTTGCTAACATATTGGAATAACTTTTTCCGCTCTGTCGGGGATCCGAGTAATCCCTCCAACAGCGGTGAGACAAACAGCATTAACCCTCTTTCGGTTGTCTCTGTTAGTCAGGAGGAGAGGAAAGGCTTGATGTAAAGTTCCATAGATTTGTCACGGGGCAAAAAGCGACACGTTTCAGACAGCCGCGGCTAGCCGTAGGGGCGTAACTGGGAATTCCGCTACTTTCTTAGGGGCTCGACGAGTGGTTTCTTTCGGTCCCTTAATATTTTCCTTTCCACTCGTTGTTTCGTCAACTGCCCCCTACCATCACCCTCCTTTACCACATTGCCTCTCCTTCCGTGTTCGACGAGGAACCATGCGTGGTCCGCATCGGTGTAAACCCACGTCCCGTAAAATCGTTAGCAGAATTACTTTATGTCTTTATGACATCCTCGCCATTTGAACGCATCCGCCTTAAACTGGTTATGGAACCTCAATTATACGGTGCCGTTCAGATTTATTCGACAAACGTGCTGGCCATAGAGATTCGGCTATTCGTCATCGTTTGAATCTGCTGATCTCGATTCGACACGCTGAACGTATTTTATTGGCCGGTTTTTCAGGACGAGTAATGGTGTACGAAGTGTTCTTGCCAAGTAAGGAAGTTCTGTGATAGCTCCTATTAGTTATGTTTATTAATAATTACGAGTTATCGAGTAAAATTGATTAACTATTCGCACTGTTATCACAGAATTTCAACGCCTATTCATTATTCGTCCATAAATAGCAGTCAATGAAATTAATCAAATGTAATGGAGGTATGCAGGTTTGTTAATATTTACGAGTGGTTAATGCAAAAGTGCACATAAAGAATATCCAGCTAATTTATGGAAAACGTACCTAGGTACGGTGTAATTTAAAGATGGTAAAGAAACAATCTATATTAATAGCCTGATAACTACATTCGCGCCTTGGTATCTCAACGTTATTCGTATTTTTAAATGAAATGTTGATTAGGCTCAGCAATGTCCTTTCTAAAGAGTCCACAGATATCCAGCGGTTATGAAACTTTATCGAATGAAAAGAAACTTTGATCGCAACCTTGGCCGTGCATTATACAATTTCTCAGATGGCTGCACGAGAAAAGCAATTATAATCCGTTAGCCATGAAGAGGAACGAAGGGTGGAGCGGAAAGGATGAGAAAGAACACGGGGTGGGGGTTGGGGTGGGGTGGAAGTGTGTCTTAAAGGAGGCACATAAAAGAAACATTCGTCCGGTTTGCCAAATATCCTTAAGCTGCTTAAAGACCTTCCCTCGAGTGAGTAAACGACTCTCTTTTCACGTTGAAGCGAGGCCTCGAACAGAAAGAGGAAGGAGGACGGCCGGGGAAAACCTGAAAAACTGTTCCACTTTGCGGTCTAGACCACTTTCTATCTTCCAGGCGAAATTAACGATGATAATTAGCCACTGCGAGAATCGTCAGTACGCTATCTGTTTTTCTCTTCTTCACCGTTTCTCCCTGATACCCTCAACATTACCCCACCCTTCCCCTCCATATTTTTCCCCCTTGTTCCTTCTTTTTGTTGGTTTTTCTCCCCGTTCGTCCCGTGTCACGCTGTACCGCGGTTTTCTTTCATCAGGACGCCTAAAAACTGCTTTGAAAGCGAATTCTAGCTTCGTATCACGGCGTAACGGAGGTTACTTTAAGCCTTTACCGGCAGCACCACGGGGTAAAGGCTATTTTCAACGACGAACTCGTAACCCGATACACACATCGAGCGGGCAGAGTTGTCCGTGTTCCTATAACTAGAAAATTACGGTGAAATGGTTGTAGGTTTCTTTAATGAAACGCGCGGCGCAGCTTCCTGATTTGTTAATGCACCGATCGTCCCTCTGCTCGTGGATCAGAGACAGCTTGTATTCGTTGGAACAATTTTTTCCACCTGTTCCACTGGGCACCAGGGGAACATTTTCCATACATTTCAAGCACGAAACAATTATTACACATTAATTGATGCGATAGTAATAGTAGTGATTGGATTGGTTGCATCATTTGTGTGACTAAACTTTTCGTTTTGTACGGGTGTTTTAAAATATAAAATGAAATAGAATTAGTGGGCAAATCTACATTTACAGGATTATCATTTTCAAAATTTTTTTTGTGTTGCTATATGAAGATCTAATTGTAAGTAGGATAATTGAAGTGTACGTACATTGTACTAAAAAGTAATATTCTTTCCTGTGAGAAACGGAGATCTATGTATTTGATGTTTATGCTCTTCGCTATTATATTCGGATAATACTGCGATATTTAATATTTACTTGAAGCATAAATTGAAGAAGCAGAGGGTGGTTCCGTTTGGTAGGTAAGGAACAGTACCAGAAGCTTGCATTGGTTATCTTTGGGTTAAAATATGTATTTAAAGAAACGAAACAAAAACTGTGATTGTTTACCTTGGCAAACAGGCATCTGACGATGAATATTGTTACTCAACAGTGAACAGGTGTTTTCCTTTCCCTTACGTCTACGATAGAATTGCTCTATCTGCAGCCTTTGTCGATCCACTTAACATTTTCGTGCTTCAGTCATTTAAATATTTATACTGTGTTCTTTTCTGCCTGCTAGTCAGTGTTCATAGCGGAGTGAGATATACGAAAATAATAATTTTTGTACTTCTTACTTGGTTGTAACCCAGAATACATATAGTCACTCATCTTTTATATTAATCTTCGATTATTTCAATTCAATGTAAATAGATTTGTGTGCGGCAAAAGTGTTACAAATTTTCATCTGGTTATTTTTCAACGAAAATGATCGTGCGTCACGATTTCGTTATTTTACAACAATCGGAAAGAAATTCTATTTATTTACGCTTACCTGATCTGGAAACTTGCACTGTGCATAAACGTTTCCGTACAAATGATTCGTTTCATTTGCTTCCCTGTTATTATTGGAACGCAGCGAATACATTACCGAGATTCGAATAAATTTTGAAGAGGAGAATCTTAATCACTGAATTGCATAATATTGAAGAAACGGAAGAAAGACCTTTTAATATCTTTCACGGCAAATTCTTATTACGGAGCATTTCAGAAATAAGAAAGTAAGGCAGAAATTGAATGAATAGATAGTTTGCAACTGTAAAATGTAGCAAAAGGGTAAAATAAATGAAATACGCGATGATTAATGTAAAACAGACCCAAATTGCTACAGAAGAATATACTTTTGATGTGGACCAATTTTGTTAGAATATTTGATGTGTATTAACATGTGGTATATTTAGAGTTAATTTTTTAAAGCGAGTACAAAGGTGCAACTTCAAGATCAAAATGAATATTAGAATATGCACATGTTTAATTTAAAAACAGAAACAGTGGAATATACATAATATTTTCATAACAGAACAGCTTCTCGTTTCATTTCACATATTATCGAATGAAAATATAACTTTAATCGTAGATTTATATAATAAAAGCGAAGCGAAAGACACATTGTTCGCCCCATAATCATTCCCAACCTCGTCCAAAACAACATTCATTCAAATCGTCTAATTTACATCTAATAAACCATTTCTTAAAAGACAATGCTAAACACTCTGCCTAATCCAATCGAATAACTCCACCAAACACCCCGTTGATATTCATTTGCAGCAAAAAAAAACCGTCCAATAAACAGCACGACTTATTTCCGCTCATGGTGCAACGCGTCCTGTCGAAAATACGCATGCATTCGCCGATCGAGAAGGGGGCGGATCGGTCGTAAAGTTCAGCGACGCGCTGAACAATAGCAAACAGTAATAATAACGCTTCGTCGACGTGGCGTTAGCGCAAAAAGTAGAATCGAGCCGAGAAATGGAAGGGTTTGGGACGAGGGGAAACGCGGAGTGGTCTGCAGGAGAGGGGAAAGAACGTCGATTTTCTTTTGCGAAGAGTTGTCTCCGTCGTGGCGTCAGCGCGACGTCCAAAAATAGGGGCTGTATTAGGGCGTAAGCCTGTAGTGGCTCGTTTTCGCACGGCTCACCGGACCGCGAATGCATCGTCTTCGGCTGCCAGTAATTTTAGATCCGGAGGAGACGTCGCGACGCGTCGCGACGCGGCCTGAAGGATTTCTCCTCCGTTCCAATCGGCTACGAATGAAACGATACCCGCCGAGGGAAGTGCCCCAGTCACTTTTCGTCAACGTTGAACAATCTCTTAATAACATTCGCGATGGAGCACTCGTGCTATCAATTGACGAATTCAATTGAATAACCCTTTTTGCTGAAGAACGATTCTTGCGTCGATCGCCTCTTTGATATTTTATGACACGATTGGTAGACCCTCGTTGTGTCAAGGCGACTCCAATATCGGACGAATTTAGCGATACGTAGGACTGCACTATGCGCTCGCGGTGCGGCATTAAATTGTTAATGAAATAAATGTGAATCGAATTGAGTGAAACTAGGTGTTACAAAACGATCGCTCTGTTTTTCGTTTCGTTGAGGTTGTATCGTATGTTTGGAAGAATTGCATTTTGTCAAAGATATCGTAATGTGTACAATTCAGTGATGCCTGTGTGGGACCTATCTGTTTACAGATGAATGAAAAGAGTTTAAGAATGGTAAGGTGTTAATTTGAAATATGTAGTTAGGAATATTAGAGAGGTTTAGTAGTATGCAGGTGTATTTATATGTATTTTGTCAAATGTATACTGTATGTGTGGTTTAGCTTGATTGTATAGATTGGTTTATGTCAGTTACTAATTCATTGGACATTTTGTGAATAACTAATGGGGAGTTAAAGAATGCTCTGTTAAGGTATAAAAGAATCTATTCCCAATTTGCCAAGTACAGAATAAAATCAACCAAGTAAGTAATAATAATAGAAATAACTTGTACTTCTTCAAGTGAAATGAAATTTTTTATCCAAATTATTTAAATACGTGAAAAGCCATCGACAACGTCGTGAAAGTTTTTGTATAACAGCATACAGAATAATAACAATAAACAATAAATAGTTTTCAATTCTGCTGTTGGAAGTTTCCTAATATGTAAAAGTTACAACTGTTTCCATTGAAATGCAGCTTGAAATGTAAGAATATTACGTTGCTCTTAAAACTCGTGGATATGATTTAAAGAATTTTTTAAAGAGAGAAGGATAAATGGGAATTAAGTCCTATACAAATTTAATAATATTGCTCAGAAATATATATGTACTTGTCTAGTACCATAAGAGTAATTACTATTTAAAACATCGATAGCTGCAGGTGAACCTTAACCTTAGTTGCTGCTAACCAATCCCATTGATCTCTTGCTGATCGATGACGCAAGTTTTCCAATTATGTAATGTTCTGGTTGTATCAGCCAATTTCTAACATGATAACACACTAAATGTAAGTTTGTAGATACGAGTAAATTGAGTTCCTTCAATCTATAATGTGAACGCAACTTCGCTTTCACCAAATAAATTGAAATTGTTATTTATATAAAGTTACTACAGGTAGTATAATGGCATCATTGGTTAATAGTTTAAATGAAACAAAATAAAAAATATACTTGGAAAAATAGCATTTATACAGGTAATTGATACAAAGGATCTTTTCAAGAAAACGGCAGCTTTATTTGTTAAGCGTGTTGTATTTTTTCTTTACTTTGCAATTTTGTAACGAAATGTTCCAAATTATATTCTAGAATAATTATGTAACATACAATTTCCTAGAAGTATTCTTTAGTCAATTTTTCTAATACAACGATGTATGTATTTACATAATTTCAGTAACAAAGTTTATATCACTCATATAAAATACCTTTGTCTATACAATCTGTTGTATGAAAATATTTATGAATATTCAGAATAGTTTCAATTCAATTACAATTATTCCAATTTGCCGTTAATCAGTCGACTTTTTTCTTTAAGTCTCATTAACATTTTAAGGCAATATATTTAAATCGACACAGATGTTTCTTTCATTTTAAAACACATACTCTTTCAAGCTCTGTGGAACAACAATATTTAAATCTCTGCAGAACGTCATCCGCCCACGGATATTAGGCAGGAGTTCGCGACACGATCAAATAAAACTGCAATTAATTGCTACTATAACATCATATTGTAGGAGCTCTGGCTGCGTGCCAGCGCCGTTATTGCTGCAAATAACTTTCTATAAATAATACTTGCGACAAGCGATCTTGCCGGCCAGCTTGCATTTCGAATATGAGACTCACTTTAACTGCCCCCTCGATCGAAATTTGTTTTTGTACGACAAAAATTTGTTTTATACAGAGTAATATTTATGCTTATGTCGATAATTATTTACCCTAATCGTAAACGAGAAAATTATATATGTATCTACATAGATATTTTGTTTTATGAAAATGCAATATTAATTTCAACAGACTGAATTGAATTGGTTTCCATACATTATTTGCATAAGAAATCGAGATTTGTCGTTGAAATATTAAATTGTTCATTGTTATTTTATTGAAGATGTTCCGTACGATTATTCTGCTTTGATTGTAAGTTGCATTATTCACGCATTCGATAAAAAAATATATTTAAGACGAGTTCAAAATCAGTTTTCTTGGTGCTCTTATTCCTTATTTCTTATTTCTGTGGGTTTTTTTATTCACCGCTTTCGAGTTATTTACAAAAAATCACTCACCTGTGAAATGGATATGTTGGCCATTTAAATCTCTTAAATCTCTCGTCCTATACCACAATGATTCACTGAAACTTCACCTTGACCAAGAAAATTATATAAATGCTACCTTGACATATTTCACCTTGTTGCTCTCCATATCTTCCCATTTTAATTCGCATTAGGCATTATAGTATTCTTTTCGGAAATTATGTTTTTATGTAATTTGATATAAGATAAAATACTTGTTATTAAATATTAAATTGAGATCCTTAGACAGGATTATTCATTCAAATATCGTATTACGTACATTGTAATTAATAATTAGGTGAAAAACATTCTATTCAATAATCTTACTTTAATACTCTTTATTCTTAAAAAATTCTGGATTTTAAGAATAATTTCTGCAACTTACTAATGCGATTTCAAATTCGTTAAAATGGTATGCGTTAATTCAACGGCTAACTGCAGGGCTTTTATTTGGTTTTGATCGGATCTCACTGATGCCAGGTAGACTTTTTTTTATTGACAGTATAAATACGAATGGAATTTCTTAAAAATTACCCCGTGCCGTTGATCGCGCATTTATTCTTTCAATTTACGATAAGGTGATATTCAGCAACGCAAAGATGATTTATCGGGGCAGCAAGTTATTTTTTAAAAGCAACTCGTAGACGTTGAAAAATGGGAAAATCTCGTCTGTGTTTTACTATCGGTTTGAGGTACACGTTTCATTAGGTGCTCGCGACACCGGTCGTAAAGACACAGTTTAAAGGAATTTAATGGCATCAATTTAGGTATTTCGAGGAAGTACGTTACGCGGCTTGTTTACGGAACGAAATTTCCTTAAAGTGACACAGAAAACTGTCGCGTATAAAAGGCATTAAGGATTAATAGGATCGTTTGACACTTTTACTACGTCACGACCCGCCGTCAATTTATGCATCACCCTTACTTTAATTTTTCATCGTTAACATAAATCTGAGTCGCTTGAATTTATGATGGGAACGATTATCGTGCTCGAAAATTGAGATTGATAATGTCGCGCAAAGTCTGTGATGACAAACACCTTTTGCCGTATCGTTTTGTTGTAATTAATTTGTTCGCGGTGTGCGCACAGTAAATCAAAAATAAACAAAAAGATACAGAACTAATGCTTTCCTGAAGGTTGGTTTTAATATTTATTTCCTTTTGTGGCAAAAAAGTTTTGCATCATATTTTTCAGCTTGTTTTAGCACCTTGCTTTTTGGGTGGAATAAATTGTGTACGCTGGTGTAAGTAATTGGCATATTTGAATGGAATTAAGTTTCATTATGTGTATATTGCTTATATGCATTTAATGATAAAAAGAAAAATACTGGAATAGTAATATATACTGAAGTATGTGTCAGTCTACAATACTGGAAAAAATACTGCATTTAATCAGATAGAAATTAAATCCATTGCAGTAATAATAATATTGACTATACAGGTATCACCCGTTGATAAAGTAAATACGAATACCAAGAAAGACGTGAACAATAACATTTTCTGAGTTACAGTGAAATTTCTGTAACAATTTTTTATTGCAATTACACATACTTCACCTGCAAAGTGTAATATTGGACATTTCACTTTAACTAAAAGTCACTTATATTCGCACTATTCGTGCACCCCATGAATCACTACATTAGGGCGCTAGTAAAATAACATTCGAAAACCTTCCTAAAACAATATTAATTACGTAATCCTTGTGGGAAGTCTACATTATTTTTTTAATACAAAATACAAGATATAATGTGTATTCCCTTTGACTTATCCTTTTTTTTGTTATTACGTGGAAAGTGAATTTATATGAATCTTTAATTATGTTTCAATAATAAAATATTATGATGAAAGTCGGTGATCCTGTACTATTTGAAGTATGAAACTGCAGATGATATGATAAGCCTGGAATGCAGAGAAGTTTCGTTCTTCCGCCAGAAGTGGTTGCCAAATATTCGACTCAAAATATCACTGCACCTAAATAATGTCAAACAGGAAGAAGGGCAGCGTAAGTGTATTCTGTACCATCGGCATGTTTTAGTTTATGTAATGGTTACACAAAGTAATACATAGTCTCAACGAAATTATAATTATATAGCTGCAGAACCTTTAATGCGATCTTATACCTGTACGATTAGGGTAGTAATGAATCGATCAAATAATGCTTTACAATGCTTACATTTAAACCAGACGAATATATATGCCAGTGGTAGAAATCACACTCCGCAATTTCAAATTTTGATCAACAGATTTATTTGAGTAAACAAACTGTTAAACACCAAATAATAACAACAGTATTCATATTTTTTAATAGTTATCGACATATCGCGGTGCAGAAATAAAATATCCATCATTATGAGCAGGTGTAATGCAAGAGTGTTACACCTACAGAAAAATGTTACATTATGGAACCCTGCTAATAAATTGAGCTCTGAAGAATTTCGCCAAACATATAGCAACAGATTTCAACGGAAACATAACAATCTGCCTCAAGTGAACCACGCAGACAGGAATGAAAGCTTTCTACCAATAAATCCTTGATATATTACAAAACAAATATCCCACCGGAACAAAAAAGCAAACACCGCCCCGAAAACGAACGGCAAACAAACCCCTGCCACTGTCCCGAACTAAAAAAACTACACATTTCTTTCATCAAACCTCGCCATGACCACCCAAAACCCTATGAAAAAGCAAATCACCTTTGTTTCGCCTGCAGCTCTTATTTCGTCACACCGGAATGAAAAACGAGACGAACGAGAATCTCGACCGTTCCACTCGTTCCGAGCGAAGGACCTGCTCGCTCCATCATCTACAAGTCCGAACGAACCGTCTACCGTCTACTACGCTGGTAGAAGTTCGAAAGGGTTGCACGTCACCCTATCGAGTCCTCCTCGGATTCCCTGTTTAACGACACCGTGACTCGCGCGGGGCGAGCAATTGCACGCGCGCGTATATACGTCTTCGCGCGGCATCGCGCGCGGAGGAAAGAAGACGAAGAGGAGCGAAAAGTCAGAAGAAGAAGAAGACGAAGAAGAAGAAGAATAAGGCGATGGAGCGGCAAGGGAAATACGAAGCTCTAGGGGGGCCGGGGTAACAGGAGGAACGAGACGGAGGCCTGGGTAAGTTATCACTCGAGTCTGGACCAGGAATAGTCGCCATGTGGTGGCAGCCGTGGGACTGACTATTTTCGGGTAAAGACAAATTTGGCGCGATGCGCTACGAGGGAGCAAGCAAGCCTCGTGGTAGTCTCAAGTGTAAGCTTACATGTGCCGGGGGGGTGTCGGCCAGGACACGGAGAGGCCAATGGGATCTGTGCGGCCATTTTTAGAGGGCTCGTTGAAGCAACCGTGCTCAAAGCTTTGGCAGCATTCAGTCTGAAGCAGTCAGCCAGTCAGGAGGATTCGGTAGAAGTTCTTGACTCGATCGGGACTTCTAGCACAGTCTTCGATTGTTGGGACTCGTGAACAGAGTATCCTCGACCTCCTCGCGGACTAGTCTCCTCTGGGAAGGTCCGTCGAGGTTGACACCGTTGCCCGGACGCTTGTCTTATCCGATCATCGAGTAGAAACGGAAAGTGCGAACGATCAGGCACCTTGGCGAACGGTGAATCGTAACGGCTTTCAGGATCGGTTCCCCCCCTGAACGCGGATGTCGTCCGTATCGCATCACAGTGGATTACATAATCGTTCGAATGGAAAACGAAACGCGCGACGACCAGAGTATCCCGTCCCTCGTCGTTGGAAAGTGGTCAATCATCGTCGATCGATGGATCGATGGAACGGAACGAGGAGTATCTCACGGAGGAATGTTATCATTGAACCGGGCGAATGCTGTTCCGTGCTTCCTTACTTCCCATAGTGAATGTGACGTATGGAATGTAAAGAAGTATGGAGCTGCGCCCAGGTGCACCAACGAACCGGAAACGCCGCGTGGGACCCGGTGTTCTACGCGAGTCTAGCGCAACAGCTGATCAAACAGTTGTCCACATGGTTCCGCGGGCTGGAGATGCTATAATTTCGCGAATATCTGCGCGAATCATGAAAGTAAAGCGGTGTTCTCTGAACGCGCCGGCGAGAATTCTTAATGTTTCTTGTTCCCATGAAAAGTCAACGTGGAAGACAGTGAGAAGCTACGCCGCGCGCAGAGTTTGCGTATCCTTTTCTTCGTCTCTCGAACAGAAAAGAATAATATCCATGGTTTGTCGCAATGGAGGACGATCGTATTAGCCGACTTCCCTGGTACCAGTAGCTGGGGGCCAGAAATAGAGTCAGTTCCACGTATTCCCTAACTGAACTCGAGCATCTTTCCATGTGGTCTCTCTCCCGTGCACTCTATTTACGGTATCGCCGTGACTGCCATGTGGTCGCCAGCTTTATTTAAATCGGCAAAATATTTCAAGGCGTTCCCAGGGCCTGTTCGCCTCTCCCGCCGAGCGCTCGCCCCGTAAGCTAGAGATTTTCTTCTTGCAGATGCTGGCGACGCATCGCCCTACGAGTAAGAAACGGGGAAAAAGTGCTCCGGTGTTGGGCTGATCGTTTTTCTCCCGATCTTGTGCAACGTGTACCAACAGTAAACAATAAACGCTCGCGATTTTCGTAAGTATCGCACGCGAGACATTCGTAAACCGTAAAAGGATAAGTGGATCGCTTCGTTTGATTTAGGAGAGCCGAGGTGGCACACGAGTTGTTCGTTAACGAGCAATAGGTATGTAAGAGGCAAAAAAACGCTCCAGGTACAGTGTCGCGTGGAGGATCGTAGTTTACTGCGTAGCTTATGTAATATACGTGGAAACGTTCGTTGATGAATTTATTAAGTCCCGGTTAATTTGATTGCAGTCAGAGGGGTGCACGGCTGTGGAAAATGGAAGGTACACGTAATTATATGAAAATGGTAGCAAGGGTGGGAGATTGCCTGGACGGAGATCCTCGTAAGGCGGCGAAGTCAAAAATAGGACGTGCACGCATGGTCACCAGAATATTTCCATAAATGAGATCTCCGGTTACAGGGTCTATTTCCGGCCTGGGCCGGCGACCGAAGTTACAGCCAATTACAGCCGGCTCTGGGAAGTCCCAGGCTGCCTGGGGATCAAACAATTGTAAGGATCGATTGTTCGGCGTAAATTCGTGAAATAATTACCAGTAGAACAGTCAGCTCCTCGTGTGTTTCGCTACTGTCTCGGCTTAGGATGACGATTGCGAAAAACTGGGATTACGTATGAAGGTTGTGCAGAGAGTGACGTCAGTGAGCATCTGTGACGTAACCGGTATTCGATACATACTCGAGAAACTGCACTAGCGTTGATTATAATTTGCCACCTCTTTTCCCCCTTTTTGTTTCGAGATCGAATAATTTGCAGAGAGAAATTGTAAAAACTAGACAATTATTGCATGTAACGTGATAGGTGAGCGCTTATTAATATCAGTGAATGATTTTGTTTATATTGAAGAGGTGAAATTGTACAGTTTTTCTATTTTCATTTGAACGACAATATTTGAGCATCTGCATTATTGGGTTACGTGCCCCGCGTAATACATGTACGTATTTATTTAGCAAATTAACGTAGGGGTAGGTGGTACTAATTCGATATTTCTCATTTTGTAAGATAGGAATTTTTACATTGTACTTCGTTCACGAATAAATTAAACCTTTTTATGTAGCGCACTTTGCAATATGTTTGTTTTTCTTCGATCACCTGTATTTTTCGGATATGCATTTATGTGTAATGCGTGTATTTACATATTTAACAAATTAAGGGTAGTAGTAGGTGGTAATGATTTGATATTTATTGATGTAAAAGTTGGGAAATCTTTAATTTTCTACGGTTCGTTGTATGGAAATTTGTTAGCGCCTAATTGTAAGTGCAGTAATCGTTAGATATTTATTTGAGTAAAGGGGAATATACATTTTTGTATGACAAATGCAATAGTGCAACATTGTTCCCGGGTGTATACGATGTATTTATATGCCAGAAAACTTTCAACGAAAATGCAATTATTTTTTATATCTTAAAAACTGGGAACTGCGAACCTTTGTCGCATGAAATAATGGTTAATGTTTTATTTATGCAATCTGTTATAAATATGAGATAGAAGTTTAAATATACTGCAAACAAAGGTTTTGAAGGTATATTCTGAACCGTAGAAATTTGTAAAAGATTATCATTGGGCTATTAACCTTATAGTTAACGTACCTGCATACGTCACGGCGTACTGATAATTTATCAGAAGGCCTTTATTTTCCAAGCAAATAAACTAGTTAAGTATTAGTTTTAATATTTTAAAATCGTATTATATTAAAAATCAATTGACAACTATAAAATTGACAAAGCTGCTACTACAGTAGGTATAGTTGATATTCTAAAGTATATTGTAACTTTATTAGAAAGTTATAGTCAATTTAAAATGTGTGCGGTCTGTGATACCTCTTAATGTTAATAAGAACTAATGTAGATTTTTCAACTATTTTCCACTACATAAAATGAGTTACAATAATACTGTGTTAATGTGTTAAAATGAACACATAAATAAAAAATATCAGTAAACTAATATAAATTAAGTATTATGAAAGTTTACCTTTTACAGAATGCAAAAATTCGTAAAATATACGCGGTTTTGACGTGAAAGTTCATAATTTAGAAATGTAATTTCTATAGCATTGGTATTAAACATTTAATGGAAGCTGTCACTGTTATCATGTCCAATGCTGCATGCAGTTCACTTGAGGGCCGTAATATGGCGCTGTTACCGGGGCAACGATGAAGTACTTACTTACTATGTATGTAACATTATTGGACACCTTATAAACAATTTAGTGCATTGCGTCGAAAAACTAATTGTATATTAATCATTTCGTAAAACTGTTAGAAACGATTTTTTTTATACAAACGGAAAAATGTATTAAATCAATTGCACTGTTGCTTTCACTTTTTAGATGTGTTAAGTTATCGAACAAAGTGCAATATGTTTCTCGTCCATTGTTAGTCTATAATTAGTCTATAATTTCTACGCGTAAAAGAATTCTGTATTCTTAAAGATGCAATGAAACCTATAATGAATTTTATACGTAAAATTTATTATTAATATTATAATATAAAATACATATTTTATATTATAAAATTAAGTATTTCTATTGTGATTAATAGTTTAGTTCATTTAAAGCAGTGGTAGATATCCTATATCCTAATCTAAAGTGCTACTTCGCTTTTCCAAATTAAAATAACTGGACCGAAATAAATATTTGTGCTTTATATTATTAGGTATAATGTAATGCATACTAATAATTCGTATTACACGTTTATGCGGCCGAAGAGTTTGCAATTACGTCTGCGATTACTATATTTTCCCGTGCAAGGCGAAATATTGAATCCACCGCGTGAAACCTAACAATAAGAGATAACATCAATGTATTATTATAACAGAAAACACGCGATACAATAATAAAAAAACGAAATTTAAATATGTGTACGTATTAGTTCCACAATTAATAATAATTGCATAGCAGTGCTGGACTGCGTGCAGCAAAATGATCACAAGACACTTAATTTAATTTTGCAACACGTATCGCGCGACAAACATTTCAGAAACATCCTCGCCAAAAGAAAACGGCCCAATATTTTTACCGCCAACAAATGTCAGCGTTTCTATCGGATTGAGTTTTCGAAAATTCGGAACAACAGGAAAACGTACGAGGACCACGACGATAACTATTTTTACGAATCAATTGCATCAGAATGTGTTGACGGTTACTGATAAAAGTACTAAAGAAAAAGTAATGCTAAAATAGTGCATAAATTGACACCTCATGAAAATATATCGTTTCATCCTTTCCGTGCTAACATCGAGCATAAAATTATTTCACGCATTCCGTCACTTCCCACAATTATGAAATCTCTTACAAAAAGACACACAGAGTACTTCAAAGCCACAGCCACTAACGAACTCCATCCGTGCAACGCAAATCCACTAAATTCTTATCTGCTGTCCAACAAAAACATACCCCTTTCCCTTTTCCAGTACTATCTATTTCAATTTCGCATCGAACATCCGCAACGAGTCGCCCCCTCGTCATTAAAATTCCCCTTCCATCGCGGCAACGGAGGATCCGATACGCTTCATCCACAGCCGCGTTTCGGCCACAAAGGGACGACTCTGGTTTTCGCAATTCGTCGCCCGAAATGACGTGCCCGAGAGGCGCTCGTCACGCGTGGAACGCGGTGTACTTCCTCCGGAACCTGGCGACGACAACGAGGAAGACGACGCGACGCAAACCCCCGAACCCTCGCGGCTAATCAAATTTATTTCGTTTGCTGTTCCATCTGCGCGAGTGCGCGAAAAAATGGAACGCCGGTCGGGGAATAAATAAAAGTGCCTTGCCGAACGGCCGATTTATGAGGTTCGGGCGGCGTTGTCGGTACGAGCGTTCACCCTAATAAATAACTGACGGTCTACGGGGCAGAGAGCACGGTCGGCGGGGGTGGATGTGATCCCAGGTATGCGTGGAAGCCTCGACTATTCAGGATGCAGGCACGGCCGGATTTGCATTGCCATCATTGTCGCGATTTGAATCGGTCGCCGGGTCGCTTACCGGCGCGCGCTTAAACCTGTCGCGCTTACCGCCATTGTGGCAAATAATTCCGCGGCGGGTTGCGGGATTCACGACCGTTTTGAATGGGATTAGCGATTGCTGGGATTGGAGAACGATTCGAGGAGATCTAGCGAGACGCGGTTGGTCTTTGGGTCACCGTGTCGCGGCAGGTTTTGTGGAAAGCGAAGTGGTCGGAGGATTCTGCGATTTGTATACGGGTGGTGCTCGGTTCGGTGGCACGCAGGGCGTTGTTGTGGTGTGTAGATGCGTGAGATGTTGATATGAGCGAGGGGTGGACATTTTGGGAAATAGTCACGGCACGCGAGGAATTCGTTTGAAATATGTGAAGCTCTTCCTGTGATTTTGTTTAGTTAGTGTAGCAGCTTGAAGCTGGGAGTATGCGTTGATTCTGGCGAAGAAGCATCGCGCGATAAGGTTTTATATTCATGTTCTCATGTTCTCTCATGTTCGATAGAACATGAGTTTTGGTAATACGTGGTTCAGACAAGTGGTCCAGATTTATTGAGAGCTGCGATACGTAAAGGAATAAAATCTTCGAGATATTTATTTTAGCCATACGTTATTATTTGCCATTGTTTGCTTTAATGCTGTCGTCTGTGACGTAATATAATTTATTTATTAAATGACCTAAAACATATTATTGTACGAATTGTGCTAATATTTGCGTATGTAACGCGGAGAATGTATATTTTCAAAAACCTGTAATGAATTAAACATCCGAAGTTTTTATAATTCTTATTATTATCAAATCTAATATAAATCTAGCATTAAATTACTCCTTTCGTTTCAATCATCACGTTATTCCTCATTTCTTCAATTTATTATAACAATAATTATCTCATTTCATTTAATCACGTACATATAAAAATGACACTAGGAGAAATATTACAACCACATGTAATAAATTGCAATTGCAATATCAAAATCTGGTATGCTCCCCTTAAGTTACCATTAAATATGAAATTTATTTCGGCTAAGCAGTTTGAACTATTCGATTTATATCTGTCTAAAAAGTAAACAAAAATTATACATCCCTTTTGCAAAAGCCATTGATTAAAATTATCCCATCCCGATCCATTCGTGTACCATTCGTTCTTCGATTGGACTCGCCAAAGAAGGTAAAATTCGTCGATGTCGATTCATCGATTCGGCTAACACCGAATTTCACAAGTAATAACTCAATTATTGACTCATGACTTTAAACGGTTAGCGTTTCGTGGCGATCACGTGCGTTGAATTCCGCAGCCTGAATACACGTTCCATTCGATTTCGCAGACAATTGACAGGAGGGCAAGGGTGGGAAACAAGGGTGAAAAGGGAGATGAAACGATGCGACCAGGTGACCGGGGGCCGAAACGAGTCGGCATTAAATTTGCCCGTGGCAGAGTACCTTCGCCCGTGCAGTGACAGTAATGCTCTTGATTAAGCTGAACGAGTTACACTGATATTATTCCCGTAAAATAATAATATTAGCCTCTGTATTATCAACTAACGTCAACTATTGCATTAATGCATGTTCCACTAATTGATGGGGCCGTCACGTTTCGTCTATTTGTCGGACGTGCTAGAGGGGCAGTGCATCACGTCGTTTCGTGTAAATGGCAGTAAATGAATTATTCTTACATCGGTATGCATATATCGCGATCGTTGAAATATTAAAGATACCTTGATAAGGTATTTTTAATACAAAGGTATCCTACCCTCTGTACGAGTGCCGGCGAAATTTTATCCACGATTTCGTGACCGCGTTATCGCTGAACGTTACAAAAATAATTTTCTATGAATTATAGAGACTAGCCGGATAAATTGGCTGGTTCTTTTGGCGAAATTATACACGTATATGTGTAACTGGTAGTTCTTGAACCTCTCGTAAGTTGCAATTGATTGAAATAACTACAGAAATGATTGTTTCATTGCATTACGATTATTCGTAATCGACCTTCTGAGAAACAAAAACGGAATCTCGACGATTGTACTATGACCTCGAATGCGCGCGGCGTTCCTCAAATTTCGTAAGCGAAACAGCAAACCGATAAAAAAAAGGAAAGGAAAACGTCGAACGAGAGGGACGCAACGAAAAGGGAGGAAGCTTAACACGAAATCTGCTTCAGAAGTTCAACCATATCGGCCGACTAGATGCATTGGCGCAGTCGAATTGGCAGTCAAAGGCGTCCGGAGGGGCCGTGCGACGCCAATAGAAGTTACAGGGGTCAAATGACAGGTGAGCGCATCTATTGGCTGCTCGGTACGATTGTCACGTTCGCCACGACAATTTATGACGATTGGAATAGCGGCCAGTTCGGCCATTACACGTTCGGTGCAACGGTGCCGGACTACTAAAGCCCTGAACGAGACACCTTACCGAACTGGTTCAATTAGCAGGACAGCGTGAAAAAGGATTCACCGTCGTATCACTCTGTAACGAACTTCCTGATAGGAATAATCCGCCTGTATTCCGCCTTCGTCCCCGTAATGTTCGATATTCTGGACGACGAAACGGTGCCGTTCCTCCTTGCTTTTATCTCCACTATGGTCCCTGAATGGAATTTATTCCAGCAGTTCCTTTGTACAGGCGAGGGGGCGGCAAGGTGAGTGTAACAAGAATCGAAGTTCGACGCGGAACGACAACGGTGATTGTGGCGCATGGATGTCGTTCGGGTGTGTTGCGCGGCGATGAACTGTGTGGCGATATATAATCATGAGATGATCTTAATGTATTACCGCGACTGATAGTTTAATTTGGTAATATTTGAGAGTCGACATGTTTAATATAAATCGAATCATCTTCAACATTGCACCTTTTAAGCTGACAAAATGATCGACCCATTTTCAAATATCGATGATACTTTGAAAAGATATCTCAGGCAAGGAATGCTGATCCGAATAAATGGAAATCGGAAAGGAACTATGTCTGGTTGATATTTCTGATGTCGATGGATGCAAATTCTTGCCATCTGATGTATATATGTCCGTTTCTTTCCTAAAGACGAATCGAACTTATTGTACCTCAGTGTTTCACTATAATGGCAATGTAATATTAATGTTTTAATATGGAACTATTTTGCGTCACAGAAATGAATTTTAGAAAGTCAAACTAAAAGTGAAGCAAAAAATAATTTGGAGGAACGAGTTGGAAATAAAAATTAACCGATGACTACATATATTTCCGCAATGGTTTTGTTCGATTTTAGGAGTTCACATAATTCTACTAAAATAGTTTATTATATGTTGTACTGTAGAACGCGGACAATTTTTATTAATTTAATAAGCATTTGTACTTGTTACATTACATTGCTCGCGTAATTTTTTTTAATTTAATTTGTAATAATTTAATTTGTTGCATAAAAAACTGTGCAATCTAAAAGTAGATTTTGTCATTTATTTTCTCGTTCTGATTTTGTTAAATAAGTATTAGTAATGCATAATAGATAAACTTGTTCCATTTGATTATTCCATTTTAAAGAACAGTCACGCGTAGCGAGTACAATGAAATGATAGTTAGCGAAATCGTACTCCAATTTAAATAAATTCAAAAAATTCACGATCTTATCGATAAGTATAATTCCTTATAATAATGATAATAAAACATTAAATATTTGCGTAGTTCTTATTTCACAGCCGACCAATACGTTCAAAGTTCCTGCTGATTAATTTAGTACATACTGTCAAAGAACATAGGTATTTACTCGATTAGACCGCTGAACGTTCGATCGATCGGAATTAACTAGGATTCTTATTGTAAACTGCAACTGCTCCAAACAACAGCGCAACTGTATTAATACAAGCGTGATACTTTAGTCTCCCTTACTTTACAAGAAACAAATTCAAATTAAATCGCACGGATAGCAGAAAAACAACAACCACACGAATCCTATCGATCCATTTCGAATAACCGTAGAAATACGTACGTGTAATGTATCAAATCGTATCAAATATCGGCACAATTAAAGCCCGTAATTAACGCCGTGCCGTGCGTGATATCGACAGATATCGCCAGATGATTCTTCGCTCCTGTGATTTTCGGAGCGCACCGCAAATCGCGTATTCGCCGATAATGAATTTGGCTGGCTAATAAATTCAAGCTATCAACACATCTGGATTAACGTTCCAGCCTGTCACGCTAATGTAGTGCACACTCTGAGAGCTCGTCGACATTAGTGGCGTATTTGCAAATGTTATGCACACGTCCAGAAGCCACGCAGTGTACACGATCAGAGCACTGACATAATAAAGATTTATTTACTCTGCCAACCTATAAGCGCCGCCCGTTCCTGTATTCCCACCTGAATCTATGGATCTAATGGATTAATACGGGACTTAATTTATCATCGTTCACGACGCGAAACTAATGGATCGATTTACACGGGCAAATATCTCTGGCAAAAATTACAAAGAGGCTTTACTTCAGTTTACCAGATTTCCGTGGTGTGAACGTCATCGGAGTGCATTTGAAAAAATTGTTCACACGTTCTGCTCTGAGCAGCTATAAATGTAAATTGAAGCTTTTGGTTTTTGCGTTACACTTTGGACGCAAACTTTACGCAGAAGTTATCGTTTAATTTTTATCTTTGTATAGCACGCGGTGTCGTTTTAAATGTTTCCCACTCTTTGTGTAAAACTGAGGTAACCAGGATATTTTGAAGAAAGTGTGATAATATAGAATCTATTATATACGCTACATTATCATACGATTATACATACAATGCTTCACAGTTACCCCGATTGCAAAATAACTCGATTCATAAATTAATTTCCTATTTTACATACTATAGAGTGTAATTTCACCAATATTAAATCTTTCTTCTCTCGCACCTGTGCATAATCGAGAACGGTTCAAAAATCTTCCCAATCCGTGTCCGGGATAAAAATATTACCAAGATTACAGCCGATTAAATGGTAACAATATAAAACCATGAAATAATGTACGCAAGACAACTTCGTTCGAACCTTTCCACAGCAATTCATCGAATTTCTTGATTCCGTCAGTCGAAACATGTCTCCAAAACACCCCCTATCAATTCGAACGCACGCGCTCATTAATCCTCCGATTCCCTTTAAATATCCGTGAAAAAAAAAATCTCAGCCGAACAATCGCCCCGCGTACTCTCGTTCCAGGTGGTGCGACTTCTCCTCGTGCCCCGTAACCTTCCCCCGTTCCTCTGTCCGTTCGTGTTCCCATCCGAAATCGCTATTTCAGCAACGTTGTACCTACGCAGTGCCGACCCAAGAAGACGTAGCCAGGGCTTCCAGTGGGATATTGCCTTCTTCCGAGGAACGCGTCGGAACGCTCGGCATTCAGGGGTACAATGAGAGAGGGCTGGTGGCGAGGGGGTTGGTCGTAGACACGGGACTCGATACGCCGGGAATGGAACACACCATGGAGATTGTACTAATTAAGTACCGCCGCCCATTAATTGCCAACGTTCCTGCCTTGTCAATGCTCGCCGTTCGTCGCTATGGCTGCGGCCACCCAGTGACGCAGTTAACAGAATTTCGATACCGACATGCTCCACTTACGTAACTATGTACTTGCTTCTGGATGCTGGTTCCTGTCAGTTGCTTCAACTTCGATATCTCTCGCCTCTCTCCCGGTAACAAGGCTGGCCTATCGCCTGATAAGACGGTTGCAAATCGTGCTACGGGACCACCTTGGACCGTGGTCGATTTATTGCCCGAAATGCGAAGGGAGGTCTTTTTTTTTTTAGTCTGGTTCTTACAGTCGTGACATTTTTTCGCGGATTATCTCGATGAAAATATTGTTACAGAGGGATTTCACGGAGCACCGTGGAGGTTTCAATGATTAACGGAGTTATATGTTTTAAATATGGTTCGATTTTTAAATATGAATTTGTGTAATAGCATCGACGAAACGGCAAAGATGATTTACCTTTGGTTGCGTTAGTTTTGAGAATAACATATATTTGTATGGAAATTGATTAACCGTGATATAAAAGGTATGAAATTAATTTATTCTTCTAAACATTTTCAGTAAATTTCCATTGCAGGCAAGTTAAAGGGATGTTAAGGAGCGCCGATTAATGAAGAACGCAATATTTATCGTGCAATCTTCTGACGCGATCAATCATTGCCGTCGAAATTAAATAAAGAAGAATGAATTTTCGTTTATACATATCCCCTTTGCACCCTTCTTCTTTTCATCATACTCAGCAATTATTTAGGCTATAAATACTATTTACATGTGACGCTATTCCGGAAGACTATTTTACTTATACCTATCGTCCATATTTTACAAACATTTCGCATGTGTGCACGTAGCATTCTCATTGACTGTCGCCGAATCGCATCCTATTAAAGTAAACAGAGCCTTAAACCCGCAACAAGAATCACAAAAAATTTGGTTCTCGTCCTACACAAAATCGCACAGGCTAAGAAGCTTGTTTGATCGCGATCGAATCATTGATCACCTCTGCATACCTGTGCTTATTATTATATTTTCGTGTATCCGGAATAAGCAGAGGAAGAGGAAGGGAGGAAAAGGGTGGAATCCAAGAGACGAAGCTTGAAGATGGCTTAATTAATCAGAAACGCATTCACCCCCGGAAATCTTTTTCCGGCAGCGAACTTCCAAGTATTCCCAAAGTCATCGAGATACTTTGAAACATTAAGGGGCCCCAGCTTACCCTGTTTTTAATTAACTCTGCATAGAAATCGGGGGAGGCTGCGCTTAGCGGCTGGATCCACGTCGAAGGCGAGCGATATTGAATCCGCGGATAACTTTTCACGGAGTTAGCCTATCCTGGCACGTCGTTAAGGGAGGCCCAGAGGGAAGAAGGGTGAAGTGGGATTTTATTGGACTGTCGGCACCCACGCCGGGGAAAAGGGGTGTACGTGTTTATATTACCAAGTAACCGCGGCTACACTTGCGCCGCGCGCCCTATTTTTTCGCTACGATTTAAATATTGGATGCGGTTCATTGTTATCTGTAGCTGATACAGCTTTTACGAGCCGATGGGCCATGCGTATGTCTTGTTTTCTTTTGTTTCTTTGCAGATGAAACGAATTTAGATCCCAGTGCTGCATAAGTCTCTTGTTTCTTTTTAGTTTCTTGACAAATTTGGGGGGAGCGCATGGTTTTGTGCGATATGGAAAAAGTGTACTCGATGCGGGTACTTACACGAATATCGATTGTTGCACGAATGGAAATTAATTTGTTAAACCAGTGCGAATTTCAAGTGCACGCGTTGGCAGGCGTATACTTAGATCACGGAGATTTTGGAAATGATTCAGAAATTATTATTGATATTGCTGAAATCAAAGTCTTTAGTTTTGACGAGTGTAACATGTTTTACAATTATGTTTCACAAATAGTGTGTGAATAATACTTGCGATATGTTTTAGAAACTATGCACAGGGACTTTTAAATTAAAATGCGAAATGCTGTTTGAAAGACGAACGAATACTAACAAGCGGATTATATTTTCACTATTTCAATATTGTTTCTGGTTTCCACTTCTTATGGATTAGTGTTCTATTTTGAAATAATGACGATACCTTGTATCGTCTTCCAGTACGCATATAATCAATTTGCTTAATACAGAACAGAATAATACTTTACAGCTGTAGAGGACGTTAAGTCGAGCAATACAAAAGAACGTACTCCTCATACGAAAATTTTTAAACAGCCCCTACTACTAAAATCGACAACACGAAGCATAAACTATTGAACGAACATAATAGGTGTTTCTACGTCCAAATAATTTGCCAGAGTAAATTAGTGCGAAAATATGAGTCGATATGCAGCGACCAATTATAATTGGGGTAATAAGTTTTACAATTAATTTCAGAAGTTTTAATTCGACGCTTGAACCCATATTTCTAAAGTTTCCCACAATACAGGCCAATTATTCACCCACTTCTGACTCCGACTAGGAAATTCAACTTCCAGTTCTAAAAGCATGTCCGTTGTTCGTGTAATCGAATGGCGTTCCGAAACTTTTTAATGGTTCTCGTAATTATTTGACCAAAATCACGATAATGTTCGAACCCGTTCTCCGCAATGTGATTCCCTCGTTACAACTACGGTGTTAATTTTTGTTAAATGTTACAAGTTTTCTCTCCTTTCACAGCATTCAGTATTCGCGTAAATGTAACGAAATGCACTTGTAACGAAACGTGAAATAAAAATATCGATTCCTCGATTTTAGAATAGCGGAATAGTACTCATTGCGCATAAAGTAACATTGTGTATTACAATGGACAATGGACAATTGTATTACAATTTTGGTTTTTTAATCGCTAGCTAAAACACACGATATTTTCCTAAATGTAGTGATACAGTAGTGGACAAATAAGTAATGCATAATTTATAATCGGAGAGTGATTTGTAAATTTGCCAACGCTTTAATTAGTTTAACTTTGAATCTCTTTAATATGTTTACATATCATTAACAGAAATTGCCAAAGTTTGTCTTTGACCCCATCCAATTTTCGAATACAAGGATACACGTTAAGGAAGTAATAGTTTAATTGCAATTTTAATAACACCAAACTGGTCGAACTGGAATCTTTTTAGTAGAAATAGGTCATCACCAAACGTTTCGGTTGTTGGACCATTTTTCTCTCCACATTGTCACGTCAAGAGCAGTTCGTTTGCAGTAATAACGATCAATCTGAAGATGTTTTTGACGACAAATTGTAGTGCCCTCAGAAAGTACGATAAATTTGTCGCGATGATTAAATTGTAGGATCTCTTGACATAATTATTAATCGCTGTGTGAAGACGTAAAATGTTTTAATAGTTATAGATACGTCCTTTTTAAATTCATTTTAATTTCATGGAAATGTATTTCGCTGCGCTTGTTCTTCACGTACCTGTATATTATACAATTTAGGATGTACGAGTAATTAATGCAATCTAATTCCTGTTCATACACATGTCCGTCATAAATGGAAGAAATGCTCGCAAATCACTTTTCAATTAACAGTTTCTAACAAAAACATATGCAAATGCAATAATTCTTCTAGTTACGATTGTAGTGATTATGCGACAAAGAAATACATAGTACTATTTAAACCAGGCTAAAATATTTAAGTTATTATACAAATAAATGACACACGGCAAAAACAGGTTAAGAATGGCTGCTTCACATATCCTTTTCTGTTAAACACGTAAGCATTACTCTGCTTTAAAAACAATGTATTTCGTGTTACCATAGTTTTACTTTTCCAATCATACCCCGGCCAATACTAACAATGGAGGAGGATTGCAGCACAATATCCAAGACCGAATTCTAACACCTGAAACGTAGTTCACGAATAATCGTACATCCAATAGGATTTCAAGTAGATCCACTACAACTACAACTACTTACGGAGGTGCACTACGTATATACTTTGGTTTCAGTAAAAGGAACGGTTATTCCACCATTCGTTTATCAAAGTCAACGAGTGGACAATTCTAGATTGAGTCACGAACGCCGCCTCTTCTGGGTCGCCTATCTTCTGTCAGGAGTAAGAAGTCGACCATGTCCTTACGAATGAACAGAGAGAACGTGACACGTGCCATTTTTATTGACCTGGCGCATTTACCGTCCTTTCGTACCGTAAAATTAAATTGAACATATTATTTTAACTACTGAAAGGTCGCCGGCAGGTAGGTTCGTAAGTGCTGCGACACTAACTAACGTAATAAATCAGATTAATAAATTACGTGAGTAATATTGTGTTAGGCAAGTTATTGCACGATAAAGTGGTACAAAATATTCTTTGTCATTAGGTACGTTTGTCAAATTAATTTTGTTTCTACTGAATGTGAAAGTGCAAAATTTAGCATAACTAAAAATGATAATCGTATGAATGAAACGTTCTATTTTAAATTTTGTGCAGAGTTTGTAAATGCGTCGCGATTCGAATGAAATATTAAATATTTATAGAAAACTTACGTAAGATAAAAAATACTATTTATCCAGTTTTACTATCGCCTAGGCGGGTGGGGATAGGTAGCCATCCCCATTTATTTCTTAAATAAACCAATACCCCAATTATTAAATTCCTCTTATCATTTACAATAAAAGATATATGTATACATATATGGCTGGGTCCTGTTATCATTGTACTTAAAAATATGTGCTCCTCTAAATTACATTAGCTACGATGGAAATTATATTCGGTAAATATTACTAAATGTATTGAAAATGTATTATTTTCTTTGAGTTCAAAAACGGACAGAACTTTCCGGTAGACCTATTCATATATAAATACGTTTAGGAATTACGTAATACGCAAGATTACGTTATTAACAATTAAAAACGATGCAACGCCGGAAAAACCAAGCCGTAAATCGAACGTTTCCCAATCACAAGGCCTGCGCCCATTTCACTCAACGCTCTACCGAGAATTCACGGCTCACCTGAATTGGCCCCATATACCTGCCAAAACTGCCATCATAAAGTCCCGTAAATGTTAGCCCGCGAAATCACCGGCGTTTAACGCGTTCTCGCAACAATCGAAGTGTGTCGCGATCCGCGGCGAATCAGGTTATCGAGCAATGCTGCGCAAGGGAGTGCATATTAAGCGGACCGCCATATTTAAATTGGGGCAGCGGGATGAAATTGGATCAAGCGTTTGCGGGGAGCCAGCCATCCTCCCGTCCCGGACGCTAACGTACGTCCGTCGCGTCCGTCCAATTTTCATCGTTTTCAATGGGGCCCTCGATGCTCACTTGACAAATTCATTCGGACGCGGGGAACATATCCTACGCTTGCCAGTTTCCGCACGTAAGCGAAACGTCAGCTCTTCGAGTTCCTTCGGTGTTGGGCGACCGCCACCTCTCTCGTCCTCCTCGTGCTCGTCCTGTGCCACACTCTGCTTCTCGCGACGCGACGCGCCGAGACGAGACGGTTCCTCGTTCAGAATCTTCGTTCTGTGCACGGACACTTTGTCGTCGTAAGCGGGTTGCGATTCTTTGTTGATGAGAGACGGAGGACGCCCGGCGTCTCATCCCGCCCCGACGTTATCCGTGTTGACGCTGCATGCGGAATTGCAACGGGTCGCGAGAAATTTTCGGTCGTCGGGATTGTTACTTGCCGGCAGCGGATCCGTTGGCGTGGGGAAACCGCTGTATTATTTATGAGCCGCTGCCGCGACACCGTGAACGGTTTGCTGCGCCATGGGGCGGGGGGTGCGTTTCGTTCCGATCGTGCTCCTACGTGTATTTAATTCTGCTGCTCTCTTCTTCTTTTATTTTCTGTTCTTCGGTTCTCGGAGGGAAAGGGAAGAGCGAGATTTCGAGCGACGATCTGTATTGTTGGATGGTCTGAGATAGGGGTAACTGTAAAGTTTTATTTACGGGGGTAACTTAGGGGAGGACGGATTTGTGTAAGTTTCTTGTTTTCGTGCATGGACGGGGAACTTTCGTTGGGGTCCCACTTATTCTGGAAAATCGGGGCGATAATATATGTTGGAGAAGTCAGCGGTTCGTTACGCGTATCAGGAAATGGAAAATACACTTAAGTGTATTACACAGGACTTAAGTGCTTGTACTCGCACTTTGTGCTGTACAAGATATGTGTTAACATTAAGTTCTTAGGCGAAATTCATATATTTTTGTTATTATTGCTCAATTTTGCTAAATTTTGGTATAAATAAACTTTACGCATGCGAACATTTGTAGTAAAGAAGTTATTGGAAAAAGTTCAATCGTATCATTCAATTCCATCGACTTTTATTGACAGTGAAGATACGATTACTTATGGGACCGACCGGATATGATTTCAAAGATTCCATTGCAAGACAGCGTATGTACACCTGTACACCATTCAGTTACATTTGTCACAGCCCTTGTTATGCAGCCCTTGGACGGCAGTTGATACGCAAAGGGAGTGCTTTCTGCTGTCCATCAAGTACTACTTTTTAGGTAATGTTCCACATTCTACAGTTTCAAAATATATAGAATTGCACGACTTCTTAAATATTGAACTGTATATTACTCAAAAACCCTATGCAATGGAAGCAAACCAATGGCATATACAAATAAACTCACATATTGAACCCTATGTGACAAAAGGTAAAAAAAACATTTTGTAAACCAATATATTATCCATCAATAGCTTTGTTGGTTGCTAACGAGTTCAACGTTAATTCGCCACTACGACTACAGTTATCTGTGTGTTATACGGGTACGAAGAAGATAGCAGTGCGCTTCAAGTGTGCAACAAAAATATAAAGTATGCATACGGCAAAGTAGGTATTAGTAAAAGATGTTCATTCATTCATTTCCGTACTGAAGATCTATTACTCGAAGACCAACCACAATCAAAACCATCGTCTGACATCGGCGAAAGCAAAGTATTGGCTACAATCCAGTCCAATTGGCGAGACTCGAACACTTCATTGTAAAAGATGATCAGAAGTCAAAGAATTAATTGGACGATATACAACTGGCTAGGAAATATATAAATGACTAGCAAAAATAGTTGATAGATTTTCACTACTTTTGCGAACACCTAAAATAATTTATTGGAATTTATTGTTCTGAATAAAGGACAAAACTAATCTATTTTTCGTATATGGATTAATTGGTTTATTTTAGCCTGCCCTGGTCTATACATTGTATGTACAATGTCCGCGGCGTCAATGCGTCGCGCTTTTATTTCTGGATGTGTGCAACACTCACTCGAGACATTTCCTCGAAAGCATTAAGACGTGCCTTTCTACGTGCCTCAGAAAATATACAGATATAAATAATATTTTAGTATTAAGCATTATATTGAATCATTTCTATACCAATATTCCAATATAATTATACAGGCATTAATATCTATCACGAAAGCTTATAGCACCTCATATTTCGCCGCTCAAACTCTACCGTATTCTTCAACCCTCCTCTACCGTGCAAAGAAATCACCTGGCGAGCGTTCCCCGCTGATTTCCAATCAACGACTTTCAGACGCATCCCAGGAATTGAATGATCCTGATCGATACGGTGCGCGCGGTCCTGGAGTCGATTTTATCGGTTACAAAAGCGAGCTCGGATGAAAAAAAAAAGGTAAGCAGCTCACGGAGAGACGCTTCGACACCGATTGAAACTTCGTGTGTCCGCGTTGGAGGTGTTGAGTGCATTCCTCGGGGCATGACGTGAATGGCCGAGCTGAAGGAGGTGAGTTTTAAAATAAGACAAAGGCCCCGGCCTCCTGAGCTCCCGCGGCGATCGTTTCAGCAGGACGATCACGCGCCAACGGCCGTCCAACTTTGCCGGCTAATCAGAAAAATCCACACTTCGCCGACCTTATTGAATTGTCTCTGACGACTGAGACCTCCTCCCTTTGTCCCTGATCACAGCCTATCCGGCCGAATGGCGAACAATCCGCCGGTTTTTCTATCCTGGCCCTTCGACCATCCTCAATTTCGCCCGCCCTTTGAATATGAACCCCGACGACTCTGATATATTTGGCACGTTGCGCCATTTTGTTATAGAAATTGTCTTTACTTTGCTCCGCTCGGGCTGATGAAATTGTGCGCTCGATTTTTTCCCCCGCCCCCCTCGTCCGGGCTTAATGATATAATAGGAATCCCGGTGTACCTTGGCAGGATAGTTAATGAATATTTAACGAAGGTTCGACTGGCGCTGCTTGGGTAGGCGCTGCGAAGTAGAGGAAAGTAAACGGTTGATGGCTCAAAGAGAATTCTGAGCACCTGTTAATTAGAAACTCTGCAGCGGAGTTCATTTACAGAGCCTAGTAAATATTGTTAATGTTAGATTTTCTTTAAATACCCGGAGATGGTAACGAATAATTCCCGTGGAGGGTACGACGGGGAGCAGAAATTTGCGAACGTTGTTGCCGGTAATAATTTATCAGTTCGAGCGAAGCTCGATGTTCAATTATGTATGTGTTGCGTGGTTGCGAATGTGTACCCGCTATCTTGAGCAAGATTCTTGGGGCTGAGCAAGGATTTCCTAGCATCTGTCATCGATCATCGTAAGTGGATGACGTAGAACGGAAATGAGACTCCCATCAGAAATCCATACGCGCCGTCTGTTAACAACACTCGCGTCATGGTTCCGTTTCCTGGGCACTGCCATCGCAATTGAATTAGCCGCCCTTGTGTACAGCGCAAAGCACATATGCATTTCTAAAGCAAAAGTATTTATCGGGGCGCACAATTTCTTTTAGCCACGTGCGCGTGCACAGTGAAACTCTCTTTGTATCTATTCTCACTGTGCAATCCTCGTAACAAAAACAATATACGCTACGGGTGGTGAAAGTATCCGTGGAGCTGAAATGCAGGCAATAAGAAGGTTTTTCTGTTAACACTATGCCTTGCTACAAATAATTGAGTGAAGCAGTCAAATTCTTGGCCCAAATACTTTCTCCGAAACATACAAGTTCATGCCGTTTCCACAGTGCATTTACCCCTTATTCCAGCGCTACCATGCAAGCGTCCGATAAATATGGGGCAGTGTTTGCCGCATTACTGGCGCGTATTAAAGCGGAAATAAAATTTCTTCGGCGCGTTGTCGATTGGCGGGTTCGATCGATCGACTGCGCCCAATTCGGGAGCGCTCACCTGCGAGAACGCACGGGAAATTTGAGACCGACCGTGCCGTGGTGGGTTTCCACCGGCGACTCAATGTTATCGAATTAATTGCCATTGGAATGCAAAGTTCGCTGAAACAAATGCGAACCCGATATTGAGATACTGTGTGCCCGCATATGTTGCGTTCCTCGGACTTCTGCCGCGAGTGGATGTATTTCTATTGTAAAAATTCGTCGGTCACGGATTGGCACGAAAGTGGCGATAATGAAGCAGTGGACGGTGCCTTCCAATTTCATTCACTTCAAATTGTTTGGGGGATTATGTTAGGGGCATAGACAGTTGTAATGGACACAGAGAAAATTTAACTCCCAACTTCGGTTTTCGAGATGGTTTTATTATCACTTAGACGTAGACTATGTCGGTTGAATATTTCGTATGATGTGAGCTGAAGAGTCAGGGAACCTTAGGTTTTTAAAGGGTGTTGGAAAGGATGTAGTAGGGATGGCGAGGGCGAAGTCCAAAGGACTCTGGATGGTTAGGGATCGTAGACAGTATGACCAGGTGTTTTGGAAACGGTGACTCGATAAGGTTCCATGACGAGTATTTGTGATGACCGGAACTTAAAAATATTTGTATACATGAATCCTTAGGTGACTAGTAGATAATAAGAGTAGTACAGAGATATGTCATAATACTAATATAGATATTTGGGGGTGAATACATTACACAGTTGTCGCGAAAATAGAAGCAGCTTCTTGTTTCATTTTTCACACGATTCATAGTCGATCCTCAATCATCGTGTCTTTAATGCTGGTGAGAGAAATGTTTATAGAGTTTATGGAATATGTACCATATTGACCATTATAACACCATATCGACAGGTAATTGCAGCTATGTACATATATAGTGGGGTTTACACGAGCTGTAATTATAATGATTGATAGGAATATTGATTATCTGCTTCTTAGCATTAGTTTTTAATGATAAACCCGATAATCTCTCGCAGTAAATGTCGGGGCGTTGAGGAATATTTTAGAGTGAAATACGTGAAGAAGCTGCGCAGTTGCTATTGGGGTACGATTTCTGTACGAAGAGAATTGCTATTGATATTGTCGAATTTTGGTAAGTCCGAAGATAATTCTGATGAGTTGAATTATGAACTTGAGAAGTACTGTTTTATAATATAGATGTCCTAGGTCCTTTTTTCTTTGCAGATTAGTATTTAAATTAATTCGAAACTGTGAATTTTGTAATGGATGAACAATTGGATATTTGGTATTAGATATTTGGTGGATTAATGTTTATGAAAATATGCTACAGAATTTTTAGGAACGCCTGCAATTATAACAGAGGGTCGAATTGTAATATAGGATTGTAATTCTGTAATTATAAGAATAATTAATAAGGGGAAGGGTCATAAACCTAATTAAGAGGATACAAAGTGTTTTTATAAAATTTTGGAAAGAAATTATTCTAATGTTCCTGTCCTTTATAAATTAACTGTTTAAAAAAAAGGAAATTAATTAACGATTGTGTGATTCACCTTAGAATTAAAATGCTGTAAACCATTGTCGAAAAAGAGGATAAACATCGATTCATTCCAAATTAAATTCACTGAAATTAATATTACGCAAAAATGAAGCGCAAATGATTCGACGAAATTTCTATAGCTAAAAGTGTTGGCTCCTTTTATTATTTATGAGAACCTATGAGTGTTCTAATGATTTTCCTAAAACTATACAAATAATATATTACAAAAATGCAGATTATTTTACAAAATAGTAAATAGTAAAATAGTAAATTTTACAAAGAGATAAGTGAAATATACGTTGATGTTACTGGCAAAATATAAATCTACAGGATGTAAATGTATATGCTGTAAAAGTTCAGAGCTTTTTCTACGTGTATGTGTCGTTCTTCTTATGTGAAAGCACGTTACACATGTGTGAATATTGCATTTTCCACTGAGACGAACCGGTTGAATTATTTATTCGGATGAAAGACTGGCCGATTCAATTAAACACAACTGTATATATCGTTGATTAATACTTGCGGAAACGAGGAGGAACCGTGTGGATATTGCGTGTAATCAAGCGATGAAATAAGTTCTTTTTCTCCTGACGTTTCAATTAAAATAACTTTATAACTCGTTTGAGCTAATTTAACCCCTTGATACAGAATATTCTTTATATGAAATGTATCGTTTAGACAGTTGTTTATTTTGTGCTCTATACAATATTTACTAAACGATATAAATTGCCGATTTCATTGAAGTACGAATTCTAGTACGAAATTACCTCTTTGCAAATATGTAAAATATACATATATATATATATATACACAAAAAATAAGGCAAATGTTTAGGAACCCCTAATCAAAATGGTTTATTCTCATTTTATCAAATATTTTTGGATAAGGATCAATTTAATATCATCAAAACTGCATTAAATTAATACCATAGATTAATCACGTATTCAAACGAGCTGAATAGATAACCGTGGAAAAAGTGGAGCTTCAATCGAACAAACAATTTACTCACCGTATGATTTCCGTCGAAAGTCAAACTAAACAGAGAGATTAAGCAAACCACGTTATTTCACTGACAATCAACATAAATTTCTCCTCTTTCAGAAAAATCCAATTAATACATCTCAGTATTCCCAAAGAAAAAAATGAAAGAAACCTGGCGTCAAACGAACTTGGAATTGCATTGCATTGCGTTCGACAAAAGCTACAATAAGTAATCGCCTCAATTACAAAAATTGTCGCCCAGGGTGAAAATGAAAAATGAATCGCGTTCAATTACATTGAAACCGCGAATCTTTCGCGATCCTGCAGGTGATTGTGCAAGGTATAAAAAAGAAAATGATGCCGTAGGGGGTATATTATTTCGCTCGCACGTCTTATCCCCGCTGCTTCTTAATTTCTATACGCCGTGCTCGAGATACGACGCAGAGTCGGCTAACCATGTTATTTAATTAAATACTTGCCCGCGCTAAGGCCGATGAGGCGAAGATGAAGTATTCCGGTGCACATTACAACGGGCTGCTGGTAATTCTCGCGAATGTCCCCGCGCTATATCATACGTACCTTTGTCAGTTTATTACACTATACCGGCTGGAAAATTCGAATAAAATATATCAGACACCACGGTTGGTTAATAAGGCACGAAATTACAGGCAGGAATTCTCGCCGAATAGCCGACTGACAGTAAGCGCCCGCATTAAATACGTTGCCGTATAACATTCCTGGGATCTCCTCCGGGAACCGGTGTAATATGTAGAATTAACGTCTCTTTTCGAAGGGGACGATAAAATTCTCGATTCGAGGACCGTACGCCGTCGTTTTCGCGTCACTTCATTTCCGGTGGATGCGATTCGTTCGTGTGTCCTGCTATCCGGTATTACGATGGTTTTGGTTTGAAAGGTGCTGGTGGTTGCAGACGTTCGGGGGATTAATGTGGATAAAGTTTGTTCATCGCGTGGAAAAGTTGGGGAGAAGTGATTGCAACATTTATGTATGCGAAGAACAGAATTACTGTGAAATCTATGAAATGGTGTACATGGCTGGTTAATAAGCTACGAAGCTGGGTTATCAGGCGCTCTTCAAGCAAGTGTACATACGGATTAAGTGGTGAAATTTGTATGCAACTATTACAGTTAATTTTAATACGCAACCACATAAATTTATAATTACTCCGCTTATTGTTAGCCTTATTTGAATGCTGCCTGCGAGCGTTCTGCGCTATTTAATGCGTGCTGCGTCTAACAACCGAACCTTCTTTTATTACAAATTTAATCCATTATTTTAAAATGATTAAATAATGAAGATAATATATAATGTTTGTATATCAAATGTATACTAATTAATAACTATAATCACAGTGACTTTTTCGTTGTTAGATTTTAATAGGACGAATATAATCAATGCATATTGCATATTAAATTTGGAATAGAATTCAGTTATAATTCTGCCTCAGACATTGTTATTTGTTTTTGTTAATTTCTAGATGTTCACGCAAGTTATTAAAATATTGCTACATATTTGTTTGCTCTTCACATTTTTTTTCATAACTCTTGCTTAAATTCATAGGAGAAGATTTACTACTTTCACGTGGTTATTAAAATCAGTGTCAAAGTTATAACTATTTCGAATACGAGCTTTTTTAGTTGGAAGATTAAGTGCCGTCCGAAATTGCAGATAAAAGGGGACATGAAATTCTAGAACTTCAGAACTTTTTAACACGTTGAATTTTACGCACTGTTTGATAACCTTCTCTAAATGTATAAAATGTATTATGCCAACCTTTACTATTTCAGTTTTTATTATTCGACATAATCATTCATTGAAAATCGGAAACTTTTCTAATCACTATGTAGAGTATCTTACCCTAAACCTAAGGGGTAAAATGTATAGAGTGAATGCAACGAATTAATATTTTCTATTAATTTTTATCTTCTGTTGCAACAATTATAAATTTATTTTCCTTGCACACACTTAATTCTAGAAATTTGCTTTTCCGAGATACAGGCAATCACTTTTGCTAACTAAACTATCGTCAATGGAAAAATGCCAATGGAATGGAAAACTTTATATGTTGCCATCATATTTTTTTTCAGATAAAAAATACTAATCTTGCTTGCGACCAGACAAGTATTTATAAACTTATTTGATGATTCATGGAATATAATACATATTATTTGTCGTCTGTACGAGTCGTGTAGACTTCTGGAGAAATTATAATAAGAATTTTAAATAATTAATAATAAGTATCTACTTGTATTACAGAAAGAAACTCTTTCCTTCGCACTAAACTCACCCTTATGATGAATTTAATGTATTCCCAAAAGTATTATATATTCACCTGTCTCAGATATGTATACAGGACACTAATCAAATCTTGTAACACAATCTATATGTACTTCATAAAACACAACGTCAAGTTTTGCCCAGCCACTCCCTAATATTCAACCGAAAACATAGACCACCGCGAAATTTGATCACCCCACCGCCTTCCCAAATTCCATTCCTCAGACACCCTGGCAGAATTTACTGCTGCACTACACAAATGTTTAAACCATGTGTCACTACGAATTAATATACAATATATTCGACTTTTATATTTCCATAAATGCCAGTATTCTAAATACAACCGCCCCTTTAAATCTACAATACATATCACGATTTTTAAATTCAAGCTTCTAAATACTGTCCGATCAATGCCAACCAGTTCAAACTAGCCTGCAATAAACTTATTCTCAATATCGCTGGTTTCCAACTGCCCAGTAATGTTTCAACGTTTTTACAAGCCAACCCCTACGACAAACGAATAACACAACCTCATCCGAGTCACCGACGAATACTCATCCAATACAGCCGGGCCAAGTGGATACTGGTATATACACGGAGGGCTGCGAATCCATTGGCGCCACGCCACCTATATAATACTCTATATTCCTCTTTACACCGTCCCCGCATCATTCCTCTTTACGTTTCCAACCCCCTATTCCCTTCGTGCTCGCACGAAAACCCACCGCCTCCCTCCACTTCGCCAGAACCTTGGACTCCCTCCGCGTCGGCGATTTCCCGTCGGGCCGGAAGTCGAGGGCCCCGAGGCCGCATCGGAAAATCCGTAGGTCGCACCTGTCGACCCGATACGCGTCGCCCTCTGATGCATATATGCATGCACGTTATGCATAATCCACTAGGCACATCGTGACCTTAGTCCACGTAGACGGGACAGAAGGGATCGCGTTACGTGACGGTCCTGGCCTGCGAGAATTCTATGCACCTTCGTGCCACTCTACACGGAAAGTGCTATTTACTGATCGATTCGGATGCGATCCGGTCAACTTTGTGCGCTGCCGGGGAGCCTCGCGTTGCAGGAATTGCAGAACGCTCTCCGGAGGATTTTCGCGAACGCCGGCGATCGTTGGAGAGTGATCGAACGGCGAAAAAGTATACGCGCAGGCACCGTTCACGAGTAGCGTTAGCGTTACGAGTTAGCGTTTTTACAAATTCAAGGAATTGGTTGTTCAAGAGGGTAAATAAAATATATTTGTTGAACCGGACCGATTTGACTGTTATATTGTTGACGGGCCTTATGTGAGCCGGGTTTGGTTTTAGATTGGCGTAACTTTTTCCGTTATGACAGAATTGGGTTATGTAGGGCCGAATATAATATAAATATTAGGGTCAGCTAGTTTTGTTATAATCTGGACTGACATACGGGGCTACATATTTTACAAATTAATTATTAACTTTTGTTAATAGTCGTCTGTATTTACACGGACTCAGGTCATAGAATGTAGTGTGTTTTACATTGGTTTGGCACTGAATGATAGAGCACGCTAATTACTGGAAGCAGATGTAGTTAAGGAGAATAACATAATGAGAAATACACAATACAATACCGATCCATTGGTAGTCACAGCCATGTATATATAACAGGGGGTAGTAATTCGACAATAAAAATTGAAAGGAGATATAATTATAATAAAAATATTGTATACTATTATTTAAAACAAAACAACATTTGCACCTGAACGGAATATATGTGCAAACATTAGCGGACAAATCATTCATTGCCTTTAAATGTAAGAGTTCAAGTCCTTATGAGCAATACTGTATATTTGTATATTATATACATGTATTATATATATTATACATATTAAATCTTAACGAAATTGCTCTTTTTACCCGTTTGCATCGATTTTACTATAATTTCGTAGAAACAAGCGTAATATTCCAAATAATCCCCAGGTGATATTAAACATTGAAATACTAACGATTCAAATAATTTATTCACAAAACTGTATACTATTGTTAATCTATTATGAAAATATCTAAGTATATAGTTCGCACAGTATAGTTAATGTTAAACGAAATTAATTCGAGCCACGTCCCTGCGTTGAATGTAGGAACTATTCATTAACCATGTTTAACGTACGTACGAGGCAAAATTGGGATCACGATACTACAGAAGTAGCAAAAGGTTCCGAGTGGTATCGACATTTCTGATAGTCGATTATTGAAATACAGTTCGTTGCGCTTTACCGAAGAGTTTCTTAATAGGACAATTCTCTTCGACGCTGCTTTCAGAAGTGCTTTGCGGAACATGTTATTTTCCGGTCGACTTTAACGTTAGTTTCCCAAATCGTCTTTGGAACGGGAGTTAATAGTTGTTTAACGTCAGTTGGTCAATGCCTATCGCTTCGCCGAACGAAACTCCATTTCTTATGAATCGAATCGACATTCTTGAAATTGCTCGCACCGAGCCCTAAGATCTTTCAAATTATGCAGCTTTTTCGTCGCATTAAACTTACCACTTTCTGCCAACGGAAAATTAGTCAAAGTTTCAAGTGTATGCGGTTTTAAGTTCCTTCGAAGTTCGATAGATTTCTTTCTGGTTTAAGTATGATCAATATTGTATATGAAAATGTAATAAAATTATATCTGATACTATTATTACTAATGTTAGTACACATTAGGGTTTCTTATGAATCAAATAGTGATTGGTTAATATCTAATTCCGTTAAATGTTATTTAGTTTGTTCATACGAAATGCCGATTTAATTAACGTTCCATGGTTTCGCATGCAGTTATAAATTCATATAGGAATAAATACATGCCCCATTTATCAGTATCAGTAATTTTAATCGAAGTGATAAATGGAAAGTAGAAATGTCATTTATAAGATTATTGTTGCACATTCCTGACATACATATGCTAATACATTATTGTATTAAAATATATGTATAGTAAATCTTGTACAGATTATAATTGCATTAGAATATTAAAATGGTGACGTACATGGATCATAAACATTTTATTATTACAGTAGATGCAATATGATTGTTTTCCTGTTACAAACATTTGAGACTTCAATAACTTGTCTATGGCAAGAAAGAGTATGCATCACGAATTGTGTTTTATTATTCACTATATTTTTTCTATTAGCAATCTACTAGCCTAAAGTAATCTATAAATTTATTACTGGTCCTAATTATTACTACCCGACATATTCCTATCTACATTTAATTCTTTTGGGGGGACAACCTGAAAAAGGCATTTTAATAAAACAATAAATATCCAAACGAACGCACCCCAATTTTTCAAAATAAAGTCCCTGCGATCATTTCGACAGAGCTGTTTCTTTGTTTCGAGGGAATTTCATTGCACCCACGTTGTATCGTGAAAACGTACGAGATTAAATTGGAATATTAGATTATCAAATTCTGTAAGTTTGCTAATTCTACTATATGTTTGGTGGTGGGTGTTGCTCTTACGACGTCGCACAGATAATACGAATTAAAGGTAACTATAATAAATGTAACCAAATTATCATATTTGCGACAGTCGGAACGCAGTAAATGCAAAGCCACTCTTGTTCACTTACAATTAGTGCTTGTACAGCTGTGAAATCTATGATCACAAGGAAATATGTTCAAGTGTATCAGAATGCTGAATCAAAGAGAAATTCAACTGGATATATCCTTCGTATTTTTTCCCTCCTATCTTTCTTTGTATTACTACATCGCCGCAATTTTACGAGAAGAATAGTCCTTCTTTTTACAACAAGAGCAATTCCTCCTTTCTACGACTAAGACCAATCCTTCTTTTATTTTTTTGTCGTGGTTCTATAAAAACCGAATCTACGATAGGAACACCTTTTCTTGAAGACATGCATCAATTTTTTGTAAACACGCACAGGTAGGACTAAATTCAGATTCGACACTACATGGGTGAGACTACATACATTTAACTCTTTCGATACTAATCGAAATAGCCGCTATAATAGTAATTCGTGGATTTTAATGAAACCTGTATTTGGATGTTTAATTTCCCATCCAAACAACATTTTGTCCGCTATAAAATAGCTCGAGGTAAAAAAGAAATAAAAATTGCACAATACGACAAAAGTAAAATACAGTGACTCGCATAATTGTTCACGCGAAACTAACATTGTCCGCCTGAAAAATATAACTTCGTTTACTGCGCAATTATGGACAGGAGGTTTTCATTAAGCAAGGGAAAATATCCCCGCAGAAATTCTTACATTTTAATGCGACCAAGAATAAGGGTGGGATCATTATTTTTGAAACTTGGATTAGAGACTTACTTTCGGATATTAGAATGCAGTGGCACCATAGTGATCGATATCCTGAATTAAACAGTTAACGCTTCTACTTGAGCCAAAGCATCGTTATAACAATCCATCAAGAAACACTGCTGTCCAATCTTTCAGTGGTGAAAAAGAAGAAACGCATCTTAATGAACAGAGAAGTGGCTCGTGCGAAAGCGAGCCTAACTTTCGACGAGGGTCCCCTGGAAACGGTCGCCGTTTCGCGGCGAGAATTAGAGATCTAATCTGGCAGATTAGTTTCCCTTATCATTCCAGTCGAGGAGCTGCAGCGAACGGAAAAGAACAAGCTCTTTGGCTCGAGAATCTCGAAGGGTAGGCAATATGTGTGTCACGTGCTCAGCACGCCTTCGCCCTTTATCATGGTCCTCTGCCCTTCTGTTCTGTACGCCCTCTGCTCTGGTGCACCTCTTGGAAATCACTAGCGATGGAACTCGATTGACGGATCTTAGTTAGTTTTGAAAACACAGTTCGAGTGAGAACGAGTGACGGTGCAATGGGGAACTTCGTCCTTTTGTCAGCATTTATTAAATTCGTCTTTGCAAGGAGTGGTAACAGGATTTAAAGAAAAAGAAATTCACTTATCATTACATGTACCAGCCAGATTAATTTCTATATTATTGTCTTTTCAAAACGTGAGTGAACTATATGAGTGAGTTAAAAGTATTCGAAACGTGGTGAGGTTTACTATCTTGTGACTGTTTAGATACGCATTTCCGTTTGTTATAAAACTTCTGTATAATACGTAGTTTATGTACCGCTTTAGATTCAAGAATTTCTCTGATTTGCACTTACGAAAATGTGACAAATTAAATCCCAGAGCCATGGGTTGCAAAAATAAATGTATAATAGAATATACCACAAACATTTGATAATTAATTGAAATATTAATTCCCTTTAAAGTTAAACAATAGCATTTCCTAGACCAACTCACAAAATTAAACTGCCCTTACTCAACTTAATAGCATTCCTCTTTAAAAATATTTTGTAAATAATTTCCACATTGAAAGAAATTCATAAATAGTTCCTCAATCGTATTATTTTTAAAAAAACGACGACACTGGCCTGGGCAACACGTTCGGAGAAATCTCCGATACGTCTACGTACACCCAAGAGTCCAATTCGAACTGCAATAAACGCGAACTATTGATACAAATGATATAAATCAGTAACAATGGCAGAAATTAATACGTTCTACATCGAATACTGGGTTGGTCCACGAGGGTATTGGTCCCATCGCTATTCCGAAGTCACGTGCAACGCGTCAGGGCCGGAGGGTGGTGTTCTTCCAGAGGGGAGCAAGAAGTAGGGGTTGTTTCGTGAGCTGCATACTGAAAACCGCCCAGCCCTGATAAACACCAGCCAAAGCGAAGCTGCTGAAAATCGTGGGCTCGAAATTTTGTGACAGTCACGAATTTTCACGGGCACCCATCCAAGCCCGATTTACGGCGGAGGCCTCAGCGTTTCTGCCTTGAAGCATCGGGACGGCGGAAAGAAGGGCACTTCCGACGAGTCAAAGACGGGATCGAAAGGGAACCTTTCAATTATGACGGTCTGTCGGGGGAAGAAAATGATTTTATTATTTTCTTTGAGTCAGGGTGCACCTTACAGATTGATCAAAAGTGGCTGTACCTATAGTGCCACTTACGAGTCCTGTCGCGTCGCTTTTTATGCTGCAAATACGTTCCACGGAAAACCGCATGTAAAGAGAATCGCACTGCAAAGACATAAACTGCATTGGAGAATTTGGGATACGCTTCACGATTTTCTAACACCGCATAGAACCAGAGCAATGCGTTAAAATAAATCTAAAATCGTAATAAAAAAGTATGTGAAAATTCAGGAAAACAAGAATGCCCAAAAACTGAAACGTAACAATTCTCTTTCACATTTTCTCATCAGTATTATTGCCGCTATCTGACAATTGAAGCGCTGTATCGTTTTTTATGAATAAGGTAAATTCCTTTAGCGGTAATTCTATTTCATTTATTATTAGGTTGGCGCATATGAAATTGCCTGTTAGCGACGACGCAATTTTAAGAGCGGTCGACGGTGGTAAACCGTCGCTATTTTGCTGCAAGACGATTTATCGGGCGGGTTATTGTTTTTCGAGTTATCGTCAAGAAGACAGTTCAAACACTGGGCGATGGCGGGTGGCCGAAGATCACATAGTCGTCTGCGTTATACGACAGGTTAAAGAAAATTTTGAGGCAATTAAGGGAATGGCAAGCAACCCCGTTGCGTTGCTTAGCTCGTTCACTAGGAGCTGGCCGCAAAGTGAGAATTGTGTTTACCTACACACAGCACTTGCCTCATAAGTGTCACAGACCAAGCATTAATAAAAACAGAACTGTGAATATTTCTTCTACGTCAATCTGCAAGCATCCAAAGTCTTTAAGAATTTATTATTAGTTAAATGTGGTACAAGTGGCACTTAATACACATAAATTTTAAGCTCGAGAATGGAAGTGTACAATACTAATTCTATGCTGGAACAGTCAGATTGTGCAGCCCCTGGCTATCGAAATACAACCAAATATAGAAACATCACTTTCCTCACTAATAACACTATGACATAATGTTATGATAAACTATAATATTAGAGGAAAATGTTGTAACGAGGCCCCCCGGTGATTTTCATATTTATAACAAAAAATGTAGCTGTCATTTGCTGCACCACTGGCTACATACGCAGAGAAACATGTTTATGATACATGGTGCATGGTACAATTAATTTATTACCCCTGTGAAAGTATACTCTCGTGACCAGGCAATTCGTTCAGCTTGGATGCCATTGAGAATATCTCGTGCTTATTCAAATCATATGTCTGCTCATCAGTGGTTACATTATCCTATGTAAAAGCGAAAATTGGAGACATGTTTCGAACATAGTTAAGACACAAGATACATGGCAACGCAGTGTATACTGCACAAATTAGAAAGAATACGAGCTGTAACTAAGGTGAGGGGTAGATACACGAAATACTTCTTAACATTTATATGTGTAAGACCTTAAAAATTAATAAACTTTGTTATCAAAGTTCGTTCAAGCCTTTGAATTTTTCTGGAAGAAGTTTCCTAATTCGATGGCATGGGTTCTATACCGAAGCCGAGCACAGATAAGAATCAAATTCGCAAGCTCTGCTGATATGAATTTAAATTTGGTTGTTGGATTGCAGAAAATGCTTATAATATCAAATCAATTTTTAAGAAAAACAAAGCAAACGAACGTACTAGTAGCTGCTAGTTTGGATACTTTTAATCGCAGCAACGAAGTCGCAGTAACAAGTGTTTTCGAATACAGATTTTTAATCTACTAATAAAATATGAATAATTCTGTTTGGGGATGGAAAATATTGTATTGAATAGGATTTGTTGTACTTTTATCGGCAGATATTGTTTTCCTCAAGAACATAAAGGTTGACAATTTGTTAAGAATTCGGGCATTTAATTTTTGCACCAAGCTAATAAAATAGTTCACAGTTTTTTAATAATATACATATATTATATTATAAAGAAATAAATTTCGATGCTATTTTCGAAGAAAATTGTTTTCTCGAAACAAAAAGATAGTAAGCTACATCAACATTCTGAATAAATATCTGATCACTTTACTTCTAAGAAATATTTCTTATCACCATGTAAACGCAAATCAATGCATTCCGAATTTTTCACAAGAAAACTTCTCCTTCCGATTCCTGTCGTCCTTTAAAATTGACAAAGATTGTCTCAACATTTAATTTTGTATCTCACTTCCGGAGTACGTTCCGTCAAATTAAACTTTATACTTTCAACGCGAACAGGAAGCAAAACCACCCTTTTCCTCTTAACAATTGTAATTATCCTTACGGACATCAGTCTCGCGATGTAGTGTCACTTTAACAAAGTTCAAATTATGTGAATGCTTCGTTTTCACGACTTGAATGCGTTATCTGATTGGTAGAGTTTCGTAATTGCCCATCAGAGATCTTATTGCCGGTAATATTGGTTCGTAGCTATTTGAATACGAACGTCGCCGTCCTGTTCGTCGTTTAACGAGTTCTACAAGGTGTTCAATTGGCATGCGAATCTTTCTAGGAGCCTTGAGATTGCACAGGTTGATCCATTGGAAACGGTGAGTCTAATTAGCTTCTCGGCCCTCGAGTGAACCAAAAAAATTTAATATAAGAACAATGTAGTTTTATTGTTTTCCTTCTGAATTCACCACTGTGTTGATATGTCCTACATTAAGTATTCTTCTAATTTATTGAGCCACACTATATGCCGTATTGAACTTTTTAGATAAATCTGTATGTCCGCTGCAAGCGACGAGGAATGCAATCGGTTTTCGATGCAAGAATTATTTAATTACTTACTATGAATGGATTAACAGATACCAAATTGTAGATACTTTGTTACCTCTTTTTTAATACGTGGTATGCAAGAATATTCAATTTTTTGTTAAAATTATTGTACCGTTACATAACTATTTACGTAATTGTCATTAGAATTAACTGTAAGTAAGTACATTCTGATACTTTTTATTCACTTGCTGTTAGAGATGCTGTAATTAAAGTCGGTACGTATTTAAATATTATCAAACAGTATCTTTGAATATATTCCTCCTTTAAATTTACGAAATCCAAGTTTGTTCTGGTTCAAGAATATAACGTTGAATCTGAATGTACAAAGGGATCGTGAAAATATTATTTAGTTTCGTCCGCGTGATCGCTTCTTTCCAAAATGTATCAACCCTCCCTAGTTCCTATATTCAATTACATAATTTAAACAACCGAACAGCGTAACAAAATAATCTTCCGACTCGTTCCACGAGCGTCCGCGAATTTTATCAACAAAATACACAACAGCTAACCTCCATCCCCCTAAAAAAAAGATTCAATCGTTAGGCGATAACGCTCGATGGCCGCGTTCTCCAAACAGAGGGTGTATCGAAGAGCCGTAAAATTATTCTCGACTGGTCTCAAGATCAGGCGATTTCCTTTAAAGCCCTTCTAACGACCCCTACCGCCCATCTGCGACGCACCGCGACGAAGAAAGATCGACAGAGACTCTGAAATGGTTTTTTTCAAATAATCGTTACCAACCAGTCAGGAGGACCGGGCTGTGGAAACGATGACGATTCGAAGTGACTCTACAAAGGAGGCGCTCTCCCGAGTAGGGAACCTCGACAGTGGAAAGGAAATCCACGGAGAAAAGGGAAGGGCCGGGTGTAGAAAAACGAGGAAGGGGAAGGGAAGACGCGTTGTGCATCTCTTTTCGCTGCATTACCATAGCAATGGCGGCAAATCAAATTGAATAAAAATTTATGTATCTGAAAGGCAATAAAACGGAATAGATTTGGGGCAGAATGGGGCCGAATCCATCAGCCGGGATCCCGATAAAGGTGGATCGTTTGGGTCCAGGGGAGGATCCACGCGCGTGTATCCCTTTCGATTGGAGCGGGATTGTCGAATTGTTGTCACGAAATTTATTCCACCTACACAGCCGCGCAGACAAACACGGCTGCAGAGCAGGGGTATAAGCGGACCAGAAACGCCACCCTTTTTTCCACTGAAATCGGTTTTACGATATTACGCCGCCGGGCGAAACCCGGGACATCCGGTTTATACGGACGGCTCCTCTACCATCATCTTACACCTTTGCGATACGCGACCACCGATCTTCTTTTATCCAATCTTCGAGACCGGCTTAATTGTTTCTTTTGAGAAATTCTTCGTCTACTTTCCAAATTAGTCTTCGTGTTCGTTTGCATTCGACTCGATTTTAATTACGACTATCGTTATTCAGCACAGAATCCGCAGCAGTATCGTACCGTACTATTATAGACGCTCCGAAAAATCTAAAAACTAAGAAAAAGTGCAGATTTGTATCGTGAAATGCCCGAGAAAGGTTGCAGGTCTGCTTCGAACAAAATGTGAGTGAAGAACGTAATGGTGTAAATATATGCACACTATTTTTTGTTGGCATTGACGTTCATTTCGGAACGTACCTATCTGTAGAAGTACATCTGGTCGTACATGTACAGGGTGTTTCGTTTAACTGGAAACGGTGGAATATCTCACGAGAGATTACAGCAATTAGGAAAATGTTCTCGCAATAGTTGTTTAGTACGAAAGGGGACATTAGATGGTATAAACGATTGTTCGATAGGTGTAACGCTGCGAGAAACATCTTTTCAAACGGGACTCGGCATTTTTTTATTCATAATGCAAAGACCTACGACACGATATCGTTCCATGCAACAGAATGCCAAAAGGTCGATTCTAGAGAGTCAGATATCGCTAGCTGAACCTTGAAACAGAGCTGGAAAGAGGTCCCGTGAATTGGCGCGCCACGGTTCGATCCCAGGGTCAAGAGGAGTACGTTCACTGGCTTCCAAATGTCCCCACCTTTGATGCACTCGTAGCTCCCTTGAGCATTCACGATGCATAATAGAGTAATTTCTGGACTCACGCTCCTGGCTCGTGACCAGCCGCGAGCTTGTATCGTGCAGGGGTCAACTTTGCCTTCTTAGAGATTTCGGCGGAACCTGGACGGCGCGGTTTCTTTGCAGGCGTCGGTATCGACGACCACAGATAGGGGACGTCGCACAGTGGTCCGAAACCGTGAAAACACGAACTAAATTCAATTTTTCAACCTTCTTGGAAATGAATGAAATTTTAGGCATAGCTTCTGATATGTATAGACTAAATCTTGGCGTAAAAATAAATTGCCGCAGAGCACCGGTAATTGCCTGAGACACCTTCAAAGGGGGGGAAAAATGTCCACTTTAAAACGATCCCATTTCTTTCTGAATTTGCTATACTTTTCGGTGCTATATTTTTTTACAGAGTGGAGCTAACTGAAATCTGATTATATATTTTTAAAGAGTGTTCTTTCAGCTACAAGTACATGTAACATGAAAGGTATCTACGTATTTAAACCCTATGAAAAATACCTTTTCGCGTATCCCTATTTTTCCCCCGTTTTTCCACTTTAATGTAGTTTATGAAAAGGATCGGTCGCGATCGGTGCGCTAAAATTTACATGGAAGTATTTGTTAATACCTACTTAAGATACCTGCATAAAAATTTGTTGCAACTATTTGCAACTTTGAAAGTTATTACAATATATGTGCAGTCAGCGCGCCGAACTGCGGGGAAAACGTCAATTAGACGTTTTTCCTAAAAACGCCAAAGTTCCCTACATAGAAGTAAATCCATTAATGGATTTGTTGTATTGTATTGACTAAATTCTTTTTGTTTAATTAATTAAAAATTGTTTATTTAATTTAAATTTTTTAAATAATTTTGTATATATTTTTCATTTTAAATCTTTTGCTAACATGTTCGTTCAATTAAATAACGTCATAAACGCGCATTTGGATGGATAGATTCAACATCCCATTGTCGAACTATTTCCATATTAACTATATAATTTCAGTTAAGTTTTTTACAGATTATGAATCTCAATGATGAAATCAGTATTGTAAGAGTCGTGATATCGGCTGTAACAAATTTTATTTACTGCTATCTGAGATATATCTACGCACCACAAAAAATATCAGAACCATTTTCGACCAAACAATATTTTATCCAATATTATTGTTAAAACAATTACAAAAAGAGAATTTTTAGTTGCAATTATATTCTATAACTCAAAAACTACCTAAAATCTTTCTATTCATAATGAATAATGTGTAAATAACAGTGCTATGAATTTAGTTCGTGTTTTTACGGTTTCGGACCACTGTGCGTCGTTAGAGGGTTAAATGTCTTGGTATCGGCAGGACAACACTGACGCACCAATGAAACTTTTTATTGTTACATATTGGTGACATTGTTGTGATCAAAAGGAGACCAAACACGATATAATTTGGATCGAAGGTGTTAAAAAGAGTTCCTGGGTAAGTTGTGTAATTCGAATAAGGTACTTTGACAATTTATCTGAGAAGCACAGCGTTAATGCTGAAACCATTGCAATTGTATGAATCAGAAGGATAATTGATTCAGGAATTTGCGTGAATTGATACGTGAAATCTGGATGAATGATCCTTTTTTTTAAGGCAAAATATGTACGATATCAGTACATATTTGAATAACAATATATTCAATTCAATACAGGCTTGATTGATATATCGAAACTTTGTGATTACGTTACCAATCAAATATACGCACACGTTTTCCACAATTTATACACGAGCGCACAATAACACTCTTATTATGGGTAGCCGTTGTTTTTTTTATCGTAGATATGTGTATTTATTAGATTCTAATATATTTAATTAAGAAGAGTGATAAATATCCTATCCCCTTATGTAACTACATTCAACACCAGACATTTACTTATGTCTAATAAAATTCCATTTCTTTTCTACTCATATTTCAAAAGATCAAGAATGTTACCTGAAATGTATTCGATTATCTAAAGCGTTTCAGAACGGCAACTAAAATTAAGCGCCAGAATAAAAATGTACTAAATTGATCTTTCTCATTCTTAAAACCGTACGAAGGCCTCCTTGTTACCCCGATCTCATAAAGGAGGGTTTCAGTGCTCCATTATTAACCAAAAACATTGGAATTCCGAATGATTCTACGGGAGATGCGGGCTCAGGTCGAATATTACATTCGTGAGATCCATTTAGGAGCATGTAGGCTCGATCTTTCGCTATTTTTCAACGGGAACCGGAGGATTTCGTGGCCAAAAGAATCGAACGAGAAGATTGGCCGGGAGAAACGTGACAGGTACTGTTGAATCGAGATAAAGACGTCGCCAGGTGAAATATTTGATCACCTCATAGGAGCGGAACGATGAAGAGAAGCTTTTATCCCGTCGGTTACGACATCGTTTCCGTGAAGTATTACTCTGCTTGCGAAATTCGGAAGCAATCCGTATCCAAGATCGTTCTATGGCGCGTTAAATCGTGGTGGACAGTGAATCAGCCATGAAGAAGCCATCCTTATGTCAGCATGGTAACAAATGTTGCGGGTGAAATTGTTTTTTATTATGAATTTTTATAGCTCGACTGACCAATGCGAGTTTACAGCACCGACGTTACAAAGTGAAGCTTACAGGACTTTCGATAAGAAGCACTTCAACTAACATAAGAAGTTTCAAAAATGTTGTAAATTGTTGTGGGCATATTGGAGTGTATAGCTCAACTCGAAATATCGTTACTTTGCTGGGTAGAAATTGATTTGTGTATACACTGGAGGACAGAAGTATTTGTGCAGTATGAATGGGAAAAGAAAGCGCGATATATTATTTTATATTATTAACCGAATGTGGTGCGCAGATGATCTTAATAACAAATATTCTGATACAGATGTTAATTGCATTATTTGGTCATTTATAATGAGACATAGTGTTCACATATTGTATTAAGAATTAACTTTCACTATATGCTGGTTTGTGTGGTATAATTTGTTCAGCTTTGTTATGAAATTATTTTCATGTGGTTATTTATTATTTCGACTGTACGGTAGTTAATCTATTATTTGTTCCTGTACCAATTGGGAGGAGTTTCGCTTGATACAAGTACTGGATTTATTTTAGATGATAGGATTTACAGTTTTACTTTTGTTCCTCCTAGATCTTCCTAAGCTATTTCCTTAAGAAAGCTGTCAATAGGGTGTAATGCTCCTAAGTAATTGCTAGCTCAAATGCTCTACGCGAAAATACGGAATTATTATTTCTTAGATGTAGTCTTCTGTTTCATTAACTCTTTTTTTGTTGCACTATATAAACATTCAAATGTTGTACTATTATTCCGTAATAAAATAACAAATTAATAGCGCATCCACTTCTCTGTTCAATATTAATTAACATTCTACACTTATGTTTCCCTTTTTTCATTATCTACAATTTCTGCGAAATTTTCGCGATGGTAGCAAAGCTTTTCATAGCAAACGATCGCAAAAAGAACGAAATACTTTCTTTTTGAAGCTGTCACAGCCAAGAAATTAGTATTCCAGTGTTGGCAAAGGTATTCCAATATAGTTAATAAAATGGTTACAATTGAATCGTTTCTCTTAGGATTTGGCAGAAGTGTAAATACACTTTTTACTGCAATCGAGGTGTGTAATCTTTTTCGTTCGCTCAGTCCTTTTTCCAAAGAAAAAGATTCAAGCTATCAGTGGAGATTGGGGTGTACATGTACTATTACGCAAAATAAATGTTTCATCGTATAAAAATTACGTCTAAGCAATGCCACGAGGCAAGTTAATGCATCTTAAATAGCCACGAGACTCCCAGAAGTAAACAGGAAAAGCACGAGCCCTGTGAATTTTACCATCATCGAATTACTTTTCGCTACGGTATTGCGCCTTCTTTCGAATAGAAATTTCCAGGCTTCATACCTTGCTTCATCCAATCTCGAATATGATTCCTTCTTGAGATTTCTTTAGGAAAAATATCTGGCTGGTGGATAGAGACTTTTTCATCAACTTATAGTAATTACAGGCTTCCATTTCTAATGGGAAATTGGTGAATTGAATTATTCATTTGTATTTTCGAAATTGATCCCCGAATAATCGATGCAAAATGCATTTTATTCATGACTTTAAGCTTTTACGAGGACGTACACGTTTGAATAAGATATTAGTCCGACTTTTTAGTAGCAATGGAAACGGAAGTAAAATAGTCCGTGTGAGTTTAATCAGTTTTCGAAAACTCTGTACCATATTTTTTTTATTTAACGCACCTATTTGTTAATAAAGCTATGCTATTACGAATATAGATTATAAATATAAATGACTCACCAAGCATCGCGCTAGAAATTTAATTTAAATCGGCAGTCACATACCTGCAACAAAAAAATAGAAAATGATTAATACATTATTATAATGCATATCGCAATAAATATTTATTCGTTTAATGCTCGGACTTCCATTTATGGATTTCTCCAATACTTATACAGAGACAAGAATACCTTCGCTCGTTTATCAGTAAATTAAACCAGTCCATCATTATTTCCCTGCTTTCAACTATGTGAAACTTCAATGCTAATAACTAATATACTGAATACTGAAGATTTTGTATCAAAGGATCTTTGGAGAATTTATCAAGGATCCGCACGATATCTCAAATACAATGGATACGATTTTCAAAGCGGACCACAATCGATAACATCGAAATTTATCATCGAAAAATATCACCTTGGTTGCATGTACCGAGGCGAGGAAACCATCTGGCTCTTACTAGAAGCTGCATTTACTCAAGGACGTCATCCAAGTGCTTGGTAAGCACACCGGCACTCCTATGAGCCTTAATCGTACACATCCATTGAGAATTCTCGGGGCACGTTTGCCAGGTTGGTCGAAATTAGCCGACGCCAGGTAGATCGAACGTGTTTTGAGAAAACAGGCCGGACTGTCAAAGACGCTAACGAGCTAACTTTGCGTTAACGATGCTGGCACGTGATTTTTTTTAATTCGTTGCGACGGATAATATGATAAAACAAGTTTATGTAAATCATTAGCGCGTTCAAATATGTATAATACTTGCCGGCGATGGGCAGAAATCGATTTTTATTAATGCACTGACAAATAGACGAGGATATGAAGAGAAAAAAACAATTTATCGGGATTACCTACAAGGTTTACATGTGTATATGCATTTATAACTTTGTAGAAAAGGTTCATATTTTCTGAAAACATTACTCGGCTTGATTGTAACTACGAAAACGGAACTTCTGCGGAGTTTTTATTAGTATTTATATTACATATTAAAGGCGATTCTAATAATATCTTGAGATATAAGTCGCACTGCTTTATTATTCTCAAGCTTTATTAAAGTGATAATGTAATTAAAACCTAGGTCATTTTACTTACTCAGGTGTGTCGTTATACTTTATATTTTCTAATAATTCGTACCAATCGCGTTCCGTTCGCAAAGCAAATTGTAAATAAAAGTAAGTATTTTCATGAATACTAAAAATAACCTTCGGATCCATATTATTTGAGCCATTTTGATTCATGCGATGCAATTGTTTCTTTTTATTTAATTAGCAATACAAGCTATATTACGTGAAAATATAGATTTGTAAGCAGTGGAAGGCCAGAATTATACATAACAAATTCTTGGGCTTAATTGTTAATGAAATGGAAACGCTAGTAGTAGCTATCATTCGCAAAACAATGGAACACTTTGTTGAACACGTGGGCACACGCAATTTATGTATCTAGCTGCTTTTGTTGGTGCTCAATTATACTAAATAGTTCTAACAATAATACGTGTTCAGCCTCATTTAATTACGAACTGTATAATTGGATCACAGTATCTATTTACTGATGCGTAAATTGCTATGTCTGATTGTTAATTCTTTAACCCAGAAACAATATATTAATACATAGCGAAACAATTGTTGCTATAATTCAAATTAATGGAGCAAACTGAATTCATTGAATTTAATGAATACTATTAGGTTACAAAAGCTATAGCATATTTTCTCGGTGGAATAAATACTTTCAGTTTAATCTTTATATACTGTTTGAAAATCAAATATTTTATAATCTCTTACCAAGATGTTCGATGCAAGTGAAACATTTGTACCCCTTGACATTATTTTATAACCGCGATTACAAACAAACCTAACTAATTTTTAACAAATACATTGCATCGCAATGGTAATACTATAAAAGTGTCTTCGCAAGTAACTTTAACTTCTAGAAACAAAAATAACTTTTATAAGTGTAGAATAATGAAATTGCTTATACGTTGGAACGATTCCGTAGACTCGTATTCAAAAAGTGTCATGTTTGTATGTGCACCCGTTTGTACAATGTATATTTAAAAAGGCTGCACAACAAAAGGTAACATTAAAGAAAAACGCCATTCAGACGCGCAACAGCAAATTTAGTTAATCGAAACAAGAACAGCGCGAGCAATCCATTTCACCTTTGCTTGAGTTTATTCAAAACTAAACTTCTATTTTATAATTTCCTTATTGCAATCACTTGCTCCGTAAATTGTTGGCGTCGTCGTCATCGATGCACAGGAAAGTAAGCGAATTTTCAGTCACCGGTAACTCACGTGTGCTCCGCTAATTGATTTAATTGATTTTGCGCGCACGCCACGTCATTAGTGATGCGTGGTAACGCTGGCCTGGCCCTGCGACACATTAAAATCATCGATTCAATCGAGTTGGCAGGCAATGACGCGAAATACCGAGACACGCGGCGAGCATGTCTGCCAGCGATTGCCAGGTAGACCTGCTTTGCGAATCAACCATGCACGAATGAACAATCGAACGTATCGAAATGCTAGACTGCGACAGCCTTTCAATTGTAACGCGCCAGCTGCGACTACTTTTTTTTTTGCTTCTAGTAATGGCCCAGGGTGAAATTGACGGTACGGTGTTCCGATCCGGAGGAACTGGCTGAAAGAATCATTCCCTTTTATTTGCTGCTTAGTTTGTCCTTTTAATCTCGTGTTTCTTGAACCGTTCGAAATTTTCTAGCGTTAATCGATTTTCTTTGATGTTGATGGTATCTATTCATTAATTGAACCTGTAAATTTATCTACGAATCTATGCACATGTCAATGAAACTATGTGTGTAACAGTGTGAACAGCGTGACGGTGTTCACGATTTTTTTTCATTGTCTTAAATGTTTTTTAAATTAAAGGTACACGTCAACATGAAATTAATTAGTTTCTAGTACACCAATGAATTACAGTAGGTGTAGTAAGTGACAATTTTCACAGACTATTTGTAATAATAATATACTGCCGCACGTCGTTGAATATTAAAAGGGTACCCTTATTCACGAAAGAAAATAAAATTTCTCAAAAAAAGCAAAAGGACAAATAATTTATAGTAGAAAAGACAAATTTACAGTTCTCAAGAAAAGGTGTTCACTTCAACCATTTTTTGATATCTTTTGTCCTTCACGATTTACACGCACTTACATAAAACGGCCCGCTCGGATGAAAGGGTTGATCCCATCTTTACAGTAAACAAACGGGCACGAACGAATTACGTCTAAATGCTTAGGTACTTAGGGCGCTATTCGGTTCCTTCGAAAGTCCCCCCTGCTTTCTTGTGCAGAGAAGACACTGTACGACAAGCTTTAACAAAAAAAAAGTGAAGTCTCTTGACTAATAACTGATACAGGGAGTGTACGTACTATCAAATGCATTACGGAAGAGCTGATTTCTAATTGATATCGTGCAGCATTGTCCAGCGATCGAAATTTCTCATTCAAATTCGATTGTTATTTTAAAACCTCGTAACGCGGGTATTTGTCACTCGATCAATTTTCACCACCACGCTATCTTTCTGTACACTCTGTACATAGTACAGTGCGTAACAGAACGATAGATCCACTTGCAGAAAAACAACAACTTTAATCAACTGAAACTTAATAATCGAAAGAAATAAATGTTTTCAATAATTTCTCGACTTTCCACCACTTTGTACAGACAAATTCGTTCTCTTTAATCATTCATGCTGAGAGATTTCGCAGGTGTTTCGGTGTAACGCGATTCCAGCCGTCCAATATCGCACTTTTCAATTCGGCGACGGTATTAAACTGCCGACAATTGTCGTACACGTCACGTGCAACTTGACCCCAAAGATTTTCTACAAGGTTTATATCAGGAGATCTCGCCGGCCATACGAGAGTGCTGAATCTTCTTCCTTGCAACCACTGCCTAGTGCTGGCAGAAACGTGAATGGTCGCATTATCGTGCACGAATTGTATTTTAGCCGATTGAAAGCGACTTAACTGTAGTACAAGACGATCCGCAAGTACTGTTTGGAAATCTTACTCAATTACTCCCTAGTGCCCATAGTCAGTTAGCTGGCTCCAAAGTTATGACCGGAAGTTCTTACGCGCTGTATATTCGTAAGTGATTATATCCTATCAATACCGCCCCCATCAAGTGCCAGAAAGACAAACAAACAAATAGTACAAAAATGTCTGACCATTCACAGGTAAGAATCCCTAGCGAGTAATCCCGGCGTCAGCTCTGTGATCGATTGTTCAGCAGTCTGCGGGTGTGCTCGATGAATGGCGAGATCTGGCTGCGAGATGAATCGAACGCTAAGATGATTCGTAGCGTCCCGTGTCTGCTGGGACGGAATCGAAACGGCGTAGTCCCGAGTGCCGAGCCGCAAGCTGATTATCTTCGCGCTTCGCTTAAGATTGATACTCGTCGGCGTCCGCTGGCGCGTCCTCCGCTCCGGCAAAACTGCACACGCTCGCCGACAGCGCATTAACTGGAATTGCCGGGATCGGGGGGGACAGATCGGTCGCTGAGTCGTCGGCCGATCGGTCGATTGCACTCGCGAAATTCCATTCCGGCTGTGCAACTGCGGGCCCGGGCCTGGAACTTCCGCATGTGTTGCGAATTAACGTGGCCAGCGTTGCAAACCGGATCGCGCTGTACGGCCGATCAATAATTTCATTTGGTCCGACTTGGGTGGCCGTTCGCGAAGGGAGCTGTCCAGAATTTCGTTCTGCTTTCTTGTTTTCCATTGATTCGCGACTGTTCCCTTCGCTTTTTTTCTTTCTTTTTAGCTTTGCAGGTCCTCGTTCTTGGTCGACAAATTCGTGCACCATACGGAGCTGTGTCGGTTTTTTCTTCGTTGATAGAAGCTTTACGAACTATGGGTTTGAGATGTTATATTAACCCCTCTGTTGTGTTCTGATTTATATGATTCGGCCTTGATTCTAGATTAGTAGTGTTTATAAGTTTCTTATTTAAATGTGATCCAACAGGTCAATCGTCAAAATTTCAGAGTTTAAAATCCAGAAGTTGTATTAGTGCGAAACTGGGGCTGGGTCGTGTAGAGTTTTAAGAATTTATAACTGTTTAATGTCACGAGTTACACTAGAGATTATTGGGTTCGAAATTGGAACTACGATAAGCGTTGGACTTGTGTTTTTGAAGTTTATATGCAGGATTATGTGAAAACAGGTATTATAAATATAATTTCACGGCGTTCCTGGTAAAGTTGTCCGTTTCCAAAATAAACACACATTTGTTTCAGTAAATAGTGCAGATTTTACGATAAAATTCGTGCCATATAATAAAACAGTGCCAGACAACCGATTTCGATCGGAATAAATTTTCTAGAGTATCCGGCAATGCGAGCTAACTGAACGCTTCTAATCGCCTATTAATTAAAACATAAATCAGGATTTTATCGAACGGTCACGATCGTTATTTAACAGAATAAATGATCCATGCATCGTCTCCGGTACGCATAGTCGATTGCACATTTTGTTTCGCAGCAGGATCTATGCAGCTTTACGGTGCACGACTTCCGGCGCGTTGTTTTGGAAAAAATCGGATTTGCTGGTTAATCCAGTGTGCACGGAAACGAATTATCGTATTACTGCCGATTCCGTTTGGACCGGGGGTCGTTTCTCGTTGCAAGAGTTTCGATAAATGGTGTTTGGACCCGCTGTCAGAGGGATAAGAGGATAGATAACTTATTTAAAAAAGTAATCACCAATATCCATATCGTAGTGTAGATCGTATTTATGTAGAATTTTATGCAGAACTTTGGATGGGACTAGTTAGAGTAGTAATAATTTATATTTCGCAATTAACTGTTGGAAATTATGGAATTCGAGAACAATAATTAACGCATTAAAAATCTGTGTATAGATAACGAAAGTACAACGGTATATGTTTTATTATGGGACTGCTGTTGTAGTTATTATGCAAATTCTAATGCATTAAATTTTGTATATTGCAGGATACTTAAAGTCCTATAAATAGTAAAAAACATATAATTAGAACTAATATTAAAAGACATATTACCGTATGCTGTTACCTTTGTGCAGGGAGTAACGTGTGCGTGGCATAAAGGCGACGTATATATAATTTTAATTAATAGCCTCAAGTAAAAAGAACTTCCGTAACATGTTTTTTCTTCCAACCAAGCAGCGTGTGTAAAAAGGGAAATGTTAGATGAAGAAAACTTGAAAAATAACCGAAATACAGTATTGCTAATTTTCGTATGCAAAGTTGGACGACCAACAATAAGAATTGTGACACAAAATTACAATGTAAGAATTATAATACAAATTATATTAGAAACTTTATTTCACACGTTATTTTTAAAGGCTATGATTTCGAATAAACACTAACACTATTACAATTTAAATTTCAACACAGCGATGGAAAATTTGTTAATATTCAAACTAAATTCTCGCATTGTTCAATTTTCTTACAATAATGTAATTAGCTGTGTTGCTACAAATTTTTCAATTACAATTAAGGGCGACAAGTAACTGCTTATTAATTCTACGCAGTGTACAGAAACGTGATAATGTAATTCTATTAAAAGAGGAAACGACGATAAAGTAAGTATCCTACGAAGAATTTTCGAAATAGATTAAACAAAATCCTATAATAAACCTCTTCCCGAATTGACTCGGATTGATGTGTTTCCGTTGGTAAATTATGGTTCAATTTCTAGTGAAATTCGGAAAGGGTCATTATTTTTAATGCAAAATTTCTATTCATTCGCGGCGAATATTGTTAACACAATTTTCCTTCTCCCGACAGCAATATTTTCCAGCATGGCATACGTATTTTTTCCCGCTGCCGGTACAATATCTGTACGTTTTTTACCCTCACCGTGTCGTTGTAAAGTATACAGGTACTCTATCAAGTTTATACTGCGGCACTATAAAAGTGTAAGTTGCGAGCCACGCAGACGAAAATAAACACTGCGCACAGCTTTTCTTCTAACGCTTGAAATAATTGCACCACACTGAAATAACTTCCTAAATTAATACGAATATTCCGACCCAACTTTCCTCGGAAAGTCCCTGTGCAAATTATTCCGTGATTACGTTATAAACTTTACTAGTTCAATGTAAAGTAAAGCATGATACGTTTCATACGTAAGCACGTTTCTTCGTTACGATTCGTGCACCCTTGTATATTCAAGTCGAATAATGCTGGACCTACATAAAAATCCATATTCGACGAAACCTGTGCAGGTGTAAGAACCTTTTCTGGAAAAGTTTCTGTAACGTGCATTTACTTTGTATGAACGTGTGTATAGTACATAAGTCGGGATAATAATAGATAATCGAGTTCTATACACAATAGACATTTTTGTTCTTTGCACAATTCACACATTTATGCTTCTGTTTCTCTGCATGTTATTAATTTAGTTTCGCAATGTTTCACTATTAATAAAGCTTCGCCTGGTGTGTCCTTATATCGTTCTGGTTAACAATCGCCTACTTGCACTTGTCGTGAAAGCAAAATAAATAGTCAGCATGATTTATCCATAATCGTACACTGTTACGCGTATTCAACAATATCGCTCTTCTGCTCAACATTTCTGCGTCAGAAGGGACAGGAATAAATTGTATCGCTTATGATTTCTGCGCCGGACAACCAAGATATCGATAATAAAAACTCCGGTTTATCGAGGCTCCGCTGCATTTCCGTTATATGCATTCGATAAATATTTAAATACCCGCGTGAAGCGGCACTCCAGTGTGTCTCACGAATTAAACAGCAGAGTAAAAAAATGACAGCGCAACATTTCGAAGGAAATTCGCGCTCGCCATCCCTCGTCTGAACAAATGGAAACTATCCAGCGTCGGACACGGTCATACTGTGCGCGTTCACGGTGAAAAACGACGGAGAAACCGTTTTATGCATTCCGCCGTCACTGGCCGGCATACAGTGCGACACTGTGCTCGCCGCGGAGAAACAAATTCGCGAATAAATAACGTTATTTACGAGCCGCCGGGGTTGTTCCTTCCGAGGCGAAAGGGGAAGAGAAATTGGTGGGGATCAAGCGGCCGAGAGAAATGCAGGGTAGCTGAATCAGAATTTGAATAACTTGACGCTTTTTGATGCGGCCGAGCTGTTGTACATGCAAAGATGACAAGCGGGGTGGTCGCCCGAGCTTGGAGGGTAGATGTATGTATATCTGTTCTCCGGTTTACACCTTTAAACGATGCGTATGTCAAATACAGTGACGCATGTAGGAGATTTGGGAGAGATTGGGCGAAACGGGGAAGGGTACAGTTTGTTATTCGGACGTATTCTTTAATATTGAATACGAGAAGATATAATGGAACGCAGTGCGAATTAGACACGCGGCACGAACGACCTTACGATTCCTTTGTACATTCGTATAATAATGAGGGAAATGCAGCGGAAATGGCGCGGGAATGCCGCTTTTAGGTGATTTTCGACACGTATGCAGTCGGTCTAGTAAGTATTCGTACCCTAGCTGTCTGTATACAAGAAATTTGTCGAAGTAAAGTGTTTAAAGGTAGGTTGAAGTTCGTACATTTTTGTTAGTAATTGCACAATTTTGCTGACACTTGGTGTAAGTAACCTTTGCATAGTAGAACTTCAAACTCGCCACTTAATTTCGGTCAATTTCTTTAATTGACAGTTGAAGTTGCATGATAGTATGAAGAAGGGGATACGGTGCAAGGCTGAATTGAAATTTTGCAGTAAAAACATTTCTCATCACCCATTCGTATTCTGTGACTATAATTGTGTAAATTTTTATGCTTGGAATATTCATTTTGATAGCAGAGTACTTACCAATTCGCAAGTAATCATAAATTATTTTGTTTCAATTGTATGCTTATTGGTTTCCGAACCCGTGTACCTTATAGTTGTTTACTCAGCGTTCGATTATCTTTCGAAGTGCAGACCGACATATTGTACAAGCCATTTGAAAAAGTAAAGATGCTTTTTATATCTGGATACGAAATAGGAATCGCAGAAAGCTAATTATTGTACTATGTTATAATTTTTGTCCAAGAACAATTTTTCACGTAACAAATAATTTATGAGTAATTTCAAATAGTCGAGTTCGCTGACTATTGCAGTGGCTGTGAACCAGTGTTCCACGAACTTGATAGAAATATAATATTCTTTTAAATTAAGGCTTTATTTTGATCTGTTATGCAATCCGTAATCTATTATTTGCGAAAAGGACCGTTCATTCGTACTGTTTTTCCAGTTTTCTGGCCTTATTTCCCTTATTTCCCTTGTATTTAAATATGTTCCATTTCGAAACCATTAAGAACCATTGCTGTTCTGCATACTCGAAACCCAAGTTAGATAAAAATGATCGTGCCGTATTGATCAGCGCGTGTTAAACATTTTCTCGCATTTCCACACGATTTCCAGCTAGAACCCGCGCAGTATTTGTACGGCGAAACGGAATTATCGCGGTCTCGTAATGTCGCGGCGTCAAAAAACTTTTAAATCACGTCCGTCAAACGTGACTAAACGTTTAAGTTCTCACACGGCGGGGGCACGCGATTCGCGGTTGCGCCGTGGAATTTTCAAGTAGCACGTTGTAGATGCTGGTCACCGTCGCGACGATGCGATCTCGACGAGTTCCTCCGGAAGAATGCGGATGAAGGCAGCTCCGAAGATTGCGTTATAACTAGTGGACAGAGCGGGGCTGAATGATTGAAACGAATTCGCGAAGCATTCGCTGACGCCTCGTGAATTTCTTTCTTTCCGATAAAATGGATGCAATTCAGGAAGACGAAAAAGTTGCTGGGCGTGAGTGGGCAGAGCAGCGATTGCCACCTGGCGATTTTTAACTAATTGTAAGATCATTAACCCTTATGTTGGCAAACCATTTCTATATATCCTTTAACAATATTTGTATGTTCTTGACAAAATATCGCAAAACTGATCAGGCACTCATTCTTTGGACAATATTGCGTTAATTCACGTTTTTTGAAAACAGAGGGTCTAGCCGGGTAAGAATGGGCAAGTGGCCCCCATATGGTAATAAGAGGGTAAAACCCCTAAATTTTGGAATTTAATTTCGCAGTTAACACTCAAGATATTTAAATGAAACATAGGGAAGAAGTAGTTTCATACAAGCTCTACTTCACACAATTTTCTCAGACCTGTAGGTACACTATTAAGAGCCGAACAAAAATAATTGATTTTTACCGGGGAGTTTTTGCCGGCAACCCCTTGAGTGACACCTACCAAAAAAATGAAGGATAACGCTTCATTGTCCAAGTAGCATCTGGAAAAGTCTCAGAAAGGTCGCATTGGTGGAACATAAATATTTATCTATGTAATTTATCTATGTAAATAATAGAATGAAGCGTTCAATCTATGTACAGAGAATAATCGCCACTTGCCCATTCTTACCTGGCTAGAACCTTTATGCAAAATATTTTACATAACTAAGCTTCAAACTTATCGACCATTTTGGTTGTTAACATAAGGGTTAAGTTTATTTAATATTTTTATGAGCCCACCCGTTAGGATTATTTTTTTAAGACCAATTGTCTGACTTGTAAACTCTACCAGACTCTGATCCTTGAATTCTCGTGACTTTATAATAAAGAGTCGTGAAGCTTTCTGGAAACATCGTAGAAAAAAATGGCTTGCGGTAGCTGAAAGTGGAAGCTTATTTTATTTAGGATTATTTAGGATTATTTTTTGAAGACCAATTGTCTGCGTTGTAAATTCCAACAAAATCTGATCCTTGAAATCTTGTAACTTTATGATAAAGAGTCGTGAAGTTTTCCGGAAACTTCGTAGAAAAGAATGGCTTGAGGTTAGCCGAAAGTAGAAGCTTCGCGCCCGGGCAGAATGCTCCACGACTTTTTGTCACAAAGTTGCAAGAGTTCAAAGATCGGCAATTTCTCGGTCGCAATTTAGTGAGCATTTAATTTTGTTGAGTAGTGTGTACACGATATGTCTAATTAGCTGACGCGGCATTGAACCGACTAGAACATTGCCTGTACAAAACGAATCCATCTTACTATAAAAACTCGAACATCTTATCGTAACGCGTTGAATATTCAAATAGCGATTCCGGTTGAAAGATCTACCCTCGCGTTTGACTTTTGCTTGAGCTCTCCACTCGGAACCTCTGAGTCGGATCCCGGGCCATTCTACAGAAGAAATAAAGTTCATTTCTCGCGAGAAACCCTGACTTATTTCTTCGTCCATCCTCATTGTTCAGCCACGACATAGCAGTATATTAAATGTATGCATCAAGATTATTTAGTTAGTATTATATTATGAAATATCTGTTTGCGATGGGGTTTGCCAGCTTAATTTTCATCTTACCTTATATTAGTGAGATGCTCAGGTTGCTTGAATACGTATTATAAAAGGTTCGATTTTTGTGAGAAAAGACACGTCAGTTCTTTACGAACATTCAAACAGTTCCTCACCATTTGGCATCGAAGTCTCTCTGAACAAGCGAACATTTGACCATAGAACATACTATCAAATATTATTATTGAAATAATTATAATCAAAGAATAATTGATCGGTATCGGATTGTATGACTGAAGGCCCCCCCCCCCCTAGAATGTGGTGACGTGTATTTTTATTTTTGAAGAACTTCTTGTTGAATGGACATTGCATGGTCGCAATGAGTTTCGACTCCATAATTTTCCCATTCAACGTATCAAATTTCTTTTCCCTATGCCCGAAACTTCTTTTCTTCCAAAGTTTGGACGATTTCACGATTCTAATGTATCGTTTACAATTTCTGTACCGGTACAGACCTCGAACCTATGTACCGCATTGTATTCATAGTACGACTCGCACCATGTACAATAAATTGTTATTATTAATAATATATAAACGTTACAAACCCTCTGCGTTTGGCACTTCATCTCATCCAAGTCTCATACAAACATCAACGTTATCATCCTACGATCAATCATTTTCTAACACCACGTACAATTTTTTCTAAGAGAAAGTGTCGAATAAAATTCGTTTTGAAAACGATTGTCTTAAAACTTACATAAACAAGTGTGACAATTTTAAGGTGTCCATTTACACAGAAAAAAACCGTTTCTGTCATAAAAATCACTTTTTCATTTGTTTATTGCAGTAGAGAAAACCTCGACGTAAAATCGTACAATGTCTGACGATCCTTCCTTCAACAAGAGAGGAATGAGGTAACTGGAAGGTAATTAACGACGGTTGTAGCAGCGACTTTTCATAAAGACCCGTAAGATGTCCGATCGTTTTCGAAAAGGCGAGAAAACTCGTCGACAGGCGACCCATTACGACTTAAATTGGCTTTTCTTCTCGGCCTCGGATCTTGATCTTCCTCATTTGTGGCAAAACTCTATTTACTTTCGATGGGGCTCGTGACTTTATGGGGACACGTCCGCAGAACTTTCTGGTTTCCTTTGAAAAGGCTTCCAAAAGGTTTCTTCCTTTGCAACCCGACATTTTTTGCCCCACACCCCCTCCTTCAATGTGCCCTTTGCTCTGTGCCAGCGGGAAAACGCAACGCGGTGTTCGAATTCTTGGCACGGGAAACACGAGCAGAAAGGCACTTTTAATTCTTTCGAGGTCCCTATGTCCGTTGAAAATACAAGCTCCAAAACGCTTGCCTTTCCTTCATTCCCTTTTCTCGAGTTGAGAAATGTTCGCCGACCGCGGCTATTTCTAACGAACACGATTGTCCGGTTGTTATGTAAGAATTTTTCTAGAAAATTGCTAACATACACATTTTTATGAGAGGACGATTTTGGAAAACAATGTGGATTAGGATTCAATAAAGATATACTAAGTTGAATATTAATGTTTTTTCTACATGCAATACTTTATGAAAAAAAGAAAAAAAGTGAAACGCTATACTTTCCTGTTCGCAGTAAAATTTACCGCAGATTTTTATATTGATCGAGAACCAGGAATGTTAGTACATTTCCGATAGCTAATCGATTTTTATTTAATTTGATTCGTAAAGAAGTTGATATCATAGACGCACATATTCACAAAAATGGAAAAAAGTATATGTATCTTCATTTGAACTAATATTAAATAATATCTAACAATTTACAAACGTAAATACGACTGTCAAGCATTGTATATTTTTTAAATTCACAACGTTACCCAGGATTCTTTCATATGAATTAGGTTTTTAATTTAAATATTAAAATATTTTAATTCCAAATTCAAGACAAACTTGATCAACGTTTTATACGAACCTATTAATTCAACGAAAATTTGTTCCTTCATAATTTACATTATTAATATTCGATGTGCATTTACGCGAGTGATATTGAAATTCCGTTTCCTGTTACACATTTAACGTGTACCGTTTAACAAATACTATTACGTTACTTGTTAAAGACGGAAATGTACTCTTCAGCGTTTCCCCATAGAGAACGCCGCAACCGTGCTGTAGTACGAATCAAAACTTTACTAGCGCAAGGAATGAAAGAAAAAAAAAATTAACGGCCCGAGTACACAGCGGGATGCAGAAGATATACATTAAAATTAAAAACTAATCTGACCACGGCTTTCTTATCGCGCAAAAACAAAGAACAAACGTCCAGGGAAATAAAACTGGCGAAGACCAAGGTGGAAGATTATCAAGATACCGCGAGAAAGAACATTTGTTAATGTCTTTCGCTCTGGTAAGGAGTTTTTTTTTTTTCGATGAGGACGGGAATTTTCTGGCTCATCCAGCGTCAACGCGGTAATTTACTGCTTCGAATCGTGGAGAAAGCAGGGAAGGTTGGAACAACGTGGCGCTACAAATAATACTTTTTTCACGGTGTTTGTGTACCCTCTGTCGGATGAAATCGCGTATTTTTCATTAGCCAAACACTATCTCTTGATAACATAGCGAGGAGGAAACGCGGGAAAGGATGACGTGATTCGTTTTATTGTGACTTAATTTATACCCTGTCGTCTCTCCGCGCCTTTGTGCCTCTAATACTTTTTCGGGAGGGAAGTTTAAATCAGGTTCTACGATATTTCACCAGAGGAAAGTCTGAGGCATACTCGCAGCCGTGCCACCTTTAATAAATCATCAGTTTCTCGGAACGTGATGCTTGAGACCGCTGCTTGTAAATCCGGGAGGAATTCTCAGGTGGTTCGGTTACCTGCGTCGAATTTCATATTATCAGTTTTGGCAGTGAGCGAATGGTCGATTGAAATATCATTTATCGAGCTGCCAGAACAAGTCTTGTATTTGATGTGTATTTCACAGGAAAAATTATTATATTAAAGATATTATGTGGGATTTTTTTGTTTATGTATTATTTTGGGGATATGGAATGTCGGCAAAGTATTGTCAGCTTATTTTTGTATCTTCTCGTTTTAACCGTGACGTCTTTGTTACCTGAATTGGATGAAAAGAGTAGAATGTCTCTTTTTTAAATTATAATATATATTTATTTATTTCAGAATCACATTTTTTGACCTGGAAACCTGGAAAATACTTCTGCTTTACTGTGCATATTTAAATACTTTAGGGCAGATTTACGCTTACTCTTTCTTCGATCCCTGTTGTGTGTTAAGATATATTTTCTAAAAGAAAAGATAATTGCTAGAGGAAAAACTGTACTCTACTCTACTAAAAAATAAACAGTTTATTTATATCTTGTTATAATTAACGATATCCAAGTTTATAGCTTTCTATTCACTTGGCGAGTATCTATTCTTCTATATTATCTGATAATAATATTAAGAGACTATTATTCAAGTTATTAGACATTATCGATTATGTACAACATGTTAAACTATAATCGAGAATTTGTATGTAGTATATAGACGATATGACGGACAAGTAGATTATCAATATGTGAACTACTTAATTTAGATTTGTGGCGTTAAATTATTTACCAAGGTGCAGATATAGTAAATGTCGGATAGATTTCTCGCGTTTAATGTATATTCCATGCATCTCTCGTTGCAAGTATATTATCGTTAATCTGAGACCTCTGCTTACAAATCGAAGAAGTACGATAATTGTCGACTACCATCACACTTCATGTTATTCGCTAAACATTAACGCCACTTGCCACTTGCAACAATAATGTACGTATCAAACAGCACACGCAAGAATTTGAAGCTGTACGGAGGAAAGAATAAATTAATTCTAAAGTCGGGCATCGTTCTCATAATTTCGTTTCCTACGTTTCAACGCGTCCTATCGGAATGGCCGATTAACGACCCCTGCTAATCCACAACTATCATACACCCGACGTTCCCGCCGCAGTCTGGGGATTTTTCTTCCCCCTGACCGAACTGTTTCGCCTGTAAAAGCCCAGGGACAAGAAGCGAATGATTAAAAGCGTTATTATTCCACTTCCTCGATAAAGTTGATATATCTACCAGTTGATATTCACGGCGAAAGACCTTTTGAATATGCTGGCCGCCTTCTGTCTTCTACTTTTTCTCTCGTTTTATTTCTCTCCCTATATTATCGCTCTCTGCGTCCCTTTCTCCCTTCCTTTCTTCCTTATTCTCTCTCTTTTTCTCCAGTGGCCGGGCCGCGAGGAAACTAATTTAAATCGTAATGGCCCAGCCAGCAGCAGCGTGGAACTACGAGTTTTTGTAAGAACGCCATTTGTCTGCCGTGGACGCGCGCGCGCGCGCGCACGCGGCAATTCCGCGCACGAAATTTAGGAGACCACGTAAGAAGAGACAGAGCAGGAGAGAGCTCTTCTGGTGACAATCGCAATTATGGAAGAAATTTTTTGTCGAGATTGACGCCACTCGTTGCGCTCTGCATCGCGCGTTTTATGGGTGCAGTGCATTGTTTAAGGGTTAACTTTGTTTCAGAGGGCGGACCTAGAAGCGTTTATTCGCGTCCATGGGCCAAAGTGGAGAGATGTGGATTTGATGCCGCATGTGCGAGTTATGAGCACATGCAGAATGCACGCTCTTCAAAACAGAAGATTATTTTGTTTATAAACAGCTTTTCATCTGTAATGTTGACGAAGAATCATTTTTTAAGATTTTTCATGGTGGACCATGCTACTCACAATTTTACAAGAGCTCCTGAAACGACTTGCTTTCGCAATACATGTTAAATTGAATTAAATTGTTCTTCTTTTACTTCCAGTTTTTATCACATTCATAACATTGCAAGTTTACCTGTGCTGGAAGCAAAAATTTGTGGCAGCTTAAGTTACGGATCAGATTTTGCGAAGCAAGATTAAACTGGGAGGCAACATTAGCACCCCGTAACGTTGGAATTGTACTCGTGCATCACAATCAGCGTTTCGTTTTCCTGATTACTGTTCATTGGTTTATTTTGTTCCAATTACGTTTACGCGGATTGGTTTTCATTCTCTATCTTAGTACATAATATTCGTGCGCGATTTTTTTCATCTATCCGAGCGCAGTTTGTGGCCCTGATTTTATAGCAAAGTGAATTCGAGTTAAGTGAAATAAAATTTTGCGTCTATAGAATTTTCAACAATTGTATAATCTTACGAGCCTTCGTGGTCAATATTCTAATTTTAATAAATAATTTCTATCGAGTATGACTTCCTCATTTCGAAACAAGATTTATAATGTTTATCCTGCTACTGTTTCACTATCGCAACAGTGTGCTTCAATTTTTCTTAATGTTCCGTGTCGACTACTCTTGCATTACCAAAATAGAGTGGCGACTACAAAATGTGCATCGAGGCTCTAATATACCTTCTACGATTTACAATACTTTGAATAATTTTCCAACAATTCAATAAACTGTATTATCAACGTTCGATGTTGACTCTCCAACGTTTGCGTGTCTGATTCAGGCGACAGGGTGTCTAGAAAACTTTTGTACAAGTCGCCATGAATTGATTGCGAGGGATCAACGTTGTTCGGCGGCTAAAGATCGATGGAGAAATTTCGGCCGTCCCGTTGTCATCGAACGAAAGCCGAGTTCCTTGCTCTAACAAGCTAATTTGGCGTTATGCTTCCTCTGATCGCACGCAACTGTCGTTATCTTTACGATTATGCGAATATCGGGACGCTGGTCATTCCATTTGGGATTTAGACAGAACGCAGACATCAAGCTTCCTTTCTATTGGGGAAAACCCTGTTGCAAAGTTACGCGTATAATTGGAAGGTTGCAGGAACGTGAATGATAATACTGATTGAAAACGATTTGTAAAACGGATTTGGATGAAACGAAGCAATTCTACGGGAGGGGGAAGAGTTAACTTACGTAACTGTGCTGCAAGTTTTTATTGACTATGTTAGAGAATAGTTGTTGAATAATGCGGGGAAAGTAGATTTTAAAAGCTTCGAAAGATTCGGGAAGCTTCGGAGAATTTTCATGATTTTTCGCGTAATTATGTTTTTTAATAGTTTTTTTTTGCGGTACAATTTATTAATGAACGGGAAAATTATACGTAAAACTCACGCAAGTCACGTTTTTATCAATACGTAATTACACTTCCTGGAATAAATTTTAGTAGTTAATACTTTTAAGAGTTTGCTTATTTCTGTTATACTTGGATACTCTTTGAGAAGTTTCGTTCCTCGATGTAGTTAATGTATTCACATTTTATGAAAGGTATTTATAATAACTGGATCTTCATTCTATTAAATATTTAGCTCGTTGAGATTTCAGTATTAGACGCGAAGTTTATGCATAATATATGCTCGTCGACATCTATGACAAAGATTTTTATTTAACGGAAAGCATTAAATGTTAATAAAATTAGGCGTTCCACAGTTCGTCGCTATGCTATATACATAGATAGACATAAAAGTACTATTTCCGTGAAACATATCGATTCCACGTTGTTATGGTTTAATGTTCGATATTTTCGTTGAATTTGTAGTGAAATATGATATTACCATTGCGACTGTTTCACCATTATTTCATTTCATTAAAATGTTCGATACAAACGATTAGTTTTCGATTTGGAAAGTATGATTTTTCAATGTAAAGCATTTCTGTATTTTGAAACTGGTTTCAGTAAACTGGACAGATTATTTAATTTCATATCCCTGAATTAAATAATTAATACAGAATTTGTTAAACAAATAACGTAATATACACAGTGGTAACCAAATATACCGCGAAATAAAATAATAAACGAGTATTTTTGGAAAACATAAAATCAGAGAATTGCAAACAATACGTAATTATTTCCTTTGTCTATATCGTACTGTATTTAATACTGTAGGAAAAAGAAATAAAGTTTATTAAAAAGTTAAATGATATTAATACAATATAAAATAAGACAGTGCTGTTCACTTGCGTCGTGTGGCAACGTGCAACTTACAACTAACCTCGTCCTCAACGATGCGACGCTCGCATGTTTTACGGCGATGCGCTTCTGTTCTCGGGGATCGCGCATCGCTCTTTCCGACGCACACAGGTCGCTCTCAAATACTACAATACTGTAGAAAATAACTTATCTTCAAGCAGGGAGAAACCACAGCCTCTCATCTTAAACCAACTTAACTGCAAATGCATCTATCACAATGTAATTCAAACGGGATGCTTCATCAACCAGATTACTTTATCGTCATCAAACTTTCCCTTATTTTATTCCCGTGTGATACGAAAAGGTCTGCAAATTGTATGCGAAAATTTCGAAAAAATATTGACCGTTCCTTGCCGGTAAAGACCACCGTGCACCATCCTCTGCCACCAACAACATTAATTCATCCCCTCAAAAAATATTATTCCAAGTTCTCCAAAGTGCTACCTAAACTCCTAATTACACAATCAAAGAAATTCCCGAAAAGAACGAATGCCCCACGTTACCCGGGTCAACGAGTGTCCTCGAATCGAGCCAGGACATGCTTCTCGCCCCGTCAGCTGGGCCGGCATGAAATCCCATAATCGTGCACGACTTCACGGCCTCGTAATGCACTTTTAGCGCTTCGATATCGAAGAACGTAGAACGAGCAGGGCAAGAAAAGACAGACAGCGATAGGGAAAGGGGAAAACAGAGAGGGAGGGGAAGATCCATTAGAATTGGCAAACGTACAGTGCATTTCGGTTCGTCGAAGAAAGAAAAGGACAAGCCTGCGTACGATCGCTGGTACAGCGGCCACCCCCCTACCCGGCTGGCTGGTTTCCTCTATCTAAACTGCTTCGGAAGACAGCACGGCAGTTAAGCGACGAAATTGCAAATCGAAACGTTTTACGCGGGCAATGAAAGGAGTCGAGGTCCGCCAGTTCGATTACGGGTCTGCCCGTAAAACGTGGCGGTGGAGTATACGTGAACCGGATCGAACAAAGAGGAAGGAAGAGCAGGAACACGCTTTTCGTACGTGGAATTAAGTAAAGCCGCAACCGTGAGATTTCATAGGAACAGTCTATCCTAACAACGAACATATTCGTCCGCTTCAATCTTCAAGATGGCTCGACTGCGAGTTCATTTGTGTTGGCATACTTACACGCTGATATGTGGCGTTGTTCCGCGGGGTAAATCGAATTATTTTGTAGCAACGAAAGTATTAATTTAAGTGACGTGAAAGTGAGATGATTATCGAAAATGAATTTCCACGGAAACACGAATTTTGGAAGGTAACGGTGAGAATTGGTTGAAGGCAAACTCTGTAAGGCAGACAAAAACTGCGCGTCACTGAACGTTTAGTAGGTGGACATGTAAAATTCTGTGCTGGGTATATGTTAAGCGAAAGATATTTTGTTGAAGTGAAATCATATTTCAAGAGTTATTTTACGTCGTAGTGATGCATGCGTGTATGGAAAATATTGATTTGAAATGTAGTAAAGGAAATGTTAAATAAAATAATAATTGATTTAAGTCTATTAGAAATAATAGAAATAATTATTGGAAATACTATTCTATACGTCCGAACTTTAAGTATGCGACGAAAATCCATTTTATAATTTTATTGTATTATGTGGTGATCAATTTTTAAACGTGGTATGTAGTGATATAAAACAGTTTCAAACTGCTACCAATCTGCCATTTCTTTTTATTATCGTATCTCATTCAAAAACGCAATACACTTCGCATAATTATTAATATTATTAATATACTGCGACTACAACAGAATAACTTATTTTATTTGTCTTTTTTTGACAATCACAAAATAAACAAAAGTAAATTCCCATTCAACATGTACGTGCAAAAACTTCCTGTTTCTCACCGTAACGGAAAATGTCCATTAAAAGAAGGACGACAATGAACGACAAGAGCTGCTATGGGACGTCGTTTACAGTCTTAACAATATGCACATTCCAATTATTGTCAAAGCTGTCAGTATTGCGCATAGCTCAAAATCCTGGTTCCTCGTGTTCTTACTCTCTCCTCTAGAGTACTTATTCCAATGAAAAACAAATAGAGATTGGTCTTGAAATATATTTCACGCTTTCACCTACGCAAAAAGTATTTTATACCACATCATGTCCCCCCTCCTTATCATGCAAATACGGTACAAAACATTCTTTCATTTTATTATAAATGACGAAAATATTTCAGGTGGCTGAAGTTTTTACCCCACTCCGTATATGTATGAACAACATAATACATGCGTAAATAATGTAATGAAATAATTGTATGTATGTGTGTATATATAGAATATGGAGCTATAAATAAATGCATACGGACTGGAAGAATATAATTGTACTTAATAGCGGAATAAGCGTGTAGTGCTTCCTCTTCGATGAACAGCAATACGCTGACTAACATCACATCGTTCGACTCTTTTTTGATTTCCCAGTAAACAGTGAGTCGAATCTCTATAAATTACAGATCATTCAGATTTTGAGAAACTGAAAATTGGTATTATACACCACAATCACTCATGGCCAGTTCATGAAGAAGCAATTCATGCTTCAAACTTTCACAAATTTCCATTTGTGCAACTCCCAAGAGGGTCTCACAACGAGGGCACGTTCTGCCCGCGAAAAATTTGGTATCCTCAATTCCCTTAACACGAATTACACTTGAATCCCCCTATCCCATTCTCGTGACACGATTACCTCCTCCGCCAAGTCGTAATCATCGATTTAATTCCAGAAGTTTACACAGCGCTTCCCACGAGAGAATCGTTTTTACTCGTAGCGCATGCACCCCCTTCCTCTGCATTATGATGTGTTTGGCTGTAATGGGAACCAGAACGAAAGAGAAAAGTTGGTAATTAAAAAAATGACAGCACTCTAGAATTCGATTATCGATTTTGTCGACGTGTCGATGCATCTTTATCTTCAAGAGGCTCAAAAAAAATAGGAAGGACAAAGATTCTTAATTAATTCTGATTCGGGTTGCAGTCATTAGTGCCCTTAAAATTGGAAAGCAATTGGTCAAGTAGATTTTAAAACATCACGAACACCGTATTCGGAAACACAGTTTTGAGGAGAACCCGTTTAAAGTTTTGTTTACAATGTTTTGGTAACAATACCACTTATCGTACGTCCTTCATGCAGGGATAACTTTGTCAAGTTTAGACGTTCAAACATATATTTTTCAAACTATATTCTTCAGCAGGAGCATTCTGGGAGCAGCAAGATTCAAATGCCTTCCGGTTTCGGAAAACTATAAACTGTTAAGGTGAACACTCCGAACGGTGGCAGGGGGAGCACGTCTCAGCGGAACTCGCAAACGAAGAACCACCTTCTCTTTCATTCTGCTCCCGCAGTGTTACACTTCCTGGACCGAATTTATTACCTGTTTCGGAGCATTGACGATGTGTCGATGGTATGCCAGCCAGCAGTCGTGTGCTGAATCGACGAATCGGTTTCGAGTGAAGGTGCGATTGGTCGATGCTACGCTTTACGCTCCTACCTCGTGCGACAGCTGAGGACAATAGTCCACGAAAATAAAAGGAACGCTCGAACGACTGACCGGATGAGTCTGTTATGGTACCCCATAAACTGTTTAAGAATCTCGACATGGAGTTTCGTAGTGAGTCGTTCAACGGCACTGATTGCGAGGAATTTTTAAATTGAACAGGCTTCTAGAAACCATAGACAACGAGAGGTTGTTATAATTTTAACCCTTTTGGACCCACTGCATTTGGACGCACTCAATACATGAATGATGAATGACTTTAAATCCGGCACAAGCCAACGATTTACAGACGACGTCATTTTAAACGCTTATAAATCGTTCCATTTTCTTTTTTAAGTGTTACGATACGTACCTCTTGCCTCGGTAATAAATAATACATGTACCTATTGGATTCTGTACAGTAATGTGTATATAATGTTGTGAGTTGATCTGTATGGAATTCTATGTTAATTATAAGTTAAGTAGCAAAGAAAGGAAATCGGGTCGAAAGGGTTGAGGCACAAAGGAATTTTTAATATTTTTTAATAACGTAGAAAGAAGAAGCGTTGAACGAATACTAGATTATAATAAGTTAATTATTAATTACAGGCAAAGTCTATTTTCTACGTATACTTGCAGCTTTCACGATATGTCAATAGAGTAACCGAGCCAGTAGCGAAACAATAAACTTCGCTCTTCCAGATTGCATCGATGTTTACCGTGTGGCAATAAATAAAAATCACGACAAATTGAATCGTACTGAGCAAATATTGATTTTTAATCCAAATAACAAAAATTAATATCCAAGCAGATAAAGGCTTTCGCATGTATAAGCTCCAAGAATAATGTATACAATAGCAACGTAATTGCTTCGTCACGTTTCTTCTAGAAGAAGCCTACTATTTCTTTTTCAATTTCATGCTGCAATTATTATCGCCACGATGTCACTGATTGTGAGATGACAGTATTATTGGAATAAGTTTGAACAGTTAAAAGTGACCAATTGTGCTTCAAAGTAGCTTCTTACAATTAGTCAAACGGAAGCTCGTTCATTATTCACGGACGGGATTTCTTTGATGGATGCTAACAATCTCGCTACAGCGTACGCACACGGTTTCACCTACGAAACCCTGGCCCAATTTCGCTCACCCCGTTTGAACTCCTGGGTCGAGTGTTGAAACTTCAATCCGGTCTCTGGCTCGAGTTTCGCTCGACATTTTGCTCGTCGACCAACTCTGGCTTCAACTTCAAATTCGGCATGCCTCGGTCTTATCTTTGTTAATATATACCGCGGATCTGCACTTGAACGGTGGTTCCGCGAGGTTGAGTTACCAATATTATTATTCGTCATATGAAGTTCAATTGTTAAGATTAATAATTATTGTATGAAAAATGTGCAGAGCCTGTTCGTGCCAAATTTGATGTAGCTACGTATGAAGATAAATTTGCAAAAGAATATTGAATTTTCATCCCTTCAGCGTGGATGATTGCCCATAAAAAATTATTGCTCCTTTTTTTCAGTTTTCCTTTCATAGAAACTTCATCAAAATCGACGGGCACGTATTCGATGTGCACCTTTGTCAGCCGGGATGGTATCAGTTCGTGTTAAAACTGTCCATTCCATTGATGTGTATTGCAGGTTGAGCTGCATTTATGCCAGATTTGTTTTTCAATTTTTGTATATTTATCACGCTACGTCAGTTGCACACCTGTACACTGCGATGAAGAACAGAAAAAGGAAACCAAACACAGGATTGAAAATGGGGACAGAGCGTGCCGTTTATTGCGTCGCTGTGCGCATTAGAATTACCAAAGAGAACTGATTGAAAAGTTTTATGAATATGTATTTTGATATACAAATAATTTCAAAAAGTCGAGTATTTTACAAATGTAATATATTATGCACAATTGCATACCATTTTAACTGTGATTTATGCAATATTTTTTATCCTAACTCTAACCCTTCGGGAGACACAGCTTGTGCCGTTTGCGTGGGACACTCTGTACAGTTCGTTACCATGTCGCACTGTTCTGCTGGACGAACTCACGACCCATGATCATCGTAGGCCACGACATATTTCACCAAGGATTCCTTTCATCAATAGTTACCTAGGCATTGCAATCCGCAGCTTACTCTCGCAATTTCGCGGCTCGCAGAAGATTTACTGCCCGCCACAACCGACAATACGAATCCCCTTTAATAACCGTGCCTATCTTTACTGCTGCTCAGTTTGCACCGTTTGTACTGGTGACTCGAGTTTGCCTACTTTACAATCCGTCGTAGATCCGCATTATTAGATAATGCGACAGCTACACGATGAATTATATCTCGTCGAAGAGCTTGCCGAGCTTTGTACCTGCAATAGTTGACCGGGGTAAACATGCTGTAAAGCTTGCTACGGGTGGTGGGATTTAATCCTCGGCCTCGTGATTTTCTTTTTACATTGCAAATACGTATTAAAGCTGAGTATTTAATCATTCTACTTGTTTCGGTAGAAAATATTCTAATTTATGCCTTTTCAAGCACTGAAATCTTTCAAATGGTATTTGTATTATTGGTGAATTATTGGCGACTGAAAACTAATTAAGTTTTTGCCGTTATATACATTTTCTATCCAATTATTGAACGGCTACTTTATTAAAGAGGTATTAATAATTACTCTTTGCATTTAACACGATTGCTTTCTGTTTTAAAAATAAGGTATAACATAATGGCTAGCATATTTTCCTGGATAACTGCATAGTTACATAGTATCTCAATAGATCGCTTTATACGGTTGTTAATTAATTTCTTCGACACTCTCTTCTGCGTAGAATGAAAATATCGATTTTTATCTACAAAATAGTTTTTAAGTTTTTAAATCTTCCCATCACGTTTTCTGTATATAATTGTACTTTTATTGCAATTAGTTATGCTAATATAATTAAAAAAGATTATTCCTCGGGCTAGGTTTAAATGTTATTATATTGTGATAAGGATAGGACCGTAAATTCTGTTGCACCTTCAGTGTAATACATCCGGAGAAATCAGTGCAAAAATTACTGTCGTTGCCGATAATTTTCTTTTCTTTACGGATAGGATTGTTACATGGTTTCAATAAAAAGTGTTCGAACAATCCCAATAAAATCAACAGTACTGCCTCAGGCAAGTTGACAATATTCCAAAGGACTTTCTGCTTTCAGTGTCTTGATATGAGGAAATTGGAATATTCGAAAATGTGAATAATACTCGTGACGAAAGGCATCCAAGGCAAACATTTCCCTGTACTCCACGGCTGTGGAAATCTAAATTTCTTGAAGCCTAGAATTTATTACTTAAACGTAAACATTTCCATCGTGCATCGAGATTTTCATGGAATCAAGAAAGCAAAGAATCACGTGGAATTGGGCCTCACTGGTCTGGCTTTGGATCGGTCGACAGTTCGAGTATCGATTCACGGAAGTTTCAAAGGCGCAACCTTCATCGGATTTTTCGAGGCATGAATTCTGACCGGGCAATTTTCGGCCGTCAAGAGTGAAGCGCTATCGAGGCGGCCGTTCCAATGGGGAAAACGCTTCGAAGCATATTTTTGGTTGGTTCGTTATCAATGGACGAGTCTATTTGCTATTCCTTTTACATTTTTGTGCCGGCCGAGTCGCGGGGAAATTGTGAATTTTCGCTGGCACCGCCGATGTTTTGAATACGGCTTTGGTCGTGATTAAAATTTCGCGTATTTTAGAACGACTCGCTTTTAATGAAAACACTCGGGCTTCTTTTTTTTTAGGCGGACCTACGTGCACAATCGTCACCCCGTTGCTCCCTAATTGTTGGCGTCTCTGTCAGAATCGAATGTCCAGTATGGTTTTAAAATTTACATTCCGCGATTTCGTGGTGCCGTCGGTAGTTTCAGATTTTAAGTTTGTATATGCCGCTGATTAAGGGGGAGGGTTGTACGTTCATTTAATTTGAAGGAATGAATATATATTTATACGTAGATAGAGCTCTCAAAATTAGGAAATGTGTTTCGACCAGACTCCACCGGAAGCGTAGGAAAAATTATTAACTAGTTTTTAGTCTAAATATATGGGACGATTCGTGACAAATGAATACATACATTTATAAAGATTGTTTGAACGCACATACGAAATGTTCATACGGAGAAATGGATAATATTAAAAACCAAATACTACTTTATTAGCAACCGACATTTCCTTGTCGAAAAACGAATCCTCCGGATGCAGAGATTGATATAGTTACTTACCAATGACTTACAGTTTATTAATAAAGAAATCTGATTATATCATTGAATCCAGCAATCGCGACATGTGACACTGTTGCCTCTGCACACACGTCTTAGGGGCTGATGTCCCTATTCCAGTTACTAAAGAGAAACGTCGTTCACTGAATGCCCTCGTACATCCCTCCAAACCTGCTTCACACACGCATACACAAATCTACGCACAGAGGGTCACACAAAAACGGGCACGCGTACATACACGTTGCATACAATATACACACGCTCATGCACTCTCCACACACATTTGCGCCGGATATATCGAACCCTTATGCATAATGCATTAAGGGATGACGGGAAGTATGGATATATTACTCGCCAGAGGGCAATGTTATTGCTCTCTGGCGTCTCACTGGCTAATGTTGATAAGGAAGCAACGTCGCTCGGACGAATGCGCGGAACGAAGACGAGGGATATTCATTAAGGCGAGCCCTACGTTTCACCCTGTTATTCTTGCCGTGCAATCCCGTGAAAAAGACCGCCCCTGAAATCCCGGTGAAATCGCGTTACAATTCAACGCGGAGAAAGATCACCGAGTTGCGCCGGTTAGACGCGACTCGAGAATACCACCGGAATATGAAGACCCAGTAATTTCTTGCGGCATCGTTCTCAACCCGTTGCCAGACAATTTTTCACGCTGCGGAGTTTCGGCAAATTCGTGAACAATTTCAGGCGGCCCGAAAAAGTACCGCGAGTCGCACTCGATTTTTTTTGGACTCTGAACTTATCCAGCGTGGCGAGTTGTATGTTACTTGTGCCTTCCAATTTTCATACGTAACACGAGTGTCGCGCTTTACTATATTGGAAACTTGAGGACCTATGTGACGACCATCGTCATTTACTCTTTCGTCGTCGAAAGATATTTTCCAAAATGCTCCTCCAACAAGACATGTATACGGAAAATGAGATGAGAGTACATATTAGGACGAATTGGTACCTATTCTCTTCCAGTTCGATACTTCGAAATAATTAATTTGCGTAAACGGAATGACACATTGTATATTTCGCTTGTCGCAGGCTTGTTTTGTGCTTCCAATGAAATATTTCGTTCAATTTGTCTTCTTCTTGGTCACGTTTTCATTTGGGACCGACGACATATCAATCGAACTATTCAGACCTTTGTAATTTTTGCGGTAATTATCTGGAAGAGGACGAGCAATGTTGGATTCTGGCCCCCGACTGTCCAGAACGGTCCAGAAAGGTTCCAGAAGGGTGATAAGGCAAGATTCGTGCAAAATAAAGATAGAATGAAAGAGAAAGAGGGGTGCCACCCCGCAATGCGGTACGGCTTCTGATCAGATTGCGAGCACTCAGTCAGCCTTCTCGAGTGTAGCCAGAGTCTACTGATTTTCAAGCACCACTCGCGGATGCTTTTTATAACAAATAAAAGCTACGGCCAAGATATGTGTTATTTTACATGGAATATTGCAGTGGAAACCGATTATGCTGTGAATCGAACGATTTGATATTTCTGCAAAAAGTACGATGGATCTATATTTCGCCTTTATATGAATTTATATTTTGTATGTATCTAAAGCGAATTAAAATCCAATTAAGAGGAATTCAAAATCGCTATATTTCTACAGGTAACACGAAAAGTAATCTGCATCAAAGTACAAAGGGTTCGCTGGTCAAAGGAATGTGCGAGACAAAGTTTTCAATATTTTTCTTCATTCTTCTATTAATGCATCGTTATTACGTTACTTCGTATTTTCATTGCGTTATACACATTATTAATATACTGCAAACGTTTCAATTATTCCCTCCACTTTGCATATCTTTGCCACAAGAAGAATGATTTATCCATACAATTAGTGGACGTTTCGCGAACAATTGGTTGATGCAAAAAAATCGTTCGTTTGATGAATCTCTAAAAGTACCGTGCCATTTGCGAACGCATTAGCGAATATTTATGAAGACGTTAAAAGGATGTACCTTAATGACTGAGAGCATTAGCTTTACATACCGAAAACGCGATCGGTAGTGAGGAAACGGTGAACTGAATTCTTTCGTCGCAAATCTTTCGTGTTCTCCATTGGAGACGTGAAAGCAATTACAATAAACTCGATTTATCCCAGCAATGAAACAGAATATAGATAAGGGGATTTCGATAAAACTCTTTTGGGACAAGGTGCTTTTACTCGACAATTTAACAGTACAACTTATGAAATACTGTGGCACGCGTTCAAAGCGCAGTCAATATCGTTTCGGAAAATAAGTATTTAAGTGGTATATGCATATTGAACAACGAAGCATTGCTGAATATACGTATGTCGAATGTGAGGAACATTTTGTTGATTGTATCGCGACTATCTTTAGTATAATCACCGCGCAAAACTGCAAGAATATAATTTTATAGAACTCGTTTACAATTATGTTACGTAATTAAGGGCTTATGGTTTCTTATAGCGCATTATGTACTGTTAATTTTGGCTTGACTATAAACTCTCAAGCTGACATAATCAGTTCAACAGATTTTCCAAAGTGAATATTTTCCAATGTTACAACGTTGATTCAAATATTACATTAAAAAGTGAATTAATAAAATGCTACGGAGGCAAGTCATTTGGCTGTATAACAAATAAATTAACGTACAAGTATATCAACACGATTTCTAGCCAATTAAAATAATTTTTTATTAAAATAATAGCTTCGCAAATACTTCATTCAATTACTTCTTAACTCTATAACGATCCAGAGAAATATTTTACACCTATGCATACGGATAAACTACTGAGCCTGCAAACACGGCACTTTAAAATTTCGGTCCAAAAGAAATATTGCCAAACGCACTGGCAAATATGTAAAAACTGCTCCACTCATTAGAAACGATTACTACTATCTATCAGCATTACAAGATTTTTCACACATCACGGCCCTAAATAAAGGTGGTCCAGGTAATTTCGTCGATTTACAAACGGCTAAGCCCCAATTACATTCTTCGGTGCACTAATCGAAAAAATTGCAGAAGGTAAACGTAATCAATTGAACTGAACGCACGCCCCACAGATTCGCGTATCCATTTCACGGCCTTCTAACAAATGAATAAAGGAAGGAAAAGAATTTAATTATGCCGAAACGTGTATCGGCCGCGCGCGGCCATCCCCGACCGATTGTAATTCAAACAAAAGTACATCAGCAGTCCGCGTTGGAACGGCTGGCTCCGGATGCGGTCACGGGACGGGCATAAAAGCTACAAAGGGACCCGTGGCCACACAGAGCAGCATATTTCGGCTTCGCTCGCGTCCGAACCGAACAAATATCGGCCGGCGGTCCTCTCGAAAAGTGGAAGTTCGACGTGGCTCGTTCCGATCGTAGACAATGGAACAGAGATACAAAAGGGTCGGTGACAGAGATCGCCACGATGGACAGGCAAGAGGAGGCCAAGGGTTGCACGCGGAACGGCTGGCGAAAGAGGGTGGGCGCGAACGGGCGATTCGCCACCGGTGCCCGGAATCCCGTAATTTCTGCAACAAAGCGAGCCGTCCATCTCGCCACTGTACCACCCTCGGTGTACAGGGTTATTAGATCGTCGTGATGAACGAGTTGTGCTGCTACGCCGATTCCCCGACACTCGCCGAGGACACGCGTAATACGCAAACACTCGTGTCGCGCAGCTTCTGTCGGATCAATCTTATTGCAGTATATAGTTTTCGCTATTACTAGGGCTATTAAGGGAGGTTTTTCGAGCTTGAATGCGTTCGAGTGTTTAGCGATATACCTATGAGCGTATTTCGAAGGAGCGAAAAGTTTTGTTATAATGGTGGATTTGACGGTTACGGGAAGTGCAGTGTTAATCTTTCCGTTGCACTGACGAACGGACGGGAACGTGTTTCCGGCTGCTTACAGTGAAGATACAAGGGTACCCAATAAAAATAGTTTCAGTTAAAAAATAATGTCTTTCAGCCATTCATTTTGCAATTGTTTTCAATAAATGCAATTTTAAAAGAGCAGGGGAATATTGAAAGATTTGATGGAAATGGGGACACAGCCTTGTTTGTCCTATTCGCAGATCGATTTAAAAAATGCAGGTACTTTAAAATTGCGCGTACTTAACCCCTGCGTGTACAAGCATACATGGTCAATAAGTTCGAAGCTTAGTTACGTAAAATATTCTGCATAAATTTGTTTTCACAAAACGTCAATAGCCGTAAAAATGTCCAATGAATGGAGATCGGCAGTGGTTTTGCGATGTCTTGTCAAGAACATGCAAAAATTATTAAAGCAAACATATAAATGGGTAATCGGGTACTAGGTTGCGCCGAAAAGCTCGTTCTCATCCGTGTCTTACCTCAACCCTTATAATTCATTCTGAAAACAATTTTCAAAACAAGATCAAACAAAGCCTCCCATGAAACAACATTCATTCTATACATACGACTTATTTTTTTCACGCATAATGACCCCACTCCTTCGTCGTACCATAGGTACTGAGACACCCTGTACATGACTAAATACAACGACGCATCCAAGTTCCGGCCAAACGAAAGCTGTTGCCGCAAAAGCTGTTCTCTATCCCGTCTATGTCAGTGACCCACAATCGACATAAAAAAATCGAGACAGAAAGTTCTGGATTCATTCCCGTAATTTTTTCACTCCGAAACTTCCGCCGTTCGCTCCGTACATCGCGACGCAAATTTTCGTTCCCCGGAACGATCGGACGCTCCGGACTCGTTACCAGAGGGGCAGACGGAAAGCGTGCACGCGGAAAACGGCCTCCCAGAGCGTTACAAGACGCGCGTGCACAAGTGGCAGGCGTTTTCGTAGCAGCGTGGCATCGTTTCGCGTAATTACTTAATCCGTTTACTCGCGCGCCAGCGGCCACCAGCACGGAATACGAATTCGTGTATTCGGCCGGCGCGGCGGCCGCCCGCGGCGGAATAATTGCGCTCGCAATAAATACAGCGGCGGGTAATTTTATTCGCGACGCTGCCCGTTGCCCGTGGTCAGTTATTAGATCATCATGATGAACGAGCCGGCGCATGGCGGCCGACGCGACGCGACAGAGAGGGCGAAAGAAACGGGAGTGCGCGGCGCGCTTTGTCTCCGGATTTGCCTGATAAAATTACCGGCGCTCGTAACAAATACGATTCCCCGGTAATTTTATTGCGCCGCCATCGTCGTCGCTGGTTGTGTCGTTCTTTTTCACTTTTTTTTCTTTCTTTTCTTCCCGGCAACCAACGGGATTATGAACGCGAGCCCGCGGAAAAACGAGATCCGCGCGAACGAGCGCATACTAGTTTACGGTTATGAACTGATTACGCGTTTCTACCGGGGACCAACATTTGTTTGCTTTTAATCTAGCGGCGTTGGTTAAATGTGGTGTGGTTGCTTGGACGGGGGTGCACGCGCGCGCGCGCGCGCGCGCGCGTGGATATGGGAGGAAGAGCGCAAATAGAGCGTGAATAAAAGAAAGCGAGTCTGCTGGTTTAATTGTGAAGTCCTGCGGTGAGCCGCGGCGATAAACCATGTGCAACATGAACAGTTGCATGAATTTGTTCATTGCTGAAGGAGAAATCGCTCGCGAACCCGAGGAATATCTTTTTTCACGTAGGTACCTTGCGGTTCGACAACGACTACGTCTGGATAATCGATAGTTCGCGGCACGCGCGTTTCAAGTATGTATGAAAGTGGCTTTCGTCCTTTCTTCGCAATGTTTGCCGAAAAGAAGCTCCTTGTGATATCGTTATGTACAGTGGCTGCCAAAAGTTTTCAGCCAAAACTTTGCAACATTATTTTTGCAAAAGGCATCGCAAGTGGTACTATGCAATCTAACACACAAAATATACTCGCGCAACGAGTTGTCACCTTAATATCTTTAATATTGGCGATATAACGAAATTGCATTTCGGCCGGAAACTTTTGGCAGCCACTGTATACATGTATGTATATGTACACATACGTCGATAAATATCGGTACACTTTTTCAATTCACTATCAAGCCAATAACCCCGCGTTTAACGCGACCTAATTCCTCTCTATTTACTTTCCTGTTAACTTTCCCAATACAAAACCAACTGGGCTTCTATACGTTTCAGTAAATGGCTACATTATAAATATAATATAATTATCTACGTGACCAACCTTTAAAGTCCTATCTTCAAACAAATACACTTGAACAAAATACAATCTACGTTATCCGCTACATCCTATTCTAAACAAATCGCGCAACAAGTATCCCATATATTCTTTTCGATCGACGTTTGAAACATCGCTGCGGGTTTCGCGGCGAACTCTCGAATTACATCGGCCGTGGCCAGATAATCGGACGCATCTGAGCATCGACGGGACAAAAAGATCGACGGACACGCGTTCGTAGTTCCTGCTTCCTGATCGTTACGGCCCCGACAGCCGCGGCGCGCGCGCTGTGGAAGAGTCATGGACATCCAGTACGTGAATGACGTCCAATTTCATGGGACAATGGTTACGCGGCGGCTGTCGCGATGAAGAGAGAAGGACAACGGCTCAGAATCCGGGGGATGAACGAGCCCTGGCACTCGGGGAAATTCGAGAGAAATGCACAGAGTCCCTCTTGTCTATACGAAGAAAAAGGAGTAGTACGCGACGCGTACAGAGAAGGAGAATGAATCGGGGACAGGGAGGGGGGAGGGGCTGGCGAAGGGGTTGGGGCAAGGGGGATAACAAGAAACAGAATGAGAGGGGGAGGGAAGGAAGAGGACGGGGTGTTACCAGCCCTGGAATTTAGATGACAGAATCACGGTTCCGTGAAATCGTTCGGTGATACGTGGTTCTCCGGGGGCGGAAAAAGTCATTGCGAGCCGCGATTTCGGTCGATTCGCGGTCTGTCCAACGGCCAAGGGCCAAGGCGATTCCCTGTTTCATAATTGACAGCGATGGATACTGCCGTCTCTACAGCTGTGAATTAATGTGCGCCCGGGGCGTGCCAAGAAGTACGAGCGCAATATAAATGTAAAAATGCGGAGTCACCGTAGGTGGCGTGTTCTCGCGAGGGTGTATTTCAAACGGGTACGGGGATGGCGCGGAGAATTTGAATTTTTTAGCTTCGATTCTCTTGTAATTTAATGCGGCAAGTATACGGGGCCGCCTGTGAATAGCGACGGATAAATAATTGTCGGCGGTGGTTTATTTATCGTTTCGCGAACGGGCGATTCTGTTTCGAATATTTCTTTTTGCGCGATGATTCTACAATTTCGCAGCTTTCTGTACAGCATACGTACAGCTGGTTGATTTCCAATGTTACGAGGGAGAGTGTGCGGGTATAAGTGTAAAGAAACCGTATTATCCTTCGAGTAGCCTGCAAGGAACAAACAAGTCCGGGAACTTCGATCGTGTTTGCGGAAATCTGCGATTAAACAGTTCAAAGGGAGGCTTAGCCAAGCGACGGAAACTCATTAACATTTCAGCCGAGTCGTATTTTCTTTAATTCCGTTGCAAAGGCTACGTAGAAACTTAGTGTTTCCCTGCGTCTCTCGAATTCAAGTCGAAAGAACGAATCGAAGGCGGACTTTCCTTCTTTTCCTTGTTTCGCATCCCTGAAATGACGTAGCTTTCCCTTTAATTTGTTTCGTTTGGATCGCATTAGTGTTTCCTTTCGAGGTCGAACTCTTTGATATTGTTTTATTCCGTTAATAATAGTTATGCATATGCATACATTAAGTGTGCATAATGTTGTTGGACACTGTGCGAAGTCCACGAGTGAAAGGACGTAGAATTATTTATATTGAATAATCCTTTCGTTAATTCGTTCAATAATTTACTTTTGCGGTAGCGAGCCTTACAATTAACTATAATGATTATTTGTATCTGTTAAACTGCGAATTTGACAACGAGTGGACAGATTTAGAGGAACCGGATTTTTCTAAAATTGTATTATTTATTATCCAAATAAATAGTTGCTTGCACACCTTATAAATATAATATATATTCGACTGAAAATTTCTATTAGCAAGCGATTAACCATAAAAGGCATTTTCATCTCATTAAGATACAATGAATATAATCAGGAGCCTCCTCTATAAGAATTTTATATAACTACGATATACAGAATTTTCTGTAATTCTAACCGTAATATGTAACATATCGTGCAGTACCTTTCTTCTCTATTTGCCCTAATATTGACTGGTCCGTGCACCGTTGACATTGTTTGTTATGTAGTTGTCTGCCGTATCTTTATTCGAAAGAGTGAAATCAATTTTATGCGCAGGCACAGGTTTCACATACACATATGATCATTTCTGTCTTGAATTCGAACGAGTCATTCCCGTTTCTCAAATGTTTGGTTTGCAATTGGATATTCCAATTTCATCGGGTTTTGTAGAATACAGTCACTCACGGTAAAAATCGAACAGGTGGCAGGTCGCATCGTAAACTTACGTAAGGTCGCGTTGATTCAGTACAATTATAAAATAAGGAATTTAGTCAAAAAGAAATTAGCCGTCTATAGCTTAATACTTGATCAACACACGTACTGAAAATTAAAAAAACGAAAGTTATTCTTTATTCATGAAGAGCAATACTCAACACTTATTACGTATGTGCAATACAATTTATGTCTGCCTGTCAATTCATTTACTTTCTTCCGTCTAGTCGTGTTATCGTTGCTAAAAAGTATATTACCATTACACCTAAGCACGTAGCACGGGGTTCTGTAGGAGAAAGACTGGAAAATATAATAATAAACCGAAATATTGAATATTCAAATGTAACAATAGTGTCAGAGGGATTAGGCAAACGGCTGTCGGCTAGCGAATCCCGTAAAACGCGATAAAAAAAAGTGACGCTCCTGCTACAGAATATCGCGGGACAAATATTTGACGTTCGTTGTTTCAATAAAATTTTTGGCTGCTTGTGGACGTTCGCCATTGTCCGTGAAGAATTCGATCCTCGATCCGTTCTGGGGAACGGCAGCAGCAACAAACCGGAATAATATAGAATCAGGACGTAGATAATAATAAAGCTACAGGCATAGAGCCAGCATTTTCCTAAAATTTGTTACGGTTTAACTGTTACGCGTGCATACAGCTGAATTACAACTACACGTATTGTATGCATGAAGACCGAAGTAACATATTAACTAAAATTATTACCTGTCGCAACGAGATATTTTACAGACGTATCGTATATCTCATTAAACTAAGTAGTATGTATTTTTTCGAATGTCCACTTACAATTTATAAAGAGGAAAGAGGGGCGACGTATAATTTAGCACACTTGTTATTAAGCGATTGATTCGAACGAAAATGAAAAAAAACTGTCAACTACGAAACGTATCAACTTTTCCTAGTCACTCCACTGTAAATGCAAAATCATCGATTATTATCGAGCAGCATTTTTGGCTAGAACGATCAACGACTCGTCTAGATCCAACGTTCGGCGCACCGAAATTCATTGGTCCAGTGGAGTCCATTGTCCCACTTCCGTCGTTTTGATTTCTCGCGTTTCCTTTGATGTTCCATTGGTTTGCGTTCGCATCGCCGCACAAAATAAATCATTCGGTCGTCTCCACTTGGCGCGAAATCCGGCCGGGATCAATTCGATTTCACCGAATATAATATATTGCAGGCTGTCGGCCACGGGCAGTCGTCTCGTGTTCCAAACGAGCGTGGTGCATTGTTGAAAGAATGGTATTGTCCACCTAATCGGCCGATGCCGTTTCGCAAACGTTATGGGAAACGCTGTAACACCGATACGTGCCAATATAATATGCGAGTCGGGTAATAATTCACGTCGAGCGAATTATATTCGTCGTGTTATTTCGATCATCGTTATAATTTTTGTTCTATTTTTGCGTAAACAATCGTGACTGGTTTTACGGATAGTTGTACATATATCTATGTATATTTACAGTGGCAGGGAACTAAATATTGGCACAGTATTCGATTCAGTGGATTCAGTGCTGTAATATTTGCTGTAAAACTTGAGTGGGCCTTATCGCAGTTCTTATCGCGTTAATAATTTAAATGATCTATTAACGTTACTTTTTGTATCACGACAGATAAATTTGGGAAAAAATCGTCGTTCTCGTGATAATTATTGCAATGCTACTACGTAGTACATTCTATTTGTTTGCATTTGTCATACTTCTGAATTTCTACACTTTCGAACGATGTAACCAGTTCTGCAACAAAGCCAAGGATTCTCTCAGTTCTTGCCACTGTACATTTGGTGGCCAAGCCAAAACGATCTTCAGTATTATTTTCTATTTTACCCGCTCATCGCCATTTTACTTTTTCCTTGCTACTTTTTTGTTCGATATATACGATAATTAAATGGCAATTCACAGTGAGCGATCACGCTATTCAAATTAATTAATTATTCAATTTACTTGAAGCAACATTCAAAACCATGCAGCATTCGATTAGAATAAAGTGAATCAGTTCAGCTATAGATTTTGTACTCTGAACATCGAAAAATCAACATTACATAACCATATGTATGTGCAGTGTACTAGATGCTACTAATTGCATGCAAGACTTTTCTACTGCACTAATACGACGCTGTTTTATTTATGCTATAACACTGTTTATAAAGACACCGAATGAAAATGCAACGAGCGTAACAACTTTACCTGCCACAGCAAGGGAACAGACTTCTCATTTCCCTTTCTTAACCCTTCTGAACATTATGCGTTCAATGCAATTGTCATGTTATTCCTTCAGCAATGACCCATAACAATAATTTACAACATATCCTTCAACAATTTCACTCGAATTCTCCATTCGTTGAAAACTTTTTGAGGGAAATTCGAATTTCCAAAATATTACTATTTATACCTTTCGGCAGCAGCAAGTAACCGATTTTTATTTTTCGTACACATACATACGCGATTGGCCTTGATGAACACCCCGGCTACGGCCAAAAGTTATTCAGACGTTCCAGTGGCCAGATTAATTCGGATCGGGACGCTTATCGATGAAAGCTGCCGTTGTCAGGGCTGTTTGTGTTATCGGACGTGCGGTTGTCCCAACCTGGTGCTGGTGCAACCAGTTTGCGATAATAGATGTTCATTAGCATACTGCATAATATGATACGTATCTAGGTGGAAGAATAACTAACGGGATGGTTGAGGGCGGTGAAATAGCGCAAGAGTAACTTGCGTCTAATTATGTTGTCCCGCAAATGATATTGCTTTGACCCTCGAATTCAAAGGTGTAATTTGTGAACACTTCCATGAACCCTTTGAGTGCCGTTGGTGTATGTGCGCGCACAAGAAATGGTCATTTTGGGCAGCTGGCCGCATATATGCGCTCAGGGCGTCCGTCTACAGCGTTTCTTATTAGTATTTTTATTCCGGTCACAGAGTGCTTTTTATTGCGCAGTTTTACAACCGTAGGGTTAAAACTGTTATTAACCCTTCGATTAATACTGGCGGAAATATATACAGTCCGGAAAAGAAGTCTCTTTTAACCTGTTGGCGTATATAAGGAACAAATTCGATCCATTCGCAGAAATTTTTAAGAGAAGTATTATTTATTGTTTATATAAAACGTAAGGATATAAAACTGAACGACGATAGTTCTTTCCTTATTGACCTAGGAAACGCGGACAATTTTCCAATGTAGAAAATGTGCCCTCCTTCGATCCTGATAAATAAAATTCATAATAACAGGTAGACATTGTTAAGGTGATCGCGTGCAATCATTTTTCGTTCACATCGAGGGCTACATTATATATATATATACGTGTGTGCTCAAAGCAATCGTAAGAAGTACAGAGTATCTTTTAATTTCGCTGTTCCGTATCGAAAGGGTTGATTAAAATTACGTGACACTGCGCTCGATACTAATACGATTTATTCAGAGCGTCCCAAGTTCAAGGTTCTTGATGATTTCTATCTTTCACCTACTTTCGAATCATAATTATTTTCAGTTACGGGTGCACCGGTTAGATTACCCCCATTAAGAAATGTACCTGTTAACTACCCTTTAACTCGCCATATTTAAAATCCCCCAACTTCGAAGACAAGTAGTGCAGTCTTCGCGCTATCATCTGTCATCTGCACATTTCAAAGAACCATTTTCGATTTCTCCCATCACAATCAACAATCAATAAAGAGACTACGACCGCTCGCTACATTCTAATCCAACAGCGTCCCTCAAAATCTAACCACGCGACAGTACTCGCTCGCATGGATCCGCTTGCGAATTACGTTCCAACGACAAGTACACCAACGGAATTGCGTATGGGGTAACTGGAGCTTGTGCAGAACGACGGCTGAGCGTGGCTAAGAAATCATTAAAGATTCGCGAGTGCATTACAGGCTCGGGGGAGGTTTTCACGTGGCTGGGGTGTTCCGGCGGTTCCGTTTTGCTGCTCCCCGGGGCGGCATTAGCGCAACATTTGTAACGAAGTGCGCAAGTTGGACGAAGTTCGACTGGGCGGAACCACGCCGTACCTGTTGTTACGGGCGTTTATTAACGCATTATACAACGTCAACAGAGACGCACAAAGTATAACGGGGTTGGGAGAGACCCGGGGCTTGGGATAGAACAACGTACAGTCGGACGAACAGCCAGTTCCGGTAGCGACACCTGCTACCGAGTACTTTCGTCCTCGGGGCGGGCATAAATAATTCATACGCCGCTGCTCGAAAGCTGCATTAACGTTCGTCAAAACTTATTTTTACCAGCTAAGAAGTTCTTCATCGCGAAACTCCCCCGGGATTCTTCGAGGATTCTTGGGATTAGTAACGGAGACGCTTTGTGAACGGAAACTTTCTCTCTCTCTCTCTTTTTCTCCCCCCTCTGTGTGTCTGTGTGTCGTTCTGTACCGAGGGGGGGTATTGTACGTACAGTTGTTGAGTTGAAATTACGAGTCTTAGAAGTGTATTCGGAGGAGGCTCCGAGAAGTTGCGTGCGATAACGGGTTACTTCTTTGGCTTCAGCGAGCACAGGAAGAAGATGGGCAAGTCCAGATAGGGGACTATGAAATTTATAAGCATGTTTTATACAGTTTGGCGCGAAAGTTGCTTCGTGATTTTTAGTTTATGTAAGTCTGTTTCAAGGTAACTAATATTAATATCGTGTGTTTCATGTTGTACAGCGTGGGTCCTAAATTCGTGGCACAATTGGGGTCATGCAGATTCTATGGGTCGACGTAAGACAAAATTCAGAACAACGAAATTGCCGGTGTGGGCTTCGCTTAATGTTAATAATTAAAAATAATTTAAACTGCAATGGTCATGTACGATGCATACCTCTTTCTCTGTGTGTGTGTTTGTGTGTGTGTCCACGAATTGCGTCGAAAAACGTCGAACAAAAGGTGCGATCGACGGAGGAACAGTAGTCGGTGATGAGTGAAGAACGATGGAGCAACAGATGAAGTGCACTGTGATATGTATCAGTTTTGTAATTTTGCTCTTCTTTACATTAAACTACTTAATTTCCTTGTCATTTTATTATCGTACTGCATCTTGTGCAAAAACTGTTGCGGCGATGCGGCGGACCGCAGTCAAATCCGTAATATAGTTTATTAGTTAAATGCAATACATTTCTGTGCAATACACAAATACATTTTTCTCGAAAACGAGCCCCCCCCCCCCACGAAATCTCGTTATTCTTGATTTGTACTTTGGCTTCATTGTATGGCGCACAGTTCAAACCGTCTATGCAATATTACAATAAAGTATAATACACACGGATGTACAATCCACAATTATCAATCAGTCTCTTTTCTCTTCGCTGTTGTATCTCGTTTCTTACAACAGACCTAAATTCGAAACATTTTTGCAACATCCTTTGTGTCTGCTTACACTGTCAAACACTTCCAAATTCTGCAGCAATTAACATCTCGAAATTCGTTCAACACGAACAACTAAAAATCTCGCACACCAAAATTCCCATAACGTATCGAATAAACAAGTTTGACCGACAAAAAATCAATGCCCATAATAGGAATTCTGCGCGATATGACGCGCAATGGCACGCACGCGTGAATTTCAGAGTACAATTCAGCCTGGCCACGATAAGCCACTAATTCCTCCTAATTCGCGGAGCAGTTACGGCCCCGGAGAAATGTGCTGAATGATGAAAGACTCTCGACAAGTGGTAAGGTGTTTCGCGTTGCATCGTATGAATAATTTATGTTCGCAAACGGGGGTCGCGGTCGAAAGTGCTAAGTAGTTATGGTCTGAATTCGCTGTTTACACCGGCGTCGACCGAGTTTCGTTTTATTCGGGAGCATGAGCGCGTTGAAAGCTAATCGCGCGATCATAAATGCGCGCACCGTCGCGTTAAATTGGGTTTGTCTTCTGGGGGAAGGATCGAATGTGGTGTCGCGTGTTTCGGGGGAAACGTTCGGCGAGTTGAAGCAAAAAAGGCGGCGGTTAATTGGATAATAGGGCGAAGAAAAAGGAAAAGGCAGTTTTTTTCTGTCGTTGGCGTCCAGCGTATAATATTAGCATACAGAATTTGAAATTTAAATGGGTCGGCGAATGAGAATTCGTGGCGGTCGAGGCGAATAATAGATTTCTATATTTTTATAGTTCAATACATCAGTTGGTTGAAGGCCGGTTTTTTTTCATTTGAAACATTGTGCACTGAATTAAAATAGAAAAATTGAGGGGCTCATTTATTTTAAGTAGCGTGATTTTCAGTGATACATATATGTATAAATCATTATGGTTTCTCAGTAACTACGTTATGTGTGAGTGTGATTGTTTTTCATTGTGTGTGAGAGCGAGAGTAGAGTGGGAGAGGGGAGTGAATGCGTAACAAAAAGGTGTGACGCTCCAGCTGCATGGTGAAAAGAATTAATAGTATGTACACTTAATAGATAACTACTACAATAAATATATATATGCAGACTCAAGTAAAACATTCTCATAACTTCTTCCACCACATTATGTACCACAATAATTTTTAAGTATGAAGAAATTGCATTTAGGTTGTAGGAAAATTGCAGCCCGATGCAATAATGAAGATTATTATGCAGATTAAATAGCTCTGATGAGGAAGATTTGAAACGTGTTGCACGATATTTAATGGGTTCTACCATGAAGTAGTTGGTGATATTATTACGTAGTATCCAATACGTTGGCATGTAAAGAAAGTATAATACGTTTTATGTATAGTCTACAAATTGTTTAATAAATCCTAATTTTAATAATATTGCTGTAATTGAGTTAAAAAGATTGAATTCAAGGGGAAGAAGAAAACAAGACGGCATGTAGGTATGTGACCATTGAAAATAAAGTCAACAAGAGTTTGACGTCGTATTATAAGTGTGCACCATGTATGAACATCCACAACAAGTGTTTGAATAATATTTACGCATACAAGTATTAACGCGACTGCAAAAAAGAAGGGAAATCGAAGCATGGAAAACTACGAATACCCGAGATTAATTGATCCTCGCTAAAAACTTTCAACCCTTAGAACTTGACACAAAATTCATTAAAAATGACGTAAAATTAAATGTGAAACAGTAAAAGTGAATTCATAAAGTATGCCTGCGTATCAGGAAAATCGGAAGACGATAAAAATACGTTTCAGCGTCATAAAAGAATATCGTTACCTATATTTCTGATTGACCGCAAACTCTGTCTGTCTTACATTTTCCACAATATTCCCCATCGTATAACGCATCGGTGGCCCCCTTCCCAACACTCCAGAAACAAACCACTGGCCCGCGTATCAAGCTCCCTACAGACGAGTGCAATTTATTCCGCGCGAGTATAACAAACTGCAGCACCTTCTCGATATTTTCCAAAGAATACGCTCTCTCGGCGCCGAAGCCGCCAGAATTTCCACAGTTTGTTGCGGGGGCCGCGTTGCGAGGCGAAAATTTCGATTTTCTTACGAGCAGCGGCGTGGAGTCGTAGCAACGGGGGGGGGGCGGAAGAGAGTTGGAGTTACGCCAGCCCTGTCGCAGCAACCCTCTCGTTTTTGGGTCAGACATGTTATTCCGACGGCGAGCCGAGTGACAAAGGGCTCTGAATGCGGAACGAGAATACCGAGACGTTGATATGAATTATTGGCAGTATCCGAAAGTCGAATTTTTTTAAACGTCGCCTGGCGCAGCTCGCCCCGACGAGCCCCCGCGATATATCAAGAGCGGGCCGCGCATGAATTATGACAAGAGGAATTTTGCCACGGGATCGTTCGCGGAGCATTCGCAATTCGTACGCCATAAAGTCCACCGTACAGAAGCGAGTAGAACGTGAAAATTTGGATGCGAGCCATCCTTTTACTTTTACCGTTGCCTCATCGACCCCGGGTTTTGTTGCAAATCGAGTCATGCTCCAGTGAAATGTGAACCGGTGGTTCCCTCGTACGGACTACAGTGACTAAAGTAACGAGAAACTTTGTACCGTTCGTTCTTTCTTCTTTTTTATTTATCTTTTTAGATGTTCCATTTATTTTTAGTCCGAGAACGTAGTTCGGTCTTTCGCTGTACAATTCGGAGTAGATTGGCGGTCTTTGTTATGGGGAGACGAGAGATTAATATTAGAAATTGATTGCAGGACCTGTGTTATTTATAGATGGTACAGAGTATGGAGTATAGAATATTTACAGATTTACTTTGTTGCTATTATTTAGGTTTTAATTGACCATGTATCGCACGGCTATTTTACTGATACGAAAGGGACGCCTTTGTGAATACACTCTACTGTTAATGAGGCGACTCAGTTTTGAGAAGTAGCAAACAATACGTTAGTATTTTTGTCTTAGCACAACCGTGGCGTATTAACGTTAAAGGCATACAAAATGCATATTTCTGATACGTCTTAAGTGACACAGCTTTTACACAATAATGCGTGAAGAATTCGTAAACAGTCAAACATTCAATAAAGATCACGAACGAATTAACCGCGTTAGACTGTACATTTAGTCACTTGATCCAGTGTTAATGTAAACTGTTAACAATAAGTAGCACCAAGACTTAATATTAGGAAGCCGAAAATTATCATGATATAGAAAAAGAGATTCTAATCTACGAGCAAAATAATAAACTTTTAAACCTGCTTAGCAATGTCGTTTCACACAACATCTTTAAAACATATTTCCAAACTTTGACTCTTGTGCTGAGACTTCAATATAGCCCGTCGTCCTATCGTTTTGGGGGCGGCCAACACCGACAAAATTCGCAATATAACCAAAATGTAAAAAGCTGGCACACATCCAGGATTTTAGCGAATAGGTGTGCCTGGACGCTGGATTTTATTACGAAAGCGATCAAAGTGAAAGGGGGTTTGACGGAAAACAGGAATCCGAGCGGGCCACTCGAAAATTCGTTTGTTTTTACGCCGACGACACTCGTAACTTGGAAGGCTGAAGGATTATCCTAACATTTTCCTCGACAGAAGGGTAAATTCTGTGAACGGTTCAACTGCGTCGCCGTCATACATGAATGCTTGTTTTTACGATTCAATTTCCCTCAAAGATTCGCGAGATCTTCTGCCGTTTCTGTTATTCCGTGTCAGCTTTTTGCTTACACAGCGAGTGGCTGTCGACGTTTTTCGAGTGGCTAAAGAGTTGAAGCGTATCGTGATTAGCACCACCTTTGCTCAATGGACGCTTCAGATTCACGCGGTTGCGTTTACTTTATTGCGACCTTTGTTTCTGTCATGTCGCTAAAAGTGTGCTCTTTAAGGGTTCCTTTTTGGAAAATAAAATTACTATTCATGTGGAGCGAACCGCGGGTAAAAGCAAAATGAAATGGAACTTGTACTATATGTTTTAAAAACAGTAATTTCGTCCTCTATCGTTTACGGAACATACATGCACGTATAGTATGTACATACTTATATACAGTAGGAAAATAAATGTGCTTGCATCTGTTTATGAAAAATAAAACAATATATATTTACGTAGAAAGTTAGCAAATGGGCACTATTTTCATACTCATTCCGGAGCATATAGTTAGAGGCTACATTCAACGTGGATAAAAGCGAAAGGGTTAAGCTGGTAACAGGTATCTTACATTGTCCATATACACACAATAGTTGCTTCAATTTATTAAACGGAATATAGTTGTTTGAATATTGGTTCGAATTTATGTAAAACGAGAAAATAATAGTGGGCTGTTAAAAAAGAAAAAGAACACATTACCTCGTTGCTTAAATTATACCAATATCTTGTTACAATCAATTTCTCTAATCTGTAATCTACTTCTCTAATCTACTTTTGAAGTATGCTTGATATTTGTATCAAGAATGCACCGTTGCATTCATAACTGCAAGAAATAGAAGGAACTAAAGCTGTAACATTGTAGCAGTATGAAATTAAAAATTTCACAACCCACCTGGACACCCTCAATTTTATTTTCATTCCAATTAAAATGATCGCAAGACTTGCTTCTTGGGCGAATACCTCCTCGCGACTACAATTTGTACTGTGGTATAAAAACGCAACTGAACATGGTCCAATGAAATTTTCAAGTGAAGAAGTCCCGCGATCACCATCAGACAGTAAACAAACAGCAGCAGAAACAACTGCAAGTACATTGATGGAGCATACTTTTATGGACGCTATCTCGTTCTTTACGCGTCCATAAAAAGCCCAATCTGCTTCAATACGTTCGAGACGAAGTAGAAAACTACAGCCTCCACCTCATTCGCGAGACCGGTATCTGTTTGCCGTTTCGCAGCTGAATAGAAGATCAGAAACAGTATCAGCCCTATAACGAGCAACAATTGTCAACGACTCTGTACGTAGTAAACATTATTTTGCGTATTCCCGTTGGAATAAAAACGAGGTTCGTTCGTAGCGGCAGATCTACCAGTCTTCGAATTCTTGTTCCGCAGCGTGTTTTATGCGATTTCCTAGAACTCTTCAAGATAACGGGTTTACTTCGATATTTCGATATTTCAGAGAAGAAATGTGTGTTACAGCAGGTGTACAATTCATTCAATACATCACCCACAAAATTGGTAAATTATTTAAATTTTTAATTACGTTTCACGTAGGCAAGAAATTTATACTCAAATTTAATTGATATTTTTATATTTTTGCAGTTGATTGGATGTATGTATTAAGGAGCAGTATATAAAATAGCTGATTTTTTAAATATAGAACACCTTTCAAAATATAGTGGTTAAATCTGCAAACACTTTGGATTTATTATGTATCCGTCACTTTAACTTTAAAGATCAATGTTAGATGAATACAATATGGTTAATGATTTCTGAATTGGTTTATTTCAGAATGATACTCGTAGATTGCGTGCCAAAGCGAATTCCGGATAAACATAGGACGGGAATGCCCTTCTTGTATGAATTCAAACTTGGCCATAACGTAGGAGAAACTGCTGAAATAATATCAGTGCGGCTACTGGAAAATCTGTAGAAAGCGAAAGCTCGATCCACTGGTTCGAAGAATTTTGATCAGTACATGCGAATGCTGAAATCTATTAATGAACGCGCTATAGGAACTAGACACCTTCTAAGGTTTAAAAGGATATAATGAGTCGAAAATGTACTGAACCGAATGGACAGCATTTCAATTAAATTTTCGCAAGACTATGGACTTTGACGGTTTCGTTAAAAATGTTGGTCATTTCATGTTATAACATTACGATGCAGGTAATATTATTTATAAATTGTTAAGCTTTCCGTGTCGTATGATCCACGAACAATGAACAATTGTGTGACTCGATTTTAATATTTTCTTACGCGAAAATTGATACGAAACACAAATACACAACTATATCGCGTAATCACTGATTAATTGCACGAATAGCCAGCTGAATGTTCTTAAGCTTACCCTACTTCGTGGCACGAGATCAAGGAGATGATTCCGTGATTCAGGGTCGTTTTATGGTCACGAGGGATGTCTTTGATGAAAAACCGGTTTATTGAAAGCCAGTGGTTCGGAATAATGCATGACTCTGGAGATTTTTGCCGGAGAACTATTTTCCCGTGAAGGGGGTCAAAGGGCAAGGGATTTCCTTTGCTGGGATGCTTCGATGGTCGATCAGCTTTTGATTAGAGACTATGCCAAAGCAAGGTAACAGATTCAATTTCTTCAAAAGCCGTGTTAATATTGAATGCATACTAGCTACCTATCTAATACTCCTTCTTCATTATATTTCTTGCGACAGAATTATCAATTATTTCAGTAGACAACACACAGCGCTATAATAAAGCAGTGGAGAAATATTGTTTGTTCAGATCATTGACCTATTCAAGACTGGGTAATCTATTATTTCAGAGATGAGTTTTCCAGTTAAATAAATTATGGAAATACATAAGATTCATGTATCCTTGTATGCACCTACTTGTTTGAAGAATTAAATCCCAAACGTGTGATAGATTTGTAGATGGCTGTTAGTAGGCACATACTGTTACCTCAATCGATTAACCACATGTTACATGTAAAAGGTTATATGCAATATTTAATAGGAAAGCCATAAATCCTACAAAGATCGACTGGGATCGAATGATTCACCTTGATTCTTTGCGATACTTGGTCGTCATATGCTTGAAATTGAACATTGTATTGACATGTGACATTTTAATAGATACCTTATACATATATGGGACGTAATTTTATCTTTAATTATTAATTGAGACAATTATACAATCGAGTGTTTGACGCAGTTCTTAAAAAATGTAATTGTTCATTTCTATTCCAGAAAATTTTAATATTGGCACATATGAAATTAAGTTAAGCCTTATATATGGTCATGAATATTTCGATTTAAATATATTTAATTAACTGGATCGAGCATGTACTCAAAGTCTAAGAACAAAAATAAATTCAATATTCATTTAGACATCCTTGCTATGAAACAGAGGGCGATATGATCGCTACTAAAACAATTGAAATTAAATCGCGGGCTCGCCGACCGAGATTCAGCACGTCTGTAGAAAACCTTATAGAAGAGAAGGTGTCGTCCCTTGGCCTAAATAAATATTGTCTATCAAAACTACATTGCCTCATCATCATTTATTGCTTCCACCCACAACCTTCTTCAATAAAATCTAAAGCTCTTATACAAGAACTTATACTAATCTAAAACGTGGGGAACAGTATGAGATTTGAGAGTTAAAGAAACTGTCTTTCAAAATACCAACTATGTACCTCACTTTAAACATCCAGAAAGCAATATATTCAGTTACCAAGCCCTGCCTAAATTTCGAACTTATTATCCAATCATAAACCAACAAGCCACCAAAGTTCAAGCCTCCCCTAATTTCATCTTCCCACAATCCCCAGCCTCTCAAAATTCGCGATCAGCCTGCACAGTTTCGCACAGCTGCGATCAAGGACCGGTACTAAAACTTGACCAGCGTCGGGGCAGTGAAAAATCGCCCAGCAACAACACGTGCTTGGCCCATGAAGCGAGAAGTTTTCGCATGGGGCAACGCTCGATGGATCATAAATTGTTCTAGCCGAATCGACGACGAGCCACGAGCGGTATACGGCGACAAAGTTTCAACGGGTTGACCTAATGCGACTGGCGGTTATCTTTACTAAATTTTCCACTCAGCAACCGCACTGTCTTCGTGATAAAGTAGCTAGCGGACCCATGACGACACCGCGGGGACCGTATGCGAAAGTAGACGCTCAACTTCGACCGTATATGCGCTCGGATCGTCGAGTAGAAGGTCGGATTAGTATCTGGGCTAATCTGAAAGTCTACAGCCTCTGGCAATAGGATTAGGACCACAGTGCAGAGACTGCACTTTTCTAAGTACAATGCTATGACACGAGTGGCAAATCGTCCTTGGCTGTCGAAATTATCAGAGTCGAATTCGATTTATGAATACTGCGAAAATTGAACATCATGGCCAGGCAATTCTTGAAATGGTTCAATTCAACAGATATTTCTCGGGTCTACACGAACGATTTGTTTATCCCATACCGGTCACCACATTACCCGAGTTAAAAACCAAAATGGAAGATATCTGGCAAAACAGCGAAGACATAAATGCAGTGTATGTAGAACATATCGGAAAGGATGCCAGTTGCAAGATAAGGAAATTTGTTTTACTGCTGTGCGTACTTGCGGATATACTTGTGTTTAATATTAGTTCAGTACAGGAAAATAGAATTTTTGGCTGTTCAAATCTTGTCAAAAATGAGAAATGTGTTTAGCTGTTGCAAAATAACTTGTGGGGGACGGGAGTTCAAACCGAGCTATGGAACATTCTACTTACAAGAGGAGTGATAAAATATTGATAGCAAAATTATTAAAAAGAACTAATTCGTAGGATGCTAAAATTGTCAAACTCTAATTATTGTTACCGATTTTGGTAAGGGCTTGCACAAATTATTGCAGGCGTCGTTAATTATACACATACCTAATTGTGTAAAACATGAAGAAGGACTGTTCTCTGTTAAATATGTTAACGATTCCAATCGTAGTTTTTAGATTTTTATATTACAACCGGCTAGTACTCGATTACAGTAATAAACCAAACACCTGGCCCAATAAAAGTAACCCAATCACAAACAGAAATCGGAAAAACCTAACCCAAGCCTATAAAACAAGCGAAGCATAAAAAACTAACCCAAATATTGAATCCCAGGCAACGGGAAGTGACGAAAAAAGTTGCAAATTTTGAATGGTCCAGATTCTATGACCGAATGCTGTAATGTAAGGGATTGGTGGCAAAACAAAAATCGGCATTTTCCAGGCTTATCCCGCTCGAGGAAGCACTTACGTTGCTCGTCGTTTTGCCCTGCTGCCTTGCCCGCCCTGACCAGCCCATCGAAGCAAGAATATCGCGAAACTACGATGCCCTGCCCGGATAATCCTGCAGGTCGTCGACCCACCAGCCATTGCATCGTAACGAGATCGTGCTCGACTTTTGGTCGATTGTTAATGGCCTACTAGACGTTCGCGTGATTTACTTAATTCGCTCGACGACGCGAAGTTGAAAGTGGCCGGCTGTTCCTTGTAAGTTGGCTAATTTTCCTATACTCCGGATACACGTTTCCCTGACGAGTCATCTGTGAGCTTTAATGACGCGTATGTCGAGCTTCGACCGAACGACTGCTTGTTAAGGTGGATAGGTTGATTTTGTACTCTGTCTTTTAATTTAAGGCCTGCTGGGATTTAATTTTATACACATATCGGTGGATAGTAATATTTGAGAGATGTGTTTGTTACACGGCAGGCTGTGAAATATTTCAGTTACGTTATAGGGCACTTAATTATAGGAGGGTGTTTAAGTAATTTATGTTGGATTAAGGGATGTTAGCGAAAGTGTTCCTGCGAGTTATCTGAATTTTGTAATTTTTATTTTTACAATAGTACCTATGTGGGTGAAATGATATTTTCTCTGTTTGTATTAAGGGGCAGGGAAACGTTCTCGTTTATTATAATTGCAAGCAATTACTAATTAAGCGCATCTAAAATAATTTGAATTACTATCGCGTTGTAAATCTCGGTTACGATTGGTTGCAAGCTTATTTAAACACAAGCACTGTTAATGGTTGAATTTTATCCAGATAACAGACATCCGAACTAACAATAAGTTACAATCAGTCGAGCACTATATTTCTTTGTACTGTTGAATTTGGATATAAAATGAGAAATGTCCAGCTAAAAAATTGTATCTTATACTCAACTGTAGTTTACAAAGAAAAATATGCAGAAAGAAGCATTCGACAAGGTGACAGGAACCATGTATGATATTCTATTGTGCTATTGGTCTAATTAAAACGCAAACAATTTTGCAGGATACGATTTGCTGACACGAAAAAATGCATGCATGTATTCCTTAGGTACTTGACATTATGCTAGTGAATTCTGCTTTTGTGACGCAACTGAGTTACTGTCTAATAGCCCTGACAAGGTTAATGAAGCCATCGATCAAATTACCTTAGGCTTATCAGTCCTGTAGGAACTCTGCTACATTATCAAATTTACAACCATAACAATTAATCCAAGGATGACAATATCATGGAAATGTATCATGGCCAATTAAGTACTTCATTAAATTATGCTACGGAGTTCGTATATTGATTCAACGTGAATTTCGTATTACTCCCATTTACATATATCCACAAAGATCAAGCAAGATTCGAAAGGACCACTACATAATCGCAATATATCCTAATCCAGTCGAAGGAGTAAATTGAATAATTGATTCAGTTATTCTAACAAGCAACAGGCACCTACTAATCCATTATCGGCTTGTTGTATGTAGACATGAATTTCTATAATCTGAACGAGGCTGTCTGTGTTACGAGGCTACATGCATGAATTTGGGATAAAAATATGCAACTTTTCTTTACAAAAATTATGGGGCGTTTTAATTTACCATCCATACAGTATATACATATAGCATTCCTGTTAGAAAAGTCTGAGAATTTTTCAAATGAATCCCATCGGCGGACATTAAGAAACAAGCAACAAATTGTTACGAAATTAAATTAAATGTGAAGGCATGATTTTACCGTGCGTCATGCATATTTAAAAAATGCATTGATTTCTTGCACGGATTGAGTAAACATTTTTGTACCTGTACTTCAAATTAAAATAGCAAAACGAAGATCAGTTTGTACGTGTACCATCGTTGAGCAAAGCGCAAAGAGATACGGTGCGTAACAGAAAGATAGATCCAATTGGATTTTTGGCTGAAACTTATTCAACATGTAGCCTAAGCACTATGAGGTATATGTGCAAAATTTCATATTAATGTAGTGCCTCATTTTTGTACAGTAAACATTTACCTGATTTTCGTCAATTTTTGACCGAGATCCCCTTGCAGAAAAACGAAAACAATGTACACAGTCAGACTGGTCGAGTGGCTCTAATTGCAAATATAATTAACCAATTAATTTGTTAACGATTTCTGTAAAAGTGGTTCCTACATTATTAAACTCCGGCAATGCCCCACCGAGAAAAACCTCAAAAAAAAAAAGCCAAGCGAGATTACCGATAATACTACTCCGCTTATAAAAAAGAGTGAGCCCGGAACCATAATTAAGAAACATTAACAATAAAGTAGAAAGAAACATCCAACGATAAAACGTATCCGTTGAATCAATTAAATCCAACCGCACAAAACATCTGCAGATCAATTATTTCCAATAGAACGAAACTCCAATCAGGGTCCTAATTAAATTAACCAAAAACAAAGACATCGTTCGAGCTTTGATTCATTATTATCGACAAAAACGTGTCTCCTAGCTGCGAGAGGCGTCAAAAACGAAAGAGGCGCGATTCAGCGAGTGAATTCCAATTCGAGTGAAGTATCGAGGGTAGAGTACGCTCGACTAGATCGGTAGCGAGGTGATTCCCTCTCCAAGTACACCGGAAGTGCTCACTCGATCGTGTCGTTACATCGAATCGAGGGTCCACTTTTCGAACGCACGCGTACTCCGAAAATCATGCAGTGGTTCGCAGGACTCCTCGCTGCATTAACCCTCGGAGTATCAACGGTTCGGCGTTGCCGTGGAGTTCCACAGCGGGTCACTTTGGACCCCTTACCACGCCATCCCCTTCCTTTCTTATCACTCACGTATGCAATTCTCAGCTAATGTAAAGTAACAACTCCTTGTTCAAAATTTTAGTTACTCCAAAAATGGTGTTTTTATAGAATACGAAGAAACAAACAAAATATACATGTGTTTCTTAAATTGTTTGTCCAAAAATCATGAATAAACAACGAAGTACGAGAAAGTTAGAACCGAAAAACATACAAGCCCTTTAGTTGACATGGGATTTATATAACTGCCTTCTGTTAGTTGAAAATTGGACTTTCGTGTAACAGTTTAGGTTCACGACCACGACCGAGCGCGACCGAGTGACTCCGATTGGCCAGTACTTTTCGTTAAACAACTAAAAGACGAAGCTGCAAACAACATTTTGGTCGAAGGAAAAAGTTGTTCAGAGCCACCACACCAACCCCCCCATTAAAATGCGGGACGACAGATTCGGGGGGACCCTGTATAGTTGCAGCCAATGTATAGCCCGCTCGTAAAAGTCAAGAGGCGCTTCTGAACACTTGTTTTGGTGGCCAGGACAAGAGAATTGACGGAACTAGAAGAAGTTACGTATTCTGCATTATTCGTATACGAAAGTAAAAATTCGCACTCACACTTCATTTACATTTATGGGGAAAATACCATTTACCAATCGAAACGCCATTAATTACTTGTCGTAACCCCAAAACAGAGTGCAACGCACAGCCCTGAGTGCCCCAGCACCAGAGGGTGCAGATTCTCAAGTGTCTAAGTCACGAGAGCGCTATATCTTGGCTGCGACTCATCGATTTCAGTTCCAAACAGAAAATGAATTATAGCATGCGACTTGATGTTTCATACGCGCATCCATGTATGTGTAATGTTTCAATGTTTCATATGTTTACGTATAAGCGCGTCTGGCGTATCCCCCAGGAACGCGCATAGGAAATTTCGCCATTTGGAATATCGCGGGACGCTCGTACGAGTCAGACGATCATCTCTGATTTTATCGCGACGATTGTCGGGCTAGAATCGTAGTCAGGTTCGTTAGGCTCGATAAAGGATCACCTGCAGGAAATTGCAGGAAGGTGACGCGAACGCCGGCAATTAGCGGCTTCATTGGGGCGATGGTCGCTTGATTTACGAGCGGCCTTCTTCGTCAACTCTTTCTTCGTCCCTGTCCTAGCATTCTTCGCAGTCAAGTTTGACAAAAATCGAGTTGGAAGATTGGATCTACCTCGGGACGGTAGGGTTGAACCCGGGCACAGAGGAGAATTGTTTTTGCTTGTACATTTAGTTAGACAGAGATACATAGGCGTGATGAAGAAGGATGTCGGGATTAGTTGTGGAGCTGTTGGATTTTCTTGCGAATGTACATTTCACTAGATGCGCGATGTAAGAACGTAAAGCCGGCTTGATGTATTGCGGGGTATTGTAAACTGTAATGTTATTTTGGGAATCGCACGGTGTAAGGAGAAATTCATTTTGTAAGGATGTACCTGGGAATCATTTTATCAATATTATGTACCACTTGATGAATTTGTTAACTAAGTCTAACATATGTGGAAACTTTGGTATTATAGAAATTATTCATAAGATTATTTAACTCACCCCATGCATTCTGCCCGGCAATTATATCAAATGCTTACCTGTAACAAAAACCAAAAAGGCTATTTCAGTTTCGAAGGGAGTATTGGAATACTGGGGTATTGGGGATTTTACTTGAATACTCTACTTTTTTTTAACTTTAATTAGAATTATAGTTTTTTAGCCGATACAAAATTAACAATAAACAGTATTGTCTATATTGAGGTTTTTACTGTAGTTTTATTGTGAATATAATATAACGCAATAAAATATAGAATAATTATTGTGAATAGCTATATCACAATAAGTGCCATCGATTATCACACAGCTAAAGATTAAAAAAACCAGAATAACTTGCTTGCCACATCGATGCTATATTTTGGAAAATATGAAATGCCTCGTTAAAATCGAATACGAAACACGCAAACGATTTACATATGTTCTATTAATATAATAATTATAAATGTATTCTATATTCAAAACTGTATCGCTGAAGATAATTCTAGTGGATTGAACAATAAACTCTGCCGATCGATTTTATATAAGCTGTTCCGTCCATTTGTGCCAATCTAGACAGTTGATTTAATCTGAACAAGATACTGTATTATCGTTCGAAATCAATTAATTCGTAATACGCTTAATAAATACGAGTGAAAGGAAACTTGTCCAAAAAAGTGACAACTCCCGAGATTAATCGTACGAATACATAGTACCCCGTGCGATCTTGTCAAAGTTCATTATCAACCGCGGAGGAAAAGTGGATAAAATTATTGGCGTTACAATTAGACTTCAGCGGCCAGCTTACGTTCGATTTTATCGGCCAATTGTCTGGCTGAAATTGGTGCCAGGTTCATTAGACGCGATAAAGGATGCGATGCGAGGAAATTACACGCCAACGACGACCGTGTGGGCTAGTAATTAGTGGCAAAGTGTCGCTACCGATTCGCCGACTTTCTTGTCACGTCACTTCCGGATTATCGTCAGGTCCATCGTCCGATTTTCACTGTTACGACTGAGTGCGCTGACTATAGGGTCATTTCGTGGCTAGTCAATTACTGTGTGCTGGTTCTACCCAGTCAAGAATTTGCAACGCTATCTTTCTGTCCTGATTATTTTGTACCCGTTTCCCTTTGATGCTAATTTACGAACTGGCGGAGAGAGTTGAGACAAAGCAAAATCGCAATGCATTTCTAATTGTTCTTGCGCAAGTTTCATGCTGTATAATACATTTGTGGCCACGATTGTAGGGAAGATATGTTTTAAAATGTATACATGTATGAATACGTCATTACGTTTCATTGGTTTTTATTTAAACTTTGACTGTTCGGTGACGTATAAGTTACTTGTGTATTAAAAGTTTTATGAATAATATTGAGATTTTTAAACGCGGACTAGCAATGCAGAGGAAGAAATGTTTCTGATGCGATGGACAGAACTAGGCTATTTTCTAATGCGTTTCATTGGGAAGAGACAATTGTGAAGCAAGTTCCATTCTTAATAATGCTAGAATATAAAAATCGTCATATGCGTTATTTTGTTACAAATATATGCAGTACATTCGAAAATAAAAATGAACCGATATAATTGATTTATGCTATTAACGTGATATTAGACAAAATTCGGGTTTTTATAATATTGCTAATGACTTGTCATTCATTCGGACCTAGAATTTATTAAAATTACGTGCAATGTTATTCGTCCCTGAAAAACTGTATCATAAGAAATAATTTCCAAGTTAAAACGTTTTCCGTACAAATGATACATTAAAAAGAATGGAAATATTCAGAGCTTTCCATTCTTTTTGTCTAAGAGTGGTTAAAGTTTTATAAGGATGTGCATATTCGCAGAACGTAAAAATAATGATACGAGAAAGGCAGTATTTGAAAAGTAGGAAGACGGATACGATATGCACAGCGGCGAGAGCGTAATAAATTCGATCGAAGCGAAAATTCAAAATTAATTCGGTAGCTTGGTCGGAGTTGATGATACGCATACGCTTCGCATGAAACCAGACACGTTTATGATCGTGAACGAAAACGTAATTACGGTTGGTGTTGCTTGTGGTCACGGCTAATAAATTAGAGACCGAGAGTTTCTGGAAAAGCGCTTTACGGCACCCTTTTCGCATAATTATTAAGTTAAAATATTCGCGCGTACGGCACTACTGTGTTAACCAAAGAATTTTAGCGAGAAAATGGGAAACAAATTAACGTGCAACAATTCTAGTTGATACGCAGAGAAATAGTTTCTATAGAAATTTAAAATGCCCCAAGTTTCTATAGGGTAGCAAAAACATTTTCACGTGGGAACAGAAAAGTATTTAGACTTCGAGCAATCTGTATGTTTCAATAGAACCATTTTACTTAAATGGACATGCGTTTAAAACCAAATTTTTCTCAAGCACAGACGAGCTTTCAGTAGACTTTTTTATATAAAAATATTAGATTTACTCGTCTGCTTACGACCGAGAAAGTAGTTTTCATTTGTTGGGTATTTTGTTTGTATTAATCATGTCTATTAGTTTCACTTTTTCAATAGTGAACTTAACACCATACAAATTTGGTAAACAAATATCGTAAATTGTTTCATACTGACTAAAGCAACTGCAAATGGACCAAAGTATGTATTTCCAATCAATCTATGTTATTTCGAAAACATCAAGTAGTTGATTACAAATAGATATCTTTTCGTGTAATCTGGGCGAATTGTATCAAGAATTAAATATCTGTAAACTATGACGTTAATATTTGGTCATTACGTTAATGGAGTAATAAATAATCGATATTGGTTTGTCTACGACAATGCGTACTTTCGTCTTTCGTTTATCTTTATGAAATTTGTATGTCAATTTGTAAACTGGGGAAATAAAAGTCTGCAATAATTAATTATCTATTCATGTTTCCCTACTAAAAACCGCCCGGCACATCAGCAACCCTATAAACTATGGGAACAAAAGGCTGGTGGATGGAAACGATTAAAACGATTAAACGATGTACAATATGTAAATCGGTACTTTATTAACAACGTGTCAGGACTACTAATCAATTTTCTACAACGCACGACTGCCAATGAATGAATGCCTGCCAACGAGTTTCAATGCACGAATCCACAACGAAGGGCAATATACGAGTGAATGAATCGACGACGATCGTCCACCCCATCGTCCCTTTACAACGGCGACGTACAGCCCTTGAGATGGTTTACGTTGCATAGACGCGACTATCTCACGGCCTAACGTAAACCATCATGGCCGAGCCAAGCCTACGTAAAATGTCCTACAAAATATTATTCATAAATTTTTTACACGCGTACATAAAAAGGTTCATTGACACTGTTTTACACACGAACCTTAATAGATAATATTTCGCATACATGTACAGACGGCCAAAAAAGTATTCACGCAGCGCATTAGTTTCACTTGCAACTACATTATTTTGATGTCACCAAAACGTCAGTGTCAAGACAATTATTCCTAAAACAATGTACATCGATGTGAAGCACAGCTATTACACTTTAAAATAATGTATACTGTTTCTGGAATAATTGTCTTGACACCAATATTTTGGTGGCACCAAAATAATGAAGTTGCAAGTGAAATGCCCCGTACGAATACTTTTTTGCCCCACTGTACACGTAAGTCTACAAGTCTTCGGCTCGATATAAATTACGAGAACCTCACACGTCTCTGATACAGATTACCCGTTCTAGGTAGCTCGCTACAGGGATCCTTGGGCGAGACTGGAAGGACGGTAGCAGGAGTGAGGGACGGTTCTAAGTGCGTGTAACGAGATCCTGGGTAATGTGGAATAGGGTAGGGTGTTGTTACAGCCATAATCACCGTAACGTATGCCGCGGGGCTTGCGTCAATGTTGACTCCCGTGGTCACGCATACACTCGAGCTGGAATCCTTCAGCGACGCCTTCGGTCGCGCAGGATTAAAGGGATCCTCTCACGAGACGAGCGGCAAATTAAGGCGAAGTTACTTCGGACCGGTGCTCTACTTTGACCCTCTGACCACTCGTTGCTTTAATGATCGCGCGAGCGAGATTGCCCTGACGGAGAATGTAATTCCCTGCCGGACAATTAACCCCTCGTTCCGGGATTTTTCACGGGGAACAGGGGAAAATTGTTATCCGTTCGAACAACGGCGGCGCGACGGTTGTTCGGTGGAAAATCGATGGGAAAAGTGCGGTGAGTATCTCAGTTTGCTTGATCCCCGCCGGTGTCCGTTTGTTTGCGTGTGCATTGCGAAATGATTCTATTTTGGGGGGCGATTAATTTATTCGCGGCCGAGGGTAAAGCGTTTGAACGAGCGACAAAGCGGTGTGATTGAACGTAAGAATTGCGGTGTTTAGTTTACTTCTTGGGCGAAACAAAATTCTATTATTATATGTGACGTAGTTTCTTTTCAAAGTTACATAATTGATAAGTTCATTGCTGGGAATTCCAAACAGTTTTCCAGAGTTACTGTTATGCTTTATTTGTGTATCATTCTTATAACCGTTATGCCTAATACACTGTTTGAAAAGTAGTTTATGATAATTTGCTTTAAAAAATGAACAATAATAGCACCTACATACGCAATTACTTGTATCCGAATTTTATTCAGTATGTTCAAAACTAATTAATTAAAAAATTGCTTTCTCACCGCACAGATTTAGTTTATCATTCTTTACGGCCTCGACATTCTCCGCTTAACACCCCCTTTTATTGATTCATTATATAATTCCACGTATATACAGTTTATTCGCGTTAAAAAGCATAACAGTAACGATTTATTTGTGCATAAGCTGAACCGGAAAATTTATTTTTCCGGCCACCATATACCGATTTTACGAGATTTTATACCATTTAAAAGGAACTTTCATACCATCGATTTATAAAGCACTTATTCGCTTACTCCTAAAGGTTGCTCGCCTTTCCCTATTATGTTCGAGACAATAAACCGATATATGTTACCATAAATACGACTATCGAGTACATGAAAATTTGTTCTCCTTATCTTCACTGTTTCTCTTTTATTGCTTGCACAGACACGCTAGAAATATTTTACTGAATGTCGAACATTCACGTTTTATTATACTAACTTTTTGATATTAAAGTGTTTAACACTGTGTGCATACAGCGATTACATTAATCATAATATAGGAAAATGGATCAGTTTACTTAATAATAAAATATTGTCGACTCAAATTATATCTTCTACGAATTTCTAATATGAAGTTGTCCTCGAATATCATCAAGCTTTGCACGAATTTCTTTTCCAATCACATTAACATTGTTTTGAAAATATTTACTTCTAAGTGCAGTTCACAATTTTCGGATAAGTATTTACGTTCTTAAGTATTAAAGTATTAAGTATTAAAGTGACAAATAACTATTATGAGTTGTAAAGTTGGTATTTTCAATGTTTGATTTCGATGGCATTAACAATTTAAAAAGTTGTTAAACAAAGTATATGCTTGTTTTATCATAATTAGGAAGTATTTAATACATGTCATACTCGTATACTTCATAATATGTTGCAACTGGAAGTAACATAAATAATAGATATTTTCGGTCACTCACTCACTTAAATCGCCACTAATACTGATACCTATCGGTCACAGTTATTCAGTTGTCACCATAAGCGTCGTTGTATCCACCTCATGAAATAAATAATTTCACCTACGAATTCATACTGCCTGCAGTATATCAACTTTCGCATACACTTCATAGGCAGGCGTCCGTTTACGGGGGTTAGATGCAATCTCCCATACAGAATAAGACGTATTCAAGATTCGTATCGAATGGATGGTAGTAAATCGTTGACTCGAACGCACTGATCCTCGACCACCGTGCTATTCAATGGTATGCAAACAGTTTTTCCATATGTCGTTACTCGAACGACTGCCCCTACAACGTCAACAATAGCGTCGAAGGGGAAGGAGAAGAAGAAGAAAAAGAAAAAGAAGAAGAACAACAACAAGTAGAGGCAGAGGAACGGGGGTTCGACGGAAATGCGAAAGATTTCGAAAGTGGCCGGCGTTGCAGGCCAATGCGAGCTGCTTGACGGACCGTGCTCGAGATACTAAGTCGACGGTGGTCTCGTAAAAGGGATCCCCACAAAAGATTATGCTGACGTTCCAGGGGTGCCTCAGGTATATCCTTTCACAAGATGTGCCTCGGGTATGAATGTATCTTTACGAGTTGAACGTCACCAGTGCTGGTGCACGCTCCTCCGGTAATATCTCCGGATTCCACCTCGTCCGTCCAACTGTCTCAAGAGGTGCACGCAACGTCAAGATACCGTAATATCTTCTCCATCTGGTCGTATATCCAAATTTTCGGGAAAATCCGGATCACCGGCTGGAGAAAGAACGGTAAGGTGCTTCTGGATGGCATCGCGAGGATCTCATTGGGTACAAAGCTTTTCTTTGTCGTCGCGAATTGCTTTAATTATTTAGTTGTTTCACTTTTATTAGGTGGTCATTGTGTGGGATGTTTATGAAGTGGTGGAAGATCGAGTTAGATAATGAGAGGCGGCAGTGATTAGGACGAGGGTAGTTTGCAGGGAGAAGGTAAAGAATGGTTAGGGGGTGATTATTGAATAGTAATAGAATGAGCAAATTTGAGCGTAATAGGACAACAAATGTTATACATACAGCTTTATATGTATATAAAGTGCAAACAATACTTCACACTGTTTAAGTTTCTTTATTGCCAATTATTTATTTCATGTTTATTTTGATTTTCGAATATTATGCGTTTCCGTTTAATCGCTATCAATGAATCGAGTAAAAATCGCCTTAAACGTAAACGTGAAACTTCAATGTTATATTCAATCGTTATGAACAAATGTCGTCCTATAGAAAGAAGTAGTGCGCGTATAATATTTAGATGCACGTATAGTGTTTCAGTAAGAAGAAAGTCGGATAATAAATAGTACAATGTTTCGACGAGAGAATGTTTCAATAGTAGAACGATTGGCGAATGGATGTTGAGATAATGCACGAACTGTGGATCAATGGTATGTACTGTATTGTCTCATGTATTATTATTTGGAAATCGAGAAGGGTTATTCGGACGAGTCTTTTTCCCAATGTATATTATAGAAATATTTTTGTAATGCAAGATAATTTGAATTTTTTAAAATAAATGTTAGAAATAAAGTGTCTGTTAGTGATATATTTTTGTTTTATATATAATATCTATATTCCGTTCTAAATATTGTGCAGCAGCATCGCGTGGAGTCGCATGGTGCGTCGTACTTGCTTTAAGATAGAGTTTACGATAAAGGAGACAAACAGAACATTGTTTGCTATAATACTGGGTCGATAAGGTTCCTCTTGCAACACCACATGTCAACCTATGGAATAATCCATTGCATATGCTGTATGCAAGTAACAGCGTCGTTTTAAGCATAAATTCATGTACAGCTATGTTGTCATAGGCTGGTGTCCTCCGAATTACTACCGTAGTGCATATACGTAATGCATTGCAATGTGGTAATAGGACAATATGAATCCCTGAATACATTAAAGACTTCACCTCGTTTATTTGTTACCTGTTTAAAAATGTATTATCCCGTAGAATGTGACAGGAATTTAATCAAAATTTCTTTCTGTTATGCACATTAAAGATATGTCATAATAAATACAACAAATCTTACTCATCAATTTTATTTAGTCCGGGGCTCGTATATAGTATTTGAGATTCCAGATTTCAAGATATTTATCTACGGGTTACACAAAACATTACACTTATTCAATCGTTTCTTTTGAATCTTTTATAACATGACGATCATGAAGATGTAGTTATAGGGCTATAGTTTTGTCATTAATGACGTTTCTGTATTAAGTTCAATGTTATAATTATATTCTCGAAACAATATAATAAAAATTGTTATATATAGAAAAGCAGTTGCATCTTGTAGAATTATTAATCAGCAAAATAATTCTACTTTCCATTTTACCTTGAAAAATCCGTTTAATACATTAATTTTTTTGGTGCATAGAAAATTTCTACTTAAACGAAAGACTTTTTTTTAATATTTAATGGGGCACTCGCGTTGCACGTAGTTAGCGTTAATTGTAAAGAAGCGGCTATACTCTGGTCCTGGGATCACGATCAATTATCCATTTTCATTTATATTTCTGCCGATACTACTTCATACGTTTCTGTTAAGAACCGGAACAGCTATATTTAATCCCTACGTGTGCGATCTGCTAAACTTGTAACAGACAACGCGGTACATGTACAGTAATTCGCCGTTGCGTTATTGGAAAAAATTGTACGTACATATATCGAATACTCCGAATCGTATACGAAATTGTACAAGGATCGCGTAAAATCGTGCTACTAAAACGAACAACGCGAACGCATCGATCGTTGTAACTTCGTGAACATAAAATTTCGCGATATTTGCATTTACTTTTAAAACGTACAATTTTGCTATTTTCGAAATGTAAGTATGCGTTCGTTTTTTAAAGTACTATGACAAATATCTATTATAATTTACGAAGCAACGACTTCCACTTTTACGAAAGTAATTATCTGTATGCTACGGATAAGTCAATGAAATAAAGTGAAGGTGTCGCGAAGTAAATTTCTGGGCGATTATAATTTATTTAATTTCCGACACACAATTATGTTTCACTTCACTATTGCGCAGTAATATCGTTCGCACAGAGGTCATTACGAGGGACATTAGTAACAATTTGCACTTGCCTACACGTTTATGAACCCTTGTTATAGAACGGAATCGTAATAAATGTGCACTTACATTTCAATTAACGCCCATTTTACGCGCATCAAGGAAACAATGCCGCGCGAATATAACTACGAACCGTCTAAATTAACCCGGACTACCTGGTGCACAATGTGCACCAGAAATTTGCATCGAAGAAGTGGTCCGTTGTACTCTTGACATGTTGATTTATACAGGAAACATTTCTATTTCGTACGAATAACTAACACCATTAAACCGCTAACAATGGTTGCGTTCATTATTTCAATAAGTATTTTTAAATCGTCGATATTTGTTATTTGCCCTCAGAGGAATGTAACAGTTTCTCATATGTATTCCGCAAACTGATTTTTATGGAAAAAATATATTACGACATAGAGTGCGACGTGAAATTAAAATAAATTTCTTTCTACAACATATGTGAAAGATACGCTCTAATGAATACAACAAATTTTACGTATCGATTTGATTATGGTAATCACTCCTATACATATAGTAAGCAAGATTCAAGCATACACATTCAAAATATGTATCTATGGACGACATAAAGAATTCACACTCGCTGATGCACTTTATCAATGACACCCAACAGATGGCCAATAATCCACTTGACATTATCAGAGTCAAGTTCTACTCCGTTCTAGTAAATCGAACGTATGATGTATATACCTGTAATAAGCGATTATCGATCCGCTTGATGAATGGAGGATGACTGCAGACCTGTCTTTTAAGAAGAATAAGTAAGCACTACTTCAAACATCGTCGGGAAGGAGGTATTTCATCTTTCAGTTTCCCTTCATCATCGACCTCGATTTCATATTTTATTCTTATCCCCCGTTGCATCTCCGTTCACTTAGACGCAATCGCGAGGAATATTTCCATCAAAATAAATACGTAATATTTCTGAATTGTCTCGGACGTTCCATTTCGCGTTGCTCCATAAAACGAAACAGTCCGTTCAATAGAATCGGTATATTATTATGCATCGCAAATGTTACCTTTATTCAATTTATTACCGGGGACAATTTTAAATAAAAAAGATAAATTATTCTCACAAGTAGAACATTTTCAAGTAATGGGAATACGGGGATGGGAAAATTCTTGGTGTTATGTTTGGGAGTGCAATTTAAAATAGAAGGGGAGATTTTTCTTTAATGCCGAAAACTTCGGTAAGTATAAATATAAGGGATGAGAAAATTAGTGTTACAGGAATGTTGGTGTAAAAGGAAAGCTTAATAATTGTGTGTGTGTGTATTCCCACTTGTGTTTTATTTGACGTGGTTGGATGAATAATGATGATTATAAGTCAAACGAGACAAAAGATGAAAATAGTGTGTTTAGCAAACGTAAGTAATTTAAATAAACACGGGCCTCGCGTGCCTGTTACTGTACTACTCAATATATACGAAAACTACTAAACTGCTTTAATACTCTCGATTTAATATTACTTAAAGTGAAATGTCCAAGTATGACGTGCTATGTATAATAGTACTATTTCCATATTATTAAAAAGTTAGGAAAGTTTCGTAGAGCGGAAATATGGGCTTTAGCATAACCAGTTATTTCACTTTATCGGGATTAGACTTCCTTAAACTTCAATAATACGGAATCTGTTCATTCGTGGATATAGAAAACTCCGCTCGAATTTAATTTTCCACCTTCGGTGAAGCACAAATCCCAGACAAATGTGCGATACGAAAGAAAACAAATTCCAGCCAGCCCAGAATAGAATAACAGTTTCGAAAGTATCTTAAAAACAATATTGCCCTCTGTTAACCGTGTGTGCTTCTCCTCCAATCCCTGTTTCGAGGGATCTGGAAATCTGGCACGCCCCAAAAAGATACACTTCGAACGAAAGTCTGCGATCCAGGATCGACGCATGCATATGCACGTATGGTAGTTCGGACTCGCGAGTTCGATAAGAATTCAGCCGGTAAGGGACACGCAAACTGACAATATAGGAAGCCGACGTCGCTTTGAAGTGCTTTCGATTCGTCGTAAAGCTTTACGATTATGGCGACTACGAAAAGAACAGCTCTCCAAGACAATGTGGAGGTCACCAAACGGTGGCAGCTGCTCGGATCGTTTGCTCTACGCGCGTCTGGTATTAGAATAAGCATCGAACGGAGGCATTCTCGAAGGGTCAGTGGCTGGCAGTTTGACTCCGTTCGAACGACAACTCACAGGAAACGACAAGATCAAGGCTGGTACCTGGCCAAGGTTGCCGCGATCATTTTAGGACAGTCGTTACTCGAACTCCATTCTGGGGAAGCTTTAACACCTGCAGTAACTTGCCAATTTTGATACAGTTGATGCATAGTACAACTGTGCACCAAATGGCCAACCGTCTTAGGGGAACTGGAGCAACCAAAGTTTGAAACGAACAGAGGCTTCGTGTAATGGTCTTTCGAAATCGTTGATTTGTTTCGCTCTTTTCGAATTCCAATCCTCGATGCATTGGAGTGAAATTGTTGGGCGGCCTTTCAATCAATAGTTTCGTTCGCAGTGAATCTTTAATTAAGTGGGCTAGCTGTGCTCACGAAAGATGATGCTTTTGGGGTTTACATTGACTTGGCTTGCGCATAGGAACAGCACGACAAGTTGATGCGAAACGATTTAATTATTAGATCGTCCGGAAAGTTTGCGCCGTTTTTATAGATACGATTGTAGTTTATTTTTATTTTCGAAATGAAAGGTGTCCATCTTTTGTAACGGGTCGTTCCGATTTAGCGAGCAATTCCATTGTATCAACTTCATGAAATTTTCTACATTTATTTCCTAAAAATTTGTTCAACTTGTTGCTCCCTGGTTCGAACATTTTGTTAGCGACGGTGAATGTTGGATTGAGCTGTATAAATATTTTACCGATGGAACAGATTGGATTAATGAATAAAAAAAATTGGGCGACATGGCCAGAAATTGTGTTAACAGATACATCAACTCGCTGGTATTGTTTGCTTTCATACTAAAAAGTAATGTTCGTATTTTTGGATTAATGTATAAAGCGGCTAGTTATCGTTGTTTCTAAATTAAATTAACTCGCGTATATAACGTATTAAATAATACATTATAAAATTTGATATCGATTGCACCTTTTTCATACACTTCACAGCCAACCCCTGCATTATTTGAGTGGAAAATTTAATTCGCATAAACTCTCATTACATACATACTCGAAACGTAGGTGCATGCAGAAAACGAGAAATGAAGTAAAGTCAAACTGTACGGCTTCATTTAACATTCGCGTACAGCTTCATTCAAACTAATACGGATAAGAATTAATTTCTCTAGATTCACAAGCCACCTTCCATCTCGCAGAAGAAATTCATGATAAAACCACCGAACAATAATACAATATTTGAAAAATGTCCACAAGGTTAAACGAAATAAAGCATCTCTGTCCACGATTTATCCTCCAATTCCCGGCATCCAATCGAGTCCTATCGCATGCAACGAATTATTCAACCCCCCAAAAAAACCTGCCCTCAAACGAACCCCTTTCGAATGCTCCACTCTTCCTTTCAAAGCAACGTTATCGTTACAAATTTCGAGGCCATAAAACCGAGCATCGACGCGCGCGTCAAAGCCTAAACCGGATGTCCCCCCCCCGGGGGGGGGGGGACACCCGTGGTTGACGGTCGTTTAGCAATTCCGCCGTGAATCCATCGGCAGGGTGGCGAAATACAATTACACTATCGAAAACGATCTACCGCCGGTAAATATAAAAACGGCTCTCCTACGGCTCGTTAGCCGGTGCTCGCGAAGCGGCGTGGTGTCGATGCTGTAATCCAATTTGCAGCCCGCCGGCGGCACCGCCGTCCAGGTTCGTGTGAAGCGCGATCAAGCCGACGCGTCGTGTTAGAAGCACTTTCACAATGTCGCCTGGAATTAGGAGTAGTTTGTCTCGTTATGGCTGGCCGACTACTCGCCTCGACTCGAGAACGCCTCTTTGTGCGGCATCGATCGTCCACCTCCATCGGCGATAATGTCATTTCGTTATTGACGGTGACGCGTGCTCTTTATCGTCCTGCAGTTTCGTTGCGACTGTGTCTGTGGGCCGCGCGTCCAACGGAACAAGGCGGTTAAAGGTGTGCGTCACAGGTGACGTGAAATAGGTGGTTATATTGTAGATGTATACGGCATACGGACGTGTACGGTTCACAATAAAACATTCAAATTAAAAAGATGGGTCATTTTAAACATTGTGCGCGACTGTTTTATAGTACCTATCTCGTTTTTTTCTTTAGGGGGTAAGTATACGTTGAAGGTGAACGATGCGTTTTCTTATTGTCCCGTGTATACTGAAAACTGTGATATAAAGAATTGATAGGAGGGAAATTTTCCGGTTAATGTTCTGAGCTTATAGAGAGATCATTTTTTTAATACAGTCTTTTTTTTAAGTAACTAACGATTTGTAACGACTTTAACGAATTTAATGAAAATTAATGAATTTTGGTTGTCGCAGTTGACTTTCTGTATTAATAGTGCAGCATCTTTATCATTCCATGACAATTTGCTATTCCTAACTGTTAGAATACCGTATGTGGAAAGATACCTGGAGCAATGAATATCTTTGCTGATATTGCGTACTGGGCTGTCATATGAACCTGCAATACATATTATCACATACAGATTCTATTACGGGGTATATTGTAACCCGACAGTTCCGTGATAAACTATGTACATTTGCAACCAAACTGCAAAGCAGAAATGAAAAGTACACGTCAGAGGTCGAGGAAATATGCCGTGCCGACAAATCGTGATTATCCCCCTAAGCACAAAACTACGCGATCATTGCACAGAAAATGATTAAAGTGCGTTTTTAAATACCAAAGCATTTCGAGCATTATCGTCCACTAAGAAATGTCATCGTCGTATATACTAAATTTGCCCGCACTTTCAAACGTTCACACGACGTTCGTCCCTGCAACGACGCTCCTTAGAAACGACCCGCATCGTTCGAATGAAAATCTCTGGACAAAACTTCAACGCGAAACCTCCGCCGTAAAGCAACGGGTCGCTGCAATATTGAAACGCATAAATAAACATCCGAAAACGTAACCAGCCATTCCAGCTCTGCCGCAGCAGCTTCGCACGATTTGCTCGAAAGCAAAACCGAACCCCAGCGCACGTACTCGTCCCTGTCCGCATTTTCAATAAGCCCAGGAACGCCCCCGGGGAACCGGTCGTGTCGGTTCTGGCGCGATGAAAGATTCCGTCCGAGAATCGGCTCTCCTTCTTCCGGCCGCTGGGCACGATAAATGTTTCACACTGCCCCGTGCCGCCCCGGTCAATGGGACAGAATCCCAAAAAGAAAATCGTTCCAAGGGCGTGCGGCAACCGGGATTCCGCCGGAATAAGGTTACAAACACCGCCGCCGCTACCGGCATCGGGAACAGCGGCAATAGTTCGACCGGTTTGGTATCGCTAATGCAGTCCCCTGTCCAGTTAGAAGGAAATTGCATTGGGTCGTGCCGCAGCTATATAGGGCAGCCGGGGATGTGAGCCCATCCCGGCTATCAATTATCTCAAATAGCGCGAGTTAAACCAACCCATTCTCTAACCTCCGTTAGTACTCACCCAACCCACCTGTCTCTGTTCCCCTATTTCTCGTTTCCAAACCTCTCTCTTACCGCTCTTCCCGCTATCAGTCGTTTCTCTTTCTCGGGCTCCTGCTCTCTCCCTGCTCGTCGTGGCTCCCAGTCAGGTTCCTCCTCTGACTGAATTCGACGACGGTCTCTTCCTACTCTCTCCCGCCTCTGTCGACAGACGCTCACCCGAACAGTCGCCCCTTCTTCGTTGTCTGCAGGCCAGCCTCATTCCCCGGCACGAGCTTCCTCCTGACTTCTGATTGCTTCTGTCCCCGGCCAGCTGCTCCGTGACCAAATCGATTCGCTGTTTCGTTGAATTTTCCAGACCACCCTTGCTGCTGCTAGACGACGGCCAAGTCGTCGTCGTCGTCTTCGGGGGGCTAGTACCGGGTAACGAGCATGCCAACGAGGAACGACTGCGCGACTCCAAACGGGACGACCGAGATAACTCTTGCTCTTTGTTCGCAATCTCTTGTTCCCGCTGCTCTGTTCTTTGAATTATCTCTCTTTCTACTCGCGGTTTTGAGCGGCTGCTTTTTGCTCCTTTTCAAACCGTTTGACGTTTGCGCGCCTGTCGTTCAGGACTCACAATTCTTGGGACACTTGGAACGACGGGGATGTTTAACGATCGCGCTGAACGACTTGTCTTGGATTCTTGGACCAACCGATTCTCTTTTCACCCGGTGCTTGAGTTGCTTAGTGCATTTTGTATCAGCCGGGTTTGCTTTATAAGTTGAAGTTACGTATATACGTGCTGTAGATAGAATGGTAGGTAGCTCGGTTTGACGTAGTCTAACCTTTTGCTTCCATTCTGCGGCAAGGGTTGCTGGAGGTACTGAAACTGGCATATGGAAGATACCGAGGTTTTCAACTAATCGAGAGGACAATGAAGAAATACTGTACCCTAATATTTAATAACGAAATATCATCCTAAAGAAAAGAAAATTCGGAAGTTGGTTTAAAAGTCGGACCTTCTGCAACGTTCGTGACGGACTTTCTAAAGGAACGATATTATACTAACAAAATAGTGGCACTGGTATTGGAAATGTTATTCCTGCATCTTCGAATTACGAGTAAAATATTTCACGCGCGTACCGGGGATTCCATTCGAATAAAATCTTCGATATTGTGAACACGAAGAATATCACTATATACCGTCTCATCCTGTCGATCTCGAAGGACATTTACTCCAAAATAAAATTCTCCCGATACCCGGCCGCAACGGATCACGCATCCAAACAGATTCGATGCGACCACTAATTCCCTCAGGGGTCTAAATCGACACGAACCGCCCACATTCAACGTTCGATTAAGGAACTATCGCGCGTAAGTAAATCGCCTCTGAACTCTCGCTACCTCTCGCGAAAACCGCCAACCGCAGGATTTCTTTCGCAACGTCGCCATTTCCACCGTTTCCGACGATCCCACAGCGATCGCTCCAATCTCTTCGAATCAGATCCAAAAACCGATCCCAGCGAACTTACGCCGAATCCAAGTTACACGAATCATCCGCGACGTCGCGCGACCCGTACGACCGCACCAGTCTCCACCGTCGTACCTCCGTAACGACCCTGTCCACGCGTGAACCAGGAGACCTCGTTCCAGGCGAGGAGGCGAACGAGCCAGCTAAGCGCGTAACGAGCAAACAATAAAATGCAAAGTCCTTTCGGGATCATTTATTAAACGGATTCGTTTGGCGGGCCGAGGTTGGGCGACAGAGGGGGGCCAGCGACAAGAGAGAAGAGAGCCGGCAAGTCGGTTACACGAGAACGACATATTGGATTTACATGTACCAGAGTACGGTAGGACCGGCTCGAATTAATGGCGGGGGCTATTACGACGCCGAATGAATATGCATAAAACTGCACAAAGTGAATTGGCGGTGGCGTTATAGCAAAGGGTGGATAGAGAGAGAGAGAGAGAGAGAGAGAGAGAGAGAGAGAGGGGGGGGGGACGGGAGAGAACGGGAACAGCGGGTGGTTTTTAGAGGGGTGAAACGCAGGGGTGCATGGGCAAGGTGGGTCGGTGGTAGGCGTGGTTACACGTGACGTCACCGGCTCGTTGTTCTATTTTACCGAGGACAGTCGTGGCTGGGATGGGCGAGCGCGGGAGTTGTTGTGTTTTGTGTCCCCGCCATGCTTCATAAATCAACGAAACAAACAGAAACGCCGGCATGCATCGTGGCCAACCCTGGGCCAAACTCGATTCTGATGGCGAATGTATAATTTAATTCCGTCGTGGCCCGCGCGACCGCCGTTGGTTTCGCGAACATTCGCCCCTCTGACAAAAGAGTTTTTCGGGCCCGGCGAAATTCCGTCGATTCCCAACGTTTTGTACGGAATTGTCGAACGTTGCCACACTGTTATTTCCACTTCCTTTGGACGGCGGACTCTCTTTGTTCGGTGTAATGAAATCGGGGTTTGCTCGTGGGACGGAGGGATTGGGGGTGGGGGGGGGGGGTTAACAATTATCTTCTGCCATTGATCTCATTGATCTAATCGATCTCGCGTCAACGGGCCGTCGGGAACGTTCAATTGAGTCGATTCGAAGGTGGGCAGATGTTGGCGCAATTAAGGGAGTCACCGGCTTGTAATTGGGACAAGATTTAATGATTCGAACGGAGGGATTTTAGGATGCGTGGCTTGGAGATGATGAAGTTTTTTTTATTTGTAATAGAATGGCCTGTATCGATTTTAAGACCAGCGGGGTATCATTGAGGGGGTCTACAATGATGCTTATTGATCGCACGAAACCTCGAAACGCGATTTCAGTTGAATTTGTATTGAAGATAAATCGAATGCCGCCCAACGAAAAGAGTGGAGTCGTTAATTATTCGCGGGGTAGTTGGTACGTCGGGAAATAATGGGAAACAGACAAAAATGATCGAAGAACTGTGTTCTTGCTGAACAATTTTTCTTGAAAAATATTATTCTTCTAGAAAAAAGGCTGAATGCAAACAGCCTTTCCGTTGTGCATACAGTTGATTTATTGCAAGACCTTTCTGGGATCTCAAAACAGAGTAAAGGACTTGCGTTTAATTAATTGTTCTTTATAACATAACACTAGCACAATAATTAATTTTAATTATAAAAGTAATCAAAACTCCTCTGAGTTGAGTAACCATTTTTTAGATCCGACACATGTTGTAATATTAATTACTGTAAAGGTGTAATATTTGATTTCCATTCGATTACAAGAAACTGTCGCCGATTTTTATGAACAAAGCACGCCAGAAATTAATTTCCATGAAAATGGCAGTGTCCCATGTTTTTAATTTATTTTATCCGATAGCTCATAAAGCGAAGAAAATAAGTGCGGGGAGACAGTAGAACGATGTAAAATGTGCGTCAATTTTCCTCGACGCTTTAATTCGCAAGTAGAATTGGTTCTCGTAATTTGCCGCCAAGGCCCCGAAATTGTGATTTGCAAACATCGATGCACATTCCAGCCCTGCTATCGGGTTAAATTGGATTCTGGTGGAAACCTCTTTCTCGATGGTGCGTAATCTAATTCCACGCGATTCAAGAGCCAAGGAATTTCAACCGCGGGCGAGACTTAATTTTGAAATTTTGGACGTTTCGATGACCAACCAAATGCCCATTTACTGCACACAGGCAAACGCAAGCATTGCACAGATGTGTTCCAAATGATAACAGGATGCTGTAGCGGATAACGCTACCAGTGAGATATTAAGTTTACGATTGTCGTTGCAATTCTGGTTTCGCTATATGAGATTTAACGAATAGATATGTGTACAATAAAATGTTTAAAACATTAACTAACTTGCATGCATTATCAATTACTTCAAAATGTATTCGTATTATTTAGAACTCGATAACATTAAAAATGTCTTCCAATGATTTCTGGAAACGCGTAGGAGTTCGAGCTTAACTTGCAAGAGTTGGATCGTGTGTGTCTGATCAATGGCGGGCCGAACTACTGCGTCTACTGGTCTCATTATTTTCTGTTCTATTAGGTCACTGTTTTTTGTTCTTAAATTTCTACTGTTTTTGGTGTATTACAGTATGAAACGTAATATTATAATAAAAATAAATTAAAACACTTAACAATTTATAGCTTCTTTCAATAGCAACACGTATACTGCACGCACTCAGAATACTGAACTGGATTAATTATAATTCGTCATAATACTTGCTCCTACAGTTTATTATACATTAACTTAAAAATAATATTGTTTCATTTTTATTATGGGATCTAAAAATTGGTATACCATTGAATAATAGTGAGAGAGAACTACTGCGTTACTTTGTTTCTCTCGTTAGGTTAGGTAAAACAGATTTCTAAACATGCAAATACGGAAAAAAGGGATATAAATTTAAGAGTAACTTATACTTGAACATCTAATTCTTTTAAACTTAAATAGCGGTAATATATTTCATTACTGCTTGCGATTAATTAGCTGACATACATACATTCATACACCTATATTTACGTAAGCAAAATATAGGGTTTAATAAGTCAACGAAACGTAGAACTCGATTTAATTATCAATTTATTTTGCTGTCCTAACTGAATTAAAAAGACCTCATAAGTAATTCATCTTTCGCTTATTGCGTGCAACTTGATAATTTATGCAGCAATAATTCAAATTAACCCAGATTCATAGAAAAATCTCTGATTTATAGCTAAACTGGCTACAAGGCCCTTCAACATTTATTGTTATAAAATAATCTGATTCGATATACTGTATACAAATTTTCGCACACCATATCCGATCTGCAAATCTTTATTTTAACTTGCCATCAACTATCCATTGAAAGGCTGAGTTGCAAACACGATCAATTGTGAGTATCAAACATCATTGCGAGCTATGTAAATATTTAACCCTTCCGGGACTTCCCGTTATCGATCTCGCAACGAAAAGTGTGTACTCGGAACTGTTTGCAACTCAGATGTCAAATAACTACTTCTTTCCTAGACAATCTGGAAACTCTACAGTTGCTGCCTTCTATTCTTGCCAATCGACATTCCCTTTGAGCTGATTTTCTTGAAATTCTAAGTTTTTATTAGAGTTTGACGGAAACCGTAGATGTCAATCTCGTAACTTTGTTGGACCTTTTCATTTTTGTTGTTTTTATATTTGAAGGTGAATATTTCAAACTGTCAATCCGTGTTTTTTCTTTTTTCTAAAATATCAGTCTCTGTGGGATCAGCAAGAATTTCAGGTTATATTAATTTGTTTTTAGACAATGATGTTCGGTGTTACGTGATGAACTGAAGAGTTCATAAAAGAATCGATATATCTGCATTAAACACCCAAATTTTGTAAAAAAATCTAAATTTCTAATTGATTAAAAATAGGTAACTCTCTAAACTTTAGTAGTTTAGAATTTTATTGTAGTATTATACTATTTTTGTTCTATTGGACTAACAAGTCAATTATATTTTTACCTCTAATGAACTGCAAAAACAAATGCAATAAATAACATTTAATTATTTAATTTTCGATTTCAAATTTATTATTGCTGCATTTTTCGATTCAAACATTTACCCATATCCGATCATTTCCCCACCAGTAGTATACATATTGTTGGACATTTGCTATCGATAGTAAATACATCATACCAGAGCAAAATTTTCTCAACGTTCTTAGAAATGTCTTACTAACGGGGATGGTCAGAGAACTAGATGGGTCTGTACTTGGCGAATCAAAATGGCCTGGGTTGTAAAATGAGACGATGCGCATTCGTACGTATAAGTGGAGACCAGTTCTTCTGAGCGTTTACGTTCAGTTCTAGAGAGCATTTCATAGAGAGAGGACATTCCGTCAGAGCTATTTTAAATACACGGATTGAGATAAATATAATAGTTATTTTTATTTAACACACCATATCCGATACATATACTGCAATTCTAGTAGCGACACATTAATCCTTAACGCGTAAACTTATTTTTCTACCTGACAAATTTTTCTAGTGCAGCTGCTCAAATTCACTTCGGAGAGCTGGAATCGCTCGGAGCATATAGGAAATTTTTCAACGTGCTTTCAACGGGCCAAGGAATTAAATGTATTCGTTTCTTTCCTTCAGCAAAGCAGTGCAAAAGATAGCAGCGTTCATCCTCCTTGAAATTACGACTTCGAACGAATGGGGGATCGTTCTCTAGCTCGCCTCATCAATATCCTACAACGATTATACACGGCCGCTGCTTCAATTAAATTTTCATGATACGATTGACATTATTCTCAGACAGGGCCGTTAAAAGCAGTAGGAACAGCACAGTATCGAGGCTTTTTGCTACCAAATAAAATCGAATCAGACGTCAGACACAAGTAACGCTAAGGTCAAAGAGCGAGAAACGCTGAAAGCAACTGGCTAAGTGACGATAGAAATAGAGTGTCCGTCGCATTTCGTTTTACCTTTGTGCACGGTGCGTGTCTGCACGTGAGATGAATACGAGCTCGTAATTTATTCAGAGATTGTAGGGGAGCGGCATTTTCATTTTCAAAAACAGACGTTCCCGTTTGTACGCGAGTACGCAATAAGAAACATTTTTGATAAACTTTTATGCAATTCTTTCAGAAGAGACTGACCTTTTTATGCAGACCGTCCGAATCGTGGACATTATTGGAAACGAACGGTTCCCAATTCTTGTTCAAAAGAAAAAGTGGAAATTGTAGAATAAAGCTTTTGCATGGAAAGATTGAAAATGCACTGGGAATAAAATGCCTGTTGCAGATGACGTTTATGAATAAAGGGACTTTTATTATTGTAGACTGCTATTGTGGGTTGTACTTGCATTTGCAAATCTGGGCAATTTCGTGCTTTATTATTATTGTCAGCAATGCTCCTCCTTCTGCTCTTTTCCTTTGCATTCTGCAATTCAAAACGATTACCGGGACATCCTGTATTTTTATGACGAGGTTATTTAATTTTGGGAAAACGTCTGGACTGGAAGATAACAATTTCAAGATATCTGCAGTACAATTTTTAATGTTTTATATCAATGAAATTTCTTGACTATAAAGTCATATTATTTTTTTATACATAAACAATACCGCGTTGGATTAAAAACTATTGTTTTATTATGTTCAGATTCAGGGATTACGGTAAATTACTGAAAATCATAATTCGTAATGGGAGGCGACTCCTTAAAAAAGAGTATTTAATATGATATTACAAAATATGCGAATTTATTAAAAGCTTCAATTGATCCATTAAACGCATTACAAATTCATCAAGAACGTACACGTATCTACGCGTAATGAAAATCGATGGAATAATTAACTGCTCGTAAAAGAATATTCCTCGCTAAAATAATTCGACCTGGTCAAATAATTGTTATTTCATAAATATCGTGCTGCAATATCTTTCGCTGACTAGGTTCCAACTTTCTGTAGAAAGATTTTCATTTTACATCACCGGAACATTGTGGAGCTGATGAGAAAAAAAGAAGTAAATAGAAAGTTACTTAAATCTCCCCGTCCTGCCTTTATTCTGTTCTCTATTTACCGAGTATCGTTCGAGATTACAATCATATTACGAGTAACATTTCTGGCGAATTGAAAAGTTCCTTTACACCTTCCTTATCAGCGAACATTCAACGGTGCATTGAGATTTTTCGAAGAAAACCAGCACAGCCCACTTCCACTCAACTTCCGTCTGATGTTATACTTTCTATCGCGAAACCAGATGTAAAAGTCACTTTACCGTCGATGGGAATGGGGTGGGCTTTCTTTGACTTCTGAGTTGCTGAATAACTTGAATTTTCAAACCACGAAACAAGAGAAGAAAGAGCCGGTGATTGCATTAATTGCAACGACACGAAATATGTACAGATGTTTAAAACCTGTACAAATGAAACGGAATTCTGCGCCATATTATTTGGAGAAGTAATCAGAATATGAAGAACTCTGAATTAGAAGAAAGACATTGGGAAAATCTAGTAACGACGATGCGTTCTAATTATAGTATGTTAAGAAATTATTAAGCGCTGTGCTGGTTTTGTATTACAACAGTAGACATTAAATTTTTATTGGCTAATGACATGGATAAAAATAAATTACTTTCTATTATTGATGAACCATCCAAAGACTGTATTTATATGCATAATTATATTAATTTTGATTTGTAACAATCTGTCTATACAGTGTGTCTCGTTTAGTACGATATTAAAGTCGAAGTATACGTTAATGAATAGGTTCTGCGAATTTTCGTTCAAAATAGCTGCAGAATTCGTGCTAAGAATGTATCTAATTAACTTTGTGCAAGGAAATAGGAAATTCGCTACCACGTATGAAATATGGAGAAACCGTTCATCATCTATACGCTTAATTATTTTTCATTTTAAGGTTGTTGCCGTTTCAAATTCAACAATTAGGTACAATTTTTACGGCCAATCATAACATATATTTTAATTTTGATGCAAAAATTGTGGGCTGCGTGGCGACTGACATTGCATACGTAAATAATAAACAATTACTTTCTTCAACTGAATATTGCTTAAATTAATATTTCATTTTAAATGTAACATGCACCTGGTGCAATACTATAAATACAAAAACAAATTCTGTATATCACCACACGCGTACACTTCAGTAGCGTGTTCAGTAGTATGTTCTTTTCTAACGTGATCACTGAAGGGGTCACAAGTGCCAGCTCAATTACGAAATTGTACCTGTTCGATCGAGATTTCCGAGATAGCTATCGCGACGTAATGAGGCAGAGACGTAAAATGCTCGTTGTTAAATAGGTATGGAGAGTGTCTACGGCAACGCGTAATAGGGCGCAATTGTAACGGCAACGGTTTGTGGGTGAACGATCTAATGATCTCTCACAGCCACGATAAGGATTATTGTTTCCTTTGAAAGGAGAATTTGTACTGTTCAGCTTCTGCGTTACGTGAAATTTCTCGGTCATCTGTACCACGCTGGACACACGCAATACTGTATCAGTTTTTCCAATAAACTTTTTTCGTGCTATTTTTTAGTGACAGATATAAATTTTTCAACAATTACGGCGTAGTCTCTTTTTACGGTCCAGTATAAATGATGGATACACGCTGCACCTCGACGTCGAAGCTTTTAACGATTAACGTTGGATCGTTTCGTTGATCGACGTAAAAAATATTTTCATACACAGCAATTAGCGTTAGCGGAACAACAGTACTTCCTTTGTGCTCCTTTCAGCTGGCACCGAAAAAAAAACGGCGATGCATGTTTTAAGCGAAAATTTTTTTCTACGAGGCTACTACATTTCAAAGAGGAACGGGCGGGCGAAATCCAATTTTCGAAAAATTTAATTTCCACCGAATGCACGCAGCTACGTAGGAACGTCCCGGCGGTAAATTGGAAATTTATTCTTCACGATATCTTTTCCGAAGAGTGTTGAATTAAACATCCTATTCGCTGCCAAAAAACCAAGCATACCGGTTTACATTTAATCCTGTTATGCTTTGTTACGAATGGCATGCACATATGAATGGATAGTGTACCAAAGAGACAGAGACAGATCTATTATTTTATGAAATGCTTTCAACGTTCGCAAAAATGTTGCCAAAAAATGGAATTTATGATTATGATACCACTGTATGGATTATGGATTCTTTTGATTAAAATGCCGTATACGATTTTAATGAGAATTATAGATTAGATTTACTTTTGAGGCATTGCGAATAGAACAGTATCATTATGCGGTAACAAGTTCAATAATAATTTTTGGGGACTTTAATAAGATATGAATTTTTATTACATTAAGCAAGAAAGTTGAAGGATATTGATATTCAAGAATAAAATATAACTTATAGGTGTAGTGCGAACGAAATCCTAAGGTTAGTTTAATTTACGTGATCCTAAGCAAAGGTTTTCGTAGAGAAATTTCAAATAATATTTTTCGCCGCCATAAGAAAAACATCTCGTGTAAACTTACAATCTACGAGACTATATACTATATGCGGCCACTACGTATGATGAAATTTTTAAAAAGGGTATACAAATATTTTGGTCTGAAGCTTTATTAAAAAAAATACGACCTAAAAATATATAGGTATTCACAATTTTGTGGTCTGTGTATTGTAAAACTTTTTTTTAACACCTTGAACTGATTCGGTAAAATCTGTATCCAAACTTATTTACTTATTGGTTTAGAAAAATTTCACCATAAACTTCGCAATCCAATATTAAAATCAAGAACAAACTATTCGACCTCCAAAAAATTGCCCAAAAAACTAATGATCAAAGTAACTTACGGCACAACAAAGGAAAATTGTCGTTTGGAGAAGATTGACAGATTCGCGCAAATAACGTAGAAAATTGTAGGAAAATCTCAACCATGTTATTCGTTACGTACATAACTGAAATAAATTGTTGTCCTAATTCACGATAACGATAAAATCAAGCCAGTCCAGCGCAAGTTCATGTACATCTAAAACAGTTCCGCCCAAGCAGCTTTACGTAATTAGGCTTTCAACATTTTACTGACGATATATTTGTGGGGTTGAAAATACTGCGTGACTGTTTAGAATAATTCCGAGGTGTGAAAGATATGTATTTGGAGCTTAGTACTAGAGAAGCTCGTGTGAACGTAGGGTCCAGCAGCCTAAGGATTCAGGGGGACGCGATCGACTGTCGCCAAGGAATGTCTGCGGTGTGATTCTTAAATAACTGAGAGCAAATGAGGAACAGAATGAGAGAGAAACTAAGAGTGAAAGAATATACAGAGTGCATGTATATTCTTGTGGTGATGCGTGCACGAGGCAGAGTTTAGGGAGACTTAGAGGAGAGCTGATTGAGAACAGAGCAGAATAGTTTGAACAGTTTAAGAGAGTCATACCGTGAGCAAAGAGCATTGAATTGAGAGTATTGTGAGTATCGTATGAGAGTCGTTGTTCGTTAAGAATTGTCGTGTGTCGACGTTTTTATATTAATAAAGTTAGTGTGTAATTGAAGAAGACTTATTACCCTACCTGCCCTCTATTCCCATTTTACGTCAGGTTTACAGAAAAAAACTTCTACGTATGCCAGTTAGAAATACACTACTCTCCAAACAGTGCAACAAGGAAGTAGTGTTTACAATAATAACGCGCTGGCCATTATGTGCCACCTTGCTGCGCAACTAGAATAATAATTTCTTCTGAAAATACTTGCTCTTATAAAAAGGGGGGGAGAGTGTCTGCCGCGTACAAAGACATCAAAATCATTTATTTCAGTTGAACGGAGAGCGTAACAATGCAGGTGAATGAAATACTTCATCTTGAAGAGGCGTCATGCGTCACTTTCTCTGTAGCTGCCTGTCGGATAGAGAGTGTCATCTGACTTGATGGCCCCTAATGTATCTTTCATTCGCACGGAAAATGAGAAACATGTACATTACTGATTACTGCGGCACAGAAGGAAGCTGCGCGTCTTTTGGCCGGCGTGCTTGATGCAAAGACCTCTGGCTGATGAATTGTGAAAGAAACACGAGGATCAGTCCTTTATATCTTTCGTCTATGGCGCACCATCCATATGGGTCAAAATTTTAGGACTCATTTTTAATGGAAGCCTGACGATATTTTCTGCGGCCTGATCCTTCCGCTGGGTACACTCAGAAATTGTTCGCTACGATGCACACGTTCTCGATACCAATTTGCCACTACTGCAATTATTTATATAAATTACGCGTTACGCAATTCAATAGAGCGTCTAGGTGATATTAATAAAAACTGCACCGTTTTGTGTATCAGGATAGTTTTTGATCCGAGGGCACAGAGTGGGAGGATTAATTGCGCCACAGTGTATTCATATTTCGATGTCCGCAGTGGTAAAGAATTAATCGTATGCCCTGAATTATGTGAAATGATATCCTGTGTCTAAATTCGGTTGCAAAGGCTGTTTTAATATTTGATAATATTTTTCTATCCCCCGAAGTGTGGTGGTTTCAAGATACTTTTACGACTACATTGTTTTCGAATTTATAATAACACTTGAAAATGAGCAATTATTGGCAGTGTAAATGAAAAAGAAATAATTATGGAGCACTTAAAATATTTAGAGTAGGTTTTTAGGAAAATGAATTTGTTTATTTATATCGTGGATAGATGCATATTACCTACAATCCATCCAACAAATCTCTCTGTAGGGCTGCCTAAAATTATCATTAATAACAATCTACCCCATGACGTACAAATAACATTCGATCCACTCTTTATTTAAACCTACATGCAAAAACGAAGAAATCGTGTACCCCTAATAAACGTACAACATAATAACCCCCGAAGTGCAAATAATCTTACGCAGACCGATCTCCCAAATTCTTTCTAATCCTTTCCCTCTCGCCACCCATCAATATATGCATTCGAATCGAACATCAAACAAAACAGTCTAGTATCATCAACGCTTTTAACCATACAATCATTCCACTCCAAACAAATATCACCCCCAAGCGCACCAAGACAAAAAAATTGCAGCCCGACCACACCCAAACGTAATATCCCATTTGCACGCGCAGAACCATAACTGCAATTCGTTGCTTCGTTAAAACAACGAATTGCATCGGTCGCAGCGTGACATAGGTGGGTCGCACGCCTCGACGGTCACGATCACCGTCAAAAGAAGCCATAGCCGTTCATCTGATCAAAATTTCCGGCCGAGTGCCAATTACACCGATAATAACAGTCGCAGATTATTGGCATGCGGCAGCGTTCCCGCATTCGGATACCGTCGACCAAGCGTGTATCTACAGACGATCTCGAGCAGAATCCATACGCAGCCTCCGCTCCGCTTCGAATCAATATAATACCGTATACACGAGTGGACGGGCACGTGCACGGACAACCGTGAAGGCGCAACACATCGAATGGGATTGAATTTGGATCGAACGCTGGCCAGGCGCGTACAAGCATATTGCACCTGTACACGAGGCATGCATACAAGTGAATATACCGGGGGCCGTTTCGAGGGCCCATTAGAAAGTTGAATATGAAACGCCGATGGAAACGGAGTCCGAGGGCCGGTTCTTAACCCATTAACGCTCGCGGCGTTGCGTTTTGTGTGGAGAACGCTTCAGCGTATTGAACGATCGCGGAAAAAGCATCGGCGTTCGTTAAATGCTCCGCAGTCAACGTGCGTTCGTTCGTTCGTTCCTTCTTGTGAATCTGCGATTGATCGCGGCTCGACTTTCGAACACGCCCGCTTTTATTCTGCACGACGCGCAGAATAATTTGGATAATGTTTCGTGCTGTTGTTGCGCAACGGTGTGGGAGTTTTTTAGTTCACTGAGATTCCAGGTGTAACGCGACGGGGCATGTTTGGAGTTACGATTTTTTGAATTTATGCGCGTACGTTGATTTAATATGGTACATTGCGTTCTGAACACTTTCTCTTAACGGGATATTGCGTTTCTTATGGTTCGAATTTTTATTCATTTCAAGCCTATTCTGGCTTTCCGGTTTAGATAGAGTTTTCAGATGCCGTTGTAGAGTTTATTGTTTGCGTAGCTTTTAGTCCAGCAAGTTTGTCGTTGGAAAACCTGCGTAGAATAAAAGTACGTCTTGACTATGAGAAGCAAACGATTGGACAAAAACTAGGAAAGAATTCAGGAACGCTTTTTCTTCGCGCGTTTGATCCTTTTAGGAGACAGGAGAAAAGAGAGAAAATAGAGAAAATAATATATAAGACGCCCTAGCAACGAATTACTATCTTCTTAGTTACTTATTTTTCGCAATTTTACCGATACATAATTCAAATGAAAGAAACCTACTAAATACAATATATTCGTATTTGCACTCTTAAAATAACGTAACAGGAATTCTTTAAATTTTGATATTTCTTTTGAAACTTATCTCCTTACTGGAATTACATCGAATAGCATCATTCCAGTGAATGGATCATCTATATTTTCGTTTTTTGCTTCCGCTCGTTTCATTTTCTCATTCCTATATCGGCTTCTTTCACATCTTCCTTAGACTCGTTTTCTCAATCATGAACTAGTTCCTTGGAAGCGTTTCAGAAACTTTCCAATGAACGGACCTCTGACTTATTTTGGCGTTCTTTCATCGCAGAAACGAAAATATCCACGTCGATTCACTTCTTAAATCCGTCGTTCAATCAACCATCCATAAGTATAACTTGCCAGAAAAATTGTAAACGACTAAGGGGATTTAACAAGCATAAATAAATATTGCTTATTAAGCGCGAGGTAACAGAGAAATCAATAATTCAGAAAACTTAGTAGGTACTGTTTCATAATAAAAATTGAAAATGATTAGGAGGATTTAATATCTCAAATATGAACATTGCTTACCGTTAATAAAGCAAGAATTTTTGCCAACAAAAGTTTACTCGTAAGAGAGGACTAATCTAGGTCTATAATAATTGAGAATAAAACTTAAAACGTGTTATAATATCCACATCTTAGAAGAGGCGCGAAATAATACTTGTTCTTTCAGATGTTGCAGGAGAAACAGTTTTCTTTAATCCTATGTACAAAAACCATTAATTTCTCAAATGGTTTATCGCAGTACACTAGCGAAAGGGGAAGAGAATAGACGAATACGAAAGGACTTGAAATTACAAACGAGCTTTTTCCTGTATATCGTTTGTAAGTATCAAGTTTTCTTGGCAGATGCTGAAACGTAATTAATTCTCCGTTACTTAACAAACACGTTTACGTTTCGTTCGCGTTGTTCGATTTTACTATGGTATAAACACAGTATTCCTTCGTTTGACTTCCTGTTCCCTCTTTCCTTTCAATTGCCCTCTCGTGCTTTCCATCCATTCGTTCCTTTTCCGGTGAACTAGTTTCCGTCGTAACGGTACGCCAGGCTCTTACTAAATAGAGTTTAAAACTGACCCTTTCTATTTTATTCGATGCAGGCCAAGTATTTATCTAATCCCATTTGCTTAATGATTCGAAGGTAGAAAGGTAGTGATGATTAAAGGAGTATCGATACTAAAGATCGTTGCTGCGTTTCCAGCAAAATACCTTTGAAAGCGTTACTTTTGAATGTACAGTTGGCCAGAAAAGTATTCATACAGTGCATTAGTTTCACTTGCAACCTCATTATCATTGGTGCTAAGACAATTATTCCTAAAACAATATACATACATGGATATGAAGCAAGTAAATTACATTTTGATAGATGTGCGCTGTTACTAATGCACTGTATGAATACATTTTTGACCCACTGCATATATTGATTGATGCTGATATCACATTATCAGGTTGTTTCAACGAAATGTGAAACTATTCGACTATTCAACGATACCTGTTGGTGTAGTTGGTTTAAAATTTATAGGTTGTGCTTTAAAACTATTTTAAGGCTCAAGTACTTTTGCGATCACGGTTCAAGCGTAATTACTTTCTACATAGTAATTACGCAAACCTGTGAGTACAGAGAATACAAGAAATTAAAAAATCGTATAAATATCCCTTATAAATGACACGATCACAACTATCACCATATCTATTACTACTTGTATTTTCGCGAACGATGTAAACATTACCAGTTATTCAGCGTAATGCATAAAAGAAGATTTAGATGACTATTGCACAACGCAACGCGCAATAAATTCAAAGCAAATACAAATAACCTGATTCATAAGAAACTGTACAGCAAAGCTTCACTATTCCGACCCATTTCCCACATAAAGCGCCAGCTTTAACTGTTGAAACAACTTTAACAACCATTCCAAGAACACTGCAGTTAATTTCCCGGATGAACGGTGGAAAGTAACAATCCATCCCCCCAGTGACCTCGCGATTCACCGTAAAGGGGCATCAAGAGCTACGCGCAGCTACGAAAAATTCCTTTCAGTCTCACCGTGGCGAATAAAACTATTACATGAGCTCATTAATACAGAAACCGCGAACTCTCAGCCGTGGCAATTCAATTTCACTTCTTCTCTCACCAGCAACAAGCGACAACCTCAAATCCGGTTACACTATGATACGCCAAACAAAAATATAAAAAAAAAACACTTAAAAATCATTCGAGCTCGACGCAGTTTCCGACGTGCCCTCGATTTCTGATTGGCTCATCGAGGTAGAGAGGGAAAGTGGCAGAAAGGGGTAGCTCTATTTGTACGGGAGGGATGCCATAAAAAAAAAACGCACGCAGCAGCCTCAGGAGGCTGAAGGCGGCTTAAGTTTCAGAGATTGAATCGAAAAATCGAAACCGCCAACGAGAGATGCCCCACAGGAAAAGGGACAGAACGATCCGTGACAGACGCACGGAAGGCGAAGATAGACAGCGATAGAGACGAGGGCGGTCGCAAAGAGAGCAAGATAGAGACCCGCGATACTTCTCGAAAGCTGGCCGTATCGATCGGCGAATAAAGCCGTGGCAGACCTATTTCCTCTGCCGGGTGCCTGTTTGCTGGCTGCCTACACAGTGTTTTGTGATGAGGATTTTGGCCTGTGGCCAAGCTCATTTCAAATGGACGTATTACATCATGAGTTTAGCGAATCAATGTTTTGTTGGTACATAACATCCCTTTCGTCCTGATGCACGGGACCGGGCCCGTGTGTCCTGGTCGACGTGCACAACCCCTTGAATACGTGTATACATTTCGCCGTAGACCATTGGACGTACCTATCTGACTATTTGCTTAGGATGCTGTCTTCGAAAATATTAGATCGTACCGTAAGTGATGCGCTGTTCCTGACTGCTGAGTTTAGAACAATGGAACTCGTCGTGATCATAATCATCGCTTAGCGTGTAGGTATTACTGTAAATGAGGACCTTCGCGAAACGTCGTATTAAAAGTTCACAAGTGTAGATCGGAATGTTGCAGTTATTAGGAACGTTTGGAATAAAATCGACGTAAGAATATATTCGGCACGATACGTTATGTAAGTTTAATATTGGAATCGCAAAGACCATTAAAACACCGGCTCTCAAATTTGTTGCTTCAAATTGTTAACATTGTATGGATATTATTGCCGGAATTTATGGTGACGTTTGATAAGGCAGAACAACCACTTTCATTTTCATAATCTGTCCGACGTATACCGAAACGTAGGATGGATGTCAAGATTCGTTAGCAAGCCCAGTGTTAATAAAGGAAATAACGTAACTGCGGCTCTGAAGACATACTTCGGACGTATGAAGAAATTATTAGTGTAAGCCAGTGTTAAAGGTAGGTCAAGATATTTCAAGTTAGGAACGACAGTTTCAAAGATAAACCCCGTGTCGAGAGGTCTAATACTGTTGAACCAGACTCAAATAGAATTGTCGACAAATTGGCCCAGCAGTTGAATTTGATCCATTGTTAATAACAAACAGATATTTGTGTATTTTCATTTGACATACATATAATATATTAACCGAAACATATATTGAAAGATAATATATCATACGTTCTTCTTATCGAAACTCTTTCCGAATGTCAATCACATGTAAACGGGTGCAACAAACAGTGCCATCATTTTTTTAAATACAGGGGGGAAATTGTAAAGCGTTACATACGAATATCTTCGAAAATATTGATTATACGCAAAAATGTTTCGGACGAAAATTGTTCAGTACCGAGGGGGACATCGTGTGGTGGAACTTTTATTTTTCCTGGTGGACACTCCAAAGTCAACTTTCTTTTCATAAACGGAATGATATGTTTTTTCGTCAAGGTGAAACTTGCAGGAAAATGCAGAAAAGGTGTGACAGTTTTATTTGTACGAAGCTTTCGTTTCAACCACATCTTTGTAATGAATGTGAGCATCTCTCTTCCATTGCACGTCAAGACGGGTAAAAACGGCTTCCATTCAAAGACACATTAACGAAAATTTAAATCAAGAAATATATACCTGGAACACTTCAACCCTTACGAAATATCTAATCGCTAAATAATACTGTAAACTTAATTAAATGCGCGCACACGCAAATCCGAATACACGACTACGTTAAATTCGAAATTATATACGAGGAGAATTCAACGAAGAAATCAAACACCGGATTTCCCAAATCCCTATTGCAATCATACTTGGAGGGAAAAGCAAACGTCAAAATTTCTCGACGCAGATTTTACAAGAAACCCTTCCCTCCCATCGTTCAGCCACCCGAGCGTTTCACGATGCAACCTCGGTGCTTATTCTCTTTCCATTCGATAGCTTAAACCATTGATCGGCTTTTTCTGTTCCGTTGTGCAGGTAGAATCGTGCATGTTCGTGGGACCGATCGCTCGACGGCAATATATCACCGTTTATGGGATTTATGAGACCTGTACTATCGTACTGAATTACGAAAAGCGATTTACGTACGATCGTTCTGCATGTCGAAATATTTTCACTGGAGTTCCTTCGTCGCTACGTGATCCGCTATCGAATAAACGATAGAGTAGGGGCGGTGGGGGGGTCGGAGGGAGAAAATAAAGAACAAAACCGACGGACAGGAAAGAAACGGGAAACTATGTCACCGTGTTATTTCCGGTGGATGTACAAACAGGTTTATCCTGTGCCGTTGATTAAAACCGGGGATGTTATATACACGGGGAAAAGTAAATACGGTTCGTTTGATACGCTACGCGGTACTTTAACAAATTTCCTGTCGTTCCTACCATTTGTACCCGTTCGTCGTTAACTGGTTTCAACGTACTCCCGTAACAGAGTTCCGGTTCGATTGTGTAATAAAGGTAAGAAGGCTCTTAAAATGCTCAGCTTTCATTGATTTCGACGTGCTTGTTGTCCATTGTGAATGAGTATTCACGAGCGAAGGTCGGCGATAAAACTCGAGAAATAAAACGCGACAGTTAGGTCGCAAAGGGTGCTGTTCATTTTCGACGATCGAGGCGAACGATTAAACGGGTAAGCTCCTTGTGAAATTGTCCTTCGTTGTATTTACGCGATTATCAACGATGCTGTTTTATACGATATTGGGAATATCTGACGCATCACGAAACTAAGAGTGACATTAATTCGGATAATTTTCAGTATGTCATTCTATTTATTATATGCATACATCCTGCTTTAATAACGCTTTAATAACGTGACAATTGAAAGTTTTGTTGCGAAAATAACTTGTCTCGCTGTATTGATATTGATTTGTGTAAACGTTTGTTTTAAGGTGCTTTTATAAGATGGCAATCTGAATGTGCACATTTGCATTATTTAATCGATAGAATGGTATGCGCCGACCGTATACATGGCCGTGGAGTCCATGAAGTCCACAAACGACAGTGTTTGAGAAAAATAATGGATATGCAACCGTTGGCGGGTGAATATTCATTGAAATCCACGGTTAATTTATTTAACGAGCTGCAATGAAGAAAAATTCGCACGGAGATTGCAATCAATCTGGGGCAGTATCGGAATGAAATCACCAGGTCAATAAAAAATTTAATTGGCTCGGTTTAATTCTGACGTAAGCGGCACTGGATCACGGACAGCGTGTCGAAAAATTGCGATTCTGAAATAAATATTAAACACCGACGGAATTGCAAGCACTCGTGAATTATTCGATACAATATTAATTTAATAAGATATTACTTTCAAGACATTTCCACCTTTTCGTTCTGCGATTTGAAATTCTAAGTGCGTTAGGTATGTATATATGTATGTGCTTGTTTCTGTCAAGGCCTATGGCTTCTACAATTAAGCGGAGAGAAAAACGGAGTCAGAATATATTTCATTTGAATATCAGATCGATATTATTGCTTTTAAACTAATTATGGTGTAAGGAGTTATTTAAGCCTTTCTGATTACGAGTTATTCAAGTTTTATGGATAAAAATGATTATACGAGAATGAAAAATTCAACGGAACATACCCGTTCGTAATTCGAAAATATGTTCGGATTCAATCGTAATTTTCTTGGAGAAATGTATATTATTTATTGCGTCAACTAATACAATATAAATAATATTGAAAACAATACATATTGTGGATATTTATCTGACTACAGTATTTTCAGTGTTGATTGCATTTTCCCTCTCATTTGATCTTAATATTTCGTCACCTAATGTAATGAACACGAATTTCTAACTATACATATATTAAATATGTCCAATGCAAATTACTTGAAAGAAGCGAACAACAAAGAGCACACTATTATTATATTTCACAAACCGTAGTCGTTTTTCCAAAAATAAATTTAACATTTGCATTATACTATCAAACAATCCTTTCAAATTAAATATCCAGTGCTCTGGATCGTTGACTATCAATGTCCACTGGGGCTCCCGTGCTCCACACATAATTATTACGTTCATAAACTACGCCATTTTAAAGTGCAAAATATCGTTCACTCCGAGCCAGAGACCACAATCTGATTTAACTAATAAAAAGAATTCCTTGCATCTTTCTTCCCCCCTAGTTCCACCGTTCAATCAAATCGCTAATACTAAACATTCTTCTCCCGAAATCCTCTCGAAATCCTCGAAAAATCAACTCCCCAATAACTTTCTCCCAGCAAACGACGCTCGTTCCTGGCAACTCCCGGTCGTAGCCAAATAATTCTAAGAAACGATCAATGTCGAACACTCTCCCCGTCCAGACTTCTAGCAACCTGTTGTGGGATATTCAAAGCTAGTCTATTCACGTCCACCCCAACACTGGCCACTATACACCTGTACCAGTCGGATTCGGGGGAAGCGTAGGCGAGAGGACAATCTGAACGTACCCGGAATAGCGTGAAAGCGCTATCGCCGATAGAAGCTGTTCCGGGGATTCTGTTAATTCCAGGAATTACGGGAGCAGCAGGCTTCGACATGCATGCGATGCCAGTTACCGCGAGGCGCAGCATCTCTGGCACGGACAGAGGCTGCTTGCGGTGCACTTGGAGGAAACTTAACTCGACGTTACACTCGAGGACCGGACGCCAGCTCCGGGGAAGCATCCACAGAGACTGCGCATCCGCTCTTGTTACAACTGAATGGCCCATTGCTCTTATGCACGAGTTTCGTACACAGAAATCCGGGGAAATTTCGTCCAAGTTGATGCTGCCGCGGTAACGTCGCGTCGGGCCAATAATTCGACCTGATAATTCGGCAGAGATCAAAGGACGGATCAAAGGACACTCGGGGAGGGATTAACGATACGTTTTGTCATTGTTGTTATCGATTAGCCCTCGGGTAGCGTCAGCGTTCCCGATTTCTCGATGTTTTTCGTTTTTCGAGAAATGAGACGCCAGATTAAATTCCTCGGGAAGTTAAAACAGAGATTGCAACGTTTGTATTTCTGGGATAACGTTGACGCCTCTGCGACTGTTGCATTGGCTCGCGAAGCAGCAAACGTATGATCTCAGTTTGACAGGCGTCGTTGACATTCATTATAAATTGTAGCATACGGGGGCATTCGCAGTTGCCTGTAGATGACAATTACAGTTTTGAACAAACTGATAATCCGTTTCTGAAAATAAATGAGATTTAGAGCGTTTTCCCTAAGAAACTTCAGTTTCTGGAGATGTACTGCAATTGTCGAGAAATGAGGAACAAGCAATTGTACAATTTTACGTACAAGCAGTACTAGCTAGCGTGTTTTCATATACCTTCTTTTATTGTTAGTCGAAGCCATATGTTTGTTATGAGGTTTCTGTTTTTAAATGGTACTTTATGGCTGGGATGAATCGAGATATGGTTTGCCGAAGTTTGATCATTTTTCGATGGGAGAGTCGAGCTCTGTGATCTGCATGTGGCGCACAGTTATGGTTAATAATGGAGTATAAATATAGAAAGGGTAGATGATATCCTGCTCTTCCTTCGTTTCATACATTTCACTCGGCAGATAGATCTCTTGACATTTAAAGTGCGAGTGAGTAAAGGTTAATTGGAGACAGGAGGTAGTTTTGTTATACATAGATATGAGGGTCTTAAGAGTAAATCGTTATGGCGTTTAAGTCGTTCACATAAAATATAAATTTGATTAAATTGTTTGCGAATCATTACAAGTATAATGCATTTTTTTATTCCCCTCGTTTCCATTCTTTTTAATACATAGCTATTTTCAAGATAATATATACTTGTCAATCAAGTGGAAACATATATGTATATGTATACATGCACAATTCACATTTGACTGTTACTGCATTTTCAGTAGATTGTTCAATACAGTAAATCTGATTAAGAACAATGAATAATAATAATGACAAGCTAAAAATTGTCACCCGCTAATGCTTCATTTTATTTTATTCTTACTTCTCTATGAAAAATTAAATGTCAAGTTAATTTATTATGCATTACGTAAGGTAATATAGTACCAACCTAATCCAATTTATCCTCTTACCTTGCATTGTAGAGCTTCAGTTTTCGTAAGCTCGTAGGCGTATACAATATTTCCTCCTCAAAAAATGTTCCTTTCTTGATTCATTCGATTCCTAATTAATATTGTTTCAAAAGTTTCAATAATATTTCCAAGGATCACTCAACCGCGTTATTCATTTACATTTTCTTTTCACCAAGAACTCATTAACCGATCCTCAAACCTACGAGAGTTTCGAATATAATAGACCTTCGAGATGCATAACAAGTGCGCCAACAACTGTGCCAAATTAAAATGAAAATAATGAAAATAAAAATTGCAAACAACACAATGCACAGAATACCGTAATTTAAATGGTAATACTCCTCAAATGCTTTGAAATTCAGACCTTACATTTGCAGATATTCCACGGAAGAGATGAGTAATAAAAATATTTTATAATTTAACCCACTTTCGTTGGGCTTAATTTAATAAACTACACATGGCACAAGCGTATGCGCATAAAAATCGTTACAATTTCATCGCGATCAGAGGATATCAGCAATGCATCGATGAAATCTACGACTATCAATGAAGTAATTATTGTATTCGTCGTTTTCTGCTGCCCTCTGCATGCGCGTCTCAGCTAACTCTAAATTTGAACAAGATTCGAAGCCATTACAGCGACGATGAATAGAGTATCGCATGGTGAACCGCGTTCGAATAAAAAGCGATCACTTCGTAAACACCACTCACTGTATTCGACCAGTAACGATCGCTGTATATCATTTTTACTGCATTCTATGCGTCGCGTTTACGCGACTCTATACATATAGCAATAACGATGTTACCGAGAGGAGAAGCGAGGCACAGCTAACACACCTACCGTATGAACGAGGACAGGTTTTGATGTACGAGAACAGGGGCGATGTGAAATAAAAACATTATTCTTAAGGACATTGGAATTTCCTTGCTAATGTCCCCTTCGTTCTATAGACATTGATAACATCGTTGAACCGAAGGAATTCTCGCGAAACGAATATTGAGCACAAAATTCCTTACTCCAATGATATTTGATTTTAATGGGGTACAGAATTGTCGTACTATATTCGAGATTTAATTTGTTCAATGGAACGTATTGTGAATTTTATTCTGATATTAAGCATATTGGTTTTTTACCATTGTATTTCAATATCGTGCTGGTTTAAATATATTTTGTATTTACTGTTGAAGGTAACCGCTGAACACCATACATTGACTTATACTACTTGACACTTCCCAGCCATATCGTTTACCTGTACTACTTAACCTAATGAAGTCAAATTAGTAAATTTTTCCAAACAAACCGATTTGATGGTCGAAACTTTTATACAAATTTTAGTCTGATAACAAATTGAGGACCATGGAATATATAATATATTCATAATTCGACAAATTTCTGTAGTTGCAAACAATATCGATCGGAAAATTACTATCTATAATAATTTTCAACGTTCATAAATTGAAATTAAATATTGCACAATTGTTTCAACTAATGCGGCAAATTTTGCCATCAACAATTTAGCATCTTCGTTATATTCGCACCTCCAAAAACCAGCAGCTCTTTTTAAAATGGACAATAACATCGTGTAATAACTCATTGATTATCGCGCATCTACTGTAATATGCCAATAAATAATTATTAGATAAATTGATCCTGTGTAATAAAATAAATATGTTATTATAGAGAATAAGGTTTGGCGAAATTATGTTAACAAAGATAATCTTTTCGCAATGTGGACGAAGGCGATTCTGATTATTATTATTATTATGATGATGATGATGATGATGATGATGATGATGATGATGATGATGATTATTCTTATTATTATTATTATACCCCATTTAATAAACTACAGTTTCGCGCATAAAAAATATAATGAAAATGCTGCTGTGACAGTCCATAAAACGTTTGTGCAGATTTTCAGCAAGCGGTTGCATGATTCCTGAGGGCGTACGTATACGCTTTTCGCAGGCAAAGGGTTAACCGGTAATCCGCGTGGACGAAATGCGGTGACCGCCCGATTAAATCTCCCCTGGTTGGATAATTCGCCGGACCGGTGAGAATTTCTTGGAAAATTTACAACGCGTTAGTGCCAGCGGATTACCATGAGCGCGGAATGTAAAAGGGTTTCGATGTTAGCACGGATCCGCAACGAGCGAGGAGGAACTCGCGAGCAACGCGGTCTTTGTGAACGCACAGACGTGGCTGGCAAACGCGCATCACCGTCGCTTAGGGAATATTCCATGAATCATAACGAGACCGGTATAATTTGCAATTTGTTGCGCGTGAAAATGCGAATTTTACAGCCACCGGTGCCGTTGCGTTGGCTTGCCCGCCGCGAGCCATTGAAATTCGGCACGAAAGTACGATAACTTAATTACGCTGCGGGGAAACGAGCGATTTCGAACAATCACGCGGCGGACGAGGTGCCTGCTATGCTCGTATTTCCCTGATTATTTAGAGGAATCATCGTCGTTGTCATGGTTTCGAGTTCGACGGGATTACAAAAATAACGTTGGCGCAATAGAATTGAAGGCTTCACGGGAAGAAAGCGTTGTGGGCCATTTTTGGGAAAATTTAGTTTGCTTAGCGAATGAAAGTGGTACGCGGTGTTTTTCTTTTTATTGCGTAATGTTTTGCATTATTTCGTTGCATCGCGCAATAAGGGAAACAACTGTTCGGTAGAAAAATGTGGGAAAGATAACGTTTAAATTCAATTTGTTGTAAACGATAATTGCTGTTAATTCTTGTAACAACTTTATATTTTGAAGCCAAGAATGTGCAACTTTTGGATAACTCCTTTAACGATTCTTGGTATTTATGTTCACTGTTATACGAAAGCTATTTCTACGAGAACTGTTACAAGATTAATTAGACCAACATCAAATATTTTAGTTGACGTTTTGTTATTCAAAGCTGCTTGTTCAATTGAACAATGTAATGTGAATCTGTTAATAACAGCTGATGGCCGAGATCATAGGAAGAATTATAATAGTAGCAAATAACTAGAATAAAAAATAAATATTCCATATTGTTACGTTTTCGGTGTTCGAATAACGTTTATTCAAAATAATATCATGCACTGTAGCATAATAGTTTTGAATCTCATTTTGAAAGGAGTTAAAGTAAAGTGAAACGTTAACTTTGCTTGTTATATTTGTGACTTTGAAACAGATTAATATGTATCAAGGGAGTTACTTGGGTATCTAAGCATAAATTGGTCTTCATTTAAATATGAAGTATATGTATAGTCTTTGCTAGTTTGTATTAATTGGTAATTTGCGTCTCGTACAGTGCACGATCCCCGTGGCTTTCGAACAAGAAGAGAGGAAGGAAAATGAGATATACTTTTACAGCCCCTTTGCGCAAGAGCACCGCCAAGGAATTAACTTTGGACCATAGTCGTTGCAATCATTTTACATATTTTATACTCTTGGAACAAGTTCCATGCGTTCATCTTCTAAACAGCACGGCTTCCTTCATTCGATAAAAAGTTCATTCCTTAAATGATCTTTCCTTAACTTTGTTCAGAAATATTTGAAGGTGATACCTTGCATAGCGCATGACATTATATTTTCTTATATTGTTAACAATATATATATATATATATATATTTTAAAATACAGTAATCGAGACATCATCGAACCCACTGTACGTGGAACAAGTACTATTTTATTTTGTTCGATTGCTAAACTTTGAAAAATAGGCTTTTCACACGCAACAACGTAATAGACGAGTTGAGACTTTATTATAATTTGAAGTACACCTATACCTTGCTCTTTATACGGCATTTCAGTATAACAGCCTTTTTTAATTGTGGCACTTTTTCGATTTACGTCCCACAATGATTCCTTATACAGCCAAAAAAATCGAAAATAAAAAGTAGAGATAAAAAGTAAGAGTTATTTACAAAATTTTTTAGGTAAAAGCAATTGATGAAACGTTGACTTTTATTCTAATGGAAGACACTTATCATTCAATAAACAAGAAATTTTGGAAAAAATGATGTGACTAAAAAATTTTCGTTTATAACTTTTCTGGTTATGAATAATAATTACGAATGACTAAAATTTTGCTGGTTATAACCATTATTAATGGCCAACATTGTTTTCGATTATAAATAATTGTTATTGGGTGGTAGAAATTTTCTTGGTTACGAATGATCATTGCCGAAGACAAACACATTTTTTTGGTTAGGAATAACCATTACACACGACGGAAATTTTTGTTGGTTAAGGGTGACCAATATCGATACCCGGAGTTTCGTTTTGGTTACATTAGAACTGAAATTTTAGCTTCGCGTGTTTATTAGTTACTGAGATATTGATAAAAAGATTTTCTAGATAATTACTTACCCAACCTTCTTCGCTGTGGTAGACGTAAGCGTCGAGTGCGAGCGAAATTTTGTTCGTAAACACAGATCACGAGTATAAACGACACAGAGTCCTGTTTTCCGATCTTTATCTACCCGATTTATAATGCTGTCACACTTCGTAAACACTTTTTAATCATGAATGTTTATGAACATTATGAAGAAAGCTCAATGAAACGCGGTCGTTGCCGAAGTATGATTTACGAACCGTCTTTTCCTTCTGCTACTGGACGTTTGATGACGCACTTTAAGAGCAGGGCAACCAACGCAACAATGTACCAAATATAAGAATACAGGAACAGTGCTGCTGATCATTACGATGCACTGATTGGATACGATTGATCATTTTTCCCTGATTGGTTCTCGTCGTCCAGTCCGCGCGAACAGAATCAAGGAATAAAATAGTTTTTTCGTTATAAACTAAATGAGATATGTACAACAAAGTTAATACAAGTAGACGTGTGAAAAATTCCAGTGACAATAAAAATGTATTATTCGACGATTAAATATACAACTAACAGAAGAAAATGTTTGATTCGTGATATTGTTGGTCGGAACAATGAACAAATTAGACTTTGAACGCACTTTTTAAAATTAAGTAGAAGGGGCGCCGTTGAAGAAGAAGTAGTCTAGATTTTAATGGCTATTTATCGTAACCCGGTCATTCGTAAATACTTCGGATTGCAAGTCAATATTGCCGCGACGGTTTTCTTGCGTTCGCGAGCTTATACGGTAGATGCCACAGTGTATACGACTGAAAGTAGAACGGGCTTTCCGTTTTCCAGAAAGTACAGGCCGGACGCCACGATGTACGTAATAGCACACTGAATTAACGTGTGATTACCGCGAAAAATTAGCCTTTTGAAATAATCGAGCTGTGTTATTGGCTAGTGAGTGGCGCTTCTTCTTCGCCGCTGATTGTTTCACTCGTATCGCCAGTGACTGTTTTTTCTAATAGTTCAAAGTGCAATGGATACCTAACAATGGATACTATTCGACGGAAAAGCTGCAATCATTACAATCGAACCTCCGCCTTGACCAGGCGTCTTCGTCAGCGACAGGTGAATCCTAACATATATGAACAAGCTTTTTTCATTTCGTACACGCATCCAGCATCGAAATTTTGTACCATATCATGGTACAAACAAGGGGATTTCGTTCGAAAGTATAAGTTCGATACGGAAATAAATAACCGACATACGAAACCAGTAGTATTGATTATTGACGTTCGAAACAATCTGCGAGCGAGTTTTTTATTCATTTTTATTAACAAATACCATTAACATGAATATTCAGTTAGTAAAATTTCCGAATTATTTGTATATTCCGCAATTCATTCCTCGCAATGAGGATTATTGGATTAAAAAACGCACGATCTCGTTAAAAATTACATTCCTCGCGTTCTCGTTTAAATCTTATTCGTGCAGTGTACCCCCGTCTCTCATTATAATGTAAAATACCGGGGACCTTGTGATGTGCACGCGTACCGAACTGAGCATCAACGGGATATACGCTCACTGTCGATTGCATCCGCCAGCAGGTGCACTAATCACGGAGCCCGCTGTCTTTTAAGATTATTAAAATCGTCAAAGGTTCAAAGTCCTCAAAGGGTTAATTACCCTACAGAACATTTATGGCTGGGTTGCTCTGTTCCCTCGCTTGCCGGGGAACAGAGGTAAATAAAGAAGGAGCACGCGGCCAGATAAGGGGTAGGCTGCGAACTATCCGCGGAAAGAGTCTTCCTCTTCGCGTGTCATTGTCAGGACTTGGAGATAGATTGCTCGCACGATAATTAATTTCGTACGTCCCATCGTGTCGAATTTATATGTATATTTATATGTATATTTCGGGCAATATTTCATGTATGTATGTGTATTATTATACGGACTGTATGAAAAGGTAGCTGACGTGCAGACACTATATTTTTTTTTTATGCGAGTGAATCATAGGATCAATTAACCGACTTCATTAATACTTAACAGCGTCCAATATATGTTACGATCGCGCGAGCCATGCCATTATTACCTACCCTGCAAACACTATTTACAGTTAGTTCTAATACGTTCATGGTTCGTTCGAAAAAAAATTCCAAACGTGTAAAATGATTCCATGCAAGAACTCGAACGTCGTGGAAACCCGGACGTTTTCCTGCTTGCTTCCCCCCCCCCCCCTCCCGGTTATTAATTACTAGCAACGACAATTATTATGGGTGGACTCAAGCTGAAGTATCATCGTGAAACTGTATACGCAGCTCTCAATGTATAGCACCGAAAGTCTATTTATCAATATCTCGGAAACTAATAGATACGCGAAGCTAAAGTTTTAGATCTGACGTAACCAAAACGAAACAACCGGCATCGATAGTGTGGTCACCCGTAACCAAAAAGGAATTCGGTTAACCGTAACCAAAAATACTTTCCTTCATCTATAATGATTGTTCGTAACCAAAAAGATTTCTGTCGTCCAATAAGGATTATTCTTAACCAAAATCTTTTCAACTAAGGCATTGACTGTTATATCGTAACTTTTTAAATTTTGATCATAACAGTTATGGTGTCTGAATAAAACGAATAAAATGCATTACGAACTAAAAACTATATTATTTTATCAAAACTTGGAACAGATCCAATCGAATTTGTATGGGTTTGTATCAAAATAATTGATTCGTTACACGGCTTTTCCACAATCGAAGTGATCAACAACGTACTCGTCGGCATCGAGAGAATAAACAACTCTGCGAAATAAATCGTTAATTTCCTCGAACACTTGAGCAAGCTACGTGTTAGAACTTCTTAAGAAATTTCAACCAGCAACAGTTCGTTCCAATTTTCATTTAATATGGGTGATCGATCCCCGATGAAAGCCCCGTATCCGTAATCTATGTTGTTATATTAAATCGATAATTTACCAGTGGAGTGTTCCTCGGCCAAATAGCCGTTGTAATTAATTTCGCCATTTTACACAGCGCGCAACTTCCCGACGACGGCCACGGACGAAAACTTGCAGCCCTGCATCAAAGTGTCACCCCGGGCAGCGGCGATGCTGCCCTTAAGTAAAAAACATGCGACTTCGTGAGAAACACCGGGGCCAAAGTGAACTTTATTATGGACCTGCTGTAAGTTAAGATCTATAGAAATTGCCCGCGAAACTTGCCACGTTTTATCGCAAAACTGCTGAAACAAGGTTTGAATGATGGAAGCGAGAGTTAATCCCGGGGCGAGCTTGTTGGCAGTTAATGGTTAATTTTGTTTCTTTGTTTTTATGAGAAAGTGTTACGACGAAACTCGCATTCTTTAAGTGTTTAAGTTGCGGTGTTATATGCTTTATCATTATTTGGGTTTGAATGAAAGTTTGTAGGTTTGAGAGGTTCGTTTATGAAAATAGACCTGAGCGATTGTAGTTCAATTATTTTTCACTTGTTATGGTTTGCTTTCCGTGTCGTGCAAATGCTATGGGAACCTCTAGCTATTCCATTGTCGTGAACGGAAGATGAATCTTGTACTTTATTTCTTTATGTTAATGCTCGAGTTAATTGGCAGTGTTTGGGAAATTTATTATGAGCGTACGCGGTCTGTCGCCGACGAAATGAACAGATGAGTCATAAATTTTCTGATTACCGGGTTTCAATTTTTGTTTCGCGTTCAATAGGTTTGCAGGTTTATAGATTTAGAGCAAAAATATTCTCATTTGCTTAAATAATAATAAAAATAGTATGCTGTTTCAAAACTACACTGAACAGTAGAGGATTAAGCCACGTTCAGTGCAGATTTCGGTTCTGTCGACTAAAAATATTGCTACGATTGTAATTTTTCAGTGACAGAGAATGTATAGAACGGAGTAGACAAACAAAAATAAAATATATCTCCGTATAGAGTGAAATTCTGTATTTATTGGGGTGCGCATTCCAACTACATGAATGGTGCCATTGTATTTGATGTCTGTATATAAAAAAAAAAGAAAGATCGACAGCAAAATTCCCATTTAAATCGCATCAGAAGAAAAATCTTTTCCTCCATGCTACTCTAGTCACCCAGTGCAATTAACTTGAAACTATTGCATTATACATACATACATATGTACAGGTACAGTGGATGCCAAATGTTTCCGGTCTAACAGTAATTCTAATGGATATTTTGTCACTTTAATATAATTTTGTGTAGGTTAAAGATTAATAAAATTGTTTTTACACACGTCTTATACGGTGGTACTATATAATCTAACATAACAGTTGTATTTATGCAATGAATTGTTAGTTCTTAGAATTACTTTTTGAATGGAGACTTTTCGCAGTGACTGTATATAACAAATGTATAATACTGGCGCTGAAAATATAAATTCATGTCAATTGAAGTTTACTATTATATGCGTCAACTTTGGTGTACAAAATGAAACGAATGTACTTTCATTTATAGCTTAAATTAAACGTAGTTCAAAGAATTATGTACAATAATTCACAAAGATTCAAGTGCGTTTAATTCGAACATAGTTAAAATCGGTAAGATCGAAGAAATAGGTACAATTCTGGAAAGAGACTTTTCTGAATAGAAACGCTATACCACAATGCACATATGTAATCAACCAAACAGTATATTAATTCTTGAAACAAAAATGTCGTTTCACACACATATGACAATTACCTGTAGTTCGAAAAATACCTAGAAACAAACTTGAAACCGTCATTCAAGTTGACACTACTATTTTAACGCGTCAAGCACTATACTCACTTCGGGTATTCTAAAGAATTCAAAAGCTACTAAAATCACAGTAACTATTTCTCTCTATATGTATATCAGGAAGCCTGATCCGGCTCAATAAATTGCACTGGCAACAAAAGACGCTGTCAAAAGGAACAAACAAAACAGCAAAGGGGACGAGGTGAACGAAGTAAACGAAGTAAACCGAATTCTCAACCGAAGCGTCACTCAATGAAATTCGTTCACCATTTATCCCAGCTCTTTTACCGGATCTCTAAATCTAACATCTTCATCCCCGCGCTGTAGCGCGCCCTTTCAGATCTTACCGCGTTACCCCTATAGAACGATTAACCCACCCCTCCAATCCGAATTCTTCTGGAAGTTACGGGGACGAAACTTCCGGTTTCTCTTCGCCCGGTTCCTGTCTTCCTTACACCCTACACACCCCAACAAACCCAGCAAGCTCTGTGGGGCAGACGGCTTGCAAGTTTCTAGCCGACGGTCGGTAAGTTCAAGCTGGCGCAAAGTACAAAAGAATGCAATCAATGAGAAACTCAAGGCATCCGTCACGGAATTTTCACCGAAGGCGATGACGATGTCGTTCGTGGTCAATCGAGTGGCGAATCGGGAAGAGGGGCGGGCGACACGAAATTTCGAATCGTTCAGCGATGACGATTGATTATTTTAGTCGGTAAGTTTCTTTATCTTGGCCGCTTTTGTTAGGCGGATCTTCTATGCAAGATTATCTCGTTCTGCCTACCCTCCGTTGTTAAATTTCGGCGGAGACCGGGGGTGTTAGAAGGAAATTGTAAGTTTTCTAAGAGTAAGAATTAATTATGTGAATATTTGTTATTTTTGTTTGTAAATTTGAAGTAAGAGGAAGGAGCAGTTTTGGTTAAGGGCCGAGGGAAAGAATATTAAATGAAAGGGGAAGCTGATGGGTGTAGGAGTATTTTGAAAATTCAGGAAGCGAAGGTGTAAGAAAGCGGACGGTTATCTGTTTAGGTTTATACTATGAAGATGGAGAGCGTGGTGGGTACATTTTAAAGTACTCGGTAATGCATTAAATTTGTTATGAGTTATAAATTTCTAAAGAATGTCTTTGAAGTTGTGTAACGAGGAGGGAACATTATACTCTCTTATGCATTTTTAGGAAAGACTATTTGAAGTACCAATTTAGTTTAGCGAAGTGTAGATACTTTCAAATAGCAAGATAATATCTTCATTTTGACTATATGTATGCTAAACCTTAGTTCAATCTTTGTAATTTTTATTTTAAATTGGCTGAAAATATAACATGGAACAATGTTTAGAAATCAGTAATTCAGCAAAGAAACGAAATTCAGCTATAATTCCTTTTAGAAAAGTATAATGCAATGTTAGTTTGGCAGGTTTCATTGTTACGAAAGGAAACGCCAATTTTATAACTCAATCTATTTCCTACGAAAAAGCAAGTTCTGTTTCGATTGTAACAAGAATCAGGATTATGAATGAAAGAAAAGCTTGAAGAAAATATAAGAACGGGATGCTCTTTGTTGAATGCTGTTCGACAGAAAAAGCACGTTGAATAATACAAATATTTTCATAGTTTGAACTTTTTACCTAAATAACTTATGCAATCGATCAACGTATCTAAACCTGAGTTTATTAATGGAATTGAAATCTATTTAACTTAATAATCCACTGAATCAACAAATATTACACGTGCCCTAGTTACAAGCGTTTACTAAATATAAAATTATAAATGTTCATGAAATTTGATAAATTCTATTAGGCAGCACATTCTTGTTTGAAATTCTTGAAAAAATGCTCACACTGCTTTTGAAATATTATCCAACTTAATTTTACAATTTCTAAGTGTTGAGGACCTACGTTATATTAAAGCCATAACAAATCCTAATACAGACTACATTTATTTAATTGCACAATTATGAAAGACGTACTTCATTGATTACCTTATAATGTACCATCAAGGCTGGCATTGAAACAGTTAATACTGTATCAGCGAATTGCAACAAATAAATTACGACACTTCAATTTTTATTTACGGAACTCAGACGAATAATTATTCCTTCTGTCTAATATCAACAATTTTCACCGTTGTTAATACAAATAATGTAACTGGTGTACACGGGCACTTCAAGTGGACCATTCATCATCATACATTGACTTATACTACTTGACACTTCCCAGCCATATCATTTACCAGTACTACTTAACCTCTTCATTGTGACAACATTAAACTGGTGAATTTCTGGAACAGTTTTTATTAATATGGAATTACTTCTATATCCCCTGCAATGTACTAAGGCACCATTCATATTACATAAATATTTACATTAATTATACCCTATTTCACAGAACTTCTGTATTAAAGTCTTCTCAAACGAAATCAGTTTCAGCAACGAAAAGGTTAATGGATTCACATTATATAGACGAAAATGATCATTTTTTCATTAAGAAACAAAAATGAAAACAATGGCAAATATTTGTGCAGGTCGTTTACAGATCTGCTCCACCAATACGCAGTTTCTGGTGCAGTACGGTCCAATATAAATCGACCAAGGGGTACACCGTCGTATCCCCGACAGAAGCATAATAAACACCAACTAGGCAACTTTCACTTGAACGGTGTCATTGCAGCTCAGACGAGCAACTTACCCAACCTACCGTCGCTTCTATAACCCGGACAGCGCGTCAGTAGCCGCGCCCAGCCATCAATAACGTCCCACCTAACGAGAAACGTTGCAGTCTCGTAAATCAGCTTCGGAATTCACTCGTCCCGTCCGGCTCCTCCTTCAAAAATCTTGCGTCACTGATCGGCAATCTTAACGTCACCGCGTGGGCATTAATCATCGACCAAAAGGATGCTTTTTCAGCCTAATCTTCGAAACCGAACCGTTCAGAAACGATCATCGGAGGCGAGGCCCGGCGCGAGCCAGAGCCGAAAGAGTCGCAAAGAAATCAGCAACAAGAATTACGACGAGAAACTGACGGGCAAGAGTGAACGGCGAACGAGGGGAGAACAAACAAACCGAAGTCCGGGCGAGGCAAGAAACGACGACGAGAACTTTTCCACGGTAACCGGAAAGGTGTGGGGAAGCATTAATTAGTAAAATTCGTGGGTACTTCGTCTTCGATCATTGACAGGTCGACTCGAAAACACGGTAATTTGCAGACGGCCCCCGGCTTCCAAGGGAAGAATGGAGCATCGGCTACGTGCCAGTTGCCTGGCAGCCCCGAAGAAATTGACAAATTGTACTTTTAAATGATCAGAGCCGAGCGGAACATGGCCACCGCCGGGTTCGACTCGAGCAAGGGTTCACGAGGCAGCCCGCTGGAACCGGGTTGGAGGATTTTAAATAAGGCGTCGGTTAAGCTCGGTAAGAAAGCAAAGAGGATCGGTATGGGCGAAGAAGGGCGAGGAGACGGGAAGGGTTGCCGCGTGACGAAGAACTGTACGGGGTTCGCTGTGACTTTTTCTTTTTTTTTTTCGCGGAAGGTACGCGTGTCGAAGGAAATTAAATGATGGAGGGAGCGGAGAAGTTTCAGCGGCCAAGTTTTAGATTAATATTGTTACGCGGCACGGTAATCGTGATAAGCTGGTCCACCGGCAGCGTGGCTGAGGGTGACCCTTCCCCCGACAAGTGGGCCAGAGGTTGCCACGACTATGGCACGGAATCCTTTCTCACCGTCGTCGTCGTTCCGCCGAATGAATCTTCCGGAACTGCGGGGACGAAGATAAGTTCCGGCCGAGCTCTTTATTTCACTCGGCGCTTCGAACCCGAGCTCGCTCTCTTGTACGACGATTTAGTATTTCTACCTCTTGAAACTGCATTCCAACGAGACAGACAGAGAAGGAGAGAGAGAGAGAGAGAGAGAGGAGTGACTCCTTTTCGTCCCTATTCTCTTGGTTCTTGTAGTCTTGTGCGACGAGCTTTTTGGCGCGTTCCGAGTTCCCACTCGATCGAACTTTAACGCGTTAACTTCCGTGGTCCATTCTCACCAGTCTGACAGAATGGTTGCGAGCGGCGCGGCGAGAAAAAGTTTTGTTCGGCCGTCAAAGTAGATTGCTCCGGTGCAATTTCTGTTTTTCTGTTCTTCTCCTGTAGTGGATTAGGGGGCGAGAGGCAGGACATTGTATATGCATTTGATGGTTGAAATTATGATTATGCACTTACGAGAATGGTAATTGTTTGATAAAGCTGTTCTGTAATTATTACGTTTCAATATTTGCGTCTGTACCAGTTATTTTTGTATGCTGGATATGTCGGGTTAATTATTCATTCGTTTTAGAAAGGGAGGGGAATATATTTGTTCTGGCGAAGCAATTATTTCTTTGTAATAATGTTATTCCCATTAAGTAATCATTTTTCAGAAGTACGGAGGAGTGAAACGATTACTTAAGAGAGAATTATTTCTGTAAAATAATTACAGTAGAACTCCGCAGGCTGGAGTCAGCTGCGAGCTCGTATATCGTTTGGAACTGAACGCCAACTACTTTGGATGAGTAGAGTGTAGATTATCCGAGTTCTACAGCAACTGGGTAGTCTTTTCTATATTTCCTTTAATCATTTTTGTACGTTCTTGATAAAATATGGCGAAACCGCTTGAACAATTTTACGGCAATTGACGTTTTGTAAAAACCAGTTTATGCAAAATATTTTAAATAACTGAGCCTCGAATTTCGTGACCATTTTGGTTGCTAACACAAGGATTAATGAGGTGTAGAGAGAATTTGATATTCGATATTTCGAACGACTTGCACCGCTGTTACATGTATTACATTGCTGTCATGATTGACAAGATATTGGCAAAGATATTGAGGAACGGTGGGGAAGGTGTCTGCTGCTCGAATGTGCTAATTTCTTCAATTCTAGTATAATTGCTTCATTCGTTGTCTGTTTCATACTTCGAACTGTTTAATAATATTGCCACCCAAACTGTGCACTTCATAATTTCGTTTAAAAATTAATTGTTTCAAATTGTTATTACAAATGAGAAATTGCTCTGGTTATACTAGTATCTACAATTGATACAAGATTATAAGAGGAGTCGTTCATATACCACAATACAGGCAGCCATTGTAAGACCGTGTATGACCACGTACCGAACATAATCATAATTATTTACCGTTGCAGAAATTGCTTCTATGCTCGTATACACGAATGCATAGTTTAAACCGTGCAAACGTTAGACGATGCTTCGAACGTTGGTGCAACGATGTTTCATAAGCTCGTAGCACGATAAGGCAATTAATCATCGTGATATCTGGTGTTTTCGGTAGCGTGTACGCCCACGAAATAGCAGCATAAACTAATACCGTCGTAAATTCCATCGTATCTGCACGTGTCGAATGATTACAGTTGTTCCGTGATCGAAGTAGCTTGCGTTTTGGCCGCTGAAAAATTATCGCAAGCGTTTCGAAAGTGTCAAAATGGCGAAAATGATATGCACAATTGCAGGTGAACAGGATAAACACGAGATCCATATAAATGGCTTCAGCTATCAGAATGAAAAGTTACATGCGATTATTCCTCGTAACATTTCTTGCATCGTGAGCCAAAACTGTATTTCTCATTTCAATGATAAATTTATTCCGTTCCTGCTCATTCTTTAATAAATCATCTTGCATACAATTGACGGCGTTTAAGGGGAAAATTAAATTCCAGTATAATATTTTAATATTTTGATATCTAATGTAACAGATTAGTTAGATAAGAAAACAGCTATTAGTATAGAGGATATACTAGACTGTTAAGGATAAACTAAAATATATAAACATTCGAAGGTTCCCTATTACTTATTCACCAAATTGAATTTCTACTTTTAAACTCCCTTGTGAAACCAATACGTCAAAACTCACGCATAACGTGAACTACTCAACGAAAGCAAATCCTTATCGAATCAGGAAACAGTTTCCAACTGTAATTTTCTCAATTATTATTATTTTCTTCCTATACAAGATTTTCTTATTTTCCCATGTAATTGCAAACAATTGTAGGATTATTTTTAAGGGGAAATCGTGACTGCCTTTTTTCCTCGTAAAATCACTTTATTATTAAATGTCTCTTAATCACTCTCTCTCGCAACACAATATATTTTATCTCAACAATACTCTCGACTCAACTCAAACTCAACTCTATCTCAGCTCTGTCTCAATTCTATCGCAACTCTATCACAACTCTGACTCTCGCACGCATCATCCACTGCATATATTCTTTCATGCATTTTCCCTCTCGTTCTATTCATCATTCGCTCTCACTCATTAAGACCCACACCGACACACACACTCTTACCACGTGTCACAGTTCGACCACGGGTCACCATGCATCCTAGACTCCACGTGCATTCCCCGAAACCATCCACTCTATCCTCGAGATAAACATTCACTCGGTCCGCATCCTACGTTTCGACTAACACTCTTCATTCACACTTGGCGTAATACTCGATACTTTCCTTCGCACGATTCATACAAAGCCCTCTCATACCATTTCTACGAATTCTCCCATCCCACACAATCGTGCTCTTATCTCTCCGTGGCAGCTCATATTTTCCATAATTTTGCACAACACATTTGCAATTAAATTGATATCAAATATCCAATAAAGTCCCCCATAAAATTATACATATACAAAAAATATCACCAAAATCCTACCCCCAATCCTTTCAATAATCCACACGAATTTTCCGAAGAATAAGCAACATCACTCCGCAAGACAAGCAATTAACCAAACCAGAAAAAAAAAATACGTAGAACAAGCAGGAAGCGACGGTTGAAGGTATAGCGGGAGGATCAAAGGAAATCCGATTATCCCAAAGAGTAGGTGGATATATTGGAGGCGGGGACGACTATGGTCCAGCGGCGCAGCGACAGGAAAACTGAAGCGGCGTTGAAACGAATACCGGAACAAAGTTTCCAGGTCAAACACGTTGGACAAACGTGGATTAGAGGGCCGGCGTTTCCGAAATCGGAAAAGCGGGTCCGGCCAAATGGAGATCCGATTGTTCGGCCGTAGTTAAAATAGTTACAGATACCGGGTCGTTCGGACCCCGGTTCTTCATCCCCCGAAACTGCGATTCCGTAGATCCAGCTCCACGTCGATCGGAATTACCGGCCTCGATCGTTAGTATTAGCCTCATCGTTTATCCTTAAACGCCGTTGGTCACCGTCTGCGTCGCTAATTATAACAAACTATCCGAACTCCGCCAGCCATTCCAGAATTCCAAGTTCTGCTGCCTGTTTTCCACCCCCGTCCCCTTCTGCCCCCTTCTGTACCCTTCCCACCGTTCCCATTCCCGAACCGGGACCGGCCACGATTTTACGCGAGCGTTCCGCTCCGGCTAACAATCGCTCGCTATCCTATCCGCTTCTGAGAACTTTCGGCTCGGCTTCCACGGGCACGGTTAACTAGGTCTTCCGTGAGAAGAGCTTCGCGAAAGCGCTGGATCCGCAGCGTTTTTGGGAAACTTCGTCTTCTACGTGGCTGTCTTCAGCTACGCCGGATTCTGCTGTTGCTGGCGTTAATTGGTTACATCGTCGTCCCGGAGCGAGTCGACTTCCTGCCGGTAAACATCGCGCGTTTCAGAGTTTCGCCCCGGTCGGAACAATTGTTTACTCGTATCCCTCGGTTCCCTCAGGTTTTATCGCTTTTCCACCCTTTATGTACTTCGATAACTGTGCTTCGAGGTTCGAGCAAGAAGTTCTGTATGTTTGGACGGGGATTGTGTGTACGTGTCCTTCGTTTACGGCGGTACAATTTTTGGGCGATGCACCGGTAGGGAATGGTGAACTTCGTTCGAGATAGAAATGAATCCAGTCAGTGAACTGATTATTGTTGCGGTTCGGTTATGACGATCACTCTTTGGACAGGAAAGGAATATTAGTTAAATTCGGGGCAAAAATTACGAAGTTGAAGTTACAGATTTAATTTTCAGAAGTGCATAATTTATTAGCGTATTTAGATGAAACTTGATATGTGTGATCGCTTTAAGTAGAGTGCGAAAGGTTAGTGTAAATTATATAGAGGAAAACTGATCAATTTATTGTTTATTTCAGACTTTTCAGAATAATCAACTTTTCGAACTAGATAAAAGATAAAGTAAAGATGAAATATTTGTACCACCTCCTGTCCTTTTTATAATGGATAATTGGGTCGGTGTTTTTAATTTTGTTTTCAGTAACTAAGCGTCTTGTTAGGTTCTTGAACAACATTTATTATTTACCATAAGGTTACCGATCTTAATACTAGTAAAAGGCTTGGGATAATCAATATTGAACATATTTTCAGGGTTTCAATATTTTTTAGCTTGGGAGAGTGTATTAATATGTGGGATGCAAGAATTCGTGGATATGGTAAGCGAGGGCTTTGTATGAATCGTGTGAAGGAAAATATCGAATGGTGCGCGAAGTGTGAAGGAAGAGTGTTAGTAGAAACGTCGAACGCGGAACGAGTGAATGTTTATGTCGAGGATAGAGTGGATAGTTTCGGGGAATGCACGTGGAGTCTTGGATGCATGGTGACCCGTGGTCACCATAGTGGTAAAAGTGTGTGTGTCGGTGTGGGTCCTAATGAGTGAGAACGAATGATGAATAGAACGAGAGGGAAACCGCGTTAAAGAATACATATATGGAGTGGATGATGCGTGCGAGAGTCATAGTTGAGGCGGAGTCGAGTGAGAATTGTTGTGCGAGTATTGTTGAGATAAAGTATATTGAGTCGTGAAAAAGAAGAGTTAAGAGACATTGAGCAATAAAGCAATTTTGTTTGAAAGAAAAAGGTAATAATAATTTCCCCTAGAAAATAATCCTACAAATATTCAACTTAAAATTGTTAATTGGTTTGAAAACTTCTGTACTCCTCCACTACCTAGTGATCCAACACTTTTATTCAATACATATTGTGTCCTAGTGAAAAAATAGAAGTCTGACAACTGGATTTCTCTGAATTCCGGCAGAAGTTGTAACATTATTACCGTGGAACTTCCTTAATGTCATCTTTCCTGTTAAATTAAGTCACGATAATTTGAAAAGCTTGCAACAAAATTCTCGATATTTTCAGGACAAACAAATGGGAGAAAGATAATAATGGAATTTTTCCTAACAAAAGTACTTGATTACAAAATTTCTCCTGCGTTTACTTCAACCTGCTATTTGCTAAACGAAAACGCAATCGTTTCGAACGCTTGAGTTCTGCTAAAAGTGCCTTGGAAGATGAGGTAAGATGTATCGATTGCGAGTAGAGGAGGTGTTGCAGCGGCTAGCCTCGTTTAAAATTTACGGCTGACTCGAAACATTCGCCGACAAGAATGTAATTTCCTTGATTGACTGACTCGCTTAGGTCGAGTTGCGTAAGCGGCGGCGTATCGTCAGATAGTTAGTCACTTTTCCCTTAATTATAAATACTATAGCGATCATTATGAATTAGATTAGCCGGTGCTGAACCGAAACCGATTAAAGTAGGTTCGCTGACACGCCAGCCAACTTTCTCGATCAATCACCGATTTTCCGCAAATTGAGTCATGAAAATTTCTGAAATTTACCCAGCGTGAGTGAGTCAATTAAGACGATTAATGAACGCCGGAATATTTGCTGCACAAGTTTGATTTAACACTTTTTGTTCGGCTGCAATGATAATGTAGTTACGTTTCTCCTGTGTTCATTACATAACCCCTGTGTACGTAATTAAAATGTTCAGTCAGTTGGAAACTTACAGTAAGTTATTTCTCAATATTTTGCATAAACACTTCTTTACAAAACGTTTTGCGATAGTTCATTGGGAATGTAAAAAATTATCGAAGGAATCATACCAAATGGATTGTTCACAAAAGGATTAACAGTAATAGAAGTTTATTGCAATTAATGATTTTCGTTTATCCTGAACTGTCTGGATAACATATTAATTAGGGGCTCTGTTCCAATATCGTTGTTTAAATAATTTAAAATGATCACTGACTGTTCCGTGTTTTAATACAAAAATAGAGTGCAAGAAAGAATAAGGACGAAAGAGTCCAATCATAAAAGCTAGAAACTTAAACCTCGAAGAGAAACGGATGGAGAACGGAAAGAAATGAAAATCCATCCAAGGAAGAGAACATATTGGTTCACTGGGAATCGATAACATCGCGACGAAATTGGGAAGGATGTCGAAGAATTATGAGATGAGCAGAAGCGGGCCTCGTGGCCTGTCCAGACGAAGATGACAAATTTGCTTTTGTCAAGGATAGAATGAGGGAGACAGGAACGAGAACAGAGATCGAGTGTTCATAGTTCGATCCCGTTCCTGGAACATTGCCACGATCAATTACGTTATTTCATTTTGGAAATACTGTTTATCTCGAACGGTCGTAAAAGCGAGAGAATCGAGCAATCAACGTCGAATGTTGATCAGGTGTACCTCGAAATCTTAAGAATAAGAATCGATTGAAATGATAGATTCTCGTTTTACGTGTATTAAACGTACCTGTACTATGGTCGTTTTAACGTATCCGTGTTTTATTTCGTTTAAGTTCGAGGACATGGATACTCTAGTATTTATGTATATGTGTTGAATAACAATATGGTTTTATATATTATATTTTCAGGTTGGAGATGAACAGATAAATTAATAAATAATACAAGGCTACGTATCTTTAATCAGTTTCAGCATTATCCGAATAAAATTCCATTCAAATTTGAATACACGTTCAAAATGACGATCTTTCGGTGAAATCCATTCATTTTGACACAAATAATACATATAAGTATTATTAGGACCCTTCTTCCTATTAAGATTTATTTATTAGATCTATTTATTAGGAAAATACAGTAAAACCAACGCGCAGTAATCTTCGAAAACAATCATCGTAATGATGATCGTAAAAGGTCACTAGTTGACAAACATGACAATCATTTGTATGCAGGTATCACACAAGAATAGCTCGGTAAAATATTTAACACTGAAGAAAAAGTGAGCTTAAAACGAGACGAATTTTTCTTCCACCGGTATCTCTCTCCTAAGGTGTCCACCATTTTTATTCCAGAATTTATGCTCAGCCCTGGCACAAGTTCAGGAGAATTACGGCCTCGATCGATTACACGAAATTATCTCGGCGATCAAATTATTTCGGATCGAAACGGCACGTACGTCTACTTTAGGAACGGTCCTGGGGCGACGTAACGATATTGTTCGGGTCGTGAGAAACGACAGCGAACGCTCACACGTCGCATTAAATTACAGAGTTCATTTAGGAAAAACTTCACGTAGCTGCACTTTACTTATACACGCTGCACTCTGACGCGGCTCGTGAATTACGTGGGCCGCGCTAACGTTCTTCCCAACTTGAGAAAGAGCACACGAATTTTGCATGCTCTATACGACCGAACGTGCACGGACAGAGTGTGGCCTGAATTGCGGAATAATGAGGGGACACGGACGTCTCTTTGTGAACAACTAAATCGAAAATGTAAAACATGTTGTCTTATGCGGGCTTTGGCTCCGGAAACATTCATTTCGGAAGTGTTTTGCTTTTGAAATGATAATAGGAGCTTGCAACTCCACATGCACGTTTTGCATATAATAATCGTTGTGTATCGATTATGTGTACACACGATATTTATATTGCAACATCGTTTGAAGCTAATTCCAATTAAGGTGGAAAATATTGTGTAATTCATATATTTTGGAATTAAATAAAAGTGGCTTCGAAGACAAATTTAATTGGTTGTGGTAGTGAATAGTGTACAGCATTTTCGTATATTGTTGGAAAAATAAGATTTACTGAACGCGATTTGTTGTGTTACGTGTTTCTTTACGATAGGCCTTAAATAAGTTTCCATACTTTACCAAAACTTCTTTACACGTAAACTAATAAATTGTACAACAATCGTACAAACAGTGTAGGCAAATTTCGGGCAGAAACAAATTAAATACGAATAGCGATCTTTCCAACCGTAAAAAACGTATGGCTATAATAAAAGCTCATTATTCTGTTCACATACATTTTAATTACATGGAACTTTGAACAGCGCAACAGTTAGAAGTACTACTCAAGTAGATGAAATTTAAATTGAGTGCATGTTGCGAAATATATTTCTATAATACGAAACTTTTTTTTTTAATTGACATTTAAGCGGCAGACTGCCAGCAAAATTTCATCGTATTTTAAAAGATTGTACGTCCGGTACGGTATATCACGTTGTCGAAAGTTCAAATAACTTTCTTTTTAAGCCGGTCAAACTATTTCCCGCACGCCAACACTTATCCTATTCCGGTTAACAAGGTGTCCTTGTAAGGATATCAAGAAGGATCACGCGAACGAGTGGTTTTGAAGCAAGAATAGCGCCACATATTATGCGAACACGTCTTTCTGCTCGTAAATACGGCTCGGCATGCTTCTAAATGCGCCCTTTCAGACTTCGGAATTTATTTCCACGCCGTCATAAAGGTTGTTTTAAAGAAATTGTGTCATTTGCGATTTCTGCTGGGAATCGAACAGGTTTTCTATAGTGAACAGGAAGACTATATTTATTTCAGCAGTATCTGTGTGCAACACTGCTGTAACCATAAACATTTTTTTGCACGTGTGACAATCCACGTTCAGTTGCAATAATATATTGGCATTTAGTGTTACGAAAGTAGAGTTATGAAAGGAAACCGTAGAATAGTAAATGCTACGATAATAAATTCGTTTCAATGTAATAATGTTCTGTATACTCTGTGGTGTTATAGACAAAATTAAATTTTCACAACTCCTTTCTAAATCTTTGAAGTTTTAATGCAGGTATATGCTGCAATTTTTCAATAAAATTTTAGAAAAGCCAACGATCGAGTATAGTTAAGTAACATCATATTATAACGATCCCATCAAACTCGATACAATAAAGTAAACTGAAACAATCTCGACGTCTATTAATATTCACAATCTTTCAGCCAAATGTACGTAGGTAAAGCAACAACAAATGCTACTGCTACTGCCAACAATAGTAAAGCCATTATTATTAACAAGGAAACTTCGTTAAATCATATCATCACCTTATAAGGAAATGAACAAAAAAAACCTTGTTGAAACGGGAAATCGAAGTTCAACTACATAATTCATTAATTCTCGCCACAGTGAAGGGTTATACACGCCCTGAGAATCGTCCACCGCGGAATCGAGGAATTTCATGACCTCAGAAGCAGAACGGTCGTCTTTTACGTTTCCAGGAAACTCGTTCACCCCATCCACCCCATTCACCATCGGTCGGGTCGGTGCGTTTTAACTTTTTTTTCACACCTCTATTACAACTCGTTACGACAATGCATCCTTTAACCCTCGTCACCTCTTGTTCGCCTTTTTCACTTACCTGCCACTCGGCGCGCACTCGACCGCAACAACACCCGCATTCGCTCTCGCGTACCAACTTTTATAAATATCTGCAAGCATATGACCAATGACCATCCGTCTGTCAAGCGCAAACCCCGCCATTTCCATTCAATTCCGGCAAACTGGGCCATCGTCTGATCTGTCGGATAATATCGCACGTTTTCGTGGATACGGTGGAAAAATGAAATATGTCCGCAATAGATTTTACACTCGAGCACGAATCATGCGAGCATCTGTGTTTTATCGTCGGTGTTTCGAGTCGAAACACTTGGAACGAAAGGGTGGCGATAAAAGGTTCTCGTTTTGGACCTTGCACGATCGTAGGCGGTGGAAGATTTTCATACGAATTTGTTCATTTGAATCGTTTTGGCGTGAATTAATTACTGTTGCTTCGTGGCAAAGTTTTTAAATTATTGCTATTGTTATTATGCATGTTTATGCCCGGGTATATTAACCCTTACAATTAAACCTTAAGCTGCTAAATATTTAACTTGCACAGGCGAAGTAACAAGTTTCTATTTCGATATAAGGTTAGATTACATATGAGGGTATTTAGAATCGTGAACGTTTTATTTCATTCCGGCCACGTGTTTATTTTTTAAGATACGAGATTCGCCTAGGAAAGCTGAATGTTCAATTGTAGTGCTCTCCGATGAACATAAAAATGTACCGGGCATGACATAAAAGTATCAGAAATAAAAGAAACTGGCGCACTTGTCTCGCGCAGGATCTTAAATTGAAATAGAATTCATTTTAAATGTCATTTTTATTCGACACCCTGGATACTGAGGCGTACAAGTATACTTCCTTGTTCCGTGCGATGCGGTAAACGCTGTTAAACATTTACAATAGGCGTGCGCTTCGTGAAATAAAAAAGCAGGAAATAGCTGCAGGTTTTTCTCGGGAAAAGTTGGTATCCTGCGGCGTGCGTGTTCTTTAAAACTACCCAAGTTCAATCTCTTGATTGAAACGAAGTCGACCTGAACGTCTCAAAACAAGAAACATCGTTTCCAACCAACCAATCGTCACGTCGCGAATATAACAAAGAAAAATCGTACAAGATTTTCGTAAAAGACTGTCGCTTAACGACAGCCCTTCCTGCCGTTACCTTTCTTCTTTCGCCGCGACGTGAACAGACTTCGATTAAGGAGCGCTGCCGAGGAACGTATATAGGTCCAATCGAGTATGATTTCGGACTTAAACGGAAAGAACGGGGGGAGAAGGCGCACGGGATGAACCCGATGAACGCGATGAGAAACACCGATACCATGAACACTTGCAAACATAGCCGCGTACACGTGAGTAGACAACGTGAGTGGCGCTGGAAAAGCTGCCGAGAATGCGAAGCGAAGGCTCTAGATTAAATACCGATACGACGAGCATCTATTCTCCGGGGAAACCTTTCGTTGTAGCCTTCGGCTGGCCAGGAACGGGTAGGGGACGAAACAAAGGGGACTCCTTCAAAGAATTTCTTGTCGCGACGCGGAACAGGCGCGATGCAATTTTGCGATATTGTTCTCCCGTGCAGACCCGCCGCACGACTTATCCAGCGAAACGTTAAAACACGGCCGGTACGTTTAAACGATAGGTGTGGCCGTTCCGATATTCATAACTTTTTTCATTGATCTCTCAACGGTGCAAACCTTGTTTTAAATCAAGTTAATCGGCGTGGTAACGATTCCGCAGACGCTCGTTCGGAAAATGCATGTTGGCGGAGAGCGTTGAAAAGCGGTGGAAGCTTTTATGGCCGCACCGATGAATAATAAACTGTGCTTCGCGGACCGATGGTACGGTGTATTTGCGAAATAAATTATGGCGTGTTTATGTTAGGTGTAAGCGGAACGTAAAATTTCAGTGCTTTGCAATCTACAAAATGGAAATGTTGAGCTGTGTGTTTGCCTTGTGGCAAGAACTCCTGGCGAGACGCCGAATGAGTGCAATCAGTAGACCTACAATGCAAAAGTCACTACTCTTGCAAATGTAAAACTTCAAATAAGAATTGTCGTTTGCATTAATCTTGTCTGCATAACCGTACGTGCATCCCGAATAATTAATATTTACGAATATATTGTAATTCTCGAAGTGTCCTTTAAGTTTGTTGTTCATATAAATTGATCTGCCCTTTCTTATTAGTCTAAAACCCTTTGAGCTTGTAGCTTATTTAACATTAGTCACGAGGAGAATATATGGCAACTTTCATTCTTGACGAACTGTAAATGCGAAGGCGATTCATTTTATGTTCACGAACTACGACGAGAAAATAAAACTGACTACGAAAGTATTATATGATGTCTGGTTACGATACAAAGCTAAGTGAACTTGAGCTCCTTTAAAAGATTAATGCTCGAGAATATTCTACCTGATTTACCAGGATTTCATCAAGATATATGCCACCCTTAATAACCTTCTGCATTTTCAGCATCATTTTAGAAGTAATATCGGGGTATGCGTCGTAGAACGTTCGGTATTATTTTATTTATCAGCTCGGAGTTATCGAAAGCTCTCATTTCATTCTTATTATATTCTCTTAATCATCGCGATAAGGGGTAAGCACAGAGTAATTTTGCTGCATCAATATTTATTAGCAGAAATATCCTATGGTCCTATGCGAAAATATAATAAGCTTTAAATGTCGAAGTATGGAAATTTCTACGAAATACGTTACTCGCTCATGCATATAAAGTATTGTAGAGATACATTTTATTACAGGGTTCGGTGCGTATCGCCTACGAAAAATAAAATGCGCTGCGAGTAATAAAAGACCTTACCCCATAGAAGGAGCGCGATTCTAGATTCTATTAAATAATCACGCAGGATTTATCACATATTCTCGTGCCACCTGTTTATTATTTAACTACCACAATTCAATATTCATCTAGTGCAGCTGAATTAAATTCAACATCGAGCAAATAAATTGGAAATACCTATCAATGAGTTTCGTTAAAAAAAGAGTCGATAAATACCTTAAAGAGGACCTGTCAATTATACTTAATTAAAATCTCGTCAAAATTCAATAGTTGTAATTAATTACAAACTTGTTCAATCAAATTGTCTGCCAATTGCAAAGTGCCCGTTACAATTACATTACAGATACCTACATCAAAAGATCTCAAAGCCTAATGAACTTTGAAATCGTTCTGAATCGTGAAACAGGTTCAGATTCACTCTTGTATCATTGATTAAGAATAGGGATGTCTTCAAAGGTTGCTATAAATTGTTAAGACCACAGGTATTAAGCAGCATTTGAAAACGCATACGTATGGACACGTATGTACCCGCGAATATATGTACTTTCTTTCCTATAATATATTTGGATCGTTGGAAACACGTCTGCAAAATTGCTGACAGTTTGACAGATTGAGTGGATGTAATCGGCAGCGTGAAAACACTGATATATGGGACAAGCTCGACTGTACGATGCAGAAACATCTTCGAATATCGGAAATCACAGTCTGAAACCTTTTACACGGAATACGATGCGTGTCATGTTAAGTTGTCACTGCCAGATAATCATTTGTTACTTTCGAACGATTGCACGACGACGGTATTACGTTTTCTGAACTATAATTTCTATTTCAGAAGATTTCTCGTCCAATTTGGATCGGCGGAAGCGTTGCCTTTTCAAAATATTCGGTTTAAGAAACAAAGTGGCGATAAGAAAAATACTGACTGCATCACATTTGTAACAACTGTACCTTGGTACAATTTTCTGGAATTATTGTAAAATGAAAGTAAAATAAAACAGAATGACAAAGAAAGCCCGTGGCCCCGAGTAACTTGACATACATTTATTTCAATGAAGCGTAATTAAATTACTCGTAATGGTTTATCGGAATTCATAAGAATTGCGTTATAGTTTCAATTTACTTTCCTTTGAATAAACAAGTTCGATCAAGAACAATTTCTCTAATATAATAGCAGACTATTTCCACTTTACAAACCAACCTTCACCGTTTATTACAATTTTCTAACCGTCCAAATTGTTCCTCTAATATTTGCCCATTTGGAAAAATCCATTAGTACGTAAATATCTTTTAAAATACCAACTCCCATCATCTCGTATTCCCCCACCTTTAAATGTAAAAAACAGTCCACAAAGCACGAAAGTTTCTCACTTGACGACTATTTCAACCCAGCTTACACAGCTACAGAAATTAACATTGGATAACCAATTACGTCCCCCACAAAGATCAACATTCTCATTGACTGCCAATGAGTTAATAACTGCAAGCAATACACGTTACTTGTTTCAAGAATATCGACATATCCAGGCCAGTATAAACCGCTCTAAAGCTTCAAAGCTTACGCAAAGTCGAGTCCAAGGAACGCGTTGCTAATTGAAAAGAAGCGGCTCAATTTTTAATTACCACGTTACTTTGTATAAACTGTAGATGCGTCGATAGAGGGATAATCGATCCTTTTGTACGACTCCGTCTTCGTTCACGTTCGACGATAGTTTATTTAACAAGCTACGTGCCTCTTCGTTCCTCTCATTACTTCCCCCTTTCAGTCGCCATTTCCCCCCTTCCACCCCTGTCCGCTATTCTGCCGCCCTGCCCACGGACAATGGCATTTCTATTGTCGCTTTGTGAACGCTTCCGTGATTTCGTAATTATAATTGAAGCGACAACGCGGCCGGGGAGCGAGCACGAACGGAAGGTTAATCGTCAAAGCGCATCGGCGACTCCTTTTCTAATAATAATCGGATTTCGCGAGAACGGCCACCTTTTCTGGCGCGACAGTTTCGAAAACAGAGAGCATTGTCTTACCAATCAAAGCGAATACCTCGACGACGTCGATTTTCCGCTCATCGATCAGGCGCATCGTCTCACTTACCTGGAACAAGTGGAAAAGGCTATTGTTAGGGGATAAGTTATTAACGTTGACGAATGGGATGAAAAGTAATATGAGATTAACGTATAATTGCATGTATACGTTGTCCCACATTTGATTGGGATTTTATTAAATGCTTTTTATACAATGTTTGCTCGCGATAGAATTCTGTTAAAAAAGAGAAATAGAATCAATATTATATGAAATGTGATATTTCGTTGAATCAACGATAACAAATATTTACATACATATGATATTAAATTCTGAATTTTCGTTTTTAATAAAATTCCATTACAAACAGGGGTAGGATTGTGTAACATTAAGAACAAGTTTCGCGTGGAAAATATAATTCACAGGCTACACCATTATTTATTATTCGCATCGTCGTTTCCGTACTCTATATTTTATATTTTTTATTCGTCGCATTCGTTGCGACGTAAATCGTCGCAAACGGGTGATTTCATTCTTTGCAAATCCAAAGGGCACTATACGGGTGTAATGAATCAGAAACAGCAAATTTCCAATAAATTTTATTTACAAATAATTGCTTAACAATGGTACAATCGATACTATCACTGGCGCAGAGGAAGCCAGGAATAAGGGTTGTCGATGCAAGGCATTCAATTGTAGTGACCATTTATTAAAATATTTTCGTTGCATAGTACAGCAGAGGTTCGATTAACCGACTATTGTAATTAAAAAAGAGGTTGAATAAACTCAGATTCGTGGGTCAGCGATCAAAAATAAATTTGTCTCCTTCATAATTGATTTTAGAATCGACTAGCACGATTATTCATATCTACGTTACTAATAAATTCGAAACCGTGTATTATCAAGACCGTGGGCAATCAGAAATTCAGTTAATTGAAGTTTCAACTGTACAAATATATTATTATATGGCGGTGACGTTCACAGTGGCCACTCGAAAACCTTGAATCGAGTGTTTCAGGTTTCACAGAAACCCCACGTGAAATATTCCTCGATGGTCCCTTGCTGACTACGGCCACTGGATTCTCGCGTAAGTGGCGCTCTGTGTTCCTGGTACGTCGTAACATTGAAGCGTTTATGCTACGGCATGCGGCTCGAACGCGTCTAAATACACACGGGTTCATGAACACAGGTGGAATTACATGTAAATTGGACGGAGGAACAGGGAACTCTAGCTGGTGGATAAGGGGAGGAAGAAAGGTGGAACGGTGCACAAGGATGAACAGAGGGGGAGAGGGAGAGGAATAGGGAAAAAGGGGTAAAGGAAAGTGAATTAGAGTGGTGAAAAACTGAATAAAATGAGGGGCTGCGAAGTGGATGGCTTGATGTAGTTACAGCTGCACCTGAAACAACTGGAGCCTTGTTGCATAAAAAATGGTAAGGTGAATATATTTGACGATTTTTGAGCGTGGGAACTTACAATTAGTTGCGTTAAGGTGATAGATGAAACATGTAAGCGTCATTCTGTAACGAATCACAGAAATTACTGCACACATTTTCCCGTGCTTTGCGGTTAATATGAATATAATATTTCGATACGAGTGAAACGTGAAATATAATGATAACTGGAAAGTGAAGTTAATATCTTGATACGAAAAAATTGCTTTCTATTATTGCGTATAGTTAACTTTGGATTGCTGGACGGTTTTACTTAATTTACGGAATACTAGAAGAGACACGAAGATTATTTGAATTTCCAACGACTAATGTTTACCTTGCGCAACAAAATATTAATCATATTCGCATAAGTACTCGAGTGAAAAATAAAATAAATTCGAAGCTGATTTTTTAAAATTAATATCGCCAGAGGTTCAAAATACTGTGAAAAGGATACGTTTATTAATGTTTCCATAGAGTTATAAGTGGCACCAATAGAATGGGATACATAATATACTAAAAATAATTTTCAATAAAACTTAATCCCAGTGTTTTATTGAAAAGGATATATCGTTATCGTTTCAGTACAGTATATTCCGCCATGCTACAAGTAATACGTTTGTAACAGTACATATATCAGATAAATCACAAATTCTCTTCAGTTTTTTTTTAACAGTATTCCGTAAATCGTTTTATATAATCGTTTTAACCGTAAATTCCGCATTATCTCCCTTATTGGACTCATGCGACACAAGATGTCGAATAGATTCTACCGTCGCGTTCATTTTAAACGTTCGTCATAAATGCAATGCTCGATGTACACTTAGGAAATCTTAATACGACATTAAAAAAAGGTCTCTATTTATAATACTATAAATACTTCCAACGTTTCACAAACGTATTACATATGGGATGACCTAATATCGCTGCCCGTAGAGTAACATGCAGTTCGCCTAGTAATATTGAAACGCAAGGATAACAAAATGTAAGTGCCGGTATAGTGCAGTGCAAATGATCGAGAAAAGTGGGCCAAGCATAAAGAGTGCAAGCGGGAACGCAGCATCAGTCGAATCTCGAGATTAACGTGCAGAACAACACCGAGGGACGATAGTCCGTGCAACACAGGGCGGTGTTTAAATTTAACCGTCAGAGTGTTTAAGTGCTCTTCTGCTCGCCCTTTTCCTTCCACCCTCTCTGCCCTTCTTATCCAGCCCCCTCTGTACTTGAGAAACCAAGTGACTGTGAAAGCGGTCGAGCTTCCCGCCGTTTCAACGGCTGTGACGCGCCGTGGATAAAATGGCTCTGGTCGAAACACCTGGAATAAAAGTATCGCTGACGGGATTTATACGATTCGCTAGATTAAAATAGCCACGCTCGATACGTCTGAGAAAAAAAAACTCGACGTGCAACGGCAGTCCGCTTCGAGTCCATAGTAGAAATGTGGAAAACATAAGCAAAGACTGCATTATTTACAGGCACTAACGGAACAGAAGTGGGTTCACGGTCTACTTTTGCAACGTGAAAATATAGAAGGAACGTATGGCGCACGAAGAAAGTTAAATTCAGCGATTAAAAAATTGGTGCATGCGACGCTGACACATGTATTTCTCGGGTAATCTCGTTTTCATTAAACAATCAGCGATGTCGTAAGAGAAACACTTATGTTTTAGGGTGTCGAAGAACAAGGACAGGGGAATTATTTTTGTAAACTTGAAACCGTGCGAACGAATTCTCGAATCACGGTATATAGAAAACGTCAGCAGAAATGATAAATATGACGAATTATTAGATAAAGCGTTACAAAAGATTGAACGCTTGGAATGAATATTAGAAACAACAAGTTCCACCCACTGCCGCGCACACCGACAGGTACAAAACGAAGAACTGAAGCAACGGTCCCAAATGCCCGCAACAATGAAACCCAATTCAACCGTCTAACCTGTCAAACTCAATTCCAAATCGCTCCAGGCACACTTATCGAGCAAAAGCGGAAGCGGAAGCGTCACTAAACATCGCGCAAAACGACCCGTCGCATTCGATCAACAAATACCGCACGGTTCGCCCGCAACACCTGCCAATTTCTATTCTCCACCTTCGTTTCCCAATCAACGGCCAGCTACGTGGCGGTGCCATCGCGAGGCAGGTACGCCTTCCTCGTCGTAGCTATAAGATCTACCGGCGACAGATCAGAATGTTTCTCGTGTCTTCCGAAAAGTTCACGCAACGCCGACAGTCTCGTGGCCTACAAAACGCTCGCACGTTTCCGGCATGCTGGAGAGAAAGAAGGACGAAGCAACATCCCGCGGGCTGTGCCAAGCTTATCCCTTTTACCGTTGGATTCGCCGTTTTTCCAGACAGCCTCGTACCATTTCGTAAAGTCATCTATTTGCGGGATTAACGTACCACGGATACCAAGCAACTTCCTGCTAGGTAAGCAGGGGAAACTTTTCGAACCGACCAAGGGAACGGCGAAGGAAGAGGGGGGTGAAAGGGAGAAAGAGCTCAGACTCGAACGAAAATTAGTTTCACTTTTTTTCCCCCCGGCCCTTTCGCCCCTCCACCCCGTCCTCCGCCCCTCACCCTTTGCTGGCTCTTCCTTCCCCTGTTCGTCGACGTACCAGCCCCCGCGTCGGCTTTTGCGCCATCCAGCCACTTTCATTCGCCTCTGTGTCCGCGGAAACATAATCTTTTCTTTGAAATTGCTTAGAACCCTCCGGGCGTTCTCCTGCCGCTTCTGCCCGCACGATGACTCTACAATACTCTGCATGAATATTTAGTGACCTCGTGAGAGAGCTTTCGAATAGCTGTACGCATGGATGGAGCAATTAGAAATGGCATTGTTCATTCGCGGGCAAGGCCGTGGAGGGTCGGAGGACTTGAGTCGTTTTTTATCGTTTTTGTGGATTGCGGTGATTTTCGGACCGCGTTGGGAGTTATTCGTGTTAAATGCTTCTAGAACGTTTATTCTTATAATCGAACTTTCGAAACGGTTTTAAACGATCGAACCCTTGAAATTCGAGACAGTTGAAATAATCGAACTGTTATTTGAACAAATCATTTGTTTGCAAATTATTTACTTACTTGGCTAATAAATTATATCATGGTGTATATTACACGAATAAATATTTCTCGCAATAATTTCTGAAGTGTTTCACGATCCTAGCGGTGTCTCGTGTGCATATTTTGTTTGATACAGTTACCCAAAATTGAAAGTTACTTGAGAAAATTATTTTTATAATAAATATAATAAAATACCCTGAGCAATTCATTATTTAAAATTGTTACTTTCAAATAAAATTTACTCAGCATGATTTGTAGAACGACGACTTTTTTTTTAGTGACCCAGAGCGAGGAAATTTAAAGCACGTGTCGTTTAATTAGAAGCAGCTTAAGCCTGTTATTTATTGTAAGTAAATACGTTCGCCTTGGCTGGATTTAGGTTAAACTGAAGCTTAAATATTTTTGCCGTGTGGCTTTTACTATTGAAATTGTTTGACAAATAGCACGCATGAAATATTTCATTTGCTGAGCTTGTATCTTTAATTATCCTAGTGTGCCAATGTTATGTTTTGACAGTCATTCTGAATTATTGTATACGTTTATCCTTCTCAAGCGATATTTCAATTCGTATTTTTTATATTTCCTTAGAGACTGGCTAAATTATAGGTTTGCCTGTCATAATAGTTTGAAAAATAGAAATATAAGATTGTGATGCACAGGAATATAAAGTGGTTATACATCGTTGGCAAGACTAACTTGTAAAGTTATTTAACGTTAACAATTTGGTGCAAAGTAGATTAAATGCATCGTCTTAATAAGGAAAGTTTCAAACAGGTTCAGAAAACAAATTACAAGTTTGCAAACTTTTTCAGTTATTCACTTTCGGACTGTAATTTTACAACAATGACAGTGATAAGTCAATCGAATGTTCCATAACAATAAATATACTTCAATAATCATGAATTTACAACTCCATCGTCCTAAAGAGCATAATTAAGCTTTGCCACAAAATAAATTTCCTGTAGCTTCATAGGTCTAAAGAACTTTTACAATTTACTTTATAATAAATCTTCATTATAACTGATAAGTACTTGACAAAAACTACAATTAATGAACTTAAAGCATGGTCACTAGGGCGGTGTAAAAGTATAAATTTCTATTATACTAGACTGAAGACCAGGCACACATCTAGCAGTCACTATAAAACACACATAATAAACAATTCAATTTAATTGAATCACGCAATGTGAAAACTAGTATCTCGACATAAAGTAGGTAACAAGGAAAAGACAAATTTTCATTAGTAACCATAAAGAACATTTTTTTCTATACAAAGTAAGAAATCAGAAAATATTTAATATATGACCTAAATCGGCGTTTCCCAATCTTGTTTGCGGGTCGACCGCCTTTTGTAATAATCATATTACCTGTGCCTTCTCGCTTAAGGTAGGATAAATCCAGTAAGATACAGAAAACGCATTAAAAAATTTAGAATATCATTATAACTTAATAATACTGAATCATCCTAATACGTACAATATTTGATATATTTAAACATATTTAATGTACTTAATATCTCATTTGAAAAACAGATCTGCAGGTTGGGAACCACTGACCTAAAATATCCGCTAATACCTCGCCTTATCAAATAGCAATCATAAAAGTCCACCCGACGAAACCATTCCTAACTATCTTCTACCGTTCACTCGTTACATCAATTCAAGTGCCAAACACTTACTAACCACATAAAAAAAAAACAAGATTCCAAGAAATACATGCGAGCAAAAAAGAAAAAAAAGCATTCAATAAGAGATCTTAGCGCAAAGAACGGCGTCCAGGAAAAGATGACGAAAGTGTTCAACGCACGAGAATACGGAAGAAAGCTGAGGAGGACGCAATGGGACGAGGGGTTCGAATCTGTCGACCTTGCGGCCGGGCCACAATGCAGTGTGCTTCGTCCCAATAAAGCCCGCCAGTTTATACACGATCTCTGGCAAATACGTTGCAATTATCATATAAAAGGATCAGTCTGGGGAAGAAGACGGTCCGCTTCTATGGCGGTCCATTATAGGGGAGAGCCCACGAAAGGAATCCCGGTAAGGGCGGAAGATTCCGCGCAGAAGAAGAGGCGAAGGAGGAGGAGCAGAGATAGGACGTGTATTGATCTGTCATCGTTCGCCCGGCCCTTTTCGAATTTTAGATCAGCGAGAGTCCTATGCAAACCCGTCCTATTCTACTGTGTGGCTGCTTCATCCGATAGCCAGAAGGATTCGAGCCGAGAGGAGTTCGATGAATTCGATCGATTCTATTCGACGGGGTTTGTCTTTAAATGGGCTCTGTGCAGCGAGTCGGAGATACCTCGAGCTGCTTTGCCGTTCCGCTATAGGTCGTGTGGCAGTTAGATGGTATTGTATAGCGATGGTCTGCTGGATTCATGAATGTTAAGGGAGCTTTAGGCGGTATTTTGATCGCGAATAATGATGCTTGCGAGGTGATTCGTATTATATTTATGAGTTAGAGATTTTTTTGTACGGGAATAGAAGGTGCGGGCGTGATTTTTAGAATTGTACTAATATTAACGGTGCTATCGGTAGTTTGTGAGTTGCCTCGTGAGATGTTCAATTAATAATAGACCTTGGGGTGTAGCGATTCAAGGACACTCTGTTTTGAACATCAAATTTTTTATACTTGTGCACAGATTTCTTGAAGGAACTGTGGACTCGTGGGTGTTTTTTATAAATTGTGAATGTATAAGTAATATTAAATCGGTCGGAAATTCGTATTACGATACTGATAGCATATTTTCCGTTTGACGAAGAATACTGGAATATTGTACGGTATTAATCACGTGCGGCAATAATTATTTACTATCAGATTCTCGTTCGACAATTCTTCTTCCAACACACATACATATTTCTCAAGTAAGGCAATACAAAAAGGTACTTATACGTTTTCAGAGATCATAAATTCACATAAAAAAGAACAAAGAAGAAAGCGGAACATCGGAAAGAATGAAGATAACATTGAGAAATGCTAATTAGAAGTTGGCAAATTTCACCTGCCTTGAGACAACCAGCTTTGTAATCGTCTCCACTAAATAATATATTACAAGAAGTAAAGCAATGCTTCACGATTGCACAAAATCTATTCCGCAAGGATTGCATAGTGCAAATGAAACAATTCTGCAATATTATATCGATGGGAGCATTGATTAAACAATTTCTCGTAAAATATCGTACAACGGGGCAGTAAAAATATCTGAAATTGACCATTTCTAGAATACATCTCTTGCGCAACGATTAATCAAGGACCGGCGTACATGGTCAAAGAAAAGTTCAACTCAATATAGCAATATCTTTTTGAGCGCAGTATCCGGCTCCCGTTAAATAAACGAGATCAGCTCTCGGGAACGTGGATAAGGGTCAATGGAGGTCACCGTGGTCCAGGGAGATGTGATCTTAAAGGCTCGTTCGAAGGGTAGTGGGGAGAAATTGGCTAGGAATCACGTAGGGTTAAAACTTTAATCAATACGGAGATAGAGCATGCTTGTCCCTTATTGAAATAGGAGTTCGACTTTCGAGATTGCACAGTAGGGAAGTAAAATGGATTTATGTTACAAGACATGGTCACGTTGAGTCTTCCAACGTGGATCGCGTTAACATACCGAGAGAAAAGTGTGAGAGACGGAGATGGTAGAGGGAGATCCGATAGATTTCGAGATTAAAGTAGCCTCTCGGAGAAGCACGCCGTAGGAATCTAAGAGCAAAGAAGACGGAACGTTACAGCCCGAAACAAAACCAGCAGAACAATCGTGTTTCTCGTTGCTTCGGTCGTAATTAGATAAAATAAAGTTCGGGCAAACGTTTCAGGATTCATCAGGGCTCGGGCAGCTACGCGAATTTCAATAGCTCTGCGGAGGGTAAACTAATTTTCCTATCGCAAAAACTTTCCGCCACAGTTTGAACTTCGTTGGAGATACGTCCAGATAAGTTATCGCGTTTGCACGACCGTACCCGGCCACGTTTCCCGTCACAAAATTTAAACGCGTGCACGCAGGATAGGGAAAAAAAGGAAGGGCAAAGCTTCGAAACGATCCCGACGTTATATGTATTCACCAGAGCGGGCGTTCCTTCCTTGAGTCTCTTTCGGAAGCGATCGATTTAATCGAACCTTTGATACCGTTCGCCACCGAGTACCGTGCGCGCGACGTAACAAATCAAAATCCACCGGGGAGCCCGGCTAAAAATTCAACTCCGGATAACGGCTATCCGAACAAACAAGATCCATTCGTCGTCGATAAACGCGATACCAACTCGAATCCATCGGGGGGAAAAAAACCACCCCTGTCCGCGAACGACTGTGGGGAAAAAACATTAGAATCGTCCGAAGCTGCGGAGCTCGTAACAAATTATCCGGCCTGCCTCTGCGACGAGTTGTTCCCCGCCCCGGGAATCTCACGTGCAATCTCGGCCGGCAAAAATGAGACAGGTTTATCCGCGACGCGATAAATCTTCGTGGCACCTGGATAAAGAGGAGGGACAGGTCGGTTGAACGGCTGTTCGGACAAATAATTCAGAGGGTGCCCCCATCGAACAGTGGATAGCCCCGGAATAAAGAAACGTGCCGTTTGCGTTCCTTAATCGGTGTGTAACGATGTTTGCGTGTCCATTAGAAATTATGAGGCCGCCCGGATACATCGGGCGGAGAGTGGTTAACGCCGCGGAGCATAATTCAACAGGCCCCCCTCGCGCCCCATGGGTGTACAGGGTGTTGGTACAGTAAACTTCCATGAACTCTAATATAGCACGCCGTATTCGGAGAGTCCAGAGTTCGCGGCTATCTTAAATTGAATCTGCCAGCAATGCCAATGCGGCTCGTGTCGGGGCGCTCGGGGGTTTGACTCTCCTTATTTCGTGCCCGCTGTTATCATTTTCTCTCCTCGGGCATTATCCTTGGCTCCGAGTGCAGCCGGGAATGGCGATGCGCCACCCCGGGTGCTTAATCGATTCCGCTGTAATTACGTCCTGCTAACGAACGCTCGTTAATTATCATTCGAAGGTGTTTCTCTCGTACGCTTTCGCGTAACTTGCGCCTGGTGATTCGTTGATTCCGTTTGTCTCGTTCGTGGCTTGGTTGTTTGATTGATTACGGCGACCCTCGCTGGCTGGGAAAGGATGGTTATCGGCGGGTCGCGTGAGAGAGACGTAAACGAAAGTCATGGCGAATCTTGCAAAGTTCGTTTCGACGAGATGTTATTCGACCGTTGCTCTGTATGTATGCGTCTGTGTATGTTGTAGATTGAGAGATTACATTTACGCTGCGGATTTATTTGTTAACGCATTGCATGCATATGGTACACTGGGAGATTTTCCAATGCGAAATTCACTCGTTCAGGGCGCTTTAGAATGTTTGGGGCAGTTATTTGTCGCGGCGAATGTTAAATTGAAATTGAATTCCTGGGAACTTATATTTGTATTGGAACGGATTGAAATTAACACACGCACGAGGGGACACGATTCTTCCGACTGTTTACAACGTAAAAGAATTTGATTGAAAATTCTATTATAACTATGTATTATAATTGAAACGAAAAAGTTCCACTAGGAAAATGTACCGCGTAATTTTGTTAATAAGAGTACAGAGCACACCTGGCAATTTTTAACGCGGTGTCATGTTTTAACTGTTACTTATATACTGCTCAAGGCAATTAGAAGATCACATATGTGCGTCCATCACTTGTTTTTAACAAGAGTTTGATTTATTACCACTTTAAAACTGTACTGCAAGGTATGTAATCTCATTGTCCATTACGAAACTCAATTATTATCACATATTTAATTCTTCACTTAACACGCGTTTCTAGTTCTGACGGACCCCCATAGTTTCATTTATAAAAGTCTTTCATTAAAATGGATATCAACGAAAATAAATGCACCTGTCTTCAATAACATAACACAGAATCGAAGGCAATCGTAAAAGACAACAATCAAGTCGAAGCTCTCAGACGGTAACACCTGCAGGAATACGTCTGTGTGGAATGCCTTGCGTACAAAATAACACTCTTATTACAAGTCTTGGGATAATAAAATTTTAAAAGGTATAATGCGTCCGTCTGGAACTTACGTTCCATGCTGAATGCATATTATTTCAGGACATCTGTATCTGCGCGAATATCAATCCCCAACTATATCATAGCTGGTGTGAAGAAAATGTGATTCAGATCCGCTTGAATATTAATGATTCTCGTATGGCGTTTCATGTACCAGTGGTTCCTGACACACCGGCATAAACACGTTTATGGTCGCACCGATGCGGTCCTTCCTTTATCTCAGAAACGCGATTCCGTACTTTTATCGTATTCCTCATTCTTGCTTGGTATTTTACGAGACGTCAAAATCGACGTATTATGCATTATGTGCAGCAAATGGAGAAACAGAAGCAAAGGAAGATGTGATGTGATCTTTCACGAACATATTAATCCCTTGTCTTGCGATTTTTCGTATGACCTCGCGCGTCATTATTTTTTAATTACTGCATTGGACAACTGCGTGATCTTCACAGTTCACGACAGTTTTATGTTGGGCCACAAACTACTTCGAGTCACTTTTTTTTTGCGTATTCTTTTGTGTTTTCACGGTGATTTCGAATTTTTGCGTACAAATTGTAGGACGAGTGTCACTCGTTATTATAAAGCAATATGTGCTTTAGTATGTTGAAAATTTAAATACAAATAATGTTCGTTTCTTTGTGCAACGCATGCCACATATTCCTGAATAAAAACAAATGAGTATAGGAATATCATTATTGTATTCCAATTGGGAAGAATGTAATGTGACTGCGAAGTTAGCTGGGAGAAGAGTGAACGATTAAAAACCAAATGTTCCTCGACAAGTGCTCTGATCCACATATAAATGGATAAAAATTTCATATTTTAATCAGCGTGGCAAATAATAAATATACATCAACTTATTATAGTTTCCACTGAAGCATATGTGGGTATAAAATTTCAAGACAATCCAGAATTGGAGTTAAAATCATACGATAGCTTGTTCCTGTATAATACAAGAAAAAACATACAACTTTGAATTTTAGTGCTACGATTAAATAATTCTATTAAAATACTTCAAAAAAGCATCCCTTTGTTAGAATAAAATGTGTCACGTATCAGTTACAATAACTTTTACGAATAACAATTACGTTTTTCCGAGTGCTTGTAATATTCAATTTAGGTCACGTATAGTCGCTGTGAAATAAATTGTTGATGGCAGAGGTAGAAGAAAATGAAATAAATGACGAAACACTTGTAGAGAAGTTCGGAGGAAAAGAAGGGGAAATCATTTTCCAACGATTTCTGACTTATCATCGTGCAGAATTAATTGCTTCACAGAAGACCGAAAATCTAATCTAACTCTGGCATACTGCGATACTGCGTTATATGCAAATCAGTCAGGAAATTTCAAAGTGAGAAGCTGTGTCGTGCTACTCGTATCAAAGTCGCTACGTAACTTCGAGAATCGCTATCCAAATGATCAGCTTAAGCAGGCATAGTAAGCTCAACGAAATTGGATGCCATCGTCTATAGCAGATCTAAGCAATAAGGGCTTTGGAAATTAATTATTTGAACTGCCAACGATTCGACAAGTATAAAGGATTATTGGAATTCAATGTTGTTTCAACAGATTAGTTCTAGCAGCTCAACAGTTTTGTAAGGGATATTGAAATTCTAGAGAGTGATGCGGAGAAATTTAACGAAATTAATTCGAACGATCAGAATTATTTAGTTATTTCATTTAAATTATGAGTATATGCCGGCTACTACGTGTTAGTAAAATTGATAAACGTGTACGGAAGGATTGCGCGACTTAATTATGTTGACGATAGTTTTAAAAATAACCAACTATTTTTTCTGTTAGGTGTGTAGTATGTAACTTTCTGCAGGTACTATTCAAAAAGAGATGTGATACTGATTCAAATGCACAACAATATAAGAAATCGATTACAGGATGTACCGAATTCACAAATCGGATAGCACACACAATCAAATTAATTTCAAAATATTGATATAATATTATATAATTCGTAATGCTTAGTTGCTTCTTTATTGGCGTCTCAATTTACTCAATTGAATATAAACAGATCACCATACATTTGTCACGTGCCAATACATATTACTTAATCAGTGTAAACTTTCTGCTTAATACGCGTGCAATAAATTTAGCCATGACTAATATTAGACATATATAATTTGTCTAGGAGACAAGAATATTAAAAAAAAAAACAACAACGTAACATAAACCTAGTTAAACAGCCGATCTTACACACCGACTATTATTATATCCCCCTTATTATCATTATCTCGCGAGAAGTATAAACTGTCCGATGATCACGATCTGCACCAGGCATGGATAAACTTGGAATCGTCTGGCGATCGATCGGCTTACGAATCAACGAAATCAGCAAATTCGTGCTACGTCTTCCAAACTGGAAAAACTAAGCTTCAGCTTTTCCGCGGCTTTTCGAACTCGAAACGGCTAAAGGGATGACGATGGATAATCGGGACGGGAAAGAAGCGAAGAAGATCGGTGTGACCCCCTTTCTCAGTGAGTTTCAAGATGAACGAGTCACGCGAACCAACTAGCGTTACCGTCGGCCTGTCATCCCGGGAACTCAAGGAGGCGGATAGAAGAATTGCAAGAATGAGAGGGTGCTAGCTGGATAAGACGTGAGTCACATACATAAGTCACTGCGACAGAGTAGCACACGTCGTCAGAAATTTTTACTTCGTTGTTCGGTAAATCGCGCGCAACGGGGACCCGCTGGTCGAAGGGGGGAATAATCGATTCTACTTATCATATGGCACAGTAAGAATCCCTCGAATACAAATAATAATTGGCAGTCTTCTGTATTGACAATGGAAAATTCGTCGCAGTAAGTCCGAGTTGCAGCGGCCTGTCAAAAGTTTTCGGCTAAACGCTCATTTCAATATATCTCTTAAATGCAAATTAATCTGTACTGTATAATCTAATTTACAAGCTATGCTTGGGCAATTATTTGTTTGTTTTGAAATCTCCACTTTTTGTCAGCCACTATATGATTCTTTATTCCACGTAATTGTGCAATGCCCTTGGTTCCTGCCTATTGTTATTCAATCTTACTTTACTACAGTGGTACACGCTTATTTTTCATTGCAATAATGTTAGATGTTTATATTCTACTAACGTGCTTTGGACTTTTACCTGCATATATCTGACACTCATATATTTAATCACAGTTTTACTTACTATCAAATATTTACCTACATCTATTAACTCTTTTGCTATATGATATATGTATGTACCCCCTTAGATAATCGGTAACTGTTTGCCAAAGATTTATATAAACGTTCCCTGAAACAATAAAATATTATCGTTGCAGTTATTAACATAAATTATACCTTAGGCAACTCAAGAAAGTATCAGTTGTTTTTAGGAAGTAACGAGTGCAAACAACTGTTTATATCAATAGCTTTTCAATATAAATCAAATCTTAACAATTTTCTGCATCGAAGATAATTTCATTTTTAATAGTGCCCGGGCGAAAGGGGTTAAACAATCTCCCTCGTGTTATCAAATAATTGCAAGCCTTTCTTCGTTTCAATTAAAATTAGTAATGAGATCAACGAGTCTCGTATATTTCGCTTAATAATCGATTACATTAGTGTGGCTAATATCAAGCCGAGCAGAATAGCGTTTCCGTTTTTCCTCGGTTGCCATTTAATTGAATGCACAGTCGCGTGGTATTGCTTCAATGTCTTTGAGGTATTAAATGTATAACATCGTGGCAGCTCGATATCGTACGTTCTCTACGTTCCGGTTTGCCACGAACGCACCTCCATAGAAGCTAATTAATAGGGAAACCTACTGATGTATTAATTCGGACATGTTAAACAGAAACCGCATACAATCTAATAGCAGACTATTCGATCCGCAGAGCCATAAGTTCGACATGCCTGTCTTATTAGATTAAATGCTCGAGGCTGTGATGAATTTCGCCGGAAGTGTTGAGGCAATCGGGAAAATGAATTGGGGGAACATTTAGGAAACTTGAGGTTTTTGCTAGCAACCACCATTCTGGGTATTGTAAACGGAAACGAGTTATTAACTCTCGCTTGACAATTGGGTCAATGTAATCCAATTATAATAGAAATGAATACTACCCTGTTTTTAGTTGCTGATGAATAACAATATTCGAAGCGCTCTATAAGTGGAAAAGTCAGTATACATGGAATCTTGCTGCAGGGAATTTAATAAAGTATTAAAACACTGCATTTTCTAGTAATGGGAGTACTTTTATTTCATATTGATTTTTCGTGAGAACCTGGTGGTCCATTTTGGCGTAAGTGATTTGATCGTCGTAAAGTTGACGTACGTATTAAATAAGTCTATCGACTGCATAATTTCGGACAGTTCCTGACATCTCAAGCAAGAATTTAATTGCAGAGAAATATTAAATTATGCATGCTACCTTCCTATAAATATTAACGCAACATTTTGAAAGACATCCAAATTTATTATTTTATATAACTCTTTGGCTTTCGATAATATCGTCAGACCATAAATCTTCTATATCGCAAAATACAAAATGTATAGCTGCATTAGATGTAAAATCTTCGTGGAAATAGATTTCAAATTGTTCTGTGAAAATATTTCTCGTACTACAATCAATTCTGAAATTCTTCGTGATATATCTTTTTAAAGAATATTATGAATACATTCTATCAAAAAACGGAAGACCTAGTTATCATACATTTCTAAAACTGGAACCTCTGTAATGTAAAATCTTAAACTGTACGAAAACCGTATTGTAGGGTGTGTGAAAAGGATGCTTATGTGTGAATACATATGTGAATCTATGATTAAATGCACCTGTGTGAATGAAATCGTTAAAGACAAAGAGAATGAACGGTCTTCTGTGAACAGCGCATTTCGTTATTGTTTCTTAATTCACATGGGAACAAAATTGCGAACTGAAAAAGCGGTCGCCATTAAAAACTGTCATTCTAATAGTAAACGTTGTAATATAAACATCTTTATAACTTAATTAAACTTACAGTTCCTAACAAAAGCAATATCACTTAATAATATTCCCACAATTTTAACCCTAGAAGTATCAGGCCAGTCAAAATGACTGGTTTCAGATTTCTTGCCACAAAATTATTAACACATAAGTATTGTTGCAGCAATTTATACATCTCTATTTAATATCTGTTCATCCACTTCACGTGCTCATAATCTGTCTAGATACATACTTTCCAAAGAGAACCAAAACCTATCGGTAGTCCCAGCGTTAACCGATGTAAAAACGAAAATTGCAGACAATTGGCAAACTAATGAAGACATGTAATAAAGCCAAAAATTGAAAAAACAAAATATCAACGCGGACGTACATACGCGCGACCCTTAAACGTTACTAAATGGAAATTGCTGACAATTCTTAGTGGTCCCGATTCGACAGCAGGGGCCGTAAAATTCCGCGTCGGCCAATCGATCCCGTCATCAAGCGGCGCGCATCTAAACCACCCTTACTTCCACCGGCGCTTCCACAGCTCCGATTGTTAACCTCCTTCGTCGATCACGCTTGATCGTCGCCCGGGCGGGGATGCACCGTATCCGTGTTCCCCGCAACGCTAATTATCACGTACGCACGGGTCGTTGGATCCCTAATAGACATTAGCGGGCAAACAAAGTAAGGAAGTCGGGCGCGTAACGACGATTTCACCGCCGTGAAGGTTACGACCGTCCAGGGAACGACGTGACCCGAGCCAACCGAGCATTTCCGGTTCCCTTATGCCCGGTAATCGACCGCGACGTCTCGTTCGCGGCTTCAGCCATTGAGGTCCTTTTTACGATCGATGCCAGCCAGTAGGTAGGTGTACGCGATTAACGAAACGAACCGGCTTCCGGTGCCAAGACTCGTTGGAAAAGTCTGCGCACCCCCCGAGGCACTATCCGCCATGGAATATCGAATATTTCTGCACCTCTGGCCTGTGCTGTGGCTTTGTACGTTACGTAAGGCGCAATTGGGTTTATTAGACGTATAAATTGTCCGGCTGCCAGGCACGCTACTGGAGGCACGTTTCTTTTAGATTTAATTACCTCGCTTGGCACGCCGGCGTGCTCGTAAAATTTGACAAGCATTATCCGTCGGACAAGAGGAGAATTTTGCGAGCCTGAGAGAGCTTCCGGCGAATTGTTTCCGGGGTCGATATTGTCGGGCGGATGCGTTTGGTCTTCGAGTAATTTTTGCTTTAGCCGCCACAATAGATGTAATTAATGGGGTTCAAACAATGGCAGAAATTCGGTTGCCGCGTGAGATTTTTTCGTGCGGCTCTGTAGGTGTTTATTTCTTTTTTTTTTGTTTTGACGCCATTGTGCGCCACTCCCGTATCGCGCTGCTGGTCCATGGCGGGGTCGCAGCCTGCCCGACTCGGGCCACGGAAACCGAATTGTCGCTGTTCTCCTTCGGTGCAAATTACTAGTGGGGAGTAATAGTCTCTCAGTCTCGTGTCACCGATACAGATAACAGAAGCGATCTAATAACTTGAAGCTTTCAGTGTCAAATTGGGAGACAGACACGGAGATAGATAGATACGGTGGCTACAAAGAACTTCGATAGACCGTATTATCACTTCTTATCGCGCTGTATTTTAAAGAAAAGCAACATGGTGGAAAGTATTCTGTAATGTGTTGTTTAGCAATGTTTCGTTGACTAGCGTAAGAAGGATAATAAAGGTTCAATTAATCGTTCGTAAGACATTTAATTATGCCCGTAAAACGGAGAATATTCAGGACCGAAAAGTCGCCAAAAGTACTCTGCGATAGAAAATAATTGAAACCATCATCTTTCTATTTGTGGTGGTTCACCCGCAATAACGCCTTGCATTCGTTAGGTATAGAGACAGAAATGGTGACTTCCAGAACTGGCAGCGTAACTAAAGAAACATTTTTGTCAACATTTTTCAGCCGCTCTAAATCTTAAATAATTTTTTAGTCGTTTCAGATTTCGAACAATTGTTTAGGCACCCCCGGTACGTATTCAATTTCCACGATTTTTCGACACGCCATGACTAATTGAACACTTCGTCGTTACATACGAGAACATTGTCCCTGATTGATGGTCCCATGAAACAAAAAGCAGGGAAAAGAGAACCTCCAAATCTCCCCTTATAGACGCAGCTCGAACGAAACATTCTATTACAATCTAGAACCGTGGCAAATATCGCGAAGCGAATTGCGACACCGAGACCCCTGCGAACTTAAATTCATTCGGCCGCCAACAGGTAATTTCCCCGAAAATGAAACGCACCGTGCTTCGCGCCGGCAACGAACCGATTCGTCCAACGATTTTGCCTACCAACCGGTTTCCGTTCATTCTTTGCCCATTTATTTATTCATCCCCACCCTCTGTCGACCGCTAACAATTCCGATCCACGACTGCTGTCCCCTGTATTCAACGATCACCCCTCTAGCCCACCTCCCCAACCCCTCGTGACTAGACCAATCTTCAGCGACATTCCGCTGCCAAACGTGTCTGCCTAATTACGGAGAATCCTGTTGCAGTGGCGTCGCACACATGCGACATTTCGTAGCCTGCGAATTTTTAATCGACATCCGTGCGTCGACTGCGAATGTTGTACCTAGCGCGTTGGGAGGATTTTTCGTTGGTAAATATTAATTGGTGGAACGGGAACGGGTTCAACGTATTTTGAGCGCGATTAAGAAAGAGTGGTTTTTCATTTTTTGTCTTCTTTTTACGGCGACGTATTGTGACACACAAAAAAAGGTGGAAACTGTACGAATTGATGAACAAGATAGGCAGATTCTGCTGAGGAGATATAAATGTTGTCATTCGATAATTTCAATATACAATTGGCATTCTATCGATTTCGTAATTTATAACAAATTATGAAAACATTCTTGGATATGTCACAGTTTGCCTATAGTAACTCAGGTTTTTTTCGTAACATTTTAAAGGATTTAACAGAAGAAATCAAGCATAAACTGTCAATCGTGTTTAGGACAGTGCCTACTCTAATAATAGGAGATAGAGGGCTCTCGACTGACGCGTGACAAGTTTAATTTGATCTGGGGCCATTTATATCGTGCTTATTCGACTATACCGTTTGACTCAGATTTGTGAATTACTTTAAATTGATTTGGTATTTGGTCACACGTTTCTCCTTTGCGAAGACGAGTTTATATATCCTTCAATCGTACAAGATAAATTTTTACTCGTGATTAGAAATTGTAATTAGCTTCTGTGCGTAATTGTTTATTGCTTTGATATCAAAGAGTCGTATGTTATTAAAGCTGAGTTTCAGAGGACTATAACACTATGCAGCGAGTAATAACGTATACTGAAGCCCGATAAATAATTTTGAAACTGCATTACAAATGACTTTCGAAACGTCATTTCCATACTACTATTGCGAAATATACAAGACAAATATGCCTCCCTTCGATGCGAAATTTATGTTGAAAATAGTATCAGCGATATCATTTAAATTTAAACCATTAAATCTACAATTTCAACTTCCATTTGCTTGCAATCCACATTGAACGCATCCATGGCCGGCGATGTAGAATTCGCGACGAAGCAGCGGCGTCAGGAAATAATTGCAAACGGAAATAAATCTCACGTGACAAAAGGAGGAGCCACAAAGATCGCGCGGAAATTCTTCGCACTTAGGTCCCCGTGACTTTTGCAATTAATTTTAAATTGCCGCGCGGCGGTTCGTACAAAGAGACATTTCGCAGCACGGAAAATTGGAATAAAGGGGGTGCCGAGGAGGGAAGCTGGCCGTCGGCCATTTTAAAGCGACTCAGCCATTTAACGCGCGCCTCGCAATTCAATTTAATTGGAATACGCAACAACGCAGCGTAACCAACGTCCGCTAATCGACTTCGATAGTGATGTACACTTAAATAACGAGCAAAAAGTATTGAATGAACAATGTTACAACGAAGTATCGGGGAACGGTACAGTGGAACGAAATAAAGTTTAACTGCCAGAACGGAATTAATCGATTAGAACGTAACATTTTAATCTAAAATTGATTTCTAAAGGGCGTCACATTGACTTTCAAAAGTGTTCTCGTATTGACGTCAGTGTTTAACCCATTTATTGCCTGCCGGTTGCTTCGTAGTACCACTTATATTAAAGTGCTGTCATGCATTTAGAACCAGGATAAAATTTTGCGTAATCGCTTCTACAATTTGTAATCGAACGTCTGCAAGAAATATGTACAGTTGGAATATGTCTTATTTCATCACTTTTCGAAGTATTCGGACTGTAATTCGGGTCTCGAAGGGTTAATACTGAAACTTTACGTCGGTAGAATAATTAAAAGGGGAAAAGAAACGACGAAATGCGGGACGTATTTCATTTAGCGTTAAAGGTGATGTTCTATGGTAAATGACAAAGGCGATGTTTTATGAGATTTTATATGATAATTATTAATATGAAATAATGAGATTGCGCCGAAGAAAACCGAAAGCATTATTCATCCCCAACGGGCTGACCTGTGAAGTTTCGTGAGATATTCTCTGTGAAATTTTAAATCTAAAACAACGCGGAAGCTCGCATACAGTTTTCGCATTCATATAACCGGGAAACAACTTAAATTCGGGTGAAATATTTCCACGAAACCTCTCTGCAGAGTTTTCCTGCCTGCAGAAATTAAACGTCCGGAATTTATACGTTCTGACACAATTTGTTGCTACCATAGTTACTCTTACTTATGACAAGCACTTTTGGATAAAATATACAGGAGTACAGTGCTAGAAACATTACTCGGTGGTGCATTTAAATGCTCCAAAAGTGCCTTTTATATCTATTTCAATTTAATGTTTTGCTTAGTTTAGTATATGTTGAGTGAATTAGCTGTTCCAATTTTTGTAGAACCAGAAGAAAAATATGCTTCATCTTTTCTTCGTTTTCTAGTGCATAGACACAGGTAACACAGCACTTCCCGAAATTGTATTAGTTGTTAGGCGAAAGAAGTTTCAGAATAATTATTTTTTATAAAATGTAAAAAAGTTCATCTTCTATATATATGAAATAAATATTTTGCTAAACCATAATGTTAAACAATTTTGCTTAATAATGCGGCTAAAATTCTGTACACATCTTAAACAGTGTAGTTTAATATATTTGCCTAAAATTCTGTACAGTATTTCCATTGAAATATTTAGAGCAGCTCGTGTTTCTCGAAAGCCACGCATGCAACTGGAGCAACTTATATAATATCGCACACTTATTTACGAATGTCGTACGAAATATCAAATATCCGTGAATACGTGTACGTGTATTCGTGAATATTATCCAATTGGCAAATTACCTTCCCCAAAATTAAAATCAATTCCACATCATACGTATATAGCGTAACTTAAGTAAGGAATGAAATTGTGGATCATTACTTTCCGCGAAATACGTTTGCCCTAAATTGAAGCCAATTATTCACGGGAAATTTGCAGTACAATAATGCACACAGCGCGTGGTTCCATATTCCAGAGTGATTTAAATAAACCAATTCGGTACAAACAACCTTGTTTATGCCCAATTTGCAATGTACGCTGTTCGGGTTTGATTTATCTAAATGCATCACCGCGCACCCTCCGAAATTTATCATATTTCATTATTCTAGGCTGTTTTATCGATAATATGTTGCTGTATCAATAACACTACGAGCAAGCGTTATGCTTTAAAGAAACAAACGAAACGCAGACAAACATATCCTTTATCTCCAAGTGCAGGGTAGCGTGGGAACGAACGTTAGGCACAAAGTGCACGCAGGAAATCGGTGCAATTCGAAAAGCCCGATGGTCCTTGAAACGAGAAGCCGCGAGAAGGAGAAAGACAACGAGATGGCAATTAAGTCTTATCGTCAGCCGCGCACAGTGTTCACCGTTATCATTTACGCGGCTTACATGCTTTTCCTTTCTAATCCCGTCTCTGGCACAACCCTCCTTTGTTCTAAGCCTTCAAATAATTATCGACCGTAACTCATACCGGTGGTAATAAAACAGAAATCGGGGAAAACTGATTCCTGTTCCGACCAATGTTCGCGGGCTCAACTGACTGAGATAAATGTGCTTGATCAATTCGCGGAATTGCGTCGCTGTTTTATGGCTGCTTTCTTATCGATATTAATTTGTTTCCGAATTCAATCGTTATTACTTTGATTAAAGCACATTTGGGCGGGTATTATGAAAGAAGATTTTAAAAACGTAGATCAGTGATGAACTTTTTGGCAACCGAGAATTTTCAATCATAAGGTATATTTTCTACATGGGGTAGGCTCTGTATAGAATTATTTCTAATTATTAATCAATTAAAAGCCAATAGCTATCAATTTTTGTTATTAACACGAATAAGAAGTGCGATATTTATTTGAATACATTCGGCTAGTAATTGCTTGCCAGATCAAATCTAAAGGTAATTATTTGTATATACCAATCCATGCAGAGAAATCGCTAATATCAAAAAGTGAACAGAAAAGATAATATCTTGTAAGAATATGTCATTGTGTGACACACTTGTGCAATCCTACTGTCACGAAAGTGTGAATATCAGTTATAAAAAAACACCAAACTGACTAAACAATTTATTTAAAATCGACATCATAGGTTCTACACTATGTTGCTTTAGCGTAAGTTCTTATTTCATATTTTGTATGCAGTTCATTCTGAACAACCCTCAGACACACTTCTCGATGGCGAAGTGCAAGTCCGAATGTAAATTGGCGAAACACTTGCCACAGGGCAATTCGTAAATTATACAAGGGCGGTGGTTCATTCGCGGCCGCTTTGAACTAGGTATTGTTCGCCAATAAAAGGCGATAGAGCCGTGAACGTTGCAGAAATCGGAACCATCGGTAGTGCCATATGCATGGATTCTTGCAAAGAGGATTCTATTAACAAAAAAGAAGTATTTTTTTTGCTGATTGCTTCACCCGCTTCGATTATTCTATTATCTCGCTGTTCGCAAAATTTATTTTTCTTTTCAGCTGTATAAAATCACGTAAATTATGAAAACGATTGTGATTAAAAATACTGTCGTCCTGTAAGGAGTGCTTCAGAACTAACAGAAAGTTAAGGTAGAGTCAATAATAAAGATCACAGTTTCTTTATGGAATATGCTTATCGTTTCTTTGAATGTGTAATTGAAGATGCGTGAAAGATAAGACATGTAACACAGTGGAAGTCACTGGGGGGCCACTCCTACTGTTAATTTAAAAACCTAAAACTATTACACCCGTCAAATAAAGTAAAAAATGTACCAAATGCTCAGGTGCCGAATTGAACAAATTGCATGTCTATTAAGTTAAAAAAGAAGAAAGAACAAGAGATGCGTATCTTCAGTTCCTCAGACGTACGAGGTAGAAGTGCATCTTCGTATCGAACGGTGAAAGTCTTATTTCCTTTTATTTACGTGTAGTTTTGTCAGAAAAAGGAGCAACGTGCTGTATTGACACTTGTTCATGAATGGAGAGCAAGTGCTCCGTTTTAATTGCTCATACAGCATCGTCAGAAACACTCGAACACTTTCTACAGCTGCTTCATATATGTGTTCACGATACACGACGATCTCATCAACCAGACGATGAATCGTGCCATTCGAGTCTGAACCTACTTTTTCAGTAATCATTGGTTGTGCGTGTACCGCAATCACGCGTAGGTAATATATTTACGGCATGGAATTCGGACGAACGAAATTAACAGCAAAGAGAAAATCGACGCGAAAGTATGGTATTTGCACCGTGGCCGTTTTCTGCCATTTCCCGTATTACGGGCTGCGAAAGTTAAGGAATGTCAATTCCCTGAGATAACTACTGTTATCGCTAATGTTCAGTGTATACTTTTAAACGAACTTTGTTGGATTTGACGATCTGCGATTAAAGCACGAGGGGAAGCTACTTTTTAGTACAAAACGAAGGACTGCTGATAATCATCTATTGTGCAAATTAATTTGTATGATTCATCAATTTTTGATTCGTATATATTGTTAACTACATTCCAGTTAAATAGGTGGAAGTTTATTTTCAATTTTGAAACGTTCAGTTCTCTTGAAACAGGTTTTTCGATTTATAGATTTATTATAGGTTTAGTTTTTTTTTTAATATGTGAGAAAAAGATTTCTTATGCGCTTACACAATGGTAAGAGTATAGTTGGAGACTCCAAAGTTACACTATACAGAAAAAGGTTAATTTATATATGATGATATTGACGTAAAAGAAATGAACAATACAGTATGGCATTTTTCCAGACAAAAAAATATGGAATCACTTCGAACATTCCAGTAATTGTGGATACGTCGATGCCAATTTATTACATTTGTGTTAATGTCAGCTATTTAGTACTGAATGTACATACATAGATTTTCCATTACTGGAATGTACTTAACTAGTTAATGATATACCTAATCAGCTGTCAGTTTTACATTGAATACTGCAGTACTTCCCTGAGCTGTTTACATTAATGCTAATGTTTCCCAAACAAGATTACATTTTATATTGAATCAGATTATTTTATCGCGAATTAAAGCTTATTAGTTCGACATTCGCTCCATACTACAAATGGCAACAGTGATTTAAGAAAATGGTTTAATCCATATTTCTTTCATTTCAAAATATTATAACTTGTGGCTATGTATTCAAATTATAACCGATATCTGTATAAAACAAAGCACATCACGTCTTTTGTAAAGTAATTCATTGACGTAAATATAAATTCTTGTCAATAATTGGCGGATAAATTTCAGCTCTCATCCCTCAAACTGCTGTAATATAAAAAAAAAATTGAGACCACTTTCACAATTACTCGTATCATTAAAGAAATTCATGCTTACAATAATCTATCCAGTCGAACAGTGCTGCGAAACGAAACTGTGAAACGAAACTAACGAATAGCACAAGCGTACATGTATATCCATCGTCATCCTCTGTTTTTCCAAAAACGAGGACCGAGCTGCATTTTTGCCTGCGAGGCGTTCTACTATTTTTATATTTATTGTCATCAGAGCCGTGCATCGTGAAAATGAATCCCGCATACGAATATAAATGAAGTTACCCGTTAACGTGTAATTCGCGCGAACAGCAATGACGCGTCCTTCTCTCCCGTAGGAAGAGACCGGAGAATTACGGAATGACGAAATTGTGCATTGTTCGGCGGTAAAAAGCGTAACAGCTGTGGACGTCCGCGAGCCTTGATATTCATGGCCGATGGTCTATGCATGAACATATGCTTCTGACAAAAAGAAAGAGGATTACATGGAAATAGCGTTGACAAAGCTGCTTGGTTCTCTTTTTTCAATAAAGTGCGCGGCACGCGCGCGCGTCCGAAACGCGCGAGCACGTTTGCGAAACGATGGAATCGCGTTTTCCCTTCTCCGAATGAAAATTAATACCGCGATCGACGATCATAAATACGGGCCCATGAAACGATAGTATCGAGGCGGACGCGAGTACGAAAAACAGAGTAAAGCGATAATAGTGAAACGGTGATTTCCGATCGTACGTTTCTTACCCATTATTCATTCACGGTAATCGGAAAATTTTTGTTAACCCCTTCACCGGTTGTCGCTCCTTTCAAGATTGATTTTGTCGAATGATTTAAATCGAACGATGTGCGTCGTAGAATACGTAGAACGTCCTTATGGTCCACTCTGAGTTAGCACAGTTGTGTAAAATGGGGGCATCTTATACAGGCAGATCTGTCAATCACTGGCACTCGACGAGGCGACTAACAATTTAAAATAAGGGGAAAAATGTTGCACAAATGTGGGGTATGCAATTATTTATTGGCCTCGAATTATGTTCTTCGATAATTGACTCGACTGCAATTACCAAGCAACATACCGAGGGAAGAAAACCTGTCGGGCAGGATCAAAAGGATAGTGTTACCAGCCGCGGGACAAATAGGGTTGCATATCAATCGATAGACACAGCAGCGTTGCTGGAATTGCACATTGTCCAAGAGTAAAAGGCAGAAGAAGCTCGTACGAGGGTGTGGACCGTGGTGAATGGTGGTCGTATAAAATCCAAGAGGCGCGATGCCGGGACAGAAAGCAAGGGATAAAGTGCAGGGACGTTCAGTGGCGGCGTTCCCTCCACTAACCACAGGCCATCCCGGCCATTTTTTACGTCCAGTGGCGAACACCGCGTATAAAGCGTGTTATGTATGTACGAGAACGTGTCGCCAGGAGTTGTCGGGCCATTTTAGTATCTCAAAGCGACGTAAGATGCGACTCGCCGAAAGAAACGCTTCAAACTTTCAGCTTGTCGCGTTTCTGTCACCGTACGTCCGCGGAAGTGGACGGGTTTTTAGTTGTTCAGCGTGGACGGTGAGAAGGAAAATGCGACGGCTGATAGTGGTCCATCGTAGACGTGAATTTTGAGAATTTTCTAGTGATTGAACTGTTAACAATTAATTGATACTGTTAATTACTGCTAAACTTGTTATTTCATTCTTTTTTTTTAATTTTTCGGACGATTTTTAGAATTTCTACATGTACTGTATTTTTTGGTTCGTGTAGTTTCACGACATTTATTTGCGGACCTCTTTGGAATGAAGGCGTCTTTAAATAAATATTTATCCCTTTGTTTTTGACATACAAGTGCAATGTGACCATAAATAATTATCGCGATCAAAGTTGCTTAGAAAATACAATAAAATAACGCGCAACAAATGTTTCTTATATTCTAAGGATAATAGTTTCTATTATAATAGCGAATAGCACATAAAAAAATTATTATGGACTGTCCAACTTGTAAATATTAAAAGAATATACTGCGGAAATAAGTAAACCCATGAAAATTAAGAATCTTCAAGAATTGTTCCATCACGTTTATTAATTCTCTTTTAATTACTCTTAAATTAAATTATAAATAAATAAATAAGTGAACGTAAACTAAATAGCTGCTTAATATGTAATAAAACTGTCTCATCTATCCTTTTGATTTTGGTATATAATTTATTTCCTATTTTATTCAATATGTCGTTAATTCATAATGCGACAATTGAACGAGTATGAACACTTTGAAGGCAATTACGTTGCACAGTTGATTGCAGGATACTTTATATTTTGTACAAATACGAAGGAGTACAGTTCAGGGGTGCTACCATCCTTAAGCTGGGTAATAACTGCTACTAACAACCAACAATTGTATACCTGTTTACGAGGGAGGGTGAAAAGCAGACATAAAATGCCTTATATATGTGCAAAGAACGTGCCGGAGGAACTTGTCGGGACGGTTTACATTGTCCGAGCAAGAACGAGCCGCAATTTTATGAAAGAAATAGCCACTTCAGCTCCTCGGCTGCTCAACACGCAATATTTTTAGCTAAACCAACGTCTAAGGCTAAGGAAGACTGCAAATAATTGTGTTAGAAATATTTTGCTAGTTCAGGACGAAACGTTATAATTTACTTCCTCCGAAGGAAACGGTGTAAATAATATTTTACTAAATATATCTATATAATCCCCAACTATTAAATAAAACAAACATGAATATAAAAATGTGCAAACTTCGTTAGTGCTAATATGACCAATATTATAGAAATATTCTACATATGTGGGATTGGAAATACTGCGTGGCTGTTTAGAACGATTCCGAGGTGTGAAAGATATGTATTTGGAGCTGAGTACTTGAGGAGATCGTGTGAACGGAGGGTACAGCGGCCCAAGGATTCGGGTGGACGCCACTGTGTGTCGCCAAGGAATGTCTTCAGTGTGTATCCTAAATGAGTGAGAACGAATGAGGAATAGAATGAGAAAGAAACTAAGAATGATATGTTAAAAAAAATGGACTCCTGTAAGAAAGTGTTAAATTACCTAAAAGACATTGGTTTATACCACCTGCTGTAGGTAGTTTTTTGCACTGAGAAATTACACCGTGGTCACTAATAATTTCAGAAGGTGCATGTGATCTTAAACACCCAAATAAAAAAAACTAAGAGTGAAAGAATATATACAGTGTACGATGCGTGTCAGAAGCAGAGTTTAGGGAGACTTAGAGGAGAGCTGACTATGAATAGAGCAGAATATTTGCAGAGTTTAAGAGAGTCGTATCGTGAGCAGAGAGTATTGAATTGAGAGTATTGCGAGTATCGTGTGAGAGTCGTTGTTCGTTGAGAATTGTCGTGTGTCGACGTTTTATATTAATAAAGTTAGTGTTTAATTGAAGGAGATTGAAGTCTTATTACCCTACCTACCTTCTACACATATAAAAGTATTCTTTCAAAATACACTCTATCCCAGCCAATACACACCACTGATATGTCCGTTTATTTGTCATTTAATCGTTGCGAATATAAACATCGACGATATGACGCATCTCACTTGCAATTGGTATTTTTAACACAATTTTAATACAACACGTTTCTATTTCTGGACAAATTGTTCATGCGCTTCTTCGGAATTGCTTATATCACTAACTCCTATGTTAAACAAAAGGGAAGTGAAACTAAAAATTAATTTGTGGATTGTAAAACGTTTTATATACAGGGTGGGTCACGCAACTTGCACACCTCAAATAACTTTTAAATTATACATCTAATAAAATATTGTTAAATATAGACGTTGCAGGGCATCGAGGCCGGTATCGCGTGGCGTGCATGGTTCTTTTATAAGTGGAGGCGTTTAGCAGATTCTAAGGTCAACTTCCTTTGAAGTATACATCCTTCTTACCGCAGATCGTAAGAGTATTAAACTATAAGTAGAAAAGAATAAATCTGTGCCTCCATTTTCAACTTTTCCACTTAACAATTTTTCATTAAATGTATGTATATTAAAAGTTTTTTGCGGCGTGCAAGTTACGTGACTCATCCTCTGTGTATTGTAAATACAAAGCTACTGCTGAAGTTTTATGCCAATCAAAAACGCTTACGTATCGTCATTCACGAATTTACAATATCCGTCACCGTACAGCGAGAAGTGAACACGAAAATAGTATTACGAGATGCAAGCAAGCTGCAAACTGTGAAAACCTGCACTGCAAAAAAGAACATTAAAGTGCAAGCGGTCTATAAAATCTGTGTAAAAAAAAAGCAAACCCGGCAGAAACCAAAAAAGGCGCCGTCCCATTAAAAGCCGGTTCTTTTGATCGAGAAGGCATCCCCGGTTCGGTCGCGATGCCTTTAATAAATCCGTCAAAACGAAGCTGGTGAAAGTCGGTTCGGGGGCGTTGTTCCGAGTCCTCGCCGCGGATATTTTTGCATAGCCTGCGTTGTTTTTCGCCAAACGCGACGGGGGAGGAAAAAAAAAGGGACGTAATTCGCGCAAGGCACGGCGCATATTAAACGACGTGCATGAAAACCGTGCCAGCGCAGCGGTGCATCTGTTCGCAGAAAATAGACGCGAGTTTTGCAAACGATCCAACTGGCTCGTGTCGCCCGCCTTGCTTCGTCCAGTGCACGCCTGTCACCGCTCTTTTTTTTCTGGATAACGACAATTTGCGATTCGCCCGCGTGCCTGTCAGCGTTTTTCCCGCTGCGGACGTTCGCGGTTCTTCGGAAGCTGGTGAAAATCGTTCGATTACCGGCACGGTTACCCGACACGTCGTCGAAATTGTGGAATTAAAAAGGCTCGCTGGAAACTTCGGTAATACTCGTCCGGGCTTTCGCCAACTTAGGTTGTAATGGTCGGGTTTTTTGTTGGGCAATTTTCACCGGTTTGTGCCACAGGTACTCTACGTGGATCTGAATTATATTTATGACTAAAAAATATTTATCACATCACTCAGAATCAGACGTTCACGATCCTTTTAATTTTATTGTTTTATTCCATATTTTTATTTGGGAAGCGAATTTAATCGGTTTACTGAACGAAGATTCAGAAGTAAATTAAATACCACGTGCTTGCGAATTGTACAGTGTGCTGTAGGTTTCTCGCGACAAAGCACAATGGTTTGTTCTTCAGATGGAAATAAGGAAAAAATGTTGGACGAAGTGCTGCAATAAATATTTCGTTACAGACTTATATTGTATATCTAATACCGCGCATGCATGGAATGGGTAAACACGGATTGTCCATCGCAGCGTGCGGAAGATCTGTTTATCCCTAACAGTATTCCTAATCCTTAATTTATATGATTCTTACTTCGTGCGTATAATATTTATTTGCTTATCATCTTTGCAACAAAACGTTTAATGCCGAATTTAACATATCATTTTCTTCCTGTTCTTTGAATAATTTTATACTTTTAAAATTGTGCATCCCACGAGAATATTTGGGCCATGTAATATATTACAATTCCCAGTACTGTACACTAAGTAATTCTAATAGTTTCAGCTTCAGAGATGTATGTGCATATCTATAAAGCGTGTGCAATGCAAAATTAGACGTAAATTCCATTACACAATAAAGGACATATTGTTATGTGTAAACTAATCTAAAATAAATCCCTCAAAATTGATTACAAGTAAAATATTAACGTGAATACCTTGTCCCACGTGAGAAACGATTACACTTAATGTGTGTCACACACGACCACAGGAACCGCCCAAGCAGATTCATAACTTCGAACCCGACCGAGCAGCACCGTTTTATAGTCCAACGTGATCCGAAATTTCTTATCAGTATCTAACAAATGAACCCCACCGTCCCCGGTTCCCTCAAGAGAGACCACGCGTGCTAACTACTCGCGACGCATTACCCGTAAATAATCGCGAATTGCTCGCGCTTTTACGCGAGGGACGCCAAGGATCCCGCGAAGCCTCCGTGCGCGATAAGCAAGATGGCAAATGATTTTCAGGCGAGTGGAACGGTGCGTTTTGTGTGCACGTAACGGCCGGATCGTCGATGTAACGGTGCGCTGGTAGCGAGTTAAGGCCACGTGCGAAAATGCTGCAACGTTAGGTGAAAATGGAACGTGGGCTGGTTCGAGACGCGCAACAATACGTGGACCATTCGCCGGATCTTAATGACGTAGTCGGCTTTCCTGCCCGCAAGCAGGTGATAACCGTAATGGTTTTATACGTTTCACTTATACCGGGGATCCTGTTGATTTACAACGGCCTCGCGGCCGCCATTCTAACAATCATATTCGATGGAACCTCCCTCGGGGAGTGTTGTTTTCCCGGGACGAAAATTCTTTTCGTGAAATATTTTGCATGGATGTGTGTCTTTTTCTAGCTGAGATATTTCGCTGGTACCATATAGTTATTTAATAACAGCAAATAAGATGATTTCAGATACAATTGAATACTTTGATAATGGTTGATTAATAAAGTAATTTGGGATACAAGGCTGGAGAACGGAATGCGTTCAATTTTTGCGAGACGGCAAGCGCGGCTCTGTGTCGCACGAAATCGCTTGAGTTTAATCAAATAAATATGGATCTTGATAAGAGAAAATTTTATTTCTAATCGCAACGTTTAAATTCCGGATAACGATGCTCGACTGGTGTTTTCAACGCACAAAGCGCCAGCAGCTGCAGCTATTAAATAGAGAATGTTGTAATAATAAATTGTACGGTTTTATTTTTGGAACTTTCACGTACTCCTGTACTTTATTATTTCTGAATAAAATGTACAACCATCGTACAGATTAATTTAATATCATGGAAAGTTGCTAAAATAATATGTATTTATTTATACCGGCTGTAATACGACTATTTCGAACTTTCACATATTCCTGTACCTTATTATTTTCGAATAGAATGCGTAAACATAATACAGACTAATTTAATATGATGGAAAGTTACTAGAACGAAGCGACTTCGTTATTAAATTTTGCACAGCTTTAGTTAACAACGACGCGAACTCTACAAAGTGCTTAATATATTGTGTGCATAATATGACCGGAATAAAATTTATTATGGTGCCTTGCATTGTTAAATTTCAGCCCCAGCAATTTCGTTTCGCAATTCTTTCGCCGCTAATTCAATTTCTTCTTTTATTCTTACTTCGTGAATCATTCCTTTCACTGTATGTATGTGCTACGTTCAAAAAGTTGGAACGAAAACTTTTTGCCGTTACACTCGCGGAAACAATTAGGGTATTTCACTGTTTAAATATTTTGAATTTCGATGCACCACCGAGTCTCTGAAAATCATGTTACTAGTGCGAGGGCTAAAGCACGACTAATTCGTTCAATCTGTAGACCGCAATTCCCTTCGTGAAGGACAGATTGACGAGAAACGAAAATATATCAGATTCCGGGCATTGAAATTTGTACAATTTTGTTCGTCTCTCCTGAAAATGTACACAAACCACACCACATTGTGCTGATAAATTAAATTTTCGAGGAAACTTTGGATTTACGATGTTTCTTATAAAGATTGCATTAATATTGATTATCTGAAAGTAGGAAAACATTCAGTTTCTATGCTGGGAGGAAGATATTTTGTATTTAAAGTAAATCTATTGTGTAATAAATATTGAGCTTTGAACTTTCTTGATACCCGATTGCAACAATTGTAATATTTATTAAATGTCGTAACGTACGTAAATTTTAGTTGAGAACATTTCATCTACATAAGAACTTATTTGAAATTATTGTGGTACGATACAAGCAATGATAAAAGTTGCTGGTAAAAAAATGTCTAGAAAATTTTATTCGGATTTGCACGAAACCACTATACGTTTCGTTCGTACAAACCTTTGTAAACTGTACCTTTAAACTGATCTATAAACGCATTGAACTCGAAACATGAAATAATTGTAAACTGTACCTTTAAATTGATGGATAAATATACTGAGCACGAAATATTAAATAAAATGATCTGTACGGCGCAGATCAAGAAAAAAAATAAAAATATTAAATGAACGAAAGAGTCTAATCGACGTACGGATCCTCCTACAATTTCAAAAGCCAATTTCACCGCACCTACAACTCGAACACGTGCAACGTAAAACAAATACACTTGTACACTGCCAGCTAAAAGTTTCAGATCACCAGGAATATCAAGCTACACAGAAATTTCATGACTATGATTGTACAATTATGTATAAATAATTCTATGTCACAATATTACACAATTCGAAGTTGAAAGTTTAAGAATATATCCAACACGTCGAAGCAAAGTTTGTCACCGTCGGTCTCTGTAATATTCTCAAATCGATGAAACCTAATTCGCCATGGATTGATTTGTACAACTAAGGAAACGGTCCGAAACTTTTAGCCAGCAGTGCGAGTCGAACATCAAACACTTTAACCAACCACCCCTGCCGTCCACCTAAAATGACCCTTATTTTACACTTCAATAATTACACACGGGGCGACGCACGGCCGGGGGGTGATAAAAGGCAGAGCCGCAGAAATCGCACGCTAAAGATACAACGAGAGGACACGCGTTCGTTCTCACTAACCGTCGTCAGACAAGGAAGTCGCACCCCAAACCTTTTTCTTTCACCCCTTCTAATTAGTACCCGCCTCTCATTTTGCCGTCGCGAGGCTTCGAGGCGAACTTCCGGGCAAGGCTGCGCAGATTTTTCTCGGGCACGCGGCTGCATGGACGGCGCAAAAAGCGAAACGCAAGAACCATCGTGGCTGGTAACAACTGTCGACCATTGTATCCGCATTAGGTGCGTCCCGACGCCCAGGCGTTGCCCCGAAGAAGGACCGTTGGCTAACGTCGGCTACAGGGTGAGTTGTATTTCATAGCACGGCTAGTTCCTCCGTTCCCTAGGCACCGCCAACCTCCGGGATTACCGACTTTTTCTTCCCTCGCCCTTGATTTGTTCCTGATTCGCTTGATTCCGCGGCCACCCTCTTGCACGCTCGTTGCTGCAACCTCATCGGGAACTGTTGTAGAATCCACACTTTCCTCGTATTGCTTCGTTCGTTCAACGTTCCTGCCTTTTCCCCGCGAATCCGCATTTTCACCGGAAACTTTCTTCCTGTTCCCATTTCTCGCGCGCATTGTTGCCCCCTGCTTCCCGTGTCTTTTACTGCCGCCCTTCCATTGTCTGGACTGGTTTGTTTTCGTTTGCCGCGGATTTATTGTTCGTGAAAAAAAAAAAGAAAAAAGAAAAAAAACGAAAGGGAGGCGCTGGCTCCGGCACTGGGGCGCGAAACCGAAGAAAAATAACGCGGTTGTAAATTTCGTCGCGTCGCGACGCGACGGGACGCCTCTTCAGCGCGATGATCGTAAAACGCGAGGAGCTTGTTATGAACGTGAGCGTAGCCGCGTGTTTGAGCGGACTTTATCGCGAGTCAAGTAGCGAAGTAATTATCGCGTGAAAATTAAACGCGTTCAAATGGCTAGTTAAATTACTCGCCCGAACGAATGGATGGTAGGAGGCCCGTCTCGCAGTTTGCCTCTGCTCGTCGTACAGAAATGGTGGCCCCGTGTTTGTTGTCCGAACTACGCCGTTCCTCGTGGCTGCACTCGTCGATGGAGTTAATTAACGTAAATCGTATTTAAATTGTTGAAATAAATGTTGAAGTTTACTCGGAAAGGCTGCCCGAACGTTCGGACGTCGTTTATGTAGAAGTTCAATATTTTGTATGCAATTAATGAACGGTCAGGCGGCTGTCTTTTTTTTTCATTATTCAATAATCGTTCGAAAATGTTATTGCAGCATTTTCGTAGGATCCCCAGTTTCTAAAGTTCTGCAGAGCTTCGTATGGGAAACGTATTTCGTTCATTTGCAAACGCGTATTGAAAATAGTGTTTCAAATGGCAGATGTAACAAAGTTAAGAACAATTGGTAATAGTAATATTCAGTGTTAAACTATTTCCACTATAGGTTATATTACAAATTTATGTGACAAATTTATTTGAAATAATTCTCCTATTGTTAGCTTCCAATTGTAAAGCTTTTTCAATAGGTGCAATATATTCTGGAAGATTTGAAACAGATACATCCAGTTTATAAATGGCATGGCTGTTGTAATATTCATTACCAAAACCAAACAAACTATCGATTCGAAGAATTTTTATAAAGCACCCTTACGTGGTTCATAAAATTGAAACGAAGGCTGCGATACATTCAATATCGCTCAAATGCTACAACACTTTTACAGGATACTCATTTTCCAATATCGAATAACTTTTTATTCAGGAAGGAGCTTCGCGCGTTGAAAGTTATTGCTTCTTTATTTTTTCCCTTTGCTTTTATTCAATTCGTGCACCTTTTCATTTTCTTGCGCAGACGTCTCTCCATCTGGCCAACTAGTTTATTTGCTTCTTATTTGTTGGAAATGGGAACGGTAAACGGACCGTGTGCGAAAAAACTGAAAGGAAATTGAAATACAAACGGAAACACGTACGTCCGTAAATTTTTATAATGGACTCCATGCATTTCCTTGGAGGAGAAATATTCTTTTCTCGCTTTTTGTTTAATGTTCCAACGATGCTAACAGCTGGAACTTCTTTTTCAAATAATTTCATCGTCTTTTTCTAATACATATAAATGTATTTAGGACTCGGTTTCAAGTGATTAAATGTACAAAAAGTAGCTGCGCACTTTTGATCTTTCCTGGGACACTAACTTTAAATTCGTTAAAATCCTGCCAATTTAATTCAGTTAACAGCTAATACGAACCGATAAAGGATACCCACCCCATTCCCATTTCCCTATCGTGCTTTCATTCATCTTGTCGTTGCTTCAGCCATCCTATTTTGTTTTACATCCGTGACAGGAATACATTTTCGAGAGCAAAGGGTCGAATAGATGGGAAACGAGGACGAGACAGGAAAAGCAGACAGGAGGAGGGTAGGGTCATTACGAATTTCAACGATTCAGTGATCACAGCGATTTATACGTATGTAGCACGATATACTGCATTCTAAGCATAATGTTCTACTTTGTATTCCGCCAACATTGCTGGCTTATATTTGCTTCTTGCCGGTTTACGTTTGCATTTTCCCCCGAATGTAACTTGTCTCCGGTAAAGGTATTTACTTATTTTCCTTTTGCACGTGTGCGCGTAACAATAGTTTTCTAAAACGTACTCGCGTAAATAAACATCATACGTGAATAAATAGGCCTGCAATGTAGATAGAGGCCGACAAGATAGAAGGTGCACAATTTCAGCAACCGATACGTTGAACGAGAGGTCAGGTTTAAAAAATGAAAACTACGATTCGAATAGCCAAGTCAAGCTCGATTTGCATGAATTGAAAAGAATTATGCAACTCGCAAGAATTTTCGCAACACATTTTCGTGTATCTAAAAACGTTTTGGTTTTCATGCGAGTGCCACTTCAGCCACCGAGCTCATCCATTAAAATGAAATATAGCGGGTGTCCCAATACAAACGAACAGCGCGCCCGTTTCATCTATCTTTGAACGTTAAATGAAATTTTCGTTTCGAACACTTCAGTGTTCGATACAGTATCGACAGTCCATTTCGTCATTTCCAATTTCACCGATGCGGCTTCATTTGCGAAGAAATACAACGCGCGCACAATTACAACACTTGACACTTCCGAACAGAATCAATTTACAAAAACGAAAACAATCGGGGTGAAATTGAACTGGAAGAAACGTGGGCGGAAGTATATCGAGAATCGATAATCAATCTCGCAGGATAGCTCAACTTTTACATCGCCGGATATATAGTACACGTGCAAATTAATTGATCACCGTTCCTTCGGTTAATCGATATACGGGATCGACTTACGGACAGGGGATTTCAAAAGTGGCCGGGAAGTACGTGAAGGGGGCAGACGAGATTGTGATCGAGGGACAAACATCCACGGACAACGGGAAGAAGTATCGAGGAGATAGAGAAACAGGGACGAGACGGTGATAAAAAGGACGCGAGCGCGACAGAAAGGGACGAGTCGGGCAAAAGTACGAGGGAGACGTGGAAAAAGTAATTAATTTCGTCACATCAATTCTATTTGCTCGACGCCGCTTTCAACCCCACACATTCGTCATCGTGCGTCCACAAAATTATTCGAATGGCAGAGGTGAAAGAATTCACTCTCGCGCGCACCGCGTGCGGAAACCGCCCGCGGCAAAATTGAAGGTGGATTCGTGACAGTTTTAATGGTGGACATATTGCCCACCGTGCTATTTCCAGTCGCCGATTACTCGGTGATCCAACGTTTCGGACGATAAGAAATGAAAAAAATTTATTGGGTCCCTCGTGTTTTGTATTTGTTGTCCAATAAATGACTGGTTGTTTCGAAGAATGACAGGCGAAAGATTTATTTTCCATCCCTGAATCGTCTGTCTTGTTGTTGTTATTGCGATGTATATGTGGCAAACAAAAATTTGACAGATTTATAAGAAACGTTTCGTAGGATTACATTATTGTGCGGTCAATAAATCTGTTGTCGGAAAAGTAATTCGAACAAATTTGTGAAACTTTCCACAAGATTGATTTCTACGTGCATTTTTATCTGGGTATACTATGTAAATTATTGCTCAATGGTAATAATATCTAGGTAAGTTGGTTGTAACCTAATTTGTCGTCCCAAGTGAATTAAATTACGCAAAAATTATAGAAAATCAGTCTTCAAATAGAAACATAAAAAAGTGTCAGAAACTGTTTGTACTATATGTTCGTCCAACAGAAACAAATTTTGGAAAAAAATACCATTTATTCGCGTCTTAGAGTCTTGCGAGAACCATTGCGAATGTTTATCAAAAACACGCGACAACGTCGAATACAAATAGACTGTAATTAATATCACCATTGCGTAGGAAAGATTTGTCTGCCTAACAACTATATCCTGTACTGCTGTTTACGAAGAGCAGTAGAAACAGGGTACGATATATTTTGCACGCAAATTGGCAAGCTCGCCCGTAAGTATAATCCGAAATTATGTTTTACAACAAATGAAACAGGATCCCCGACGTGATTTCCCGTGGACAGTATCGAGATAGATTGCTTCCTGGTTTTAATGCTGCTCAAACTGGACAGGCTTCACGTTAATTATCGCCGTGTTTCGGATTTTCTGGATTATTACTTCATAGAAGTTGCGACGTCGATGAAGCATTGGAAACGAATTGCGCTAATTGCGTTGCCCGCCGCTTGTACAAGTTGATATCTCAAATCGTGCGTAATACCCATCGAAATATTTTTTTCATTTCTTCAATAACATTTTTGCCCATTTCGAGTGTCTGCCATTTTCACTTGCTTTTTAAGTCTTTACATATGTCTACCTATGATACATATATTTTATAAACAACTGGTTCATTCGCAGACTGTAAATCGAGATTGCATGGCTATGAAAAATAATGTGTACACAGATGCGCGACTGGAATTGGAAAAATATATTTTTCGTGATAACGAAGTTGTATTTCTTTTTAGTATGAGTATCTCTGTTCGCGCAGAAAGAATAATTTTCCAAATAGGAATTGGATCTTCCAGATGGTTTTGTTCTTTTAACCATTTAAACTTTAGTGTAGAGTCCCATCAGTGCCTGATATTCTTTATATTATTTAGTTAGATCTTTTATTTGACAAATTCGACAAAATTCACTTTGTCTACACAACTCTGTTTGTCGATATTTCAAACATTACCATATTTAGCCTAGTATATCATGCGCAAGTACTTATTCATATTTCTTTCTTTTTCATATCGTATACATCTGTACACTGTATCTCCTCCCTTTCGTAATATAAGGAAACGTTTCCCCGGTTTTATTATACTTAAGACTTCTCTACTAAGCAGTTTTTATCTTCTTTTCCCATCACATTATACGATATTCGTGGTCCTTGAATCCTAAGCTTCATGAAACATAAAACGGATGTCCCTAACTTATAAATTCATTCTGAACTTAATTCCCTTTTTACTTTATCCTATGATACGAATGATAATAAAGGCAAGTTCCTGAAAGGCAAAAAGGTCCGATCACTTTTATGCCAAATTTAGAAGGAAAAAGTATTCAAACTTTGAAACGATAAACTTGACAACTATATTTTGCAGAATCACTTTGCAAAAGCAATATTTCATTTGTAAAATGACAAATCTTATTAATTACCAAACGTGTGACTTTCAAAGTAACGGACCTGCTTTTAACAAATGTATTTGCTCATTGATCATAAAATAATGCAGATGGAATGATTCTGCCAAACGAAACAATTTGTCGTAACAAAAAAATTGGCCCGAAGTTGGAGAAAAATAGGACAAAATTTGCTAGAAACGTACCATGGATTACTTCGAAGTAACAAAGGAATTACATGCGTTTGTTTACTTAACCCTTTCGCTCAAGTGCCCGTTAAAAGGAAAATGTCCTCGGTCCGCAAAACAATAAGAAGCTTAATATCGAACATTTATACGTATAAATGCTTCGATACTCTGTTCATATATCAAAGGTACAGTTTATATAAATAATCGCAATAACTATACATTGCTGCGCAGAACATTTATACACATTTTCAACCAACAATTGTTAAATATCTCCGGGCATATACGCCCTCCGTAGCGAAATGGTTAAATACCATTCAAACTTCCCACTACGCAATATAACGAACACCAAATATTAAACTTATTTCTTCATACGCTGCCCGCAGAGTGCCACGAGAGAAGGAGAACCAGTCTCACGAGTTCAGTAATCTCAGCGCTACTCTCTTTTCCATTATCACACAGATCTAGCAGTTTCCCGAACGTATTTCCAAGATCGCGCACAAAAGTTCTTTCCAACTCCATCAGCCGATCGAGCTTATGCTTCAGCCTCAAAAAACAATATTATCACGTCCAATTTTCCACGATTGAACGAACGAATGAACGGGGACGAGCAGGAGACGATCGAAGCGACTCCGTTATCTCTTGCAGGCTTCAGCATTCTTTCGCGTGGCTACAATTTACATTCAAATGCCCAATGAAACCGCAAAATCGTCACAATGCCATCCTGGCCAATCCGATTATATATACATATATATCAAACCGTGCTGTTCGTGAAACGATTTCACGGCACGATAGCGCGGCGTATCCGGCATTAATAGCTAAACTGGACTGGCTGGAAAATACGTACGTATAGGGGAACGCGACGAAAAACGTCGCACCAGAATTGCTGGTACATAATCGTTCGTTTCCTCGGTATGCGGTATAAAAAGCGTATGTTCGCCATTACGAACGGGTAAGAGCGTCTTCAGATTTTTATCGTCCACCGCTGCTTCGACATCAGCATCTTCTCGTGGGTCTCTATTTCAATAGTAATAGAGAAATAACGTGGCCGCAATAAAAGCAACTTACACCAACCTGGGGATACTTTTATAGTGTCCTTTTATAATGTCCACTTATAGGGTGCATCCGGTAACCGGTATGGAACGTACCTTATTTTTTGGTTACTCTTTTTGTTACGGTGGCTAGGGTACAGGCGAGAGGTTCATTCAGTGAGCAGAGCGTTTAAGAAAAATTATTTACGAAGCTGAATGCTATGTTGTACTGGTGCGAGACAGAGTGCAGACAAATGGATAGGCATATTTGTAGTTTCAAAATGAAGCGATCCTAGTAGTGGAAAAATGGAAAGAGATGCTGGCATATTCTTTAATTAATTAGTAAATTGAATTATAGCCAGGCAGGAATAAATGTGCGATTTATATAGAATGTTGAAAACTTCGAATCTCCGCGCAATGAATAAACCCAATTATTGGATATTAATATTTTGTTAGGCAGGATTTCACTGAACAGATATAAATGTTTCGATATTGAAAGTGACAAGTTTAGTAAATAATTGGCTCATGAACTACTCAAATTAACTAACAGGTTGTTAGAAGAATGCAAAGTCTAATGAAATAAATACAATGAAGGTATCATCTATTATACTTTAAAATAATGTATATTGTTTTAAGAATAATTGTCCCAACACCAATATTTTGGTGACACTAAAGTAATGAAGTTGCAAGTGAAACTGATGCACTGCACGAATGATTTTTTGGCCCACTGTACGTACTTGGAAACAGTCAGTAAAAGAGCGAAATTAAAATTTAATTGGTAAGTAAAGTAATAGTAATAGTAATAGTGATAGTATTAGTAATAACTAATTGTGTCGTGACGAATGAAATTGATTGATTAATTGTTAAAATAGCAACGGACCACAATAAATGTTTCCACTATATGGCGAGTAAACAATATTTAGTATATCGAAAAGCAGACGTTATGCTCCAAAAAATAGCCAATGTAAAATGCTTTTTTAAAAGTCCATCCATCTTTCTTCAACGATTAGACACGCCATTATCTGCGAATTTCTCCGATTTACTAATTATCATCAGTCCGCAACTAACGATCCTCTTTTATTAGGTTGGGACGTATGAAATGTCCGATTTTCACTCTTCAACTTTAACTGAATATAACTTTTTTTACATTAAATGTTTGTAATAAAGGTAACCATGGAAATGTGTACACTTTTTACAACACGTTTCAAGTTTCTCAATTCCATTTTTATACAAATCAGGAGTTCTGGTATCAATAAATTCTTGAACGGTTTTTTCAACGCGTGCTTGATTTCTGAGCATTTTCTGATTGAAAAAATATCGATATACCAAAATCGGATATTTCATACGTTACAACCTAACACAACTATAACATTTCTCTCCGGAATCTTCGGAAAGCCGTTTGTTGCCTCCTAAATAATTTACCACTCGAGCATTCCCAAACTCCGCGCGACTCGTTCAGGGAAACAGACCGAGAAATACTTGTTTAGATCTCTTTTCCCAGGATCGGCAGTTCTCATGTTCGATTCAATTCGTGGGCACGCCACTACTGCTGCGACTGCTTCGAAAATCGTCGTTAAGTCGTTTAAAAGCAGCGGCAATGTAGCTGAAGAAGCCATGTCTGGATAAACCGCCATTGCCACTGGACCGGAACGAGCGTTCATTTAGATTAGGAATCTTAATACAGCAGTTATCTCTCACCACCTCCTCCCCTAGCCCTTCTTACTCCCCCTTTCTTTTCCCCGTTTTTCGCCCGGAACTCGTCTGTGTCTCATGCCCGTGACTTTTTGTCGCTGCCGTTTCTCCGTTCTTTACCCCGAGACGGAATGGCGGCCTATCTAGATAAGCAGCCAAGTCGCTCTTATTTTTCGTCTTAAAGAAGTTTCCCCGCATTTCTTCCTTCCACTCTCTCCCTCTATCTCATCTGCTTCAACCTCTTGCCCTTCTTTGATATCCCTCCCCATCATCCGTAAACTTCTTCCACTCGCAATCCTGCAAAGAAAAATCGCGGGGTACCGGGGTAAAGGCGGACCGTCGTTGACATCAACCAACTCCTGTTAGACGTGCTTTTGAAAGTCTGGTTACGTTTGATTTTAATGCGCTTTTCCGTGTTTTGATTTCGTTCACCAGCGGCACAGGAAGGGAGGAAGAATCGGAGTCCGCTTTCCTGGTTGCTGGATGAACGGACGACGATCAGATTTTACTTTTTTTAGAACATTCGGGGAACCCTGGGTCAGGGTTGTTCGATTATGAATTTAGTTACGAGCGTGTCTTTGTTCTTGTCGTGGGGGATTGTCGCTTGCGATAGCCCGCGATATGGTCGAATAATGACATTATGTGTGCAACTTCTTAATAGCGCGTGACATAATATTGTGTAAGGGATATTTTGTGAGAAGTTGCGTGGGATATAGAGTGAAAGATGATTGTGGAATTATATTTGCAGACTTCATAACAAAAAACAACAGGAAATTTTGTTTTCAACAATAAAATATATTGTAAGCGTGGCCTGTAATAATCTTTTATCTGCTGTATAAGTCTAAACAAAAGAGGATTTATGTTACTTTGCTGCCACAATTATTACTTTTGTAGTCGACCAAGGAGCGTTGGACGACGCCGACGTTGCGGCGCGGCTTCGAACGGACTGCCGCGTGCGATTTCTGAGAAGCGATGGTTGCGTCGCGTTGCCACGATTCTCCCTTTTAGTTAACCCTTTAGTTAGCCCTTAGCGGCCAAGGAAGCCACAGCCTTACAAATAAACCAGTATTTTTACGGTTACGGATTGTTCTTTTTGAAAGCGCCTGACCATTCTCCGATCCGCCGCTCCCACACTTACAACATTTTGAATGAGAATATAAAATTTCACCTGTGTAACGCATTTGATGTACACACATATTAGTTGAAATATTTTCATTTGGCACCCAGTACAAATGGTGTTGAAGGAAGGGAAATCAATACGGAAACGAAATACTACAGGTCAGCTAGTTTTTAAGCGTCTAGTCGCATAAATTCCTTTCTCTCTCAAAGAATTTATCGTTGCGAGAAAGTTCACATTTTCAAGTATTTTTCTCTGTTTCTTTATTTGGCAGTTTGCAAGGAAAAGGAGATATTTCAGGAACATTGAATCCTGGCCAACTCACCCGTAGTCATTGAATCTTTACGACCAGCACCTCTAAAACTTTCAAACGTGCGTGTGTCGTAAAAATCAGTCCTGTTTTCAACAATGTACATCCTTACTCGTCCTTCACGAACGAGAGGGTCCTTTTTTAATTGCACATTGCCAGACATTACGTTACTGGTCAACATCAGTTTCTCGACCTATTATTTGTCAAACACTGTTCACTATCTATTTGTTCATTCTTCGTTGATGTATATTTAATTTGTGCCGATAATTATATGTTTTTCATACCATTCATACCATTTTTCGCATTTAAATGCAATGTCTGGAAGTTATAACAAATATAACATTATAGTCTTCTTATATTGAAAGTAAGTTTCATTTTATTCGTTCTATTCTGTCTTGTCACGATTTTTTGATATATTGATGTAATAACTTCCCCAGAAATGTATTTGAATATCTGCTGACTTTTAATCTAAACTTTACTTCTTTTCATACAAATACTTCCTTCCAACACTATTTAAGTTTCCACAAAGCTTACGCTTATATTTTATATCTACTTCACTTCACGTTCTCGCATCTGTTAAAATCTTTAACCTTAAACTGTCCGATATCTGTATATCGCAAGAAACACTGTTAATTTTTGTGCAACATTTGCTGGCACCATTTCCATCGCACAGTATCATCGTTCAAACAAAAAATCCGTAATGGTATTCATTCTTTTCATTCCACATTTCTTGACATGTACAGAAATATCGACGTCTAAACCAGGCAATTAATTGAAGAATTATTTACACAACGTCCAATGTAAACCGGACTCGATTCAATCAATGTTGCTTCCCACGGACACCACGATTCGTCAATTTACTGTATGCTTCAACGTTCCGCGATTTACCCCTTTCACGTTACAACCATAGGCCACGTTTAAGCTCCTCAACTCATTGTCAGTGCAGCCACGCCTCGCAGCCTGCGTTTACGACCTTCTAACACTGCTCTACGCCAAGATTCCAGCAACTTCCGTCATCGGGGCCCGTGCAACGCAGCGCGATCGCACAAGCGGTTCCATTCTTATGAAATAAATCCACTATTCCGGAGAGGATTATTTGCGGCCTTTGTCGAGCAGTCGTCACTCGTAACGTTCAATTTACTCTCCGGTATCAATCTTGTCTTTCTTGGTTCACCTCGTCATGCACCTTCTCTACCTCCCACCTGTACACTTAAGCTCCACAGCTTCAACCATCTTCGTTTTTCTTCGAATATCACGAAAACGCTTTCTACGCCCTGCTCACGCGATTCTCCAACCGAACTGTTTTTTTTTCTCTTCGCCCTCTTCATCTATCAGGGGTATCGTACAATCGTTGTCAACCGTTTTCTCTTAATCGCTGCTCCGCACTGCTATCCCTTTTTTTTCTCCCCCATAATCTTCACTCCCCCGAGCGATCTAATCGCTAATCGTGCACGAATGTGAAGATTTTCCGTGTCATGCTGCGCTTTCCTTCATTAGTTATCTCGCTGAGGTATCGGGGTATTCAGCGTATACAGAGCGTAACCAAACTCTGATTGGCGGATTTTTGTCGCGTTCGTTCGTTTTGAAAACGTAAAATGTAACGTAACAAGGGCTTTTTGTTAAACTCGTTGAAGGTGCTGTATGCACACTGTGGGTTATATTTGAGTGAAAAGAAGAGTTCTCGTGAAGCTACGTATTTAAATAATAGATGGATACAGGTTGTTACTTTGGTTTGGATTAATCTGCAAGTATCTATTATTGTAAATATAGCTACACACAAAATAGATAGTTTAATAGAATATTATTGTTTACAAGGACAAATATTATTATGAAGTAGAAGAGCCAATTTGATCGTAGTAATCTTTGAAGATCGAGTATTAATTAACTAATATTTTCAGTCTTAACTAATGAAGAATGTGGATGTACTTAAATCTTGTTCTTTGCAATACTATATAAAAATTAATTAAAAACTATCAAAACGTAAGGATGTTATTATATCAATAGTTAATCCATCCGAATATTCTATCAGACAAAACTGTAGCAACTTCTATTCCATGGAATATATTACAATAATATTTGCATGCGAATACAGAAGCAGGACATACCAGAAGAAAATTAATACTTTGTAACAGAGACACGAATGTCAATTAGTGCTTGACATCGACGATAGACTTAATTAAATTTTGATGGAAGAAAACGACGTTTAAGGAAATTCATACTCTTGTTAGTTAAAACCTAATATAAATATCATATAATACATAAACTGATCTTCGAAGAATTACATTAAAGAAAGGGTATTTAAATTGCATTACTATGGAAGTGTGCACAGAGAAATGTGTTGAGGCCGATTTTTCGAAAGTAAAATAATATAAATAATATGAAGTGACCCAAAGCACACGAGCAATAACAGGTATAATAGAAAAAGCAGTGCAATTGTACGGAAATCGTGGAGCGATATTATCAAGGGGAATCACATACCTACCACTTTAATTCTGTGAATTTTATTAAATGGTTAAATTTCCATTTACTTTTTGACTTTACCTGGCATAATCCTACGTTATTAATTTGCGTAACGTTGGAATTTCCGCGACGAAAGCTGGATCCACGTTGGAATTAACGGCGGAGATTTAAAACGGCGTGGAATTAAGGTCGCAACAAGGAAGATGAATAGCGTTGAGTGAATCCTCATGGGATGCAACGCGTGACGCAAAGTTTTCGGCGGGCCTGACGTAGGCGAGAAACGTGAACTCGTGATAAATTGGTGCTGTCGCGTTCCACGCTTCGAATTTGTATTCTAACTGGCCAGTCGGAGGGCCAGCTGGCAGTTTGTTTAATAAAATACTTCGCGCGGATGAATGGTCGTGCTTCTGGGATTTCCTCGAGGTGGCGAGTTACGTCCGAGAAAAACAGTTTTCGCTGGCCTCAGATTGTCTTGCGGGGGAAATGAATAAGTTAAATTAACGCATACTTTTGCGTGGCAAATCTGGTTTTTATGCTCGGTGTTTTATGCCTGCCCAATATAGATAATGTAACTCGTTTTTAAGGATTAGATTGCTGGTTGATTTCTCAGCAGAGAAATTTTGAGCCGTGAAGAGGTCACAGGCCATTGATTAAACATATAATTAAACGTAGAAATATGATGTATTCTTTGGCGATAATTCGTTTAGTACGAAATGGATAATAGAGTGTTGATTTATTACAATAATGTCTCGATGTTATTGAATGTTGAGCAAGAACATTTTCTAGTATGCAATTTAAATATGTTATAAAATAATGTTTATATGTTCCTTATTTCAATACAATTTCTGTTTCGTTTTCAAGGTATGAGTAAAAAATGTCATCATTCTAAAGTACGATTTGATGTTACTTACAAATGAGCTTTTCCACTGTAACTTACTGTACTTTCCACATGACTTGCGTATTAAATCTATTTAATTACGAATGCATGTTTAAGTAGTTGTTTAAAATGTTGCTATAATATTTACAAAAGGTATTAGTTATTAAAATGATTTTACCTTCAATTTACTAGTCCTAACATTATTGGCAAATCTCAATGTTGAATATGGACGATATTATAAACAAAATAAATAAAAAATAACTAAATACCAATTCAATTACATTTCTAAAAGGGTCCAGTTCCACTATACACGCGTACACGTAAAAATAGAAGCTGCAGCAGTAGTTCAAGTAGTACGAGTAAATATCATAATAGTCATTAAAGTCGTACATCGAACACAGCGGGCATTACTTTAAACCAATCGCTTCCGCTTTGAACAATTTCGTACCACGTAAAAATGTAATGAATCACAAAACAAACTTGTTCACTGCCACTTAAGAAAGTCCAATGGTATTACATAACCGTGCAATGATAAACGACAAAGTGAACCGAAATTCTCGATAAGCATGAAGGGTAAGATTTGCGTAGCTCGAAACAGAATGGACGATACCTACATCGGTTTTCAGAAACGAAAGACGGCGCGCAATGAAATCGAACGAAATCGTTGAACAAGCAGAAACATTACCAACTATCACTGATGAAACGAATCGGACAATAATACGCGATATTGGGCTGAAACGTGGTCGATGAAGAATCGTCTCCCACTGTTATTTATTAACTCGGTTTATATCCGAATCCGTATTATCCCGATCTGTATCCAGCCAATAAGATTCTCGACAGAATTACGAGACCAACAGAAGCTCGGGATAAGCAGGTAAAGGGAAGGTACCAGCGGAATATCAGCGTCTTCCTCCAAACGGATTAACTAAAGAACCGTTCAGCCGACCGATAATCCTCTGGACGATGTCCAATCCCGCGTAATTTCGAGGCGAACCAATGGGAAACACAATCGAAAACTCGACACTGGGAAACAAATTCGCGGATTAAGTCTTTGGTGCCGGCCAGCGGTAATGTTTCATTAAAATTGAAGGAAAATGTAATGATTCGCCGTTAAGTGAACCCAGATCTGGACGCTCGAATAATATAATGGAATTCGTGAATAATTCGAGATGAAATATTGCGGTCTCGTGGGGACTAAGAATTGTTTAACAAGAAAGATCAAAAGGGGTGACCATTTTCTATTTTTATATAGCTTTGCATACGAATAGAGTACGAAAATATGATACGTACATACGTTATATCGGGAAGCATATGAATCGCAGTTATAGAAACTTTCTGTTAAGAAATTCTGTTACTTATAAATTCATGATGTAATTAATGTTACTCTAATATGACAAGTATACCAAATCGCACGGCGATGTTCAAGTAACATTTGTATCACTCCAGTTATTGGGTAAATTTGATCGCTGGTAAAATATATGATTATTGGCATAGCAAGTCGTATAAATGGACCAAGCTACACGGCTTTCGAATTGAGTATCTTAGATACGTACTTGGTGTGGAAATGTTCAGATACCTTGTACAAATAGATAACCCTTAAACCCATAGTGTTGCCATTTACTGACATATCTGTATTTCCTATTCTAACGGATACACAATTAGGGGCGTATGTTTCCTCGACTATCAATGTATAAAGACACACAATGGTGAAATAGAGGAATCAATGGTTTAAAATAAAAACTATTTTCAAGGCATTGGTAAACTAAAACAAGGAATGCAAAAAATGAGATGGATGTCTAATATTATGTTTCTACGGTTTGTAGAAACGTGAAGCGGCAATTTCAAAATGGTAAATCTTTAAAATTATTATAAGAGAAGGACAAAGGTATACGCAACTTTGTTTCTATCAATCACCTTCGAAGGAGGTTAACCTGCCATTAATGGTGTATCTATTGCACAGAAGCAATGTGTTAGTCACACCTGTACAATATACAATATTAGTATCAGTAATTTTAATGGAAAATTAAAATGTCCATCACAGATTGCGGTACAAACTGTTCCGATTACGAATTCTATCTCTCAACATTTCTAAAGGATTGATGTCCGTGTTCTGCAATTAATCATTTCCGCTCCAATCGAACGATTATCATAATAACTGAAAAAGTGCGAACGCGAATGTATTTTTTCCAAGTTACAGCGCTGCCCCCCTAAGAATTCGAAGGGTCGACAATATTCAGCGGTTTTCCTCCCCCAAGAGGATAAGAAGCTGTTTTCCTTACGTCTCTGTATCCGATTAATGGGCGCGCCCGATCGGGCCGCGCAACGACTAGCTTCTAATGAATAATTTATTAAAAATTCATCCCTCTTCCACGCCAGCCGATGGTCGGGTCGCTTGTGTCCACGAGCTGCTCTCCCGCGGGTGCCAGAAGCACTCACGGCATTTGTGCTCGGGAACTGCTTCCATCGACCGGAACTTTCCACGCAAATGCAAATTCAGCCGAAAAGGAGAAAATACAATACACGGTAGCGTACAGGAAACGAAATCTTCAACAAGAGAACGCGAGAGTCTGGCGGCTGAAATTGTTTTAAATCGCGATGCAGTTGTTGGATTGATTTTGCTAATTGACGAGGACGAGGCAAGGCGATTTATATTTCTTTTACGATGTACATAAATTAACTACGAGCAGGCTACAGTATTTTTGTTTATGGAAGCTTTGCTTTATGCGCGAGTCTGAAGCTGAGTTTGATACAGTATTTTATTTCTTACAAGGAGATCTTAATTCAATCTGTGGCAAAATTGTGACAACAATTGCGTTCTATAATTCGTTGACGGTTGGTGCTTAGCTTTTGTTAATGCAGATACTGTAGGTCATTGCGAAGAGTTATTATATCATTATTTGAAGATTCTTCAGCAGACAAATTTGAAAGCGCTTGTACCTTATTGATATTGAAGTCATTTTCAATGATAATCTGTTTGGCATGAAATGGTTAATCGAGTAACAGGTTATAAAAATAATATTGTTCTGAAGCTGCATATTCAAACCTTCGATTCGCGTCGTAGGAAATTTAATCATTTCATGTCATTAAACTGAAAATTTCAGGTGCACGTACTTTTTGTTATTTAGCATTCGTTTCGCATAAATATATGACATAGGGTTATCTTGACTTATTTAATAGCGGAACGTTTACAAATTTTTATAAACGCAATTAAATATAACGCAATAGAAGCCGAAGAAGTTTGACTCCCTCGACGTGTTCGTTTCTTATCAAAACGCACGCTATTAGAACAGACGTACATTGGAAACGCGACCAAGATCTCGTTAACAGGCGTCAACATTGCCTTGAGACTTGCCAAGTCGTCTTTTGTTGCATTCCCAAGTGCCTTGTATGCATCGTCGAATTGCAATGTCTATGTTGTCCTCTTTAGCTCTTCATTCGAAGAACGTATATGACGTGAACTAGAGATCCTAGTATATTATGTCTTGGTGGTACAGTGACAACTATACCTGTGTAGTACAACACCAAATGGACTAAATTACTGAATTTCTAATTTGTAATTTTATAATGTTTGATTGGTAGAATTTATTACACTGTTCTTTCTAGTACTGTTATTAATTATAAAGACTATAAGAATTTGGAAATTTTCCGTTCCACGCATGCTGTATGCTAATACGAAATATTTCAAATTTTCAGTCTGGGTTGATGCAAAATATGTGATGGATTGGCACACTATTTATTTTATGTATTAAAATGTAACAGTTTAATACATACAAACACTTTGTCTTCCTTCTTTGATTAGTAAAAACGTTCACCAAGATAGAGAGCATTCTACAGTACATCGAAAAAAGTTCTGTCATATTCGAACGTCTGGGATAGTAGCCAGCATTCTCCACTTCAGAACATTGGTTAAAAGTACTATAATTCGTAGATGTATCTAGGGAGAAGATAAGATATGATAAAACTTTATACCTTAATTTCATTAGTTCCTGTGCAGTGGTTATGATCCATGAGCACGAATATTACCGTTTATACATATCGGACGAGCTTTATAATAATATTAAAATTAGTTGAGAAATTTTCGTTTTTATTACAGTAATAGTTTTATTTTATATCATTTTATATTTTAAATTACATATAAAATTATATGTTTCATTACAGTGAACTACAGTGAAATCCACAACTGTAAGTTATTTTATAATATCGAATTGTACCTTGTGCTCTAATAATCACTGAAAATAGTGAATGACAGCGATCATATAAACGTAATAAGTTTAAATGTATTCCAATTCGATCATTTCGGCAAAATAGATGTCTTTCTATCGTGAAATATAATATCCACTCACACAAATTTAGTAATGCGAAAATACTAGCGCACAAGAAGTTTCTACCTAACCCGCGTACACATATACGTTTACTGCTATCCACAAAGCTCATTAGCATTTAACTAAGTAGTACAGATAATCATTTATAAGGTGCATCTTAGTACTACAAACGGGGAGAATAGTTCGCGCAAGCATAGCACGAAGCAGCCCGTTCGTCCTCGAACGTAATTCTCATTAAAGCATGAAATTCAAAATTCGAATTTGACACATGACGATTCAGGTTTAGCTGAGGGACACCATACCTCACTGAAGATTAATATTCTCTGAAAACACTAACGGCAAGCTTCACACGAATATATTCTCACGGCTCGCATAATAATTTGTACTCGTATATTATTTAAGAGCTCATGCGCAATTGTTATGTGCTATGGAAAAGTTTGGGATAGCAGAAGAAATGAAATTAAAAGAAAAAGAAACGACACTTAAGCAGCCGATTACGTACCGCATTTTTTTAACACAGAATCTGGTGAACGGTTGTAACGCAAAGTGGATCGCTAGTAATAATTCAAGTTTGCAGTTAGAGAGTTTTAGAACCACTTCCGCGTGATGTTTAGCTCAAGGCAGCTATAACTCGTTTTAGAGCGATCAAGTTTGCAGTATAATTGATTTACGATGAAACGTAGAACTTTTTAATAAGGCAATATGCATTATGGCTTCACTAGTTTATAACTTAGCCGATTATAAGTAAGCGAGACTAATTCTTGCATCGTCCCACTTGCCTGTATTATTTCACTTGCAATCAGAGAAATAAGAAAATTAGAATTCACGTTAATCTGTACACCCAGTATAGATGACACTAGTAAAAGATGATGTGCCCCTACATTATGCACTCCTGTCAGAATTTTAGCAGATTCTGTTTTCCATTTATAGAAGAACTCATCAAATTCGCAATAGCATTACTTACATGGAGAAGTTACTCAAATAGTCATTCGAGCTTGATTTAAACTTGAACTTAACATATACATAGTACATTGATAATATCAGTAATATAATAATATAATTCATATTATTAAATCTTAACATTATTACTTTCATTACCCTGGGAAATCTTCATCGTTCGCGAATTCAACCGCAATTTTCTATGCCACTTACTTTTCAACACGATTCGTTCTTCGCAACAAAATGAAATAAGTAAAACGGAAATGATTCCCGATAACAATACACCACGATCAAGCATTAACGAGCAACAAATCTCTCTGTGGCTACCAAAAACTGTTGCCGTTAAAATAAAGCTAGAAAAAACTGTCCCTCGTTTTGCAAAAGAACGTGGTTCCTTTGAAATTCAAGTAGCCGTGGCGGCGACCGGATCCGATAACAGAGCAGAATAACGCGAGAACTTTGCCCACAAAACAATTGCGTTGAGATCTAAAACCAGGTCATTCGAAGCCTCTCCTCCATTCTTCGAATACACATCACGTAAGCGAAAAATCTTCGCATCGAAATATTCCAATTCTACGAATACGTGACGGAGAAGGATAGGGCAAAAAACAGTGGCAAAAGGAAAGAGAGGGAAGAGGAAACTTGCTCCTCAGTTCACGCGTGGAAATCAAAGATTCAAGAAAAACAAAGTAAAATACTTGGAGAGAGGAAGCGAACGTTTACGTAGCCACGTAGCGGTTCGTATCTTCCTCGCGTAAGGGTAGCTGGACCGAGCTGCTTATATTAAAGTTGAAAAATTTCCCTGCTGTCCAACTTTCCCCGACGGGGAAGAAAGAAAATTTCCCTATGAATGGAAACAGCCTCCGGTGAACGGCATTCAAGAGCAAAGCCGCCACGGAGCTGATACTTTTTTCTTCAATACCGCGCACTCGACATTACGCCTCTTTAGATCATGCTCTCGCGCACACGCGCGATTTTGTGGTACAAACGCGAGAAGGAATGTTGATCTACGGCCAACGGATGAATAGGGTGGGCCACCGTGAAGTGGCGGGGCCAACCACTTATTTATAGATAACGAAATAATTCAAAAGTTTCGTTATATATGCGGCTCTTCTGCCCCTGGATATTATTTATTCCCGGTACGTGTCTGGACCTTTTGAAAATTTACGAATCGCCCGGTGGAGGTAGAGCACGGTTCATTGGGGGCCAAATTTTCGCGCACAGGTAAGCAAATGAAACATTTCTGGTTGGTATTGGTTGGTGTAACCGTGATGCGGAATGTTGTAATAGGTTTCTTTACGGGTTTTTTCAGGGCAAAGAGTGTAACGCGCAAAGAGCTAATATTGGAGAATTTTTTGTTCGTTTCAATCAGGCGATGTTTATACGTGAAACGCGTTGGAGATTATTCTGCTGCGTGTTCGAGTAAAAAAGTTTGTGCGAACTACAAGCAATGTGCAGATGGTGACGTGAAGTATTTTTATTATTAAATAAAAAAAATAAATATTACTATTATTAATGTAGGATAAATTTAGAGTTTGCGGACAGTAATACGATGTACTATTTCAAAGATGTCATGAATCGAGGACATCTTAATCTTTCTCCTTATAGCGAAAAGAGTAAAACAATATAATATCTGAAACGTAGCACAATTTTACGACAGTATTGTGTTTTTCCTTTCATCTTTGCAAAATTATTTTAGTTCCTTATCTTCTTATTCATTGTCACATTGCGTCTTTCTCCTTTCAAATATCAGATATTTGTGTCAAACACCTTTTGTCTCTACCTTTTGAAAATAATAATAAAAAGGTTCCACGGCACACATGATTATGCAACTTACAATACACCGGCGTGCACATTGCACGGAATTAAATGAAAATAGCGAATTAATTTTTCTCGTTGCGTAACATTTACCACAAATTTCTTAAAACCAAAAACGAAGTTACAAATTTTTCAACAGTTCTAAAATCACTGCCACGCATATATAATATAATTTACAGTTCGTAAAAAAGACGGTAACGCCTTATAATTTTCCTTCGTACTCAGGAATTACCGATCTAATTTTACGAACAAACATACAAAAAGTGTACTAACTGTAAGTACACACAATACTTCTATTTAATATTAACCGTAACAAAGGACAGCGTACAAAAACTTTGACCGTGCACGAACCAGTTTTCTTTCGCAGCTTTTATTCGAGCAAATGAAAGAACGTATCCATTCACAGCGTCCCCGAATCGCAGTTTTTGAAAATCATTTAGCTGACCAAACAGAAAACTTCCGACAACGAGAAATCCGCGTGTTTTCAAACGATCTGCCCTCCATTCTCGTTTCACTAACACCAACTAGCTATTTTACATGCACATTTTAACCTACATTCCTCTAAAATGGTAACGTTTTTAAACAATGAAACGGCAAGTACGGTTAACGTTGTTTCCTAGAACAAGGAAGAAAAGCTCAGGCACGTATTTCGCATCGCACTTGGAATCTCGTATTTCTTGTTTCGGGAATACATTTTGAAACGCTATTCATCGTTATCCTTGTGGTCGATATATAGAAGCTGCGGGAACTACGTTTTTAAGGGAGGAAATATAGCTGGAATGCTATTATTCCACTGGGGAATAAAACAAATTTCCATGGAAATAAGAAGCCAGTTAGATAATGTTCTATTAACTACTTTCTCTTCTATTATTAATGTGGCGTTCAATTAATTGTACAATTGTGGCAACTGCAAAATTTTCATTACAATGATTTCGTAACATGTATAATATACGTTGTAGCATTCTCTGAAGTAGAAAAGAGGACAGAAAGAAGACTTCAACTACCGGACATAATGATACCACGTAATTCCTGGTACTTGTACCATTCATGGCAACCAGTGGTACGTTAATAAAATTGTTACCTCAAATAAAACATTTCGCAGATTTCAACTGATAAATGAATAAAATAAAATATTGAACAAACAGTTTGATACCGAAGGACAGTAGCCCCAGATTGTCAAATTATTATTCCCAGTCCTATCCTTACCATCAAAACACTTGACAGGTTCAGACGATTGAAATTTATATAAAATATTAAACAAGTAGTGAGACGCAGAATAATAACAAAATACACATCCAACACTTTTTCGGCCAATGCCTTTCTCATCGAAATGGGTGTTCTTTGTTTGAATACGATCGCGTGCAAGTAACAAATTCAAGGAAACGCGAATTTCTAAAATATCTCACCTCGAGCAAGCTTCCAACACCTGCAGCTTCGAGTCAGTCAGCCTCGTGCCAGCACACACATTACACGCATTATCGCACGATGATACCAGGTAAGTAACCGACAGCGCGTGCCGTCGCGACGATACAGTGAGAAGTGGGGGTAACAGAAGAAGAAGAGAAACACTGTAGTAACACGACAGTTTCGTCCTGGGTGCTGTTACGGAAGAAGAAATGGCCGATTTGAAGGAAATCGGAGGTAGGGGAGGGGGGGAAGGACGCTGTCGGGTAACCAAGATTTACATTTTTCCGGGGAAATAGGTTTTGCGATAAAAGGATTTGGAATAAAATTTAACTCGGCTGCTGCGCCGTGCCGCGTTGGTATTTTGATTTAGTAGTCGTTTGAGAGTTGGCAAGCTCTTTGGAGTGCCGCCAACATTTTTATGTTATTCCTTCGGGCCACCCTACCGTCGAAGGGTCTCTCCTTCCGTTTTTGTCATTTCTTCTCCATCCTCTATTTCCCCACCCCCCGTCCTCCATCGTCTTTTCCCTTCGTTTTTTTTTCTTTTTTTTTTATTGCCGAACACCGCGAACATTTCGCACCGTGCCAGTGGGAGATCAGAAACTAAATCCGTGAGCGGATTGGTGCCGCGAAATGGTCGTGGATAATTTTAACCGAAAGGACCTATTTATGCAAAGTATGCGGGAAAGGTATTATATTTCAAGAGAGTTTAATGCTTTATTGGCGAAATCGGGATTTACAGGGTACATCTGGTTAGGCGTGACAAAAGATAGGCGAATTTGTGATAAGATTTTTTAATATTAACGAAGTCGCTATTTGGAAGTTTGAATATTATTTTATACCTACGGTTAATTGCAATAATGCAGGTCTTTTTGAATTTGTATTTGTTACAAAAGTATATGCACTTCTGATTGTAAAATGTATTGCATTAAATGTGAATTTGAGCAGAAAGTTTATCTACTTTATCGCTTTCTTGACATCTTTATTAAGAGTTATAGTACCGTAATTTGTGTTACAGCTTCGTCGTATATATTTTTTATTTAAAATATATTATAAAGTGCCACGCTGATGGAAAAGGTACTTCACAGTGTATTTCGTTTTATTTTCATCTGTTAATTAGTTTGACGTGCAATTTAAACTTTCCCCGCCTGTGCCAGTGTTACAAAGTAAGCAGCGGAAGCACAAAAACTTAATTAATGAGTGTATCGCAAGTTTCGAAAATACGGAAGTGCAAAGTACTGTTGTACCATGTAGTTAAATGCGATTACTAAATAGCGCACCCCTATTTTTCGCACAGATGCACGAAATTGTTTATTCGAGTAGAAAAATGCGACTGTTACATAGAAAAATTGTTGAAGTATATCATTATTTTCGATTAATAAAGTTATGGATAAAGAAATACAATTCGTGTCATTTTGCCTGTCACATTACCACAAAATTCTTAATATTAGAGAATCAATATAGTCGATTTACCAAAAAGGAAAAAAAAATCGTAACGAGTTTATCGAATTATAAAGTAGTATATGCAATAAGTAATTCAGTAAGACCTTGTCACTCATTTACGTCACAAATATTTAACGATAACCTTTCGTAATCGAATTAAAATAGTCTTTTCGTATTTAATAAAAATAGATCCCGAGTTATTATATTCTCGACAGAAATATAATTTTATAATAAAATTTACCGAACGCGTAACGTGCTCGGTTACTTTTTTGACCAAATGCATACGCGAATTCGCACACACAGACGCGTCAGTTTGCACGCACCAATAGCTCACGGCTGCTGACACAAAGTGTTATAACTGTAAAGTTTCGTCGCAGGTTCTCTGCTGTGGACAGAAATATAGGAATAAAATTGTTGCTGGAAAACGAACGAGGACAAGCATATATACGGGCATTATCGTCTATTCGAGAAACATACGACACGAAATTGCATTCTGACGCGTTTCAGCCGGGGATTCTGGGCCACGAGGTAAAATTGCGAAGTCGGCAAAACAACTACCAGAACTGAATCGTTCGTTCGGAACATTTTTAATCGTTGCGAACGTGCGCCGATCAAACCGTGCATGTTATATGCGATCCTTTAATTTCTAGGGAACGTCACTTCCACTATTATACTCGAAAACAACTGCTACCGACGACTGCATGAAATCTACAGTGCCAGGAAAACAAGAAATTCCAAATAGAAGGTCTTCCACAGCGGCTGAATTATTTTCAGACGTCAGCATACTTCCAGTCACCCTGCACGAAGATTAATACCGCTCTGAAAACTTTCGAATATCGCGGACCCCTTACCGAACTAACATCGTAAATCTTATTCCGCCCCGAAATTGCTCGTAAAACGAAATTCGTCACTGGAACAATTAACCCCAGTCACTAACCCTTTCCGATCGTTGCTGAAAAGAGAGAAAGAGAAGAATTCTCCCCTTTAAACTCGCTCGTACAAAAAAGTATTTGACCCGGTTGGTCCGGGGCTCACGAGCAGGCCCTTTGAAAGGTCTTCTTCCTGTCGTTTTTGCCCCCATCGAGCCAACCGGTTGCAACCCCGCGACGGCGAAACGCGCAACGGCGAGCCGCATTAATCCCAGAGATTAAATTGTGTACAGGATTTCAAGGCAGAAATGTTCCCATGGTCTGAAACGTTTATCTTGTCGCGTTATCGCGTGCCAGGAGTAATGACTTCTACTTTGCCCGGGCGCTTTTCGTTCTGTTCCACCCTGTCCATACCGCGGTGTCTTTCGGAAGGAGGTCAGTAAATATTTACGGTTTCGTTTTTCCAGACGGGCCGATTCTATTTGAACTGGCTCCCAGTTGAAACACGACCGCCTCGCCCCGATCCTCCCCCTGGTTCATTGGATATTTCGGTCGTTCCGGAAGCCACGATAAAACGAAGAAGACCGACGGCGACTTTATCCCACGACCTTTCGCCGGGGAATCCTCTTTTTACCGGACAGAGAGCGGTGGATGAGAGTAACGCCGGAACAGATTCGAACGGTGATCGAAAAGTGATAAAGGGGATCGGCTCGAATTGGTGTCCCCTTCCTGTAAGGATTCACCCCTTAACGTTTAATCGGGGAAACGAAGCTACGGCGGGAGCCCTTGTTTAATACTTTCGATGTCTATGGGGATTTTAGTGTGACGCGCAACGAGTGGATTTGTAATGCCGGTGGTTTTATAGGGATTGAAATTGGTAGGATGAGGAAGTATCGCCAATGGGAAGCTTTTATTTTATTTCTTTGAGGCACGTGAAGATGTGAAAGTTATATAGCACGATTATGTGGAGAGGAATTGTATGAAAAAAGAATGCAAAATTATATTTTATAATGTTAGAGTTTGTACTTTTTAATTATAATTATAATTTTAATTGTGACGAATTGTAATAGTTCATTGCAAATGTTCATTGTACAGTACAATACGATTCGAATGTCTGGAATTTTACCGAGGATATTTGAATAGAAAGTTTAGAAACCATAATTAGTTGATTTATTGGGTCACTTACTTAATTTTATTAAATGTTAAATCCGTTAAATCCTGATAAACAACGCTTTATGAAATTTACAAGTTCCATTTCCATTACTACTTGATTACTGCCGGACGGCATAAATGGAAATCGTACAGCAGCAAACTTGTTAATTAATTTGATCCACCTTTAAAATACTGTGAATAAAATATATCTTTCCTTCAGAAATGAAACAACACCTTTTAAAACGAAAAATCGCTATAGGTTCTTTTTGATTCTTCATCGAAGGGAGATCAATTATGGACGTCTTCTCCCAACACCGGAAACGGGAGAGATATTCTATGTTTGTTTTTCGCGCAAGCATTCTAGTTCCTTGTTATTCTATAGGGTATAATTCGCAGATAACGAAATTCGAACACGGAGATTTCATCTTCCGACAATCATTTCATCGCCAACAATAACAATGTCCGAAGTGACGAATGTGTTGTGCTGAGTTTTGGTCACACAGGGTAACCAGATAATGAAGAAGAATCTTCAGTCTCCCAGTCGATGTAAATTTATTGCCAACAGACTTAATATGATTCTAGCATATATTATAATATTCTTAAATCACACAGATACGTATGAATCTGCAAATATCTAATTTATAAAAAGAGAATGTTTATTTTAAAAATCAATTTCAGTTGTCACAACGGCTCATGGTGAATATTGAATACGAATTCAGGGAGCGTGTAATATAATTAGGGATATGTGCGTCTACTATTGTGGCACATGCAAGACAATCGTTGACACGTGCTTCGAATATTTGCTTAGCATTGGATACATTGATGAACACCTGCGGTAGTAGTAATTTACACCCTAGGAAAATACAGGCTGCCATTCAACCGAGACACCCCATTTCCACTTCTTGGAACTGTGTGATTATCCCATATATGTAAATATTACAAAATAATTAATGAAGACGCTAGTTAATTTAAAACTATTATAATATAGGGTAAGCCGGAGTTATCTAACAACCAATGTAACTTCAGTTATTTAACATGAACGTTTATACTCCCCATGTACTTTTAATATTTTACGCAGCACATGTATGCATTAAAACAACAACTAATGTATTTAAAAAAAATTTAAACACAATTTCATAGTGACAATGGAACTGCATTAAAAACATACTCATGAATATATCTGTTGCCATTGACGATCGACAGAGCAATCACGAAAGACCAAGATTATAGCTTCAAACAAACGAAAAAAAAGAAGATATGTGATTGACATCGAATACAGCTAGAATAGAATTACACTCATCAAATATGTTGCTCGAAAATTATACGCGTTGAAGAAATCAATTATTCAGAATAACAAACGCTTGATGGAGTTTCAGCATTGAAATAATCGTCCACAAAATTAATGTTTCCAAATACTTAATTATTAACAGTTGGTACAGAAATGGAAAACTTAAAGACTAAAACGGCATACCCTTTTTCAACTTTCCTCGTATAAATACATATCGTAGTAAGATCCGAACAACTTAATCGTTCACGTTCAGTTTTAATTTATAATCGACCATGTACATAAGTACAACGAAGGTGTGGTAGAATAAAAAGGAAAGACAGTGGAATCGAAAGCAATCGAATCAATGGAATTATTGCAAGTCAGATGCGATAGCTACGAAATGCAAATTCTCAGCGATCTGTGAAATGCCAATAAATTAATAACGTTATGGTGTACTCACGCCGAACTAAATCGGCTAAATCAATGTTCTGATACATGTAAATGGAACATCAGATACGGTATTCTAGATGGCCCCTTTGTTCAGCTCCGTAAATAGTGTGGATCTTTGATAAAACTGTCAGCGAATAAGATTAGTGTTTCGGATTCTAAGGTCCCACCGAAGGAACAGAAATGTAGACAATAGACAAGAGCAGAATTTTCAGCAGTTTGACAGTTATATTGGATATCGTTTCCGTATAATTCTGTGACAATGGCCAGTAGAATTGATAGCATTGCGCTCTTGGAAGGTAATTGTCTATGTATCGAACTATTAGAGAATCGATATAATAGATATTTTGTTCAAATGGTTTCAAATTACTCAGGGGAATTTCAATCTAAATTATATGCATTATATATTTATTAAGATATGCAAAAGTAGAATGCTCCAGTATTTGAAGAACATATACCGTTTTTTCTAGTGCCACTTACCTTAAACTATTTCATATACACGTAATATATATTGGGTTCATACAAATCTCGTGCTTGGTTAGAACATTTGTCTGCGATTAATGTAATAAGCAAGTTATCAATATAACTGATATAGATTAGAAGATAACGAAGCATAGGTTGCAAGAATTAAGATTGACAATGAATTGATACAATGTATAATTAAATAAAATTTATTGGATTACTAAAACACATACCATAGTGTTCATAAATCTGCAAAACATAGTAAAAGTGCACGACATGTTTGATCAACCCAACATCATTTAACAGAAATTATATTTCTATAGAGACATAGATAATATTAACATCCAATGCAATATTAATACGTAAGCGAACTAATAAGTACTAATCTCATTAATTTCACGTGAACCTAATTGAACATTCAAGGTAATATTAATTCATGTCGACAAGAATATATTTTAGGCACTGTATGTGGTATCAATATTAATATACATCAGTGATACGGTAAATGTAATGTTTCAGACGTCAGTTCGATTAGATTCTTGCATCAACTACCGAAAAGTCCAATGCAATAATTTTCCGAGGCACCGTTAATTTTACTGTCCACAGCACTGAATGTTTCTATAATAAACAAATTTCACTGTTCAGCAACAAAATCAATATTTTATATGCTGTAGATACAAACTGCATTGTATTATTACAGCGTACAGTATCTAATAATTATTTTTAATTACAACAGTTTATTACTTAATCGAATACAGATCTTCTCATCGCAGTAGAACGTTCTACAATGAAACATCGCGTAACTCAAAAACAAACATTCATTTATCAGACACAAGAAACACGAAACTTCATCAGCCGAAAAATACTCCCGAACCCCCGCATTGTCCTCGCAGCTTTAGTTTCGTGAACCTCAAACATCCACTCCAACGTCCACCCCGAAGTCCCTCCACAATTCCACCGCCAAATCTAACGCGTTACTTCTTAATTCGCTTACGTGGCCGGAACGAGTCAAACAGCGTCTACGTACATACATAAAGCACGAACGCGAAGCGGCAATGGGACACAGCAAGACACCAACACCCAATCGTATTACATCCATTCGCGAGTGCTCGCATCGAAAACGACTCGAAATCCCGTACGCGATCGCGAAAGGGCAAACGAAAGGAAAACGGACAAAAAATATCGTACCGCGTGAACACCCCTCGCCGAAAAATCCACGCGGACGCGCGAGCGCGAGAAGAAGAGCGGCAGAGACAATAAATACTTGATGTGTTATGCTTACTGAATCGTCGAGAGGGATCGGATCAATAATCCACGGACACGAACCATAAATCAGCCGACGAGCGTCTGGCCAGGTCACTCCACTGAACATCCTAAACTAGGCCTACGAGCCTGCAGGAAAATTAGCTGCTCGACCCCGCTACTCGTCTACTAGAAACAGCCCGACCAGGCCGACTTCGACGTGCGTGGCACGCGGTGCCACCCTCCGAGGCAGAGGGTTCCAGCTTGGTTACCGACCGTGGTTACGTCGCTGGAGAGGTGGAAACACGCCGCGGAGGGTGCTGCAAGCACAGCTTTAGCGTTCGCTCGAGCGTTCGCTCGGGGACGAGGACCGCTCGCGTTTCAGCTTCTCCGGGACGCTACGCGGGCCTGCGCGCCTCCATCTAGGCGTCGGCTGGGGGTTCGAACCGACGAACCCTTGGCTTGATAACAGTGCCACGCCACCCGTCGACGGACACGCACAAATTGCGTGCCGGACGTCAACGTTCATCGGCTGGGACTTGGATGACACGATTGTTTTCATCGCCGGACGGATCGACAACGAGTTCGTTCGCTCGGTCTTCCGGGGTGTTTCTCTTGGCGATTCGCGGCGGCTCGGGGCGATCATTCGGAGGGTTGTATTTAGGAGAGGGGAAGGGTCGAATGTAACGAGGTTCGAGATATGCTTTTGTAACACCTGGATTTGTTGCGCTTTCAATCATCCTTGGCAGGCCTGTCTGAAGTTGCTGTTGCTAGTGGTTCACTGCAATAGGGTAGTTTCTGGGTTTCGAATTAATTGTGGGGGCTTACTGTAAGTTTAGTTGAATGACGTACAGTAATTTGTGTAGCTTGTGAAAGCAGTTGTGGAGATAAAGGGACGAAACTCTGTGAAGAAATAATGTGGAGATGTAATTCTAGGCATAATTTTCACGTTCTTATTGGATCTGAAATTATGAGAGTTGGGTAGGAAATAACTGGAGTTTGAAAAAATAGAGCAAGTTAGCGGAATAACGCCTGATAGAATTTCAAATTACAATTAGGCGGAGGAAAAAGTTTCAGACTGTTGGGGTAAATCTGCAATAATTACTAAGTTACACAGTCGCGGCTCTAGAGGCGAGAATTTTCAAACGAAGTTTCTGTGGATACTACATTTCGTGATTACGATCCTAATGTGACGGAGAATTACGAAGGTCTGTTGCTTCGCAATGGTCGCTGATGCAAACCATGCACACAATTGAAACGGTCTGCGATGCATCAAACAAGCCCCGAAATTTTCCGTCGAGAGATTACGCAAAACACTTTTAAATAATTAAAAGCTTCGGGCCAGTTGCGATGCCAGTATTTCCTCTTAATAACTGTACATTAAAAATATTAACACATAATTTAACGAAGAAAGAAAAGCAGAATATTTTTTCGTACTGACTATGCTTAATTAAATTTATATATCGTTCAAACAGTTCACAGTTACGGTTCACGTCGCCGGGAAGAAACAACCGTATCGTCGATTAATTGTCACGGGAACGAAACTCCCAAATACGCAATCAGCGTCCACGGAACGCATATTTCCCCACTTTTATCGTGGCCGAATAAAAACGTGAATGGAAAAATAAAACTAGTTAGCGGAACGAAATATCTTCGCGCCACGATGTTTTCCACCGTGTCATAGAAGCAGTCGATTTTATCGCGCCGCTCGATTCAGAACGCCATTCGTGCATCCACATTGATAATTCGGTCGCCCGACAACGGCGCGAATCAAATCGTTAATCGCCTCTTTGCAATCGTAAAAACGATCGACGCGTTCCGTAACGAGCCGCCAGCAATAATACGATACCAGTATAAAGTTGTCGTACGACGAGGATCGAAACATTTATCGGCGTGACCTAATATTCGTGGCAGGCGGTGGGGGATGCGTAACGAGCGTTTTGTATCGCAGCGATCGGTCCGAGCCGTGCGAACGGATCGTCGACAATATCCAGGCGGTTCGTCGAATCGACGTGGTTACGGCCGTTACGGTGATATTTTACGGCGTGTTTTTATCGACGAACCGCGAACCGTAGGGCCGAGTCAGTAGTAACAGCCGCGCGTGGTCAGACGATACGGTGGACGGGAACTAGTTAGGAGCTGATCGCTGCTTTATCGCGACATCTCATAGGCAGTGGGGAGAATTAGAATCGTTTTCGAACGTATATTTAGGACTTCGTGTTCGTTTTTCTTTATATTACAAATTGGAATTATGCTGTACGAGAGACGTCACTACTGTTTTACGTTCATGAATCTTCATTTAAATTGGCTAACGGTGGTTAAGTAATTAACGGAGGCAACGCCTGTATTAAGCGTTCAATGTCTTTTCAAATGGTAGAATAAAATGTTGCAGATTTCGTACATATAATTGAAAGTCAATTTCATATCTTGACAACAGAGAGAAGAATGAACAAATTTATCGATTAGATTCTTGCATTTATGATCTTGAATTTATTTTAGCAGATATCTTGTCCCACTGTACCACGACTTTGGTTTCAAAGCATTTTGCATGTAACAAATGGTTTATGAGTAATTACAGGTGATCGAGATAGATGACTCGCGTTGAATAATATTTTTTTTCACGTTAGAATTTTATGATCCTTTATGACCTAGGATTAATTTTTATCGGTCAATTTCTAGTCACTGATATAAAAAAATGGAGTATGATTTAAATCTCTTGCATGTGTTATGTTGTTTTTTATTATCATACGCTGATGTGTACAGATTCGATAAGCTAATTGGCTATATACTTTTTGTACCAAAGATTGTATTCAACTGTTAATGAGTGAACGAATGTTTTGTACAATTTTATAACTGCAGTTCGTCCACTGGGATTGACGTCATTGGTCAGGAAAACGGTTTCAATGGAGGAAGTGTAAGAAGATATTAAAGCAATTCATTTTCGATAGTCTGTGTTATTGTGACAGAAAGTAAAATCGATGCTGAAACGTAAAATTGCTTGTGAGTGCGTAAACGAAATTTTATTTCCAGAGAAATATTAGGGTTCGAAATTTGACACATTGAACCGATATTAGCCACAATGTAGTTAATAAATGTATATCTATGATTGGTCAGCAGATAATGGTTTTCCTACTTGTGTAGAATTACCCACAAATTCCGCTTGTATTTAGCTATTAATTAATTAATTAATTAATTAAATTACTTTAACCATATTTGACGAAAGCTCCTCCGGACACAAGCATATTATAGTATAGTAGTACGTATTACACATACATATCCGCATTGATTAAAATAGAGTAATTAAATATGGAAGATAATTAAAGTGAATGCGACAACGGAGGACGAAATATAAATACTGTAATTAACAGCTGCATTTGTCAATGTAATTATAAGTTATAACTTTTAAGAGTTTTAGTTTATTCAAAAATGTCGTAACAAGAAACGGAAAAGTAGTTGCCTTTTATGTAACACCGTTATCACTTGGATTGTTTCAAAATATTCAAGATATTTACGTCAGAGGCTACGTTTCTCTTTAATAAGATTTGGAACGGCATGTTCCACTTCTACCAACTCGTAGAGTTTTTTATTAGTATTAAAAATGTTTAAATTAATTGGATGAAATATTGAGCAAATATATTCTGAATTTAGTAATACAGAAGATACTAGGAGCAATTTATATATGTACTCACATTCTTTTATAATAACTGATGACATTTTATTCCGTTACCAATATATCTATAGTGCTATGAACACGTTATACAATTGTTATATCATAATTACTATAAAAATCTTCTTCGACGAATAAATATGGACGAAGAACAAAATATTTAAAAAATAATGAACAAGGAAAATGGATATAGACCGCAGACAGCACCAATTATTATTTTCATCTAAACGTTTCTCACTTCGACTTTATAATTAACCTAATTATACCCACTCGTATTAGAAAACAATAACAGGAATGAATTCAACAACAAGAGAACCAATTTAATATTTCAAGATTATTATTTTAATAAAACTATGAAAATAAAGAACAATATTAATAAATCAATGCCTAAGAAAGCAAAAGCCCATAATATTTGCAAACGGTAGGATAGAAATACTTGAATTTATAAGTGACATACTTTATTTGATGCACAATGCACATGAGCAATCGGTATGTTAACTTCGACATATCCGAACAGTAAGAATAACGTCTACGAAAGAAAATGCTTGATAGAAATCCATGTCAATCGTTCCGCGTAAATGTCTCGTATACCACCAGAACACACCTGAAATCCTGCATGTAAAATTTTAAACGCCAACCGAGAGCAAGGGACGAACAGGGTAGAATATATAGAGCAAGGAAAAATTTACGAGGAAATGGCGACTGCCCTGTCTCAGTGTCGTAAAAGATCCGAGAATTAACGAGCTGCATTTATCACGAGAAATTTTTCCAGGTGTGCCTCGTAGTAGACGAAAATCCTGTGATACGCAGCAAACGGTGCAATTTAGAGAATACCATCAATCAACGCCGAATGAAACGCGGAAAAATTAATACCCGGATTCGTCACTGTTCTATACTGGAGTAGGTGGTGACGGTGGGGGGGAGGGGGATGGAAACTGAGTTAAAAGGACAAAAAAAAAAAAATACATGAATATGAATGATTATGTAGCCGATGTGTGCCGGTTGAAGTTATTAATATTCCATTCAAAGCCGTCGATTCTATTCAGAACAGTCCGTGGAAATTCAGATGAATCGAGTGAATCCTGATCCGCGACCAGATTGCAGCTGGAGACTGGACGGCCATTACCGTCCATTCTATAAATTTGGACCGTCCTTTATGGTGGCTCGTTAAAACTAACGTAGCTGCCGGCCGATCTCTGGGATTAAATCGGTCAAACAAGCGGGCCAGATGACTTGGAAAACGGCCCCGAAAACACACGGAAGCGCCGAGCGACATGCCGCTAACGATAACAGGTGAATCCTCCGCTTCTGAGTTTTCGATTTGTCCCCCTTTCGCGCGAAAGGACGAAGAAATCTGATTGATCCATCGATTACTAAATGCGATATACCGAATAGAATGTTTCTCATTGCTGTTGCTCCTGTTTCATTTCGAAGTTTTCACTTTTACTTAATGCGACGGAGATGAAGATTTAGATTTCGAAGAAGAAAGTTCAGATACACGTAATAAAACAAATAATAATTAAACATATATAACTGGAACTTAGAAGCACATAATGGGATTAATCTTAAAAATGAATCAATTTTCATTTTCACAGTGGATTACACTAATCACTATATCACACTGGATATTTATCCATTTATTTTTATCTACGAATCAATGCACGAGTCAGGGTTTGTTACTTTATGATTTATGTTTAATTCTTTTGTTTAATTCTATTTTTGTAAACGAAATATGTGAATATGCGGTTACAGAATCCATCTAACTACGAGCAGATTCGAAAAACTTGACAGGAATAGCCAATGATATAGATGATTTAATTTTCGTGCGTTTTTAGTCACAAGTTATCGTTAAATTACGGGATCCAAGTGCTCTAATAACGGGTGGCGATAAGACAATGTGCCACACAACACTGTCAACAAGAACTGTTCCATTATACGTACGAACGTCAAACAGCAATCAATAATATAATACAATAGCTTCGAAGAGAAACAATATTTTATCCTTGAACACGAAGTTAAAATTATTTTATTACCTTCGATGCCATTGAAAAAAAACCCTCAAATATCATTTATTCGCGACCATTTTGTCAGCCTCGTCGCGCAATACTACGATACTCCGTGCAATATTAATCCTCTAATATCGGCTCATCATCCGTTGCACGTAATAAAACGTCTTTGCGTCTCGTTGCATCATAAATTTCGCCCATCAATAACACTTTGATTGTACCGAACGAGTTGTACCGTGAAAATAACATTAATTGCAGATTCGCATCGGGTCACTCGGGCGCTGTTGCAACGTCAGCTTTAATCAGCAGACGGATGAGGCCGTCCTATTGGCGCAAACAATGCGCGATGAGTATTTATTGCGGCGGCTAATACCGGTTTATTGGGATGTAAAATGAGGCGAGTCTATGCTGACATGCTTGGTTTCCTCCTGCTCGAGTTCACTGGCGTCCGACATATAATGGAACGTGCTTTGGCGTCCGTTATGAATAAAGGAACAACCATTGTCGATCGTCAACCGCGTATTACGTTTAAGATTACCGTGAACTGAACGCTCGCTTAATCGTTCTCGCGGAATCGCGAGAATTACATTTACTATCAGTCGTAGGAACTTTGCAGCATAGCTGACTGTTTGGAAAATCGGGGCAAGAGTTTTCTTTGACGAGATGTATCAAGGAAGTAGGCACAGTGTGTCAGTTTTAAGGTTTATTATAATTGTTGTAGGTACCGAATCATGTTACTCCAGGTATGAGTCTTCAACACGTTTACGTCTATTTTCGAGTGCAGGTATAATTACGTGAGAGTATCCAAAAGGTTCAAGTAAAACAAGTGAATAATAATGACGCGGTGTATCTGAATCGCTTAATTCCAGCGCAGTGTTTGTAAAAAGTGGTGAATTGTTAATTGTTATGTCAATTGAAAGTGTCGCAGATTTGCGGCGTCCTTACTACAGAAGTTTCGTATGTTATTATCAGAGGTTGAGCTCGTATTTTTCACTTGCCTAGTTAAATGGTTGAAGTACAAGTTTATACACTGTTTGACAATCTTATTGCTGTAGGAATAAGAAACTGAGATATTTATTATTAATGTTTTGATATTTATAGAACCATTATAACGATTGAATGAGATTTGCCAATATCAGTTTTCCTTTGCACCGACTTACAATATTTCAAATTTATCACCACGCTACTGGAAATGTGACAAAGTAAATAGAACCAAGCAATTTTAGATTATTCGCCAAAATCTTAATTAAGGCATGATTGACTTAATAGAAAAAAACTTCGCTTAATGCAATCTTGGCCGCATTTAAAACAGCTGCAGGTCACCCTGTGCGTTTCAGTATTTCATGAAGGTACGAATTTCAACGGCGACAAAATTCGCAACTGCATGCGTATTTTCACGATCGATAAATAAATTGTGGCCACGCTCTTAATTATTGTTTGCGGTGACGTTACGTGTAATATGTCGAGCACATTAACGCGTTGATTCGGTTTCAAAACGAAATTCGACTATTGTTATCGTAACACAGACACGCCGGAACGTACATATGCAGAGCAGTTGCGCAAACGTGGGGAACAATTTATCAGCATAATTTGGATCGGTGAATTTCGTTAATTAGGAAAAACGGCCGACAGAATTGCTGGCATGTGCACAACCGTGAAATCCTTTGCTCGAATCAACAAGGAATTTGTAAAGTTTTTGTACGCTATAAAATAGATAAATAATGTAAAGATATCGTTGCGATTGAAAATATAGTATTTTGAAAAGTAACGGTCTGTAACGCGAAAATTTTATATATAAATTTAGATCAACCTGATTCTAACAAGATTTTAACATACTTTGCAGTGGGGGAAATAATGAAATACGAATGAGCTACTGATAAAGTCAATGTAGAATCTAGAGACTCCAAACTGTACAAGAAAATAGTCAAAGTTTAGTTCCAGAAGTGCAATTATTATACGATATTGGTGCTATGCACTTCTGTTTTAGCTAGTTTTACAGATTCTTTAAATAATTTTAAGCACGGCTTAAAATAATATATTGAAATAACCATTATATGTATGATATAGCATTTCATTCTAAAAACTGTATGTCAGATAGTAGATTTATTTATCTATTTAATTTACTTTTAATAATAAAAGCGATTGCATGAATCATTATATAGTTCTTTGAAGTATTCCTGAGAACTGTATCGTAAAATGAAAATTCGCACTAAAATGTACCGGAAAGCTCTGTGTTCTGTGGAAGCTGAATTATTTCGAGATTTAAGTAGTAAAACGTGAAATCATCCTACAGTAGTGGCACCCAACTTTCTCGAGGCAGAGCAACTTCAGTTTCAGTTGTCCTCGCTAGATAGTGCCACTGATTGTTTTACAGCATTTGATACGTCTATAAATTTTAAAGTCTAATTTATTTAAACATTTCTTAAAGAACAGTGCACACACATTTAAGATACATGTAAACGATTATGTAACGTAATTGACCAAATTTATTCTAATAATATCGTGGCAACCCAAATATTTAACTTGAAAACAATTCAATTTTACTGTAGCATATCAAAAATATACTTTATTACATAATATTTTATTATTAGCGACTGATATTAGTTAATGAACAGATTCAGTTTAAATAGTATAAAGAATAGATCAAAAAGTAATAATATATTTCTCCTACAAAATATATTTCATTTCACTGGTCTTTGCAACTGTACTTTAAAGATAGTTATTTCGGAAGTAGATCAATGAAACATATTTCACCCGAAATAAATGAAACGCACCAACACTCCATATAATTTCTAAAATGAAACTTCCAACATGTCAAACGGAATTCAAAATACGAACGCTTCAACATTTATACTTCAATGCTGATCGATATAACTTTAAAGCTGAATGCTCACGCCATGTTACCATTACGTAATTCCCGTCCAAACTACATAACTTTGTACATTGCCGTTGAAAATAATTCAACAATTACAAAAATGTTCTCCTTCTATAGAAATAAAAAAAACCGTTAGTTACATATAACTTGTCAATTCCTTTTCATTACTATCAAACATCAACTAACCAAATCACTCTTCTGGGCATACAATAATTCAATTCCATTCAATTTCTCAAATTTCGATTGCGTCCAAAGTAGATTAGGTCTTCCAACAAAACAACAAAAAAAAACAACAAAATCCCCTGCCGCGATCAATCAATCGTTCCGGAAAAATAAATGATCAAACATCAGCCTACCTAAACCATGCTGGTAAATATACAGTTGAAGACTCCAATTCCATCCAATTCCACCCCCAAAGTAGATCACCTTCGGAAAAACTCTGCAAACCCCTCTAAAATGCAATCCCCGCGCCGCGATGAATCAATCGGCCACGAAAAATAAATCTCGAAACGTTCCGATCGGAGCGGAAACGTTCGAAGGCCTGTCAACGGAACACGTAAAAGAGGCCACCGCGAAATTTACAAGCGCCCGGACGCAAATGGACTTCGTCCCCCAAGCATGTCCTATTCCATACAACAGCCAGTGGCCAGAGCAACCGGCAGTCTCTACGCATCGGGTCTACCTATTTAGCGGGCCGCGACGTAGGACCGCCGTTCATACGTATGTATATGAGTCAATTAGCATACAAAACAGTCGCATTTGCGTTGATATTAGAGCACGACTGCGCCGCGGCGAGAGTGTTAGCCGGCTTTATTAAGCGTATCTTTCAAAACCACCGACGAACGCTGTCGGTCCAGGGTTCGCAACCCCCGGCCGTCGGCCCCGGCCCTTCCTATATCCGCCCCACCTGCTGCCACCCGCTACCGTCGCTCCCGTGGCCGTAAACTTATTCAGTCCAAGTGGAGCAGATACGTCGGCCAACGAGCGCGAATGCAACACGCGACATTGAAAGCTAACGACGGGAAATTTTCTAAGGATCGCCTCGAATCGAGAGAGGATCGCGACGGCGATCTACAATTTGGCGTCGTTCCTAGTGTTCCTTCGCGAGCACTTCTCTTTTCTGTTTTTCGGTTCAGACGCAGGAGAGATTACTGCGAGATACGTGGGCGTTTGTATTGCGGGTCCGGTTGATGGGTGAAAGTATCACGCGGGTGTAACTTTGCAGCTGCACCCGTTGGAACGAAATTTTACGGAACGAATTTCACTTAATTATTAAGCAACCGATGACGCATGTTGTGCGTTTTGCGTCGGCTGTTAAATATAACTTATGTGGAACAGTAGTGAAACCGCGTAGTCTTGTGTAGAGCAAGCTCAGAGTGGTAACTTTTATATATAGAAGAAATACGTTTTATATTACACTTACATCGGTCTTAATTGCACAAAAAATCCAAACACACACTTCTGACGCACGTTATGAAATATTCGTTGTTCTAGTTGGGGAGAAAATTTGTCAAGAAATGCGTTCACCTCGGCTGTGCTCCTATTATTCGAACTGGCGCTGGTTTTGTGAACGTGTACAGTAGCCTGAATATAAAGTGTGAATAAAATTTGTAATACGTATCCGACAGTGGACACTGGCTATTCGAATCAAAGTTGACGGGCAGTCGCGAAACGTAGTTAAGTCCTACGAGGGATTCAATTATTCGCACTGTTCTTCAAATAATGTTATCATTTGGTAAAATATCGATTTGAATACACTTTTATCATTATTATTATTTCGCAAAGTAATTCGTGCTCTCCAGCCGCAAGTTTATTTTAAAAAATTGTTGACGCACTTTGCACTATGCGACGAAACAGTCAATTAACGAAGGCCCTTATGTTTCAAGACTTTTGTTAGACAAATAAAATAATTCACACCGCTGCACAATGTTTCATCGAAATTGAATAAAGTATCGAAGAGTGAGCAGCAGAAGATATCCGCAAGCTATCAACATATTGTTAGTGATAAAGAATTTCTAATCCCACAGAGCTTCGGTGCAACTGGTTACACTTCCCGATTGACTTTACAGCAAAAATCGGGAACACCGAAGCCGGACGAAGAAACGAAAGGGGCAGATGCACGGGAAAATAATTGCAGCACAAAGTTGCCGATACTACCGAGAGAGGGGAAGGGGGGCGGCTCTCCCCCCCCCCGAACCGAAGGGCGATTTATCGAAAATGGATTTCCATTCGATGGGAAATTCTTCTCGCGCAAGATTACGTTTTATTAAATGCCAGAAGCGAAAGACGATAACATCCATTACGCCACAATCGATACCGTACTGAGCCCCGATAATTGAACCCGGACGCTTCTGAAGTCCGCTAATTGGAGACCGTGCGCTCGCTTAAAAGGCACAGAAACGCGTGAAACGATTCACACGGAAGTCCCGTTTCGTTCCACCGACGAGCAAACTTCCGTCGATCCGTGAACGATCATACCCTTCGCGTTCATTCGCGTGGCACACATTCCGTCCAGTCGACACGGATTCGATCGTTCAGCGAACACTCGACCGGTTTATTCGCGACATTATCAGGCGAGGAGAAAAGTGTCGGCCGCTATTGGGTTACAGAGTGACCAGGTCGTAACCGGATCCTCTAAAGGGGATGTACAGGGACCGTCGAATCGCCCGGAAGAACTTGAGCCACGCGATTTTTCCGCTGTCCACTTTATTTCTCTCCGCGTTTCCAGCCCTCCGCCCTCCCTGCGCTGTTTACCGACCTGGTAAATGGCCGTATCGAGGCTGATTTAACGCCGGCTCGGTTGTTCGCGGCGCTCGTTAATAACCGGCGAAAAAAAATTTCATTCACCGCAACTGAGTAATTTCGCCCCCTTTCTTCGTGCTTTTTATTGCCGTCGATAACGGCAGTTTGCTGGAATACTGTTGCAGTGATAAATTTGTCGGTCGGGAAAAATGGGGGAAATGCGGATAGCGATGGAGGAAGGAGTGGTTATTAATTGGGATATCGTGGAATTATCGTGGAGGAAGTTTTATATGGTAATTTTATCAAGCATTGCTAGGCAAATTACTGGATCAGTGAAAATAATCCGGTACGAAGTAAACGTATTTGGCATTTTTTTTATTAGTACGCGATGTGTCTTTTATTTATTTTTTATTTGGTATTTTTTTTAGTACGGAATTTGTGATTGCGATTGCTTAAATAGGAAATTTTTTACGTAGCTAGTTGTACGATAATTTATGCTTACCCCGGAATTTCATAATTTGCATTGGTTCGATTTCCGCTCAGACTGATCAAAAATTCCGCAAGAGGGTTAAAGTCGTACCTTGCATGCGGCCCATGCATTATAATTTCATGCAACTTAATTGTCCAGAGGTATGGTTTTACTTCGGTATATGAGTATTCTATGACACACGAGATACCATATAGTTGATAACAGAATTGTAATTTTAAAAGCATAGTTGCAATACTGATTAATGTAACAGCAGTTTTACGGGAATTTGATTAATTTCTTCGATATCACCTGCCGTATGTATATTTTCATGTCGAAAAAGAAATACCATTTTCAGAGACCCAATAATTTATTACTCGAATATTTGTTGCCATACTATAATTTGTGGAAGGCTATGGTTCTAAACTGTATTAGCTTTCAGTTGTTAACGTAAGACTGTCACATTGGTGGATCTGTATAATATATCGACGTTCGCAATGTACACAAAAATATGGGTAAACTATATCATCGTAAATATTTACGAACTTTTCTCTCAATATCTTTTAAATACTGTCAACGATAAGACTAGGGTTCCACCCTTCAATTATTGTATCTAATATTTCACGTTTAACCGTAAACACATAGAATTTGAACTGAAGTAGCGTAGAAACATTTTCATTCTTCACTTTCATAGTATCAACCCCTGAAACAATCCTGACCGTACTTTGTGCTGTCCGCACCTGTCCAGTCAAACGTTACTAAATTGATCGCAGCCATTAACACTGCTCATCGCAAAGAATATCTACATTGAATCGATTCGATCAACCACAACACGGCAATCCAATCCTCCGCCCCGTGAAACCCAGAAAATAAATCGCCTTAGCGATCGCAATCAATCACAAGTGATCCCTAATTCTTTCTAAGTAACAGGAACTCATCTCTCTGCTACACGAAATCAAACAGCGCAGGGATATGTATTGGGATTCGGGAAACATGGACAAAGACAGCGGACCATTTTCCTTAACTCTGCAAGCAACATAGAACTCGGCAGACTTTCAGCTTCTGCTCGCTTAATTAACAGATTTTTCTCGAATTTCTCTGAAGTCAATATTATCGAGGGGACTTGGGAACTTATTCTATAAAAGAACTTACGAGTTTATTGAAGAGAAAGAACACATAGAGTACTTTCTGTTGGCGGAACTATGTTAGGGTAATAACAATATTTGTAAATTCGGTAGCAGTGTATAAAGTGGTTAATCGAATTATTAGAATAACTGTGAAAATTACTACCCGTTTAAAGTTTGATCAAGAATTGAGACTAAAACATACCTGCAATGAAACCTTCTCTATTACGAAACATATTGCTATGTGAAAAAGTACATCTGACAACGATTTTAAACGTGTTCGTTGAATGATGTCGAACTAAAACTCGTGCATCTTATGTTAAATCGTCTATTTGTGTACGTACGTATCTAACGAAAATCTAACATATCTAGCTCTATAAAATATTATCTCAGAAAAAGCAATTACATTTATTGCATGAGTACAAAATGTGACAAGTTCTATAAAACGTTTATTAATAAACGAGAAATATTACATTCGTCTTTTTGTAAGTGTCTGTATGTGTATAAGTATTATCTAAAAATATCACTTCCCAATAAAAACATTTTGAACCTGTTCTTTTCTTGTAATTACCCATATCAGTATCTTCCAGTTTGCTACCTGGCCCACCGAGCCAAAAAATGTTACGACCTGGACCTTTCCAAAAGAAGTTTGCCGACGCCTGGCCTAACCCGTGACATCTGGCCAAACCATCGTAGCACACCATAAAACGCCGTACCAACAGCGCACCGAAAAAGTCTATAATTTTCACGAAAGTTACTGACCAAGTAGTCCGTATCGCGAACCCAGTCGTCCGGGGCCAAACTTTTCGCATCACTTAACCCAATCCACAAAGACCCCTACAATATACCCATGGCAAGAATAATTCGACGAGTGGCACCGTTACCATGCCCCCACACAATCGCACAGCCCTGTTATAGAGCAAGGGCCACGAACAAGATTATTCCAGGCCGGCGGTGATTCCCTGATTCATGCGACCTCGGAAGAAGTTGAATCGTCGAGCCGTCGATTCAGCGCGTAATGGGTTATGGTACGACCCGGCTAACACAGGGCGGGGTTTCCAATCACTTAGCTAATCACGCTAGTCAGCCAGCCACTCATCCAGTCAGCCAGACGAGCCGTTGTTCTTCCGTTTATCAGACGTGCCGGAACAGGGTCCCCGCCTGATTCCTCAGGGCGTGTACCGGCCCCGCTAACTCGACTTAATGGCCCGCTGGCCACCGCCACCCTTTGCGTACGTGACTACGGTCAAGAAAAGGTGGCGTTTTATTGGGGCGACCTGGTGCACTGCGGTGATCGCTATCGATAACGTCGTTGGCGAATTTTCACTCGGCGGATTATGATTAACTATGGGCGCCTGGTTCGTCGATGATTGCAGCTGAGGTCCGTTTGTTTGAACCGACGTCGGGGACACGACGATTCCGATGACTAAATAGTTTCGATAAAAGAAGCCCGACTCGTAGCTCTCCCGGTTATCTGTATTTATGAGTTTCGATAAAAGATGTTGAAAGAAAATTGCTGTCGATCGGGGCTGCACGTGCTCTCTGTATCGCGTTCAACCGTACATGCACTTGTTCCTAATACGAACAGATATTTGTTTATGTTTATTGCAAAAATACGTGCCCGTGTCACTGGATCTGAGCTCGATCGTAGTTCGGATAATATAAGCTCGGCTGCGAGTTCGTATACCGTTCGGAACTGTGCATTACCTAGTTCCGATAAATGGGGTGCAAATAAACGAAGATCTACTGTACTTGCGATTAGGAGTACATTTGTGTGATCGTAATTGTGTAGCACATACGAAGTCACAGTGTGCTTTTTGTTTATTTTCTCATAATATTTTAAACAGGAGATAATTTGCATATTTTGTTCGTTTTAAATGATACAATTGTAATAAATCAGATTATTAGAAGAATGTAAATATTTGATTTCAAATTGAAATCAATCCTGGTCAAATACAGCACGCGTTAAAACAAAATTGGCTTACCGTAATATTTACTCGTAAATAAAATATGCGCCATAAAACACTTGCATTGTTCTCGATAATGTAATAAATTGATATAAACATCTGTCACGTTACTAATATTCTTACGCTTTTTATATCACATATAATAGTCAGCCAAGAAAATCAGGAATTCTGCTTAAGCCTCGATAGCATCGTAGTTCCGTTCAGCACACGAATTACAGAAGCATGCACGATGGAAATATACGCTATTTCGACGGTAATGAATTATTTGTTCTTGACAGCCGTTAATTATTTCCTGGGTGTGTGCGTTAATCGAGCACGCCCGATTTAATAAATCGAGCTGAGTGGGCGATAGGTTAATTAGACGAAGTTGAAGAAACGCGGTAGCAATTCCAGCGCGAAAATAATTGACGAGTGAAGCGATTGGTTATAATGCTGAACGAAACGAAAGTTTGTTAAACAATGTAATTATAAAAAATCATTTTAGCAGACGATTTATCGAATTGACGCTGCGCTTCTGCTTCAATAAAAGCTTCAAGCATATACGATATACTCTACCGAATAACTAATATTCCAGGTACATTGCTTTATTGGCCGCTGCATTAAATTCAGCGAGCAAAAACGAGAATCTGCGAATCGAAAACGCTATGCACATATTTGAACGAAAAAGTTCGTCTTTATTCCTAATTAAATGAATTTTTCATTAATTAAACACGATTTCAACAGTCCTGCAATTTCCTTGGTCACTGCCACCCACAAAAGGGAAATGCAGCATAGCATTGCCCCTTCTCAAGATGCATCGCAAAATTACACCTGCCGACGTGGAATCGTCAAACAAAAAGCTGCCGCATCAACGGTTTAATTTCGATCTCTGACCGAAAGCAGCTCATCGTCCCGTCCTCCGGAAGATTCCCAATCCCGCAGAACACAATTCCCAGAGCGACAGGCAGCAGGAATCGCAGCAAAAAAAAAAGAGGGTCACCGAATCTCGAGAGAGCGAGAGCAGCAAAGCAAGAAAGGCCAGGCTCGTTACACCCAAAGCGAGAAGCCTCCCGCTGTCTCCAAACCATTCCGGCACGTGTTCCACGCGGTACGAGATAACAAAAACGAACAAAAAGAAACCTGCGAAAGAAAAATGGGAAAAAGCAACAGAACAATGGCGGACAAAAACGAACGAAATAAGGGCGCGCGAGAAGAACAACGAAGCTCGGTGAAAAGGGACGCGAGCGAAGAAAAAAAGGAAAACACGGGAAAACGAGGAACGGGAGCCTGTCCATATTTTTCGCCGCGCGGGAGCGTCGTGCCCTCGCAAAAAGCAGCGCAATTCGTCTTCCCGTTTCCAGCGGGTAAATCGTATTCGCGGGTGCGCCGCCCGCCATCCCGGCCAAGGAAGAAACGCGGGGAGAGGGTAAAGTGGGGCGAGCAAAACCGTTAAGCTAACGAACGTGTCGCGGGACAAAGGCGAGATAAAGCCCAGGTACAACCGGTCGCTCTTTTCGTGCCAGCTGCATGCATGCACGGCGCGAGCAACGCGGAATGCATTTCCGTATATCATCCCGTGGCCGCGTGCACGCCGATTGAATTGAAGTTACGACGCAGCCAGCTCTGCCGATAAAACGATTCACGGCCCCGTGTCCTGCGCCCGACTGTGCATTAGAAGCGCGCCAGGGTGAAACAGAGGTGTCCGACTGCGCTCCCCCCGATGCCGGGCAAGCGTCGCGACGCGACGCGTCGTACGTACCCGATAACGCGGCAACTTTATGTTCCGCGCTGGAACAATGTCTCGCGGGTACGTCGAAGGTACCGTCGCAAGTGGATCCATCGAGGGGGGTGATTTGTGCGTGAATCGTGACGCGTCGGGGCGACTCAGGTATCAAACTGCGATCGCGGTTTTTGCGGTTTTTGCGCGGGGGCGCGTGGACCTGACGGATTGATGGTGCATTTGTGCGGAATGTCCGGAAATTGGGGGCAATAAGTGCGTTCTAGTTTAACGACGATTGATAGGGGGGTTACTGGGGCTCGGGTGCTTATGGTGAATAATTCTTTGTTGAATGGTGTTTTTCATTGAGGAGCGGAACCGTTCGGACGTTGTTAGTACTGGAGTGGCCAACAAGTCGCGGAGCTTCGAGACAACGGTTGTAATTTTTACTGGTCGACGAATCGAAATTTTCAACGCGTTTGCACGCAGGACGTTCTATTAGGTTGGGAAGGTGAAATAATAATTTCAATTCGAGGGTGTGACGAGGGTAACTATTATGGAAATGTATTTGGAGGGTTCAGAATCCAATCAGTGTAAGTCCCATTAGCATTCAAACCGAGATTAATAAGGTTTTTTGAAATTACTTGGAGAAGAATGAAAATGTTAGTACCGTCATCTATTGCTTACGTATGAAAATGGTGACTTAATTGATTTATCAACAGAAACTTTCAACAATAAAGAGGTTTTTGAACTACGTAACTCGAGTTCAGGGATAGTTCTGCTTACACTGATTGGCTCCTGAGCCCTCCACTTGTCATATACAGTTCTGTTACTGGCAGCTATGTTCAGAATTAATTAAGTCACTGTAAACTAATAAAAATTGCAATAACTTATTGTAAATAGTTGCATTTGGATTTGAGATATTTCTACGAAATTTTTTTTACTTTCACGAGACAAAACCCTATTCATAAAGGTGTTTATTACGTACGATACCCAGTGCTCTATATTATTGTATGCAAAGATTGCATTCAATGTATGCCAAATTAAGAATGAAAATCACTATTGGTAATTAAATTTAAAGAACTCTTTTGACAACTGTACGAGTTATGACGTTTCAGTGCTTGCCAAGGTGATAATGAATATTAATCAGAACGTCAGTATTATTCGTCGATTTTTAATAGATTACTGTTGATCCCCAGATTTTATGTCAAAAATGGGCGCCGCTGAAAGCTTTTCGAATGAAGCGAAACACAAAGCGCAGAAAAGAAACGAACCGAGAGCAAATCGCTTTAATAACATTTATAGATGGAGAATTTCAATGTATCTTTCAATAGAGAGGTGGTACATAATAACGGTAATTTCTTGACAAAGAACGGGGTACAATTTGACAATAGCTGCAATTATTCCGCACGAATGGACAGGGAACAACAGCGAAAACAGTTTGATTCCATTTTCAATCTTAACTGACCGGAAGATAGATTTATTTCCACCGAATAGTTCAAACAGGACAGATTTGGGACACACTTTGTCGAGAACGTTGCAAGTATACTGCACGGAAATAATATTACGATAAATAAATTTCGGCGTCAATTCATGAAAAAAAATATATACACGATGATTGCATTGAAAAATCACGAGGACCAGATTCCATGTAATATTCCTGAGCCTGGTCAATGAAATTAAGACTTAATTAACGCCGACCCTGCCTAATAAATGAACTTTCTCGAGGTAATGCCCTTCAGGGAATAGCAAAGAATAGCCTCGTCGGTATCGTTACTCGCTAAAAGGAATAACGCTTGCAAGAGGAAAGCTTTGCAACCTTCGTAAGATTTCGCCACGACGAACGACCATAATTATCTTACGTCGGACAATAAACTTCCTAGAGTGACAAACTAAATACCGAAACACGATGTTTCTTACCAAAAGTCTGCATGCGCGTACAGATACAAAATCCAAGAAAGACGACTCTGCTCGCGTCAGCGTACATAGATCAATTCACAGAGAGCTAAAACTAGTTCAGTAGCGAGGGGGTTAGTCTCAATTGAACCACTTTTCGCAAGCAAAGGACGATCGAATTAGGGACGGGTCAGCAACAACAATTTCTCCACTCGCGTAGAACATGGTCTGACAAACGTCGAAAGATAAAAAGCCCGGAGGATTCGTAGCCGACGTCGAATCGTCGACGAGCTGGCTTTTATTTCGAATAAAAAGGGCAGAGAAGCGGGACGGAACGGAAGCGGGCGCGAAGAGCGGTGCGTTATCGGGCCGCATAATTATCAATGTGACTGATGCATGTTTCATGGCACGGCATCGCGAGCTTTTGCATCGCGGATCGACGAACGAAATGAATGGACGTACTGCGGACAGTGATAGCGGCCTCTCATAATTACTCATCGCTGCAAGAGGCAAGGGCTTGAGCGCGTGGGCGCATCAACCAAACGGCAAAATGTAATAAATGTACGCGGGGGTCCAATAAACGTCGAACGCCGATGACGAATCGTCAAACAATATCCGTGCGATCGGCCACGTCCGGCGATTTGTTCGTGATTAAGGACGGGACGACGATTAACCCTGTCGAACGGATTTGCCAGACAGCTCGACGATCGCCTCTGCCTTTGCGCCGCGCAAGAAGGGTCTAATGGGCAGAAACTGTCGGTCGATTCGTGTGTCCGATTACCATTCTCCTACCAGTTCTTTTTTTCACCCCTTTCGCCGCGGGGCACCGTTGCAACTGAAATTTTCCGTGGCGTATGAAATGGGGTTTTATTATTGCTGAGGGGGTGTCTGCGATGACACTTGGGTAATTGGTTTCCATTAACTGACGAGGAAACACATCGCATTGTGCGTCTCCGGCTTTGATGAAACTTTGTGAATATATTAAGCAGCTGAAAATAAGGGACAAGTATTTTTTTATTGCGGCCCAATCGCAAGTTTAGGGGGTGATTTCACCCCTGGACAAAAATACAGAATGTCCTCTTTCGTCGAACACCTCAGGAACGATGAGAGATATTACAAAAAAGTATAAACAAAACTTGCATCGTTTTATTGCGTTTACAAAATTAGATAAACAAATTTTTGACAAATCCATGATCCTTTTCACCTGCTGAATATACTCACCAGGTTTCATTAAAATCGGAGACGAACAGTTCGACATGTTTCCCTGTGAGACATTGTTTATATAAATAATATAGAATAATATTTGTTTTTAAGAAACGGTTGCGGAATTCCTCGGGATATATATATGGCGATTATCAAAATTTGTTCACATGCTTTTAAATTTTAAGGATAATGACTCCACCCTTGTTCTTCGTTCATTGAAGCCGTAAGCAATTATATCGCAATACTTTTTTACTCCATGAAAGGATATCTGTATAACAGAAATTATATTTTGCGAAGGAATAAATGTTTCTCATTTGGCGTATAGATGTACGCCACATGCATTGCAAAGATTAACTATATGATTAATGTTAACTGTACTGGTGGAATGTAAATAATGTTGGGCGGTAAATGAAGTGGGCTCATAAGTCTAGCTTAATACATCAGTGCCATTTTTCTATTCTTTCCGTCTACCTTTGCTTATGGGTATCATATCGATGAATTGATACATAATTATGTTACTAACATTGCAAATTTATTCATATCTTATTGACTACTTAGTGACAAAATTTAATGCCACTTTGGAGCAAGCAAATGTTCCGATTGTCAAATAATATGTTAATTACAGTATTGGAAGTGCAATGTAACAGCAAGCAATGCAATATATTATATTTCATATGTATACAATTTTTCAAAGTGGGAAGACGACATGTTTAAGCAACTAAAGTCCACTGGTAAGTCAAGTAAACTGTAAAATCTTATTAAACTTTGGCACAACATTATAGAGAAATTTTTCTTTCTCCTTCTTAATTATTAATACGGGTTATCGATAAACATCCGCAATTAATTGAGTATATACGTTCGGCTTTCAAATTCGAATCCATTCCCGGACACTATCTGGTTTTCTATGTAACCCACCATTCCAGAAGTGATTGAAACTTGTAACCTTTTGAAAAGTTCAGTTTTACACTCGCTGTTGGGGTGAATTAAGCCTGAAAGTTTTCTAGTTAACCAGGAAGAAATCGCTTGTCTTTTGTAATTTCGCCGGCGCGAGAAGGATCGCGACGCAGAAACAAAAATACTAATTTCGCGGAATCCGGAACAGCGAGAAGTTATGAATGCGCCATGGCTTCATAACGACCACGCTGACCTGTGTCGCCGTTAATTTCCTCTGTCTCGACAACGAATCGGACGAAAAATCAGATAGAAGATACTCTTTGTGAATAATAACCGGCGAACAAAAAGAAGAAATGGTAATTGCGTTCTGACTGACAATGGGAACCCGACTTTAAAATATTATTACTTCTCAGTAGCAACATCTAACTAACATTAATTGAAAAGATTCGAATAACCAAACTAATAAGATTGCATATTCAAGATATTATTTGTAACTCCAATCAATAGTCATGACATGAACAAGTATTACTGGTATACAAGTATTACTGTTACAAGCATTACAAAAGGGTTACTGTAGATGATGAAAAATAATCATTGAAAATATATATCATATTAATTTCTAAAAGGGCATAACACTATAAAAATTAAAAGAATGGGGCAGACTTTGGTGCAGTAACAAAATATTACATTACCCAAGTGCACACAGCTTAAATGTTTTAGTATTACGGTTTACGATAGTCACAGATTCCCAGTACTGTTCCAAGAAACGTAACAAATATTTTCATTCATACAATGAATGAATAGAACCGTCTACAAAGGAACTATATACAAAAACATCATTCACAAAAGCTTCTGCAAAAGCACAATCTCGTTACCTTTACAACAGACCACGCGAATCACAAGACTCTTAATATTGAATTATATATGAACGATCGAGGGTGAATAGGTGCTCCAGTTTACTCGATGTCTCGCACAGACGTGTAGCAATTAATGGAAGCCGATTACGTATACCGCGTAACTGCACCGCGAGGGATCCGAACAAACGGAAGTGAGGCAAGATACTTCCATCCTGTCCATGCGAGAATACCTTCACGAAAGGAACACAGTCTACTTGCTAGAACGACGCGCGCGAAGAGTCTTAATTAAATATCAGCCGTGAATTCTCGACGTTTCGCGTGGAAAACACATGGGGCGGTCTTCGTGCTCCAGTAACGAGGATTCACGCGGAACACAGAAATTGTCGAGGCTTTTTGGCGTCGCGCGCGTTCGAACCGCAAACGACTGACACGTGCAGAAGTCCACATGTATGCATCCGGATATAAAGTGGAGAAGAGGGAAGACTCGCGAATGGGATCAAAGCAGGTATAATTGGGTGGCGTTAAAAATTAATTAAAAAGCACGCGGGAGAAATTTGGTGAAAGAAGGATTATTCGCGAGGACGGGGGCACGGGGGGGGGCAAAGGGGGGTTGGGAGGAGGGAAAGGGTGTGCCGGGCGACCCCTTTTTCCGAACGGTGTTTTCTTTGACGGTCTCGAATCGATAACAAGGCCATTAACAGCGGACGATCGTCGAACAGAGCAATTTCACGCGCGAAAACGAAAACGAAAGCGGAACGAAAGGTTTAATATTTATCGCGGGGATAATGGATTTTATAAACCGCTTTCAGCGGTGGAGACAGCGGGCGTGGGAGGGGAGGGAAAGGTACTCGAGAGGGGGGTAAGAAGAGGCAGACAGTACTGCATTAGCCGACAAGCCGGCACGCTGGTCGGTTTTGTTTCCAAGTTTCCAAATCAATTATTTATGGACTCGTTAACGGGCATCGCTTTCCACCTGGACGAGTGAACCACTTCATTTCCTTCTTTCTCGCGTCACTTTTCACTCTACCTTTCCTTATCGTGCCTGCGCTTCTCCTTTCTCCTGCTCCTTTATCCCCGACACTCGCTCTTCCCCTTTGCCTCCATTTCCCTTATCCGTTGCATGTTCGAGCGGTCCCTTTAAGAGCGACATGAAAGCGCGAGGCTCGTTAATGCGGCTCACGAGTGTCTCGACGTCGCTTTCGACGAGTTTCGATGTTCTCGCCTCGTTGGTGTACGAATAAAATCGGACTTCAGATGAAAATTCGCGAAATTGAGACAAAATTGTACAATTATTCCCTTGATTTTTCCTCCCTCTGCTCTCCCTCTCTCTCTTTCTTTCTACTTTTGATATTTATTCTACCAACGGGTTATTCCAGAAAGTAAAATAATGCAACGGTATTAGTAGGAGGTTCAGTGAAAGGAAATGAGAAAAAAAGTCGGGACATCTATCTTACGCTTGGCCCGTGACCGTTTTTCTATGTTTTAAAGCAAAGAGAACTGCGATATTAAAGTCGTTCGTTACGCGTTTTGTTTCAAGTTAAAAGTAAAACAGTGAAGCTCTCTAGCTCCTACCGTTTATTGTAATTTACCATTATAGGATTCGAATTATAGGGACTTCGAATGGAAGTTCTGCGTTTCGGGGAAATCTCTATTGGAAACAGCAGTCGGATTTCTTGTCCATCGTATCTATCTTATATACATTTTATACGTACTATAAAAAGAGCTGAAGTAAATTCCTATTGTTGCAAATTGTTGATAGCCCAAATGGTAGCAGTTTTCATCAGTCATTAATTTGCTCCAAACTAACTGGACTAATAATTTGTTGCATATGTTTATGTGTTCCTGCACGAATGACTAATACTGCAATAATTCTGTTTGCAACTTTCTTATACAAAGTTAATTTTCAATATGATTGAATTCCATTTTACATTCGTTTATATTATTATACCAAGCAACTCGTGCAAACATCGTTGTTATTTTGCAGACATGCATTGTAACATAAGCAATAGCCAGGATAGAAAATCTAATTACTTTAAAATACATTTAATTCTAGAAGTTAATTTTTCCAGTCTGCGTAACCAATCACAATTGTCGACCAGAATTGATTTATCCGTTTTACTCTGCGGCCAATACATACTTTACACCATTCGACTATTTTCATTCGTTATAGGATAGTCATCTTTATTTCCAGGATGAAGATTTCGCAGATACGGCATTACGACGAAAGCGAAAAAGAAATTTCCAGCGAAATGTACGAATTACTTAAACACGAATGGCAAAAGCAGAAAATAGTATAAAAGTGATATCTAATCCGGTGGAATGTCGGCTGGCGAAATATTATTCGGTCAAACATTATACCCGAAAGGAAATGATTTTTCGCGAACAAGAATAAACCCTTAGGAAGCTGCAGTGAGTTCAGCGGGAAATAAAAGATAATAAGAAGATAACGCGGCTGTATGATGAAAAGTTATGGCAGTTCTGTGTTTCAATATCTGCGGGCTACGTACTTCAGATACGTACTTGAGGTTCCACGTACAAGGAGAATTCGAAGTACGTATAATTTGAGTTATGAGCGCTACGGGGCAACGATCAAAGTTTTCAGTGCCAGCAGTGTTCTCATGCTGAAGTCAACCGGGACGATATCTTGTGGAATAATAACGCAATTGTCACATCACTTAGAATTCCCTCTACTACCTATTTTTACCTCAAACAATGTTGACTAACTTCTGCCATTCCGATAACTTTGACCGCGGTATTTGATGATATGAAAATCTCGTTAGACCAACATTTATTGCGATTTTTTTCCGGATGAAAAGTGAAAAATACTGCAATTCGTATCATCAGGAGGTGCCCATTTCAATGGTTCTTAAGTGTAATGAAAATATTGTTTCATAGACGCGAGATATGAAAGCCATACAAATGATGTACCTACACGATCGTATTATGTTAACAAATGTAAAAACAGATTAATAATACTTTAAATTATATTGAAAGAAGAAGAAATGTCTAAATAAGTTGTATAAGCAATGACAATTCGTAATAATATGGGCTAGATTTTTAATTGTTGAAGTTTTACTGAAATAAATATACAGAGTTATATTGCACTTCGTTAAGTTTTTTAATTGAGAAATAAATTTTTCAATTAATATCCATCTAAAAAATATTAATAGTAGTACGCGGTGGAATAGGAGCGGCTAAAAGTTTAGAATAAAGTAGAACGGACGAAACAGAGGATGGTGTGTAAGGGAAATGGTCTGTTTATTGTCAGACACGTTTCGTGGACACTGTGACAGTCGCTAAATTTTCTTGCAGCATTTCATATATAAACCATTTTTAAAATTATTCTAAGTAGGTTGCAGTGAAATTAAAAATTACTTGAAAATCACCTTGTTGTTTAACAATAAAATATTTGTTCCACTTCTTTGACACGAACGCAAAGTATTGTTTTTCCTCGTTGTATATAAATGTACATTTTCATTAAAACTAAATAAATGCGGCTGTAGTTGACACATGCATTTTTGCAACTGCAGAAAAAATATGACCTCAGGAGTCGTGACACATATTTCTCTATCAACTTTTATTGTATTCACCTAGAAAAAAAAACCGCTGGGTTTCGCTGTGTTTCAAACATTGTCCAGAATAGTCTGACAAAATTTATATTCGCATAGAGTAACTTCAAGTTGACGAAACTGGTACGTTTTGATTTTAAATCAAACGTGATCATATTTTCTGTGATTTAGTACTACTCACTTTTTAATAATAAATATGATAATCATCAAATTGGGCGTATGACTGTTCACTGTATTGTACTTCAATTTAAAATTTTAACGTCACTGAAACTACATTCCCTTACATTTCAAGTATTTGGAACTTATACACAGCACAAGGGCTGAACAGAAATACCTTTACAAACGAAACGTGCAAACATCCATATTGCAAAAAAAAAAAACGAAGGCCCCAATTCGGTACGTTTACGACAAATTAAAATAAAATACACGTTTGAAGTGTACGAACATCCACCGAACGAAACAGTCATCTTTAAAACGGTTCATTTTTGCGGATTATACATTAATCGCGATTACGCAAACTCCTCGTCATGTAAGTCCCATAGGAGGTAAACGCAGAAAGTGGTAACAACGTGGAAAATATTAATGTTATTCGCAGCGGTAATTAATTAAACGACGGAAAAGGGGGTGGGGGCTGATGTCGTGCAACGAATAGGTCGAAAATGTGTAAGGTGTGTAAACGGACGCAAGGTTCGAGGGATCGGCTAAACGCGACGGACGATAATTAATCGTTTCTGTTGTTCCGATTGTTAATTCGTTATCGAGCGATCGGCCGCGACACGTGGCTATTTCGCCCAGTACCAGGAGCGGCACTCTTTAAGCAACGATGGCGTGCCGTGGAATGTTTATGCCGTGTAATACATGCGCGGCAACGTAATTACATGCAATTTACATCAGATTTTAATTTGATACAAGCCGCTGCCATGAGGGGACCCGTTGAAAGTGCGATTCTAATCAGGCCACGGCGACAGCATCGATAACGTCATCCTGATATTTCGCGACGTAATTACGGGGGCGAAAGGGGGAGGGAGAAAAAAAACCTATGGAAATCTGGAGATGATCGCGAAAGCGTTCTCACGTGACGCCTATCTAGCATGTAATACCTCTCTAAATCGCGAAAAATACGATCGTCCACGGGAGCCAATAGGTATACTTAAGATTTTTAGATCGTTTTTATGGCCACTGGTCAACACTGCCACCGCCGTCGCCCTGCATTCGACCGGTAATGAACGTTAAAGTGTTTTACTGCGTCGATGGTACGCGTTCCTGAAAATAATTCCAGCCCGAACCAAGGCTCGTTGTACCGACCTTCGGTCCGATTTGATCGATCCTCTGTTCGATTCTTCGGTCAACAACAAGCTCTTTGTACTGGCCGATGTTTTACGTTACAAAGAGCAATGGCGGATTGAGGTTCTTGGATTTATTGCAGGAATGGGCGCGACGAGTTGCATTGAATTCAACTGCACAGTTGGAACAGTCGCACTGAGACTGTGATTGATTTATTCTATTTGCACGTTACTACCTAATGTTTTTCGTTATAGTGTTGTGCAAATTAGATTGTAAGCTATTATTAATCCGATTTTGTGTCGAAAGACGATTGAGCCTATTAGTTGGCACGTGAAACTAGTATTCTCAAAACTTGTTTCACTTATCAAAATAAATGCATTTTTCGTAATTTTGGATTTACGTTACTCGTGAATCGTGAGACGCAATCGTTAGGACTTTGAATAACGTTATTTATGAAGCACGGTCTTGAAATTAATACAAACTGATAAGAAGTAATGCGTAAATCGTTCTCTTCATAAATGTAAAGATCAACGGAAGATCGGTAAGTTGTTACGATTTGCACTTTGACTGCGATAAAAAATAAGGACGACGTACATATTACGGAATTATTTTCTAGTGCCCCACTCATCAATTGAAAATCGGAAGTTTATTAAAACTTTGATTAAGCGGCTTAATCGAAAGACAGACAGGCTGAAGAAATTTTAGTCGATTTTATTTGAAGCAGAATTATCTCGTTTGAGTAATTTCAGGTCCTGAAATGGTATTATAAATTTATTATTGGTAACTATGACAGCACGGATAATTAACTCTGACGCCAATCACAATCCGGTTAAACGAGGTTAAACTGTATTCGAGTTTTTTACCTTCCTTTTCAATAAATCAATAGCTTCCCATACTACGCTTCTCCTAATTTGCTAAGGTCTCTATTCACACAGGGTTACCTCGATGTATCAACAACCTGTAATAGTATGACAATATTGCCTCGAAGATTATGCATACACAAGTCCCTTTTCGATAACCATAAAGCAAACGATCTACCGTAGATTGACTATCGAAACTTTATGGACGTGTATCTCCTTAGCATGTTTAATGTCACGATAGAGTGTACAGTCTTTGTGAGAGATGATTGATGAACGTTTCGCATATTTCGAATATTCCGAATTTAGATAATATTGTATCGTATTTAGAATTTCGTAAAAATTAAACAGAACATTCGTCATACTATTAACGATTAAAGTCAAGATGTCTTGACTTTACTGTTGCCGGATTTAGAAATGCCTGACACTGCGCTAAATGAATTCTCACCACGCGATTCAATTAAGTATACCACCTTAATATTGAGAAAAGAATAATCGAAGTTAAATTGATTCAAATTATATTGATTTAAATTACACAAGAAGGCCTACTTTAATATTACCAGATATTAAGATATATCGTTCAAGCGATACAGTCCAGAACATCGAAGTACCGAACAAATTATTCTGCAAAATATATTTCCACAAATAATAAATGATCAGTTACGGCCCTCGACTCACTCCCCATAGCTCTAAAAACTAATACTCAATCATTACTATATCATTATGGAACTACGTAAAAAACACGAACGCGAAGCAAGTACAATTTAAACATAAATAATAACCGCGCGGGGAGAATGTCGCGTGTCGCCGAGCCGTAACATTAGGGCAGTGATTCGAGTTCTAATAACGGCCCTCCCTATTGAGTCGATCCTTCTTCCGTCCCCGACTTTTGCGCAACCGATTCAAAAGGGGAAAGCCCCCGCAGTGGCGGCGCAGCAAAACCGGGCACCAATTCGAGAACAAAGGGCGAGGGTATCAAGTTCGAAAGTCGACGCGGAGCCTTAAAGCGGGACCGGTCGTAAAACGTGCCAGTTCCGTGCGTGGTTAAAGAAGCTGTATCAAAGTTCGATGCAGCGGAGAAAGAACAAGTGGCACGCGTCGAGGGTGTACGGAGATTATTCGACAACACGGACCTCGCGAGAAGCAAACGCGGGGGGCTAACGTTCGCTGGCACCGAAGCATCCGTTTTTCCTCGTCGCGACAGAACGACAAACGTCGCGGAGAAACGACCAGCGTGTGGGTACGATAACGAAAGAAATCGTTTACCGCGGAACGGCCGCGGGACGGTTCCATTGTTGTCCAGTCAGGTGAGAGACTATCTAGATCCAGATTCACGTAGGTGGATCACGTAGTGACCAGCGGAGGAGCTTGCGTTCCCTATTCATGGTCGGGGGTGCGTGGGCTAGGGTTGCGATAGCTGCCCGCAGAACGTTATAATCGGCCTGGCACGGTGCGGCCATGGCAACAAAATCGTCCATGACAACGACCCCTCGGACTCTCCGTGTCCCTAGAGATTCCTAGAGGGTGATGTGGTCGGCAGGCTGAAGGAGAGTAGCGGAGCGCAAGGGAACGCAGAACTGGAACCAAGGATTGGAGAGAAAGGGGGAGGGGGCGTGCGTGTGTTCCACGTGTGTAGAACAGGTGAAAAGAAGCAACGGACGAAGGTAAAAAGAACGACGGGCGGTCGAGCGGGGAAGTATCGCGGGAGAAAAGGCTGCCGGGGGAGTTGAATAGAGAAGGAACGGCGGAGGAAGAATGAAAAGACAAAGCAAAGTGGAAAAGGAATGGGTGGAGAGGAAAGGACGAGGGGGAAAAAAAGAAATAGGTCACATTAAAGGTTCATTAGGGCACGGCAGCTGGTATCTGACCCAAATTCATATTTTCCATAGTGACGGGCTTGCAACGTAGAGAGGGGGGTGGCAGGCAGGGAAGCAGGCAGGTAGGAGGCAGGCAGACAGTTAGGCAAGCAGGCAGGCTGGCTGGCTGACAAGCAGGCCGGTCGGGGGTGGGTGGTCGGTTTGCCTGAGCACGCGGGGCTGGGTGTCGTATTCGACGGGGTAGCGCGAGGGAGAGGGTTCGACGGTGTGTACGTGAGCGCGTGTACACGCGTGACATGGTGTGCGCGCGCGTGGAATGGGTGGGTATTCGGGGGATAGGACAGGGTTGGTGCGTTCCTTTCAAAGGATCGTGGTACGCTGGCGCAAGCGTTTCGGGCGCCGGCGCCTCCCCCACCCTTGCACATCCCCTACCTTGTATGCACAGCTCGTGTACGGGCGGGGAAGCGTCGCGACGCCTGCCGTCGGCTGCACAGTGCGGGCCCGGACGCCCACCAAGTAGTACGTTCACGTTCTGGTCGGACCGTCGGACCTTGGCAGTACTGCGTTCTCTTTCACCCTTCTATCCTGGCACTCACCCCTCCCTCGCTCTCTCGCTCTCTCTCTCTCTCTCTCGCTCCCTCTCTCGCACACCCCCTAGTCGCCTGCGACGTACCCTCCCTCAACTCCTACTCTCTCTTTCCCTCCCGGATACCTATACGTTCGTACGTCTATATCTCTCCTCGGAGCGCTGCAGCAGAGTGCAGCTGCAGAGGGACGTAGCAGCGTGAACTGTCCGCGATGGACTCGCTAAAGGAGCGGACGCACCGTGGCCCAGTAGTCACGGCGTAGCGCGTGGCCAGACACGACAGGAGGTGAAAGCAGTCGTGTACGATACCGTGTTCTCGTCGTGGAAAGGCGAACAGAGCCACAGTTTCCAGACAGTGAGCTCCGCCTTGTCGTGATCGTACGGACCCTATCGTCGGGCTTGAAGATTCTCGGGTGAGATAGAACATTGGCAACGTGTGCATCAACGTCGCGAATTACGCGACAATTTCAACGCGTCGCACGACGGTCGCCGATCAACGGTTCTTCGGGTGTACGGCAGTAGACACGGACGATACAGCGGCGAGGATCAAATGATTCGAAGAGAAAAAAAAAAGAGAAAATTCTAAAAAAAAAAAGGGAAGGAACAGTGGCGATGCCTCGTAATTCCGCGACTCGGACGCTTCTGTAACGGCCTCTATAATTCCATGGGGGTGGGTTCTCGAAGCGTCTTAAAGGGGCGCGATCGTTCCGGGACGCGTTCCTTCTTCACGAGCACCGTTGTTCTCGGCTCGAACATTTTTCGAGGAGCGCGAGTACTTGGGCCGACGAAAACGCGGTCGACGCTGGATTGACAGCAAGTGTGAAGGCTTTGTGGCTACTCGAGGATGAGTATCGGCCTCGGCCATTGTCGTTCTAACAATAGCGGCGTGTTCAAGAAGCGTTAGCGTACCCCCGAGGGTGCAGCGGCTTTAAAAGACGCGAAACGCTCGTGTGCAATGCTCGTATACCAAGCCCCGTGCATCCACGACGGACCTCCGTCGTCTTTCCTCGGCTTTAAATCGTTAACGCTTTTTATTCTCCCATCGTCACATCCGGTAGGGATTTTCCACGAATCGTAAATTGTGCCGGCGGCAAGAATGGAGGTTGCCAGTGAAACGAGTCGGCCGGCGCAAAACGAAGCACAGGCTGCTCGTTTTGACGCGAGCTTGCACAGGCAACGTTAAGAACCGACGTCGAGGCAATTTCACGCGAGTTGATCCGAGTTCTGAGCTCTCCGGCCTGAAGTTATTACTTCCACGCTCGGAAATCTACGGCCAGTTTCGGAGGCAAACCGTCGTTTAAAGCGTGTTCTCGTTAGAGTTCCGCTGCACTCGCCGTTTCACTCGTCAGAAGTTGTGCATAATCTGGAACGTCGAAAGAGCTCGTTTATTATTTCGTGCGTCCTCAGAGCGACGCGAAAAAATCCTCGTCGCGAGAGTTCTCGACGAATTACCTTCCGCCAGAGGAAATTCCCGTCTCTGTCGAGAAATATTTTCCCTTTTAACAACGTCTGCAGCCCGCGGGCGTACCATTTCTGTCGGGACAAAAATTTTCCCATTTTGCTCGGAACATCGTTGCGGAACGTATTCTTCAGTTCGTCGATGGGGGCCAGTCGTTTGTTCTCGTATTTCGCGGTTTCGAAAGCCGGCCAGGTGATCTTCTCGATTTTCTCCCGAGTGAAAACGTTCCCCGACTTGTCGAATATTCTTCTTCTTCTTCGTTCTTTTCGAAGATCGAAATACCGGATTAATTTTGCCATTCTACAAATGCATCTCCCTTTTTTGCAACGCAAACGAAATAACTGGTGAACACCGTTCTTCCGTAAGATTCCTGGGTTCTTTTTTATCAGAGAACATGCAGCTCGAATTTTTCAATACGAATGCAACGAATGCAAGTTTTGCGAATGCAAAACTGTCCTCGTTATTATAAAAATTGCAGAAAGCCACCTGAGATTAATTCAACCTTAGTTCCTGCTTCTCTGGAATTTCTCCGAACGTTGCTTCATTGCGAGCAAAGACTTAATTATTCAATTCCAAATCGCGCCCGAGACTCCGTCGGTTCTCTCGTTTTATCGATCCCTGTCGACAACGGCGAGATCAAAACTCCTTGACCTACCGAAATAGCTCCGTGGAATTATTAACCGCGATCGCTGTCCGTCTTCGAGTGACCCGTCGGCTGACCGAAAGAATCAGAAATCCGTCGTCGCCGGAGCCATCTCGTTTCCCCTAGGGCGTTCCAATTTTCGATGGGAAAGACTACGTTCTCATCCGCCAAAAGTTGAAGGTGACGGACGATCGATAGAATTAGCTCAACGTGTCGAGAGTTCGTCTAAATTTAAGCCGCTTATTTTGGTGTGTTCCTGGCGGCGTTTCTATTCGCTGCTCGACCATCCCGAGGATAATTTCCATCGGTCGATCCCGTTTCGCGGGAGGGGGTCGGAAGGGCAGGACAGGGCAGTAAGGTTCGACCGATAACAAGATTCGGAATTCGTCGGGGTGGCCATTTCATAGACGATTAGCCGACATTCTTCGACCGGCTGCACGGTCGAACGGGAGTAATCGAGGCAGATAAAAGTGTAACGAACTGAATGGACAGGAGAAAACACGGAAGTCGATATTGAACTTGCCGTACATTTGCCTAGCCGGATGGAATATTGCGGAAAACTTTTCCTGGCCCGAGCACCGGCTTCTCCCTTTTCCCATTCGCTCGCCGCATCGCCTGCCGTTCTCCACCTGTCGATATTTACGATATTACATTTGCCTCGGCCGTTCTCGTGCTCTTGAAAAGGGGCCTCGAACTTCGTGCTCGAGGCCCGGCCGATATTCGCCAAGAGGGTCACGTCGAGTCTCACTTTGTTCCCGTCTTCCAAGCTCCGCCTAATTACTCTCTTTCGACCAAGTCGACCGAGTCGCTCCTCCAATTAATCGCCGTCTTTCGAAGCGCGAACTCGTGAACCAACGTCGGGCGCACAAAGGGTCGATGAAACGGTTCGCTCGTCGGACTACAGTTGAAAGTCGACGATCGTCAAGGGACAAAGGAATAGCCCAAGCGACGAATCGGGACCAGTAACGAACGGATTCGGGAGGAATGACAGTTATTGACACTGAACACCGCGTGCTTCGCGGCAGGCGCAGCAACCTCGCGAGAAGACCCGCTCCGGATATAGGCCGACCGATGGACATTCCCTCTCCCGTGTTGTTTCTCTTTCCTTCGTTCGCGCAGACACGCGCGCGCCTTCCTTGTCCTCGTGCACGACGAAAATATCGCCGAACGGGCGAAGGAACGAACGCAGAGTACCGCGGAATCGTCCAACGAAACTTGGGACCTTCGTCGATGGTCCGAGACGTAATCGTGACTTTCCAAGTTCGGGCGTTCGTCGGTGCAGCGACGGACACGTACAATCGGCCGATCCTCGCGCGCAATGTTTCTTTCGCGATCGTCGTTCAATGTTGGCTCTTGTGACTCGAAGGTTCGTAGGGTAAAAAGCAAGAGAACGAGAGGGGAGAGAGAGAGAGAGAGGGAGATAGAGAGCGAGCACCATAGTGACTCGGTGTTTTCCGGCGTAAACTGAATCGTCGTTGCATAATTTTCCTAAAAATACGCGAAAACGGCCGGCCGAGGGCACGCGATTGCGCGAGCGTCAGAAATATTCGCGAGCCGACGACGATACTCGATGAACCCGTAGCACCGCGTACGTAAATCCCGGACTACGTCGCGGGACAGTGAAGTGCCGACAGCCACGGGAGTACGCGTGTACGACCGCGTACGTAATTGTCCGCTGTGCAAGTGATCGAAGGACGCAACCACGAACCCGGGGCCTCCTGCCGCACACCGCACACAGTGAACGCGACTGTTCGGGACGGTTGGAGTATGGTGCCAGAATTCGTTCAGTGAGTGATGTCTGTCTCGGAGTGGATCCTCTGCCGATGACCGACCAATCGTTTCGCGGCCAGCTGATCGAGCAAGGTATGCAAGCTCGGGACAGTGCTACTATAAACAGTTTTGCACGATATTTCAGAGGGGACGCGTCTTCTCGATTGTGACGAGCTTCGTCCCGATACCATATTTGACGTTCGCAGAGAGGCGGCTCTGTGTACTTCTTCGGAACCGCATCTGCCGTCTTTGAACCCCGTGCCCCCACGGCCGCCTCGGCGCTGAATTTCGCGACAGGACTGTTGTATCGCGAGGACTATAGTTCGCTCCCTTTCGCCTGTGCAGAACCATAATCGTGCCGGCTGTCGACGCGTGCGAAAATGTACGCGGTTCGAGCGATCGAGCCAGCTACGCCGAGAGGGACTTCACGCTCAGCCTGCAGGATATATTTAAACGCGCGCGTCTCGTGTTACTCGCGCATCATGCCGAGCCGAGAATAGGAATCCGCGTGCGCGCGAGCGCGAGAACGTCACGCCGACTCTCCTTTCAGACGCGATGCTCGTGGCGGTCGTTCATTGAAAAACTCGGATTCCAGGGAGGACCAGGCCGCCGGGATTTTTGGGGCGAAGGTATTGTCTTTGGCAATTCCGAGCGTGCATCTCGCGAAGATGGCTGGGCGAGGAGATATCCGGTCGGGGGAGGATTTGGGTGGTCAAGATCTATCGTCGGTGACCGACATTCCCAAGTTTGGGGGACGCGGACGGGAGTACGGGCTATTTAAATATCCACTGGAATCCCACGAGGTATTCCCTTCGAGTTTCCACGTTCGTGCCTCGGGGAGGGACGCGCCGAAGGACGGGGAGGAGATTCTGGATGGCAGGGGGTGGCAGCGTGGGTGGAAGGGTGGCAAGGTTGGCTTGCAGGATCGAGGCGAGGTCCATTGTTACTGCCTTAATGCCTCTCTTCCTGCCAATAACCCCTCTCTGTCTCTCGCGAGCACAATGACACCCTTAATGGCCGTCTGCGAGTCAGCGACGAGCTTTCGTGCCGCGATCCCGTTTTACATTTTTTTTTCTTCTTCGAAAGAGTACGACTCTGACTTTCGAATCGATTGACCCTTGCTCGTATCAACTGTTACTTCGCCCTTCGTAAATGCGTCGACGTACACTTTTATCAATGCGTCTCAACGGCGAGGGGATGCGCGGGTGACAAACAACAGTGTTTATCCTTGCCCTTTCGGTGGACGATAAAACGTATCCCCAAAGACCAGACGTCAGGAACGCTGCCCTAAAACTTTTGCATCGAACCGCCATGCCAGGTCGACGGTTGTCCCTCGACCAACAACTGCTCGCTGATTTCTGCCATTTGCCCCACTGGTCTCCCATCGAGCGATGAGCACGGTACCGTTATATCGACACGGTTCGGCCTCTGATAATTTCACAGTGTATTTCAGCGTGAAGTCCGTCGTCAGAGAAGAGGAGGCAGCGAGCGTCCCGATGTAAAGGACAGTAATTAGCTATGGCACGGCGAGGAACACTCCGGGTATCGGGTATTACGGATCGGGGAGCATGAAATGTCATCGGCAGAGCCAGCCAGCCAGCCAGCCAGCCAACCAGCCAGGATTTCTGGAATCGACATTTTGCGGTCGGGACGTCGTGGGGGCGAAGAACGCGCAGATAACGGGCGTCACCCTGATCAGCCGGTTCTTTTTTCCCCTGCCCTGACTTCGGCTCCCTTTGCTGGATCTTGCTGCCGTGGAACAAGAACGGGACGGATGGAAAGAAGAGTTGGTCCGGGTGAAGGACTGCAACCGAAGAATCACAAAATGGGGCACATGTAATGTTAAGCTTAGCTGGTTGAACACGGGTCAAATATACCGCACGATTGACGCATTTGGTCCCCTTCAACCAGCTGTAGTTGACATTAGACTCCGACCCCGTGTCATCCTGCAGGAGAGGACTACGCTGACCAGTAGTGAGATCGTGAAGTGTTCGTGACGTCGGGCTGGCCAGTGTTAATTAATTGATCGTTTAAGAGCGCCGTCGTTGAAACAGTTTCGTCCATGCGTGTTCGCAATGCAGACGAGCAGCGGAGGACCCGTGAAGCAAATTAAGCGACGATAGAGAGTTTAACGCCGTTTCGCGAGCATTCCGTGTTACAGACAAGCTCGTTTACGTGAAAGTTAGGAATTCCCGCAGTGCTGGAAAGAGAATCACGTAACGCCGTAACGGCGGGCGCAAAGCAAATCCATTTGCAGTTTTAACGACTGAACTCGTTGGGTACGTAGTAAAACGCCGCTGGAACGCGGCCCGTTTCTTCGTTCCACCCTCAAGATCGAGGTTAATGGCGCTGACTGATTGACAGCAGTACACCGTTTAACCTATTTTCATGGTATTTTGTGCATGCTGGTGTCCTTGTTCTTACAGTATTCTTGCCGATGCTTTGCAACGATGAGGAAACTGTCGCTAGTCCATCGATTTATTTTCCCTGTGCTCGTTACCCCTTGGTACGTTGATGTTGCCCCTTTGATACGTTGCGTAACGTAAACTTACCCCTAGATGTTTAATGGGAATTTCAGTGCAACTTTGATTAATAATTGGTCCACTGTATTCCAATCTGTCGGCACACTTGGCTTTTATGATCGCGTAAACAGCGTATGACAAAAGGCTGTTAGCTGTCGATAAAATTAATGCAAGCGATTGATGTTTCGCTATTATTGTTAAAACACTGCTTTAACGATAAATATTATTTTGGCTTTTTCGACGTGAAACACTTAACACTATGTGCTTACGTTTCCATGTTTGTTATTTCAAAACCAAGCAACAATTAAATAGTGAAATATGGAATATTCTTTTTCGCGTGACATGGAATCCTCGTTTTCAAAATGTTTAATTTAGTGGTTAACAAAATGATACGGTGGCAATTGGCAATTTTCGTTCGATCGATAACAAGTAATGGCGATAAAGAGACGAGGCTGAGGGATGAAGATTGAAAAACTTCAAAGACGAAGTAAATCAAACCAACCCTCCCTTTAACACGTTCAAGTACTTGACGCTCGTGCTTCTCTGCAGCTTCTTCTAACTTCATTACCCCAGACACTTGACACGTGTCACATTTTCTCGCGTTACATCAAACTTCTGCACGTTTCGCTGGAATTGGACGAGCAAAATATTTGGAAAACTTTCTCGCCTGAGAAAAAAGAGGCATATTTTCGAATAAATTTTCTTCAAACTGGTTGGCTTACTCAAATTCGATATTATTTACCTTTCATGCAATTGTAATGCACTCGAATGTTCATGTAACTTCGAAATTGTAATTTAACTACGATTTTACTTTTGCATCCCTTGTAGTTTCAATGTTTGGCATGTGTTAGGATCGTCATAATAGGTACGTTAAGGTAGTGAATTTTTATTATAAAACAAGCTTCTTCATATGAGTTTTGAAAAATCCTCGACAACGTAGACATTTACTTTTATAGTAACTGTGGAACTGCGTACTATATGTGGAAATAAACTGTACGGGTTGCAATTAATGTTGCTTTACAGCAGTGTACTTCTACGGTTCTTCGTGACGGCTTGCGTAACATTGAACTATATTTTTAATTCAGGAAGTTGCAAAAGTAGGTCACGTTGATTGTATCTTTGGATAACGAAGAATGAAAATGATTTCCAGCAAAACATTTCCAAAATTAAAACGATACGCGATATTAAAATAAATACGGTCTCCTATATAAAAACTTAATATTGCAAAAATAAATTCTCTCATTGTTGAATGATTCTTGTGATCATGCAATTATTTGTTACACATTTGCTAGTACATAGTTACAGTGCTTCCTATTGCAATAAATTTTCAAAAGCTGATTATATTAGAGATATCCTAAATGATACTCGATGCAGTTTAAACGTACTTCTTGTTAAATAAATAATATACAAGTGGTATCAATTATTGACAATAACTCAGCATTGCTCAGGTACATTCATTTTATGGCACATATTTTTGGTACTTTACTTGGATTGCTTGTTGTATGGCTTTTACTAACGCCATTACTGACAGAGTTGAGCACAACTTTATTTGAGAGATCAGTAACGAATAAAAGCAATAAGTGGGGATTTGCAGTGTATTGCAGAAAGCAGCTTTCATCTTCACAACATTTCACTGAATAAAAAAACAGCACATATTTTAATATCAATCTTGCTGCGAAACAGCACTCACATAATTTGTAATATTATTAGTGCAAACAGGAAAATATCTGCAGTTGTCAAATAACATATTATTAGAATAATAGTAATAACAATAATAATCATAACATAACACAATAAAGAGTAATTTGCAATACATTAATAATGATAACTAGTATATTTTTACTACAATAATAATTTGTTCGGTTGAGCGGATACTCAAAATACTCTTAGCCAAAGAACCACTTGAATACTATTTAAACAATGAACAAACTACGCTTCCCAAACGGCGAAAAGTTTAATGTAGCTAAAACCAGACGGAATGCTATCTTATTTTTAATAACGGCGAATAAAATGAAGACCAACAATTTTAGAAATTAAATGTTAGGATTAACCTACTTAAAAAAATCACCAATTAATCCTGCAATCTTCAGAGAATAATAAAATGTTACAATATTTAACAAGGAACAAAATCGTAAATTTTTCATTATACATATACATATGCACATAATCTTTCTATCAATTATACTCTTCTAGAGGACATCAAACATGTCGAGTTCAAGCTGTTCAAAATATCAGAAAACCATTAATTGACCAAGATGATATTGAAAATCAAGAAATGTCTCTCGGCCAACGAGGCCAATTAATGAAAATAAATTTCTCCTACATCGTCAGACATTCTACTCGCTATTCTTACCACGTTCGCGCGCCTCGTAATTAATTCTACAATCGCACCGATTCCCGGATCGACGTTTTCCGCTGTTGTATGCGAACAACGTCGTCTTCATTCAATTCAATTCGTGGCAAACGAAACTGCTCCCGCGGGGCACACTTTCTCGCGCTAACTGCGTCGTTGTAAAAGCAAAGTCCGTGCGCATAATAGACGCCCTTACGACCCTTCAGACACTTACGTCCGGCGGAATCGCGCCACTAAATCCGGATTCCGTCATTAAATCCTCTTTTGTGGCCAACGTTTCCCCGTATCAAGTCCGGCTGCCGACGTTCACCTCGGGCGAAGTGTACGTGCAGGAAATTGCACGCAACAACTACGAATTAGTATCTTGTCACGATCAATCGTAAGAGAGAGAACGAAGATAGCAAAGGAGAAAATTCGGAACGAAAATACTAAGGGAAAAACACTGGGCTAGATGAATATTAGTACCTTGCTGTCCAAGCGCAGAGTACTAATTTTTTGTTTGAAGCGCAGTCAGTGGATAGAAATATGTTACAGATTGACAAGTAATTTTGCAAGTAATACGTACAGTGGTTATTTAGAATATGTTTGCAAAATGTTCATGAGCAGGATTTATGAGCAGAGGACGAGAATGAGTATTGTAGGGCGATGGACATTATGTGGAATGTAAAGTGCGAACAGAAAGGATACGAGATTCTGAGAGAAAAGACGATTTGGACAACTATTAATTATACGTAAAAATCTATTATTCATTCTTTTATATTCTTTTACATTTCAGATTTTGATCAATCACTTTAGTAAAGTACTGAATTATTCATATCTCTATGGTGGTACTCCTGCCTCCTTTACTCATATAATGATTAATAAATTTTAGGTCGTGGAATATAATATTTTAGCGGGATTAGGTCAAGAAACTCTAACTTGGCGAGGAATTCAATATCCAATTGTTATGTTTCGCTTATACGAGACAACAAAATAAACTTCGTTGCTTATTAATAATTTTAAATGCTTTCACCTAATTTCAATAACCGCACAAACTGTATTGAAATTTGTTAAATTCTTAATATAAAAAGAAAAGTTTCTTCTTACATATTCAACTACCACCGAATGTCCACAATGCTAATTATCATTAAAATCGTTGTCATCTATAACAGAACAGAATTCCATTTAATATGAAAGGGTGTCATTTGTAAATAAAATAGTAAGAAGAAAATTGCCGGACGAGTACAATTATTTCTAAGGTATTCACTGGAGCGGCTATTAAACGAATCTAATTATCCCGACGGTTGTTACACTTAATTGTATAAATTTACAGTCCGTAGGAACGGCCAGAGTGTACCATTGATCGAGAACTACTCTGGGATTAAACAATCCTCATTGTACTTGCATTCAGTTCACGTTTCGTAATACTTTTCAATTTAATGCAACCCTGGACCTCCATGAACGAGTTTCCCCAGTTTTTCTATTGCTCGATTTCTCTGATTCTAGTTTCTCTTATTCTTTCTTTCGTTTGTTCTTTTTCCGTTCTTTTTATAAACTGATCACTGTTTCCGGGGTAACGCGGCCGCGGTACGTAATTAGTCTCGACTTCTAATTTTAGCTGCGATACATTCATATACGCGAAAGAGGAGTGGGTAAACACGGCTGGTGTTAATTGGAACTGTGATTTATATTTAAGCGGTGGTGCGTTAAATAAAATTGATTGCTCGTGTGCTCGGGCACGGTTGAAGAACGACTGTATATTAACAATTTCATAATTCAATGCAAAATGCCTGTCGCAGGTGGTGTTTATAAACATAAAATTTCAGTTACACATTTGAAAAGATTTTTCTGTTTCGCGTCATGAATTGAACAGGTGGTGCTTAAGTATAACGTTCCAGTTACATATTCCAAGAGATATTCCCGTTTTTAATTATAAATTGAATTCAGTACTTGCATTTATCTACTCTCGAAGGTCTGTATCAGATTTTTCAATTCTGAGCTCTACAGATGGAAGTTTAAGACGCTGCTGTTTATTAATGATATTTTAGGGTGTTGGTATTGCGAAGATGAATGTTAATATCATAGACTTTCACGTACTCTTCTATATTGTGCCATTGGCGGTCTGCTAGCAGTTGTAATTTAGATTGTACCAGCAGTAATTTAAACTGGAAGCTGCATTTCGCTAAATACTTTGTTATTATGACCGTTTTGTGCAAGAAATTGTTATAACTCAATCATTTATTAATTAAAACAACGGGCAAATTAAACGATAATTTTGATTAAACTGGTGGAACCTCTTTCAATATTTTACGATATAATCAAATCCAACCATATGAATTAAATTTCATACTACAAATAACATTGTTTAATACAAAACTGTGCACGTCTTAAACAAAGGCGTGTAGGTAACAAAAATACTAATTTCTATCATTTAGAGAAGTTAATTTTCACTCATTTTCTAAAACCAAACCATTATATCAATGTATTCATATTTTATTTCCCTTATCCTCATTACTTGCAGCTAAAACTTATTCAAAGTTATGCTTAAGAAAATTTATAAATAACACATCGAGCACCAATTTTCCTTTTAAATAGTTCCGTGCGAAGCGTGTATTTTGCGATAGAAATTTCAGTTTGCTGCTCCTCTAGCTTTTGCTCGTACTCACGGTGAAGTAATTACAGGACACGAGCCCGCCCCTCGAAGATGCGCTGAAACGAGAGGGTGGCAACTAAGGCCCGATATTGTAATCCGTCGACGGGGACAGCAGCCGGCTGCTGGCTCGACCTAAATATTCCTTTTAATTAAATTTCAACCCGCTACATTTCATTACCGCGGCCGACTAATAACAGTTAATTATTAAGATAGGCATATATACGGGGTTGTTGGGTAAATTAAAAAATATCGGATACATATTTTCCATGCTTGGAAATGTATGAAACATTAGCTTTAAATACTAATATCGTAGCTAATAGAAGTATAATACGATATAGCAAATTAGTATGTGAACGTAATCTATTTAGAAAATGAAGGTGGATATTAAGTTTCTTATGACTCGACATGTTGCCGAAATTATGTCAATTCTCTTGTGTCATCTTACTGTCGCGATTAAATTTTTTCAATCGATAAGGTTCCCGGTTTGCAAGCTTGCACATTAAAGCGAGCGTCTCAGTAATTATCTTATTAGACAATATTTTTAATTATTAAAATACAAAAACATTATTCCCGACAAAGTTGTGGCTAAAAATTTGCAGTAACTGCGCGGATGTGTCTTCCACTCGTATCGGAATACCATAGTCTCGAGTCTTGTTCTTTTCGATATTAAACGAATTCGCGAACTCGTGGTTGCACCACGCGATATAAATGTACCCGTTAACTTTTAATCGTTCGAAATTGCCGCTTAATGCGACACGCGCAACAAGAAACTCGCAACATTCCGGGAACTTTTTCATAAAATACAATTCAAGCCCCTTTACCCGTTTCCGTTGTATAATGACAGATAGCGAGCAATAAAAACTCTCGCGAGATCGCTCTTTCCATTTTCAACTTTCATCGAGTTCAAAATTGTCATACCGATCCGACACGCGCGGCCGCAAATTCATAAAAAAGTTGTTTCGAAACTAACCCGTTAGCTTTTGCCATCGCGTTGGCATAGTTCTCCCCTTAAAACTTCTGGCCAGTTTTTTCCCCTCCTGCACATCTCCCTACTGTTGTTCCATTCTCCATCGCTTTTCGGTTAAAACTGTTTCGTACACGTGATTGTTTACGTGCCGTTTATGACACTGTGCGATACCAAAAGCGACAACTTCGAACAGTCACAGTGATCAACCCGTCCGCGCGCGCCGATTTAATATCGCTGTGAAAGAACAGGAATAAAAGGGCCAATAGGCGACCAGCAAAAGCAAAAAAAAAGAAAAACAAAAAAAAACGGAAAAAAAGAAGGCGGGCTACGGGCAATACGGCGTGAATCATTCAGCACGCGAAGTAAACTCCAATTAAGTGGAGCGTGCAGATTGCACCGATAGTTACGACGGCAATGTTTCATGAACGCGGACGATATTTTCGAGCGGGACCGTTTGTTCATTGGCCGCACGGGCCATTATTGGAGATTACCTACGATATCAGATAAAACTGAAAGATGGTACGAGTTTCCTCGCCGACTGTGCGGGAAATACGCGAGGCTGCCAATTATTTATTACTTACGATTATGGGATTACGTGAACTGCACCGTTCCCGTATGAAACGGTAATGCTAGGCTAGATTAGCTTGATTTTTCTCCAAATCGTTCCTGGCGAGCACTCAATTTTCTCTGCCTTTAGAAACGGATAAGTAACCGTGAGAACCCGCGGCGAATTTCGCGTTGTTTGTATTCCGTTGAATTGTCGGGGATGGCTGTATGAAACCGCGAGGGCGGATTGTTCTCCATTTATCCTGTTGAAATGGATATTATGGTTTCATGAAAAATCAGACTGGCATCGAAAGTGAAGTTTTCAGATGACGTTCCGTTCCGCGCGCAGAATTTTAAGGCGTCGCCGACGTTCAAATGAAACAACGATCGATCGGCAGAATGAGGGGGAGTAATGCACAGAAATTCTCTCGATGTTCGTAGAAATTTCCATTAATGCAATGGAACCGAGTATTCCGGTTTCTGTGAATTTTATACGCCGCGTGAAACGTGGCGTGCAAATGTCTGCGTGTTGCGCACACGGTTATGCTTCAATGAGGTTGGACGAATCCTCGGATTTTCGTAAATAGCTTTAATGAACTGCGAGTATTCGTTCGGTCATTACATTGTTCGTGAACAAGTGATTCGCTTTTAAATAATCCTCGAAATGTAATATTCTTCGTATATTTTCATTAAGATTCGAGTAATCGAATCGACGAGATCGCCAATTTACGACACGTGTAACAATTTATAATAATTAATTTCGTATCTTCGTTTAGAGTCTAGAGGGAACAAACACGATGCATGTATTTGGGTTGGTTGAAAGGTTGCTTGCTCGATACAGGTATTCCTCCAAAGGAAACAGAAAGCATAGCTTTGTAGTAGATGCAAGTAAATTAAACTTCAAGGACGAATGCGCATTTTAATATCTACGTTGAATCGAGTACTGCGATAAACTAAAACGGGGCACGACGGAATTGTTTCACGCTTCAAATAAAGCACAATTATATATAATTAGTACATTTGCCTTTCCCTGTTTAGCAAAAAGGTAACTCTATTGCCTGAATTGTCTATTCCATATAAATATAGAATAATATAAAGGAACATTAAAAACGAAGAGAAAATGGAAATTCGGAGGCCAATACAAAAGTGTCTTCTTTTAAAAATGCCTGCGTTACAGTAACTACAGATGACAAATTTAATTAAGTAAACGAAGGAGTGAAACACCACAAATATCTCCGCAAACACCGGACACAGGGAATTCCTCTACTTAACAAAATTTCGCAACTGAGGAAAGAAGGAAGTTCAACCGCCAACAGTTTCACCCATTACAGACGCATTTCCCCACTACGGTTTGCCAAATTCACGCTTTCTAGATGCACCACCAATAACCACAATTCTCTGATTCCGGAAACATGCGCATTCTCTAAAGTACAAACTATTCCTTGCGGACCGCAGGGTAGATCCTATAACGGTTTAAGGGGTCCTAACGGTGCAAGAGGTCAACAAAATCAATACTCCTGCTTCCCCTTTTGCACATTTTGAAAGTTACATATGTATGTCCAGACTGATCCAGTAAACGGAAATACGAAGAAACAGAAACATTTTCCGCTAGGTACTTTCGCTAGATCGTGTACATATATACGGAGTGGAGCACAGGTATCACTCCCTTACTGTAACACAGATATAATGCATGCATTGCCGTATGTAGATCGATTCATTATAATTAACCTTTATACGGAATGTGTAAATTTGTTAAAAATAATAAATTCTGAGGTCAGAAGAACCCTACCTCACATACGCAACTAGAACGAACATAAAATAAAAAATATGGTTCATTTAAAAATTTCGTTTTAATATCTTTGCAAGAACCTAACTTTCCTTCAACTTTCGACACAATAGTTCGGAGATAATTTAATCCTTTTCTTCGAATGTAACAATTTGAATGGCATGCAGTGGCGCTTTCTCCACTTGCTATCAGATGAGTGCATACGAAAATTTGATCACACAGGAAAGCTCGAAAGTGGTCACGTAAAATACGCATACCTAAAAATACCATAGTGTAACCTATTCTAATTATATCCATGTCTATGGTAGAGGACTATTAGGATAGTCTAATTGATGAGTGCACCAGCAGACCCAGGACCAACGAAAGCCTTCATTACCCTTAATCCTCTTAACTAGTCCATCCACCGCAGGCACATTAAAGCTGAAGCAAAAATATTCTTGTCTGCGTTTTTAGCCGACACGGGTCCAAAATGTACGAGAGTTGAAAAAGATCGACGTTATCACGTGAATAAAAACAAACGCATCAGTGCCATCGAGGCAAGTTCCATCAAATTGAAAACACGCACCTTTCTCCACACAATTCAATCACGAAATATGGACTCTGAATCAGTGGTTGTCAACCAGTGTTCCCCGAGCTTCCTAGAAGTATTTCGCAACACTATGTCAGCTAATTACGAATATAATATTTTCTTAAACCATATTTTATTTTTTTCCTATCGTGTAATCTATAGTCTATAATTTTTAATATAACGCATCCTCGTGCATTTTTTTCTTGCTAGCTTTATGACCTTAGTGTTACAGAAATATTCCTTCGTGATTTCGAAAAGATTAGACCAACACCGCCGGAACGGTGTCCCGTTCAACAGAAAATATGTCGCCACGACCAAAAAAAAGCGCAAACCGTCAGAAATTAGTTCAGAAGATAGCGTCGTCGTCAATAATAAATAAGATTACGCCGGTCATGTGGCGCCCCCTGTGCTGCTGGGATCCACGCCACCGTAAATTAGTTTGATTTCGCGGGACCGCAAAGTAGCAGGCCCCTAAGTAATGTAATCTTGTTCGCGGCGATGTCGCCCCGTGGCTGGTGGTGAGCCTGAAGTTACCGTCGCTGGCTGCGGCGACACAGGTGCTGGTGGCGTTGTCCCAGTTTTCCTGTGGCCTCAGGAATTAGGTACGTCGACGTCGTGGAACGTCTCTTCAGGCCCGTACACGAACAACCTCGATCGGATGACCGCGCGGAACAACACGTTCGACACTTTCTCACCGGCAACTTTGTTTGCAAAGTGATAACGGCCCCGTGTTTCAGGTGGCAAAGCCGGGGCAAGCGCCAGGTAGGATATCCCGCAGGAGTCATCAGTGTCGAGGAGAAGTTGAATACTTTCGCGGGCCAACGTTTTGGAAGCTACGCGAGAGTGTACGTTATCGTTCTCAGTCGAATTTTCATGGAAATTTATGCCGTTTTGCGGGCGTAATAAGGCCCCGGATGCTGGCTGCGTCGCGATGACGCTCCGTGTTACCTCGTGCAAGTTTTAGAACCATTTAACCTCGTCCCCGTGTGAATAACTGGAATGTTCGTCGTGTTCGGTGGAATTTGACGACGATTAGGCGGGCTCGGCGTTCGTTTCGAAAGGAGGATCGTGTGTCGCGGTAATGCGAGGAGAATGTGGGGAGTGAGAATTAGAATTTGTTTTTCATTAGCGACTCGTTAGTGGGGAAATTACGTTCCGGGCCTTTTCCATTAACCTGTGCCCGAAAAGTATGTCTGCAGTCGTATTAGTGCGAAATTTTCCAGCAGTGTCGAATTAGTTTTATTCGCCACTCGTTAATGAGAAAATTACGTTGCGAGTCTCTCTCGTTCACTTGTAATAGATTGGTATATGTAGTGTTTTTAGTGGTAGTGGTTTTAGCGGTTTTCTATTAAAACCACTACAGTGGTTTTAGTAAAAAGTTTGCTGGCAGTGCAGAATTATTTTTATTGATGACTCGTTAATGAAAGGATTATGATATAGGTAAGCTGGCGGCGATAGAGATACGGAAGGATGAAGAGGCTGAAGTTTTCATAATTCAACCGGTTTAGAAATATAATTTGCTGTGAAAATGAATTCGTCTTGGAAAATAAATTCGCTTTTGAAATGCAAATGAATTCAAACAGGGAATCATTCGTCCGTAATTTGCTGGAGTGCATGGAACGTCAATTAAACGATTACCAGGCACACGTAAAGTAGTCTTCAAACCGTAACGCTGCCGTATTACAAGGAAATTCAATTTGAGAATTATCTACAACAAATTTCAGAGTACAGCAGTCGCACACAGGCCACTCGATTAATTTGCAAATAATTTGAACTGGATTTCTTAGAATTATCATCAGAAATGAAAATGATATTTGCAATTATTCACTTCAATTTAAAACTAAACTATTTCGTGTTAAGTTTTAAGTGAATAACAGTTGTCTTGTTCCACACGAAAATACTTTTTCTTCGTTTCAGGCACAATGTTAATATATTCCGATTTTATAATATATTCGGTTAATATATTCAGATTTCGTTAAATACTCTGTGGATATTTGAACAATTATAAATGATTTTACCCTGACAGTTAATTAAACCTGTATCGAAAAAAGAAACTCGTGAAGCATGCTGTATCTACGAAGGTAAAGGTTCCTGGAATTTTCCTTTTGAAAACTTTTCAAAGGTTCTGTTCCTCGTGTGGAGAATAAAGTTGTCTATTTGGTGCGCGAGATGAGGAAACGTGAATAGCTCGATTTTGTAATGGAAAACGGTTGTAGGGGAAGGTGGAGAAAATGTTGGGTTATGAAGACATAGGTTCAGATGTGTAGTAATCGCCTCGCGTTTAATTAAGAATCGTTAGATATAGTTTTTAATTAATGCAGAACGAAACAAATATGCAATATGGTGGCTTGAATTGAAAATGGGAAGGTGGAAAAGAGTTGCGAAATACGAAATATGAAAAATGCGAACGGAAAAGGGAGAACGAAAATGTTTCCACGAGAATCAGGGGGAAAATGTTGGGGAAAAGCAGCTGTGCAAAAGTGGGCAAACATGGGAATACTTGCGTTGCGAAAAACATTCTTATGGTATTGAATTGTAATGGTGAACTGATACCACTATCCTTTTATTTTACTCTTCCGGATTGAATTCTGTTGAATATGTTCTTTTTTTCAGATTACAATATGTTTCGATTCTGGGAAAGAATAAAAGGTTAACAGAATCAAATGAAATCTAGTTCCCGCAATAAAAATAGTGTAGAAACTGTTAATTTTTTCATGAAGTTGCTGTCTTTTAGACGCTTAAATGTTCGACAAATAATAACAAGTACCAATAAAACTTGCTTCCAAGTAACTTCTATTAGACACATGGATGAATTTCTTATTGCAACCACTGAAATTATTACTCAAGAAATTTTTAGTAAAACCATTTATGTAGCATTAAAATTAAATTTCGTTCAAAGAAAATTGGTTCATTCTTAATATGTGCATACAAGCTTATCTGTCGCCATTCCTGTAATGATGAACCTATTAATTTTAGAACATAATACTTGTGGCGTTGCAAAGTGAAGTAGCTCAAATCAAATTATATCGAATGACGAACACATATGTCAATACAATATTTAAACAGTATGACCATACCTTTGTGTTCCATCATATCATATATTTGGAGAATTAAATGCCAACGATGAAATTGAAAGCTGACAAAGGAATAGTTTTTATAACAACTCTATACCCCAGTTGCCACTCCACAAAGCAAATTATTATATTCCTTAATTAATTCTCCCATCCTTTACTACTAATTGTTCCATCAGTATCAAAATTAATTCTTAAATTGAATGCAAATAATTCCTTAATGCTGCTAAATTCCCGTGGCATGAAAACTGTTTAATTCATTATAAATCTTACAACACGTATATTGTATACGCTATTATTTTCCCTATCGTCAGATTACCAAATAACGATTCCACTGTAACCTGGTTATTCTTCTGCCAGCGCATAAATAAGTACTCCAATATCGAACCTAATAAGGAAACGATTAACAAACTGATACACTTACAAGCTAATCCCCCTGCGTCACAAAACCTTCCCCCTCCAGATCGTACCACGAAAACCAGATTTACCCCACAATAACATCTGTACGCAACAACACAAACGAACGCCCACGCAACCACCATAAACAAAAAAAAAATATATCCGCGTTTCAAAACCGGCGTCCCCGTTTTCTCGTTCGACTCGCGTTCCCATCCCGAACGAGCTAGATCGCGAGCCGGTTACGGGCGCATAAAGGCCAGCGTAACACAAATCTCGATCGAGGACGATCGTGCAATCTTGATGTTCGACGATCTCCAGGCCCCTATCGATTTGCCGACGAGGTCGGAAGGGCGCGGGACCGTATCGAGCCTCGATTCCGGCAAATTACACGGCAGCTTTCGAGCGGCAGTTACGACTAGCCCTCGGCCGAGTGGACCTATAGGTAGACAGATGGTCGAAGTTGCGAGTGGTCAGCCAATTTGCGAATCTCGAGTAGGTATTTTGGTCCTGCAGATGCTCTTCTACTATCTATCCGGGCGATTTGAAAACGTTGCGCCGTCACGGAGCACCCGAAATCGGCCAATAATGAAGGAACGAGCGGCCAGAAAGGCAACTACAGGACCATCCCGAATAGCGTCTGAGGATATCGAAACTTTAAAGGCAGCTGCGGCGTCCGCGATTGCCCGCCCTTCAGTGGAAGTGTACGATCGTCTCGTACGGAAGCTTACTTTATATTACAGTGTCTCTCGATGGGCACTTGGGAAACCTTGAAGAACGGTAATGCAGCTTCGAGTTCCTCTCGCTGATCAGACAAATCGACGATCCTCGTATCGTTCCCTTCGTTACACGTGTATTTCGATGGTAATAGAGTCCAGGCGCGAGAGGAAGCCATGCCACAACGGTAGCATTCTGACGTATTATGGGTTTTGGGGAAGGTAGTGTTTCAGTAGAAATTGCGTAATCGAGACAGCTTTTGTTTTATTTAAATGTATCATTGTTTCTTTAAATGTAACTGCTATTTGTAGTGTTAACCGTCTATTGAACAGCTGTTAGATTTCATTTGACTAATCTTCCAACCCTTTTTATCCGCTTTTCTTTATTTTCAGTTATATCTTTTTGTACCTTTATCGTCCTTCTTTTGTAAGAAAAGATCCATCCCGTTATCACGTATACAATAAAATTCTAGTTACCGAATTTTGTGTGTGCTTAAATCTGATGATTAGATCACAAAACAAGCTTTACGAAAATACAGGGTGGACAATCATTCATATACACAATCATAGCACAGACAGGAATTTTGTCAGGCAGCTATAAATTAAGGGTCAATACCTAGATCCCAAAAGTTGCCAGAATTAATAACAATCTCGTTTTTCAACATTTTGTGCCACTGCTCGCTCTTGCACTGGACCCTGCAACTGTTATTTCTGTGTGACGACTGATTCTACACAGATGTGGTTCAGCATGAAATAATTGTATGAATGGAAAATTCCGAGGGATTGGTGTTGCTTAGTGAATACGATTTCGATGGTAACGAAATAAAAACAATTGTGGTGCTGGAAAAAATAATTAACCAATAATGTTCTGCGAGAGGGAATCTTGGGATCATAAATCGTTGATCTATTTCCCTGCGTGAAACTGAAATAAGAGATTGAAAAAACTACGTGGAACTTTTGTATCACAGTTAAATTAGAACGGAATGTCACTTGCAAGTGGAGAAGCAAGAATCGTTCAACCCTTTCCACACCCGTGCAACTTGGACCTACTTAATTTTCTTTTTAATCAGTTTCAATCAACACATATATTTGTTGCATGCAATTGCCAATGCAAAGTTTTCCCCTTATAATAAACTATTCAAAATAATTTCAAGCATGAAAACAAATCGGAATATAGAGAGTTAACGCACAGTAATACAATTATTACCGCTCCACACCTACATAAGTACTTTGTATATCAACTAAACCAGATACGGTATTGAAAGAAGAAACCAGAAACGCTGAAACGAACAAAATCAACCACACCATGGTGCTTCAAATCAAAATCCCAGGTAGCTAGTCACTTTCTGGGATTGAATTCCAACCTCAATAACCGAATCGTTCTTTTCTAACGTCTAAAATAGCACACTGATCGCTACTAAATTACAGCAAGCCAAGTCACCGTGACCCGATCTCATTTTTCCGTATTCAAAATATTATAATAACAAGTCCAAGTCCAGTCGCACCCACACACCCACCCAACAAAAGCAAATATCTCACCGCTAAAATTCCGACACTGTTTTCCTATACGCACACGAAACTCCAGCACGGAATAGTACATAAAGTACGATTTACACGACATGCCCAGAGTCATAAGCGCCGTCTGCACTCGAGTAACTCAGCCTGCGCCCTGCTCGGCTCATCCCGGCGAAAACGTTCGCAAGAAACACGATACATCGAACAAGAAGCCGAACGATGTCCTTTCGGGGAATATTAATTAGAACGCAACCGGAATTCTAGTCGCTGCCGGTCTAATTAAGCCGCGCCCACGTTGATCAGCTCCGCTCCGCATCCCCCGACGTTTTCACTTGCGATTGCGAACACGTACGAAACAGACATCCACGGATCGTCTCGCAGCGTCGTCGTTATCCAAACGCGTACTCTTTCCAACCGAAATAACCAAAAAAAGCACCCCGCCCCCCACAAAAAATACTCTGCTACACTCCGGTCGAATGAACCATAAATCGGTTGGTTTCGAGGTAAGTTTAGAACGGGGAACAGAATCGATCGACTTCGTTCCGGTCGAGGAGGCTAGGCAAAGGTTGTCGGACACCCCGTACATGTGCGGCCACATACCAAGGCGGGGTACTCGGTAGCTGCGTGAGATACAAGGGGTTGTATATCAAGGAGCCACGCCTAACACGAGAACCACTTCCGGTCTAGACACGCGAGCTAGCTTGCCCGCCTGCCAGCCCAGCCCCAGCCTTGAGCGTCGAATCGGTTCCCTAAATACGTCGGCATTTACAACCACCGCCTATCCACCTATTCCGGCGAGCCCGGCTTAGAATTGAGCTCTCTACGCCGCCGTGCCGCGGAGCAGTGGGTACGCGATCCAACTCACGCTCCGCTGATATCTTTACGTGACTACGCGCCGATTGAAATCTTGCGGAACAACGTCGCTCGACGTTGGATTGAACGGGATCGGTAACGCCGTTGACAGGGGCTGGGACGTGCATTCGGTACGTGCGTCGGGTTTTGTTCGGGCCAGTGTGAATTTGGGTGGGTCTCGTTTGCGTTCGCCTTGTGCTCAACCGGTTGCAACGAGGAATCACGTGTAGTGCGACGATCGAACGAGTTTGGGACTAATTTGACCGATGATGGGACAGGGTGGGACGCGATGCTTCCGTGGACGGGGTGTTGGTATTTGTCGGAGGATGCTTGAACCGCAGGGACGTGTGACTTTTTCGCTGAACGAGAAGTTAGTTATATTTTGGCAGAAGAAAGGTGGAATCGTGCGGTAATTGGACGAGCGTATGTTTATGCAGAAATTGTTGGATAGTAAACGCGGTAAATATCTGTTTCGATCGTTTGAACGGTGTTTGTGGATGTTTTCACTCGTCACGCTAAAATGATGGACTTACTCTACTTACGATTCAATTACTAACTAATTACTAACAATAGAAGTGTCATACAATTCTCGTGCTAGGTGGTTAAAATTAGATTCGCTGTGAAATGCACGTCGATCTATTTCAACCGAATAAACAAGCATCAATATGAAAGGGAGGAAAGTGTATTCTCTAGAAATAAATAATTTTGTGATTTCTGTTGAAACAAGTGTTAGAATATTCGTGGTGCGGGAACGTCTGAGACAGGCCATGTGCATTTCGCCGATGCATACCGTCTTTGTCTGGCATAGCTTTCGCTTAGGGCGAACCCTAAAATGGTTAAAAAGGGACATAGGGACATAGGCATCCTCGCGACCGCCGGTTTCGCCAAAGGAAAGGCATTCTTGTATAGACTACGGTCGACGGAGCACCTTTTTACACCTTTTTAACATATACATGCCTACATAATCATTGTAGTACCTAATCGAGAATCCTTCGATTATCTTACGCAAAATGAAGTTGTTCAAGCAATTTTCTAGGAATGTCACGCCTAATATAAGCAAAGTGCCGTTAGTTAATGTCGATCAGAGTTAAGGGGCAACATTTATGGTGCTTGTCGACGTATGAAAGTAAACAGCATGTAACATGCAGAGGATAATAAAAGGGGGAAATAAAATGGAGACAGATCGCTTTACAAAATACATACGTGCTTCTTTTGCTCGTTAAAGCGCCGTCCCCGTATGGATTACATCTGCTTTTTATACATGGAAATGAAAACACATATCAATCGCGTCTCTTCTATTTGCCGAATCAAACCGCTCTGTTTCCCTTCTCTGAGCAGATGGAAACGCAACCCTGTCTCAGGGGAGCCCTTTTATGGACTTTGCCGCGACTGATGCTTTCCGAATAGTTTGGATGGCAATCCAAGCCAATAGCATGGCATAGAATAGCATGAGAGGAGAGGGTGGGATGGGGTTGCATTCAAAGTGGAGGTTGTTTTGAAAATTCATTGGCAGTTGCGCGGAGGCAAAATTTTTTTCTATGTGAAAAATGAAACCATGCACATGCTCGTTTATTCCATTCGGTAAACTATGCAAACGAAATCATTTGCCGCTTTCGTCCACCGGATTTAGACAAATTTCAAACCTTCCTTGGGTATAATTCAAAAAGGAAGTACAAAGGTTTTATTTTTCCATCTCTTTCAAAGGTATTGAAAAACTGTATTTACTACAGGCTCCAGTAATATTATAAAGTTGAAAGTAACGAACGAATTTGTGGGAGAATATAGCGTTGCTTTGCTAGGGTTGATTGAAGTTGTAGGAAAATATTTTGGAGGCGAATAAAAATAACGGAAAGTTTGAATATTCCGTCAGTTTTCAAATTTGTTTCGAACGGTTAAATAGATATGCATTGAAATTACGAGATAATATTTATAGTGCGGCGAACTGACTTTGTCAAATAAATTGATGTTGTAACTATAATATCGTTTTGTGTACAAAATAATATACAACGTTTCGTTTAACGAAACGGAATATATCCATGATTTTGAATTTCGCACATTTTATATCACGGATAAAGGCATGCATATGTGTGAAAATTCAACTTTTCAATGACTGTACAAAAATAAAACTCGTACCCTCCCATAAGTATATAATAATCTTAATACATATAAATGCAAATAAATCTATTGTACACGTTACCGCCATGCTAAACAATGTCAAGAGTCGAAAATGAAAGGATAACCAGAAGTACCCTGCGTCTTATACAAATTGTATATCAACGTACGTTTAGGTTCTAGAAATACGCTGCGCAAAAAGATTTCCCTGGTTAGAAGGGTTCTGGAAACTCTATAAAGCTATGAAAAGTTATGAAAAGAAGCTGAACAACAGAGAAAAAGAAGCATTCTAATTCAAAGCCCAAATATCTATTTACTTTAAAAAAGAAATTAAGAATTTGCATCAATTGTAACTTACTTAACCCAGATAATTGTAGCGTTGTTCAATATCCTCCAATACCAGCTGATGGAATAAAGTATAGTATATCAGTTAAGCCCATAAATTAACCTCAGAAATTAATCCAGAAAGTGATAGAATAAGTCAAAGATGTATTTGCAAGAAATGTTCACAGCGGAGAAGACATAAAATAAGGGAATACGAAATTTTCTTTATAAAAAGAAAAAAATAGTAGAATATCACAGAAAATAAACATTTGCTGCGGTCCAGCAACGAGTTGCTGCAGTAAAGAAAAGAATAATATTATCCATACAATTATTCTGTACTTACACATTCGATTAAAAATTGCAGGAACACGTTGGCACGCACTCACTCTATGGGTAATCACTTTTGCTTGACAATCAAAAAAAGGACAAAATGACATAATTTGCGGCGTGATCGATTAATTGGACCGACATCGGGGGTGCGTTGATACACGGGGTGTGCACAAAGCGTTATCGGCGGGCAACACGACGCGGTCGATGCGTTTGCAAATCTCGATCGAAATAATCCTGTGCGGGTTCGTCGAGAAAAATGCAATTACGCGCCGATACGGTCAGCAAATTGACGATCCTGTGAAAATCGTTTGGCAAAACGATCGCATAACGCCCGCTGTGCGATCCGCCAAGCGGTGTTTCTTTCCAAATCGTTGACAAAACGTGGATGAATAGTAAATGATTCGTAAAAAAAACGAACAAAAAAACGAACGTAACGGGGCGCAAAATGGCGCTGAAATTTACGCTGATCTCGCTTCAAAGCGATGTAAAATGTATTAGACTGGTAATATGAAGCTGAAATTTTGGCCTTGCGTTGCTTGCAACATTTAGTTCTCGCGCAGAGAACGAGCGTTCGAGGATAAAACGTATTCGAGGGGAAAAGGTTTTGGTAATTGCCTTATTAGAAGAATGATAATATTATATTAAAGAAAATTGGCCTGGGATAATATTATCTAGATTATTCTGTTCACTAGTCTGTCCAAATTTTTGGTCGTACAATTCTGACTCGGCAGAACCTACATTTACGAATATTGCTAAAAGATATTTGATTCCTATTCTTATTTTATTATTGCAAGGAATGTTTCCTTTCCAGCATTGCATAGTTCGTTAATTGTCAAATATATATTTAGTGTTTAAATGATTGGTTTTACTTTTCATTTTTATTCTTACAGTTGTTAGTGCTTCTTTTAAAATAGTGAAAAGTGAAATACGAAGAGTAAAATAGGTAAAATAAAATTGACATAATGTTTGAAGTAGTTAAAACTGTCCTAATTATAAGTTATTTTAATTTAACAATTGTAACTTTGGTATTTCAGTTTTCGTTATTCGTTAAAAAATGAAACGCTTTTCAGTAATATTCTGTCGATTAATGAGCCCGCCCGAATTTCGACAATGCATGTTAATAAGTGTCACCGAAATGTTATATATGCACAAAATGCAAATTTTAATCAAAATAAAGAAACGAAGATATTTCTTAATATTCTTTAAAAATATGCAGAAGAAGAACGATCGGTCGAAATCAAAGTAAGAATTCCAATGCTCCCTTAATATTTCATCACCGCTCTAAAAAACAATTGTTTTACAACCAACGAAATTGGATGACCATATTAATTATAAACTCATATTAGAGGACAAAACAGTTGCCATTAATAAATATGTTATCCACTGGAGTATTATAAATAATTACTTGACATCAGCCCTCAAAACATATACGACACGACCACCCGTAGGTCCACTTACTCAATTCAACACAAACATATGAACAACAATTGCAACGCGGATGCGAGCGATAAATCTAATTTCAGCACAAATTTAAATTCAATTTATCGTAACGATTAGACCGTAACGTATCAAGGCCACGTCAGTAATTATATCGTGCAAAAGCTTCCCGCAAGGATCTGGACGCATCTGTAGCCGATTCGATTCACAACCAACTGACCCAGATGTAACAGGCTGCAGTTAAGAGTCTGCCAATCAATGAAATTATCCTTTTAAAGGGGCGCGAGCCGTTCCAGCTTAACAGCGCGTTCGAACTCGTTGAAACGGAATTACAGAAAGCGTCGGGTCGCGTGTCGTGAGACAGGCCAGGAACCCCTTTGGCGTCCGGAGCGCCATTGCTTCTCCGCAGTGTCCGTGGGGGGTGGCCACCCTGAAAACGTCAAGGAGCCCGGGTGGCCCGGCACGATATCGCACTAACTCAATCAATGCGTTATTCCTTCCTCGGCATTGCCGATGCTTATCTGAGGTCGATTTCTTAGCTGCGCTTGGCTCGATCGGACAGGGACAAGGACTTTTGGATTGAAGAAAAGGGGATGTTCAATTTGAAAGAAAAAGCTTGGGTACCTAGAATAGATACGCATTGTGCGTTCGCAGCTTACTGTTTTTAATTCAGATTCTGGGGTCTTCTTTTAGTAAAGCTTCAATTATAACATTAATCTTTAACAGATTTATAATTGTTCTCGAACTTAGAATGGGTTTAACGTTTGGAAGATAATTTATGATTCGTGCAGGATTGTAACTTATTGCTTTTCGTGTGTGTGAATGTTAGATGTGAATACTGGAACTGGAATCGGCCAAAGTGAAAATGCTAATGGCTTTTATATATTAATAATGCATGGGGGGGGGGTCAGTTCATTCGCTGATGCGGCTTCAGATTATCTGGAGAATCTGAGAAGAAAGTGGCTGTAATTAGGTCAAGAAACGGGTACTTTCGACCGTCGAGGGTAATATAATAAAAGCTGGTTGGACGTTTAAATGGAATATGATTAAATTGATCGACATAAATTGCTTGAACCTAAAATGTTTTTTCAAATTACGCGATAATTTCTATTCTGCGAGGTATGCTGTCAGTGTAATTACAGCTCAAGAGCGACATAATTTCTGAAAGGACGCAGAGCTGTTGAAGATCATTGAGAAATATTAATACAGTGTCTGTATTAAATTGAAATACAGTTACGCAAACATCTATTGGACAAAGCAATTACTATTAATTGAATATTCCTTGATGCCGTGAAAGTAGCGGGACAATAAAATTGACACGAACCAGAACAATAAGCAAATAATATTTCGCAAGGTGTTTCACAACTTTCCACCTCGTCGTTCTTATTTTCAAACGCGAGACCGCAAAATACTAATTTCAATCTACCACGATTGCACGAACGCCTCGTTTCGCGCTGGAGTCGACAATAGGATTCGATGAAGTTCGTCCCAAAGCGAATTTTTAATGGGGTGCAAAAACAGACGTGCAGCCGGCGGATTAAGTTAATTAAAATCCAATTAATAATTTAATCAACGCCACGGGGGCCGACGCGACGGTTAAAAAGATGAGCGGGGAAGGATAGAAGACGGACGCTGCTGAACGGAGGCAAAACGGGATACACGTGTTTGACGCGCGATGAGATAATTCCTTGGGAATTTTGAGAAAAGTTTCGGCCGTTTTAGCAAAAAGTTACGCGGCCCAATTAAATCAGCCGACGATCCAATTCAATTTCGTCCCCGGGTATAATTAAATCGCCGGCGAATTAACGAAAGATTTCGGTGACTCGAGTAAATTTCAGTCGAGATTAAATTTTTGACGAGTCAACAAAACTTTTCTCATCTCCAGGCCACGGCCGTCGTGCGGGCGCGCTTCAGCTCGCTTTTTCCGGCGCGTTACACAACCCTATCACGGCTCGTGCCATTTTCGCTTTTCTACAAGCGTGAGGGAAAAAGTTTTGTTCTATGCCGGGGGCTAAATCATATGATTCCGGGTACGTCGAGGCGGGATATATACGTAAAATATCCACCGTGTCTCTTTTCTTCGATCGCTTTGCATGGTTCGAATGGAACAAAGCAACGCCAAGATTGCCAAGATTTCAAGAAAGTGATCTCTGTGTAAGATTTTAATGTTGCAGACGTGAAATTGTGTAGCAAGTTAAGAAACTACTGTCACTGGGAAGAGTTCAATGGAATTTAATATTTCAATAATTGTCCTACAATAATTAAAAATTCTGTTGAAATATAGCAATTAATTCCTGGAATCGTAGTAGCACGAATGTCAGCAGAGAAGGAATGGATTACATGTAAGTCTTTCATGTAAGGTGGTACAAGGAACAACAAAACTGTACTTGTATACAGAGGATAGAAGAGCATGAATTCTGAAAGAGCAATCAACGCTGAAACATAATGTACTAAAGTATACTTGTTCCCTTCAGTTTCATTTCGATAGTACACGTATTGAATCAGAAATGGAATGACACGATTGCAGTGAAAATTTGCAATCGGTTATATAATCGTCGAGAATGTGCAAATAAACCATTTTAATTAAAGTTACAAGATGATTAATTATTTTCTATTTCGCGTCACTAGATGCGTAAAAATTAATCCCAGAGAAGAAAGTACACACACATTTGTCACGTAATCAAGTCGCACCCAGCAGATTCTTAAAAATTGAACGTATTACATGCATAAATATATTAATTTGAAAGGAAACACTTGTACGAAGGAAAACTTGTTCGCGTGCGAAAAAAAAATCGTGGGAAAAGATTATATAAAACCGTGGCGTGATAAAATATATAGTGCAATTTCACACCCGATTATCTTGTATCAGCGCAATAGCAGGATTTAGCTATTGTAGCCGTAAAAAATGGGTTTTGAGAGCAAAGTGCGATTGTAACGCGTGGAAGGTCAAGATTACAGGGGTGCGTGCGTGCTTCGAGGTGAATGAATGGTGACGTTGTGTGCGTACGCGTGCACGTGGCAGAGTAAATGTTCTTAATGACGGTCAGTGCGTTACGAGAATGGGGTATGGCGAGAATAATGGGTTAAGCGGGAGCAGTCAGTGACTTTGTAAAGCAAATATTTATAGGCAGAATAACGAGAATACGTTGCAACGAGGATTTAAGTGTATGCATATCAATTGTTCTATTTGTAGTTGTTCTGATTACATCATTGTCAATCGTATTATTAAAAGTAATAAAGAAAGGGAAAATGTGTGTACTGTTTTGGTATGAATAATAAGGTAATGCAAATAAAAGGCGAGCAATGGAAATGATTTGAATTTCATCTTAATGAACTATCGATGTGTTTTTATACCGTTTGCAAAACGGTTGCTGAAATAAATTCTGAACAGCCGATATAAATCGTGATCAGCTTTTACGGGCATGGAAAAGAAAAACGAAAATAAACACCTAGTCTGAAGATTTTTTTCTTTTTCCACGCCCTTATATTTTATTCTTCTGCATATGAATATATTTGATAATTTATGTTATATGCAATGCTGGAGAAATTAAACTGTATATTAAAATGTAGTTTTAATTTAATACATTTCCCCCGTTGGAATACGTTTCGAACACTTTTATCTCACAAGCGAGATCTAAATTTGTATTAAATGTAAAAATCGATTGGCATCTGTAAATATTATGAAATTAATTATTAACGTCACAATGGTGTAGCCTGTGCAATTTTCGTTATGGGAAAAATATTTAAATAACAGAAATATGTTATTATAAGAGATTGCATCAAAATGCAAAATTCATAGAACAATATTATAGATACTTTCAAAGGGGCTTACTTTTGTGGCCGCGTAACGTACATCTTTGGACAAAAATATAACGCTTGTACACGATAAGTTCCGTTTAACATTCATTGAAAAAATCCTTTCAAATGAAATTTACGTTCTCTGTAAACCTCTGGCAATTTCAGTTAATTAAGAATTAAAATTAATAATCTTGGAAAATTCACCGAAATAATGTCACAGTTCGTCGAAAGTGTTGTCAACGGCGTTCATTGATCGCAAACTATAAATCACACAATAGCATATGTTTTGTTAATCAGCAACGAACAATGGATGGATCGCACGGTGCAGCGTCACCGTGGATCAGTAATTAATCGTGGACCACGTACTACCGCGTTCTCTGTAGACCGCCAACGAACTATAGATCATGTAGTACCGTGTGTTTTGTTAATTAGCGATGAACTATGGATCGGGCAATACCACCGACATATATCACGTGTTAACGCACAGTATATGCGTTATGCAACCGGTGAGCCGCCCACCACTTTCGAATCTTGCCGTTCATTCATTCTTCATTTTCCACCACGATTTCCTTACAATTTTTAGTACGCGAAGGCAGCACTTGGGGCACAACTTTGCACCGTTAAGTCTATAATGAAACTCGTGCCTGCTGAAAAACAGGAACATGAAAAACCGAAAAAGTTAATAAGTCTCGCTAATTTTAAGTAATGAGTTTTAGCATTCTGTCGACCAAATACACCTGCTGGATGATTGAACTTCGAGCAGTGCTGATTTCTGAATCATTTCTATAATGTCCTTCCACCATCAACAGTGATGTGCACTCACAGATAGTATATTTTGATTTATATAATTTAATTTCAAGTGCTGGTATACTTACAAGTATACAATGATATTACTCATAAGTATTGTCAATACTCGATGCTAACTCGTATCGCCAGTCCAGTGGAACAATAATACGATTGCATATTCACAAATAGTTAGACGAATCGCATCGTTGAACCATTAGATACCAAATGTCGAACGTGAAAAATGGAACAGAGCACTTTACTACTGAACAAGCGCCGAACTACCATTTCTGTCCAAATATGTACCTGCGCGTACAAACCCACAAATCGTGTCGCTGATTGCACTACGAATTACAGCAAACGGAACGGAGATTTGTGTCCATAAGACGAATACCATGAGCCAAGGACACCGAAACCAGGGCATCCTGATTACCGTCGAGAACGGAACAGCATCGCCGGTTATTTTCGTCGGCGCGCATCACCTGTTAGCTTGCCTCGCGCGGCGTGTACATACGTATGTATACATGCAGGTGGAACGTGTCTCGTCGTTGGGACACGATCAAATTGTTCGAGGAAGTCCCCGTTCCGGTGGCAGAATCTAGTTACTCACCAGCGGGAATGACGTCAACGTGAGCCCTCAACGGCGAACACGGTTGTTCGCGTTACTCACCTGAAAGAGGAAAAAGAAAAATGAGAAAAGAAACGCGCGAGTTTGAGGCGAGGGAACGGAATCGGACGAATGGAAAATGACCATGGCTCTGGGCGAATTCCAATTGTGGAGGATGGTTCAATGGAATTCGTTCAACAAGAAGCTGTTTAATAGAAAACTGGAGCGATATAATGACATTTTCCGTGGACACGCAATTGCGATATTGAAATATTTCACTGCGAACTCGTATATAGGGTGTGCACGAGTGTGGATCGCATTTTTAACAAGGGAGTTTCAATATCGCGATACCGGTTACGCCCGTGGTTTTATTCCGATGATGAACACATCGGGAAAATATTAATATCTGCCGGAGACATTCCTTCGTTTTTCTATTCGAATAATAACGTCATTAATCTCGAGGAAGGAAAATGTATTAACACTGTTTCTACCACGATTTTGTGTATACCTGTTTCGACCGAAAGGTGTCTTTTGACACGTTTGCGTTTGTATGCAAATAATTGACAAAACTGACGGGATTTCAAATTATCAGTTAAATATAGATAACTTGAGCAATATATTTATTGATACATTGATGCATATTTGTTAGAGATCATTTAATCTGGTTGCAAATTGTAGAATTAGATCTACACTATGATATGATATGATATGATCTACACTAAAATGCAACATGGCGGAAAATGTACTCTCCGTTACAACAGAAATCGAGATTCTCCAAACTGATTATAATTGATAAGATGCAGTAAGCCCTGATATTTATATATAAAATGGTTTAAAATTAGAATTTGTTATGAAATCCCTAAAATGTCAAAGGACACCTCATGGTAGAAATAGGTATACCATGTGCATATTTTTAGATCCAGGATGGGCTGGAGGAAAATTATATCGCTGAATTAATTTTACAGCTATTGTATTAACAGTCGTTAAGCTAGTTGTGGAATATATCATTATACTTGGAGAATAATTTAAAGATAAAATTGGAAAAGTATCTTTTGATACCTCTAGGTAGACATAGTGTTAATGTATAATATACGCGACACGTGGTATTACTCTACCACACTTCTTTTGAAACAGAAGTTTGGTATTAATAAAATTACTGTAGTTTAGTCTTCAGAAAGTTAAGGGCGATAATGTGTTTTATATAAATTATGTCTATAACTGTATACGTTAGCACCAATTACTAACTCAATGTTTCTTGACCACTATTATAGCATATTCTAGCACTGGCTGATCGGGGAAAATTATTCTGTATGAACAAGTGACGCAACTCTAATATTAATGAAGTCAAAGAAACTCTAGAAAATCTGTATAACTAGAATAATACGCAACATTATTATTAACTAATTTTTAATTATTACACCTAATATTATTCTGTATATGTATACAGGTTTCATTAATTGATTATATCTACAAGTTTGGTGGAATAAGCAATGAAATAATTTTGAAAAAGATTGCTATGAGTAAATTTCTGGAATATGTCTTTGATTTATATGTTTGTTTATAAATTTCCGTTTGTTTAGTAATTAATATTCTCATATGTGAAGATATGATATATTATGTGTGAACGCATACTATAATATTATAATAATAAATTATTAATACAGAAAAACATGTCGATGAGATGGAGAAAATTTCTTTAACATGTTTCGTGTGAATTAGTCCGTCATGTCGATTCTTCGTGACAGCATATTGCGTGAGGCGTACGATTTAAGCCCATACATATGACGATTATTAAAATAGCTGAATAGACAGGAAAGTTGTTTATGTGACAGGTTTATTGGTGCAGAAAAATGTAATGCTGAATTCTGTGTTTTACTGAGATTCTACTGCCATATTTCTTTCATTAAATAATACGATACTTTAATGGTACAATTACCGTAAAATGAAATAATAACGGGTCAATTGTAGGATACTATCTTCAACTGTAGATAAAAGTGTAAAGACCAATTAGCCGGTTTATTACAATTCGTAAAGTAGGATGAATGATACTGTGCTTCGAAAAGAATGTTAATGTTTCTTAAATTCTAAATAACATATTACTTCAGTTTTTACCTTCTTAATACTTTTGAGCCTCATTCAATTAATAAAACGTCATGTAGAGCAATTCTTAACATTACACGTAGAGTGTTTTTCCTTTGTTTAAACACCTGCTTAAAATAATAATTAAAGGAAGTAGAAATGTACTATATCTTTCGTTTAAAAAACTGTAGGGTTATTCTACCGTCATTATTTTATTCTTCTCGACGAAAATCTTCAAGATTAACTAGCAGACACGCATTATAAATATACTCTATTACATTGTAAAAATAATGTAGTGGTTCCGATAAGAAGAACTCGTCCATAAATCCGCACATTTAGCACCTGAGCATTAACTAAGCCGAGAAAACGAAGTTCCACTGCACCTGACAATTCGGCACCGAAAACGGATACTAATCTTCTTGAACTTTCTTTTCAACGCAATCAACGCCACACTATTTTAAACAGGAACCCAATTTCCCACCAAAGTTTCCGCGCGAAAGTGCTTATCTCAATTCTCAAACATAAACGTTGCCAGCCAAAGGAGGGAAAAAAGAAGCCCAGGTCCAGAAAGGGGGTCGGCGACTTAAGCGGGGAATCGATCGCCAGGAAAATGGAGCGCGGCTCAGCATGTCGTCGGGAAATTCGTAGGAATGTGTCAACCAACGTGAAATGAGGGGAAGAAAAAGAAGCATACACACTTTCCGCCCTTCGTTTCGCGTCGCCCCGGCGATTTTTAAAGGGCGGCGAATTCCCGACGGGGGTAGAAGTCGCGAAAAAGAAGAAAAAAAAATGGACTGGAGCCGTACTTCGAGATCGTACATCGCCGGTACAGAGGAGCGAAGTGTTGAAGGGGGTTGACAGAAACGGCTGCGGAAAGGGATAGCTGAAGGTGCGTCACTCACAGCTGACACCCTCCGCGCTCACCCTCGAGCCGTTTTCCAACCCCCTCGCTTAGATTAATGTTTCTCTTTACTTAAGGGCCTCCAGGACCCTTACTCTTTTTTTGTATCGCGACTGCATCCACTGGCGAAATCAGAGGGAGAGAGAGAGAGAGAGAGAGAGAGAGAGAGAGAGAGAGAGAGAGAGAGAGAGAGAGAGAGAGAGAGAGAGAGAGAGAGAGAGAGAGAGAGATGGAAAAGCCGCGATGACTTGACGCAATTTACATCGGTCCTTCCGTCGTTGACGCGAGAGACAAGTTCGCGATGTCACAACGTTCAAACTGTAACGCGGGATCCGTGTAGAGGGTTACCTTTTAGACGGGGCAATGGTCGGCAAAGAACAGCCGCCTTTTGTCCGCGACACTCGTGACGTTTGGATTATTTTATGGCTGGAGCTCGTATTGCGTCTCGCGGGAAGGAAAATTAATGCTGCTTTAATTCCCTACACAGAGGGGGTATGGTGTTTTTCTATTTGCCCAGCGCTGTGTTCTAAGATAATGGCGGACACTAATGGGAAAGTGCGAGAAAGTTTGGAGAGAGTCGAAGAACGTAGAGGAACGTGAAGGATTCAAATATTGGACAGAAAGTGTTCGGGTTATTTAATTGTACGTTATTTGTTTGGGTAGTTGCAACGCACGTTCTGTGGGAAGGTGGAGAATTGGCATTTGTTTGAAATGTGAGGCAATGATTCTAGTTAATGCATATTGTTAAATGTATTTTAAGAAGCCCACTTTATTTTATATACAATTGGGTTAACATATAGGAAATATCGGCCATGTTGCGCCACACTAAACTTCAGTTTTTACAATATCCGTCTATTGTAATGTATGTGTCTATAAATAGCTTCATTGGCATATGTACTATTCAGATTAAGGGCTGCTTAAAGTACTTCTTATTAAGCAATTGGTACGTTAAAATTAAATGGAAATCTGAAGCAAAGAACAATGAAAGTGAATAATTTATTACTGGAAGATTGCAGGAGGTTTTCTTCTTAATTTGAAAATGTGCTACAATACACCTACAAGTTTGGTGAAACCTTATTGGACTTATTCACTTTGATAACTGTTAATGTAACTACGATATAACGAAAGCAGATTATATAGATTCATAAATTGTTCTAGTAGTCACCTGAATCTACGGCAAAGCAAACATTTTTGACAAAGAAGTGTAGGAGTGCGAAGCGCCCAACGATCGGGCATGGGTCGTCTTTGACCGGGGGCTACCTGGGACACAGCTGGTCTGCAGGCGTGCAACGATGGCCTGCAGACCTGTGTCCCCTGTTTCTATGTTTTATGACATGAATGAATGAATGAGAGAGAGAGAGAGAGAGAGAGAGAGAGAGAGAGAGAGAGAGAGAGAGAGAGAATGACTGAAGACGAGTGGATGTATGAGTAGACAGTGTAGAGTTAGCAGCGAAGGAGTACAGAGAACAGTGTAGATTGAGCAGCGAAGCAGTGTAGATCAGAGAGTAGATAGAACAGCGTAGAATAGGAATAGAGTAACAGAGGGCAGAATAGTGTAGAAACTGTTTAATAAATATACATATATATTCCTGTTATCAATCGTTCTGCACTTGCACCGGCTTAATTTCTCCTAAAACTTCCAATCCCACAGAAGCATATGCAATTTTTATTACAATTTGTTCCGAGAAATTCTATTTTACATTTCCATAAAAACAGAATTTTTGCCAAAGCATGCTTCACAAATTTCAAACAAATAAGGTTTCTCCAATTTTACCATCGCGTTTCAACCAAAAATTCTCGAATATAACATTTTCCGTAGAAACGCTTCAGTAGAAACAATTTCCTTTCCACTTTGTAAAAAGATCGAACGTTCACGAGCCAATGCGCAGTTATTGAATTTCGCCATGTAGACGTACAAACTAACGCAGAAAATAAATAAAGACAAAAAAAAGAATAGTAGCTCGCGTCGCATTTCTGCGAATGAGATTCTCCTTCTGGCAGAAAATCTACGCCTCCGCGCCCCTTCTCAGCATCCTCTTAATTCGCCCCTGACCTTGCTGACCGTACAGTCAAACGAGTACTCAGGTGACCCGTTGCGACCCTGTGTTGATCGATCGTATGCAAAGTATTCGAGCGAGCCCGTGCTAGCACGCCTTGTGAGCTTCGAAAATACGCATTTCTTAGCGTACAGAGAGCACGCGTCGGGAAATCAGCGTAGCTTGAACGAGTGATCGAAGGGAAACGATTGCCTTGGCATATCAATGAGCCCTGCAGCCGAGTAGACGCGAATTTCTTACGATCACGTTATCACCGTTCTCTGCGGGAAACGAAGGAAAAACGGAAAAAGAGAACGGGGGGTGAACGTCGTAAGTCTGCTTCAAGACGAGCAAATCTTTCATAGGCAACTCGACTTACGCATATACTTATGCACATGCAATTTGTCGACGAGGAAATTCAGTTTTGCAACTTCTGGAAACTTTGTAGAAAATTTTGATGAGGTTTGGAGTGGTATTTCATTTATACATATATCGTAGGATGCGAAGGTGATGCGTGGCAATTCGTTTATGAATTAATATGTTTCCAAATGGGATCGGGATGTAATGTCTAGTTTTTAATCCTATATAGAGATTTATGCAATTATTAAATTAATAATGACAACTTAAAGCTTTTTACAGTCGCAGAATTCAAGTCTGGCTTTATAATTTGTTTAAAGGTAAAGGTGTTCGAATATCTGTAGGTATGCAATCTGAATTCTCATGAAGAGATTACATTTTTTCGCGAATAAGTTATTATAATATATTTTTATAAAATATTTGCAGTCGAATAAACTTTACTCCGATTTTTTCGATACATAATAATCGGATTCCTCATAGTTAAATATGTGTTCTGAATGAAAATTGAAAACGTTCAATAACTACGATGCTATTATTTGCTTTGCCTTTTTGTTGTCTTTACAATGTATATATGCAAGTCAACTAGATTACAAATACCCTACAAAACTGGAACTACCGTTATCGATAGATATCGTGTCAAACATAGTTACTAATAAATAATTATTAACAAGCATCATGAAAATTACGTTAACTCTTTCTGATAATTGTATGTGCACCAGAAATCGTGCAACTAACTCATACGAAGTACTATTCAGAGTTCACCAATGCACTTAGGGATACTCAAGCGTGAACATTCATTGTCCCTTCAACAATAAAGCAACGTCAATTATTATCGTTGTGATACGATCGCTGATTTCACGCTTAATTAATCGCTATTTTCGATGTGACTATGATAACGTAGACACTTCCTTTGAAATAAACGATGCTACGTAAACACCTGCATCGTTAACTATGAATACCGATAGTCTGGCATAAATATAGGCTCACCTGAGCGGTCAGAGGTTACGCGGGGGTAATAATAGAAAACGTGGCATAGATACTAGAGCCTACAACCTGATGAGCCCTTATGATAGAAATTGTTAATCCCCAACGACAATAAGTAACATTGAATAGGAATATGTTTCGATAAAACAAGAATACTTTTAGATAGATATTTCCAAAATATGAAGCCTGAGAAATTAGCAATTATTTGTCGACCCTGTGTTCGTTTTGTATAATCACCTATGTACATTTTACAGTGTACTAAATGACGATGCGTCGATCAAAAGTGGTAGTTACGAAACATTGACTACTTTCGTTTCGTACATAATAACTAACACGATCTTTTTTCAGAATGAGCTTGTAAGACAAGCAGTACCAAAAAACAGCACAATCTTGCAAAACCGTAGTGTAGTATATCTGCATGCAATGGAATGACGGGACATCTCAGAATAAATGCGTGTCGGTAACACGACATAAATTTACCGTGAAAGTTACTGATACTCGTACATAGAAATATCAATTTTAAACTTACTTTTCTCCGTCACTGTGTATCATACATCTCGAACACAATCACAACCTAATAATATACTGCAAATGATACATGAAAAGTCCGACCAAAAATATCGTGCACAAAGCAGCCACCAAAGTTCCAATCCAAAAAGGTCCCACTACGCGAAGAACCAAAGGGCCAATCTCGGATTTTCAATTTCGAAAACCTGCAATCTGGGATCCATAAACACCCGCCTATCGTTCCAACGATCCACAGTATATTTTCCTAACGTTCATCGCGTATCTGCCGCAAAGTCAACCTCTCCTCGCGTCCGCTGCAAAAACGCAGCATTAACCCCTATGTTAGCAACTAAAACGGTCGCAAAATTCCAGGCTTAGTTTAAAAAAAAGTTTAAAATCTTTTGCGCAAATTTGTCTTTGCGAAACGTGAAGCGACTTAAAATAATTCAAAGAATCGAGAGAACGTACAAAAATGCTTAAAGGAAATATAAAAATGGGTACCCGGTTGGTAACGCAAGTGTTAACCGCGGCAACGACGAGAAAGGGGCGGTCCAAACTCCATCGCTCAATCTCCTCGAAAAATTCGTATAACCCCTGAGAAAAGGACGCTGCCGTTTCCAGTTCGTTCTTGCGACAAAAACGAAACGGTTAAACAACGATGCGTTACTAGCACGCCGGGTGGGTGATAAGAAACGACGGGGAAAAAGCGTTCGCCCATGGAGGAAGCTGCGTGTGCCCCGATCGAAACCGCCCCCGATCGAGCCAGAGCGTATCACGATCACGTGGCAAGGGGAATAGCCATGGGGTGCGATCGCGATACGGACAGTGCAGCATTGATCCGATCAATCTATCCGGCGTCCCTGGAAACGCAGTCGGTTAAATCCCAGCCTGATCGTCTTACACAGTTCACAGGACATCGTTCGCGTCGTGATATGTACACCCGACAAAGTGAGTGCGCACTCACGTAGTTATTGGGCCGGCTTCTATACGGCGGCGTACTACGAGAAATTCCACGATGTTCGCAAATATTGACTCGCGCGCTGGATGTCTGGCTGCACTGGAGCTAAGTTCGTGCCAGCCAGATTATGTATTTTGCCGCTGTGTCAATACCTTACTACGAATTGCGTAATGATACCTATACGTGTGTCGTGGTTTATGTATATACGTTCGCGGCAGGTGTTAGCTCCAATACACCGGGTGTCGCCGCAGCGATCATGCCCTACGTCATTGCTTGGTCGGCGATGCGCGTTGACATTGCTACTGCGTTCGGTGGATTTGCGTTAGTCACGTGCGATTTGGCGAATTCTTTGCGGTGTTGACTTTGTTCCGAAGGTTCACGCGAAGGCAAATGGGAGGCTGTGACGAAACGGTTGCAGCGTGGACTTGCGACGGCTGAGCCGCATGCAATAAAAGGGGCGAGGGTGAATGTTTGCGTGCGAACGCGAGGAAGTAGGTGCCTGCAGTTGAGGGACATGTGCTGGAAGACGAGTACGTTCGACTGTGAGAAATGTATTATTTTTCTTCGTTTTGTTGGGAATCGTTTCTCCGAGTGGTGTGCCAGTGCGTTTATGCTTGTTCGTTAGGTGCGAATGCGACTTTACAGGGACGCGTGGTTTTTATTAAGCGCTTTCCACGCCTGTCAGATGGACACGACAAGCAGAACAAATTAGAACGGATGAACGATTTCGATCAATTAACATATCTCATTTATTATATCGAATTCATGTACTGCAATACAGTGCGATACAGTGTAATAGAGTAGTCGTTAATCACCGTAGAACATATATGCGAATCGCAATAAATCTAATGAAATAAAGGAAGACCGAAATATAGAGTCTACGCCGTAGACCAAATTGCAATAAGAATAAAAAAGTTTCGCCTTTTTCCTGCAATCATTAGATGCGGCAGCGGTTTCATATCCATCTTTCTGTATCCAATTACACAAATAAACGAAGAGTACAGAGTTCGCAATGCAACTTCGACTCCGTAATACTTCAATGCTATTGCACATCTGTGATTGCGATTAACCATCAATGGACCTAGAGATTCATTCTTATCACTTCAGAAACGTTAGCACTTCTGCTGCTATCTACCCAAATAATAGTATAAATAATATCTACTGCACAGCTACTAAATAATTTCGCCCATTACCATAAAAACTATACGTTCCCTAGAAAAAAAAGTCTATAAAATTAAACGAAATATTTATATCTCTGCAGCTATTGACGCAGTAATCGCCAATAAATATTCTGTCCCGTTCGCAAAATTCCGTTGCATCGGAGTCGTTCAAGACCCGACGAAAACCGGCGGCAGTGCACGCTAGTGCGCGGGAGCAAGCGCGGCCACAAAATATTATTCAAAACGACCGGGCACGTACATAAATAACGCTAACGTTAATCCGACAGGTCTCATGGCTATAGTGCGGTGGCACGGCGGCCACGGTTGCTGCATTCTGGCTAGGACGCGATTCCACGGCCGCTGAACACGAGCCAGGTGCGGATTTCCCGAACAAATATGGATTGGCCGAAACTAGGCTGGTTTAGGACTGTCACAACGCTCGGGCTTTTGTCATCGGCCATGTTCGTTTCACGTTTGATTGCTGGAGATTACGCGGTGAATCTTTCGCGAGTTCATGATGCTTCCGGAAGCGACTGTCAATCGCGTGTCCGATACGTTTCGCCCGGCGATTTATTTTGGAAACACCTCGCTGGCTATTGTACACCTGTTTCGCGATTTGCACGAACGCGAACGGTGTGCTGCGTGTCGACGTTGTTACAAATATTCGAATTACTTAATTTATTTCTTGCGTGATATTCGCGAAAAAAAGAACGACGAATGTATCGCGCAAAGGGAGAAATTGTTTGCGGCGCGACTGAAGGGATGACCGAGGGAATGGCTGTGGTGTGCCGGCTGCGATAAAAGGGTGAAAAAATCGACGCGAAGGCTCGACGATCTGACCACGATATTACATTGAAACAATTACACAAATGCAGATATAGAATGCTCGTACTAAACAGATTATTTTATCTGCGAGGAGGGGGTACTGAAGGAAACGAATTACGCAGGTGTAATTGATTTTGTACACACGGCACGGATTTTAATTCAAAAACGAGAACACTTTCGGAAGCCAAATGTTTCCAAGGTGCATACCCGAGCAGCATCGAACTGGTATCGATGTAAAAGGTGATGCTATGGAGCACTGAAAACAGCCACATGGAGTGCTTGAAAGATAAGTTCGCGAAGCGTGCTTCTGATTTATGTATACCTGCGTTGGCCACATGAGTTCGCTGTACGTATTACACATGAAGCAGCGACCGCGCATATCCATCAAGAAACAAGACGTCCGACATATTTCGAAACGGCCTTCACGTTTTACTAAAGGGCCGGGCGGCACGAAACTTCTTGAAGAAAACATCAAACACTCCGTCACCGTGGCTTTTCGACCGTCCCCGTCAAACAAGCTTCTCGACGCGCGGAAACGCGGAAACTAGGCCAGCCAGGTGAAACAGAAAAAACGACTTTCGCGCCGCTAGATCGATACCTGCATCCGACGAGGTATTCGTTTCCCTCGTAACGAAAGTTTCGGTCGTTATAAATCGGGAGTGACAGTGGCCAGTGGAATTATTACACCAGTCCGTGTAAATATCGAGTTGTCGATTTATCGGCTCTGTATTATTCTACCGGTCGCGTGTTTAAATAAACGTGACTGGAAAAGGAAATTCCTCGTGCAACGGTCGCATATTGTTACTCCTATGAATTATTTTCAATTACGAATTGCATTCGTACATGCCCTCTGTCTTATACGACACTTTTGTGTTTTACTTTGTGTGCATATTTCGACTGTCTCCAATGGTCTGCATGGTTATTGGAATTCTCACGGATCAATACTTTTTCTGCAGTCTAGTAAATAATCAATTATTTCCTTTGAGAATCCCTTTAACAATTGCACGGTACTTCCAAGAAGTAGTATAACATTGGGCAAATTTCTTTTATAGAGTGATTTAGCAAATACTTTCGATCTGTGTTGCACAACTTGTTTACTTTGACCAATTGTAAGAACCGAGCAAATTACGAGAGAATTTGTATTTCATTAAATATAATGTACGTGAAAGAAATGCACAATAATTTTGCACATAATACGACGTTGCGTGCGTATCACATTCGTCATAATATATTTTAATGAAATATTCAAATCAAAGTAAATCCTGCCACGCTGTACTTATTTGATTACTAGTTCAGTTTAAATTCCTTTCAAAATTGTACCTCATTACGAGTCGACCTGAATTTATACCCGAGCTTCGTCGCATCACACGCACGTCATTCAGTATAATTTGTCTACGACGGCGTTCTAAATTTACAGATCTCTTTGATTTGATTTGATTCGACTCGTGTATTGAAGCTCATATTATGAATGCAATCATGATAATACTCGTAAGCAGTTAATTTGATTCTGCTAAAATCTATATAGTTAGGTGAGAAACATTTGCTGAAAACTTGAATTCGACGTATTCTTAATTACCAAGAAATAATAATTGCTTATTTCACCTACTATACAAGTACAAACCAATACAATATACTTAATTTTGAGGCTCAAAACCAACTGAATGTCATCTTGTCATAGGTCATTGAATTCATTCTTTTGTCGGATACAACATAGCAGTAATAAAAATATGCATCGCCGTTAAAAAAAATTCGAGATCCCCCAGATCTCCGATATCTCCATAAATAAAATTCAGAAAAAATATTAAAATGCACGTATCTAGTCAGCCCTATCGAATGCAACACACTTTATTTGACGCATTTTGTGCTAACATAAAAAAAAAACCGTTTGAACGAAACATTTTAGCCGCGTTATTTTATACAATAGCGCTTAAAGGCTCATCCTGTACATGAAACTCCGTATTTCACTTTAAATACCGAGACTCAATCATAATTGAAGGAAGCAAGTTGTAGCCTCGTTCAATTAAGGTAGCGAAAATCATTGTCACATCGTGGAACTTCCATATTGGAAACGAACTTAATATTTAGTTCCTCGAGTCGCTGATACGGGTCGGTCTGCGTTTTAGTCGCGGTTTTATCGACGCCACACGTTTCGCCAGTCACGCGTTTAAATCAGAGAGGCTCGAAAGGAAATTCCTCGGGCAACGGTGCGGGGCCATCGTCGTTATAAATCCGATTGGAACGCCTGTACGGGGCCGAAAGATGGCATAAAGCGGCATAAACGCGCGATTATGATATAAAGAGCGACAGATCCGTCGAGTTACATAACGTCACAGGGGAGAGAACGAGATCGTAGCAGCGGCGAGGTGGTTGAATCACCTGCATCCTATCTCGAACGCGAATCACCGGTTGGATCGATTAGAAAAGAATTGACCTAGAAACGCGTGACCGAAATAAAACAGACGCGACCTTAAAATAAATCCTTCAAGTACATGTTTCACCAGTTTCTCTCTGCTTCGCTTCTGTTGCTTTTTGTTCTGTTTTTTTTTGTTTGCTTTTCTGTTTCCCGCCTGCCGTTCCGGGGAAAACGGTACCTATGCTCCGAATTCACGATATATACGTAGATATATGTACGTACATTTATGTGTTCCCGTTGACGGAAAGCGATCACGCGTTAACTAGATCACCGACGAGTTTCGTTAAATATTATAGTTACGAGGAAGAGATTTGCTTGCAAGCTTGATAGACGTTTCCTGAAGAAACTAAATAATTTAGGAGCAGTGGTTTTTAGTACTTTCGTTGCCTTTTGGACTAGGCAGCAACGAGAAAAGTTTAGATTGCCGGATGCAATTAAAGATAAACGTTAATGCTCATGAATGAGTTTTTTGGGGAGGAAATTATGATCTGACGAACGCTGTCAAATTTTAAAAATAATCGGCACGATGTTTTTGTGCATTTCATGAAACTATTCTACTTTATGTTTGCTATAATTATCATGTATGTATTGTACATGTTATGTATGATGATATGTATGTTACATGTGTGGTTGTGTTGATTGCGGAGTCAATGTGTGTGACGTTTGTGTGCTCGCTTTGTATATCGGTCAGCCACCCGTTTTTATTAATGTTCATTTGTTAGTTTATCTATTTATTCTCTTGGTAACGCTGTTGCAAAATAGAACGCGTCAGCCTGATATAGGCCACTGGTTACGTAGGATGTAAAGGTTTCATTAATAAAATAAAAGTTTACTTATGTTTGCTCACAGAACGTACATGTATCTCAATAAAATTCGTAAAAGAATATTATCAAGCACCGGACCAGCGCAAAAATTAGTGATCATCGTGAAATAAAACGGAGGCGTACGTATCAAAATTCATGTCGGGTCAGAATTTCAGATTCAAACATTCAAAGTGGCCCTCCGAGTTTCTCGCAAAATAAGCGCTTCCTCAGTAAGAAAAGAACAATGAATGCATACGAAGAGAATACAAAACGCTGGAACTCCGGGGGACCTTAAAGAAATTCACTGAAAACTTTTCTATGAAGTGAAAGCGCAAAAAGTGTGCGACTTCGAGAAGATGCAAATAGTTGATGCAGAACAATTTCTCTTAAACCAGTAACCACCGTCATTTGCATTTATAATGTTCTGAATGGACTATAAAAGAACTTGTCCATGTAACCGATAGTTATCAAAATAAGAATTCATACATGCATATTTCTCTTTCTATACAAATGATCACCTCCAAACTGCACAATCAACTTTCTATTCGTCTATGAAATAAACAAGCGGCCAGCATGCCCCACACATTCCAAAACGTTTCACTGAAAATCTCAAACGTCACCCGTAGGAATTAAAAAAGGCCCGCAGAGAAATACCTTAACGATCAAGGGCACAGAAAATGTTCGACATGCCGCAGTCAGCATCCACTGATCAAACGCTGAAAATGCGAAAGAAACGAGAACGTTCAACGCAGTGCCGTAGCAAGAAGACTCGCGCCCAGTGGCATACGCTAACGCATGAACGATTCCTCTTCCGCCAATAGCCAACCCGCGCTCACCACGTACCCCTCGGAGCCGTGCAACATTTACCCGGTCCATTTTATTCCCCATTGCCCTCGCGAAAGTTATCTTTCACTACACGCGTTACTCGCGTGTCCAGGTCGCGCGAGCGCGCGCCCGCACGCACGCGACACAATAAGCGCAATAATTTTAGCGCGTCGCGCGACAGTAATGGCTACCAACAAACTACGAAATCCCTGTACGCGACAACTATCGTAAACACACGTATGCACGTACATACCAGCCGGGTTGGTGCAGTGTGCACTTTATAACCGGCGAACGACCGGGGCAGCTAGCAAACCGCGACGCAACATTTTTGCCGGAGTCCGGCGTGCTTTCCACCGCGACGGCGACACGTATTCCAACCTGACCACGTACGAACTGGGCCACATTTATTATACAGGTGGGACGAGCAGAAACGCGTATAAATATCGGGGCTGTGGGGCGAGTCGCGGGGGTTTGGGGGAGGTGGGGTGGTAACACGCGAGACGAGGGAGGGTGAAGGGTGTGGCATTTCGGCCCCCGCGCGAGGAGATAGCATCGATGCAACAGCCGGCAATGCAAATATGAAACCGCGACTGTGTAACGTTACGTTGATGTTGAACGACCCTATACTGGGTGGTCCTGTTAGTTCGGATGAGGAATTTGGAGGAATTCGAAGGGTGAGACCGATGTGTCGAGCCGAGGTCGAGCCTGTCTAAATTGTGTGGCGACGGGGGGGTAACTGCTTTCGTTTGGGAATAGTTCGCGGCATAAGTCGCAGACGGTTGCTAAAATAATTAATCCTACAGGTATGTTTAATAGAGAGATTTCTGTTGCGAGAGTACGGGATACCTCCGTGCAACACGGCATTCCTGTGACGCGGTTTGACTATAACACAATAATGTCGTTCTAAATTGTGGAGCCTTCGCGAAAGCTTGACTCCATGCTAATTGCAAGAAATTTGTGCAGATATGTTAAGAAAAAGTAAATGAATGGAAGTAAGACATTTGTTTGGGGAAGGCAGAGTGTAAAAAGTTCCACAAGAAAACTCAGATGACGCAAATATTTTGCAACATAGAAAACTGTTTAGTTTAATGGCGCTTGCTGGTGATAAAGATGGCAACAAAATTAGCATGCATCATTTAACATTAATATAGTGTACGCTTGGATAGTTATCGATATATTTAGTAAACATGGTTCCGATTGCTACGCTGTACTGCTCTTTACACTTACTTTCTTTACACCCTGTGCCTAGTTCCGTGTAACACGAATTTGCGTAAGTTTTGCATAATTTTTGGGAACATATCCATTGTGTTATACTGCTGTTATCTGTATGTGATTTATTTAATGGAGAGCATGACTAGGTATCGTAAGACGATTTTGAAGAAAGGTGGCGATTAAAGGATTTATTAATAAAAAAAGTCGTAGTACATGATATGCAGATCCTGTCGATTCATTTTGATTCTGTTATAATTAGTAATGTTGAAATTTATTCGGTCACACTGCTGTTAAACAGGCTGCTTAACACAATTATTAATTGACTTGTTATCCATGTTTATATTTCTAATACACTTTTACGTTTATCATAAAAATGCCTTGCTGAGTTTAAAGCAACAGTTAAAGCATTACGTTCTAACTTCTGCCTTAAAAGAAGTACCTGATTGGAAGCCAGGCCACAGTTAATAAATTAAAGGAACATCTGAGGAGATTATTCACCTTTGGTGAATTGATTCGGTGAATTGATTTGTACTTTCTTGAAGTAATACTTCAGACATATCTTGTTTTATTGATAGCAGATCAAGTCTAGGAGCGGATACTTATTCTCGAAGTGGATGATAGTAAATTGGGAAACAGTGTAAATAACCAATTTATCAAATCGAATTTTTATAACATCGAAAATATAACCATCTTTATAACTTTACTCGTGTTCATTTTGCATGAACCTGCAAAAAATATTTTATTACTATTATATGCACGCTATATTTACCTCGTACACAAAATATACAGCCACGTATTAATTAAAATATACGACACTTTAAATAAACGTGAATTGGCAGTGAATGATAATGTTTAAAAATATTCTCCCATAATGTAAAGGGTTGCTGCAATAGCTTACTAAGCATAACTTAAAGGAAACTTTTCAGTCATGCACATCGCGAATTCGGAAATTGTCATTAATATGCTAACCTACCACATCGACGTTAACATACACGCCTATGTAACCTACCTGTCCCTTTATTTCTCAGTTGCTATCATAGCGAACGAACCTGCTATACTCTATCAACTGATTTCATACTTCGTCACCAATAAATTCGCATTCCATTATCAATCGACAGCCGTTATGATGATGTTGAAGAATGCTGAACAGCATTCTTATGTCTCTATAAACGATCTAATCCTATTCTATAAGGCTGCATTCAACACCGCTCTATTAACAAAATCGCGAATTTCGATCACTCTGCCGTAGTCGAATCACAACAAGCCACCCCGTATATTGGCGTGACCGGTCTGTCCCAACCACTATGATCACGAATAACCTTTCTGGGACCGTGTACAGAGTACGGAAGTGGTGTATGGGTGCGTGACAGCAGCTTATCGGCAGAGAACGATATTCCGCCCGAAGCTGGCAGAATGGAAGCGTGCACGCGCGTTCCCTCGGCGACAGTTTCGGCAAAACGCGACTGCCGAGGTTTCATCGCGCCATTTACAATGTAATAATTGGACGGTGGCAACGATAACGGGATAGACCAGCGATGTGTGGCTCGTTTGCCCCATCGGAGCTTTTCATGTCTCTTCCATCTCGCGAGTGTTACGCGTGATTCTTTTTATCGCGTAAAAGCTCGAGAATCGTCGGAATTGTCTGCCATTCGAACGGCAGGATTGCTGTACGTTAGAGTTTCGGTTTGTGTACGTGTGCGCGTGTATTCTTTTGGGACTTTTCGAAATGTTGGAGAAACGAGGGGCCACTGAAGATTGAAAGGACAATAATAAAGGTTAATGTACACGGCAGGTAATTTGTATTTGTGCATGGTAGTTTTAACACCTTGCAGCGTCGTTTAGGATAAAAAATTAGAATATTGGTGAATGTTTAAAAATTTTCTTGGTTCACTCGGAAATTGATGTACGGTTTCAAGCTGTCCTGATTCGAAGATAATAAAGGTGTCGTTAAAAGTTTCCTTTCTAAATTATTTATTATATTAGAGTATTTTAAGTATCGCTCTAATTTTATTGAAAGTGAAGGAAAATCGTTAAAACAGTTCTGCACAATTTGTGCATCGCCTGTTTTCACTTGTAATAGATTTGTAATACCAGCCGATTACTGAACACAATGTGTCCATTCTGTATCGATCCATTTGAAAAATTGCATCATGGTTTAAAACATAAAGCAGACGATGCAAAATTCTCACCTATACATAAGCAATAAATGACAAGTAATTGCCACGGTAGCTGTTGAATTTGCCAATTTTGTACGGTCCATGAATTGCGTTTAGTATTTTTAAACATATACGTATTTCCAGCTACTTTTCAATATCCACAAATATACTAGCATTACGAGCAACCTTTAATAAAGCTATACAGATACGCATAAGTGTATAGGTGCTTCAAGTTCAGTATACTATAAACGATAACCTCGTGTTCATAGTACAACATACCCTTTTCCAAGTTTATATTATATCTTGGTCTACGTATATACGTGCCGATTATATTTTATGATACTAAAATATGTTTAGGTAGGCTATATATATTCACATTTTGAAATAGCACTTATCGTATTATATTTTTCTTTACTAGCAAATTTTGGACCGGAATAGGATGTAAGTGTCGAATTTCAACGACAAAAATGATATTTAGAGCCTTCAATACGTTGCAATTTATTTACAACTTTCGACAGTATAGTAGTTTTAAAATAAGTTATGAAATTTATTGTACTGTATAAAATAAGCTATGCTAAATTTCAGTATTTAATATTACTTACATAATAGTAAAAAAAATGAGTAGTAATCTAATAACAAATTAATAGTAATCTAGTAAATAAATTAATAATAATGGGCAATTTTATGTAATTATGTGTAGCATTAAATTCGTCTTTTCGTTTATAATTAATTCCAGGCATTGGTTTTCCTATTTAATAATATTCATCTATTCTTTTAGTTTTCCTCTATGTATATTGCGAACTGTTCTCCTTTCTATTCTACGACTATCCATTCCCACTCTTCTATCACTATTTAGTCATCCGTTTGTCTGTCCGTTTAACTCAATGTCTACCTCTGCCTCGGCGTACCCATTGGCAGTAGAGTTGTCGGTGGCTGGTCTGTCAGTCATGGAGGCGGAGCTCAAGTGATCACGGTCGATATTGGTCAGCCGTGGTTACTCTGTTACCGAATTCGGGACAGTGAACACGATTGCGGGCATCGATCAACGATTGCAACATTTCCAACGATTTACTGCCCTCCATTTTTTAACATAACAGAACAAAATCGTACATGCACATATATGTATAATCAAATACTAAATACAGTTTATTATATAAATCGTTATACGTAATTATTATAGTCTGACGTTGGAGTTTTAGTCTGGCTTTTTAGGTATTGGTAATATTATTAAACGCAGTATCAAAACGACTTACTAAACATTAGCAATGATATGTTACGAATTAGTTTAAGGGTAAGCGAGAGAGCTCTTTCCAGGGCTGCTCTAGGGTAAGGACTGAGCGGTCAATCACAGTCCTTTTACCAAAAGGCATAACCTTCCACACTCCGTGGCCAGATCCTTCAGGAACAGAGTCTCTATTCCTTGGTGATACGGCGATAGGCCGATTGCCGTATTTGGTCTTTCAGCCGACACTCTAATGAACAATCTCTCCACACCAGATAGTTGGAAGACTCAATGCGGTCGTCAGCCATCATCTGTGAACGGAATGTTCAGTCTCATTCATTCACTTTCAAAAACCCCTAATAAATAGCCAATTCTGGTCGATAGTTGAATAGCGTGCGGCCAACAGCCATCGTCTGTCGCTCAGATTGCCCATTTCCAAAACACTCTCCAACCATACGCAGGCTAAGTCCGTATAGTAAATTCTTCAACGAATGAATAGCACTTCGCTACTCAGCCCTTTTCCTTTCTTTCAAAAATACGCTGACGCTAACAAATAGCACATGCAATTAATTTTTCGTTTATTTAAGTCAAAATAAAATTCGAAGAGATGCTCAACGTTTATTAATGTAAAAAGCACTGTTCGCAACGTTATATTTGTAACTTACTTTTACTTGTAAATTGTAGGTTAAAAAGTAAATAAATAAATAAGTATAGAGAATTGAAATAGCACGGGAGAAACGAATGTTAAATACAAAGATTTAAATTTCGCGTTTCTGTGAAGAATCATACTTTCTTTCATTTCTGCAAGAATTAATAAATTAACTGCTCATATATGAAATAACTTTGAAATAAATATCAACATAATAACACACGCTGACCGAGTTTCTCGATTGTTTTTAAACATTGCTTCGCACCTAATCAAAGTTTTAAAAGGACGATCATTATGGCTTCTTCCGAGCGAGTCACTCTTAACCGTTGCCCTTTGCAAGTTTTACTCTCGATGCTCCATTAATAGCCGAGCTGCTCGAAAGTGTACTTACATCCACTGTTAACTGATAATGAGACACGATAAGCTCAATGTCGAGCGATACTTGACCGGACCTCCGTCTACGAAAATCTCACGTTGAACGACTCTTACCGTTAGCTCGTTACTGAGACAAATTATGATTATAACGCTAGGACTGGCCTTATAAATAAGGATGACGTATAAATGTTACGATAACTGCAGAACATTCGATCGTTTCTTAAGGGCACTCGAGTTCGATTCGAGAACTGTAATCGACAGACAAAACCATATAAGTTGCTGGATCAAATTTATTCTCCTGATTCATGCTCGAAGTTTAAGACTGCGATGGAATAGTGTACTTTGAAGCAAAGTTTCCATCGTTGACATTAACATTAATGTCGTTCGTGAAGAAGATTTGGCAGAGTAATAGAGCTCCTCCTGTCAACTAAAGAATTGTATAACAACCGTAAGTAATAAAAGACAAGTTGAGTTGCAAGTTTCGTTCGAAGTATAGTTATAACAAGTTGTTACGTTTCTATTGGCTATTGGTACTCGCGATTATTATTTAGATCTCGTTATTCCCATTGTAAAGTAAAATTCAATGTTCGGTAAATACATTATGGTATGGATACATTTAATTGCACGATACTATTTATATCCAAATAATGTGGGATTGGAAATACTACGGGCCTGTTTAGAACGAGTCCGAGGCGTGAAAGATATGTATTTGGAACTGAGCACTTGTGGAGATCGTGTGAACGGAGGGTGCAGCAGTCCAAGGATTCGGGTGGACGCGACTGACTGTCGCCAAGGAATGCCTGCAGTGTGTATCCTAAATGAGTGAGAGCAAAGAAGGAATAGTAGGAGAGAGTAACTAGGGGTGAAAGAATATATAAAGTGAATGATGCGTACGCGAGTCAGAGTTAAGGGAGAGTTGAAAAGAGTAGAGAGTATTGAATCGAGGGTGTCGTGAGAATTATTCGAGAGTCGTTGTTTGTAAGGGAGTTGTCGTTTGTCGATGTTTTATATTAACAAAGTTAGTTGATAATTGAAGCAAACTGAAATCTTACTACCCCCACCTGTCCCCTATTCCAAACTACGTGAGGTTCGCAGAAAATAACTTCTATAATATTTGTTAGAATATTAGAGGTACAGGAACGGCTGAGGCGGGCCATGTACATTTCTTAGATGCACGCTGTCTTTGTCTAGCGTAGCTTCCTTTTGGGGTGAACCATAAAATGGTTAAAAAGGGCCGTGGTGACGTCCTCGAAGGCGTCCTCACGACAGACGCTTTTGCCAAAGGAAGGCATGCTTGCATAGACTACGGTCGAGAGAGGACAGTATTAATAAACGGAATACCTTTTTAATATATACACGCCTACGCAATTATTGTAATACCTAATCGAGACTCCGATTCGATTAGTATTATTTATCTTACATAATGAATTATTACTTAGGCCAGTGTCGAATTTTGTTCGAAGAACAATAACAGTGAACCACGAACTGCGAAATTGAAATTATGCAAACTCAGTAATTAACTTAAATTCAGTAATCAATAGGAAATATACGAACCAAAGTGTATTTAATAATAGGTACATTAAAATGCATAAGTTTATTGATTATTCAGTATAATTGTGTTCATAAAAATCGTCAGCTAAACATTACGTGCAGTAGAAAATAATTTTTTTGCTTTAACCAGTTAGTAACCTCTATAACAACGTCAGTAGGAAACAAATTGCTTACTTGAGAATCTAAATACGTTTTTGAGGCATTCGTATCTATACATAGGTACATATATCAAGCAAAAAATTGCAAAAATAGAGAGGAAATAAAATCATATCACACCTGTAGTGCGAATTTTTGAACGCAATACCATAACCAAAAGCACAAATACAACCCACTTTTAGTCAGGTCTAAAACATGATTTCTCGTATAGTTGCTGCAACGAAAGCACCACAATCAATTTCTTCAAAGTACGAGCGAAATAAAAGTAAGAAGAGAAATCAGAGAACAAAGGGATCGAAGTAGCTATAAATTTGCGTCAAACTGTTCGGTAATTGGTAGACATTACGCTTAAAGGACTATCAACAACTATGTGCAACTAATGCTTTGCGCAAACTTCCTCAGCAACTCCAAGTCCGATTGCTGGGGGATGTTAATTGAACTACCGACGTTCCCAGTGCTGCAACTTGCTTAACGTATGCAACCCCAATCGTTATGCTTCTATCGACAAATGTAACATAACAACTTATTTAACGAATTTGGCGGACCATTTACACTTGGTGTTGGCACCACCAGTTCTATAACATTACCTTTGAATTTAAAGCCATTATCGCGCGTGATGGTCAAGGAACATTACGATCTCAGAAATTTATAACTGATGTCATTGTATAACGTTTACGACAATGTCGTATAATAATAGATATTCGAATACACAGTGTTTTATTTCAATTTTGCAAGAGATAAGTTGATTTATATTTAATAGCCTTGTTAATGGCGGCTGATTTTTCTAAGCTCATGCTTGATATATTCAGAATAACAATACTTTGGAGAATATTATCAGAAATGCATATAGGTAGAAATAATTCAACCGGAAGGCCAATTTTAAATTATATGTTAGGAGAATTGTAATATTTTATCCACCAAATTCATGTTACCAGTCTGATGCTATATTTAATTAGAGTCGAAAATGTTGCGTCTTACCATGAAATATATATTTTTTGTCCTCAAAATATATTATATCTAGAAATGGATCTGTGAAGATAACAGCTTATCGGAAAATATGGACAAAATGTTTGACCGGGTGTATAGTATTTTGAAATACTTTTAAGTATTTCAGTGTATTATAGTTTAATTCGATTTTTCCCCATGTATTCTTGATTAATTTTTATTTCACTACAATGTTGGTATCTGTTTCAGGAGTTAAAAGCTGTCGTATGGGAGACAGTTGTATTATAAATGCAAATTGAAACTACTTCTAATTATGAAAACTAGAGGATTCATTGAATAAAGATACATATAAAGATTGGAATACGACACACAGGCATTATGAATTCCCAATTAATTATAGTTTCCATTAGTACTTTACTCTTGTCAAATCTCTATTCTACGGCCGAGCAAATGTTAAATATTCGGCAGAGTTATTTACATAAATTAATGCCACGAATGGAAATGTTTGGAACATCTAGTATTAAACTTAATAGCACAATCGTTATCAATGCTAGCACGAATATGAATGCATACTTGTTAGAATTCAAACTGTGTCAGTAACTAATATTCCAATTTGTTAATATAAATTAACGTTCCAAATGCTACCCATGAAACGTAGAATATCTGTGTTGTAGGACGTTATTCCATGGTATTCTGTTCGTACAATATTACACAGTAATATCTAATATTATTCTGAAACATGAACTGTTATAATTTCTGATAGTAATTTATCTAGCGAAAGCTTAAATCATTTGAAACAAGAAACAGAAATTTGCAGAAAAATATAAAAAGCAATTTACAATTTAAACAGAATCACGTATATTCAAAAAACAAATTAAAACGATTAAATGTAAACAAATTGTAATACTAAAATTGATTTCAATTAACAACTAGTATAAAATTCTTACCATTTACTGAACCATAGTCACTAACGTATTTCTCAGCGAACATGTTTCGTACGTCATTCGTCATTATGTACATATGCAACTTACAATGTACATGTAGCATGCAAAACGCGTGTAGATATGTAGTCAGAACGTGCATACATAGAATTGGTAATGAACTTCACGTTTTCTTCACGGAGAACCGACTGAAGGATCGGTTCAAAATGATTACGAATTGACTGAAGTCCCCAGTTATAGTTGCAATATTTTGGCCACATCAAAATCAGCGTGGAAAGTAATAGAAGTGATTTGAAACCCGTCTTTAACCAACAAACATTCAACTTTCTAAAGTAAACTGGAATTATAATTTATTTAGCTACAAGTAAATGGCAACCAAGTCAATGGCAGACAGACAACGATTCCAATTTGTTGAGCAGTTCGCTGACAATTGTATCATATTATATCAGTCTAAAAGGCCACGAGGCAAGAATAAAAAAAGAAATACAAAAAAAAAACCCTCAACAAATATACAAAAATAAACCAAACAATTTCAAGATTTTTACCTACAGGTGTGTATGGGCGAATGAAGGAGCAGCTATCAGGCACAGTTTCGAGCATGCATCGAAAACTCGATCGAAGCGTTCATCGTGTTTCAATCGTGAGCTTTTTCCAGCTGCGTTGGCTCTCTACTGAGTTCCATCGCCTTCTGACGGCTCGTTACCGTGCCACGGCCTCGTTACCCGCTCTGTGGCGCGAGCTCATGAACATTATGGATGCAACGATGCTCTTTGACGCGATATTAGCTGCACGAAACGGGAGATAAAAGGAGGATTTCGAAGCACGCGACCGGAACCTGCGGTAGTATGATCTCTTGCCGATACGCGAGAAATCACAGGGCGGCCACTGGTACGTTTTAACGAGGGATGCTCTTTCATCAAATATTCAAGTCACTGAAGATTGTGCGAAGCGACTGTCCTGGACGTACGACTGTCGATTTATCGCGAGATCAAGCGCTTAGGAAACCATTGTGTCGCCAGGCGTACAGCTTCTGGTCGTAAAATTAGGATCGCACAAATTTTTCAATATTTCTCATGTTCTTAATCCAAGTAAATGGCAGGTGCGAACTTTAGCAATAAAATTGATTAACTTCTAAGATATTGTATGGATACTCGTTAATATTTTGTGCCCACCTGCCTCAATTATAATTCGTATCCTATTGCTGTGTGCTCTGTACTACGTTATTCTTCAAACTATCTGTGTCTCAAGTATTTGGCCTAATATCTGCAATTTTTGTTTTTAAATGTGTCCCAGACAATTTAACTAGCATTCAAGTCGGTAGAATTGCCTTGCCGTGAGAGTAGACCTTCGCAGTATTAATAAATTAATCACAAATTATATACACATTGTCGTCTGTGTATTTAGTAATAATTTGGGCAGTTAAAGACAATTTGCTATTTATGTCTTATGTATGCGGTCCTAATTCGATTATCATGGATGTCAAACGTAATAGAATTGTGACGAAACTTTCTTCGAAAATTCGTTGGATGGAAATGGAAATTAAACATATTTCTATAACGTTACATAGAATATACAATACCGAGATCGGTTGGACAATCCTATTGATTACAAGATTAAATTGTAGAAATAGAGAAATGCAGAATGCGATTATAATCTTTTAATGTTAAAATATTGGTGATGAATCTGATTTCAAATGTATGGCTGCTTAAATTAAATTAAAGAAGATCAGTATAGGGAAATTAATTGTGTCCCTATTGTTTTAAGAAATTGTTCTTTTTCGTGTAAAGTGCGCGTAGAAACACACACCAAAACCAGAAAGTAACCAGGTCATAGCAATATTTGCAACTCTTAATTAGTGCATATTACACTTTTGTAACTGAAAATCTGAAAATGATTGGCAAACAAGAACACCGTTCGAAAGAATAGTCTAATGCCAAGCACACGCAATAAATTCTCTAGAAAACAGTAAAGTATATCAATGGTTCCCCTGGCACGTTCGCGTCCCAGAATCGAGCTTTCTCTTGTCGAATTTACATAGAACCAGCCTGAACGATAGAATTCAGTCTCGCATAATGAACTGGTTAACCAATTTGGCAATTAACCAATTATTTCCGTTGCACTATTCGATCGGCGGACCGATCGAGTTTAGTTCGCTAATCGTTTAATTGGCTGGCCGATATTTTTCTTCTGGTCGAGTCAAATCCTCTCGACAGACGGATCAGTCAGATACTCTAACGATTTCGACCACATTTTTCGAGCTTAATCGAATTTAGAGACAATATATAACTTATGATCAGACATTTTATGTCTGCGATTCTTCGATTACATTTTGCTCTACCAATCAGCTACTGTTTCCCCAATCGTATTCTTAAATAGCCATATATTCTGTAATAATTCCATTCATTGCAGTGATCGACGTCGTCTCTTTAATGTTCTACCCATTCCTTTATTAAGCCAGACGTTTCAGATCCAGTGGAAAATTGATTCGTTACGAAATTGTCAAAAGATTCTTTATTGTAATTTTCATACGATGTTTTAAATTGTCCGTCTTAACCAAAAAAATATGATGGCATTATATTTTCACTCTTAGAAAGGCAACCAAAATGTTCGCTAAGTTTGAGGCGTAGTTATTTCAAATATTTTGCAATCACTTGTTTCAAAACTTGGACCTACAGCGGGTTTGAGGTATTTTGTCAAGAATAAAAAAATTATTAACGGAAATGTAGAAATGGATACCCAAAAAATGTGAACCTAATAATAAAATGGCCCGAGGACTTTACCGCCAGTAAAGTATGTTTCTGTTGAGCGAAAAATTGTAATGCTCCAAGCGAAATACAAAAAGTGTAGAAAAAGTGACGACAACTGTTTTTAAGAATGAATTTTCTTACGATGTATTGATAATAAGTCACGAAAGTAATTAATAAATAGGGGATTAGTAGTTATTGGTGCGCCTAATAGTTTGCTATTAATTGGTATCAAGACACTAAAGAATGAGAAATTGAACTCAAAAGCAAATAAAATGTTCTGTTTTTCCAGATTTAACTACGCCCGTACGTCTTCACTGAAACGCGCTAACAAGTTTATGGACAACGATTATAATTTATTGCCGAACGTTTGTCGCTATCGAAGCTGAAATTGCATTAAAGCGGAACGAGCGGCGACTGGCTTAGCAGCTGCCAATTAGCACTGCATTTTAGGTAAGCATACTTTGGGAATGATTAGTGATAAATTAATTGCTAGTCTCCCGACGCAAGTTTCGGTGCACAGCACTTAATATTATTATTGATTCGTCCATAGGCAGACCACTTTACCATTTAAAATGCAATCACTACAACATTATAAAATGTTAATTTTATTTTTCATTAATTCATTGAAACTGATTGCCAGATGATTTCGTCAATAATGTTTTTAACTATTTTGCAAGGCAGAAGGAAACTTCAATTTCGGATTTAAGTAATTACTTTTCTATTGTGCACGGGGAAAGAAATATTACAAACCAAAGTTGTGGAATTTTAATTGATGAATTTTGCTTCGGTTTGAATGTTCTTAAAAGCATCGTAATGTGTGTATAATAAAATCCAAACACTCACCCAAAATCGAATTCCCTTATTTTATGTTACCATTGACAAACGTGAATATCGCTTACCTGAAACAGAAAGTAAAACAGGTGAGTCAATATTACTTTATATTATGCAACTTTAGTATCGGAGTATAAACTCGAGTTGGCTATGGGAATAGTATTCATAGACACAGTATTTAGCCACGATTAGGGTTATGCTGAACATACAAATATTTTAAACGATATTTTAATTACATTATATTAATAATATCAGTGTATACCAGTTTTGAATAAATTATCACACTGACACAAATCGATGAAAGACTTAGACGATAAACAAAAAAGCTCGTTAAACGTTAAGTTAGCAGGCAGAGAAACAATTCCGATTCTCTCTCAGCGTTTCAAGAGTCACTTGCGTTGGTTTTCAATGTGCTAGATGGAAGTGTCTTACTTGTACCTCTTGTACCGTTCCTTTCATTCTTTTTACTTCAGTACTTTCTTTTTATACGCGTTATGTGGATCCATCTATGTGCACATACAAAGTGCTTATATTGTTCCTAGCGATATTCCACGTGAGTTAAAGGCGTGCGAAAAATTGTGGAAATACGAAAGTAGCAAAGTTCTCTAATAGTAATCTTATATTTAATATATTCAAAATAAATTCTTATTTATATAACGTACACCGCGTAAAGTTAAATTTATTTGTAATGTACTCCCGATATGAAGAAAGGAAAAGAAACTGTTTTAAATTAACGATTAACCCGGTCGACAGATACTACTTTATCTGTCATTACATTGTCGGAGAAATTTTTTAGCCGAAGTTTTATGCGAATTAAATTAATTCAGTAATTACAAATCGTTATTACGACAGTCATTTTCAATGCACAATAAAAAGTCATGATGCATGGGGCCAAGGAATTAAATAGGTACTTTTTTCCCCTGGTGAACGGGTCAACAGATCAACAGAACTATCAGAACTTCTTTAAACGACCAATCATTTTACACCGTTAAACGTCATTCTAGCAAGGTTATCATAAAAATCCACAAGTACAACAGAATTAAACCCCGATTCGAAGTTAATTATCTACTATCTACTATCTATATCCAATACGCACTTGAACGCCCAAAAAGTGAACATAAACTCCAGTCAGTAATAGAACGTTTTCTTTTTTACATTCATATTTCATGTCATTCCTACTGCTTACATAACATACACGAACTATCGACAACACGAACACCATCTACATCTACCCTTATATGCACAAGCATCCCCGCATGAGCTGGCTCACAGGTGTGTACGAAAATATTTACGACTTCGTGCAACCGACAGCCCTCACTTTCGTCCCCTCTCTGTCTGTCTCGTACAGCCCCTCTCTTTCCCGTCGTCGTTCTCGCCGGTCTCGTTCTCAAAGCGGACACGTGCGTGCGCGGGCGTAAAGTGTGCAGCGCGATAAAAGTGCAGGTAAATCGTGAGGGTGGTGCGGGTACGCGGCGCCAGTAAATTTTTCAGAAGTTATGCTGCGAGAAAAAGGGGCACAGAGATGTAGCGGAGAGGTACGATTCCACCGAGTGCATGTCGAACATTGAATTTCTCCTCCGCTTCCCTTTTCGACAATGGCTGACTCGAGTGAAATGCTGCGGGGCTTTCGAAATGCCGCCCCGCCACATTGATTCCGCAATTTTTCCTCGATACTCGGCGCTACGAACAAACGCACTGGCACGGGCTAAGCGAAGGGAAAATGAGCGACTGTATAATTGCAGTTCGAGCAATTTGTCATCGTGATTTCGTTATTGAACACTCATTTGTCTCGAAGCAGCGGACGCATTGAAATTGTGGACGAGGGAAACTGTAGGTAGTTACAGGATTAACTGCTTTTTTTCTAGACGAAAAGCTTTCAGCGTTGACTTTTATTGGTGTTTATAGAGTGCTGTGAGACGTGGATTAACCAGCTCTTAATCGGAAGGCAGCTCGAATAAATCGAGTTTTTAGAAACATTCAAAACACGTGGTTTAAGAATTTGGTAGTTTATTGATAATTAATTCTACAGGCAAAAGATACGGGTCTAGAATGCACACACTAAATATTAGTAAAGTAGAGATCCTGGATAATCGAGAACACGGGTAATCCCCGACTCGTTAATCGGGGTTGTACTCTAACCCTTTATTGATAGAGCCATTAATAGTATTTGGACCGTGAAATGATAAAGTTTCAGTGATCAAATGGGTTTAATTACTTGGCTGATTACTTTTAAAAAATAGACAATGGGAAATTATGCTTGAAATTGGCATCACCTAAATTATACAGAATTGTTGCTTTTTCTACACAAATATATTTTGTATAAAGCTGCATTTTATACACAAAATTCTTACATATATAATATAAAATGAGACAATGAATGTCTCGCCACATTAATTTCATTTTTGTCCAACACCTCCTACCAATTTAGTCAAAATGACGTTCAATATTTCTCCAAAAACCTACGCATGGTACATATACAGACCGAAAGACAATTAACACGTTCGCGAACAGTAAGAATTTTAATGAGACACAAAAATAGATGAACGATTTATTACAAATTCATTTTTTTTTAATTTCAACAAATAATGATAATGCGGCTTATACATTTGAATGTTACAGCATTCGTGACATTTTGCATCGCACTTACAACGAACCCCATAGCATTCACGTCCACGAACGTGTTAAACAAATCAGACGCACAACAATTGTCTATCGCAACGACAACCCAACGCAAATAAACCGCCGCCCGTTACATTCGACGGTATATCGCCGAGCCGTTTCAAAACGTCCTTCAAACTAGTATTATATTTAACCGTAAATTCGTTCGACCAGGGATTGAAATGCGTCCAACAGAAACCCGTCGGCGACGTTCGCGATGAATGAAAATGCAGGCCGATTGATGGCCGGTCACGTCACCGGTGAAACGGTTGATTATGTTAAATTCAATCGATACACGCGACCGCGATGGATATCACGAACCGCGGCTCGATAACCACGATAACGTCGACGACAGTGGTCACGATAGCCGTGACGACAACGATCTGCGCGATCATCGTGACGGCGATACAACGAGAAGGTCGATGACCGTGACGACGATCGCGACAATGATTCGAGCGATCGCGTCCCGTTAACCTAACCCACGTGCGAACTTGCCACGATAAGCTGAGGGCGTCGTACGAGAGTGCGAGTGAATGAACGAGTCATCGATCGAATCGTTATTAGGCGCACCATATTGGTTGGGCTGGGAACGGGTCACCTGATGCTCGTGCCGTCAACCTGGATTAGAAGGGGTGTCTCGTGAATGAAAGCATGAGGGGCGGGAGACGGTTTCTGCGAATGAAAGTTAGATGATGATGGAATTTCGATGTACCGGGTGTTTTGGCAACAGTGCTGCAAGCGGGAAGGAATGGTGTCTTCGCGGAAGAAAGAAATTAAGACGAAATTGTAGGGTTCGGTTTTTGAACGTCGAGACTGCAGTTCTTGCGAGGAACGAATTCAATCCAATATCTTTTGAAGTAATTGTCTCGTGTCCTTTCGCGAGAACATTGCGATCACTTGTAAATCTGTCCTTTCCGTTATAACAACTCTAGCATATGTTATGGGATCAATACTAAACATGAATCCAGAATAGGTATGAAAATTTCATCGACTAATTCAACGCGTTATCAAACGCTACTTGCTGTGCAAATAATTATTCTAATACAAATGTTTATTTCGCGCGACGAAGCAGACGAGCGTTCACACATCAGCAACTAAAGAACCGCCACCACTTCCCAACGTACACGTGATAAATTTATCGAAACCCATTCCGTCAAAATAATAGCACTATCTCCGTTGAACGTAACGTCAGAAAGGCTTTCGCAGCCCCACTCTCATTACAGCGGAAGACGCAAAGCCTTCAATAAATACCAATAACCCGAAACGGGCGGGCCAATTGAATAACCGGTCCCGCTACAATACGCGTACATCATTTACCTGGCCCGGAATTGTGGAGAACCGGCGGCGAACCGTGGACATGGATTCAAGAGTTTCCTCACGATCGAAACGGGTCTGAAGAAAAGCCCTCCGAATTGTTAGGTGGTCATAAAAATTTCGCGAGCGCGCCGCGACCCGTCTGAAACGGGGGAACACGTGCATGGCCGACCGAAAAGGGGGCGAGAGACTGGAACAGCGCACGAAATACATTTAAATAGAGGCTACCCACTCACGACGCTGCTGGTACAATGATGCTTCCGGTTAGCAAGTACCACAATGGATACGGACCGTCCGCAGGATCCGTCTGTCTCCTTTACCCCCGCTATAATTTAGCCTTGCTTTGCATATAAAAAGCAACAATGGTCCACGGACCCGTGCAGTCAGAGCGAAAATTTGATTTGTCGTCCCGTTGGCTGCACTTTTTGCAGCCTCCGGCGACCCGACCTTTCGCCTTCTACCCTCGCGTAGCCGCGTCTCTTATCCGTGTCCCTTTCTGAAGGTCTTTTCTCTACCTTCAGTCTGCCTCGTTCGAGAGTGTCGCGCGAAGCCTCGGCCACCCTTGGTAACTCATTGTTAGGGTAAAATTTTTTAACCGTGTAGTATATGCGTACGTGTTACGGGTTTGATTAATAGTTGTAGTTTTAATTTGTTGGAATTTAATGATAAATTGCGGGTGGAAATTTCGCTGCGAACGTTCGGAGGAGTGGCGGAGAATGTGGTGAAAAGAAAATGAGAAATTGATGGTTAGTTGAAATATTGTTGCGAAAACAGGATTAAAAATGGCATATAATATTGTATGTAAAACGTGTCCTATGCTGAAGTGTCACCAACTGTTTCCTTGGAAATTACCGTACATATCGATTGGAATTTCCGTTTAATTAAATGACGCAAAGGTGCCAACCACGTGGGCTACAAAAAGGGGCCCCACGTCGCTCCTGTTTTTCTTTTTTTTAGTGGTATGGGCTATTATGTTTTTCATTTGGATGGCTGCTGACAGATCTTGCAAACATTGTTTTATCTTCCCCGTAGTAAACCTTGCAACGGAGTATATGTTTCTCGACAGTGTATGTATTAAAAATATATATCACCCATACAAAAATTGAAACATTTTCGACCGATATATCACAATTGCAAGGGAACCGTCCCATTCAACCCCACTCGGGGGAAGAAAAATGATCGCAGAATTCCCAAGGATTCCCGCCACGACGATTTCGTATAAAAATAATAAAGTGCACTGCACTCAAATATTTAAAGGCTCCCCGAACAAGCACGTTTCACGCAAAAATCCTCGTCGCTCCGCCCTCAACGGCAAACACATTACACGCGTGAAGCATCGCCCTTCACCGGACTGAAACGAAGCAGAACGAATAGAGTGGAACACGGTACATCTGAACCGCATCGGAATTTTTAATTAAATCCCCGTCGTCCCAGTCGATTACGGACCTCTTACGAACGTACCCGATACGTTCGGCGCGTCCCATTCACAGAATCAATTTGCTGCCGCGCGTTAACGTGCGCGCGACACGGCCAAATGCATAAATAATTTTTTTCTTTGAAAAAAACGGAACGTGGCGCAACACTCGAGTCCTGAATGCCAACGAAATCCAATTACAGCGAGTGCAGCGTGCGCCGGGATGGAAGAAGAAAAAAAGAGCGCGGCCGGTCTTCGCGGCGAGCGAGTGTACGAATGATTTTTATGGAATCCAGGCTATGCTGCACAGCCAGCGCGGGTCCGCGGGCGGATTCGCTTCGATCCGGAGCTGTACCTCCGTCGTTTCCACGGCGCGCCGACAAACGAGTTTCCTCCTTTAATTTGAAACGGCAAATTTCCGGAAGCTGGGTAATAAGAATCCGAGTAACCTCGATACTCTCGCGTTTTCCTTACATCGGCGATATTGCTCGACAGGCTGCGGCCCCGCGGCCGCGAAATTTAAATCAGTTTCTACGGAAGCCAGCGCCAACCAGATGGGCGCCCTAATATATTTCCTCATCGTCGTGCACGTCTCGCTTCCAGCTAGGCGCGATGCACCTGTACAACCGCGCGTCCCTACGTCAGAATAGGAGGGGCGAAAAAGTGGATGGTGCACGGGGCAAGATTAGGGGGGACAGGTGTTGCGTTTGAGAAAGAGCGAGTGCCATATGGGAGAACGTAGAAAAAACAGGGGAGATTTGATCGAATTATGTGTTTAAATATTTTAAATTATTTAGTTGCTAATTATTAATACAGTATACTCTGTGCACTGGACTTGGTTTATCCATCTGTGAAAAACAGTTTTGTTATTCGGAGATGCCCAACTACTCTGTTTCGATACGCGTGACCGATGTCAATTCGATTCGAAGGAGCTCTGGTAATGTCGTTACGAAGATTAAGTTTACTCGTGTTGCATTTATGCCCGGGACAGATATTTTGTAAATGAAATATGATAATGCTCGAGGGTCCTTTAGTAAAGTAATACATAGATCGAGATGTTAGGACCACATCAAAAACTTTCGTAACTCGTATTTATAATCGTATACACTGTGGATCAAGAGTTCGCAACCACGTTAGTTGTCGGTACAAATATGGAATGGCTTGCTAAGCATTCATCTATTCGCAGTTAAGATCATAGGGACCGATTGCAGGATACACTTTTAAATTTTCAACATAGAGTTACGAATAAGTCATAAGATTCCTGCAAATTTGTTTATACTGTTTCGATAGTATGCACAAGTTCTGGAAAACAAATACATAACACATCCCGGTAACCCTGAAATAAACAATGTCTTTGCCAAAAAGCTTTCTTGCATTTCGCTGTAACTCGATCAATGTTCCGAAACTTGCCTACCAAACCACGTTAGCGACCCAGCAAACAGGACTAAAGCTTCAATCTCTAAATCGTTCAACAGTCTTAAACAGACAAGGGCATCCTTCGTCGCTTCAGTTGGCCACTGGAGCAAGTTCCGATGCGTCTACCAGGCGATCAATCCGCACGCTCCACCTCGCCGACCTCGATGAAATTTTCAACCGCGGTCCACTGGAAATCCCGTCCAGACGAAAGCAGTTGCAACCACGCGACCCAAGGCAATTAATAATCCCGGCCGTTAAATATTCCCGTCACGTTTCTTGCATCGCGGCGGCCAGTTTAGTTTCGCGTCGAACGTTCGATCGGTTCAGTCCAGTAACGCCCCGGACTTCACAGCCGCAAAAACAAATCCGATATCTTGTAATTCATGCGCGGGCACCCTTTTTCTCGTCCAGCGTGCAGAGCGAGGGGGAAAAAAAAGGACAAATGAACAAAAGAAAACAGGAGGAGCCCGTAACAGCCGGACCGCGCGGACCGTCCCGGCTGAGAACGATTTATAATCCTGTTATTAAAGATTCTTCGCACGTCCGACCCCGCGTCCTCGCGTCCCGCCAAGCTGATTAATAGCTTAGAAGCGTCGCCGCACGCGAAGCTGTTTAATTGCGCGTTGTATTTGAGAGCGTCGACTTAGCGGCTCGTCCTTCGCCTCGTCGTCGTCGTCGTCGTCGCCGTGCGGCAAGCTAGATTACGTGTGCAGCATCAATCCAAATATATACAACGTGGCCGAGCGGGATGAAATCGAGGGCGCCTGGTGGGAAGGCTTGGACGAGAGTGCAGGTAATCGTGAATTAGCATGACAATGGCAACGGCGTGGATCACGCCGCTCAAGATAAGCAGCAATTTATGAGGGAGAAGCTCCGAGGACCGGGTCGGCTACCTTATTACACACTTATCCCTCCAGGATGTAAATGGATTAGATGCCATCATCGTTTTCGACGGAGGCTAGCCAAGCTGATGCATCGTAACTGCGCGGTCGACTCACCGTTGCTTACAATTAGTCCGCGCGAATGGAAATTCTCCTGGCGATTCCGAAGGATAATGGTTCCGGGTCGAAAGTGTCCCGCGATTCGGCGGGCGGCTGCCTCGATAGGATTTTACGGTTCTCCTTTTTCAGGAGGGAATTGGAGAGAATTATTATGTGATGATTATTTTGAGCTACGGTCTCGCATTCTCCTGTATGGAGTAATTTATTGTTAGTAATTAGGGAACGGTTGCAGTAAATTTAATACGTTTAGGTAAAAGGCGTTTTAATAATTTATGGGCAACATCGTCACGTAACTGAAGAAGCGTGCAATTATATAACTCTATTACCACCACGGTACCATTATTATAGTAATATTACTTGTAATACGATTTGAGCATAAAATGTTCAAATAGAAATAACTACGAATGATTTATCTTTTGACAGCCCCTGGATGTCAATATAACATTGTAGTATAATAACGAGTTATATAATCCGTTAATATCATGGTATCAATCACCAATGGTTGTATAGTTTGTACGTATTTTCGCGTCCAGTAGAAAAAAAGAAGCCTTTTACGCGTGAAACATCGTATCCTCGTAGCAATTCTAAGGAATATTGCCTTATGCCACTTGTAACCACGTCTGATCATAATCGGTATATACTACTTAAAAATCACCCGCAGGATTATCATTCATCTGTGTAACTTAAAAATAGCACGCACGCGCGCCTGACCATACATTGACTGATTCCCCTTATCCCATAACTTTCGTTGCAGCATTTTCTTCTAACTAACGCTGACAAATCAATTGTTTAGACCATTCTTGATAGTGTCACTTGAAGCTATAATACACATTAATCGTGCGATAACCTCACAATCTAACTATTAATTAGTAATAAATATCCAACGTCCATATTACCTGCTTTAATCGTTTGTCAAAACACTAGCAAAACCGATTTCCATAATTTATAAGTTAATAATGGATTTACATTGACGACAGTCTCTCAGCATTCTAATTAACCTAGATCCTCTTATAATTTCCGACAGGTTTCTGCTATTCCAGAACCATGATTTCCTTCGACCATCCGCTTTGAAGTTTCCCTTGAGCGTACTATCAGCCGTAAAAATTGACAATGAGTTTGCTTCGTTCTGCAGGATCGTGGAATTATACTTTAAAACGATTCGCTAGGTACAGTGGATAAGCAAGGCACAACCGCGAATCGGTTGGTCTATCAACTGTGGCGTTTGGTCGGTAGGAACGCGTTACTTTAACCGCAAAGTAATATCAACGCAGGCAGAAATAAATAAACATCGACAACGCCTGTACATTTAACGCGTCGCGACGGTTTGAGCTGTTGATGGATGGCAACGTCTCTGATTCGTGATAGTGTCGACAGACGAACGAGTTGAAAATGTTAGTAATCGTTAGCAAATTGGAAGCAATGAGTTAGAATACAACGTAAAATGTTCGATAATAATTCCTGTTCCACTAAGCCCATTTATAGAGATCACTTTAAATAAAAATTGAACAGCTGCAGATTGTACAACAGATTGTGCATACAATCTGTACAAGCTAAGATGTTCAGGATTTGAATATCAATAATTGAATTTCAAGTGCAACGCATACTATTCGATAATTTTTATTTTATTTTTATTTTTATTATAATTATAACCCTACAATGTAATATTAAAGATTTATTTATAAAGATACAACCAGTACTGTTTTACTTAAATCCATTCAACCCGCAGTATCAACCAAATTACTAAAATTATTTAACACTAACCAAATTAACATCTCGTCGAAGCTTGCCACCAAAAAAAACTCATAACGCATTTCAAACATATGTTTCAAAATAACAAACGACCGCCAGATACAAGACGAACCGATAAGAAAAAGATAGAAAACCAATGAAACATATAAATAACTGCAGGATAAATATGAAATAAAAATTACGAGTACAAAATAGCACTCTCAACCGGGTTAACAATACCTTTATTAGCGTTTCGTTGCTATCGTTCACGATGACTCCCAATCATCGATCCATTGACAGCCAGCGAAGATATAGGGTGCAGCGGCGAGAGAGGAACAGAAAACGGGCCTCTGTAATCCCGACTGGAACGGTGCAGGTAATAATAGGGCTATAAAACGCTCCTCGCAATAATTGGCACATTGTAATCTCTCCGCGTTAGCCGTTCGGAACACCTCACTAATCGCTCGTAATCAATCCCCTGATTGCCGCCGTTTATATCACCGTTGTTGCCGCCGCGTCTTCCTGGATACGGGGTCACACCACTGCAGGTGCAGTTTGTGCACCATTCAGCCGTCATGGACGCTCAAATTATGCACTGCCTCGAGTGTTTCGTCGAAACGTACGGTAATGAACTGCCGCTATCGGAAGATGCAGGCCGGCCTCCCAATATAGGACAGTAGATTATGCCCAGAATTGATCGAACATCATGGAAATTCTATGGATCGTGATCCATGTCAAGGTAAATGATTTGTATAATAACTTCGAAGACACTGTGGAACATATCTATTAATCGATTTGGGGAAAACATGAAAACGAATGGAAAAATCATAACGTACCTAATACAATCTGAAGTTTATGTGAAACGAAGTTTGATGTTTGAAAGAGGCTCTGACAGTTTGGAAAGGACACAAATCTTTTATAATTAATTTAATTGCAATACTTTGATTGCAGTATGCAAGCATAATATGTAGTATATGTTTCGAGGACAAAGGACTCGCGCGAATAAATAATAAATACTACAAATATACTGTTACACATTTTAAACTAATGTAATGTTTGCAACGTAAATAATCATATGGAGTGCATACGACCCTACATAAATTAAAAAGGGTAACAATTTCGTAATGGCCGGTGTAATGGCCGGGAGTACAATACACTATTGTACAAAATTATTGCTCCACATGCGATAGTGGAAATGTGAATTCCATCGTGCCGTAAAATTTACTTGTTTATTTATTATTTGTTCAAGTATGCAGAATGCATGGACAATTTCCAGGTCGAAATTATTCTCAAGTGACTGGTATTTGAGTCACTTGTGACAAACAGCGAATTCATTGAATTTTTTTAGTGGGAAACGGTGTAATAAAATTGTCCTAGATGCAAATATTAAGTTAGGCAGAAATATTAACATCGGAAATATCTGATTGATGCAATGAATATTTCCAGTACTGCATGCACAATGTACAAACTTTTGTAACGGGGGGTTTTCTATACATGATGTTTTTTAAAACAAGCTACGAACAAAACAGAGATGATTTCATATGCAAAAAATAAGTTGTACAATAATATGTGTTCATTGCATGTATTGAGTGTATTTGAATATTCTGTTGGTTTTGAGTGATAAAAAAAATCACCAATAATTCTTTTAAAATTAATTCCGATAAACGTTAAAATTTTAAGAAGATTCGTACAGTTTGTGAGAGATACAAATTTGTTACCATTAATCTAATTAATTCAATTCACTGTACAGTCTCAATCAATATGATTCATTTATTACACTCAATTGATATATTGTAATATAGTTATTGCTAATAATATTTAGGGTGCATGCGACTCAAATTATATGTAATTAAGAAGAATATAAAAGATGTAAAGCATGATGTCAGGATCGAAAATTAAATAGCCGAACGTAAATCTGATTAACGGCTATGAGCATTTATACATAAAAGCAGAATCTAGGGAAAACTACTAATGGCTGTTGATATACAGAAATAGGCCTGTAGAAGAGCAATATGGTGGCCATTAGCAGTGAAAGGGGTTAATATTGTTAGCGATATATCGAGTGTGCTGCATTTTTGTGCTCGTTGCGTCGTTAAATCACTCCAAACGATCGTGCCACACAATAGTCCTCATAATCTGCTTAACAAATACGCCTGTGTCTGTGCAGTAAGCCCCCTTTCACAATTCGTATTACATCAATATGCCCGTGGCACTGAACATTTCATTCAGAAAATGTTTTCCACTCGCGGAAACACGCTTCACTCGATTATTTCTTCAATCAGGAAAAGCCATTGCGACAATATATCTTCCGAATTTTCATAACGAATCACGAAGTCCAAATGCGTGATAAAAACATGGATACATGTTCATCGTCGCGGCCACTAGCATTTAACTCTTTCGTGACCAATGGGGTGCATATGTCCCACGTATGTTACCTACTCGAACAAAAATGTATCCGAATTCAATAATCAACGCAGACCTCGATATGTGGCGAATTAATGAGATATTGATAAAAATTAATGTCAGCACGAAAATGCCTCGTTCAGTTCTGCCATAGAAATTCTCTGCGTTACTCGAGTGCCTTTATAAACAGATAAACATTTTCATTTACTAACGTCAATACGGACGCGTTCCGTTTTAATTGGTCACTAACTTTATTTGTCAAAATCCAGAAAACGCGAAAATCACGAAAATTCGTACTTTTTGATCGACGGATTTATTAATTGGAAAACTGATAGACTGACAAATGCTTCCTAACTTCCGCAAGAGATAAAATAAACAGCTTTCGAATCGTTTCTATAAATGCATATCCTCGTTATAAAAATATATTGATCGATTTATTCGTCAATCTACATCCATCAACAATGTGATTAGAGAAATCGTTCGTCGATTCTGATAATCATTTGTCAATTAAATAGAAAATATAAATGGCGTGTACGGCGTGTATAAACCCAATACAGTCCTTTCATTCCGAGCCAGCAAGAGATGGTCCACTTTTTTAAGGTCGTCGGAAGATTGTAAATTTAATAGACATCCAGTAAAAAATATATTGAAATAAATAAATGCATGTGAAATGATAATATCAATGTAAAATTAAAAAACAATCATAGATTTTTTGGCAGAAAAAGAAAAGATATTTAATCATATGCTCAAGGTCAGCTAATCAGGAGGGTCCAGGTGAAATAACCCATTGATGATATCGTTATAGAAAAAATTAGGCCTTTTGCCTGCATAAAACCTTTATACAAACTTACTGTTAGTCGGTTAGTTTAGGATGCCCTGCTTCTCATGCCCTGCGTTCAGTAAACGGAAAGAATAATTAATGCTGTTTGCCAAACAATATTTCTTATACCATTAAAATGAAGCAAAATATTCCGAGGTCAAACTAATTTCACTCACAGGGCCAGCACACACGCAATTAATCCACTTATGAAAAGTGTACAACACGTTACCCGACTATCTCGAAGATTATTTAACTCTACGAACCACGTAGAATGGTCTAACATTCACGATCGATACCATACAGAATAGAAAATCTACTTCATGGACAAAAGAATACTGCGCGATTTGGTAATCCAACATCTGATCAAAGTAGTACGTCTTTGTATTAGCAAGTTGTAGACGTAAGTATAGTGAAGAGTTGGTTCCTTCAAAAATTGAAATATATTTGCGGGCGTTTGCAAAGTATGCTTCACATAAGATTTACATATTCAATCTTTTGTACGCTGCAATGGTTCCGTAATCATTGCAGAGCACAATCTTTTTGCTACGTGCAATCATATTTGTCTGGCACAATACATCTGCTGTATAAACGTCCGGCAAAGGGAAGGATATTTCATTTTAATAACGTGAATTCCAAAGCTGGGACTTCTATAACAACTTGCATAAGGAAGATTGATTGCGGGATGCAACAAAATAATGCACTCAAAGGTACACGCGATGCAGAAACATGAATTACTGTCGTGTTACGTTTGTATCGCCGCGATGCTTTTCTAGCAAAGCTTGACGAAAACTAAAATGCTTTACAAGCGTTTGAGAATTTAGAAACGCTTAGCGGCAACCAACGAGGACTTCTTATAATAGTGATACCTAAAAAAGTAAATTCCTTCAATTCGAAATACTACTATAAACAGATAACTCTTTGAAAATATTTGTAAAGTGGTGCACAGCGTTGTTTAAGAAGTAAATGTAGTAAATCTTTCTTTGATCAAAATTTGTTTATTCAAGACGAAAGCTCATTAATATCTACAGTCGAAACCAAGAGTGATAAAATATTTTAATTATTCCGTCTCCCTGAATTATTTAATTTAAAAATTTTATTTAATTCAAGTGCAATAAAAATACAACTCCATCAAGTTTGAGTGCGCTGTATTGAAATAGTAAGTGATTGCGAATTCAAATGTTTAAAATAGAGTAACGATGAGCGCTACATAACATGTGATCTCATTGTTCTGAAAACTATTACTCCTGAGGGGTAACGTGATTGCCTTTAGATTTGAAAGTGACGTTGGACGTTGTTTGGACGTAACATAAATGCAAGTACGTAGACAAAATTATGCTCTGCAACAATACCTGCAAACCATAAATAAATGATTTCATACATATATACCATACTATTAAACTTGCACGCTACAAGTGATTTCAAACCTCGAGAAGGGTTGTAAATCAAAGTTGAGCAGCGATGATTTCAAACTTTCAAGCAGTACCATGCATATCGCCCAGGTACCAGAAGTGACCTGAGAATTTTATACCACATCTTCATGCTGTACGTAGTGTAAGAGTTTCGCGTAGCTGTATATGTAGCTATACGTAGATCAAACTCAAACATACGAGCTCAGAGGTTTACGCGATGCACCGAATCTATATTTTACAGATAATTCACGAGCGACGTTAGTAGATAGGTTAAATATTGATCAATGCGATTGACTTGGAAGTAAAAGGTCAAAATTAAATATTGGATGCCGTTTAATTCCGTTCATTACGAAACAACACATTGAAATGTCACAATTAATTTTACTGTCATAGGACCACGTTTTTTATAAATTACTTCCAATTCTTACTTATATATATTATATATATTAAGACCAAATTGATTTAGGCAGCCTTAAACTTTTGAAAGAATATCCTTCGAATCATATTCTTGCAGCGAGTTTGTTCGTTCATGCCAATCAAATTGCATGTCAAATATTTTCCATACCTGCAAAACTGAAGGATACATTTAGGTCAGGCATCGAAATGGTGTGGCATTTAAATAGGCACACCTAAACGACACCTAGTATTTATAGGTTTATGGAGAAAGTCATCGGGACGAAGTTAGACTATTTGAAGCGACATATGTAATAATACGATCATTTTCCAAGGTAGTAGCATACAGTGTTTTAAGACATATCAAAGTAATCGCTGTTTTTAAAAATGGAACTCCATTTACACAAAAAAAAGTCAAGATCATGAAATAAAATGTGCACATATTCAGTCTTCAGAAGGAAACGAATAATTACATTCTGTCCGAATATCGTTCAGTCTAATCTAGCAGAAACAACCTTAACATACTGAATAATTTACAAATCCCACTCGAAAGCATACAAATACTAATAACTTCTGTAATATCCTGTTCTAGAACCAACATAACCCACACCTTTATACCCTAAATCTCCTTATCTTATTCGTTCTTATCGAAAACGATCGAGACGGATAACTTTGCAAGTTTTAAACGGTGGCTGCCACAGTGACGTGATTGCGAATCGAGGGGCGAGTTGAAATTACGGTACGCCTGGAAGAGTATCTATGGCATCGATCGATGTTACGTGAGATGCATCGGGGATGCAGTCGAGATTCGGTGCGTACGTGTGTAACTCCGCTCCGTTAATATTGTCACGTACGCTTTTGTTACCGCGGGCTTCGAAACTTTTTGCCGCATGGCTTCCGTGGTCGTTGTATCAGCGGCGTTCTAAAATTAATGAAACTCGTAACTCTATGTTAATGCACGCCGGGGGCGAGCATGTCTGTGACGATTTATGCGTTTCGCGAAACGCGGCGTAATCGGTCTTTGCTGCGTTAACAGAGAATTTGAAATGTCGCTGCCGGTTCAGAAGCCACGGTCCGTCGCGGCATGTATCGATACGTGTATCGTGCGTTTACTCGCGAAGCAACTTTATTTTATCGAACGCGCCCTGTCGGACTTACCCAATCGTTTGGACTATTTTTATGTTCCGGGAAGCTTTGATTAATTCTGAGCTGGCGATTTTTTTCGAGAACACTGTGCGCTAGAGGCGTGCAACGTGGGAAGAATGGTATGTGAGTGCGAATTTAGAAGACACGAATTGACCCCTTCGCAGTCAAGTAGATAACAATTGGAGGATGGGGTCCAATTATGAATATTATAATTACGAAACAACATACGGAGGGCTCAGAAGCCAATCAGTGTAAGTCCATTGGCATTCAAACCGAGATAAACAAGGGTTTTACAAATTACTCGGGAAAAAATGACAATGGAGCCATGTACCGCCATCTATTGCTTATGTATGAGTGTAGTGACTTAATTGATTTATCAACTGAAAGTTTTAACAGTAAAGAGGCTTTGAAATAGGTGACTTATATTATACGTATGCATTAAAAGCGAAGTTTAATACTGCGATGAAACTGCAGTTTATGGAAACATTATTGTAAATCACTGTGATGAAACACATCTGTCTGAGCAGAACCCGTACAGAAATGTAATTTCCAATAAAACGGTGTGAGATCCGATATTTATTCCAAACAACAGATATATTACAGATTTTGCGCCCTGCATAATTTTACGTATTTCGTACGCGCGTAACATTGAATTCTTTTAATCCATTAATTCTTTCCATTCGCAGACGAACAGCATTAAACGAATTGTTACGATAAACAGTAACTGAAATCATTTAAAGATAAACTAACGAAACACATCTCCCACAATTTCGGACAACAGATCTCCATAAACATCGACATTCTAACTTTACATAATTATAATTACCATAAGCAATCATAACTTCCCCCAACTTATTATAATCCATCATCGGTGATCACGATATTAAGCTGTTACCGTTTACAACACCGCATCAGGCACGCGCACATTGTTAGAACAATAACATCGTTCGCAATATGGCGTGCCACTGTAATTTCAACCGGAGTAGAACGATATTATCAATAGGGCAGAAACTCGAAAAGGGAAACGCACAATGGTTATTGAACGTGGTGTCCGTTCACTACCGGTGCAAATGTCGACGAGTTTCATGGATATTCGGCCGGGGTATTCCAGGTATATCGGTATTCCGTTAACTAAGATGGAACACGTCCGGGAATCCCGTCCAAATTATACGGATCAAGTGGCAGAATAGAAGGATATACGCGGACATTCTCCAGTGTCACATCCGAAAGGAACACACCGCCATTCCTGAAGCCCAATGATATGCCTGAGGCATCCACACGTTCCGTCCGTTATAGTGCATATCTCGGTGCATTTCACGCATGACTGATCAACGCAGTGGATAATTTATCCGCAATATCGGGGCTACAAACTACGACGGCGAACGGATATCGACCGTGTAAATCTGCTAGGGAATCGTAGGGTTCTGCCTGATTTATCCCGTTTGATTTTTTTGATCTTTCTTCGGTGGCTATTTGATTTGTATTTGTACGAAGGATGCTTGGTACGTGTTGAATAAGGAAGCCAGATGTTTGAAGGACGATCGAGAGGGTGTTTCACTTATTTATTTATCGTTGATTATTTAATTAATGCGGCGAAGTGAAAGTCATTGAAAGATGTGTAAAATAAAAATTACGTTACATGAAGAGTCACTTCGTACGAAGGAATGCTTAGTGTGTGACAATTACATATGTGACAAAACAACATATAGCCTGTCAAAAATAAACTAACACCCTGGATGCATTTTACATGGATATGTATAACATATAAAAATGCGTGTCATAGGAGAGGAAAAATGCGTGCTGCTAGCCGTTTTATTGTCCGAATCGAGCGCTTTCACTCAATTATTTTCGCTCGAATTAAAAAAGTTATTTGAGAGGAACTCACCGGGATGTACACTCTATAACTTTTATAACTTTTTATAGAAAACTAATAAAACGGTTGCACATATTTCCGCTTTGCATCAAAAATGGCAAGTGGAAAGTTGTGATGTTTCAACTATCACCATGAATAAGTTGCACGAACATTGTTCTGTATATTAGCCAAAGTGTGTTAATCCATTTTCATCATTTATAACAGATCAGCCTTATATGCACCAGAGAAACGTGGAAAAATGTGGCAAATAAAAAGGGCGATCTTTAAACACTTTTCGTTGACCATTCTTCTGTGTTGCCAAAAGCAATTTAATAATGCTCTAAACTCTAAAGGGTACATCTTCTTTGTGCCAATATTATTTTATTAGTTGATCACTTTTCACAAAATTATCACAAAAGAAATCAACGCCTTCGATGTTTCACGACTATGATAAGGTAGTCCTTTTTATTTCATAGAACAATCCACTTTCTTACCCCCTTTGAATCAAGGATGAAATATAATAGCGCATTAATTAAAGAGCGACCAGTGTACATCGATTCTGAAATACGTATCAGACACACCAACTACGTTGACCATAACGTGTTACGTGTACTACATCTACAATTGGGTCACGTGAATAGCCAAACACCTACAGGAAACGAGAGATCGGTGCGATACTATCTAATGGAGCATTCTATCTTGACGTTAATTGCGGTATTTCGATATAGAAGGATTATGTATGGCATCGATCGAGTCGCAGGATGTGTCCACGGTTTTGCGTGTGTGTGTGTGTGTGTGTGTGTGTGTCTGTGTGTCTGTGCGTGTCGTGGGCACTTCCTTCATGAATCGTAACCGGAAGCGCGTGGTTCTGTGCCATTGCAATAAACTCACCCATGCCAATGAAGCGAATACATACTCAGCATCCTTGTAGAGTTTGGTCCTCATGAAAGCAATACAATATTTCGTTCCTTCAAAGATTTTTACTGTCGTGTTTCATATTCGAATGAATTACAGTAGCAGGGATAACTATACAGGCTGTGTATGATTTTCAATTTAACTATTGCTTTTCAATAGGGCACACTGTTTATCTAGAGCAAATATATTGTTTAGTTTTTAAGTCAGGTTTAATTCTACTTTCGTACTAAGTTTTTTAAGTCAAATATATTTGCTGTAGGACATTGATTGGAATATTTGTTGAATTATTTGGCAGTATTTTTAATGCCTTGACTTGTTGATGCCTCTAAACTTGTTAGCATCTCTTTGATATACTGTAATAAAGCGACTGGTGTTCGAAAACAGGGAGGAAATACCTGTAGACACAAAATTACACAACATACCAACGAGTTGATTTTCTAAACCGTTTGACTATCTTTTTTTCAACAATTACGCTATTCAAGTTCATAGGATGCAAAATTCAAAAAGTACGATTAAAAATGGGATACTGAAAACTGTATAGAATGTTACACGCATAACTATGTATGTATTGCGAAATTATACTTTCAGCATTAATTTATGATAGAAGTTGGCAAAATTACGAGTAGTTTTAACGAATATATAAAGGTATGTATATTCATATACATTCCTTGAACGGCGTGCTCAAGTCAAGAGCAGCACATCATGCATATTCATTTATACCGCCCGGCTTTTCCTCACCGTGCAAATATTCACCTGGAATTTATCAAATTCTTTATCGCGGTTTCACTTGTTAAAGTGATACCATGGCTAAAGAGTACTAGAAGTTCACCGCCAAAAGAGATTTCATTACTGATGTCAGGAAAATTGTACGTGACGAAAGTTACAGACGAAAATTAGATTTTCAATTTCTTTTTAATTGCTGTTTTATGCGAGAAAATATCTATATCTTTCATTCGCTCTGATTGTTGCTGGAGAATAATGAGAAACACAAGTTTACAAGTTGTATCGCAGTTTTATAGATACCGATAATACATTCGGATATAGATAAAGGTTTTTTAATGGCTAAATTAATGGCTAAGTCTAGCGAAATAATTTTATTTAGATATTGCGCGCAATAAAAGAAAATTGGCACGAAATTCTGGCAAAGAAAGGGTTTTCATTTTTTAAGTTCAGATACCCAAGTCTTCTGCATTTAAAAATGGTAAGAATTGAGATAGCTGAATTTTAATTAAATTACTATTTCGGTTCATCAAAGAAAATAAAAATGAAAAATCGTCTCCTTCCGCTTGCCGTATAAATTTTAAACAAAACTTGCATAAATAATAAAATGTTCTGTTACATGCATCGAAGTTGAGTACAAAACATTAATCACTGGCGTATTTCTGAACACACTAAACATTATTTACAACTGGTAAATTAGAAATGGTTGAAACGGTCGTTATAAATCCCGAACCTGTTACTGCAAACGATTGTTCAAATTGAAAGGCTATTTACAAAGTACCAATTAAACCAGCATTGTATTTTGCTGGAACAATTATAAAGGGATACAACCCAGTATTTCAAACACCAAGCGGATTACCCATAAAAGTTAATCGAATTCTTTTTCCACGGTATTCCTGCTGTATCACCGACCAATTCCCAGACCTTAAACAACGCCCATGCAACCAAATATTTCGAACGCTCCAGAAACCGTATACGACCTCACGAGGTTTTTTATTGCGCGGAAAAATCTGCTATAAATTTTCACGCCACATTTACATAAATACAAGATTCGCCGAAACAAAATGCAATTCCCATCTTCTACGAGGGTGAAAAGTTAGAGCGTTAAAATTTGTCTACGTTCCCCGCGACAGGAACTGCAAGATAAATCATCGAGTAGATCCCTATAGCAGTTTACTAACTGCGAAGCGTGTACCCTGCGATCGTCATTTTTATACGACATTTAAGGCAGAAGTTTTTCAAATTTCAGGTCCTTTGCAGATGATATTTTCGTTGTATGGGGTTAGTCCGGATAGATTCCTGATCTCGATGCAGTAAAAAAATCTATAAGGTTAATGGAAGTAAGGAACAGTGCACTGCAGTGAAAGGAAGTTTTACAAAATTACTATACAAAACTATTGTGTAGTTAAAAATAAATGACGACGATTTAAGGCTGTCATAAAACCAGAGGATATGCACAAAGTAGTAGGGTGAAATGAAAATTGTAACTCTTAATGCACGAAATCGTAGTGCGGAACTATATATTTTATTTATTGTAGTTAAAGAAGGGCGCGTTTGAAGTATTAAAAACTTGCTTTGGTTTCCTACGACAGTAAACAATTCCTACAATAATAAATAATACTTTCCATCCAAATTCCTACGATTAGTTCAGTTTCACTCCCCACCGTACGCCAGGAATATGCGTCTTTTGGGCCGCACTAGCACCACATCTGACCCAAAATCGACCCGAGCAAGTCGGCGAACATTTTCCTAACACGGTTACAATAATACCAAAAGGAAGAAAGGGAACAACGGAAGCACACTGAGGAACATTGTCCCCTTCCAGCCACCTCTTACGTGACCTTTCACTGCCAACTTCGTCAGTCGGGTGCCGGCGGAGAAAATACCGTAAAGAATTTAAAAAATGGAGCTAAATCTGGCGAGCCTTCAGACAGCCGTACCAAGCGCGCGGCGCGCCATCTTCGGAATAAATTCACGTCCGGCCAGCAAGTGTACGGGAATGAACGCGAGTAAACAAATCGGGAGATAAAATTGCAAACGTGCCGCACATTCCTCGACGATCTAACCGCGCCGCAGCATTATTTAATTCCTCGCTGGGAAACGTGCCTCCGGTTCCTGTAACCGACCACCTCTGCACCGTTCCCACTCTCCTTTCCCCTTGAACCTCTCGTTCCCGTCTCTTCCCGAGCATCCGCAGTCGTTCTCGTCGTGGTTTCCGGGAGTATCGAATCGGTATTTTTCGCAGCATCGTGCAACGAATATTTAAACGCGGCCGTAGCGTAAATTAATTTTGAAAATTTCTCGTACACAATAGCTGGGGCAAGACGGGATCTGCCGACAGTTGTGTGGCTGATTTCGATGAAATACGACGGCGATTATGCCGGGTAAATGTTTGCACCGGCGGTAATTCCTTGACGAATGCACCGGTCGCTCGTGATCGATGTAACGCGAGATCGATGAGGTGTACACTAGGTACTTGCAGCTGCTCGCTAGTTTACGAGATGCGTAAGGTCGTCGCTTTATGGTGAAGTTGTTTGTGGAGCTTGAATGGTGAAAGATCGCGGTGTGGATGGCGAGTACGCAGATCGAGAAATTCTTTAGCGAGGTCTCTTGGTACTCGACTAATTTGAATACGCGCGACTTTTATTTCCTCTGTGTAAGTTCAAAGTTCAAGTATCAATTATCTGGTTGAGCATTATATGTGATTTGAACTATATTTCGACAGGTTTTGGCAAAATCCATGGAATCGTAAAACAGGCGAGAATTGCCAACTATACGGCACATAATAATTAAGTTCGAAACAGAACACCTAGACTAATCGTAAGATTTATTTCTGACAAAGAAATCAATCGATTCGTAACAAAATTTCACCACTATACAATTAAATCGTCTAGATAAAAACATCTTGAGCCCCGGTAATTTTTGTATTATTAATTTAACTTTAAATTATTGTTCTAATCCTTTACACGCGAGAACCCGTTCTTTCATGCCACTTGGCTTAATACAAATTGTATGGCGCACTGAGAGCCAGTAACAAATATTTCTACAACATAATAATATTATTCGTCTTTCCCCTTTACATTTCCAATGCATCGTTTTAAATTTACTCTGCTTCGAGTGGCCCTACAAATACAACCAAGCGGTAAAATTAATACCAAAGAAGAAGAGTTTGGCTAAATTCATAATGCTATAAATACGAGAACGTGAACATAATGAACCAAATCGCAGTGATTAAATAATTCCAGAAACACTGGAAACTATGATAATACAAACTGAACGCGAGTCCAATTGCAATGCCACGTGGAAAAAACGTATCTTGTACATAATGGTTACATGCATGCTACAGATTCTGCTGAAACACAGGTAGACAAAATTTTAACCAAACAACTTCGAGCAGCTACGTCCCTCTGGCGAAAAATCCTGCTAATGCAAATGGTTAATTGGCAAGAAAGAACCGTACAAATATACCCCACAGCATACGCTATACCAGGCGCTAGAATTAACAATTCATAGCCAAGAGTCTCCACTGAAGTGCATCTAACGAACGAAAAAGAGAGAACTCCTCGAAAACGTACGAGCGCACGTACCGTCCGACCAGTTTTCCAAAAAGCTATTCGTCAACCGGAATGATGCGAGCCAAGTGGCTAGGGGACTTTCCGCGAACCCGAAAGTTACCGCCTCGCTTATTTTCCGGCTAACCTGTTGTACAGCCGGCTTTCCAGCTGAGATAAAGGGCGGGATGTCCCCGGATAGCCCGACACGCGACGCCGCGCAGGTTTATCGAGTAGTGATCAATTTTACGAGCTGATCATCTTTTATGAGTTCCCATAGCCGACTTCCTCGACCTGACTCGCCTTTTGCCCCGGACTCGCACTTATCCGCCGATTGCCATTCATGGCGGGCCATCCTCGTAAAGCATCCGCTTCCTGGCTGCGCCGATTCGAGCGAGCGATTTCTCTTCGCGCTTGGCCGTATGCTGCGCTGACGGTTGGCAGCGATTATTCCTCGTAGACGAGGTAGTACGGTGAAAACATTAAGGTGCAACCGGCAATATTTGAATTTCATTTTAAAGCAACCATCTGGTAGAAGTTGGAGGAAAGGGTAGCCTGGATGGGTCAGGGGAAATGTAGGGAAAAAGCGTTTTGTAATTTGCTTTTGTCGACGTTAAAAGGCGACGTTTTTATATATTTTGTGGGGTATCGTTAGAAAAAGAAGTAATGGTAGACCAAACTATTTGATAAGATATGTACGCTTGGAATTCGATAATACTCTCTAATATTCCGTTTGTTGAGGACACGTGTTGGATCTATATAGAAAATGCCCGCGTGGCTTTTGCAAAATTAAACCAAGCGACCTTGAGATTATACACTTTTCAAGTAGTAATTCTGTACCTTATAGTTATAGAGCTTGTGCTCGTGCACTGGAATGAAATATATTTTATTTCATTGAACTGAGATCTAGCAAAGATTATCCTTTGCCAAATTTTCAACTCCGCGGACTGCGAAGGACTGAACATTGGTCCTTCGAGCCGGATCTGGAGTTAACACCGTTGCTGCGTGCTTTTAAACTCTGTGTAAATACAATAAATATTCTAATCCCTGTTATCCAACCAGAGCTCGACGCAGTGTACAGAGCTCCAGTCGCCCACAAACAGGTGACACAAAACGCGACGTCGAACACGGAAGGCCGGCAGAAAAATTGCGAATCTGAAATCCGGCGATAAAGTCACGCCCGCGTGCACGATACAATCGCTCTTGCAAACAAACCAAACACGTTAAACGTCCAGCGTGTAAAGAATATGACTGCACATAATAACGATCCACGGAAAAAGTCGCGGCCGATAATAATCAATTTGAACACGAGGATCGGAGCAAAAAAATGGAACCAAGGAGGAGAACGTGAAAAAGTAAAGCGTACAAAGGGAGTAGGATGGAAAGAAGAATTATCTTCGAAGAATATTCGCCGGAAGTGGTGAGAACGCCTCGCCACGGAATATTAATATCGCCGTTATTCCCGCAATATTCCGGCGAAACGAGGAGCACGCGTATCCACCGCGTAGCCAACACTTTCTCGAGACAATGGAGGCAGAAACGAAACGAAACGAAACGAAACGAAACGAAACGAAACGAAACGAAACGAAACGAAACGAAGCAGAACGCTACTCGGCCAATATCCACGGTATGACGCCGAAAATTAAAAGCACCGGCAGATGCGTCGCGACGTCCAACGCCGGTGGCTGCATTAAAGCGGCGATGCGAAGCGTCCGTACAGACGCCAAAAGGAACCGAGTACCGGAGTATGGGGGGAGGGTGGGTCTCGGGGTTGGGGGTGCAGAGGGCAAAAACAACGTTACTCTAAATCGGGCTAATTAGCGGAATGGCTGGTCCGTTGGGGGACCAAGGGGATACTTCGTGTAGCAAATGTTTCAAGAAGTAGCCCAGTGCCATCTCCTTTCTCATCCTGATTTTTCTCGTCGTTCTCGAGTCTCCGTTCCCTGTGTCTGGTTTTGGACTCCTCTCATGGTGTCTTCTTTAATGACGTTTACTTGTACCGTCCGTTTTTGTGGCCTTTGGAAGCGTATCCTCTCAAGTTGCGTTTCTTTTATTGTTAACGAAAGTGGAGTTGGCGTTGCTTGTTGATAATACGTCCGTGGAAGTTGATAGATCGTGTTGGTTAAAATGTTTCGTGATGCGGTGGTCGTCATTACATCGGTGGAAAATAAACAGCCAGCTGGTGAAAATATATTCAAGGATTTTTCTTAACGAATTTTTAATTAATAATCCTTCTATATGTTTTTGTTCTCTCAAGCTCATGCGTTCTGCGTTAATTAAACGAATATTACTCATATAACGCGTGCATCAGATAATAAACGGTCGCGCTGTATACGATAAACAGTGAATGCAAACGCAATGCAACTAATGATCGTCGATGGTCCGAAACAGCGCTGAAAGTGATTCGCGAATCCACCAACGCTAGCGCGTAGTGTCCATAATCAATATTCCAATAATATATCAGCTATTCTCAGGCCTCAATAATTTCGAACATTGCCAACTGCAGTCTAACCATCGATCAGGCATTAATTTCACACCAAGACCTTTGAAAATTGCTTCCTAACATTTCATTAATTATTCGCAATTCGAAGATTCAACGCTGCACAGATTGATCTGTTGTGAATGACATATTTGAAGAAAGGAGCTCCTGATCTCGTAAACTGATCGCAAAGAATTAGTAGGACGAATCTGTATCTGGAATCTTCTTTTCTTGAAACAATTGGTTAGAAAAGGCGAAACGAATTCGTTTTCGACAACAGTGGCGAGAAAAATGTATGTATATCAAGATAACACATTTCACACGCCATCCCGATTTTCTTATGTTACCGTCTTAACAGAATCATAAATTCCTGTCATATTATGTTCGCAATTATTGGTGACGGGCAATTAAAACTGATTTCCCTTATTTATTCACAGGGCTAAACAAGGAAGCAATGTTAAGGTAGTTCGTACGATAAGTTCGATACTCAAACAAATAAACAAATTAAATATCTAGAAATAACTTTGAGTAAAGAACACAAAACATTACGGCAAGTGCACCTTTTGGTCGTCGAATTGGGACCACGTGCACAAATTCAATTTTCCTAATTACAACATTGTCACACAAATAGAAAATTGTCTTTCGTTCGGTAAATTATCGAGTATCGATATAATGCGTGTTTTCTTTAAAAAATTCATACATTCAATATAGAAATAAAATACAGTTAATTTAATTATACAATATTAAAAGACCCTCGTTAATGTTTTTGTTCCGCGGCAAATCCTCGGAACCAGCACGCGGAATGTATTACCCACCTAATAAAAAGTCGGCTAACAATCTGCAAAAAGAACAACCTTCGACATGCAGATGGTTAAGGCGTTTATGACGCGCTAGCAATAAAACTGTTTTTGAGAAAGCCATTATTGTTCATAATCCATCAGGATATAACTAATTAAGCATACACGGCCTCAACAGTCAATTGCATGCGTCATAAACGTGAATTTCTAAAAGGGCCCACAGCTGTGTCGCAGCAGGCGAGACCAGGTCAGGCTCTGGGACCCTGGCGGAAATTCCCGTGCGTAGCCAGGTCAAGACGGTCAGGATGCACCCCCCCCCCCCTTTGTACAGAGCGCAACGAGCGCAAAAAGGGATGGGTGTGTCCTCGTATTAAAAAGCACGCTGATTGGCATTTAGTCCCTTTTTCTAATAGCCAATAAGCGTGCCAAAAGGTTACTTCCGAGTCGACGTGATGCGATGCACTCGACGAGGAAGTCAGTCGATCATCAGGACTCCTAGAGTCGTGCACCAAACTCGTATAGTAGTTATCAAGGACTCGTACAGTCTTCACAGAATTCCGTCGGTCGTTCCACTGAACTACGTCGGTTGTCTTTCAGAACTTAGAGTCGTGATTTAAAGTTCAAACGGTCCATACGTAGAGTCCAACTCCCGTTTTAGAAATTGCCACTTGAATAGCTACATTCAGAGTCCATGACTCAGTTCCAGTTAAAGTCTAGCACTCTCCATAGAGTTTTGACTTACTATAATTAGAGTTCATTACTCAATTCATTATTCAGATATACTACTTTAAATTCAGAGTCTATATAGTCCACATCCTACGTCTAAAGGAGTCTCTGACAGGGTCTTGTACAAGAAACGGAGACACCTCTCCCTTTTCTTGCCTGAGTCCGTGACTCAGTGGTACGAGAAACCGTATACTCTCCTACTGCAAGACCTCAGTACATTAGACAAGGAGAAACAGTATACTCTCCTTCTTCTTCTGTCAGTCTTTGACTCTGAGGTGCGAGAAACAGTATCCTCTCGCACTGCAAGACACCAGGTGACGACTTTGATTCAGAAATTAGAGAAACAGTATAATCTTTTACCTGAAGACGTACGGGAAACAGTATCTTTCCCCAACATTATTTCACTAGATATTACACACTCAATAGATCCGTTTTATTATTACGTTTTCCTTTATTATCAGTCTATTCTTAGTCAGTCAAAATGAGATTCATTAATTAAGTTAACATTCAAATCAATTTATCACCCCTATCTCCGTAAAAGGTCGTAGGGTCATACGCGTGCAACGGTGTCGATAGAAATCGAAACGGAGATTTACAACCTCCGTATACTGAGCTCTCAACGCATCCTATAGTATCATCGAAGCCGCGTATCGCGTAAAAACAGTTTTGTTTCAAAATCTGAAATCCGTCAAACTAACAGGTTCCGTAAGCCTCGTAATAAATACGCAAGCACTCATGGATACGCAGATAACCAGATAATTCGGCCATTTTGAATGCTATTGAAATATCTGCAGCCTACCCAAATCACTTGTCTACTAATAACCCGATTCAAGTATAAAAATTGGTAGATATTTCGCGGAATAAAATATTAACCGAGACCTTGAAAGTTAATGAAGCGTGTTACTAAAGTTCCCTGAGATCCTCCAATTTTCCTAAAACCATGAAAACTGTTAAAAATGTTGGGTGGTCCTAATTCGATACCCGGGGGGCATCATCCAAAACCATTTTATTCAAATAGTGTCTACCACCCCTGTCTAATATAATACTTTCACTCCGTGAAACTACGGGATTCCATTAGCAACGTCGTCAGTCCCACGAACGCTCCCTTTCGCATTCCTCACCGTCACTTTGCGTCTCTTTCCTTTTTTTTTTCTCTGCCAAACACTCGTAACTTTCACCCTCCACCTGTTCGCCTGTCCAGCTTCGGGCCAAGTGTATTTACTTTTATGGCTGTTTTGCGGCGAGGCGAGCCTCGTTCGCTCCTTGTTCCTAGCTGAAATACTCTAACAGGTCCCCGGCTGGACCATGCGACTCGCTTTTTCATTTCGCTAATGAAATAACGAGGCGATGTTCAGCTTTTCGCCGTTGACCTCGCGAGCTTTCGCGCCACCACAACCGGAAATTAGGATTCCTCCACAAGGTAATGCGCGTTCACACGCTGAGGAATTAGAAATTCGCGTGCACGACTCGAGAAACGCCGTAGCTGCCAGCCCCGTGGCGTTACTTTTAAATTAAAAGCCCCGGGGTGGGCTGTTTAAGGACAGTTTAAGGGCGGTTTGATGTGCAACGAATGAAGTGCCCGGTCTGAATAGAAAGCTGTTCCACGTTGGGAAACGGAACGATTGTACTACGAGCGAGGCGGAATTGCGAGATTGATGCTTAGCCGCCGTGTTTTATTTGTTTTTCTAGCTCGGGGCAGGTATTGCGTGGATTCACTGCTGTTCAATTTTCTGACATGCGAATTGGCGTTGCACTGATTTTCTTTTTCGTTTGGAAACGATTATGAATTTGTTTCTATCTAATAAACAGCGTGGGATAATTTTTAATCAGTTTAGTGGTAATTAGCTGGAGCGTTAAAAGTGAAAATAATGCTGTTGCGAATTGGGCTAAGGTATTGGAATAAGGTATTATAAATAATATGCACATGCGTAAGCAAGTAAAAGATTTTAAAACGCCGGCAAATGCAAAAATGGGGTTATATAGGAAGTTCAAAGTCATAGGACACGTATTAAAGTGTTATGAAAATCACGAAAAGCTTATTGGAATAGTTAATATACTATATATATTTGACACAAAACAGCCATTCTTCATATTGTACAATCAAAAAGGCCGTACCAAAATTGTTAATAATAATTACGTCCTCTTTTCGTCTACGTATCTCCCGTGTGTCATAATTTCGATATTTAAAAAATTCATTTTTCATCAATTATTTCCCAGCACTTGAAATATGTTTTCCATTGTTTAAAACATATATTTCTTCTTCTAAACTCTAAACCAATATCAAACATATTATTCGCCAATATGCGCAGCAATAAAACTGTGCAATATGATTTTGCTCATTTGCTTTTAATAGCGAAAATGTGTTAAAACTGGCAAGTGTTCTATGATTTTCAAGCGCGGGCATAGGTATACAAACATGTGCCGACACGCAACACCTTATCACCGTGCAACGCACACAAATCAGCCAACAACCGAGATGAACGCACCACTCCGAACACAATGTGCCCCGACAAATCGCTAGAGGCTTGCATTGCGTACACACCAATCACCCGTACAACAGACAGCCGTCAAATTTCTCCAAGGAGATGGGAAATTTAATAAGAGTTACAGTTTCGGGCCACATTCTACCGCGTTCCGCGGGAACCAGTTCCCCAGCCGTTGCCAATTTGCCGAACGATACCAGGTGCAAAAGGAACGCCAAAGAACGCGCCGCTGCATCGCACTGGAACGGTGCACAATCGCATTTTCTGCCACGAATCGGTTGCGTCGCGATACCCAGCGTCGTTCAGCCCCGAGGAGACACGTCGGGAGGGAGAACGAAAACGTGACACCGACGAGAAACAGGGATAAATTAAAAAAACAACGGAGAGAACACGCAAAAGTGAAGTCGGTACGAGCAGAGCAGAGGGGGGAGAGATTGACGGGATAGATGTAAAGGGTGAGAAGGGGGGAAATAAAAGATCCACGACCCATTCATTGGACTTCGTCCTCTCGACGACAGGAACTCGACGTTGAACCTCACATGCGTAGGCGTATCAACGTTTCCTTTTAAACGGCCACGCAACGGGCGCGTGGAAAGCGTTCAGACGTCGCTCGGGGGGAAAAGCGGAAAGGCGAAAGGTGAAACGAGGGAGCACAGACGGCGGGGGAAAGGGTGAACAAATGACGTCGCGTGCAATGAGTTTCACTGGGGCACGCACACGCGCGGACTCCGGGGGGAAAATCTGGGTCGAAGACGCAAGAATGCGAGAAGCGTTTGTTATCGGCTTTTTTCCCGGGGAAAATGGGTCGAGACGCGGGACTCTTGACGGGCTGATGCTAACGCGACCGACGCTTTGTTGAGGTTGAAACGCGGTTTGATCTCGCGATCGCTGTTCTATGCCCGGACTGGCGGTGCATCTGGAGAATCTGTACATATCGCACTTAGGATCGTTCAGAAGGTAGAAACGCGAGGGAACAACTTTGGCCTTTGTTTGAAGTAAGGAGTCGGGATCCTCTGTGCGATGTACCGGGTGACCGCGTAATTGCCGCCACTAAATCTCGGGACTTACTTCAAATTTTACGTTAGAAATTGCGTTATACAAAAGTTAAACTCCGCTTAAAGAGCGTTGAAACGTCTTTCATTGCACTGGACAAGAAATAATTGTACAATTAATGCATGAAAGGTCGTCGCAACCTGTGCAGAGTCGCGACGTATTGTTATTCGGCAACGTGATTCTTTTGCATTTGTCCCTGAAGCGAACGCTTACGTGCATAAAATATTCCTATTCAACGTAATAAAAATATTTAAAAAGTATTACAGTTCTATTTACAAAAATGCAGGTATGAAAACTTTGTTTGATAGAAGTTATGCAGACCTAAGTGCAGTTTAACTTTTATGCAACACAATTTTGTGCAAACTTGTGTAAACTTGAAGAAAGCTCTGAAATTTAGTGGGACAGTTACCTGGGACACCGTGCATTATTCGAGTCGATCTTGTTGTCGGTGTTTGTTTGAAGCGTGACAGATATCGACAGTGAGATTGAATAGATGGAAGAGAGTGAAATTTGTTTATCGGGTATAAGGAAACACTGGAAAAAAGAATGGCTGCTTTTGTCATTAATGATAAGTTACAGTTGATGGTACCGAATAGTGTTTGCGTAGTTTATGTGGCGATGAATTTGGAATTGAATTTAAATGAAATTCGTATTCAAGAGAAATTGACGTAAATGTTATTTTAATATTTGCATGTAAGAGTGTAGTTAAGTTTATGGTTAAATAATGTAGGATGAATACCTATACTATATATGTGCGTGTGTGTGCATGCGTGTGGTGTTGCGTGTGCCACGAATTGCATAGATAAACTTCCAATAAAAAGCGCGATGACGTAGAAACGGTAATCGGAGGGGATGAATGAAGAGCGATGGAGCGACATATGAAGTGCAATGCTATATGTATCTGTCTTGTAATCCTACCCTTTTTACATTGAACTACTTAATTTCCAACAATTATAATTTGGCTCAGATATCCCAATCACGGTGCAGTTACTTTGCAGTAACAATGAACGGACTTCTAATCGAGTTTATCGAGCCATTTCACTGTTAATTGAATCTTAGAGCTACGCCGTCAATAAAACGGATCGTGATAACCTCATAAACTTTTTACAGTCAGCATTACGTTATTTACGCAATTAGGAGAATCGCAGTAGAACGGAAAAAGCTCGAAGAGTTCTAAGCCTTTTAACAGAGCGAAAGCTCGTGTCGTAAGAAAATTTAACGAATTAAATCCTTGCTCGAAAAGAGAATTATATTAAATAATTTTTAAAAGCACACAATCGGTTTTACTCATTAAAAATAAATATACCCGTACTATAACTAGAAGAAACTATTACAATATTATGCTAACTGCATTTTTAAAAGTTGATGTTCTTGAAAGTAACCACATTGCTACTTTTAATCATAAATATAGTGTCTTCGTTTACTTTATCGAATCTGAAATATAATTAACTGTAATTTATGATTTTCTACACAAATATAACACTGCCCAACAGCTGACACCTGCATACAATATTAGTAGCCGAATAGAAAAAACGAAAAGTTGAAACTATTTATAAGAAAAGTTCCATCAATCGCAACTGCTTATTTGGCAGATTGCCCATTTCATGTCCAACGTTATCGCAATATAAATTAAAAACACATATATTAAAGGCTTGCATACATCATGCAACCTCCTTGACTTTTCACCCCACGTTAACATCGGGACACCTCCTTCGCTGCACCATTAAATCAAACGAACTCGCTGCAGCAATAATTTGTCTGTCGAAAAAAAAGAGCACAATTTATTGTACAATCGTTACAAGCAATACGCGGTAGCCTCTTATCTTCGAAACAACAATGGATCGGCCATTACTGAGGACACAATCGGCTGTACATAATTTACGTATGCTCAGCATCGTCGCGCCGGCCACTAACCGCCCCATAAAGTGCCGGAAGTCGAGGCTTACGGGGCTGTTAATGCTCGAGAGACGACTACAGGACACTTGTTTCAAAGGACCTATAAAACCGTACACGAGCGAATTCGTGGAGCCCTGGGCCAACCGTTTACGACGATGCTAGTCAATTGTGAATTGCTGCTCACCTCGGTGATAATTACCCAATGAAATTAATTAGCGAATCCGTCAGGTGTCAATCGTCACGAACCTTCTTCTGTTTAAAATTTTAAAGCACAATTGGAATCGTAGCACAACCGGAACGTAGATGTACAGGAGAATTTCGTTTTCACAATATTTATGCGATCGGAACGAAATTTTTGTCAGTGGTTGGTTTACTTATCTCTTAGTTCGACGTCACTGGTAGCAATAAAATGAAGTTATTTAATGTTGTTTTCATATACTTTACGGCTACGAATATAAATAAAATGAAATGAAAATTCACAACTTTTTCAGTAGGTGCATTCAAATTTGAAACAGATTTTTTGATTAAAGTAAAAAGTAGCTGCGTCACTAGGTCCACCTCAATTACATTTCTACAAAATTTCGGACTGTTCTAAAAAAATCATGTATAATTTAGAAAGTTATGGAACCATTAATATTTGTCATTTTCTTCTAGATTTAAATCGGATTTTAGTATACGTATATTCGAGATCATGACGACATGGTTCTTAACTGTCAATTATTGCGGAATAAAATATTAGATTGCGAAGTATGAAATGATAATATTTGATGGATGGAAGTAAATGTGATAATCGTAAATGATATATACGGTAGCATTAAGATCTACGGCCCCTAGTTGGATATCAAATGGTGGATTAACGGCACACTAAACTTCAGCAGCATCGAAGCTTATACATAAATTGTTCAAATCTCCCACCGTTATTTTCGTTTAACGGATGTCTTAGCGGAACTCGATGATACTGAATTCGATATCGCATAAATCAAAAACTGGCGCCCCGTTAATAAAAGATATAATACATTTAAGTTAATTTATACCAATTAAAACATTAAACGCAAAAAGTATGAAATGTCTGATTTATTTCTATTCTTTTAAACTCGCTTAATATTTCGACTCAGTATACAACAATAAATGCGTCGCCATAATAATAAGAAACGTAAAAAATACAGTTGGCCTAAAATAATATCGTAAATTCCATCGAGAAAAATATGCCTGCAAACGTAACGCGCTTCATGATTTAATGCATTCACAACAATAGTGCATTCTATGAAATTACGTTATTTCCCCATTTCACAACAATACATTCTTTATATTCCCCTCGAAACAAGCTTCCATTTTGTCAAAATACGTACAATACCCGTGCATTTGGAAATCGTTTATCGTCACGTGATTGAAGGGTTGCGGGACGAAAATAGATCACCGGAAGAGAAAGAAAAATCGACGGTCTAGCACTGTTGACGGAACGAAAGACGTAACCGCGACTATCGAACAGGGAAATGAAAGGGGCAAATCGAGGGGTCGATTTTTCACAGCACACGGCAGCCCAAAGCGCTTCCTATTTCCCTTCTACGTGTGGAAACTTCTCGATTTCGGATTGCCGGGTCGATGTTTGTTCTAGAAGGCCTGAAATTTATGGATATTGTTGCGCGGAACGGGGGCTCGACAACGATCACCTCTATCCTTCGGCTCTATTGATTCTGAACGGTACGAAGAGGCCGCGGTACAATGAATACTTCAAACGCGAATCAATTGGTCCTCGAACGGCGTGTTTGATTCTGAACCTTTCTCCGCTGCAACGGCGAACCTCGCGTTCTCTCGCGACGGCCACTCGAAGATTAAAATTTATACATACCTTCTAGCGCAGGCTGGCGAGTTTGATGGAACGGATAGGGGACAAAATTATTTGAGAAATAAAGAATTTCGAGGGGGGTGTTCGTGAAATGTGTATGGTAATATATTTGGTTCTGTGTCAGGTAACTGTTAGATTGTTGCGGATGAAATGTCAGCGTTTTTGTAAAAAGCCTGTGAATGTTTTTAGTTTTGTGGAAATAACATTTGTTAGTTAAATGTGATCGATTAGATTCAATGCACTTCAATGTCTGCGTTCTTAGGCTTACGAGTAAACTTTTAATAGCATTATGCTTTTCCATAGTGTTTTTGTTAATAACTTTCCGGCTTAGTGTTTTTTGATTACACTTTGCCGAACCAGCAGTGAATTGCACTCACAATTGCTGTGCATTAAAAAAAAGCTGTATTTGTATTATGAGCAGTTTCTGTTACATTATGCCTAAGTTTAAATTCATACAAAAAGAAAAGTCAATTTTCACGTTTATCCATAATTCGCCTCGATACACGATTTGCCACATTGAAATATTAAGATGATGAATTCAAGTTTTAAACTGATGTTGAATAAGTCTTTCCTGCCTATAGAATTTAATAATCAATTTTAGGTGGCCTTCCTATTGTGATTACATTGTCGAATAATTTGTGCAATTTCTGTTTGCTTCTGTAGATGCATTAATTGGCTACACAAAATCAGCTGCTATACGATAATTTAAACTTTTAATGTTCACAAAACCGATGACAAACGTTTCAGAGTGTAATAGTTTAATTATAATACTAATTGAAATTTTCAGCTCATGTTAGCCCTAGCAATCTGCGATAACATATTAATTATGATAAATCCTGGTATATTAAATGCTTCTACGATATTTTGTATTAAGATGTTAAGCGAATTTTTATTTGAAAATGACATCGTCGAAAAATGAGCGGTGTATTTTGAAATTTGTTTAGCACAATATGTTCTTTATCAAAACAAATGCATCAGTAATATTCCACTGTGTGTTAATGGTTTGAGAATAAATTTTTCCACGGGCAACCACATATTGAAGTACCAATGAATTTTTAACTTTGCTTCATAAAACGCGTCATCAATTAAAGCAAAAATTACATTATTGATTCAATGCCGATACATAATAATATATCCCTTTTTAATTAAAAACAACCGGTTTACCCAAAAATTAAACTCGTTAATACGTCGCATCGCTGTTTCAACGAAATGAAGTTTAACTATTCCAAACAAGCCTTCATTGCAATAAAGTCGAAGCCATATGAATATACTTTGCATAAACGTGCAAAATGTACATTGCTGGTAAGTTTACCACCTATGAGAGTACTGGCAAATTACTGATCAGAAATTGCTGTTTATCTATTAACAAATTACACAGATACAGGTATATATTTTACAACAAATATTATGGTCGCCTACCGTTTTCTATAAAATCCGTCATTTGCTCCGAGTGGAATTAAATTCCGAAGACTAATAAGACTAATAAAGAAAATCTACATCAATTTCAGCATGAAAATAGTAGTATACAGAAGCCTTCTGTTTCCGAGAAAAATGCGACGCATCATATAAATCACTGCATTTGCAAAATAAAAAAAATGTTACAGCTTCGTCGGGCTCGCGATAGGTTTCATATCGTCCACAATATCCAGGGAATTGCGCCCTCCCGTTTGTCCGTTCAATATTAAATGCATTTTATTTATGCAACTGCGCAGTTTTGATAACATTCCAAACAGAACGTTATTATGATTGCATTCGATTACACAACATCCGTCGAATCCCAGCGCTCGTAATCGAACGGTGGAAAAATCGCACGAATACTCCTCTGTTTCGTATTACGACAGAAAACAAAATGCACCTGCCTCCCTTGCTCCCCGGGATACCTCCCGGGGCATCCCCCGGGTTTTTATTCTAACATCGATCGATTCCTTTCCTTTCTGTAGGGTTTTTAATTTTTGTAAAGCAGGATCGCGTGTGATCTTTGCCGGGCGAGCAGAAAACGTACACACGTGAACTTCATGCCACGGTGCTCGAAAATACTTGAGAAATAGTCGAGCTGATATTCAACCGGACGGCACGCCGACATTTCTAGAATCCGTAGAATTCCTACCATTTCTTTGACAAACGTTTAAAACGCGCTGACGTTAATAGTTTGAATTACTTCCATCGGCACACGTAATTTCCCGTTATTCACGTACGGCTACTCTTGTTCGGGCGACGGTTACCGTTTTCCAAAGCGGACGAGAAATTCTGTTAAATTGTCCTTATTAATCACACTCCCTTTGGGCAAACGTACCAATGGGCAATTTAATGGTTTCCTTCGTCCGAATGAAATTTCATTTGCTATTCAGTTTAAAATACACGTATTTGTGCATTTTCTAAATTCCTCTCTGTTCTGCAGTTTCTTTACATTTTCTTCGTTAAAAAGGTGGTGAAATTGTTTAAACTGTAGGTCGGTTGAGCAAGCAAGGAAGTTAATTTAATATTATATTTCTTGGATCCTTTAAGCATCGCACCTAAATTCGGCGTTTATTTATAGAATTTAGAGGAACATATTATGGCACCATGGTTCCGAGTTTAGACCGCAATGTACATTAAATAACAAATGAAAGCAAATACTTTAAGGCCGACGGTAGGTAATTAAATAGCTTCCAATAAAAACAGGCATTTTGAAAATTTGAGTTGTGATTGAGAAATTGGTTGCCCTGCAATTTGGAATTCTTACTGACACTAAGTGAATTACTTTTATCGTACTGTCGTGTCGACACTTTATATCAAATGTTTCTGTTGACAAAATAGCGACGAACGAAGCACAGTAGCTGCAACTGATAAAATGGTTTATTTAACAACTATTACTATGTCCATTCATTAGCTGGAGATCATACTTATTATCGTTTCCGTAAATTTTCTCACGAATCCCGCGGGATATTAAAAAATAGATAATCCTACACTTAATTCAATTTTAAAACGTCGAATATTTAAAACTCGTGAAGCAATTAGTATTAAGATTCATGTACGCTTATTATGCAAATGGATAAAAGGCTAACAAATATTTGGCACTCATAAATCATTGATCTCCGCACGTTTCAAAAACCATCCACATGAAAATAGCTGCGAACGCATTCGAAATATTCGGTCTCAAGTGCGTACGTATAATGCCGACGAGTGAAAAATATTATTGCCGAATAATTATGTTCCCTCGATCAAGTATTTAATTATCATATCAAACCAGAAATGTCACTCAAATCCTCGCACGAAGCAATACTGCCGAATATCATATTCCTCCCGATAAAGTATTTAATTATCATACCAAACCGAAAGCGCCACTCGAAACCATTCCCATCGCCTGTTCCGAATTTTTCCTCCATCCCACGGTAATCATTGAACGCTATCAACGTTCAACATATTACACTTTATAACCCTTCGAGCAAAACAGAATGTTCACGGTGTGCCAAAAACTTGCCATTTTCGGGGCGAACTGAACCACGCCAAGCCGTCAGGGGCCGTGCATTAAAACTGCAAAAGCCCCGTCTGAAATTTCATTTTCAACCAGACTGTCGCCAGCCAAAGCAACGGCCGTCGCGTAATACCGCGTTCGGGCCATCCAAAATGGCCAGGGAGCAAGTAGTGTCGTATATAGGCGGATATGGAAACTTTGCCATAGGGGGAATGGATGGGGTAAAAGATGGTCCGTCCTTCTCCTTGCACAAATCCTAGATAGATTATCCAGCCAGGTGTGAATTCGTCGCATTACGATAGACACCTCTCCGCCCTAGGCTCGTCAGCGAGCACTGCACACCGGGGAAGAGGCGAACGCATTTCTAATATCTGTCTGCGATCGGTGGTTCTTTCTCACCCCCATTCAGCCTAGGTGCATCGTTCCCTCTCTTTCTCGAGCCGAGCCAGAGGCTCCTCTTTTTGCCCAGTCCGCACACACTGGGATCAATAATGCACCAACCACTCGCTGCTCACCCACCCCTCCCCCTCCCCATCCTCCTCCTCCTCCTCATCCTCCTCTTTCCTCTTGAAAACCGTACCAGCACCCACCCACTAACCCCCAACACGCCTGCTCGCACCCCTTCCACTACTCCATCCCTCTACACATCCCACTCTCTTCTATCCTCTTGCTCATTCTCTCTCAACCTTCCCACCCTCCTTCTTCCTCCTTTCCTCCTCTCAAACACCGTGTTATCCTTCCCTTTCGTTCCTCCAGTACCATTCTCTGTCCGTTCTTCCCTTTTTCACCATACCTGGTCTCTCTTAAACTTGCAGCACAGTCGGTTTGCCAGAGAACTCTCTCTTCAACTAAACGTTTACTCCCTCTCTTTCACCAATGACTCTTGCCGTTTCTTTCAGCCTCTCTTCTCCCCCCTCTCTCCCTCTCTCTGTGTTTGTACTTCTATATACCTCTCTTTTCATCTTCCGTTCGTTCACTCGCTGATTCTTCAGCCTTCCTCCCTGTAGCGCCTCTTTTCCACCACATACCATTTCCATCACATTCTCTCTAGCTGCCTGTCTTTCACTAGGATTCTCCGTCGCCATCCCTAACGGCGTTCGTCGTTCTCTCTCCCTCCACGACTGTCCACCCGCCCTTCCGTATCTCCGTCCACGTCCCTCCCAAGATCCTCCGGGATCTCCTTCTCACCCAGCCCGTCTCCTTCCCGCTACCTTGCCCAAAGCTCCCCCATTCAGAGCTCTATATCACCTGTTCGTCATCTCTGTTCGTCGAAGTGCCGCCGTCTTTCCTCTTTCTTCGTTTCATCCCCTCTCGCCCCGCTGGACGCCGTGCCACACTCAGTCGGGCACACTCTCTCTTCCTCAGGCCAGTCCTTCTTCAACCCTGTCTTCCCCTTTCTATCTTTCCCCATCTCTGTCTCACCTTACTCATCGCCCCTTTGTTCCTTTCCTCCAGCGGTGTCCTTCTCGGTCTCCGCTCCGACGCTCGTCGCCTCTCGATTCGCAGCGAACGCAGCTCCCTCAACGAAGCGAGGTCCCGGCAGGTCTGGTCGGCCACCTGGTCGAGGAACAGGCCTCCGTCCACAGATCTCTACCCTTAGTACGTCGGAATTTGCGCTTTGATGAAATCTCCGTCTCGCTCTCGCATCGAAAAGCATTTAAACGTTGTCCACCCTCTCCGTCCGTTGCAGCCGCTATCCGCGTCTCCTTCCTTCGCCACCTGGCCACGTTCCCCACCACTTCCGCCACGGCACAATACTTTCTTTCATTCTCCTTTGTTGCGCCTTCGCTGGTAGCACCGTAGCCCGCATACCAGAAAATATTCCTGTTTTACCGTTTTTCTACGCCCACTCCTCGACTCTCTCTCGTTTCTCCCCTTTTCCCTTACTTCCCCAGTTTCGATGTTTCCTTCGCCGTCCGGGCGGGGTGGAGGCAACGCGAACTGTTTAAAACCGTTCGCACGCCTATTCTGAAAATGACTCCGACGAGGTCGAGTCGACGAACACACGCGTGGTACGCTTGGATTGCCTTTCAGGAATGCCTTCCGTTCCTTGATCATTTCGCCTAATCTGTCTTTCGCTCGGGAACGAGCACGGATGGAATGATTATTTGACTATCGCGAATTAGAAGCGTTCCACTGTGCCAAAATTTGGTTTGGATTAAAAAGTTAAGAACAAATAGAAGCGCGATATGATGTAGAATCGTTGCGTTATATGTTCAATTGAAATTTAGTGGAACAAAATGTATTATTATTTCTAGTTGCCTTTGCCGCGTAGTAGCACTACCCCTTTGACTTTCTACGATATCTGGGCCAACCATGTTTCAACAAAGTTTCGCAAATGCTTGCGCGTTTGTTAGTTGCACACTCTTTCATCCCTGGCAGCATTACATGCGAGTGAGTGGAATAAGTCCGCTATTAATCAGACGCAAACACAACAACGATACTGCAAACGTGGCTCAATCTCAGACGATGCATTCCTTTCATTTACGAGAACCGGTGCGCATTAATTTGCATGCTAGCGAGAACGCCGTACTTTCCACTAAATAATATGCTAAATTGAACTGAAGAATGTTGCAGATGACGCAAAGTAAATGTATATATGCATAGCGCATCAAAGTGCAATACAAAAATTCAGATAAATGAAGTTTTAATTTGTCCAAAAACGATTGATTGTTTATTGAATATTGAAATTGTTTTTCCAATGAAACAGCCCCGGACGCGACACGCTATCTTTTAATCCCTTGATCGAATGCTTAATTGCGGAACGAAATAGCACTGTGAAATATAATACAATTTTGGTAGCCACATGTTATATTAAAAATATATTCGATCTTGTGCGATACCAATAATTCATAAAAAGTGGCACGATTATCATTCAAAATAGAGTATAATTTCATTCAATTTCTCATTTCAATTTTTGCCCAAGTACAAGCTGTCCGAAAAATGTAGGAGTGCTAATATTTAAGTATAATTTTCACCGTAAGACAGTGTACACAAGGGTTCAAATACTTGTCGTCCCTTCTCTGGCGAAGTTATAAAAATTACGGGATGACTATGCCTCTGTACCTTTTTGTCTTGCAATTATGTAAACGCGCTCTTCAAGGGAACTTCATTATCCGTCTCGTTAAAATTTCAACGGGAAACTATAAGGAACACTTCGTACACGCTTCCCAAACGAGTAGAATTACGGGTGTGCGTTTTTGTTTAAGGATATTAACATGCTGTTTACTAAATATAATCCTCCCAAGAAAACATGCAGATGAGCAATACATAATAAGTATAATCAGTGTATACATACTACAAGAAGTAAAATACAGCATTCAAATATTCTCGACAAATTCTTTTCAGATGTTTTAATTATTATCGATGTAGATGGTGTTAAGAAGAATATCTACGAAGCATTGGGAATTATTCTTAATTGAGTTTTAAATAAAAAATATTCAGGTATATTAATATATGTTCATGTCTTCGTATTCTATCTTGTGTAATTAGTCTGTACGCTGAATAGAACAACGAAAGTATTTCAGAAGATTGTAACAAAAGAGAAGGCAACCGATTTGCAAGAGTCTGCAGTACTATTTCCTGTCGCGAATTTCTAAAATCTATGCGATTTCTCGAAGGGGACAATTTTTTTATGCATTTCCGTCTTTTCTGCGTTCATTGCATTCTTTAAAATAAAACCGTATCAAAAAGAAATGGTAATATTGCAAGGCTATCGTACTTTCCAAAGTTTGAAACGGTTTTCAATCTATATTCGAAATACAATTGAAACACCGCAAAAAAGTTTCCCATGTGCTGTAAATAAAATAAACAATCGCTTTTTCTAAAATATAATTGAACACCAACTGATGTCTGGTTATTTTTAAATAAAATCCATACAAAACTCGTAGCGATGCTCTGGCGTTATTCTGTAGTCGAATAAGCTGCAAAATATAATACTCGAAATGCTTGAAAGACTTCCAATAATCGGATGTTCCTTACAGGTGCCGTCGTATTCGAATATTCAGGGGGGTGTTATCATTAACCTTTACGCGGAATATTAAAAAATCGCCTGGAATTCAAGAATGAGTGTAATAACGTAAAGGAAATGTTGCAACGAGAGATTCCGCTTGCTGCGGGCGGAAACGAAGAGGAGACGCGTCTCCGCCTCGGGCGGAACATCATCCGAGATGAACGAGCAAATAACTTTATTTAAGAAAACCGCTCGAAACGCACGGAACCGGGGGAAATGCCGGAATTCAATTACTGACAAGCATGAATGCAGCGTCATGAGATAGTTTGCGCGTAGGATTTCGAGCACCCTATGCATTTCCGCTGAAGTAACTATCACTTAGCAATGAGGAGTATTATACGTCTTCATCGAATTACAGAAGGCTGTTTTTTTATATCAAATACGTTACTATGTTTGGAATCGTTTTATAATTATAACTGATCTTTTCTTTATAATAGAGTATATTAAATACGAATTGTTATATTAGTGATATCGTGATATGATACGTGAGTACTAGTTAGGATTATTTATTTGTAATAATTCGTCTGCAAATGTTAGTGTGAATATTTAATCGTTAGTTAAACCAATAGCTAATTATATTGTTGCTTGAGCGTGTATATTAATAAATATTTCTCATGGTTGTTTTCCACGATTTCTACGATGTGTTCAGGAATATAGTAATAATAATAGTCCACGTTCTTGGTGCATATACTAAATACCAAGGAATTTGAAACAATAATAGTTTTTAACTGCTTTACACCTGCGCATTGTAAATAGTATTAAATATATCAGTAGTATTGTAAAACATGAATTCAGATTATAATACAAGTGTAAAAAGTGATATTAGTTCTCGTTCCAAGATGTGATACACTTTTCAAATAATTATTGCTGCCTTATGTGGTTTGAAAAATGAGCGCAGAGTAATAAACAAACCCCGCGATAAAATATTATGAGCGACTTTGTAAATATATGCAGTGTCTGTTGGGACTGGCGCCCATTAACGGTGTACCTGGCGAAAGTTTTGTCAATATGAAGGTAGACTTTAATATCGACTAAACTAAGGTCACTTCTGGAATTCAAACTTCTTTGAAGGTACCTACATGCATAATTTATTATCGAACTGTTTTCAGTAAAACATAGCAGAGCGAAAATATCCCTGGAATTGTATCCCTTGTATCATCTTTTTACAACATATGTACAATCTATTGTAATTGTTCACTAATCTATATGTCACCTTTTTCCGTGACAGTAATTCATATATAACATTAAAATGGTGTACAAGAATTCGCGTAACGCCTTCAAAATGTGTCGAAAAGATTGTGTGACTATTATTTTGTGTTGAATAATCAACTTGGTAATTTATAAATAGTTACCAAATTCCTTACCCATTCTGGAGCACCTTATCAATATTTGACACTCACCTGCAGCAGAAAGAAGGAAACAAATTACATTTTAATACAGTAATAACTATTGAATAAGAAATATTGAAATAGAAATTCAGAAAATCAGCAAAACACTTTCACAATTTCTGATAACAAATTTTTCAAATAAATATTGATACGTTCATGGCACATACATATGGATCCATAAAAGAATGAGCAACTTTACCTCGAGCCATTCTTGAAAAGTTAAGAAACGGTTCATTAGACGCATTATAACATCTTGTCAAAACTATTTTAAAGCACCGTTAACAAATTATACCACATTTTCGATAACCTATCCGCAGAGAGAAAAATCATACTACCGCGTAACATACCACAGTTTCAATGAATGATAACTCATTTTCCATTCCACAATCGCAGCACCGTGCAAGGCATCTAAAATTCAACATAATCCCGTCCATAAACAAACACCGCCACATCCCTCGACAGTTCTCTCACCTGAGACGAAATGAAACACTGAAATAACTCCTTAAGTAGCACACTCGAAAATCTGGGTTACTCGCAGGTTGTGGACGATAAATACCAAAAAGGAAGACGTATTATAACAACAGGTTGAAAGGACACGGTGGTCTTTGCGCCACGTGGAAATTGGGTTACCTGGACAGGAGTTAAAATATACATCTCCCCGAGAGCATAAGACAAATATGCAACGCGAACCAGGGTTCAGGTATTCGGGGCATGTTCACATTCCCCGATATACGTGCACATCCCTGCCATAGAGTTCGGTAAACGTGAGATTGTAATTCAGAAACGCTTGTCATTCGTGCATTTTCCGGCACGAGTGTACGTGCCAACTAACCACTGCCGGGACGAGTATCAAACGGCATAGCAATACCATTAATGCACGGTGACGAGCCACGCAGAAATTGATCGACCGATCAGCTTTTGCAATAAACGACACGCTTTGCATTGATATCAGATGGGGACGCGGTTGAAAGGGTTCTGTGATTGGAGTTCTGTACATATATGTATAGTGGCAGCGTTGTTACCTGTCTCGTATGTATTATTAATTACAAAGCATAAAATAATACGAAATGCTGAATCGTCCCATAAGTAATGCCGTTCCTTTTGTACATATATTAGATGAAAATAAATAATTAACAATAAGCCGAGTTCAACATACGGGACAATTTTTCTGACAGTTTTTTTTTCTTTGGCTCTTTTGCAAGAGTAACTCTCGGAAATATATGATATGTTCGTCTAATTCTTAGGACTTCTCGACAAGAGGCTTATCTTTAACACTGTAACTTTCGGATAGAAATTTTGCAACCTGTTTTTGACAATGATTTACATTATTAATTTGACAGGACCTGGTATATATTTGACACTGTTGCTGTTGCCTTATTTCCTTCATTAAACTCGTGTAATGTAACAGGTAGAGTATGTTCTTTCGACACGTTCATATTAAACGTTTGTAGTAACTGCAATATCCGATCTATATGCAAGTGCGATCCTTTGACACAATATTGCCAGAAGGTTTCGAGTTACAGGAGCATCCACGCCAAACAGGCAAATGGTAATCGTGACGAATTTCATTATTTTAAACTCTGCTCTCAGAAAAACCGCTGTACATACAGGCCGACCCAATAAATATGCAGTGATATTGAAACGACGATAAGGCAATAAAATAGTAAATAAATTCGTCCCCTCTCCCCAAATAAGTGTCACACTTAACAAATGCTCTCACATATTTTTAACGATACAACGATACAAAATACGATCGCATTTTTAGGTTGCCTTATACTGCTAACAAGTGTTGTTCTTGTTGGTCCTTGTTCACTTCCAAATTGAAGAAACACTGTTAATAATATGTGACACTTATTTTGTTACCGAGGTAGTACACGGCGAAGAGATCGAATGAGAAGAAGGCTTGAGTTGAATGAAGTCTTTTCAGTTTCCTTCTACAGACAACCTATTTAAAATACGTTATTCTGAGAACGCGGTTTCGGTATAAAACGATACAAAAATGATGCAATACTCTTCTATACAGAATCTTCTGAGAACAGAGTACAAAGATTCTATAAAGCCGTGCTATAATACTTCATAAATATAGACAACTTTCATAAACAACTGGAAGTGATGCTTCATACTACTACTTCCCAGAGATTTGAGTGGAATTTATGCAAGGTTCAGTATAAGCGGCTAGCAAAGCCGTTTACCCTTTTTGTTCTTTAGGAATAGAAGTGCAACATCCATTTTGTTATTCACAAATTAATACATTTGATTTGAATGCCTAAGAGCGTATATTGTATAAGTGGCACAGGCAATAACTGTCACAAGACGGTACTCTCCTTGGGAGCACAAGCAGTTTTCTGAGAAAAGGGTTTCTAAAGAATAAGCTACGAATTAGGTCGTCTTAGAGTGCGGATTATTATCGAAATAATGTTTCCGGCTTGTTAGGAAGATATTAAATGTAATAATAACGTGAACAGGGCCTGTGATTCATTCTTTCCATTATGAATTACGTTGCTTCGCTAAGGAATAAATACAATATGTATTCAATTATTGCACCTAGCATTAGAATAGTTGTCAAAGTGTTCAAATGAAATTATGCGGCTTCAAAACATCGAGATGGTTTAACTAACACCTGACAAAGGTATTGCAGTTGTCAATTACGAATCGCTTTTGGCAGAGCATAATAGAACTGCGCAATAATTAAACAACAGAAACGCAAGCTGCCTGCAAGGAACAGGCCGTTCGAAACGCTCGTTAAATTATTCCAAGTAAAAACAGATTCGAACGTAGCGTAATCTGAAAACGCAGGTAGTTTATTGAATGAAATAACGAGCATATCAAACGGTGTGCGATACGATCGGGGGAGGGGGAGGGGGGGCGAAAGGGTAGTTTAATTAGAAATCCCGTAACGAGCCGGGGAACAGAAAAAGCAGCTGCCGTAGAAACGCGACGCAGCAGGAAGAAACGATTACACAGTCGCGCGATAGGTGATGTCGTATTAAAACGGAAAAGGGGGATGAAGGGAAAAAAAACCATCATCAGATTATACTTTATCGAGTGGGAACGTGTGGCCGGAATAATTATGCTGTTTGTCGCGCGACAGCGATCCCGTGCACGTGGAAAAAAAGTAATCTCCGTGACTGTCGGGTTCGCGTGTCCACACGGCGTGGTCTCAACTTGTCGTCGTTAATATCGATACAACACGTCGACACGTGACAGCACGTGCAATCCCACTGGCCCGTTCGTGCCCCTGAACTTATGAGCTTCGAGATACACCCGTCTATTTCTCTCTCCCGCTCTCTCCCTCTCTTCATGATGTCCCGTCCAACTTTCGCTTGACACCTAATCGCAATCTCCTAAGTGGAACACGCGTTGGATCCGCGACAACCGTCCCTTCGATCGACGATGACGCAGGCGGGGTGGGATATTAAATGCGATTGCACGAAGCGGTGGAACTGGAGCGATCTTTTGTGATTGAAACATTGAGGTGTGATGTGAATTGTTATGCTGATGGGATAACGATCCTACTCGCATGCATGTATGTATGAGGCATTCACCCCTCGATCCGGCGCATTTAAAGCGTTAGTTCGTATGCGGTCATAAAGACGTTTCAGGTGCGGCGGAGATCGCGGAGAGATTATGGTTTTAGGATAAGATTTTCAGTGCTTAGCATGAAGTTCGAAGGTTTGTTAACGGGGGCGAGGCAGGGGTGTTGTGTAGAAGGGCTTGAGGGGAGGAGAGGGGAACTTTTTAAGTTTGTGAAACTTGATAAGCGGAAGGGAGAAGGTATGTATAATATTATAGTACGGCGATGTCGAGCGTGTCAACAGTATCGTTTTTGTTTCCGTGTAATAGGAAACAAATAGTTTCGTGCATTCGAAAAAACGCAACGATGTAAACACGTAGGTTGTAGATGGCCGATTTATCGGCGTGGTACGACGGATGTTGAAACATTCGTGAAATATTATAAGGAGCACACATTTTTTCGATTATAATTCCACTGATAACTGTACGTTGGAAAATGTTCGAAATGCGTGCATGTAAAAATTGTGCCATATTTTATGCACTCTATAAATAATACGTGCATCGTACAGATTTCGGGGTAATGTATGCATACACGCTTGATTTATGGCAAACGCCCTGCTTACTGCGAATTAAAACAAACAAAATTGGTGAAACACTTTTCATTTATACATATATGTCTTGCAACTGAATCAGAAATCAAGAGCCGCATCGCAGAGCTAATTTATCAACTCCGCTATCAAAAACATTTCTCTGCGCAATGAAAATGTAACACGGCATAGCACGGCGTAACTAGTTAATCGTAAGGAATACAAGAATTCAGTACGTATATGAGCCATTTACAAGTCAAGCGATACTATCTCGCATTTAATAAATCACAGTACATACTCTTTTATTCACAGAAACCCGAGTTACCGAGTAGATACACCGATAGAGGAACAGAAATGAATTAAAAGCAGGACGTAGTGAAGGTAAAACTCTCCAGGATAGCGTAACAGTATACGGGACCTATACGAGAAGGATATGATAGAATAAGGTGACAATATTTCGGGGATAATCCCGTATGACACGTTATTTAATTCAACACTCGCATGCGTATCATCTGCTTTCAATTAAATAACGTAGACACTTTCGAATTTGTATACTGAACAACAAATCTCTATTTATTCATGTTGTGCATGTATATACGCTAAAATACCACCTGACTGTTCGTTTAGCATTTTTTAAAATCCTCTGCAAATTTAAGAAACATCGTTTCGAGTAAAAATTCCTTTATACATATCCTGTACACCCCCTATAACGTAACCAAGTTCAGAAAATTCTCTTTCAATTTCTCTAGGCACATTTTTCCAATACTTAAATACGCAGCGTTCATGGCTCATTACATCACAACTAAATGTTTTAACGTAATTATCTGATTAGATAATTAGTAATTCATGTTTGAATTCCGAGTTTTGACGAAAAAAATAATGCTGAAATAAAACTGGTTTTTCGACTTTTTTTTTACATCGAAAAATATTATAAGATAGCTTCCCTATTCATTTTGCCAAATTACTATCATACACAGAAGCACGTACGTATATACGTCGTCTAGTACTTCGTACTTGACTTAGAATTTATCGTTTCAATATGCGGCGCTCCGATATCTCGTCGATTTCGTTGCAAAGCGTATTCACTAACGAAATTGGAAACCAATAGCGGAGCCAGGAATCGATATAACTACTTATCCCATGGAGTCGCGCCTCTAACGAAACTTCGTTAATTAGATTAAACTTTCATTTAACGGTATCGCGGCGTATTCTTCGTCGTACCGTGATTATATTCATTCCCGAGATTCGCGTTTTTGTTTAACGTCTAGCTTTTCTAGGGACATGACCGCCACGGGACGGAGCTATTATCGAGTCACCGAGATTGCAGACAAATACAACTACTGGCCATGGAATTAGAATCACTCAAGATTTTTAACAGTTTTTTATATTTTTAGTAAAATTGAAAAGTCTGGCTTTATAATAATAAAGTTTGTTACATTTTCAAATCTTGCCCACATACATGTCAATATTTTGTGTCTTAAAATATATTTATATCTTTTATATAAATAATGTTTTTATATTTGTTGGAAAAGTTGGGACATGTGCAGATATTACACTTGATCGTGTGAAAGTATTCAGTTTTATATTTATAATGTGATATTTTTTATATTGTATCACTAGTTATATACTGCATTGAATGCTCTTAATAAAAATGTATACTGTTTCAAAAAATTTATTATAATAATCTATCAATTGCTTGCTATCTACTTTGGTTTTGTTCCAACCAAATGATCGTTTATGAAGTCTGGCTTCATACTTCATACCAAACTTCGTATTAATTGAATTCTATTATTTCTTCCCCATTATTCTGAAGTTTCTTCGATGATGGAAAAAAAACTAAAAAATAATAAGGAATGGCGCACGAAGAACTGAATGAAATTTAATTAAAGTGAATTAATATTCGAAGTTGAAGCCTTTGTAACATTGAATGGGCGTCTTTATCTAAATAGAAACCAAATCCGTTGTTCCGCCCTCTTAATAAAAATTGTCAATTCCCGTCTACCATTTATAAGAATTAACTTATATAAAGAGTCCATTCCTAAAATAAATCTTGCACAAAATTATTGTCCGTAACTTTATCTGCAGAATATGTTCTTTGGTTGACAACAAAAAAAGAAATATACTATACTTTGGTTGAATATATAGTACGAAGAGAAACATGAATCAATATTTCCGATTTACAATCCGAACGTGAAAACAATATTGGTAATACCTTGCAGTAAATATAGGAATAACAATTATCCATGTGGCTTCCAGGATTCATGGGTGAGCTAAAGTTTATCGACAATAACGTTGGAACCGTATTGGAAAACGTTGAATACCAATACAGTATATTTACGTCATTACAAACTTCTGAAACTGGAAATATCATTAGAAATGTTATTGTTCCGCGGCGCACCCGCGGAACTAACATATTTATAAAATCGGTACCCTCATAAAAAAGCGTCTGGACATCTGCACAAGGAATAACCTTCAAAGTGCAGATGGCTATGGCGTTTATGACGCGCAAGTAATATAACTGTTTTTGAGGAAGTCGTTTTACTACCTAATCCGCCAAGGTAGCAGAAATCAAGCATACACGACCTCAGCAGTTCATTGCATGCGTGGTAAACGTGAGTTTCCAAAAGGGCCTCGCAGCTGGGCCCCCGAAGGCACAACCAGGTCAAGCTGTAGGAGCTTGATGGAAATTCCGTTGCAACGTTCAAAGATGCACCGCCTGCTTTAGGAAACGCGCTTCGGGCGCTAAGGAGGGGTCTACGCCTACGAAACACGTTAATTGGACTTTAGATGTTTTTTCTGATATCCAATCAGTGTGTATAAAAAAACGATTTCGGGGCGACGCGGGGTGTTACATTCGACGAGAAAGACAGTCGTTCCTTGGGTCGTCACCCAAGCAAGTCGTAGTTGAGCTATCAACGAAACATGTTGTTTTTGGGTTTTCATCCAAACCAGTCGTTTCAGGCTTTCCACCCAAACAAGTCGTCTTCAGGGTTCTTACCTAACGAAGTAATGGCACAATAAATTGCGACTCCGGAGCGATCCGTCCTCGCGAGAGTTGTGAACATCGCGATTCCACCCGATACTTCGTCATAATCACAACTCGAACATTCACTCGCTTCATCCAATCAATCGTTGTATTAGTTTGAGCGTTGATTCCTTCAATGAATACCAACCGTTAACAGAACATCGTTAACACCACTGAGATTCATCCACTACATCAATAATTAATCCCACCCTGTCGAAAGAATAGGAAAGCTAAACACCACGCGACGCGACCCTGGTCGGAAAGGTGATTTGCGACCTTCGGTTTACCTGCTCGGTCCTGTCCACGCGGTACGTCGCGGGTGCGCAACAAAACAGTTAAAACGTTCTCCGTTTATATATTAATTTAATAATGTACTTGTCGCACGTGCCATAGTCTCTGGAGGCTTGATAAACGTAAGAATTGACGTAAGAAAGATTCATACAGTTTCGTATTATACAAATGGTAAACAAAAGAGAATCGTAACGTACGAATCTCTTTTATTTATTAGTTGGCAAATAAATGAAACTGCAGCAAGCTCCCTACGTAACAGGTCTCTCTAGAAGCCCCTACTGCAGTAACAAGTATTTGTACATTATAGTTTAAATAGGATTAAATCAGACACAGTTCGTAATTTGTATAATTCCCAAGAACAAGGAATTCCTAATCCTTCCCTCATTTCCAAGCATTTATAATTTCCTGCTTCCACTTCACCATTTCCAAGAATCTGCAATTTCCGTCTTACCGTCCCAGCAAGAAACCTATTCCCACAAAATGACATTTAAACACGCTCTATCTCTCCACACAACATAGGGAAAGTTTACTTAATTACCTAGAAAAGTCCAAACTGTTTAAAGAAATTGAATACATGCACATAAAACTCTTACACAATTACTCCATAACAGTGGCCACTGGTATTCAGTAAATCGATACGATATTAAATAAATTAATTAAATTAAATGTCCTTTGAATTGCTTCGTTTCTAATTATGCAACGATTTCGAATCGCCTACACGCATGAACATCTTACAACCTTTTTCGCATCTTCTTTCTAGTATTGTTCATTTCTGTACGACGAAATTTGTCTTCATTCTCTTTCCATGTACAATCCATTACGCCCAACAGTTCCCTCAGCAATCAATTTTTTCGAAAGCCGTATACTCCCCTTCTTCGGCCGTCTAGGTCGTAAGGAAGAAAATAAAATGTGCCATTAATTAAAGCGACATTGGCCGAAAAAGTTAATTAAGGCCAGGACGTTGCTCGTGCTCCAAGGTCCAGCGACTATCGAGGCAAAGCCAACAAGAACCATCGGCTGGAACGGTTCTCGGCCGATTTCTCTGCTCACCACTCGTCGTTCTAGACAATGTGAGAATAGCCAGCTGCGAGTCGGCAGGGAATAAGTCGAGATACGCGGTGCAGCAATAACGAGAACTAGGAAAACGATCAGCGACTGCAGCGAGATCGAATGGGACCTCTGATTGCGAGACGAATAATCGAAAGATAAGCTGGTCAAAGACAAATGTAGATACGCTTGAAATTGTTATCTTTCCTTGGAAGAATAAGACAAGTATTGGGATCTTCAGTTTCAAACTTGATACACGGCGTATTGGTAACGTGGAAGAAACTTTGCGGGTACATTCTTCACTCGATTTACGAGAAGCATCCATTTCGAGTGAATTTTTATAAGGGGCTGAATATCGTGGGAAATGAGATTCATAAATGCGAGAATCAGAAGGACAAGATAGAGCCTCGTGAAGATATTTATTTTCCAGCAATTTTTATTTATTTCGGTTGGCTTCATACGAGACTCCAAAGGTTCGGGTAAATTTAATGTGTTATTCCTGAGAGTACTATATTATTGCACAAAACAGATAACTTTTTTATTGTTATCGTGGTTTCGTTAATAGAATTTGCCTTCAACTATGTTCTTTTTTTTATTGAAACCAGCTTTCGTTAAGCCTTGGTGAATTTTCGTTAAATGTACTGTAACTCGTTGAAAAATTATCAACCCGTTTTTTATTTGGATCAATGTCAAGGATTTTTCATATTTTCGACCACTAATAAAAATGCTCTGACAGTTTTATAACAACAGGTGTTCCTGCCATTCTGCATGTACGAATTCGTACAATATCCAAGTAGTCTTAAACTGTACGAGTCAACGTATACGTAGTTATAATTTCGTAAGTAGTATATCCAACCGCGTGGTCAGACATATCTGTTAAGTGACACACAGGTTGTTTATTGAGCTTCTTCGGCATCAAACTCATCATGATATCTTTTTAGGAAACAATAGTAGAAAAATGACAGTAAAAGAAGTAACATTACGAGTATAAACAATTACGAAGAAATGTATAACTAAAGAATTTTGTGAAGGACGATCAGGAGCTTTGAACATTAATCGACGCAATATATTAAAAACAAAAATACAATTTAAAACGAAACTAGAATCGTGAGAAAATTAAAAAATTTTAAGTTATACATATAGTACAAGTATTTTGAAACAAATGAAACTTTACTAGACATGAAGTTGTATTTCTCTTATGTATAATTAACTTATCATTTGTGTGTCTCCAAGCTGTTTCGTCTTACAAGTGGGAATATAAAAGTTTGAAACTTAAAGTAAACTTTCCGCCTCTGCGAAAAGGAAAAGGGGGTCGTTTACAAAAAGCGCGTCAATAATAGAGCACAAATGCCGCATAATATAGTATCGTATTCTGTTCTTTAAAATATATTTCATTCACTTGTGCCTAGGGGAACTTCTGATTCTAATTAAGATTTATACGATTTCTATTCATTTCTTCATCTTTAATGAACGCCACTAGGTCAACTGACTTTTTGCTCGAGTACAATTCTACAGTAGCGGTATTGTAGAATTAATAGAATTTTTAATTAGAGTGAACGATATCTGAGGCGAGTGTACAGAATAGGCGGATGAGAAAATGTTAAAATGCATACCGTGGAGAATAATTGCGCGTGTTAATCTTTTAGAAAGTGTCGAGGGACTTGGCAGAAAGAATACCTGCGGTTAAAGTACCCCGAGGTATAGGTTTTATTCTAGATATGCATATATTACTTTTCAGGCATATTGGTTTTGTTAAATAAAGTACCCACTTTGCAATAATCCATTCCACCTAATAACCTCCAATGTTAACAGTTCCCACAAGCTACGAAACCAAAAAATGAAAATAAAATCACAACAATTCCGTAGCGTTCTGAATCAAACATTTCCCTTTCCGAGGTGCATCTTAACCTACAAGTTTGTGTCGATTATAAACCACATTTCCAGAAACTTCGTGTACTTCTATTTAAACGAAAACTCCTGACCCGATTTCTTCTTCGATATTCCAAATCACTCGGGTCACTTTCATAATTACTTTGAACAATTACTACCGCGATAAAGTCTTCGCGCGGCACTCTTAAACGGGTACGCAATGGCAGCGATAAGAAAAAAGAAACGGAAGAACGTCAGAGGAGAGGTGAAACGAGTGACTCAAGCAGAACATCGTCACGATATCGCGGATAAGGTTGCAGATACCACAGCGGCAGCCGGCGACGGCGAAGAACAAAAGCGTCGTGGGGTCGGAGGGAATGTATTCATCGCGCAGGGGAGTTATGGGGGCAGTTATCACCGGGTGATAACTCTTATTGCTGCAATAAAGTCGCACTGGCAGCCTCGAGGGGCGGCAACAGCTCCCCGAAGGCTGTTCTCGTTACTAGCTACGCACACACCATCCCCCTCTCCGCAGGCGTTGTAACTGCTACAAAAGCACATATGCCACGGGGCCCACCACCGCTGCACGCTTGGCCGGCTGCTTAGTTTGTTGCGCCGTAAATAACCTGTTTCGTTTCACCTGAGCCTTCGCCTCGAACGTCCATTGTTCTCGCGGGCGTTAATTGAGCGAGAAGATTACGAGGTGCCCCGTTGAACTGTTGGTAACCTTTCATTTAGTCGTCGATGACGCTGTTAATTATCGCGATCCGTTGAAACTAACAAACGACGGCCGTCACGCTTGTGAAGTCGGCGAATTTTTTGGCTACCGCGTGGACGTTGCATTCTTTTGATTTTGGAATGCAGCGCTGGTTGTGGGTGCTAACGACGTCGGGTTGGTGGCGTTTAATCCAGGATTTTTGTGGGGATTATCCGAATACATTTTGTGTAAACATGCATACTTCTTCAGGTATGTTGGCTTTATTTTGCCCTGAATTGGTTGAACGGAGGCTAGTTCATTCTGAATTTTACGTATTATTATGTAAAGTGCCAAGGGCTCTTATTATGTTGGGCTGTATAAAATGGAGCCCCGGGTATTGTGTTTGAGCGATGATTATAATTATTTCGCTTTGGTTTTTATTTGCTGGAAGTCAGTTTCTTTTTTGCCAATAAGTGCCACAAATATATCTGCTTAATAGCATTATTTCTTCATACCGTTACATTTTACTGTTTTGGACTCAAGTAAATAAATAAATCACAATACTATATACAGTTATGGCAAAATATAAGATTACACACATTATGCATAACAAACATATTTTTATTAAATTAAATCGCTTAACAGTATTAGTAACGACAAGATATGAAATTTGTAACACATTAACCAAATAAGCCACCATGAGGAGGTACAGAGTATGCAATTAATTTGTAACAAGAAAAAACGATTTGACCACTTTCCAGGGTGGTAAATACTAATTTCATAAATTACATGAAATTCACAAGTAACTAAAAAAATGATATGGCCAATTAATATAATAATTTAAAATAGGTTTTAAGCCCCCTTCTATTATACATACAAGATTAATTCTTAATAATTATTTTCGAAAGGTTTGAAGAATCAATCTTTTATCCCATGTTATTAAACTTCTATTACATATGCCTTTAATTTTTTACTATGATAAACAATTGAATATTTAGTAGACGATAATGCAACAATAAAACTTTGAATTGAATATTATTATTATAAAGGGAGTACAAAAGGATCTAAGGATAGACGTGAGAACGCATGAAAATCTTTCGAGAAACATGTATGGAAGAAAATAAAAAGGTGGAAACTACAAAAGCGTTTTATGTATGACAATAAAAAGAATATCTACTTTCTGTAAATACGATTTGAGATATCTAATAAAAAAATATTGTTCCCAACCATTGGAAAATGATGGCATAGCATTCACGGCTTAATCTATACCTCGTAAGTAGTATAGATCAGTAAGTGGTCAGGCGATGCAGAATGCTTTATGACCATATTTTAAAAATCCATTGATTCTTAGCAAAATCATCTGAACTGTTTTTATAATAGATTATGAATAGTAACTATTGTAATAAGCAAACACGTCATCAAATAAAATCAGTGATTAAAGCTTGTAAAATGAAAAAGTTCGGTAAATCTCCAGAACGAGAATGGTTACGAGTCACTTACGAGTTTTTCTTAAAAATAGCAAATCTATAACACTATAAATCTTATACGCTGTTCTGTATCGAAGAAACGTAATATTTTATTCATTTATTTACTTATTTATAAACGGACCAAAACCTCTTACATAAATGTTGACATAAAAAAAGAAGACTTTCCATAGCATAACAAAGAAAGGACATGTAGAAAAAGTCATGGTACAGAGGTATAACTTCATTCGATAATTCTGCGTACTTTTCTTTCAAAAGTGAGTAAGGATTCACTAAAAAAATTGTACGGCACTCAATTCGCGAATTGACTGATAATCAAGAGCACGGTGGCCGTTGCGCCCTACGGCAAACTAATGCCGTGAGGGCTAGTTATATAAGATTTACGTCATCTTGTGATGAGAAATGATTTATTGTAATAAATACTCGTATATTTATATGTTAATGTATAAGATTATAATTAAATGTGACTAGTCGAAGGTGATGACTTGACTGTGTGGATGGTGATGGAAAGGCTGCCTTCCAAGGTGGCGTAAAGGTGGTGTTTAAGGTGACGCACAGACTTCGAAGGTGTTGTAGAGTTAGTGGCTAACCTGAGGGGTGTCTCGCGCGAAGACCACAGGTGCAACTATAGGTTCGCAGATAGTAAAGTCATAAAGCGCTTTGAGTTTAGGAAAACCTACTAATCCTAGAAAAGGGGATGCGCGAATTTATAGTTGTATAGCTCGCAGCTGTAGAATGTAGTAGTTGTACACGACAGTACATAATTATATTTTAAGGAACTCGATGGCTTTATGATCCTACTGTTGCGCCGCAACACAAATTTATACATATAACATATGTAGATCTGGATTTAAGTGTTTGTAATCCTGCTCTTGACCTCAACACGCGTTCAGATGCGTAGAAATTGATTTTCATAGGGAGAGCGGGGCAATCAATTAAGATTATTAATTAAATTAAAAATAAAGCTGTGGTCTGATATTCTTCTCCGTGGAGACAATGTTTCCAGGTTGATTGTGTTCCATATTGAGAAGTAATCATGATCAAACATTGACATTGGATTGTTTAGCTTATATGAACAAAACCAGAGAAATGTATGCTGCACTCTTTCGAGCATGATTTCGTGAGTGAGGCTTTTCGGAGACCATTTTTCGGAGACCTAAGTGGGGGCCTTGGAGTAAACGGGATAACACACGTACTGGGGATGATAGGCAACTGCGTATTCGTGTAATTTGAAAACGATCAGTAAGGTAACTTCCCCACCATACTAATAGATTACCCTTGCAGCCCAGTGTTGATAGCTTCTCAATTAATTATTCATATTGAACTACAACAAATTTTTCTACCATAAAAAGCGGGTTTAAAACTATGCAATTGTGAATTCTGCATAAAACGAAACAATAAAGACGACGATATTGATAAATATTTCGGCAGTAACCAAAGTATAGCGGCATAGCAAAGACAACTGAAGATGCCAACACACAAGATAGAACATACCACGTGAATGTTACGAGCATTTTTATTAGCATATGAAAGCACGAATGATTTCTTCCGGCATAGTAAAATTTAAAACAACCATTTTTACTCTTTCTTTTACGAGACCTTTTACTTAATATACTACATTTAAGATATATTTTCATTCCGGTTTCCTTTGTGGAATTTAGATATTGTATAACAAAGAAAACATTTTTTTAGGCATCATAAAACGCCCTGGAATATGTCAAAAATTATTATCAATGATTTGTCACACTTATCTTACACATTTCTAAAAAAAGACTGTGACAGTGAAGTGTGTTTTCAAAAATGAGAATAATTCTAAAACAGAAAATGCCGTAAATATTTTCTTGCATTTTTCAACATTTTTAGTGACGTTTCAAGGACTTTTTAAATATGAATATTACCTTATTCTTAAAGCCCTTTAAAAAATAAGATGAAATGTAACTGCTATCATTATAAAGAAGCTAAATCCAAATAAGAAACCATATGAAAAAATGCGTCCAGTTCTTCTTAAAAGTAATTTTTTATAAATTAACTACATACTACTTCCAACTAAAAGTTTGGGAGCAGTTCCTTGGCTGTACGAATACTGCACAGCTTGCCAACGATATATAAATTCAAAATTAATATTATACAGGGAGATAGTAATAAACTTTGTTTCGGTATGTTCGAGCGTGGAAATTTTCGTAAATTCTCAACTTGAGATTAATCAGTCATAAATGTAAGAAGGGAGCTTCTTATTACGCACCTGACATTATTATAGCGTTCCTATATTATCAGTTTCGTATTTCCTAATAATGAAGGGAACTTTGCTCTGCACAAATTACTAGTGATATAGGAAATTGATAGCAGTTCCCTTGCACAGTTTCCTCACCCCGGTTCCCTTATTATTATTATAGTTACGACGATCCTCGAGTTTTGCAGACACTAACTTCAGATCGTCGTTACATTTACCTAAAGAAGTCGTGCGTCATTTTAGTGAAACGGTTACTCGTAATGTAATATCATTGATGTATTCACTATCATTACCCTAATTACTGTACCGAACTAATCGTAAGCTCTGAACTACATTAAAGAACTCGCTGCAGATATCAACAAATTAGATTTATTAATGTTTAAATTAATCCTACGTTACAATAACATTAAATCTTTGTTCCGAGAATATCAAACTATATTGCTGGTCAAAAGTTCGATTAAACAGCCTAACGATATCACCCTTCTCAGATGTTCCGTTTATCGTTACGGTGCTATTCAATTGCCGCTCGCTACGCGGCCACCGTGGTTCCTCCGTTTGCAATACGCGTTTCGCTAACGTCGCGATTAATAGGAGGATAATCGGCTTGCCTATCCTAAGTAAATGACATTCAGCCCAATAATTAGTATTCGGGCATATACAGTTCTAGCGGAGAGAAGATTCAATTACAGACAAGGATACAAGTTGAGTATCGATAGATCCGCCAGATTTCACTTGTCACTAACAAGATCTGCTCGGCCATCAATTGTGGCTAGTTACGGCGAGGCACAGCTAAGATTTACTACCTTCGCGTTATGTTAGAACGCGCGTAATGAACGACGTAAATCACCGTTATGATACGTTCCTGATTTACTGGCTCTTACGGCGAAAAAAAAGGAGGAAACGTTGGAACCGATTAGGAGGGGCAGCCGTGCCACGAAGAAAGAATCTGAATCATCGAGTGGCGAACGCGAAACTAATCCCGATAGACGAAGGGGTGTCTCATAGGATGTGGCCTATCGTTCGGGAAGGTTTCTCGTTCTAAACATGTTCGACGTTGTTGTGTTGCGAGTTCCGCACCGCGAGGGAATATACGAAATCCGACTAATTCACAGAATCGAAGGAAATGTAAGGAAAACCGTATTTTCTAAACGCAACGAAACTTTATAAAAAATAGGACGAACCGCGCGTAACGATGTTACAAATCAAAAGACCTCGACTCCTGCCTCGGGTGCCCTTTTCTATCATGCCTTATCTCGCACGACTAACGCCACGTTGGAGGGTCTGTTGTGGACCCTTTGGAGTTTCGAGCTAGTGCTCCTTAGTCGTCGTGGCTCAGGGAACAAGAACGCGTCAGCGGACTTTGCCAATTCTATGTTTATGCATTACTCATTTAATCTATTTTGTATTACGCATTCTTAGTTCTCTGTGACAACGTTGGCGTGGTATTTTGGACGGAAGGGTTGATCCTAAGTGTCTGAACCGAGGATTCGTTGTACATAGAATTCTGAGAATTTGAAGTGAGGCTTGTTCTTCTAGCGGTGACGTTCTCAAGTATATGTTTTACAACGACTCACATATTTGTTCGCGTTGGGCTGATATATTTAGTTGGTCGCCAAATATTATGAATATGATCTCGTTCATTGCACAGTTAGGCACTGGAGGTTTCTGCTAACAAGGAAACATATCGAACTGTCCGCCACCGACTTTGATGAAACTCGGTGGATATATTAAGCAGGTGAAAATAAGGGACACGTATTTTTTTATAACGGCCCAATCGTAGTTTTAGGGGGTGAATTCACCCCTTGAAGTTTCAGCAGAAAAATGGTACATGTGAAAATTTACAAAACTATAGGAGGCAAATCCGTCATATTATATATCAATGGATTTAGAAAAAAATTTCGGTTTTTTCTTGTCATTATATAAATTCTTGTATCTCTTAAGATAATGTAACAATAAACTTGTTTGTTATAAACAAATTACTTTTTACAAAATCTGTGACCATTATTTATTTTAGCTCAAAAAACCATGAAACTTTTCCTTAAGAAGTTTTTTCATAGCTGTGACAGTTTTCGAGATACCACTTTTCTGCTGAAACTTCAAGGGGTGAATTCACCCCCTAAACTTGCAATTGGGCCACTATAACAACAATACGTGCCCCTTATTTGCACCTGCTTAATATATCCACTAAGTTTCATCAAAATCGGTGGCGGACAGTTCTACATGTATCCTTGTAAGTAAAGAGAAGTGTACCTCAGAGGTACATCTTTGAGTGACGAAGAATAAGGGTAGAGCGACTATTTCCTGAAGAACAGTTTAATTTATATTAATATTGCCTACGGTTTCTACATAAAATAAGAGTAATGAATGCCTGGCGTCAGATGAGTTAAATATAGATTGGTTGCACTTTTCTGTGAAGAACTTTGTGGTTTTTCATAGAACCGCATGGGTACCGATATAACGGTGTCTTTAACCGAGACAGTGTGGTGATTCCTAACATAATGGAGTGCATCTCAGAAACGTTGTTCGACGATATTTGTAAGAAAATCTGAAGATCAAATGATACACGCGACTCGAACTAATATTATAAAAAATTGCGTAGCACAATTTCTGCCGAAATGCTGATCAGTGTCGAGTCACCGACAAACACCTTTGTCGCAAAAGCGAACGAAGGCACCAGAATTGATAAAAGCCGGAACGCAACAAAATCATTTGCTAATCTTCAAAGACATATTTGACGAGCCAGATTCCCCGCGTAACGGAAAGCGAGCCCGTTCGTTTCTGCACGCCCTCAGAAAAGTGATGCCCAAAAGGAAAATCAAACAAGGCGAGAGAGCACACCCTTCAGAATAAACGGAAACCCGTCTCGAAGAACGATGCGGGGTAGAACAACGCCGAAGCTCTCGTATTTGCGCAAAGATCGCTCGAGCGGACCGAAAAGAAACCGTTTCAAGGAGCTTCAACGCACGTCTAGGGAAATACAACGTGGAAGAGGGCCGCGGAAGGGCGAGGGGACGGATCGCAGCGAGAGGAAGAAGGCGTCGGGCGGAAGGAAGCAGTCGGATCCTGTTCCTGCAGGGTCCACGCGAAGGGAGGAACGAGGCGACCGAGGCAGAGTCCCCCAGGACACGGTCTGCCCTCTGATTACTGCATTCAACACAATCTCCGCCATTGTCTACGGCACAGCGAGTCTAGAGAACATATTAATATTACGTAACCGAGCCAGAAGATGTCCATTCCGTGCTAAATAATCCAAAGTTGCCGCTCCTTGCAGAGGATGCATGCTTGGGTAGAGCTCGCAGGACTCGTATAACGTTCGTCCCTTTACCATCCCATTTTTGTCCTGGCGTCGCCACGTGGTGCGAGCGTCGAGTGCGTCGAATAATCGGTGGAAATGTGGGGACAAGGGTGGAGAAGTGAAGGTAAAAATTAGAGAATGTATGAGCGTGTGTCGCAGTTCTGAAGTCGAGTGAAGTTGCTGTGAAGAGAAGTCTGAGTGGAGCGAAGTCTGAAGTATATCTGGGGAAATTAAATTGTTGGTGGCTAGAGAGATTCTGGGCTTCTGATTTTGCGAAAATGTAGTCGGCTTGTTTCGAGCTGATTTTTGGATTTGATGTGTCACGAAGTATTATGGGTGTTGCTTTGCTTTTGACGGGGCTAGAGAGAAGGAAATAGGGACAGCGAAATTAGAAATGTCCATTGGTGACGTAAATATACCACGTCAGATCATTTTAGTTATCGGCTTACACTGGGTGCAGAAATAATAATACGAGAGCCTAATTTCACAAGATCACAAGAAACAGTACAAATCTGGAACGATAGTTTCAAAAGTACAATGCAACCCCGCAAACAAATCGTTTAATTGTTCAACAGACTTTTCAAGCACACCGTCTGCTCCAATAACAAAGCTTCATTTCAAACTACTAATCGTAAATTTACACCGCGCCAGACTGGTACTAGATTTAAATTCATCCAATGATACTTTATGCAGATTCAATCAGTGTGCCGGCATCCTAGCCAGGCAAGCAAGCGTAAATATCATCTCAATAAACAAGAAACGACGGCTCGGCTGCTTAGATTTCAATTACCATGTCCCTTGCAAGATATCCAGCATTAACCTACAACCTGGCCGGCCGTGAATCCGTCCGCGCAAAAACGCGCCGATGCAAAATACGCGCGCTTTAATTAATACATCCGCGCGTTTTAATTAACGTTTCATGGCGAAACGTGTATTATTTTACGACTGCTCGTCGCGCATATACGTAGACGGAGGTTGGACGAGGAGGCGCGCACAGTGACAGAGGGGATGGACAAAGAGGGTCGTCGTTCTCGTCATCGTGAGAATTGCGGCGCTGTTAGCAACGATGACGCTCCTCTCTCCCTACCCCGTGATGGATTATTATCGTGGAATTTCGCGACACTCTTAGATCCGTTAGGCCGTTATTTCTTCGATCTAACGACCCGGCTCCCCAACGCCGGCAGGCTTTGGATTCTGATGGCCGCATTTCTGCGATCGTTCGGAATCGTAGGTCGATTTGAGTGCAATTTCTGGTCGCCTCTCAACCCCCTGGAAAACTCGATATGGGCTGATACGTTTACGAGATCCGACGAGGTCCCGGAAATCGAGGAATTATTCTGACGGCCGTGGGAGCCATGCGAATTCCGTGGCTCGTTCGAAATGGAAGGATTCGCGAAGGGGGATGAAATGCAAAAGTTATAAGGCGATAGAAGAGTCGTGTTTGTAAAATAATAGGCGGAGTTGGAATGTATTTCGTTAGGTTTGATACCATACTACGGGAGGCGCTAATATTGAGTTTCGATTTGGCTTAATTCTTGTTCTCTTTTGTTGCATCGAAGGAACAGAAATCGCGAGCCCTTTTGACGAAACTTTTGCACATACGATTTAATTTACTTTACTTCACTACGCTGGAAAGAGTTCAGTTCCTATCAACTACTTGATTAATGGAAATCAAATAATTATTCATTATATAATTATTCTCTCTGTAACAATCGGTGGCATGCGATGCAAAGTAACAGAGTATTTTAATATTCTTTGTTCTTCCTCTCTTGATAGCAAGTGCCTCGTATCACTGCAAACATAAACAAGAGTTAAATTCTATTTAACAACACAACTGCCTACCTAATATGACGTTGCAATTACCAATTTTTTTTACTAAAAGTTGATTCGCCGTTACAGTTTACTTAGCCGACTACCATAATCACCACCACGTACGTGTACATTTGCACGCGATTAAACAGAATCAGCAGAGTTAAAGAAAAATAAAGTAACATTTACCCCTCGGCAATTATTTGCCACGAAAATGAAACGAATAAGAGCGCATTTCCGCGCAAAGAATTCCGAACGTCTCATCTTCGAATATCAACGTGCGCCAATGTAAATGCACCGGAAAAATTCTTCGACACCGCAGAACAACAAACGATACGTGCACAAGATTTCGACGGAAACAGAAACCATTCGATGCGAGGATGCCCGCGGAGAAGCGTCGGGAAGCAATCGAAATAATTCGCAATCTTTTCGAGCATATAAAGACGTTGCCGCAGAGATGCTCGTCAAGCAGTGCAGAAAATATTTCTGCGATAGGATTCAGCGTCAGTTCGAGCGGAATTTCCCGTGGCTCGTGATGTCAGGAATTTTCACCCGGCTCGAAGCTGCCACAAGGGCCCGTTGATGTAACGGAAAATGCACGGCCATAAACGACCGGAGGATCGTATTTGTTGTCAAATAAAAGCACGACGACGCCGATGAATCGGTGATAACCGTTTGAATTCATTATGACGATTATTACACGTTTTTCGTGAAAATTAATTCGTACTCATCGCGCGTCGCGCGGTCTCCGCTAATTTATGGTAAACAGTTTGTCTCATTGAGTGACGTTTATATTTCGCCGTTTTAATTATTTCCAGGGGAATTTCGTGAAACGTTTTTCTTCGCCCCCGGCGTTCACTGGAACACAGAACTGCGTGTGTCTGTCTGAATGTGAAATTTCAAGGACCATAAATTGAAGGTTCAATAAGTTGATACAATAGAAGCATAGAATTGGACAAAAGAATTCGCCGATACAAATTTCAGTAGTACAGATAAATGATTATTGAGGCATGGTTTATATGTATTATGGCATAACAATTTTAATTCGATTCGGCGTCCTTATATATTATAGTATTATGACAATATAAATGAATCGTACATAAACTCTTTTCATTAAAAAGAATAGATAATGCTGTCGTTTGTTACTTAAGGTAGCTATTGAAGACGGGAAAATTAATCTCGTTAAAATTCCTTTGTTTCCACTTAATGAGAGAAGACGAGTGCCTTTCGATATATTTCCCAGCAAGCTCAGTTTCCATTATTGCGATAATAATCAAAATAAACCACGTTACCGTGAAGTACTTATAATAATAGCCACGGCAATAATGCAAGTACGAGTAGTTTCGACCAACCGAGATTCAATGCGCCGTGTTTCTACGCTGTAATAAATCACCTGCGAAATACGGACTTTGTGCGTAACACTTATCAGTCGCATTCTATGCACAATTAATTTCTTCGTATATTAATCAACAAATTAATAATGCGAAATACTGCCGACCCTGCTCCAAAAATACTATTATGGAAATATACGAATATAGACGTGTTTAAAACGACACAACATTATTCATGTCGAAACGTTTTAAATATCAAACATATCGGTAACATATGCATTTCTGTCGAAGAGATGACCTTGTCACGTTTATCAGCGACATTGAATTTGTTATACAAAAATGCAGCACAAATAATTGAAGCCTTAAACGAATTTGTAATTAACTGTCGTTCCATCTCCTTTTTTTCACAAATGTACAATACTGAACATATTCTACGCGCGTAACACAGTTCCATAAACACTAGCATACCTTTCACCGATCGTTTCCCAATGCTATTTCGTATTTCGCAATTTTACTTCACATTATCCGCACGCTATCTACATGCCTCGATATCTCTGCCCGTTCGCACAACAGTGCCAAGTATCCGGCAGAACCCAATGGCATCAATGCCTTCCGTAGACGCGGGATTCAAGATCGACCATCGAATTTTGCGCCACCCCTTCTATTTTCGAGAACAAGGCCGCTTGCCAGAAGTCGCGAGCCAGCCAAATGCGAAAGGGCCGGTGAAATAGGTGATAACTTGGCAACTACCGGTAGCTCGTACGTTTCAATATTTGCCGGCGGGGGGAACAGGACGATATAAAACCAACGTGGCGGCATAAAGTGGACGGAAACTTTATTCGACCTGTGACCCGACGAATCTCTCCCACGGTCACTTGGAGCAGCGCGCAGCGATAGAGAAGAAAGCAGGGGCACGAACTACGCAATGATTTGTGTCGGAACGAAATATTATACTGACGCCGGGTGAAACGATGGTAGTAGGGATGCCTTTCCTTTGATCATTACTGCCGTGAGAAATCGTGACACGGTCCAACACGTTCGTTTGACGCTGCGAAAGGATCGATGTTTCGCGTGATCTGTGTTCGCGAGGAATACATATGTCGAGCGATGTGGAGAAGTGCCAGGAAAGATAGAAAAGAACGATTTCCACGGTTGACAGCTTTTTGTTTGTTTGTTTTTTTAAGTGTCACTTTGCAAGTAGAATGAGCGAACGCGAGCCGCGGAAAATATTCGTTAGAATATTCTTAGAGAAGGATTTAGAATTTGGACAATTTCAAATATTCGGCATACTATATCTGATATGCATTGTTACTGTCAATTGGAAATATAAGCACTCATTGTTTCAATGGAAAATACAGCACAACTGTTAATACCTTCCGGATATTCTATTATACATTATATTACATCCATACCAATATACTTCTTTCAACACTCAAATATTTATTGATTACAAAATTAGAAACTGCTTCGTTTAGTTAATAGTACTTCCTCCTTTCGTTGTATGTTAATATTTGGGATAATACGATTTCCTACAGCAATCTGTTTCTGATAACACGAATGTTATATTATAATATTCCTGAACAAAATTTATCAAACACTAAAACTGAATCATACTGAAGTTTTCTTCGTTATGTTAGTCTTTTCAATGCTACAAATAGTCCTCGTTTGAATTATGTAGCTCAATTTTTCGAAATCCTCATAATCTTCGAAAATCTCCCATATTGAGTTGTTTCTTTGCCTTTGCACACGTATGTTTTAACCGACTGTATAAGACAATAAGGGCAATCTGATGTCGAGTCATCAATAGTAGGCCACCAATATCCAAAGCCCACCAATAGCTCATGAATCCCCGTGTTGATTTATGTCCCGACAATCGCCATTAAGTCTACTGGCTCAGCTGGCCGTCGTAAGTGCCACCTACCTATTGGCCGTAAAGCAATTTCTATTACTTACCATGTAACTGAAATATGTACATTTTAAATTTCACGCGTGTAACTTCAAATAACTGCTGATTGTAATACGAAATACAACATCAGGAAATATGTGAGTTAACAGCGAAAATTATGAGATGGACATTTTGTGTACCCTTTTGAGCACTTCCTTTTATCTTAAACTCTTAGCAAATAAACTGTTTATGATAACCGTATTCGATTATCTATGCCATGTACATACTAACTGCTGACACTTTAGCACTTTTTACCAGATCCATACAATGTACGTTTGACTAAACAGTTAAAGGTTTACGTTACCATAACGTTTACGTTACCATTACGTTTCATAACGACGCCCGGCTAATTTTATCTACCATATCACGAATGGAACTCTGCAAAACACTGCACTGTACGTGTCAATAAACTTTCTTCAACAAATATTAGACCAGGGCATCACCAGCATTGGTTCGACCCTATAATTAGACAGTAGACTATGAAAATGAAAATGCCTTACTAAAAATGAAATAGATATGTATAACTGTTGTTTAAACTGATTTAAATTCGTCATAAATTAACAACAGTCAGCACACAGTGGCGGATGAAAGAAAGTTTAAAATGTAAGCAATACGAAAAAGCAGCGCAATTGTGCAACAAGGAAAATCAGATTATCTGTATATTATAACATACACTCTGCAGAGTGAAAGAATACGTCGGAATAAATACTGCCAAAAATTATATAAAATATGTATTACAAAAATGACCACCACTCAAATACAGAATTATACCAATTTTAAATTTCCTTCTGTATTCAACTGTATATAATGTTAAAAATTCGAAACAAAGCAATCTAAAACCCGTCATTTGGACTTTGCGTTTTCACTGTTAACAGTAACAGTTTCATAAACAGTTTCAACAGGAACCACCTGAACAGTCCCAGTCTGTTGACCCATCTAGACAATCGTAGGCTAAAATGAGCGCCACTGGTCTGCCGTAGACAAGTCCACCCTACTGATCATGGCATCACGCCACCGTGCCACCCAGATAGTTTAAAGCAACCCCCGTCGAAAGAGTGGGAAAAGTCTGGTTGGTGCACAGGTGGAGGGAGGGGGTGGCTCAGAGGCACTAACATTCTCTCGGCTATGGGAGAACGTCAGGGACGAACCAGCCGCGCGCCACAATTCCATAACGACCTCTCTACCCCTTTACATAGATAATGTCTTCCCCCGACCCTCGACACCCCTCGCCGTCCGACTCCTGGCCCGCGAACCACCCCCGGAAAGAATTTCCATATGAACCGACCCGCTGGCATTCGTTGCTTTTCCCAGTTGCATTTTGCAGCGCGTGCCGTTCGCCCTCTTGATGAGCGAAGAAAATGGCTGGTGAACGCGTTTCTCGCGTTTCCTGGAAAAATTCACGAGGAGCGGCGTCTAGGCTAAGCCCACCTCCCGGCTGCATTATGGGAAATCGCTAAGGTATTTCGTGGGAATCTATGAATGACAGAATACGGTTTGCGGGTGGAATCAAGTTTCTGCATGGAGGTATTTCGTTTCGCGTTCGAAAGCCGACGAATTTGAGTGCCGGGTGTATCGAGGGGAACTAAATAATATATAGCCGTAGGTGGAATTATTTATAATGATCTTCGAGGCAAGAAATATTCCAGTAGTATATGACAATGAATTTAATGCGGTAAAAGTGTACATCGCATTATCCGCCACGGTGCTGGATAAAATTAGTACAAAACAACTTGATCAGCAACTAACTAATGAACAATATGGATTTCCTTAAATGTTACCTTCGTCTTTGAAACACCTACGTAAATATAATGATATAGAAATTGTTTCACAACTATTGAAAGCAAGGTAGTGCATACGGCAAATGTTAAATCGTCCTAAACTTCTATCAGACCGACCCCTATAACAAGTATTACTTCATGGAACGTATTGCAATAATATTTACACGTCATTCCAAAAACGAGAATTTTTTATTAACTTTTGTACAGGCTTGTACAAAAGAGATTACGTTCCAGGTCGTCCATATTGTTGATTATTGAATACATAAAGAAATTGTTGCACTTGTGAGCAATAATAATTAATCTTATTATCAAATTTAAAAGTGCATACAGTAATAATTAGTTTGTTCACAATATCTTCTACAAAACAAGTAGCTCTAATTGAAAATTATTCAACTTTCGGGCTAAACGATCCACCCCTTTTGAACCTTATCGCAGTAGTAGAAATGTATTACATAGACAGAAATGTATAGGCCCGCAAATGGTTTATTTTAAAGGCAGAGCACCTCAAAGGTTCTCGCTAAGGAGAGTGTTCAAAACGATTCCCTTGAGCAGTAATGTGCGGTTCGTAGCGTCGGTTCATGGATTACCAAACGCATATGAGAGCCGTTTCATTACTTAGAACGGTTCGACAACTTTCTATAATACTGCAAAGTGTTCCAGTTGTACTTCCAGACTCTGAAGTGGCTATCGATAGACAGCTTGGAATCTCCTTTGGGCCGACAGTTCATACGACCATTTCCTCCCGTAAGAAACTTGGTAACCCTCTATTACAGAAATAAAACATTCGCAGATCTTATAAGATCTTTGCTTTTTACCTCTGGGACGAGTAAAATATATTCATGCACTTTGGTCCCCGTTTCGGGTGTACCCTGTATAAAGTTAGCAAACGCAATTAATTTTCATATTAAAAGGAGAAATGAGTACATGAATTTCTTAGGAGGTTCATCAACAAGTAGTGAGATTCGTTTATTCCCTTTCGTAATGGCTTTTATCTGTGCATTCAGATTCTGTCGTCTAACTGAACAAATTTGTCTTCCTAATTATCAATCTCTTTAAATAATCACATTAACCGCAGCATGACATAATCTATTTTTCTATTTACCATTTCTTTCCATATGTGTGTGTATCTTAAACCAACAGCGTACAAACTTTTCTACGAACTCGATTGCCTTAGAGCAGCAACGCATAATTCAGTTTGTCAGTAGCACTGGACGCATGTCCCTACGTGTGACGCGAAGAACCTTTTCAGTTAATAATTACGACGGTCCACAATTATTCGCTAGCTGAATGATTCGAGTTGAAACAATTATGTTAGCAGAGCTGAATGTGCGAGTGCCTGCAGAGTTATTCGCAATTCACTTATTAAGTGTAACAGCTAAAAGGAATAACCAGAATTCAACCAAGCCGGAGGAAAGCCCTCCTCTTCTTTCCGTAAGTAATGCCACTGCCTCCTCTTTACTACCTTCCTTCCATTCCTTACATACTCAGCCAGTCCGACAGAAAAATTTCAATGTGAGCCTTTCATCTTGTGTTCGTTGCTTTTTCAAATTGCGCTTCGCCGAGAATCGCGTGATGACTTCGGAAAAAGGGTCGAGAGGAGACTGATGAGGGCGAAAAAAAACGGGAAATCTTTTTTTTATGTTTATGGCAGAAATTAATTTGCGTACGTTGTAAGTGTACACTTAGCGCATTGATCAGACTGGGCAAGGTATATGTTTAAAAGAATTGGCGGAAGGGGGAAAATTTTATGCGACAAAATTAGGTGGTGTTGCAGTGTTTCCTGCATTGCAGTGTCTAAACAGTACGACTAGATTTGGTTTTTAATTGAAATTTTATATTTAAGTGGTTTATAATCTATGTAGCAATAGGTATCGGGGTAGCTTTCCCTAAAAGAGTTACTTTAATGGGTAATTCAGACTTAATCAGAATGATGTATCTAAATTTATAACTGCACAGTTTATTTTTACTATTCTTTTTTGTATACCAACGGATTTTTCCCGTTTACGTAATATAAATAAATGAAAAAGTGAATGAAAGTGGAGAAGCGAATTAAGCAATTTATTATTGTGCAATAAGTGATGTTTATATACAACCAATTAATTTATATCGGATTGATTTGGCAGTTACATTAAGGGATCAATAAACATATTCATAATTTAAATATTTATCTTCACATATTATTGCTGCAACACATCATTTTGAACTTTTCTGAATTGCTCGACAAATATTCACTGTCGCACAGCATTTATTATAGATACATTACAGGATCGATATTCCATCATTTGTTCTACTCATGAGAGTGATTGGAGTCCGTAAATATTATAAAGCGATGAAGCGCATATGTGCTTCAATTTCCTGAATCGAGACAAACTTAATAATTGAAACATACGAATGATTATCTGTACCTATGCTTTAAAATAATTCTTTCAAATATACGCCTTCTACATAAATGATCTTTTCTAAGAAAAATCTCTTCCTGATCAATTTTTCTATCATTACGAAATGTGGGGATATAGAAAATAAAAAATTCATACCAAAAGATTCATAATTCTACAAGACAATGTTCAGTAGTGTAAAAGTTATTTTCAGTAAACCTCACGTAGTTAGGAGTAAAGGGCAGATAGGGTAATAAGACTTCAGTCTCCTTCAATTGAACAGCTAACTTTATTAATATGAAACTTCGACACACGACAACTATCTCAATTCAAAACTCTCAACACGACTCTCCAAACTATTCTCAATCGTGTAACTCTCCCTTAACTCTGACTCCCTTAACGTGCGCGCATCATCCACTCTACATATTCTTTCACACTTACAGTTAGTTACTCTCTCATTCTATTCCTCATTTACTCTCACTCATTTAGGATACACCTCGCAGACATTCCTTGGCGACGATCGGCCGCGTCCACCCGTATCCTTAGGGTGGTGCACCCCTCGTTCACACGATCATCTCAAGTACTCGGCTCCAAGAACACACACTACAGTCCATATGTATTAGGTCACTTGCTATGTTCGTCGAAAATCTGGCTGTTAGTTCATCAATGAAACAAAGATTTGAAAGTTATTTCATTTTTTCGGTGAGCTTTCTTCAATATCACTAAATACTTCTTTGACACCTTCAATCTATTCCGAATATTTTAACAATTTACTGACACTCAGCGGGTGTCCGAATACTTATGATCGGTGGTGAATCGTTCACACCTCGGAATCATAAACAGTCACGCAGTATCTTCAATCCCACAGTAGTATTCAGCACAAATTATTTTGCATTTTCTAAGCCATTCATTTCATCAGCTCGTACTTCACAACTAGAGTCTTTTGACCTCGCAAATCCATCCAGTCCCTCATTCAAGTAATACTTCAGATGTTATATGTTTTAAACGAATACATTGCACGCAATTAGTTTCCTTCTGAGGTAAATTGTTTGTTGTCAAATCGCCTTGCCCATACAAAGCAACAGACGAAAACAACTCCACGTCAAATAACATAGAATCATTGATCTTGCACGATATGGATAGGGTCATTTCGGAAGAGACGCATTAAGGTTTGGTTTTTTTTTAATACAATTTTAAAGAATAACAATTGAAGGTATAAGAAGTATGTTCAGTTCAATTCATTATTTAAATCTCTTTAACAAAATGTAACATTCTATAAAATCTTTGTTTTAGCGCATTAATTGCATGTCTCCCAATGGCCTGGTGTTAGATGCACCTTCAATTGGGGACATGCGCACTTCTTTCATTTGTATCCTCTGCTCCCTAGTTCTATTCTTTTCTTCCCCCTATCACACATATTACATAACGGAGAGTACGTAGTGCGTGCGCACAGTCTGTGTCACAACAGTCAGTTCGTATTAGTTTTCTAAAAGTACCCCCCTTCAACATAATATTTTTTGCACATAGAATTTATTTACAGAGAAGTTCATTTACACAGGGATATCGCGGGCACAGCCTTGTGATGCAAGACTGTGTACGTCACAGGTACCCTATTCGATACCCACCTGCTCGCAGCGATAATAGCGTAATTGCGTTCAAAAAGTATATACACCACAATCTAATTGTATAAAATCGCCCGCAACGGCCGTTTCTAGTACGAACATAGCGAACTGCAGCCTCGCGGGACGTGTGCGATATTGCACGCGGTGCAATTCGATTCCCCGAAGTGGCAAACGGCAAGACAGTCCCGCTGTTTGATCATACACGGCATTTACTTCAGATAATGCCACGCAGTTATGTAAGTATATTTGTATACCGAATGAACGCGAGAGTTTGAACAAATAACGCGCGTGATGCAGGCGGCGTAAGCAGTTATAGTTGCAACAGCTGCGTTTAGCGACACAGTGTTCGCGAATTTTGCGGAAGGATGCGCACCGGAGGGGCTTCAGCAAACTGCTGCCTCGAAACGGAAGGAATGTAGTTTTGTACGTACGAGCTGTGTCTCGCGCGATCGTCTTAATTAACCGAGCATCCTCAGCCGAGAACCGCTTAACGCGAGCGTAATAATAAGTACCCCTGAACATTTAACAATATTGTCCTGGCGCGGATGCAAGTTCGTTGTGGATGGCAAGCGCAAGAAGCGTCCTCCTCTAAGAGACGTTACATTTCATTTATCAGGACAATTTATGTTACGAGTTAGCGGAGTCTCGGATGAATTTTGCATTCACGGGATGCTCGTGTAATTGCGTGTAATATGCTCTGCTGTGGAATGCATGCGTACACGTATATGTTTCGCGCCGACGAAAGTAGCGAAGGTAACTCGGTTTTAGGAAAAGAATGTTATATTTATTTGAATCCACTTGCCTTCAAAAGTGTGTACATTAGTATTTGCAGGGGGTATGATCATTTCAATTCAGTTCAGAAACTGTATTATTGTCGGAGGTACATAATTTTAAGATGGAAAGGTCTGAAACGAGGCGATTCGAACATGTTTCATCAAGTACGGGATTTCTAGTTCCGAGCAAATTGATTAATGAGATACAGGGAAAGGCTACTATCCAAGCCAATCGAATTTATAAACAGATTAGTTATTTATTCAAATCTGTTTGCAAATTAACAACGGATACAGTGGATTCTCTTGTAGTTATTTATCTCGTTAGCAATTGGCTTATAAACTGATTATCTACGAGTATATAAACCAAACCGAATGTACAACTCAAAAAGAATTAATAATAATAGCCAGCACTTTGTACGAATAAGTGCATACATAATAGTCAATGTAACACGAGCAATAAAAATTATTTAATCGTAGTTCAAGTATAACTATCTGCTTAAATATTTCATTTCTAACATATCAAATCGTAAGTTCCGTACAATCACGCAAGGAACGTTCGATCTACAAAGCGGGTCAAAATGCGGTTAAGAACAAAATAATCGAAACGAAATAGGTAACATAATTTAAATAATAGAATTGGAATCTCAAAGAGGCCAACGTGGCCTCATGTATCATAACTGAAATGCTGATTATAAACGTAGATTGTAATTACAACAAAGCACGTCATAATTTAATTGTTAGGTCAATTACGGCCCACTGCTAATTGCTGTATTGTTATAGCGTTCGTAATATCGCGTGTAAAATATAAAGCATAACGTTCCACCGCATAATCCAAGAAGATTAAACGATGACGTGGCAAAGCCAACTCGAATCAGATCTAAAAGTACGAACCAATGTTACGCTTATTAGCGATATTGGCTACATTATTGTGCGCCATGCGTAAATTTAGCAGTGTCATAAGTTTGCATTATCCTACAGTTCAGAAATTATTCGGTCGAAGGTAACACAGTTCGCGCGAAATTACGCGATACATTAAGGCCTCGGCACCGTTATTACTTTGCACTCGTTATTGGGAAAGTTTCGTGCGACAAAATTATCATTTTAACCCTTGCATCAATTTCTCAGATATGTGTGTGGCTCTTTAATTACGCAGAACGAGACGGAACTGCTTCAAGTAACGATAACTTATTCCTCCCAGTGACGAAAAGTCTCAATAGCCATGCAAAATAAATCAACGAGGTGCACTTGATTTCTCGTTTCACGTAACACCTGGGCCTCTTCAACGAGTCTTCCAGCTCCCAACTACTAAGTTTCACCGCACACCCCATGAATTATTCCACCCGCGTACATTCGTCGCCGTAAAAAATACAGCCTCTCCTAAATCAGTTTTTCTATAAATTTCACGACCACCGAAACCAACGGGGAACGGCCTCCCAAATCGTCGCACAAAGCCCCGTATAACTTCTTCCACTCGAAACGCACACTCGAGACCAATACCGGGCGACCAGAATTCCGCACGATATGGACTCAAAGCGAAACGACTTGCTCGTTTCATCGAGCGACCGAGTTGCACGCGAGTACCTGCGGGACGCGCAATAAACAAAGCAGGTTAAATCGTCGGTCGGAGCCGATAAAATAACGCGCGAGCTGGCCGACGAGATCGGCTTCTAATCTCTGGCCCGGCGGGACCGAGTTACTGATAATTGCAGCAGGGAACTCGCGAAACAGACGATAAATCACGGCCGCTGTAAAATATAGGAAACGATCAGCAGTATCGAAGGCCTGTAGCCGGCGGCGATAAGGCGAGCGATAAATCAGCCAGGATGCACCTGCCGATCGGAGCGGATCGCGCACAACTCTGGCCTGCCGTTGCTACGAAAAGCAGCCTCTCTTTTAAAAAGAGAGATTCAACTGAACTCGAGTGGACACACACGTTTATCTAAGCCGACGGCTGTACGATACGTTTGTCAGGGGGGAAATGTCGGCGACAAATAACACGATTAAGGATATAATACTGCAATCAACTATCAGGTTATACCGTAAGTAATGTGCTTATTATACGTACAGCGAGTAACGAAAGTATTCGAACAGAATGGCAGTCAAATATTTACTCCATGAAAATTCTATGAAAAATTGTGATTTATTGAATTGCAATATATTTTTCATTGTGTACATGTATTGTATGCATTAGGCGATGTCTGTCGAGTAATTGTGCGTATGTAAATTGAAAAACGAATAAATGCAATATGTACGCAGACTAGGGAACATTTATTGTGTCAATGCAGATTTAGTATGTGGCAAAGGTGAACAACCTTGCTCGAACGAACGCAATGCGTTATATTAATGCATGCAATTTTTTTTAATAAGCAGGTTCGTTACTATAATATTAAGTACGCTGCCGCCCGAATGCTTTTGCTATTCGCTGAAGACTTAAAACGCCAGAGGGTGGGATCTGTCGTAATTGTTAATCAATAAATTACGGATAAATCATTGTGGTATTGACAGAAAATATTTAGTTACTATTTACCCAGTCCTCCGTTGCATTTAATTTGTTGTCCTTTGCAACGCACTGCAGTAGTTCGAATAAATGAAAAAGATGCCGATGCAGGTCTGGAGAATAGAGTATATGAAGTATTAACTTCTAAATACTCTATTCTATTTTATTGAATTAATGTTGACTCATTGTTCTTGTTCGTTTCTGCATTTGCAATAATTGCTGGCTGCAAATTTTGGCCCTCATATTACACGCAGATTCTGATAATTCCTAAAAAAGAAAACTCTTTCCATCCGAAATACCTTCGTTATTTTAAATGATACCCGAATATGTTTCATATTAAAGTTATAGAAATTAAAGCAATTAACAATATAGTAATAGCAGTTTTTCCATTCATCACAGTATTAAGAAAATCAAGTATCTCATTTAGAACAAATGCACATTCGTACTTTTTTATGCCATTACCATTCTATCAAAATTCTGCATACAAAACAAGTCAGTCCATGTTAAAAAACGAAAACGTCACTTGTCAAAAAACTGCTATTAGCGTATTATTAATTGCTTGAAATCCTGTAACTTTTATTTGAAACATTTTCGCGTATTGTTTAAAATAACGAAGGTATTACAGATGGACAGAGTTCGTGGAACACAATGTATTTGTTTGGGCAAGCAGGATTCTTTTTTCACCATTAAGCTTTTTCCAATGCGAACTGACCCGACTGCACGATTAGCTCTGTATAATAAATTGGTACGTGGAGCCATCGAGACAATGTGGAGAGCAATAAATTATTGCAGCTTATGAAAATAGATCGTCGCGTTCATTTCCACAATTTCGCCCGGTCGAACGGTGTAAAGATCTGTGCACTATCAGCAAATAAATTCAACAAAAAACCACTGCAAAGCGGAATCATCCAGGTGGTACGGAGTTAATAATTAACCAAACGATTTTTGCTGGCCTGTATTTTCCGAAAATCCAACTCGTTAGCAGCGAAAATTTCGCAGCCCGAGCACGCAGTTTTAATCGCGTACTTTACGCAAATCCGGCCCGATTGGGATAATGCAATCGGTGGGCTATAATTAAAACTTTCACGGCATCATCAATTTGGGAAATTTAAAATACCACCTGTCCTGTACAGTAAAACCCTGTCGCCGGTGTTCGATTCCGATACCGGGAGCCCAGCTAAATGAAATTTATCCGTTGCCCTCCTCGCTTCGAACGGATACGCGGTCTATTCTGTCCTTAATGAACTTGTTCTAGAAATTGTTAATTGCATTTGGAAGTTGCAACGATGATGGGGGATCGTTTGTTTCTCCTTTCTTTTTCTGGCCATTTTCGTTCTGTAGTACGCCTGTTTCTTTCGGGTGAAGAAATAGGTTACACGGCGAGTTTGCTCGTGACAGTTTGCGATACTTATATTTATGCTCTTAACTGCTGCTGGGGATGTAGCTTAATGGAGTCTATTAATTGCAGCTCTCGGCAATATTCGGATAAAAGTAGAATTTATTCAATAATCAAAACGTTAGTACAGTTATAATTAATAGTATATTTTTGCGTACGATTTTAATATTACTAAGCCCCGTAAAATAGTATCAGTCGCTGTAAGTTTAATATTATTATATCTATAAATTGCTATTGTTATTATATGTAACTGATGGTTAAACAAAGCTTTTAAATAGAAAGTAAAGTGGGGAACGTTGAAAAATGTGTATTTAATATAATTTGTTGGGATTATTTTAATATTTTACGAGAAATTGCACACGTGGTTATATGGGCATATTATGAGCTAAATTGCTTACAAAAATAATTTCTCTACATGACGTGAACCCGACCAATTACATCATATTAAAATATTCTATATTTGTAGAAGGCATTATCCATTCTATTGTGTCATTCTCCCACCCACGTCATCACAGCAAATGAGCGCATCATGTTTTTCCATTACGTGCACAGAAACTCGTTTCACCCTACGTGCTAAAATATTTCAAGCATATCAAACTCAAACAATTTGAATAACGCAAAAACTAAGCATCCCCCCACCCCCCCAAACTGATATCGTTACAGGGTTGTATAAATTTCAATTCGTCGTAACACCAGCAACGCGGCTGATCCAGAAATATAATATAAAAAATATATACATCGTACTTGACGTCCTCCACTATCAAGGACTTGTAAGCGTAAACAAAATTCATCAGTCCATAACAGCCCATTATTATTTTTTTTCCTCCCCCAATCGTATCACGTGCGGTCAGATTTCGGGCTCAAGGAACACCATAGTCGCATGCATCGCGACCCTTTCGCACGATAACTTTCAATAGCACGACAAGGTTCCCGAAGCACGCACGGGACTGTACACCCAATTCGCAATCACGAATCGCCTATTAACGGGCTGACACTCCCAGAAGAGACGCGTCACCGCAGATGGATTCCTTGTCTCTCGCCATTATCATTATACACGCGCAATTTACCACGGGGGTTCACTTCCCACCGCGCTTCCAGCGCCGCCTCGTAACACTTCCAAGGTGTGTTCACGAGTTCACAGCTCGTTAACCCGGCCTGTTGTGGAAATTCTGCATGAACCGGTAACTCGACAACGTCCTTCGGGGAACTTCGAGCCACGAACGGCCTCTAATCTTCCATTATTGCCGAATCGATCCTCGCAAATGCTCCTCAGATGGCCAAGCTAAACGTTTCTTTCATTTCGCCTCGGCAATTAACCCACGCACGCCACTCGTGAATGTGCTAGGATTAAATTGCTTTGAATCGAAGTAATTCAATCTATAAGTATCGGATCATTTCAGAAGTCTTGAAGCGTCTGCCATTTACAAATGTGCATGGAAAAGAAGCTGCAGGACATATGTTTTTGAATTCGAAACATATTGAATGTTTCGGGCTGGGCAGAGACTAATTGATAAAGTAATTGAAAAAAGTGATTGGTAACGGGTAAAATTACGTTAATGATGATATGTACCCAGTCATTATTTTGCATTTTGTGGCTGTTAAAAACGCAGAAGTTACATTATATTCGGAGAAAGCTGATAGGAATAAAAATATAGTTCGTTCGAAAATTGTTGTTAAATATTTGCAAATTCTATTACATTTTCTGTATTAAAATCCTAAGCTAACTTGTTGCGTATTTTCCTCGCACGTAGTAGTTCGAAAGGTTGTTATTAATATATGAAAGATGAATATTCATGTCTTCAAGTTTGAGCGGGACTGACCTAATTTTCATTACAATGGATATGTTTTAATTATAAGGATTACAAATATTTATCGACGGATAGAGTGTCTGCCGTTCGACATTCAAGAACAGTATTGTTGAAAGCGTTTTTCAAAATAGATCTCCTATTTCCTTATAATCATCAGTATAAAATAATAACTGTCACTTACACTTTTGGCTATTAAGTTTATATTAATTCTGAAACGTATGGACAGATAAATATGTGTCGCAATCATAAAGAGAAGATGCAGAGGTTATTTCATTTATTTAACTGTTCGACAGAAGCACATTCCAAATATATTATTGTACCTTTTTAGTCAACGATGTTTAATAAAATACGTAACTGAATACATTACACCGACTAAGAGACAAATACGTTAAAAACTCGAAGTAACGACACGCTGGTACTTAGAGAGATTAATGAAACGAACACAAAAATTGACATAAATGAAATTTATAGTGTAATAAAAACTCGATCCCTGAATAACTGGGGAAGTTCGCGTAACGATTAATAAAAAAAGTGTTTGCAAAACAAGTGCAATTCTAAGGCTGTCGAATAAAACCAGACGGTAGACATTTGTAAAGGAGCAATTCTAACTTGCAAAACTAAAAATGGTGAAGAATTAAAGGTGGAGGGAACAAAGTTAAGAAAAGTTCGCAGAAACTGGAAACGGAACGGAAGTTGGGGCGAATTGAAAGTGCATTTACGATAAAGTGCATCGATGTAATAAATGATTTCAATTCGCCCTTTTTCATTTTTTATTCTTCTGTGTCTCCCCTGGGTATCGTGACATTCTGTATCCCAGATTCCTCGTAAGAGTACACAGATGTCTGATATTCGGAGTGCATCCGTCACTGTCAAAGATCTCGTCGAAAACGACGAGAAGAATAAGAAACGGCGCTGAGTAAATATCCCCAGTTGCGTCTCTAACGACATGAAAATCTAGACCCTTTCCTTTCATTTCAAGAGAAATGTCCTTTCTCTCTAAATTACTTGTTTACGATCAATATTTGAAACGTCTGAAATTGAATGCTCGAAATTCGCTATCTTCGATCTGTGTTTCAGATCTTACTGTTAGGTCCTCGGTCCATCCTTTTATTAGCAAACATCCATTGAAACTGTTCGCAATCCTGTGCAATTTTCAACATAAATTTACATTAAACATTGAAACTGAACTGAATTCTTTAAAATTATTAATGTCTAACGAAGAATTCATTGTGAAAGAAAATAATCTCTAATAAAGTATTGTAGAAAAATATTTCAGGATTCTTCGTTCTTTCAGGAGGTATCTACAATTTCGGTTAATTTTTCGTTGAACAATTAAGTAATGAACACTAGTAATATAAGTGAGTGGTATTCTATCCAAAAAATATCAAACATTACGTACACCTCGGAATTACCACCCATTCGAAGTTTAAGCGAGAATGGAATTAGAAACAGGAATGGAACACTTATAATGACAGCTTCTTTATTACAAAACAATATTGTTACAAAATATAGTTAAATTGTGTATATATATGTGTGTGCGAAGAAGAAAGGAAAGGGTATACTTCACTATTGTAATATCAAAACATTTTACATTTAATATCAAATTTATTAATATATCCACGAAATTCAAATTCGAATTTACATGAAAACTTTCCTCGCAACATCTAAACAACCCTGCGGAAAAGCGTGCAGCTCGTTTGCCACGGAATTCCTTGGGAAACGGAAGTTTCGCAGTCGTAGCTGGCCCACATAGATAACTGCAACTGCATCTTGCATACCAGAGTATTTCCCATTTTATACTCGTTTTACTACTTCGTTATTAATGTTTATGTCGCTCCACCGTTTCTGAGTTCCAGTGGCGGTGTTTCAAGACCAGCGGGTACACGACTTACGCAATTATGAATAAATTTTATGCAAGTAGAGCCTTAATTTAAGCTGGTAATCTTGGGCAGATATTGATGCAAAATAGCATATTTACCGTAGCATAATATGTAGAGTTTGTCTCTTGGAGTGTAGTTAACGCGTGTACATTCACGTTCCTAAAATGTTACTAATTAACGTTTGACAGATTGATCAAGCATTGATTACTAGAGACTAAAACGTTACTATCGCAGTCTTCACTGCCACTTTCATTCCATTCAAGAATTAAAAAGGAGAAAAGAATTTAATTCACAGCTGAGTTCTCGCGCAAACAGAATGTAATAAATCTTAGAATTTGACTAATTTTAGAATTTTTTTAACATTGATTGCGGTAATATACTATTTCTGTACTACTTTTTATTTCACGAGCGCCAGAGAGTAAAGTTTCATTTAAATAATATCTTTACAGACTCCCGTTATAGAATTAAAGCTGTACGGTACAAGGCACGATGCCCGAAGTTAATTGAATTCCAGAAAATGTCTTCCACAGATTCCTTAATTAATGAATTTTAAACCACGGATACGCGTAATAATACCCCAGCGTCATTTTTCTACATTTACGTGTTCCCCTTTGCCTAGCTCAGTATTTAAATAAGACACTCCCACCATTATGCGTATCCCGTACGCATTATTCATTGTTCATTCTAAAAATCTAGTATTTATCACGATAGGAAAACAACTGAAAGGCAGCTCAACGGTAACATTAAATAATTCCGAACAATTTCTCTCGGCCGCACGCCCCCATTATGAAAATGCCAGGGCGAATGATTAATTCGTCGCATTGCCCGGAAATAATTTCATTAAGCACACCATCGAATCGATATCGCCGAGTTCGTTTCCCGTTCAATGGTTCGCGGAGAACTTCGCCGTTTTCTAACTATGTCTACAGTTTCATAGAAATGATTATAACTTCCTGTTGGCCTATAAACGAAAGCCCGGCACAAGAAGGGACAACGAAGGGAACGGTCGAAAACAACTCAAATATTTAATCGTGAATTCAAGCTCGTTACCAATTTTCTATTCATCGGTTTTGGTGCTTTCGATCGTGCTTGGCTACAGCCAACATTTCGACGTCGGTTCCGCGCTACTTCGCGTGCACTTTCAGCGCTGGCTCTCGCCTTCAAAAGGATACGCGAACTTCGCGAATTTACAGTTCGTTAACTCGCCCCGTTGCCAGAATTGCAGCATCTCCCGCGAGCTGAATTTCAGAATTCGTAATTTGCCCCTCTGTTTCCCTGTTTCTGTTCGTTCCTCGCCCACCGGCCGTTTCTGTCTGGTATCGCGACACCAATTCGTTTCAGGCGGGCCAAAAACGTTTCCGTGATATACACAACCGCCTTAAAATGATCGTCGTATGTCGTGCCGTAACCCTTGCACGATATCGATGAATTTGTATTCGCGCAAGTTCGCGAGATTATTAATTTTAAGTAACTATAATTTTTTCGTCGAGTTTGATGCACGGTTGATTTTAATTTTGATCGGATCGACAACTAATGTTTATGGCAATTCCTGCTAACGATTTTGATTTTTTCATTGATATTTGATGGGGGAAAATCGTGTACTACATAATAGTTTTATTTTACGGTTTGGAATAAAATGAATATTGCAATGGTGAGTACTGAATTCTATAGTCAATATTGTTAATGCTTCTGTAACTTTCTGTGCAATGGCAATTTCTCAAATATCTTTCTTTATTTCAATGCAAATGGTAAATTATTATCCGATGTACCGAGTTAAAATAGAATCCAAGTGTAATGGACATTAGGTTCAACGTTTCATTTATCATTATTTATAGGAGCGGAACGAGTTAAAGCTAAAAGTATAAACGTTTGTTTCAGTTTTGCTTCTCAATTTCGTTACGTCAATCCACAGGTATAATTAACTTTTTCAAAATGAGTTCTCAATTAACAATTTCATTATAGATATACTTAACATTCAACATTGTTCTGTCGAGAATATTTCATTGTCGTCGCATTTGTTAAAAGCGTAAAGTAAAAACGTGAAAATAATGTGAAATAATATAATGGTATAATTAATTAATTAATATTTATCAAAATGAAATGGAGTAAATTAAATAAAGCTACTACGTACTTTCTCTATTAAAGTGCATACAAATATACACGCTGAATATGATCATGTACGCAGATACATATTAAGGAAGATTCCTTCGATTCTAGCTACTTTTATCGAAGGCACTTCTTTTATTTTGCACAATAAAGGGGATACAACAAAAAATAGTTTAGACATTAGACAGAATTATCCGACAAACCAGTCCTTTGCGACTCACTTCAAACAATATGTACTCCGTGACTCAATAAAATTATATTCAACCCTCCTATAGCACAGGTAATTCGCCTGTGTTTTAAATGCTTCTTTTTAAAAGGAGATTTATTAAGATCTAAGATTTATTAGAATTATTTGATTCGAATTTATTAGAAATCTTTATGAAAACTAATTATTACGAAACATTACCAACCCGGGCAACAATAAATTAAACAAAAAACGCAAACGTCTGAACTCGTGAACAAAAGACCGATTATTGAATTTATCTTTCTAAATAAGAAAGGGAATGCATATTATCTATTATACAAGAAACCATCTACAAACTTCAATACAAATAAAAAAATAATAGAAAAACACTAAAATTCCTGTGAAATAATAGCACAAAACGTATTTCCCGCAAAAGTCTCGACCACATTTATTAAGCCATATCCAGATAATATTCCATAGAATGTTCGTCGCTGTGTAATATCAAAACTGTGCTCTCCGTTCCAGATAACTGTTTCCTCCACACATGCATCATATATGTGAAAAAAATTTTCCCTATAAGGTTACCTTATCGCGTTTGAACTTGCAAATAATTACAAAAACCCAATAATTCTAATAAAACAAAAATAAACACAAGCTTCCGCTAACATTCAGCCCCCTTTCGAAAAGAAACATTTAATTGCAGATCCACCCTTTAGGATAAAATTGTGTCCTACGCCCCGAAGCCTTTCCGTCTGAAAACATCACGCTACAGAAGCATGTGCTCCAATTTTTCCCCGGCGCTACAAGAATCTCGCCCGTACACGAATCCGCATTTCCTTAGCGCGAATGGTACGTACACGTATTCGCGAGTTCGCAGCCGCTTAACTGTCGCTGGCCGCTGGGAGGGTAGAAATGGGGTTGGTCGGCGGACGGTTCGTGCACGCCACAGTGGACAAGTTCGGGGGCAAAATTCCTGCCCGTCGCGGCGAGCCAAGACATTTTAATTATCTTTCGAGCACGTCCCCCAGTCGACCGACGATGCTCGAGCTCCTTGCCGACCGCTGCCGGCTGCTTTTTCCCGAGCACCGGTTTTCCAACGGCAGTTACGCGACCAGTCAGGATTTACGGAAGCTCGAGCTCCACTTTAGCGAAATGAAACGATATTCTTCGCCAACTCACGGCCGGCCTCGCGGCTAATATCCGCCGTCCCGATTTTCCAGCCCGGACCGCGACGATGAACTTGTTATTCCGTTCCCGGCCGGCGAAACTTTATTGCCCGACGCACGGTTCGTTAAATTCAGCGCGTGTTGCGCCGCGACGCCGGCTGCGACCAAACCCTTCTTCGGGGCTAATTACGCCGGCCGATGCGCCGCTGTTAATTGTGCTTTACTCGCGTACTGGGAGATGGCTGCTGCGAGAGCAGCCCACTTGCTATGTACCGCCGTTTTCCTTTACTCGGATGAGAAAATCGGCTCGAAGAGTTGCGAATTGGTGTCATCGCTGGAACTGGAGTCGAGATCGCGGATGAACGGAAAACCGGTGATTTTTTTAGGTAAAAACAAGCTGAATGTGTTAGGTACATTTTTATTCTGCTCGTCGTTACGCTTTTGGGGAATACATGCATATTAAGTTTGAAAATAGTATTGGGTACTGGATAATTGAAAATATGATCGTTTAGGTGGAGAGATTTTTAATATGTTACGCGTCCACGTTGCAATTGTCTCATTTTTTTTTTTCTTTTAGTATCGATTTTGTAATTTGTCAGATACGTGTTGTTAAAAACAGCTTGTTTAAAAAACACGGGGTTACACTGGTGTATTTTTTACACCACTTTCATTTCACGATCGTTTAATATAAAATATCCATGGAAAAAAGTAGTAATTATGTTCTTTTTTCGTTAAACATGTAATATGGAAGACCAGAACCGGGTTTAATCATTAGAACCTTCAGGTAATCCGAGTACAGTGTACAATTAATTAAAACACTGTTAGTACGTATTATTTTATGAAATAACTTTTATAACGTGTTTTCATTTTACATTATACTTCACCTTGCAGAGCTAATCCTTCTGCAATATGCATTGAACCCAATCGCATGCTGGAATTTGTCATTAACACATATTGAGATACGGATGTACAAATAAAACGTACATTTCTTTAATTAAAAACAAAATATCTGTATTAGTACATATTATTAGGATTTACTTCCTCTATAACCTTTGACACTTATATTAATCATTGCAACCTCTGGATCTTGATGACCATTTCAACGAAGCCCGACTTCATGGCCCGACGAAATATCTATCGTACTTGCTAAAACAGCAATGCACGCACAAATTATCATAAAAAGAACTATAAGAAGCCCGGTACATACAATCTTCCCTACCTCCAAAAGGATTCGAACCATCGGACGAGCAAATACAATTACACCGATCATTTCAATGAAGCTGAACTTTCCGTATTTAACTATGTAGTGTACGCACAAAGCATCTATGCACGCAGAAGCTGTTACTACAAAAAAAGTCATAAGAAGCGAAATCGACAACTACGAGAATTACAATAATCATAGCAATCTTTGGAATCAACGATAATTCCAACGCAGCTTAACTCTCTGGATTTCAACCAATCTATTGCATGTACATACCTGCGAAGACAGCTACGAACTACGAACGCACAAATTACTACCAGCAAAAGAAATGACCATAAGAAGACCAGTCTACGCAACGTCCCCTAGACCCAAAAGGATTCGAGCCGTCCGCCAAACAATGACCAACACGAGCAGGCTGCGGTTAAACGCGACGCCCATTGAATTTCATTTAATTCGAGCGAAAACAACGCTCATCGAGGAGAAGTCGCTCGTCCGCGTCATTGCAGCTCGCAATGTTGGACATAAACGCTGCGCGATTCCGCGGCTGGCTGTTCGCGCTCGCGTGTAAACCGGTCAACTGTGCTGATTTATTATTCGTCGGAAATTTATTATTTACACGTTCTGGCCGTTGCCAGAGCGTCCGCCGCGATTCCATGGAGGCCCCGGACAAAAGGGAAAATCTGCCGCGCGATAAATTCCGGGAATCAATTCGATTCGCGGGGCGGCGCGTTAACGGCCGCGCCGGCTAATATAATGGTCGGCCGATAAATAATAATTATTGCCAGCGGGCTAATGCGGCACGCGAAGCGTCGAGCCTGCCCGCGAAAATATCGTCGACGCCGGCTGATAACTGCGTTACGAAACGCGCCGTGTCCCAAGCAAATGCCGCTGCACACTGCGCTTCGTCCGGAATTTTCCTATCGAAATCGATCAACTTGCAACTGGGCCCGGAGCAATCGTACAAGGAGGATTAACGGGAAGGCCGGATTACCGCATTACTCTCTACTATTATTCGAACACATTGCTGAAACGTTGTTTGTACTGTTCCGTGGCCACCCGTTTGGATGATTTGATGAAGACCTTGCAGCAGCAGCCCACGTGGCAATTTGTGTACGCGATACGCCTGCTTACCTGTCACGGTCAGGACATTGATAGTACAAGTCCAAGCTATCCTACTGGAAAAACTCGTGCATCTTATTGTAACGCGATCTGTATTCAAATAGCGATTCCGGTTGAAAGATCTACCCTCGCGTCTGACTTTTGCTTGAGCTCGCCACTCGGAATCTCTCAGCTGGATTCCGAGCCATTCCGAAGAAAAAATGAAGATCATTTCTCGCGAGAAACCCCGGCTTGTTTCTTCGTCCAACGTCGCTGTTCAGCCACAGCATAAGATGGCATATAAAAATCATGAAAATAAAACAACACCAAAACACATTGTTAACATACATGGCTCGTTATTTGCTGCATGCTTTTAACTTAACTCATAGGGAGTTCATTCGTATTTAACTACCTGGGCTCGAGAGCTTAGTAAGTTCACACCACTGGACAATAATTTTTTAAATTTACCTTCGAACCGACTCGGTCAATAGCGACAGGTTAATGCTTTCCTTCTTTTATTGTCGTTTTTGCATGATTGATTATATCTTCGTGATTATTATTTCTTTAGAAATGTTTGCAACACTGAGTTCAGCTTCCGGATGTATTGTTAGGATTCAGTAAGTTTCGTATCACCAAACAAATTTGACCAAAAGCAGCTGAATACTGTGGAATGCAAAGTCGCAAACCGGCTCGCACTCATGCGACAAAACAACCAGGAACGAAATCGAGGCGCACCATTTTCAGAAGTAAGTTTTCTTCAGGATGTAAAAACAAAGTCCTCTATTTCTAACAAAGCCCGACACAGGTGCTAACAAAATGACTAGTTTAAAAGCTGCTTTGCTTATCAATGTTTTTTGTCGTACAGTACGGCGTAATGTTAATGTTTATTTCAGTTTTAGTAACAAGTAATCAAATGTTAAGAACCTCCGATTTAAGAACTATTCTAGAGCTAAAAAGTGGGCTTTTGGCACTGAATTCGTGTTAACGCTTATTATTTTCCCTCTATCGTGACCACTTTATTTTCACATACTGTACAACATTTGAAAATAACTGCTGCTTACGTCAATTTTTTTTATAAAATGGCGCATCACGAATGTTTGAGAAAAGAAGACTCTTAAGATTAATCCCTTCGGAACAATTTGTCAGATTTCCGCCCTGAAAGATTTCTAATACTATTTTCCACGGTGCGCTCTGCGTTCACAAAATACATTGATCTGACAAGACTTATGCAATGCTGTATAACGTTGTATTACGGGGGCAGACATCATTGTTCTTCCGGCGGAATTGAGCCAAAGCACTCTGAAAACACGCCGAGGGAATCGGCGCGGAACAACCGCGATTACGCGCTCCTGTTCTTACGTGTTACACGGACGAGCGACCAGCTAATAAAGCAATCGGATGTTCCATGCGTACTGTATGGGGAAAACGACGATTTATGGTATTAGGGGGTTGTTTTGTTTCCGAGCTTCGGTTAATTGAGGTTGCTGAAAGGCTACCCTGGAACTTGGTACAAATTGTTCTGGAGCTTTCGTTAAGAGCAAGTGGTTAATTTTGTTGGTCTGTGAAATTAAGCAGTACAGACTTTGTCTAATGTAAAATACTTCCTTTCAAATATCGCCTTGCAAGTACAGCAATGGACAACGGTGTTCGTGCACTTGAAACGAGAACGAAAAGGAAGCGATATTTTTCTTTACTATTACAACGTTCCTTTTATGAAAATACCATGAATATGAGATTGAATAAACTATGGAAATTCAGAATTTTGAATTAAGTTTAATTCGATGGTATGCAAATTTAAGGGAGATCCAAATTTCTGAAATGTTAACGACTTATTTAGTACCAGCTACCATTTTCTGGAAAAAGGTAGACTGTTCGCTATTTTTAATATTCCTTTGATAGTGTCACAAAATAACTGGAATTTCAGTTATCCCGGAATAAAGCAATATGACGAGCAACAGTTTTAAAGAAAAGTTCAGGACAAGAACGTTTATATCTCAACTGATATCACTTGCACAATAAGGCATACACTTAAACGAGTTGCAAAACGAGTCACAATCAACAACTGCTTTCATATGGATTATAAACTATCCCTTTACACAACCACGTACGCAAAACCTACCTCCACACGCGCGAACACCGCAAAAAAAAGAAAGAAATCCATTGATCATTTAATAACAGCTCTAACGAACTTTCCAACAGCACGCCATTTTTCATCCCAAATTAGCTGCAGAACGAACCGTCAAGGTATCCGTACAGGCCCCCGTCTGACCTCATAAATCGCGAACAAAGTTCCGCGTTACCATTACGCCAGAGATCGAACAGGAGCACGAGCCAATTCCAAATCCTGTCCGGCATAAAAACGAAACGCCCCACACCGGTGTCAGGCAATAATCGCTGTTTCTGCTTCAGCCGGCACGCAGAGCGCCAGTTCGCGGCTCGTTCCATCCAACGGAACGTCAGGACGTGCCAATAAAAGTTATCCCCCTGGCGATACGAGGAAGTACGTGCGTACATCCACGGGCGTAGGGGGTGGGGGAGAACGGAACCACGGAATGAAAGAAGAAAGATAAAACGAGAGGCGAATCGCTAGCCATGAATGAGCAGGGATTTGGAAGATGCCCGGACGTCTGGCGTTGGCCGTGGCGTAAGCACGCCACGTGCAATTACTCTCGTCATGCTATCTGCATGTAAATGGGAAAAACGGCTACACCGCGCGTGAATATAAATCAAAAAGGTAATTCGAAAAAAAGAAGCGAGCCCGGCCATGTTCCGCGGTGACGTCGCGTCGTCACGACTGAACCGTCGAAGAAGAAAAAAGAACCACCCTGTCGAAAAGCTAATCCGCAGGAGTGCAGTTACTTCGATGGATAATTTCATCGGGACGCAGCTGTCTCTCCTTCTCTGTCCGCCGGTCTCGTGGTCGTTCCGTCGCCGTTCAGGTCGGGGACGGGTCCGACGTGTGTTTCACGGCGACGACGACGGCGGAAACGGGGCTGAGCGTCGTTCCCGTAACGGGAACGTGATCGTGAAAGAAGATTCCGGCCGGGCTTCTGATGCGTTCGCGCGCCGAGCAAACGCGAATGCAATTCCGCGGGTAAAATCGCGGTCGCGATAACGAGGCCGAAACGGGTTTCGTATGAACGGCGGTGGGGTGGCTTTAGAGTGCGCGAAATAGAATTAAGTGCGGCGATAGCGGTCGCGCGGAGGTGGCGGCGGTAGAGGAGAAAGAACGTAGACGCGTGGAAAATAGAAAAGCGGAGGAGGCAGTTGTGAGAAATGGAAATTGCGCGGAACCGCGGAGAACGGTGTCGCGTATCAATTTATCTGGGGATAAGTTTCAGACGACCTGTACGCCGAGAGAGTGGTGCTTTGGAGAAATGTGATAAAATTGTAGATCAGGTGTTAGCGTTCGTGAACACAGTATTGAGGTGGGAAATTTTTGGTCGAGGAACCGCGATATTATTATTATGCGAGACGGCGAGAGGAAAGTGGAAATTGGATTGTTATTGAGAGGTGTTTATAATGCGGCGTGCAATATATTTAGATAAATAGAAATAAATACGAGTTCTTAAAGTTATAAAGAATTATGATAAAAATTGGATATAAAAGATTTTCTGTATACGGTGATTTAAAATTTCGAAGGGAACAGTATTCATTATTCATTACACATTCGTTACCTTCGTTGTATTTAGTATTGTGGAGTGTGAATGGAGACTGTTTAAATGATTAAGGTCAGAATAGAGAATGCAGAATTGAGAGAGTTAGTACAGAGTTCAGAGCCCGGTATTAGAGTTGCCCGAATCGCTTGAGTTTTGTGTTGCCGAGTATTTTCAGTCGAGTTGTTGGGATATAATTGTAGAATAGTTTTTAAGACGAAAGTAAAGGATTTATCTGTAACCTGTTTGCTTTCAATTAATCTAATCCCTATAGTGCGTTCAGGTAAATTGGTGCTACTTATATGTGTATGTATTTGATGGGCACTGCGACATTTTTTAGAATTCGTGGGACGTGATATTTTTGGAAAACGGAGCAAGGACAACCATCAACATGTAAAAGCCATCGCATTTTGTACTTTTATATAATGCATTTCCAGAAATACCAATCGTATAACAGTTCGGAGAAATTGTTCCTTTAAATAATTATACATTTTAAGTGCTAATGAAAATTTTATTTGCACATTTAAATATAATTAAGATGTTACACATATTCGTAAAAACAATTATAGAAATGTCATTTAACATTTCAAATTGCCATCAGGAAATTTTGTAATAATCATCGTAAGTACAAAGTGTTGAATACAAATAATTATTTAAATCAAATTGATAATACCAAGTCTTAGTTATGTGTGTGCATGGTACAGCAATTAAGATATTCATACGTTAAATGAAATCATATTACAATTTCAGTCATGACTGGTATTGGAAGTTTTGTAATCAATAATTCTAAACGAGTATACAGAGTGGAGCAAAAACATGGATCACCTGAAACATTTTCGTTATTTGTGATAATATAGAAAAATGTATAAAATACTTGCATGGTACAGAGAAGGGTATATTGTGATACAAGCATAAACATTCGTTGAGATGAGTTCAACGACGTGCCGCAATATGCCATTACGTTTTATGGAAATGACGAATGGAGAGGCAATCCCGTATAAATGAGTCGAGGATAGAGATGCATATATTTCCTCGATACTTTTAACAGAATTAAAATGCAACGAAATTCCCTGCAATGTTCAATATGTCACAGTTTTAAGCCACCGATTCTCTTGGGTACTGTGCACGATTACAATTGTTGCTTTCGGAACGAAAAATATACGCTGCAGCTAATTAACTCTACCAAACCGTATTTTACAAAAGTAACGTGCAGTTTCATCGAAATCACGCTGACAGACGTTATGAATATTCCTGTACGTTCAAATTTCTGCATACATATTTGATTTATTTTTGTTTACCTATACATGAGTTCTTAAGGGAAATTTCAATTTTAGATTAAGCATTATTCATTCTAGTTCAGTATATTCTTGCTTTCTTAAAATACGGTTTACTGGTTAATGACGTATTACGATTAACGAGCATTTGTATCTTGAGTCTTCAATAAAATTTATTTTACACGTATCTCCGATGGATAACGATATCGACGTTTGATTAATCATCAGAATTCCTCGAACGAAAAGTAATGTAATCATTGGCTGCGATTTCATTAATCACCCCCGAATAATTAACAATCGAATAAATCCCAATGCGTGCACCGAAATGGTTACATGTGCGTGTATTTTTACATCGAACGGGTGTCTCGCGCGTTTGTTGTTCCGTTATTGATCAAATCTCGTTATCTCTGCTGTCCCCCAGTTTGATTGCTGACATCAAACCGCGATAAAATACACAAATCACTTACTCGAGAAACATTGATTAATGACACGAGATCATACGTTTAACAGAAATGCAATGTTGCCTTTATAAATTCGACGAATGTAATATTATGGATTCGTCTTAACACGTAATTACGATTTTATCATTTGAAAATTTCGAACGAATTACAAGAAGATAAAAACTGATCCATGTATTGTTTCAAGTGAAACTATGTATTATATTTCTGGCCTACAAGTTTCATGCAACTATCCTTAGTTATACGAATTATTGAATAGCGTGTTAATGATTCACCGATTGGAAATTAATATTACAGTAATTCATACCAATTAGCTGCGTTTCGATATATTCTATTTTGGATATGTTGTTGAACTTCCAACTGAAAATTATCGATGAAAAATAAATTTTCTGCACGTCTTGGAAGGCCTGGCGATCCAAATAGTTTTTTCTTGTTCCATTGTAAATGCTAAAGTAGCATAGCGAAAAGGAATTATCCGTAGGACTTTGTGTGACCGTCACTACGTAACGAACAAAATCTGTTTGTTCCCAAATGTGTTACAGAAGTTAATTAACTTCATACTAGAAGTGACAGGATTCATGCCTACTCAAGTTTCACAAAAGTGGTAATAAACATCAAATCAAGAAAAATCCGGTACAGCGTTAATTTAAAAAAAGGGCAAAAACAGAAACAGTATATTTACTGCTTTATTGAGCAGGGATTTTAATATTTCCTAGCAATATTGCACGTGAAAAACACTGCACATTCCAACGGCCTTGATGCAAAAGAAGAAAAAGAATGCAATATAGTAAAAAAAAGGACACTGGCCAACAAGGGAAACGCGCGTTCGACAGGCATTTCTGATGAATACCGTGGTAGTTTCATAATGCACGCCTCCATTTATGACAAAGCAGTACATTTCAACGCGACGATTTTGCAACACGTTTTCCTGCCGGTGTTTGATCGCCGACGTTGAAAAATGATTTGACCGCTCGCTTGCACCATGGAAAACACGCGCGACGAAGTCTGTGAAAGGAAAACGAGTTTTATTATATCGAGCTGCCTAACACGACCCACGTTTTTTTCAAGCCGTTGCATTCAATTTCGTTGCCTTCGTAATTTAAAATTGCATGATTAATTAAATTTTAGATCTGGCCGGCGAACGCACGGAGAAATATATTAGTATTGTAAGAAACCGAAATTAATAACAAAATTGGTGATACAGTTCTTTTTTATAAATATTTGGTGTGCCGCAAATATTCCACTATCTTTTTCAGCAATTTTATCAGTTAATAGCAAGAGTTACCAAAATAATTCACTAATTATAATAATCGCTGTCCCTTATTTGATCCTTTCAGTTCTTTGTCAAGATAAATATTTTAGCTACGTGGAAAAATTGATTTATATTTGCGAATAAAATGTTTTTGTAATAGTACAGACACAGCCTATTTCAATTTGCCTTGGGCGTTTTAAATTACCTGACACGTCTCCTGGACATAACGGCATCCCGTTTTTACTTATTTTTACCAACGCCACGTTTCATTGAAATAGAATTTGTAACATTTCGGGAGAAAATATGGAGGTTTAAAAAATCGAAGGACAATTACTATTACTGATAATACGTTATTAAACTGATCGAGAAATATTGAATTTGTGAACATACTGTACATATTTCCTTATATTTATTATGCGATTATAATTCTATTTAAAACGGATGTCGGGAATTAATAGTAACTTTGTCGGATTCTTCAGTTATAGCTTAACTCAAGGAGAGCCTAAGTTACACACCGTCTGCTTTCGAACTTAATCTCGAATTCAATAAAGGAGTACATGTTAGCTAGATTACCAGGAATTCTAACAAAGTTTATGGTGGGATCGCTGTTAAAATAAGGAACGCTCAATATTGCTTCCAGGGATTCCGAAATGCGAATCTGAGGATCAAGAACCGCCTGGATGTCCCGTAGAATTCGATAACGAAGCTTCAGAACCACTAATTGAAACACATTCATCTGCGACGTGTAAAGAAATTGCAGGAGAGTCGGACTTATCTGTTATAATTAATGGTTTCTTTAGATTTAAGAAACTCGGCAAATGAATTCCCCAGCCAACGAACCTAGACAATTTGTAGGCTTTTGTAATGGGGTTGAAGAAATGAATTTGTTTAAAAAAATTCATTTAAAAAATAAGAATAGCGGTTGTTCCACGAAAGTTTGATAAGTTTAATAAGAAATATTTTCTATTAATCGTAGAAAAAATGTTATGCTATTAAATAAATTATTATGCTTTATTGATTGTACACATCTATGCTATAAAATAAAACATTCAGAAGCCTCATTTTGTAGAATTAAGAAAACAATAAAATATCCGGTAGGTGAAAAAAAAGGTTCAATAATTCTTCAAAAGTATAACTGCAGGACGCGCAAAAAAAAGATTTAAATCCTCCTTCAAACTGTGCAGATAATAAACGCTTCGAATAGCAACGCGTACAAATTTTGCACAACTTTGCTTATCAAATGTTCTGGAATAAATTGGCGCAGAAAGTGTTTGCACTGCAGCCACGCACGACAAGTACATTTCGCATAGGACGAAAAAATAACGAAAGGCCAAGCCATGCCCGGCACCCGTTTAAAAGTTTTAATTGAAAACGTTTTTGGATATTCATTGGCATCAAATCGTTTCACCACTTAGTGGTTAACTTAAAGGCCCTTCAATGAATGCACACAACTACTCTGTTATGCGTTCGAAGTTTCCAGCGCTCACCTTCGCTCGCATTCGAAGGCGATGCACAATCGAACGAGTTTCAAGCATTTGTCGTTTCGAATAAACTTTTGGAATAATCTAGTTAATTGACTGCCACTTTACGGTTACGAGATAAAGGGACTTTTCTGATTCGAAATGCGTGGCGGTCGGTGGCTCAATAGATTTTTATTTTGGCTGTTTATTAACAGTGATTTGGCAGAGAATATTAATTGCACACTTTTATCACAAAAGTCCTTTTTCATTTGCAAAATAGTCAATCTTGAAGGGAGCGCATTATTTATTACAATCAAATGATTCGATTTTTGTACACATGACTTTATTGTGTTAATGAGTAAATAAGTTTTCTGGAATCTGTGGAATTCATTTTTAAAGGAAAGCAAGTACTACGGTGTTTAGTACATTATTTAAAAGCGTTTACAGCATAGTGGGTACACTCACTTTCATTTTCAAACAAAGTGACGTTCTGCGTAGTATTATATTGGCAGAAAATGAATGATTCGATGTAAAATTTGTTGTTATTCATAAATTTTTGCATCTTCCATTCACTTTTAAATAAATACAAGTAAAACTGAACCCGCGCATTTCTTTCCAACAACATTTTTCAAACAGAATTGAAACAATCATTAAAACGAAAAGAAATTCATGGATCAACGCAATTATATCCCACCAATAACGTTACCGTTCATACTGACAAAACCGCGGACAAGTTCGCCCAAAACAAAGTCCAATCTGCTTAAATGCATAAACCCACTGCAAAAAAGCAACCAGCCAAATTCGACCGTTCAGTTGGACAACGCACAATTTACTCTCCGCCTCTCTAAAAAAAACTATAAATCCATCACAATCCCACTATATATACATTTTCCAAGACAACACAACACGCAGAGATACCAATAACCAGAACTGGAACCAAAATCGAAACACAATCGGCAACAAAGCTTGCCCTCTACTCAATATTTCGTCGGACAAACGAACAAGAAGTGACTCGGTAGTAAAACAACGGACTCTGTCCTCGCAGAAATATGTTGCACGGCCGAGATCGATAGTTGAAACGCGGAAAGGGGATCAGGCGATCCGTGAGAGCGAAACGTTGCTGGCGCGGGATGATCCCGCGGAGTCGAAACGAAAACGGGGATGGTTCGCGGAACGTGCTCGACCAGTTCGTTGAACCCAGCTTGGCCGGATGCCTAACCAGCGTGATGGGCGTCGATTTCAGCGACGAGACTGCGAATGGCCCGGTCATTTCGACTCGCAATTACCATGATTCCCGGGACAAAAGAGCAAGGAGACCGCAAACTCTGCCGCTGACATCGATTTGTGAACGGGGAAAAGGAGAGCCGCGGTTACGGGGGACGTCAAGACGTCGAACGGCATCCACCGGTGTCTCGATTTTTGTTTCCTACTTTCGGTGCAAGCAGCTGGACACGTGTCAGCGACACGCCAGTTCTCGGTAACTCGATGTCGCAAAAACTGTGCCATCGTCGGTAAGTATCGATCTTGTGACCCTTTTTTTTTCTTCCTTTGCGCCTCGTGCCGTAGCATCAAGAGCAGCGAGCACATTAAGGAGTGACATTGCTGCAGTTTGGCTCTGCGCTTTGACTATTAGCTCATCATTTTTCTTTCTACGGTGTACTAATTTACGGTAACGCTACGTCGAGGAAACGTTTTATATTAGCTTTGTTTTTGTTATTATTTGAAATTGTCTTTCATTCAAATTATTTGAAGATTATTACCTTTTTTATTAGAAAATTCAGTCAGTCTTTACCTCGTCGAGGTAAGGCAGCGGCACTATTACAATTGCGATGCGTTCCAGAAAATGAAAGTTGTTGCAGTTTTGTCTGAGCATGTCTATGTATATAGTGTTAGAAAGAAAAACATAACGTTTAAGTAAATCCATATTCTCAATTAATTAATACATCAAATGCTAAAGAAATTGGTCTTCAAAGTAATTACGTTATACAAAGAAACAAATAACAATTACATGAAATGATATTTATCACCATAACCATATGAAAAAAAACGCACTAAATTGTTCAGAATCTCTGATACACCTGGCCCAGGTAGTATCAATAAATAAGAGTTATCTTTAGGATAAACGACAACTCTTAGCAACTATATCACAAAATAAAATATAAATCCGGTAGATATCTTCAAATACAACCAATTCTATTTCAATTCAGCCAATTCAATCACTATCAGCGCATTAACGCCATTATAAGTACTCTTCGATAATCCCAAGCAAACCCGAATCGAATCTCAGCAATATTGCTACAGCACGGTCGAAATAATCGAACCAAATCAGTCGCGCAAATATTTACCGCTGAATTAACCCCCGATTCGGCGAAACTATTCTCGCATAAACAGATTTCCCTTGGAATCGTTGGGCAAACTGCTTTCTCCGAGCCAACGGGACGCCTTGATTACTCATTCTGCTTCAACGTCGGGCGAGAAAGGGAGCCGATACAGGCTCGTCTTCTGTGTACGTACTGTCAGTCGTTTTCCATACGAATTTAAATGAAAACGTCCTCGGCATGCCCCGGCTCGATACATATCGTCGATAACTCCGTGGTGGGACGCCGCGCGATAGAGGTAGGGAAAGAGAGGGCGGAAAAAAGGGATACTCGAAGGAAACGATAAGCGCGCAAATATTGGCGTTCCTGAAATGGCAAGCTAACAGCCTACTCGTTCGAACGACTCCTCGAGAGTGCTTTTAATTCTGTGTACAGCCGGCTAGAAAATCGCTGTTTACATCGACAGTTTCGAAGGGGAAGCGTTTGTTCCATAATTGAGACCCGAGGGCAACGAAATTTCGCGATTCTAAATTCCCCGTGGCCTGTGCAGCCTCCGTGTATCTAATACGGCAAACGGTTGCTGATGTGGATATGGTTTTAGCCTTTTTCCTTTCCTACCCGTGGATGCTTCTGTCCAATGGGCTTCGCGCGTTAGACGTAGGGGGGAGAAACGCGACAAATTGGACGATACCGTGAATATTGTGAATAATTGGGCGAGATTTGCATGCAAGCCGGAGATAAAATATTATACAGAAGAATATTTGATGTATCGCTCGAATATTCAGATGCGCAAGAAATCCAGATATTATGAGTGAAAAATTCATTGCGGTGGATGGTAATTTATAGTAAATTGTACATAATTTACGTAAAATTAATGCGGCACTCGTTTCATTTCTATACTGAAACTTTATGAGCATTTTTGTACCTCGCTGCGCGTATTTACCACCGCGCTGTCCAAAATGTCTAAATACTTTTTCGATTTTTAGCTACTCCGTAGTAAGGAATTGCACCCTACATAATAACGGAACCAAGAATCTGTGGATCGTCCAGACTGAACGAATCTGACGAAAAAATTAAACGAATCCAAGTAGGAAGATAGAATTTTGTTCCAAATTGCTTTCTTCGGACTTAAACTTATATACATTTTCACGCGAAGCTATTCAAATGAATAGCATTGTATTGCAAAAGATTTATGCAATTAAAGACGTTTAAAATGATCGATATGAAAGTACCGCAGAAAGTATTCATTTCCTATTATGAAATACTAATAACGAGTAAAGATATATTATTCATCATAAAATTTGTTAATTTTAAGTGCGTCGAAAACTGAAACTTCTTCTGGTTAACGTAACTGAACAGGTTGGCGGGGACGAAAGAACCAGCAAGTAAGAATAAAATCATAACGAGCAAGCGCACTTTCTGTCGACAGCGTAAACTCGATGTATAATCTGTAGGATTCACAAATATTTATTTCCAAGCCCAATCGTCGAATCGATTGTTAAAAGCAAACTTGAATTATAATATTTAATTGTAAGCTGCGTTTGCTAACGGGATAATATTTCGGTCGCACGACAAATCCAATCGTTTGTCATATTATTGTCATGCTGTCCGGTGAATTAATTATTAATTCCTACGCACAATTATTGCATTGCGTCGCGCGCATACGTAATCAACAAATGTTTGTTGACCCTGCGCACGATGCACTGCCATATGCATTTGCATAGAAAATTCGTCGATGATTTCATTTTTGCGATGTCATTAAGCAATGCCTGACAGCATTTGCAAAATCGTTTAAATCAAACGTTCGTCGCCAGAATTATATTATTTCGGTAGACAAGTATGTTAAATGCACATCCGTGCGCTGAAATACCGATTGCTCGATTCAAAAATAAATTACGAACGATGTTCGCGTTTAGAAGTACCAAAGTTTTGAAATCTAAATGCTGCGGGATATCGTTCTTTTAGTGACAACTTTATTCGCTGCAAATCCAAAAGCGAGAGACTGCGAAATGGTACAGTTATAGTTAAGTAGAAAATCGACAATTTGTATCACTTTACGTCAATGTCGTTCTCGTGTACAGTCGCTGTTAACGGTTTCCTGTAAAACAGTATTTTTAATCTACCTTTTAAATAAAAATTAAGAAAATTAATTTTTCAAAGGACTTAACTGATGGTTCTTTATAATCTAATTAATGAGTGTTTATTTTTAAAAACCTTTAACATCAACGATATAACACAATTACAGACACCGTACGTAGCTGAGTATGCCAGTATACAATAAACAGTAAATGGGCAATCATATTTAGTTCAATTTCGCTGGTAAATTTAATTTAGTATAATAAGTTATGCAAATAATAAAATACAGTACTATTAATCGCAGACACACTTACCATTAACAAGTGAAGGTGACTGTATTTTAAGCCTTGTTAGAATCAGTAGATTACATACCTGAAACAGAACAAACAATCTGTCATTAATTTCATTAATTTGAACTGCTATCGTATTTTATATCATTGCGATTTAAACTTCTAGGTAATTTAAATGAATCGTATGAATTTGGCAAATAGTAAATACTTCTGAAGTTTGTTTTACAATATTTTACCACATGCTCCATTTGCAAGTCACATTTTTTAACTCTTTTTTAATCAATTCACTCCTCCTGTTATACTCCTTTCATCCGTTTACCCTTTAGTAAAATAAACAATAAACAGTACCAGTAAAAACTTAGTAGCGAAGTAAACAATAACTACAAAATTTAACTTGTCTTATTAATTTCCGTTGTCATTTTCATCGAGAATTAATCATTCTGTTTCATTACCCTGTTTAGGTAATTTTTTCCTACAATTTACATGTACACCCGGTAAATTAAAATTATGAGCAACACTTTTATACCTGTTACAGACGGCAATCAAATTGTCGAAGAATTTGATGATCAACACGTTTGAACAACATTCCAGTCGGCGACATTTGGAACCATATTGATAACAACGTTTCTATATCCAAATAAAGCAACCGGTCAAAATTTGTCACTGTTCCCATTTGTACGACACCCTCGATCATTGTATATACCATGAAATCTATTTTCTTCCAGGGGAAAAAATGGATTTGTCGTCAGTTCAACAATGTCATCCAGTTGCAGTGGTCGTCGAATCACAGGAGTTGGTGCGAAATGATACCTATTTGTCTTAAGTGTACGCCACAGCAACAGGAAGTCTTACGATACACCAACTCGCCATGCCATAAAGCGTTCGATTTACCACCTTCGAGGTGATCAGTCCTTTTGCAGAATAAAGCGGTCAGTAAAATATTTTTGTGTCCTGTCATAACGCCGTGACGCGGCTCATATGTAAAATTTGTTGTCTTGTAAATTGCGCATATCAAATTATAATTATATAAACGTGCTAATCGTGCTACTAAAGAGCGAAGAATAATGTTAAGGGATTCTTATCTTTTTGTAGAAATTTAAAATTTCTAACGGTTTTATGCGAAGTTATAAATGTTTAAGCTGAAAAAATGATAAATGCAGTTATATCGTGTTGCCTCGAACATAACAATAGTGTACCATGTTTTCCAATTTGTAATCTAATTCCTGTAGTAAATGAGTAAATGACATTTAAAAGTGGTATTAGATAACGTTATCATTAATAAATTTGGATATTTAACAATACCTGCCTGACTTCGATAGGAATATTCAGTTGCAATCTTCAAATTGCAACATGCACATCCACTATGAATAAAAATATTTCCACATGTAGAATTTTTAATATTATTACATAAAAGCATTTATGCATATTTTGATAAAAAAAAAATTGGTAGATCAATATACAATACTGCTAACGTTGCAACACACTGTTGAAGTCCCATTCTCAAAATGTTACAGCAATGTCTTCAGCTTTTACAGGCCCATTATGCTTAAAGAGCGTGCATACTCTTTGGAAGACATTAGATAATATTAAATGGTAATTACATGGTGTACTCCATACCGAAAGCGAATACATTATGAGTTTCGAAACACTCTCGGTGACAGTGCAGTTGAAATTTAAATTAATAATAAAGTGGTTTATTCGGTGGGAAAGTTTGTGTTATTCAACCTACAAAAAATAATTGCCGTTTAACTGAAAAGTAATCGCTACGTGAATTTATGTGTCACATTTTTCATCACTTTCCAAAATGTTGGAAACTGTTGTCGTAACGTAACAACGTAAAATTGGAAGCGGAAAATAGTTCCACCGCGATAAGAAAATATTAAGACAACGATTATCATACACTGATCAAACGATCCAATAAACTTGCAGCAAAAATATTTTCAGAATTAAATTAAAGCAAATAAATTCACGAATATATCGATCGATAATTTTATTGATTTCTTTAACTTTGATTTCGATAATTAATTTACCGTTCGCGCTTCTGGTTACTATTGGACTAGATAATTCTAATACAACATTGAAATTGAAAATAGTGCATGTAGCACGCACACTATAAAATTCGAAACGAATAAAAACTGCAGCAAGCGTTGAATGTATCCACTTAAATCACGAAAAATGTGCAAACTCGTCGCAATTACCTTTACAATCGATACCATTCAGACAGATCCACAATCCACAATATACCCGTGCATAATTCAAAAGCACAAACATTGAACAACCAAGCTGATAAACAGTGTGAATATTCCAACATTCGCACCATTTTTAAACATCACAAAAGCCAGCCAAAGAACAACGATCCCTCAACTGCAATCACCTTATCCCTTCTGTGGCATGCCACAGACATAATTCTATTTCATTTAAGGGGAAAGTATACACAGAAACGACGAAGAATCGTGGTGATCATTCCGCAAGAATTTCTGAAGACGTTCACCCGCTATTTTTGCATTATGATCCTCGAGGAATATCCGTGCTGTTTCCGCCACTTCAGATCGTCGAGTGGCTCAAAAATGAGACACTCGAGCGGCAACGAGCTGCACCTTCCACAGGCCGTTTCATGCGCGATTCTACTCGAGGAACTCACCGAAATCTTGTTGATGTTCGTCGGTCGAACGAGGGAGAAGAAAAAGGAAGGGAATACCGGCGCAGCAATGGATCGCCACGGGAAAAGGTTCGTTCTTGATTTGTGTTTCCTGGTCAATGGACCGGCGGTCTTCAATTGAGAGAACCCGCAATTAGAGCGTAGAGAGAACGTTAAATCGAAAGGAGGACCGCCGTCTGCCTCCAGGGACAAAGGCAGCCGGCAAGGAAAGGAACGGAACTTGAGCTTATGCTGCTTATTGTTGCATCAATTGTGCTGCGCCGCGTGTACTCGAACGAAATAGTTGTGTAATGTCTGGTAGAATGGGGAAAGCGTTAAGTTAATGGCTGCTCCAATTACGGGATAATTGGGACTCCGTGATGCTTCAGAGTGGATGAAATTCTAGTAGTCCAACTAGTTCTGTGTTTGGGATATAACGATGCATTCATGTTCGGAATGAAAAGATACGGCGCCACTTTCCAAACAGTTTGACGTTAGTTTTTGCATTGTGCAGCTTTGTGACTGCCCGAGCGGTTCTTGGTTGTTAAGGAACTACTTCGGGGTACTTTTTTAATGCTTGCGCTAGTTGATACATTGATACATTTTCCAGCTGGCGTATTTTCAATTCGCGCATGGAGGATTTGCGTGAAAGTAGTGGACGGTATTGTACGGTAATTAAATGGAGGCTTTTATTGAAAGTAAATACGAACACTGTGCGATTCGACAATTCAATTCAACAAGCCTATATTTATCACTCGTGTATTATTGATTGTTGGGGAAATCGTGAATGATGCAGTTCACGATTTACCTTTCTAGAATTATACTTCGTCTCGAAATTATTTTCGCACAATGAATCAAAGACTGCTTAGAGCTTCTTCAATCGAGTCGTTTATTGTATGTTCAACAGATAAGCGGAACTGTTAAACATTTCATAATTACGCGGCAACCAGCACGCATTAGTTATGTGTTTTGTTTTTTCTTCTTCTGTTTTTCTTCTTTTCATTCGCCAAGTCGACGCAATGTTGTGTTCAATACATTAATTATATTTTCATCAGAATGTTCATTTTATATTAATTTAAGAGTGTATTCTAGCTAATAATTGGTACATAATAAATTATATTTTCATCAGGAACAACCAAGATTTTTGGTTGCTTCGTGACACATAAACTGTCCAGTTCCTAGGACCGTCTCTGTTTCCCCCATACGTTTCTCTAATTTTTATAAATAATAATAGTAAAGTGGAATAGAGCACATTTCACCCACCTTAATTATACCTACTCCGCGTGATTAAAAGTAATGCAACCAAAGAAATACTTATAATCTCGATAACTCGAAGAAACTAATCATCGTGCAAACTAATAAAATGTGCAAGCTCAAAAGGAAAGCATAAGGTAGCTCCCATTCGAAGTACACACTCAACACCCTTGAAACACAAAACCCAACCATACGTCGCTAAACATTAATACAACACGTTGCGATCGTTACAAAAATCCTCATTCTCAAGCTATCTTACTGATTTCCAAAGCACAGACACCCCGGCCAAACTCCCCTTAATAGATACAAAGAAAAAAGAAGTACACAGCTTAAATCACCGCGGGCGGGGTCGAGCGCAATTCGGGATCGGAAAAAGGAGCGCGAAGCCGACTTCTTTGTGCAGGAGTAACGCTAAAGAGAATTAAAATCGCAGATAAATCAAGAAGGATCAACAAGGAGGGAGAAAGGGCAGGAACGAAGCAAAGTCGAAGGGGACTCGAGAGAAGGGAGGGGTGAAAAAGGCTTAAGCAGAGCTGTTTAACGTTGTATAAATTGTAACCGACGTGTACTGGCCGGACATCCCCAGGAAGTGAGACACTCCCAGCCTCTGGCCGGTGGTAGAAAAATAGCGGGAGATTTTATCTGTTAATTGCCCGCCCTAAATCCCCATGAAATAGTGCGACCCGGAGCCGATACCCGGAGGCGACATAAATAAGGCGGCCATAATTACTTTTAAATCGTGCAGTCGGCCAACCAGCGTTCTATCGTCGTTCGTAATCAGGAATTATCGAGGAGTGGAAACGGGCGAAGGAGCATTGTCGTTTTCGCGTGAGCCTCCGTCGCGATTCATTGTCCCTGGGTAATCTTGCGAATCCACGCTGCGTCATACGGAGAATAATTGAAAAGAAATTGCTACTTAAATTCCGACGATGCTCGCCGTGCAGCGAGAAACGAACAACCTGGCGATTATCGCAAGCGCGGAGGAATGCTCAACCCTGAGATTATCTGGTTAGACCTCTGCGGTACCGTAGTCGTACAAGAAAAATGAAGATTGAATTGTGAATTATATTGGAAAGTTAGAATTAAATGATGGTAATTGAAGAAATGTTTGGTAATTGGTACAAAAAATATGAAGGAGTTACTTTGATGTTAAGAAGTCGAATTTTTCTGTATTATTGCTGGTTTATGTCTTCCGATTTTTCAATTTTTGTCACTACTTTTTTGCAGACTGTGTATCTTTTCACCTCTCTCGTATTTGTTTTCCTTTGGAACAATATGTATCTATTTTAGAGATCTCCGAAAATATGTATTGGCTAGCTGCCTGACAAGAATAATTAATGAAGTCCAATTGTTGGCAATTTTGTGTAAAACTGATACGTATACGAATACTTTACATAGACACTGTATGTGTGCAATATGAAATAACAACACTGTCGACGTTACTATAATATCACAATGTTCTTTAAAAAAAACAGAATATTTTCCAATGCAGTAATCGTAATGACGACAGAATAAAGAGTGCTTCTGTGAGAAGTAGTAACATGCAATCAGCAGGCTATAAATAAATCTGCTTCCATAAAAATGCCACCACAATAAATATCACTAAAAGCCTCTTTATCACTTTCCTCGGCATGGCTAACATACATCACCACGACAGGAGGCTAATAAACGTATCGAACAGACATGCCAAGCAAAAGACCATCGAATGCCGCGAAACAGATTAATTAATTACAAGACCGCTCGTTCGATTATTCGAACGGGTTAAACTTTGTTTTTTTTTCCTCGCAAATTCCCTTCTCGGTTACACGGGAAACGCAATATTAGCACAGGCGATAGGGTTCGACTTTGAGCCCGGCAAAATATTTCATTAAAATCTAGGTTGCAGATAAAATGTAATTACGCTTTTCAGGATGTGCGCGTACGTTTAATTCCGAGCTCGTTCAAAAAGAGGTAAACGAAGCGTGCCGTATGGAACGATAGTACTATCACGCTCCCCTTCCATTCCCCCCTTCATCGACACGCTGTCGTTTCGATCAATTTCATTAACCATATATCGGCTAATCGATCGTCGATCTCTATGCCCGCGTATCCTATAGCATTCTTGATATTCCATTAGTGTAATAGCGAATATTCCTGTGACGATGTTGTCACAGCGGCCATCAAAGGCGAGTATTTGCATTGCACAGATCTTCTGGCTCCTCCGAGACGATATTAATTATTCCACGAACGTGGACCAGCGTTACAGGGCCGTGCGGCTAGATGCGTGGAACTGTTTGCAGTCTTCCTTCGAGGGCAAACATGTTTGTTACGTTTGCGTCGGTTTTCCTTGGCCTCCTGTTTAATATGCCTGGTGTAACATTCCCATTTCCGGGTCAATTTCTCGTGGAGAAATTACAAGGCGGTCCGTTGTTTTTTCAGACAATTTCGCGATGGATACTCGGGCATTCGAAGGCCCATCCATAATGGTTAACCTCCTTTGGTAGGATCGTGGATTTCAGTTGACATAGGCATGTTATTATGCCAATAAAATAATAATTCATTTCCGATTAACCGTTCCGAATTATTTGTTCTATTCGCTAAAAACAAATAGAAAATTGAATACAGGGGAATAATAATTGATTCATAATTTGTTAGAAGACACGTGTTACATGGAAGTACGTATATAAATACCAATCTCCGAAGCAGTGGACCTATGGGGAAGTATCAATGCGGGTATTATTTATATAACCAAGCGGCGTCAGTTCGCCACGTATATTGCGCCAATGTATTGTAAATTGTAATGAAGAGCCAAGAAAAAAAGCTTCGCTACTCTCGACCGCCAAGTAGTGACATTCCAAGCGGGGTGTGAGTAAATATCGAGACCTCCTCCCGAAATTGTTTTCGTGCCCGGTAAACGAAACCACCGCCAACTGAATACAGTTTCGAAGAAACGACTGCGACATCGCTCAATACGTTCTATCAATTTAAAAGTCGTTAATGCAACGGTGAGCAAGCAATGTGGATACTATGCGGAACGAGGTACGTACTCCCAAACCCAACCTGGAGCACCGAGAAAGCCCAACGAACGAAGGTGAACGGTAGAAAAGCAAAGGTAACAAAGGGGGGAGCAGGTGGAGCAGGAGGCGCAGGGGGCGCAGAAAAACAAGGATGAAAAGTGGTTTCTTTGACAACGAGTCGCTCCTCCAGCCGAACCACAACCGAGGTTTGAGTACCCACTTTGCTGCACCACAACGAGTGCCGGCTAAGTAGTCTTTCGTGGCGCTGGCATAATTACCCAATAACAAGTTTTCACCGGCAGTTAATAAAGGCTTAATTAAAACGCGATAATCGACGTTTATCCGCGACCCGAGCGGCCGGATATCGTTGTCGTTTCCTCGTCAGCGACAGTCGATCCTACGGGATCCCATCGGGGATTCGTGCTGGCTCGTGTACCATCGACGAGAACGGGATTTCCCTGGGGGAATCGGCTTCGGGAACAACCGTCAGCTATCGTTCATCGTTTTCTTCGAACGGCAGACGTCGGGGTGTGTCGATGTCGCCTTCTGAATGTTAAGTTTAAAGCTGTTGACGTGGACGCGTTTTAAATTAATAAAGGTCTGGACGCCTGGCCACTTTTGATCCGACGCCTTGATTTCGACGCGCGAATGGTAGAACGAGGGAGATTAATAATACAGGACAACGTTGATCGGTTGCTGGAATAGCGATTGCGGTGTCCGACCGTGTGCGCTGAATTTCGAGATTGAGGCGCGGCGATCGGTACGCATTTTAAATTAATAGAACGTCGGACGTTTGTTATTGGTCGATATGGAGGAATTGAATTGGAATGGAATGAAAGAAAGGCCACAAGGAGGATAGAAAAGTAGGAAGATATGGCGAATTGTATTTTCCCTTTGGTGAAAATAAAATGCATGGGAGTGGAGGAATTGAATATTGTATCACGAGTACTAGTTTTATGGGGTTTCAGTGATGAATTTAGATTGAAGTGAGATTTGAGATATTGCAGGTGCAACTTCGAGGGTACTAAATTTTAAGAAAATGGAGTAAATTTGAATATAATTGTAAACATAATATGCTAAATGTTGGAAAGAAAGAATGTAATAAAATTTTTTAATTACATTAAATGTATTAACAATGAAATTGAATTATTGCAAACAATATCCCATATAATTAGCACAGAATTTGATATTCAAAACTGCTCAGTCATCAGCTTGCACGTAAAATTATTTCTCAACGAATTTTTAATACTTTAAGCATCTTTAATACTTGAACATTTATTACTTATTACAATAACACAACTAAATACAGTAAGTCATTTACCAAACGTTTATACCTCCAATAACACATCTTCTAAATTCTTAGCCATCGTTAAACTGAATGTTAACAAACCTTAGCCCACTCGTATACTGTCGAAGATAGAATACGCAAACCATACTTCATAGAAATAAAAGAAGGCACATTTTCTCTGCCATTAAATATATTCCACTTTGACCACATTTTACACAACCCGCGGACACAAACGTAAGTAACACATAGCATTGAAAAATTCGCCTACTATAATATACAAATCAACCATTGTTACTTGTCCATCCCGCAATAACTTTACGATCACTGTCGTCTTTTAAAACACTTGTTCCAATCGAACAGTATACGTATCTAAATATGTATGCTCCCCTACAACGCGGAACACGCTATTCCCTTGCACTTTTGTATTTCACCCAAGAACGTGAGCAATATTCTAATCCATGTAACAGTGTCACGTCGAAACTTTCTGCCATCCGGCAGCCAAGTTACAGCACACACGAACCTACGTGAGACCCAGTGGCAACGATGGTTAAACATGACAACGGGAATGGCGGCATCTAAATATCGGTTAGATACGTGGTACATATCTCTTTAAAGTATTCATAAAGAACGGCAAGCAGAGCGGAACTTATAGCATCGAGGTTCTGTCCAATCTTCGCCTAACACGGTCCGCGTGAAATTCCATGAATTTCGAATGCTGCCGCCATGATAGCGGGCCGAAGTACGTGCTCGCGGATACGTTGTCGCATCGTCGGAGGAAGAGGGCTTGCGGATATGCTCCGTGTATCATACGTTGTCAGGCTGCATATAAATAATATGAAATTTCCTTTCCATCTTCGGGCATTAAAATCGAATTCCGCTCGGAAGAGGCGCGCCGTGACGCCCAAGGAAATTGTTCGTCGAAGCCTTTGATAAAAAAATCTCACGGCAGAGAAGATTGCACCGCGGCACCGTTAAAAGCGTCGTTCGCTTTTCTCTGCGGATGGTGTTTAACTGCGAATTTTCGGTGGTTGGTCCGTGAACGAAAAATTTTATCCGCGATTCGCCACAAGTGTTCACGGTAAGAGTTAAGTGTTGTTTTTGAAATTTTTACGTTTCTCGTTTGATGCGATGGTGTCGCATATTATTGGGGAAAAATTCGTGATCACTTTGTTAGCTTTGTTATTCGCTGTAGGAGTTATTTCATTTTTTTCGCATCGATATCTATTTATTTTTGGAGTACATGTGCTTATCGATTTTTTTAACTCAAAGTTATGAACCGTTCTGAAAAATTACTGTGCCCTCCAAAATATCAAATGCCTGTACTGAACATTAGTCTACTATTTCAAATATCTATTGATTGTAAAGATCCACTGGAAAACTCAAATGGAAATTCCAGATCTTTTCTCATTTTCTTTTATTTGACAAACTAATCCCAGCAATATTAATTTTGTATTCATGATTCGTTAGCAGAACGTTCAATATTTGGAAATTAAAGCAGTGGTCACGAATTTTCAGTAGAGCATTCTAGTAGAGAAGTGTAGAGCAATAATATTTACATGATCAACAAAACTAGGGTACCTACTTGACGATTATTTAAACTATATTTCAACAGCATTTTAGTTCCAGTTTGTTTCAGAGAAACGTACGATTTTAGATACTATGCGGCTGTTACGGTCCCCTTGATTTATGTATTTATATTTTTTGCACCGCAATTCTTTGGAAAAGATCAAATATAAATGCTGAGTCTTTTTATCTTAATGATCACAGATGTGACAAATTTTCCCTCCAACACTTATGGCAGGTTTAAATGATATAAAATGGAGATTACCAGCTGGGTAATATATCTTCGCACAATTTCTCATATGCAATAACATGCTATAAAATATTACTCAACCTGCACACTCATATTTCTCGAAATAATATGCAGAAAATAAACTTTTCCATGCTTACACAATATCTCATACTTGTACTACATAGAATTACTTTTCTGTTTCCACTGAGAGACATTGTCTGAAACCGCATCATATTCTTAAACATGTTGTCTTACGTAATGATACCATACAACATTTACACTTGCGCAACATGTTACAGTGCTTTCTACTCTCTCTTAAACAAGCTGAATAACGTTTTTACACTGCGAATAATATATGCACGCCGATTTATCTATATTAACAGCGTCAGTAATTAGTTAAATTAGGAATAGCATAAAACGAGTTAACGTAACGGATAAATTTTTCATGCAGAATTGTATATAAGAGTATGTACTACCTTTTAAGCAATTTGATATTATTCAACGGCAAAGTTTAATATTGTAATAAAAGATTTACACATAACATGAAACAAACAAATTTTATTGACTACAGATTGGAAAGTTGTATGATCTCAACGTAAATGAATAAAATCATTCTCTACTTAGGATTCTGTACATATTTGTAATTGGCGTAACTTTGTCAAATCGATATGTTTTATTGTAGTTTTATAATTTAATCAGTATTGTGCTCTTGTGTAAGTGTACCGTTGTTAATCAAGTAGCCCCAACACTGGTAGACCAACGCCATGGGGAAATATAAATTATCTTGTAAACCTTGTTCCCCTGAAAAAATTTCTATGTATCCATCTTTACCTTAAGGATACCTCCTTACGCGGCGTTTACTAATTCACAACACAAAATGGAGAAACTTTGGCCTGCGGAAACTGGAAATGGCTTTTTTCCTAGCAACTACATAATTTATTGACGCATCCGAAAATCCCCTACAAACGTGAAATATACACTTTCTGCTGGAAATACCGCGGCATCTTCCTTTTAACATAAAACGCAACGGTCTGATCAAATTTTACGGAAGTATTTGTATGTTAATACCAACCGTTATTACAAATATGTAAAGTAGTAAAATGAAGAGAAAATTTGTATTATACGATACATAGGGCACTTGTTCATTTAAAACGATTATAATATTGTGAATTCAATCTCGTGTAATTATTATGCAATTTTAAGAAACTACGAGAAACGTTCAGCTTTGATTTAAATACCAAATTTAATATAACAATAAAAACCAGGGAAAGGATATAATTAAACTACATAAGTCAATAACGACACAATAATTTACTTGATGTACACTGCCGTCCACAAGTATTAGGGCACTTGCTATGTTAGTACAAAATGTGACGATTAGTTCATCGATGAAAAAAGGATTTAAAACGTGTGAAACGAAATAAAACTTCTTCGATACCTTCGATCTATTCCGAACATTTTTTCAAATATACGCACACTTAGCAGCTGTCCTAATACTTATAGACGGCAGTGTACATATGTAACAAATCCAATGTTCCACGAAATAACTCGAATACTTCATGAAGCATAGAAAACGAAATACTTTGCAAATACCGTAAACAAAATTTTTTTGTAAATTCTTCAATTATGCGTTGCCATTTTATAGTCGTGAGAGACGAAAATCTAAACCCGTTATACATTTGCAATTAAACTCTCAGAGCTTTGTTAATATTAAATTGCTTAAGTGTATAATGTCAATACGGAAACTACCTTTCAATTACTTACCACTGTACTCATTTTATACTTGAAAGTTTCGAATCGCTTTCTTCAGCTCACGTATTTCAGAGAACTGCAAGCCGCAGCAGCTTTAGTTCAAAGTTTAGTCTACAATTCCCTGTTCACTTTATACCTCAGTTTCACTCCTAACCTCAAGCTCGGGTCTCAACAATAGTTTCAACCCATACGTGGGTTCTAACTGTATCCAAAAGTACACCTTTATCTCACTTTATTTTATACTGTCATATTCGAATCTCTTTTTCATAATCGAACTTCCCCTAACACATAATATACATCAGGATATTTAATTTCTTAATATCTCTTTTTCCTTAATTCTTTGAGTAAGTATCGTTTTTTTCATTTTAGATATTCTCGCGTAAGTTTTCATGCTACACGATTTAAAAAGTTATAACTTTCATTTTGGAATCTTCCTTGGATCATTTAATATTTCATCAAATTATTATTACGACATATTGTTGTTATAATATGATATATAATATGAAGTTTTTTAACTGTCATGGATATAGTCATAATACTATAATACTCTAATATGATTATTATATGTGCGATTGGGGCCGATCCATCAGAGAACTAAGAGGGACATGAGGAAGGGGCCGCACAGTGGGGAGAAACGGCAATTTAGAAGAGCAAAATGCTTTCTTTACGAAATACTTTTGATATCCACCCGTATCCGCGCTAATTTTTATATACACATTAAGAATGGGATGTATACTGTATGCTCTATAAAATTTGGCTGCGAGTGCGAAAGTTATTGAATTTTTTTATAGAATAGGTCGATACCGAGAACGTCCGCACTGATGCGGCCTACGGTAGACGGTAGATGATCGGCGGATACGGGCGGATATCAAACGTATTTAATAAAAGAACGCGTAGAAAATTGGTTCGCTGAAACTTTCTAGAAAAAAATTATTTATAAATTTACAAACGATTTTCCTTTTGACTTTTACACATTCCTAATCCTTGTTGATGCAGTTTCTGCAAATAGAATTACCATGAAGGTCCTGAATATTAGATAACAGGTGAAAATAATCTTCATTTTTAAGCTATCTTTAATTTTTAATGCTTTTATCCCTTGCCACTCTTAACAACAATGGATTTAAGGAATGAAAATGTCGTTTTCAACTGCTAGGGACATCTATCTTGATATTGGATACAAAATAATAGGTCTACTCCGTGCTTTGCTTGTCGACTTTTGCACTCCCAAATTGACGTTTTTCTCCACTGTGTCGTGGCGTAGTTGGACTGATCGGGTTCGATTCCCGATGCCCGCCCTTCCTTCTTATTCGGTTCCTACATTATATATTATTTTCCACGGTTCAAATCTGTTTTTATATCATAAAACAGAACCCATCCTTATATTAATTTGCCCACGGCATCTGCGTGCGATCTCGTACCACAAATATCCCACTTCCAACCCGACTAATCCATAAATTAACCATCTCAGAATACCTTCAACCTCCGTCATGCAGGTCTGTTAAGAAAGTACACAATTTCCCATTTAGGCAGTGTACACTTTCCATAAAAAAAGAAAGAGAAAAGAAACCTTTTTAAACTAGTCTCGAATGGGTCATTAAAGATGCAGCACCTTCCTACAACCGATCGAGTATCGTGAGATCGTCGAAAGGGAATACGCATTGCCAGTTCTCGAGTCAAGTAACATGTCTTCGGTCAAACAAAGTTTTCGCGTGTCGTCTTTCAGCATCGAGCTTCGTACATTCATCTTCCCATGGGGTTATGTCGTCGTTCCACGAGCCTCTGATGTCTCGGCCATTTTCCCCCCCGCCTATCTACAACTAGGACATATTTCCCCCGTCTTTTCCGTTTCGTCCTCGTTTTCGTCCTCGTCTTCGTCATCGTCTTCGTCTTCCAGCCGGGAATCGGAATGCGAGCGACGATGCGCTCCACACCCCCGGGAAATCACTTATGATTCCCAATGCACGTGTTTGTTCTCGTCGGTATTAGCATTGTACAATCGTTCTTTGTTTCTGTACCCGGCCGAAATAACCGATAGCGGGCGAAGCTGGAAGGACGCTGCGTTGTTAGCAGACAGCAGGCTTCGGCTTCCTTAATTGCATCAAGTAGCTTCCCGATGTTATTGATTGCACTTCGCGTCGATAGTGACGGATAGTGGCTCGCTGTATGTTTCTTACGTATTCATTCTCTTTGTTTGAAATGTTACTTGTTATCTGTAAGATAATATGACAGGGGAGTTTATATAAATTTGTAGAACCTTTCCTCTTCGTGTATGCAGCTTGCTGGTTCTTGTTTCATTTACAGGCAATCACGTATCGATCTTTTTTTTGTACAATATATTCAGATTCTTATAGTTTGCATAGAAAGGAATTTAAATGATAATTATTGAGAAGTCGTCATTTTAATGCAACATACTGCTATTGTATAATGTCGTAAGAACGTCGAATTAAATATAAAGTTAAATTAAAGACAATTAAGGAATTGAAAACGTACCCGCATATTGTATGAAACATAATTAGAGTAAACTATCGGATGACGAAGACGATGTGTGATATAGTCAGCGGGACAGCATGCAGGATATTAATGATCAAAGAGGGTATCTCGTCAAGCACAGCCTGAGTTTCGTTTGAAGCTTATCGGTTACACTCTTGATCAAATCACTGAACTTAATTATTATGTCTCGCAAATATCCCATTAATACAGGTGTCTATCGCAAACAAATTAAAGATTATTTCCCATTATGTCCAGTTAATATCTAACCAGTTTACAAGACTGAACACGGGTGAATAATGCTATTCTTAGTCAAATAGTGAAAGGCAAATACTCAGTTTTCTGGAAAAGTCAGGGAATTTTCAGTGTCTTTCGAGTACACGATAGACACAAAAATCCTGACACATTACAGAAACCCGAAATGTCTTTTCTATTTAAGAACGACATATGTTTTACCGCCACTGTTTCCTCCAGTTAATTATCGCACTCCGACATACTTAGTCATATATCCAAAAAACTAATCAATATGAAAGGAAAGTTAACTGAACATGATATTTATTCGCTTAGATCCAATAAAATAGCCTATAACATAGACATAGATGACTGATTTTCTAAAAGAAACAGCGTAAAGAAACGAATTTTATGCTTTCCCTCATCTTTGAGATCAGTAAATAATGATGGAAAACCTAGAGAAAAATTACTTTGATCATAAGAAGGTTATAAAAATATAATTTTTAGTTATACACAAGTCGTATTAAAAATTATTTTGCGTCTTACATATATACTACACATTTTATTCATACATCATTTTTATTTAACTTAACCAATAAAACACAGATCCAAAATTAATATTATAGAAACTGGTGGTGAATGATTTTGTTTCAACGTGTTTTAATTCAGTGATAGTCACAAATTTGTAACTGAAAATTATTAATCAGCCACGAAATTTCTGTACAGCTCGACATGCTGGATTTCCCCAAACGTTGACCAATACCATGTATACACCGTGCAAATGCTTTAAATATATTTGATATCTACATATAATTCCAAATATTGTATCTACATACTGTGTCAATTCAAATAGGCATACCTGGTCAATAAGCGGTTCTGAGAAAAATGACCTTCAGTATTTCGCCCTATGCCATCCAAATTTTATATAAATCGGATTAAGTTAAACGCTAAATCGGTATAAAAGGGTATTCAATTATGACTGACAAAAACATTTCATGAACTCGAAACAATATTAATAACGTTCCATTTATATAAATGGAATATAAACTGTTACATCTTCAGTTTCAATACAGATACATCTTTCCTATTGAATTCAATTACGGAGTACGTCTTTAGACTCAACACAACCGCACAAACATTCGCACCTCGGCCGTTACATAAAGAACTGAGAAAAAATATCCTCTCCAATCCGTTTGCCCGGCGAACGATAACACCGGTATAGGAAAACGCCGAAGATCACACCGATTTGGTGGCTTAGGCTAATGGGTCAGCAACTCTGACATCCTCTCCGGTCAATATTAACACGAGTAATGGAGCTGGCGCGGCTATGTTGCCGGCGGCAACATTAACGAGGTAAGGTATAATTTAAAAGTTCCGAAACGAAAGCAGCGACAATGAACGGGTCGAGGAGCTCGAGCGCCTCGGATGAATATCCGTCATAAATGAAAACTTTCGGCATTGAAACGGTGAATGCCGGTAATTTGCCAGCAGAAAAGACTCTCCTGAAGGGTTGCCGCTGAACCACCGAGAACTTCTCTGTCGCGCCACCGACCAACCCCGAGCTCCTCTCACAGATGCCTCGCGAATTTCCACCGACTGCTTTGTTATCGTCGCTCGTTCCCTGCACGCACCTGCATTTTTACCCTTTCCCCTGCACAGACATATGGGAACAGAGAAAGAGAGAGAGAGAGAGAGAGAGAGAGAGAGAGAGAGAGAGAGAGAAAGGGAGAGGGTACATATACCATCGCAACACGCGTTCCTGGTGGATATTCGAGGTAATTTGCCCAAAACATTTCGGTTCAGAAATACTTCGGGATGGAAGAACGCGCGAAAATGCGGCACGGGAAAGGATAAATAATTATAATGCGACTAGAGAATGAGATGGAGAGAGAAGGGGGAAATCACTTCCTGGGTTATTATGTAGCGGTGTGTTCCGGTTCCTGCTGGTGGTCCAAAAAAACATTTGTTTTTAGGATTTACGCCATGTACACATTGTGAGGTAACGTGCGATTTTTTTTTATAGAAGCTTTCCCTGTTTTCTTCGTCTTGTTTTCTTTGGTTTTTTATTGTAATGTCTGTATGCAGTGACCCTTTGAATTTTATTTCTAGGGGAAAAGTCGAGCCAGATAGAGTTATATGTTCCAACACTGGCGACTATTTATTTGTTATTGCTACTTGATTAGCTTTAATGTATTCGAATTAGACTGGAATCCGTCTTTTCAGGGAGAATTCAGAATACCCCGTTATACGTAAGTTTCATCCGCGTAAAACGTAAACGGGTCTTGCAAGTACCAGCATGAAAAAAAAAGGTAAATACGATAAATTTGCCTACGCCCGCATACGTTTGCATTGCAATTCTCACTTTGTAATAAGGAGTTACATTGCGTATGCACTGTGCATACAGTTTCACGCTTTTCCGTTTGCGAAACTTTTAGTATCAATTCCTTCCAGCTCGTTTTTAAGACAAAGGTAAAAGTTTCGGAGCACCCTTTCAGTCTTGCCGACAGAAAAAACGACTCCCCCCTTTTTTTATACCGTTAAGAACTTTTTCTCAGGTCCCTATAAATTGTCCGATAATTTGTAACCACTTAAACGGTGCTACAAAAGAGGTACAAATCGTTACGTTCGAGAGAACAGTTTCAGCTTGATAAACTAACAAATTTCGCAAAAAGAGCCAATGCTTTCGCCAAAGATTTCGCCTCGTCTGAGAGCAACACTTCAGCTTTCAATTCGGCGTACTCCGCAGTGCTTTTTTTATTTATATTCCTAAGAATGCTCGATACGAAAGGCTAATCTGAAAACGGTTCCTTTGCTTCATCCCTCTGTAACGTATCTTTTCAGCATCCCTTCGAGAATGCACTTTTCGGGTTCAGGAGTTTCTCCATGGAGAAGAAAATGCGCCGTAACATCTGCATGCATGGATTCAACGATTCCTGCATCTGTATCGATTCCTGTGTCAGTGAAACGACGTGAATATTTGGAGATTAACAGATTCGAGATTAGTAGTGAGCATTGTTGTATAACGAATATATCCGGCGGAGTTTATATAGTGCGTTCACCTTTGATTCGAAGAGATAGGTATTGATAAAATAAAAGATAAAAACTTGAAATAAAGTTTGATGTACGAAGCTTCCTTTTTGAGCGAAACTAACGTGAACACTTATTGGGAAAGCATGTTCTTGATGAAAGTCATGGACAAAATAGCATCGCAGTATTGATAATTGTTATTTTTGTTGGAGCTTATAAATGTTAGATATTTTATGCTTAATTATTATTGTTAAGAACAGAATTCCATTCTGCAATTTCAACTTTTTCTTGCGTAAAGAATCACCACTTTATAGCATAATTACATGTACACTCAGACAGATTAACACTGTTATCTTATCGGATGTTGCATGCACTGCATAATTTAGAAATTGAAAGTTGTGAATCACTTCTGCTTTATACAATCGGAATTGAAAAACATTCGTGTTACGCAATCCGTCACTCTATTAAGTAACAGCTTTGTACATTTATGCAGTAATTATACATTTCACCTCTCCACATACTTTTCTCATAATGCACCTGGCGTACTGAACAAAATTCCTACAATACGTTAACGCTTTAATTAATAAAGATTTCATATTTCAATTGATTACATATATGTATACCGTAATTGGAACTGCTTCGCGCGCATGTGTAAATGAAATTCAAATACTATTAAAATAAACAACACCACGGAATTCAGCATCAACGCCGGGATTAAATCGCTATTTCATAAATTTACAAGTACCCATCGCCAAATCCAAAACAGCGAGCCAATAACAGCTTTAGTACAACACTTTGTATATCCCATCTTCCTAATTTCCTACTAATAAATCTCAAATATTGATATATTTCACGTCACCATTTCTCTCCGGTCATCCAAAATGTCTTAAAAATAAAACAATTGATGGAAATTCCTCGGCATTCAGGTAACACCTGCTCACCGTTGATGTGCAGGGCACTTGTGCAGATGCATCTGTAAGTCCACGCGCTCACAAACACATACACGCGCATACTATCCCTACGCTTTCCACGCGTAATCGAAGTTTATGGTTAGCTTTCCAGCCCAGGTCAGCCATCGTGGGATTTTCTGAACCCGCGCGTACCTACTAATTTGCGATTGTGCGCGGGCTCTCATTGCGAATATAATTTTCACGGTACATCGATACCGCTGCCATTTCATGCCAAAGTGTTCGCCACGTACACCCGGGAAATTAATAAATTGAGTTTCCCGGCTTGTAATCAGACCCCTCGATAAGTTTCCCCGGCAGCCAGCTTGATTTCAACCCCACGAACGTCTTCGTCAATCACTTTCCCACTTTATTTATTTCAGAATAAATTCGATACGCGGCCGATGAATTCATACGAATTCTCGAAGGGAATGACAAATGTAATTTGAATCTCGTACATTCAAACGGAACACTGTGCCGGGCAAAATTGATTTTGCGAAGACGAAGGCTAGGTGGATTGTAACAACTGCAATCTGGGTTAATTCGAAAGGCTGTGAAATACAGTTCATTTCTTCATATTCGAAGCCGCCGTTGAAGGGCGGAATAAATTCCTTTGCTTCTCTATTATTATTCTTTCGACGAAGAGTTACGACGTAGCGTAATAAAATACAGCAACAAATTGCGCGTACAGCAAGAAAATAAAATTAAAAACTCAAAGCAGACGGAACGAAAAATACCATAATAGCGTTTCGCCATTAGTGTTCGTTTCCAATTTGTCAATTTTGTAATAAATTTCATTTTTGTACTGTACATACAAATAGCTTTGGTTACTCAAATTTCGATTTCTTCTATATACCTATAACTTTTGTTTCGTGGTCGAAGCTGTTACAAACAATGGAGTTAGATTAAGTAAAACATACCTTTTATGTATTATTTGTTATATTCGTGAATGGATCCCAGTATGGAAGTGGCAAAATAAAGTTTCACCCCCTTTTTATGTGCTTCATTGTTCGCATTTGTGCTTCTTTAGATTACAAATACGAAGTGCATGTAGCGTCTACAGAATTGCCCGTTTCAAGTTATTCGAGCAATCGCGTCGGAAAAGTAACTTCATAAGAGCCAGCAGGTGTTGTCACTAACTTTAAATTCGCTCGCAAGGAGCATATTGAAACGTTGCATTCTTATGGAACTCTTATGGTGTCTGCGTTTTCAATTTAGCACCAACTCGCAGAATCTATAACTTTTGCCACCCCATGGAGTCAATGTTATATAATTTGGGAATAAACTTAAGCGAATCAAGAAATATAATACTAAATTATTTCGATCTAACAGACAAAATTAAAAAGGAAGATGACTTCTATATACTTCATATTGCTGAAATATATTCGTACCGCTTATTCAAACATGGAAACTCATGTGACCCAAAATGGTTGTTTATTAACACGTTGAAATGTACTCTGGCTACTCATTTAAATACGGATACTGCTTATTCTATTGAAACACCGCACCCTTCTTGTACTAATTCTGTTCTTGCTAGAGACTCTGAAGTTAGAAGGAGGCAGGAAGATGTAAATGCTAGATGTATTGCTAGTGCAATAGAAAATGCTAGTCGCGACATAAAAGCTGCATCCGTAATAATACATTCCGAGCATATGTATTTAATGAAAAATATTCTAAAAGAATTTAACAATTTTCTCTATTCTTTGTTCGCTGGGCACGTTATATTGCTGAAGTGTATCACTTTGGCGAATGAACAGCTCCTACAATAAATAAACACTACGTTCGCCCCGGTATGAATTCTACTTAGTGTTTACTTATTTGACGGGCGTAATAATTCTACGAGTAAAAGACAGCCGGGAATTGGAATTAAGATCATTAATCGTCGACGGATATATGCGACGCGGAAATACTTTAAACCGTTCGAGTCATTGATACACGGTCATTTGACAAACAGTATCAGCGAGGCGGACGTTTAGCGAGAATTTCGAGGAGAAACGAGGCAGATATAGTCGTGCACAGACTGGTTGCTAGCCCCTTACACGAATTACTTTCTTCGGTGGGATTTCGCCTAAGCCAGCGAAATTTATTTGAACTCTTCACGCGGCGGGCTACACGGCCCGTGTGCCCCGGGATGCGGCTATAATTTTGAGAAACGCCTCTCGCCGGTTACGCCGACAATTCTCCGCGTAATGGTCCCCGACAATTCATTCCCAAATGGCCCGTGCGGCAATTCTTAGTCGGCCTTGCACAAATCTCGCGTGCGCACGGTCCACGGAAAATACATTGGCGCTACGGATACATTTTCACCTGCTAATACGCGACTTTATTGGGCCACCTGCGGATTTTGACGCCAGGAACCGGGTAAAAGAGGGTACTCTTCCAAACGAGAATTCGGTGATCCCATTGTGAAACTGGTGGGAGTGAAATCGATCCGATGTTTCATTTCTGATTTCTTTTTGGAACAACGTTTGTGGCGCAGCCACTTCAAATGCTTGATGCATTTGAAACGTGGACATAGTGTAATGGACACAGAGAAAATTTAACTCCCAACTTCGGTTTTCGAGATGGTTTTATTATCACTTAGACGTAGACTATGTCGGTTGAATATTTCGTATGATGTGAGCTGGAGAGTCAGGGAACCTTGGGTTTTTAAAGGGTGTTGGAAAGGATGTAGTAGGGATGGTGAGGGCGAATTCCAAAGGACTCTGGATGGTTAGGGATTGTAGACAGTATGACTAGGTGTTTTGGAAACGGTGACTCGATAAGGTTCCATGACGAGTATTTGTGATGACCGGCACTTAAAAATATTTGTATATATGAATCCTTAGGTGACTAGTAGATAATAAGAGTAATACAGAGATATGTCATAATACTAATATAGATATTTGGGCGTGAATACATTACAATAGTTATGATTATGATACTGCGGGGAACGGTGCGCTGTCGATATAAAATTTGATCTTTCGTTTTCGGTGATCATTATTATGCATCATTTACTACGGATGCGCATAAAGCATTTAAAATACCAGGTATTATTTAAGGCAGGGGCTATCATACAATATAAGTAGAGTTTCATGAAATAATGCAACTATGATGTAATGTTTAAATTAATATACGCGAACAAATTTAAATTTCAAAAGCGCATCCAAAGGATTGCAGAGTTTTGAAACTGAATATTTCATTGTCAGTTTCAAAACAGATTTTACAACGTGGGCTTGATAAAATTGATGAATGTTATTTTCCGAGAACTTTGTTACTTTATTCGCAACCATTAAATTAATACTATTTTCAGTGAATGCTCTGTGGAATAAAATTATTTTATTTCCGGCAAAATCGAAATAATTTGCAGCCCGACGTATAAGCTGCTCAGTGGAATCAAGCCGACAAACTGCATAAAATGAAAAGTAGAAAATAGATTTTGTCGGTCAATCCAACACTGTGGATCATCGAGACCACGGATAACCAAGACCTTCGATAATCGATGTCGCGGATAATCGAGGTCCAACCATATATACTCGATGCTACTTAATCCAGTGGTTCACATAGTCGTTGAACAACTTTTTCAGGCGACTCACCCCGAGGCATTTCGAGGGACCGCCCCCGACTATAAACCACATGGGAAATATATCGCGCGTCCAACGATATTATATGCCATGTTTCCGTGGTGTAACACGGAACTGATACAGATTCAAGAGGTGGCGAACATGACAGAGCCGCGGATTTAATAAAACTTACCAAGGCCGATAGCCGCTTGTTATAGCACAATGAATAGTCCGCTGCGTTAAAAGGCGAGGGAGAAAAAGGAATGGCGGCCAAGGTAGTGGACAATGGGAAACACTTGACAAAGGGGTCGTTATGAGCGGCGCGCAATGAATTTAGGCGGGTTGAAAGGTGAGCTTCGAACGCATTCGTAGTTTCAAACGGGGTGTCTTCGATACGCGCCGAACTGTTGGCTTGGCTGAAACGTAACGCTGTAATTTTCCGTAAGAAACGATAGTTATTTTATTTTAAATACAGGGAACTTCGTTAACCTTTGCACGGGCAGCCGGATACCTGGAAACATATTTGTATGCTTGCTTTAATAAATTGTCGTGTTCTTGACAAAACATTTCCATACTTTGGACACTTTTACGTGGATTCGTGTATTGTGAGCAAGAAATTTATTGCAAAATATTTCAAACTTGTTGAATATTTCACTTGCCCGCACAGGGGATGAACAATATATCGACCATTTTGATTTGTAACATTCTTTTTACTCACGGGCAGTTGCGAAACTGCTACCTCTCCAGAACTGTGGTTGTCATCTATTGCACAAGTGTGACATTCCTTTTTGGGGAAATCAATATTCGCAGGATATTGGAATGCCACGTGAAAATGGAAAATGTTTCATGTTCAAAATTTCGATTCGTATCCATGTTGCAAGACTGCCTAACGTTATAAAATTAGATATTATTTATATTTATTTAGCAACGGTTGGTATTCACAATTTTATAATTTTATTAAGAGTTAGCACTGAAACAAAAATAGTTTAGCAGATCTTGTTGAACCACTTTGCAGTGTAACTTTCAACACATCTTAAAAATCCATGATGTTTGATAGAAACAATATACATACTTAGTTCTAATGCATAAATGTAGTGAAGACATGTCACAACAGATAAATATTTGAGTAGATTTAGTAATTCTGACCATAGATAAAAATTCCAAAGGAACCAATTTTTATCGTGGTAATCTGTCGGGTTTTCTATCGCGTATATGGCTAAGGTTTCATCCTGTCGTTTCTTGTTTAGGAAACGTTATGATTTCGGAATATCCACGTAAAGCTCTCTTGAAATGGGTCTTTGTGACGAAGTCTAGTTCCCATGTCAAAGTCAAAAATATTGCTCTGCTATATAATAATTTAGGGACCACTAGTAACGTTTGATTTGTTTATTCAATTTACTGTGAAATTATTTCTGTAGTAGTTTGAATGCACAGTTAATCACATTGTTTACGTACACGTGCATGTGTATATACCTATACTGATCGATGCTTACGTTCTGTTTGAAACCTTTGTATGTATGTTCCCACATTGTTCGTACAACATAATCTCTGATTTGAAATTTTTTACTTGCATCTCTCAGTTTAACTCAGTTTAACTTCGAACCGTAAGGACAAGAAAAGAAGAAACCTTGGAAATCTCGAAATAACTTCCATCTGTTTTATTATTATATTTCGAAATAATACGAATTTCAGCCTGAACGCTTGAGAATGATGAAAAATGTAATGCACAGAATAACGACTAGCCATCTAAATTAGAACTGATGTTACGTATAAAGTGAAAAGTCACATTGATTACTCAATACCGTTCATGATTCGCACACAAAGAAACATATAAAAACGGAAAGAACATTTTTCTTTAAAAAGCACCCAACGTCCGCGTACCAGCGACCCAAAGAAATCCCCGTTTTTCTTTCAGCACACCAAATCTAACCCAAACCGCAATTATATCCCTTTGTATCCACAATTCAGCGGGCTATTCTTCGTTGAATTAAAAAAAGAAGGAAAAAAAACCTTCAAGACGTTCCAGGTTACATACGTGATCGACCATAAAACCTCCGCGGCGCACACTGGACGCCCTTGATTTTCCTATTGTCCGTCTACCAGTATCGCCTGGAGCAGCCAGTAGTCGCTCGGGGTTATCATCGATCTCATCGCTATCAGTCCTATCCTCTCCCCACCATCTGTCTCATCATCCCGTTTCGTTGCGTGGCCGTCGATATTATGGGCATTCCGATGGTGGCAAATCGAACGACAGAGGGCAAGGAAACGCACGGTATACGGCTATGGCTGCGCGGAGGCTCATGTTTATGAAGTGTGCATAGTCCTCCACTTATGAATAATGTTACAGCCGAAGCTGTACTGCATCAGAACGCAACGTGACGTAACATAATGCGATCGGTATAGAGTATAGATCCAGCCAATATGGCCACTTTCGTATCGATACCGGGCACGATTATGGTTACAACAGCGTGCCGCTCTTCGAACAGAAACGGGAAGCCCGTGTGGAAAGGTCTGCAACCGAAGGACCGTCTACGCTATTCTACGGGAAATTCTACTGTACCGCCGCTTTTCCATACGACGGAGATGCTATTAAAATACATACTCGATCCTGTTAGATATACGTTTATGCACATTTGGAGATGGTTTTGCATAAAAGGGGGTGGTCGTATTGCAAGGAATTATTACGATAAGAATTCGATACTGAATAAGTGCAACGATTCAAGAAGAAAATGCTTGAAGAGGAAAATATGATACTATCAGGTCGACGATTAATCCAGAAGAATTTTCGTTGATAATAAATAATGACGTAAAATGTATTTGAACCTCTGGTACGGGTATTTTAGAAACATATAAGAAAGGATATTGCTTACCGCGGTTCGGATATTCCAATTACACGATCTTAATCTCGTTAAGCTGTTCTGGGATTTAGACGGGGAAATGAGGAAAGGACAATGAATCCTCTAAATCACATGTTTGAGAATTATTACGAAGCAGCTGGGGGTATATTATATCCAGAGAAATGACAGCAATTTGTAATGCGGGTGCAACAAATATTCGAAATGCTAATTTATTTAAAAGGAAGTTATTTCGACGAACGAAGGATAAAATATAAAAAGTGGTAATTTTAAATAAGTACAGAATAATAATTGTCGTCTTATCTTTATTGGTATAAATTTCAGTTAAAAAATCGAAACAAATAACCACATTTTTCTCAGAGGTAATCCTATTAAAAAAATATAGGTCATTTTAATCAAATAACAAATTATTCGCTGCGATCCTTCTATTCGTGGTTAACTGCAATTACCTTTCCAATTATACAATTCCCTTTTCCCACACGTACATTCCTCACGAGAAATATTATGAAAATCGCCCGAATGCACCAGAGAAAATGTTCATCCCCAGTGGAACGTTCTTCCTCCGATTTCGCTACCTTTTATTTATTTACCATCGAACGCGAAATCTTTTGCCCACCGCACATCGACCCAAAGGGCGCACAAGGGCTAATCGCGGTGATTTCCACGAAGCACTTGCGAAAACATATCGAAAGGGTCGACGGAGGCGAGAAGTTATGATTCGGCAGGAAGTTGCGGAAGCAGGTGCGCGACTCGTTGAATGGACAATCCTGATTGATCAATCGGGAAACGATCGGCGCAATCACGGGCCATCCTGTGCTTCAACGAAGCCCACGGAAATACTGCTAGAACGTTTCCCGTAAAGAGTCGAACTTTGAAAGCCAGTCCAGACAAAAACGTCACGTACAGTCGTAGAAAGTGGATCTACAATGGCCGTAAAAAGTTTTTAACCAGACGCGCCGCGCCGTTTTCGTTTCTTTAACGAAGAACATTGGAAAGTTTAGCGCCGGCTCTATCTGTTCGGAGTTTAACGTTCTGCTATTACAAGAGCCCCGCTCTCGCACACTTTATCCCTCTCGCTCGATCTACCTGTCTATCTGTCTGTCTATCTTCGCGCCCGTGCCCCTTTTGCCCCGTTCACTGAAAACGGGGATGATGGTTTATCGAGGCCGTATTTGGAACGGAACCTGAATGAATTTTAAACAATTGCCACGGTCGATTGGATTTAGCCGCACTCCGTCTAATTTAATTAACGCTTTACGCTCGAACTTTGTTTTGTTACTTTAATCGGAGGCGGAAGTTGCAGACTCTCGCAGAGTTCGGAGAAGTTGCCTCAGTGGCTTCTTCCTGGAACGCTCGATTATTAGTCGAATATATTACGGGAAATTGGCCGTTACTCGTGAAATGGTTCGTGGTGCGATATTGATTGCGGTAGGTGGATGTTACTTCTTCTTTCATTTCTGTGAAGCTCTATTAAGATGATTTAAGATCTTTTTATTCAGTTTCTGCGGAAGCGTTTGCGTGTTATATTGTATCTATTGTGGAATCCTATATTCACTCTGGTGTCCTCGAAAATGAAAATATCCTCGGTATAGAAAGGTCCGAGGAATCTATGCGTTTAATCGAGGATGCGCGATTTAAGGAAAATTGAATTGTTGGCCAATTATCTGTTTCCAATAACAATTGGAGAAATAAGTAGAACATTAAATGATAGTCGGTTATATGTATAATTTATGCTCGGTTCTGCTCATATTTGTTTAACATATTCACGTGCATTCAACAAAATTCCTGAAATATTAATAAAAATGAAGAACTGTGAAATGAATAAAATTGTAAAGAAAGTATGATGCTTTGAAAAGCATGCTCGTGAAATAAAGGTGGCGGTTTTTGCCAAAAAGAGACGTCATTTAGAAAACATCTAGCAGTCCATTTGCTAATATTTGAAAGATTTATTCGATCGATATCACCAGATAATTTTACTCGTACATTTATACGAAGAAATAATTGTACAAAATTGAACAAAACGAAACAGGAAAGTCCTGCTACCATTTCGATTCAAAAGTGTTCTCCAAAGAGCATTTGACACACATTTTATTATACACATTCGTACGTAAAATTGAATTTTGACAAGCGGGTGCATTCTGTCCAACATGTTAGGCACTATTCATTTTGAAAATAGATATCGAAATATTAAATTCCTTGAAATTGTCCGTTTCTAAATGACGATTTCGCATACCGCGCAAACGCTTCGAATAATGCAGTAAAAACCGCTAAGCGAATTAATTTACAACTCTCCTGTACGTGCATAATCTGTGCGAAGAGAAAAATACGGGAAGGGGCACGTGTTTATTCTCAGCCTAGAGAAACGATATTCCTCCGTGCAATTGAATCACGCGCGTGAACGAGCCAGACGACTTCGAATTGAAGATCATCGCACGGAACAGAAATTACCGATTCACGAACCGTCACGGGAGGAAATTAATTTCCCCCGGTATCGCCGGGCTGGCTATTAATTACCGTACACCAATTAACCGTAACGAATGGCTTCTTTGTTAGCAACACAGCAGGCGAAATAGCGGACCTGCGTATACGTGTTATCTCCGGTTACACGGCAACGGCCTCGGAACAATAACGCGGGCACGACGTTGTACACGTGCTTTCCCAAACGAAAATTGAAAAATTCGTTTCTGGTTTCGATCAGGAAATGTCTGACATTACTTCGCGGAGAAACATATACGCGGTGGTCCCTTGCATTCATAGGAAACCTTGAGCAAACTTTTGCATTCATTGATGTTACATCTTTTTATTTTATCAGTATTCACAAAATAGACTGAGTGTCATCCGATTGGCGTTATCACTAGTGAGTTGATCAAAATTACACTTTTGTTGTTTCTTACATTTCTTCTGCCTATTTCTTTTTTGATAAATATTATTTTGCGTGGCACTGATTTATTAATACATAATACTGTAATATATGTATATAGATTTGTATAAATGTACATACAGTGGGCGAAATAATATTAGTGACGTAGAAGTATGTTTTATGTTTGTTTGTTTTCTATTTTAACATATTTACCAGTACCGGTTCTTTTGAATAACATTAACCAGACGTACCATTTAATTGGGAAGTGTAATTTTGATTAATAATAATTGAATTACACGTTTGGTTATTGCATTCAAAATTAGGTAAATATTAAAACAACAAAAAAGTGAAGTAACTGTTGGTGCAATGGGCAGGGCGCGCCAATTAAAAACAAAAAACAAAGACCACAATATGTTTGCAAAAATGTATACACGAATGTAAACCGCGAACAAGCGAGTTCGAGTAATGAACCTATTATTATTTCGGCCACTGTATGTATGTAAATATAGTCAGAAGAATACCGAGTTAAGGGTTTTATAGAGCATAATTTTATCTTTTAATGAAACCCGATAAAATGTGTCTCTGATTTCTGAAACACGTTGATTTATTAATATTTCGATAACTATTGGTAAAAATCTACACTCTGGGCCGAATATTAGGTAAAATGTTCTAGAATATACAATTCTTCGCAGAATAGCGTTCATAACCATAAATTCCCTGCGATTCGATCTATTACATTGCAATCGAATTTAGTATTTATATACAAAATTTTGATTATACCAGAGTAATCGGTAGATAGAAGACTATTTCTTGCGATTCTGATTGGAAGAATTTGATTCTTCTAAATCATACGTCTACCGGAAAGTTGTACCGGAAATAAAATGGTCTCCCGGAAGAACGGGGTGGCCGCGGCCGAAGAAGAGGGGAGGAATTCTGACCGGTTAGCCGGGGAGAAGGACGGACGGCTGGCGGGGGCGGCGGAGGCGCAGGGGGATGAAAAAAAGGGGGAGGAACGGGAAAGCATCGGAAAATGGAGCAGTTGAGCAGAACGAGAAGGAACGACGTGGTTCGTTAACGCTTTCATTGGAGAGCGATTCTTCACAAAGCCAATATAGTCGGTGGCCCCTGTTCTCATTTACTGGCTTGTACATAGCCGCTGCAATGGTTACGTTTATACGCCGGAGACTTCCACGGGCCGTGTGATTCGCTTAAGTCATCAACGACCGATCGGGGATACCTTAATGGCGTTTTCACGAGGCTGGACCCCCTCTCTGTCTCTCTAACATCGATTTCTGGCCAACTCGGGCTGAAGTATTTTCTTATCGACGATCGCTGATACCGCCCCGAGCCGGAGGTTCCTTTCTCATGCAGACTGTTTTCCGTTGAGCACTGTTGTAGAATGAGAACCGGTAAATATCGATACTGATAAGCCGAATTTTGATGTCGCTGTTTAGGATATATATTTTTGTAGAATCCTTCGTTTTTATGGCAAATGTGTGTGCGCGCGCGCGCGTGTGTGTGTGTGTGTGTAAATGATGAGCCTTGGAAATGTATAGTATGTCTCTCGTCTTGGTAAATTTTATGTTTCCTTAGATTATACGATACGTGAAATTGTGTCTGCCGTTACTGTTCACAGTGCAATGTTACTCTCACAAGCGATTTTTGTGCGCGTATCACATTTTGGGCAGATTCAGTTTTACTAGTGCAGTACAGAAATGAATGTTATTTAGATTGGATCATGTGGATTGTATAAGAAATACGAAAACATCGGATGAATTTATCAGATATAAGATTACAAGGGAAACACTCAAATCGCTCTTCTTCGAATTTCACTTCTTCGCTGTGCAACTTCTGTGATATTGTGATTCTGCGATATCACTGTGATATTGCAGTAAAATTGAAAAGGGGTAGGTTAGGTCTGTCTCCTACAAGGTGCATAATAGATACTATTAATCTACGTTCAAGTACACCCTATAAAAAGTGTTTATTTTCATTATTTGCAATAACCATGTGAACGAATCAAACGTACAACAATATTTATTATCCTCTTTCGAAGCTATTAGTATTACTGAACAAGGAAGGAAACATGTAAGCAGATTATCGATAATTGAAACATTGATGAAACCAATTTACAAATACTCGAAGACCCTTGCCTCCCGTGCTTACTTCGTGACAGCGTGAAATATGAAACAATTCTTGAGAAATTCCTCATGAACACAGTTTCTATTAAAGGGTTAGACCGCAGTAACGGGTTACCAAAGTGCAAGATTTTTAAAGAACGGTGCAAGGAAAAGCAAGCAGTGTATTAATATAAGATTTTGTATCCCATTTTATTATCATACGAACTACAAAAAATGCTTTATTTAAAATATTTAAAAAATAATTTCTCTTTATACCGTACACCGTCTTCGCTAGGATTTTTCGGTGTACAGGATTCTGCAAAATCGGATTAATTATAACGAAATTAATACAAATGTTATAAATTAGAATGTATTGACGATCCCAGATTTAAATTTTTGTTCATGAATAAAATATTATACCCATGTTTTCCAGTATTCCAATGCCTTATGTTCTTTATCCTGACTAAATTAATCTCCTACAATCGTGTATCGGTCATTGAAGGCAGTCGTAGTTGAGAAGTATTGAATAAAGAGTATTGTTTTACGTTCCTGGATCATCGTTTAATCGTTTTCCATCGTTTCCTTCCAACGGCCTCTTGCCCCCATAATATCAGCAACTGAATCCTCGCCAGCAATTAATTCACGGACCACTTTCTAAAAACGAAAACCCAGCGAACCCATACAGCGCAGGAAACCATAATCAGAAATATCGATTTAACATCGTCGGCCGCGGGTCCGTCCATATCGTTCCTCTTCGTTCGTCGTTAAACAGCAAACGCATAAAACGCGCATACTTTGAATTCTTCGCGAGGCACGAGTCTCGAAAATGGTCGTCGCGCTCGTTCGATAACCGAACGGGGCAAATTTTCGCCCGCCATACCATCCGGCACGCTTCCGCCAATAAAATTAACATTCCGCCGCGTCGTCGCGGTTCGAAAAATTCGGAATCATCCTCCACAGACGGCCAGCGAATTTCTGCTACGCACATCAACCGTTCCGCGAGACGAGCTGTTTCGAAACGGTGGTTAACGGATAGGAAAGAGAGAACAGCGGGCGCGGCTAGCCGTGTGTAAAGAATTCGTGCCGTCGATGCCGCAAACTTTCGGTATAAACCACCGATTCCACCCACGCGTACCAACCCAGCCGACGCCGGTGCTCGTACCGAGGGCGCGTATATTCGCGACGGGCGCAGGCGAAGTTTGCGCGCGTGCAGCCACGCGGTCAGCGTCGTGCGCCCTTTGACACACGAGCTGCAATCGCGCGTGAGCATCGCAAAACTATGTACATTTGTCAGGCATCTCCTTTCACGTGATATTCCATGCGTTTCAGAACAATGCGGATGAACGTTTGCCCGTTTGCGCTGGAAGCGAACGGTTGACAAGTCGCGCTGGTCTGCCGGTAAAAATACGACGACTTCGATCCGGAGTAGTTCCCATTTTTGTGACCCGCGGAGGGGCAATAAGTTTAACGCGCTGTGCCCGGCGAAAAAGACCTTACCAACGCGGGCCCCATAGGCGCCAGATTTAGATAGGCTCGATCAGCGCGCACCCAGGTCCCACAGCTCCCCGAGTGCTACCTGGCAACCTGGGTCGCGAGTCCCAAAGATACCCTGGGTCGGGTTGAGCCCTTTCTATATCTCTATCGTACTCTGTAGGACCCTGCTCCAGCTGGTAATGCAGCACCCCCATTGAGACGAATGGAGTCTCTAGTCCGCGACGTGGGCTACGCCTGCGAGTTCAACGCTTTTCGTCGACAACGGTAGGTGTGGGGGATTATCAGGCTCCGCCAGAGGGGTGGGGGAGAACCAACCCTACGTGTGCATAACATCAACCACCGCGGTATCAGATACTGACAATGAGCCATACTGATCATAGTCTTCGCTACCATTACGCATGGGGCCCTTGCAAACCCCAGCGTGGGCTGGCCAGCTCGAGGTACCAGGGGTCGCCACGCTCCTGAGGACCCGACAGGAATCCGCCTAGGGTCTTTCCACCTGTGGAGCCCCCTTAAGGGATCCTGCGAAGACACAGGCGGGGATCTTTGCTTGGGGATGATCAATGGATTCAATGAAGATGTTGATTTGCACGGTAAAAAGGAGTCACATACTTGGAAACTGATAGCTGTTGAAGTGTTCGTGGATCGTTCTTTGGGTAATTGCTTGTGCATACAGTTTTCTGTAATCTATGAATATCAAACATTAATGTGTACAAACAGTAAATTATTCCTCGAGAATTTTTTACACAAAGAAACACTGCTAATATAAAACTTTTCTACTCGGAGATCCGACGAGAACTTCCACCCCCATCTCTTAATTAGTTCCAATGCTAATTATACTTAACTATGAACAATTTAGAATGAAATTTGCTTTCAACGAGAAAAACGAATAAACATTTGACCCTTGACAGTCTGAATTAAGTATCCATTATTTTGTCAGTTCAATTTTTATCTAAGATATTTCAAAAGGGCATAGGATGCAACATATTCTAACTGTAAATATTTTGTATAAACATTTCAATATACGTGAATTCGTTCCTCTAAAGCAAAGTATTCCACTTTCGACGTTCATGCTATTTGTTCTTCCCAACTGTTAAATTAATCACCCGCCCAGTTTAGAATCCACTTTCGTTCGATGGAACCGGCGAACACTAGGCGAGAATCGGAGCAACGTGTCCGATAAATTCGCCAGAAACTTGCGTCTACGTTTTCGGAAACAATACGGAAGCAAACAAAAATAAATTCTGCAGGCGTGTCTACTGTCGCGCAAGCAAATAATTTCTCCTGACAACGGGTTCGTGGGACGAAACGGCAAATACCACCCTATATCATCGAAGGGACGCGTCCGGACGCCGCGACCTCGTCGTCTCCGTCGCCATCCCAAAGCTCCCCGTCCGAAAATTCCTTTTCCTGGATACAGTCGTGTCTCGTCTTAACCCCGGATGCACAAGTTGCGCGTTGACTTCACGGAAATTCGCAAAGTGTCCGTATAAATCCTTGCAACTGGGTCGCGAAAACAGTCTCGTTACTTTGGCGTTCCAACCGAGACGCGGCGCGTAGCGTCGCGACGCCCTTCCCCGTGAAAATCACGATCGACCTTTCAGAAAGTAATCGTCGAATAACGTTCAAAGTTGCATCACGGTGTAAAGCTGCTCGTGGAAAGTGCACTGACGACTATACAATTGAAACGAATTGTCCGTCGAGCTGTGTGCAATTCAGTTTAATTAAGGCGATCTCGTTTGGCTTTGGTAATTAACATTTGTTTGATGCTATAGGTAGTGTGAGGCGTGTTAACGTGTAATTACGCGGCCCGAAATTAATCTTCTATAGTAAGGAACAGGTGTGTGGAACTAATGAATTATTGGTTGGAGTGGTCGATCTGTTTCGTGTTTTTTTTTTATTTATAAAGAAATGTTGAGGTTTAAATGCTTCATTTTGGATGGATTAGACGAAATTGAGTTAAATGTTTCGACATATATCCTTGTATGAATTCGAAATATTTAAATATAAGCTTTAATGTACCCTATGGGTCGAAAGCTTGGACCCACCAGGTATTTCAATTTTAATGACTGATTAATCATTTCCAGTGGAAAATTTACGATAATTTCCAAATTAAAATGTATCGAAATAAATTCAACTCTATAATATTAGTTTCGAATCAATGAATCAATAAACGGCCGACCTTTTGGCCGGCGGTCTGTATGTGTAGGTATGTGCACTGGTAGGTATGTGTATTGTAATTCATGTTACGTTTTCTTAATAATAACGTTTCATATATTTTGCATTTATCGCTGAAGTTAAATATATTATGCAATAACATTCACTTTTATCCTTGGAGCACCGAAGGTGGACACATGAAGTAATCGATCGAATCGATTGTACTGTAAATATTATTGCGAGTAATTCGACACACTCAAAGCTTGTATTCAAACTTCAGTACTGAAATCAATATTTATTAGAGTTTATGTATAAATCATATTACGAACATTAATATCATTGCGATCCAGTTTTCTTACCTTAATAGAAAATTAACATGCAATGTACTTCGAAATTAGGAAATAAATTTTATTTAGTTGCATACTTTTTACCAGTAATTTAATATCACATGACATCCATACTACCGCGATAAATAATGCCTTCAACAATAATGATTGAGAAGCTTTCAGACAACAGAAATTTCAAATAAGCCCATCCGTTCTCTACAACGAAGCGAATGTAACCGTACAATTATATTTTTGCTTCGTAGAAATATGTACTCCCGAATTATTCGGAAGCTCATTATTTTCAATGAGTTGCTCTGCTCCTAGAATTTCTCATGTACTGTAAAGTTATATCCTCCGCATATTCAAGATTTAAGAGAGAAGGTAGGAGAGTTCCTTTTATGAAAAAGCCATCATTTAATTTGCTCCCTTTAGATATTTATTTTCTTTGCAGACAATAATGAATAGACAATGTAGTGACACATTGAGAAGGGCAGTATAGTATATGGAAAATGTATTGAAGTAGTTAAAAAATTCAGACAATTATAGTTATTTCAAAAGATGATAGTATTCGTGTCTAAACTTTACTTGAGGACAGTAATCATAAAGTAATAAATAATCATAATCATAAATCATACTAAATTGACAGATCCGCTTGACTAATTATAGTTAAACAAATTCTCTGCCAATCCAAAACAATTTCTTGCTGCAATGAAACTGAATTACTTAATTGTCTCTGCTCTGATTAAAAGGTACACCGAGTCAAATGAATGTACGGAACTCAGATTATTTTCACGATTAGGTTCCTTTCTGCGAGGTTCGTGCCAAAATAAACGACTGCTCTAATTAACCAATGGCCCAATTGACTGAAATCTGCACGGTAAACGATTTCCCATTTTCTCGTACCACTACATTGCTGCAGGAAACTAGCAGTTATAAAAGCAAATAAAGTTGTTTCTATCACTTGAAAAGCAAATGCTTTTATGGCTGGAGAAGTACTTGCTAATGCTTTAACAGAAGAATGACAGTTTCTTTTTCAGATGTTTTGTTCATTTATATAAATGTATATTAATAAATATATATCGTTCCTTTAACATTTTTAACAAAACATGTAACGAAGGATGTATTATTACAGATGTATCCTCTATATTTATTATGACCAGCAGTTTCTGATTTAACTTAGCCTATGCAGTTAATCGCACTGGGTTTCGAAGCCAAATGGTGAATAAACAATCTGCCAATAGGTAGGATCCATCGAAAATTAGGTGATTTAATGCCTTTTAAAAAAATTGCAGTTAATCGCTCTGACCTTCTCAAATATCTCTGCAACGGCAGATCTTTACGCATCGATCTTTACAGCCACACTGAAATCATTCTCCGCCGAACGGCATCCTCCCCATCCACATTTCCTAATATCCTTGCAAACGTCTTAAGCAAAAAACGAGGTCGTTATCACGATGGCATCTCGATATTGACCAAGGCACCGGTTTCCTTCAGAACGCGACGCGAAGATCGAATCGACCAAACCCTGGAAAGGTCGACGGCGACTGCCAGTAACGGCGACACTTTTCGAATTTCTTTCGCGATTTATGACCGGCTCAGCACGTCACTGACTTCCCGTTGCTCCCAGAAAACTGGCATGTGTTACAACTTTCGAAGCCAGGGGCGCAGCCCCGGCCCGTGCCCGCGATAAACTTACGACTCGTAGATTCGTCTCGCGTCAGATTCCACTCGTATTTCTTACGCGGAGACTGGATATTTGTTACACCGGTGAACGATAACGTGGCCCCTCTTGTGTTCGGCCTTCCACATCCGGTGATTCATGCCACCCCCTTGTAAGTGCTGATACAAACGTTTTATTCATGGTATAAGTGTCTTACACGCCGGCCCGTGGGAATTGCCCTGCGTCTTCCACGAGAGATATGCGAATACTGGAAGGAACGTACGCCTGTACAATTCAACCCTTTTACCGCGGCTAGTTTCGACAAAAATCTATCGGCATTGTCCTGCAGTTATATTCATCGTGAGAAACGCACAATAATAACGAAGTAAATATAATAACAGTAGAGTAACCCACTAATTTGTTCACATGAAACGAACACATTTATTCATTTTATAGTTCGTTATTCGTTTTATAGTTCGCCGCTTGTCGGGCAGATTAAACTTTGCAAGTGCGATAATCATTCTAAATACAGAATACTCAATTAGGTTGGATCGTAGCAGGGTCTACCAGATGGTAACGAGGATTTTCGCACGCAAAGATAGCAATATCGCATTGTATAGTAAGTTCGCTGCGGAGATCCATCAATAAGTTTTGAGAAGTTGAAGAACTTCCAGAAACGCGTTTTCTCTCGGAAGAAGCAAGTGCGTGTGAAGCACATTTCGTAAAAAATATAGCTCGTGACTCGACCGGTAGACACGTTGTGCGTTTGCCGTTTAACCAGCATAAGGGTAGTATCGGGGACTCGCGAACTGCAGCATAATTCAGAACTTTTCGAGTGATAATGAGCAATTCTTAAAAGAATATCTCGCGTTAGGACACACGCAAGGGGTCAGGCAGGAACAGGACAGAAAGGGTTTCTACCTTCCATCATCTCGCTTAACGACACCCTGCTTACGGGTTCCGACGATTCAGGATACATTACGGGCCATCCTGCTTCGTTTTCGATTTCACGGTTCTGTGCTAACTGCAGATATAGAAAAAATGTTTGGACAGATGATTGTACAACCTGAAGATAGAATATATCGGAGATTTTTGTGGCGCGATTTAATTGGTGAACCTGTTACGGTTGAATACGGTTACGTATGAGACCTCTTCGGCCCCGTTTTTAGCTGTGCGATGTTTCAGTCAACTTGCGGCTGATGTGTCGAACAGATTTCCAAGAGCAGCGCGACCTTTTCAGAATCAAAATGTAGCTAAACACCTACGCCGACTCAACCTTGTACGGGGTAATTTAGTACATAATTGAATCAAGATGATCGTGAGTTAAAGTATACAAAGTGTATCTATTTCCAACGTTCTATTTCTAATTCTTTTTCTAACACTATATTGACGAGGATGTTGCTGACCGTTCCGGAATTTGTTTCGTTCTTACTCTAACGAATGCTTTAAAGTCTTCCTCAGAGGCAAACTCTGCCGAGGCGCGATTAGCTGCCTATAAAAAGTATGAGACGAAAATCTTAATTACTATTGGTGGAATTGAAACAGTCCCGAAAGAGAGCCGAAAGACGAAGAAAGACGAAAATTCTTCGAATTTTCCCCCGTATCGAGAGCCCGTCCCTCGCGCCTTCGCGTGCCACTTAGCCGCTAAGTACTTCACCGTAACCCGGACTCTCTGTAATTTGATTTACGGGGATAACACTTTTCTGTTGATCCGAAAACTGTTTATAATATAGATGACATAACTTTAAAACTGTCCTCGAGGAAATACCTTGCATTTACGCCTCGACAATGTATAAACGCTATTCACAGTCAAAGGGTTAAATGTACCACGGGCTGCAAATAAAAGCAACGAAGGCAGCTTTGACAAATTTTGAAAAATGTTGTCGTTTAGTGTAAGAAGCGAGTGATTTACACAATTGGAAGGGAAGATCTGAGTTGTACTTGATGCTTCATGCTTCTATTAGAAATATTCGTGTTTGGTGTGGGCACCAGCTTCTTCTTTTGCTTCGAAGTATTACGAATGGTTGGAGGAGCTTTGTAGGGTATTTTTAAAAAATATGGCCTGCATATATTTTGGAGGCAGCTGTTTATGAATTCAGTAAATTGGGTAGCTAATAAGAATTTCTCTTGATATGTAGAACTCATTTCGTAATAATCCTATCTTCGTTTTAACTTTTACAGTATATTGTGTATATCTTACTAATATTAATGGATTACTGTAATTTTATTTTATAATATCATAAGAGAGGATACATCGAATATTCTATACGTATTTATTGAAGTTCATTACTTTCATAGCATTGGCATCAGTTTATTAAATAATTCTTTGATTTACATTTATCTAAAGTATTTTCTAAAATTTGTTAAACATAGTTGAACGACGAAATACAGTTTAAATATTATTTTATTAGCTTTTAACATTTAAATTCGACTTAAGGAAGAAAAATGGTGGGCAGTATGTTAGACAGGGAAACATATGTTACAGCTTTTACGGCGGAGAATTTCATCACACTTGCAATAAATTAATAACTCCACGGATGCTCCAACGTCAGATTTTTGGTCATATTTCTTAAAGCGCGATAGGATATTTATTGCACGTTCAACAGCAACAGCCTTTTCTTCTGAAAATTCTTTTCCAGTAATTTATTGCCCAGGTGCCCGACTGCTCAGAAATATTTCATACATATGTGAATCTACTCTACGGCATCCTACAATTTTTGAAAACGAAAAAGAAATCGAAGACCTGCCGGTCCAATTTCAAATTGTGAATCTTCCGCTATGCCGTTAAAATAAATGATTGCACGTCCCATTTAGTGAACAAGTGAAAGTAAAAAGATAAATAACTCGCTGTGATGTAAAAGAGTTTTGGAATTCAATATATAGCGTAATACTTATACTTCGAACGAAAATTGAGGAGGCGCTGAAAAATAATACATATAATCGTCGAAATTTTTTATCACCTTAATTCTTACCATATTTATGCAAACGATGCCCCGCTATATCTCGATTGACCACTTAAATTTAAAGCTACCGTACTACACCTATAAAACAGAACGGCATAACTCTATAGATGGGCACTAAATGCAAAGCAGCGACCCCGTCAAAATTTTCACAAGGATTAACTGCAAAACTAGATGCCATCTCAACGACCGCCTACTTTTATCGGTCAGCTACCTCGATATTCCGTCGAAAGCGTACTTAATTCTGCTTCGAAATCCCCTAGTCTTAACGCCGAGGTTGATAACGCCTAAACAGTGGAACTGTCTGTTAAAAGTACCAAGTTTCCTTGTTACAAATTCTGAATATGCAATGAAACAAATGATCAAGAGAAACTTCATATTCACAGTGAATCATTGCACTTCGTTCCGCGAAGGAAAATACACGATTCTACGCGAAGAACCTGTCGAACATTAAACCAAAGAAGAAATTAAAAAAACACCAAAAAAAGCCAGAATTCTTGGCGAGGAATACAATTTGTCGAGTGGGTCTATTTCTGCAGATTTTTTAAAACGTTTCTAAAATCGAAAACTGTCGGCAAGATCTGACAAACGTATGCTGATAAGTTGTCCGGCGGTTTTGTGATTGATTTCTGGGTATATCAGTGCGGTGACTTGGCTGCGAAATGACTGACGGGCAGAAGTTTCAGTCCACTTCCTTATTTGTACATATATTGAATAAACTTATAAACGATTCATTAATTCGAAACTAATATTATAGGGACCGGCAGTATAGAATTTGTTTCGATATGTTTCAACTTGTAAATGTTTTTAATTTTTCAATCTGAAATTAATAATCACTCATTAAATTCCTGTATATAGTTTGAAGCGTCTGACGGTTTCAAACTTTTAGCCGGAAGTGTACGCGCTTCGCTGAATTCATGAGCTAATCGAGCCTTAACCCTTTCGTTGCTAGGGCCGACTATAATTGCCTACCGTGGAACGACCACTGGATAGCGCCGACATTTGATCGAATTAAGTTCCTATTGTATGTTTACATTCTGAATTAAATATTATTTACAATTTAATGCGTACGTTCGCAGAAATGCTACCGATGCAACGGCATAATCGTTGCGTGGCTCGTAAGTCGAAAGCCCAACATACGCTACCGTAATATAAGAAAAAAAATACAGACCATTTAACAAAATTAACTTGACTTTGATACTACACGTATCGAAAAATTGTTTATACCACCTACCCCTTTTCATACCAAACAACTATTGTAAGAACATTTTTTTTATAACTTTAATCTCTCGTGAGATATTCCATAGTCTCCAGTAAAATGGAACACCCTGTATGTATAATAATAAAATATTTTGCTCCAATAACATTATATTTACACTCACAAAATTTCGTACATTGGTGCAAAAAATAATAAAATTTGCCGGAAGATTTAATCAACATGGCAGAAATTAAATTATTTTCGCACTACTTTCAAACATAAGCTAATCATTATAAAAATGATATCTGTCTCTTCTGCAAATTGTATCGTTTAAGTTATCCAATTGTTCGAACTATTTATAGGAAACAATTTTGTAATTTCCATCCATGCTTCATTGCATGAAAACAATTTTATTACTCCTTGTTACTGACTCATTCATCGCAGAATATTTCCAATGAGAATTTCTGGAAGCCACGGAGCGTCTCGAGGCGGTGCAGTTTAACCTTCAAAGTTTCATCGGCAATTTAATGAAATGATGTTTCAAAGGGGATATTAGATAACTAGAGTACTTTTCACGACATAATTACATCCTGTAATGGATATTTGATGAAATTTAATCGTTCATAAACCGATAGAACTTGCCCGGGAAATGCATTCCGATGGCTACAGAAGCTTCTACGACGAAGCAATATCGGAAGAAGCTATCCAGGGTGGAAAGAAGTGTCGTTAATATTAAGTGTAACGAACTCGTTAAACGTTTTGTATAAGACGAACTCTAACTATCCTCGAGTGATCTTCTCAGGTAGGTAATTGGAACACTTCTTTAACTGATATTTTCACAAATATTCACGATGTCTACATCTTCTTGCCTTGCAAATACTTAATGAGCACATTAAAGATCTTGCACAATTTGGCAAAGCAATATGCTTGAATAATTTACAGTTACAGTTTCTTGTGCATGAACTTGTGTATTAAATTAAGTAGCGAATATACACGTGGATTCATAAATACAATTTTCATATTTTGTGTACTTTATGAATACGTATTTTTTATTATGACATTTTATTATGATTATTAGATTTATTATGATATCCTCTAATTAAAATGTTATGTGAATTCGGCAATGAACATTAATGTATTATTAAATGTTCTTCTTCCAGAAGAATTACGAATTTGTTCTTCGACTTATTTTTCTTATATGTAACACAGCACAAACTGCTTGTTTACTCTAAAAATCCAGTTGTAACTGTTAGTGTAAAATCTCATTAATTTCATTATGTAACAAATCTGTAACCACTTATACTGTATAATGTACATATGTACGTTTTAAAAGACGCACGTGATATTAGGAAGGTTGAAATTGTCACTATTTTAAAAAGTGACGACAATCTACAATATTAAAATTGCCCTAGCAATACAACAAAAAATGCTTCGATCAAACAACAAGCATTGCTTATTAGAAAATGATTAAAAATCACTGTATTGTCTACTAAATATTTCTATTATCCCCACACCCCCACTGCATTACATTCGACTGTAATATACGTCAACTTCGTCTCACAGATTCGCGGTACTTATGGAGGAGTAAATAACTAAATATATATTTAGTAAATACGAAATATGCGCTACCAGATTCATATCACTGTAGAAATCTGTTAACGTATAACACGTGCAAATTACATACTTAACATAATAGGAAAAGTCTTCATTTTCAGATGCGTGGTTTAAATATGGGCTAGCCGTAAAATAATGGAAATGAAAGTAAAAAGTGTCATATTTTCAAGTGGAAATACTTAAGGATACATATGTCCCAAACGAAGATAAATTAAAAATTAAATTCTATTTACAATGGCAATAAACGTATATACCTTTCTCAACACCTGCGTAGTCACTCTGTGCCCGCATACAGCATTAAAAACATTTCATCCAGAGTTCGGTCTCTCTGTATTCGGAGTAAAATCCGTCACAAAATATGTAACATGCATCCTTATTGTTTGCGCACTATCTCCGATGAATGTAAATAAATATTGGCCAGCCCATATTTGGGCCCAGCTATGTAGCCCATATTTAGATCATTTGGTTAGGTACACTTGGAGCGCTCATTAATATGCGATGATATTTATTACAAAAACTTCCTAAAAAGAAGCAAACGATGCCAGCAATCGGTCTTAATCAAGCAGCTCTTAATTGAATAGATTATTGCTGACAAAATGAAACGAACTTACCTGAAAAATGTTTTAAGAAGCCCAAATAAGGACACGTTTTGCAACATAACGCGTAAAGGAAGAAAACGCAGCTACCCATCACCTCCACAACTCTTCTCTTGTTCATAAATCGTAGTTTCATCTTCTCTTTAATAAAGCGAAGCACCTAATATCGCTCAATGCTTCACCTAGCCCATATTTAGACCATCTCCTCTCAACTATTCAACGTCATCGCAAAACAAACGCCGAAAGGTAAGAGTTCAGGGAGCGAGTGAGCGAGCAAGGGGGAGAAGATAAATTTAATCGGTCATATTCTAGAGCCAATTTCTGCGTGGTTGTACGGTTCGATAGTTGCGGATGTTTCGCGTAACGCAATATCGGCAGGAGGGAAGTTACGTGGGAAGGAGTGGAGCGGATATTGTGCAAGGGGCGCAATAATACTAAACCGGGCAAGTACATCAACCACTGACTAATTGTTCGGCATTACACGAGCAACAACGTGGAACAGGCTGCTTTGGCCTGTCTCGTTTGTTTCGCGTACACACGCGCACCTCGAATTCTAAGGGTGCGATCGTAACGCCGGTGAAAGTCGTTAGGGATGCGAGCGCATCCGGCTGGCTTCGCAACCGACAATTGCAACAAATAGAAAGTGATGTCGGAATTCCTCGGTCCGCGCCGCCAAGCGGTGTAGCGGTTCCTGCTAATGGCGGGCAAGCGAATTCGCCACGGAAACGTGAAAGGGTTTCGCTGGAATTCCGCTGAAAGGCATGAGATACAGCGATCGCGGATCTTGTATGGTTGGCCGTTGAGAACGGTGGACAGTGTGACACTTGCACAATTTTTTATCTCGTTGCCAGAAGTAGTGATTTTTCAGCCCCTTTTGTCGCACGTTCCTCTTACGTTCTCAAATAGAGGCAAATCAAACCATAATGTACTTCAATGAAATTAATTCGACTTTTCTTACTACGTAATTTTACCTTTGTATTACAAATTTATCGTACATTTGGATGTCTAACATTGCTACGAAATAAATAAAAGTATTAACTCCTAAAAACTCATTGTACGAACTGTTCTACTTTTGTACACCAGCTATTTAATTGCACTAATATTAAGCAAAGAATATAATATGCTAAAAATTCTGAGCTCGAAACAAATGAACTTTCAATTCCAAAGACATTACATGAAAAACAATTTGCAACGTCTGGACCTTTCATTACGTCCACGGCCACTTAAATTAGGAACGATAATAACAATTATCGACGAATCGTGCTCGGCGCATTGCAGCAAACGAGGAGAAAGACATTCAATTGAATCAGAAGAAGTTCGCGCGTACCCAGTGCCCCAAGCAGCAATACCGTGTACATACTTCCATGGTCAATTGTTTCGTGTACCCGTTACTATTTAATTAACCCGAAACAAGTAATTAAAAGGTACAACGGCCAGCACGGTTTCCGATTACCGGGCGGAATAAGAAGCTACATTCTCCAAAACCGTTCACCAAAGAGATCTAGAATTCGATTATCGATCAAATTACCATAAAGCAACTGCTTCCTCGGTTGTTGGGTGTCTGGTGCCGGCCTTTGGAAGACGAGATTCCCTGTGCACCAACCTTGACGAGCTACACTCGATAGGCGTTGCCACAGGACGAATTAATAGTATTACCAGACAAGCGTTCTCCTAATGAGCTAATCTATAGCATTTGCTCCTTTGTCTTGTAATTAGGTACCCCGATACCTTAAGCAAACTGCATTCGCCCCCCTTACGTCGCCTCAAATTTCCCGACACCTGATCAAACTCGTCCAACGAACTTTGAACAACCATCGCGTAAAACGCGCACTGTTTCTGTCTGCTCGTTAGAAACTGATTAAATAGTAGTTAACCCGTGTTTATTGCTCTTGCATGGGCTTTGCTTCAAAATTGTGCACCCCATTATTACTATAGCACGTTTGAATCGATCAGCATAAATGAAGTGGAAAGGAAATTCCATATGCTCGTTTCAGGTTTCTCCTGGCATTGAGAATGCTTTTATTTCTATTTATTTCTTTGTGAATTGCGGATTTAAACTATCGAACGGCTAACAAATTTGTAAACATCAATGATTCGCGTGTCCTATATTTAATTTTTAATATTACTACAACTTAGAAATTGCAATGGTGAAAATCCTTTAATAAATTGTGTCTATAAATATAATTTATATTGTGAAATGATATTTGCCACGTTCTTGATTGACCCATTTGTAACTGCGAAAAAATTCGTACGATGAAACTGATCTATCGTAATGTTTTAATACTGTCGCGTCGCAATAATGCACCCCGCAGAGGAGGCTCGAACCCATGGGCAAAGGTTTATGGCACGATCGCAAATTAAAGCTATTTTTGAGAATAAGGAATTTTTATATATTTTACATTTACAATTTAGAGTAGGTCCTGCCTCAATAGCTTAAAGACATGCCATAAACCGAAGAGTTTCCGAAGGCACATCTGGATGTAACGGTTCGACAACCGAAACATCAGCCGACGGAAATACCCATGACGGTCAAATCTCATCACCACGGCAAGCAGGTAACCTCCCACCCTTCCAAAAGACAGCACGCTAAGGGCGTATTTGGAAGGGCGGTGATTATTCTTACCAACCACGCTGATTGGCATTTGCAATAATCGAATGTAAACCAATCAGAGTGATAATTGCCAAAACCGAGGTTTCCTGGAAGCTACATCGTCAAGCAAAATCAGAAGTCAAAAACTATCGAAACAAGAACTACCAAGAACCTAACCAGTACTTCAACTGTCGTGTCGAACGGAACTTATCCGAACAACATACTCACACACTCTTTCACTCTACGAACCGTTTAACCTTTTTTTGTACAGTTTGTTAAGTTTACAAATACATACATTTATTTGCATATACGAGCTGTACTTGTCGTTGTGTTTTTATTCGGGAATCAGTGCAACCATTGACCTCCCATCTCGCGTTAAACTAAACGTGAGGAAAATACAAATACTATAATAACATTCTGTTCTTTCTCTTTATAATACAGTAAGCGACATACGATCATTTGAGAAACTAAGAAAACATAATCGCCGTCGTACAAACGAGTTCGATATCAATAACGACCGCGAATGCCTTTCTCAACCGTGGAACGGGAAATGAAACTAATTAAAACGCATTAGCATTCAAGGGCCGCTCGAGCGGAAGCTCAGTACCGGATTTCGAATCCACTTATCTTCAACATTAACAGATGATAACCGTCGCAATTGTATTAGAATTCAGAACGGTAAATTGACGGGGCAAGCTTGTTCTAATCAAAGGTCTAAACATGCTGGTACCGGCATTTGCAACGCGACTCCGACAGATTACCAACGTAAATCCTGAACTAAGTACAGAGTTCTCAACCTAAGACGCTCGGCAGAAGTAGTCTCAGCAATCTGTCGCGTTGCGTACGTCCTACGGTGATCGAAATAAAATTTCCCGTTTCCGTAATAAATTAACGAACGTAATGGTGGGCAAAGTTTGAAGCGACACGAATAATTTTAAAGACATGCTTGGATCAATAAAGATGTTTAACGCCGTCAAGGTGGTAGATAAGCTTTCAAATATAATTTCTCAGTACGTACATTTATTCTACAGTACAATTGCAAATCAGTAAACGTAATTCAGAACGAGTCAAAATGAACGGAAAGTAATACATACAAATAAATGAATATATAGGATGTCCAGCGGGTTTTTGTTCACCCTCTGGCAGTGTAATCTGTAGCTAAAAAGAGGACTAAGATGTCAAATAACAAAACGTTGGTAAATATTTCATTACAAAATTATAGCAACAATATAAACTGTGGAGAGGACGATAATTCTCCTTCTTGTTACAATTAGTTCTATACATGGCAAGTTTCTACATGATTCAATATGATCGAGGTTTGTCACAGTCTACTACAAAGTTACGTTTAGTTCTGTTGTGTATAGTTTGTTACTAAAATATTTATTGACTTTTCGTTTTAAGCTACTTTACCCTTACTTTTATCCATAGAAAACACTGAGAAAGCCTCAATAAAAACCTGCGAGACACCTGTACGCGAATCAGTAGACATCGCGAGCTAAATAATCTCACGAAAAGAATAATAATTCCAATGAACATTCCAACGATCTAACAACCGCGCAGACGAACAAGCAAGGGTATTTCCACGATCTACAAAACCCTATACCCTTAGAATTTACACCTGCATATTACACCATAACCAGCCTCTCGTTTCTCAGAAACAGTTTTCAGCGATAGTTGATCCGAACGCGACTAGAATGAAAATCTCTGAGCGCCGCAGCTGTTTAGGAACATCCTTTTTCAATTTCCCCGGCCTGCTCCACGGAACTAACAGCAATCCCGTGGAAAACAAAGGGTGACAAGCGTCAGGCACAGCGACAGAGAAACACAAGCAGCAAGATAGACAGGATAACGAAGCCCAAACTCTCGCCCGTTAATCGGGATGTGGAAGGGATGGAGAAAGAGAATTACAGGCGTAAATGTACAGACAGATAGATGAAGATAGGGATGCCTTTGGAATATTCTCCTCGCCCCAACACCCTCCACTATTGTGCTCTATTGTTGGAGCACGCAATATCTGACGCGGGTATTTCAAGAACGAGCGACAATTACTGTCCTACCGGGACAAGGATGTGCCTGGATCGGATCAGCCATTCTGAGACAAGGTCTCTCATCGGCCCGAGTTATACTAGCGTTGGTATAGTCACGTTGGACGAGATTGTCGACTTCGATCTGTCCTGCTCGGCGAGGATTGCTCGGGAGCTGATTATTCGACGAATAATTTGTGGTTTCGTGCTCGTTCCCTGTCAGTTTTGACAATCTCGTACGATCGAATTTGCGTTTGCGTATCGGCTATTCTGGTTACGTTCAATGTTTCCAGAGATAGGCTGGATTACGATTGATATTGCTGTTACTTCTGGCAAGCAGTTTTTAATTAAATGCAATAATGCGATATTGATTGGATATATTGCAGGTTTATGGGTATAATGTATTCGATTGCTGAATATGAACAAAATGAATACAACATGGGCGGGGGTTTGTGGATCCTTTTACTTCATAGTGGAAAGATTGTGCGTCGAAACGAATTGTGGACAAATATGAAACTGGAGTGGTCTTGTTGTATGAATTGAAATTTGAGTACAAAGCAACCAGAACTACTTATAACATGTATGCAAGTTTTTAGAACACGCACACATATACATTTTTTTGTTTTGAGGCAGTCTAAGTATACATATACTGAATCCAATGTATCGCACTGTGATTAATATTTATTATCTCAACAAGCCTATGGACGTATTATATGTACATTTAAAACACACGGGAAAGTTGACTTACATAAATTAAAATATCTATGCGTGGAAACATTCTGATGTACTTCTGTTATTAATTCTCGAAACTAACGAATGTTTTACTCTAATCTGATTCTAATTTCTTTTCTGTGCAACATAAAGTTTTCGTAATGTGTTTCTCAGTGACAAACAAATCGGGACAAATCATTGTATCCCTTCGCTTTTATTAAACAAATCTTCCAAAAAAGTTCCAATAAACAGAACTATAACAGTTTCTCTGAAAACGTCCCACATGCGTATATAAACCTTTACCTACGTTTATTAATAGCGAATATAATTAAAAAGAGCAACGCAATGACAAGGCAGTGCACCCAATAACAATAAATATGCCGTCTTTTACACACAACTAAATTACTTGATTATCAAATTACACTCAGCGTATCGAAAGAAACTAATTATAATATTAACCTTTGTCGCATTTCTCTACCCCTCTGAAATCACCATTTCATCTTACCTCTTAATCAAATACATACACGCGAAGCGAACAGGCATTCAAACCTACCCGGCGCGGTTCACGCGGCCCAATGTGCCGCGTGTCAAGCGCGAAGTGCAGACTAAAAGCAAAAAGATGCAAATAGAACGTGGCAAAGGAATGCAACGCTGTCGCGATGTGGAATTCAAAAGCGTTCCGGATTAAGCACGGCGATTTTAACTGCGGTAAAATTCGACGTCGCTTTATTTCCCCCCGAAACGACGGGAACACCGAAATCCTTCAACGTCTCGCCGCCTGATGCATTAGCGTCAGGCACAGATCGAAATTAGAGCGAAACTTCCGGAAAATCATAGGAGATTCGGCTGTGTTTCAACCATTCCAATCAGCTCCGCCCGATTCTACCAGACTGTTTAACCACCTCGTTCCTCTCGTGCTCGCGCCGCGATGCGTTCCCTCATAAACGAGCGCTTCAACGTTTGACTGGATGATTGGAAACTGTAATTACATGTATAGACGTGTGCCTCTGGGCCGCGCACCGATTGATCGCGGGGGGGGAAAAAAGTAAATCGTCGTAAGTCGATTACTAGTCGAGGCCCGTTGGACCTGTTTGTAAACGCGACGGTTACTTGATAGCCGGAATAGCGTGAAACGAGTTTATAGCTGACCGGAGACAGCACCGAAATACAATTCCAGAGATTTCCGTGTCTCTGGGGGATTTTGTTTGGGAAAGAAACGTATTTTCGATGACAAATTAGTGTATTGTACACTAATGCAAAAACGAGAAAAGTGGTTCTTAGCGGTAAGAAGCTTAAAATTATGGTTGAGTAATCGGATTGCTGTTTCGCGTTATTATAAAGATTTAAGATATTAATAAGTAAGTCTATGGTCCAAGCAATGTTAATTAAGTTTGACTGTAAGAAACGTTTTAGTCTTTTGCGTGTACAGGGTGATCCACATATGTACTAGGCGGCATGATATTTGAGCTGATTCTACTGATTTAAAAAAGAATATTTCGAAAACAAGGTATCATTATCAATTTATTATCACTTTAATCTGCCCTTTTAGAATAACTTAAATTATACTTGACACACTTGACTACGAATTTAACTGTCCCTGAATATTATTTTGCACACTGCAGTAACCTATCAATTAAACCCACGACTGAATCATATCGACACCAAAGTTTAAAAAAAAATCACCTGTACTCACGTTCTTCATCGCGACAGCTACTGCTTCTAGCAAAGAAAAGCTGTGTCAGTTATCGGCTGTGTCTTACCTGAAACAATGAAAGAGGAAATTACATTAACCAAACGAAATCGTTGAGGATTTGCTGAACGCGAGCAACGGGTGTGAAGACACCGAGCCCGGTGCTACTAACTAACGAGAAAACACGATGGATCATCGCCTCGTTTCGTCCAAATAATTAATAGGTGCGACGATCTGTCAGCCACCCTCGCGACCGTCCAGAGCCAACCCTCGCAGTGCTCCTCCCTCTCGCCGCGCGGCGTGCATTCATATTTCACGATGCATTGTGCTCGCGGAGTACTTTGCCACGCGAATAGCCCAGAGCCAGCTCGGACACGATGGTTCAGGTACGAGGGAAGGGGACCGGAATTGTTTCGACGTTCCTGAAGGCGGGTGGAAAGTAACAGTGACACGGTTTTACGACTGCTGGGTCGTTAAAGATGATGTGTCGGTCCGGCAACCGGTATACAGCCAATACCGACTCCTTCTGTTTATGATCCACGGGATCCTTAGACCATCTACCGCTTCGCCTCTGACGATAGTTCTTTTCGTGCACTCTTAAATTAAGAGTCTTAACGCAAGAACCTGTTTACGGGGAATTGGGACGACCCGTTGACATTCGGTCGATGCTCGATTTGAAGAATTGCGACGGTGAACGATATCGTGGGATTATTTGTTAGACGTGTGCTTCGTTTGGTTCGAACGGAGGGAATAGCTTTCGATAGGGGTAAATGATAATTGGCAGTAGAGGTTTCAATAACAAGGAGCACTTTATTGAAATATTATTCCGTGCAAGGTAATTATGCGTACTAGTCGTGGGAATAAGATGGGGGGGAGGAAAAGAATATTTTAAAAGGTGCAAAATGTGAGTTGGTGAATTTAGCGTAGACATTTTGTTACATTGTCACGACGATTTCGTGTATTTTTAGTTAAAGCGATGTTGATTTGAGAAATGATCTTGTATTAGCAGAGTAGAAGACACGCTGTGATACTTTCAATTGTGAGATCGACTTTGGTCGTGAAATAATTAAAGTGATTATGTAAGTATGTAAGTAAAAATAAATCCTGCTCTAAATTGTCTGAATTTGCAAATCGATTTATTCTGATTACTATATTGCAAATATTCTAACAGCAATTGGAAATGCATGTTCGAAAATTCTGTTCGCGATCTAATTGCACCTAATCCAGTTAAATCAATTATCGTCGGACAGAAATATTCTTCTAACCGCACGAAAGAGAGTGCAGAAGAAAAAGAAGGAAAAATCGAGCACATAAATAAATAAAATTCCAAGAATGTTGCATCGTCAAACCGAGCGATTATACAATAATTGCGCAGAATTCCCAAAGTAACTACTCGAATTTCGGAGCGTCTACTCGATGGTGTACCCCTTAAGTTTAATTCTTCTATCACTATACAAATAAATTACCCGGCGCGCAACTATCTCCATAAACTTTCCAAGAATTTAGCCCCGCCGTAAATCTCAACGAAACCTCAACACTTGTCCAAATAATCCTAAAACATCGCGACCGCGTAAACTTGCAACTTCCGAGTCGAAGAGCGTTCCGGGGCGATGAATTACAGATTAAACCCCCTAACGATCCCAGCAGCTGCGAATGAGTTGCTTCCAACGTGGCCAGTGTACTTCCTAGAAAAATCCAGTGGCCGCTTGAAAACTAATTTCGCGGCCGCGTCTACGATCCTAATTAGTTGCAGCCGTTTGAAGCTCGGCCGTGGAGCGAGAAATAACGAAACGAAATGAAATTCTTCTAACAGCTTAAATTACTGACAGAAAATTAAACGGAGCCACGAGCGGCCCTCAATTATTCGCGTCGATTCACATCGGCACGGGAAATTAAGCTCGCATTACTGCCAACAAGTACCGGCACCAATAATAAATGAAATGGCCGGTGTCGCTTAACGACCATCATCCGACTTATGGCTTACAAACACTTTATGCGCTTTGCCTTAAATTTTAATTAAACCGCAAGTCCGGAATAATCCTCCAGACACGCCGGGCGGGAAAATTCTTTGGAGGTCCGCGGGCCGGTTCTCCGACGAAACGTGGAAGTAAAATAGAAGGGCAGAAGAGTAGAGTAGAGGTGTGCGAAAAGGAGGGGGAGGGGCGAAATATTTCTACGACTCAGGTTGCTAGCATATCGCACGCGTGGAACTTGCTCTTCCTTTGCCTCGACGCTGAAGCGTACAATGCAATCTTCCCTGGTCCGCGGGCACAATGCCGAAGTTACTGAACTTCTCGAATAAATCAAACGGGGCAAAGATAAAATTGTAATGAGCGAGGAGATAGAGAAATTTATGGTGTCTACGTCGCTCCGAACGAGGAGAAGAGGAAGATCTCTGGAAAGAAATTGCCGTGGGACGAATTGCATCGTTGCGTGCCACTCCTCTTCTTTCTCTTGCTTGAATTTCTGATGAGTAAGGATTTAGTTTGATCGTTTGACACGTGACAGGGATTTAAATGGTATTCTGGTTCCGTGTCTTCGACCAGTTTGTCGTTGAAGATTGTGATTAAATCCCACGAAACCGAAAGTGGGGAAGATTGATAAAATCGTGTTCGTCGTTTTTTCAAATGTGTTGCCGAATACACGTTCAAACACGATTTGTAGAATGCAATATTGCAGATGTATCTTCTCTATTATGACTAAAATTTTCTAATTTAATTTAGCGCATGCAATTTCCCCTTTGTTTATGTTTTATAGCGCAAGGATAACAATATTCAACAAGTGGAGTTAGTCGCTATAGCCGGTGGACGGCTCGTATAACAGTAATAAGTAATTTTCTGCAGACAGTATTTATGAGACTTAACTGGTTTTATCCATATTAAAATTTAGTGACTATTTAAAAATATAAGTAGACTTCGGTGTATTTATAACCTGGAACCTTGTTCTGCGCATTGAAACATGTATATCTGGACCACGGTTTCCCAAACATTATATTGTAACATTTATATGTATTACGCTGGTATGTCAATTATAACTTTGCTTATTGGTTTTAATTAGTACCGCACGGTCTATGCGAAATGCGTACCTTCCTTTTTTATCATTTTCGTATTTTCAATTATCCTGTAATATATCTTTTAGTACGTATTATTTTTCAATTTGTCGTTCACTGTGACCTACTTGCTCGTTCCTCTCGAAATTGCAATTAGCTGCTAATAAATGTAACGTGCTCCGTGCAAATCTGTACGCAAGATTAAATAGCACGCCGCAAGTTGAACACACCTCTCAGTAAGGGTTTCAAGCAGACAATTATTGCGACTAATCAAATGCAGCGCCTAACGGAATATGTACTATAATTCAATTTGGTTAAATGCGTTCTCCCTAGAAAATGAATTTAGTTTGCAACTCGCTTTAATCTGAAGTGTCCATAAATGCAGTTAGTTTGCCGTTTAAGTGGTTTGGAGAAAACCTGTTCAATTTTAGCAGAAGTGTTCATTCAATTAGAAGTCTATAATAGAAACTTAAACAAATTTGCACGCGCGCGTACTCTGGTTCATTATACTTGCCATTTGTTTCGTAATATTCAAACATTTCATTAATCAGGTACATCATTTTCACGCCCCATGTATTTGACAAATTTCTTCGTCGGTTGATTCGTGTCAAACTTTACTAATAATGTTCAATTTTTTATATATAATATGGAAAGGGCGATGAAAAGAGAAATAACGAGCCGACTGAAAAGCATAGTAAGTTAGACATCTCGAGGACCTGTTACAGTTCGCCGGCCTCGTTGAACGTTTCGAAAGGTTCCTAAATAATAACTTTATGTTCGCATCAAATAATACGGGCGACGACTTTGTCCGTTTTTAAACGACTACATGTTCCATCACATAAACAACTTCACTTCCCATTTCTGGCCGGGAAAATTTAATTTCCTCTCCATCATTCCCATCGTTGCGCCCGGCCACGTACTTCCATTCAACGTCCAACCGCAAACAGTGGCGTTCATCTAACAGCCGAAGCGCAAAATCAACCGACTGCCTCCTTTTTAAGAGTATCACAGGATCGTGGAATGAAATTCCGAATGCTAACACTTGCGCGAACGTATCCCGTTCACGGTACAGCAGAGAAGACTGGCGGAAAAGTAGTTACCGTGGCCTGAATTCGCGTAATCCGCAACGTGCTAATGAAATGCACCGTATCAAGGGATCCCAGGAACGAGAAATTTAGCATTGATCAGGCCCGACGGGGCTACACTCGAGGTGGACTTCGCTAGGAGGCTGTTACGACCCCATAACTGCGAGGCAGAGTAACCCCATTAACGGAATCCTTTAAATCCCGTTACCCATGAGGTTGTACTAGGCTGGCGGTGGATCCGCTCTTGAATTCCGCAGAGATGTTCAGAACGATAGCGGCCAGAGGCCTGGCCAGATGAGAAGCCAGAAGGGGATGGTTTTTGGCCGTCCCGACGCACTATGGTCCGAGGAGTTAATCTTCGCTTAATCGCCCGTTTTATGGGCCTCCGTTGTGCCAAATCAACTATCCAAAGGATGCATAAATGAGGGCATCCGTCTTGCGTGTGCCGCGCAACGGTTCGTTAGCTACAAACGAGTATCATCTATTGAACCCTGTTTCGGGATTAAAGATGTCTGACGATGATCTGGCAGCTTTTACTAGCGCCAACAGGTTAAACCGGATTGTCTTTCCTTCCGTAATTTAATCTTTCGGAATTTCTAAGAATTCTGACGAAAGGTTTCGAACTGCTATACGCAACGAAGAAAAGCGGAAGCAGAAGAAAAAATGATAATATTAAATTGAACTCTGAATATGTTCTTCCAACCTTAAATATGTCAAATTAAATTTTTGTTTGCACCGCTTCACGGAAAACAACGAAGGTGAGGTTTTTATCTCATTACATCCATTCCAGCACAACATAACTATTGCTGACCATAAGCTGACGCTCCTAAAACTATATAACTTGTATAGTAAGTTATGGCAGAAAAATTGAGGCGATAGTAGTAGATGAGACACCTTGCATATTAAGAACACCAATTTTTAGTTTATCCGCATCACAAGTTAGATCCCACTGCAATTTAAATCACAAAATTGACGAGCAATAACAACAATAATAATAAAACAACTAAAAAATATCTTCAAAAACTATCCATTACCTAAAAAATTCGGCCAAAATAATCGACAAAATAATATCTGTCGCAGAAATGATAACCGAATCTCCGTTAAAGAAAAAACATCGAATCGCATCATAGACAAAAACGTCCTAGTATGTTATCACATCTGAATTCAAACAAGAAACTCCTCGATATAGCCGAGCGAATACTTATTTCTTGTTTCAGCGTACCACCGGGTAATTAACTCGTCTGCCCCCATAAATTTGACGTGTTTCCAAGCAGACCCTCGATGCTTGCACACCCTGCCTCTATCTCTCCTTCTCGGCCACGTGCCATTTAAGGGGCCATTTTTAAGACGAAGACCGTTTAACGAGCGCTTCGTTGTCTCGGGCAATTAGCCGGCGCTGCTTGTGGCTAATTTTCATTAGCGGCACCAGCGTCAAAGAAGGATCCTGTGGGGATCTTTTGCCATTTCGCGAGGAGAACACTCCTAGGATCACGCCGCGGAGCTTTCTGCTGGTGAAATCGAAAGGAAAGATCGGCTTGAACTAGAGGAACGATTACGCAGGCCCGTTTCAGACACGTTTGAGGCTTTCCAGTAAGGGGGAGCATGCGAGTAAGAGGAATTACAAACAAGGCTAGCGTGCGCTTGGTTCTTTGAAGATTTAATGAAATTCGCGGAGACAAATTTAAAGGTCGAATGTTGATGTGGCCTAAATAATTTTCTTCCAATGCGCATTTGCTTTTTATTTAATACAATTTTTCGTGCACTCTTAGGAAGTCAGGAAGATAGTGAATGAATTTCTGTATAACCTACTATGAACGTGACAAAATTACATTCGTACGTCCCAGTGATGGCCAATGTATTCTTAATTCTGTTCTGTAAACTGTGCATGTATAAAGTAGGGATAATAAAGTTGGAGTGCACTCGCAGAATATAATCTCCGATGAAATTAAGAAGGATGATATCTCGTGTGAATGTCAACGAAATTGAAACGCAAGAATTAATTAAACTGTATTAAAGTAGCATGTTACTGATATTCTACAAACCCGACTACAACACGGACAAAATGTGTGGTTAAATAAAATTTCGCTACGTATTCACATTCATATTTGAAATTATATTGTAAGTGGCGCTCAAATAGTACGAAGAATTTCCCACTATATTTGCTACGTCTAGAGTCTCATTTTACCATATTAAATGAGATACTAGTACCAACGTGACGGAAATATTTTACAAGCTGCGAAAGGATTCTACATAAAACGTCAACAGGAAAAATTCATTCCTTACATTCGTTGAAGCAATTTAATCGTTACGTAAAATATATATTCAAGGCACGCTTTCTCCCCGTTGATTTTCGTATGCGTAATTACTATAATATCTGACTTGCACTCGTGTACTTTCGACACAGCAATACCTAGAAGAATTTACATATTCCAGACAGAATCTATGTTAGTCGAATAGATGTCGATAGCACTGATTTTCGATAATATCGAAAAGTTGCTTAACTCGTGAAATGCCACAAAATCATTACACCGTTGCAAATAAAAAGAAATTGAAAGTGATTGCAAACTAAAAGCAAGGGACACAGACGGTGGCTGAAAAGGGCTAAGAAGAACTGTTAACGCATACCACAAGGAAATGTTCATCTAGACATTCGCGACTGCACGAACCGAAATTTGCATCCTACAGAAATGCGATGTCTCGCAGTTGGGAAGCTTCAAACCTAGTTCACGCGTTGCGAACTAGCACGCACAAGCCCGAACAGACCGCTGACGAACGCAGTCGAGCACAATCCAATAGAAACGAACACCGACGTACGTAGACAAGCATCGAACGAACAATTCTCGTCCACTTGTTCGCACACGTTTGGTCGATTTTCCATTCAACGCTGACTCGCGATAATTCGTGCTCGTTCGCGAAGTGTGGAACCGACTTGAATCGAGTGGAGCGTGCAAGGAAACGCCGAGTCGTCGCGCACCGGCTAAATTCATCAGTCCCTACACAAGTGGCGTTCCTGATGTACGAACAGCTCTATTTGTTCTTGCGCATACATTGCTGGGTCCCCTTTCATTCGTGCCCCAGTTACCTTCCTTTCTCACCGTTACACAATTCCCATAAAAGTGTCAACTAAATCATCACCCGTCTTCAATCGAAACCGCGGCGTCGTTTCATTTTCGTGACAGTCAGCCGTGTCGCCGGTCAAAGGAAATACGACGACGCGAGTTTCTTTTTTTTTCTTCAAGGAAAGCCACGTACCAATCGTCTTGCGAGGCGTGCATATTCCGCTGGCGTGCACGCGAATGCAAAGATTTCTGCGGCTGCGAACGTGCAAAGAGTCGGACGAATTGAAAGGTGGCGTGTTTGGTTAGAGGCCTTGGTATCTGTATTTCACGAAAGGCTCCAATTAGACAGAGTGATGTGAGCTTGAAAATATTAGTAGCGAATAATTTTTCTCTCCTGTTACGTTAAATTTCCTAGGTACTAATTGTAAGAATCTGCACGATGAATTCTGAGGACGTCGTCCAGAAGTATACGGAGCATCCGCGTCAGAATTGAAGTATTCTTCGTGGGCTGCGTTCTTTTACATTTAATTCCACGAAACCATTCCAATTACTTCGCGACGTCGAATAATAAAATGCTAATAATTTCATTACAAATCCTGCGAAAACATAATACACGCGCGGTATAGTAAATTTAATTTACTTCAGTATTGCTTGCAGAAAATTTGTATCGGATAAAATTCAAGCCATTACAATTTCTGATTAATTGGCCACAGAGCTTTGTATTTCAGGCAGGGATCGTTTCACATCTATCTCCTTAACATATCATTAAAGAAGAAATCAATCGCCACAATTCGTCGACGAAATGGTGAAAACGCAGAAGACGTCTGGATTAGTTGCGACATCCGTCGAACTCGCGGTTACCAGCTTAATGGCGCGTCCGCTCGTAAATGGTAATCGCGAACGACCTGTCGACACGATCGGCAGCAACCACGTGCATTCCGTCGCTTATCGAGGGGGCCTATCGAAAGGTATTGGCCAGTCGTAAAACCGACGACGGACAGGGTGTTTTCCTTGGACCTCACGTGTCCATTGAGTTTATGCGCCATTTCGCGGCCTCCTTCGCGCCATATCCCTGACAATCGGTTTCCGTTTCGGTGACATTCGAAATCTGGCGTTGGCCAACGCTCCTGGAAACTTATTCGACCGAGTGTCGCATGGTCAGCGAGATGTTAAATGTACAGGAATCAGGATTTTGCGTGAAACCGGGAGCAACGATTTAGGAATACCATTGGGCATTGGGCAGGCAACTGACAAGACATAAATCAGTGTCAGTCCATTATGAATATTTGTACAGTGTCTTCTTTTATTTCTTATCGTTAGGGACGGTGTACCCTTTCATTTCTGAAGATCATTGATCTTATGGAAATAGTTTTAGTGCTTTAGCGGCAATTGGAATCGACTGATGCGGCGATATTTATTATAGAATCGGAAACGGTATGGTATTTTGTTTAACGTTATTCTATTTCCCAGTAATTTCTGTTGTACTCTATTTTGTTCCCCCATAAAGTTCTATTTACTGCAAATGTTAATTCGTATTACAGTACTACCCTGTGTTATTAATATAACGCCCACAAAATTTAGAACGGATAAGAATCAGTTTTACGAGAAAGCTTTATTGAATACATTCGGATGTACTTCATACATTGCCTTGGCTGAGAATTGAAATCCTTCCGTTCGTATGTTTCTGCCAACGCGCAATGTTCTGAAGCGCAAACTGTGTGTACTTCAAGAACCGCCAATTTAACAAACCTTCCTGAATCTTAAAAATACTTGTGCAATTTTGGTGCTGCCTAACTTGCTGAAATAGAAATTCTACCTGTTGAAAATCGTGCATGGAAACGAGTGAAGCTTAAACGGTGAAACAGATATATTTATTAAACAGAGAAATTTTAGCGTGCTTAAATTTTAATGTGCTTAAATTTTGTTCAGCTAAACAGGTGCCTTAGTGTCTTAAAATTAAGATACAATTAGCCTCATTCCCATAAGAGAATTATTCCCCTCTTTTTTGGTAAAGACTCTTGGTGCTCTTGGCCAAAGGCGAAGGCTACGAACACTTCAAGCTCGCGCACACATAAGCCTGTAATTGTAGAAACAATCTGTAATGCAGTAAAGCAAATATACGAAGATCTAAGCAGCGATGACCTCCACAATCGTTGCTTTAACTACACCGTTTGGTCCTTTCACGCGTCAATTAAAAATCTAATTGCGCCCAGACAGCACCTTCCAGTAACTCGTCTGATACAATAGACCGCCGCCTACTGAACACAGAGCACAGTCAAAGAGAAAATACTGAACTGGTCTAACAACAGTTGACTCGATCTACCATCTCGCGCAATTACTTTTCATTTTCCGTCTCCCAGCAGGCCTATGGATCTCCATGCAGGCATACCCAGCGTCAACAATCTCTGTCCAGAAGAGAACGGGCTAAGAACGACCGCGTGTCCAACAGAGAAACCGACTGTTCATCCGGATAAGTAAAACAGACCGGAGTTTCTCTTTGCTCGGCAAGTTTGCCCGGGCAAAAGCAGATTTCGCCACCGTGCTCTTGCAATCCAAACGCGCCGTATAAAATTAGGCCCCCTCGTCATCCTCCTGTCTCCGTCGCCTTCTCGCCCCGTTCATCGTCGTTTGCGCAATCACTGCTTCGCCACCGTCTGCCACGAACGCGTCCATGTTTCATTCCGTCATCGCCCTTTCACCATTCCGTTCTATTGTCTCCTTCCCCGTCTACCTACATTCCTCTCGTTCTCCACCAGGCCTTCCATCGTTTCGTCCTGTCCCGAATCCGCCACTTTTTCCCCATCATCGACTACGTTCTTTGATCCTTCGCTGGCGGTGCACGTCTTATCGGCCCAATCGATCTTCGCGGCCCGGGTCGGAGGAGACACGGAGGAACAGCGGCGACAAGCAACGGGGGAAACAAGCGGAAGCACGGGAAACGATATTCCCCAGGAACGGGCTGACAAATTCATTCCATCTCGCGGGAGACGCGACATCGCCATACATTTATATCGTCGCGTGTTGGAAGGATACGCTGCCGGATATCGAGGCTCCGCGTGAAAAACTGCCGATGGATGTGTCTCCTCTCCTTCTTCGTCCTCCCACGCCACCGCGTCTTACGACGATATCTTTCATTCTACCTATTTCTCTGTGTCCTCCTCTCAGGACGAGCTGGCTTTCTCTCTTTCCCCCTCTGACTCGTGCTCCGCAGTTTCTTCTATTTCCACAGACACCGACGCCGCTTCCGCAGACAGCCTCTGGAGCCGGGCATATTAATGCTTTATGGTAATGCTGTCGCTGGGTCGTGCGGATTTCGTATCGGTGTTTCGGGCAGCCGCGAGCAGGCGAGCCGCGTTGCATTTATCACTTTTTTTTTTGTTGTTCTCGTGAATTTCGTGCCGGGTTTCCCGCGAAGGCGTTTAATTATTTCTCATTTGAGCGGTTTGTATTCCTTGGTTTTTTCTTCGTTTGGGCGAATTCCGCCGGGCGACGATGAATTGATGCCAGTTTGGAGGTCGCGCGGATCCCGCAGAGATTTGTGCAGTTAAGGGTTAAACGGGGACAGTTATTAACGTGTCTGACGTGCTTAGCAATGACCGTACAACAACGGCATCTACGTGGATTTCCTGGGTGACGTTGAGATAAAATTGTAATTAAGGGAAGTGAAAAATGTATAATGCAATTGAATTAAACCACACTATATTTAAAATAACGCTCAATTAATGAAATATTTTATCGCATTCACGGAAAGTGCTTTATATCTGAAGCATTTTTAAACCACCCAATATTTTTCGTGAAATGCAAGTCACCGCATCAATAGCCTTTAAGGAACGGCTTTCACGATGCGCTACTAAAATTCCGACTATTTGCATCGATAATCTATAAATATGCCACAAATATTTCGCTTAAGTTTCTTCAGTAGAAGAAAATAAAGAAGGTTATATCCGTTTTTATATGATAACATATAGCGTAATAGTGGTTTGAAAAACCAATAGTTAAATGGAAAAAATTACACGTATATCTATCTATTACAATATTATGAAAACAAAAGGTCACAGGAACTTGCAAATAACGTAATAATCAAACAAAGAATAGGAATCAAATTTAAGGCAACGTAGACTTCATTTCAATAAAAGATATATCTTTATAGGGACTGACACTGAGACAAACTTCCAACAGCGTGTTTAATCTGCGATTAATCGTACAGTTTGTCCTGTTTCAACAATAATTCTTGCTGGTTCGTGATCCGTTCGAAGGGACGTGCATAAAACGTTCTGTTATCGTCGCGCCATCAATCACCGCGACTTCGAATCGACTTTTTCAAGCCATCGAATTCTTTTCAGCAACTACCCTTCCTGGTCTCTGTACAAAAAAAAATGATTATTCGGGTCAGTGACAAGTCCCTGTGTCGACCCTTCAAATTCGGCGTCGGTAGTGAAACACTCATTTCTGACGACGTACCGTGGCGGCCATGCACTTACGTACACTTCATATTTTAAGTTTAAAAGCTGACCTATTTCTACGGATCTCGGATAGCGGTATCAACAATTTATTTCTAAGCGTGTTAGACGCCGATGTACATATCCGCAGTAGAAGAAGAAAAGGAGAAGAATTTCATAAAAATTGTATTAACACGTTCCGTGGCACACCAATTTTCGGTCACGTTCTTTTACTCAAATTGTGCAGCAATTATGACAATAACTTGTTCAAACAAAAATGTGCACCCTATCTGTACTGCATGTTAAACGTCACACCGTTTTCTTCTTAACATCGATTTTTGCAATCTAATGAATATTACACCGCATATATGTCACGAACAAAAATGTTGGTCCTGACAGCGTGGGGCGCATACGATCCACGTGGTACGGAACGTGCTAAACCGATTGTAAAAGGTGGTGGTGAGTCGGGACTCGTTTGGAGGGCTATGACAGTGAAAGGTACAGGTGCTACTCATCGGATAACTGGAATCATGGACGGATACGTGCATTCGGATACTGTAAAAAATGTATTGCTACCATTCGCCGAAGAATACATGCCAAAAGAATGGATCTGCCAAGCGGATAATGATCCGAAACACCCCGCAAATGTCGTCAAGTCATTTTTGAGTGACAATAATGTTCACGTAAGGAAGTGGCCAGAACAATCTCCGGATCTGAATCCAGCCGAGTTGCTGTGGATAGATGTCGACAAACATATAAATAAACAAAAGCCGAAAAATATTGATGAATTGTACAGTATTGTGCAGGAAGCATGGAATTCGATACCTGCTAGAAGATGTGCTCGACTTATGGAATCCATGACGCGAAAGTGTGCTCCAGTTATAAAAAATAAGGGTCTACATACGAAATATTAATGCATTATAATTATGAGTTAAAGAAACATGAGAAAATATAGGCGTTTCAATATGTACTTGTGGATGTGTCCGTAGAAAATTTGACACTTCGGTGTAAAAGTATAAGAAACATTTTAATTATAGAAAATTAAGGAAAGCTATTTTGCTATCTTATTATGTATATTGTAAACTTGTAAAAACTATAATTGAGTTTCGTATTTCGTATACGTATTTTCGTATACAGGAAGTAATATTTAATTTTGTCAACTCTACGAAAGTATATGGCCGCCACTGTATGCGCAATAGATTGATTAATATGTGTAACGTGCCAGCGATTAATAGAAAGGTTAATCGCCATAAAACAATATTTAACACTATAATCATATAATCATATATTCATACAAGAAAATCTGAAACGCGGCTGTGACTGTGCGTTATAGAAAGTTCAATGAAATAATGATAAATAAGCTGAACTTTTCAAATAAACTGTTTTCCCCTTTTGTGTTTGTTCTCTGTAAATACACGATGTTAAGCTACTTTCACTCAAAATTAATCGTGATACTCATCGCGGGACATTTAAAAATTCCATACAAGGGACGAGCAAAAAAAACCGTCCACATATTGTAAAATATAAAGAAAACCACCTGCTACCACCGATGAGAATAATGATCCTTAATTAATACGAATTCCTACGAAGCATTACCGCATTGAAAATATGATGCACATAAATACATAATTCCATTTGCGATATGATCGATACGATTTATTGCTGCCTTGATACCAATACCACTTAGTACTTACATATTTTGGCAAGCAAATGATCATTTACAGTTAAACGAATTAAATCCAGTTAAGGAAATAATTTAGTTACGGGTGCCATTACTGTACGCACATATTGAACCATATTTATATTCGCCAATAATTGCAATTCTCGATACGCATTACAGCAGTTTCAATTGTATCTCCACATTTTCTTGCGATAATAAATCCTTCGATCAAAAATATACGGTAATGCTACGTAAGAAGAAGTAGTCGATTACCGAATGGCTCGAAAATCAGCAGAAAGGATCGAAACGACCCAATCGCTATTATCCACCCCCGGCACATTCGGATTCCCATAAAAGCAGAAATATAAATTTCGAATCAGCCCCCGAAAACCCGAAGGGACCGTTCCAACAGTCCCCCATTAGCCAAGGGCCACGCAAAGCTGGGCAAGGAAAGATGAAAACTCGCAGGTGCCTCCGCGAGCACACAACCTTCTCAAGCGTATTATCGCGCGTGAACAACGCGAGACTCGGGGAAATTAGCCGGTGCGTTATTATCGTGCCAGCCAGTGGCAGCTTCGTCGCTCGTAACAGGGGTGCCATTGCGGTCTGCACCCGAAGAAGAGGGCCCACCACCCCGTGTTAGCGGTGTTTTAATCCCTGCTGAGCCAGTCGGTAAGTCAGGGGTGAGAGGGTGCTCGGCATAACTCTTCATTCGCGAGGTTAGCCGGTATAACTGTAACTTACTTCCTCCAACTTTATCAACGTGTGCACCACTGTTTGCCTATATACAAGTCAGACGTTCCAACGTCCGTGCACTCTGCAATCCCCTCCTCACGGCCGCCCTGGACCATCGTTTCGTTCCACCGAATTCACCCTTCGTCCAGGACTAACGGCACAGGGACGAGGCGGAGAGATATCAGGGACGACGGTGGTTCGCAACTCTGCTTGTTTGAATAATTACTCGCTCGGTGCTGGCGGGGTCGTTTGGTGCCGGACGGTGGTCCGCAAAAAATAAGATAAATAGAAGAAGACCTAGCTGTCGTGCGTGCTACGACCCCGCGATTATCGTGGAAACTGTTTAAAGGGGAACGAGCTGTTTCGTCAGAAAACATTCGCCGCTTTAAGATTCCATTCCGTTTCCGTCCTGGACTGGGAAGCCGCGAGGAATTTGCGGGCCATTGGAAAATGTTTGAATTTTTTCTCCAGATGAGGGAGTGGCGACGCGGGGGTTTGTTTAATTATGGTTAACTGGTCGCGAATAATGAGCGTCCATAGTAGTCATTCTGTGGACTGCAGCTATTTGGGAGACATAACTCAAGTTTAAGGGAGGATATGGCTCTTCAAAGTTGAACTCCTAAAGTGTTATTTTGGAAATGGTTTGAAATAGACAAATTTTGCGGGGGTATTTTCTTTCGAAACATTAAAATCCATGTAATTTTTATTTTAAAAAATGTTGTTCTATGTGAAATCGTTTCTGAGATAGCACTTTAGGGCTTCAACTTTCGAGGGCAGCTTTATACCTTAAGCTTACAAAAATTTAAGCTTTTACAAAAATACGTATCTAATATTTTTGACTTCTCTTCAAGCCTGCAGAGTTTTAGTAATAACGAAGTCTGACCATTCGCGACTTATCCTTGTTAAAAGGTGTTGAAATAATAATAGTTTATTAGAACCCATTGAAAGAGATAAGAAAGTTGCAATGAAACACGGGACGTCTGAAATTAATCATTCTTCAGAGAATCAGAAAACTTTTTAAGTAAGACATGTTACAATAGCATCGGGATAAAGTGTAACTTGCAGACTTGCACTACTTGCCATTATTTCACCTGTATTATTGAAACTGTGCACAGTGATATATTTACGATTACTACGACACTTATTGTACAACATATATTATATTTTCTACAGTCCAAGACGATGATGATAATGATATAAAACCATGCCATTCAGATCTAATGCTTCTACGCATTTATGAAAATTGAAACTGACTCCAACTAATATATCGCAAAGAATGGGTAATTATTTGGATAACGCTCGTGTATTTCAGTGGAGAATGAAATTTAATTTTAAATACACGTAACTATCTACCTTTCCATGTATATATAGTAATCACCTATTCACTTTCCACGTTTTTGAAGCATCCGCCACAAGAGTCAGCAATACCATTTCCTGTGGACAAGACCGCGGTAAAAGAAACGATCGAAACCACACATCTGTGAAAGAATCGTGTGGCACAAATAAACTGGTACGAATGATCAGTCGACAAGTGGCAACATTCGATTTCCATCGGGCAGTTAAATGACATCGCAATTTGCAGTTTCATGTTTCGAAAGTTTTGTTTTCATTCGGGACTCGGCCTGTATCGATGCACAGTTGTTCCCGCTGCATTAATTTGCTTCCGTTTGCTGCATCGCCAAAACGATAACATCGATTAATAGTCACCGTTTTATTAATTTGTTTTCTTTTGCACGCCTCTGCCAAGCAAGCTGAACGATGTTTTCAGATTATGCGATGCGTAAATAACGTTACGCGTCTTGCACCATTATTCGAAATTTTGTTTTTGTTTTCGTTTCGGATGTGTCATCGTTTTCATTGTTAAAGTATGGGCGTATCGGAAAATACGTTTTTAGTGAAACCGTGAGTAATTTCTCGATTGACGTGTCAAGTAATTTGATTGATTTCGGCACTTCGATGTGGAGTAACGTGAATTCAATTTCAAGATTCGTGATTTTCTCAGTTGTAAAATATATTTTACATTACCGTAATTAAATATATACATATTAATTTCTAATATACATGCAAGGTTTTACTTCCACTTTTAATGAAAGTTATGGCCCGAAAGGCTATCTATTTTCGTTGTCCAAGCTTTTCTAAGCCCAAATAAATATAATCAACAATTTATACGTAACATTGATTATAAACGCCCTCCGTGTCTTCAACTGAAAGAAGCTTGCTGTTCCAAAATGCAATCTTTTCAATAGTTAAAATATTGCATTCATACAGCCATTTCTTACATATTTCCATTATTCTTATGCGCGGTGATAGAGTACTAGCTAGAATTGCGTTATAAATACAAAAGAACCGTGCAAAGATGGAAGACATCATATACTCATATCAGAATACAAAAAATATTCGACTGCTCCCCTTTCGTTTCTACAAAAATAACTAAATTAAGAAACTGCTACTGTTAATACAATACGAACATTGCACAGTTCAACCACAGAAATAACTCCTCACGAGAAATATTTAGCTCCATCCACAAAATAAACTCCCAAAATGATTCCCGTAACGAGCACCTCGCATCCCACGCTTACAGGCGGAAAACAATTTATGCGACGCACCGATTTCCATAGATAAATAATACGAGTTGCTGTCCCGTGTCGAGTGAAACGTAACTATCGTTCGGCGAATAATTCCGTTTCGCGTAAGTAGGATGTAACAATTTCATAAAAGCGAGAGCATGGTCACGATATGAAAGGGCGATGATGCGCAGAATTCGCGTTGCGACGATCTATCATTACGCCGTTCGTGAATGCCGGCGTCGATACAACGGGCTTGTTCATATAAAAACAGCATCAATCTTCAATACGCCGCTGCATCGATATCGAATTCTAACGATATGATTGTGCCGCGACAAAACAGATGATGCGTCCCTTCTATTGTGCAACAATTCTGAATCGATGCATCACGCATTCTTGGAAGATCGTGTAAGGAAAATAGAAAAGGGGCCGACGGGGGAAAATGGAGCGCGCGCCGTATGAATAAAATTGGCACTCTGCGTGGAAAGATGGTACGTGCCGCGACGTTGTTGCAACATCCTTCGGAATGCATGTGGATTTTCGTTGGAACAGAAATGTGACTTTCTTTTTTCTCCTCCTTTTTGCAGAGCTGTTTTAGTTACGCGGAAATACGTAGTTCTTGTACAATATGGGGGAAAGAAATAAATAAATTGAATTTCATTCAGTTTTGAAATAAACAGTTCGTCATGGGAAATTCCTGTTCATGTTCGGTATATTGATCTTTTCAAGAGATTTATTATTTATTCTACAGATGCTTTGTGACAGATTGATGTCAATTAATAATGTTTCGAAACGCCGTTGTAGTGGTCGATTTTTTATTAATATTATATTAGGATTATGATTGACGTTCGTAATTAATATAATCGTAATAAGAATTGGCACTATCATAATTTGTACTTCTTCCATAATTTTAGAGATGAAGGTAGCTATCGAAAGGCAGATTTCTTTCAAGATGTTTATCATTTTGAACTTAAAAATTAATAATAATTTAGTATAAAACGAAGAATTTTTTACTGCCAGTGTTACAAAAATAAAATTTTACTTGTGTACTTGCATGCACAATTCAAATTTGAACTGCCCATTCCGTTTCGTTATTCCTTTTTCTCCTCTATTCGCCACATTTTCTTTCTTATAATGTGAAACTTTCGTGACCCGTGCACAATATTTCAGTCGCTAAACCGAAATCACTTCACTTGAAACAAGCAAGTTTTACAGTTCCGCTGCTATCACTGACAAAACCGGTCTCAACATACGATAATTACACAATATCCTAACGCGCACGCTACATATAACGGAATCCAAATTTGAAAGCTCGTTAATCACCGAGCTTTCTCGAAAATTGAAGACGCTACAAATTGCCCGATTTAATTCGCAAATTGTTTCAAGGGACTGGCATCTATGACAGATGGTTGACGCGTATTCCGTCGAGACGCGTGAAGCTTCGACGCACACCAGCCAAGCTGAATATGGATCCGTGTCCCAGCTATTGCGTGCTGATACATCATCTCTTTGTCACTGTGTTCCATAAATTTGTATTACATCGGTGAATTTCAAATTCAGGCGGTAGACATTTCGTAACAGCGTGACGATATGCATGCATCTGTGCGCAGCGTTTACGTACAAAGGATACGTACGAAATAGTTCAGGACAATTTGACACTGTGCACAGAAGAAATGAAACAGAGTTTCCGATGCAATAATAACACCTGGTAATAACAGACGTTAATTTCAGGCCTGATTGCGTGCACGTTGATTCGAAACAAAACTTCCCTTCGATTTCGTGTAATGAAGGAGTTTTATACGAGGTTTAATTAAAATTTCGCGTGTCTCTTTCGCTCTCTCAAGGAGGCACAGAATGACGAATTTATCTGCTATTTTGTGTTCCGTCGATTTACGTTATATAATGTGAAAGTATTTTTGTGAAATAATGGAAAATTGAATAAGTAAATTAAGTTGGTTAAGTTGGATGTATTTAACTCAGTTCATGTTACTTAAACTAATATAGAAAATTTAAAAAATGTATACATTTCAAAGTGCAACCGCAAAGCAATAAATAATTTAATAATATTGTTAAAAATTGGTGTAAATAAGATATACCAGACGATGATTTGGTGTATGATAAATAATATATTACGTTTAACGTAACAAGAAAAATTATTTTCCTGAGTACTTCTTCTTGTATTTAATAATAACATAATTTTCATTTGTATTTAATAAAAATGATGTTATTGGTCATTGAATTATTCCCTTTGCGAAAGCCTATTCCCAATGGCCATATAAAAATACAAATTACACCTTATGCTTGGCAGAAACGTTGCATACAAAAGGTTAACTGCAAATAAAACTTCACAAATTCATAATTCCAACTTAAACAATAATTAATTACACAAAGATTAATTATCAGTGGTTTTCTTCATCTCGCTTTACTAACAATTTCTAAATACACGCGCAGAGGGTGTTCAATAATATCTTATTTCCCACACGCTGTTGTATCTTCATTTTTCCCTCTAATCTCTAACTAGGAAATTAATTGAAAGACGTTTACACGACACGACGCGACTGGCTGAACAGAAATCACAGAACCACAATAGACAAAGCAACATTAAACTATCGTGCATCACGAGATTTGGGATGAGTATTGTTTCTGGTTTGTGACCATTCTAGGTCCCGAAGATTAACCATGTTGCATGGTAATCAGGATTCCAGCACCGAGGGAGTTGCCCTGTTGTCACTGTACCTCGACTACTTCAACTAGATTGTCTTAGTTCTATTTACGATTCTGATGCAATGACAAATGCTTTGGGAGATTGCGATTTGATTGTGGGAACTTATTATACTGCAGAATAATTTGAATGACTATACGTAGCTTCTGTACCACGTTATGAGTGCAGTATCTTTTACGTTATCGCTTCACGTGAAAGAAAGTAACGGCGAATGTTCCAAATAAAAGAATTTTTATGCCAAGTGGTCTGTACTAAATTTTTATTTTGATATCGAAAAGAAAATAATATTGCGCTACGTTCATTATTTGCGTAGATTACTAGTATTAAATATTCGCTACGTTATAAACATTCGTGGTTTTGATAATAAAATAATATGATGGGGGGCGAGCAATTAAAAGTTCCCCTTCGAACACATTTTGTAATCCGGTAAACCGATTTTACATAAAACAACGTAAGTGTAGAGTGAACGTGGCGCAATTAATTTCGTGTTACGTGAACTTGTAATCCTTGAAAGGAACTACTTAGCAAGTAAGACCTAGTAAGTACTGTTAGTACTTTGGAAATAATATGAAGGATGAAGCTGCATATATCTTAAAATAGGAATGAAAATTTGTAATGTATTAATAATTGATAATTAACTTATACACATATGTGTACTTCACGTCACACATTCAAACATATTAAAAGGTTATTTGAAAATATTAATAGCCAAGTGTGAAACACAAATGAATATGAACACTGCAACTCGCTGACTGTTACTTTAAAACCCTGTTTTACCTTTAACCTTACTTTCCACACAATATAATCATCTTTCTCTTCTTTCCATAATCTTTGCTCTATTCGGCCTATTTCACTTGCGGTGCTTCACAGTAAATCAAATTGTTTACAAAATTCGGTCTGCGTCCAAATATTCTCCAGGCTTAAAGTAACATATGTTCCAAGAATAAATTATAGGACTACCTTGGCGATTTTGCACATAATTGTACTATTCTTCTTAATTCTTATAATTGAAACATTGTTAAGAAAGACATTTCGCCCCACAATTTCCTGCTACTATACAAAGTGCAACAATTTTCATTATTAAAAATCCCCCGAATAATCTCGAGCTCATAAATAGAGTAATGACAATCAGATCAATCCCAAGGGTAACAGCCACTTCGCCGCGGGCACTTATACTCAAAGAACAGCAACGGTAAGTATTAAGCGTGCAAGTATTCAAAGGCGGATGGCGTTCGACGCGAGGCAACAATAATACCCCCGGCATTATCACGATGCCAGTGGGACGCATTGTAGCAGCATCTTACAGCAGTCGGCGGCGGTTCCCCAAGATTAACAGTGTAACATGCTAATTAGGACTCTCGCGTCGAGAAGTCCAGTTTAGTCTCACTAAGCGATCCGCTCTGTCTTCGGACATTGCCACGTAACAGGCACGGCTGTATATCAGCAGAGACGCTAGAGCACGTACCTAGCTGCACACAATAAGCCATTGTTGTCCCTTCGGCGTTACCGTTTCCCCAGTTACCGTTCATCGAAGACAAAGCTGCCATCAGCCGGCTCTCTCGGTTCTTCGTCGTTCGCGTTTCACCGTTCCGCGTTTATTCGTGCTATCGTTTCTTTCCACCCTCTAACGTTCCTTCCATGGACCACTCTCCTTTTCCCTCCCCGTCCCACTTGCCGTGTGCCGCGCCGTTATTAATTTTACCCCTCCGTGCTTTCTTTTTTTCCTCTGCTCCTTTTCTACCTCTCCACTCGCTTACTTCTTCTCCGTACTTCCCCCCCCCCCACCCTTTTGTATCCGTGCCGGTCGCTTTCTTCGTCTCCGCTCCTTCATTTTCTTTCAATTTTCTTGTTCTTTCGACTGCGGGCGCGAGACCAAAACACCCCTCCTCACTCTGTCCACCTTTCCCCGTTTTAGTTTAATATTTGCTTTTTGATTGTTCTCCGTTGCTTGCACGTACTTTGATTTCCGAGGTGTTGGCTCTACGGAGTTCTTTGTTTTTATCGCTACCTATTTCCATGTATATCGTTTCGGGTCGTTCTCATTTTATATGATTTCTTTTAAAGCGGGTATTGATTTTTACGTTCTGCATCGCGGTTTTTACGAGTACCATTTTGTTCGCGTAACAGAAAAGCAGTAATGCTTTAGTATTTGTATCCTGTTTAATTATTATTTCACACGGTTTTAATATTTTTATGTATAGGCACATTTTTCCAGCGGCTTCACGACTTTTGCGTTCTTCCGTTCTTTGAACTTTGATGCGCGTTACAAAAAAAGGCAGGTATTTCTTTCGCACTTCAATAGTTGTAAAAGTTGTTCCTTTTCAATTATTGGTAGATACGTGGGAAGATATTTCTTCGCCAAAATCGAAATCTGGGTCTCGTGGACGGAGTGATGCTACTGGAAGTTAATATGTGGTGAAATTGCTGTATAGCTTTAATGTTCTAGTAATTATGATTGATTAATACGAATACGTATACAAAATCTAGCAGCAGTCTTGCAGCGAATACAATTCTTGTTGTTTGAAAAGCAAAGTCGATATAGCACTAATTAACTTCGCATTGAAATGGTAATAATGGTCATTACATTGTGTAAAACAATATGTGATTATGAAGACATTGCATAATGTAATGACCATTATACTGTGGCATAATACCGAGGATTAATACATTAATAAATACATACGATGTCTCATGAGTATTAACTAGGCAACGGAGCCATGAAACTAATACATATTTATAGTGTTAGTATATAACAAGTCAAATTAACTTAAGTAATGGCTATTGCATACCACTGCAGTGGTAATCGTTTTTAAGTATGCAAATTACTTATTACACAATTTTATTTCGTTCAAAATAACTGATCAAAATCATTACTCTCCTTTAAGCACATTTCCAGCTCCAAGACTCGACAAAATATCAATTTCAAATACGAAATGGAGAGCATTTCCATTCTGTTCAGTCTGTTTTGTTTAAAATCTGAGCAAATATACGAAAATGATACCGTATTTCTGTTGCATAAAATTGTGATCAGGATATTTCAAACTATTGTATACCTACTATATGCTGCACTAAACATATTGTGATTTTATTTGCGAATTGTAGTGCTAGTAAAATGAAGAATACAAGTATCTAACTATAAGTAAAATATACAGTTTCGAACATTAGAAACTAGTTCTTCCAGAGTTCAAACCAATCCTGTCAGCCGAAGTTTCTCTTCTTATTTCAAATACTTGTATTAAAAATCTGCGTCATAACTTTCATTTTAAACGTTATTACAAATGTTTCGTCCTTAAATATTAACACAGACTGCAGACCATTGCTCCCTCAGCAAATTTTGTCCAAGCAGCATCTAATCCAACAATGCCTAAATCACCTTACCAAAATAAAATTATAAAACGGTAGTATCTTTTACACCTTGCAACAATGTTTCAATGAAATCTGACAACAAAATGAGTACCAAGTAGGAAGATTTAAACGTAACCGAGAATTCTAATTCAATGGGAAAAGTGGCCGACATTTAAAGTTCACTAAAAGATTTACACGCGTTCCGGCGTGTAGGTGGGGTTCTCTAAAAAAATTTCTCGATTCATATTTCACGCGGAAACGCGCAGTAAAACATTTTAGTGGCGTTCGAACAGCGTATGCAGCTGGGGGGCAGCAGGGCACACATAGATCCTCCGGAACTGAAGTTCTCGTGCAAGAACAAAAGCAACGGTCGACCAAGACTTCGGTTGTTAAATCAGGCAACTTCCGGTAACGCTGCGTTTCCGGGGACGGGTGTAAATTCAGGTTTTACGAGTGAACAGGTTTAAATTTTGATCGGGTATCGAGCGCAAATGGATTGAACCCGTTGCGCTACTCCGGGTGAACAAAGCTTGACTGGGAATTAAAACGCGTGGGAACTTCAAAATAAAAATGCAAGCAAGAGATGTGACAACTTTTTCCAAAAATTGTTTTGATCATTTCTTTGGTCATTATCTTGGACGACACATGTGTAGCTATAAATAAGCGGCGAGTGGTTTGAAATGGTTTATACAGAAAAAAATTGGTCACCGTAATATTTCATGTATTATAGATAAAAGATGATATTTTATTGAAACATTATCCCACGTTCCAAGTTTAATTACTTAATTAATTCTGTTTAGGCACTCTTTGAATGTAAATTATTAATACTGAATACAGTGCACGATGCGCACAATGTAATTCAAGGCATTGATTTATTGCTTATATAGACTGATATGATAGTACCGTCCAATATTATTTGTAACATAGCAATATCTATTTCTATATTATGAAATTGTTCCTCTGCTAAAAATGTTATGAAAGTTTCATACGTACCCTGTATCATGCTGCTTAACACATAAGGATATCCAAACATTGCAAAGGTCTTTTATATTTGTAACAATATCAGTCAATGCAATTTAGCTTGTGACACTGAACACTGACCATCCAGGTTAATTAATTTATTCTTACAGAACTATAAGAAATAATAACAGCACAATAATATCTATCTCGCTTCACCTTATTTAATCCTCCTTTTGTTTCAAACAATTTGAATCTCTGTTGAGATTATTTTGCATTACAGCGAATGTACAAAAATTATCTAGGTGGTACATCGTATTGAACAGATAGTTGCAGCTTTTTAGGAACGAGTGAACGGCATTACAAATCTCTACTGTGGGTATCAACTGCAACGCTGCAACTATCTGTCTAATACACCTCCTAGATAATTTTTGTACATTCGATGTAATACAAATAATCTCAAGGGAGATTAAAAGTGTTTGAAATAAACGAAGGATTAAATAAGGAGAAGCGAGATAGATATTATTGTGCTGCTACTGAATATAACGTTGTATGACAATGGAAGAGGATAGTTCATTTTACGTAATTTTCTTTAATTACTAGCCACACTTTAATTAGTAGCCACACCACACGGTCTATGTCGTGCCTTTCGTATTCGCATTGACATTTGGGGTCGGTTGTGATGCCTATTCATACATCTGTTGATCATTGTTACAATTTCTCCTTTCAGTTTCATTTAATATTTAATTTCCCCGTCATGCAAGATCCTCCCACTCGCAATTCGCTGGATGCACGAGTTTCGTTCCAACGCTCCAAGAAAATTGTTCCCTTAATAATAATCATGAATGCCGACCCACCAGAACGTGAAAAATGATTTAAGAATAGAACATCAAATTAATGTCGATCAGGCCTGCAAGTAGAAACGAGTTGTCAACCCTCAAATGTGAAAGGCTAGTGTCTTCCGTGTAAAAAAGAAAGAACAAAAAAAGAAACAGAAAATAGCACGCAAGAAAGGCAGGAACTTCCAACAAAGAATCGATGCATTAAATCGCCCGGTGGTTCGGTTCGCAGTCATGTCTCAGGGAAACGAATGCATTCGGCCGTAACAACAATGTTCCTCTTTCAGCGGGAAAACGTAACTAAAGGGGAGTTTATGCGTGGCGCCGAATCCCTCGCGGAGAATGGGCATTCTTTGCCCGAAATAAGAAGGAATCGAAAAACTTGGCTGTCTGCCATCGATTGCTTCCAACTCTTGGGAAGTCCTCTGGCCGCAGAAATCGTTACGCTCTTCCTTGTTGCTTCGGAGACTTTTTCAGCAACCAATCTGCCAGAAAAGCGCGACGTTATCGTCCGTATCGATTTATTAATTTATCGCGCCACCTTGTTCTTGAGTTGTTCAAGACGATACCGCACAGTGAATTGAACAGGGGACGCTGAGCTGACGTTCTCTTCTTGTTTATCGTCTCGTTACTTTGTTTCACTGTATTACAGCATTTGCGAAGGAAATGTACAATTTAAGGACGATGTATTCGGTAAAATAAATGTTATGAGAGTATTAATTTTTTGTTCACAGGAACACATTATGCAACAGGTAATACTTTGGAGAAATCGTTTGAATGAAAGCGTAAACAGTTGCACGTGCTGTTCCTCGTGGTACGGAGGCCGTTTTTTGGATTGACAATACCTTAAAAAAGTTGTGCCTCTACTCTTACAGTTCAGTCATCTGTACGGGATAAAATGTGTAGGAGAAAATTCTATGCTTGTATTATTACCGATTAATCTCGACAAAATGTAATATTGCATATTAGAACTTGTTCTATAAAACTAGTTGCAAAGTATCAGGGGAATTGGACCCACAAAATATTAGTTAAAAATTAGTATTATAAGGCTATTCTCTGGAAATTGAGATTCTCTGGAAACTGTGTTTGTATCGTAAATAGAAAAGCGTCTTGTTCAATCGTTCATTCATTGCTTGTCTTATTAAGTGTGACTTACAGTTTCTGTTTCCATAGCTTCTCTGCTTTCTCTGTTGCGACGAAAGCGCTGCAAAATTTAATTAAAAGCTGTTCTTTTCCTTTTCTTTGAAATTGTACATGGTATTAGCTTGCTTCTGTTCGCACGTTCAATATTGCACATTACTACATACTTTTAATATTTGTACAACATTCTAACAAATTTCTGTGTTAATAACATCGGTTCGGAAAAATAAAACCTCTTTTTCTCCTAACGATCGAACTGTATCGAGATAATATTCCAAATATTAATTTGAACTTATTTTCATATTTAGAACGACCGACTTGAGCAAATTGAAATTACTTTTCTATATAGCAGGAGCATAATTTTGATAATTAGTGAAATGGTGATAAAATTCTTCTTTTTCATCCACGTTTTCTACTTTTTATACATTTTTTGAACTTACATAATTTACTCTCTGCTCTCGATTGAAATTAGTTCAATCTTTTGCTGCAAATAAATATCGCTGTAAAGACGTAAATCAAATTTATGTTTCGCAAACAATGTAATTTTTAAACAAGGAACGTTTAAAGTATTTACATCCGTGCTAAACATTGGCACTGAATTACCCATTTATTTTATTCAACTCAAAAAGATATTTGATTCGAATACCTATAAAGGACCGTCAACATGCATTCGTTTCCCATTAAATATAATACGCTTCTAATGTCCGTACCATGGTGTTCCTCCCTTTTTAACGTTAAATTTCTGAATGTTACTAGCACCGGCCACAATGCGCCACTTAACAGCTGCACTTTTAGCATTTCCTGGTTTTTCATTCCATGAATTACACATGTCCATCTGACTCTTTTATACATTTAATCTACCTTGCAGACAGTTTTCTATTTCGAGACGAATAATCGATACAACTTTATTATATTTTTTGAAGTGATTTGACCCTAATGTATGTGTTTGTATAACGCGCCCAGGCGAAGCGTGGCGCGACGCTATCTTCTTTTGTTCTTTTCTTTTGTCACGATATATACTTCCTTCTTCGCTTGACCATTATAGAAAGAATGTACACGCTGCAGGCACGCTGCAAGTCTTCTAATAAAACTATTGGGACTAATCCAACAAGGTTATGGGCCCAGGAACCCAGTAATCCAGGAAGACTTATATTGTGCTACCGATCCATCGAGGTATTGAATGATTCAGGGAAGTAAGTACTCCAGAAAATAAAAGTAAGGTTCTGTGAATTCTCGCCACGTGGGTCGCACGCGGAAGCTAAAAGAAAAAGAATGGCTTCGCTAACTAATTCCGCCGATCGAATTGATAAATTAAACGGACATAATTATCGATCATGGAAATTCAACATGAAAATGGCATTAGTGCAGCGTGAATTATGGGAATTCGCAGAGGGTATAGAAATTGACCCGCCTGATGACGTAGATGTATTCAATCGCAGAAAAGAAAAAGCGTTAGCAGCAATCGCTTTGAGTGTTGAACCCGAACAACAGGTGCATATATTAGATTGCGAAACAGCATATGATGCGTGGGAGGCACTAAAGAAAGTGTTTGAGCCAAAATCGAGACCAAGAATACTGCAGTTGAGGAAGCAAATGGTTTCAATAAGATTAGAACCTGATGAAACTATGACATCATATCTGGGAAGAATAAGAACGTGTAGCGACAGTCTAAAGGAAGCAGGGTATGAGATTAAAGATGATGACCTGGCATATACAATGTTGTCTGGCCTGCCAGATAGTTACGAGGGAATTATTATGGCGTTGGCAAACCAAGACGATGAGAAGTTCAAATCATCAGAAATAAGGGGAATCCTACTATCGGAGTATGAAAGGAAAGCAACTAAAGAGATGGATGGAGTCAGTAAACAGAAGGAAGCGTATCACCAAACCAAGGCAGCATATCACCCAACCAAGGTGGGATATCACCCAATGAAGGAGGGATATCACCGTGCAGCAGAACACAGGAAAGAAGACCGGAAATGTTTCAAATGTGGTAAACAAGGACATATATCAAGAAACTGTAGAGTACCAGATCTGAAGGTAAATGGGAAACATGGTACAAGTAAGCATAGCGACTCATTCCTATTAGAAGTAAATAACATCCAATTGGATGATGATTGGCTAATAGATAGCGGTGCAACTCACCATATATGTAAATACAAAGACTGGTTTGTTAGGTATAGACCAATTCCAAGTGAAATAATCTATTCGGCCGATAATCATACCAAAAACGAGCTAAGAGCAATAGGAATTGGTGATGTCAATATAGAAACTCGGGTGAATAACAATGTATTTAGTTTAACTCTCAAAAATGTTTATCATGTACCTAACATAAGAAGGAATCTACTATCGGTATCTCAAATAGAAAGTAAAGACAAAAGGTTAATATTTGACAATGGAAAGGTAAAAATATTCAATAAAAGAAGTAAGATGATAGTGGGGGAGGCATTCAACAGAAATGGATTATATATAGTAAAAACAGAAACTGTTAAAAATAGGTTAGATACGGTTGAATCACATACAGCAAGCAATGACAGGACATATGATAATCAGAAATGGCATCAGAGATTCTGCCACGTAAGTATGACAAATATAAAAGAATTACATAAGAAAAACTTAGTTCGTGGTTTAGAAAATATAAATGATAACAACGTTCATTGCAATGGGTGTAGTGTTGGTAAGTCTACTAAAGTATCATGCAAACAAATAAAAGGTAAACAAACAAAATCTATCCTACAGTTAATTCATTCAGATTTATGTGGGCCTATGCCTTTTGAATCTATAGGGGGATCAAAATATTTCCTAACTCTTACTGATGATTACTCGCGAAAAACGACTGTATATTGCTTAAAAGGTAAAAATGAGGTAGCTTCTTATGTACAAAAATATGTAGCCAGAGTAGAACGCGAAACAGATAAGAAAGTAAAAAGGATAAGAACGGATAATGGACTGGAATTTTGCAATAATGAATTAAAGGCATTGTTTAATAATTTAGGAATAAGACATGAACGAACGAACACGTACACACCTCAAATGAACGGGGTAGCCGAAAGGGTTAACCGAACGTTGTTAGACCTTGTGCGTGCAACGCTACGGACGGCGCAATTACCTGAAAAATTTTGGGCGGAAGCATTATTGGCTGCATGCTATGTAAAGAATAGAGTTGTACATTCGGCAGTCAGTGATGGGGTTCCGGAAACAGTATGGACTGGAAACACACCTAGTGTAAGGCATTTAAGAGTATACGGATGTTTAGCCTATGCTCACTTAACAAGACAAGGTAGGAATAAACTCAACCCTAGAGCTAGGGAATGTATTCTTGTAGGGTATTCAAATCAGACAAAAGGATATAGGTTATGGGATCCTACAACTGATGATATCATACAAACAAAACACGTAGAGTTCGTAGAAGATGTATGTGGTTTCGAGTATATTTATCAAAAGAAAACGTATAGTAATCTGATTGATGATGCAGAAACAGTAGAAGACATAATAGATGACACGATAATTGAAAATGTAGATATAAAAGTAGATGAACCACATGCAGACGAAAATTTGAATATAGAGTCAAATGATAATAACAACGTAGGTAATAGTAATAGTACATACAATTTGAGAGAAACACAGGCACGGAAGAAATTGGTAGTTAATACACCAACTCACAAAAGAGTAGTAAGAAATCCATGGGGATGTGCAGGTAAACCGAAAAATATTGAGATTAACTTATCAGAAATAATAGAACCGGTAACGTTTGAACAAGCCAGAGTATCACCTCAATGCGACGAATGGAAAGCAGCTATGGATGAGGAACTTTGCAGTTTAGAGAGTAGAGGTACGTGGGAAATAGTAAATAAAGCGGAACACATAAAATGTATTGGTAGCAAATGGGTCTACAAAGTGAAAACAGATTCAACTGGAAAGGTGGTAAAATACAAAGCTAGATTAGTAGCGCAGGGTTATAATCAAAAGAAAAACGTAGATTATTTCGAATCGTACGCACCAGTTGCGAACATCTCCACTATTAGGTTATTATTAGCAATGTCAGTATCACAAGATTGGGAAGTACATCATTTGGATGTCAAATGCGCGTATTTGTACGGGGAACTTACCGAAGACATATATATGAAATTACCGCCAGGGCATAATGAATCGGATGAGAAAGTAGCGAAATTAAAGAGACCAATTTACGGGTTGAAGCAATCCGGTAGAAATTGGAATAATGCTATAGACTTGTTCCTAACTAAAAATGGATGCAAAAGATTGAAAAGTAATAACTGTATATATACTTATGATAACGAAGTCATTATAGCCATATACGTGGATGATATTATACTATTTACTAAAAATATGAATAAGTTAAAGCGAGTTAAGTTAATGCTGATGTCGAAGTACGAAATGAGAGACTTAAGTAATGTATCATATTTATTAGGTATAAGAGTAGATTATAGCGAACAGAAGATGCGATTATCACAAAAGTTATATATAGAGAAGCTAGTGACCGAGTATAATGTGGATGAATGCAGACCAATAAATACGCCTGTTGACTTGGGCATAAAGTTGTCGAAAAATGATTGTCCATCGACTGAACTAGAGATGAGAGAGATGAGTAATGTACCGTATAGACAATTAGTCGGTTCTTTAATGTATGTAGCAATAGCTACGCGGCCGGACATATTACATATTATGTCTAAATTGTCACAATTCGTTTCGAATCCCGGGAAATTGCATTGGTTACAAGCTAAACGAGTTTTAAAGTATTTAGCCACAACTAAAGATAAAGTTTTAACTTATAGTCCGGGAAATAGTGAACTAGAAGTATTCAGTGATGCGGATTGGGCGTCTGATTTAGACGATAGGCATTCCTATAGTGGGATGGCTGTATTTTTAGGTGGAAATGCAATTTCATGGAGATCGAATAAACAAAAATCGATATCCACTTCCACGATGGAGGCGGAGTATGTAGCATTGGCAACAGCTACAAAAGAAATAATAAGTATGAATATGATGTTTGAGGAATTGCGAAATTCAATTAATATCGAGATACCTTGTAAGCCACATATCATCAGATGTGATAACAAGTCAGCAATTGATTTCACATTAAATAGAGTAGAGAGATCGAGATCCAAGCATATAGATATTGCATACCATGTAACTAGGGAGAAATATGAAGAAGGGTTAATAAAATTAAAATATGTTTCATCTGGAGATAACGTGGCAGATATACTTACTAAAGGATTACCTTATACGGTAATGAAACCACACGTACAAAAGTTAAGATTATGTGAATGTGTAACGAATGCAACGAGTGTCAAAAGTGGGGGATTGAAGTGATTTGACCCTAATGTATGTGTTTGTATAACGCGCCCAGGCGAAGCGTGGCGCGACGCTATCTTCTTTTGTTCTTTTCTTTTGTCACGATATATACTTCCTTCTTCGCTTGACCATTATAGAAAGAATGTACACGCTGCAGGCACGCTGCAAGTCTTCTAATAAAACTATTGGGACTAATCCAACATTTTTGTATTACGCCAGTTAAACACGAAAAATACCACTGTGCATCGTACTAATTCATAATATTAAAAAGAATTTTAATTGCAAAATATGTAGTTTCTATATGTATAAAGTGCAAAATTGTAGCAGCTTGATCGTAATAATCCTTTGGAGGTGAATTTCATTAGCATTTTTTGTATCAACTAATCAAGAACCGAGTTCTGCTTCAACGCCGTTCTCTCTCTTGCCATATTAAACACAGATTATTTGCAGATTATTATCGCTGTAAATATTTTTATTAGAAAATTTAATTAAAGTCTACGATCCATCGATGCTCCAAGTATTATCGATATTAATTTTCGTCTTGTATATCTACTTTCTGCTGTGTTAACACGTGGGCGCGGTACGATAAGTGCCATAGAATAAAAGTTGTTATAGTTATGCCTGATGGAATTTTCGTATGGCTTAACCTTTGTCATAATAACTTCCCTATTTTCAATAGTTTTCAAATCATTTTTACCAATACCTACATAAATTGCTACACTCTCAAATTCCACACTATACATTCCACAGTCGGATCCCCCGAAAGATACATGTATTAACTTATTAATATCAAAAATAATTGTCCACGCAGAAAAGAGAAGAGACCCGAGCAATTATTTAAAATCCTTCACCACGTCAATACTTTTGTCCACCACTGTCCACACAAATTCCATTGCATTTATTAATAACGCGTCAGAAAATACTTCGCCTTACTTCCCCATTTTTATCGCAGGAACAGGTTTGCCTCCCACTCTGCCTACTGGCCGCCGTCGAATCTACTGTCGAAATAATATAATACTTCTGGTCTATCTATGCAGATAATCACAACTGATGTGCCCCCCCCCCCCCCAGGTCGATAGCAGCCCTAGTCCCTTCACCTTTCTAATGCCTTCCCGTCCGAAACATTCCCAAACCGACCACGTGCAACGCGTCCATTTCACGCTCCATTTATGCAAACGTAGCCGAGACACGGTGGCGACGGTGACCCAGAACGATCGCGCGGAATTACGTGATACTGCATAATTCAATATGATTTAATACGTCGATGTAAATTTCAAAAGATCCCGACCGGAGCGGCGATGACATAGTCGGCTTACGTGCCTACACATGCAACGCCGGACGCGCATTTTCAACCATCAAATCGGATTCCAGCGAAGCGATGCGACGCGACGCTTCGAGTTTTCTGCGCGCACCCCGCTTACGCTCGTTTATATCCTCTGCATCTCCTCGTTCATCCTTTTCCCCCCCTCGTTTCAGCAACCGAGTTTTTCTTTCTCCCCTTTTTTTCGTTCACTGTTCAGCCTTCCGCCTATTTTCTGTCGTTTTCTTTCTTCGTCCGCTTTTTTCTTGCTTCCACTTGAGCGTAGTATTAAACCCTTTCTGGCTTAAATCGAGTTCATGAAGTGTGCTATTGACGCGGTCCTACATCTGCGTAGAGTTATGGGACGATGAATTTTGATTACGCGAGGTTGTGCAGCAGGTTCGTTTACGTTTCTTTAGTTGTAGGGCAAGGTTTCGTGGCATTAATTGATTTTTGCTGGTACTATAGGATGTGTAAAAAAAGTGCGGCGTGGTGACATTTAAACAAACAAGCTGCTGTTATTAAAGAAACATGGAAAAGATAGCAGCAGTCTATTTTATGGAATAATTCCGACAACAATCGGGTATATGGCGACAAAACTTTATAAAGGAATTGGATTGCAACTAGGTAATAATAGAAAGGAATGATTAAACACAATGATTTGAAAGCAGAAGCAATTTGAAGCCTATAGTCTGTCTTACAAGCAATCAGACTTTGAGCAATCTGCAGTCCATTTAGTCCACACCATAAGCACTTAGGCGTTCCAGTCTAGCAAGCGATTATACTGTACGACTACAAGGCGACAATAACTGTAGTGCAGTCGTTATTATATCTGTTTGTTATCAAAATTAAATGAAAGCAAAACAATATATATTTAGTAATTCTCTTAAGAATATATACTGAAGTGAAGAATATATATTCAACTTTAATCACGATCCATAATAAATAAATAATTGGGAGATATAATGTATACGTAGTAATTAAATTGAAAGATCGTCGCAAATAAATATGTAGAAAGTAAGTCTTCTAAAACCGGATTTGGTGGACAAAAGTTATTGAAACAGAAAAAAGAGATTTACAGAAGTAGTAATATATTAAAACTTGGCTATCTGCTTGGATTACTTTGAACACGTTTAAAGGTGTTTGTTTTATCAGTATCATTATTTCTCGCGCAGGCAAAAGGCCGCGAAATTTCGTTAGTCGCCGCGAGATAACGTCCATGAGAAGAGCAACGAGAAGGAAACAACATATCAAAAAGAACAATCACAGGAAGAGATAAAAGTTTTACAAGGTACACATGCATTAGCGGTGGAAATTTACTGTATCATGTTGAAACACCGCTCGCTCCTGTTGCAAAAATATATGTTACACGTATAGAGTATTATTAAAATTTAATGCTTTTACTAAACAAAAATATTGTTTTGTTAACTAAATACGTACATAGAATTTAAATGTATTTAATATTTGTTTTATAACAAAAAAAAAAAATGGAATAATTACAAATAAGAAAAGGTAAAGAGAATTGTTTTTACAAAGTTATCATCAACTTTTACAAAGTATCAACCGGTTGCAAATAAATACTTATATAAATAATTTCGTCCAATATTTCGACGGAGCTCGTTACAATAACGAGTAAATAATTTTGTAACGAGACGCTGTATCGACCCTTTGACTTCGGCGTATTTTCCAAGGACGTCGCATCGCAGGACGCTCAACAGACCTGATCTATTCAGAACTGCACCGCTAGAAGGTAATATATGCCAACAATCGTGCAGAAGCGCGTTAATGGCCCACGAGAAATGTATTAGGTGACAGATATAAGTGCCTGGGAAATGAGGTTCGCGGAATTTATGACGTCCCGATTATCGTTTCCATTCCCCTAGCTGTAATATACGACCATTCGATGCCTGTAAATTGCAACGAAAATCTTTCTGGGATTCCTTCAGGGACAGAAATCTCCTGAGATATCATTAATTCTATCAATATTGGAAATAGGTATTTCGCTTTCAGTCATTTAAAGGCACCGATGAATAATAAATATATAGTAAATATAAACGAAGCGTGGTAAACTATGTCGGTAATAAGTGAAGAGTAGACTGCTCAATTTCATTCTTACAGCCAATGACTTCGTTGTAGACTTTCGTCCATTTTCGTCGATGACAACGAATTGCCATGATATAGTAAAATATTATACATACATGTGCATGTATATTCATTTTTTTAAATCATATTCATTAGTGTCAGAATACTAGATATTTCGTAAAATTTTCAGAAATCTATATCGATTCGGAAATGTTTAAATTTTCTTTAATACTGCGATCCATATTCTTAAACTGTTGCTGCCTATAATAATGAACATCATAACAACAGTACATGAAGTAAAGAATCTTTAACATCACAATAAGTTTGTATTATTTATTTATCTTGTTTCACTAAAATTCAATTTTATTTCAATATAATAAACAGTAATTTATTGAAATATATGTTCGAATTGCGAAAGCCTCGATCACAACAAATCTGAACTGTTTTGTAATACAAAAGTGCAAGAACGTGCACGTACCCGCGCGTCGCTGAAAACAGATTTCGAACAACGACCACATTTTCTGAAGAGTCCGGGAACTGTGAAATACATAATCTCCAGCTATCTCTTATCTCATCCTCGAGGCGATAAAACGCCAGTACGAACGGTTCTGCGATTTTCTCGCGAAGGCGCCGGCATTCTCACGAATTTATGAGCGTGTCTCAGTGCTCACGAAATAGCCGTAGGAAAATCCATAATTGGATCGTGACAAATAATTAATATGAGCCAAATAACGAAGCTGGATTTTAGACGACTGCTTAGAAGTTTCGCTAATCGCAACTACGGACCCATTAATTTATAAAAATTAATAAATAAACTGCCATTGTGCAATACGGGTGGCAACGGGCGGCCCGCATTTACTTAACCTTTAAACTCTCGAGGGGGGAAGAGTTCATTGAGTATATAAACCGAAATGCTTTCAATTAGTAGTCACTCCTCTTTTGTGTGAAAACTTCGCACAAGTATGTTTGCTATTCTAATTACAGTTGTTAAATCACGAAGGAACAATGTATCTGGGGAATGGAAAACGAATCGCAAGAAAATAATTAGCACGGAATTACGCAACTCGGAGAAGTAAAAATATCCTCTCGATATATTTTGGTTAGCCTAAGCACTTCTTCCCACGAACCAAAATAGTCTTGTCGTTTAAGATGATCTCGAATTAACCGAGACTTCGCTCCAAATATCAGCGGGCCAAAACTCGTAACAGTATCGTTAAGGAAAGTCCATTTAACAAGGGTAAGTGCTCTCTGTAACCGTGAAAATAATTGATGCAGCAAAATGGGGTGAAATGGCCAGGATTAAACAGAAATTGCGAATTCAGAAAGTCTTTTTCCAGCGATTAGGCGACACATTCGCGCACGTTAAATAATCACCTTTATACTTTACGTGGACACTTGTAATGCTCTCAGTAATGCGATAATAATTTCAATTTTAACAAAACAGATTCAAATGGAAAAATAATGTTATATATATCTATGTATATTGTACTATTCCTAGAACTAGTCATTGGAAGATTATCTGCCGCTTTGATTAAGGGTAGAATTACGCAGGGTGATTCACAAAACTCGATCAGCGCAGACGACCCTGTCATTAATTGGCCAATAAAATTTAATCGTTTAATCTGTACTTCAAGATGATTTATAATACATTTTTGAAATAATAAACTGAATCCGACGGAAAGCTTCGTAATAAAACGTTGACAATTACCATAATCATCTTGAATCACTCATTAAACCATGCCACACCAGATACACAAATTTTCGATCAACCCAGTAACCAACCAAATAATCCAAGCTGATCACGTCTATGATGGTCTACCCTGTACAACTTGAAAATATTTCAACGACCGTCGCGTATTTTTTTCGCGCTCTACAAACATTTCCATTGACCGCAATTTTATGCAGACCGTATTTCCAAACAAATTTCCATTGACCTATCCCGGTCGATCGTACAGTTCGAGGGTCACACACGAGACTGTCTCAAGATATCAACAGCTAATGATCCTCCGTGGCGCGTGTATGTAATTAATGCGGGGTCGTGTGAAGCGGATTTGTAAGGACCGGCCGACTGGAGCGTGTATAAGCCTGGCTAAGGAACTCGTTGAATGGAAGTCTCGCCAAACTTCACGAGCGGAAATCTAGCCGTGGAGGACCTCGAGGATTAATTACTTCCGCCAAACTTGTTCTTTCTTCGTGATAATCGCAACTTCCTGCGATTGTGTTTCGCCCCGTGACAAGCGTCACGCCTGCTCGCGAACGCGACAAGAGAGAATTGTGGATTCGCAGGACTATAAGTTCAACGGCAATAGTCGCGGTGCAAGTGGAATTTTAGCTCGACGACAGGCGTGTATGGAAATAAATTTTTTGCGCGTTAAACGGTTTCGCTGTGAAGCTTCGATAACCGCAGCAAGGGCGAGCAGATTCGTTCGAACGAAGAACGCAACAACGAAATTAATTTTTGCGCTATGTTATAATCTGAATGAATGGACAAATCGGAGAATAATAATTCACGCATTCGCGTGGAAAGCTGTATTAACTTTTAGACACGCATTTCCAATTAATTTGCGGGAAATCGAATCGCGCCGAATTCTATAGCAGGATTGTTACAATAGACTGGAATAACGGGCAGGTAAAATCGGATTGATTTTTGATGAATTACTTCTCCGCTTGTTCATCGCAGGACGCGAGAATCAATTTGCTCTGGGGAAGAAGACAAAATTTCTTGATGCGCCAAAAAAGAGAAAGTTCGTTGATCGCGAGAAAATCGATAGCTCGCTTTTTCCGACGACTGGAACACAGATTTTCCTTCTACGATAAAGGGGTAAAAAGCTTTCGGACAATATGTAATACGTGTCGTTTAACTTTCTGGATTGCTGTTCTGGAGCGTTCTGTCCACCTAAATTTGCAGAATGAAATATCGTATCCAATTTATCCTTCCGTTCTTGCCAACCGTGATCGCAATTATGGTTTTTGCTGCAATATATTAGGCGTTCCTCATGAAGGAGTTTCTTGCCGCAAAGTTCCGCGAGAGTTTGCGGAGTAACACGACGATCGGTCACACTGACGATTAATTAAACCCGCATAGTTGTTTAATGACGAAGTTGGCATACCTGTAAGATCCCTCGTCTAATAGGATCACGAAATTTAATGAAACGGGTCCCCAAGTTTATTGTTGTTTAATACAACAGACATATAAGGATATTCATCAAAGCATACATAAAATAAAAAGACTGTACAATTGATTGAATTAATTGAATTAATTTCATTGCACTATTATTATTAGAAATCGTCGTAAGAATGTACTAGTTGAAATATGTATCACGATATTTTTGTTACTATTCCCCTTGACATTGATTTGGACTGACAAAAGTATAAAGTGAACAATTTTATGAACTAATGATTCGTAAATTACAATGATCATCTTAATCTTTATATATTGATAAAAATTAATTGCAGACGTTATCCCTTTATCGTTGCAATATAAAATGCAACTGTGAGAAACTTTTTAGCCTAGAATATTATAAAAACTGTGCACCTCTCCCGCAAAAAGTTTTCTACCTGTTTTTAAGCAATCATTTCCACAGTAAAATTAATTGTGGAGGGAAAGCTCGGTTAAGCTTTTAAAAAAAACTTATGACTACAATTAAACGGCATTCAGATTCCTCCTCTTCCGTCGAGTTTTCGTGCAAGGCAGCAGGGAAATGCGAAACTAAAAATTGCTAATTTATCCGGTGTTTCTTAGCATCGGATACCACTCCGTGCAAATCAAGATTCCCGAGGAAAAAATTTCGCGAAAGAAACAAGTAAATAAGTTTCTTTTTCTTCTTCTACTTCTTCTTCGGCTGCCAGTACTTTCAATTAACCTTCGTTAAACTTAAAAGTAGTACTACCCAGAGGGTGCAGACAGCAGTCAGGATTATCGATAAAAGTTTAACCAGCGTGGAGGAACGAAAAGGAGAAAGAAAGTAGCCAAATGGAAAAACACCGAGTTAATTCTGACTGAATACACCTTATAATTACACCCTAATTACAAACGTGCGAAGCAATGTGTTCTCTCCGTTTTGCGAACCATACCGAGTCTTAACAAGATCTAATGCCACGAAAATCGACTAAGTGTGTTATCGTCGAAGTTTCTGTTCCATCTGCAGAAATATTGAACAAGCAGTCGATGCGAAACAGTTCGAAAAAGATTCCCTTCTATCACGGTCCCATTCCCAATTTTGGTACTAACGCTATTTATTCGCTACTGCCCAATGATTCACAGTTGTTTCCTTCGTTGAAAGTAATGATGCTTGTTTCATTAATAATAATAACAGCTATATTTTTGCAGTGTAAATAAATGTAAATAAATCAAATGTATAATAATAATTCTTCCTTGATTTGTGAACCATTACCTTTCAAATTTCTCATCCATTTTCCATAATTTTGTGTTATCAATTTTAATGTTCGAAATTTCTATGATGCGTAAGCAAACTACACGCATGAAAACCATAATAATATGAGCATACATATGTGGAATTGGAAATACTGCGTGACTGTTTAGAATGATTTCGAGGTTGCGACATATATATATTTGGAGCTGAGCACTTGAAAAGATCGTGTGAACGGGGGGTACAGCGATCCAAGGATTCGGATGGACGCGATCGACTGTCGCCAGGAAATGTCTGCAGTGTGATTCCTAAATGAGTGAGAGCAAATGAAGTATAGCATGAGAGAGTAACTAAGAGTGAGAGAATATATAAAGTGGATGATGCGTGCGCGTGGCAGCATATTTTGAAGAGTTTAAGAGTATCGTCGAGAGTATTGATTGGTGAATATTGTGAGTATCGTGTGAGTGACGTTGTTCTTTGAGAATTGTCGTGTGTCGACGTGTCATATTAATAAAGTTAGTGTTTAATTGAAGGAGACTGACGTGTTATTGCCCTACCTGCAATTTATTCCAATCTACGCGAGGTTTACCGAAAATAACTTCTACAGATATTAGTGTAAACACTTGTTACAATTTATTTGTATTAAATTTGTAACTGCCATAAATTCTCACAAGGTATGAAATGAATGGAATTGGAGTGAAGACCGAAAGTGTTTAATATTAAAATACTGTCCACGACAATTTAAATATTCCATCACGTTCAAAACTAGAAACTTCGATAACATGATTATTTAACTTAGCAACTCCGACAGCATTTGCATTCCTTGTTATTGCGATATTTCTGAAATGTTGTATTTAATCTAGTTATGCACTCCTACCTGAAGTTTACACCAAGTTAAAATTGAGTAACCTCTTTCTGTCCACTTTGACTTCTGATAAAATCTAGTTACTCCTCCGCTTCGGAACTACAATTCTGAACAAGCGCGTAATCCAGAAAAAGATCCAAGCCGCGTGATAAAAGATCGGACACGGTATTTCTGTGGAATGTGTGAAAAACTTTTACTCACCTTTTATATTATTTCTGATTGAATAATTTTTACAAAGATAAAGATGTACTGTCGAATTCTGCTATTCAAGGTCATAATCCATGAATGTAAAATGGTTGTCTATCTCCGTCTGAATTGCATACATATAGAGAAACAAGTCAACTTATTTTAAAAAATGAGTAAAATCGATTCAATTTATTATACGCTCGCGATTATATCTCAAGGATACAAGAAACAAGACAATTGTTTGTATAATAGTTATTTGAAACATGATTGAAATTTGAAATAAAAAAAACTTTTGTAGTAATTTGTAGAATTACTCTTCGATTCCTCAAAGGGCTCCCAGGCCCTACACATACATCTCGAGTACGCGGGTTGAAAAGTTCCAAAACGAGTACCAACTCGACAACGTTAATTCCAAATCCGACCACGCGAAACGTTTCAAGCAAATCCAACTACGTCGATCCATCTAGCTGTTAGAGAACCTCGCGACTAGTTCAATCGACATCTTCAATCAGCGTTGGTTCAAGTCAAAAGAAGAACGTAGCTGGAGTCGTGGAGGAGGTTGGGTGAAGTTACGACGAAGGGATAAAAGATCGAGCGAGAAGGATCTACTCCAGATTCAAGGTGACAGACAAGAATAACGAATAAAGCTCGAGGGAGAGAGAGGGAGAGAGAGAGAGAGAGGGAGGAAGAGGAGGAAGAAGAAGAAGAAGGAGAAAGGTGGAAAGGTGGAAAGTGAGCCAACGTGGCTCAGCTTTTCCTAGCATCCCCACCTAGTCGGGTTATGCATCCAATTCCATTTCCCATTTCAACTTTTCTCATCTCTAACGGCTCGCTCCGGTGGCGGCCGTTGCACGGGAGAAGTTAAATACCGTTACCGTAATGTTCAATCATTATTTCTACCATTAAAATAGCTCCGCCGGTGGGGCAGGGTCTGGTGGCGAGGGCGGAGGGACATAAGGATATTCTCGAAAGAAGTACGGGGTGGTAAGGAGGGTAGAGAAAAAAAAGAGATATAACTCTCGCGGCGAGGAGGAAAGGTTCGGCTGCTCGAAATGGCTCCACTTCTCGGAATCTTCGCAGCCGCGCAACGCGTGGAAAACTTTGGCAAATGAATAGCATGAAAATCGGTGAACGACCATTACACTTTTTACTTAGCAGGCCCGCGGGGATGTTTCCAGGTGTACTTCGGAGTTCGAAGGGCGGCGAAGAGAGAAACTGAAGGAGTTGGAGATTTTAACCAGGCGCTTTGGACGAAATGGATTCGACATATTATGTGCCGAGGGTACTGTGGTTCCGGGAATTATTTATGCTTCTGTGAGTGTGATTGGACGTAATATGCGACGAAATATAACGCTGGTCTAATAATGTTTAGTGTGCGTTTTACTATATCGTCGTATTAAACAGCTTCACGAAAATGCAAATATGTTATATTAGTATAATAGATTCGATGTTATTATATTTCTTATGCTGTGCATGTAACAAGGCTTCTTTAACGCGCGGGGTTTGTCGTCGATATTTTCAATTAGTGTCATTTTGTGTAAAGGCTTGATGTTTTAATAAGGTATCTGCATAAGCAAAATATTCTTGAATAGCGAAGGATATTGAACGTCAATGGTAATTTAATATTGCGGGTGCCTGTATTATTAATTTCAGTTAAGAATACACGATATTCTCAGATAAATTTAACGAGACAAGAGATTAAAATAGTATATCTATTTAAAGATAATTTGGTTTTAGGGAAGAATTATGTAAATATTTCTGTACAATTGGCCTCAATTCCACCAAGAACCAGGAAAGGCAGTATTCTCGAGGTAAAAATAAGTAAATCATGTTAAATCTTCTTATCAATCTTCTTATTAAAATAAATGCCGCTTCAAATATCTCATTCACTTCATCAATCATTATCAACATGATCAGTAAAATAGTTGACAGACAGAGTTTCACGTATTATTTTCATCCTTCCTTGAATTACAAGTGTTCTGAACATTATCCTCTAATACGATCTTAATCATCACTTTTGAATCCCTGCATTCCGTTATGTGAGCATCTATCAAAATTGCAATATAAATTCGTTTAACAGAAAAATCGATAAAAATTGCATTATTTTGTAATATATTAGTGCAAACAGAATCATTCCCCTTTCATTTCGCAACAAAGTCCTTACCTTAATCCTCTATTCTTAACTAACTGCAATACTCAAAGGAATTCATAGAAAAATGAGCGAAAGAATAAGGAAGCATTTCCAAATCACTGTAGAGTAGATAATTAAGAACAAAACACAAACCACCCTTTTTTATATTCTGCAAATACTGTGAGGAGATTTAAAACTACATAGAATACGCGTAATACCCATATTATTAATATAATGCATTACGTCAAAGTCGTAGTCTACCTACCTGTATTGCGTGTTTGACTATGTGCCGGGCTAGACTACTTACGCAGTTGCCCGTGCAAGTTACCACATGTCACATTAGTTCCTATTTACCATAATGCACAGTACCATTAAACTACTAGCAATTGGCAAGAATTAACAATAACAGTAATATCGACCGAGGGAAAGCGTAACATTTACCAAAAATCAACGGAACAGTATTCAAACAGTTATTTAACGCCGTCACGCACTCGACACTGTTTCACACTACATAAACCAGCCTAACAAATGGAAATTCAGCCGACTCAGAAAATTCCTTCCCGAAAACACCGAGAAGACCGACGCCTGATTAACACGTCCGATCGAGTCCGATGAGAAAGAGAAGAAATAGTCGAAGGCAGAATCAAACGAAAATACGGGTCGGCGGATTGATCACGAACGTTCAAAATTACCTCGCTTCATACAGAGCCGGGGCCAGGCGGAAGAAACGAGCTAATGATAAAAGACAAACACGAGGGGCGGGGTGTAGGATAGAGGGGATAAAAGAAACGGGCGCGGAGGATAAAGAAAAAGAAACGAGCAAAGGAGCACAGAACGAAGAACGAGGGGGGGAGGGAGGAAGAAAGCTTCATCAAGCCGATCGAAAGGGGCTTCCTGGCCGCTGTTTGCCTTCCGTCCCCTCGCGCTTCCAACCCCCGCCCCGTTCAACCTAGACGGCGAACGAAAATTTCGCGAATTTATACTCGGTAGTCGCAGTAATTAGCCGAAATGAGAATTGGCCCCGGCTACGAAAGCCTGGCCCAGCCGTCGCTTAATTGAAAGCGACGCTTCGCTGAAAAGTCGGATTCCCGGTCAATGCGCATCCATTCTGCAATTACACGCGATGCGATTTGCCGGCGAACGGCCGCCGAGCAATGGAAATGCGTGTCGTTTATGCAGTCGTTCGCTGAATTTTAATAAAACGAAGAATCGGGGGATGATCGGTATCGCCGCGATACAGTGAACAGTTGCGGATCGATTTCGTAGGGATTTACTTTGGGAAGCAAATTTCTGTCGGTTTCTTGTATATTTATATGTATACAGGGCGAGGCACCGAACTCGATCACATTGAACAACTTCTAAATTATGCGTCAAATACAAAAATTGTCAAGTACGAAAGTTGCAGAGTATCAAGGGAGACATCGTGTGGAGTACAAGACTTTTTTTTATAAGTGGAAACGTTTAAGAAATTTGAAGGTGAACTTTGTTTTCCTAAGTGGAATGCCGTATCTTATTTGCGGCAGTTTTTAAGAGCATTAATTTGCAAGGAAAAAATGATAAAACATTGTTTTTCCTCGAGCTAATAATTAACGAGATATTCACGAACTACCGGAACAAGATACGGCATTCCATTTAAAAGAAAACCAGCTGATAGAAGGTGGGAATAAAAATTGTACTGAAGGCATGATTCGGAGGCCCGAGAAATTTTAACTGTCGTGAATTTGTGTTGCCACATAAATAGTTTTTGCATGTAAATTCAACTGTCTCGATAATGAAATACTTGTGATTTTACTGCAAATGAAAGTAGGGTAAAATGAATTTGTCGTTACCCTGTTACAAGCTTCTTTTTACTTAATTTTGTTAAGTGTTTATATTCATATGTGCAATTTCCGTTGAATTCCTCTTAGGAGAAAATTAGAAACGGTTGCAACGTTAGTTTGGTTAGGTAAAATGTGGGTTCTTTTTACCTGCCTGCATAATGAGTAAGAAATTATGATTCCAGTACAAATTATAATCCCAGTCTATGGTAAAATTTGAGAGAATACGAGAGATGTATGCAAAGAGCCACTGAATATGTTTCCGATACCGATACCGATACCGATACAGAATAAATTAAATTCACGATAGCTATTGAATTTTAGGTAAATTTCACTGCGCGTGGTAATACTACGAATGCAGACGGTTCGATTGAATTTAGTCCTTGTTTTTAACCTACCGGCGATTGAATGGGAGAAAATACAGTGGATTTATAGTGGGCGGCATTAATTGACTGGGGCACTGATTGAAAGTGTTTCGCAGCGTTATTTATTGCGTAATTGGAAACGGAGAGTTTCTGGATTTTCAATGATAATAACTCTGTCAAAATATACACCAACACCGTGTTTAACGCTAACTTGAATAGTGAAAAAAAAATGGACATTTCTTTTACCTTTCTTTCCATAAATAACTTAGATCTAATTGGAACCGACACTTCTCCAATTAATAAACTTTACTTACTTTCGGACAACTGTTTCAAATACCAAATTTTAAATGAAAATCAAACGTCAATTTGTTCCATCCACGTATTCATGAGAAAATAATAGTTTTTGTGATCCCTCTACTTCGAAACGAAAAATTGTGCCGAAATTGTCTAACAAATATATTATTAAATTCAAGAATGTCTCGCAAAAGAGAAAATAGATAATAAAACAAAAGTTACTATGGCATAAACGTTAATAATCAAGGATAACGCAGGCATTCTAAACGTTCCTCGCTATCGAGACATTCAATCTGTATTTAACGACACAGTGTCTTGAAACTCTTCATGGAAACGAAGAATTCCAATTAAAAGGCAATAGAGAGAGGCAAATCGTCACTGCGAATGGGACACCGGGTCAGTATTAATATTCATAAAAAGAAGTAGCCAGCGTCCAATTTGAATCGGACCTCCAGCTGGTGTACATTAATGGGAATAAAATCACCCGTCCAAATTTTACAGAATTATTATGAAACATCACCGTGTCAAGCTGCTGAAAACGGCAGGCACTGACTCTAGTTATGATGAACACCAGGGCGGAAACGTTGCGTAGTAATAACCAAAGTTCTTCCCAAGGGTGGGAAAGATTCATCGCCATCTCCGCATTATTTTTTCAAAAACGCACTCGAACGGACAACCCACGCGCGAATGTAGCATCGAATATTTCGCGAGAATTGCCTCGTAAAGCAAACATCGACGTGTTCAAAACTCGTTGCGACTATCAATTTTCAATTAGCCGATTCTGAGCGGTCCGCTTGTGTCCGGAGAATTTAATAATAATTCGGGGTAAAATTTACGGCTCGCGTCAGTCGGACATTCAACTTCGCAAGCGAAATTCGTCGTACGCGTTTTAATAACGACGACACGCGACGGGGATACGATATACCGCGTCGTCATCACGCCGCCAAAGTTTATTAATTATTCATTCTGATTAAAACGGGGCTGAATAGTTCGTGGCGGATTTCCGTCGATGAAGCGTCGTCGCTGTGCATCCGCGCGACCGCCAATTTATTACAATGTACGGGAAATTTTTAGCGAAACAATTTAGAACGTGAAAACGTTAACCGGATCTGACGGGATATCGACACGTGTGCACGTGGTGCGCTGATAGTGACGAAATGTAAGGCGAAGGTGGATAGTTCTGTCGTAACTGGAAATCACCTGAATATCGTGTGTTCCTAATGATGTGCAGTGATGGTCGAACATTTTGAATCACTGTCCCGGCCTTACAGTGCATTGATTGTTAAATGAACCTTTGATAATCGAACTCGATAATCGATAATCACTGATTTGAAATTAATGTTGCTGGGAATGACAGCGAATTAGAATAATTCATGGAGGTATATTTCAAGTTGGACAAACTTTTCTGGGTTTAATTTGATTCAGCTTAACATCTTCGGAACATTTCGATGATCTTTAGAATGCTTACAATTAGTGATTTCAAACAATTGGTTGGTATTTTATATATATTAGCGGAGAGCTAAACGTATGAAACAATTTTGCAGTGATTTTGTTTTCAATGTTGGGATAATATGCGGATTATGTGAATGCACTTTATCCGCCGTCAAAACAGCATCCACACCCATAATTCCTGTATTCATCAACATATTCTCAGACAGATGCAAGCATCTACGCAACAAAAAACCAAAGATACCTGCTCCGCTCCACACCGGAGTCTTCCATTACCCGACCTTATGAAAATTGCAACAACTCCAGTTATGGAACAAATGTACGGAAAAACAGCTGCCTGGAGCGTACAAATCCCAGAGCAAAAATACTGATCTAGCAAACTTGCCAAAGAACCGAAAAAGTATACCTTCCATAAACACAAAAAAAACAGAAAAGTTTGTTTTTCAGTGCATATTTAATTTTCTATTCTGACACTGAATGACAATACTCACCTATCTTTCCTCGCCAAATTAATGTATTATTGTTCCAATGTTCGTAAAACGTGTCTTACCTGTAACAAACGAAAACAAAATCCAATCAGACATACGCGTTTCGAAGTGTAAAGTGTCCGATATAATAGCGTCACGTAACAATAATAAGAGAGATCTCAATATGTTACCAACTTCTATTTAACATATCATAACTTGAAAACGTTAATTTGAAGCATTGTATTCCCTAAAATAAAGTAAGTACCACGAAAAAATGTTTAATATACACATTATTTCAATTTCAGCCTGAGCGATTTCATTTCGTATCATTATTACTGCACAGCATGCATATTTACACGATTATAAATAAATTAAACCGTTCCTTCATTATATTTAAATTCCATCTTTATAAGCTTCGTCGAAAAAGCTGGCATTCTGCAGTATTCCAACAGCAGTAACAATCGTAACTGATTAAATTCAACGCTCCGTTTCAAATCACTGGAACTCCGATCCAATCCATTTTTATTGGATTTCAATTCGCGCTTTTTCTTGCTGATAGAGCTACTGCTTCGTTAAAATTAATATTATACGAGTGACGATAATAAATCGTGATTGAAAATAGAACCAATCGAACGTCACCACTCATTCATATGTACGATATCAAAACCTTTCGGATCCTACTGGCTGTCATTTGTATCAAATTTGCATTGGGAATCACTTTTTGGACAGTTCATTTTAGGTATAAAACCAGTCTCTGTCCTAACAAATTCTGCCGACGCACACGTAAACGGAACAAATACCTGTCATACCGCTTATCTTAATGCACTATTTTCGCTCGACCCCGGCGCCTGATCAATTTCGCCTTGAACTACTTACACTAACGTCCGACTTCCAACTTCCGGGTGAACTATTTCCACCACATAACTTTATTTGTCAAGATTCGACACATCGATAAACGTTCACAGTATTCACTTTTACTACCCACTTCCTTCTTCACAGAAAATACCTCTACAAAAAACAAGCATCCGTTAGATTACGTTCGCCCTTCTTATATAATTTTGCAGCAAATGGTACAGATTAGAACTTCATTCAAATTCCACTAGTTCGTGTTCCTGGCGGGGACTTCGAAAGAATGATGGAAGAGTACTTTGCTCGAAGACTAATTTAAATACTTGAAAACTTTAAACGGAGATGGGAAAAAAATTCTCTCTCCCTTTCATTATTCCCCTCGCTCTTTCCCATTTCCTCTGCTTAATCTTTAAACGAATTCTATTACGAGTTCGTTAGGAGAAGATTGTCATTTCACGCCTTATATTTATTGTCGAGCTGTAAGCATCGAATTACTCAAATGTGTAATAACAAATACTTTTCGTTATTTCTTCGTGAAATTACGATTTTTTTTATAACAATATCGCGGTCAGAGTGCTGCACGACAGGGCATCGTTCATTGCACAACCACCTTAATTATCGAAATGTTAGTTTTTTGTACGTATCTGATGGTCCGTTATTTAAACATCATTTCAAAGGTTAGAGACCGGCGCCCGGGTCAAGGATCCAGCGGCAGGCCAATATCGGCTCCACCTGTATTTCCAACGAATTTCAGCGGTGCAGAGTATCGAGAAACATTTTCCATATTCACCTCCTCGAACCGCTCAATTTATATTCTGCAAGTTCCAGCCGGCGTTAGTTCAATTCAAATCAGCTCACAGTTGCCGGAAACTGACGTCGATATTTCTACTCGGCTCGAAGTTACCCGCATTAATATTCATTGTGATCACGTTCCGACCTTAACCCGTAAACATTCCCCCGAAGAAAATTTGTCCTGATGAGTTCTCGGACTATCTAGTGAATATTGATTTAAGATAATATTAACTGCAATTCTTTCTTTAAGAAAACTTGCAGCGAAATTTCTGCAAAACTTTGTAGTTCTTAGAAGTCCCTGTGCGATTCAATTCAATGGAAGACATCGGTTCTATATTTTGTTTGTTCCAAATATTACTTCACCTGGGGGCAACTCGATTTATTTGTTGAAGTACATTTGATTTTTTTACAGTCGCAGAGTACAACGGAAATGAAAGTAAGATGTACAATATGTAGATACACCTGTAAATGTCTTCTTAATTAAATAACGTTATTGTTTGTTAGTAATTAGGCTTTAATAGAAGAATTAGGTATTAATGATTTACATGAAAAATTCTCTGCCACCAAGCCTAGTTTAATTCAGTACTTTTATATCACATTACGTTACACATATTTCGATTCACAATTAGAAGGATAGTTGTTACAAAATCTGTTCCACTCGTTCTCGGATCGATCAAGAATAGAACATAATAAATTAATTGATACACGTTAATCATTCGACTGTACTTCAAAATTGCTCCAGTTTGTCGTGTATATAATACAGAAAGGAATATTTCATCTGTGTCTCGTCTGTCATTACAGTTCGCAGTTCTGATTTACTACGACTGAATTGAGGAAACGAATATAGCCTAAAACTTTTAAGTCGTAAAGGGAAAGAATACCGACTGCAAGCGGATGGCTCAGCCGTCATCTTTCCTTAGGGGCGAATAAATTCGTGAACGTCCTAGCCGGTCAACGCGTGTGCAAGACACCAATTCGTCAGCATAAGCGTATCATTTTTTCGGGCATGACAAATTACCAAGAAATGTGCATGCCACTGTACACCTTTTCCACCGCTCACGCAAAGATAGAAACCAATCCAAAGACGCATACAGTCCCTTTAAATACCGCAGCAATCTTGCGCAGAAACAGTACCAAAAAGCCGGTCCAAGTATCAACAGGTCGGTCGTAGTACCACGAAACCGCTCTTACAGTACACCTTCCTCTTTCATCAAACTTCTAGTATATCATTAGTAGTATTTTTCCGAAACACGCTCCACCCCAACCGACACAATTCACCAATTATTCACATAGGCTTCCTTCCGGGAAGTCTGCGAAATTTAATCGCCGCCGATACACCGTCGACGCTCTGACGCGCAACAACTATATCGTGACAAGCGTGCATCATCCTCGCACATTCAATGCAACGCCCATGAAATAATTCACAACCAAACACTAATAATACCGACGACAAACATCGCCCGTTCAAAGTGGCCCTCAATAATCAGTTAGGTACGTCAGCTTTCAACTGCCCAGTTCGCACGGCAGGTTTATTTATTTTCAAAGCAGTCACGCTACATCCAAGCTAGTTAGTCCCGTGCAGGATTGCACAGCGTCCAACGATCCATCTTTACCATCCAGAACTTAGTTTGGCATCTCGAGAGGCACGGTTCGCCGGCCCTCCCTCTCGCCGCGTTACGTTTGACCTGGTTCCCCTTACTTTCGAGTTAATTGCGTTTACGTGTAACCGGGTACTTCGTACCCGCCCAGACGCAAGCGTCGTTTTTACGTGTCGACGGATACGTCTTAATGTCCTGTAAAATCCGACGGAATTCAATGACTGGGGAATTAAGCGCGGCTGCAGCCAGAAAACGGGCGACACGAGCCCCCCGAACAACCACCGGCGTATCCTTCAGCCAGCCACCGCTTCAGAGACACGGAATTGCTTTCCCGCGTGTACTCGTTTGGCCGTGGCCCGGGCAATTTATCTTTCGTCGAGCAACGAGCGTCCCACGCTAATGCAACGAACGCCGGATAACGGCGTGGCTCGTTATTTGCATTCTTGCTGCAGCGTTTTGCGGATCGCTTCTTGCCCGACGAGCGACGCGAAATTATCCCGGCACGAAAGAAACCGCACGGCCCGGTGCTTTATCTTCAATCTCTGCCTTCGCCGCGGCGTTTCGTTTGATTTAAGGGGGAAAGAAAGGAGAAACGTGATGCTGGCCGAAGAAGTCGGGGAAATATCTCGGATTTTTTAATGCGCGTCAAATTATGTACAGTGACTCGCGGGTTCGTTCACGTGCCCCGGGGGTTGCGGAAATAATGGTTCTACCCTAATTCTCGTGTCAGATTAGTGTGAATGTATTTTTTGATTCCGTAGTGAGCGAGATTATATGTGTGTGTGTGTGGGGGGGGGGGGGAGTGTATTGGTACCGTGAATGGGGGAGCTTTTAAGGGAGCTTTAAGTTAGTGACTATGCAGACTTGTACGGAATGTTGAAATAAGTACAGCGTTCCGATGTTTCATTGAATACTGAACTATTACAGTAGTGGAAACATTTATTGTGTGCCCAAGTTTTACATAGTGTACTAACACGCAATTCAAGAAACATATATACAAAGTGTAATGATGTGTTCAGAATAGTGTTATAGGTAGGTTTGATGAATGAAGTTTAATACCTTGGAAATATTTTATTATAGATTAATGGATTCAAAGAAGTCACAGTAATTATTTGGACGCAAAATGGATACAATGACGTACTACTACAATGGATAAATAAAAATATCACTATTTTGTGTTTAATTCATATTAACATTCGATTATCAATTTAACTAAAATAAAATGCAACAACTATTTCATTATGTCATTGAACAATGGGCACTGAATCCCTATTAAAAAACCATGCAACAATATTTGCTTTGGTATTAATAATAGGAGAGATATAAAAGTGATACGTTTAACTACTAATTTAAATTATGCAATAAAGATTTCCGGGACTGTGTACACTAAATATTATTCTTTTAAGGTATCTTGATCATCTTATGAGATAATTTAATACGGTGTAAAAAAAAATACAGCAATTCTTCCCTTTAGAAATCGCATTGACGTGGAAGAAAAGATAAAGACGAGAATTTAAGATCTAGAAGAGGAGCCATAGTTTACACTATCTTCCACAAGATAAAGATGAGCAGAAGTCACAAGGGACTAGCTTTTTCTCGTCATTTTCCAGGGTATCCCCTGAGCTTATATACGTCATCGTATTTTCTAATACTTGCCCGCTATTCAATTCTGTTCAATCCTATTTTCTCCATTTTCCCGAAACAGTACCACCCTTCGTGAAGTAAGAGCAGCGCCACATTAGTTTCTTTTCCAATTCCGCTAAATGCGACCCACAGTGTAAAGAAAATTGAAGAAATAACAAGTATCGTTCACAACTCGACCAGATGATTCTAGCAGGATAATTACAAAAAATTGTGTGGCACTGCAGCAGCAGAAAGTTCTCCATTTAATTCCAATATGACAGCAAAGCGTAACAGCATTCCCTTGAAAAAGTATTAAAGAAACTTCGAAGTTAATGCAAAGTTCATCCAACCGGCATAATAATAACCGTGCACACGTGTGAGACATTATTACACAAAAATCAATTCGGTTGACATGTTGCAGGGTTTAATTATCTCCTTGAAGAAATATACAGGGTGACAAAAAACTCAGGGAACATCGATAATTGAGATATAGCTGAGGAGTAGAAAAACAATATTTTCCTTGGCAAAAATGTCCTACATAGTTTCGTTTTTGAGTTATTAACGAAAAATACTGGCCAATGAGAGGGCCCGGCGGGTATCGGCCGACGCGCGCTCAGGTGCGAACCGATCACTTGCGGTAGGTCGTGATGGGGGCATCGAGGGTACCGCGGAAAGCATGTGGCAAATGTTACATCGTCTTAATTAAGAATCACGTGGAATTATTCATTATTCGTGAATAAGAAATACACTAATAAATCGTGTAATAACTGTGGCCTAGGTCAGGATTCACACAATGTTAGCCAGGTTAATTCGTGAACGAATGGGTAAGTTTAACTAGCTTTTCCTAACATTAGTTATGCGAATCGTTTTTCTTAATACATAATTTATCCACCTGAAAACGTACTGATAAAAAAAAGTATTTTTTTCATAATTAATAAAACACTTCATTCCTTTCGGATAATGAATAAACGTATCGAGCACAGTTATTACACGATTTATTAGTGTATTTCTTATTCACGAATAATGAATAATTCCACGTGATTCTTAATTAAGACGATGTAACATTTGCCGCATGCTTTCCGCGGTACCCTCGATGCCCCCATCACGACCAACCGCAAGTGATCGGTTCGCACCTGAGCGCGCGTCGGCCGATGCCCGCCGGGCGCTCTCATTGGCCAGTGTTTTTCGTTAATAACTCAAAAACGAAACTATGTAGGACATTTTTGCCAAGGAAAATATTGTTTTTCTACCCCTCAGCTATATCTCATTTATCGATGTTCCCTGAGTTTTTTGTCACCCTGTATAGGCACGACCACAGTGTACGAAACTGTGTATCTCCATACCTTGCATCGTCCAGAACAGAACACATTTGAAAATGTCACGGCGAAACATTTCGCTTTAACCGAATAAAAAGCGAAAAAATAGTTTTACGCAATGCCATCCATACTCGTGAAAAGTACCATTCGTAATGAAAATCTTGTACAATCGAAGCGCTATGCCAGAGTTACCTTAATTTCTCCAAACACAAAAATAATACTTAACACTGCAGATCTCTGGCGCGAGTAAATAAACTAAGTTAGCTGCCTACGTTAAATGAAATATGTACCCAAGGCATAAATTACTATCTTACATGTCAGGCACCTAGCAGATGATTCAATCCAAGAAGCCAGAACTTTATTATCGCGAGAAAACAAAATGATCCCAAATCGACACACGCCCAACCTTAGCAAGGCAATAGGGCAAGCTGGGCGGCCAGTTATGAGGCAGTCGTCGCGCAGCTACGAGCTAAATCCCGATTCTCATGCAATGACGTTTTCACGGTTGATACGGAACCGGAAGAGCATACCAGACGCCCATTGTTGGAGCCCCATCGACATTGGCCTGATATTCTACAACGGAGCGTGGCGTACGAACCTATCGGAGCAATTAAACTACCGGCAGACAGGGGTAGTTGTGATGTCACGGCATAACGGCGGCCATTAAGATAACATGCCCGAGGGTGATTAGCTTGCCTAATTACTGCGAGACGTCGTAGCCCTACTACACTCGCCCCTGCTATCTTGCCTTCTCTGACGAATCTTCAGCAACCGCCTGGAACACCTGTCGCTCTGATCCTTTTCTTCGCGGTCCCCTTGTCACGACGTTGCGTCAGGTAGCGGAAATAATGCCACGGTACACCATACAACGATCTAGAATGTCCAGGGTTTCGAGCGGGACCAATTACACGTGTGCGTGTAAAGTACTGGGCGTGGACTATCAAAGGTGTATTTGATTTGATTTGACCGCGTACAGTGACACACGAATGCGTTCGCAACGCATTCTAGTTTTGAGATTAATGATTCTGTCCTTGTCCTTTGTTAACTTGAAATACCAATATTTTTTTTCGCGATGTCCTTTTGAATAATGAAAAGCTGTCGTACTTACATATGTGTATAGTGAAGGAAATTATATTTTGCGAACAAATAAATGTGTTAGCTTTATGGCACTGGTGTATTAGAGGTGTGGAAACAGTATTGTATCAGATAGTATTTTCGCTCATCAATGGTTGCTTATAGTTTAACAACCTTCATTTAAGGAACATATGAAATCAGTATTTTTAGGGGAGATTATACAAATAATCATCGACTACAATAAATTGTCAACCACCCAATCGTTTCTTTCATTCTTATTTTTAATCAAGATCGTAGTTTAATTGCAATACAATGAACTGTTCTTTGAAGCTATATTTATATCCCTCAATTTATTTTCGAGAAACAATCTTCTCTTCTAGCAGTTTTGTTAAAGTTTATCGCAAATGTAAATACGTACGAAAGCATGAATTACGTATGTAGTTATATTACACATCCGTACGGAACACCAACAGGTGTATTGTTCTCCTGATGGCAATAATTCAGCGTTGGTTGTAGAAGGAAATTGGTTTTTCGTACACTGTAAATATATGAAATTGCACGAGAACAAATGGTCCATTGAAACAGATCTGAATTTCAAGTGCTGCTGCATTATAGTCGCTCATTATTTTTAGTAGATTTTCGAAATTAATATTCTTTGATAACAGCTATCTTCTCCTTGTTTAGAACCTGATGCACTGAACTTGATAATAGACACGTGTTCATATTTCTGGATATTCGTTCTAAAATATGCCGTAAAATCAAAAGTGAAATGTGAAAAGAAGCGACTGTAGACATAGTGATAGAAAGCTTGAACAGTGTGATGGAGTTTACTACTTAAAGACTATAAAACAATTTTATAGCACGGCGTTCATCTAAGGATTGTTCAAAATCTGTTGACCACTTACAAGGAAGGTTAGGCAACTCAAAGATTCGGAAATGTGTAAAACTTTGCGTACAAGTAGAATATGTCGTCCGTAATACAACGATGTCTTCCGTTCGTGCCATGATTCGGTTCTAAGGGGTGAAATCAGCCCTTGAAAAAAATTCAGAATGATCATTTTTGTGAAATATCTCGAGAACGACGAGAGGTATTTAAAAAAATTCTAAACAAACATTGCACCACTTTATTGTGTTTACGAGACAGCGTAAACATATTTTTCGAAAAGTCCATGATTTCTTCCATTTCTTTTCCCTTGAATTTTTCAAAAACTACTTTTACTCAGCTTTGAGTAAAAGTAAATATCTCCCAGCGTTTTTGACATATTTCACGAAAGAGAACTTTCTGAATTTTTCAAGGGCTGATTTCACCCCTTAAAACCAAAACGTGGCGCGAACGGAAACAGGGTTGTATTACGGATGACATATTCTACTTGTATATAAAGTTTCATACATTTCTGGATCTTCGGGTTGCCTAACCGTCTTTGTTAGTATTATTTACTACAACTATGAACGATAGCCTGAACAATGCTCTTATTGAAGACCTGATAAGCGATTTCATTGTATTTCAATCTGTTCGAAAGAAAGTATATGTTTAAAAAATAGTATCTAATGAAACAGCAGAGTGATGACGATGACTATGCCATTACGATTTTTATTATAAAATTAGCTCTACGTGAGTTGGAATATTTATGATTATTTCATACATTAAATCAAAGAAAATTTCAGACTTGAAACATAGTGGATTGAACTATACCTATTATTTATTAGACAATTACACATATTAATTAATAATAACAGGCAAAGTAGATATTCAGTAACTCTTACCTGATGAGCGTAGGTTAAAAAATGAGTTATTTGAATTATAAGCCACATGGATCTTACTAAATTAACAAAAAATACAACAAGAATTGGGCCTTCCTTTAAAAATGAAACAATAGTTATGTATTATAAATGTATAAACTATAATACTGTGAATTTAATAATCGAGGAAGAGACAAGAAAGTACTTCTGTAATATTCCCGAATGTTAAATAAGTATAGGAATAATCCACACAAATTTTCTTACATTTGACAATTTTTATTTTCACGCTTTCCACGTCTCAATCAGGTGTGGAACTTTTTTTTACTATACCCTCTTATATTAAGTAAAAATAGAAATGAGATTAGTAATCTATAAACTGCAGCTTTGTATCGCACTAATTATAAAATACCTCTATTTATATTCCTCTATTATTTCCTTACTAATATTTGGATCACAAATATTAACCAAAGTTCCACATTACAAATCATAGCCAACACGCAAAACCATCTATAATACATAGCAATGCAAAAATATCTATTAACACAAGAACTACCAAGGTTTCAGATGCCTTGCTTTAAAAAGATTAACATGTAGGTATAGATACACCAATTTACGATGACATTTAATAAGAAAGAATGACAATTATATATCCCTATCTAATATCCATTAAACACCACTTTTGTGTTCATAATCTGTCCAACGTATACTGTCTAAATAGTGAACTTATCGGCAGTTCTAGTGTTAAAATCAATCACCTATAAAAATGATTAAATTCGTAGGAAAAACGGGCAAATAAAAGTGTTTGGACTCGCCAGACAAAACCACACGAATAACGCCAAGATCAAAAGAAATGTACATAGCTGAAGAAAAGAAGAAAAAAAACCGACAAAGAAGCGTCGCGATTTGCATCAATTGGTCACTATTGATTTTCTTCAAATGGACGCCCCACGGATTCTGTGGGTTAACGTTTGAGTATGATAATACGATGATGAAGTATTCAAATCCTGAAACATTTTCATCGGGCCTCGGAGTCTGCGGGGAATTTGTAGCATTTCCAACTTCTTAGAATGCGAGACAAGACGCATCCTCGCCATCTCGTAAATTATATCCAGCCGCATCTTAATGCGCGAATGATATTCCAGTTTTAAAAACTTTTGCATTATCCTGAAATAACAGCGACCAAGCCGTCTCGCGATTACTCCGTGCTTCTCGCTCCCGAAGCATGAATTTATTCGCATAAACTAATGAGCTGGTGATCGCTCAAAGCGTTATACTCCTTCCGAACTTATTTTTCTGTTTTCACATTTCTATAGTATGTGCAGTGGCTGAAATTGATTGAATTCCTAATAATCACTTCCATCGTTAATAATAAGAAAAATATTCTTTTGCGCTCTGAAAACTAGAGTACAATAAATTAAATAGTTTCAAAAGTAAACTCTGATTAACTTACAGGAAATATTAATTTCGCTGATAATTAATACGCGAAGTTCTATCCATTGTTTATATTATTGTATCAATTGGCGTATGCTACAAAAGGTTGCCAACCAGCTGCTGAATTGAAGAGATAATTTTCATGTCAATTGCCTTCGTGTTCGATATAATCTGACGTACGTCTATCGTTTCCTTATTTTCATATTACTGGTTGTTTACCAGTTTCAGGGATCAATTTCATTTTAGAAACAATAGAGATAATAAGTCGATTAAACTGAATTAAAGTGATAAACCGATACACAATCAGTACGTAAATATAATCATAAATAGAAGTACGTGCAGGTGTATATAACACTGCTTGTTTGTAACACAAGTTCACCGCACGATAGTTTACCAGAAATAGAAAATCGAAGCATCACTTTAGAACTTTTCGACAGGAGCTTTCAATTTTCTAGCGGCTTCATAAACTAGGACAGGAGTCAACTCAGCCATGCTTTCTCCATATTTTCGACAGCTAGTAAAGACCTGTCATGTTCTATTTTCTATACGTAAACGCGAATAACTCATACTATCGAAAAATCAAGGAGCAATGAGGCAATCTATGTGAGTTGATGAACAACGGCGACATCGTTCTATCAGCGATCAAAAGGTTTACAAAAATAATTAATTCATGGAATTCATAACTTCATAGAACCATGACGCCCATCTTTCAATTATCGTTCAGCAATTCTGCAACGCACAGCTGATTGGCAGCTTCATCCATGCACTTATACCGCAATATTTATTCAAACACCCTGGTAAATAAGGAAAGCTACAGATAATAGAAATTTAAAGAATGTGTAGCTGGTGTGGGGGAATGAAAACTGTATATAAATGAAATATCGTACAAGGGAAAGATGAAAACTGAAAATAAAGAAAGCAGGACAATTATATTTGTAACGAACGAAAATATTGGAAACTATAAAACTGTGAAACGTGGAACTGTAATTGGATGTAGTTCATCAAGAACGATCAATTACACTTCACATCCGCCAGAATTATCAATCAGCAAACTGTCAGATAATTATTCAGAGCAAAGGGACAATTAACCTCGGAGGTAGGTAAGTCATCGTTCACGTTACATCAACACTGTCAGTCGAAGCATCCACGAATATTCATTAGCCAGAAGGATCAGTCGAATTTCATATCAGTGCATATTTATTATTCATTATCAGATAGGTATCTTTTCTTATGCAGACATATCTTTGCATCGTACTCTTTAATCTACAAAGTGAAATACGTCTCACTTGTTTACAATAACTAACTTATTCTACTAATTATGAAACTTACTATAAAATTGTAACGTCACAAATTTTTCTTACACTTTTCGACACACCGATTTGATCTAAATCTAACAAAAATATGTCCTCATTGACTCAATAGCAAATTGAATGTAAGATATCATTTTAATTGATTCCTGTGAATATTAAACTATAAAATAGCCAAGGCTCTTCGATTCTATTGACGACCAGCGTAATTTTCACTGCAATCAGGGCAAAATTATTCAAACAAAATTAGACTCAAAGAGACTTGCTTTGTAATGTCCTGTACCAGGGCATAAGCTAACCAAGTTTCCTAATGCTCCTAAGGCTATATCTAATGCGCGCTATATTATCACCCTGCCGGAGATAAGTCAGCATTAATTATTGACGATAACGCGGTAAACTAACCCCCAGCGGCATTAATTATGCTAATCATTATGCTAATGATTATACGACCAGCTCTTAGCCACTTCATGCATGTATGCATGAGTCGCTGACAAGTAATCATACTTAATTGTTCGATCGCATAATCACCTCGACAACGAGACGGTAAAAACGAACGTCGTTGAACAAAAGGGGTGAGCGGTGCAGCAGGGCCGAGTCTGCATGGTCAATGTAAATTAGTAATTCGTACCACCCCATAATGCCTTAACTCTAGCCAGTATTTTAGCGTGTCATCAAAGGGTAATGCACCGTGATGCTTTGACATTAATTAACCAAATATGCTGACCACTTTCTTGGGAATTTGCATTCCTACAGCGATGGTTTATATTTGGGGTATATAAGATGTACAAGTGGAAGGAAAATATACATAATCGCCACGGAGATTCGTGTGTTATAAAATGACTAGTTCTATGAAAGAAGCTTCTCGGTATAATTACAATTTTGTTTTGGTTATTGATACTGCACAGTTTTCTCTTGTTTGTTACCGTACGGTATTCGTGAAATTGTATTCTTAATACAGCAAGGTTCTTTAAATAAAGATAACAACTTGTCTAAATAAATATTGCGCAAATGTAATTTGCGCCCCTATATTTTAAATTGCGATCAATAAAATTTGGTCACCCGTTTTTCAGAAGTCCAATCAACAAACGATTTACTCAACAAGATGCTTTTCTCGAAATTAGAGCGAACAACGCACAACCCTGCACCTCACCGAAACAATCCCTGCAACAAATCTGTGAAAATTGTCGCAAAAATCCACCTGTATCTCCCACCCATATTCCCCGATATGAATGAACCTTATTTCTCTCAAACGTCAGTTACTCGTACAAAATAAATTCCAAATCCAACATAAATATTCTAATTTTCTCCACTTAAAAAAAAGAGAAACAAAAAGAACCACTCCATTTCAACTTCTGATCAGTCTAAACCCAAGATTTCGCAAAAGCATTCGTCCTGTTACCAACTAACTTGAAACTATCGGATCGGTTCGGTTGTCCAGAGAATAGCGGGGCGAGTCCGCGTGTCTGAAAAAGACGTCGGGCGCTGTGAAGGGCGCGTCAGCATTTTCACGGGGAATATTTGGTAATTTTAGTGGCGGTACGCGTGGAATGGGAAGACAAAAGGGGAGACAGTAGTCCAGCGAGCGGGAATGATGTAATTACGTAGTTAGCGGGACCTCACGTAACGGCTTGACATCTGTCTTCTGGCTCGAGAGTCGTTCTAACCGGCATCTGCCGGTGTCGCCCACTTCGTGTTTCAAGGAGCATTTTTCATCCGACCGGATACCGGCTCCCTCGTTATTTCCTACAAAGATTAGAAACAGCCTTGGAGCTGGAAAAGGAAGAACGAGGATCGTTCGGCTCGCTAATTACGTCGCGATCGTCGAGCAGTTTGCGAGGCACACCACTCGAAAAACTGCATCTTACGAGTTTTTGCTCTTGGCTTCGAGGCTCTCGACCAAACGACATTTCGAAGGGTTCGTCCCGTGAACGGGAGAGATACTTCGTCTACACCGATTTTTAATTCCTCCCTGTGTTGGTAGATTGTTTGGATAATAGCATACGTACACCGTCGGATAAAAGGCTTGGGACCGTCGGGTATTTCAAGTTGTATCAAAATTTTATCAGAAATGTTGAGAACATTTCCAGACTGGATATATATCGGAGCAATATACATTATTACGAGTCGCTAACAAGCCAGTCGATATTACTACAACTAAGAAAGCGACTCTAAATTTACTAGGCAAAGTGTAAGTTGGAAGAACTGTCGCGGTTCGATTGTATGGTAAGTGAGAAAAATTGTACGGATTATATATGAGACATTTTGCAACAGTTATATTGTCTTGCGGAAAGGTTGAAAGGTCAAAAGGGTAAAAGGTTATAAGGTTAAAAGGTCATATTAATAGAACAATAGAATTAATATAACAGTAACGGAATTAAATTATATCATCCTTAATGTCCGATACCTAACTAATAATGCTGAATTCGGTTTTACATTTTACGTGTAGCATGATTAACGCACAGAGAACTTTGTTCTGAAAAATATGCTCCGCCTGTCCGTGATCCAGGAATTCAGCCTTTCACACGTATTATTATATGAAACGGGCGAAAAGTTTGTCATATATATCTGAGGAAACTAGGTTGGTCGAGAAATTAAATAATCATGCCTGCTGAATTCACATTTTTCATTGATTAACATTTCCACCGTTTTATTCTTGCACTGTCAGAACACCTGCACGTATGAAGGGGAGGAACATGACATTTTCGCGACGCACACCTAATAACGGAGTTTCTAAAAATCGGAAAAATAAAATGTCGGTGATAGAACTGACAGTTCTGGCAAGCTCCGAGTTCTGACGCTTTTATCGCAAATTGCGAGAAATCGAATAATTGAAGCACGAGTTTCCACGAGCACAGTGATCGACACGGTGCACGTTATAAAATCAAACCGACACATCAAACCGGTTGAAGAACGTCCCAGACGACTTTCTGTATTCAAATATGTAGCGGGGTGATGCCGATCGGATTCTGCTTCCTAGAAATGGAGTGACGTCGACTAACATTTATCTTCGCAGTCGGGCTGGTTAGCACAAAAATTAGCTTCTTCCCGAACGACGCAAGAAAACGGTACCGAGGATGTTGGATCTGCATAATTTCGAAAGGAGTTTCTCGTCGAATGAACGAACGACGGAGGAAAACAGAACAGAGGGAAAGAACAAGAAAAGGAAGACGAAGAGAGGGAAGTATACCAAGACAGACAGAAGAGTAACAAGCTTTGGAAACGAAGAAAATAAGGAAGAAATGAGGACGAAAGACAGGGAAGAAAAGCACAGGGAGCAGAATGGACGACAGGAGGAGGAACGGGAGACGCCTGAGAAGTCTAATTCACATTCATCAGGCTTATAAAACACCAAGAGGAGCTTGACGGATACCTGGCTTCGTCTACCATCGCGTTCTCTGCACCGGTGAGACTAAACCGAGAGTCGGGACTCGAGTAACATCGTTGCTGGCAAGGCTAAGCCACGATGACGAAGGACAACCAGCCACATTTTCATTGGCATTCGTGTTATAGAGTGATGCTGCGCGACATCGAATTTTATGTAGAACAGTATCACGAAGTATCGAAGTGCTACTAGTGCATCTCTATTGAAATTTGGCCATGCATTGTACATTTAATTTTAGTATTTTCTCATGCTCCATGTGAAATAGAGCTCGACAGACTATCCTAATTGTATATTAATTATAGAATCTATAGGTTATAATAAGGATTATTCTCAAACATTGAATGAGACGACGAAAAGCGTGCAAACATTGCAATTGGATATACTGTGACAGCTTGGGTGTTATCTTGCAACGTTCCTGTACTCCTTAAATAAATGTGTAACAACACTTCGCCCTTGTAATGTCGCTTCACTGACTTTGACCAGCGATTTTCTTTGCTATAGCGTCAGATGATTAATCTGAACGAGACAAACAAAATTTGTGTACATAGGAAAACACTTCACTCATCTTCATCGCAACACGCCCGAAAAAGGTGCATCTGCTTGCCCCCGCTTACAAAAGAAACTGTTTTCGCCAAGTCACCAGCGAAATTCCATTTCATCCAGGATAAGGAGCAACTGTTGACGCACGACTCGACGAATGAACGAATTCGCCCGTCTCGCCCAACGATACCAACAAAAATACCTAAATTAATATACGACCAGAAGTCCGGCAAACATGCAAGTTCATCGAGGGCAAGGCTGATCGCCCCCAAGCCCCTAAAGTAGTCCAAAGTACCATTGAAACCGCTCAGCTTCGCCGAAGCACACAGCTGCGGACAATTATTCCCGGACAATCGAAACGCAGGAGGCACGGGCTTAAACGAGTCTTTTGACTTCGCAAAGCCGTACACAAAAGGCGGAGTTCCTTACGGGCGAAGACCCGCGGATGGCCACGAGTTCCATGCTCCGCGTGTCTAAAAGGTAAAACGCGCATCCTTTCTGCGCGCCTGGAAGCCCTCGTTACGCTTTGGGCAGCGTCCAACGGGTCTCCCGTTGATGTCAGCTTCCAGGAAGACTCCAAAGAGCTGGCGTTCACTCCCTGCAGATCTTTCCCAAGTCGTCTTCGCTCGTTTCTCCTGCTGTTGCCGGGTGTTCGGGCCACGGTGTCACGTAGCAAGATACTTTGCAGACGGACAGAGGGGCGGTCGGCGGGGCGGAGGGGTGGGCAGAGTGGAATTAGCCGACTAGCGGTGGTGCTTTCGTCGTGATCTCGATGGGGTGGAAACGACTCCTGAAGGAGGGACAACGATAGCGCTCTGGATATGTCCTGGCGGTAGGAAGTCAGGTGCCGCGTACGTGACGTTCCTTTTTCGCAGTTACCGCCACTCCGCCACTCTACTCGCCGATGTAAGTTTTCTTTTCTCCCGTTCCATTCTCTATTTCAGATACCCTGGCGTCCTCCCTATCCTGCCAAAGCGCGTTTGTACTCTCCTTCGTTTTGTTTTTTCTTTGACGATTAAGCCGATACGTATGCGTTGCGATACGATCTCTTCGGATCGCTTCCGAGCGAGACACGTGTCCAAGTGGAGGACAACGATGAGATTTATTCGATATCAGTTACAGTGAGAGCTGTGACTATTGTGTACAGCCTGTGCCTTGGGTGTAAAACTTGCGGCAGATGACTTAACCCTTGGCATGCCAAGGAGGGACCCCTCAGGAACCCCGATATATATTTTCTTTACAAATATATTCGATAACTATGGGAAGTACGTTATCAACACTTTCTTATATGTTCTGAAAAGCTGTATGATCTTTGTGTAACATATTCCCCTGTGTCAGACGTTTTGCTTCTGCTACTATTAGCAACTGGTGAATGGACAGTTTATAGAAATGGACTGATACCACTGTGTGCGCGATGAGTATCTGTACTCGAATAGGGGAAAGTGATTAATTTGATGCTATGGCCACGTGCGATTTGCATTGCTGTAATGAAAATATAGAACAAGTACAAATCCTGCCACCTAATGATATACTTGTCACGCTTAATATAATCAATGTTAAAACAAAAATATCATAATGATGACTGATATAAGAATAAAATAGCATATGTGGTGTTTGGGGTTTAATAGCGGGTATGATTAATTTTGGAATATTTCAATAGTTTCTTCCATGTTCCTAAGAGTGCTAGATAATTACCACGTGCTTTATGTGGAATTGTAATATTTCAGTAAATAGATCAATCAATGCAAATGGATCAGAGAAAATTTGAACAGTGGTCCATGCAATGGGCGTCAATTGTATTTGCCTTTAAACAGATAGATTTGCATCGAATTGCATAACACACGATATACAGCTATAGTACTGAATTCTCAGACGTCAAGACAATTCTCAAGTTTTATTTACGAGTTATAAAATAAACTATTTCAAATCATGCAACTGAAAGCATCGTATAGATTGAAAACAAAACAGGAAAAGAAAATAACCATATTGCTGTGAAATTACTCGACCCCGTACACCGTTGAATTTTTATTCTGTTACAGTATATCTAACGACTTTCAAAGATTGGTCGAAATGCAGTTGAAAACGGAACACTATGGAAGAGACCCATTGACCCAGTTACACGCGACTGGACCCTGATCGATGGCGCTGTCGTTTGTTTTTCGAAAATTCCAGGATTACTGCAGGTCGATCGTGACGATGCATTAGAGAAGACAATTTTACGATCATCTCGGTCCATTTATCGGACTGTTCAATCAGCGACGGCTCCAACTTTCTGTTTAGTTTGTTCGCTTCGATTTACTAGGTCATTGTTTTCCATATGGATGTAATGAAATCGTATGGATAGCGAAAAGAGAATATTTTCATGCTATTTTTGTTTCATTTGCAACTATATTCATACTACCATTTCAAGGAAACGAAAAATGTTCTGAAATCGTTTTTGGATATAAGCATAAATATCATTATAGGCGTGTAAAATGTATTGCTTATTTAATAAATATTTTACTGTGTTTTCCAAAAATTAGTAGAAAAATAAACGGAATGCATATTCTTATATATTAATAGACATTTTTCATCGAAATAGATAGAATTTCTTGTGCATTAATAGTTTCAATGACACTTAATAAAATTACTTCTTCGTGAATACCCATTTAATAGTATTTAATTAATAATATAAAGTATTTCATATCACAAATTAAATCAGGATAAGTAGAATAATAAATATAATACAATATAATTTTCACATTTTCGGTTCTCTTGTTTCGAATATATTAATAATCTGCATTCAATGACATCAGTGCATAATTCTTAACAGATGTACAAAACCGTACTGCACAATTTCCAATTTATATGTTAAATGAAGATTACAACTCCTGAACACTTTCACAAACTTAATTATTTCGATAAACCAACAGTAATTACTAATAGTAATAAAGATTGGTACACCGCCACCCGTGCAACCAACATTCGCCAAAAACTGCGGCACTTTAAGAAATGACAATCCCAGGCAAAAATCGTCCGTCCGCGAGCTTCAATTTGTTTCCTGAAAACCCCGAAAACCGGTCTACACCGTGTCAGGCCCACGAATAACGACAATGAACGCGAACCGAGCGAGCAAATGCATGTAACAAAAACGAAACAAGCCGAAATATCTGTTCCCATGAACAACCGCGAGGGATCTCGTTTCGATTCCAAAGTGGACCAGAAAAGGAACGAAAAAGGAGCAGCGAGGCTAAGGAGCCGTCGCGCTTTTACCGAGTCGTTATTTTTCCCAAGTCGGTGCTCAGGGCCAGCGGCAGCCTTCGTTCCTGCACCAGTGCCTGGGGGGGGACAAAAAAAGTGTCCGCGAACTTGGCGCCGTAATAATTTCGGCAAAAAGGTCGGAACTTCCGCTATTCCGCTTTCCATTAAGCGGTTACTCCCTCAGAAACTTTGCCCTTCCAACCCGATCCTGGCGGAAACGAGGCGCGAGACTTCCCCGACGGAACGAACAAGGAGGGCCGGGGCTCGTCGTCTTCCAGCAGACCGAGGAGGAAGGAAACAGGTGGATGGTCGAAGCACGTGCTACGTTCCATCGAAATTCACGGCGGTTAAAAATACGTCGGGTCGAAGAGCAACGATATCATCGTTATTAGAACAGTCGCTGAGGGTTGTTGGCTGAGTTACGGGGCAATTATGCCGCGGGGTAGTACTCGTATGTCAGCCGGGAATGGCCCAACATCTCCCTTCCCTCGCAGTAACCATCCTGCGGATCCGATTTTATATGGGCTACGTATCTAGCGTTTGGAAACGGTGCTTCTGAGAAACGGCGGCTATCTCGATTTCAATGGACTCCGGATTGAATCGGCCAGAAATCAATTAATCGATTTATGTGTCCTGTTACTGCCACTCGGGGCGCTTTTTTCATCGCTGATGGTAGGTACCTACTGGTATTTTTTATGCGAGCGCTGCGACATGTTCGTTGCGGGTCCACTGAGTTTCTTTACCGATACAAAATGTGATTGGCAATATGATTTTTAGCCGGTCTGGCAAATTCTTCAACAAATAGCACACGTTAGACAAATAAGGAACACGGCAGTCGTTGCATGAACATTTAATGGAGATACACAATGGTCATTATCCCTTATTAAAAGTCATCATAAATTGCTACAACGATACCTATATATTAATCAATTTAAAGCAAAAAATATGAAACAAGTCAGTTTGACTTGCTTGATGGTTCCAATCGTTTTTCGATTTTAATTGCGTCGATTTGAATATTGTGGGATTGGAAGTTTTAGGAGAAATTAAGCCGGTGCAAGTGTAGAACGATTGGTACCAGTAATATATATATATATATTTATTAAACGGTTTCTACACTAGTCCACACTCTGTTACTCTATTCTATTCTACGATCTACACTCCTTCGCTGTTCAATCTACTCTGCCTATTGCCATTCATACATCCACTCGTCTTCAGTCATTCTCTCTCCCCCCCCCCTCTCTCTCTCTCTCTCTCAATCATATCCTTAAAAACATAGAAACAGGGTACACGGGTCTGCAGGCCATCGTTGCACGCCTGCAGACCAGCTGTGTCCCAGGTAGCCCGGTCAAAGACGACCCATGCCCGATCGTTGGGCGCTTCGCACTCCCACAATATCAATATTAGTATCTGGATAACTAATTGTCAAACAGATTATTCAATCAGGTAAGGTGTTGTAGTCTTTTTTGCATTCTTTTCTCCTATCGAATTCTATAGAACAACGATATCGATTGCACTGTATTAAAAAGAATAAAACACAGGAGCATCGCAATATCTACTAATGAATTACGTCGAAACAAAATGTAAAACAGAAATCTTTAAGAACATGAATGCATTTTGTAAAACGATTACGGATAGTTACTGATTCACAACCACAATAACGTAATAATTTGTGCCACGATTATTAATAAATTGACGATTAAAATGCTTCAAACTTTGCAACGCTATACGCTTTATGCAAAAGGTATCAGAGCTACGCTTTTATCTCGAATGGAACGATCTTGTTATTCTCCAGGAAATTTATGGAACCTGTTTCTGCTAGCAATTAATCAAGCGGCAAAAATTAAAAGCCCTAGAGTTTGAACGTAATAAATCAAAACGTTCTTATTGACATTACGGCGAACTACTTATGTTCGATACGCTGCGTATTCGTTTCTCGATCTTGTGCTTTCGTTTCCCCTTTCGTTGTGAAATTTTTCAAAGTATTTTTAATATACGCAGTATTCCTTGCTCGTTTGCCACTTGATAATCGTTTCGAATTTATCAAAGATAAGCAAACGCGAAACAAACATAACTGAGGGTTTAAGCGTGCGACGATGCCGGCTGCTTTTGTTTCCACTCATTTCATTATCGGTCGGGACTGCTTATAAATTATGTATTGGGTGACTTAGGAAACAGATCAAACGAAAAATATCAAGTTAAAATGAAACCTCCTGTTCTGTAACTAATTAACTTCCTTCTTTCCGCGGCTTCTCATCATTTCTATATACCCTCTCTGCTTTGTGCACTTGTTCATCCGTGAAAATAGATACAGGGCCAGCTGAGAGGTAAGCTGAATGAATAAATCATTATGTGGTACAGTTTCAATTTTCAGTCTCTTGGTCAAAGGCAAGATATTTCGTTCATTCCGTCCGAGTTGATCAAATTGGCTGACAACAATTCGTGAAAGAGAAAAATGCCACGGTAGTGCGTATTATCGATCACAGGAATTTCAGGCGTGAGTTTTGTATTTATAACCAACATAATTTTTCGCGCTATTCTGATGACAGTTGAAGGATAATACAATTAAGTGTAGGGAAGAGTTATCAGTCAGGAAAAGAACTTTCTGCCGAAGGAGATTTTTATTTTAAACAGTCCTTGAGCAGTAGAAGAATGGAATATTGGATCCATTGTTCAAGACACAGGTAATTATTGAGATTAAAATTAATATTAAATTAGAATTGGAACAAAAAGTGGAACAGTCATATGTTATGAGAAAGAAAAGTCAGAATTAATCGACTTTACTATACAATTTACGAGTACGAGTATTTATTGCAATTTATGCAACAAGTTTTTATATTTTATGCAAGAATATAAAAACAAAAGGCATGATTATTATATCTCGACATCATAAATTATGAAAATTCGCAAGTAAATATAAAATAAATGTGAAATAAATCAGGCAACGTTGGAAATATCTGTTAATCAGATTTTCCTGCAAAAAAATTTATTAAAAAAAAAAGACATTCAGTCATCATAGCGTCGAAGTAAAAAACAATAAATCGATTTATTAGCATTGATGCTAATTACCTTGTAATATATTTTCCATGTTTATTAAAAAAGAAACGGCGTCTTGTGTATCGTGGGGTATACAATTCTCTGATTATACAACTACGAAAATTAAAAAGAAATAAATGAATTTACGGGTAGTCGCGAAACTTAACGCAATTAGAGTAGATTGAGGAAATGAATTTTAATTTCGTCCTCTTTGAAACGTCGGCTGATTCAAGGGACTGTAAATGGACGGCGAAAGCTGCCGCCTCTACGAAAATCTTAAAGTCCATTGTTTTCCACGGGAAAAAAAACTTTCTTTTCCGTCTTCATTTGCGCGCTTATTGTTGGCAGCACGGTCTTATCTCCTTGCACGTTTCATTTAAGACTATCGACTTGCCGCGTGATAATACGATCTTTCCCGTACGGAAGGTGCGACCAATTTAAACTTAGCGAATAGCCACGCTAGTTTCACTGCCTACGTCGTTGCAACGAAAACTTTTTCAATTTCAACGGGAACTTCTAATAAGGTAAATATATAACTTTTGTCGTGTGCATACGGGATACTGCTACGCGTATTCGGCTATTAACGCCGAATATTTCTTGCAGAGTACAGATAATACACCTTAACATACCCAAACTTCTTACCTTACCTTCCATTGGCAGATATTTTATTTCATCGTTACGTTTATTGCATCCCAAATACCTTGCAAAACTGTTGCATCCCTCTTTGTATCTTTGTGTACCTTGCCAAAGGGCGTTGCCCGTATAACAAATGTTTCAATCGTTACTACTTCAATCCCTGCCCCTTTCATTTAAAAATTATCAAATCACAACAACATCATCCTAATCCAATTACCTCAAACCTCGCCAATCTCGCATTGCCGGGCTCCACATAATAACCATAATGATACGTGCATAAATACTGAATAAAATACTGTTCTCCCACGCCGCGGCAATACGCGCCGCGAAATCGGCACGAAAAAAATGTATCGCCCTTTAAGACACCGGAAAGCATCTTTGAAACTATCCCGTAACACCCTGCGCAAAGTCTACGGCTATCACGCCGCACTCTTTGTCCGTCGCAACTTTTCCAAGGGATCGAAAATAACCATTCCCAGCGCCGCGAGCCCGGCACATAACAATAATTATGTCGTTTACAGCCCGCCGGTCCATGAACGCGGCAAATTGGGAACAAACATCGGACGTACATGTCCCTAAAGCAACCTATTATTCCGCCGCGTAACGGCTCCTCGTAAAAGAAACCGTGGTGGCATGGCGGTTGGCGCGAAGCTATCCGCAACTAACTTTCTCCCTGTGCAGCACCAAAAGAGGTCATATAGCGCCTCAATGGCGCAGCGGGATCCCTCAGCCCTCTCCGCGCACGCTGGGCGGCGAGTTGTTATCGCTATCACGGCCAGATAGCTCTTCGAAGCGCAATCGAGCGATCGTCGACGGGGATCACAGTCTTTGCTGAGGCTCGCCGTTTGGCTGGGACTGCTAGCGATTCATCACGAGACACTCCGTCGTGTTTAGATAAAGTCCCCTCCGCCCCCTTCATCCGTCGTTTCTCCTTCAGTCGAGTCGTTCCTCGTGACGTTCGCCTCTCACCCTCGAGCGTCCGCCTTTCCCTCGTTTTACATTATCGCGGGCACACCTACGCGGCGGATCCTTCCCAGGAAGGACAGACGGAATCCTCACGAGTATTCGATGAGCTGACATCGCGTCGGGGAATCGAGCTCCGAAGCTCGACGCCGCTTAACGAGTCGACTTCTTGCGCCGCGACAAGAAGTGCCTCGCTGAATTTTGAAAAGCCTCCGCCCCTGTTTTTGTAGTTCCTGCGAGGGGCTGCGAAGTTGGGCTCTTTAAAATTCACGTTTGCGTAGAGGAGACGGTGATGGGCCTACTTTTTTTCCCTTTTCTTTTTCTATGCCAGACATGCGGGATTCAGTTGCCAGACGAGAATTTTCATTGCCCTGTCTATTATCCCGTTTGTAGCATTTGGGATGTGTAATTCAAGTCCGTATATAACTTTGAGCAGGAGCTTAACGGCAGTCCAAATAGCTGGGGCAGAAAGGTATATTTATAAGTCCATCGATACTGTTTTTAACCCTTAATTGCTACTGTGCGGTCCCAGAGTACCCCCGACGTTAAAAAATTCGTTGTAATTTTGCTCCCAATCAACAGATAGCTTCAAGTGTCTCTGTAATCCTTGATTAGGTTATGCCTTACAATTATCCACATTAGCTTTGCTGCAAATAATAGTAACCATACGTGGTTATGAATTTTAAGTAAGGAAGGTCTAAGGAAACCCACCATAGAGTTGCCATATTTCTATATTACCATATCAGTTAATGGTTAATCTAGCTTGTAGGAAAGTGTTATTACGAATCTACTGAATTTAGCTTCCCAAGCATTGAGTTGTATAAACCGTGTGACGCTTTTCGAGGCAACAGTCACCGGTCACTTATTCACTATCCTCATTGCACACGAATTAAAAAAAAAGGAATTGACTTTCTTCTGGTTCTCCTATTGGAGAATTACAAATTTCTAATAATTTTTGCCGAAATATCATACAAGATCTAGATTATACCATCGCGTCACCATTTTGTTGCCAAAAAATATAATTACGATAATTCAAGAAATTGAATAAAAGAAATCTAAGTAAAGAATTATTACAGATAGCAATACCAATACAGTCAACGTAGAAAATTCCCGAGCCTAACTTCCTTACATTTAATAACATTTCCTAGATCATCTTTCGCAGATCGCAAAGTTTTCGCATTACTTCACAGGCGGCGAAGCATGGGCAAAATAAATTCCCATGCAATCTCAGCCGACGCGACCGCGTCGTTGGTGCCCGCAGAACGACATAAATTGTACAACACGCGGGGGCAATCCAGAGACTGAAAGTAGTTCGGAATACGGTGATTTATCGAGCCACCTAACAGCCGAAACCTCAAATCCCGGCGTACGCAACGGAGCTGATAAATTAGGCAGATTATTAGGAACAAGCTGTTGCGAGGACTGTTTCTTGATAAACGCGCCTGGTTCGCCCGCACTTAGCTTAGCCACGTCTTAAGCTATGATCGTAATGGTAAGCCATAAGCACGTTCCTAACGTAAGTCGCAGCATAGGGTCCTATAGGTACTGCCTGTGTGCGGCACAGTTCTGTTACGTGGTTATGGCCTCTCATTATAACCACAGGCGTACTACCTGCCCCGAAGGACTGTTTCATCGAAACCAAGAAAATATCGTTGTCGTGGCTAAACAAGAAATACGACGACCTGGTCGTGCCTGTATTTGTTATCAAATGTTGTATGAAATTAGACGAGTATCACGATTGAATACGATATGGGATTCTGGTTGACAATGCGAACAATATTTGGCATAATTTCTGTTTCCTTAATTGTAAAAAGGATTGTTATGATTAAATTTGAATGATTAAACCTGATCAAACTTAAAATTAAACTTGTTACAGATGGATTATTGTTGGGTGGATGTGAGGCTGAATTTGAATTATTTTTCGGGATCTAGTTTCTTCTGCGCACTCTGCTTTTTAAAGAATATATACTTACAATATGTACGGCACTTACAATTAGTGTAAGAAATAATTGTCTCGAGATTCTTCTGGAGTTACATTTGTGTATTGGCTCTATTTTATTGTGTTTATTGATATTCGTGTTGGTATAAAGACGATAAGTTCTCTATTCAAGTTCTTATGGCAGCTAATGAAATTTAATTACAACGAATACACAGAGGGAGGATGTATATTGGCAGTTTTTGGAATTACAGTTCTAATTGTAAATACGTAACGATTAGAAGTAGACGACAAATTCAATTTTTATTACCGAGAAGAACCTAATCTTTATATTAGTTGTTTGTAAAACCAAGAAAAGAGTTTATGAATTAATGTATACGTGGTGCAGAATAAATTATTTTTAATTGTATCGCGGATAATATAACGAAATTTTAAAATATTAAAACAAAATTGTTAAATAAGCTATACTCTTCATTTTGTACACACTTCCTGCAAATATGTACTAAATTAATACCAGCAATAGATCACTCTCATCCAACATTTCACAATCGCGATACATTATAAGATTTCGTAAAGCAGTTAATATATGAACTGCTTAACACAACAGCTTATGATATTTTAGATTATACATTTAGATAGTTATTTGATACTTAAGATGCTGATAACGAGTATCCTATCTCGAAGAAGCATTATTAATTGAAAATACTGTACCTTGCAAAAACAGCAAACTAACATACGTAGTATCCTCTCTTAATTATCATTATTAACCGTTCAACTCTTCCATGGACTACAGATATTACACAAAATACATATCCACGCAAAAACAAAAACTCCCCTTCGAATCTACCAATTTAAAAGCCACCGCCAACAGTCCAACCGTCGCAACAATAAAATCATCGAACATCCAGATCCGTCCGAATCGGCTCCACCAGAATCCATTATCGACTAGAATGAGCCAGCGAAAACACGGACTCGTGCACCGCGCAACGCTTGCTCGAGAAAAGCAAACCCCTAACCATCGGCCGCTGAAGATTTACCCGATATAGACGTACCAACCGATATAAAGGCTAGAAGAGCTCAGTCTCGAGTCCTCCTCACCTACGTAGAACTTTTATCCCGGCTGAGGGCAGCGAGGAAAGTCCAAAGCCTGATCGAAGCTGGCCTAATCACGCGGACCAGAGGGCGGCCAGCTCAAGGAGTTGTTGGCGGCAATATTAACTTCGATATTGGATGGCGTTAAGAAGAAACACAGCCAATAACTTCTGCCCGGAAATCGGTCGCCCGGTTTCAGCCCCGCCGCCGTACGAACACCGTGGCTCGTCGAGGCAGCAGTCCACGCTCTTCAATAATCGCCGCGACACATTACAATAAGAGCAACTGTGTCTAGCCGCCGTGCACGTACGGCGGCGTACGTGCGTGCACGCGAATCCACGTTCCACGTTTCAACCGTGTACACGTTCTACGTACGAACCGATATTGAACCCGTTCTCTCCTCTGCCATATTGCCGGAGCAACGTCGCCGTTTCCGCCGTGCGCCGTTTCTTCCCGATTCTAACGATCCGCCCGAAGTTTACCCATTCGACGGCCTTGTGTTCTTTTAATTTCTGCACCGCGATCCTTCTTATCGATCCGACCAGGCTTGATTTTATGCCGCACGCTCCACCGAGGACGATCTCGCGAATCCATTTGCATATTTTATTCCGGGGACGATCGTGCCCGCTTTTGTCCCGGTCCGATGGAAACGTTTTTATTCGAACTAATTTCTCGGCCCTGGATTGCGGGTCGAAGATATAGTTGCTGGATTCTGAAGATCCGAGATGGAGAATTGTTTTTCTTTCTAATTGACGATTTTGGCGCAACTCAGGGCGCCGAATTTCGTCGGGTCTGGCGAGTGTTTCAGAATTTCGTGGTGAAAGGTACCAGAGAACAACGATTTTAAATCTGAAAGGGATGACAGTAGGGGAATGAGATGTGATCGATGGTAGCTATGCCAAGTGTTCTATTCTAGAATGACGGATTATATATTGAAGAGAAGTGTGAATGAAAATTACATTCGCGAGCTCCTGTGAGTTTATTTTACATTTTGGCCATCGCAATGCAAGCTGATTATAGTATCTATGCAAGTTTGAGAGCAGGTACAACAAATGAATGTACAAACAGTCAAATAACGAACGGAAGAAAGTTAATAGTGATGGAATAAGTGCGTTTTCAAAAACTTCCTTGTATTTCAAAGTAACGGTATATTATAAGTAGATTATTGAATATATTGAATCGTATTTTTATTAATAGATACAGTAGAACTCTGCTTATCTAACCCTGTCGAAGGGAAAGCAATTCGTATAGCAGAAGTCCGCTGCATATGTTCTATGTTCACGTAATGCAAGTTGATGTTCCTATAAGATTCGAACATGCAATTGCTCATTGTTCTTCTTACCAACATTTAAAAACGTATAAATTTAAAAATGAAATTGCGGCAACAATAATTGTATAATAATGAATGAATGATTTCTTCACTTATTTCGTAACAAACGTAAAAACGTATTTGTAATTAAGTACACAAAGAAATTAAGTTACAACAGCAATATACTTATAAATGTTCCTAAAACCGAACTGACATTCGGCAGTAGTACAGAAAGCAGGAGCTCGCAAGGGAAGGTCGGACAATCGGACGTAACTAAGATTTTGCTTCGATAAACAGAGATCTACTGTACTACTTTCCGATTTATCTGCTCGTTCAATTTCCTCTGCGCCAACCTAACGTTATCACGCAAAGCAGCGAGCAACATCATCCTGAGATCTCGCACGAATAATACGAATCGCAAACCTAAATAAAAAAAGACAGTACACCTCGCGAGCCAATTCGCTGCCCCCAATCAACTAAACAGAGGAGATCCGGCCGTCAATCACGAACTTGCCCGCTAATCGCAAAAACGAAGCCCAATCGCCGACAGACCGTAGCCCGCGCTCTCTCCCGCCTGCCGGTAATTATGTGAAACAATACGAGGGTAGTCAGGTCGCTCGCGGCATAGGTATATTGAAAAATTCCACAGACTCTCTCCCGGTTCCAGGAGCCGGGCGGCGAGCAGCCAGGACAGAGATTGATGCGGGGAATGCAATTTCCTCGGGCTCAGGCGCGCGTTTATCCTCCGATGCACCTTTTCCGTACGTCCCGATCTCTCCCGCGCCAACTTGCGCATTTGTATTAATACGATCAGGCCGGATTCGAGGGGAAATTCTTCGGGGTCGAAGGATGCTAAGCTCACGGAAGTGTGCCGGCAATCCTATTATCCTCGACCCGCGCCGCGCCGCGCCGCGCCTCGCCGCGCCGGGCTGCGAACGGAATCGCAACCTGGATCTTCGATATTGATTCGGCCGACTGAAAGAGTCCCGAACGAAAACACTGGGAGAATAAACAGAGTCCGATATTGGACCGAACTGCGAAAGCGTTCGAGGGGGCCACGGCATGCCTGGCGAGCAACGAAGGAACGGTATTCGATGCACGAGACTGGAGAGATTGAGAGAAGGACGCACGGCGGCGCAAAACGCCGATCTGGGGGTGCAATATTGTGATCGCTACGAGGATAATAGATTTTATATTACACGCGTTCCACGCGTATTAGATAAGCGTGAATAAGGCTAACTGAGTTCCACAACGCTTTACCGATTGGTCGCCTGTTAATCGGCGCTTTGTCCCTGACGCTTATCGACCGGTAGTCTATTAATCGGTTGCCACGGCAATCAATAATTTATTATTCGTTATTGACGTACAGCTATTAGATTGTACCGCGTGTCAGCTTACTTGTGTGTACTGTGTTTTTAAAAAAACGTATAGAGTCGGGTGGCGAAGCGACCGGTGAGAAGTGAGTAGGATGTTCAACTGCCGTCGGCCGGTAAAGCGTTGACATTGTTAAAATAATTTCCCATGGAAGGAGAGAGAGTTAGTATACAGAGGAAGAAACGCATTCTTAATTAGACGCGAGAGCTTCAATTTCTAATGGCAAGAAACAGATACAGTGGAGCCTCGGTATGCGTCCTTAATCCGTTCAAGATCCTTGGACTTGTACCAAACGAATTTTTCCCATGAGAAATAAGGGGAAATGGTTAACCGTTCCCTCGAAAAAAAATCCTACTGTTATTGACACATATACGTTGACGGGGTTGTATAAAATAATTTAAACACTATTTAATACGAAAATACATAAATACAAAAACAGTTATATAAACTAGATGAAAATTTAACAAACTTTAGTTTTTTCTTTTCTGTCTCCTTTCCCTGCATGAACCTGGTTGAAGATCATCAGGTTTGACGTTTACTTTGACGCACGCGAGTCGTACTCCAAACATAGGTCGTATACCAAACAAAATTGTTCGCGTCCAAGCAGGACGTATATCAAGTTCGATTTATTCCAAAGCGGACTGCACCGAGGTTCCACTGTATTCTTATAAAACCTTTTCATTTAAGAACGTGTATATTCTACAGAATCATAATTTACAATCAAAACAATAGTAATAGATGCGAAATTCAAATAATATTTACATCTTGAAAGCATAATTGTTTCTAAAAATATTAACAAAATATAATATAAATTTAATCTTCCGCGAAAGGAAAAAACAATTATATTGCAAGGCAACTGTACAAAATTAGAAAGAAAAACAATCCGCTCCCGAAAAGTTTTCAGGTCGAAGCTATTGATCCTCTACTTCGATTTCTTCGTCTGAAGTAGGGTCTTCAGAATTTGACTGCGTCGCGGCGAAGGAATTATGCTGCACGGAAGATGAACAAGCATTAATTTTAAATCTGCTGATTTTCCCGTGGAGCAACATTACGCTGGATGATGACTGGGATCGTGCCTGCTGTTTGGACGATAGTTACATTTTGATTACCGTGACACGTGGCTGAAGGATAACTATACACCCGCTACATCATTCTATGTCGACGATATATATTTTAGTGATGCGAATTATGAAATAGGAATTTTCAATTGACTAATAATATAGAACACTCATGTGTTAAGAAGGTGACGATGAGATGTGGATATAATATTTCTTTCTTGTTTTTAAAGACTGACAATTAAAATAAAATTTGCGAAAGGAAAGAATTTTTTACTTTTATGTTGTCAAACTATGATTCGGAAAAAAGAAACTAACACAAATGAGACGAACAATTTTCTGACGATCATGGAACTGCAGAAATGATGAGTCAAGTGGCCCTAAATTTCACGTAGACTATAACATAGTTCAACATTATTAAATTTTTAACATCGAAGTGAAATCATCCTTGCAATTTGACTTATTAAGTCAGGTGAGATAATAGTGATAACAACATTAATACCAATAACGTTTTTAGTTATTACGCGTTCTAAAAATGATTTCGCGATAAAAATTTCTAAAATCGATTTCCCTGTTATACTTGTTGGTACTTTATATTATTTCAAGGAAATTTAATTGCGTAATAAAAATATGGCTATTAAACAGTTTATAGTCTGCATAAAAGGAGGAAAATAAGCGCTTGTACCACCTCCTATAAATAAGTCTGAAATAATTTTCTCTCTAGCAACATTCCAAGGCACGAATAAGTTTAAACTTTGTTGACGGATCTTTCCAGTCGTATAGCAGGACGTGTGTAGGCACGTTGATGCAAAGTTAGAGCAAACGAGTATTTATGAGACGGAAGAGTTCGTGCAAATTGGGAGAGCAGGAAATTTCGTTCAACATTTTTAAAATAACATTATCGCATGCAGCACTTTATATTGCAATATTTTCATCCCAAAAAAGTTACGATCAACAATTTTTGTTATTCCACTATGATACTTTCTTTAAATGTAGAAATATCGCGTTTATAAAGTAATACAGCAATACTAGATACTAGAAGCATTGTTTCGTATCAACAAATTATAACACATAGTCTTGCTCTTATTGGTCATAAAAAAATTCGTTGAAATTGAATGATGCGCTTGAGGTTTCCAATACATTTTTGGCCTTAAATGAACGCACGTATAATGTTTATTTATACCAAATTTCAACAAAATTAAGTAATTAATAACCAAAATATATGAATTCTGACCTACATTTAATCACTCAATCTCAACAAATTTCCTGTACAAACAATAAGGGTACGAATACTTATGGGACCGACTGTACGATGGCACAATACCCCTATACCGTGTCAAACAAACTGCAGCAAGATATTAATTTTCAATTTCCACGAAAACATTGCTGATAATCAAAGTGCATTCGTTCTCATGGCTATAACACGAAGACCATTTCCCCTGCAACACCGACGAAAGATCTGCATTTAATTAGTTCATTCCAACGAGCATTGTTCGGTGTTTGCACGGCGAACAGAGGGGGCTGGTATGCTAATAAACAAACAAGACGTTCTTTAGTCGCTGCTCGATTTTTCTCCCTTCTGTCATTTTACTGCCGTCGCTCGTAAACCTGAGAACTCGCGCCGTTTATGCCCGGACGGAGGGACATTTTGCGCGCGATTAAGTTCTCCTGTCCGCAAACAACTCGCCGCGACATGAACAATTAAACGCGATCATCGGGTCGACAACGGGGCGGCCGTTTCTTTCGTCTTTCTTTTTGAATTTCTTTCATCGCGTTAGCAAACGGCACCGGAATTCGCACCCTGGATTTATCTGTTATGACGATGTATTGACTACTGTTTGTCCTTCGCGTAAACTGATGCGTTCGGCTAATGGTTCGAATGTTTGCGCTTTCTATCAAGCACTCAAAGCTCGTGGATTTAAGTCGTGCCCGCAAATAACGAGTTCGGGGCGTCCATTAAATTTGCAAAGCGCTCGTACCATTTGTCACGGTGCAACGGCCCTGGTCTGAATGCGGGAACTTGCTAATTAGTGTTTGGAGATTACGTGCGTGAAGCATGTAACGAGCTAAATGTTAAATCATTCGTATCGCGCGTTATGAATTACGCATTCTCATCGTGTTGAAGGTTGCAATTGATATCGGCAAAATTTTCACGTTCTCCTTTTCTACGCAGTGAAATTTCTTTCTGTTGGAAATGAGGTCTGTAGTAATTTATCAAAGAATTGATGTTGTTACATTTGCACGTGCATTGCCCGTTAACGGGTTATTAGAGTCTTAATATGGCCTCAATTTCAAAGTGACTTTAACAGGTACAGAATTTCTAATTCACGTATGACTGTCGATAATCCATTATGGCGAACAACGAGATGCTCTGATAGTTATTCTAGTATTGCATGTACACTCTGAAATCCAATATTGTTAGGACCAAATCTTCTTGCTTTTTTCTAAATATATATTTAGAAATAGAACCAATTATTCCTTCCGCTTATCTGATATAGGATGGGATTATACGAAACGAGAAAATAGAATTACGTATTCAAGCAATTAATTATAAATGAATGACGGAGAGTCATCACATACTTAATCGACCTTCCTTAGCAAGAGAGGTATAATGTTTGTGCGCATAGTTACATTGTACGGCCAATATAATACAGTATACTGTTTATCAAAAATCTTACCAAGCACATTTACATATTGCAAGGCAAATAAGGTGCTAAAAAAGTATGCGAATTCATGCTTTAAGGGAAACAAGTTCAAGCAACGATTCATAAAAGCAAGTAATAAATATTAAGGACACGCGAACAGTTTGCCCAACAGAATGGGATGTATCAGTGACCTATCGTTGACAATATTGGCAGGCTATTTATTTACAATGAAACGTAAAACACAGGAACAATGCTCATGAAAAAAAATCAACCCTTGCACTCGACAATTATAAAATCAAGAATATCTTTTTTTCTATGGAAAAGAAAACGAGCGAAACCGTTACTGAAATTGAGAACATTTTTTACAAATCCTTTAACTATCATAAAATCGGTACGCACATTAACAGATATCAACGTGAAACGGCTGAAGCATAATAATACTCCGTCTACTCTATCGTTAGCTTCTTTCGCGAAAGAAGTATCAAACTGAGTGCCAGCTTCGGTTAACCGACAAGAGTATAAATGACACGAGCGATCAAAACTAGCGAAGGCTAATATACAGCACTTGGCGGCGTTTCAGCGGGCAAAAAAGTGTACGCGCCAACAGCTTGAAGAAATATTTAAACAAGATTTGAATCCCAACTTCGTGTACAAAACGCGCAGATCCGACGACGAGCCGCAACGGGAGACCAGAAATCGTCGCGACACTCCGGGGCCGAGCAACGACGATCATCGGCAAACTCTCCGCCAGAGAGTGCGGCGTGAAAGGTGAGGCACGTTCGATTATTCGGTTAACGCGAGTACGTACCTGTCGCGTACATCTCGCGCCGCGTCGCGAAGAAATGTGTACCGGCGCGGGAGTATCCCGAATGAACGACAAACAAACCGAAAAATAAAGTAACAGGCGCAAATTCGATTCCTTGGATCGTGAAGCTCGAAACACGCCAACTTAGCAGCAAACTCCAGCTCAATCAGACCCTTGTTAACTCCAGCTGCTGTTACTGCGGATATTGAAGTATTGATTTCGTTCCTCTCCCTGGAAAGTTTATACCGGCATTACGGATTTCATGCCTCCTCCTCTCTTTCCCTTTCTCCCTCTCCCTTTCTCTATCACTATTTCTCTTTCCATTCACCCTCTATCCATCGGGGCACCCTCTCACCCCCCCCCCTCCGCCCCAGCCCCCTTTGGAGCCCCTCTCGCCGTTCGCGCTTTCCCTTCCTTGCAAGCACTGCAGACCGACCCTCTGCAGTAGATATTTGCATTTCAATCGGTTGATTAAAAATCTATAATTATGCCGCCCCCGTCGGTAAGAATGGAGCGAAAAAAAAGCTTCTCTACGCGCCCCTCCGTATCCCGTGCCTGGCCACGACCACCTTTTTTTCGGGCTACTTTGCCGCGACGTCCTTTGTTCGAGATCGGCGCATCTATTCGTAATCGGCAAACCCTCGCCCTGAAAGCGTTCTATGCTCGTTGGACCAGCATTGGATACGACGCTCGAGATGCCGGTTGTAAAGGAACACCGAACTCTTTGTCGCTGCGGATTTCGATGATTTTAGATCTGAATGGTGTCTCGCGAAAGATGATATTGATTCGTATAGTGATGATATGCGTTTGGAAGTAAGGAACAGGAGGGGATGCTGGGACGATAGAAATTTTCGTGCGGGGGGATACTGGTGACTGATTGGAAATTAATAGGTATTTATGCGCACTGTCGGAATAAAGTTTGGAACCGACAAGCATTTTAGGGTTTTACGGTTGATGGACAATTTTAAGTTGGAAATTTTTCAACACGTCGAAACGTAGTTGTTACTGTCATTCTCTTTAATATTAGTTTTGATTCGATGAATTGTTAACAGAGTCATTCAATATTTGTGTAATCCAGATAGTTTTCCCAAACTTTTGCCTGGCAGTGTATCTACATATAGGTTTGATACAATTTGTGTAAAATTAAGCAAACTTTAGATTCAGTTTTGGAAGATTCTTTTTTATATGGATTGGATTGTAAGCTACGAAGATTTGATATTAATCGCACAAGATGCTGTGTCAACGAAACAATGATGATTTCTAAAAATTAGAAATATTAAATAGAACAAATATTTTGTAGAACTGCGTGTGCACAGGTAAATCATTTCTATGGAGTTGAATTTCGTGCAAATGTACGAAGTCTAAACACTGAAGCACTTACATTTTGAAGAACAGCAACTTTATCTATTATCATTCGTTAATGTACACCGATTGAAGTTAAGGAGGAAGTAAAACATGAATTTTGGTGCGCGCAGAGTAATATTTGATGCAAATAGAATGGACCTAACAATTTAACTTCCAATATTCTCACCTGGTTCAAATGTCTTGCAGCAACTATAAATGAATTCATACTCTAATGTTAATATTCTCTATAACATGCTGTACCTGCAATAACTGTGCTGCTAAATTTTCGAACACCTTGCACGTACATTTTATGCAATATCGGGTGCGATGTTTTATCGCACGCTCGAAAAGGTAAAAGTATGGGGCGAATTTCAAGTTCCAGAGGTCGTAAAATGTAGGTCGTTGAATCCATCTATCCTCCATCGGTGGTCAAACTAGTTTTCTATTCACCAATACCGACGATTTCAGAAGTTTTGATAAAACTCGAAGCTAGTCGAATGCCAGCGAATTGGTTATATATGGCAAGTACAACCAAACACGGAAATCTAAGCTACTAACAAATCATAGAAACTTCCAGAAGCTGTTATTTATTTTGCAGACGTCAGAAAATAAGAGATTTTATTGTAAAAAATATAAGAGGGGCATAAAAAGATCTTTACAATAATGTTCACTTAAAATGCGTCTGCATTAAATGAATTTTATCCGTTTGATTGTAATTTTCTAATGAGAAATAAAAACGCTAAATCTCGAGAACAAATTTGGCTATAAATAGTTTTGGGTTATTCCAAAATGAGAATAATTTTAGACGTGAAAGACGCGAAGAATAGAAAGGAATAGTACGAATGTTCGAATTGATTTACTTTTAATTAATAATGCATTTTTATTAATAATGCGTTCTGCCGTTTTACAATACAATGTATAATATAATACAATGCGAGGCTTTAAATTCTTTCGTGCGACGATTCGAATGAGTAAGAAAAGTAGATAAATGAGCCTGAATTAAATCATTATAAACGACAGTTTTCCCTAAAACCTGAAATTAATACCATTAAACTTCCACAACAGAAAATATATATTCAGTAACAGTATAATAATCAACAACACCACCTTCCTACTAATCCCACCAAAGAACGCAGCAAGGCACGAATACAGTGCCATATACAAAATTGCAAAGACAAAAAGAAAAGAAGACAATATGAATTATCAGGTGTACGAATAGCAGCACTCTCAATTTCATTTCCTGCGACCGAAATTTCCCTGCGAAAGCCCATCGTTAATCACCGTCGTAAGTAATAATCGCGTAATCCTTATCAAGAAAAAATGGCCTGATCTATCGGTTCGAATCACAGCGAAACAAACGAAGCCTCTCCCTTATTAGAACAGACGACTCCCCATCCTTCGCCTCGGTTCAATAATCATTTTTCCGACCGTGCTAGCCCCGGATAATTCCACAGTAATTTAAGGTGGTTGCCCGGGTGTACCGGAAGCCCGTCGTCTTTCCGCAAACGGAATTTCCGTCGTCGCGAGACGCCACGACTTTCGCGGGACGACGGGACCGCGGAAAGGGGGAAAAAAACTGGCAAATCGAAGCGAAACTGAAAACAGACGGGGAACGACGAAGGAACGAGGGAACGGGCCACAAAGGGGACGGATTCCAGAGGCGATCAATGAAGCGGTGGGAGAAAAAGGTCCTGTAAATAGTGACTGATAGCGATGGAGGAGCAAGGGAACGGCGGGGACTCGTAATTCCGTATCGAGCATTCAGGGGCCCAGAAACAAATCGACACGGATAGTGGTTGAATGGAACGAAATATGGGACAGCCGTAACGAGCTGCAAAGACGGAGTGGAAGGTGGAAACGGTCAGAATTTCATCCCCGGTAAACGGTGGATTATCCGAAACGTATTTTACTCCGTCCGACGAATGGTCGTGTTGTTAAACAGAAAAAAACAACGATAGTTTTTCTAAAGATTATGTAGAGACGACGCAGATTTTTATACAGTAGACCGCACTTTTATTTGGACAGATCAAATTTTATTTATGGACGATGCATAGGTTGTAGTTGTTCGTGTTTTAGTTGCAGTTAAATAGCTGTGCGATACTAGTTATAAAATATATAGAATATCATGAACAGAGCAGGAAATTTTCGAAGTTCGGTCATTGAATAAGAAATATTTTTAACGTCATATCTGTCAGTTTTGAGCTTTATTATAATTGTTATAGTGTAGTGAATCAGGTTAATCAAGGTATGAGTCTTCAACACGTTTACATCTATTTTCGAGTGTAGGTATAATTACATGAGAGTATGCAAAAGGTGCATTAGAAAACGTGGAGACGCAACGCAACACGCAAGTTTCCAGAAAGTAAAACAAGTGAAGAACAATGACGCGGTGTATTCGAATCGCCCAATTCCAACGATATCCCTTTAAATCAAAAAATTGAAGCAGCTGTTTCAAATTAGATTCTATAGGAAAATCAAAAATATTGGCAACGTTAAGTAGCTTTATAACAGATTAGAAATAGTTTCGAAAATTATTGGAACATAATATTAAAAAATATTAAAATTCGTTTCTGAATATTTCTATGACAATACAGTAGATCAGCGTTTCTTAAACCGTGGTACATAACGTTAGCGATAAAATTTTTAATGCCCTTCAATACATCACATCTTTGCGAAACTGGGTTTTCAGCCATGCTATTAATTAAAAGTAAATATAGGACACGGTTGCAACTTGAACCTGACTTACGAATAAAATTAATGAAGATAAAGGTTGTCATATCGTAAATTGATTACAATGAAACAGGCTCATCCTTCGCATTAATCCTCACTAATAATAAATCACCTTAATATTTACTCGTGTATTATTACCCACGACTTTCTATTATTTATTACAACGTAAAAGTTTAATTTACGAATATAATTAAATACTATAAATCTAAAACGTTTTATTCTTTGATTATAAACCCTCCATTTGGGATGCACCGATTTTGAATCGGGAAATGCTTTTATGGTGGTACATGCAATTTTTGATTCTTATTTATGTGGTACAAAATTTAAAAAGTTTGAGAAGACCTGCAGTAGATCAATTGTAAGCTTACAAACGGCACACATTAATTTATTCCTCACATATATCACGAGTTTGCAAAACAGGTGCTAACATTCGTTAAAATTTCGAATAATATTCATCATAGTTTCCATGTCTCTTTCAGTTTATCCATAAGACGAACAATATCAAAGTGTTGCATAAGTCCGACCATCGTGATGTTTCAGAAACGAGTCTTTCAAATGCGATCGATAAGGATACGAGAGATTTGCGTGGTACGATGATACATTGTGATAAAATTCCGATTTCATTCGAGCAAGATTCATTATACAGCGACCCACATTCGCTCGCGTTTCAGTGCTCCTGCATTCAATAACATGTCTGCCAAACGGCTCTGAATTCGAAAGGGACCCAGTTTAAGGAACTTCAAGGCTTTCCATCTTAAAAATCGAATTTAGGTGGGTTCGCTTCAACGCAGCTGTTGACCAATTTTTCTCTTTTTTCCTCCCTTCCCCTTTTTGCCCGACATCTCTATCTGTCGTGCTTGCGGACGACATTGGATTTGATTTACTCGGAAAGTATCCTTCATTCGCGGAAACGGATCACCTTGCTCTTAGATGTCTACGCTTGGAATTTCGATATCGAGACCAATTTGTACGGAGTTGTCGAAACCTCGCAGCCAAATACCATCTGCGTGAACCTATTCCAAGCAATTTTGTTTGACTATTCGAAGATAGCTGCGGGCGTCCATTTGCGTGTCAAAGAGTCACGAGGCAATCGGTAAATGTGTAAAATGGGGGGGCAAATTGTGTTTATATGGGTGTAAAATAAAAAATGTAGAGGATAATATAGCAACAAGCAAAGAGTCATATAAATAAAATTATTATTTGGCTAGAAATATGAAGCTGCCATCTCGTAATCAAATTTAAAGCTACAATGCGGTGTTCTTCGTTTAAAAATAGTAATGAAAGTGTTTTTGAAAATGGAGGTAGACGAATGTTCAGTATACAAGTACGTGCATTATTGAATTAATATTAATACGACTTACACGGTTAATTAAACAGACTATCTAAGTGTTTGTGTTAGTATAGCAACGTCTAATGAAAGCAACGCTCATTTATAACTAGATAATGTTCTGACAATTATTCTTATAATTGCTTTCTCGGGCGAGTTAAAAATTCTCACATATTTTTAATTGTATAATATTTAGACTTTTATTTGTCTATATAACAGATGCCACAAGCACTCGGCTAAAGCACTGGTTCAACTGTGCATTACTATTAGCCAAAGCTTTGAGCGCAACACCGATTATCCAAAGCAGTCTAAAAATGTAACCAACAGCAATTACCTGCTATATTTCGTATAATAAATCCTTTAACACACACAGAATTGTTTCCAAAAAGCCGACCGCTACTGCAACATTTGCTCAAATGAGATCGAAGCATATCCAATGTCAGATTTAATGTCCATCGTTTCCTCCCTACACTTCTATCCACAATCCTGCCAACGATCCACGCTAAAACAAAATATCTAAAAAATAATCTGCCAAAGCCACAAAATCATTAACGTCTCTATCGTGTGTTCGTAAGGAATATGGACCGACACGTGGTCCCTATCAACGATCAAACATATTGTGGCTCCAATACGAGCGATTTTCACCTAGCGAGTTAAATCGCACGAGGAACCAACATAATTAATTCTAACCCTCCCAGGGGCACAGCCATATATCGTTCCTGGAACAAGTGGCATATATCTCAAAAGTTTAATCCATCTTGGATGCATGGCTCCGCCGGTTTAGGAGACGTCACACCGGTGCAGGCGAAACCAGAAACCGGCAGCCGCACAATTGGGGTGCGATGCTCAGTTGATTAAACGCAGCCTGAACTGTTGGTGCATAACACGGAAAGTCAGGAAACAGCCAAGCCAAGACAGCGTTTCCTACCCGTCGGGCCTCGTTTCGTCCTGAACACCAACCCTTCCCTATCCCTTATAGTCATCTGCCGGTTGTTCCGACCTCGCCTTTTACTCGCTATAATTTCGCGGTTCCGCTCGGGCCAGTAATTAAGAAGCAAGTGACTAACGCCTGGTAAGCGTTGATGCCACCACGACGGATTTCTCTCGGTAAAACAACGCGGTTGAACGTTTTACTCGACTACTCATTGGTTGTGCGTCGATAAGGAATAAGGGTTATGAGGGGTGAAGTATTTTCTTCTTTTTTGTGGGCACCCATTGGGTTGGTCGAGTGATACAAGTCTTCAGTGAAAAGTGATTGTTTTTTGTTTAATGAGTCGGCTTGATAAAGAGAATAGATCGTAAAATAGTGAGGACTGTTTGTTCCACTTTGAAAAAAATTTATGCAAATTATTGTTATTGCGCGAATTTGATATTATATTTGCCCTCCTATATTTGTACACGTTCAGACACAATATTTTCATTTCCGTTCCATGCCGTTTCATGTTTGTCCGATTAATACCTTGGAACACAGTTATTCATTCGTGCCAGGAAGATCAGATAAAGGTAGCACATTTTAGTGTATATCAATACTATATTTTACTGGCATCCGGAGACTTCAAAATAGAAAAAAAATGTCTTGTATAAGTGTTATTTTTCTTGTAAAATAGATTGAATGATATTAGGACTGATAGGTGTAGGCCCATTGTCAATGAATTCATGCTTAGGTAGGCTAGGTGTCGTCAAAGGGATTTTGATTAGAATTTTGATTAGACTTGTAGGGAAAGATATTACACACACAGTAGCCTGCGAGGGAGCACTTTTTAATAAATAATGTCCCATGCATAGTCTTTGTTGGACGAACCTCGAAAATAAGCACAGAATGTTGTCAAAAGCAAACACTTTGTGATAAAGTGTTCACAATAAAGAAAGTTTTATTTGGAATGTTTATTGCTGCATAACCTAATGCATACTTGTAATAAATTCTGTGAAACGTTTGTTAATATGTTTACGCTGATAAAATTCTCAACTTGCACGAACAAATAAATAAAGCATCGCGACATAAAAAGTTGTTTCTTTTAAGCGAATAAACTCGGATTCTAATACGATTTTGGTAAAAGTGAAACTGTCCTACGCAAATTAATTGTATGTATGTATGTATCGGAGTGTAAACTTATACGCCCATGCAGTTAATTAGGCATATATTAAACTACTGGAAAATGAGTTGCAAAAGTAAAAACTTGCAGCAATCTAATTTATTTGTAAACCATTGACGATACTGCAATGATCAAGGCTTATATATTTTAAATATCTAAGGATGAAATCCTGCCAAAGAAAATTAGTAATCAAAGAACATGAAACAGGCCAATCAATGGGTAATAAAACACAAGATGCAATACACTTTGATTGTGTACACAAGAATAAAATAACAATAACTGTATCCAAGATGTCTATAAGTTATGCAAATTATATGCAAATTACCAAAAATATAGCATATATGTAGTAGCAAACAGGACAACATTTTTGAAAGCAAGCAAAACTCAATACGATCCAATCAGTCTATTAAAAAAAAACTCCCCGTATCAAACATTATCTTTCACAATTTTTCGAGCCCTGATACTTCTCGGCGTCACGTAGTTCCATGTTGTTCTTTTTTTTTGTCTTGTCCCGCCTTTGTTCATCACCGCATATAAAGGGCTTTGATATTAGTGACTCCAGGGTGGTCACGTTCTGTCGAGCTGGCGCGTGAAATAAACTGGGCTTTACGGTGCCCCATACAAAAGTGGTCGGGAAGGAATACGCCCCGTTGCAACTGGAATAATAGGGAATAAAAACACGCTCGAGCGGTAATAATGGACACGAGTTACGCCGTTCATGTCCGCGGACAAATTGCTTCTCGACGAGTCTCCAATTTTTCTGTCGTGCGGCAAAAACGATTGTATATCGTGTGTATGCTGATTTGAAACGTCGAATGATTACAGTGGTATCAGTGAATAATCATGGGGCCCTTATATGCGTGATCAAACAAATGTCAAGAAAGTAGTAGGTATTAACCCTTTCAGTTTGTACATGTACCGGTATTAATTAATGTGGGATTGGAAGCTTTAGGAGAAATTAAGCCGGTGCAAGTGTAGAACGATTGGTAACAGATATATATATATATATATATATATATATATATATATATATATATATATATATATTTATTAAACAGTTTCTACACTAGTCCACACTCTGTTACTCTATTCTATTGTACGATCTACACTACTCTCAGATCTACACCCCTCCGCTGTTCAATCTACTCTGCACTCCTTCGCTGTTAATTCTACACTGCCTATTGCCATTCATACATCCACTCGTCGTCATTCTCTCTCTCTCTCTCTCTCTCTCTCTCTCTCTCTCTCTCTCTCTCTCTCTCTCTCTCATTCATATCCTTAAAAACATAGAAACAGGGGACACGGGTCTGCAGACCATCGTTGCACTCCTGCAGACCAGCTGTGTCTCAGGTAGCCCGGTCAAAGACGACCCATGCCCGGTCGTTGGGCGCTTCGCACTCCTACATTAATGTTGGGTCAATATGCAATATGAGTATACTTACAGAGAAATGTGAATTTCAAGAGAACTACGTGAAATTTTCTATGACATAATGCTGCAATAATTTACTTTTACCCCTGCATACTGTAATTCAGATGATGTACTAATACGTGTAAAATGATAACAGATATTCCTGTCGCGATTTTGGGGCAGATTTGAACTGATTGTCCCTGTAAGGGTTAAACAAATGACTGTGGAAGTATTGTTATTAAGTGCAAGAGGAATAATCTACCATTTCGATATTAAAATGGGTATGCTCAAATTTCTCAACATATAAACAATTTGTCATTATTGCCTCACTTTTGTCCGATATCTTAAACCTTTCGCTACGTATAATAGTCTTCAAGTATAATAAATAGAAATGCGAGGAAAAGTTTTGCTTTTGCAGTGTTCATTCAGTTTAGAATCGCCAGAGCTGTAACTCTGTACCGACTTTGTTCATAAATTCTGACTTACCGTCTGGTAGCTTTGAAATAAACGATATACATACCGCCTAGTGGATATTATCGATCGATTTCTAATTACAAAACTGCCATGAGAAACTGTACAAAACCTTTGACGTTTTCATATTCAGAAGACTTTTGTTAAATAATATTTTTTTTCCCGCTGCGTAGTAATAAACTTGCTCGAACATGTTCGATACGTTTTTCCGGATTCTAATTTCTGCGAAAGCTATTCATAAATGCAAGCAGTTCGGCACACATAATTCTGGTAGAATATACAAGGAACGCATCGTTTATTCATCCATAATTTCGCAACGCCGAATGCTGACGGTAATTGTGTGATATTTCGCAACAAATATCGTAAACGTTACACGTTTTATCGATCTGTATCTACATTCCCTATCAAACGGAATTGGCAATATGGCTAAAATAATACGATACCCTAAACACGAGCCACAACTTTATTAAATCTTTCTCCTTTATAAACCGTAAAAGGTTTAATGCTTCCGATTCACCTTGCACAATGTAATACAACCAACAATACCGTTAATCCCGTTTAAAGCCAACGACTGATACTAAGTTACACAAGAACACGTGTAACACCTCAGTCGAATGACGGGGCTGACTTGTCTGCCCTCTTCGCGGTGGCGAAGTGGCCGGATTTACCGGAAGTGAGATGCCTCCCCTTGAGGCTGATGCTCCTAAAAACAGTTAATCGCCCTCGAAAGGCCGCTCTTGCAGCCATAAAAATATCCAATATGCATTTTACGAGGAAAAGAAGCTGCCAGTGAATGCAGCTCCCGCCAGTGGATAGTCCTCCGTTGCTCTTGCTGCGCTCTGCTTTCAAGGCTGCAGTCGTGCCGACATAAAAGTCTTGATTAAAATTTTAACCGACTACGCACAGCTGGCCCCTCCACCCCCCTGGCCGCCAACCGTTAAATTCATACATTCTTGCTTAACTAGCTGGTATCAAAATAATGAGTACATATAAACATTCTAGCGAACGATGTGCACATTCATCCAACTAAGGATTAACTAATTCAAACAATTTATGTCCACCGCTGTTGCTCGAACAACATGCCGGGCGAGTTATTATTTCAGGCGGTGTTATTTATAGTTGAGATGTAATTTGATTTTAATTTTATACGGCCTCCGGAATGGGACGGCCAGTTATATTATGTTCGTAAACTTTGAATATGGATAAAGAGATCTAACTCCGAAGGAAAGGGAAGCTAACGGAATATCTTAGTTAAATTAAAGAATGTTAAACACGGCGTTACCAATGAAAATAAATAATGTTCCGTTCAAAGGTTGAATAAAGACCTAAGAGTAAAAGAAACAATTAAGAAAGTAAAAGGTATTAGCTGAACATTTTTCAAATCGTTACTATACTCGTTTAATCAAATTCAATATAAATCTCAACTCGTTATCCCGTGACTACAGGTAAGGCACGAACCTTGGAAATCCCAAAATCATTAAAACATCGCTGATCTGCCAATCGTGCTGCCCACCGCACCCCAAACACGAGATAAATTATAAACTCCGTAAACTAATATTCCACTAGGAAATATCTGGGGAAAGAAAATCTAACAAAAAATGTTACAATTTTCCAGCGAGCAGGAATTCGCGGAACAACAACGAGGGCGCAGGCAACGGTAACAAATGACAAACGAGTAAACGTAGAATGATGAAAGGGGGCACACGGTTCAGTACATTTCGACGCAGTCAAACTCTCCTCATCGGTCGCGAAGAAAATTGGGGTGGTGCGACGAGGCTGGTATCGCGTGAAACGGAAGGGAATAAGGGATGGGTGGGGACGTGTGCAGGTCGGGAAGGGACAGTTTAATGAATCCAAAGTAGCTGCTGTTTCGTTTCGCTTTGGCGGCCACGTCGCTCGCGAAATGTCCTAATCTGCAAAATGTCCTAAAGTGCTGATGCGGAAGGCCGTATAAATTCTATGAGGCGTGAGCCCCCCCAAAAAGCCTGGGCTGTCGGAGAATAACGATCCGGTGTGCGTATGTATGCACGCATGTGTGTGCATGCGAAAAGACGAGAAGGACAGGGGACGGGGAGAAATTGAAGGAGGGGTGAAAAAATTACAGAACCGGATGAAGGTGAAGAAATTTCTGTGAGATGAACATTTGAAGGAAAACTGATATTTAAACGGAGCAGAGGGAAAAATAAGGGAGTGGCGAGAGAAGATGATATCGGAGACAAATGAAATTGAAGAGAATAAGGGCCGGGAAGGATTTGGAATTGAAAAAGCGCGATAAACGCGTGAAAGTAAAGAGCGAGGGTGGCGAAGTGCTGTGTTAGGTGTTTAACCGTGCTAAATTTAAATCTACCGAAATTCGTCTCGCATTTAAGGCTCTCTTCTGCGCGGAGATGGTAGACCGTCCCTAGACGCTTTTCGTAGAGACTCTGAATTAACTAGAACGTGGGGAAAGGGCTTCTCACACCGGCGGTAATTAAATAGCGACGAGTTTGAACTCACCTTGGGTTGAGCGAGGAAACTCGTTACACTCGAATTTGATCGTGATACGCATCGTTGCAGGTGGTTTATAGCTTTCTTTGTGATTCTTTTCAATTGTACTCGGTTCGGAACGAATTCCTTGAATTTTCTATTGAAGACAATTCGTCGGGAGCTAATTAATTCCCGCGATCTTTGAGTTTGCTAATTTAAAGTATAGAATATGCAATTCCATTGGAGATTATTGCTGTTGCTCCAATAGTCAGCGGAATAATTATTTACTTCAGATATTGGTAATTTGAGAGTCTGGTACACTGAAATGCTTACCATTTTGTCATTGATACTTTCCGACACCTATGCTAAATCTTCCGTTAATATCTTACCTGCAACAGAAAAGGAGTAAATAATAAATAATAATGTTCAGTTTGCGAATTTTTAATAGCTAGTATACAACACGTGCACAGAACCTCATTAAATTTGAAGGACAGAAAATTAAAATATATAAAAGAGATTCATTTTCCGTGAACATAACACAACTCGATGGAGAAAAAACGAATTTCCCTCGAAAAATTCTATTAAAAATTTCCCCAACCTAAGCGATATTATTAATTCAGGAGTTGTCCAATTCGACTAAAATTCCTTGCCGGACAAAGAACTAAAACAGAGAACTTAGCATACGTAAACCAATAACCGTAACTAAAACCTATCTGCCCCTAAAAGCGTCCAATTTAAAAATGAAACACGCAGACAACACGCGTTCAGTGGTCCATTTTATTTGCATATACTGCATCTCGTCATTGCATAAACCTAATTTCGCCGGCCGTTCGGCCGTTCGTTCCCGATACGCATCCCTGAAATAAAGCCGAAAAATAATGAAACCCGCCGGCGGGTTCGCGTTCGCGAGAGCAAGACGGTCGCGTCGGGCGCCGCACGTTTTATTGCGTCTGCACGTCAGAAAATATCATTCGACGGCCCTGTGCAAACAGCAATGACATTCGACGATCCTTAAGCCCGTTCGCCGTTTTACAACGCTCGATCTTATGTCGACTCAAACAATCGCACAACTCATTTCGTCGCGCTAATGCCGGCAACTTTTCTTCTAGCCTCGTAAACCTTGACGCGGCATTATTCCACGTGGCACTAAAGCGGCCGGAAACTTCCGGAAGCGGCGGGTACCACGGAACTCGAACGAAAGAAACAGGAAACAAACGGCCTTCGCCGCTCTCTAGAACGATCCTTCACTATTTTGAATACTACTCTCGTGTGCTGCAACTTACCGTAACTTTGTACGTACAATAGTACATTATTGAATATGGAACAGCATTTGCACATGTAGTTTTGTGCAGGAAGTGTTATTGGGGGGCCAGCAACTGCGAAACGAATCAGTCGGATCGTAAAATGGAATATTCGATGGGGTAACGTTAAGTGATACATTGGGCTACACGAGTTGGTGAACTGTACGTGTTCGGTATAAGTAACCAGGGTATTGTTTATGGAAATAGTGGAATTGCGGAGCAACGGGTTACGCGGTTATGCGTAGCATGTTTCTAGTGGAAATTCAAACACAAAGTGCTTAAGCTATTTGATTTAATTTCTATTTCCTCTTTTTTTTTGTTATAATAATGAAATATCAATTTGTGCAAAATGATGTCGCATGTATATATATTTAATAACGCTTTATCGAAAATGTTTAAAAAAAATGCTACATTTGTATGAACAACAAATTGCAATAATTATGAATTGCGAGTAATAGAGATAAATTAATTCTCATTTTATCTGATATTCACACTAATTTGAAACTGTAATTTCCAAAACTGTAATCAAATAGTAACTTGTCACACTATTTAAATACCCGTGTGGAGTTAGGTGAAGTCCACTTTAAAGTGCAGCACTTAGGTGGGTAATATAAAACTGTTTATCAAGTTGGATTTCTTATTGGAACATATGTGTGGTAATTGTAATACTATTATACTTGAATGAATTTAGTATTTAGAATGTATTCATTTGTAAAGTACGATGGAAACAAATATATTAATGAAACGAACAAACGTGAGAAAAATATTTTTTTGCTTAACCCTTTCTTTTTTTAACAGACACAAGCTGATACATCCGAACAGGTGGCGCACAGTGCATATTTCAAAACAACCGGAGAACGTAAAAATACGCGCGATATGCAAATTGAAGCGAATCAGTGATTCGTATGTCGAACACTGTATCGATAACAAAACTTGCGATTCGTTTAATCAAACTTAACAGTCACCAGCCACAATAACAAAAATTCAATAATTTCAGCCCGGGGCAAGTGCAATTTTTAATCTCCTCCGCGAAGGAACGATTGTCTAATAAATAACAGAAACACGTGAAACACGGCTGTAATATTCCATTTGCCCCGATAAATCTTGCCCCGAGTTAATGTACGTGTCTAATTATTTCGCGATATTCCGTTGAGTTTTTCCGCATTAATCTCCCCGTAATTGCCAATTAAAACTGAAGAAAGCTGCAACGACGCCGGTAATTTCGAAGCGCATAGAAGCAGCTGTGGCGAATACTATTTGCGGCGTGCCGCAACAAGGTTCAACAAGTATCATCGGCAGCACGAGCACAGAAAAGTTGATTGCAATTCTGCGAAGCCACAGCTCTATCAGCGGCGGTATCGTTGAAGGATCGTGCAAATTTGTTCGTGCACGTACGAACGGACGCGTTTTGACAAGTCGCTGTGGTCCCGGCGTGTTTGCAGAAGTCGCGCACATACCCGATTTCCATGCGTAAAGTTAACGCCGCAGAATAGAATGCAACCGCGAAGTCATGATACGACGCGGTACATTGAAACGCGATCGTTTCACGTACGATAATTTCGCATTTGCAACGCAGGCGTTCCATTCTTTTCTGCGGTGCTCAATAATTCTCTACTGCACGCCGTGTGCGCATTTCTTGTTAACGCTAGATTTGCCACTCGGTAAAAAGTAAGTGGATCTGGTATATCTAGGTGTTTGATCTGGAAGAACGGAAAGATGGGGAAAAAGAACTTATAAAATTGATAATACGGGTGCCGTAGAAAACGACGTGGGAGCTTGAGAAAATATGGGATGAGAAAGTAGTAATTTTTTGTAAAAATGCTTAATACTATTCGGTTTTAGTGGTTGGCACATGTAGCGTTAATTCTTTATCAACTTTTACATTGATTATAGCTGTTACGTGCCTATTCGAGTTTGTATAAAGTTCTGAGCGCAATTTTTCTTATCTTGCTTTTTGGTATGCTGAAAATTTTCTTTGACACGCGAACTTGTGTACGGAGTATCGTGAAATTTATACTTCTGGTTTATTAGAAGTTCTTACGTTGATCGCATTCAGTCATACTAATGTGTTCATTTCGGAAGTATGTAAATACTTGTGGAGTGGAATATAAAGCGAACGATTTGTAGGATATTCAGTTACTACTTGGATTATTTACATTTTTTTTACCAGTATTAATTGATAGCTTAAAGTTATTGTTCGCAGTAAATTATATTTCCTTAGACACCTCTGTATGTTGCACTGAGTTTCTTTTATATATAATTGCAATATTTTGCACATTTATATTCATTTTATAAATATTCTGTTATTGGCGACTTTATAGTTTTAGAATATTTATAATTATTATTCTATTATCGTTACACATACAGAGTATATTCCCAAATTTACTTTCACTATCAGTAATAGATATTACTAAATGAAATAAATTCTACTTTGAAGTTGCGAATACATAATTTAAAATTATCTGTAGAAACATGCATAAATATCATATCAATTTTCCCTTCGTGTGCATGGTCCACAGAACTTTAATTCGCAAAATATATCTGCAAAAATAAAACGAAATAGCAACAGCCCTTAATCAAGCATTAACTAATCAATTAGTGCAGAGTATATGTATATTTATAGCATGGGAGTTATATTAAGAGCAAACGTAATCAAAATTTCATTTGTACTGCTATTTCAGTCTGAGTACGAAATATCGGGTATCTGTACTACTGCGGCTGCGTTAATTATTCGTTGACTTTGACCACTAGCAGAAGTTCCAGAAACGCAATCTCCGCAAGTACCAAGCCCCTCTTGCTGCCATGAATCTTAATTGTGCATCAACGAATCTGATTACACAGTTTTCCTTCACTCTGTAATTATGCGCAAATTCAAACTGCTTACACGTGTGAATCAATTGTACATTTTAGTATCATTACAAATATTACTGAATACAATACGATATCATTGCTTGGTATCCAAACCACGATGTATTTTATACTTTTATTCCTTGATATTCTTTACGAACAGACAGTATCTGATATTTGAAAACGTTGAGTCGGCAGTTATTTTGAAAACAATGTGTAATTTACGATTACGATTCTCTCCAATTATTGAAATTGTCCAAATTTCTCGAATAGTACACTTTGTAATATGATTAAATATTGTCAAATATGACAAAAGTAAACACATTAATGAGCAATTACATTTTTTAATGCCAAGAAATTGTCATTAACATTGGCAACGAATCAAAATAAGTTTACTGCCCCGGATAGAAGACCAAGTTCAAACTAATTCAATAAATTTAATACGTTATCTACAATTCCATTCGCAGAAGGGTTAAAATCCATCCCCCGTGCAACGAAATCCCTTCGCCTCTGATCAAATTATAAAACACGCCGGCTCAATGTATTATTCGAACGTCGCGGACCAAGTACCTGCTACTCCGCGTTTCCAACGTATCTGTACACGAAAAAAATCAGTTATGCCCGCGCGCATATCCATCCGGGAACGTACGATTTATATGAACCAGGAAGCATCGTCGAACGAAGGAGAAAAAAAAAACGAAGTCGCCTGATAGTCCCAGCCGGATCATAACAGCGGCAACACATAAACTTTAAAGCGATCAATGTCCTTCACAGGAATATTACTGTTTTTTATTTTCCGCATTTTTCCCTCGATGGCCCCATAAAACTGCAATCTCACGAGATTCAGTGGCTCCGTTCGTCACGGTGTGGAGTGTAGGAGGCCCGCGACGAATTCCCAGCCGTCGACGATACGACGAAGCACCGTCTCCGACAATTTACGGATTCTGCGTCGGGACGTGGTGTCCCTTGACCGAGTCCTATTCGCGGCCCGTTGGGTCGTCGCGGGCAAGGTAAATAAAACGCGGACCAGAGAAAGGAGAATCGTTCTCGCGCGAGCCGGAGACACTTCTTTAACGGTTACGAGGGGCGATAAAAGGAGCTGCCACAATTTAAAGTTGGCATTCGCCGGTGCAAGCGCTGGAGAAAGAAGTCGTGACGGGGAGAGAGATAGATGGGGGGAGGGGGTTGTCCTCCCCGTGGCGATTTTCCGCTTCCTCAAGTGACTAAACTTCTTTCTGTTCTCTAATACACGGACCGGGATGCGATGGGGTTGGTGTACGATAACGGGAACCCTGACAATTTTCACGTCTCACCGTTTTCGCGCCCTCTCTGACCCTCGGTAATTGTACGCGTTTTCTGTTCCTCTTGGGCGCTGGTCTTCTTCGTTTTCCTGCTTATCTCGATGAGATAACTCGTTCGAATAAACTTTTCCCCGCCGTCCACCTGCGCGAGGGTTGCATCCCTGGCGATACGGAGGGTGGCCGGGAAAAAATAGCGAACCGGGTCGTTTGCAATTCGTTTTTTCCTTCTTCTCTTCCGCCTTCTTCCTGTGTTCGCGTGGGCTGCCATTCTCTCTGGTCTGTTTCGGTTAGTTTACCTCCGCAGAGGACTCGCCGTGACGTCGTGACCGGTTAAAGGGTGTAACGAGCGAGAAGGGGCTACGAGAGGAAAGGAACGGCGTCATTTTTCTTTAGCGTCGTTTGAGCGCGTAGGATCATTAATTTAAAGATTTTTCCTCCTTTGCCTTTCCTCCCTGTCTTTGGTACTCCGTTCTTGTCTCGTTTTCAGTCCTGTTCCTTTGGCACCGTCTTTCTGTGCTACGTACTGGCAACGAACGATCGGAGGGCGTTTAAAAGTTAATAACGTCCGTGCGCTGAACGGACGTAAATTTTCTTCCAATTAGCCCTTTGACGTCAGGACGTTTTCGTTACGAAACTTTGTACCGTTGCCACGGCTGCGATGGAATTAGTAATACATTTAGAAACACTTCTTTAAAAAAAAAAAGAACTGCTAGTTATAAAAACTATACATCCACGGATAATTTCTGGAAAGCGTTTGAAAATATTGGTAACCAAATATTGGTAAAGTAATTTCTATCGATAAAAGTGATATCGTGATATCATTTGAATAACGGTATATGAAAAATTTGTTGCACCGAAAAAGATCGCCTACCGTGGAAAAAGTAAATTTGAACAACGTTTAAATTGAAATATTCAGTGGAGTGAGTTGTGAATGGTTGAGTTGTGAATGGAACACTACATATTCGATTACTCAGAAATAAGTGAATTAATCAAACTATTTTAATTTGGAAGGGCCATTTAAATATTTTCTACTTTCAGAGGCACAACATTTTCGCAAATGGAAATCGGAAAGATAATTAAAAGTAATACAGAATATTATCCTGAAATTACAGCATGTCCTAATATAAGTGAAAGAACAATTTATAATATTACAGCACCGAAATGGGAAAGATTATTCATTATCGCGAAAACGATTAGTAATTCGCGACAAGAAGACGTTATTAATAAACAGAACTACGTAATTTTATGGACAATTTGTAATAAATATATAAAACACACAATTGCAGATGCAACTACGAAACACTTCCAAAGTTTCTAAAGTAATTTATTTCAATCTCTCTATTAAAAACGCAAAAAAATAATAATATTCAATCACTTCAATCGCTCCAGCACTATATATATTTTATTTTTCATTTATTACACTGTGGCAAATGTAAAAAAAATGGTCATACTTCTCAAATGCATAAAGATAAGTAATCTCTCTGCGGAAACGCACGGACGTAATTCCCTTTTTCAATTTCGACATTCCATTAATCGTTTAATTATACAATTGCTGGAATCACGGCTCGCATCAACGATTTCTTATCGATCGAATTGTTTTGTCCACGTTTGCATTGAATTCTGCTGCGATCGCGCATGAAGCTTTCGTGATAGTTTTCGCGAATTAAATTTGTTACGATCCAAATAGCAGCTTGCGCGCAGGAAACGCAAAAATAAATGCACAGGTTGGAGAAGCACGGATTTAAATAGCATCGGTATTTAGCTTTGAGCTATCTTTGTGTCCAATCTACGCAATGCAAATTAAAAGCGCGCCATGCAACGTCTATTGCCGGTGAAATAATCACGCAGCCATATCTTGCATCCGGTTATACAGTACAAGCATTAAAAACGGACCATACAATATTTTAGCGATATTCCCTCGCTAATACTGTATTAAATACGATCTCTTAAATGTAATCCAGTATGTATACTTTCAGAAATTTTATGGGACGCAGTTTGGTTAATAGAGTACCAGTTTAACGTGCAAAGTGGTACGGGACTGATTAAATTTGAAAAGGATATAAGCGTAAATAGACCTTTTTTAATGGATGTTTATTACCTACACGTATGCTAATGCGACGAACATTCAATTCACTAGCAAGCATAATTTATGGAAATATGCGCACTGCCGAGAAAGAAGTTAATATGCAATTTTGAGAAACGATTGTTGAATTTCGAAGAGAATACATATATGTATGCATATTATCTTCAGTGAAAGGGTTAAATAAAAGCTACATATATCTGCTACTGATGAAACTATTATAATAACCACTGCCTGAGATTAAGAAATTAAAAGGAACTAGTGCCACCAATAAAGTTATTATTCCTGCAAAAAAATGTTACAAAATCCGTCTAACACAAAAATAAAAGCTGCGCGATAGCCAACACACGAACGTATCATTTATATTTCAATAAATCAAACATAATGGAATTCACCTACACCTAATTACAAGCCGTGACGCATCACGCGTCGCCGCGTGAAAAATCAGGAAAAATGCCAGATCAGACGATCAAATTCCGGAACGGATACAGGAAACGGCAAACAAAAAGCTTCTTTAAATGACGTTTTTCGTTTGCACGAGCCGTACACGTGTCGCCGTTACATATAGCTCGCAGGATGCTCGTCCATTATGCAAATACATATACATGAACGATGCGCATACAATTCACTGTCGCTCGCACGTGTTACAAACGCCTAGAGATTTGCAGGTTCCATTTGCCAGTTGGCCGGGGGTGGAAAAAGCGGCCGAAATAAAACGAAAGAGAAACGGGGAGGGGCCATCATCAGCCGAAGTGGAACGAAGAGATCAACAAGGGAGGCGACAAATTTAAGCGGAAGTATATTTCTGCTGGGTCGCCTCGTTAAAATTCCTGTATATCTTGTCGCGAATAAAAGGCCGTGCGTTCTTATCGCGATTAAATTTATTCCGACTGGACAGGTTGCCCCGCTTCGGGCTACTTTATATGCTGTTCCGCGTAACTTGGGAAACACGAGATCGTGGAACCCAGCTCGTACCCTGGTCCCTTTAATTGCACGCTGTTTTTCTTGCCGCCTGTTTGCGTTACGTTCGTCGAAGCAACGGCAACGGACAATGTGCCCTCTCGCGAAACATATTTATGCGCGGCCTGTTTACGCGCGATAATGTAACGCTAACATCGTTTTACGCGCGCCCCTGCGGTTACAGCCCCCGGGTGGAACGATTCGACTTGATTAAACTTTTCATTTAGCGTTTTGGCCGGGGAGCAGCCGCTTCTTTTATGAAAACACGCGAGTTCTTCGATTCTCTGAAGTGTTCTTCGTATTTCTGTCGTTGAATACTCGTGATATGTAGGTACTCGCAAATACGCACCTGTAGATTTTCTTCAGGAATGAGTGAGAAAAATATGGACAGAAAATGGTTACATTTTAAGCTGAGAAAGAATGAGGGTGGAATCTGTGCAGTAAGTTTATTCTTCAGTTATTGTTAAAACAGTAGACGGTTAAATTATTCTAGTAACTATTTATATACTTCGAAAAGAGTTACAGGGATTTCGAGGTTACACGTTTTTAGAACGGTTGAGTTAGTGAAGCTTGCGTTGCATATTATTATAAATGTATATTTCCTGGGAAGGATTTTGTTGGCAGAATGTGAGAAAGTCTAACGATATGGAATTAGTTCCTGCGTAATTATTTTTATCAGACACGAGTGTTCCTTATGCATATTGGTACTTGTGACATTTTACCCGCTAGTTTCCGAATGATTTGGTATATATATTTGTGCTTGATACTTTTTTCCAACTACTTCTGAACAGATACTTTGTAATTCTAAATGCAAACTGCTGCAACGACTAATCTTCTGCCTAGCTGATCATACTTCTGGCATCAATACATGGATCTTTCTTTTTAGCTGAATGATATACTTGATATTTCTTCAGTATTAAAGATGTTAGATAAATGGAGAACGTTGGCCTCTTTTCTATTCGCATCCAAGGTTCGCCATGTATTCTCGAGATATTCTCCGAAGCATCACGAAGTTTACACTTTTAATCCAGGAACCTTTACTTTCCAGATCGCAGAGTACGGGATACCGAAGATTACACATTGCCTCGACAGTTCGCAAAAGTTACTTTCGAAACTCCACAACAGTTCGAACGATATAATGCCTCTAGCGGTAATAAAAGTGCAGCGGTGTTCGCTGAATGAAAATTCGAATTTCGAACTTCGACGATCGTCCTGGTTATAGGTTGCCTTCAGGGAATTTCAATGATAGGAAAGATCGATAAACAATTAAATCACTCATAACCAATAATATAATGCATCTTCGGTGACAATATACGACTGTACAGTAGTTCGTCATTTTTAATATTCTGTAGGAAATCATTTACGTAACCAATAATGAAATTTCTCAACAGAACGTTTGTCCCGCAGAAATTTGCATTTCCACTGAAAAATGATTTACGTTACCTGCATCTGTTATTGTAAAGTAACAAGAACTGCACTATTCTGTAAATGATCAGTTTGCTACAATACACTAGTGCAATTTTTATAGATCATTCGTTGTGAACAAATTGTAGTAAGTTTTATTGCAAAATTGGTCGGACTATGTGCGGAAAACAATAATTTTCTAATTAGAAACATGCTAATGCTCGGGCAGGTGTCTGGGGTGAAATAAACCCACCACGAAATGAGCTTTTCGGGTTTGTAACCGCCAAATAGTACATCGCATAAATTCTAACAACTAATTGTCATGTTTACCACTTTGAATGTAATGTCCCGCAGGAATTTATGTCCGCTTGTATGTGAGTAAAACTTGCAACATATCTAACCGCAGCATAATGCGTAAAAGCAATACAGGTATAGCAGCATTAGGAATAATTGCAGGGTTTCGTTTATATTGCTCTAAATATAATCCGTTTTTGAACAATTTTCTTATAATGAAAAAAGGGAAAAATTTTAATCGTTAACTAGATTGTTGGAAAAGTAACTAATAGTCGTCGAAATAAATGTTCTTCCTAGTTTTCAAACTGTAAGTTTATAGTAATATTATGGGCAGATTAATTATAATTTTAGAATGAAAGCTATACTTGGATGATTAATGTAATATTGTAATTAATAATAATAAAATAGACAATTGGTTACAATAAAATTGCTACTAAAATAGGCTATCTTTTAAAGAATTAAGTTCGCACAATTTCAAGAGCAACTATTCCATCAAATTGATTAAAAACTAAATCAATACTTCAATCCCCAATTTGCCAATAATTAAGAGCACAGACAAGTTGCGTCATCGTGCCTTTAAAACTTTAAAACTTTAAAAGTAGTATCAGACGTAACCGCCTCCATTTCAAATTCTACTAAAGATAACTATCTGAATCTTGGCACGCTACTATCCAACACGCGCAGGAACACGTGCACAAAAATTACACAGCCTCTCGGTTATCCGATTTCTCATCGACCACCGAGAAATCACCACGAAAATACCTAAACGCACAGGCGCGTCTCCTTAAGATCGCAGATATCGTAGTCGACAATGAGAATAAGATGGCGGACAGGGGACGAAGTTTACCGAAGTCGTCCGCGGCAAAGTTTCCGCGGATACTAACCTAAATACAAATACCAGGCGTCGTTGGCTAAGCGCGAAACTTCCCGGCGTGTATTAAATTATGTCACAGGGAGCGGCGCGGGCAGTCTCGGAAGTTCAGTTGTTTATATTTATCCCCGTGTTCGCCGGACCCCGATGAAATAAGCAGGCGGATATCTCGTCCTCTTTCTTCCTGTCGCGGCGTTGGACACGGTCGAGACGAGTGCCAAGGCACGACGACCCGGACGCTTTCAAACTTTCCACTTAGAGCTTTTTACCGAGTTGCAATTTTTAGTATCCGCCGCGTTTCCCTATATTACCGATCCGTCATTCGTGTTCTGCAACTTTTACGATCTCCTTCATCTCTGCCGCGCCTTCTATCCCGCGTTGAGCTGTGTCAGAAGGGTTGATAGCGTTCCCGGCATGTGGAGCGGAAAATTGTGCGCAGCGCGAAGGAAAGGTAATTACTAATTACTGTAATTCATTATTAGCGTGTTTGATGGGAAGAAGTAATTTTGGAGCGTTGGCAGTTTCAAACGGGAATTCATTATGTGTAATTGAAGTGGTTCTGTGCGTGTAATGAGTTGGGCAATGAGTTCTTTGCCTTTTTGCTTTCTGAGAGGTCGTTTGATTAAATGATTATTTATTTATCTGATTATGTTAATGATTGCTTTAATAATCTATGTTATTCGGTAATTAATTGGCAAATAATGTCTGTAGTTCGATTCTATAGGAGTAGTTGGATATTAGAATATAGTTTGGTGTCTTTTAAGAATTTTAGTGTGGATTTTAATATGGTCCTAAAAAATCGGAGATCTGTCGGTATGTAGATTATATTCTCGTCTCTGTAATTCTAAACTTCTGTACTCGTACAGTAGTGAGTAAGAGTTACTTTCTAATTGCGGAAAATCAAACCATAATTCGCATTACATTTAAAAGCTATCATCGAAAAATCACACTATCTCGTCGCACATGAAATTTCATCCCGTTACTTATTATTTTTTAATTTTTAATTTGACATTATACATTTATAAATCCTCGTCTTCTTCAATATTATTCGCAGCGCCGCAGTAGCAGAAATATCAATTAATATAAATTAATATCCCAATACATATTAATTTGTAATAAAATAAATCCGATATTTATTCAAGTTCAAAGCTAAATAAACATGAATTATCGTACATATTTAACGGACAAAGTTTCCCAATTAAAATTCCCTCAGTGATCTGCACCTGTATGTAATCTACATAAAACAAACATAATCAACTCCTCGCCGAGGCTTGATTACATTTCACCCCTATCCGACTCCACATTTTCCAGAATATTAAAATTTGAAAAATAAGCATCGAAATTTATTTTTACCCCAAATTGTATCTTAATGCCATAAACGGCTTTACTTTGTTTGCCTACATTATTATCTTTTAAAATATTCCTTCATAACGCAAGGAAAAGTTATAGCAAGCGATTTCGTCTTATTAAAATATTGAACGAAACTCTTCCACGTTATGAGGAACGATAATAAGAAAGAATCCTGAGGTGCGATCATCGGCAAATAAATATAATCAAGTGCTCGTTCTAACTAACTACAAGGTAAAAAGAAAACTTCATCCACATTTTACCACAATTTCAATGCAGCTGCTACAGTGCCCGCATGATACATTCAGCAACCACACTTGTCCCTAATAATTTACTTCGTAACACGAACTCAGACCAAGCAGATGCATTGCGTTTTACACTATTACGCATTAAGCTTACATTAAAATTAACTTTATAAATAGACAATCGAAATATAGATATCAAGTTCCATACGCGTGACCTCATCGCCCTGCTATATAAACATAATAAAATTCTGTCAGACGCCTATTTTTGAAAACCTGCTTCCCTCAAGCAAGAACCGTCCCTTTCTATTCCTTTCTTACTCCTAGGTTTCTTATCTCTTACCTCCTGGAATCCTTCCGCAGTAAACAATTGCATACAATCTAACGTAAACAACAGTCGGTTAAAAACAGTGGCGGTTTTGCACGGCCGAGCGGAACAAAAATCGCGAAGCGTTTCAGAAAGCGTGGTACACGCATTTGCGGATTTGTGTCACGGACCATGCAAAATGCCCTCACTGTCTGAGGACCGTTCGATCCGAAACGATCCCAGACGAGCATGCACGTGCTGAAATGACAGTTGTTTCACGACTGGCTGAGACCTCGCGATCCCCCAACCCCCGGTGTCGTTCTTATTCTCGCAGATATCGTAGGAACGCGTGGCTGCATCGGGGGACGATAAGCGCAGTTTGTCAGCCGGTAAATTCAGCATGTCCTAAAGGGAATCACGTGTCCCGGCCGATACGGCCTGACTGGGAATCGAGGATTTATTAATCGAAATCGCGCGTGGGGAACGCGGCTGAATTTCTGCCACGCCGATCGACTGCTGATTGAGTCGGCTGCAGAGGCCGTAACAATTTGCGCCGACGCGTTCAATCCTAATTGAGAATATTGCTGGAAATTGGCAGTAAATTCATGCGTATCGTAGACTCCAGCAATTCCCGCCAGTTAATTAACCGGATAAAGCTCCGGCGCGCCCTTGCATTTACGCTGATCCTTGTTACTTGCTGGCTCGCTTGCTTCCCCCGTCCGCCCACTAGGCCCGATTTCGCCTCTGTCTGTCGGGATGCCTTTGCCGGCTTGGTCAATTCTGGCGAGCAGGCGAAACGACTGCCAAACCGGAAGAACCCGGCTGTACATCGTGATGCACTGCGCTCTGCTTAGGCCGGGGGTATACCTGTTCGTCGAGGTTCGACGCGCGGCTGAGCGGTTGGATGTCGTGGGCAGTACTGGAAAACGGGGACTGGAAGATTGAACGGGTTGGTGGAAGTAATTTGATGCACGGTGAGAATTGTATGGGGATGGTCAATAAGCGATGTTGAAACTTTCGGTAAGGAGCGATATATTTCGTTGAACGTGAAAGACTGGACTCAACAATGAATTGGTTGTTGGACAGATCGTATAATTTCGTCCTCCCAGAACTGGGGTTAGTTTGAGAAATATAAGACCGTCATTTGTTGTCGAAATCTATTACTTTATGGTTGCTATAATAGTGTATGGTTAAAGGGTTGTTTATTTAATCCGATCATGAGATTTGCAAATGTAGTGCGAGTGACCGGATGTTAAGAATTCACGGGAACGAACGTGTTGCATGAAATACAACACTAAAATTTGAATTTACCCTTTCCTCGGCTTATTATAGTTGCAACGGTGCGCCAAAATTTTGTTACGCTAATATTGATTCGGATTGGTTCGAATTCCATAGAAGGGTGAAATGGTTTTGGAAAGAGACGTAACCATTATAATAGACGTTCCGACGCGACGGGGATAATGTGAACCGGTTTTCACCCACGATTTCGTTTTACTACCGAATACAAATAAGATGCGCCGAATAATTAAGGAAACAAAAGAACAAGCTTCAACAAAATCATTCCGCCGCACTATCAAGTAACAGACGTTTAATTCCGAAGCGATGCAGGATAAAACGGTTTATCGAACGGCGTGAAAAATGAATTTAATCAAAAATTGCCGCGGAGGTAAACCATTTCAGAAGCCGAGGTGCTATGCCAGCATGGCATAGCTATGCTGTGCCAGCCTGGTCGAAAATATAATCAAAGGCTAGAAACCGCTGATCACGAATCCCGGTTCTAATAAACGAAACGCAGCTTTTCATCCGGCTATAGCTGCATTCAATTTCGCAGTGGTAATTCGAAAATTACCAATCAGCCCCGCTGTGGCTTTTATTACCGAGGCACCGGTTACTCATTATCGAGATTTATGCGTTTAATATCGTTGCACTTGTGTTAAGCAACGAGATTCGGCTGGCCTTCTCTCGCCGCTGAACCCTTGCCCCGGCCGAACATATTTAGAACACCCTGTTGCGAACGGGGTGGCCATGGTGGGGCCGGGGAGGGGGGGGGGGTAGCAATCGAACGAAAGGGCGTGTCGGTAGATCGTAAAAACACGTGGAATTGTCCGCGAGAAAATAGAAAAAACTGCGCCGTGTATAGAGGCGAAGAGAAAAATGCGGAACAGAGAAGAAATGAGATTAGTGGGAACAAAAAGTGTTAATGAAAGAATGGCGCGAAGGTGAGAGGAAAAATTGTGCATTGGGGGGGGGGGGGGCAAAGCGCAGGGTAAACTTGTGTACGAACGAAAGAAATTAAACGACGACCGAAAGAAGTAATTAAAGGGAAGAGAAACGTGGAAAAGAGGGGACGCGGAATGAAACTAAACATAGATGGAACAAAGAAGGAAACGATGAATGCACAAAGAGGTACACGGTAAGAACAACAAAAACGACAAGGCAGAGGCAAGTATTGTACAAAAACACTGCACCTCCGATACGAGTCGCGCAGGGTACAGAAAAGTGGCACAAAAGAAAACAGTACCAAGAACAGAGATGTTCCAAGAAAAGTGGCCGAAGATAGGTACACCCGATTCAAAAGCTCACCGCTTGAAACCAAGAGGAATAAGGGCCACCGGATCAATCAAAGAAAATCCAATAAAGCGCGCCCTCAAATGCAAAGCCAGAAGATGGAAGAGTAAAAAAGAAAAAAAGAATAACTAAGATAGAAGATCAAAGGAGGGGAACGATGATCAAGAGAAGCAGCGAAGCAAAACGATAGATGGCCACGAAAAGAAAATGCAAAGGTGCAGCGATATTATAGAGAATGGGTATGGGGTAAAGGGTCAGCAATAAGAGACACGGGGAAAGGGGAGGGGGGAAGAATTGAAGCGCAGCGCGGGGGTAGAACTGGCCCCATGTGTGTTTGTTCGGTCGCGGTGGAAAATGTACACGGCGAGGCGTTAATGAGATTTAAAAATAATGGTGATTACCTGCATTACTCATTCCACATAGGTCCGCCCATAGCTTGGCCGGTGGGTTTCTTGTTTTAGCTACAAGCTGTACCGGCATCCCGCGTATTTCCTCCTTCGTTCGGGTCGTCTCAGCCACGTACGGGAACGCGCACAAACACTGAGACGCGACGAAATTACTCGGGGCAAAACAATGGCCAGGAAGAAAACTCATTATACGTAGCTCCATTAAAATCTACGCTCCTTGTCGTGTCTCCTTCGGCTACACTTATAGTTCCGCGCCGTAATTTTGTGCTTTCCCGTGAAAGGTGGCCGGGCATTAGCGGCCGGTGAACGAATTAATACCACGGGATGGAAATGAATTCGCGTTCGAGAGGAAGCGTTGATGAAAGGAAAAAGCGAAACTGTGCTTCAGCGGTTTTGCCGGTAACGATGAATGGTGCTCCATCAGTGGGTTGTAATTTTTAGTGAAAAGTCCGCCGGGTTTGTACTGTTTGTATTGCTTGTTCGAACGGACGACGTTGGACGCTTGTGCTATCAATTGGGTTCGAAGTTTGTAATTAGTCGTGGTATATTAAATAACGGGGCAATGCGGCGAAGAATGCGGCGTATGTTTAAATAGAAAATGGTGAACAGTTTAATTTATTTGCAAATTTGAAGTTCGATATAAAACATTGTTTCAGGTAATACAACAGTGTGTTTTACATTATGTTTTAACGGTGGGTTACTTCTATTAAATTTATTCGATTTGTGGGATTGATATTTACTAAAATAGTATTGTCTTTAAACTGTTCGGACAATATAGTCGGTTTACTTTTTGATATTTTATCTATTTCCATCGTATTTATTAGACGTAAACGTGCAACTGCTGGACCGATAACGTGTCCTCAAAAAGATATGCTTGGGGATAAAAGTCTTTATGGCGGTATTTTGCTAAATGCAAGTAGTTGTATTTCAATTCCAAATTAATTCACTTTACCCCGTTTTCTTGTTTCTTTTGTCATAATATGTTCCTTTCTAATCCTAACTCCGCAGCAAAAAGGTATCTATAATACCCGCTCCAGATTATCAAAATAAAAATATTTCATTTGTCGAAAGTTTCTATACTGTTAGACATGTCACGTTACTTCTACGCTATAAAGTAGCTGTTATATTTAAACCTGATAAAAGCACAACAATTGGAGGAATTCGTAACAGCTATGAACCACTGGCTCTGTGCGATTTTTGTTTTCGTGGTACCGCGTACCAGGTACTCAAAATTGGTATAAAATATCATTTTTTACCATCGGTAAAAGGAATATATTTTTCTGAATTTATGTTAGAACGAATTTTTGGCAGACAGTAAAATGGAACTCATGTAGATAATACCACTAACGGTGAAAACTGACTTTTAAAAGAGCTAGGATTGAACCATGTAACTCTCAATAAAAAAAAAGGAAGAAAAAAAATCGGTGCTTGAACAAAGCGTAAAAACGTATTCGTGATAGGAACGTTGAATAAACACGGTATATTTACACGTTGAATAATGGAGAACTGGGATAGTAGAAAATCGGATAATAGAATTCCGGCAAATCAAAATCTCACGAACTTTATGAATCTCGCCTATTCATTAAAACATATCACCATCAAACCCGTAAAGCGTGCAATGAAAAGGGAGAAAAAATACCGTCCAAATACCTTTCAATCGCCAACAAATAAAAAAAACAGAGTAACCGTTGTCGGAAAAACGCCACCGAAAATTACGCGAGGAAATAAAAAAGGACCAGAAAATATTGGAGCATGCGTACGATATTTAAAGAGAAATTGCATTCGAGCATATATCGTTTTTACGAAATATTTTTAGAATAAAGTACGAACTGTCTACTGACAAATATCACCCGATACATCAATACAAACTTGTAGATAATATAACGTGCATACAGCGAGCCCATAAACTATTCGTACGCTCACTATCAATAAAATATATTGATTGAAAATGAATGATGTATTCGAAGTTAAACAATAAATTTTTTACTATAAATGAACGCGTAGGATACAAAGTTGATTCAGACGAAATTTGAACCAAATTGTGTAATTAGTAACAATAATATATGAATTTAAACCAACATTTAAACATTTAATTTCAAGAAAATTTCTCCTGTAGACAGTGCGGGTACGAACACCTGTACGGCTGATTGTAGGTGGCCCAATTGTAAGACTTGTACAGCATGGTATGCCTGTGACGTTGATAACGAACGTGTTAATTAATCGTCCAATACCACACCGACATCTTTGCAAATGTTCTTGCAAGCGCCAAATCATAATTTCCACGTGCCTCGATCACGTAAGGTACGGCAGATTCAAGAAAAATCAATTAATCAGTTGAGAAAGAACAATCGGGTGCACGCGCCGCGTATTTTCCGCACGGCGCCCCGCTGGCAATCGGTGTTTTTGTGTCACGAACAGTGGCTGCGAGCTTTTCTACGAGCTGAAGGATCTGTGGCAAGTGCTCTCCTCTTGTTAAGCTCCACTTGCTAACGAACACCGGCCATTAGCTGCCTCGTACGCACTCACAATGCGCGTGCACGCGCGGATCCGAGCGGATCCGCGCGGATCGTGTACCAAAGACTCGCGGGGACAAAAAAATTCGACAGATTCGCGAAGTGCTTGAACGAAAGTCGAAGCTGCGATCGAACGTGACAATGTTTCCGAATATGTATACTGGCACTGTTAACCCTTTGAGTACAGTTCTAATGAAGCGTCGGCTCGCGAGATATTCGCATGACAGTCGCCGATAATAATGAAGAAACGAATATAATGTGTCCGATAGTGTATTGGTTTAGTAAATGTCTTGCATTAACGATAAACAAAATTTACTGAGCGCATTTGACAATCGTTCGAATGCAGGTGGGCACAGAAGTATCCGGCCATGCTAGGTATTTAGTTAACGTTACAGAGAATTGTACATATTACTATGTTTGTTTATGTTTAATACTGTAAAAAAGGAACCAAATATTTTTAATAAATATTTTAAAGCCTACTTTAATATGTCAGATTAACATTCTTTGTTAGGGCAATAGTGATAGATTTGCTTATTGTTAGACGCGTCTATATTTGGCCACTGGTCAGTTCGCACTGCTTCGCCATACGGTGGATCCGCTTGTAGTCAGGACAACATTTGACTATCGCCGACCTCTCGTTAGTACCGCGCATATTTCGATTCTTCGCGCAATACAATGGTAAAACGTTGTTATGGAATATTTATTTGCAGAGGCCAGATAAAGCTGTATTAGATTGTATAAATATGTTTTGCTGTTCCTAACAACAGCGTTGTTAGGAACATTAATGATACTCAATGTTCCAAATCTAATTCCATTTATGCCTGCCCGCGAACTTCCACGACCACTTAAACTGAAAAAATATTGTCCTACTCTTTTGCTAAAAATTCACCGATAAAAGCGGCTCGTGTGAGCATCGATAGAGCCGCTGCAAACGATCCGAATTTCTGCACAATTATGTTTGCACGGTCCAGCAAAGAGCGAAAGTTCGTCCGGCAAAAGTTGCGCGACGAGCGGGCTCCAGGAGAAAAAGTTTCCAGCTAATAATCCACGAATTTATAATTAAAACGCTATGAAGCGTGGCTGCATTCAAATTCGACCATTTGTTAGGAATGCGCGAAACAAAAGGTGTTTCCGCTTTTATTGTTCTGCATCAAAATGCCAACGAATTAAACAGGCACGCCACGAAAATTTGTTTGCTATGCTTTGCTGCGACTGTGTGTGCACAACTACCTTCAATCATTTCGATTAGTGTTCAAATTTTAACCCATTCGGCCAAAATAACGCGATGGATTCGTAATGCTTGAATTTAGTTAAAGTGCGCATCTATTTATAATGCCAGTCAAATTCGTACTTCTATACTGCGCGTCCATAACTCATAATCAATTTAGTTTAGATTCATGAATGTCGTAAGCTGCTATTCCAATTTAAGAGTTATTTATCACGTACAATATATCACTGTAAAGGAATAATTTTATTTACATAATGGGGTGTAAATACTGTTTTGTTACTTTACATCGGTCACAGCGTTTAAAAAAATATCACACGGAAGTGAATTATGAACTATGATATTAATGTTATAGACGTGCATTAATATTTCGATAACCAGATGTCATTACCGTCTAAATATTGAATAGTAAAGCTGTATTTATAATCTCCAGGTCACGTTGAAATCCCATTAGTATAATTACAAAAATAGTTGAAATAGTCTATTAATTTAAAGCGAGACATGTTAATTAAAATAAAGCACTTTGTAAGACAAATTTGTAATTGCTAATAAAAATGATTTCTGAACGCTATCATACTTAAACAAGATTATCTATTATTTCCAAGAAACATTTCCTCAAATAAATAACGTATTTTCTAAACGTTCACTTGTTTCACTAAAAATAACGGAATGCTTAATAATTTCATTACTAAATACTCAGGAATTCATAAACTAAAAGTATCTATTATATCGTTAATTGACAATTGAAGATACGGTAATTCTTTTCAAAGGAAATATTAACTTGTTCACTATATCCTGTCACGATAACAGAGTAATGCCGTCACTTGAAAAATCTTCGTTCCCTCTGGCTAGTAGAATTCTGCTGGGTGAAATACGAACGATCCCCGAGAGAATGAAAGGCTACTCTAAAAGTGAAACGAGCCCCAAAAGTTCATAGATAGGTTGAAATGTCGCCTGTAGGATATGTTTGAACAGTTCTATTGAAAAGGCTCTACTGAAACGCGGGCTGATTGCGAAAATGTAGCGGCCGGCACACGTTTAAATCGCCCATTGAACGGTTTCCATCTGGCTGTTCCATTCGAAACGGCGTATTTACAGAATCAGGTGGTTCTGCATTAGAATGTAATTGAAAAACCGCGAGTGAAACGGGACGCTGCGTTTCGTTAAACAAGTACGCGGCACATTGCACCTCCAATCGCGGCGCGAGTGTTACGTTACGGAACCATTAAATTCGAGACAATATGAGAAGGAAACAAAAATATACACGGGTGCTTCATTTCATAAGCATGGAATTCAGTTTTATGCGGTACTTAATCATAAAAATTATTGTAACTTTATTATTGCCGCAAACCTAATGAAATATTCTGTATCGAAAAGAACTGTATAGAAAAGAAGAAGAACTATATACTTAATTGTCTGCCAATTTTATTTTGGCGCAAGCTGTTTTTTAAATATGATAGCGAGGCCTCTATTAGAGAAGCCTAAATGGAGATCTGGGAAATGCTAAGTTATAATAAACATTCATTTATAATTCATTATAAAAACCAGTTGGTTTTGTGGATTTCGTAGGAAATACAAAATAATTGCTTTCTAGTTTCCTTTCAAGTATTCGTATATTGCGTATTAATGATTAGACTTTTTATCAGGTGCTGCAGACAATACTGTAATTAATTCGCTAAATATTATCACATTTCACACTAATGATCTGGCAAAATCCGTCGTTAATTCAGATTCACGATTACTTTTTATGCGTAGAGTGAAGTAGTCGTTTGTATTGAAATATTCACAATTAGAATAAATAGAAGAATAAAACTACGCAGGTATGTATACGCTCTTGTTATACGAATCGCGAACTGTAATAAATTAAATACAACTGCAATTGACTTTCATGTCACGACTTTTATTACTCCAAAATGTCGGGGAATAATATAAAGTCCCAAACGTTTCGAACCATTTAATAAAATAACAGTTATCCAACCACTGTGCAAATATTTTTAAGTTACCCAAAATGCATTTTTCCCACAATTCTACCGCGCAATTATTACCCCGTGATCAGGATTGCTAAAATATCATCGAGGTTGTGCAAAAAACAATTGCCAAAATTCCATCAGCAACACCATCGAAAAACCAACCTGCTCGAGCTAATAACCATATCCCAACACGGAATATCGATTTACAATTTAATCGTATTATCGTTGACGAACACTCGGCCGAATATTCGTCCGCCAGGCGCTTGTCAGCAAATCCCAAACAAATTGCTCGCGTGCGTCCCGCTGTTTTCGCAGTTATTCCGCGCGCGTGCGAAAGTATTTGCGACGAAGCGGACCGAGAAGCAAGGAGTTCACGTGAGGATTTCGCGGCAGGATTCGCGAAAAGTCGATGGAACGCCGCGTGAACATTAAAGTGCAACGCAAACACACGGGACAATGCACGCGTGCGGCCACGGCCCACTTAGCCCGGCCTCTCATCAAAATTCGCCGATGGATATTACTTGTGCAAATCTTTGGCAAATGCCATCGATAAATATTTGCGCCCCTCGCAAAATTTACGAGCTTACCGGGTCAAGTGAGAATTTAAACGAGTTTGCCGGTGGCTGACTCGTTCGCGCATTTCGGGGGCGGTTACTTGGGGCGGGGGTAAAATATGTTCGAATAGTTTTATCGAGAATGTTCCCCGAGAATTCGTTGCAATTAGCAATGCCGGTGTTGAACGAATTTCAACTTATCTCCCGGTGTCCCTGTGAGACAAGCTCGCCCGCTCGAATTGCATTGTTCCGAATAACTCTTTTTTCATTATTTCATTGTGAAAGTATGATCGAATAAAATTATTATGCTCCACGTCTGGAAAATTTTCAAGTAATTACTCGATTGTTCTATAGAAACGGAGGGACCTTCTCGATTTCACTGATCTTGATTCCAAGTAATTTTTTCATCCGTTCAATCATAAAAAAAAAAATCTTTTTGATACTATATACAGCTTTGGGTTAAATAATATAGGAAATACAGAGGTTACAATTAGTATGAAAGTTTGCAGTACGTTATATGTTTTGAGAATATTATAGTAGTGTAGAAGTTATTCTTTGTAAACCCCACGTAGTTGGGATTAGAGGACAGGTGGTGTAATAAGATTTCAGTTACTCTCATTAAAACACTATCTTTATTATAAATGCGTCGACACACGACGTTACTCAAACACACGATACTTTTCCTTACGCTCTGTTTCCACTCTCTCTTCACTCTCAACTAGCTCTGCCTTAGCTCTGCCTCATTCATTCTTTATATTCTTACACTCTTAGTTTCTCTTTCATTCTATTCCTCATTTGCTCTCACTCATTTAGGACACACCCCCGCAGTCATCCTTCGGTGGTGGTCGGTCCCGACCACCCGAACCCTTGGGCCACTGTACCCCCCCATACACACGACCTTCTCAAGTACTCAGCTCAGAACGTACCTTTCATACATCGCAATCATTCCAAACACTCGCGCAGTATTTCCAATCCTACAGTAGGTATGTTATTATTAATACCAATTGTGAACGTTCGGGTTACAATTCATAATACAATACAAATGTTGTTACTTATGTGTCATATAATGTAAGATCACAATCTTTGATAATTAATTATATACTTCAGTAAATGACAAACTTTGCGGTTATAAAGTATTATTGCTACGAATTTTTAAGTATATGCATGTACGAATATTTAGTACTGAATACAACTGCGATCACGTAATTGCATCTTTTAATATTTAGTCCGATAGTTGCCCAATTAATAATAATAATAATGTACTATAAAGATCCAGATAACTGCTACATTTTTTTAGAGAAATTAGTCAGAAATTAGTCAGACTTTGATAACAAACACCAAAATCAAGGAAATCGGAAAGGTATTTAATCCTTCTGCGCACCTACGTATCCCTGATATTGTAAGATCGAGCGCCCCCATCAAAGAACTAAGAGGAACATAACATCATAAAAGATTGGAAGGGGACCGCGGCATAGTGGCACTGGTCAGTGCCTACCACCAGAAGATCTCGGCTTCAATAAACGTCCCTTTCTCTTTCTTCGGTTCCTACAATATTAACCTCATCAACCTTGCCCATAATAATTTTCTAAACTAATCAAACAATTTTTCCGCAAATGCATCACTGTTCTTCCGGGTCAGCGATATTTCTGTCTTATGAAATTTCTTCAACTCTCAGAATCTATATGTCCCACAGCACCTTTCTCCCAAAGACAACGAACCCTCTTAGAAACCTTTCATTCGACGTCTCCCCAAAGCTCTCGAGCATTCTCAAACGCGAGCGAAAAAAGAAACATCCGGAAGTATAGCGTAGATTAAACTTCAGGTCGCAGGCGCGAATCAATCAATCTACCCTCGGTTTACTTCGCCGGAATGCAATAAAACGTGCTTCTCCCCTTTCGACGAGTTCAAACTCCCGACGTCGGAAAATCCACGTGGACTCCGATGAGAATGATACCCGTGTCAGTCAGTCACCTTCGTTGGATCGCTTGCTTCCCATCGAATTCCGTGAATCGATAACGTTAATTGGCTCATTCATTGACCAGGGAAACACAAGAATCGCCGCGTGGAACGCCAGGAATCCGCATCGATTATCCGCGAACAATTGGCAAAGAGGATCGTCAACCAATTACAGCTGACAATTATGGTTCGCCATTATTTCGACTCGATGTGTAACGCGTACAGGTGGATATGCGCGGTCAGGGAAGACAAAAAGGGCGGCGGGGCGGAGGAGGGGGGTTGCGAGTTGCAATTGCGGATACGCCTGGAATTGGGAATCCAGTTTGCTTATTGCACGCCGACTGATGTAGAGAGCCGTGGCCCAGTGGCCGATTCGTTTCGCTGATTTATGCACGACTATCAACAGAAGCGACGCGCAGCATATCCCTATGCCGCCGTGCCGTTATTATCGTCATAATTCACGCGGGTCTGACGTGGATCTTATAAAAATATCGATTTTCCAATGGCAGCCGGCCTTATCAGTCGGCAATTTTTCGTCCACCCGGCTTTTTCTTCGCGAATATCCATCGGTCTGCTGCTTTGTCTTCTTATTGAGGATGAAGGCAGAGGACTGGAGCGACGTTGACGGAACACGTCGACGACCGAACGTCGAAATGGTCTGCTGGTGCCTTCTTTCCGTGATAAATGGTCATCGTGATCACATTTGCTCGGTACTCTTTTCATATCATCCCTGTATGTTTGAAAAATATGAGGGGGGGGGAGAGATCGAGGAGATCGTATCTTTTTGGTGGGAATATGTAGGAAGTTCATTGTCTGTTTCTTTTTGTTCTGACACCGGATTTTCTTCGAATGCATAATTATGGCGATGAAATTGTTTTGTCGATGGAGATTTACATGTTAGAAGTGGAGAACGAATGATAATTGGAGTTACTGGCATCGACTTTGAACTTGCTGTGCACATTTCTGCGAAATTGTTAGATTAATTGACCATTGATTTTCCTTAGACAGGAATTTCACTAATAATGTGTACTTTGCATTATCATTTTCCATTCTCCATTGTATTAGTTAGGTGTTTGATTCATTAAATAGAGAATCTAAATACTGAATGCATGTGAACATTTTATATTAATAAAGACAGTATTCATTTTCGCATAGGGATTATGTTAAGTTTCGAAGGTGTTACAATGAAAGAGTTAACTCACACAATACAAGCTTTGAGAAATCACGGAAAATGAACTTTTTAAATCGCATCTTACTCAGCTACCAAAATCAATGGTAGAACAATGCTGTACCTGCATATATCTATAAAACTGATAGTACAAGTTACAGCTATAGTTGCACACAGTTAACAATGTTCGTGGTAAAAACCTGAAAATAAATTATTTCTCCCATTGTACTAACGTTACAAATTTATTTACCGAAATTAAATATTACCCGACTTCCATAATATCTGATTCTTTCCAAATTGAATTGAATTCCTATCGAACCAAAATTTTATAAAAGCAAACTGACCGATTCATTTACCAAAAACGAGACTCCTGTCCTATACATCTCCTGCTTCGAAAAAGTTACACGAAATAATCAAATACTTCCGACTGAACTGCCCCACATGCGTGGCAGTGGTGAAAATATTTTCTCTCAATTGTAGAGGAAACAGAGCATCCCTCGCTCCCTTAAGCGTCAACTTACGTGACAAAAAATTTCACAGATGCAACGTCCTCTCGACGGAAGACGAAATATCGTGGTTACGTTGTACGCCGGTTTGCAAGTGGTACACGGTCACGACTTCATACACGAGTCGGAATATAACAAGCCTGGTCGGCCGAAATGGAAGAAGGGAGCGGAAGAGAGCTGGAGGAGATACGGTTTGGGACGCATGGGAGTTGCTCCGGACCGTTTTATGCATACCGAATGCATATCAACCATTCTGATGCATTGCATGCATGGACAATTGATTTATAGCCGAAATAAACCGTCCTCCTTTTCGATAAATAGAAAAGTCCCCAGTGGCGCGCTCGAAAACGCGGCCATGACAGAGATTTTCCGTTTTCCATATTGCTCCGCTGATAGAGAAGGCTGATGAATGAAAATACTTTAACTAAAATCGAGGTTCCTCGACGGAATTTACAACTGGTTACGAAATGGGGCTACGATAGGGGAGTTTTTTTTAATTTTATTTCTAATGTCACTTGATTTAGATGCATTTTCACGTAGGTTTCAATAATAATACTACTATCAAATGAATATTATTCGTTTGATGTATTATAGGATAAAATAGAGTAAGAATGACCAAAATTCGTTTACCACGTTTACACTTTGCCATATGGTATTTTGGTAAAGCAAAAAAGAGAGAATAAAAAGGCAGGATCTGCTGTAGGAAGAAAATTGGAGAGACGGCTACTCAGCTGAAAAATAATAATAATCAGATATTTTGTACTTAACCGAACTTAACCGAAAACGGAGAAAAAATCCACAAACGCCACATTGCGTACGCGCACAATGCCCGCGTTAAATGCTCACCGGTCAAACACTAATTTCGAAAATGAAAGCCGACGCAAATTTCCCCGCTGCCCTCTGCGCAAATTAATTAACCACGTGGCATTTCCGCAACAAGAGGCGCATCGTTCGGGCGCAACTGACAATTAAGAGTGAACGCAATCGACAGCAGGACAAATGCTATTCAAATTAAATACCTCGACCTAAGGCAAATGAATCCTCGTTTAGGTGCGCAACCCCCCTTGACCGTTCACTTTCATTGCCCCCATAATACCTCCCGCCCCTGCCTGGTGGGCCGAGTTTCGCACGGTCGATTCGTCTTATCTTAATTATTCAAACGTACGACACGCGTCCAGGTACGAGCAGCCCCCGAAAGACACCGAATATCCCGCGTACAGCCAGCAACAAAGCTGGAACGGGCGATATTTATGGCGCGCCATAGAGCGGCGGGGGCGGATACTTCCCTCGACTCTTTATCGTTCACCGGTCGCGGCTGTTTCGTAAAATCAGCCATAAATCCCGGTGACCCTGGCGAACGTTGCGGAACAGTTGAAAACTGCTTAGCAAAGGACTTATCCACGCCCAGCCGGAGTCGCGTTCGAATGAAAGACTCGCTGAATTAATGGCGTCCCATTGTTGCGGCTCGCGACGCCTGTACGGTAACAGCCACGCGAAACGAGCAATACGGGGAACACAGTACGCGTCTTACTGCCAGAAATGGCTGCCGGAAAGTGTCTTTCGTCTCGTTTCGTCGAGCACCAAATTCACTTTGCGCTAAGTGGCTCGTGTCTGAATGCCGATATATTTTCCCGGCGGGCCGGATTTGGTGATTTCACCGTGCACGGCTTGGCGGAAACTGTTCTGTGTCGAGAATCAATTAGCGACTGCTTCGACCGAGTCATATTTCAATCACCTCGGTCGTTGTTAGTGTTTCTTTTTCTTCTTCTCCCTTTTTCGATTGTTTTTTTTTATGCGAGGCTGTGTCTTAGGGATGGATAGGGATATTACAGGCAAGGTTGGTTCGCGTGAAAGGGGAAATCAATTTTTATCGTATGAAAATGAATGTTATATTTCCCGGGATATCTACAAGAATGGAAAATGTTTTGGAACAGAGCGTCGAACGTTTCGGTCGAATTGAAAGTGATTCGGTTTCGCGGCCCCTTTTTACATTCGTATGGACAAAGCTTCTGAACATATTTCCTTCTCCAGACTATCGATTTAATTGCAGGCAGCGTTTAATCGCAGCAATTGAATAACTCGAATTGCAAGTGGAGGGTTCGTTGGAATGTTAAAAGAACACCGGACTGAGCCGGGTTTATTTATTTAACGGTTGGGGTAGTATCTGGATGGATGACGATTGAAATAAATTACGAATGGAAGTACTAAAATGAATGGATTTTATGGCCGTGAAAAAAATGATTTGGAAACATATTTTCATAATTTTACGAAATTAATATTATTTGCTGTTGTGCTAATCTATTTGCCAATGTTCCATGTAATTATATATTTCAAGCCAACGACATTCGCAAGCTTTGTATTTCTTTGCAGGCACACAGTCTTTTATAAATCACGATTGCAGTTTGTTAAACCGAGTAAAGGCGTAATGAAATAACGAAAAAAGGCTTGACAAAAACCTGGAAAAATCCCATATTATATATATAATACCATCAGTACATTACCACAAATAACTAACTATAAATAACTTTAATAACTAACAAAAATTCAAAGTTTAATGGAAATTTTTATCACTGATTACTTATAGTCAATTAGTTCACAGCTCAGAGATACACTTACACCCTTCATTTGTTTTGCGACGACGTGTTCATCCCGTAGATATATTAGTAAATGGTAATAATAACAATAGATAAACTATTGTCATCGAAAATTGTGGCAATGTATGCCTGTGGCCATTGAGATCGTAGTTTCCGCGGAACCGGGAGGAAGTTCCGCGCGATTCAAGCTCGAAGATTATGAACCTAGGTCATGGCAGCGGCGTAGAAAGGAGTTAGAACGGCGGCGGTAGTGATGGTGGAACGGGCCGGTCGATTGTAACGTATATTAAAATTCCAATATCCAGACTTCTGATAACTTCTATCGTATATCATGCAAAGCAATGCTGGAAGCTAGGTTCGAGGTATCCACACTGCAAACTGCCTGCGACTTACTAGCAGAAAATCTGGAACCAACGAGCAGCCAGGAAATCCGGCATGAAATAAAGCGTTTTTTGTCCGCAGAACTGTCGTTAACCCGGTGTCCATTTTCGAGGAAATCCAAAAGGCAGAAATAAAATTCGAGGGGAACGTCGCAGTGCAGGCAGTTGAATTTAAAAGCCTGAAAAGTTTATTTCCAACACGAAAATCCGGCAAGCATTTTGAACGACCGCGAAAATAATTTCCACGGCCAACGATATTGATGAAAATCATGTACATGTAGCTAGTAAATGAAATTACAGTAACGGGATTGCGTGTACGAAAAATATAACGTAATTATAGTAATTATAGTATGTTTCTGGCATTTCGCTTGCAGATTTAAACCATATATCTTTATTTCGTTGTAAAACGTAAAGCTACACAATTTAGAATTTAATATTCACGGATAATGTAATTTGCAGAAACAAGAGCGGGAGTTGCAGTTTTATTCAAAACAGTCTGTTCCCCTTAAGAGTACACGCGCACAGGTAATATATGTATAGAACGTTAACGCATGCAACTAAATTCGTGCAATTGTCTCTACGTGTAGAACATGCAGCGCAAAGATGCAATATGCCGATGTAACTTTAAATAGCCATGAGTAAACTCTTTATTAAGACAAGATCGTCATCAAGCACATAAATTCTTGCATTTCTACAGCTACTTGGAAATACAATATTTAGAAATTTTCTATGGCAGCCTCAAAAGGCCAGCGCTAGAATAACACTAACAGCAATATTGCCTTTTACTGATGTCCTCGAATCGAAGACACAATTTAATTAAAATTAACCAGAAAATAGGATTGTGAAAAGAGACATTCCAAGAAGATAACTACTTTTTACAAACATTTAATCATAAATAAATTGTAGCATTTTGGAAGGCTTCAAAGGTGTAGGACGTACAGGTTTCAACCGTGCTCTAAATTCACGGCAGCGTTTTAATATAAGACCGTAGTACAAGGTACCGTGAGGCAATAAAGGGTTCAAATACAAGGATAAAAAGATTGCGTAAATAAATAAGTACGCTGAATCGAGCCGTACGAAAAGTATCTTCTCTCCTTCGCTTCCGCCACTAAAAATCATTTCCTACCTCGGCTGCCCCCGCAAAATACGAGGGCACAGCGCTACCAAACGCACAGAACAGACTACAGCACGCAATCATATCGCTCGTCCCGCTGCAAAAATAATCTCACCAACGGCAATATCATCGCGGGGCACGAATTCCGCGATTATCATCGGGAGGACGTTAAAAAGAAGCGAGATCGTGCGATTCCGGCGGAACGGGCGGAAATTTCGCGATCTGATTAAACGAAACGACCCTCGCCGAAAGCAGAAATAGCTTTTAGGGATGTCACGTACTTTATCCACTCTCCCGGCGATCGTACGTTCCCCATACCCGCGCGATTCTTTCTCTTCGGCCCCGTGATAAGTTTTCGATGGAATTAAGGATCGTGTTCACAATGGCGATGGCCGCGGCCAGCGGCACCATCCTGATCCTTACAATAGATGTAAGATAGCCAGGATCCTCTCTCTAGTCCTAGGAGCCATAGGAGTGTCCCGTCGATAGATTTATTGTGGTTTTCTTGCCGGGGAGTTCCTCTTCTCCTTTCGTCCCTGGCTATCTGCAATCTATATCGTCCACCCGGCCCCAACCCCCCCCCCGCCCCTCGCCCTTCACCCTTCTGTCCCTGTATACGCCTCTCCGCCGATACCATCGTCATTGCAGCCACGGCTTGCACTCCCTCTTTGCTCCCGGACCAACAAGCGGACCAACTTCGAAAGCTTTCGTCCCGGCAAAGAGATCTGCGGAATTGACAACTCGCGGGAACCTTCCTTGATTCCAGACCCCACCCCCCTCTCCCCGCGTCTCTCTTTCGCTAGCGCACAAGTTGCACCCTCCCCCCGGGCTCTCCTCTCCGAGACCGCGTTTTTCTATTCACCGTCTCGTCCCGTTTTCAACCCGCCGCAGCTTCGTCTTACCCCTTTCCACGGGGCCTTTCCTCTTGGCTGCGTTCGCCGAATTTTTCATCCCCCGAACCCGCTACCAGCAATCCGAACCCCTCAGCCGTTCCACGGACACGCCGACCACTTTTCTTTCTCGCGCTGATTTTTGCCTCCCGCTTTTACCTCCCCCCCTGCCCTCGCTTCTTCTATCTGCCCCACTCGACGAGCGGCAGATTTATCTGGAAGTTTTATAGCTTATGCGGCTGATCCGTCGACGAGATGCCGCGGTGGCGATCGCGCGAGAAGCACGACGACCAAAGGAGCCGCGTTAGCAACAGCCAGACGTCCCCGGCTCGCGATTCAGATAAGTGGCGAGCACGGGGCGGATTTCCGTTTCTTAGTCTTCCCCGCTCCTCGTTGCCGCGCTGGTTCGAGTGATAAAAATGTCTGACGCTGTTCAGGGGATCGCAGGGACGCGGCCAAACGGGCGTGAAAGGATGCTCGCGATTCAATTCAGCGTTTCCTTGGCTGATCGATGGCGGGGAACCGTGGATAAAATATTATGCTCTCGGTGATTGGCGGAAGGGGTAAGGGTGTTCGAGATAAGGGGCGGGATTGGGCGCTCGAAAGGGTTGATTCATTGAAAAATGAATGATTCGATGGATTTTGATGGGGGGCAGCTGATCGAGCAATTGCTTGGGAAACTGTTCGCTGTTGCGGGCTTCTGTGTGTCGCAGTAATTATGGGAGAATTTATTGAATGTGCACTGCGGGTCGAACGTTCGGAACGTCTGTTGGTTCATCGGTGTCGTTCGTGGGCGTACAAAAGTGTAATTGTGTAATTAAGAGTAGCTGATGAGTATAATGTAATGTAGAATCGTTTTGAAGTAATTAATAATTGTTACTTGTGATCCTTCTGGCAGTGGAACTTTTTTGTAAGCCTTACGCAAGTATTTCTTTGAATGCACGTACATAATTGGGAAAGATAATTTGTGATAGAGGCGATTTTTCTATGGAACGTATAATTTTCAAGGATTATCTTGAGAATTGTTTGTACGTACAAAATTACGATGAAATAAATAGTTTTCGAACAGAGGAGATTAAAGAAGTCGCGCGCATTATACGAAGAACATTCTTCAATAATATACAGAAATTCGTATAAGTATAGACCTAAATAACGATTTAACTTTATATAAAAAGCAATTTGATATATAAATATCAAATATTCGTCTTTACGCTGTTCCGCGGCATACCCGCGGAATCAACATATCTTTAAAATCGGTCCCCCCATAAAAAGGCGTCTGGACATCTGCACAAGGAATAACCTTCGACGTGCAGATGGCTAAGGCGTTTATGACGCGCAAGTAATATAACTGTTTTCGAGGAAGTCGTTTTACTCTCTAATCCGCCAAGGTGGCAAAAATTAGGCATGCTCGACCTCAGCAGTTCATTGCACGCGTCGTGAACGCAGTGTTTCCAAAGGGGCCTCGCAGCTGGACCCCAGATGACGCGACCAGGTCAAGCTCTAGGAGGTCCGCCGCAGCGTTCGAAGACACAACCCTCCTTTAGGAAACGCGCTTCCTAAAAACAACGCAGATACAAGAACAACGCGTACTTTCCAATAGACTGCTCTTTACATCAGCATTGTGAAGCCTAACCATATAATATTTACACACAGTGCACACAAAAACTATACCTACAGCATCCATCACTACATAACAGAACAACCCCTCTAATTAATTCAACAAAGCACACCGAATTATACCTATTCCCGGGTTATATTCAATCGAGCGGTGCACAATAATTCCTTCGCCAACAGAAAACCCCTCCAAAACGTGTTCACAAAAACGAAAACCAGCCTGACTGACCCATCTGCACTTTTCGAAAGTCTATCGTCACAGTGCTTGAATCACTCCTGACCTTTTATACGTCGAATAAACTTCCCTAGTTTCGTATCGCGGGGTTAACTAGCTTAGCCAATGAGCGGGTCGACTAATTGCAAGTCGCAAGATCCCCGTATCGACATGATCAATAAATTCCAATAAATCCCTCCGTTCGCCGGTAGCGATCGTATCATGGCATCAATGAAATCATGATTTCGACGCAGAAGAGACGTCGCTCGTTACTTCCCCGATCCGACGGCAGTCAGAGAGCGACAGCGGGCATAGACTTCGTTTGACAGCGGCGATATGCAACACACGTGTCCGCGGGATTCGCGTAATTATGAAAGTGTGCACGCCGCCCGCCCCCTACAAACCATCCCCCCCCCTCCCCCCGGCCCACCAAACCTGTGGTTGGAATTGCTTTCCAGTCAAATTGTCCGCGAATCCGCATAAATGCGGCGTGTACACGTAGCATGTGCCGATGCGGCGCAGCGAAACGCCAGGCACGACAGCAGCCCCGGGAAAACAGTCTGATGCCGTTGCAATATGTTCATTATGCGCTACCATTGTCCATTCATACGTGCAGCAATATGTAATTGCTTTTGTTGCGGTCCGCGGATAGAGTAATGTAACGCTGTGAGCTCGTATTTATCTGCGGAATAATGGAGCACTGCTTTAATTTCTCGCGTATCTCGTACTCGATTGGCCGGATTGGCGTTTTCGATTTCACCGCGGTATCTAAATCGGCGCGTCGGTGGAGTTTTTGTTCTCTCGAAGGGGAGCGTGAGTTTTGTTGTAGAAAATGTATGGGTATAATTGGGTATAATACAATTATTGTGCTCCGCCGGTGCATTATTACGACGTAGGTAATTCGAAATTTTTAAACGTTTAAATATTGAACGTCCAAGAAACGTGTAATTGTGATTGATTTTTAAGAAAATTCTGCGTTTCTTGTTTGCGAAGAATTAGGCACTTCATAGTGTATTATGTTGGTTTCGAGCGCACCGAGGTAATTGTATTATGACTCTGTTATCAAGTGTATCGCTACGAACTGGATGCGTCGAGTATATAATAAAATTGTTGGGCGTGTGGGTAATATTTTGGAGTTATGCCGGTCCATTAGAGCACTACCACGACCGAGATTATGGTTCTTCATATTCATTGCTCATTCACTGGTCCGTAAAGCTCAATAATTAGGAGAATGATACGGCAATGCTAATGAACCAAGTGCAAAATGACGAGCAGTATCATCATATTCATGATGTTTCGTAATGAATGGAAATGTCTGTACGAAGCAAGTGTACAACAACCGTTATAACACTTCGCTTAATGATCCAGTGTAATAAAGCAATTGTTTTAGCGACTGAACATTTAACCGGTTCGTTGTGTCGTTTGGCCTCATTAATTGCTGCTTCCTATTAGTACTATATAACGCAATGCGCAGACTTTTATGTTAATAGACAAAAAAATGTTGCGCAATATCGGTGTTGCGTGTTCACTTCCTTCTGCAGCATGCTCTAAAATAACCTGAGTATGCAGCAGGTTCATTAGAATAAATTTTGCTCGAGCATTCTAATTATAATTAACTCCTTTCGCTGTATAGACGTTTAGGTATTCCTATGTTCCTTGCTGCATGCTTCCTCAGCCAAATTACTACATTTCTTTTAACAGACAAATGAAGTACACTTTATAAAAAATAAATAAAAATCGGACAAACCACCGTGCAACTTAATTAATTGTTATACCTATGTATATTTCTCTTTATTTTACAGAACCATGCAGTTAACCATTGAATTAATAAATTATTTTACATTTATCATTTATGTTTTCAGATGATTGTTTGCGTTTCATTATTACGAATTCTATTACTGTTTGCAGTATGTATAAAATACGATAATAAAACACCACTTTGCGTAAATGTTTCTTTCTTTCACGTCATATTTTGATCAAACGTTACTTTTGTGTTCACTTTCTGAAAGAGCTATTAAAAGCAGCTTGTGATATTTCGATAAAACAATGCCGCTGTAATGACTTACAATATTTAAACGAATATTTTACAATATACAATATTTAAACTGTTTCTAGCAAAGTGGTCTAAACATACAGAACCCAAGAGTAATGTAGCATAAAAAAGAAAAATGTAACCCAACCATTCGATTTCTGACCTTTCTGCTAAACGAAATGAACAGGAGAAGGCTGAAGTGCTTCCAATGGTGTATTTAATTATTCCTTTACGGCTATTTGCTCGATGCTGCCAACAGGTGACTATACCGTTTCGCTTCTTCGTTTGAGCTGTGGTGTGTGCCCCTTTCGTTATTAAAGTAAGTTGAACTCTTTTCCATTATTGCACCTGTTTCTTTAAAGCCGGTACTTCAATTATCCAACTTATATTGCGTGTACTTAAATAAGCATTTATTTTTGTTGGAACCCACACAAATTAAATGTTGGCTAGAATTGGGACATTTTTTGTTTCACTTCAAAGCTACCTTTTAGTCCCAGCCCTGTCTCGTTCAATTCCCTTTTATGCATCATATACATTTCTAGTTGTATGTGAAATTAATTTAATCTATTACCGATCATGTCTATCTAAATCGAGCTAACCGTCTTGTTCTGGATCACCAATTTATTTAATTTCTTCCATATCGCCTTCAAATATCATTTCTGTACTATGCGTTCATCATATTTCTATTATATCAGTATTCCTTTCTATTTTCCTAAGCACTGAAATCCATCCACAATTATGTTTGAAAGTATCACTATTATATTAAGTTCAATGTCGAAAGTAGTTTACATATGACCTCTATAAAAAAGAAGGTTTCATATTTTAATGGTATGTATAAAAATTGTTGAAAGTAATTGCTCAATATATTTATCGTGAACAACCATACAAAAATTCCAGGAACTATTTTCCTATGTATCAATGAAACTTTATGCACTGCAATTCGCAAAATAACTGTGTAATAAAAAATGTAAATCAAGCGTTTCTCCGTATTCACGTCACTCCCGTGTTAAACAGATTAATCAATAATCTCATTATAAATAAAAACATTCATCGCGAAAATAATGGAAAAGTCGATAAAAGCCGTACGAATTTATAAACATCTGAATAAAGTGAGTCTAAAATTTCATTCTGTTCGCAGTAAATTAGATTTCAATGAATTGTTTCGATGAAATATTCATTCATTAATCACAGGGCGGTTGTTTCTCCGTTCAATTCTGTCTTTACTTACTCGCTCTCTCCGTCCCTTTCCTACATTCTCCGCTGTAAGTTTTGCAGATGCAATCGTACACGTCAGAAACAGGCAACCAATGTTAGCCCGCCTTTGCTCGTCGTTAAATTCTTTACGTTCTTGCAGGTCGTTTTTGCGTAAAAAGTTTCACGAGATGAGGTGAAAATAGAAGTGGAAAAGGACGTGGAAATAAAACGGGCTTTTTGCTTCTTAAATCTCGCCGCGTATTTAAAAACTTTAATTTCTTTCACTATTCATGAAGTCTTGAGATATATTTGCATTTTGAATATAGATTAGGAACGTGCATATTGGATTATCTGATTAGTCTTCCCTCCTTTCAAGAGCGAAAATGAAAATGAAAGAAGACAAAAACGAGACTCACACATTAACAGTCAGTGATCGAAAATATTCACCAATTCGAGAAAAGCAAAAGCAGTTCTTTTATTCGTTTCATCATGACGCTGCAGTGCTGTTTCAAAAACAGTTTTCCTTAATGTAGGTTATTATAATCAAGAGATGAACGTACTATTCGAACCAACCCAGAAAAAGAATGTTCCCAAACAGGCAAGAATGAATCAGCACAAAAAGTTAATAGAAGTAAATTCTCTTATAATAAATATAAGGCCAGAGAAAAGCCAAAATAATCGCTCAGGTTAATGAAACAGAAAAGCTAGCTCAAAGCTGTAAAATAAAATTGAACTACAATAAAAATAACGAATATACAGTTTCGATACGTTCCGTCAATACTTCGCCCCTTATACCTAAAAATAAATTCACCCCATCATTCATCCCGCAGCACCCTCTTCCCGTACCAACGCTCTACGCATTACTTTAACGAGTTAAATCGAAAATCTACTAATGCTTTCCGCACTGTCGAACACATGTACACCCAGAACAGCGGGCCTGACAATTTCAAGCTTTCAAAGCGACTCAGGTGCCCATCCCCAGTCGCAAACGTTCGAGTGGAAATCGCAGATCCGCGACCGGTAACGTCGGCTGAGGAACGCGAGTAGGTAACGTCTGTTGGGAAAGTGACTGCTTTTAAAACGTCTCCGCCACGACTGATTGATGGAGTTTCTCAGCACCGAATTGCGTCCAAGGTACACCCCAGGATTCCATGGGACGTGGCACGACCCACCGCGAGGACTATCGACTGTGGTAACACCATTACGCAAACATTCAAGGTTCTTGGTAGGAACGAAACCAACGTTGGCATTACTTCCCCGGCGCAACGTCCGAATTGTCGTCGAAGACGGCGCGGCGAATCGACGGTGTTCTCCTTTTCACGTGTGGCACGACGTCGTTAGTGATCGTTAACGATCTCGCGTTAATGAGATTACCCCTGAACCACCCTGGACGGGGTTGAACAATCGAATTTACCCGTACAGTGGCCGCAATGCCAAAGACACCCACGAAATTTTGCCTCTCCTGCTGTGACCCCGATAATTGATTTCCGCCTATGCGCGCACTAATTAGGCTAACTTTGTTGTCATTGAGTATTCCTCGAATAGACTTAAGGGTATATTTAATTATTGTAGTTGAGGGTTATTCAATTGGTGAAATTAATGGGTTCAGACATTTGATGTGGATAATTGATTTGTATGAAATTGTACAACGCCTGGAGATTTGTTCGTTGCAGTTTCTGCAGCGGCTTATGATTTTATTAGCGATTTAAATTCTGTGTTATATGTAGACTGGAATATTTCGTAGAATGCTAGAAGACGCGATGGGTTTTAGTATTCTGCCAATGAATTGGATGATTGAAAATTTATCATTTTTAGGGATGATATAGCAACTGGATTTTGCAGTTGTACAAGTGCTCAGTGAAGGATAATCTTGTATTGTATAATTTCCATATTCCAGTGGAAAAGTTTTAAGCAGGAAGTACACATAATACACACGCGGTTCAAAACAGAGCACTGCCCAAGCTATAGCGAAAAGAGTACTTTTAATAAAATCGCTGGCGGAAAGGTCTGACAACGAGAGCATATTCTACTTCATTTATCCTAATATTAATTCCTTTCGTATCGAATCATTTATTTTCAACTGCACAGTTTCATATGATATTTATATACCACTTTATTAACACATAAATAAAATACCAACTCACGAAACGTCGCCATCGATGTATAGTAGACGAAAAATAAATATAATATATAAAAAGGAATTTCTGAGCTATGCGCATTAAATAATGTCATAATAGAAAACTTTTCGCACTCTTTTACCACACTCTGTACACTTCAATACAAAATTATTGCCCAATAAATCTAACAAATATCCAAAGCCATCTATCACAAGTGACAAATTAGATACTTCTAACTGCTCCGTTAAAAACTTAAAAAAAAAAAATCAATTGCACAAAATAATCTACCCATCCACAGTGAGAATATAGAAACGATCAAAGTGTACAACCAATTTGCAGGTACGCGGCGACTAAAACAATGACCCCAAATAAATTTCCAAAGAACAGCGACCGGTCACAACGACGTCAGTTTTCCAACAAAGAGCTATTCGCTCTGATTCGAGCCGAAGAATAACCACGAGAAGGCAATTAAGAAGGAGAACAAAATTGTCGGAAGGGACGGACAAATCCCGTAGAACATATTATTCTCTATCATCGTAGGTAAGTCGAGGACGTAGTAGGTGGTAATCCGTGATTAATGATTCCACGGTCGCCTCCCATCGTGCCATTTACTTCATTACGATCGTTTCTTACCTCCATCGGGAGTGGCCACCCATTAATATACCTTCTACCTATATCAATGATGGATTAACCTACTTGCACGTTATTACAGGTTAGACCGCGTCCTCCTCGTTTATTTTCGGACTAACCGGTCAAGTACTCGGCCTCTCCTCGTCGCACTATTCCTCTTCGACGTCGTGCTCTTGCTTGCCAGCTAGCTACTCGCCGTTCAACGAGCTTTTATTAATGAACCAACGTCGTTCTGACGGAGCTACCTCAGCTGCACGGTGTCTTCAAGGATCGCATGGCAATCTTTGCCTACGTACGAAGTTGACGACTTATTTTCACGTCACGTGCTCGTTAGTCTGCCGTGCACGGAGAGATCGATGGCTGGAGATCGAGCTATCACCGGCGAAGATCTTTTTTCCATTTTCTTCTTTGTCCTCTTTTTTTCATTTTTGATGAATATGTGATTCAGGTAATTCCGAAGTTTTTGATGGAAGTTCCGGCTCCTGCGGGATAGCGAGAGGTGAAAAGTTCGTGATTCATGCTTTCGGGGCGAAATTGAATTTGCGAGGGTGGACGAGCTTCTAGGATAATCGATACACGGTTTAATGGCTTAACGCTTAAAGCATCGGGCGCTGTGACAGGTTATGAAGTAATGAATCGTGGTTTTACTGCGTATACTGTTTTAGGAATCGCGGGCGTCGATTGGGCCGATTTGCAGAATAGCGTCATTATCTTCGTTTAGTTTGGATAGTTCAGATTGAACGAAATTAAGTTGGTGGTGTGTTTGGAAGAAGTACAGACTGTGCGATCTGTTGTGCGCATCAAATTGTACTTTATAACAACCCTCCTTTTTTCTTTCATGAAGTGATCAAATATGAAAAGAAGTTATGGAAGGGGGACAAGTAAATATACTTGTTATAGAAAAATAGTGATGCTGCTATCTTTTGTATACGTTTCTCTGCTTAAACCTGCTTAACACAGCATCCTTCCTCAAGAAAAGTTCTACTTTCATTGTCCATTGCTTGCCAATTTTATTACGTGCACTAGAAGCAAATTTCATTCCACAACAGATTCAATACGAACCAACGAAAGATTCTAGAATTTTTTAGAACATACAGTTTTCAGCGAAACACTTCTAACACGTTAAAGTACAATCAAAATTGTATGAAAAACATCCGAGTAATATCATAGTTATATATTTTCAATCCGCAACGATGGATTCACTATTCTGCTGGATGACCAGCCCTTGAGTTTCCGATAATATGTCAGGCCCGCGGATTCTGCCCTAATCAGAATCAATATTAATCACTACGGTAGAAGTCAACGATATGACTACTGCCAAAGGCCAGATCCCGCGTTGGCTAAGGCCACACAACAGGGGCTAAGGTCAGCCTTTCCCCCTAACCGTCATAATATATAATATATAGTAGCGGAATACCAATTGCACTTAGAATAGTTTTGGACACGACGCGTACCATCACTCTGTCGCGCAAACTCGTCACGGTACTCTTACATAAAACCTCTTTGCTGAAGTGTTGCACACGATTTCGTTTACCCGGAATCAAACAATTCGTTACAGGTTTCATACGCGCTTATTGGATATGGTATGTTAAATAAAATAACTATTATATATAGGGGTGTGTATTTAAAATAGCTCTGAAGGAATGTCCTTTCACCATGAAATGCTCTCTAAAACTAAATGAAAACATCCAAAAGAACTGGGCTCCACTTATAACTACGAATGAGCATCGTCTCATTTTACAACCTAGTTCCTTTTGACTCGCCTGTTAGTAAGACATTTCTAAAAACGTTGAGGCAATTTTGCTCTAGCCCGATATATTATACTTACTATTAATAGCAAATATCCAACAGCGCTGTTTGCAAAATCTTGATCGACTCTTTAACCATCCAAACAATGGACATGTTTCTGGGGGAAAATATCGACGTTTCATCTTCATACCCTCGCGCACCGCTGTGAAACTTCATCAAGCACGCGCGAGCGTAAGCAGACGGAAAGCAGCCACACGAAAACCTAAATGTTCCCTTTCACGAACGTCAATCCGTGCTCATCGTCGAACGAGCATGGAACAATGGGCAAACTGACGACGCATTGTTCGTCGAAAACGAAAGCGAAGCGACCCTATCATCGACGTCGTCATCGATACGTCGCGTCGCGACCAAACGTAACCATCGCGATCATGTTCGTTTAATAGTTCGACTTCAAAAGCGAAAGGGCGATTGAACGTACATCGACGTGGAACATTATAGCTTGGCCCAAGTCATTAGTCTTCGTCAGCTATAGCAAAGGCCACGATTATTCGCTGCTCAATGACACCGAGAGATAAGCTTCACTGTGGTATTGGAAAACAAGCGAAGCAGGTTCGAAGGCAGGCTACGAACAAAGGGTATTTCTGTTGAGAGCTGAAAGTCAAAAAGTAGTGCCTACCCTTGAGGATTAGCATGTCATGTACACGGTTGGAATCCTCTACAGTATCATGTTCACGTGGGGAAACCTCTACAGTATCATGGTTAGTTAGACGTGTGAGTAACGTAACTTTCGCAGCTGGTACTTCTGGCTTTTATTATTATTCCAATTATTTCTGTGCGTGAGCGATGAAAGGAATAGTGTCATTGTGATATACGCAAACTTCAATTATGGGGACAGAAGATTTTATACAGGATGTCTAAACTAAATAAACCAGTTACAGGAACATAAGAACTGCATGTAGCAGAACACTGACATACCATTTTTCTTGTAATATATAAGAATATAATAATTACAATTTGGGAAATGTGTATAGAAGCATAGTATAATTATCGTGTTTTAATAAAATTGTATTGGAAGTGTACAGTTATTCATTTTCGATACAAATGCATTAAAACGGAATAAATTTAGTAAATTTAAACCGAATATTAAAGCTTTCCCCAAATTTTGATATTTTAAATACGGGCCTATAATGTAATCACAAAATATAACGTTTTTTTAATTTAACGGCTTTATCGGCAAATTGAAACAACACTTGCAATTATAATAAATTCAAGAACGTTATCGGCTCATTGAAGAATCACTTGTACCCGCAACGAAATTATGTGTCATACAACGGAGTAACGCCAATATTATTTGCATAATATTTGAATGAATGGCTAACGGAAAATATAATTATTGCAAAGTTAATCAGTCAAGGGGAAAAGGGGTCAGTCACTGAGAAAACTAAAAAGAGAGACGAAAATTTGTGAGGTACAATTATTTGTAAAGCGAAATAAACAAAGAGAACAAGTGAAATAGTTTCGGTGAAAAATAGCCGTCGAAAGTAGAAGAGTAATAGAAACGTAGGCAGAGTTCGACTACACACACATTTGTATAGGAATCTACATACATTTACACTGCACTGGTTTTATTGCTCTAACCCAGCTTTCTACCCCCTTTTTTTTATGTGGACCGATTCGAACGAGCCATGGAGTTGGGTTAGGTGTCGGTAGCCGTCAGCCGTTTTATTTCAACGATGCACTACCCCTTTTTCACTTCGGGACAGCCAACGGTTAAACGATCACTTCGGATCTTTCTCTCGTGCTAAACTGACCACTCACTATCGCTGTTTTGTTTTAAAGAAAGAAAAATCTAGAAGGGTAAACGAAAAAGAGGCACGCGACAGGTGTCCTCAGTTATTGTGAGAGTAAAACATGTCACACGATCGCATTCTTTCTTTTTAAACGAAGATAATTTAAAACGATATCCAATGAGTTACAAAAAGAAAGTTTGCAGTTATTTTTGGTTTTGTTCATAACGGAATTCCAATTAGTGATCGAAGATAGATACGTACATGTTACTGCGAAAAATGTTGGTCAGTTTTATACTTCAACGTCGAGGATTCTGATAATATTGAAATATGTCAAAAGAGATACAAATTTGAGAAGATTTTAGATATAATTTGGTTAGTTTCAAAATTATTAGGTACACCAGATTGGATCTTTGTTTTTTTTTCATGAAAGTGGTTTGCACGAAGTTACGTCGATAATTATTGGGAGTTTTAGATTAGATCAATGATTCTGTAACACAATATTCGTCTCTTCGTTCCAGAAGTTCCTACTCAGGGTAGGTACAATTAAGATCATTATCATTATCATTTGATTCACTAATTGTATAGGTTGATACGAAGCATATTTAAGAAACAGATATCGCAGCTTTTAAGTCAATTCTATTTTCTATTCTCCGACTTCGTATCACTTGTCAATAAACCAAAAATTTGCATCATCTAACTAACCCCTTCTTGTACGTTGACCTTGTAAATAAAATAGACCGAAGTCTTCGACCAACAGAAAGATGCAGTATTCCTCGCAACTATTTAAGAGAAATTCTAATATTGTTACGAAAATCTGAAAATCGACCAACTCTCCCTAACATTCAACTGATACCATAAATTTCCCCACTAGCGCGCACCGCGGGTGCATAAAAATAAGTCTCTAAAGAAGCAGTCTTAATCGTAGAAATATATCCAAGAATATTCTCAAGGTAAATCTTTTTAATTAATTTCATTATACGCCCAAGACCTCCCGTCTCCAACGGAGCGTACCGATTCCTAGCAATCTGCCCCACGATTTAAAGCCCAAGCTCTGCTCGAGACAAGAGCGGAGTGCCCTCGAAACGGAGGATCGTAGTCGCAGACACGTCGTTGAACAACGGTATTCAGAGTCTCGAAGTCGACGGGCATTGCGCAGGGGCGCCATTAGCGACCTAATTCGTCCCGCGGGTGTCCTTTAAGTGGCGTCCGCCTCCGGGAGACCGGGGGCAAAGACGGCTGAAGCACCCGAAGCGCGGGAGATTTTTGTCAGCAGGCAATCTGCATAGATTTACATCCGCTTAGTCGCTTAGTTAAACGCTTTATCAAAGTCCCGTTCGGGCGAACAGCGCCTCTGGGTAATAGACGGTCATTTCTCGTATGGTCGAACAGTCTACGCTACGCCATGAACGAACCTCAGGATTCCGGCCCCGTTTTGTCACCCGTTCATCCCTACAAGGGACTTCAATTATGCTTCAAGCCCGCATCCTGTCCGCCGTTATGCTCGAACCATTGCATCGCCGCGATAGACGCAGCCGGGCTTCGTCTAATTATCAGCTGTTTCGGTGCATCCGCTTGCGATAATAGCTGGACCTGAACGCGACTAAACCACGGCTTTGGAACGACGCTTGCGGGACGAGGCGGTGGCGAGGCTGAGATTTTGGCGAGGCATTAGATGTTGGTGAAATGGTTGCGGTTTTAAAGGAGTAGCGGCCACGGTTGGAGGTGAACTCGCATACGCTATTATCCATGGATTAATCTTGCGGGTGTTTATTTTATGTTCCTGAGTTCTTGAACGATTACTGTTCGCCGAAGAACTAGGGTGACGAGGAAAGCTTGGATGTAGCGTAGAACAATCACGGATTTGCGATACCAGTTTTATTTACTTGAATTATAATTTCTGTAATCTGTAACTTGACGCAATAGAATATTCGCTTATTTTACCTACTCTAAAGGTAGGTATGAAGTGTATTAGAGTTAATATTAATTTACGTACTTTCTACAGTTATTTAACATTCGTTGCAACTACATTGTATTTCTTATATTTTATAATAATTAACAACTTAATTTGGCAGCTTCCCAGTGATAAATTGAGTGAAGCCCTTCCATTGCAGGTGCTTTCTACACCTTTCAAAGTCATCATAAATTACTGCAACAATACCTATATGTTCATAATTTTAAAGCAAGTATGACTCTGTTTGAAAAAGAAAAACTACCCGGCAGTTCTATATGTTCCTAAACGATATAAACACAAACTTCTTATCTTTAACGTCTAAAATGCAGTCTATCGTTAATCTAAGATGTACTTTTGAGTAAAACTAAGTAAATGCCCTGAAAATCTTCCGTCGACGACTATCCAACACACCCTGCGCACGGAAATATCTCGAATACGCCCTTTGTAACTACATACTTCAAACCATGTATAGTACACGGTCTAATCACAATGCCCTTTAATAAAGCAATAATAAACGACGTCATTAATAAAGACTTTCGTGCAATTTCTCGACAGTTTCACGCGTGAGTAAAAAAAACAGATCAGTACGTCGGTTTATGAATTCTTCAGACACAGAGTGTTCCGTATCCCTAAGGCTGACGCGCGTATACACCGAAACAAAAGCAATTTGCATTGAAATTACGTCGCATCGGCATGATAACGAGACATGTATTACGCCTACGATACAGCCCATGGTGAAACGACGTTTACGAAATTTATATCCGGCCTGGCGTGTTATATTAAAGTACAGGATGAAGTAATTTACAGTTTGTTACGTTGCTATCGGTAGGAATAACGGACGATCTCCTATTTCACGTCCGTTCGCATCGCGTTTCAGCAGCCATCGCGAATGCTTTTCGCGACAGTTATACGAGGCACAAGATGAACGACGACCTAATTTTCATCGTTATTATTACAGAATATTAACAGATACCCATGCGAATAGTGAACAGGTGAATGATTTCCCGAAATCGATTCTACCCGTCTCTATCGTAAATTATTGTTTGCCAGTTATTAAGTAATAAACATTTGCAACATAATATAGAGTGAAAAGCATTCGAGTACTTCTCTTCACTTTTTAATTCTAATTGATACACTGTATATGTAACGCGAGTTGCACACGAATAATGAACATTAAAGACGAAAGGGGATTATTATTTATTATCATTATACAGCTGCCGTCGGAAATTAATAATTTAATTTATTATTGCAGTTATTATTATATAATCTCGCAGAATATTGACCTTTCCTTTTTGGCACTGGAGTCAGAAATGGAATGATCGTACCTCCAAAGGGGACAACTGAATTTTCGATGTCCAGTCGAGAACGTATGATTGCCACTTTAAAAATGGCCTCAATAGCGTCAGCAAAGTTTCCTGTGCAAATAAAAATTCGCATGGCAAAGCTGTGGGGAAAGCAAACACTTTGGGATTCTCGCGAGAAATGCCACTTGATCTATAATGAAAGAATATCAGAATTCAATATGGAAAGAGGTGTGCCTGAACACATTTTTCCATTACGGAAGTATGCTTAAAATCGCTGATCAATCAAATACAAATTTTTCGCTGCACGATCTTTATTGCGAAAATCAAATTCGAGGTTTTAATTTATTTTTAAATTGAAATTGGACAAAATAAAAGTCCTTCTTGCATCAATTTTTTGTTACTCTTCTATATAAATGTTCGAATTTCATCAAGCAACATTAATGCTCTCTAGGATTTCCAGAAATATTAAAACGATATACAGTTTTAAGAATATATTAAAGATCAACTTGAAATTTGAAATAAACAATAAAAGGAGATGTCGAGATAATAATAACAGGTTGCAAAGAAATATTTCAGTAATATTTCTACTATGCAAAAAAAATTGTAATATAATTGCACATACGATATTATCAAGCACAAAGTATTTTAAACAATCAGAAATTCAATTATGCCTATGCATAAATTAAGACTATATAAATATATGCAGAACGATATTCATAAAAATGTTTTTATTTTCGAAAAAGTTCTGATAGAAATCTTGTAAATTTTATGTCCCGTGACGTCAACGAACGCGTCATCACTTTCCTACGTATGCAGCAATAGACAAGGGGCAATAAAATTGACTATTTTTCGGAAAACATTCGCGTGGCGGACCGGTTAAAACCGAATGAAATTGGTTCTCGCGGCAATAATCGAACCGCAATTTGCAAAGTGTAAATATAAATGGAAAAAAGCTATGATTCGATAAGGACGAAGATAGCACTGAACGTATTGCATCATATTTTCCATTACCACCAGCCGATTGCTGTGGCGGTTACACGTTAAACTGCAATTCCGATAACATAACCGCAAGTTATCGCTCCTCCTGGAGCCCAAGAGAAAATCCGCCATTTCGATCAAATAGTATCCAACGAATCCGCCGGATTTACCGCAATTCTACGCAAACCGACCACGTTTCGCAAATGTGTTCCCAGTTTTTAACAAACATCGGATTAACATTTCATATCTCGCGTGGCAGGGATGACTTACGCGAATAATAAACGCAAATGAAACGACAATGGTGATGGTATCAATAATTAAACGATTAGTTATTAATCGTTAAAGATGATATTAATAATAATTTAGTAACAATTATCTTCGAGCAATTTAAATAATTGACAGCAATGTGGGTGATAATCTGTTAAACTATCAATATCATTTGTCATGTGTAAATTCTGGAATAAAAAGAAATGATATCTAAATAATATTCTTTCGAAAGTTATTGTTGCGAAACTGACAGGAAACGTGTGTACCCTTATAAAATTGCAATTCTGCCATGCACTCTATTTAAATAATGGCAAAATACATTTAGCAGCGATGGTCATCGTCAGTCATTTATATTGTTATGTGACGTAGGAATAAAGATATTAAAATGTCCGGGGCTACCCGCCTTTCCCCTATATGAAATAAAAGGACTGAATAATTTGACGATTGCAGCCTCCGCAATCAGGCACACTTGTTTAATCAGAAAATGGAAAAACGGGCCACTGCCGTTTCAACTCTGGAGTATTAAATTTGTAGTGTTCTGTGGAACAATGTACATACAAAAATTATTGTACACTTTTATTTCAAACTTTTTTTTCTTTGGTGTTAAAATACGATCAGCAGCTAGTCCACTTGACCATTTCCCAAAAATTCAAACAGTTCATGTTTCTTATCATATAATTTAATTAAAGGCATATACGGGAACTAAATTCGTCCATGAACACGCGAAGCTTTAGTATAGAGTACAAACATCTAGTCCGAGTGTGTTATTAACACCGAGTGTACACGGGACAAACTTTGTATATATTTTCGAGTTCAGTCAGTTCTGGTTAAACTCCAAGCATGTTCTAAAGTTTACATCAGTTCTATACCAAGACCAAGATAGTTCTAATCAAACTCTAGATTCTAAGCGAAGTTCCGAATAGTTCTATTAGAAGTTCACACGGTCTACTGTTTCTGTCACCGATTCCAAGATCTGAGGATAATATCGCATTTTCAAGAAATTCCTTGCCGATGACACATCAAGCAAAGTATTACATTATAAATTCCACTGTATTCTGCCGATTGTATTAATTTCTATTAAAGTTTAAGATCGTTAATAATTCGTTCTAAGAGATACATATCGTAAATCCATACAAATTTGTTATACAGATGATGTATTAAAAACATGTTTCTGTAATATGACCGAATTAAATGTTTAGTTGTATCAAACTATAAGAATTAAATATGCATACTTCAACAAGAAAAATTTTTCACAACGTAATAATCACAGCTTCGACAGAAAATATTTTATTACTACCGTAGCTGCTGCCATGTATTTTTCAATGCGATTTCTCCAATAATAATTGTTCAGCAAACTTACTTCCATGACGTCATAATCTTGAATTCGCAATAACAATTGCTCAACTGTGTCTTTTTAATAACCTGCAAGATCGTCTATATAAATTTTTGTAGAATGATTGATCGCCACATCTTTTATTATCAGATGCAATGTCTCTACATTTGTCCATTAACTTATCTTCAACTATCGATCTATTCACCACATTCACAATACCTATAAGAACGTAGCTTACAGGTGCAGTTTACAATACAAAACCCCATTTCCAATTGACTTTCGTATAATCTAAGAATTGTCGCCGAATAATTTGGGCATTCCAAGAACAGCAAGCAGATTTTATTCTTCCTCAAGTGGAATAATCTAACACTAACGCAGAAGTGTCCGGGTGGTCGATTCGTAGGAAAGATATTTTGGGCAGAGAACTCGTTCTATAAGACAGCCAGTAGCCAATTTCGCGACAAAATATTGATCGGCGATAATCGATCGTAAATAGCCCATAGTATTTCCACGGCACATTGCGTGCCTTTAATGCGTCTGGACAAATATTTGTAGTAACCTTCCAATTTCTCCGACCAGGAGGAGGGGGCGCAAGAAAATTGATTCTGTTCGATGCGTTTGTGTTGCGGTTCGTGTAGACAGTAAACGGTGTGCAGCTTAGAAAGGGAAGCCAAGTCCACGGACGAGAAACGGGAGTAAGGACGACAGACGGAAAGAGGGCAGCCACGAGAAACAGAGGAAGAATGAGAGGAACAAGAAGGTTGGTGGCAGGATCCGATGTGAAATACTGTTTCATTTCGCATTTTCATACAAACTACTGACAGACTCTTTTAGATGCAAATTCAGCGTTTACCTAACTCGACCCACGATGCATCATCTCGCAACCCTGTAAACCGTTCGTCACGGAAAACCGCGACATTCTTTCGATTCCTCGCACCCTTCGTAGCTGGCCCTCTGTTTCTTCTGGATTTTTTTTTTTTTTTTTTAAGAAAACCCTGCCGTTTTGGAGGACGAGATAAGAGTACGACAATTGAATTAAGACGAAAAGTGGACGATGATTGATTGCGCGTGTATTACGTTCCGATTCGAATGTGATACGGATTCGGTTGATAGAGGGGTGGAATTTGTCAATTGATGTATCACAATGGATCCGGTATTAATTGTATAAAATATTTGTTAGCAAAAGAATTGGTTTCTACAAGTGGATTTACACTTTTGCTGAACTAGAGATATTCTTCCAAACAGGTATCCATTAATTCGTTAATACTAAATATAATATTGTGCATTCAAATCAGAAGAGGTTAAATGATTTTTCTTATCATGGGCAGCCAGTGTGTTGAACGCAAGAAAAATTTCTCATTTTGTTCCACGTCGTGAAACGATTTCCATATAATTATTTATTACTTAAAATTTTCTGCGTCATGCAATTAACTGAAGCCTGCTTTTCAAGGAATATACTTATACGTCGTAATTTTACAAAATCTATCGACTTTTTAACTCTGCATATGTACATCTTTTATCAATAAATACGAATTGGCCAGGATTTTTTGTAGTCACTCTTATCGTCAAGTAAATTAAGGAAATTACCGCAACCCATTTTCTTTGCAATAGGTAACGAAATAAGAATAAGATTGATCGATAGAGAACGATCAGTCTCCATTAAGCTCCGCGATAACAGATAAACGAAAATGCCCGATGAAAGTTAATTCGAACTGCTGAGGAGAAATAAAATGATACCAAAATTATCGCCCACAAGCAATACTCTAGGGTAACCGTATAATTTCATTTCACAATTCAACCATTCCGAAACTGAATTCTCCGCGTAGTGCTCCACCAACCCCGCCGCCCCAATACTTTTTCCTCTGCCGCCGGTCGTATAACAGAACCTGTTACCCGCTCAGAAATTCCAGGTCACGCTCATAAAAGTAAAGACGGGAGCAAAGAATTTCTCGTCTGGCTGCGAGGACAAGCAACGATCCGGTAATTTCCGAATTAACGCGAAAGGTGCTCGCCACTTTTCCCGGCGTTCTACACACGCGCTGCTTTAAGCAGTGGTAATCTCAATGAATGTTACAACGTGTGCACTAGAGGGAACGGCGAAAAGCAGCACTCTACCGGAACGCTGGAACTTACAACCATAGGATGGGCGTTCTCGAAACTCCACGGCCATAAATCTCGAACGAAACTAAGCCCCACCGACCCGGCCGATGCAACTTTAAAGCCCGTTAAGTGATTATTAACGTTCCTTCCACGCCAGCCGCTGTTAATATGCAAGAACCGGAGCCATTCTGAAATACGCATCCGTAATTACTTCATCGTCTTACACCGATGTTCCTGTCGGCGCTCGCTACGCTAAGCAAACTAATAATTCCCATCGCCGCGCCGTACACACTGGCCAACTTCTTGTCAAGTTCTGGCAAATGCGCCATGATGATGTTATAGTGTCTTCGGGGTTCCGGTGTTTCTTCTGGATAGAAAAGAAGGAGGAGATGGGATGGAGGAGGAATATGGGAGGAATGTGGGATGTGTCGTAATAATCTAATTAGCGAGGAAAAGTTTGGTTAGTCGTTTAAGGAATTTGTATAGGATAAATTAACGGAACGATTGCGTGAATAAAAAGTTTTAATTAGCCGTGCAACCATGGATATAAATTGATTGAGGATTTTTATTTTCACCGTTTAGTAACGGTATATACTGGTAATTGCTTAGTTATTGATTTGAGGAGAGGATGCTTTACAGGAAATATATTCTATTCGAGGAAGCAGATCGATATATTTCCAGCTCCGATTAATATACTGTACAAGAATAATAGCAGGTTCATATCATTGCTAGCCTGTCCATCGTATCAGTGACTCCGCGTGACGGTAAGCTAATATTTAGTATGCAAGATAAATGAATTGGTATGAAACGAAGTAGAAATGCACTGAATAGTTACTGAACCAGCAACGTTTTTTAAATGTAATATGGAACGGTAATTGTCTAAACTGTGCAACTTTATTTAGAATTTGGATATCTTCTAAAAGCAAGGTCTAAGTACGAATTGTAGCATCGTGTAATTCAATTTGAATTGTCATACCTCGGTAGGAAATTTCTATGAATAATTGCTTATAAGTAGCGATTACCTTTCACAACATAAATGTTCTCATCGAATCTGGTAACTTGTCGCAAACGCAGCTGAAACCGATACAAAAACGCACATAATTCCAAACTTTCGTCAAACCGATTTCGTCCGGTTTTGACGGCATCGGTCACGAAACACGAGACTCAGTTCGCGACAGGATTCGCGGAGAAATGATTGCAGAGTCAACTTCGAAGAACATGTTCCATTATTTTCGTAACGGCAAAACTCGGCTTGTGCCTCCAAGATATACTCGGTTATTATTAGAGGTATTGGTAGATTGGTGGTCGAAACCGTACTGAATTTTGGAATCGCATAAGCTTTCAGGAAAGTTCAGATGTATTTGTGGTCTTGGAAAGATAGTATATAATTGGCTATAGGATGTGTCGGAAACACGATGGAAATGGAGAAAAGTATTTTCATATTTCAGTTATTTCCATATTTGAAAATACGATATATTTCTTAGTTTCTCGATTTGGCACGCGTGGTGATTCGAGCGTTCATAATTTTCCTATGGTCTCCGTTAAACGTGTCCGATAATCGGTCAGCTTGCAAATCGCACTTCTTTAAAGGACGAAATACATTTGTTTCTCGCAATCCCTGCAAGCGTTTAGCACCCTGCGAAACATATATTCCTAATCGATCTTTGGATACACCTCCTTCATCTACACCCAGTCGTTGCAATCCTTGCATCCTGCCGTTCGGGCAACGCGCAAACACCATCCACCCAACTCGATCTCTTACATCCCCGCATCGATTATAAAAATCGCGCACAGATCGTTGGCTGGAGTTCAGAAAACACCGGCATCGAGTTCCAATCACTGGAAAATAAGCCAAACCGTAATAGCATCCCCATCAGCAGTCAGAGGGACGCCAAATTAGGATGAAACGACTGATCGCGTAGCGGCAAACGGAGTGCTGCAAACGATAGAAAGAACTCTAACTGCCGCGGGGAGAATCTGAGCCCGTTACCTCGCGGGGTCGTCATACATACGCCCGAAGAAAGCTAGAGAATTTCCCTCTAACCGTTTGGCGTGCGGCCTCGCTATTATGCCGATGGAGGAATTAGTTTTGCGGCCGGCTATTACCATCCTAGCCGGGACCACGGCCAAGCTTCTTTATTATTAACTTTACCATTCGCAACGGGTCTACGAGAGCGAGCCACGCGCGTCCTAACTGCCGTCCTGCCAATGCGTGTGTTCCAGCGGAACGAGCGGCTTTGCATTCTCGACTACTTCTTCCACGGTATCGCCTTCCTCCGTGAACCTTCTAATTAACGACGACTGTGAGCCTGATAACAGCTTCTGCCTGGCGACGAGGACGGCAACCTTACCCAACACCCTTCTTCGCGTCGATCTCTCATATACTCGAAGGGTCTTATCGTTCGTCAGGGGATAGACCACGCTGCCGACTTGTTTACGGCTAGGTAATTACGTGGCTCGGGTGGAAAGAAATGAATGTTCTCGCTTTTTCTTCTTTCTCTTTTTCTTTTTTACGATTTAATGATTTTGTACGTTATGAGTATATTTCTGCTATCGACGTGATGCACCCCTGTGCGGTCAAGAGAAAGGAGAAAAGATTTGTGGTTTTATAAATTGATGGCCTCGTAATCCGTGGTAGACGTACACGTTTTTGATAATATTGCCCACTGGGCAATAAATCTTTTTTTTATTGTTGCTATTGTATAAATACAGAGACCTTCCAAATTATAATTAATTCTGCACGTGTGACAACGGCAAGCGATTTACGTCTGAAGGGTAAAGGAACAAAACTACTTACGTGTCCCTACTTTTTTGTATAGTTCGAAATTCGTCTACAAACAATTCGAGGCCCTATGTCTTGTGTAATAATTAATCTGTATTATTTAAAGTGTTTCTAAACTAATTAATTTCGGAATACTAACCATTCACCGACGATATGATTTGTCATTAACGCGGAACGCATAACGGGTCATTCATTCCCGGGCCAGATTTTTTATTGTTCTAAGCTTTACTAACATTTGAAAAAATTTTGAGATACTTATTAAACTCTCTAATTTAATGTACACGTAGGGTATAAGTTTTTTCATATGCGAGAAGAAGGTCCTCTTCATTTCGGAAAAACTGTAGAATCGAATTTTCCCCTGCAACTCAACGACTCGTTGGAGGGTTAATGGAGGGTTAATCAGTTTCACAAACTGGGGTGGTTGATGGGGTTAGAATTATAAAACCATATTACTGAATAAGCGACGCTAATGTCTTAAAGTGATCCCTCGCCGAAATAGATAGTTACATATATTCAAACATAATTACGAAAAACACCAATTTATATCCACGACTTTAAACATTAGGATGAATTTCTACTTAAATACAAGTCACACGGCAAAAATTGTTTGAAAATACTTCAACAACCAAACAAAACACTTCTATCTAACATTCAATTACACTGGTTCTTGCCAAACAATTTTCCAAATTGCCTCGCCGCGTGAGATCATCGCAAGTGAAACAAAATTTATCGACAGTCAGATTTAATCTTTGCAAAACAAAACGAGAAAATCTGGTTCATTAAATTTCGTCCGATTTCACGACGCAGCGCGGCGGAGTTATCGCGACGCGAGATGAAAAATATTCGTTTGCTATAACGAAATATGCATTTAAAAACAATATTCATTACACTGTAAATATAGCTGGCGGAAGCGCAGGTTCAGAGATTTTGGTCGCGTTATTTATCCCCCTGTTTGCTCTCATCGCTTCAACCGCTAAATATAAATCAACACCGAAGTGCGACTCCACATAAATAAACAAATAAAACTGTAATTGATATATCAAAGCCACACGAATCCCCCGCGATTGAATTGGGCGTGATCGAAACAAGTATAAAAAGTATTGCAGAGTGGAGGGACATCAAGTTTTGGGAGGGCATGAAATTGAAAACTCATATACAACATATCGCGTAAATTATTAAGCTATGGTATTGTGAAGATTATTTTCAGTAAACCTCACGCATTTATTGTATAGGAACGGGGAAGCTAATAAAACTTCTATTTCACTTAAATATTACTAGTTAATTAACAAACTGTGTAATAAATAAAACGTGCCGCTAACAACACTCTCGCCAAAATCAATCTAATCTCTACGCACTCTCTATCAATTCTCAAACAATTCTGACTGGCGCACGCATCATCCACTCTATATATTTTTTTATTCTTTTAGTTCCTCTCTCATTATATTCCCCTTTCGCTCTCACTCATTTAGAATACACACTGCAGACATTTCGCATCTCCTTCGCACCTCTAGAATTCTCGCCCGAATATTTCTCAATCACGCTTCTAAGTTTCCGTTGCATTCGAAGTCATTTTAAGCAATCTCGCAGCACTTTCATTCCCACGCTATATTCATAGGAGTAAATATATGTATGCATACTGGGAATGTAATTCATGAAAATACGTATCGATCTTTTAGCCAGTTTATTCAGAGTTTTCTTAGAGACTTAGAGAACTGAGAGAAAAATTCAGAATATGTGGGTAAACTTGATACTATGAGTATAAGCTATTGTTCTGAATTGTAGGTCCGCAGCATGATATTGAATTTCTGATGTCTGCAACAGCTTAGAGTAATTGATAGCTTGCAATTAGTGCTTTCATAGTACGCTGCACAACATCGTGCATAGCGGCCCAGTATTTCAATATGTTAATATCGTAGTTGTACAGCTCTGTGATTATTTTGCGTTTAAAATTCTAATGGGCAAAGTGAGATTTCCCTTCTCTAATATATAGCATTTGTAAAATTGAAATTACAATTTCAAACGCCAATGAATGGACAAGAAAAAATTAACTCTTATCTTTATACTAAAATGGAGCACTTCACGTGCAAAGTGTTTAAACAAAAATCTGAACTAAAAGGAAAATAAATCTATTAAGATTAAATAAAATATAGGCTCCATAATATTACCCAGACAAGTCACAAATATAAGTTCTTCAATTCCTTTCCTACATACTGGATGTTCCTGAAGTACAAACATATGCAGATATATTCACAGGGATAGTGAAAGGCCCACATAAGACCAGAAATATGCCAGAACAATATGTACACGTACATGCATTCCGTGACCGACAACAAAATGTTTAAACGGTGAACAATACACAAAAGCAGCACAATTTTGCAACAGGGAGATATACATTATCTATCTATGTGTATGTCACAAGTGAGCAGAAGGAATACCTCAGAATAAATGATTGCTGGCAACGTGATATAAAATATCTATTTACGGACATTACTGACACTCACCTATACAAATACCAATTTAAAATTTCCTTTTCTTCGCCACTGTACATGGAAAACCACATCAATCACACTCAACGGAAACTCTCATGCCAGATCATCGACAACAGTCCGGGGCACCTTCAATGACCAAATGAGACCGCGGTGTTTCGTCGGACATCCCACGTTTCCGACGAAAATAACCACTTGAACTCTCATGGTGGCCTTCGAGCAGAAAAAAAACCGCACGCAGCGATGACAGAGAAGAAGAAAGATAAACGCAAACCGGAAACACCTTGGAAAGAAGAAAGTGGATGGAAAGGGTCATGGAAGGTGGTCTGCTCGGCCTCCGTAAAATTACTCCTGGCCACCGTTTGTCCCCTGCCCTCTCCCTCTTCTCTTCGTGAACCACGAGAATATGTGCAAGTGTGCGTACGCAAGTGGCGGCAGGATAAAAAGGGGGGAAACAAAAAGAAGGTGGTAGACAAAGACGATCTTTCGTGGCAAAGTGTAGAGTGGCAGGGTGAACCGTCATGGGGTCTAGGCGGTCCTATGTACATCTACGTAATGCCCGCTGCTATCCGGAACAAATTACTCGAGGGACCAGGAAATTAAGTCGACATCTTCACGGGATCCAGCACGCAGGGATTAGTTAGCATACAGAGACGCTCTTCCGCCCGATGAACAACCGTCTCCCTTTTGTCCCTCTGCAAACTGCACGTGCTCCACGGTGTCGGTGCCGTCGTTATTGCGCAGGCGGTGCAACATCCTTGTTACTACCTCCTCGCACGGTCCACTCGTTCGTCCGGATTCCATTATCTAACGACTCGAGAGCGTGGAAAAACTATCGTTCCCATGGCACTGCGCGCTGTTAAGGTCCTTCTTCTCGCGGTCAAGACATCTTCTTATGGGGGAAGAAAAACTGGGCGGAGTGGAATGAATGGTGCGAAGCAAACGGCGATGTACGTGTTAGTGTTCGGCTGCTCTGGCTGGCAGATTCCTTTTTCTCGTTTTCGTATCTTCCAAAAGTGTTTGCATTCGTAAGAAAGTAACACTTGGGACACGTTAGATCGAACAGATGTGTGCGTAGAATTTATTGATATATCAGATAAGAGTTACGTTTCAAACGCAAAATTGATTACTAATTGAAGTTTCCTTTTTGATACGAGTTTACGTCTAGCTAATTGCGTTTAGTCAATCCCTTTCAAGTGCACAGGCTGTTGCGTGTAACGCGACGATTTGTCACCCACTTGCAGCCACATGACAGAAAAAGGCGTAGAACAAAAGTTGCAGGGTATAGAGTGTACAATAAATATCAGTAAACAAAACTTCGTAAACAGGTTATTTTCATGGCGAAATCAAGGTCGCCTTGGGTAAAACAAATAGGAAGACATATTTATTTTTTTACCATGTTGTAGAGGACATCGAGAGGAATTCAAAACACATATAACATGATATTTTTACTAACATATTGCTCGATTTACAGTAGTGGAAATATGAAATATTTAGCTTTTCGACACATGTATTTGACTTTAAGACAGCAAGTGGCTGAAAAATTGTGGGTCGCGTTGCACGGAACACCCTGTATATGTTCCAGACACGCTCTGAATATTATATACTTTCGTCTGGAGTGACATATACGTCGGAGTTACAACAAGGAAAGGAAACATTTCCATGAACAGACAAGAACAATAATCCTGTCCGAACGGGCCTCCTTAATTACCCCCATCGTTTAGAGATAATCACATATCCAAGAGGGCCAACCTGCTGGCTCGAGGCCACAAAAACGTTGCCCAGCAATAACATTTTCCAGGCAACAATCAAAATAAGTGAATTTTAGCCAGGCGTGCATCCTCTGTGTTGTTCCGCTGTATGAACAGCAAAACACACAAAACTCCGGCCGCTTCGGTTTTAGCGTAATTGCTTCCCGAAAAAAGGAGAGGGACGGAGAGGAACACAGAGGTAATGGAAGCTCGCCAAGAAAACAACGGATTACAACTTAATATATGTAGATTATCCCGGGGAAGCTGCGCCGTCGCTAAGGATATTTACTAGAGCGCGAGTAGCGAAGTTCGTAGGGCTAATGGCATCCGGGATCGTTTCCAACGACGCGATGGGACGAGCTTCCGATCGCTATTTGCATTGTTCTTTTACTTGTGACTAGACACAGATTGAACCAGGCGAAGTTGGAGGATGCCTGGGGAGAGGGGGATCTCTTAAATGTATCGATCTCGATATCGGCAATATCCAAAAGTGGTTTTCCCTTGTTCGGGCACTCCTCCTTTCCTGCGCTAACATCTTGCGTCTTCTGTTTCGTGCAAACTACCATCTTGATTCGTCATCGCGGTAAAGGCGACGGAACTTGAATATTTCATGGTTGCGGGAATCTTCCATCATCGAGGATAGTTGAGGTCCTCAGGAAAGTTGTTCTTTCTTCCGTTTCCATTCTTCTCGCTTTTCTTTAACTGGGCAGACATCGTGGAGATTCGTGATACTTATTCCGTTGAACATCAAAGATACACTGCGGGAAAGTGCACTTTTCAATGGTGTATATATATACATAATTCACCTTCTGAAAATGTAACGGAGCATTTTGTTACCGCTTTATTGATTTCTTATTACTTCGTCTAACGAGGTAAATAATGCGCGCATATAAAGAGACGATCGTCCTGTCAATTTGTAAATGCTAAAGTGTTTCTAGGAGGGAAGCACAGAGTTCATCAAAATATGAACATGTTGTTAGTTTTATGCTTTGTATAAAACACGGTTAAACACAAATTATCCTTATAGTTCTGAGAATATAATGGGGTATGGAATTCCAATATTTATACAAAAGTGTTTATATTAAGAAGGGCCGATAGGGTCCGAATGCTCCATGCTTCTATTCTATATTCATTCGTTAGAGTTTCTCCTTTGAATAAGGACGTGCCTTCTTTTACAATATAAAATAAAGTACTTTTTTTAAACTGAACTGTATATTACATATCATCACACTTCCTAATAATCTAGTTTTCCAATACATGTTACGGTAGAAAATGAGAGATAAGTGTCCACTGTATTAGTCAAGTGTAATAAAGTAATAAAGAAGATAACAACTGTTATCTTCAGAATGGCATCCGTCCGTATGAGGGGAAATTTGTGTGCAGCATAATCCGTTTATAACCATAAAGCCATTATCAGGGAAGGCATAAATCGGCAGAACTTTTACAGTCACCCAACAGTATATAAACAATTCCACAATACTGTCGTTAGAAAATACCCAATACACGCGCCGAAGAACGCACTCGTACCGCCAATCATGTTATCCTATCCCCGTAGCCCGCAAACGCCGCGACTTAGAAATCATCGAGGAGCGTCGATCCGCGTCCAATTTCCCACCAGGATCCAGTAGCAAGGATCAAACGGTTTCTCCTCGATCCCGGGCGCAAAGTTAAACCGAGCACAGGAGGCGAGTCGACGAGCGGGGTAGCTCGTTTCGCGCTCCTCGCGCGGCCAATTCTCCGCGGCCAAGAGTATCGAGGCAACTCTCGACGAGCGTAAGCCACACAATGCGCCACCGTAGCCGGCTATCGATGGAAATTGAATCTGGCGTATCGTGGGAACCCCGGGATTCGTCAAGTCGAAAGTTTCCAGCAGGAAAGAGACCAAAGGTGGAAGCGGAACAGAGGGAAGAAGCGAGATAGCGGAACGATGGTAGCCGGTGTGAACTGCAAGACCGATGCAACGGTAGTCAGGAAGCACTTGAGCGAGGCTTTGCAGACGCTCGAAGTCTCCATTCCGACGAGGGGGGGGGCGAGGCAAATCAAACAAAACCGAACCGGAGCATAGACCCGGCCTGGAATCAACTAAGCCAAGCCCATCGAGAGGGCTGGCTAAACGGCAAACTTATCTAATCCAACTTGGCTGGCGCGAACGCGAAAGAGGCCCACGGTGTCCCAACAGGCCCGGGGGACAAGGGACGCGCCGTCAGACGGAGAGAAAAACACGAGTGGGGCAGAGGGAAAATGGGGAAAGAGGAAGGAGGATATCTTCGGTGCGGAAGAAGAGATACCTGGCTCCCGGGCTTCGGCAACAGGATACGAAGTTTGCCTGACGCGTCGCGACGCGGCGAACGGGAATCGCCGGGCTCTCTTTAATTACTCCAGAAGGAACGTTAGCGCTGTTTAATCAGCCGTTCGTTCGGATGCGTCGAGTCGAGGGCTCGACTAGCGGCGTCAAAGACTAGAAAAGTACTGGGCGAAGGGACAATATTTGCGCTGGGAGCGTCAACCGCGATATCGGCTCGCAGGGGATTAATCACGTTCCCCCTGAATCAGGTGGGAAGTTGAACGAAACTGTCGAGAGGACGCGCTATTGTAAATTATCCGACGAATCGGGTTCAATGGAGTTGTCGTTTGGTGACTTTCTGTTGGGCGGAGATCGAGACGCGGGATACAATTGAAGTCCACGTTTCAGTAAAATATAGTTTATTACGGTTTCGTATGTTTTTGTGCATTGTTTGATGCAAGAATGAGATTACGGCTGATGCTTTTAAAGCAACTTTTGGACTTGCGACCTGTGCTGTATATGATCTTTGGGTGGAAAAATCGTCTATGTCGGCCACTTGTCCCGGTTTTGTTCCAAAAAGTATTGTTAATCGTGGCGGAGTTGAAATCCGTATGTGGGAAGTTTTAAAGAAATTAATCCTGTGTAAGTGTAATATAATTGATAACAGGGTTATTACGGATTTATTACAAATGATACTACGTTATTCTACTCTATATTGTCCTATTTTACTCTACAGCGAATCCACGCTATTCTCTCTACACTACCCTACGCTGTACTACACTGTTTTACTCTACGCTGCTCCTCGATCTACACTGTTCTGCTCTCGACTCTACTCTGTCTATTCCCATTCATACATCCGTTTGTCCTCAGTCATTCTCGTCTCCCTGTATCTCTGTCTCCACTCTCATTCATATCCTTAAAGGTATCCTTGAAACATAGAAACAGGAGACCTAGTTCTGCAGGCCACCGTTGCACGCCTGCAGACCGCCTGCAGACCGCTTCGCTCCGCACTCCTACATGTGTTTAGAAAAAACTTTGTACTAAAAAGTGATCAGTGGTATGATATCACAAACTGATATTTGGAGGGTGTTACGCGGCAACCCCGCGAAACCCATACAAAAATAAATGGGTACCCCCATAAAAATACGGCTAGCAATCGGTACAAAGAACAACCTTCGATGTGCAGATTGTTAGGGCGTTCATGACGCGCCAATAATAGAACTGTTTTTGAGGAAGTCGTTTTATTCTATAATCCGTCGAAGCATACGAAATTACGCACATACGCCCTCAGCAGTTAATTGCATGCGTCATAAACGTGAGTTTCCAAAAGGGCCTCGCAGCTGGGACCCAGCAGGCACGACCAGGTCAAGCTCTAGGACCCCGGTGGAAATTCCGTGGCGTTGCCAAATAATCTGCAACGTTTAAGGACGCACCCCCTCCCTTCAGGAAACGCGCTTCGGGCGCTAAGGAAGGGTGCGACCACACCTTGAAAACACGCTGATTGGAAATTAGTCATTTTTCCTAATGTCCAAGCAGCGAGCCTAAAACATACTTCCGAGTCGATGTGCTGGAGTACATTCGACGAAGATATCAGTCTAAGACGGTCTAGGACAGAGTCCAAGACAGGGTCCTACCCAGCACACTGAAAAGGAGAAGAAGTATCCTCTCCTTCTTCAGGTGTTTCTCTTCTACTCAAGAGTGCAAGTCAAAGTATCATCTTCTCATTCGTTAACTTGTCTTTACTCAGAAGCAGGAGAAACCATTATACTCTCCTACTTCAAACCAAACGGGAAACATTATCTTACCACAAATTGTTCACTGTACAGTATACTAAACACGACTGTACGATCCGTTTTACATCTTCACCTGTTATCATTCATTTGTTAGTAGAAATTAAAATCGTTATCATTCGTTGCGTTAAACGAGCAGTTATTCAATATACCACCCCTATCTCTTTAATCGGTCGTAGGGTCATACGTGCGCGACGGTGTCGAAGAAATTCCGAACGGAGACTTACGACCTCCGTATCCTAAAGATCTCGTTGCATCCGATGGTAGCATCGAAGCCGCGTATTACGTAAAAACAGGGGGCAAGAAATCGCCGAAGAAGCAGGTAATAGAGGGGGAATTAATAAAATTTATGGTTCAGATTCCTCAGTTTTGTAATTGTGCTTTCATTTCCCAATAAATATGTAAACACAGCATGCAAATTTCTCATTGAATCTCACAATTTTGGTGCAAGAACGGGGCAAACCCAAATTTTCAACAGGCATTTTCAGAAGTGTAAATGATATTCTTTCTTATATCATTTGTTCCACTAGTGCCTCGTGTGATTGCTCAAACAAGTAGTATTTAATTCAGTTTTACTCGATTTCTCACAACTCGCAAAATCTGGAGTTACTCGGTTTTTGCACCAACGTCTTACTGAAGATAGATTTGGACGATTGGTGTGAATGAGTACTTTTGGAAAAGTGGATAACAATGTCGACGAGTTTAATTCAATCGTTCATCAAAAATGCAGTGAATTCAATTTAATCTGATCATGTCCAAAGTGTCCATAATCTTTGGTGAGATAAAAAAATTGGGAAGGAAGGAATTGTGCGTTCTATATGAGGAAATATAAATACGAAGGAACTGCTTTTTCCCCGAAGGTATATGTACATATATAGATACATATCCTTTGAGATTTCCAAATCGTTGTTATGTTTTCTTTATAGGCAATAAAAGAACAAATTCTATAGCATAAATACATTAATAAAACACTTTCAGTGCGAAGATTTATACAGCATGAATATATTTATGAGGATATTTAAATTAATATCGGTACTGAGATAAGTTAAATAAGCAGAACAAATGTAATAATAGATATATTATTTAAGCAACTGATTCTAAATTATTATTTAATTGACATTCTGTTCCATGTATAATAACCGAAACTTCTTTCTGTTATATAATTAGAATTAATTATCCAATTTTCACTATGTTCAATTAATGACTTTCATATATTTCGGTCTCGCTTTGTACGGTTTTCCTATTCTACTTGAAAATTACTGCTCCAATTTTGTATGCACTCCGTTCTATTTCGTTCGCTACCTCCACCCATAATGTCTCTACAGTATTACAATGATCATTTTTGTTTTTTCTACCTGTTTGAACAGACAATTGTGGACCGGCGTAAAATGCGAAACGTTATAATGAAAATAAAACAGTATATAAAATAAAAGGCAGCTACTTAATTAGTTTACATAAATTCTGTAAAAAAAATCTGCATTTGTTGGTTTCGCAAACAAAAGACTCGAATTGTCACGTACGCAAACGAATTACTTCAGCTTGGATACAATTAAAAGGACAAACTTTGTTTTCACTCGTGCAATTTTTAACACGTTGCATGAGAAAGTTGGATAACTTTGCCGACTGTTGTATCGAATAAACTCCCCTTAATTATTCGCAAAAGAGTAAAATTATGTTTGGGAAAGTTCCTTTTGCGGAAGCGGTGATATTTTTCGAGAGATGGCAGATACACAAATTCCGTTGAGCGTACTTACAGCAGATTCTGTTTGCAAACGGAAGAAAAATCAAGACGTCTCAAAGGGTAGGAAGGATAATTTCGTTTAAATCTAGAAAGCAGACCCATTTTCGTTTCTTTTTGATTGTAATAGAGATACTTTTCACCGAGTTTCGCTCGAAACTGTTTACTGCTCAAGCTAGTGAAAATCTCTTCAAGTTATTCCATTAGTGAAACGTTAGGAATATTCACTCAATGTGAAACTATTGACAGAATTTTCATATAGTAATAACATAATTACCACGTACCTAATAATGCAAGAATAATTAACTACTAAGTATTATAATAAACTAAGAAGAAAAGCTGCCTCACTGTCACCTTATTTCGCTGCATCAGCTTTATATTTAAAAAGCAAACATTCACACGGCATTAATTATGCTTCGTTCAACTGTTTAATGTAAGCAATTCACAATTTATTTTAGACACCGTTAATATTAACACAAATAATACAACAACTTTTTTCACGAAGTAGCCGCCAGGCTTTTTTCATTTTAAAATAAAATTTCATCTTTTGAACATTCGTCAGAGGTAAAAAAGAAAAATAATTAATCCACTAACGGAAAAATAATAAAAATCACAACATAGTGTGCTCTCAATGAAGCCCCAAGAAAATCGAACAAATAACTCCTAAGAAATCAGTACTACCCACTCAAAAAATAACATTGCTAGAAATCAACGCGTTCCAAATTCCTTATTCTTAAACAACGAATTCGATATCTTATTTACTCTAACCTTCCATCCCGTTGTCAATATCCCTAAATTACCAAAACGATTCAACAACACAAGAACAACAAAACTGGACAAGAATACTCCTTTTGCATTCAACAACATCCTGAAATAACGCGCCCAGTTCAGCTTCCAACGGCGACAACAGAAATGAGTTCAATTTCAGGGAACCGCGATGAAACGACGCAAGTTCCAGTCGATGGCCGTTCGATCGGTCAATGCCGATCGGCCAATTGGATTCCGGAAGAAAGGGCAGCCGCAACCGGATGTACTTTACCATCCTAATTTTACGAGAGGCGCAACGCGGCGCGGCGCGGCGCGGCGGTCCGTTTTATAAGCCCTCGTTAATCGCGGTGAACCTGGGCAACTGTTTGCCAGCCCTTCGGGATGTCCGAGGTGCAGGCTCGTAGCGATTTCGAGATAAGGTTTCGAGGCTTGTTGGTGCAACCTGACCAACGTTAAACCCCAAATCCCTACGCGACTATCCAAGTTGAGCCTTGTGGTGTTGTGGCAGCGTTCGACCGTCCTCTCCTGCGGATCTATCTCGAGAAATCCGTCCCCCTGTGCTTTCAGGAGCATTGCAATTAACTGCATACTGTTCGGTGCACATTCGCCACAGTGGCCACCTTAGAACCACGCACGGTCTCGGAACTGGGACCACCTGAGAGGGTCCTGCCATTACAGGTGCTGTGAAAGTGCCTCACTATTTGGATAAAAGTCTGTTGGAATAGTTAGTTAGAGTTTAGATATTTTGCTTGCACACGGTCATTGCAGTGCAACGTCTAAACGCCAGACAGACAGAGTCTTCCAGATAGAGAACATTGCTTTCGCAGTCTTATTATTAGTGCACGTCCAGTCCAGGTGCGAACGCGGTAATTAGATCGATGTCTGAGCAGAGGTGTGATTTTTGACGACGTGGCTCAATTTTATAAAAATATTAGTTCGAAAGCGGGGTTGAACGAATAGATGTGATACACTTTAGCAATGTCTTGTGATAGAAATATATGTTCGTGTGAATAACAAAATGTAAAGTTGGCTATACGTTAACGCGAAAAATCCGATATTTATATTATTTAATTCGGCCAAGGTTAGATATGTGTAGCGAAGTAATATACACGTATGTGAAAGTAAATAACATAATTAAGGTTCGCCCATCGTGTGCACGTGCAATTAAGATAATTGCTACGGCTGTGCAGCTCCTTTACCGTAAAGTATTTTCGCTTCCAATAATAATTTAATTTATGTGTTATATGTATATTTAATAAAACAATATATATATATTAAACATATACGGATACTGTAAATAATTTTTGTGTTGCAAATTCGGGGGATATATAAGTGTATTCATAGATGCGTGAGGTAAAAATTAATAAATCAATTGCATCAAATCACTTTCATTATTATCTATGGGTTCTTTGAACATTGCGATGATGCAATGTTGAATGTTTCTGAAACTATTGAATAGATTTTAACTTTCATTGAGTAACATTTTTGGTCACGTATGATCGGCCTCGAATTAAATCTTTTCCTCTTTCTATTACTGTATGACTTTAACGAGGGCGGAATAAATCCAGATTGGCGTCGAGAATTTTCGGCAAGATTCTAAAATAGAACCGCGAAAAGAGTTTATGAATTGCACGAAGAAAGAAAATCATCTCTTTGTAGACTCGGTATCCTTACCGGAATGTCGTAAGCTGCTTTCTCGTTTGATCGCTGCTAGTCTGAAATTGAATCGATGCGAAGCTGCACTCGCGATGCGGAATGCTTCAAAGTAGATTTATTTAAAATTCGTTTCCATCTTACTATATTTTTATTCTTACTTCTCTTCAGGAATGTTTCAAAGAACAGTGCACAAGCTGTGCATAATACATCGGCATTATGTTAGACTTTTATTCCTTCACGATCGTGATGCATTTAAACGTGCTGAAATAGAGTTTTATTCACTTTCATCGAAAAGAAAATATAAACAAAAATTGCGAAAAGCCAATACGCCACTTTAAATTCCTTTCAATTATCATACTTTGCGATGGAAGAAATACCATTGTTCGTAAGAAATTCTTATGAAGAAACGGGTAATCTTAAGCTGCAAGACAGAATCGCATTACGCTCAATAATAGAAGATTGGAAAGAACAGAAGCAAGAACATTTATAATCGGTTTCCAACTTGCTAATGAGATCAAACGTTACGGTAGACCAGCCATTAATCTCCCAAAGAAGAGGCATCGATCACGGTCCGACCTTCAATTAGCACTCTTGGAAATCGGTCCGCATTAATTATTTCGAGTTGCAGCTCAATCGTCATGGTTATCGTATGATAAAGAACTTAAGAAACATAAAGGCAGTTATAATTTCGTAAGATGCATAATATACTATGCCCTATAAACTGATAATGCTTTCGTGTGACCATTAATTTACTTCTATGTATTCACAATAAAATCATTTCTATAAAATTTCACTGTATTTGGAATCAAATGACATTTTAAACTGGACTTTATTTTTGTTAGGATTTATCATTATGTACTTATGTTATAACTTATAACACATTTGTGATGTAATTAATATTATATATGTAATTGGTTGCTTGGTTTAATACGATTAATAAATAATATAATTTCATTGGCTCCACTTCAAGTTCAATGGCTTCTACTATGTTCAGCAGATCGCACAGATAATTGTTCGAAAGGTAATTGAAGTTAATTACTCTCGCCGTCTTCAATTTTCGCTCATTAGTCTATATATAATTATATTTTAAGTAGAAATACTATCTGAAGAGGGAGCAATACTATATACCATTGACAGTTTATAACCAATTGACAATTATTTAGATACTACTAAGGATTTTAGTTTGCACGCACAATTCAATTACGAAAATGACTGTGACCTATAGAACAACAAAAATTAAAATTATTACTACATTCGATGGTCTAAATATGGTCTACATAGATTAAAATAAATGGAAAGACAAATAAAGCATTCCCCAAAAAGGAAAAGAATACGAAAATAGAAAGGACAAGTAATATATAATACAGCAAATTGCTTACACGAAAAAAAAATCTCGAACAGAATCGCAGACCACCCCCCTAAAAAAAATAACAATCAGATCGGCAGACGCGCGAAAGATAAATTTAGGGGAGCTGACCATGAGATATCGAGGGTCTTGAAAACTACCTGGCCGACTTTCCGTATCGGTCCCGAATCGCTCGGGCGTCGTGGCGGTGATTAATTAATCCATTATCATCGGACTGATTACAAGGCGGGTGGGACTACGCTCCGTCAAGCCCGACGGCGAAAGTCAACAATGTGGCTGCTTAAAGGGTCGCGTTCACAAAGGCCCTTGTCAACCTGCCACCAACGTGGTTCGACTATAGTTTTTATTGGAACCGCTTGTAAAGGGATGAAAAATTGCGGCCGTTTCCGCACTCGCCCCCGAAAGCACGCTTGACCAAGATAACCGACGTCGTGGGGGAAGAGAACGGGCCAGCGGAATGTTTGTCAGGCCACGAAGAGGAATGAGGGAACGAAAGGGGGAAGGAGACTGCCGGATACGTTTCTCTCTCAGCGAACCGATAAATATGTACTTTCGCGTGATAAACGAACGACCGGGTGAGTGGACGTGAATGGACGCTGGAAACGGACGTTTCAGAGGGAAGCGGAATTTTTAAGGAGGTTGAAAGTCCACGCGATTACGCTGCAGGAGCGTTCGCGCCGGCCAGTGGACTCGCCTGTTCGCAGACATTTCATGGGTGTGTTTATCGGTGTTTCATTTTGTTTAATGTTAAAAACGTAACGATTGTGAGTCGCTATTTTCATAGTTTTTCGATATCGTGTGAACGCTCAAATAATTTAACTTTGTAAGATAATTAACGACAACCTTTGGAGGGTTCAGAAGCCGATCGGTGCAAGTCCAATTAGTCTGTATAAATAGATAAATAAGGTTCTTACAAATTGCTTGGGAAATAATGACAATGTTAGTACCTTCATCTATTAAAATAATGACTCAACTGAGTTATCAACTGAAAGTTTTAACAATAAAGAGGTTTTTGAACTACGTAAGTCATGTTCAGGAAAAGTTGGACTTACACTGATTGACTCGTGAGCCCTACATTTAGTAGTCGCATGTATGATTGCCAGGGTACATTAATAATATAGTTTCCCACAATTCGTTGAGTGTTTCAAAGGTGATTTTTCTAAGCAGATATTCTTATATTTTCAAACGCGATACGTACTGTCGAACAATCGAATCTCTAAAATTGTAGGATATTTAATAATATTTTGTAATCAGCGTACGAGTACCAGTATGTAACAGCTGAAAAGATATTCGTGTATCTTGCTGCGCTGGTTTGATCAATAGAAGAATTAAAAATTTGTGTTTGTTGTCGGTATGCTAATAATTCTGCAGCATGGAATTTACTCGACAATTTGCTCGAACAAAGTTCTCAAAAGTTCACTGGGCCTCAATTTCTCCCACGTAAAACAATTGCGTTTACCTGTCCATCATTTATAACCCTTTAAAGCTTGCAGTCACGAACACGAAAAGCACCCCAATATTGAACACATGAATGAAAATAAACACAACAGAGTTGAATTTCACAAAATCGTTCTAAATTCATTAAGAACAATCGTCGTATCAAGGGACAGTTAACGAGGCATATCGAGTCACCCCAGCCACGGAAAGTAACCGGCACCAAACGATACAAAAAGGTTCAATAAAATCGAGCTTAACTCAGCCAGAAGTATCTTCTATTTCCGAAAATGGTAAACAGTCTTGATATTAAAGGACAGCCACGATAAAAGTTGCAACGATCCGAAACCGTAACGCGAACAAAACGAACGTTTGTCCCCGGCGGCTTTCTGCCGCCGATTATCGGGATCGCCTCTATGAAACTGACCAGCGATTCCACCATACTGTGAGCCTGCCATATCCGTAAACACCGTTCGATTAACGCCAATTCGCCAATTATTGCACACGGGGGCGTCGATTATCGGTCGAACGAACGCGTTTCAACGTCGACTTCTGGTTACGCAGTACGATCAGATTTTTTGGGGGCATTGAGCCGTTTTGCGAGTACCCTGCTGATATTTCGCGTGAATTGCAGACGGTCGTTCGCGAAACGCTGCTGCAGAAATTGATGAAATCGCGAACGTCGAGGGCGCCGAATGTGAATTGGAAGAGTTATGCGTCGTTCGCGTTGAACGCGTACCGACAAGGGCGTTCCAATATTTTTTCACAAATGTGAGCTACGGTTTGCTTTCCTTAAAATAGAGGAAAAATATAATTTTATCATATTACAAGAGTGTATGGAGTTAATATTTTGTCGACTATTATAACAATTGAAAGTAATACATTTTTCATAGTTTAAGATGGCGTACAGATAAAATGATTTTTAAATCATATTTAAAATATATAAATAAATGTACAGTCTGAACGAACAACTAAATGAGGAAAATTATACGCAGTCAAGGTCAGTCAACTTGATATTAACTCATAACACAAAGTTGAAATTCACAAAAACTTTGATTATAATTAATATTTCTTCGGTTCGCCCCGTCTTTTTATTACGTCGATGAAACTGCGAGGCATAAAATTAATTAAACGTGTACGTGCACCGTTCGATAGAAATTGTAGTCAATGTGTTTCGGATGGCCTAACAAAATTTATTTAAATTAGTCAGCTCTCTTTGTTCTATACTCCTTTTTGTACCATCTATACAGATACAAAGAAAGCTGATTTCTGTATTTCGTTTATCCCTATTTATATGCACGCCACCATAGAAAAATTTTCATAATAAAATACATTTAACAGCCTCACGATTAAGTGTCTAACAATGCAAATTTGGCGGACTTCATTAAAGGGCCTGCGAGGCATTGCGGGAGGCATGATTAACGATCAATACTGCTTGCAAATGACGGTGCTTATGGCTAGAGACGCCATTTAATATACCAAATGACCACTCAGTAAGGTAATTCACTAGAGCTCTCGTCACACTATTAACCCAACGAAAAGACACTTGTCATTATACGAGATATGACGTGCATCTCATTGCCAAGGGAACCATTATATTTTCGGTAAACACGTGTACAAAATATGTTAATTCAGATTTTCATTGCATATAATTAAATGCAAAGTGTATGATACGTACTGTCGAAATAGCCTTTTTCAAGCATTTCGTAAAAGTTCAACGGATATTTAAACATCTATAAAAATACTACGTTCTGTAAGCATCTGATGCTCCAAAGTCGACCTAAAAGTGTTCAGAAAATAAAGATCTAGGACAGCTGTGTGATAATTTGAAAAAATTGTGATCCCTCTCAAAAAATTGAGAGCAGGGACCACAGGACCACAGCCGACCATAAGGCACGTAAGGCAGTCCGAAAGGTGACCTAACAAAATACAAATTTTCTCAAAGCGTAACTTATTGAAAGTGTGATACTAAGCACACTGGCCAACCTTCCTCTCAAACTCATGAACTTTGTTTCTTTAAAATTTAACAAACAGCAACTATGTACCGCCTTATGCTGTCCCCGTGTCCATACGAAACAGGCTTAACACGGAACAACGTGAAATAATACTCCCTCGCCGCTGCTGCACGATAACTCGTCCATGGTATCGCAACGAACACCCGCGTATCTTCTTTTCATTACACTCTGGATCTCGTCAAGGAGTTAAAACCCTGCGTCGGTTGCATCGGCGCGGACGTTAATCAATCCGAAGTCACTGGTACACGCGATGAAATCCTATCAGCTGAACAAGTTTATTAAGCAACAGAAACGCGAAAACTATACATCATTCCCGCGGTACGATGATAATTATGAACCTTCATAAATCACGGTAAACGACGTAAAACGAGATTAAAAGAGCGGGTCGGGGGTGAGGGGGCCGTTCTCGAGTCAGGATTAAAGGGGTCTCCGTCGCGGGTAAAAAGTCCTGCAACATTTTCGTCCCGAAAGGCAGATAGGGGGGGGGGAGGAAAACGGAGATCGATATTTCGAGGCGAATCCAGTTTCCTGCGCTCGAATCACGGCATCGTTAAACTGTCGGAAGGGGTTCTTGAAATGCGATAAATCACGGTTCATAGAAATCAGCGGCCTTAGGAAACTCACGTCGGTGCCGCCGTCGCTTTTCCATGATATCTGCCGCCATTCGCGGAAACGTTTTAGGCTGCGGAAATTACCGGAAATCCCTCTCTTTTGATTTGGTCACGGGGCGCGCTCGATCAAGCCACGCCACCAACAACCCTGCACTCTGGATAATGCGCCTGACGGATATGGTGTTAAAAACACCTTTTTCCGGTTCGCATCAGCGTGCAATTGAATTTTTAAAATGCCCGACACGTAGGAACGCTGATTGCAAAACGAGAATCCTGTGACTTTTCAATTCCCTCTACTTTTTTTTTTTTACGATTCTGGAGTGTTTATGAAAAGACTGATCTAGGTCCAGGGTGAGATGTTATTTATTTTATAGTGGAACTTTTGTCGCAGGCAGGTAGAAATGGAAGAAATTGAAGTGTAGAGTAATTTTTGTAACAGCAAGTTGGACTTCAGAGAATAGAGTATACGATGTGAACAATTTGTCGAGTATTTTACTTAGAAGCTTATATTAATAACGGTTAGCCTCGTATATATGAAACATTTTGGGTTATCAAATGTGTTTAAATTAGTATTGAAAACTGGCTTTCTGTTACAGAAACTTACTATGACATTACACGCTCTGCTTTTTCTCAAGAATAAAATTATTCAGCTCTTGCGTATATTGAGATTGAGAGAATCGTTCGCCAAAAATGAATATAAACGTTCGCTACAGCAACGTTTCATTTCACATATCTAGGTAATTAAACACGGTAGATATCTACGTGTTTACAACGTATAGCTCTTCGATATTCCTTAAAACTGCTTTATGCCTCGAGGGTATTTTTCTGTCCGAACGCAGCGGCGCGAGAGGCTTAATCTGTTGTACATTCTTATCGCCATACTGCGCGTGTACTCCTGAGAGGATTGCAACAATATTACCACACAGTCGAAACAATTCCCCTAAACCTTTGGAAACAGTACGGGGAATGCAAAAATTAATACCAATTCCCATTGCGCAATGAATGATCACGGAAAACTGCGTTCTACTCGATATCATTCTCCGCCATACGCTCGGCGAAAGATCGCAGTCGAAACGAGGGCCCTTTATCAAAGTCGTGGAACGATAGGATTGCAGGAGAAAAGCGAACGGTTCCCAAAGCGATGGCTGAAAAATACCTAACGATCCATAGAGGGTCCACGAGCGGCCATATCGTTGCGACGACCGCAGGAAATCCCACGCGGTGCCGCACGGTCGCGTCCCACCTCGCATTTCCGTTTTGCATTTCAAATTCCCGCCGGGCTACGCTTACGCAATCGTAAGCGTGCAGCCAGGAGACGATAGCGTGCATCGATCTCGGACAGTACCCATTCGATACCAACTGAGACACGTATACGTATGTGTTCCGCGTTCTCTTTCCGCCGCAGCTTCTCCAGAATGAAAGCTGAGATCGAAGATACGGTGCAATGATGTCGCGGTGAGAATTTTCGTTTTGTAGGGGCCCAATAATTCTGCCCGTCGAAATAAATTCAGTAGTATTACACTGCTGGCGGTTGTGTACGAGATCGTCGATTTAAAATTCGTTTCAATTCATTTTGGGCGAAGATAAAATCTCACTTGGTTAAGAACGACATCAACTGTTTCCTTATTCTTTTTGATTTCTTATATTAAGCTCTGTCTCTGTAAATACGTGATACTACGCACTGGTCTGATCCTCAAACAATTACGTGAGTCTGACCCAAAATCTAAATAGGAATACTTTTTTTGTCGTTTAATTATTTCGTAAATTATTTGAGAATTGTGTTGCGGGAAATGTAATAATAACATTTTAAGATATTGGGCAAAACCGAGTTGTTCAAGTGAACAATTATGTTCATTTAAAACAATAAAGCATTTGAAGGCTGGCAATGGCTAGTTGTAAGATTGAATTAGTTAAGAGCAATTATTACAATGACGCTCAATTTGCCAGATTTGTCTATAAATCTATAAACAATCTATAAAATTGATATCGAATTTATATCGTTTTCGTTTGATAAAGGCAATGAAAACAATTGCATTAAAAATCCAATATCACCGAATCACCCCCAGAGGAACATTACCATTCAAATTCTTAGTAATAAACATTTAGTAGCGGTTCTACTATGTAATAGCAATATTATGCACTTTATTTGCATTTATAGCCAGATTTCGGGCGATAATTGAGGGCGAAACTGAATCCAGGCTTTAGTATGCTATTCTAGCGACGTCGTTTCATCTGCATACAGTTAACAGAATAAAAGATGATTTATTATATAATAATATCATGTAATATAATAATATAACGTACAATAATAGAACAATATTTAATTATTGTTTCTTCATTGAACCGGTCAATATTCACAAATTATTTAAATGTTGAACTCATGGCGTAATTGTAAAAGTGTACTCTCACCGTCAGTTGTAGTAGTCCCGACATTTTTGGCCAATATCTTATCTCTTTGTTATGACCCAATATAAATCTAGCTTTGCAATCAATAAGAGAATTGGACTTTTATCCAATTTTGAACAATTTAACATGAAACTAGTTCACACCCATTATAATTTTACCGATTTTAACCCTTTCGACGAAATGCCAGTCCCCTACAAACCGCTAACAGAAATTATATCAATCGCTTTCCATTAAAACAGATTAAGTACCCTACTTTCAAATCCATAGCAAATTATCCTCTGTTTTACGTTATGATATTATAATTATCACCTAATTTTCAGCCATTATCAAAGTTATTCACAGCACGATCATAGGCAAGGCAAGCAATTACCAATAAAACAATCCAGCAGTCAAAGGCCAGGCCACTAAAATCACCCACGATCATATAATAATCTAACGCATCAATTTACCATACAAAACTTATCCAAGTACCCGCAATAGCAATTGTAATGACGCCAACTATTAAATCTTCTCGTTCAATCCACAATAACGCAAACCTATTCCTCATCCAAATTCGATATCGAATATGATTCACAAACCGTTTTATCGCTCACGCCATAAAAAGATGAAAAATACTAGAAAGAAGCGACAACTAAATTATTACAACTTACTGCCTGCATCGGTCGAACAGTTAAGCGGCCCCTAATTACAGAAAAGTGAACCGCGAAAGTCGTTCGCATTTGAAAGCCTACAGAGACCCATGAGATCCTCCGTGCCCGTAGATGTCCAGCGACGTTCCATCAAAGATCGAACGAGGCTCGACCTCCGGCCGATTCCACACGATTAACCAAAGCAACACAGGTTCCATCGGCGATACTACGACACGACGAAGGACGCAAGATAGTGCCCGACAGATAAGCGGGGCAACGCAAGGAGGAGGGACGATGGTCGAAGAAGAGGACGCGAGAGGGTCGAATGGGGCAAAAGGCGGTTTGCGGTGGGATGCGGTAAGCGGCAATGAATTAATCGCCGTGAACAGTGCAAGCTCGGCCCAACCCCGACCAAAATCCCATGCTGCCCTGCAACCTGCCCCATCCACCCCCCCATCGTCCCGTAAAGCCTGCCTAAAACCCCTAATGCCGACGACCGCAGCCACCGCCCTCCGACTCTGTCGTTTCGGCTGCACCATCAACGATCGTACGATACCCATGACGCCGTATCAAACGAGAAGAAACGCTGCCGTCGATTCGCCGCCGTGAGAATTTGAAGTTTCGCGGCTGATTCTTGCGGTCTGGCGAACGCATCGATACCGTTCCAATGTTGAACGATCGAAGCGGTCGGTGGTTTCTTGTTGCACGCAACGTATTGCAGCAGGTGCTCAGATTATTCGGGCACCCGATATAACTGAATCAATGAATTCTTAAACGGGGACTGGAAAAAATAAATTAAAAAATAAAGGCGAAAGGTTTCTAAATTCTTTACGGGAAACAAGTCGAGGTTTCCGATTGGCCTGGGAATTCTCCGGACCACGAACCAATCGAGAATCTATGGGAAATCGAAAGTGTGCAGAACACAATTGACGCAGTCATAGCAACAATTTTCTTTGTTATCATTTTCGATAATTTCCTTACAAAATTAACATTTTTCATGTATACTTAATGAAGAATTATCAAATAGAGATATTCAAAGACAATATTAAGATTATTCTTTGATCCAATGATTCTATCTTGACGGAAATATAAAAAATAAATTTTTCGCAACAGCCGCCCTAATAATTCTAGACAACATCGTAAAGGCGTTACAATTTTACATGCATTTGTATATAAGTCACGTGAAGATGATGGAACCATAGATCATTGAATCGGCCTTGATCTCGGCCATTGCGTAATGATAATAAAAATACAAGGTACCAATTAAAAAATATCGATGGCCATAAAATCGCGTAAAATATGACCTTAGGGCAAACGTTTCGCCTACCATAACATTTAGTTCTTCAAAACGAAAAATGTTTTCCTTTAACATTCTTTTATATTACCAAAAACTGTCAAGATATACAAACGGACCACCTTTCATTGTTCACCCTGAATACGTGTATGTACATAATCGTAATTAATGATTTTAATAAAAACAAAAGTCGAAAATAGAGGAGCAGAGAAGTCTTGCAATTAAAATATAGTAAATAAAAGATTTTCAGTGGCAAACATTATTTCATCAAAGTCTAGTGTGGCAAAATTAGAACCAATCCCTCGCTCTAAAATATCCACTGTCATACATCAAGCAGAGAAGGGACTAGAAGTTTTTCGTTTATATAATAGTAACGAGGGCGCAAGAGGTTTTCATTACCCTGAAGCATCGATCCATCAATCAAGCTTATTGATGGCGAGAGTTGAATAGCAATTCAGGATTTGAAGTGACAAGCGATGTAAGTCCATCACTAAGTCCACCTTTAAGTCTATCGGGGGTCCAAGATATGGATGAATGTCATCGAACATCTTACACTCATTTTTTGCTGCATTTTACCACTCTATAGCACATCAGTGGCTAAGATCTGCACTGAAAAATCCGAATTTTGTTCAGGAAAATGGAAAATAATCACTGATTCAAAAAGTTTGAATTGTATATAATTACCGATTGCATTGTCTATATTAATTCAATTTGTTCCAAATGTTTAAAGGAGAGACACTTCAAATTCAACGTTTTTCCAGTCTAAAATATGAACGATACTGTACAATTACAAAATAACAGACGCCTCTCCTGTAGCAAACCACGTATATGTACGTAAAACTGTTTTCGACGTAACTATTAATTTAACTGTAAAACATAATTGCGTAAAAAAGTTTGGCCATTTCACGTACTTTCGCGTTATGGACAGTGGCGCATGAAATGCTTGGAACGCGTACCCACACTCGGGAAAACAGTAAATTTTAGTGAATGGAGTAATTTCTTAATTACCGTGTGAAGGAGTAATGAATGAATCCCCGGCGCTTTTATTCAGGGAAGATAGATGTGCCTTTTAAATCTATTATACAATTTTTTCCGTATTCCAATGTAATTTGCTGTATGTTCTGTACGAGTCTAACAGAAGCACACGCAATTTTAGCTAAACTGAATAATATAGATATTCGATGTTTATGAACGACTGAAATAGACAAACGTTTTAACCAAACGTGTTTAATTAAACGTATAATTGAAACTCATGTTATTACTCAATAATTAATTGCGATAGAAAATAATCTTTATATTAGAAAGCAAAATAATGATCCTGTCTGGTCTGCATACCTTCTTCAAGTAATATGAAAATGCGAAGAATAATTCTCTTCCCCTTCAAATATTTTCGATGACACGAACATATTTTTAACGCACAACAAATTTATGAACTCGATTTAATGTTCGATTAAATCACACATCCGTATACAAATTTCATATTAATATAATACGATCGTATTATACATATGTTTGAAATAAAGCAGTAGGTAGGTCGACCGATTCGTGTAAAATCGTAATCAAAATATCCTTGAAACGCGAACAATTGAATTCTTTTACGACACTCGCAAATGTTACGATTATACAGACAAAAACGGTGAAAAATGTAGTATGGTATCGATTATAGAAAAATTCCCAAATCCAATCCGCTTGAGAAAAAAGACAGCTTTATGTATCAATGTAGCAATTTCAACGCCACAGATGTTTGCCACTTAAACGATAAATTCAATCTCATGTACATACCACCGCCAAAGGAGCTTCGCCGAGGGGAAGCGAAAGTTTGTGCACGTACCTGCAACAGAATAAAGAAAGGAGTCTACATTAGAATCGCGTCCTCTGTTCTTCGTCCCATCGATAAGGACAAATCCCTTAGTCTATTTCCGACGGAATCCCCGTGTAACGGCGATTCTGCAAGAAAAGGCTTGTCTTTAATCCAATCTGCAATCGTATTTCAGATGCAGCCGGATGCTTTCGTTCGCCCTATCGCGGAAACAGCAATCGACATCAGGACTCTCTTGGTATTCCCATCGTCCCAAAGCCGGGCAATCTGGTCGAAATAAGCTTGCAGTTCCCGATGCGGCCCCGTTTCACCTCAAAATAATGTAAAGTTCAATTTAAGCCCGGGCCATTGCCAAACTTCCCAGCTTAAGCGACGGAGATCGAATCGATGTTTTTCGGATCACAACCCCCAACAACTTCAGCCCCCAGCCTTTTCTATTTCTATCTAATTTTCTTTCATTCGCGTCTTCTTTACTACCTTTTCCCTTTCAACGTCCCCGGAGGAACTTTAATTGCGATTTCCAGTCGACGTATGCGTGTGTACGTCACGGTGGAAAATAATCGAATTTTCTGATGGTTTGTTTTTAATGTGAATATATGGGGGGTACGGGGCCACTCGGTAAGTATTGCATGAGCCGTATAATCGCGAGGCGATTAACTTCATAAAATAAAAGTTTGAGAAAATTGACAAATTTATACAACAGCGTTGCTACAATTTCTTATGAAATATGTATTCAAACGTGCATTGTAGAATCTATTATTATTATTAGAGATACAGCCTTTATTAGCATTCGCTTCCAAAGTAAAATAATTTATTAATCGACTGCCGTACAAAGGTAGTAAAAACATGTATTTTAAATATAGAGTTGAGCACAAGCACAGTGTTTTGGTAGAACAATTTAAATAAACTGCAGAAGGCAAATTAGTCGCTTTGGCCCGTAAACGGATGGTAAATTGCTCCCTAAGACAACTTTTAATCTATCAATGTAATTATCTCCAGAACTATTCGTGACTGGAAAAGATGTTTAAAGATAAACTCCCTTTGTTTCGATATGATCCCATCTAATCAGGCCTATAGCCCATTCTGAGATGAATTCATTGACCTATAATATGTTCGTCTATCAAGATCATTCAATGAAATGATTTATTCTGTCCTTAATAATTCTTCTTGGAAATAAAATATTATTCTTTTATCATAATTATACCTCTTTTAAATATTATTCCCTGTAACTACGTTTTCTTACCGTTATTTTCCTGTTTTATCATTTTGACTAATAACAGTACGAAACATATCGGAATCTATAACCTAAACCTGCATAAATACAGGGACACGGTGCTTAAGGCGAAAGATGGACATCGATGAACACCATTTGCACAAATATGAACAACTTCTAAAATATACATATAAAACTGTATATTTGTCTAGCTTGTAAAAACACTAGTTAAAGCAATCTTCTTGAATAAATGTGTTATGTACGAGCTAGAGCATCTTATTCTTCGAATTCACGAAGACCTTCGAATACACGTGGCACTGTACACGTGTGCGACCTTAGAAGTTAACAAACTTTGTCATTGAAATTCCTTCATGTTTTACAATTTTACTGAAACAAGAAAAATTGCGTAAAAATTTAACGCGCCCCTAACTCGGTGGCCATGGCCTCTATTAACGCATTAAATCTGATTTAATTTACGTGCTCGCCGTTATACGCACCGTGGTTGAACGTAACGCGAAGCTCGCCAGCCGTTCTAATGCCCGACATCGGAAAAAGATTGCGGATCTTTCTCCTTGAAATGACTCGCGTAGGTGGCATCGACTCGACCCATTTCGTGTCCATTCAGGCTACATCGAGCGTCTGTCTCGTTTCTCCATACCTCGAATGCCCCGTTGCAGGTGAATGCATGCAAGGCTGCACTTCGCTATCTGCTATCTCCTATCAGCTATCTACTCCACTTGCATACTGGATTTAGAATAGTCGGATATAGCAAGGATCGAGGTTAAACACTTATTTCTAGAGCCACTTCCTCGCGCACGTCCTAGATCTATCCACGATGTTATATTTTCGCCGGTTTCCTGAACCGTGCGAGCTCGTGTTCCTTCGTTTACATCATAGAGCCGGGCGTCGCGCGGATCCCACGGATGTCTTCAAACTTTCATACGAAAAGGGTTAAGGGGTGCGGAATGATCGCGAGATACGACTTATAGAGAGGAGTATGGTAGCCATGGATGAATTTGTGTATATTATTTGATTGGCGATAATTATTTCGAACACACAGTTTGAATAGATAATTTTCAACTTGGACCAGGGAATTAATTTTCTAGTAGACTGATTGCACAATTGAAAGTTAAATTTATTTCGAATTCATTATTTAATAGGGATTCCTTTGTTGTTTGTATTTTGCTTTAGTCTGTGACGAAGCACAGTGAAACAAACCAGTGATATGCGAAAGAATACCACGGACTATTTTCATAAGTTAAGAAAACTACAATTTCCCGATAAAGGTTACACAACCCTTTTATCTTGCGAAGCTTTCAATTGTAGTCACTTGAGTAAACGACTACGAAAGTATAATATAACGAGGATGCATGTATGCATTGTTGATCTTGCTTTTAAAGATAAATTAAGTGCTGCAGCTAAAATTGATGTAATATTGTTTATGCGAAATATGCGCATAACGTTAAAATTTCAAAAACTTAATTCAAACGCATGACGTTCTGAAATACATTTCGTAATTTTGATATAATACACCCCTGTTGTAACCAAACACCGTGTAGTTTTTTTTCTCAATATTTAGTCGCAATCCGATACCAATCAATTACAATAACATTAACTATGAACATGTAGTAAATATTGAACATAGAAGTGCATACTGTAGTAAATATAGCTTAACACTTTCTTTCTTGTACAGGGAATACCGTGAAACCAATTGCATTTCACAGTATTTCGCATATTCATTTCTTAAAGTTAGTAGTATAACATTTTTTATTTTTTATTTATTCACCGTTGGACCGCTTTCATAATTACCGACACATTTATCGTTTCCATTCTTATTTCTATGCGTGATTTTTATCAGAACAGATATCCATCTATTTGCAGCAGTTTCTCCGAGATAACTATAGTAAATGAACAAATATAAAACCCGAGATTTCAATTTAATAAACGGAACATCATTGGCTAGAAAAACTAGCCTGCATTTATCTTAATGGACAATGGTGGATTAAGCTTTTGCTCCCCCAATTTCCCCCAATTGCTCAACACGTGATGCTTGCAAACGCCGCACAAAAAGTGTGAGGAAGAAAGCCATTAGGAAAACAATTATAACATCTCGGCCAATCTATTAAACCAAGTTTATCGTGACATAAGTTCCACTCACCTTTTCAAGCGTTCCATCAACGTCCAAACGACGGAAATTATTATTTTCACATCGACTGGATCAGCAAACAGAATCAAGCATACGCGTAAAACAAAAGGAGATCAAGAATTTCCTCGTAACGAGCAAGAAGTACGTAATTATTTTGTACCTATACTTCTGCACTTTTAATATGTCTACGTGCACAATTGGAAATACGGAAATATATTGTAAGTGGAGGCTATTAAGTTTTGTAAGTATGTGCATTTTATAAGAAATCCGTATGTGTGCGAGATGCAAAAACAAGTCACTTGTACGGCATACTTGTATGGAAAACGTCTGTTGATTGCTGTAATAAACGCGTTGCATGTCAGTCCACGACAACATTGGTAAATTTATTTTATCAAGCCACTATATTATATTTCAAATAAGCTTTAGAATGGTTGAACCGTTAAGAGTTCAGATTATTTTGATTTTGGAGCAGGGTAAATACTGTCCTCATACTTATCCAGCCATCTGTACATCACAGACTTCAATAGGTTTGCAAGTTAATAATTGTATAAATTCTAAATAACATCAGAGCACACTTATCAAATAAAAAGAAACAATAAAAAAAGATGCATCTTATATAATTAAAAACATTAACTTAAGTTTAAGTTTACACTTAATACACTTAAACCGAAGATACTGTTCGCACGATAAAAATGAATCTCACTTGTAGGCATTACTTAACGGATCTTCCACGTAACATTATTACGAACCTATTTACCAATCTCACCTCAAAGGCAACAAACGTGTTCACGCGATCGAACATTCAAATAAACCGCACGCAAACTGGAAAAGATGTCGCGTATTCTGGATGTTCCACGATTTATATGCAAATTAGCTGGTTAGTTCTGCGCGCCATTTCGAGGTAATTTGGACAATCGCGCGCGATCAAATTGCCCGACGTACAGAACTCGTAATTGCACAAATCCAGACTCGTTAACTGTGTACACATGCCGAAGCGTGGGGCATATTCGTTAAAATGTGGCTGCACACGCACCGCCCATCACGGTCCGCCACCTGATGAAACTTTTTTAAACAATTTATTGGTGTACGCAGGTGCAACGTCACCGACGCAATTTCCCGTTGTCTAATTACAGATTTTGATAATAATCCGATGTTAATCCCGCTTCCGCTGAAAGCACGGGACTATTGGAATTTTATTGCTATACACGTGTCCGATTTCGTGTTCTACGTCTCATGAAAATACGCGGATTATTGTCGTGCGAGGTGAAAATTGACCATGCAAATTTGTCATCTAAACGTTCGATAAATTGATCGTTATTCTGCGCGTATTTATCGCGTCTTTCGAGGAATGATTTCTCTTAAAAATATCTTTCGAAATTTTTAGCGACACGTTCCATAATATCTCGGATGAGACCTCATGTACCGAAGAGCCGCGATATATTTTTACAAGACGTCCAGTATGATTAGGGACAAATTAATTGTTGAGTTGGATGACCAGCCCTCGAGTCACCGATAATATGTAAGGCCCGCGGATCCTGGCCTAGTCAGAGTCAATATTATTCACGAAGGTAGTAGTCAACGATATGACTACTGCCAAGGGCCAAACTCCGCGTTGGCTAGGGCGACACAACAAGGGCTAAGGTCAGCCACCCCCCCTAAAACTCATAATATATATAGTAGCGGAATACCAATTGTAGTTAGAATAGTTTTGGACACGACGCATACAAGCACTCTGTCGCGCAAACACGTCCCGGTATTCTTATGTAGGATTATTTTTCAGGGGAAATTGTGACTGCCTTTTCTTTCTCGTAAAATTACTTCATTATTCACTATTTCTCAATTACTCTCTCTCACAACACAATATATCTTATCTCAACAACGCTCTCGCTACAATTCTCGCTCGACTCCGCTTCAACTCTGTCTCAACTCCACCTCAGCTCTGACCCTCGCACGCATCATCCACTGCATATATTCATTCACGCATTTTCCCTCTCGTTCTATTCATCATTCGTTCTCACTCATTAAGACCCACACCGACACACACACTCTTACCACGTGTCACAGTTCGACCACGGGTCACCATGCATCCTAGACCCCACGTGCATTCCCCGAAACCATCCACTCTATCCTCGAGATAAACATTCACTCGGTCCGCATTCGACGTTTCGACTAACACTCTTCATTCGCACTTCGCGCAACACTCGATACTTCCCTTCACACGATTCATACGAACCCCTCACATACCACTTCCACGAATTCTTGCGTCCCACACTTATATAAAACCTGTTTGCAAAAGTAATTATTGCACACGATTTCGTTTACCCCGGAATGCAACAGTTGCCGCGAGTGTTTCGTCATGTTATTTAACATCTGCATATATATTGGAGTTAATAACTTTAAATCAGTCAACTCTGAACGATGAACAGAACTTGCGAAATATCGAATCGAACCCATAGTCGGACAGATACATATATTCAAACCCTCATCGACGGATAAACAATTCATCTTGCCAACGTTACGACATTTATGCTACAGTGCGTCGCGATTTATTTTTATCCTCGCCTTATATGTTCACAAGAAGCAATGCAATTAGTGAACAGACTGCAATACATCATTCTGACAGAACATTTCACGCCAGGAAAATTAAAATCGAAGAGCTGTTGGAATGAAAAATTAAGAACGAGCAACCTGTGTCACTGCCACGATGCAATCAAGAAACGACACTCTGCGCACCGTTTGCAAATCAGGCCACGCGGACACTCGACGAAAGGCAGACTGGTAGCAAGCAGAACGAGAAGCAAGATAGCAAACGGGGAAAAGTAAGTTTCGAAGAAGCAGCATGCGGAACTGCCGACTGCAGTGTCTCCTAAGTTCCCCTGTTGCCCTTTACACCCTGCCGCCCCTGGCGCCCCTTTCGCGATTTCTGCCGCCGCGAGTCCTGGCAAGTTTCGGAAAATGGAAGTTCGATAAGCCAGGCACCTTCTCAACGGCACCTACGACAGTTCGTGAGAGGTTCTGACAATCGAGACACGTGAATAAACATCGTCCGATTCCGCAAGGACTCGCGGACAGGTAACGACGTCCAGGCCAAACGGTTCTTATCGATTATCGAACAGCACTGTGAGACAGGATCGATGTTGATAAATTGAAAAAGACGTCGCGCGAAGAAGGAATGAATTGCACGCACTATTTTGTGTCAGAGGCCTGGAATAATAAGGACGCTGCGCTATAATGTAATTGATTAAAATTGAATCGCTGAAATGTAATCGAATCTAGTAGGGCAAGAGGTTGTAAGGGGTGTTCGAAAAAGTTGGGTTTAAACTTCAGGTGCATGTAGAACTCGCAATAAAGCAGATAGTCTTGATAAACATCATTAATTGCGGAGTTACAAAGCGTTCTCAACTATGAGCCTGCAACAGAATGACAAATTCTATTCCGTTTCAATAGTATTCAAATGCGATCAAACACGTCGTTCGTAACAACGAAACCAATAACACCTGGATCCTTCATTAACACTTGTCGTTTCTTTTAATAAATAGTACTTCTAATAATAGGTGCAGTTTAAAAGTATATACGTGGATATTAATCTGTCGAGGGAGTAGCATCAAATCATAAATTATACCATAATTTGGGTCACAGGATTTTTGTGGATCAATGGAAGTACACAATAAATATACAAGAACAAAAAAAATCTAAGTTACTCATTTACCTACACAGAGTAGCAAAGGAAAATTCAGAAAGTTATTGAACATTAGGTATACGCTGATCATATATTAGGTATGCGTAACTTTCTTCTCCCGTTCAAATTCATATTTCATTTCGTAACTCGCAAACTGCAATAGAGAGAACAAAAGTTTTAAGGCAAAAGATACAGCTCTAAATTATATCTGTCAAATGGTACCAGACTGATTAATTGTTCGAACAATCACAGAAACGTTGTAAACAAAAACGTGAATTATTTTGTCTACAATTCTTTTCCTCGCGTGAAATGTTGATCTTAATCTTCGCTTCTAAATATCTTCCACGCAGATAAAACTCGAGGAATCTCCAAGAAACGCGCAGTGCCTCTAAAAAGCAGCGTTCACCAGACGCGGAACAGTCGAAATTCCGTCACATTTCCTCCCCTCTGGGACGGCGTACAATAAACCCATCAAGCGAATCCCAAGCAGTTCCCGGGGCACAGGCGAGCATCTCCTCGCAAAACGAGGTTCATGACCGGCGCGAAAACAGGATCTCCCGTGCACGTTCAACTTTACACTAGCCCGCCCAACGCTTTCTGCTCGCGGTTTCGTCGAGTTTCTCGCGTCAACAGCCACGCGACTCGCATTCGAAATACCATGAAGAAACTAGCAAACAGACAGAGCTCCTACGCCAAAGGGGAAGAGGAAGAAGAGGAGGCAGAAGAAAAAGAAGAAACAGAACACGTCGACGAGGAGGAAGAGGCGAGCGGCGAAGCGGCAGGGGGCAAAAGGAGACAGCGACAGGAAGTCGAGGGCAAAAAGCATTCCCGTGCTCCTCCGTGAGACGTTCGCTGGATACGTTCGTGTCATACTCGCGTCCCGGAATTGAACAACTTTCCCGAAGTCGCTGCCGTTCTCGAAGACAGCGGCGGGCAAGCGAGAAAGAAGTCGAGCCGGAGGAGGGAAGCCGGACGAGGAACGTCGGGGAAAAATGAGACAAGAAGCTCTTCCGGGAAAGTAGTTCCGGCAAAACAGAAAACTCGCGCGCGTCGGCGTCGCCGAGCTTAGCGAGACGCCGCGATGTTTTGCCCCGGCTCGGGCAGAAAAGCGTGTGCGCGGCGTGCGGAAAGCGAGCGGCGACAACAAGTTTCCGCGAGGAGGAAGCTGGCCGGAGCATTGTGGGGCCTATGGAACCACCGTGCGCGCGGATACGCGGTGGAACAGGTTCTATTTGGGGATGGCCTATGGTCGCGGATGATTCTTCTCTGTTGGGCAGCTTACGCTGGGGAAAAACTTGATGGAGATAAATGGACGCGACACGCTTCCGACGGAATCGGCGAATACTACGCCACTCTGCTTCCGGCGACGTCTGCGGTTGCCCTGTGTTTGTATCTGGTCGGCTTTTTCACGCTCTTTTTCTGCTCGTCGGACGGGACTCAATGAAATGTAATTCCTTCTGGCGTGACTGAGACGCGGGCTGCTGCGGAACTGCGAATTCTCGGGATGAATCGACAGATTGAATTAGATGGTATGGGGTGCAGTAGCGCGAGGGTGGCATAACGCGAACGACTAGCTGCATTGTGACGCGGCTAGAGGGCTATGGTGATAACGCTGTTCGACAAATTTCTACTTTTTTTTTTCGATTTTGTAACCTTCGATAGACAATATAGATTTTAATGCGCTGAATACGAATCTGCGATCAGTTTTTGGCCAGAACGCACCATTTTTTATCAAATCGAACATTTTCTACTTTGGAAATGTTTTGTGCTTTTGGAGTAATAGTTATTCAGTTGCGCTTGGTGCCAAATGATTCTGTGGAGTTTCACGAATAAAATGATGTAAGCAGTTATTAGATTATGATCATTTAAATATGTTTAACTAACGATCAAAGGTACTTTTCACGGGTTTAAGAAGTTTTATTTCACTATAAAACGTTGTGGATAGTATGGTATATGTACATGAACAACTATTCAGTTATGCGAAAAAACACCTGTTCCTATTGCTAGTATTTTTGTTTATTAACTATATACGGTTGCTCGTGAAAGGATCCGACACTCTAAAACGATTGAGTAATCATTATTCATTTAATATTTAGTTATACATATTGTGATAAATAGTGAAAAGTTTCATAATCCAACTAAAATAAACATTCGTAAATAAATATTCGTCAAAAACAGATTACGAATTATGTAATCTTTCCAGTATACAATTTTGTGAAAAATTTACTAATTCTAAGTAACTAACGTGACCGCGTACTTTTTTAATCAACTACATCTATACAATATCCATTTGTTTGCCAATTATTAAGGTAGAGAATCTCTAGTTACACAGAATGAACAGAAATTTGCGCGCAACAAAATTTGTTCACAAAACTAAAGTTATTATTAGGCAAGACAAAACTCCGCCGAACTTTTTCACCCACGCAATACAGCAAATGGTAACGGCGATCATTAAAACGCACAGAAATGTGCATTTTATCAAACGATCTTTCAAATCGCAACAATAAGTTACGAACTACGAGAAGAAACATAAATCCAAGATTAATAAACGACCATCAGTCCGATGGGACACCATAAAATTCGCTGCCCGTCGACAACGTCGTTTCATCATAATTTTAAGGCAGACCATTTTTACGATTCAAACACGGCCAATAGATAAACACGAAAAACGGGCAACGGAACCCTGAAACACCGCCGAGAGAAAACATTTCCAACTCCGAAGAACCGGCACTGCATCGCGGCAACAAAACGAAACACCACATTAAACGGGACGGAGTATTTAAAAATTTGTTTAAATTAAAATCAGTGGATGGAGGGAAACGGCGAGGGGGGAAGGAACGGCGGAATCTCTTGGGGCTTCCGTGAAATTGAGAGGAATTGAAGGTATATTTTCACAGACGATAAACTCGCGGCGAAATTTATTTGCGATTCTCGACGCAGCTCCACGCTCCATTAAATATTCTTGACTCGGGCCCCGGTGTGTGCAACTCCGTGTATCTGAGCGATAAGCCCCAGGAATATTATACTTTTCCGACGGCGAGAAACGCGGATAACCGAATCGGCAGCAACGATTTTATTGGGGCATAATGTCGCTACACGCTTGCAATAACTGTAAACCAACGGATTGGTAACGGTCTATTTATGCTAATCCGATTATTCGCCGCGGGACGGTACTCTCGTACGATATTACGATGGTCGGCCGACGTAAAACTTTTGTAATTATGTCGCCGACAGACATCTTAATTCTTCGTGGCCCGCGAGAGGAGAAAAAGCCGCCGGGGACTCTTCGGGAGAAGCGTTACAGCGATGAAATGCTGTTTACCTCTTGTTTCCTGTCCGTAAAGTGAAACAGCGTCGGCTATTTTTAATACGTTCTCGAGTCCCCGCGGATATTACAGCAGTTGTTTATAAGCGATTGGTCGTTTTTTTGTTGCTCCTTTTTCCTAGTAAAATGTGTGAAATATTTATTCGGTGCGATGAGAGAGCCGTAACGTTTTTGTGACGCAAGTATTATATATTGCAGTTGCTTTTATCTGGATTCTTCCCTCACTGTCCTTGGTGAAATACGTAATATTTTTTAGTTGCAACCGTAAGGAAATGCGCAGAGTTTGAGCGGCGGTATTGTTGCGTTCCTGGTTCAATTCCCTTATACGCAGCTTTTGTAGAAAGTGTACAAATTGCTGAATGTTCAATGAACCGCGTAAGTGCTGTTACTTTATTTCTTAAGTCATGTTCGGTAAACTTCCGTTCTGGTCACGACATATCTCTTTCGGTACTAATTTATTGAGTATAAATTGATTTGAATTTCAGGGAGAATCGTGGTAATTTTGCATTAAAAAACTCTGTTTAATGCAGGACAAAATTTAGTTCAACGTTGCACCTTGCATTATAACACATTGCTGCTTCCCAAATTAATATATACACCTCTTGCTAATGATTCGATTGTTCTTAAAATTATTTCAAAGAATCTCCAGCTGCGTATACTTGCAAATAGTACCATGGTTTTTCTTAAAATTTTGCAAATTGTACAATACTCGAAATACCCTAATTATTTAATTGCAACTCTCATTTATTGAAATGACTTATGTATTTCGCACGAAAGTCTGCTTTCAATGATGACTCATTCTAATATAAAACTGACAACGATTGCGTAAAAATACAAAATACACGTACTGTTATCGAAACGAACCACATAATTCAACTTGGCATTACTAAATTGCAGAAGGAAAACGCGTTACAATAGTAAACTGCAGCCGCTTATTTCTCAATAATTAAATGCTTCCACGAGCCGCGTATTTCAATACCGCAGCTTACCCATCCATTAGCTCGTTGTAAATGACAAAAAAAAGCTCTTATCTCGAAGCAACTAAAACCTATAAAAATCACGGAGCCATCTCTGGCTTTAATGCCAGCATAACTAACAACATCAAAGGACAAAAGCTCGCTAAAACACAATAACCCAAGCAAATCGATCCAAAGAAAGAGGCTGAATCTTCTTGCGCCGATTAATCACCCGGAAATGGACAGAAACGGTCCCCGGGGAAGCTTTTAGCCGCTGCTTTGATACGACACTGCAGAAATCCCTGGACCCCAACGCATTAATATTTTACAGTTAGCCGACTATCATAGTTTCTCCTAAAGCGAAGTGGGAAAATTATTGTGCCGCATCAGCGCCATTATCGGCCTCCCTCTTCGTGTCGCCAATTGCGAATCCTCCTTCCGCGTCAACAAAGACGAATCCCAGCGCACGTGTCGCGCGTGCCCGCGGTGAAACGAAAAAAAGAGCGATCCTCGAGGTTATTGAAGATCGAACATTTTCTTTGGTCGTGGACAATACGGTGGCGGTCCGCTGTCGTTATAATGCGTATTTACAGAACCGTGCAAACGCGGGGATACTGCAGTGGCGTAGCAGGGTGCATGTCGCCAGCGGGCGTGCATAGGGGGTGCAAGTCGAAGAGAGCGAGAAGGGGAAAGACTGTTCCTGGGTTGCTGGCTGGCTTGCTAAAGTGAAAACTATTAGAATTATCCACGGGACCACTGTCGCTGCGAACACCTTGCTGCATTGTGGCCTGCGGAAACTTTCCTTCTGCGAATCGTCCGTGAGAACACTGACTGCAGAGGGCGTGAACCGACGCACCGATTAGTTTTTCCTTGGTTATCGAAAAAACTTCTCGTCGCCACGTTTTCTCTTCCCTCGCAGGTATAATTTCGGGTCCCGCTCGTCAGAACTGGAACGCCGTGGCAAATTTAAGGAATTCATTGCCGAAGACGGTGAATAAAATGTTTATTGAACTAGATTACTTCAAATAGTATTTATTATTGACTTTTGTTCAAGTGTTCCATGTTTATATAGACTGAAGCAAGGGAATTCAGTACATTCCAGAAGAAGACAAATAATTGAAGGGAATAAAATGACGGGACATAAACAACGCAATATCGTCCCAAGGGTAGACGTAGCTACGTATAGCAAAAGATAGTAATGCAGTAATAAAGATTTAAACGACATAATTGTAATCATAGTATGACATATTATTTGCAGGAACAATCATCTGAGCAAACAGTAACGGGACCAACAGTTTTGCCTTTAAATGTAGGAGTAAAGTATACAATCTGTATCGTTCGAATAATTAAAAGCTGCACTTGCATATCGTTCAAAATGAAGTACAACGCAGAGTTTATTTGCAATAAAGTGAACACTTGACTGGTCTGTCTAAAAATGCGGTATATACCAGGTAGCGAATAATAGATCACAAGGATCAGAAATTATTTTTAATCGTTCGCAATACGTTCCATTATAAATTCACTGTAATATAATACCACCACAAATTCGCTATAATAAAATCGAAGCTGAACCTCGCATCGGAATCTTAAAGAGAACTGCTTTTGGAACACGATGGAATTGCATTTCAATTATTTACGCGCCTGTGCTTATATCAATAACTGCGCACAAATCACTTGGTTTTGATAATTGGAACGTACGCAGGACCCTTCCATCGTGTTGAATACGTACGATGCATCGATATTACTATGATGTACATATGTATAACAGCCCGACAGCAGGTTCTTCGCGGATTTAAAATGGTCTCAACGTGACTGCGATATGATGAACCATGCATTACGGGATCGAACATAATGCACGCTGATATCACTCTTCAGTGCGATGATGACTGCGTAACATGAATCTGATATTGCTATGATTAAATCCAATCGTTGACAATGCTTTCGGCATCGAGCATAATGAACTCGCCGTGCATAACATCGTCTCTACGCCATACCTCGACATAACCAAATAATAGGATTCTCCGATCAAGCTAAAGATATTTTTTTAGGGTTAAATGCTTTAAATTGTGCATACTAAACTGTTCGCAATGCGAGTAAATTAAACTGGAAGAGATTTTTAGAGGAATCTTAAAGCTTCGTTAAATAATAATGATAAAAATGGCCCTATAAAAGTTTGTACCAAAATTTCACCAGAGTAAGAAATTTTACAAAGTTCTTCCCTTCCACCGTTTTTAATTGAAATATAATTTATTCAAAGACCTAGATAATCTTGCAACGCATAAATGATTTTGGAACGAAGGGCCTGTAAATGCAGCAAATCATAATTTATGTGATATTTGTAAATCACGTAAGAAAATGGTCGTTTATTGTCAAAATCATCAAAGAACGCAACTTTCGTCCAAATAATTTAGAATTTAGAATAACTAAAAAATACAATGTCCTAAAGATACTGCATCCATTTGTGGCAGCAGTTCTCACGTTTGCCAGCAAATAGGTCGGTACAAAAAGAAATTGTCCACACAAAAAACCCAAACTTATCAGAAAAAAATTCTCATTTACAAATAGTATCTTCCGACCTGTACCGTAGTACTAGCTAATGAAAGTACGAAAATACTGAAACCGAAAGTCAATAAAAATGATCGAGGTTGAACACAGTAACGATGGAAATTATATTGTTTGGTAAATATTGATAAATGCATTATTTTCTTTTAATTAAAAAAGGGACAGAACTTTCCGGTAGATCTATTATTTAGAAGAATCAAATTCTCACAAGCAGAATCGCAAGGGAATGTCTTCCTTCTACTAATGAATCACGTACAATTATAATTTTGTACATAAATTGGTCTACCGCAAAGTTCTGTCCGTTTTTGAGTTCAAAGAAAATAATACGCTCTCAATACATTTATTAATAATTTCCATAGTTACTTATGTAATTTATAAGAGCACATATTTAGGAATACATTGGTAAAGAGAGGCGGCGGCCATGTAATCGTGAAACTTGAGATGATATTCCGGTAGACTTAATACACATTTGGTATCTCATCCTGTGCTACGACTCGCACTCATCTGTTGCAGCACAAGTGTCACGCGTTACTATTTCATTATACACCAATGGGACTAAGACATCAGTCAACTGCTCGTTCAAATCAATCTATATCTCCCACGAAACGGCACAATGAAGTATCTGAAAATCAGTACTTTCCCGGACACGTCCCCGTTTAAATATTCGAAACGCTCAACCTCCCATCGAAAATCTAGATCCCGACGCGAAATCCATCCCCGTCGCGACACCCCGAAGGATTCGATCCGAGACGCACCTTCGACCTGGTTTCAAGTTGGCTCGCGCCTAGTATCGTGCAGCCTCGTTATCGTCTACCTAATTTCAGAGTTAATTTAAGGCGCGACGATAGAGGGGCTGGCGCGCGACTGCGAGTTACTTGATATTCGCAATAAGGGAATGCCTTGCAACTATTCGTGGACTGTTTCGTATGCGGCCCTGGTTACGAAGGTAACCTAAGTACAGTTGCCTAACTTATATTGAAGATGTTTGGAAGCTTTCGAGTCTGAATTGCCGTGCGGCGCACGATGCGCCGCCGCCACCATCACCAGCGTCCTCGATCTCGAACACGTACACGAGCCACCCCCGACCGCCCCCTTGCGTGGCAACCCCTTCATCCAGCACGCGCGTCTGGTACTGGTTTCGCGCGTGTGTAAAGTGGCTGCCGGAAGAAAGCCGGAATTTGTAGTCGACGAGTTTCGCGGCTCACCTTCTGATTACTCGCGGAGGATGCGCGCACTTGCCTTGTGCCCAGCGGCGCGGGCAAAAATTATTCTCGACCCATCGGACGGGGCACCGGGAGGCAGGATTCACTCGCGGCGCCATGGAAGCGCGAGGGTGGTTTTATTCTGATTGGATTCAGCTCATACACGCCGTTGGTTCGGTCGTTTCGGCGGAGGGATTGGCGAGAGAGGGTGGTTCAGGGAATGGGGGAAATTAATTATATACCGGAGGATTAGGGCTTTCCGGAAATTTCTACCGTTTACGTATCGCGGGGGGGAGATGGCAAGTGTTTGTTTACTTTGGAGTTTTTTCGTGGCGCAGTTATGTTACCGGAATACGAGGCGGTACAATTTAGGTTTGCTGCGGAGGATGCAGGTGTCTTTTACTACTTTGAGTAGTGTTGCAAGAGGTACCACTACGTGATACAGCGTTGTGAAAACAGATTCGTGGTAATGCACGAATGCCTATGTACGTGTATCTGTTGCAAACCAGTATTACTGATGATATATGTGAAGAAGCGACGGGACACGAAGGATTGATAGGTTCCTATTTATTTATCAAGCATGGGAATATGAAGCAAGTTATTACTTGTTTACAGTTTTAGGCGCTTCATTTGCACAGGAGTGTAACGAATTTAAAACTTACTTACTGAACCCGTGTATAAAAGCCGGAAGGGTAATAGTATAGATAAAAAAGAAATATGTTTGCTTGTTGAATTTTTTGGCCTCGAGAAAAGCAAATAATTGTATTGTAATGTAATTATTAAATATAATGTACTTATTAAAAATGTCATATGCATGAAACCTGTTCTACTATTTGAGCTGCTCATTAGCCAAATCGGTTAAATCCAATTTGCGAAGCTTTTTAAATTTGATCACCAAAACGTTTGATTGACTTGACTTCCTATATGTAAAATAAAATTTCCATATTTTCGTTTTGTCTGCACCCAGATTATTGCTGCAGATAATTCGCGATGACGAGTCTGTCCCAAAATTAAATCACCGATATAATAAATAATCTCTTTAACTATCAGCAGGCTTTTAAAAATATCACTCGAACACGACACTTGTACTGTCATAAAATATTTTACGACTCGCACAGTATCAAATTTAACTTTCACTGGATTGGAAAAAAACAGAGGAAAAGATTGACTTTTTCCCCGTTAAAACTGAACGAACAAACAAGTGCATCAAATAACGCTTTCGTTCAAGCGTACTTCACGAAGTTACACTCTATTTTACGGAAACTAAGTGGATTTACGTTCTCTTTGTTCATTTTCATCGATTGGTCGATTAACGAAGCATAAAAAAAAGATTGCAGTTAAAATAGATAGTTCACGTTTCGATCGATTTCTCGACAAATAAAACTTCGGGAATCGCTTGAACTGATTTCTACCCATTTGCCTCAAATAAGTACTTTATGTTTCGATAACAAAATATAATGCTGTTACACCACGCAAAGATTTGATCTTAATTTCACAACTTTAATATTATTTTTAATATTCGATGCAATTCAACTCAGTTTCACTTCCATAATACTTATGTATTTCTCGTTTAAAGACCTTCAATTATTATCAATTGGTGGTACATCAGTTTTTAATGCCCTTAAACTCTAGTCCATAACAGGAACAATTTGCAAACGGGAAATCATTTACATAGATAACACATTTATAATTCCATAATACACGTATATTTCGAGCAGGAGAAGTAACTTATAAGTAGGCACTACAAATTGTGAAAAGCAGCTTACTTGGAATAGTGTTGGTGTTTTAATATATTAAAAAAAAGTACAAACATTATTTAATTTTTAACACAGTGAATAAAAGGGGCTAATGCCCAGTTAACCAGTGACATTTGTATAAAAACTGCAATTTTAATATTTCCGACCTAATCTGCAGAGGAATAAAATGTCAGTTTGCAAAACTTTCAGCAAGCATTCAATCGTTAGAATTATAGTCAAAATGCGGACCAAACTTTGAAGTTAATCATTTAAATATTAATCATTTGCATATTAATTCCATGCTCTCACGTGAATTTTGCAAATATTTCGAGAGTGCAAGATGTCACACGTTGCTAATGCGGAATACTGAAGATGATAGGATTCATATGAAATGAAATAGGACCGATTTTTGAGAATACAGGAAAACTTGCTGAAAAGAATGCTGTGTGCGTTCTCTGCAATGTAAATTACACTAACTGGCACTGAAAGTTATGTGTATGCCTGCTGTAATTCTAGTTCCTATGCTGTGTTGTTGCGTTTCATATTAACGAATACTTGTTCTTTTTATAATTTTACGAAGCAGTATAATTTGGAATAGCGGTATTCCAAATTATCCGCACCTTCGCAAAATCCTTACTTTGCCTCATTTTTCAACTAAACCCAAGCTTCAAATAGCTTAAGAAATATGTTTTTTTATCATCTTTCAGAGTTTTAAATATAATAGTTTATTAGTTTCCCCATGGTATTATTTAGTTTGATCTTAAAGAAACTGGTGTTCCATATATGCTGAGTTTCCCCTACACAGTTCTTTCAGGAGGTCGCGATAAATTATGATTGTCCGTTTGCTTACTCTATACTGTAACGTACAAATCTCTTTCGTTTATCAGGTAGAAAATACAGAATCACGTATCAGACGACCCCCGTCGCCCCTACATATATTATTGCACCATAAACACGTTAAATGTATTTCGCTGGAATTGGATCACTATTCAACATTAACAATGAACACTGACGAATCGTCAACCACACCGAACAACACTGAACCGGAACTCCCAATAACACTCATTTATAAAATGAACTTTCTCATTAGGGCGCATAAATTTCATCCATCTGACGGCCTATCGATCGAGAATTCTTGATCCGAACACAAGAGTCATAAAATCCATCTTAAAACCAGCATGAATTCCATCCACGCGGCATTCCTGCAATACCATAAGACCGGATAGAAAACCGTATCGCCGAAAGGCGAGCCGAAACGAAATAAAAGAAAAATAAAACAACGACATATCCCAAGGCGTCCTCGTACTTCAAAGTTTTTCTATCCTTCCTTCCGATCTGCCTGAACACCGGGAGACCGTTGTTCCTCGCACCTGTCGTTCGCCATATTTCCCAGACTCGATTTTCCAGCGCGGGACGAAGATACAGACGGAAATGAAGAGAGAAAACACGAGGATCCGTGGCGATACACGAGAGAAGAAGGAGCCACCCTTCGTATTTTATTAGCCGTTGATATATTACCTCGAGCACGTGCTGCCGCTCGATGGCTGCCCGAATATGTCCGTGTTTGCGTTCACGTCAACGCAGAACGGATAGAACGGACGGAAGATCGGTGAACGTTTTGCTTTCGTCACGAGCGGTCCCGCCGCCGCGAGTGTGGTCGATTGATACGGTGGAAGAATCCACGAGGGAAAATAAAGGACAGAGGGGACGGTGGCTGACCGATATATATATATATATATATATATATATATATATATATATATATTTCCCCCCTCAGTTGTGTTTTCCCTGCGAAATGTTATGAAAGCCAATTGCTGGAAAAGTGAACATCGATCGAAATGTCCGTATAAATAAGCAGCGCTGCCCGGTTTGGCCCGGGACCGGTCGTGGATGGAAAAGCAAAGTGATGGACGACACGCCAGCGCGCCGAGTAGCTCTCGGAAAATTGGAATCGAAGGTTTGTTACCGTTTTCGTGACGTGTACGAAATCGCTGTGCTCTTTGCGAAAGTGTGAAAGTAAAGGAATAAACACTGATGCGGGAAAGACTTTGCTCGACAAAGAAGATCGCTCGGATCTTTTGCACGTGGAATTGTAATTCTTCGTTTCTGCTGATTTTCATTGCCAATCGGATGTTACGGTAAGTTAGGTTTAGTATGAAAAATTGGCGCTTTTGCTCAGTTTTCCGGGAAAGAAGTTTATAAATTAATTTATGAAATGGTAGTGTGCAAGGATATTCGTGCATTTTCTTGGGTGTTCGTAAGAAACGCGTTTTTTTAAAAGTTGTGAAAAGAATTACTTTGTGCATGGTAGTGAAATATTGTTCGTTCCAGGACAGGAAATCGACGTCAATTGGAATATTGCGCTCAGCTATTACGACGCATCGTTAATTTGATGATCGTTTAATGTTATTAGCTTTGTTCATTAAAATCTTCTTTTAAATCTTACATTTCTCTTCAAATTTTCAGGGGAAACGCAGGCATGTGGTACTTTCCAGTCACGCCTTTCTACTCATATAATATTAGAAGAATTAAATTATCACAATCAGAATCACAAGAGAAAGTCTTGCTTCAACTGATGCATCACGTATAATCAAAATTTTGTATGTAAGTGGGTCTACCGGAAAGTTCTGTCCGTTTTTGAATTCAAAGAAAATAATATTTTAAATACGTTTGTTAATATTTACCGGACAACATAATTTCCATCGTTGCTAATGTAATTTATAAAAGCACATATGCTGAAATACAATGGTAAAGAGGTAACCATATAATGGTGAAACTGGAGATGATATGATCGGTCCCAACATATACTTTATTTACTTGGCCCGCTCTAAGCAGTACTGCCATTTATAACAAAGCTTCCTGCAAACACATTTTGAACATTAAATCCTATAATCCATGGACGTCATTCTTAAAATTGTAAACGTTCTATAACGAAAATAGAAAATCCACCACTCTCAAGGCACCATCATATTTTCATTCTCAGCACCACGTTACCAAACCCTCTCACCAATTGTTGCACGTTGCATTCCATTGAATCCTTCGTTATACAATAATAACTAAGGCTTGAAATAATGACGACGAAACGGGAAAACGGTATTAAAATATGTCGGGGATCGGGTCGTGCTAAATCACACCCATTCGTCGTTTCTAATTCCGCAGGATCGTAAAGAAAAGGTCGTGGTGATTCTTCGTTCAGTGACCCAGCGCTATAGAATTCTATCGGACAATTCGGAGCTCGTAAAGTTTCAAACTGTACAGAGGGGAGGGCTGTCCCGAGAAAATTCAACCGGTGGCAAATACTTGCTTTTGAGGGCCCTGCCGAGGGATCGGCCGTGTCGCTCGAACGACATCGCGAAATATCCCCATACGTCGGAGCACTCGGCACAGCTGCACTATTTCCAGCGATCGTCCACCATTGCAAGAAATCCGGAACGTTTTCGGCTCCCTCGTGACCCGGCACCGAGGTTACGCAGCGAATAAATCTTGCATAAACTTTCATTGGATGGTATAACATTTTTGGAGAAATTTATTGTTAGAAATGAAGTTCACCTTCCTGTTTATTTTAGGCACGGAAATGTGGGTATTTATTAGCGAACTGTTGAAAATAGGAAAGAAAGGAAATAATACGTTTCAAGATTTAAACCGGAGTTTGTATTAATTATTGACGAATATATTTTAAGTCCATATGGTGCTATCGTTCATTTGTAGCAGACAATCAGAAATTATTGAAGACATTTGCTTAACAATGGTAGGCAAGATAGCCTAGAAGCAACGAAAATAGTCGTGAAGATAGAATTATTTCATTCGTGTAACCATTAGTCTTCATTTAAACATAATATCATCAAAATTCAGAATAAAAACATCGGTACGTCGAAGACAGTTCGCAAAATTAACAGCTTTCCGTACCGAACAGTATTCAAACTGCTCGATCTTGACACAGTTCCGAATAAAGTTGCAAAGGTCATATTTAATAACGCTTCAGCTGGATTATAACAAAATCTTGAATAAAAAGAACTCATAACGCTACGCGTGTTAATCGCTTCTAAGTAAGCTACGTAACTATTTCACGTAACGTAGCGGTTCAATTCGAACCAAATTTTCCCTGCAGAGAAATTTAGTTTGCCCCAGTTTAACATCGTTTACGACAGAAACGAAGAGAAACGAATTGTACCAGGACGACGATTCCAGAAAATTAGTAATACGAATAACTGACGAATAAAAACTAAGCGCCGCTATAAACGGCAGCTAGAGCAAACACCAATCTCCATCAGCGTCGATCGAGTAGCTTAAAAATAAATGAAATCTTGAAAATTACAGGGAATAATTAGATTTGCCCTGCGCGTGAAGCAAGTTGTCCAAACTTCGTTCCCTATCAAGCCATCCGACGAAACTCTTATAGAATCTCGCAATCGTATCCACCATGCGAAACGCACTTCGTCCCCTCGATACGGCCGATCAAACATACCCGAGGAGACAACAAAGACGAAAAGAAAAAAAGCAGAGGATAAAGAAAAGAGCGAAGAAAGCGTCCCGTGGAAAACGTACGAGCGTTCCCCGGGGCTAAATCAGCCTCTAAAAAAACAATTCCGCGCGAACATTTATACAGCGAGGGTTATCAAAGGGGTGCGAGCACACACATATGGGTGGAGAAAGAAAAGGGAGGGTTTGCAGATCCGCCAGGCGGCGCCATCGTTCCAAGTAGTTGGTACGTAACCCAATGCACCCTGTGCGTCTCTTCGGGGTAGGGCAGGAGAATGTCTGTTAATCCTTTACAGGGAATTCAAGTGATAAATTCCGTAAATCCCTGTTCAAGCACACCCTTGCATCAACCCGCCTACCCTTACCATTACCAACCTCTCCCTCTCCTCGCCGAGCTTCAGCCCGCAGCACCCACACCACAACCACCATCATCACCACCACCACCACCACCACCACCACCGCCTCCCGCCGGCTCGGTGTTCCTCGTCGCTCTATCTACCCCATCCACTTGGAATCTAGACTCACCTCACCACCCTGGAGCACCCCCCCCCCCCGACCACCCGGAGTCTTGGAAAAAGTAGAGAACTGCGATTACAAAGACTTTTCTGCGCTCACCGTCCCCCAACCCTTAGCATCCCCGAGTCTTACTCGCATCCTTCTTCCCTCTTCCGGTCGCCTTTACTCCCCTCGCCGTTTCGTTCTCCTCTCCTTCCTGTTCCTCGTCTATCTCTCCCTCTTCTTCGACCGCCCTCCTTTGTCCCTCTCCGCTACAAGGAACGATTCGAGAAACCCCCCCTTCGCCGCGCAGTTACTCGCCTCTCCCGTGCACGCGGCCCGCTCCTTCACGGATTAAAACTTTAACACTTTGTTACCCTTTTTCAGGAAAGGGACGGAGGTAAGAAGGTGACGGAGGAGCGGGAGGGGGTTTGAAACGACGGCAGAGAGACGCCGGCGGTGGAGTGTCAGCCGTGGAAACGGTGAGAAAGCGGGTGACACGGGCACCCCGCGAAGAAGAGCGAGACGGAAGTCCCCGGCGTAATCCGGGGCTTCCGCTACGTTGGACAAATTTCAGTCTCCGGGCGAATTTCGCTTTTGATAAAACGCCCCATTTTGCGTTTCGCGCCTCGGGATCCCGGTCGGGAACGGCGCGACTAGACTGGCCGCGATAATGAAGGGTAAGCGGGAGCCGTGAGCGTAAAGAGCAAACGCATCCCTTGGAACGAGGGGTTGCATGCATGCACGATCCCGTCCCTCTGTGCGCGGCGCAAAGTATCCGGAAAATAAGATTCTTAATCCGTGCACGCGATCGTTCCTTCCGTGTCTAAGGGCGAGCCGTGCGTCGCGTTTGTTTACCGGTATTGAGGATCGATTTATGTTTCGTTTCTTGTCGTATAATCATTTCGGGCTTGATTTCGCTTGTCTTTCTCGTGCGAGCTGCGTCGTCCGCCGAAGTCATTAACCCCTCGCCGCGCCATTTAACTCGACGGCATCCGGGGACCAACCTGTAGGATACCTGCCCTCCGTTCCATTCACGCGAGGTTTACGGAAGGTAATCGCCGCAATACGGCTCCAATTTGATATCGCGAATCGGACTCGTGATATTCGTGTTTGGCCCAAAATTTATTAATGTTACAAGGCTTAATTATTAACTGTACGAAGAGGGGGTAGTTGATAAATCCATATATTATAGGTATATTGTTTGTTTTCTTCTAGTTTCTAATAAAAGATAGACTCGAGTATATTTTCTAGAATGTATTATTACAGATGTAGCATTTATATGTTACAATTAGGATTTTGTAATTTTATTTGGCATATGGAGTTTAACGTATTGACTTTCGAAGTACATGGTTTGTTAGACATCCGTCGTACAAAGTTTTGTCATTTTGTGGGATTGAATGTAATTACCGAGAGAATTTATTTGAAATGGAAAAAGTGTTAGAAGACTAAGATTCTTTAAAGATTCGAAAAGCTCGATCAATGGTTTCGGAAAGAATTATCCATCAATTAATGGTTTAATGTAATGTTCCATTATTATTAATAGTTTCCCTGCGATAAGCAGTTTTATTATAAATATATTAATATTAAATCTTCTGTTACATACTGAAAGAAATATTACGCGAATCAATAGTTTACTGTTTCGCTTAAATATTTGTTTGTTCAAAAGAGTTTATATATTTTCAATGCAGAACTGCGATTTGTTCTGAAAATTGTTGTTCTTCTTCCTGCTTTTGGTCAATTCAAGTACCGTAATAAATGCTTATTTCTGTATCCATCGAAGATATCCTTAAACGGAAGTCTCCAATAACTGCTGCTGCGATGTTACATTTGTAATTAAAAATACTGTCAGTAATATTTTATGATTGGAATCACGATTTTTACAATTATTCAGTCCTGATTATTACGCGTTCCCCAATATAGTGCAATCTAAGTATAAACAACGAGAGTGTTGACGTACAAAGTGTGATTAAATATTAAAGATTTCAATTTTAGTTCACGAATTATCTCATAAGCCCCCACTTATTGTGAAGTAAAATATTAAATATTAAATGGCATTATCGGCATCTGTCAATCATTACTCTGGATGCAATATTAATTTTGTATACATACAGTTCTTATCCCCACATATAACGACAATTAACCTACTTAATGGCTTTTAGCAAATAACAAATATTTAATGAAATATGCCAGTTAATAAATATTGTCAATTACGATTCACGATGTCATTTGTAAAAACATCAAGTTGTTTCTTAATATTAAATTTTCTTAAACGCGTGTCCTCGAACAGGCAGCTGCGCCCTTAAAATTGCCTCATGAATATGCATGTTGTGGCGTGACATGTTTTAAAGTGTAACGCAGATTGCTCCGAAAATAATATAAGAGGTGGATATAAATAAAAGCACAATTAATTTGCCTTATCGGAACTGACGAAAATGTCAGCCAAAAAGATGTGACCCCTGCGTTTATTTAAAATTAATATTTTATGCAAAACGTAAATTACTTGCAATGATTGTGTGTAACCTTATAGGCGGATTTTTTACTATGCAAAAGAATTTCAATAATTTTCAAAACAATGCACATTGGAGAAAAATATTTGAACGATTTCAAGCAAAGAATTACGCAAGAGATTGTTCTCAGACACTGAAATATGTATTACAATTAACAGTAATTTTTCTATTGCAGAGCCTCGAATACAAACGAGGCAAGGAAACATTTCGTTAATCTTTATTGCAGGTACACTGACAACAGCTTCTCTGTTCTATTTTTCATTAGACTCCAAACTATGCTACTGCTCTTAATCTATTTTAAAGAAACACCATAGATTTCTTTTAAGGAATACATTTTGACAGCACCTAAAACGAAGGCCGTTAATAAAAACGAAATAGATATCTCCTTACATTTCTCTTAGATGTCTCTTACATTTTTAAAACGTTACATTATATCTGCAAACCTCCTCATTCGTAAAACCACGACATCACAATTAAATTGAACAATACAAAATTGAAGTTCCGTCCAACAAATCAGGGCTTATAAAATTTACCGTCGACACGTTCAACACGAACGCGTATTCATTCCACTCGTTCTGCAACAGAACATCGATTCTACCTTTCGCATCATTTTCTATGGGCGTCTGTCGGTCGCTCGAAACATTTCAAGCTAAGGAGCACCATCCCTCGACCAAGTCTATCAGAAGGATTCCTTTCATATTCCCCAAATAAAGGCGGTAACAGCGCGAAAACAATCGTCTCACGAACGACGAACGGGGCGAAGAAAGAGGAGCACAAGATGGCCGAGGGTTACTCGACCGGGCCTGATAAAGAAGATCACGCGATCAACGACGATTCTTTGAGCATTAGCAGGCTGATTGCGAAATTGCAACGACCAGGCGATATTTTCACGAGATTACGCCTTCCTTGCCGTTCCAATCCCCCCCCCCCATCCCCGGTTTCCCTTTTTCCGCGTTTCCGTCAGTTTTCTCCGACGTCGGAGTCGGCTCCGGTCCTCTTCCCGACTCAAACGATAAACGGCGTCCCCGTGAAGCCGTGGGATCCTATAAAGCGCGGCTTAACAACTCCCGGCACAGCACTTAAATTTAAGATCACGAGGATTTAACCGGGTACTTAAGAGGAACGTATCTTAAGAAGAGGGCCGGCACCGGAAACCGATCCGTTTAGAGTCAAGAAGCGCTACAGCAAGCGCGCCCCGAGCACGCAATTACCCTCTTTCTCGCGCGGGACGCGTGAAGCAATATCGCGACGACTTAACCGTCGTTGATTCCGTGGATAAATTAAAAACGACATGGTGCCCGGTCGCGACTAATGAAGTTCAGGGGGGGGGGTGGAAGGGGGCGAAGAAGGCTGTCTGACGATGGCTTATCGTGATTTAATATCGGGCAAAAATTTCTGCGAAATTGATGCTCCAGGGTATTACTGAAAATTCACGCGGGGATCTCGTCTGATACCGGCGACTTAATAACAAAAGAGTTTTTGGTCGAGTAAGTCAATTACGGTTGAAATGTTGCCCTTGGACAGTTCGCGGGTTTTATTGCAATTCCAATTTCTTCCCCGTTTGTTGCGCTCTGTTCGATCGACGGGTTGCTCGCAGAAAGCTTCTTTATGTATGAAATTTTGTGCAATTAATTGATTTCGTTGAATGTGACGCGAGGCGAAGCGAATTTATGAATTATAGTTACGTTAAATTTTTACGCAATTCATACTGTGCGTGATCAAATTATTACATCCATAAATTAACGACTTCGCCGTAAAACAATTATTAATCCTTTATAATTGTATACGTTAAGTTTATTTCTAGTGGGCATTTTTAATGGAGAATTGTGAAAGAAAAGTTACCCTATTTAAATAAAAACCCTGATATTGCAATTTTTTTTTTTGCACGACCACAAAAAAACATATTTTTCCTGTGTATCCGTATTTTCAATCAATCTTATAACTGCATTAATTATTAATTATCCTCTTGAATACAAATCAGAATAGTTTCGCTAAATTATTTCACTATACGCTCCTACAATATTTTCTAAACTAACTGAGAAACAGAGATCGAGTGAACAGATATGTTCACGGGTATTAGAAACTATCGGATAGCATTAGGAGAATTATTACTGTCCCATAAATTATGCAGATGTTTAAATATGATGCATTCAAATACTTATCAATCGCGGTTCAATTTCAATGAAGCATCAAGAATTCATTAAAAAAAATGTGAAAAGTTGTAATACCGATTGGTCTATTATGCGACCCTACCAACGGACTAGGCGAAGTCTTTAATAACTCAAATGTGGCGCGGATAGAAAGCCGGCGGAGACAATTCTTTTGGGTTATTTCAAAGAGGGCAAAGTCCAACTTCACAAGGAACTTCCTCCTCGATATTGCCTTTTCCACGTGCCCGGTAATAAATCGTCGGTGAACTAATATTCCCGCGGCAATATTGCTGGTAATATTACCATAGTAAATGATCTCGATCACTGTTCTCGTGGGAGACATTCTGCCTTCGTATGGATATTAAAACAGAAATTCACGACGCCCTAGAGCGGAAGATTTAATTTGCTTCCATGTGTGTTCCCCTGTATCACGTTTAGAGAAAAATTATTGCCATTTGCCCGATACGTACTCAGCCCTTTTACGGATATTTGAGCGACAATACGTTACCGAGAAGGAGGACCTTTGTAATCGACAGTCGACTATTATCGGTACGCAAATTACTAATACTTTTAAATGAAAGAATTATTCAATCTTTTACATATTCATATTGATGTTCGCTAAATCTGGATTTTGACGCTGTCCTGTAGCAATCGTAAACTAATAAAAAGGAATACAAAGGAGCAAAAATTAGTAGCGTATAAAATTTGTACATTCGTTAGAAATATTTAATTAAAATGGAAGTTGCATGCAAGTGGCATTACTGGCAGATTAATGAAATACTATCCACACTGTTTATATGTATGTAGTAGCTATCTATAATTACCACATGGATAGTTAGGATTTCACTGTCTTCTACATTACAAGAAACATATTCTTTCCATATTCTTATTAAAATATTCATACTGTATTGTAAGAGTAAAATGAATAGAGACACTGACTGGCAATGTTTAATGTAATTAATCATAAAGCGCGCAACAATTACTTAACATTTCCTTTGCTATCCAATAGCACCAAGAGCAATAGCGTTACGCGTCATAATTTTATTTGATTTCCATCCGCTGTTCAAATTATACAAAGAGCGAGAGAACAGTTTCATTAAAAAGTATTGCAACGCTCTTGCTCCGGGAATGAAAACAAATGTGTCAAAGAATTTTGCACTTACGTGAAATAACATTTCGTACACGAAACATTAAAAAAGAAAACTATATTACATTTCGAGGAGCTACCGTACCAATTGTTTAACGTTTCGAAACCCGTCGAGCTGAACAAAATTGTTCACCGCCCAACTCTGCCATACACAGAAACTACCGTATCCGCCTCATCCTTATGCGCGAAACGTTCGCGTTTCATCGCCAAAGCTATCAAGCCCCCGTCTCTAACAGGGATAACTCATACAATCGGGGAGGGGAAAAACGGCGTCCAAAGAACGAAAGATCTTCCAGTACACGTTCGCCCAGTCGACGTGGCGTTGCGACTCGGGCGAAACTTTCGAACTTTAAAAATCTCGGCTCGACAATTCCGGTCGAGCCAGCGGCGCTCGAAGAGACTCGCAATAAATCTCCAAGCACGTAGGCCTGGCTCGAAAGCCAGGAATATGTCTCACTCCAGCATCTTCTTTTCTTAATAAATTCCCCGAACGGAGTTAAACTAATTACACGAGCGGCTGTGGAATGTTAAACGGGACCGCTCGTCAGCAGGCCAGCCAGAGGCTTGAGCGTAGAACGCGTGAAATATGATGGCGCATCCGTGGCGTACGTGAACGGTACGCGAATCGAAGTCGCCTCCGTGCCGTTCGAACCACCGCGAGAAAAAGAAACTGCTCGCGAGCCTGACTTGTGTATCGAGCGGGTCGAACTTTTATTGAAAGAAGAATTTATCGCGCCTTTGAAGTTCGCACGTGGCGCGACCTCGTCGGGGCAAATTAATGGAATCGAGGGAATTTCGCTAGGCCGCGCGACGTGACGTCGAATTTCAGCTACTGTTTTCTGCGCGACTATCTGGCACTGGCGTGGCGGGTCGAAATTTAGCGGATGGATGATAGAAATCATTATTATTTAACCCTAATATTTAACCCACGCCAGGAATGTCCACGTCGGCGCGACGATACACTGCTCGAAACTGAATTTCGTTTGATGTTTAGCGCGTGATTATTTGGAAACTTCGACACACCTGTATTAGGGAAGACCGGGGTCAAAAGTGACACGGGGAAAAAGTAGCATCGTGAATAATACAAAATCTGTTATAGCTATTACGGCAAATTTTATATATATGATGCCAAATGACAATTGAAGTATACACATACATATCCTAATAATATAGATACGCAATTAATATATAAATTAAACAAAAAGACTTTCCGACAATCTAAAGTAAGTTTTTCTTAGTGCTCTAAAATTGTGATATAAATGTTCCTTGCGCAGGTAAGTGCTTTTACCTTTTTTTAATCTTTAATTTGATCCTTCTAAACGTAATATTGATTATTACTTAACACTTTTAAGCGTCTCGTTAGTGAAGATTTGTAATCTAAGTTCAAGAGACTGATCGGGGACGAATGTAACATCAGCAGTCGGGGTCGAAAGTAACGTTGCTATCGACTCCGGCTGATGCGAGCCCTACGCGATCGTGAAATGTTTTCGCTATTTTTACAATGCGAGACTTGACAATCCCATCCAAACATCTGGCATATTTAACCCCCAGTCGTTTTACCAATAAAGGAACTCTCTGCCGTTATTAAGTAATCATAATTTAATTAATTAATAGAATAATTAAATAAATTTAATTAATTAAATAGAGGTAGAAATAAAGAACAGTCGACGATTTATACTAAACCTTGTGAGATAGAAAAAATCAGCACGTGAAGAAAAATGGAGAAAAAAAGTAAATGGACACACAATCCGAAGGCACACCATCCGAGGCACACAATCCGAGGCACACAAACCGAATTTGAAAAAAAATAGTAAAAAAAATAATAGAAAGAGGAATGAAGAATTTAGTTGCACGAACACAATTACATATTTTACTTCTCTTCATCCATTGCACACTTTAGTACACTTTAGCTTAATAAATAATTTTATTTAAAAAAAGAAATGTGTTACTATTGACACCATGCCGTCCCTTAACCCGAGGCGGTTGTAACACTTTCTCCGGCCTCGGTTTTTTTATTAGTAACTTGGATATTACCTGTCATAATATTATATCTCAGCGAAAATACTACATCTCAATAATGGCAGATAACTATGGAAGATGTCAATCCAAAATTTGTTGTTGCTAATGTAATAGTTTTTGCGTAATCGTAGTTCGAAGTCAAATTGTTACCTTTGACCCCGGTCTCCCCTACTTCATTGTATTACTTTCATCGATTTAGGTATAATTTACGGATGCAAGCAGTAATTGAGTTGCAGGGATTATTTTTCAGCACGAAACTTTTCGCGAATTTAACGAAAGATGTTAAGAAGATAAGTATAAAGAACTCTTGAGAATAGTTTGCAGAGGACGTTTGGGATAAATGCTTTAATACAATCTTTTACTTTTCTTACGAAATGTTGCATTTTATTTATTCTCTTAAATACTCCGGCACCTAATAAAGTTGTTTATGTTCTTGGCGCAAAGTAGCAGAGAATCGTGTTCAGAGGATTTTTAGGCAGTGAATATAATGAAGACATTGCTTTAGGTGCGCGTAATAATTTTTAGTAACAGACATTTGACAGTAACTCCGCGACAACATTTATATTGAACAGTACTATATGAACAGCATATCCCATAAGGATCAGAATTTATGTGCAATAATAAATTGTAAAATGTAGCAATCTATTGTAAATTTGCATTCCTTAACGTACGAAATAGTAATAATAAAAAGTATTCTAGTCTAGAAACCACTCTAACCACACAAATTTATTATCCAAACCTCAGAAACACTGAATGCATACGAAAGAAATTAAGGTATAACAGCCGAATATGTTCTGAACGAGTTTCTCAAGAACATAAAGCAGATACAAATGACACATTCGCCTGTAACAAAAAGACGCTAGAAATCCTTATATTGCTAAACAGAATATTAAATACCGCAAAACAGTGGGTCACAAATATCGCTTCCCGCTTCCAGCAAGTTTAATAAAATCGCGAATAATCGTGTCCACTGGACCCCACCGATCCATCCTCGCGGTGCAATCGATCGATCAATCAACCCCGATAGAAGTTCGGACACAGTCTAACGAACCCCGGACAAGTGATACCGCCGACTCCGCGTTATGACCGCGTTACGGTCCAACGATTACGTCAGTGGACCAACAAATCGATCAAAAAACGAAAATAAAAAGGGGGAAAGAAGGAGGAGGTAAGTAGACAGTTACGATTCGCAGGAGGGAGGCCCGCAAAACGATGAAAGCAGAACAGAAGGACGGACGGGGGAAGTCCGGGCACGAAAAGTTTCGACACGGGCGAGGACAAAGTGGAAGAAACAAAGGAATGCTGGCCCGCTTCCTTTTCGCGGTTCCGTGCAGAATTGGAAGCAACTATCCAATTTCCGGGGAAACGATTGGGGGGTGGGGGGGAGAAAGAGAAAGAACGGACGGCCCGCAAGGAAAAAGCAAAGAGGATAAAGGAGACACGGAACGAGCGAGAGCGGGTGAATCGGAGAGGCACGATGGCCCAAGAAGAACGGTGGAGGGACAGAGAGTGATAGAGAGAGATGGGAAACGGGGACGAGTAAAGATGAGAAGGCAAGAGGTGGAATTCAGCTTAGCGATCCGGCGACCCGGAAACTCCGACTCCTCGGCCCGAAAACCTTTGAAAGATTTGATAAACGCTGACGTCACTTCTTACGATCATCCGACGAAATTGTAGGCGGCGCGGCTGGCGTCGAATATTCACCAACTACATACTTCCGGCTGGCTGCTGTCGGGGGGGGCCACGTATCCCCGATATTTCATATCGCGGGCCGAGCTGCGCGGAAAGGCGATCGACTTCGTTGGACGATAATGAAAATTTCAATAATCCCTCACCGACTACTGGGATCCCCCCCTCTTTCCCTTTATCTTTCTCTTTCTGGCTCTCTATCTCTATCTCTATCTCTATCTCCCTCTTCTTCTCAGCCCGCAGCCGCGACGCGGCGATAAACCTTTATCGATTCACTAGGAAATACGAAACCGTGCGCGGGGCGCGGCTCTTGGACGATCGAGGCATCGAGAAATCCGCGGAAGTAATCGGTAAACGATTGCGTGGTAACGCGAAGGGGTGAGTGGCGCATGAAACTGTTGGGTAACTTTAGTTCGAGGGTGAAAATCGTGCGAACTCCCCGGATAGAATTTCGGAAAGTCGATTATGTTTACTGTTTTCCAACGCCATTAGAATTGGCTTGTCGGTGCGACATTCTAATCGAATTATGCGTTGCCATTTTTTGTGGCGCAATTAACCCCATTCGAAGAGGCAATTGGATACGAGAATTCGATTTTCCGGAGAACGGGGCTCGTACGAATCAATTTCCTTGCTTATTTTCTATCCACTTTTCCTCGAGCAATTACAATCGCCCTATAAATTATTACCCCAGCAGATAATTCTCTCCCGACGTTATTTCGATCACCCGAATTGCCTTCCCCTTCCATTCTCCGCGAACAAAACTATGGATCCAAATACACTCGAGTTCCAACGACATCTTTAATACACCGTTCCCCGCAGTATTCGCTAATAACAACGATACCGTGTTGTATACCGATATAATTATCTCATTTTCTTTTTGTTTAATAAGCTTTCTTAAGCTTTAATCGCAGCTGCGAATTTCTCATAGCCTATACTTGTCATAGATATCCGGTCCTTTTCATATATCCACTCCGATAAGAAATATTCCAGATCTCCTCGCGATGCATAACAACCTTCGTTTGCAAAACCTTGAACTTCAAACTCCTTTTCTCATTCCCTACTAAATCCTAGATAACTCCTACTCTCCCAATTTTCCCCAACACGAAAATTTATATATTATTTATACATTTATATACCGAGCCACAAGCCAAAACATCAGAGTTCCTTCAGACCAGAGACTTTACAGACCTAGTCTCTCTCAGCGAATCGTTACGGGAACATCAACGGTACACCGTCGCTATAAGGTTTCGTCAAGTTTCCGTTATTAAAACATTATTGTTATTTGTTAAATACAACAAACAAAAGCTCCGCGGAATGCAACAACCGACGCAGACTCTCAGTAAATGAAAAAACGTATTCGTCCGACTACTTCTGCAACATTTACAATACACCTGCCGCGTATCTTTTCGCATCGTCAGACTCTACGCCCGCTATTCCTAGCCATGTGAATCAAGGGACCAAGTGTGCCTTATCTCCGGCAGCGCCGCGATCCCGGTAACACCCTCTGTGTATGCTCGTAACAGCAATACCGAACTCCACAAACAAGCAAGATTTCGTTAAAAGTTAGGCGATCGCTGGAAGCAATTTCCTCGTCGATCCTGTGTCGTTCTACCTAACAACGCGGATGCTCGGCGCCATCGAGCATAGACTGGCGTAGCCGCGTGCGAGCTGGCGCGGCCTCGCCATAGGTAGCGAGCGTATTCGTGCACCGAAACCATGCCGATCCTCTTGTTGGAATACCTCGAGCTCGCCAGACTGCAGAGCGAGCTTTGTCAGCTTGGTTGGCGTCTGAGGTGAACGCAGCATTAATACCTAGCCCCCTGTGCGCCGTTGCTGCTCCCGAGGAACAGCCACCCCCCAACCCTCAACCCACCACCCCGCTCGCAAGCATCCCTGGCCACCGACAGCCACCCGCCATCCTTATTCCCATACCCTATCTGGCCCTATCCCGTTCCGTTCCGTCCCGAGCCCGGGCTCTAGCTACCGTTAATATCGAATTCTTTGGCGCAATTTACGAGGGAGCGCCGCGAATTCAACGGCGGTCGTTTAATCCCGAAGTCGAATCCATGCACGAAAGCGAGCCTCGTTCGTGGCTGGCACGTTTCGCGGAGTGTTTTCTAACCCCGTGAATCCTTTCAAGGATTACGCCGGCGTGCCAGCGCTCCTATCTCCGTCTCTTCCTTCGGTTATACAGGAAGCGGGAGCACGAAATAGGGGTCGAAGGAGTAAGCGAACGGCGTATTATCTTCGAGCAAATCGGAATGCCTCCGAGAACTGCTTCGAATGGAATACCTAGGCGCTTTGACCGTCCCGGCTCGGTCTTTGGATTCCTGGGCCGTGTAGCTGGCGCGGTTCGACGTGTCGTGATCGAGGTTTTGAGACATTTTCCTATGGGGGGAAGGTGGTGTAGTGGTTTGGGTTAGTTTCTCGTGGGGTAGGTTGACCGATTGATTTTTTTACGTAGCTGTTGCGCCACTGGGTAGATTGGTGGCATAGATCTGGACAGTGGTGCATTTATATGTAAGAAGTTGTTTTAGCATTCGTGTACGAAAAGGTTTTCTGCGTACACATTACGATTTCATATATAATTTGGTAAATATACATTTTTAAATGAAGGTTAGTAATATAAGATGTTAAGTTGAGCACAGAATAAAATAATAAGGCAATATTCTAATATAGTAGGGTATAAAGTAAACTATTTATGAACCTTGTCAAAGTATGTGTCGTGAAATAAAAATTGCAGTGACACGTTTGTAATGGGAAAAATGGTGCTGAAAAATGCAGTATTGGGTAAGCTGTTACTGTTATTATCATTGTTACTGTGGTATTTAGAAATTAAAAGCTTTTAACCCTCCATTCCAAGTGGAATCAGAATTTGTGTCAAAGTTCTTGAAACAATTGAAAATCTTTAGAACCAGCAAGTTTTGCGAGGAGTAACGTACGATGTCCATAACTTTTCTGGAAGTCGAGTTACAGCAATTCTTGCCAATTGATACGAAAGTCTTGGAAGCAATCTAAAATGGAATGTCGAGAATGGGGCAAAGAATGTTTAATCTGTATCAAAATACCTGCACGTAAGAACAAATTGTACTGAAAACCTTCCCAGCTGTCGCTCGATTGAATTAAGGTTACAGAAATCACACGGCCAACAAGAAACAACCCGTTTATTCGAATCCACTACATATTAATAAATCCAAATGTAAAAAATAATTAACGAATGTTACGATGTACGCGTGTATGCGAGGCGTCTTATAATCTGAAATATATTTAATAATTATGTACCCAGTTTAAATAAAATAAAGTTTATCCTTCGTTTTTCGTTTCACATTTACGAGCATATGTTCTTAATATATCAGTAACGAAGCAAGTGGACTTGTAAAAGTGGTGGAGGTCACTCTAATTAAAACATAATAAATTGTACGAATATCTGTCCAAATTGTTTCAATATTTAAAAAACGAGATCTCTTTACGAGAAGAATATAAGAACGATATCCTTTCACCGCTTCAGCAATTCAATCTGAATCCTTTTAACTTTCATAGGGCAAACACTGTACTCGAAGATAGTGTATGTACTAACCAGCATTAAACGCTGTAATAAAAATAAATCGTCGATTTGCCGGCGGAACGTAACAAATTACGTTAAGTAAAGGGATACTTTAAAAACGGAAATTAATATGAGCGTTACAAACTACGGTAAAGTGACTTCATGTTCGATACCGCCCATCCCTCATAAATTCTCCTTATCTTTCCTTATCTCCATAACCTGAATCTAGAACTACTTATATCTGTGGAAAGTGAAATGTCTTTGAACTACAACTTGGCGAGATTACAGAAAGCCAATTTAATCGACCAAGGTTTGGCATTGGTTATCACATTTTTCATTGACAATATTAATCATTTCCATGTGCTCTTTCTGATAGGTAATTGTGGAGTACTTGAAATTTTTTTACATCTTAAATAAAGCCTACTAATAGTCGAACAGGTAAGTTGATATAAGGCGTGCATGTTTCAACAGGATGATTACAATTTTGATGCTTGCATTCTGTCACGATGTAAAAAATACCTAATATAGTATGCAATTTAATTTGATCATAAATACCTAATACCTACTCTGCTTTCGATACAATACGTGCAAATTATTATATAAATTATTTATACAATAAATAATAAACTCAAATTCATTATCTACGACAAAAATTAATAAAAAAAAAGCAAAGGACATTTTACGATCATTCCCAGATTCTAACACACCCATTATCAAGATCTGTAAGTGAGCCACGTTACCGGAAAATGCATTGCAAGCGCGATTAACGAAAATGGCACGTCTACCAGCAGAAGATATTTCTGACGTTTAAACGTGGCAGTTTGCTCCAGTACTTTTAAAAGACACTGAAGCGGAGCAATATCAGTCCGGCTATAGCTGGTCCTCCGTAATGAGTACTTCAGCGAAAATAATTCGAATGATGCCGGGCCCCTCGAAAACTCAGGGACAAACTTCTTCGTGGAATACACCTCATGGAATTCCTTTTCGGCGGAACTCATTCGCTGACAACGCTGTTTTATATCTAACGCCATCAAGTCTAAGAAAACAATGCGTATGAAAAGTTCCCCCCCTCTCCGGGTTGATTGTAGCTCGTTCTAATACCATATGGAAATTCTGAATACAGGATACGTTTAAGAAGACGCAAAATGAATTACGACAATCACACGCCAATTCACGCACCCGAATGCTGTTTTCTCAATAACAATCCTCGAATTCAAACATCGAAACAGTAATAAAGACAATTGATCGCTGAACATTTCGATCGGTATTTAATTTGTTTAATTTCGTATGGGCATTTAAATATTTAACCACCAACCAGCGATTATATTCAACAGGGACGTGCACTCTCAAGTATGCCCCCCCCCCCCCCCGCCGGTATGATTACTGGCGCGTTAAAACATTCGTCCACACCTGTGTCATCAAAAACTGCCGCAACATAGAACCGAAACAAAAGGGTATAATTCGCAGGTCTATCTCAAGAAAGCCGCCAGCCCGAAGACCTTCGAAATTACGAAATAACTGGAAACGAATCCCCTGCAATTTCCGCGCCGTACGTACGCGATCGGATAGAACAATCGAAGCTAAATAAAGGCGATATCTGTTAAACGCGGTGCTCGTAAAAATAATGTCCCAGTCCTTCCGAAAAAAGAAACGAGCGTCGCCCGTGCTCGGTCTCCTACGTCGAATCAGGAAGATCAGACAGTCGGCTCCCGGGCGTTCCCAATTAATGGCACAAAGGGGACAAAAAGAAAGGTTGACGCGGGGAGAGCGGGGAGGAAAAAAGTTGGTGACGCCGGTTGAATGCATAATTCCTAACGAAAGTGCGCCCGTTATGTCCTAAGGGTAGCGATGTAGTTTTCGTGAAGCTGATGTCCTTTGTGTATGTGTGTTTGTGTGTGCAATTGTATATATGCAGATGTGCACGAGTGTGTTAGGAGTAGGATAACGAGAGGATAGAGCGATAGAGAGAGAGAGAGAGAGAGAGAGAGAGAGAGAGGCAGAACGGGGATATTCAACGTTAGTTCCAAGCGATTTGGCTCTCATGCGATTTAACACGAGGGCTATTATAACTCGATATAGATATAATGGCACGGCATTATTCGGTGTCTGTCTCTTGCATGAACGTGCACGCGAGCGCAAGAAGCACTTGGTACAGGATGCTCCAAAATTCTTGATAAAAGGTTACACGTTCAATAGGTTAGATAATTTTAGAAACGATAACAGTCTTGGTTGCGATTCAATAAATGTGCTTTCTTCTTGATTAAAATCTATATGTATGTAGAACATGCATATGTGTTCGAAGCGGTAGATTTTGGATAAGCTGGATGAGTGTTAAAAAAAGGTAATAGACGCGAGTGCAATTTGTTAAATGATTTTTGTTCTGGATTAAAGTCGGGTAAATTTAAATATATTTCAAAATATATAAAGCGAAAACGATGGGAAGAACAGTGATGGATTGAAGAAATAAAAGAATCTTGTACGGAACGATAGTATTCAACTCTTTTTCCTGGCACTACATATAATTTGCATATGTCCATCGTGGAACTTCTGTTACTTCCACACAAAATTCTGCCAGTCTTCCCGTTTTAGTTTCCATTTTTGAAACGTCCTATAGATGTTGTTCAGTTACCATTACACAAGATAAGTCGACCGAAAGTACAGGATATCCTACAGAAGCTATTTAGACATCAAATATGAATGAAACCCTCTTCGGATAACATTATTTTCTGGCCTTCGAGATATCAATACAAATATTCTGTGTAACCCCTTCGTTCGCAAAAGCCGCTTAAATAATTATTGAAGCAGAAATACCGATTAGTACAATTGCGAACAAGCGGCCTCAGGCGTATAAACGCTCCTTATTTTCTCTTTTCTGGCCTATACTTCAAAAACAATACCGATAACGTATTAACACAATTTTATTATTTCAACGTACACAACACATTCCACAACCAATCGTTGTCTCTTTTCTTCTTCCAGCGACCTGAAATTTGTAACCTTACCACGCAAGAAAAAGAATCGAAAAATGTCTGAAGGAAGTGACGACAAATAATTTCACAAATTACAATAATTGTCTCGAAATCTGCCGAGCATAAACCACGATAGTGATCCGCGAGCAGTAAATCACTTTCTCGTGCCCAATACATAAATCCTCGCGCATGTCCTTCTTCCCCCCCAACTCGCACTGTTATCCCTGTCAGCAGAAAAATATACTCGCAAACAGCGCCTCGAGCATTCCAGCTCGCCATTCCAATCGCATTCCCCACGGTTGTCGAGATCGTCGCCAGCAACCCGCGAGCTCACCGCCGTCGTTCCGTAATAATTATTTAATGGCAGCTAAGTAGTCGAATGAAATTAACAAACTATTGGAAGTAATTAGATCTTCGCCGGGCCAAATTAAATGGCTCGCTCCCGACGAGCTATTTCAATGCTTATCCCCCAAACCCCCGACGATCCCCACCCCCCAGCCCCGCGTAACCCCTTCGCCGACCAGTTTTCCGGCAGCGTGCTCCGACAAGCAGCCCATCTCTCGCAGCCCCGACGAAAGAGTCGGGCTAATTATTCCGACAACTATTCCGAAGTTTACGAGCGTCGATCGGAACGTTCTCGCGTCCGGAACGAAATGTTCACGCTTATCTACGAGTTCCTTCGCGTTCCGTTTCTCATCCTCGAACCGTTCTATCCCCGTCGACGCCACTGTTCCACCACCGCCCCACCTACACAGACTGATCCGGATTCTTCGTTTTCTTCGAGCTGTTCTTGAGCTCGCGGGGCCACGCCAGGGAATACCAATCGGTAAAACTCGCAAGTCCGCGTCGTGCAAGGAATTCCAGCGACGCCAGACTGATGCAACGCGGAGGAAGGACTGTCTGACGACAGCGAGTCGAAGGGGGGTTGAAAGAGAAACGTGTTGGGAGGGTGTGGATGTTACAGTTCGAAGGGCAGACGGTGGTTTCCGGTGACGGGTGCTTCTGTTGGAATTTTTGGCGAGGTATCAGGTACACTCGAGTAATGGCTAGCAGGTAGTTTTTAAATAAATTATAGCGCGTTCTCTAAGCGCTGCGTTTGTTCTAGAATTTGTTGTTGTAATAGAAAACTTCGATGAAAGAGTATTGTGGAATGCTGTTCTTTTCGCTTTTAAATACCGGTTTCGTTTATTCTGCGACTTGTCGCCACTGTTGGAATAGTAATTAAGCATTAAGACTTACTTGGCATAGTTTATAAATATTCTGTATCGCATGGCATTACACCATTATGTAAACACGACAGATAAAGCATACTGAAAGTACCGGTAATTATAAAAGGGACTACAATAATTATTGGGTATAATTTGCAGTTATAAAAATAAACATAAACTGAATTCTGTTTAAGAATATACCTTAATATACCTTGACTGTGAACTTCAGTTAACCGTTCAACTTTCGATTTTTTCAGAAAACTGGGTTCACGTCATTGTAATACACATCGACGTAACGTAGAACAAGTAATAAATTCATTCTTGCTGCATGTTTTTACCTAAACCACTTTTATAATCACCGGTCCAATTATAAGTGTGTGTGTAGCAACGTGTAGCAGCTGCTACTCCTGACAACTAGTATTCTTTCCATTAGCCCTATGCGCGAATGACAGCAAAGATATAATCACACTGCGCAATACTCGTGCCACAATTACGAGGTCCGACGATTTTACGCAAGATTGTCGAAGCTGAACTTACAGGCGACACAAGATTTCATGTATCGTGACCCTGATTCGAGTCTCCGAGCCGTGAGCAATATTCGTTCTCAGCTCAGCAGCCAAACGCCGAGGCTTAAAAGCTGATCGTTCATCGCATACGCCGTCTCGCTGACAATAATATCTTAAGCTCGACGCTGCGACGGCCTTTCAGTAAGAAGCATCCCTTTCGCATCCGCGTCCCAGGACAGGGTCCATTTCCCTCGCGAGCATTCTGTCAAGCGTTCAGAAACGCGAGGCGCACGGAAGCAAAAGAGAAGAACCAGTCGCTGACACGCGAACACGACCTAACGAAGTTTTAATCACGCCCCTGGAAACTCACGGGATCGTCTGGTTTCCGCGTGCACACGCGTAACCGTGACCCTAGCGAAACAAAACAAACGGAACCCCCGCGTCCAGCAGATCTTCTATCCGCCTCTATTCGAGCCTGCCACAATCAGCGAGAGTGGCTGGGTAGGCGGCAGATCAAAGCAGTTCCATGCTGTGTCTGCGTTTCGCGTTGCGGCTAACATAATTAAACCGCGTAAGGGACGTTAAAGTGACTTCGAACTCGCGTCAGAAGTTCGAAACTCGACGGCCACGAAAACCCGTAATTGTCCGCGAGAAAACGGAACGGCGTCGCGGACGTAGACGCGTCCACCTTGTTGTGCGTCCGTTGCCTTTTGCCGCGAGATCAAAAGCGTTAATTATAATTTGGGCGAAACGATTTGGTCCACTGTTTAAGCGGGGACCGCGGCAAAACTGTGACGCGATTCACGCTGCAATTACTTTATCGTTTAAGCTGTGCTTGTTTTCTTGGTAAATGTAGAATAATTGGCAGGCAAAGTAGAGGACGGATTTATTTGTTCGTAGATACTATTTTGTGGTAATTGTGTATTCTGTCTTTGACAATTCGGTACGAATAATTTGATGCGAAAGGAAAGGTGGAATAGGGCAAAGTAGATTTGAAACAGTAGAACGTGGTAGATTAATCGTTGGTGGCTGAATTTAAATACAAGATTCTCGGCACATGCCAGTGTAATAATTATGCATCGAATTATTTATGAACCATTTATGTTTTACAATATTGCTCATTGCTACCATTATACTGTTTATATTGGAGGCTCTATTTTTGTTCGTGGATGGGCAGGATAAAACAATTTTGTTTGTAAAATAAATGTTTTAAAACAGTGTACAAGATATCTCGAGTCCTGGCTAACCAATAACATTGAAATTTTACAGTTAACTCTGTTTTAATATTTATTAAGCACCGACAATCGATTTTTAAAAATTTCCTTATTATTTTGTAAAGTATAAACAAAAAGTTAACACATTCCTTGCCCAAATTCAATCATGATATTTCTAATATCTACATTTATACATAATATAATTTTCTTAACTATCACACAAATTAAAATGTGTAATCATTACAGTTTATAAGATTTTTAGGACGTTTGTTACAGTCAACCCGATCTTGCAAAATTCTGTACACCCGATAGCGATCCGGAAATAAGGTATTCCGAGCAAAAACGGCGTACGGTAAATAAAAAGCTAATTATTTTTAAATACTATAAACATAAACATTTTTTGTAGTTCATATGATGAACCTGTTACTGTGTCCTAACCCATTAAGGGATGATAGCAAACAAATTCAGACATCAAGCATTAAATAATCGTATGTTCACGTTGTACAATTCACTTTGCATTTGCGAAGCGAATTTCTTGTCGCCCTGCACATACACCGAAAACAGAAAAGAAAGCATATCATTTTTATTAGCACTGCAATTATCGGTGTTCGCTTAGTACATATTCCTTATTCTTCGTTCAACCTCAACCAGAAGTAAATATATTTTTTATGGCAGACACCGCTCTCTTAAGTGCTTGTACTTAAACGCCAATGGATTGTGCTACAATTTACTTTTTTCCAACGAGTCTTTCCCTTAATACAACCATTCAATTCCTACAGCAGTGCACTATCTTTGAATGTATAAATCACTATTCATTTTTCTTTCGCGTCGTCCAGTGGTATCCCTAGCGAGATATCTCACGAAACATTAATTCTTTCGACACTATGCTCCGATACTTTTGCCTGTTTATTTAGAATGACACGAGGAATCGATTCATACAAAAGTATAGCAGAATTTCGTTCAAAGAAATAAGTTAAATTGCGCCTTGCAATCGCATCGATGCACCTCTGCCAAAAAATCGCCCTGCACAATGATAGAGCTAGTTAAATAATGCAAAAATTTTATCTATCTTCAATAGGAACGGTCCAGTTACCAGACTCGTTCTATATTCTGTTGACGAAATTTTTCAAAAGTGTCCAATCCTCCATCCGTAAAGCCGAAAGGAAGAGCTCCCCGGGACAAAGGAAACCTCCTATCGCATGGCACCTATGTTGCTCGCAAAGGCAATTTTCCATAATACTCGCCGTCGAATGGTCGTGGCTACGATAGCGTTGGAAACAAGGCATGCGATCGAATTTAAGTAAGCGTACTCCGTCAGCCGCATGATATCAAGTTCGCTGTAACTTCGAATTAGTTTTCGTTACAGGACTTCTCGCCACTCGTATATTCTCCGAGAAACCGCACACGTCCACCGTCGTCTTCCACGGTGTCGTGGCTTCGTGAGTGCCATCGTGCCTTAAATCACCTCAAAGTGCTCTAAAGCGCGGGTTAATCGAATTTAGCTGCACATAAATCGATGTCCCTTCACGGGGGAAGGAACAATTTCATTCGGTCACGGTAAGTTATATCTGGGGGGCTGGCAAATATGTATGAACATTTGTATGCAATGGTTTCGCAAAAATGCAGGCGGCGAGAAATTCTATGGAAGCCACGAGAGGAAGGACGACTGATTCCAAGCTGATTCTACTGCATATTTTGGTGCGTATTTTGTGTGTACTAAAATTAAAGATTTTCTTTGTTCTATAAAGTAGAAAACCGTTCTGTCTGATAGGCTAATTATTAAGCTACATGCATCAAATTGACTCGACCACCTATTCGCTTCACATTTTAATTAAATTATTTTAAATACCCTGCTTCTAATTAAATGTATTATAATTTGTCGAAATTATTGAAATAGGTGTCTATGACTCTAGATATTAGTAAATGCCGGATGATATTCGGTTTCATGAATTGTTTCAATTTTCATGATTAACTTTTGGAGAAATTGGTTCACGGTTTCGACCACCGTCAGAGACTGAAATTGTTCCAGAATATTATTATTGCAATGTTATTATTATATTATAACGTGATACCACTTCCAGAATAAATTAGTTTCCAGTTTGTCTAGCGCTATTGTTATTATAACGCTGTTATGATTATATTAGGGAAGTATAAAATTAATGCTAGAAAATGATAACCCTGTACGCAGTGTGTAAGTGTCGTAGCGTGTCAAAATGAAATTTTGAAAACTGCATTAAGCACCTTATCAATTTCTGGTACTCTAAATATTGTACTGTCATCTGTAAATAACTTTCTTACAAATAAATATAATTATTAACAGATTATTGTGCGTAACATAATAAAGTTAGACATGGCTTTTATAACGTATTTTTTTAATATTTAAATGTACCAAACGTTGCAGAAACTTTCATAATGTATTTGCTGCAACAAACGAAAAATCAACACAAATCTTCTCTTAGTCGTAGAATATTGGTGAACTACACTATAAGAGAATATAAAAGTCTCAGAAAAGTCTCAGATTTAAGCTCAAAACAAAATATGTGATAATAAATACGACAGTCGACAATTTGCAACAATTAAAACCGGAAAGTATTGTAATTGTGTAATACTTCTCCGCGTGAACCCTTTTTCAATACTTTGTATTCGAAGAATCAAACTTTCCTATCACACACAACGAATGAAAACGTGTTAACGACTGTGTCAAATGTTTAAAAAAAAGTTACATTACCCATTAAATATTGACAACATTGTATTCTATTCGTTGATTTCAAATCGAAACATGTATTATATTACAAGAAAAGCAAAAAGAATGGTGCCAAGTGTACAGAACCTATCGCATCAAAGTTCGTAATATGCATCTCGAGTAGAAGAACTGAAACCGATGTAATAGCCTCTTGCTGACCTTATAACGGATGACCAATGTTGCGGGCTACGTCGTTCAGCTATCAATAACCAGATGCGGCTCTAATATTCAATGGTGGACTTAACGAAGCCACGGCAGAAATGGAATTTACAATGGGATTCGTGTTTATATCTCCGTACGTAGGCATAATAATTGCACCATCACGGCTGAGTAACGAGCTATTGGCAGCACCAAGCAACAAAGAGAACACATAACCGGATAATTTTAGTGGCCTTTACGGTTAATTGTGTGTAGGTAGTGCCCCAGTCAGCTGATCGTTTCGCATTCTCCTTGACTATAAAGTGATATTAGCCCCATTCTATTCCCTGCATTTCTCCTTGCGATCTAAAATACAACTCGCTCGTTGATTCGTGCAAACGTCATCGTGACAGATATCGTTTCCGCAGATTTATGTCTGTGCCGTATAAATGAAACATCGTCGAGTACACTCTTTGTAATTGAAATAACAATGTGCCGAATGAGAAAAATGTGTAATTAAATATAAACTGTGCGTCGTTATTCAATCAGCAATAAAGAATATATGAGATAACGATTAATAGCTTCTCGTGTTATCCATCTGAAGTTATCAGTATAAAAATTAATGGCATATTTGACCAATACACGTTTAATTTTTAATTAAATTATTCAATAGTTGATTAAGTATGCAGAACATATTGGAATTAATATTCATTCCGAATTTTTGCGGCGAAACACTTGTTATGTAATTACTACGATGCAATTTGACTACGATTAATAACCACAAGCAAAATAAATCATACGTGTTGCATTGTGCTAATCGTTATTGCACCATTGCAGTGTAACGTTATTGCTAACGTTATTGCAGCAGGGGTAGACGTATTAGAAAATAAATGAGAAATACTTTTGTCACGAATTCGTCATTCCAACTACTCTGATAATCCGCAGCACAATATTTTCAAATGTAAATGCTTTTTTCTATTTATCGAGCTTCAGCGCTATCTACCAGCCAGCAATGCAGATATTTTTAAAGTGACAATCATGGTCGTTCATTATACGCCTGTACTTGTTTAGAATTAATCGAAGTTACGAACTAAACGCAGCTCTCCAGCTGTTATCATCTTAACTAAGTTGCGAAGACACGGCCAACGCTATTTATGATAATAACCTTATCACATATAGCGTGCACCATTTCCGTGGCAACGTTATATTCAAATTATACAGCACACTATCCTGCGTAAGTATAACACGCTGAGTCGCATCTATTGTTCTTAAAGCAAAACTTCATTTAGTGGGATTAAAACGCTCGCAGCCTTTCTTCGAACCGCGGTTCACACTGGAAGGTATCACCACCTCCGGAGACAAAGCTCCCAATGTACACAGAATAAAAGAAGCAACCAGGAGTACGCACAAAGGAGAATAAAGGGTGCAACATTTACCGAAACAATTTTCCTGTCATCGACAAACACGCGATCGTGCTAGACCTTTACACCGTGTACAATGAAATCATTTCGTTCCGTCGAAATTGATTTTCCTTCTCTTTCCGTCTGCTTCCTGGAAAGAACCCTGAGGAAATATTTACGACGTCGAACTGTTGGTTGGTGATAAATAGAATTATTGCACAGCAGAGCAACGAATCCTTGATCGTATTGTAATTCATAATGAGTGGAGGCTCTATCGCAAATAAGAGTACAGTATTTAGTTACAGTACCTCAGGGATGAAAAAGACTTCAAGATTCACGCAATGCCGATACTCGCAAATAAAAACTAAACTTTCTCCTTTAATATCGTTTGCATTCAAATACATAAAGCTGCTAAATTTATATTAACGCATAAAGAGCGTGCAGTCCCGCGCAATCTCCTGAGGAGTTCAAAAATCAAACTCAAGACAACGTACTAAAAAAAAAACAGCTGACCAAAGTGTACGCACATATCATCCTGCATCAAAAAATATATAGAAACCAATATGCAAAAATGTATAAAAGTGTCTTCAAGGTAAATCGCTAGGCATCAAGCAATTTAGTCCCTTTTACAAAAGTAGCGTCTAACCAATTCCGAACAATTCCATGCAATTCCATGCAACAAGGAGCTGTCTATTGCTTAGACGGAAGAAAACTTTCCACAGTTTCGGCCAGTAAATCCTAATCTTCGTGAAGCGGTGGTGCATCGCGTTTTGACGTAGCACGGTCATCGCTCGACCCTAATTCGGGGGCGCGTACAGAGGGGCCGAAGGCAGAAGCATGGAAAACGAGGGAAGTTTCGTCAGCAACCCCCAGAGAACGTAGCTTACAAAGGGGCAACGGCGGGGCCGGAGAAAGAGAAGCAAGCGGAAGGGAGCTGCAACGGGAAGGCAGGAAATTACGTCCCCGGACGTCCTTTCGTTCAGCTTCAGAGCCCTCTGCAATACAGAGAGAAGCTGCCGGCTCCTTCACAGACCAACGAAAAGAGACAGTGCCACGCTGAGAGGAAGTACCAATGGAAGGAAAAGAGAGAGAGAGGGATGGAGAGAACTGCATAGAAGAGAGAGCGGCCTCGTCCCTGACCGGGAACAAGAAGAGGGAGGACTCGAAAGGAAGACGAATGCACGAGGCCATCAGGAATCCTGACCTGGCTGAAGCCTTGAATATCGCCGAAATTCACCTTTATTTAGCGCCAACCAAGCAGGTGTAACGAGCGTGAAGACCATCCCATGCTTTCAGTTCGGGGCTGATTCTATGTTCAAACAGCGTAGTTTGAGGGGATTCTTCGCAAACTTCTTGAAAAGTATGCCATGAATTGAAAATAGATCGGGAAAGATTGGAAGGGTTCTGTTTGCGACGGATTTCCAAGTAATTTCCTGGATTCTTATTAACCCTTTCGCTAGGACATCCGTCAAATTGAGAACGGTTTTGGTACAGAGATCAGCACAGTTTTTATTGGAGCGGTGCAGGAAGGAGCAAAACTGAAGGAGTTGCAGAAACTTTCGACAAAAGTATTACTTGTTATTACATTACTGTATGGAACGCAAGAAAATTGATATCAACGGTGTTAGTTTCTTACTTGATGTCACAACAATTTTCCAATGTTTAGAATTAAATAAGAACACGTTCGGTATATTCGAAAAAATGCTATAGGTATAAATATTTACAGATTTTGTTTAATTATGGTACCTCGTGACAAATAATGAACGTGGTAAATGGAAAATATGTTTCAATTTTCTGTAACGTAGTACATTTTATTTGGATATAACTGTTATTTCTATTACCTAGTTTGTTTATAACTAGCGAATGCAGGGCATATAAATTCTCTTACTTTTGCTTCATCGAAATTGCACCAAACGAATTGGCGAATATATTACGACTTCGTATAAACAGCCTCAACCATAGATTAGTATTTCAAAGCTGTAATTGTACATCGAGCAAACATTTTATAGTCATAAGTTTGTGGAGAATAGCCTGAAAATCAACAGAACTGTCCCAATTTATACGACACATGCACAAATCTTGCTGATCAAATGTTTGTGACCACCGCACATTTTAATCTACGCCGAAATTTTACGGCCAATCGATAATAATTTTACGAGGAAAATTAACGAGCGTAGCGAAACAATTCACAAAGTCTCCATAATATTAATTTTGGGTCAACGAATCGTTAACAGGCCATTCGATATTTGCGCAACGAAGAAAATAGACCGAAACAACGTTTTGCCGTCAGAGTAGATCGATCCGCAGCCACATAACCACGTCTCCTAAAGCTTATTATTCACAAAATTTCCGTTTTTCTTATTTTCAGGCGATTCTCTGCCAAAGTCACAGAATCGGCCCGAACGATATGCAAGTTCTCCAGCTGCAAACGGGATACAAACGGAATGTTTACCCGGTTCTCGACTCGCGCACTCCGAGTCAAAGAAAACTTCATTAGCTTTGAGCACTTACTTCCCTCGCGAACTGCCTCCCTGTGAATTAGTTTCAAGGCACACTTCATCCATTTGCCGTGGCGAATCGAGCCGCGAGTAACCCACCCACCGAAATCTTGATCGTTCAGCACGCTGACTCGTATTAATTCATTCTAGCGTTTGTCTATTGAACCATTGGATCATTTGTCGGCTGACTTCGCACCTTGGTTGACAATGAACGAGAGTATTGGGTTGTAACATAAATAAGTTCGGTTACTTTCAATGTACACGCCCGTCCATAAGTATTGGGGCACTTGCTATGTTCGTAAAAAATCTGACTGTTAGTTCATCAAAGGAAAAAAGGATTTCAAAGTTATTTCATTTATTGGGTGAGTTTTTCTCAGTACCTCAGTTCTCAGTTTTTCTCAATGCACATTTCTTATATAAACAAAGGTATGAAAGGAAATAAAACTTCTTTGAGACCTTCAATCCATTCCGAATATTTTTTCAAATATACGCGCAGTCAGCAGGAGTCCTAATAGTTATGGACGTCAGTGTGTGTACAGTCGGCCGCGTAAGTGTCCGTACACTATTTAAAAAAGAAGAACTTTTTCAAAATTTGACTAAAGGATTTCAACTTATTTGAGAAGTTAGAAGGATTAGTTTACGAGATGATGTGAAGAAGAAATGTGAGAAGATTCCAATTAGTCGGAATTGCAGAAAAAATAGGAAAGGTGTTCTTTTACAACTTTTTTTGCTTGCACTCGTAATGAAAATTTACATGATATTTATGTGTTCAGTAATTGCATTAATACGACAAATTGCAGCGGTGCGACTAAAAATTGTTTTTCATATAACAATATTAATATCTATAGATTCAATGGGCACAGTAGAACGCCTTTTATTAACGCAAGTAAATGAAATTAATTTTTGGTACAAGAAATAATAATAATTTATTATAATCTTGAAGAGTACAATGGACCTACTCAGTTTCACAGAAAATTATTTTGTTGTTCAGACATAAACAGAAATACAGAACCATAATATACGAATGCAATCGCACCTACACAGCTGCTGAAAAATCGACACCATTAAATGAACGAATGTGGGGATGGAGTTAAGAATGAACGTCAAAAATTCTAAGCCAGGGAATAGAAACAAGAGCTGGCAATACAAGTTACAATAAGTGTTAATTGTTAATTGATATAAAATATGTGGGATCGGTCGCCTCCATCAAAGAACGAAGTTAAGAGGAACAAACGAATAGCGAATATTGGGAAGGGCCCGTGGCGTAAATGGACTGATCAGTGCCTAGTAATACGAAGATCTCGGGTTCGATTTCCGAAGCCTGCCCTTCCTTTTTATTCGGTTCCTACATTTGGTGTCAGAAGTGGGATGGAGGGGCAGCACCGACCACACGAGGCGTTGCGTAGAAAAACAGACGGCGGCAATGAGGGACACGAATTCAAGGTGTGAAATTGTCGTGCGTCTTAGCGTTGAGAATAGTGTGTTGAGAATAATATTTAGTGTTGAGAGCTGAAGCAACCGTCGGCAATGAGGGACACGAATTCAAGGTGTGAAGTTGGGCGGGTTGTAGTTCAGCAGTCGTAAAGCTACAGGGTGAAATTCGAGACCGAATTTCCTTGTAGGATGGCCGAGTGTGGGATGGTCGCCTCCATCAAAGAACGAAGTTAAGAGGAACAAACGAATAGCGAATATTGTGAAGGGGCCGTGGCGTAAGTGGACTGATCAGTGCCTAGTAATACGAAGATCTCGGGTTCGATTCCCGAAGCCTGCCCTTCCTTTTTATTCGGTTCCTACAAATATATATGCGGATACCAACAAAAAAAAGTGTACAAGCCTTGAATTAGCATTTTGCAGCCGGCAGGCAAAAATTACAAACCAATACTAACTCATTATAAACATTAACAGCTCAGGATAATTCTAATAATAAAGCTGTACAGCCATTCTGGTTGCATCAAAAACGGAGGAAAACCGTGCGCAGCGCATAAACGAGATTAGCAATTTGTTCGAGCAGGAATGAGAAGCGACGTTACTCGCAAGATAACCGGGACCAGTACCCTAAATCATCCCCTAATCTAATTCCACTTTCGTTTCGCGTCAGGTGACGTATCGCTGCGCAATGTCACGCTCGATTTTCGCACAGATATACCCAATGGCTGCTCTACGAAAGCTTCTGCGGGGGTAGAGTGCCAAAGTGAGAGGGACAGTAAGAAGAGGAGTGGGTGAGACAAAAGATCAGGGTGATAGGTTCCCTTTGAAATATATCCTGCGGTCGGTGATGCTGCACATACATCTTCTCGCGGTAATCAGCGCCCTTCGGTTTAAAAGCAACGAAGGTAGGTAATATCCGGGGGCCATAGACAGGAATACGAAAATCCGGTACCACAGACACCTTCTACATCGGCCATCGACGAGAAAAGCACCCCCTTGATATCAGCTTTCACCTAACCACCGACCGCCTGTCCGATCTATTGGTATGCATTAGGGTGGCTTTTATTATTGGCTACAGGTGGTAGAAAATTGTTGTGCTTTCATTCATTTCAATTTCGATATCCTTAACCCTGTTCTGCTTAGCAAACTAGTCGAGAATGATAATAAAATTGTTATAATTCGTTACAACTTTTTTAATATTTGAAATTGGTTGTGCAATACTTAACACTAAATATGTATTGCTCGAATCGTTTCTAATTTAATTTTGGATATATTTGTTGCTTTATCTTAGTGTGTTGTTTGATATGATTTAATCGGTATAGTCTCCGGTCGTAAATTAGAGAAAATTAGAGAAAACTAATATTTATTATCATTATTATTGTTAGTATGTTTCGTATGTTGGACCCCATAGTTCGTTACACTTACCTTTCCAAAAAATGTAATATTTTAAGTAATTAGTTGCTAGCAAATATGCTCATAATACGTTTGCGAAGTGAGTACGGTTTGGTAAATAGAAATACAAATGGAACGTTATAAAACCACAAAGGGACAGAATTCCGTTTACGCGAGAAATATAAACGATTATGACATAAGGGGTTAAACTGAATCGACACAATGCATTCAATTGACGTAATACAGTGGAATTCACATGCCGTCAGTCAGCCATGAGTCACCATACTCCACCTGTCCACGTTTATTCATCGTTTTCGCTTTTCACGAGCTGGCAACTCGAAATGGAAGCAAATAGTGTACAATCTACAGCATAGTTCACGGTTCACAGTAACGTAAGTTCACAAATTGTTACTCCCCAATGAAACACTTCGAACCATTTCTGTCCAAATGTTACACAGCGTGTTCCCCAATGCTCCAAACGCATATATTTTATCTGTTACCTGAGTAGAGCAAGCTGGCTCGTCAACTGCACTGCCAATTGTTTAGTTTGCTGTCATTGCTTTAATACATTTCCACAATAGAAAGAAATCAATTCACCTTTAGTGATTTTTAAACTAAAGACTGCAAGGAGTTTCTTAATGCAGAATAATTATGTTCGCCGATCGAAAGATTCTATTTAAAGATATTGACTATGCATTTTTCTGGTTTTATTAATTAGTAAATAATATACTGCTTCATTTCAATCGCAACGTTTATGTAATCTCTAATTCATTTTTTGTCTACTACTACTTATAGTTTTATACGAAAGTCTGTACATTCGTTAGGAGATTCAGTAGTACAATGTTTTATTGCAGCAAAAGAGATGAATTTCTCTCTGGTCTAATGCATAAAACCGTGGAAAAGTGGTAGAAATATGGACGGTCCAGAATCGTCCATTTACTTTTCCAACATTTCCCCGCATTTTCAACTTTTTACCCTTTCATCTACTGTATACTTCTGCCAATTAGCACACAAGGGAATAATATTTAACGCCAAATAAAATACGGACCCGGATTACGTGATGAGCAATTTTTCGTAAATTTTAATACGGCTAAAGGGGGAAACAAAAATGCAAGCACGTAAATAATTTCTCAGCGAAAGTCTCGTTAATAACGGCTACTCACTAATTCGGGGGCACAACGAAACATCTGGCGTCGTGATTCACGATAATCGCTTCCTACGAACTGCTGAGTTTTCACGCCATTCGACCATTGCTTTTTCCATTCAGCGACAGAAATTTGCCCGTTATATATTTCGATGAATAACATCGTGACAACGAACGCGGTAACGAACGAAAAAAGGCTGACACCGAGGTCGAAAGTAGGTTCCTCGTAATTGTGATTGCAGAACTGCTATGAACATCCTGGGTAGTTGTATTTTCCAATAAAAAGGACTGTTATTTGCAAATTATTGAAGTCTCTGGCTTATTTAACATAAGAGACAAAAGTTGTACAAATTGGTAGGGCATGACGAGTAATATTTTAGATGCTTGTCAGTATCGATTAAGATATGTAACGGTGTGTTTTGCCGCGCACCCGCGACGTACTGTGGGCAGTACCGATCAGGTAAAACGAAGGTCGTAAATCTTCGCTCCGACTAGGGTCGCGTCGCTTGATGCGTTAGGCTTTCCTATTTTGTATTCTAATAGGATTAATTATTGATGTAGTGGATGAATCTCAGTGATGTCAACGATGTTCTGTTAACGGATGGTATTTATTTGAGGAAACAACACTTAAAGTATAACAATGTTTGAACGGACTAGGTGAGTGATTGTTCGACGAGTGTTTGATGACGAAGTATCGGGTGGAATCGCGATGTTCGCACCTCTCGTGAAGACGGATACTCCGGAGTCGTTTGGCAGAAGTCCGTGGAAGGACTTGGTGTGATAACTTGACGAAGCCCGAGTGACGACTTGGTCAGGGCAAAGCCCTGCTGAAGACTGACTTCTTCGTCGAGTGTGCTCACACACGTCGACTTGGAAGTGTATTTAATGCATACTGATTGGTTTTTAGGAAAAACATCCAATGTCCAATCAGCATGCTTTGACGGTGAAGACGCACCCTTCCTTAACGCCCGCAGCGCGTTTGCTAAAAGAGGGTGTGTCTTTGTACGCTGTAGCGGAATTTCCATCAGGGTCCTAGAGCTTGACCTGGACGTGTCATCTGGGGCCCAGCTGCGAGGCCCTTTTGGAAACCCACGTTTACGACGCATGCAATGAACTGCTGAGGTCGTGTATGCCTAATTTTTGTACTTTGGCGGATTAGAGAGTAAAACGACTTCCTCAAAAACAGTTATATTACTTGCGCGTCATAAACGCCCTAGTCATCAGCACGTTTAAGGTTATTCCTTGTGCAGATGTCCAGACGCCTTTTTATGGGGGAACCGATTTTGAAAGATATGTTGGTTCCGCGGGTGTGCCGCGGAACACGGTGTATTACGATTATCTATGAAAACGTGATTCAAGATCTCTCTGAACATATAGCTTTATATGCCGCATTGTATTTAATGAACGTTGGAACACGTGCTTATTTATTGTAGAAATAAACTGATTGAAGAGAAATGGCGTGGTGTCAAATAAAAACAGTAGGAAATGTGAATACTATAATAAATTTGAAAGTGAGATACCCTGAATAAAAATAAAAAAATAACCGACATTGAAGTAACAAATTATCAGTCTCAAATAGATGTGAAATTAGTAATAATTTCATAGTGAGACATTGTTTGGCACGCGTTCATTAATAATTTCAAAATGCAATTCATTATGAAAAATCTGTTTCTACATCACGTTTAATCATTACCTGAATAGAATATTTGTCGAACATTTATATTAATATTGAACTTGAGAGAACAGTTTTAAGCAGAAAATAAATCCCGAAATATTGGAGCGTGTATCTCATTCAGCAAATCCTATGGGAAAGGGATAATTATTTTTTAAAGAGGACTAACATTAGAAGAACACGATCGAAAGTAGGCACGATTCTGGCCACAGTGGCAGAAACTCCATCTGTGTCTCGAAGTAATAACCAGGAGCGAGCAAATCTCGAAGATTCTCGAGATTGTAGAAGACGAAATTGAACAGAAGGGTGGTTTGGTGAGAATCGAGGTAAAATTAACTCAGTGCCTCTCGAGAATGTCCGACTAGATTAGACTTCGTCCAAGGACGACTACTTCAGAGACACCTGTGGTTCGACGTACTTTCATGATTTGTCGAATAGGGGAACAAAGCTGGTGAAAGATTGGATAAGACGCCTTAAAATCTTTTTAGAATCAGCTGGAATCTTTGTAACTTGTGAACATCCACAAGACTACTGATTGGAATAAGGTGCAGTGATAGGCAATGCCATAATCTTGACACTATACTACTCGCAGTAGTAAAACCTGTCTATGTGGAGACAGGAATCGTACGGCTCATCTTTTCTTTTATTCATAATATTAAACATGAAGTTTGATAGTTGCCTTCGTTTTGTATATTTCTATAAAATGGTATGGTAAGTTATAATTAGCGGAGATAATTAAAACATATTTATTTTTAACGGGAAAGTTATTAGCTTCGCTAGAGAAACTCGTTCCTTCTAATGAATTGCAAAACTAGTAAATGTGAAACTAATTGTTAGCCATTTCCGGATTAACTAAACCTGTGTCATTTCTGTTTGATTAAAGTACTTGTAATATTATTATTTTATATAAAATGGAATTGCGACACAAAGTCATTCCTAAATATGAATTGTTTTAAACCGAAGGACTATATGGAGGTATCATAAATTTATATTTATCTGTACGCAGAACAATGCATATAAAATACTAACTGTTATAAATACAAATGAAGCTAGTTAACCCTTATTGAAACAAGTAATATATAGTAGAATATTCAAGGACATGGTACAACAAAAATCAAAGATGAAAGAAGCTACTCCGAGTTTAAATATATCAAACTGAAGTAGCATAAATCACTGTTAGTCCCTGCGATATCGACTTCTAATTAAGAGAAATTTGTCACAAGATTCGATACCTGTAAGACTGGCAAAATGATCCATAAAGTTCACCAACCAGTTTATATCTAACATCGATCTGGGTGTGGCATATTTAACAGATCGCCTAACTTCGATGAGGTCAATTTATAACAGTGTTGGCAGAAAGTTCGAGGAACAGCCCTTATTGAGACCTCACAAATTTTCGCAACCCGTCTAATAATAAACTTATAATCTTCCAATTGCCACTTTATGTAATAACGTCTGTACCAATCCACTGGCAAATATTACATTTTGAACGCTCCTCGTTTCCACAATCTCCCCGAAAATAATATTAAGTGGTCTGTCAAGGTATCGTGGGAAGAAGTAGAAACCGCCTTGATCCATCAGACATAGGAGACGGAGACTATTCTTAATTGTCAGCCGGCTTAAGATGAAGCTCTTTATCGTTTTCTTCCCTGGGTGGTTTCTTCTCTGGGTGGGCTCGGACGGTTAAATTCTACCGCCGACAGAGGCATTGAACCTGGCGCATGGTATCGCGGACAAAAGCGTCAGCATCGAAAACGCAAGCTACTCACCTTGGGTTTCCACGGAGAGCGGCATGGTGTAGAGCGTTGAAGCCATTGTTGTTCATGAGGGTGATGTCTGCAGCATGGTTCAACAACAGAGCCAACATGTCATCCCGTTTCTTAGAGATTGCATCGTGAAGGGGAGTGTCACCTTCGGTGTCCTGGAAACAAAGGAAGTGCTTTCTCTTACCGTGTGACGTGCACATTTTTTTCATTAAGAATCTATTATTAAGAAAAACGGTTCGGGCGTTTTTACTCGGGCACGTCAGAGAATTTTCTCAGGCATTCCATCTCTGAGCCATGGGAGATTTTGTAACTCCAATTATTGTATTTTTTGTTTAACTCCCAGGTGATTTGAAATAATAAATCTTAACAGAGCTTAAGTTTCGAAAAGGCTCTAGCAGTTATGTTTAAATTTTATATCCTTTTACAGTTAATCCAGTTCATTCGGTTCATTGTACAGTTTTAATCAACATATGTCACTAATCGTGCCTAATAATATAGTAGACGCCAATAAGCCTACGAAGTGAATGCGACTCAAAATAAATAGAATAAAATAGATAGTAAATTGTAATCATAATAATCTGTACTGCTATTATTCTGGATGCAAGAATTTATTTACCGAGAAGTATTTCTATATATTACTACTGCGTTATGGTTAAATAGTACTCATGTAAAATATACATTCAACTAATTTTTATCATCAACAGAAGAAAATGAATGGAGTAGGAAAATATGTGGTACAGAAATGTTCCAAACAGAACACTGTTTACACAATAAATTACTAACCCGTTTTCGACCAGCAATACCCGCGAACCAAAATTTCCGATAAAACGAACGGAAACAATGACCAATCGTTAATAGCAAACTACACAGTTCGTTACGTACGACTAACAGAACCAACAAATGTCGAAACAAAGAATCAAATCCATGAGACGACGTGACATGCAATGTTACTTCCATGAGACCCAAACACGAAACCAAACAAGAGACCAACAATTCGAAAACAATACACGAAATGTAATAATGTAAACGAATGTATGTTGTTAGGTCACTTGGAAATTAAATTCATATTAACTATAAACCTATTAACGTTATTATACGTTGCAGTAAAAACGTTTGATACAAAATGAAGGTGTTACACGAAAAGTGAATGGCTTCAAAGGGAGCGCAATTTCATGCCAAGTAATAATCTTTTTTAAACAGTATCACATAAATCACGAAGCAACGATATTTACAACTCCTAACCCTTTCTAAAAAATATTAACCTACTCGTATTAAAACACTACACTATCCTATGTATCTAGTAGATGTGGTAACATTGCAACAACTTCCAAACACACTGCCACAAATAAATTTAAACAAAGCATCCTGTACGCAGGTGCAATATTTTCTGCGATCCAGAAGAAAAATCGAGGAATTTCTGTCGAATATGAGGAAAGTTTACCAAAGCAACCTGCAAGGAACCTGCCCTCTGAAGGGATCATACGCAGGATATCGTAACACGTGGCACAGGGCCACACGCCCAGTGTGATTAAATCGCTCTCTGCCACTGGAATAAACGTCGAAACCCGCCCAGGACACTGTGAAACGGGTTGTCCGCGCTTTAAAGGTCCACACCGTGCGAGAAAAATTCAGCTCGCCATGGTTACTGGCGGTCCGGTGACATCAGTGCCGGCTGCGTAAATAATAGGGCATCAGGCACAGATACTTTATGGGATCAGTTGGAAAAATCCTTTGTATAACTCCAATAACCGTGGAGGATAAATCTGCCGGCGCTGTCGAGAACCGGCGGCGCTATCTCGCGCTATAAATGCTGGCCATGCGTCACGCTACTAGGTGAGGGTGAAACTAGAAAGAGGCCAGGCAGTGGAGAACGACGAGGAAGAATGAAACAGGAGGCAAAGAATGGAAAGTAAAGGGGAAAAGGAAGCGTTCGACACAGAAGACATTAGAAGAAGGGGGTGGACTGGAAATTGAGGTAAAAGTAGATATTCGAAAGGAGGAACGAGAACGAAGAGGACGGCCGGCCGACTGTCCCTCCCCCTGGTAAACCACATTAAAGTGGAAGAACGACGCTCTGACAGCACATGTATTGTTATAGCTTTTGGATTTGCAAATAGTTGCAAGGAATTTGTATGCAGGCATCTTAAGGGGAGCAATTCATTCAACTGGTCCAAAAAATCGAACTTTTTTCTCCCCTCATAAATCAATAGTCTTGTATGTATAGCATACTCATCTTCAAAATCTACTTTGGTTCTAGTCAATTGGTCCATTAGTTTTTTCGCTATATTGCACGACAGATTGAAGAAAGTCGTCTGGAGAAAAACGCGTTTAAAGTTTTCGACAGAAAAGGAGTAAAGTTAAAATAGGGATTCGCAAAAAGGAATTTTTCAAAGGGTATAAATAAATAGATACCTTTCATGTTACATGTACTTGTAGCGGAAAGAACATTGTTTAAAAATATATAAAGTCAGCTCCACTCCGTAAAACAATATAGCACCGCAAAGTATAGCAAGTTCAGAAAGAAATGGGATCGTGCCAAAGTGGGCATTTTTCCCCCCCTTTGAAAGTGTCTCAGGCAATTACCGGTGCCCTGCGGCAATCCACCTGTATGCCAAAATTTAGTCTATACATATAAGAATTAATGCCTAAAATTTCATACATTTCTAAGGAAGTCGCAAAATTGAATGTAGTTCGTGTTTTTACGATTTCGGTCCACTGCGCGGCCCGGCCGTAACGTAGGGTACTACTGTGTTGTACTTATTTACCTGATCGCAGTATCTTTTTATCACTTCCTTTTGTAACTGATGGTAAAGGGTAATCGTGGCAATCGTAATAATTAATCAGTGGATCTTGCAATTATAAATCAATAATTTGCAATCGTTCAATGAAAAAGTACTTTATTCTTTTACTAGAATGAATAGTACATTTTATTGATTAATTCGACCAGGAGTTGCATCAATTTATATGGATAACTATTCGACTATCTACATCCAATAAACGAGCATGATTTATTTCGGAATATTCAGAAATTATGGAACAACGAAATTCAATTTCATTAAATTCTGGATATGAATATGACCCATATCATTTAATAAGTTTAGTTGGAAATAGAGGTACCTATCGAAACTTCATCATTATAATACAAAATATTTATAGAAGGGAAGCAAACAAATATTATAATATATGCTGAATAATAGTATGTCTCATCTGCATGTTACCAGCTTTTTCTACCGTCGGTGGCTCAGTTATTTAATAAAAGAAAAATGTTTAGTTACAATAATACTCAACACAATCGACATAATAAAATTTCAAGACCACTAAAAAAACGCTCCGCATAAGCCAATATTAATTGCGGCAACTGCGGACGACCCGATCGGAGCAATCGATTTCTCGGAACATTTCTGCAAGCATGGAGAACGACGACGTAGATCCAGCAGGCGTTCGAGGAAATAGCAGAGCCCGCCTGGACACTTTCAATTTGTGACAGCGTGACGCGTTCGTCCGCCCTCCCTATTCTCGTTCCACGTCGTTCCTTTCACTGCGAACATCGCGCAACCCTTTCGCCATCACGAGCCACCTGCTCTCCCGGCCGTTTCGTCCTCGTTTAACAAACGACACACGATTCGTATTCCGCCGCGGCCCGGCTTTTGCACGTGCAACTTTCGAAAGAGCTTAATTCCAGTATTTCCACCCCCCCCCCCGGCCCCCACACAAATCGATTTCTCCACGACCCTCGCCCCCGCAATTCTTCTACACCGCTGGTCACGCTGAGCCCAACGATCGATTTTTACCTTCTTCCTCGTGGATTCTTTCTTATCGGCGACAAATGTCGCAAGATTTGTCAGGTATAAGAAGTACAAACGGTCGGCGACGAGTTTTATCGGAATTCTCTATGGCCTATTACGCTCGCGGTGTTTGGCCGCCGGATAACTGATTCCACAGGGTTTGTTCCAGTTTCGCCAACGGGGAACGTCCCCTTCCTCGACTGTTCGATTTAATAAGTTCGGCAGTAAGGATCTGATCGCGTGGCACAGGGATCGTTATTATAATTGGTATTGAACTTGGGTGCTTCGTTCGAAATAACGATTCCGGGGCACATTGCAGTAATGTACGACGGAAGTTTCTGCAGTTTACCAAAAACTAAAGTACTTTCCGCGGGAGACATTGCTTCGAGTTCGCGGATGAGAGTGATAAAGGCACTCGTTTTGAAGCGATATTAGAGTTCGGACTTGTAGAAATTGTTTGCAGCCTGCCCGAAAGGTTGCGAGGTGAACTTGCGGACGGCGATTGACAAATCGTTCTCGCGAAATCTTTATGCGGAGTACGATATTATAAAATGTATAAGTACTGTATCACAATTGCTATCCATATCTGATTAATAATAGTACCGACCTCGCACGTATCTGCTATTATTAATGTGTTACGCGTAAAAATTAAGTGCAATAATTTATATGCGATCTTAAAAATTTATAGTAAATGTATCGATGATTACGAAAGTGGTCTAACAGTTCGAGCGAGTGTAAGAGATTTCGGCTGCGAGCGCTCTAGCTGGGCATCTGGGATACGTCAGCGCGGGGCCCGATAGCGCACGTACCCACAGGACACCATAGGCCGGAGGGAAAACGTCACCGAGGCCCTTGAAGCCATGGCGCCAGAAAAAACCGAGGCAGTGCGTCTTTTTGGCGATCGCGATGCAGCAGGGCATTCTTGTATCGATCGCCGATCGGAACAGTCCTGACAACAGTTTAGCGGAACGGTTAATAAAGAATAGCTGGTTTAAGCGTCTTAGATAGAGCATCCCTACCTATTTACGCGCAGCTACCTTCGGAAACGTATTGTATTGTTGTGAATAAAGTAACAGTACTCTTACACGAATCTATGACGTATACTTTGTATTATATTTGATCGATCTACGTTAAACTAGCGTGCAACCATTTTTGCGAAATAATTGTAAGAGAAATCACTAATACTCGAATCGAAGTCTCGATTAGGTATTAGAATAATGGCGTAGGCGTGTATATATTAACACGGTATTCCGTTTATTGATACTGTGCTCTCTCGACCGTAGTCTATACAGGAATGCCTTCCTTTGGCAAAAGCGTCGGTCGTGAGGACGCCTACGTCACCATGGCCCTTTTTAACCATTTTAGGGCTCGCCCCGAAAGAAAGCTACGCTAGACAAATACAGCGTGCATCGGCGAAATGCGCATGGCCCGCCTCAATCGTTCCTGTACCTCGAATGTTCTAACATAATCGAAAACCGTTCAATTAATCTGTCAATTTGCGTGGTTACACTGCCTTCATATTTATTTTTCAAGCTCTAAATATATGTGTTAGGCCACTGTCACAATTACCGGCCCAAATATCTTCAATCTTGGCAACAAAAATTTAACAAATCAGCTAAACTAATGACTCTATTCGACAGTGTATATTTACAGTCTCTGTTCCCCAAACGAACGGCCGTCGTGTCAGCAGAAGTAAAGGACACGATATCACGTTCCGCCGCGTAAACGTTTGGCAGATTTAACTAGCTGTTTTAACGCGTTCAGCAAGAAATACGCCGTCACGGAAACGTCTGATTGGACCGCGATCAAACACCAAAACGGATGAAGAGACGTCGCAGGGAGACCGAGCGGCGCTGTGCGCGTATCAGGTGAACGAGTAGACGAGTAGAGAAAATGAGAAAAGACAACAGCAACAACACAGCACAACCCGGTCACGGAAGTGTGGATTACAATCAGAGCCAGTCTCGAGGGCCACCGTGAAGTGAAACGACGGGGACAAGCCGAGTCGAAGCGGCTTGATTGCACCGCAAATATTGACGGGGCTAATTCACCCTCACCCCGTTTACCTATCGAAGGTGACGAACTACACTAATGAGGGCTTTAAGATGTCACCAAGACGGCAGGTAAGCTCTCGCTTCCTGATCCAGCCGCCGAAGATCGCAGCGTTGCGTAACATTTCTAGATTTTCGGGTCATTTATAGTTAAAGGGACGCGTATTCCGTTGGTGAAAGGTGATTCACCGATTGAAACGTAGTGAAGGTGCTGGCTGGTTTATAATCGATATAACTTTAAATGAACGAAAAGAAGAGTGTAATAGTGGTATACGCGTTTCACAGATACTGTACGAGACTCCATAGTTCACAATATCAACCCTTTCTATACCCTCTCGAAATTGAAAGCACATTGCTCAGTGCACAAAACGATAGCCCTTATTAATATAGAATGGCGGCACGTGTAAACACTTAGATGCCCTGCTTAATTAACTAAGGTATTCTTTATATAAATAATTGCAATTGTCATGCTTTCTGCATGATTATAAAAATAATAATTTCTGGATATCTGCTGGTGTATGAAAGGATTGAAGTGGTCTGATATACAAATGCACAGAAAACAACAGCATGTGATATGGTCTGGTGTTTATTAGTTAGCCTAGCGAAAGTATGCTTTTTAAACCAGTTTTTTTCACTCGTTGTTCTCAAAGGCTCGAACAAAACATTTTTATGTTTCATTGCAGATCTGTATAATCATGTTATTTTGGTGAAAGTAATTAACTATCTTCAAAGGATTTTACGTCGCAAGGCAAATTAGTCTTCGTCCATAAATTTTATTAATAAATTACGTACTTAATATTAAGTTCTTCCGAAAAATGAACGATAAGGTTCGTGCTAGTGTGCCAGGAACCACAACGAAGCAGGAAGTTTAATTAAAGTAGAAAGCTCTTTATATCCCACCTTTTTTTCCTGATTTTTCCCCCGCGAATTATGATACTTTCAAACACCCAGACAATTTTCTCAAGCACGCAATTTTTGCCGCAAAGACTGTGTCAGCTAGAGCATTCCAAAATCCGTATTAAGTCGAGAAATATTTAAAAAAATGTTAGTACAACAAATAGCGACCTTATATACGATTAATAAAATTACGCTGACTGTTATGGATGCTCATTAAATATAAAATAAATGCAAAACAGAAGGCACAAACCATTGAATATTTCGAATAACGAATGCTGTCATTTATTCGAGACCAACAGAATTTCCTATGTACCGAAACTAATTGCACTTTACCGATCCTCCGCCAAAATAAATTACAATTTCGCCCTACAAAAACGAACCACTGCTTTCATACGAAGCAACCCAAATTACCTGAACTGTCCCAGTCAACTGAAAAGAAGCTCGGTACCTACAGCAAACACAATTATCATTACAGCAATCACGGAAGATCCCCTAAAGCCGAAGCACGGCTTCAATTCCAGAACCGTCCAAACAGGCATCGCTAACGGTAAGCTAGAAGAATACTTATCCATCCGGTTTCAACTTAAAACCCCTTTTCTCCCATGATTCTTATCAATCCGGGCGCCGCACACACGCGCACGCGGAAATCCGGGAATAATCCAGCGCCGTACATCGGCTAAGCTCAACCGCTATTTTACAGTGGCGATCGATAGTGATTTCAGCTAAGATACAGAGCCACGTTGAAAGGACGGCTGAAGGCGGGCCGAGGATGATAGAGAGAAAGAGAGCTTGCCAGGAAAGAGCGAAAGCAGCCGCCGCGGCGAACGCGAGAAGAGGGACAGAAGGAAGGAAAGAACGGGGACGGTCTTCCGCCTGCTTCGTTATACCTTCGTCTGGCCTCGTCCCTGCAGAAACGGAGAGAGGAGTTCGAGAGGCAACGCACAGGCCTGAGAAGATAATGCAGACCGTGAGAAAACGGCGGAGCATCCCCAAAGTCCGCGTCCGCGCTTGATTGCAACGAAACCTGCCCGCCCGTTTCCAGTTCCTACTTTTCAACACGCCGCGGCCGGCGCGAGCCGCCTCCCTTTGGACCGATGCACCTAGCCGGAACGGGATCAACCGGGACTATAGGTGGCTCACAAAGACGCCGACTGGAATGCCGGTATGCGGGTCGTGTAGCAAGTTCAACGGCAACGGTGAAGCACAAGTGCAAAGGGTGCAAAATCGACCCCTCCCGTCACCCGGTCGGACCGAGAATTGGGAAGAAGAGTTGCCCGACTCGTTAGGCACGCGGTTCTGGTTGGGTTAGTTATTCGATTCCACCGCGATATTCGTTCGCCTGTGAAATCGTTAGATTTGTGGGAAATCAACAATCTTGTGGGAACTAACGTGGCGCACAATCATCGCGAACTGTCTCGTACGTTTTCTTCTTTCGGCGGTCAATAACTGGCTACCGTGATTATGTATTTTTCTTAACATGGAAGGCGAACTGATCGATAATGAAATATTTCTAGTCGAAGTTCTTCAGGAATTATGGTTCGCCCGGGTTAATACGTGAGTCGGATGATTCAATGATCGCGTGTTCTTTTTAACTGGTCTACTTTACTGATTGTAAGGGTCTGAAAATAGCGGGGAGTGCAGAACGAGGGAGAATTAGATATTTTAATCAAGTTTCATCGTTGTCACAGTTTTCAATGTACAGTGGATTCAAGTGGAACACATTGGGACCGGGATAATTTGTCCCAAAAGCGGGCTGGCCCAAAGAAGCGAATTTCAAAAGGCAGCCAAAACCAATAGTTTTCGCTTCCGTTCTTCGGCATCTGTCCCAAATAAGCAACGGTCCCGCTTAACCGGCGTCCCAATTAACCGGAATCCACTGTATCTCGATATATTGCCAACAGCGGGACCACGCGGGAAATGCTGAGTATACACTGCAGTACAAAATTAATTGCACAATTACAATTTTTTCATCCTGCAATTAATCCCAGAATCATTTGAGAAGCAATAAAATCTGCGCGCAATTCCAAATAGCAAACAAGATTATCACAAACCGTTGCACATCTTACTAAAAAAAAAAGGCCACCCCCACGCACAAATCCAAGATCAAAATGTAACACCACCACATATAAGGACAAAAAATTCAGCGCCAAACTTCTTTCTCCTCGCGCCTAGAATATTGCTGGACCAATTGTCGAAGCATAAAATTACCGCGATATTCCAAACGTCCCAATTATCCGGAATTCACGCGTAATCACAGGTGGATAAAGGGCGACACGGGACAGCAACGTTGCGCGTGTCGTCAAGTAGTAATCGCGATGGCCGAAAGCGCCGCGCTGATTTCACGCCGAAGCGTACGTACGCGGGCGTACACGATTTGAACAGCGTTATGTATGGCCGAGACGTGTGTATCGAGCAACACCGGTAACTGTACCTGGCGAACATCGGCCAGTCCGGACGGCGCACTTGTACGCCGTGGCGCACGAGCGCATAATGTTACGTTTATACCTGACATTCATCATTAGCCCCGCTAATTTATGTTGAACACGAATGGTTCGGGCGAACGGGCTAATTAATATAAATTGCCGCCACGAGGATTACAGGGACGCGGCCGGCGGCGCCGTGACGCAATTCATTGTGTACTTTACGAATCGGCCGAAAGCCGATTAAGCCTGCCAAGTTACCACTGACGGACGCGTAAACATTCTGCCCACCGTGCACGATGAAGTTGACCGTGCACAAAAGCTGACGAATTCGGTGCCTGAACCGGCCGACTAGTCGACTCAATGATTAATGGACGACTTTCTGCCGAGACCCTGGACACTTTTGCCGAATCCAGGATCGCTCGCGCGTTTAATATAGAATTTGGAGCGATTGTTGTAAGAATTGGGATCTTTGAAATGGGTAGGAATAATGTAACAAATGGGCTGAACAATAATTAGATGCTTTGATTTTGCAGTCCGGGCGATTAGTTTCTTTGATGATTTGGTTATGTTCCATCCTTCTTTTAGGATGTTCGACAGTTCAATGTTTAAATTATTTGTGCAGTTAAACAGTTTATTTCCTTCGCCGGACTAACACTGAACGTATATCCGTAAATGTGCGCCGCAATAAAACTGTGCATGTATATATTTTGGACAATTTACATTGATATGAACAAAATTTGTTGTAAGCGTTGTATAACCCTCGAGGGAGGATATATTTATATTATTTCTGGGTAGAATAAAATTCTGGTATCCATGTACAGTGTGTCCTGTTTAAAACAAGCTACCTAAATATTTAATTCAGTCCTACTAACACAATAAAATATTTTGTACGCAATTTCAATGGGCTCGAAAGGCATATTACAGTGCAAGAAAATTTCGTATCAGTTTCATTCCAGAACGAGTAACTGCTAAAATCGGTGATCGACGATATTTAAAGCAATATCTCACGCGCTGCTCCCAATAAATTGTCCATTGTATTACCTGCACAAAATGAACCCAAACTCACCCCCCTCGCCGCACCCTATTTAACAAGATAAAATCCAAAAGCTATTAAAGAATTTTTCACTTATTTACCCGGCCACGATCTCCCTTAATAACGAGCAAAATCCCGTATCTGACTCGGTAGCTTTTTCATACCAACTTTCATCGTCAGTATCCCCTCATTAATTCAAGAACATAAATTTGTATACCGCCGTCTATGTAACTATCTTCCACTCCTCCCTATCCTGCCTCGGATACATACAACGCGCGACAAGGCAACGGCTAGGGAAACCAATCAACGAGTGAAAGAGAAGGACGAAGAGGAGAGAAAGAAGAGAGGGGGGGATAATGCAAAACGGGGGGGGATGGTCTAGAAACTGACCACGTGAAGCAGTTTAAAATTACGGCGGGAATCGATAACCCAGTTTTGTCGAGGATTGACGACGGTTTTGCGCGGTGCGGCGTCGTCGAATACGATTCGCTGAATCGAAATATCGCGATGATATCGTTTTTTCTGAGCACGTCGTACCGGGGTCCCAGACTGCACTTTATGACAGCCGACACCCCTGCAGGTACAGTGTACGCAAGGCAGTATAAAACCCCCCAAAAAAAAAGGTGAAAGGAAGGTATGGGATGGAAGGAAAGGTACACAAAAAAAACAGGAAAGAAAGGAAGCAAGGAAAATTGGACTCAAGAGAATCCAATATAGCGAACTGTTAAACCGTGCCCGGGTGAAATGAAAAGAGTGTAGGGGAATAAAGCGAAATGAAGAAACGCTTTCAACGAAAAAACGTCTTTTCGAACGCGGCCCGCGCGGAAACTCTTTACCGTCCTCGCGCTGATATTACGCGGGGTATCTTCGTTTTATCTTTACTGGATATGTATGCCCCTCCATTTACATTTTCAGTGTATTGGTAACAGGGCCGACCTCTCCACGACCGACCAGATTAATTGGTTAAATCGCTTTCGTGCTTAGCTTGATCTCGTTACTTCCCAATCCGTTCCATTAATCTTAGAGGAATGCCATCGCCTGGAATGGTCTTTTCCAAGAATGTTTTAATTAAAGATAGGCAATTAAGTATGTATAACAGCAATTTGAACGTGAGCACAACATTTGTTGGTGACTGATAAAAATATTCACTTATACTTATCTGTATAGTATATAATCCACGTTATCTGCAATTACATAAAAACCGAATGTAATATGCGGATTATCTGGAAATATAGTGTCCCCTGCATATTTAGTAATGGATATATGTAAATAATAAACCGTGCACATTGCGAAAGTTGTACTACGAACATAACGATTAGAAGAGTTTCGTTTTCCCTCATAAGCCTTGGGAAGAAGACTTACTGGAACCATTTTCAATAATTAATTGAAATCAAAATTCTTGCGACGGGAGCATATGAACATAAATGGTTCGTTAGTGTGCCGGAAAGGAAAATAACGATTAATTACTTGCTGCAATTAATGATAGGCCCTCAGTATTCTTTACAATTAAACTCAAAAATTCGAGATTCGCATTGCTTAACTTTTTAAGTTGTCAGTACCTTCTCTTGAACTGTGTCCACGTTTAATTTTATGTGCCAAGAGGACTCAAGTTAAATCTGTATCCACAATTAACGATGATATTAATCACTTGAGAATAGAAAAACTGAGAAACCATCGACCATGTTGCATTCGTCTAGCTCTAAACTTTAAATTAACGCAGATATTACAAATTCCATTCTCCTGCAGAGGTTCAACCACTAAACATTCTAATCACATCGTCTAAATCAATTAAAGAATAGAATTTCACCACACGCCGCAAATGTACCTGACAAATGAAGAAAGCAAACGCGTATTTCATCTCAACGCGAAAAATACCTCAACGCTCGCGTGCAATATCTCATGACGGAAAATAATTAACCCGATGCATTTTCGATAAAAGTTCGCAATACCTGCAAACAGGCCGCAGCGACGAAAAAGAGAAAGGAATTATTTTGTCGAGGGGGATTATTCGTCTGGAGATTCTTGGTACCGCTTTCAGGGAATCCGCTCAAGATCCTGGCGAAATCCGTGCCAGAATTGGCGACATTTTTCGATCCACCTAGACTACCAGCTTTGACGATACGTGACGATACTGTCAACTTTCGACAGAAACCGATGGAACCGCCTTCCTCTAACCAACACCACCCCCACCCTCCGGTTGGGGGGACAGCTCGACGAGGACACCAACAAAGGAGGCAGGGAAAATGTTTTTGCATAATTCTGCCGAAACGTACGGAGCGAATTCGTCGGCATTCCGTGCGCAGGACAAAATTTAATTTAGCAGGGCGAGTTAAAAGAGGAGAGAGTAGCTACGAGGAGGGTGCACAATAGCGACGGTCACTACAATAACTTCGGAAAACCTTACCCTACCCGCCACAACCGCAGCCACTCCTTGCTTATTGCTTTCAGTATTAACTCACCCCTCGTGACACAGGGCTCTCCTTGTCGGATCACTCTTTGCCACGAAAGAAAGGCACGACTTTATTTTAACACGCGATAAGTCGTTACCCTTCATCCCGACTCTGTACCATACTTTCTTTCCGCTGGTATTTCGTTTTAACGCGTTCGCGATCCGGCTCTGTTTTGTCTGAATGGTTTCATTGAGTGGCTATTGTTTAACAGTACTATGCGTATGCGGTGGTTTCTGTTTGCCTTTACTTATTTCTGGTAGAAGAAGGAATCACAAAAGTGTCGCAACGATGCTTATAACTGACACGAGAATATGTTGCAAAGGAAGTTAAAGTTTGAAGTGATGATGCTTGATAATGAAAGTTCAAGATTTAATTATTTATTGAAGCGAGTCGAAATTAATAGCGGAAATATTGTGTATTATTAGCAGCGTTGACAATAAATATTGCCACTGGAAAATGTTTCTTACGATGACAATAGAAGAGTTCTAACTTAATTTTCCGTATCCTTTGGACTGTATTAACAAAATAATTGTTCGTTTCGGGTAAAAACAATTGACACAATTGCAATTGCACTAATATGATTTATTTGAACAGCTATAGCACAGCTATCAAAAGTGATGATTAAGGTGCAAATAATTAAAAGGAACAGAAAAAACAATTATTTCTAAGAGGATTACATAAAACAGAAATAGAAAGTAAGTACGACCATATTTTTATATTAAAATTCAACTTCCCAAACAAACATGCTCGCCAAGATAATTCATCTATTGTACACGCGATAGCTCCTGTCAGAAATCCGTAAAAGCACCACGAACAAGTAATTAGAATAAAAATGACCCAATATCACATATCCTCAAAAGACGAACACAAAATGAAATCTACAATGTATTAGAAAAATTATGCTGATGCCGAGATAACTTCTTTCCCTCGCGTACAGTAATTCCAAATACGCTTCAACCCTCTCCGTTCAGACGTTACCTGCCATGGCCCAGTAATCGAGATACTACTGACTCATTCGTGAAACTCTGTCGCGCTTGAAGTTCTACACTAGCAATCCGATAAAACTTCACCGCAGTGATTTAAGTGTCTACTAAGGATCACGGGCAGGGGGTGTTATCAAGCGAGAAAAATAGTGCATCCCTGTCCCAATTCTCAAATCAGATCAGATAGCGGTATCGCAAGGTCGCTGGGTAACCAGGCGAGCCAGAAAATCATTCGCACTGTCGCCGGTGCATCTTCTTCCAAGTGTTTGCGCTGCCAGCAGTGAACAACGGTATCATCCATCAAGGTAGTGGTTTAGCATGCTCTTGTCAGTCCTTTCTGTATCGCACAGGTCCGCCGCTCAGTCGCGAACACCGGGCAAACTCGTCATCGTGTCAACGTCGATCAAACCATCAAAATATCATCGAGTAGCAGCGGAACGCCCAAAGCAGCTAGCACTATCATCCATCAGAGAAACTTTGTCACATGTAAACGCCATTTCTCTCCGGTCTGTATGCGATGCAACACCGGTCGATAGCAACGCCTGTGCTTTCTCTCCTTCTGCCTCCTTCATTCACCCTCTCGCCCCATCTCTCCCACACTCTCTCTCTCTTTCTAGCTCATCCAGCTCTCTATCCCTATTCGACGTTCTACTCAACTGCATATGTCGCCGAACATGCCCGCTAATTCGGCACATTAATCACGAATTGCTTATGGATACGGTTTAAGGATGGCTCGCATGGAATTGTAAATTTTGTTCGTGTACCGTGCGTCGCGTCGCCGCATCGGCAAGTTGGAAACAGAAATCGACTGTGACTGCGGGCAACGTTTCCTTCTACTTGCAATGCCGGCTGATTCGCGAGGGGCCTCGATACAACATCGTCTGGTCGTTTGTCAAATGACCGAACGGGAAGGAAAATGGGATTGTATTGGTGTTCGATTACCTAGTAACCACTACAACCGAAGTGTGCTATACTGAATTGTTATTTGTTTCGGGGTTTTATTCTGATATGAAACTTGGAGGATTGTTGCATAATCCAACAGTGACTCCTGGCTGGAAGAAAAGACAACCTTGTCGACAACGGGTGTACAGTCCAAGGGTATTCACAATTTTTGTGGACATTCTACAATGATCTCACAAGCAATAGTTTGAAATAAAAGTTAGTCAGCCTGGACGTGGCTGTAAACTGCGATAAAGAATATTTCCAAGAATTTGCTTTTTCAAAAAAAAAGTCGAGGAGACATTGTTTTTTCAAACGGAGCTACGTAGTTTTGACTCGACAGTGCCGTAGCCTTCGCCATGACGAATTCAGCGACCCACTACGCTGTGACTATCACATGACTTTGAATTAATAACGAAAATTTATTTTATTTCAACCGAATCGCATATTCAAAGCAATCCTTTATCCAGGTATATCCTAAACTATAACACTTTTCTTGTGCATTATATTAGCACTTTTAGATAAAACACGACGTACTGTTCTTCTAAACTGAGAAGGCAGGACACTGAAAATCGGTAACTGACTTGAAATTGAATTTCTGGTCAATTATAATTCACGCAACTACAGTTTCGCCGTACTGCTCATTGAAGTTACAATAATTAATGCTGCGAATTTGTTATTGTGCTAAAATTGACCAGCGCATTTGACACTGTTTAATTATCGAAATATAAATTACTTGACAAACGAATTATCAAGTGAATCACTTAGGCCACACATTTCCTTCATTAATTTCGAAGACGTCCGAGCGCCCTCGGATTCCCCGAAAATTAAATTCCGTGGGAAGCAATTACCTCCCCTCCCTCTTTGTTATTGCTCCGTCATACTCGCGCATCGATATTCGAACGTCTGTTCACTGCACATTTGGAGGTAAGTGTACTCGAAGGGAGCGCAGAATTTCGTCGAGAAATCCGTCGCACTTCTCGGTGGCGTGCAAGATATATGCTTTATAGGCCGCTACTAGATCCTTCCGAAACAATGGCGCGCCATAAATCGAGTGGGGAGAGTGAAAAGCAATGAGATTGTTTGGAACGGATCTGTAAGCCATTCGAGGTGGCACCATGTGAAATATAAGTCAGAAACCGATCGAGAACCATTTCACTCGAGCACCGAGTGGGTGGACTTCTTTACAAACGGCGAGAACTGGCGCCGTCGAGAATACGAAAGGAACTATCGAACCTCGAAAACTTTTCCCCTAATGTAACGCAGATATATTGGCGAGCGGTATCATCGATAAAGAGGATAGTATATCGTCGATGAGTATAACTCGAAGCAACACTTTAGTTTCAACCTCGACTACGTGCAATTATTGATAACATCGTTTGTTCCTATTTAGATTCAGAACGTTGGAAATATCGAACTTAACGTGCCCTATTGATCTCTGCGTGGAGACCGATTTTGTTTTAAGCTGGAACGGGGACAGTCATTGTGAGAAGAATATGAATTAATAATAAGCTCCCAGTTTATACATATTTTTCTGTAAAATATGTTAGCACTTGTCAATTCACCGTGTCAACAGCGAATGATACCATAAATTGAAGTGAAACAGTAAAATATGCATAGGCATAGATATTCGAGTATTGTGACTATTCAGGGACTAAGAATATTTTCGACATCTTTCACCTCCTGTGATTTGAAATGGCTGAAAGAGGAATTCGTTCCATTCTGTGAAGAATCGAGAAGAATTGACTACAAGCGGATCCACCGTACGGCGAAGCAGTGCGAACTGACCAGTGGACGAATTCAGACGTGCCTAACAATAAAGCAAATGTATCACTATTACCCTAATAAGAATATTAATCTAACACATTCCTCACGTGCCTCGCATAATCTTTTTCAACGAATTCCACGAATCACTGCATTCGTGTTTGCAATACTGCCAACGAACTATTAAATATAGAAAAATACTTGCCAAACACTTTGCACTTTATTTAGACCAACCCACAGATTCAAATCAAATGCAATAAATAATATTAATATATAACAAATCCCTACTGCAAAAGCAGTAATCCAAACCATTCGAATCGGCATCTACGTAAACTATGCGTAATCCGTTTTGATTTTCGTCCAACCAAACAGACGTCTCCTCGATCGCCATCCGACCAATAAACCCGTAACCTTCTTAAAAAGGTAAAAAAGAAGAAACATATACAATTAAAATGTAAACCTAAAGAAAAAAAGAAAAACAGAAATAGCTTCCCAAGAATCAGTGGTGGATTCTTTCAAACTCGAAAAACTCACGACCAAAATGAACGTGGTACGGTGCCTTTGCCGTTCAGAGACGAAGAAGGACGAAGAAATTTCCCGGTAGGTGGGAGGACCGGAAGTCTGTCGAAGACTCTTGCAAGGGTGTCCTCTCCGCGAACGTCACCGACAGCCGAGCACCGGTTGATTCGCGGCGATGCTGCCGGCAGTTTACGGGCCCCTGAACCGACCATAACTTCGACCCAGACAATTCATAAAGCGTCCGCGCCGCGACCAGAGGAAGAAGGTGGAAAAGCGAGCGGAAAGATATCTTGGTTCTGTGTGGCTCGCTGGTCGGATGCTTCGGATGGGTGGATGCTTCTCGCTGGGTGGAGTTGCCGCCACCAAAGTGCTCTCTAAATTATTCTCTCGAGCGGCACGAGTGGAGGGGTCTTGGAAAATGGAGCTCGACGAGTCGCGAGCCAACGCGTGGAAGAGGTAGGGAAAAGAAGAATGAACGTCGGATACAGAAGCTTCATTGCTTCCGGTTCCTTGCAACGCCGATCGTACCTGTACGAATTAATTTTCGGTTTGCTGGCGTGTACTCGAGGCGAATAAAGCGAGAGCTAGTACGTACAGTGCTGTGCAAAAGTCTTGGGCCACTTACATCGGATCCACTTTCGTTAAACTTTTCTATAACGTTCTGAATTGCCGCCGTTGACCACAATTCATTTACATTTTCTGGCAATTCTCTCTGGCCAAGCCCTCTCCGATAATAAAGAACGATCCGGTGTGTATCTGCAACTGATATTCTTGCCATTCCACTTGTTACATTTCAATATCTTTCAAATCGACCAATAATTTTACGCCACGCGAGTACACTACGCGTGAATCACTGTACGTTAAGAATTTTGTATATTGGAGTCCTTAGAGCGATGGTTGCAAATCGAAAGTCGAAACAGAAATGAAGCATCGGTAATAGAAATGTCTGCAGTCAACGTTTTTACCTGATATGCTCGCAGAAGCGACTCAGCCTGCATGCCACGAGAAGCAATAAGTCCCTTCTTTCGCTACATTTTCCGGTAAAACACGTGCAGAACAATTTATTATAGAACAGCGAAATATTAGAATCTACGGCATGGTAACAAGTAAGCATAATAAACATTCATTTTTTGATAAAACAAATGTCTTCATTGTTGAATACGCAAGCATACGATACTAACGTTGTCAGAAGCCAATCAGTGTAAGTCCATTGGCATTCAAACCGAGAAAAATAAGGTTTTTACAAATTACTTGGAAAGAAATGACAATGTTATTGCTTGCGTATGAAAATACTGACTTAACTGTTTTATCAACTGAAAGTTTGAACAATAAAGAGGTTTTCGAGCTACGTAACTCGTGTTCCGGGAACGTTGTACTTACACTGATTGGCTTCTGAGCACTCCATATGTACAGTGTGTCCCACGACCTCTGTCCACCCGAAACACCTTCGTTATTCCATGCAATACGTGAAAATGTTTCGAATAAAAGTTATTGGATTTTTTAGTTGATCCAATTATTCTTATTACGAAGCATATTCAAAGCTACGCAAAATGAATCCGCAACTCTTTCGCACGTAAAAGTACTCACAGAAACGGTAACTTTCACGAAAAATGTGCCGCAGTACATTTTTATTCAGAATTTACCATTCTATCCGAATCTTGTACATATAAGAAATGAATCGTTCAATTTAAAAGAACGAATCTGACCTTCATATTTCTGAAAGTGCTATTGCTACATCATTAACTGCTTCAAATCCAATAACTTTTATTTGAAATATTTTCGCGCACTGTTTAAAATAGCGGAGATGTTTCAGGTGGACAGAGTACATGGGGCGCATTGTATAATAGTTTAAACCCAGGAAGTCCTACATCCTGCACGAGCACTGAAAACCGTCATGTCTCGGAAATGCAGCATTTAATTGCGCAATGCTAATCTATATATTGTAATCAATCGCAGAATGCAACGAGTTATTACAACATTCCAATTGTAAGAATATTTCAAGGTATGTCCTATTTTGTTTTTTCGTCCATTAATTGATCAAGTTGGCCAGCGATAGGCGTGTGCTGTTAAGTCTATTGCTTAAAACACGACAAAAGTCAGAGCTATGTATTTGGTTCGTGTTATCGATTCGTAAAGAAAAGAATTCTCAATTGCCCCAGATAATTATATCCCTTTCCCTTAAACAAAATTCTATCTGAAGAAAACTTTTCATCTACATTAACACGAGCTTGATGCAACTCATTGTCAGTCTAAGCTAAATTTCATGGGACATAGCCAATGTATGGTCATAGATGAATCCATACAATCAAGATTACAATTTACGTGATGGTTTAGCGCAGGGCACATATCCAAGATGTATCTCACCACTACGAATGTTTCGATCCCTCTAGCTTATTGATACGATTTACACGTCCATCCGTTTCTTGGTAACAGGCCAAACCAACGTAATCCACTTCTCACCGAAACACAATGCGCCCCCAACGCAGCGGCACCAACGGCCACACATACGAATTAAATTTTATTCGGGTTATTAACATAAGGTAAAATATGCGCGAGCTGTCCATTGGTCAATGGCACAGAGTATAGAATAATTGTTAGTACGGGATCAAGGCACACCTGCAGAATAAAAATACATATATGGAATAGGAAATAATTGATGAAACACAGTTCGAACTTTTCCAAAGAGCTCCGAAGGCTATCATATGTCGGGGTTTAAATAAACTCAGGTTTGTTAATTGAAGTGGTATTAGTATTAGATGATATGAAATATAGAGTATTCTTTTAGGACATCCGGCCACCTTTCGGGCAAAACAGAAGTTACTGTCCAGCGAAAAGAGTAATATGTGCTTGCAATCAAATAATCACATGTTTACTCGTTTGTAGACTTCTCAACTTTATAATACACCGCGTGTTCGTGTCAAGTGGTCCATTACTGCTGCAACATTTACGTTCATTTACTTGCAATGAATTCTCAAACGTCGACCAGTTTTAACGAACATGGTTAAATACTTGGCAGATAAAAAATTTGTAAATAAACTAAATCGCTACTTCATTTCAGTATGCGAAGACTGGATATTACTATTTCATATGTTGTAATAGTGGCAGCTACAAAATTGAATACCGCACTGAACCCATACATATCTAATGATTTTAAAATCCGGATCAAATTTGAAAAACTATTGGCCCCGTTCATTTCCTGTTCATAATCTGCGATAATACATCCAGGTACAATATCTCCCGTAACGAAAAAACGTCTTCGTACTATGAACGAATGCATGATTTAAAACGCACCATTTTATGAGCCGATCATTTGCCAAAGTATTATAATTAAACTCCAGAAACCAAATTTGGTGAAACTTCATACACTTATCTGCATTATACTGCTAAATTTCTGATAAAATATGTTTTCAAATATACATTGCACAATGTATTATTACAGAAGTGGCTGTTACATTATGACTAGTACGTTCTAATTTAACTTACCGTATGGGGTAATTAATTTAATCACATTGACTTCTGAAGGCAATTATTATACATCAACTGTCGTACAAAGTTTTGTCATTTAATGATGTCGACCGCAATTATCAAAGAAATTTATTTGAAATATAGTTAAGTCAAATAAAGCGAAGCACCGATCAAGTGCGTTGCCAATCAAATTAAATAAAACTCCGAAAGTGGTATTACTGGCTTTGACACTCTCTCGCTCTCAGGACCTAAGAACAAAACTGCTTGAAAACTATTCTAATCAACCAACTTGGCCGATCACAACTCCACTTTATCGGGCTCACAAATTTTTCTACGAACCAGAACGTGCAAGTCGATCACTAAATTCTTGCGAATTCGTGTAAATTTCTAGCTCCCGCCCGATACACGGACAAGGATCAAATTGTGCACGTGAGAGGATTTTCACTTCTGGCTACATCGCTATTCCTCGCCTAGTTAAGAAGCGAGGCGAGCTTACTAGCTTACTTCTATTGAGTCTGAGACGGTATCACCAGGGCTATACCATTCTTAGCCCCGTGGCGAAGGCGAAAGCGAGGAACAGAAGTGGTCTCTGGCGGGTGAGCCAACCAGCAAGCAGCAGAATGAGAACGAGATTAAAGTATTTGCAACTGCAAGAACGACGCGGCGAGACTGTTAACTAGCGAACACGCTCCTACGCGTGATACTATCGCAAATTTATTCGTCGTTCGCAGAGAATGTCAAAAGTATTGTTCTACGGATATAGCTGCGAGCAACGCGTCGTTGAAATTGTTCTTAGTGCTTCTTATTGGTTGTTTATTTTAATTCGCGTTACGCGGAGTTGACGGTATTTGTGCTCACTTTTCCAATGCCTATGGAGAATATTTAATAGTAACATTCTGTACAAATTACGGATAAGATGTTTCGGGTAAAAACGATCCAACACATTCAGAGGGAAAATACATATAAATCATATAATACTACAGTTCTTTTCGCAAATTTCGTTTTACTATCCTAACACGTTTTTCAATTTCATATGAAAATAGTTTTATGATAACTTTTTTCTTTCTCGAATGAAAAATTCATTTGAATGATGCATGAAAACTGAAGACAGAGATTGGCCCAAAGAGTCTGGCAGAGTAAACAAGTGCAAGTGGCTCACGTGCTAATTTTTGTTGTTATTGGATAACAAAAAACGCTTTTCGCCTGAAACACCTGTGCAACCTCACATCTCTACCAACTCGTTTAAGGGTAATACGGAGGTAAAACTACTAAACTTTGCAACTTTTTTTCTCACTTACTTCTTGAGACATTAAATAAAACTTAAAAAAAATAGCTCTACTTCATAATTTTTTGCGAATTGTTAAATAATTATTATAAAAACTACATATTCCTTAAATATTTGTTGACGCGCCGCAGAATTTTAATCATTGGTTTCTGCCGTGAGAAAAAAAAGGTGTGAAAAACGTCAGCCTATCGCGCTCTGTCCCTTTCATTACTCGTTGTATCTACACCAATTACATTTTAATCACTCCAATAAAAATCATGCAAATATTATATCCCAAAAAGACAGTCGCAGGATACTATAAAAATTTCTGTTTTCCCTTCGACTCGAGCGTTTAACGTAAGCCCAATAATTCCCTGAAAGCGAAGAACCTGCACGACGAAAAATGAGAAAAAGGAAAATAACCTTCATCCCGTTTCCACTTGTACATTTTCCGCAACGCAATGAAACTTGCGATTCCGCCATCCCTAGCCGACGATGCACGCTAATCCCGTTACTTCCGTAGTCTTAGCTTCGTAATCCTCGAGTCTTGATTTATGCAGCAGATACCCGAGAGATAACTCGAAAGCATGGTGGGTCACATACTCTTAAGACGGTCTCAAGGAAAGCTTCACCGTGTAGGAAACTCTGCAGCCGAAACGTTTGTAATATATGCAGAAGAAAGTAGAGATCGTGTGCAGCAAGTTTTGAAAGCGTTATGCCGATCGAGTATAATGGAAATGTACACTCCGCCGGTATTTGCATCGAGTGGAAACAAAAGAAAATGTAAAACTGTTGTTTCAAGCCCTACGGTAATTAGGAATAAATTCTATTTTTTTTATTGAACTGTATAAAAGGTGCAAATTTGCGTTATGTAAAATATTTGAAGGAGAACTCGATTTGTCACCCTTTTTTTATTATTCTACGGTTACCTTTGCTTCGATTTAATTTTAGTTTTTTAACGCGTACTTGTATTAAGTTAGAGTAAATTCCATTTTATTTTCTATTTTTTTAAGGTTTAGATGCAATATTTCTTTCTTCTTTAATGGAGGTTATAGAATATTTCAAATCGAAAGTGTCACTACATATTATGTTTCATACGCTGTAACAGATACACTTTGATTTATTACATTTCGAATTTGAATGTTTGTTAGCAGCACGAACGTGTCCGAATATTTATGGGTTCTGCGCGCAATGATGCCAGTACACAACAGTTATAACAAGGGAGGTGTAAATCATCCATTCCAGCGTGATTTGTTCAAAGCTATGCATAAAGAAACATTTTCACGCGACATGACAGCGATAGAGCTGCCTGTACATTTATTGCGAAAACATTCTTGTAATATGCAAATATTAGTAAGACAATAATCACATTTTATTAACAGATAACTTTATGTCTTTCTTTCTTTCATGAGATATTATTTTTCAGGCAATTCGTTGAAAGGACGACACAGAATCACAAAATTTTCTTCGACAGTGTCATTTCATTTTCAACAAAAATAGAGTTTCCTTGCAGTCTGTACCATCATTATTGGTGGTCATTGTCAAATAATATTGTTTCAAATAAACATGATGCTCGGTACGTTCATAACAAACCTGTCCCACTTACTTTCTTGCAAATGAGTATAATTTACAGTTGTAGCTGCGATAAAAAAAAAGTCCAATTCAGAATCTGCCATTCACCATGCACAAGCACGAACCTTATCATAGGTCAGTGAAGTAGCAGGAGTCAGATAGCTGATAGTACGAGTAAAAGAGCAAAGTAACTTTGAACGACGATATCTCGGAAACGATGGGTCGTATGGCCATTAAACGAAAAGCCCATTTTGTAGGGGAAGATTTCCTGCTTTTTTGCTATGTTGGCAGGATAAAGTATAAGGGCGTGTAAACACGTCATACAGCAAGTTCTGCTTTGGCACAAATCGTGCATTACTGTTTATTTCTTTTTTGCCACGAATTTTTTAATATTGAAAATGTCCACAATTCACAAGTGAACAGTTTTTTTGTCAGGATAGAACAGACAGTTGCAGCAGTACTTAGTTACTGTATATAACTAAATAAAATGTAATAAATATAAATAATAGCGAAAGGGATAAATATCCTTTGCATAATTGGATTAAATGATTGAATGATCGAATTAAGTTTTAATCAATTGAGAGAAAGGTTTGTACAGTATCAGTTACCTTGAGAAGAAATGAGTTTCATGTACTTACAATGTTATTTGGTAAATGAATCACGTACTGTAGGGACAAGTAACAAACACAACAAAATAGACCAAAACTTTTGCACGATGGCGCAAAGCTTGCTATAAATATTTTATATTTCACTGGACAAAAATAATTGTGTAACAACTATGCAATTGTTTTGATGTTTAAAAACAAAACTACACGACATAACATTATCCCGACAACGAACGATATATTATGTCACAATGCATCGTGATTTGCCCAGAAAATTTTCAATAAACTTAATGCAAGCCCCGCAGTTTGAAGTTTCTAAGCTGTTCGATAAAGAGTGAAGCGGACAAATGAGAAACAGAGAAGAAACTGTAATAGTCCATAAAACTGTCCGCACCTAACATTTTTATCCATCCTAAAAGAAATTCACATACTGAGCGGCAGTAAACAAAGTATTATGAAACAATCTTTAATAAAATACAAACGACTCCTGCGATCGTTTTTAACTTTCTCGTCTTCGCCACGATTAAATCTCCGCTTTATCTAAAGGACCAGTAAAACATAATCCTCCATAATGGAGACAGTCGAAGCAATAAAGCCTACACTGTAACCACCATAGCACTCATGATCCTGCTGATACTAGAAAAATGGTATGGACAAGAGTCGATCGTACCTGGTTCATATTGCATCAATCTCTCGATATTAAAATCGACCAACTGTGTCACTTAATTTAATATGATATAATCGCGAAAATACAGAACAAAGACAAAACGATTATCCAATCTTAATGCTGTACCTACCCCCCGTCCTACATTCCACGATCCCCATAAATTAAACAAGAAAATATACTATATCGTTTGAAACGATAATCTTCCGCGCTCCGGCAATCGCATACATTTCCGCCTCAAATAGGACAATTTTTGAAACGAACAGATGTAAATGAACCAAACTATCCAATGTAATACATCAGCAACGGTCATGCATAGTGCATGCACGATGAAACGAGCAATGACGAAATAGTTTCTCTCTCTCCGCGATCCAAATCGATTTACCTCGGTACAACCCTTTCAACTATTCCCGCAGGCTGTCATTTCGAGTTAACAGAATTACAAGGGTTAATTAATTAGAAACTGGCGAAATTGGACACATCGCGAACAAAAAGCCCACGGGGCAGCGTACAGCTGACCGGGCAAAATAAAAGCGATACAGGAAATAGCGGCCAATTATTTCGGCGTGCAGCGGAGAAAGAGCTAATTATGCGCATTGAAACCGTGTCACATTGCTCGCAAATGGGCCAAAAACTGTTTCAATTACAACGACACGCGCCGCAACGGAATCTGTGGCCACGATTGGCGAACTCAATTTGCCGTCAAACGCTATTTGATACCACGAGAAAATTACATGTCCATGGCGGATCGAAGAGAAAAAAATTATACTGCAAAGGTGGTTTAATTTTGTAATTCAATTGGATGCGATAATTTGCATATTCACGAAAGATGCGACACGAAAATTATACATCGCATGAAGGCAATGCATATTCATTACACCGATATCGACTGATTATTAATAATGTATAATCACCGTTGTAAATTCGATTTCAGTTCTGCTTAACATTGAATTATTTTTGATAAATTTTCTAGTGGCTTCGTTTCATTCATTATATCTACTACTCTCCTACCGTGAAGAAGGATGAGCATTTAAATAGACGATCAATTATAATTGGATAAAGAATGATCGGCGTGCGGTTATATTGCTCCTTTCATACACCCACAATAAATTAATCGTCAATTTATCAGCAATTTTAATTTCGGTTACTAATTACGTATTGGATTAATTATAATATTTAAAGTTGAGATATATCGGGCTTAGTTTCTTTGTATCTCCTGCTTACTGCTGTTAAATCTGACTTCCAATCGCAAAATGTTGTAAGGTAGTATTTTTATTTATTAACAAAATATATCGCAAATATGTTAGTAATTATGAAAGCGATATAAGAAAGAGTCATTCGAAATACCGAAGCACAAATCCTTCCATAAAATTGTTAATAAAATGATACAAGAGTGAATATATTTTCTTTTGCACTTCTGGATCGTAGGGAAATATTTGACAACTTATCCAGACACACAAGTACAAATGCATAAAAAAAAATTTTCAGCGCTCCATAAAACGAGTTTTATAAAATAGTTTCAATACGCGAAGCTACAGAATGCAAACGAAAACTAAGAGGGCCGTGGTCGTGTTCAATTTGCAAACGAAAAAGGGTGCCCACCTTCGTTCATCACAAATTTCCAGTGAAATTTCGAAAAGGAAGTTCAATAATTCAGAGCCGCGCCGAATCAGTACAGACACGAGCCACTGACGTATCGGTCCTCGGCTGGTCCATTTGGGAAATCGTCTCTGGACCGAGTGTCCCTCTACGGGTGTCAATAACCAAAATAATACGCAATACATCAAAGCCTGAACCAGAGATGTTCCACAGTGACATATTTATGGCTGTCAATGTGATGTTCTAACCTGCGAATCACGACGCTAGGGTCACGTCGGCGCTGGTTGATTTATACCATCGATCGACAGTGCCAGGAGCATCTCAAAAACTGAACATCTGACTTCGATCTACGTGATTTCCACTAGGCAGATTACACGAACGGTTTACATAACGAAACTGTCGACCGTGCTCGGATTCGACGTTTCTACAATCGCGATGTAACGTTACGAATATAGATACATATATTTATGGGGAAAATATTTCATCCTGAAAAGCACTGACGTTCGTATATTGTTAAGATTTATACCATGCGATACCAGTTCTTGGTTGAGTTATGGAAACGTCCCTGCAACTCGACTTATTTCAAGTCTGCAGTTTTATCATTCGGCGTATTTTTTAATTCTGCGGATATGAATAATCGTCGCATATTTGGTAAACTACCTTTTGCCATATAATACAATCATGAAATAGGTCTGAGGAAAGTGGATAAAAATTGTGAAACCACATGGAAATGTATAGTATACTGCAATATATTTTAATTTAATATAATTCAAGATAATCATAACGATTGTACTTTTCAATTATACGATATGCATGAATATTTCACTACTGTTTGAATTATAAGAGCTCGTTTCACTGATATCGACTGAATGTTTTGTTAAAGCAAGGCTGTCGTTGGTAACCGAAATTCGTCACTTCGTTCGAAAGAGCATTCCAAAAATATGAATACAAATTTGAACACGGCACACAGAAATAAATTTACATAGTGCTCTTATAATCTGTGCACGTGTTTGAATCTCTGACTAAAGTGTTACCGAATCTTGCTCTCAAAAATGCCATCTCCTTTGATTGGACGCTTGTGTTTCAGAAATAAGCAAACAATAACATTTGCGCACCCAGAATAAATAGACCGTAGCAAAGGTATGTTTCCTGCAATATTTTTGAGCAACGGTGATGTTAGTATTATTTTCCATTGAGGGCCACGTCATATTTGTTATTTAAGCATAAACATGAGGTCACTTAGAATTGTTTGCGAGCAATGTGAATCTTCCCAGGGATCCTTTGACCACGTCTCGAGAGTACACCGTCGTCTTTCGACTTGTCAAACACGTGTACATAGGGTGCTGCCCGAAATGGAGCAGTTGGTGCAGAGTTACTGGCATGGCTATATTAACTCCGTACGTGAGTTGTGTATGTTGCAGGATCCTCGAGTCACCCTGCCGTTGCAATAGGAATGGACTAAAGTCAAGACAGAGCAAGGGGCAGGGGGGAATAGGTCAACGAGGGGATGATAGAGGAATAAACAATGAAAAAAATTACGTGGTAAAGAAAAATGGTACGAAATACCTACGGAAAAATACCTATGCCAAACTTAAAATGAATTGAACCATAAAGTCTATCGAAACGGTACGATTTTCTTGAATTAATTGTCATAGTATATTATACTGAAGCTTCGCCAATGAAATTTTCAGTTAATTAACTCTTCACGCTTCACGTAAGAATCGTTTCCCTAATGAACAAAGATGCGCAGACAACAAATTTACAGGATTAATATCGTAGCTACAATGAAAATAAATTAGCAGGCAACAAATAATGAATAAAATTGGAAGATCGATTCATTATTAAGGAAAGCAGTAATTAATGTTACAGCGTATAATGAGCACAGTCACGAAATTTCTCCTTCTATGCATCAGGATCCCAAAGGATGCATGGTGTTCGAGCGGTGTTCAAGGAGAAACAGACGCAAAGTGGAGAAACGAGGATTAGAAGGGGTGATCGTGAATGTACGGAATTACAAGACAAGCGAGACCTAGACTGTCCCTGGACTCATTTCGTTAACGTACTCGCCTACCATAGAACAGACAACGTAAAAGCACATGTGGGATTTATCATCCTTGCAGTTTCTGACTAGTACGTACCGTGAGAGTATTCCTTTCTTGCCGATATGGCCTTCGGAAAGACTAGCAGTCGTTAGAACGACCGGGGCCCTATTACTGGTACAGCTACAGGTATATATGTAATATATGTACGTAGCAAAGAGATGGAGCAAATCAGACTGAAAGAAGAATGGGGCCTGTCAGTGTACATGAAAAATAGGGTAGAATAATTTGATCCTTTTGTACTTGACATTTTTTCTTCTTTCTTTTATGAAACGAGGTTGCAAATACAGTATGCTTAAAAAGTGTAGTGTTTTTAATGTGGAACAAACACATTTTTTACGGCAATGATACGAATCCAGTAAAGCTATTCATCACTGGTCAGAAGAACGCTAGTATGCACTAGATTAACCCTTTCACTACGAACGAAATATATACATATACGTTCTCAGATATTCACCACGTATTTGCTAAAACTTTAGAGAAACATTCTCGACAATGTGTCAGTATTATCTATATAAATTATACCTTAGGCTTTAGGTAATCGAACAAAATATCCCAGCAGCACTTCCATATTAATAAAATCTATTTTATACACCGAAGACACTTACATATATGATCAGAGTGAAAGAGTCCAAGATAATTGCTGTCAAGAATGCTATGCAATTTATGCCATAGGAACTACTATAACCGAGAAAATAGGTCACTCAAACGAAGCATCCCATTCGAATTACAAAAAGAAATCAATCTTTCTATCAATCTTGTCGCGCAATTCTAGCATAATCTTCGCCGTTTTAACTGCATTCTACGACCTGGGTGCAAAATATCTTTAATATTAATACTAGACACTATCTATCTAGTTTGTAGTCATTAAGAAGCCCATAAAGACAATCGGTGCTCCAGCTTCGGTTCTCCAAAAGATAAGCCGGCACGTTAAATTGCAGGTAAGTCGTTTCAACGAACGCCAAGCTGCATACGTAATTTTAGTTCAACCCTCCAACGCTATCGTAACTGCTTTCGACATGGAGGACAATGGCTGCACGTGCGCCAGAACTTCGTAACTCGTTTATATATCATATAGATCACTGGATTCCAAAGAATACTATTTCAGCCTATCCTAAAATCCGGTCTTTGCCACGAGCATGTGCTGAAGTTTGCCACAACAATCGTTCAGTAGATGGGGAAATTATGCTGCGATTTGATGAGGCCAGAGCCTCTAATTATAAGATTAATGCTACAGAAAACTATATTATTAAATGAGCCATTACTGCGGATGATCAAGGTTAGAATGTGTGCCACTAATTATAGCGAAAAGTTTGAAGAATTCAGAACATTTATTTGAAAGTCTACCATTGATGAGAATAAAACGAATTAAAATTTTTAAGTAAAGCCCACAGTATTCTCTCCTTACTATATATATTGTAAGGTACAGATGTCACCTTATTCAACCTTCTTATTCAAAGGCTGTAACGGCAATGCTCGTTGAAGCACTGTCGTAGGGCGACGGTGCTCTCCCTAAAAACAAAAGCACATCGCTAAGCAGCACGTCGAAAAGGTTTAGGCTTCACTCACGCATACATAACACATACATTACAGTATATACTTTAATGAATATTTCTGAAGATTGTATTCGTCCAGTCGGGATTAATGTGGAGATGAATGTAGAAATTCTTGGTGTTCCAACAAAATTTATTATTATAATGCATCTATGAAATGTGCACATATAAATATTTACAAGCACTTCTCATTTAAATTCCATGTTAACTAAAATTCTGCATGATATCCCTTTTAATTTAAATCATAGATCGGGTTAAATTACTGGTGCAACTTAAGTCTGAGTGCTCATTACAAGGAAGTATAAATTTCCTTAAAGAAGACTTTGATACATGAAACCTTTAAGCAAGAGGAGGAAAAGAACCTTCAAGAGTAAAATTTTTAAAGAAATTTACTAATCTTCTTCTTCGCTTCTTATCAGCATTTTTTTATTCGCACGCGAAATGTAAATTATTTCAGCATTTAAGTCAACAATTTGCTGAAAGTAATCGTCCCATAAAACCATCACTATATTACAGAAAGAAAAACATAATCAATGCCACGCGCAATACTATAAATTATTTTGCTACTAAAATATACATTACTACTAAAAATATAAAAAATTCGTCGGCATAAATCTGAAGTCAATATTATAAAAGAAGAATGAGAAAGTAGTAGGACATGATGTTTTAGATTCAAGAACAATTGGCTAAAAATAGATTCAATATAATTTGCTTGCTCGAAATCAATATTTCAATGAATTAACTCTGCGGGACAACTCTTTATCTTTAAGAATGTGGAAGAAGAAAACCTCAGTTTAAATCAAAATAACAAAGTTGCACCAAGCAAAGCACTATACCTTAACTTCTTAAATTGCAGCATTATACCTTAATATAAACTCTCGCCAAGTTACGTAACAATTAATCCCAATATACATTAATTATAGTACCGTAACACAACGAACAACTTTCTTATAACAGCCCCAACCATCAGATATCATTACAGCCCCGAATTCTGAGCAAAGTTATTACTCACCCTAATATTACACTAACTGGCCTACGCTCTACGCCCATGACAAATCGTGCAACGCATGTAACTTCGTAAAAGCAAGCATCATACCAAATAAAGCATTCCAGCCCCACCCATAATAATCCCCGAACCATAAACTTTTTCGCCCAAAACCCGGTGATATCAAAAGCTTGGTCGCAACGACGGTCAATAGATAGGCTGTTCCAGTTTTGCCTTGCGTCGGTCAAATAGCCTCGAACAGTGTCCTAGCCCGCAGTCGTTACCATTTACATGGAACTCCAAAGCACCCTGGCATTCCTGCGGAGCCGGTAAGTAACGGAGACTGTCATAGAGGAGATCCTCGACGAAAGGCTCGCCGCGATTGGAAGGCAAATAGAGTGAGAGGATAAAGGAGACGCGGGACGAGAAAATCCATCCTGGAAGGTGGATCCAGTTATTCGACGGTTCCGCGGGAAAAATGATTCGCCACATTATCGTCCCATTTGCGTAATCTAGCGTGAACGTTTAAATCCGTTTGCCATCCATGGTACCCCCGCGCACCACCTGTCCCCGTGTGGCAACGCAGAGACGACAGCCTGTAACGAGCCACCCTTCCGGGGGAGACCGAGCTGAACATCGTGCTTTATAACACGGAAGATTTTTGCGGATATTCAAACGCCAGGAACGGTTCGATTCAAACGCCACGGCGGATAAGCTGGATCTTGTTACGGCATGGTGAAATGATTTTTCAGTGGGACGCAGGGATATATGGTAAATTAATACCTATATGTATTTTGGGGACGCGTGAAATATTATCTGGCGAGATTTCGTAACTTCGACTGTGGCATTTGTGATCGCGTGCAAAAGTAGTGTTAGAATATTCGAGGTACAGGAACGGCCGATGCGGGCCATGTGCATTTCGTAGATGCACGCTGTCTTTGTCCAGCGTAGCTTTCTTTCGGGGCGAACCCTAAAATGGTTAAAAAGGGCCATGGTGACGTAGCCGTCCTCACGACCGACGCTTTTGCCAAAGGAAGGCATTCCTGTATAGACTACGGTCGAGAGATCACAATATTAATAAACGGAATACCTTGTTAATATATACACGCCTACGCCATTATTCTAATACCTAATCGAGACTTCGATTCGAGTATTAGTGATTTCTCTTACAGTAGCCTCGTATTTTATGCGTGCGCAGGTGTAAACGAAGTAAAGTTAGCAATGGAACTCCGTTTCGTATCGGGGAACCAATGAAGCGACAAACCGAGGACAATTACAAACAGTAGAAACTTCCTTCCTTCCTTCCTAATACTGATTTCCAACGTTGTAACTTGCGCATTAAGTGTTAAACAATATTCTTTGAAGCATCAGGTGTACGAGGAAAAAATTGAAGATCTTAGACACCGTATCATTAATTTTTTTCAGAACACTGAAGAGTATTTAGTAATTTTCAACACTGCCCCCTGTGTAATAAATTAATGATATTAAACGATATTATTCGAAGGATTAGAGTAGGAAGAGGAGCATTGGAAGCATATAGGAACGAGGACACGAAGGATATAAAGGAGGAGAATAGCCAGGAAACACTTCCACCTCGTTTTATCACTATCGTGTTCGTTGACGCGAGAACAATCGTATCTCATTACTAATTTGCGATCATGTTCGCGCACCAATTTGCAAACTCTCGAGGGATCTTAATGTTACAACATTAACGATGCAGTATCTTACCTGATAGCTTTCAAATGTAACCAAATGTCAAATGTAAAAATAGCAATAAAGTGTAACAATGTTAAAAATATAACATATGGTTAAGATCTATACATGTATTTGTAACTAACTGAATAATTCGAATGAATTTAATGATGAAAGTAGTGATCTATTTTTTAGTAAACACTTCTATACGTTTACAGCACAGAATGTCGTAATGTTTTAGGACATTGTTAATATGCACTCTTCGTAACGGAAGAGTTAAATTCTCAAGTGGCACGTCTTATCGCTATCTGGCAGAGCCCATAAGTTGGAACATTTCCAGATGATAAAAAGCTAGTATATTCTCCAAGCAATTCTGAACTATTCATAACCAATCCAAACATAACAATTTTTCTGAATTACTCTAGAGACTAGAGCAGAGACTCTGGTCATTTAAATTAGAAGTACACAAAGTAAAACTGAAAGATCTAAGCGAATTTCAATAACAGAGTTCAACATTTCAATAACACGCATTGTCAGAGTAACAACATTTCAACAACACCCGCATGTATGTTATTTTATGTTGTATCCTCTCCTACACTGTGTTATAATATACTTTATGTTTTTATTATTTCGTCAATTATCTACAATTTTTGTTTTTGAATCGAGCAATGCGATGACTAGTGATAAAGAGCTAAGTGATTCGGCAAGGCTCCGGACATTTCCAATGGCATTCAAGTCGGCGGAATCGTCTGACCATGAGAGTATACTTTCACTGTATTTAATAAACCGATGGCTACGTATACATAGTCGCTTGCGTGTTTAACAATAACTTTAGCAGCAAAGGACAATTTGCCACTCCTGCGACACATTTTAGCAGATGCTCCTAACAAAAATTACAATTGCCAAAACATGGCAATTTATTAGCACCAACAATTATACCTTACATTACGAATTAATAAAATACACCGGCATCGTGGCACTATAAGCTGCTAACGTTCCTATCACGCGGCCTAAATCTAATCTCCATTATAATCAGCGAAACGAGCGCTATTTCTCCCTGCTCTAGAATGACTGACCCCTCATCGGAACTACCCTGACCAACATATAATATATTACAGGCGAACTTCGTGCGAAGGCAGCCCAGGCGGCTCGCAACCTTTATTCCTCGCATGCAGCTCTTATATAGATCTCTCAATGGGCCTCTCCACCCCCGCATTTCCATCCCCTTTCCCTCCATCTGCAGCAAGCCTCGATAGCAAGTCTGCGGTTATAACGAGCGAGACGCGCCACTGCTACCAACTAGCGCACAAGAGACCAAGTCTATAGGTAACTCCTATTGCCAGTAGATTTCTAGCTAGCGCTATCGTTTAGTAGTGTGAGCACGCTCCATGCACCGGTGCTCAACCTATATCAATCTACCCCTGCACCGTAGAGGGAATAATAGAAAGTGAGTCACATACAGCGGGTCGAATAGCTGTACAACGTGGACGTGAACTGACCTGTTTGCCTTTTCTGACAGAAATTGCGAGCAAACGATTACTGCCGCCCTATTGCCGACTGTGAACAAAGTATCGCGATTTTTGTATGCTGTTTCGGTGCGGCGGGAAATGTCGCAGTGCCGGGAAAGATGGTCGGAGGCTGTTACGGGAATTTATAACCGGTTTATTGGACGACCGATGGGGAGAGGGGCGGTAATTAAATGAACAGGGTGGTTCGAGCTTCCAGGAATGCTAAATGCGACGGCGATACTGTGTGATATTGCATGAATTCGAACGACAGCTTTGTGTCGCGCATTTCTTTTAATGTTTAAACAGAATGGGATTAGTGAAGCGAAAATGAATATTAATATTTCAATCTCTCGCGTACAATATCGTCAATTTTGTAATCTCGTTCTCGTGGTATAATACGATGGACAGTGAATTGAAAAATGAGAAATGTAGCAAGAGTTTGATAGAATGTTTAAATACATTAGCCGCGCAGTAGCCAAAACGGTTAACACCACCTTTTGAATTTGATTGACTCTTCATTTTCTATATTTTATAAATTTACTTATTTTCATTTCGTGGAGTTAAGCGATTTAGCCAACGAGCGGCTCCGACCTTCTAACAGTAACATCTTACAAGGAACCATACCGAGGTGTCCGTCTCGGATTTTGATGAAATTTGGTGGATATATTAACCAGGCGAAAATAAGGGACACGTATTATTTTTATAATGGCCCAATCGCAAGTTTAGGGGTGAAATCACATGCCTACTACTTCTCTAATTTTTATACCAATTTTGTTATTAACAGATATTAATTGCCAAGCAACAAACTAGTTCCTAACAATATCATACTGCAATAGATACTAATGTAATTAATATTACTATTGCAAATTTTAGATCATCTTGTTACGATTAATAAATGCGTATCTCAAAATAATAGTCGCCCGTATGGCTATACAATGTACATATACTTGTGCGGTCGCAGCCCGGCGGCCCGGCGCGATCTCCGTATTATATGAAAATTTACAAAACTGTAAAAGGTAAATCCATTAAATTATATATCAATGAATTGAGACAAAAATTTCGGATCTTTTCCGCCATTGTATAAATTGTTGTATCTCCTAAAATAATGTAACAATAAATTTGTTTGTTATAAACAAATTACTTTTTACAACATCTGCGGCCACTTTTGTTCTACCTCAAGGAACCATGAAACTTTTGCTCAAGAAGTTTTCTTATATCTGTGATAGTTTTCGAGATACATACCACTTTTCTGCTGAGATTTCGGGGGGTGATTTTACACCTAAACTTGCGATTGGGCCGCTATCAAAAAATACGTGTCCCTTAATTTGGCCTGCTTAATATATCCACCAAGTTTCATAAAAGTCGGTGACGAACACCTCGGTATGGTTCGTTGTTAGTCAAATTTCTTCGTCCACCCTTCCACATAAATAATTAATCTAAACATTATTTACCTGCTCGACAACTAATTTCGTCCCACTCTTCGAACATATTTCTCTGAATCATTAACTTTATCACTGAAACATAAAGAAAATCGCACCAACGATTTGCACGCGCGACAGGTACGATATTTGACGTAAACTCATTTACCTACTCCACTTAATTTTCCGCTTTACCAAAAATCCAATACCTATTACAAAGGTTCGATCGTTACTCTCATCGTGGCTCTTGACCATCGACCTCAAAGGAGACCAAATCTCCGCCTCTATCCCTCTTCCCAACCGATCGCCGCTCCGATAAGCATCAGTATAATATTTTCAGGATCGAAAATTGCACGCCACGTTGACCCAGTGAACCGTGCCGCACAGAGCAAAAAGCGTCAGAGCGTAAGCTGTCGCATGGATCCGTGGTTTGTATGGTTTATGCAGCACGGTTTGCCCATTGAATTGTCATCGACGGGGCTCGTTTGAAAACGAACCTTTTGATTCCCAGCGATCCATCCGCGAAATCACGACAGATTTTATGCGGTCCCGATCGATGTGACGTAAACAGCCCCAACACGCAACAATGGAGCACACACGCGAGACGTCGTTTCATCCAGGGATCCCAGTCGATTTCGCTGAATCAGATAGTCCGAAATGGAAACACGGACCAAGTTCGAGCGTTCTAAGCTATTCGTTCTGAGAGAAGTTTCAAACTGGAGTTCCCGATAAGATGGAGACATACAGCCGTCCCATGCCATCCGGCAGGATCAAACGGCACTCTTTGGCTGATGAAAAATTTCCGAGAAACTGGGCACGACGACGAAGATCGAACTTCGTTTAACCCTTTGAACTCTGGCGTGTCTTTGATCTAGAGCAGACTGCTAACTTCGTGAAATCCTTTATGCAGATCTTGCTTGGTTTCTGATTTAAAGGACGATGCACTTAGTGGTATTTTGTTTTGTTTCATAATGTTTGTGTCTTAAATAGGTTTACTTTGTTTATATATTGCTGTCTTTTCAAGTATTGTAAGTATGGGATTAATAATAATTTACCTGTGATTTTTAATGACTTTTTGAATATGAAATAATTGTTTCATGTGTAGGAGCCGTTATTAAGAATAACAATCGTGAATCGTGATTAATGTTATTAATTTTTAAAACTTGCAAATATTCAATATTTTTATACGGTTCTCTTTACACTATATACATAATATATGTTCCCATTAGTTTATTTATAACTATTACCAACCAGCTTACAAAAGTACACTAATCTAAAGCGAAAAATAAAAAAAGAATCGAGTAACAATAACTTTGACAGTCATTCAAACAATCGAAATACCAAATGAAATTTGTTCTTTCAGCAGACAAACATTGAAACGCAAACAGCATCAAATGAAACTGGAGTGCGATAAAAGCTTTAACAAGGAGGTCGAATGGCATTCGAATCGAAAAGTGGTCTCCAACGGGTCAAGTCATTCGATTTTTTCTTACGTCAAAACTCGGGACGATAACGACGGGGTTGAACGCGAACTAATGAACTCAGTCTGTCGCGTCTTTGTTCGTTACGAAGAAGTTTCAACTCTTGAGTTCCAATCTCAGTAATTAAACTAGCCGAGGGGCGAGGTTCATAAGAAAACATCTTTTGCCATTACTTCTTCGAGGAAGCCAAAACTTTCTGGTGCTTCAGGGACAAACGTAATCAGCGAATCTTTGTTCTTCCGCGAGAGAGAAAGAGTGAACACCATCGTAGTATCAATATTGAATGAACACATTTCACTGAAGAACATTGATCGTAAAAACAAATTTCCTAATGAATTCGTATTTTTCTGTCTTTTAATATATTTATTTTATCCCCTGTTATAATTTATACACAGAGAAGAATGATTACCTTTGTCTATGTGTACTGCATGTTTCATTATTTATAGTTTTTGGTTAATTTTTCAATTGAAATGTAAAGTAATATACACTTCTTCTTCTTCGGTTCAACTTGTCGAGAAAATGAAAATGGATTTTATACTGTTATACAAGAAAGGTTGTCCAAAAATTCTAATTTTCAATGTATTTTTTCAACAAGTTGTCTTTTAACCAGAATAAATTCGTTAAATCGCCTGCAACTTTAACGATGATTGTCACCGCCAAAATATAGCTCATGGTCGATGGAAAAAAATACGTGTCCAATATTTTGTTCCGTATTACTTTTCTTTACACCGACATTTGATCCACACTGGTGATTGATATTTCGACCTCGTTTTCCTCAAACGGAAACGAAGCAATTATACTGCACGCCGCCACCATAAAATTACTGTCAACTACAAAACCATATCCTCGTAAAAAATATTTGGCGCTTATATATGTATTAGACACTGAAATGAATTCGAATAACAACAATTATTCGCCGCTGCTATTTATCTCTCTCCTTCCGCAGATTCAATTTTATACATGAAATTGCTCCTCCCTTTCACCTGAAATTCCGAACAATTCGAGGTACACGTATATACAGCTCGTAATTATTCGAACGATACAAATTTTGTACTTCACTCCTACGTTTCAATTGTAATAACGAAATCGCCGTTATATTGTTCATCTTGTTATTCGACTGCAAATATCAATGCAACCCAAATATCATAATTATTAATTCATTTAAAGCCATTCCGCCAAGTTTCGGAAGCAGTTATTTTTAAGATTCAGGTGCGGATCCGAACGATTACTTATGAACGATTAAAAATAATTTAGTCGCGTTGAACTATTATTGTCCGTCTGGTAAAGCAGATTCTTAGACAGAATAGTAAAGTTTTCGCGTTTCGTAAAAATAAATATTGTCTTATAATTGATTTTAAATGACACAGAGGTACCGCCATTAATTATATTGTTAGGACGATACACATTTTATACGTTACTCCTACATTTCAAGGTAAAAATGTTCCTCCTGCTACTGTTTGCACAGATCATCCTTCTTTTTATGTAAAGTTTCTGTTTAATTACACCTCACATTTATTGGCCTGTTTCACTATTATGTACATATTAATAACAGTGTGAAACGTACCGAATTCGGTATAATCGTATAAGTACCGATGAACGTCATTTGGACAAATATGGATACTTAATTTGCGAAGTATGTAACACTGCATCTTAATCTTAGATACTACAAACACTATTTAAAGCAAATTGATTTAAGAAATATTTTATTTACCCACTCGAACAACCTGTTTATTGAATTCGTAGAAACGTTCGAATACTTATGAGCGGCACTGTACACTCCATTATTAATAACATGCTGTATTTCCAGGTACCCAAAACGCATTCGAGAGTGTGTGACACGAGAGCAACCAACAAGTTACGCGGTTTCCCCAGCGACAGAGAAGAAGCGCAGTGCGGGTCGTGCTCCTTAAGCAAATAATGAGGCCCTTCGCATAGAAACGAGGCAGCGAAACAAGACTGGCTGTTGTCTTTCCAGACGGCGAACAATTTTATGGGGCGGCGAGCATTACGATGCATAAAGCGCAGCAAATCAGAAATGCAAGTTACGCAGCCACCTCTCCCTTCGTAACGCCACTCTAAGACCCCGAAGCCACTTTACAATTTTCTTTTAGATTTTTCTACTTTTATTGCATTCTTATGCCTTCTCCAGGAACTCGCGTTCCTTAATAATCTGGTCTCTTGCGTGTACAGTAAGCTTCGCTGTTTACGCTTCGAGGAATGCGCTCTCGACCTATTCCGTGTGGTTGCAGCGAGCACGAAGCGCATATGATGTTCACCGTGAAATAACCGTGGGATTGGAAATATTGCGTGGCTGTTTAGAATGACTCCGAGGGGTTTGTATTTTTAGCGGAAAGGTATGTCTTTGAAGCTGAGAACTTGAGAAGATCGCGTGAACGGAGGGCGCAGCGGCCCAAAGATTTGGGTGGACGCCACTGTCTGTCGCCAAGGAATGTCTTCAGTGTGTATCCTAAATGAGTGAGAACAAATGAGGAATAGAGTGAGGGAGTAACTAAGACCGAAAGAATATATAGAGTGGATGATGCGAGCGCGAGTCAGAGTTAGAGGAGAGAGCATCAGAGAGCATTGAATTGAGAGTATCGTGAGAATCGTGTGAGAGTCGTTGTTCGTTGAGAATTGTGTGTCGGCGTTTTATAATAATAAATTTAGTTTATAATTGAAGGAGGCTGAAGTCTTATTACCCTACCTGCCCTCTATTCCAATCTACGTGAGATTTACTGAAAATAACTTCTACATAACGTTTATTATTTTAGAGATGACCATTGTTATATTCTTTTCTTTTTATTCTTTTAAAACGTAGCTAATATCTTCACGTACGCGAAGCTTATGAAGTTCGAAGCGATATTGAATCGTAGCAATAGCGAGCACGAAATGGAAATAAAACTTTCAGCGAATTCAAATACTAATCCCGTTCTCTATGGTAGAAATATAGTCATAAATTCGGTACAGCAATTTAGACAGTATAACGCCCTTACACATTACACAGTAATTGATTTCAATTATTCAGAATGGAATGAAATTGCTTGATGACCAACCCTTGAGTCACCGTTAAAATGTAAGGCCCGCGAATTCTGCCCTAATCAGAATCAATAGTATTCACTAAGGTAGTAGTCAGCGATATGACTACTAGCAAGGGCCAGACTCGGCGTTGGCTAAGTCGACAAAACAAGGGCTAAGGTCAGCGTTTCCCCCTAAACGTCATAATATATATAGTGGTGGAATACCAATTGTACTTAGAATAGTTTTGGACACGACGCGTACCATCACTCTGTCGCGCAAAGTCGTCACGGTATTCTTATATAAAACCTCTTGCGAAAGTAATTGTTGCGCACGATTTCGTTTACCCCAGAACCCAACACGATTAAAAGCTAAATAACTAACGATCATCAATCGAAATATTTAGCGTCATTTAATAAAGCGTTATAAAATTCAGTGACTGAAATCAATTCTAATTGCAATTTACGTAATATATGTACGTTACTTCGCATTTATAACTTCAGCTCCAGTTCGCGTTTTTACAAGTATCAAACATTATCGCCAACATACCTGCATTATCATTTATACCAGTCTGAATAAACAGTAGCGTGAATAAATACAAAAAAGAATAGAACATCCAATTTCTTGAAATTCATATTCTCCCCGAGGCAGGGTGGAAGTAACATTCTAGGGGCGAAATATGAAGGCACTCAGGAAAGTCGCCTAAAAAATATCGCGCTACCGTGTGGTCACGCCTTAAGAGATACTTGTGTACTTCGTCCGCGCAATTTGTCACAAGAATCGTTTCCTCGCGAAACGCGTAAACTCGATCGAATATCGGAAATCGATGCAGCAGTGCGCAGGGGGGAGGGGGCGCTTGGAAACGAAGAAGCGAGAATGTCATGGACGTTCTTTTCATCCCTTACGTGCGGCGCGTGCCCGGCGTGGCAAACATTCAATGCATAAGAAGCACGATCGGGCATAAATCATGCCTTTGTATTTTTGCCGGCAATCCCGCAAAGACAGTTGAATAATTCCTGGAACGCCTCTCTCTCTCTACGTGGGCACGGAGGGGGTGTAATTTATGGCGCGTGAGACAACATTCAGATCGCCAGTGCATACGAGAATCGTGCACACCGAGAAATTCCCTGTCCCGACGACTGTCTTACATTTGCGTTTTATTATTTCGTACGCCCGTTGAACACAACTACCTCCATATTCGTCTTTTGTATACAACACGGTGAAATATACTCACGATGCCGCGGCCGGTGAAACATCGTGCAATTTGCTGAATTTTATCTCGCAGTGCTGGATGTATTGCTCAAAGGTAAGGATTTCTCGTGCTTCTGAATTTTTGTGAAGGGGAAATGATAAGTATGTTCAATCCCTTCTGTTATCAGACCGTCGTTACGGCATTGCACAGTGGCCTGGAAAGCCTCTTCTCAACCAACATTTATTTTTTAGGACGCAATACGATTAAATACGTGTGTGGTGACGTGGTTCCGCGATTATTTTATGTAATGAGAAACAGAAGTTGGTTAAATATATTACTTCCATTGACAAATTATATGAATAATAAAATAGACATTGAAAAACATACATTTGTAATTATTTAAAGAATCGTTAAACGCCCAGCGTCTATTTATCTACACAAAATTGAAACTTCCCAGCACAGGTATTTATAAATTTTGTCAATTATTGTTGTAACCTTTCGTGTAAGAAAAGTCCGAAGACTTTTCTGAAACCTGCATCAAAGTTTAAATTATTATTAGCTGTGCATATTTGTATAAATTCTAAAAAGAAGCTTGTACCACAATTCAATTACTAAAATATAGGTGCTTACACGCATGAAAATATATCACATATTTGCATTTTAATCAAACATAATGAATAATTAAAGGAACTAGTTTTACTTGCAACTTCAAGTGCAACTTGAACTAATATTTATAAATATGACTTTCACGATAAAAAAGGAGATTATCTGTGAACATCGAATCCTTTTTTTGTTAAGTACCTATCTAAAATTGAAATCGAAATGTTCTGTATTCGGGCATTTGCGAAAATTATGCACGAAATCAGTGGTAAAAATTTCGGGTCACTGTGGATATATAATAATTCGCAATTTTACTTTAATTGTATACTTAAACAATGTACATACTACTGTCCAACTATTATATCTTGAAATATAACATTGTAGTGTTAACAATTCTGCTTTAGCCGTTTTTACTTCTTGCTCGCTCCGGTACACAAAGGAGTACGAAGAAAGAATTGAAATAACGCCCAACATTCTGTCTTATAAAATCATAGAAAAGGTCTGTTCTACTGTAGGGTATTGTTCGAAATCCAATGGAATAAATTGCTTTTCATAAGAATACAATCATTAATTTTAACACACAATCCCACGGTATTACATACGAATTGAATAAAAAGACTGTGGCCACAGAAGCAAGGGCTTTAGAATTGGAAAGAAAAGAACGGAAGTAACTTCCGGCACCCAACTTTCGACCCATTATTCCTCTGTCTTTACGACTGACTGACCTCTTGGATAATTCTAATTATCGATCCTTTTACACATATACAACTTCTACAGAAGAAAAGAGTGACAGATACATTCAACGCAGAAATTATTTAAAATTGCAAGAGATTCAAAATGCGAAAAGGCAAATCTATTATATCTTATGAATTACAAAAAGATGCGCTTGCTTATTAACTTCAGATTTTTCCACAGTAATACAATTACACAACGGGACAACAAAAAATTGACTAGCCATTGAAAGAAAAATAATAAAACATAATTTAAAGAACGAAAACATTAAATATATTTCTATCTCACTTAACTATCCCAGGAAATGTAAACTAAAATATCCCGAGCAATGATAATCAATTACACGGTCACGAGCTTAAATATTCTCGCAGAAAATCACACATAACGAAACTCTGCTTTCATTGGTCCCAGTAAATAGCTAGCTTGGCCAGCTAGTATCCAGATAAATAATTAACAGCACTCAAAATATTGCAAAACCACAAGTCCAGTCTAGACCAGAATACATTTTACTAAACTGTTCCACTCCACATTAGCTAGTCTCGAACATCACGCAGAGGGACGGGATCGCCAGTGGCCGACCTGTTACACAACCCTATCAAGTAGCCAGGTATTACTGCGCCAAGCTAGCGGCCAGGCCATAAAAATTGATAAGCCCGTCCCCCAATGTCCTACGGGAACAGTCCGGGATAACTCGAGACAATCAACGGGCTTATTGGGCTAACGCTTTTGCCCGAGTTAACCAGTGTAATTGCTCGGGGGTTACTCTCGTTTCGTTTAACTTCGCATGCTCCATAGCGATCGTCCCTTGGTCGTCGATCATTGCAGTTTCTTTCTACCTATGATGGCCCGGATGTATCCTACCAGTTATCCCCCACGTCCAAACAGATACCTTCTCGATAATATCGAGACTCCGATACCCGACGCGCAAGGTTTTAACCTCGCGTTCTAGAGGCTAAAGTGCGGATTAATCTATCATCGATTGCTCCTTAAAGTTCATCAAAGGTGAAGGATTATATATCGCATCAATTTAATAAGACGAGGGGAGGCAATGTTGTCCTGTGTGTCCATCGACATTGAAGAATTAATTAGGTCGTATCGATTAACGATATGGCATTAAATTTCGTTGAAGATTATGTACTTCATTTATTTCATGCACTACAAATACCTGCCCAGAGTGACTCTCACAGATACGTTCTACCCTTGTTCTTTGGTAGCTGTATGGAAGTTTCGCTTTTGCGATATTTCTTGTTGCTCCATGAAAACCTCCTTGTATAGTAAATGAAATAATATTTTCAACGCGAATAAATTTGTTTATTATTGGTTAGCTTCGCGTAAACAAATTTACGACTCGTATTGCGAATTTGTTTAGTGAAATAAATATAATAATACTGCATCTTAAAGGGCAATACGTGTTTGTTCTATTTTATAGAAAAGAGTTTATATCAATTTATAATTCTGAACTGTCCAGATACAACAAGGCAGTTGTACATTATCATTACACATAGCTCGTATTTTCTCCTACTAATTTTTCTGGCTCCCACTCAAAAGGCACAAAAGTTGCCATGCTCCCCGAAACAATTACCTCGATAATTATAATTGCAACCCTATTATCCCCGAGTTCGTTCGAAAATTTCCACGTTCGCAGTTTAAATGCCTGGCCTAATTGCTGCCTCTTGAAAAAACGCAGACAGCTAGGATTTTGCCATTTATTTATTTTCCGTCGACGAAGCAGACATTTGTAACGTCACGGGTAACAAGCAGCAGCAACAATCCCGGAGTACGCCAGGTACGCCCATTCCTTACCATTCAAGGCTCACTGTTAATTTTAAATGTCGTAAATCAGCCGGAATAAGCCAGAGCGCGTCAGCTTCACTCAGCACCTTCTGTCTCGAGGTGCTTCATGGATTCATCTCGAGGAAAGCTAACAGGTTGGCAGAAAAAAAAACGAGCGAACAACAGTAACTTCCTTTAATACAAGCGCATATCTTGCCTGTCAAAAAGTAAGACCTGCCGTTTCTCCACTTTTATATCCATTTCAAATGAAACATTCTGACGTCTATGACGGCACACAAAGCCATTTGTGAAAATATACTCGATGTGAGTCACTAAATTGTTGCTATTTTCCGTTTGTAAAATATCTGAGATTGATTCCAGTATGTTTGTCGCGCTACATTAACGTCTCCCCGTCCGCGGCACAAGTATATCATATTTGTGCACGAAAGGTTCGCAACGAACGCGAACCAACGCGTAAAGGAACAGAGCCGAAGACCAAATTTCATTCTCCTGCGTTATAAACTAATTTCTAGTTACTTGCATTAGGTCGCCCACACACATATACCGAGGAACGTCTGGTGCTTATATGCATGTAAATGCACGTAAACGGTGCGACAGTAGTGTGAAGCGCTCGTTCTTTCCATTGCATATGTATATTTATAGAGCTATATGTGCGTAAGAAATCTGGCGAGATGGCAAAGAAGCAAGAAGGATTACGTTTATGCTCGGGCCACTTGTCCGCACCTTTGCACCATATTACGATCGCCATGTTCACCTGGTTTAGATCTCGATACGTCTCAATCGCTCTCTTTGTCAGACGATCCGAGCAAGCACGTGACTGCTTAAGCGAATAACATGCCACAGACGGAAATGCGTGTGACAAGTGATGTGTCCCTTGAACTCTGACGAATTAAACTTATTTCCGGTTCTATACGATACGTGAGACTTACGTAATCTAATTTGGACAAAAAGTTTAGCAATTCGGGTCGAGCATACGGCACACGTATCCTTTCAAACTTTTGCCTCACTCGTCCAGAAGAATACGTAGGATGAAAGAATGTTTGCTAACATTAATTTTTATTTCTATTTTATTTCTATTTCAATCAATTTTGCGCCACGTTTCTTACATCAACTTCTGCCAATCCAAAGATGTAGAATGGATCTATGATATTTGTGACAAGTAACTTAAGCGGCCTCCGGTCAAAATCAGTTCAGCAGAACGCTAGATAACTGAATTTGTTTCAGGATAATGTAAACAAATACAATTATCCCGACTTCCCGGCAAACTAAAGCAATTATAGTGGACTTATATTAAAGACAGAAGTCTAAGCTACAATCCCCGATTTAAATAACAGAACCTTGCGGTATTCAGCTATAAAGTTTTGCAAATTATATGCGGTATCCGAAAGTGTTAAAGGCTAAATAAAATTAATCGATAAGAGAAAATCCTTTACGCACCCCAATATTAAATCCGAATGAATAACGAGCACAAAATGTGTTTTAAAGAAATCTTGGAAAAAATAAAACAGGACCGAGTTAAAAAGGAAATCAGAAGCCTTCAAAAGAACCATTACGACCATTATCCAAAAAAGTGATCGAATTAAAAGGATTAGTAACATCGTCGTACTATTATTTCTTTTAAACATCAAGCAAACCTTCTCAGCGTAGTTTATTCGTTTCCCTTCGTCATATAAAAAGAAACCCGTTGAGTTTCACGACAACACCACAAAGAACCGCGTCCGGTCTCGTCCGGGCGTTCATGGACAATTTAACAGGCCGCGACTAAACGAATTTCGTCCAGAGCTGATACACGTGTCACGGTCAGGTTTATTAAATTTCTCGAAAATCAGAATCGGAAGCATAACGACACAGTCCGCAACTGCGCCAGTACAAAGAGGAAGTTGGACGATTCAAGAGCGACCATGATAGTCAGACTCTGATTAGACGAGGATTGCCTGCGTTAATGTCCGGTGAAATTCAACGAAGCTGACCAAACGCCCGGTGTGGTCTACAGGAACGGGGAAAGGGAGGGTAAACGAGCAAAAGGGTAAAAGGGAGCTGTGATGCAATGGATCGGCAAACTGATGCGGCTCCATCGTCTGCAGCAAATTGATTTACTTGACAAAGATTGAGTTACCGAATTAGAACCGTACACCAACCCGTTCAATCGCTATTCAAACCGAACGCCTTAATCAGGAGGCAGCCCCCCTTCGATTTGTGAACGCAAAATTAAGCGTTCCTTTGAATCTTTTTTCGTTTCTCTGAAACGTGTATAAATCTGCGGGCATCGGCACACTTTATCGGCGAACCTGTTTATGTATTGAAATTCTAGCAGCAGAAATTCTCTGGCGAAGAAGAAATTATGTAACGATTAGGGAATAGTTGTATATTATGGCGGAAGCACTGTCGCGGCGTTGATAGATAAATATAAAGGTTTGTTATAGTTTGAAAAATAATATTTCAGCATGAAAATGAATTACAAATAATTTAAATGAACGTTTTATAAGATAGTCTGATACGACTGTTGTACTAGTCGGGCCTGTTTTCGAAATCGGGAATCATGTACCCAAATATTCGAAGCAAAAGAATCCAGCATGCCTTTTAGGGCTTGTGTTGTATATAAATGCCTCAGAGAAAAAGCAATGGCAGCCTATCAAACTTTACGATCGTACGTTCGTTTTCATAAATATACGATGTTTTTACACTTTAATTTACGATATAAATCAGAGACACCCATTGTCAATCTATAATACAATTTATAATAATTTGAAATGAACGTCAGTTTGTACAAGTTCACCTATTGCCCACATTTTGCAAAAAATTTACAAATATTCAATTCATGAACCATGACAAACCTTTGAAATTAAATTAAATTATACGTCGCCTTGTTCAAATATTTTCCTCGTCTATCAGTCCAATAGTTTTCATACATTATCCACTCAATTAGTAATAGTTTCAGATTTCTTTCCCTTATTTTTATCAGAATGACTGACCAAACTGCAAAATATCAGTAAAGAAGAATATTTGACCTCGTACTAAATGCTTAATTAGCAAAGAATATTAAACCACTTAAACTTTATTGCAATTTACAGCTAATGTCATTATTAATTGGACAGTGTCGGCTTGTAGTAAAATGATACTAACGCCTAAGCCATAAAAAATAGTTGGATTAACTTTAACGCTGCATCGAGCACCGTTCTGGGTCGTCGCTTTATGGGAGGAATTGGAAAAATGTGGGATTCGATCAAATACGAATTTCGAGGTCGATCGCCTTCGGGATATCTGTAAACCTTCGAGAAAATAAAGCGGGACAGGGGATTTACTCCGACGTATTCGATGTCAGGGAAGTTTATGGCAACCGTACACAAAGTGTCGCGCGTATGCACGATGCACTTTTTAAACGTAAACGTGAACACAGTGAAGATACACGTCGACATTTTTTATGTGCATTTTGGATGGTCATATTATAAAACGGACGTAACTTATATTTTCTAATATATTAATCATTTTTGTTACAAGCTGTACCGCATTTTTTTATGGAAAGTAATTCTTTGTCTTTATTTTTCCTATTAGCAGTAAAGAATAGATTCTTGGAACTTTTATGTATCAAACTTTTCTATAAATTAAATCAAAGGACCCTTCTTTTGTTACCCGCCTTAGTAATAGGGTACTTTGTTTAGATATGTTAGTTTCGAAATAACTATGCCTTACATTAGAAAGAATTATCTGAGACATTAAATTATGAATAAAATAAACAACTTTTAATCTAGGGAAATTCTGTACTCACCAATCGCTCACTTTCCTTAATAATATTTTTATACACCTACGTGTCTGTCTTACCTGAAAAATAAAAGGAGAAAATTCAAGAAACTTGTATTGCGGCCTGGTGGTGCTAATACAATAAGGTGATTTAATTATTTTCACAAGTGCTATTCGACAAGTAACACATTTTTTCTTAATCTCTTCGTTTTCCTTTGTATTTTTGTTCAGCTGTAAAGCAGAATTCCTATTGCAAAGCACTTTAAAATATAACCATCAGTGGACGTGTATTTGCCACAGCAATCAGAATGCATTTCCAATCAATAAAACCAAGAACAGAATGAATGCCGAGTAATCTCCTTCTTCCATAACCAGCAAAATTAATCCAAGTAACCCAATTCTTCGATAAAAAAATTCAAGCTGGTTAAAATTCGTCCCTAAGCCTCCCTGCTAGATAGGACCGCAATTCCACTTATTAATTAAACATTTAAAATAAGAAGAGTTCCTCGTATTTCTCGAAATTCTATCGTCAAATCGTAGAAACCGTATTCAGAGCAGGCGATATCGTGAAAAATATGAAATATTCTAACGGGGCTCTCCCAATTCTGCGTCATGTGACTGGAGCATAAAGTCCAGAACGGCGAAGAACCGAAAGCACCCCGCCTACCCAACGATATTCAACCTCGTTACACGTGACCACATCGAATACCTGCCACCAACACGCCACCCGGTATATTGGTCCTCAAGCTCAACGTTACGGATCCCCGTCGACGACGAAATGAGATGGGACAGCGGGACCCAGAGACAGCGAAATGAAATGAAGTGAAAAGAAATGAAATAAAGGTTTCATTATTTTCGCGGGATACATTTCGTGGCGTCTTAGGAAACGTCGGGTTTTGTGATAAACGGCTGGGGACTTTTATGAGAATTAAACGCCACCCAGGTTCAACCCACTCACGGGCTACCTTTTCAAATAGGCGTTCTTAATGACGCCGATATGAGAAAGGCAGAACGTCGAGGAAAGCCGTGAAAAACGGTGCCACTTTATTAATGTATAATGATCCTGATGGCGATATTACGCCGCAGTAATCTCGCCGAGAACCAAGTCGGCATGGGGATCTCAGAACGCTATCACTGGACTGACACTTTGCAAATTAGAAATCAGATACGGAGGATAGAAGAATTCAAATTCTTCCCAAGAGAAACGCGAGAAAGTTTCAGAAATTCACACGGAACTGAAGAAGCTGAATTTTTTAACAAGAAGATACTTAGAAAATCATAACATTTTTTCGAAGCAATTAAATCATTGTTAGCTATTTTTATAGTTTCTGCGCCTTCGTATCTACATCGCTAGAAGAAAACAAAACAAAAAGCAAAATGTTAACATTGCAACAGCAGTAAAATCTAAAGAATATCTTTCTCATCAGCGTGTGTACCTGAACTTTTGAGCGATCGTTTACGTATTTGGTATTACGATATCAGATGATACTATTCAATTGGCAGTCAAATCTTGCCACATTTACAGATACAATCAGGTGTTGGATTCCGGGGTAAACGAAATCGTGTGCAACAATTACTTTCGTAAAGAGGTATTATATAAGAATACCGTGACGAGTTTGCACGACAGAGGAATGGTGTGCGTCGTGCCCAAAACTATTCTAAGTACAATTGGTATTCCGCTACTATATATATTATGATATTTAAGGGGAAAGACTGACCTTAGCCCTTGTTGGATCGCCTTAGCCAACGCATAGTCTGGCCCTTGGCAGTAATCATATCGCTGACTACTACCTTAGTGAATAATATTGACTCTGCCTAGGGCAGAATCCGCGGCCCTTACATATATGTCCATATTATCGGTGACACAATATCGGTGGCTGTGTCACTGGTCGGCCAACGCTGGTCATCCAACACAGGAAATGAGATAGCAATTATGCAATAATTAGTAAGATATAAATTGGATATGTCTCAAATATTACGTGCAGCCTCTTGGTTATCATGGGACATGGAGAAGCATGAGAAACTCTCTATTGGGTCGATAACTGAATATTCTGGAAAAGTAGATTTCCGTCAAAGTGCTACCAAATCAGAATTGGATAAAACTTTTTCGATACTGCTACACCTTTACGTTCAATAACGGTTACAGTAACAAGAAACGGGCGAGAAACGTAGCAGAACATTTTCAGAAAGAAAACGCTGTACATGAATATCAATATATCGAATGGCCAAGGAAAAAGAAATACCATGGAAATAGAAATAACATGAAACGATTCTAGCAATGCTGGAAAAACTTCTCAGAGGGGCCGGACAAAATAATACAGAAGTCCAACGAATTTTTAACAACAAAAGCTCCAACAAAAATATTGGTTCCCTGTGAGGCATCTGAAATGAACACCTCTGTGTGCATTGAGACGCTCGAGATAGAAATTCGATGAACGGGAACTTCGCAATACTCAATATAAAAGTAAAATATAAAACCGAAATTATATCCACACAGTTTTCCATACTTGATGTAGCAACAAACACAATAAACTGATATAGCAGAATCACAATAAACTCAACAACTACATGCACAAAAAACATATTTAGAAAATTGGTACAAAAGAGAGAAATATTCATTGAAACAAAGGTATGCCAATTAATTACCGATCACTGCACCAAGAAGTATTTAAATTTTAATACACAAATAGCAAATGAACTTGCGATTAACCCACTAGCGTCATACGACGACCAGGAGGTACGCGCACGAATTTAAATGGCATGTCCACATAAATATGACCCGAATGGGTTAAGATATACGTATATAGATACTCGAATTGAACAATTCGTCCTTTAAAACAATCATAAGGAACGGTCGACTTTGTTACCTTATTGCTGAGCAGCTTATTCAAAGCGATAAGCAGCATAGCGATAAATACAGGCGAGAGAAGATAACAGAGGCTTTAGTTGATAGAACGAAAGATATAACAGGAAGTGACGCAAGTATGGCCGAGGCTAGTCTACGAAGCGACGGGCCAGTTTATTGCACAGGATTAAACCTTCTCGTGACTGGGGCCTTCGAGACCAGTCTCGCTTGATCCTTTCCACCCTTCATTTCCCAGGACATTCTTCTCGCGTATCATTCACTCTGAACCAGCGACTTTCTGAAGACCGTTTCTGAATTAAATTGATTTTACAACTTTCCAATAGCTTACTATCATCGCCAATCGATCCGCGAGTTACGGGAATAATCTTTCATGTTACTGGTAGATTTATATGAACTTGAATTACGGAACCTTTAACTGCGGAAAGCATATGCACAGTGTCGCCCATAAGTATTCGGACGCCTTTACGAATTCAAGGAATAGGCGGCAAATGAAATAAGTACAGACCCCACTGATTTACCCTATTCATTTTTATACCTAATATACAGATGCTACTGGAAATGTGTATTGCACTAGTGAGAAATGGCCGAATTTCAATGTTCCATAACGATGTTAAAATTCATCCAAACATATTTGAGCGTAGAGCAAAATGAAGTTTGACCCGCCTACCTCGTCATTCTCTTGTGCAATTTTATTCTAATCGGTTTCCGATTGATCAAATTGACCAAATTTTGACACTGGGTTTACGGAACGCGTCGATTTGACACATTTCGAAATTTGAAAGACAAAGATTAATGAATTATATGATTCAATTAATTATATTTCGTTCCTAAATTAAGTGAATTACTTTTTTAGAGAAAACGTCCATTTTTATTGGCAATCGTTAATCTGAGGGAGGTCAGTAAAAATAAATGTTCCAACCTGCCCGTAAACCTAAGGTTAAATCAGATTGCTTCAAATAGACTAGCATACAGAGTTGCATGTTTTACAAATTAATTGTAAATTGATGTGTTCACTCTTTGCCTCAATCACCATATCTCGTATTTGTATGGGTTCGGATTGCTGAAATCAGCATGCCCTGTCATAGCTGAGAAATAGATTATAACGGTGTGCAATACTACAATTTAGTTGAAAAGAATTAATTAAAAAAATACAATAGAATAAATTCGAGTTCCTATGCATAGTTTTTATCCTTCGTCTATCTTCCATCACACTATCCGTGGCCACAAGAACAAAAGCAAAAATACCGAACCGAATTATGCAGCTACATATTTATACTACACTCGGTGTTAACGCGTACATAGAAATTTTCTTTCGACACAAGGGAACAGAGCAGCAATCCTTCGCTATGTAGACTGACAGAAATCTTACGACTGGTTATTAATTTTAAGTTGAAACTTTACGACTACATCCAAAACAGAATACATCGAAGCAAAGCCATTTGCTCTCGGTTTCCGTGATATTAATTTGACATTGTCTAATTGTGGGCCAACGCGTGTCCCACTCTGGTAAATCATACAACATCGACAGACACTATAAAAAGAAGCGCAGACCACTATCAGGAATATGTATAATACAGGAATCGGTGTATCCCGAACTCTTTGTCCAGAAATTTCCAACCGAAGACTCTGCGGCACACAGGCGGGGCGGCGCGATGCCAGCCCAGCGGGTCGTTAAGCTACCAAAGCAATTTCGGGTAGCGACAGCAATTTCAGAAACACCACTGACAACTGACAAAGTTCAGGAGATCATGCCAGGCCGCGTCAAAGAGTCGCCTACGTCGGTCGCCTCTAATTTCTTGGATGATCGGTCGCGATAGTCGGTCTCGATTCAAAAGTGAGAATCGAACACCACGCTGCCCGCCGAGAAGGAGATCTACATATTGGTAGGTGGCAGAACCGTACGGTTACAGAGGGTGGCAAATGTTAGGGGGTCGCGGACAACACGTCGAACGTGCAAATACACGTCGGTCCCAATTTCACAGGACCGTTCCCCTATCCTCTGGCAATTATCGTTCGATTTAAACGACACACGCGTCTCGTGCGGGAAGCCTGCAAGCAATTCCCGTTCGTATCGGGGAGAACCTTTGGACCGTTCGAGCGAACTGGGCTAAGTTGAATGGATCGCGTGGCATCAGGAAGCTATTTGTTCGATCGCAACAATGGACGATCCTGCGCTACCGATCCTAAAGAGTCTGGCCCGTTACAACGCCCCGCGACTCGTATTAAGATAAAGGGCACCCACTCTATCGAGTCTGTAAAGTCCGTGGCGTACACTACTAAATCAGTGTCGGGGCTGGCGTAAACGGAATAGGAATGGCTGGCCGTGAAAGCGAATGCTCCAGGATGGAATTGCCGATTTGTTCTCGACCGTTCTTGCGTGGGAACGTCGACGGGCGATCGTTGAATTGGGCGGACCGACGCTCGCTGAAATGATTTCTTCGATACCTGGACGATTTCTTTGCGCCACTTAATGCTAACACTGATGGATCATCAGTGACGATATGGATATTACAGGGGACGGGGTGTAGATTCACTTTGGTACTGGAAAAGTCTGTTGTCTCACTTGTACGTTAAGTGAAATATTGTCGAACTTTAATGTTCCACTGCTTTGTTGAAATTTATTAATTAAAGCTTGAATCTTTTATTTTTCTACCATTCCAATCGATTGTACGTAAGTCGGTGGCCAAGGAGCTGGTTATTGTTTTGTTATACAAAACTGTTCTGCACGCGAAATACAAGAAACATCTTTTTGTAAGCAGTTTCGCTTCCTCTGAAGACAAAGAGACACTTCCCGATACTGTACGGCAATATTGTTAAGCTTATTGTTTGTTGGTTACAACACTTGTCGAATATCAAGAAATTTTTACAATTTGTCAAACCCCATTCTGAGGGAGAATTTTGTCAATCGGAAACCGATTAGAATCAAATTGCACAAGAGAATGACGAAGTAGGCTGGTCAAACTTCATTTTGCTCTACGTTCAAATATGTTTGGATGAATTTTAACATCGTTATGGAACATTGAAATTCGGCCATTTCTCACTAGTGCAATACACATTTCCAGTAGCATATGTACATTAGGTATAAAAATGAATAGGGTGAATCAGTGGGGTCTGTACTTATTTATCATGCAGCTGTGATGATGTATGTTGATTGATATCCAGTGGTCTTTACAGTAACGTGACGGGTTGATTATACTTTGCAGAATAAACAGATGTTATTTTTATAAACTTTTTCATGAATTTCTAGGTTTACGTTTCTCCAACGTGATATGCAACCGCTCCTATGTTAGCTCTTTCTTCTACAGATTCGTGCTGAATGGTATTATTACGTTTTTCACTGTTTGAAGAATCAATAACCATTTAATATAAAGGTACTGCAAATATTTAAAGATATCAATGAAACCATCCGTTTGTTTTCCATAAATCCAATACAGTCGCTCGCTCTGATTACTAAAAACACTCTTCTCGAGGCAATGAAATGATATTGTACCGTTCGCAAAAATTATTTCGCCTCTGTGCATCAATTTACCAAGCACTAAATCGATACTTTACAAGTTTTACTGTATCCGTAAATCCTTCTTCTTATTTCGATCATTTCAAGGATACAGAACGTACCGCAATTATTGAGTGGATATAGGGAAGAAGATATTAGTAATAAAAAGACATAAACCTTCGAACGAATGATCGAACTCCGCAGATACGCCCATACAAATTTTAATTTACTCTGAAAATTACCATATCATACTTCGCATTTAAAGAGAATCTGAGAAACATCATAAATCAAGCAGTGACTCGGGTATTCCCCTGTTTATTACTATCAGGGCGTTGACGGCGAATTTTGTTCGCGCCCATAACACTAGGAGTCTTTTACATGCGAAAAGATACAATAGGGAATAGCTTTCACTGATGCGTCGCAATCGATGGTCATGAAAGTCCCATTAGCATCAGGAAATACACCGTAAGAGCCTGGTAAGTGGTTAGAAAGCTTCGGGAGATAGAGATTGATCTCCTCGGAGCTTCACTATCCGCTTAGCGGAATAATAGAAGAGAATTATACCCAACATTTCAGAGTTCTGCATCTCGAAATTCTACATCCATCAACTTCAAGGGAATCGCGCCATTGTCTACAGTTTTTGCACATCTTGGCAAAGGCAAGCTTTCCGTGCGTGCAACACTCGCGCCAAGAATCTAATATTTGTAATGCAATAAAATGATTTCGGAGAATCGTCGTCGATTCGCGCTTCAAGCGGTTCAAAAATGTTTGATTATCGTTCGTGAACGTATAAAACGTATGTTTAAGAATGTCCTTCAGCCTTCTACTACGAAGTATCGGTGCTCAATATGTCGGGTGTTATGTAACTGGTGGCACAAACGAAAAAGAAGTCATTTCACGTCGAAAAATTGGACAAAAATAAAGAATACAATTTTTACACACGTATCTTTACAAGCGTGCCCCTGACCACGCATAGTGTTACTGAGAATCTTAATAATATATGCAAATCTAAATATTTATATAATATAAAGGGTCCGTACGAAAGTACCATAACGTTACGCCTCAGCGGTAAATAAAATTGTAATTAACATTCAACAGACAAAGAACGCGAAAGTAGATTTACTGTTAATAAATCGCGAAACTTCGTTTCACGCGTTTATCGGAGAACCATTATAATCCAATGGATACGTAGGACAAAAGTGAGATAGGGAATTGGTATTCCTGACGGCTGCCCAAAGCCGTTACCGTTATTCCTGCGAACATGTTAGGAAACAGAAATACCCCCGGGGCAGTAACTGCAGAGGGAGATAACGACGATACTTAGGGCGCAATCAAACTCTTTCTATGATCTCGAATCAACGAAAATGCCTTGTGCTGGACGTAGAACGTGACTGACCGTACGGAATGCCAACTACATTTCGGTCATCAACGTTCTCGTTGCATCAAATGGAGAACAGGACGATGCTGACGATGCACTAAACTCACTCGTGAAGCGTACCGATCATCGTGGAACTTCACGGAGACTCAGGACCCGTTTTTATCTTCCAGCAATTTCGATATATAGAACAAGCGATTCGTCAATTCATGGTCTCGATACGTTTTATCGGGCAATTTAGTTCGGTGTTTCAGGTCACAAAGGATTCAACGAGTAGAATAAACATATAATATATCAAGACATTCTAACTAGAGATGGGATTCTCGAAACGTCGAGACCTCGAAACCCCTCGAGAACTCGCCAGAGCTTCGAGTTCCGAGAATTCGAAACTTTGCACTTTTTTCGTGATTCGAAACGTTCGGAACTCAAATAGGAAGAGGTATAAAATTAACGAATGAAGAGTTGTTCGTGGCTTGCACCGAGGATGTTCGATTCGTTCGTACCCCAAGTGTTCGCGCGAGATTTCGAGATCTCGACGATCGGTTTTTATTTTCAGAATATATATAGACTGGCGAGCGATCGTGAAAGATTTGTTGCTGACTTCGAAAGTGTTGATTAAGTTCTTAAAACAAAATATTCGTACGACCTAACAACCTATAATTATTTCAAATGTATTCAAAATTCGATGAACTTAAATAGATCATCTATACAAATCGACGAATAAAAGTTTCCTGTATCCTGTCATCACAAATATTACGTGCAACACATGCACCAGCAAATGTACCTACAGCTCAAGGACTCGCAATCTAATATTGCGCTTTGTGAAACTCGCTCATTTTTCGAGGGAATCTCTGACATTACGAATCCAATTTCTCTAAAATGAACGCGTCAAAGCAGCTTTAAGACCAATAATAAATTGACTCCCCTTAGAACGCTAAGAAAAGCGAGATACCGTGCTCCCCGTAGCTTCCTTTATCTCGCAATCTCGATCCGCATCACGAAGCACGAATAAACAAGAATTTTTTCCCGCAAAGGAATCGAAGTTTAGACTTCCTTATGATATCGCGTGTGGAATATAGGAGGGGCGTAAAAATCGGATCGTTTACAGTGTCTGGCTAGCGAAAACAAAGTGGATAAATCTGTCGAAAATAAACGGTTTCGTTGTTGCCTTCGTCAGATAGAGGAAATGCGAAGCAAAAGGCGGCAGGGCGACACGAGCCAGGAGTGAAAGTGAAAGAAGTGGGTTTTCCGGCGAGCACGTGGAAACTTATATCGCGATAATTCGAAAAGGGGAACGAGACGAACTCCGTGAACACGAGAACACTATTTCGTGCTCGAGAGGGAAACAAGAGACGTCGAAAAGTCTTTAAGCCTTTACAACTCAAGTCGGCAACACGAGATGCGACACGGTTGCGCTATACATGTAGCTCCGCCTGCGCTACTTGACTGTGTGTCGTCTTTTTACCTATCAAGCGATTCATTGTAGGAGAACATTGTACGAGAATACTGTACTGTCAATATTAAACGATGCAAACATTGTTCATGATCGTTTTACGCGTTCAAGGGAAGGGGTAAATTCGCATAATACAGTTGAACCTCGATAACTCGAATCTCAAGGGAAAATTTTCGCTTATAGAGGTTTTCGAGTTAGAAAGGTTCGAGTTATCGAGGTTCTACTGTATAAATGCTATTGTATAATAATGTGATAAATTTTGTCCCAGGATTGAACTTGTTATCATTGTTTAAATATTTACTATTATTAAACACGTACTATATTTGTATTAATTTAAATTGTATTATTGGTCAGAGTTAAAAGGACACATACCTTTTTTGATACATATTTTACGCCCTAGACTTTAGCATATTATTTCTTGAAACAGTCGCCTACCTAATTAAGAAATTTTCAATTTCAGTATTCTTCTACTCAATATTCGATTGCATTTGCAAGATCATAATGTATCCAGTGAAATGCCATGTGACTGCATATAATAATATAAAAAGTCGCACCGATAACACGAACTTGACTCAACATTTAATTTTATAAAGCTACTTTCCATAAGTCAATTAAGAGAAATTGGCAGCAAATTACCATTCCCGATCATGTTCGATTTATATTGCCTCATTAGTGTCAGCATATCCAATGTGAATTTCTTACCAACACCGTATAGAATTAAATATGTTATAATACTTCCTGTAAAAAATATTTTTCATGCATAACATGCCAATGTATATTGGCATTTATTAAGCCACGTATATACTTAGTTTCACTCATTTATTGGGCATGGAGAATGCATGCATGCAGGTTTCGTATTAATTAATCCTTCCCGGAAATGAAAATTGTAATCACATAACGAACAATATCGTATACTGATCGAAACTTAATTTACGCAAACAATAACTTATTCCACGTTAATTTAATTAATTTCTATAATGAAGTGAAATACAGTAATTTTTCAATTGTTCCATACGCGTATGTAGAATAATACTATCATTATTCTCGAGTGGCATATAAAATGTTGCTACTAAAATGCAGCAAGTAATAGCCAACGCGTACAAATAATAATTAGTAATCAATTTGTAACTGATCGACACATATTTATTGAAGTAACAGGTTATTTAAAATAAATAAACGTACCAAGCAAGAGATCGTGCAACTAAACACAATTTACTTGTTCCGTTTGTACAGCTTGTTCAACAGTATTTTCTATACAGAGTTGGTCTAACAAACTGGATCACATTGTAACTCTGTTATAATTAAAGACGACAAAAAAATCGTGAGGAAAAATTCTGTGTGATTTGACGATAAATTCTGTAACATCCCGTGGCGTAATACTTTTATAATCACATCGATAATGTTGCAACATGCATTGTCGTGTAAATGGATTATCATTAAATTGGTGCACGCTAATTTGTACGAAATTTTACATCTTCAGAAATTCTGAATATATTGTACACGTATTTGTTATAATTACAGACCCTTGCACTTACGGATGAAAAGCAAAGTTGAGTATTAGGAAGAAATTAATTAAACCAAGTCGAAAATAAATGGAGATGGGTAACAAGTTTTAACTTGACACTCTATGTGTAATGTAATCAACTAATCAAACGTGTTATATTGTCACGTGTTTATATAAGTCTAATAATTATTTCTTAGATTGAATTATATCCTAGACATGTTACAAATATGCACGAATAATTCTAACGGAGCACGCATGCACGATAATATTATTTCCAAGGGTAGGAACGGTTCACATTAAAATATACAACGCACTGTCAACCAGTGCTGGGAAATAATCTGCTCAGGAAAATTATTTTGCTCGCAAGCCTCCATACGTATTTCACTCTTTGGACGCGAGCAAGGGATCGTGGAATACTTCCTTTCGCCAAGCTACAACCCCTACCAAAGTCGGTTTATTTCCGTTTCAGTAAGTTCCTCGTGCATCTCGCGATACAGGTCTGGAAAAAAACGCCCTACCTCGAGAATAATTCTCTGGTACGTAAAAAAAATTTTACGTTTTACTGCGTTCCAACTTTGTGGTGAAATGCGTGTATTAAGTGCAATACGGGGGGTAAAAATAAACGGCGGGACGATGGTTGAGAAAAAGGGGCGAATTTTATTTTGAACGATAAGTCGAATGAAATGTGTCGTTTTATATTGTTCAATTATGTTAAGTAAATGGATGAAATAACAGAAAGGAGGATAGATCGAAAATGAAAGAATTATTAGCGTTAGCCAGTAAACTGAATGTTTAACCACAATTTACCTACTATCTAGGAAAAAATAAAGAAGGGAAACACGTAGAAATATTTTGTCAATCTGTATTATTGTTCCATGATAATTTCGGTACAGTCAGAAGAATATCAAACCTAGATTAAACTAATTCTTTTTTACTTCTTGTATTCTTATTAGGTGATAACCAATGAAGTATATCGTATTCTCTTAATTATGTTTGAAAAACTAGCTTGAAGATTGTATTTCTAATTACAAATTTGATTAGTTATGCTTCACGCGATTAAACGAAGAGAAAAATGAAATCGAAGTTACGAATATTCCAATAAAATGTAAATAAGTATACTCCAATGAAAAAATATATATATAAATGTACAATACTAAAAACATCCTCTCTACGACATATTCGTATTTCCTTTTCCTACAAATGAAAAAACAACACCAATAATTTCACTCTCACCGCGAAACGTACAGCACAAATTGGGAAAACGAAATTCTGATTTACATCCCCGCACCCGACGCTAACACCGTGTGTACCTTCTGAAAGCATTAAACTTTTTTTCCATACCATGTACACCGTAAAATAAAAGAAACAATATCACGCACCAGCCCAATTACTGCTGCATCGCGTGTTACAGGGAACTTTTCATCGCGGATCGTCCTCGACGGACAATTCCCCTCAACCGACAAAACTCTGCGGGAACTTTTCATAGTTCGATTATCAAAGCAATAGCCATGGAAAGTAATAGACGGCGATCGCAACCGAACGCATCCAAAAGTTCTCCTCAAGTTCCTCTCAATCGACACAGATCCCCTTTCTCCGACGTCGAGTTTCGTTAGCTATAGCAGGATTTCTAACGGTCCCGCGAACCCGATAAAACAACCCAGACACGTGGAACAATTTTGCGTGCGAAAGTAAGACGATTCCCCGGGTTCGTGCGATTTTCCCACTCATTTCATTGTTGAAATGAGGAATGCAGCACGCCCCGGGTACACCTTCCTTCTTCGGAAGCACCCCGTCGAACGTTGAATCTCGAAGGGGGAAACTCGAGGAATTGAGGCGGGCACAGAAGAAGAAGCAAACCGAGTCTATCTCCCTTCTGCCAATTCGGGCCGGTAAAGTTCTGCGAAGGTACCAACCTAAATTCTAATCGCAGTATGCACCACGTTAGAGTTCCATCGAGCGACTCAAGAGGGTTCGAGCGGGACAGAGATTGGTCCGTCGATAATACGCGTCGGTGTATGTACAAATACGGGTGGCTCGCTTCCATCCGCGTATATATGCAAACACGCTAAGTGAGATTGTCTCTAACGAGCCAAGATTACGCCGACGGAATCGTGGAGATCCAATGTCGATTAAACTCGATCACGATGAGAAAAGACTCGGGAGTTGCAGATTAAAAGGCACGAAAACATCATTGTCTTTCGGTAAGGGATGCTAGGAGACGCGATGTTTAATCCTTTTGGCGACACGATATATACAGGGTGAAAATTGTAATGCGTTACAGACGAATATGTCCAAACATATTGATTATACGTAAAAATGTTTCAGATGAAAGTTGTTCAGTACCGAGGGGGACATCATGTGGTGGGACTTTTATTCTTCCCGGTGGACACTCCAAGATGAGGTGAAGGTGAACAACTTTTTGGTGTAACCTAATTGTGGAAAGACAGTCATTAAATTTCGCTTAGACAGTTTAACAGGAATTTAACCTTTCCAATAGAATTCATATGGTAGACGCTTTACATTGCTGATTCTACATACCCCTATCGCATAGGGGACACCGCGCTGATTAATTTGCTTTTTTTCGACCTGGATCCCGTAACTCTGAGCCGAGTTACGACCGTTTAAAGTTCCGTCAAAAATATGAATGGAGATTGAACCGTTTAAATTCCTAGAAATGCGTACGGTATTACTACTGCTCCGTAAGCGATATGCGTGCGAACGTCCTTGCAAGACTGCTCAAATGCATTGTCGTAATACCAAATTAATCCCGACTTCCTTATACATTCTTCAGTTTTCCATTGGCGTAACAATCAAGTTTTTTTTTTATTTTATTTCATTTTTTTCTCCTTTAAATTTGTGTGTGATATCTGTTTTATCTGTTTACATTTGTGTACAATACCATTTTGTTGCACTTTCGCGTTACAATAATAATAATTACGTGGAACTGGATAAAGTTACAGCACCGGGATACTCATAGGTGGGCAGCTTATTCATTTGACACCTCACGGATTAAAATGTACCCGCAAGAGAGCCGAGATAGAAAATTTTTAACTTTATTCAAACAAACCAGCACGTGGCGCCATCTTGCGTTTGCCGCTACTCGAGCAGCTTCAAAACTAACTTTCTGGATTACGTCGTTAAATTAAACAATGGCGTTTTTCTCGGCTTCGAGTTGGTATATTGTGGCCGGCCTTCTCTCATGTTAAAACTAAGGCTCTGCGCTTTAGTTTTCAATAGGTTTGAAAAATACGGCAGTTGTGGTTTGAAAGTAACAATTAAAGTAACGGCAAAAATGTACTCATTGCAGTTATCTCAGTTTCTAGTTCTGGCTAAAATAATGATTTGGTGCTTAAAATCAAGGTGAAGGATGCTGCTACATGACTATAAAAGATTTATAAATGCTACTTACGGTGTTCATTTTTTATAAACAATTCAAACATCCGTTTGAGAATTTCACAGTAACTATGCACGCGTGCTGCTCTCAAATGGAAAGAGGTTGCTCCTTGAATCAAGAACTTTAATTAAGCGGCCGATGGTTAAAATCGGCCCAGTAGAAGTCGAAATAATTACAAAATAATTGTTTATAATATCTTTAAACAAATTTAATTTACTCGCGTTCCACTGCTCCGATGTTAATCAACGACGTCTTAAATTAAAACTTACATTTCAAGGAACAAGCGGTTGCTATTTTAGAACTTTCTTAAAAGAATGTTTAAATTGTTTATCAAACAAAAACAGCGTAAGTAGCATTCACAAATCGTATATAGCAGTGTAGCAACACCCTTTACCTTCGTCTTAAGTACCCGATCATTAATGTAGCGCCTTCAGGAGTCAAGGTAACTGCAATGAACTGCCATATATTTGAAACCTACTGGAAACTAAGGTTTAGGATCTCTGCTTGAATTTGACACAGGCACGGTCACAAAATACCCACTGAAAGCCGAGAAAAACGGAATTGTTTAAATTAACGACGTAATCCAGAAACTTAGTTTCGAAGCTGCTTGGGGTGCGGCAAACACGAGATAGCGCCACGTATTTTGTTGTTTTCTTCATAATAAATTTCATATCTCGGCTCCCGGTTGTTATTTCTTAATCTACGAGGTGCCACGTGAAAGGAAAAAAATAAGCCACCCATCTTTAATTTTTCGTCATATTTTTAACTTTTTTTTTAAATTTAAGCAACAGGTGATTGTAAGCATGATATCAAGGTGTAAAATTTTTTATATTCACATTTAAACAAACATTTAAACACACATTTAAATGTCATTAACATATTATTAACACATTTTTACTATTGCAATATATACAAATGTTCTTGTCAAATTCATTTAATTTAATACTAACAATTAACGGGACAAGGACCTGTTGTTAGATGCAATATCATGTATTGCACATTCATTTATTAATTCGACCATTAACTGTACATTTGAATAGTGTTATATCTTTATATGTATAAATAAATACATACATGTTATCACCTTCATTTATATATTGTATACCTCTTTCTAATGACGTTTATATCTTCATATAAAATTCGTCAAAAACTCACTCTTTCAATCATTCAGCATTAGAATGAGATGGCAAGTGAAAATCCAGCTAAGGAGATCCACGAGAATCAAAGTAGCTAGCAAGATTTTCAAATCTTAAAGTCTGAAATCTAGATACCGCTGTGCGCAACGTGGTGAACGCGAAACCTTCTATTTTCCGGCAACTCTACGGCCACTTCTCTCCCACTTTTCTCGCGTTCCACTCAACGTTTCAGTCTCAAATGTATCCCGAACGAAGATATTCGAGGCGAGAGTGCTACGAGCATCTCGAATGTAGTCGGTGGACCTGCGAATGAAACTCGCATCAGTTTCGTCTGGACGAAGCACAGAGGAAATCCCAGGGAAACTTTCACGGTAACATCCCCGCTGGATGTACGTCGGAACTTGGGAAAACTTATTTCGTCACCCACCTACACCGAACTTGCGCCTACAAGAATCTTTAACACCTTGATCGAACGACATCGAACAAGAATGCAGAAAGAATGTTGTAATACGGAAACATCGAAAAGTTTCAATGGCATGTCACGTCGACAACGCCTCTGTCACTTCGTATTAGGGAATGAATTATAGGACGCCTTAACTCTCGCCGGGAATACTAACAATTGCAGCACAAGACTGTAGACTGTAGAGCCGTTCTATGTTTATGCAACTGTTCAAATTGAAACGATATTTGCTTACTACGAAATGTTTTGAAACCATTAACGACCAACTAGTACAATAATTACGACGTTTACATGTAATAACTTTTTTGCACTATTTTGTTAACGCAGAAAGTAGTCTATTAAGGTATGTAGTGATTCTTTTAAAATTTTTCTTCCAAAAAGCAAAGTGTGAAAGTTTCATAGTTATTGCACGTATGAACTTATTTTCCAAAAAGAACTACCGTATCCAATTTTAGATAGATATGGAAATTCCAGTAGTACGAGTGCGCTTATAGTCAGACAATGTCACTGAAAAGTAACTTTGAAAGTCGACTCTGTTATAATCATACTTTTCTTTCCTGAAACGCCACGCATCGTCGTTTATCTGGCTAATAAACTCATTACAAAAACTCAATATATAAAACATTAGCCCTACAAAAATTTCAATATCTCGAAGCTTTATACGATTGTCAAACTTGGATAGAAGGAGAAAATTGAGGGAAAAAATATTGGGAAAGTCAATGTAATTCTCTTTCATAACCGCAATATTAGAAAGCGTAATTAAATACCGTAAAATGCGTGTAAAGAAATTGCAAATAAAATGTCGCCTCAACACAACGTTGGTATTTATGTGTTAATTTAAGTCGATATTTTTTTATTAAACTTTTCTTCTGTCTTGATCTGTATTAGGTATAAAATTCAAAAGTAAATAAGAATCGATAACTTACTGATTCGTGTTAAAAACGCAATGAAAAATTTGTATTTAACAAAAGTATTCGTAAAAATACGAATAAGAATGCATATGTACATGTAGTGTTTTCTATTTTCGTTCCTTTTAAGTAATCATAAAATAAGGTCCGTGTATAACTACGAATAACATGTTTATCAGTTACATCAATGTGTAAATAAAAGCCATTCATAACTATATCCGCCGCTAGTGAATATTATTTAAAAATTTATATGATCTATTAAAACCGAAATAATAATCTGTAACTCCATTTACATCTATCTTAAAGGCACGTTAAAAGCGATATAAAGGAAGGGTTATGTAAAACCTACGAGAAATAAAAAGGTATTTACTGCATCTTTTACGTGGCTTAAAAATTCTACTTAAAGTAACTTTGTTTTAAGGTCCTCATTTCACGAAAGACTTTACAGAAAATGCAAAACTGTGGTAAAGCAGCTAACGTCGAAGAATGCCTAGGAGTAATTTTAAATGAAGATAAAGTAATAAAGAAAAATTTCTATATATATTTATATTTGCCAAGCTAATACGCAGAGCACTGAATTTATCGACCTCCCCACATAAACTTCTTACATGGTTTTTGATCATTCTAAGCGATCGAATTTTTCACATGGTGGATGTCGAGGAAAACAAATGGCTGAAAATAGCGGAAAGGAACACAGGTCCCAGAGGATCCGGTAAATCTTAAACGGGGCAAACTTTCGAAAATTTACGTCGTCGCGTGCACGACTTTTCGCGGAAGAATCGTCTAAAAGGTCTTGCGGGACTAGAAGAACATACGTTTACCTCCGTAAGGGAGACATTAATCTACATTGAATCCCGGCCAAATAAGCGTTGTCCGTCGTGAAGTATGAGATTAATGGACGTCCGAGGTAAAGTGGTGTCGACAATTCTGCGTTAGAATTGCCATTAATATTTTATTCCGTCAATATAGAGGAGATGGTCTAAATACGAGCTACCGCTTTTATTTCAATGTTTATTGTCTAACCTGCTGAAGTTTTTTCAAATGAAATACTTGATTATACATATATCAATCACAAGCTGAACAAAAGCAACGTGTGTTGCAAATTACCTCTTCAAAATAACAGGGAAAATCTTCATTTTCAGAAGTGTGGTCTAAATATGGGCTACTCGACAGATAATTGAAATTAAACGTAAAAAGTGCATATTTTCAATTTGAAATATTTAAAAACATGTCCAAAATCTGATTGGACTTAAACTTAAATGCTATTTATATTATTGACAATCTATTTACAATAATCACAATTCGCAACATTATTGCTGAGAAAATGAAACGAACTTACGCGAAAAATATTTTAAGAAAGCGAAATAAGGGAAAGGACACGTTTTGTAACATAAGACATAAAAGAAACTAGCGTGGTTCGTAAATCGTAGTTCCATTTGATTTTAAATAGAGCAAAGCACCTAATATCACAACCACTTAATACTTCAACTAGACCATATTTATCCTCTCCCTACTTATCTAGCACTAAATGGAACTTACAAAAGTGATCATATACAAATTAACAGAAAAAGCCTTGAAGAAGCAAGGGATGAAATTTAAAGTAATTTGTATAAAAACTCTTGAGACCAACCAGTTTGTTTGGATATTTACGTGAAACACTTTCTCGCACTTTGCATAATTAAACTGTTATACAGACAATATTTAGTATGAAGGAGGCGTATAAACAATGGATTCTGACACAAAATAATAATGCTCATGAGATAATAAATATTTCTTGACAAAACGTGCATTGCGCATATACATATTTTTAATAATATTTTGAAACTTGCTCCAAATGGCTAGAAATCTAATAAAATAAAAATTAATATATAAGTTGACGACACTTCTAAAACTCACATTGACCTAATAAAATGGATAATATCTGTCCAACTTTTAAATTAATGTATTCAACGTAATGGAAAGCTTAGAAACAAAGTCAATAGTGTCTTGATACGTATCTAATAGATATATTGCTACCTGCGAACGAATGTTTGTGCAATACTAAAAAGGAATTCCGTAGTTCAGTTAATGCTAGAGGCATTGCTGTAAGTATGTGCTCTGTACTTGACAGTTTGGATCACGATTAGTGTTAGAATGGAGAGGTATACAGAGTGCTCGACCAGCGTCTCGCATTAGCGAATGAAATATTAATGGATACTCCCGGCACCCAGATAAACCCTAGTTAAATGGTCTATTGTACCATGTTGTCTGCCATCTGACGTTATGTGCGAAAATGTGTCCAGAAATCAATGATCTGTTGCACTGTACATACATCGGCGAAATGTTGCAATTGTCGCGAAACAATGGACATTAATTTAAGCGTGAAGTGTTTGCGTTTATGCGCGCACGAACTTTAAATTTTATACACGTTGATTTACAAAATCAGAATCACAATAATAACACATTAAATAACGTGCGATAATGAGCATGAATCATGTGAAAATGTAGTGGAATGTAGAGCATCATAAAAAACTGTAAAACGCGATCGTAAATACCTGCACCACAGTCTTGTGTGTATAATTTAGAAAAATATATATTCGCTGCTGCGTTATGGTAATTTCTCCGGAAATTTACAACTGATAACCAAAGAGCAGTGGTAAATAAAATATGAAATATCATTTCTTTCGAAAACCCTATATTTAGATAGAATTATTGTAATACAATATTCTCTATAATAAATATAATTGTAGTCATTTTTTATAACTTTTTATTATTAAAAAGTAATGGAAAGCAGGAGAAGAGCTGTCGATTTTATATGGCCTTCATATTTTATTATATAATACACACACCGGTCCAAGCAGTTGTAGCGTAACGTTTAACAAAAATAGCATTACAGAAATCTATCTAAATTATCGTACCTATTTAAAATAAAGAAACTTATGATGAAAATCATTCATTACCCAGAAATTGTCATGAAAATGTTCGCGTACCCATCCATCCATTACAGTAATATTTGAAGGTCAATTTCCTTAGCAATTTATGTAATTAACGAAGGAATCATATGAATTTCCTTAACTGGTACCTCCATCTTTGCAATACTACATGAAAATTATTTAAAAAGCATGAAAAATAAGGAAATTATTAGGAAAACGGTTAAACCATCCGAAAATTCTATCAGATAAAACTATAAAAAATTTTATTCTAAGAAATTTATTAGAATACGATTTACACGTATTTTGTAATAGAACCACGCGCGTCAATTAATTTGACGTCGACAAGCCATTAATTAAATTTTGTAATCAAGATTTTGGTACTGATAATAATTATCAAATAATGATACAAAATAATGATAATAATTATCAAAAGGAAAGCCGTGGGATTGTTAAATTAAGGGGGGCAACTGTAACTGGTCCAAAAAATCTAATTTTTTCCTAAATCAATAGTTTTTTATGTATAGCATACTATCCACAAACTATTATAGTGAAATCAAACTTTTTAAACGTGTAACAAATACCTAATACCGTGCCGTGCGCTTGCAGCTATGCACGCAAGCAGTTGGAACACGCATTCCGTTTGCGGTGCTATATTTTTTTACTTGTCGCGAATCCCTATTTCAACTGTACCCTTTTCCTATCGAAAAGTTTAAACGCCATTATCTCAAAACGATGTTCTTCAATCTGTCGTGCAATATAGCGAAAAGACTAAGGGGCCAATTGATTTGAATCAAAGTTGATTTCGAAGACAAATAACTTCTCTTCTAGTTATACCTAATTATACATTAAGAAATATGATTTAACTTACTTTTTTTCCATCTTTTCATGAAATTTTTCTTAAAAAGAATCAATTTCTTGTTAAATGCTCTATATTTTTGATCAGCTATGCGAAATTTTTTTTGCAAATTTAGGTATAACTATAGCGTAAATTCATGAATAATATAGAAACACATCATTTTTTGTTACAAGTCAATTCTACGAAGCTCTACACTGCACGAAATGGAACAACTTTTCCGCTAAATCGTTCAAGCTAACTGAAGATATTTTTAAAACAAATTGTTTTCTTTAGTACAAAAATTAGTTTGTATAATCTTAAATGATAAATGAAGTACTAAACAAAATTTTAACACCTCATTTTAAGCGCGTTACATGAGTTGCCCCCCTTAAGACATCAAATACATAAGAAATTGTACTTCAAACAATTATTGCAAATAAATTACAGTTACAGTTTTGTCCAGTTCTTTATTCAAAAATCGACCCATCTTGGAGAATAAAAAACTACAATATTATTACATACTTTGAAATAAGATATAATGAAGCAAGAGTGTAATACATGCGTCTATATTTCTTAATGACGAAAAGCGAGTATACCTTGTTAAAACTCAGATGTATGAGAAAACATACTACTCGAGCAATTCATTAGAATTGAGTGGCATTCGCGGTACATAGAAAACTCTCCATATTCTATATCATCGAATACTCATCTACGATAAGAGAATACGATAATAATTTGTTCCATTGCATGACAACCAATGCATTTTAGAACGTTTCGCAGACCGTGTTCCGTTGACAAGCCGGGGCCGAAAAATGCGCCAGTGTTTCCCTAAGGAAACGCTGGGAAATTTCCCGGTGGATTACCGGGAATTTTAAATTTTCTGAAAGACGAAAAACGTCGCCGCCTTACACAGCATTCGAGGAACCAAGCAACTTCACCTTTTACGCGGAGCCGGCTTACCCGATTTTTCCATTATGTCAAACTTTGATCGAATCGTTAACAGTGACGCCACACGAAGAGTGATCGGGCGTTTCTATGTTAAAACAGAAATATCGGGAAGAAGAAGTAGAAAACGGTATCGACAGCCATCAGCCATGGCTCAATTACGAAGCTCTTTAAACAATAAGAACTCCTCCACCTTTGTTTGGCAATCATATATTATTTACAAGTTTTTTATAACCTAATGGTTATAAACTTGCAGTTTATTTATTTAATTATTAATGTCTTCTAGATATTTTGTAAATATTTTACGCGATTTTTCATCCCAAAACTTAAAAGTACATACTTGTTACTCATTATTCTTCCATATTCCGAAGGGCTATCGTATTATTTGAAGAAAATGAATATCAATGAACGTAATGGAAGATACATGTTGGCAACTTTGAAATCAATGCAATCCACAAATGCACAGATTTACATAATTGTAAAGTGTAAAAGTTTTGTCTGATTGTAATTCTACTTTATATTTCGTATTTCATAAACCCATCAGAATATTAAATAATAAATATATAACAATAGCCAAATAATAATAATAATCGATACTTCAATCTCGTCCAATTAGCATTTCTCTTAATAAACTGTACCACTGCATACATATTATGTGTAACGAAAGTCACCCAGAATAAAATGACGAAAAATAAATGGAAATATGTACATATGCACATAAAACCTATTACTTCTTACAGACTAAAGTACAATCACTGTGCAAAAATCAACGCGGTATTGTACTCATTTATAATTCCCTGTGTTTTAGAGACGCATTCAGGGGCCCATTTCAGAAAGGATTAAAGCAAAAGTATGAGCAGAGAGAAAAAGACGTGTAAACACCGAAGATTGGCCTGACGAGACAAAACGAAATCAACAGCCGCTTCTATTCTGTACTCAATACAACGAAGATGGAGTAAAGCAAAAGTGCATACATGATAATGCAAGCAACGTTGCTAAAAAAATAACGCCCATTCAGTTGTACGCTCCTGTGCATACATACGAAACACCTTCTGTTCTTCCTTTATCCTACTGTGCTCCATTTATGCTCTGCTATGCTTTTACACGCGTGTATGTATGCGAACTGTAGAGCGGAAATATAATAATATTGAAACGACACCCAACGAATATTTCACATTACTTTTTCGTAATATCGTTGTCTTATTCAAACCGAACGAAAACTCTGTTGTTTGCGACGTACTTCTCACTGTTTTCCATTTTCAGTGGACAAGCATCTGTGGTTTTTATTAGAATATTCATATTATCAGAATACATCATTGGAAAAGACTGTACAAAAGTAAAAGAAGAAACAATTGAACAATTAATTCATGTCTACAATAGTAGGTAATAACAAAAGTATAGAATTTCTATTGTGGAATGTTTTTTAACCAACTGGATCACTTTGAAGAGGACATAATTATATTATGTAGAATACATTTTTTTATAAAAACAAAAATTACCATATCATTATATAAAAAAATTAAGAATATAAATTAATTTCGATTATTGTTCTATAGAACTTCCTAAATTATGTTCTACTTCAATCATTTTCCCAAGAAATTTGAGTAACTTAAGGACAAGATATTAAAATCTTGAAAAATCAAAACAAAGAAAAAGAAAATCAAAATAATTGATAACTGCTATTATTAAATATGAAAAAATATGCAACTCAGGATCTTCATTACGTTTAATGAATAAAAGTGTCGTCAAAACATAATTCTCATCGCACCTAACAATTTTTATTTCAATTGTTTTACGATTTTCAAATATTTACAACAAGTTTTACAAAAAAGAATAAAATTCTGATCTTACATTAAATGTATAATTCGTACGTAAATATAGCCACTTAGCCACTCTATAATAAATACCACCCTGCTTGAAATTAATAACTGTTATTATACTCTCACAAACAATAATCGAAAATCGCCCAATATTCTCGCAAGTGAAGCATAATAATCTCCCATTAATCTCATTAATCTTGTGTCGATCAACGTCATTGAATCGAAAAATTCGAGCATATCCGAAAATAGTAAGCAGCATGACGTAAATGGTAATTAAGTTAATTTCCCCCTAAACGAATCACTACTGGATAATCAAGATGCCACTATCGAAACGAGCCAAGCCACCCGCAATTTCTATTTTCGAAGCGTCATGTAGCTGCAGGGCTGCGATATTCCGTTCACGGTGAAAAAGCTTGGAAAGTATCCTGCCCGTAGGAAGACGATCCCTTCTCCCTTCAAACCGGGGCATTTCGCCTCCTACGATCACTTTTCGCTCCACCATGCTTTTATCTCTCATTCCCCGTGGAAAGCGCCGGGGGCGTCACCATGGGGCCGATACCAGGGAACTTTTAAAATTACCCGGACTTCCCGGCCGGGAGATAATATGGTCTATTAAGGATAGACGACGTTAGATCAGCTCCGGGAGCAAACGGGAGTCGCGAATACTCAAGCCGAACAGGCAACACGGGGGAAGGAATTAATTTAATCCTCGAAATTTTGTTATAATCGACGAAAAAGATCAAAAAGACAGATAATAGAAAATCGTTATTAGTTTGTTCGAGCATCCGCGCATTGTCCACAACGTGGATACTGTTTTATTGAGAACTGATACACTAGTGTATAATATAGAAATTTATATATCTATAGAATGCAGATGGTAATAATTACAAGGAGAAATAGTGTTTATCTTACCCGCGATAATATGGAATCTTGAAAATATCAATCTTGTGTGTTCAGTATGTGTATAGTAAATTATTGTGCATATTACAGCTACCTGTCTCTTCATGCACACCGTATATGTACTTGTAATGGATTGTGCACGGTCAACTTTTCTAAGAAAACTTCGTAGCGTACAGAATCGTTCGAAAGATACAATACATTTGAAAGAAAATCGCAAACACGGGAATTAAACAAACGTTTCACATTTTATGCCCATAAAAAATGTAGGCGTTTATGATTAATATGAAAGCATAACTATATTATTTGATCATTTACAAATGAATCTGAAAAGGCAATGTCTATAATGAAAACTATAATTGTAACAGCCCAATATTTTATTTGTTCATATTATAGGATAAACGTTTCATCGTAACATTTGTTCGCCGATTTATTATAATATATTGTTACCTCAATCTCACAACTATTTCTGTACGTCATACGAAAATCTCCTTAAAATTCAGTCTGCGGGACACTTTACGTTCTCCTTTTCATTCCGTATAGAACAATTTTTCTAAAGACCACGGATAAAGTATGAGACGATGTCTCCGTGGGAAACTCCTATCTCGATTTAACAAACGAACACTGAATGAAGAAGTCTGAAAGTTGGCCCGTGGTTGCTATGAATCTTTCTCAAGTTCGCATGATCAATGGATCAGAGAAACTTCGGGGATCTCCCGGATGAGAACTGTGAAAAATTTATTTCGAAGGAGGAACGTATACAGGCGACGAACATCTTACGACGCTGCTATATACGCGCAATTTTCTTCCCACGGCTTTATTATCGCGAATTTTCATAGCGATGTCAAAGTTAAAGCGTAAAATTTCGAAGTTACCACTGTGTTCCTGGGAAAAGCGCACTCGTTGCGGAAAACTTTTCGGGAAAAAGTCGAAAGTTAAGGAAAACACGTGCAACAGACTTCCTCGAAGTTAAATATTATAATCGTCATTGCAAATAACCGTCTGTGTACTTCATCCTATACCACTTTTCAGAAATGTTCGTTGCCCGTACAAGAATTGGTTCAAGGATTGGTTTTAGAAATTAAGAGATATATTTGATTATCTTCGATTGTTCCAAAATAACTGCGTGCTACTGTAATTTGAACTAAATTACATTATACCATGTACACGTACTGTATTACATCAAAGGAATATTGTTCGGCATGCATTATTCCTCACAAAGCGAATTTAAGTTAGGCACACAAGAAGTGTGGAAAACCGAAGCGTTGCAAAGGATGCGTAAGTATATAAAATATGTACAAAAAATGTAAATGGCAAAAAAGCACAACCTTCTAAATAATAGCATTTAGAACATCTCGGAACAATCACCAATTAAATTCCCCCATAATTCAATTTATCCAATTACGTATTATAAATACTACAGCTACCTCCAGGCTTTGGTATAGTGAGGTATACACCACTGACAAAATTGATTAAATCGCCTGTGCACAAGTGAAAATTTGGCGATTTTCAATGCTTCATGACATTGTTCAACTTCATCCAAAGTTCCAACAAAAAGTAAATTCAAATGTAAACCTACTTTCTGATCCCTTTACTCGCTTTTATTTATATCGGGGTACAAAGGGGTAAATCTGCCTTTACAACAAGCGGACACTGCAACCCGCGAGGATGTTTTTGAAGATATAGTCACTTAAGGAAATGCGGATTAAACGGGGATATTGTATAACTGTTGTTCTGTCATTAAAAGTGCAACCATACCTTATATAATCTTAATAATTTGAAAGAAGAAAAACTTTCTCAGAAACTTCTGAGTTCTAATGTTAAAGTATAAAATTATATATTAAGTTTGTATTGCTTCAGAGCTGATTGTATTGTGAAACGTTTCATTTATAGATTTTTTTTCCTGCATTTTGGGCATTTAAATAACAATTATAAAATTATAAAATAACAATCGCAATAAAAACGACAGGCCAACAATGCGCCGATAGTGAAAGGGAAAAATTCAAATACAAGCATGCTAACGGTGCGTTTTTACTAAACCGGGACAATATTCTACCATACTCCCAGTACCCTCGGCCACTTTTCATCGTTGCAACCTGGCAAGAATAAAAGTTCCTTTCATCTGAATTTAACTCTCGTTCCGGGCAATTTTAGAAAACCATGAAACAAAGTACCTAACAGAACGCTAGTAGAAACACTTGCCGGTGCCGTGAAGCGTGAAACAGCGAACCTGCGACTATCAAACTGACTATTTCATACTTATCTCGACGAATAAGCTCGTGACATACGCGAGAAGAAGCATTTTCCAACGTTTGTTTCCAGCTCGGCAAAAGAATTTTCAAAGTATCGCAATAACTGTAAGTGACGAGCAGACACCGCTGCCTCGTGTCCCATAAACGAAAATAAAAGCAGTATCGTGCTGAATACACTTTCGAACTTTTTTTTTTGAATTACACGAGATACACGCAGTTTTACTTGAACGCATAAACGTTAAATCTATACACCAAAAAAAAAACATCGTTGCAGTATATTTGCAGCTCCCAAAATGGACGTTTTATAAACTGATTGAAATATTTTATTTGCGCTAGTTTTTCGAGATGCGCAATAATTGTTCCACAGGAAATAACACTTGTATTACCGTTGCTAGTTGTTCCAGTCCTGAAAATTTCCTGGTCTTTTCTTTGTATGACGTCTATGTTTGCACAGAACGGCCCGCATAACTGTTGACACTTTCTAGGAATTTCCTTAAACTTTCCAAAAATTGTGTTTAATCAAAATTAAAGTGTATTTGAGTCTGCATCTTCTGCCAATCAGAATTTTATTATCTTACTTTTCTTCGGGGATTAGAATATTTTAAGAATATTATTAGTTCTATTTACAAAGCGGCAGTCCATATTCGTATCTCCGAAGAAAGGAAAGCAAGAAAATTCTGATAAATAGAAATTATGCAGACTCAAATGCAGTTAAACATTCAAACTTACCAACATTTTTTGCAAAGTTTAAGGGAAGCCCTAAATAGAGGCGACAATTACGTGGGATATTTTATACATTGGAACATGTATGGGAACCTCAACTTAATTTAACGTCATAGACATTTACAATTTCAAAATGCGTAAGAACAGAACATTTCTTACATCTTAAATAAAGAAATCGGCAGATCAACCATTATTTTGTTATTATTGCTCTTTAACACTACAACTACCGATAGATTCTGGTACCATTTAGATAGCATACGTCAAACAGATTAAGAACACGGAAGTCTTTGAATGAACATTTAATAGAGATGTACAATTGTCATTCTGTCTTATTAAAAGTCATCATAAATTACTACAACGATACCAATTCGGAGGCAACCCGCAGACTCAGAAACGTATGAAACTTTGCATACAAGTAGAATATGTCATCTGTAATACAACCCTGTTTTCCGTTTGTGCCATAATTCCGTTCTAATGGGTGAAATGAGCCCATGAAGAAAATTCAGAATGATATCTTTCGTGAAATATCTCAGGAACGATCATATATATTTAAAAAATTCTAAACAAAACTTGCATCACTTTATTGTGTTTATAAGACATCATAAACAAATTTTTTGAAAAGGGTATGATTTTTTCATTTTTTTTCTTTGCATTATAGGAGCATTATTGGGGCAATAAAGTTTTGTTGATACTTTTTTTAAATATCTTCCAGCGTTCTTGAGATATTTCACGAAAAAGAACTTTCTGAATTCTTTCAAGGGCTGATGTCACCCCTTAAAACCGAATTATGGCCCGAACGGAAAATAGGGTTGCATTACGGATGACATATTCTACTTGTATGCAAAGTTTCATACATTTCTGTACGTAACTTTCAGAACCTTGCCTAACCTTCCTTCTTAGACGAGCACTTCTGAGAATGACCGTGTGCACCATGATATGAAAAATCCAATGCATAATCACAATATTGTTAAACAATAGAACACGTGAACATAAGGATACTCTTGAATATCATCGACATATTACAATCGCATGTAGTAGGTACATCATTTCATACGTTAGAGCAACAATTTTCTGTACCCTCCATGAATAATTTCTTTCTTTAACAGATAACATCATTGCGCAAACAAGTGCAGGCAAGAATATTGATTAGACCTGTTGACCAACGAGTTACCATGATGCATTACGAAACAAACGTTGACTCTACGCTAGAAACTGTTATCATCGGCCCAACATTGACACAAGAAGCGACTATTGACATTTTCAAACAAAACGCGTGCACTGCGCCAATCGACTCGATAGCGATCAATTTCCTAATCTCTTGGATCAATAATGTTCAAATATTATTCGACAATCGCCAAACACGCGTAAAACGCGTGGAAGATATGCGAAGTATTTTTAACGGCGGGGAATTTCCAATCGAGAATTCGCCCCTCGATTTCGGTTCGTATTAGAGGAAATTTTATTACGAAAGTTGCAAGCCCTTATTTCGCGCCATCGATAACTCGTTGCTATACCGTATCCAACATGAGTATCAACTAAAATTTACGAGCTAACTTTCGAGACTTCGTTGAGTTCGCATCAAACCACGTTAATACAGAACAATAGAGGGAGATCATGCGAACACGTGCAAAATACAGATGCGGCCGAGAAGAAAGCTTGCACATCGAAAGTAAACGAGATACGAAATGAAAACGAAAGAGTACGGGTGCGTGGTCGTAACAGAATTCTACGACTTTGCTAGTTTTACGACCCCACAATAGTAAACATGAATATTGATCTCTGTTTTGTCAGGAACTAGATAGCCAATTGTCAGTACAACAGTACTTAGCTGCACTTGTATTAATTGCAGCATTATACTTTATAAACTACATCTACAGAACTATGTGTTATATTATGCATTTTCATTCCGAAACCTTAAATTATTCTAATTATAACAGTGAGGATAAATTCGAAAGTCTATTTTTGCGTAAATACGACAGCAATAAGAAACCAAATTTGGCACTATTACTTGCATTCTACCCCATGCGATCTGACCAGACTTTAGGTACGAGGAAATTAAGGAAAACTGAAATCCTAAAAAGGTAACTTTAAATTCTATATCGTATCTCCAGGTGTAGAAAACGTTCTCCGCCAATTGTAAAAATGACAATTATCCCATGCTTAGAATTATCTCGAAATTTTTACAAGAGGCCCTGTATACGTGCACACATTTCCCTTACACCCCACAGAATCAGTACACGATATGTAAGACGCAAATACAAATCGTGTAAAAGGCATGCTGAGAAGTACAGTACTTACTGCATTTGCATATATACCACGCTTTAAATACAAACTACAGTGGTTCAAAATTTAGCCGTATCTGGATTCTTGTATATTTTCTGTACGATTTACTTTTACAAAAATATACAGCTTTCCGTCATCTGTAGATAATAAAGATACTTTCAAAATCGCGGAAGTCGTGCACGATATAAAAAATGTGAAAAAGTTGTTACTTTAACCAGCAGGACATTTAACAACATTATATAACATTACTTTATCAAATATTTGAATTTGATTACACTTCTCGTACGTGCATACGTAATTGTAGTAAAATAAAGCATTCACGTTATATTAATAATAAAAATGTAAAAACATCTCACATACCAATATATGCATATGTCCAAACGTTCGACCGGTACTGTATATACACCCACAAGACCACACTAACGAAGACAGAGTAGAAAAACGGGAAACCATAAAAAAAAACCACAGGAACACCTCCCAAATACTTGAGGGCGAGAAATGGACAGGTCGACGGAACCGCTTCTAATCTATGAAAGAAATTCATTTTGAGAAGGTGGCTGCTTCTGCACCGTTTGCAGAGGTTGCACGCGGCAGAAACTCCTAGCCAGCATAAACACACTCTAGTTTTGGGGTTGGGTGCAAAAGCCCGTCACTTGCACGGTCGCCATTCCACAAAGGAACCCACCCCCTAAGCACTTGAGTACAGCAGGCACCGTGGACTAAGAGTTTGTTGCTGTTTCTTGTTCCCGTGCCACCACTACTGTTGAAGAGCCCCTAATGCCCGGTGTAAGTTTAACGTTGCTTGTCGACTCGCGCGAAGCACCTAGCATTGTTATTACAGCTTTCGATAAACACTTTCGACCCCGTTTTATTACTGAAAATGCAGGAACGGGGACACGCCTTAATGCGCTTCCTTCACGATTTGGACCGTTCTTCGGACGGTTGCTAGCGAACCAACGATTCTTCTTATCACAATTTTGATATCGAGGTACGTGTAGAATATCCTCGATTATTCGATCACGTTTGCCTTGTATAAAACTTTACGGCCTTTACGTTGCAATGTAACAGAAAACGTTAAACATAAAATTTGCTTTAAGTTACCGTACACCTGGTTTGGTTACTGACCTATTATGCTGGAAGAATATAGCATATCGCCCAAAAGTTTTAGCACATCTGTCGTATTCGTACTTCATAAAAATACAAATTGCAGGATCTAATGTTTCACTGTATCTTAATGTTTCCATGTACTCTTGAACCGGGCATTGAAGTTAGAAGTGCTGTCGTGACTTTTGCAACGATTAATTTATTATAAAAGAAAGTGTAGGAAAGTCAAAATTATCTTACTGTTCAGTAGAAAGTATTTTCAAATGATACCAGAGAACTGACACCGAAATTCGCAAATAAAAAACCAAAATTATCTGGACGACGAAGAGTGATCAATAATGCAGATGATGGCAGATCATCATTATATATGCACAGTATAAGAAATCACCACGATATGTATCGTTTTTAATAACAATTATTATTTATCAAGATACGAGTATGTATTTTAAGCAATGTGCAAGTTTACTCAAAGGATGATCGTTAAACTGAAAATTTAATTTGAACGCTGTGCTCTACTTACTTTTGATTTCAGAAACGTAACATCATATTTCCACAGGCTATCATAGAACATGCTACAGCATAAATGCAACGAAGTTTTGTAAAAGATACTGTTACCGATATAAAAATTGAAATACCCTACAGTAATTTATGTCAGTATTACGTTCATATAAAAATAAATCCCTTTATTACGAGGTGTCTTTAAATTTTTATTTAAATGTAGATACGTAAGGAAATATAGCTGAAAAGAATTTAAAAAATGTGCATATCACTCTTACTGCCCATTAGATTGATACTACAGCGACACTAATAGAACAAAAATTTTACGATTATTGCTTCGAGTAATTGAGAAAATTTAAATTGTGAATTTAATGATGAAATGTAATGTGGATTTATGAAATGAAAAATGATTAGGTTATTATAGCTCAAGAGTTTTAAAATTTTGTATGCATATTTGGATATATTTCAAGATAGCGCAGTATAATTCTTATGCTAGTATCTTTATTATTATTTAAATTACTGTATGAATTCCGTGGTATATCAGTTTTTATGGCCGCCACAATTTAAATTGTTGTATTCATTAGAATAAAAAAAATAATGAATGCTCATATGAAATATAATGACGCAAAAAATTATTTTTAACAAAATGGCACGCGTATATAGCAGAAATTCATTAAAATCGAAAGTCCTTGAGGTTATTAACTATCGTCAACATTAACATAATTGCAGTTCTCAGGATAAAGGGACGCCTTATATAAGGGATCTTATATGTACGTAAAATTTGAAGATTGATCAAATGATCATTATTGAGATATCATGGCAGCCAATTTGGGAAACGTATTTCGAAGAAAACGTTCTCGAGTACACTGTTCTCTTAAAAACGCTATACCTTCGACACTTTAAGAGATTAAAACACATAGTTTTGGGAGAACATTTTCAAGTGGAATGCAATCAAGAAAATGCAATGAAATAAAAATCGATTATTGCCCCTTCGAATGGGAATAGCCCCTTAATGTGTAACCTTCTGTCTCTCCACTATAATCCTACAATTTAAATTGGACTTATATTTCATATACAATAGCAGAAATATTTTCAAACGATTCTATGAAAACAATATTATGCCAAAGCAGTAAGGCTTTTGTTTGCACCGCCCTAGCCTGTTCAATCCAAGTCTAAATGCTTGAAACAATCAACATTTTCTTCAAATGAAATAACTTTCATTCTTTTTTCCTTATTTCTTGCATAAAATAATTATTCAGGTGTTCTCAGAACGGGCTACAAAAGATGACCGGTACACTAACCACTGGTCTAACCCATGGAGCACGAACCATACCTGTAAAAATAATCAACGTGCAGCTCGTCTATATAGTTCCCTACTAACACCATAATACCCTAGTCGTTTTACGATCCTCTTTTGCCGACATTTCAAGCCGGCCAACGTGCACCGGATGCACATGGTATCGCGCACGCGACCTCTTGTCATGGACCTTTATATCGACCGACTTTTACACACAACCACAACTTAAGTTCCAGCTAACAAAAATTCTAGCTAACGTAGAATAACTATCACCCCGCGTGTGTATGCGTGCGCGGTTGTGCACGTGTGTATTAAAGTCGTTTGCGCGGAATAAAGGTTTCCTGCCCGGAGCCAATTTTAAATTCTCCCCGATAACAAGATTACCCGCGTCGCTTTTGAATTTTGTTTTATGGTACTTCTCCCTTGGATCCATCGCACGCCAAAAATTACGTACAAGTTCGTTCCTGTCGTGAATTTCGCGAGATAACTGGCAAAAAATATTTGAAATTTTATATATGAAAAATTTCGGCGCCAAATTCCGCGGTTAAATTTTTGTTTTTGAAATGGTAATACACTGGCTGTGTCCTTTCAACTTGTTTTTTTATGCGCAATTTTTATAGATCCGTTCCATGCGTGCACGATACGTTCCCGAATTAAACTTTATCGTGTGCAACCTTTAACTTTAACACAAAGCCACGTACTATACGTTTCTGAATATCCCCCATGTACAAAGGGTCGCATAAAAATGAGAATGTTTGAAACGAGTAATTTTTATAAGGTAAATATTTCCAGTTAAAAATCGCAATTGTATAGCATTGTCGTCAGCTATGAACTAATTGCGAGAGGACTAACTTGACGCAAAATGTGGCGTACAAACCCCTTTGTTCGGCCTTCTGGTTCATTCAGAAAAACTTCGCTATGCTCGGGTTAACTAAATAAAACCCGAAGCACTACGCAATGTCACCAGGTCTCGCTATTTAAACACCTTGCTTCCTTGATGGTAACCTTTTATAAAGAGTACTTTATAAAGATTCTGCCGGTTACAAGGGGGCTTGAAATCCCGCTCTCCCGCGAAAGTATATAAAGAATGAAGAAGAATACGCTTTTGGGGTGTAATGCAAGCCTTTCTGTAAAAGCAAAGTGTTAAATCCGTTTATGCCGGGAATCTATTCAAGTATTTATATAAAACGTTCTGTCCAAGCCCATGAAGGATTGGCCAGGGACCAGAGTTTCTCTTCTACACCGTGGAAGCTATTTTCTATTCCGAAAGAAGCTGCGCGACGATGCATACTGAGAACGTGGCGCGTGGCTGTGCTGAGATCCTATACATATCCCGTCCCACTAAAAGGAATCTCTAGCTGGATCCGAGTGTATACATAGTCTGTACTACTTTTCTGGATGAGCATTGTACTTAATAGCAGCAAAATAAAGGGTCCAAGCAGCTGGTGGAGGCAGTTTGCATGCATTGCACGTGATAACTTAAGAAACGCCTTTGACGTCCTTACGGAATTCGAAAACAAAGGCTCGCGCGACATTTGAAATAAAACTACAATACTATCCTTTTAGCCGCGAACAGTTTTCTCAATACTTTTTTTACCGTTCCTGTTGATTCAAAGGGATAAGAAACTTGTTTTTACGTGTATGCTTTATTTAATTAGGTATGTGCGCGGGTTTAATTAGCTTTATGACTCCAACGTAATGATATTAGTATGCTCTTTCATTTTTATATGTTCGCGATGTGTGGAAACACGGTTAAACTATTTACCATTTCAGTTATATTATGCCCTCGGTTTTGAATACTTTAGAAACGATGAGAAATATTACGGGACACAGGTATGCTATTAATCTTATAGATTAATTAAGATCTATTAAGACTATAAGACAGTACGTATGAAAAATTTAGAGTTTAGACTATTTTGTTCAATAAACTGACGCGCTGATGAAAAATTACGATTACCAATGGAAATATTTATAAGTTTTAGACGCACTTGCTATTTTTGTTGCCTACGATATTACATCATAAAATTCAGTTTTTAAACAGGATAGTAGCTCTGAATAATGTTGCTACGAAACGAAAGAACGAAGTGGGAATAAATAAATCAGTTTGACCAACGAAGTGTATGTAAGTATATTTACGTGTTGCACGTCTCGTTTATATTAAAAACATAAATAATAGTGTACCAATAAATTTTTTGGAGTAGCTTATTGTTCGTTAGTACTGGCTACACTGTTGTAATGGGATAAGCAAAGAGGCTACCTGGATTTGAAAAAGGCCAGATAATGGCATTTTCATCCGAAGGGAGAAAACAAAGGGGAATAACCAAAATCTTGAATCGATCGGATCATGTTATTCAAAATTTGTTCGGCGAATAGAGAAAAATATAACAAGGCAAAGGTATCGGGATGATCATCTAAACTTCTAAAAAATTAGAAATTTTAAGTTACTAATTATTTTTAAACGACTCTATTCGAACGGGTAATAAAATAAAAGCAAATAACAGACGCACCTCGTGTATCATTATTCCTGTCCGCTCATAGATAAAATTCGCTCTTGCGTAATAACATGAAAAAATGCTGACTCGAACGGCATACAAATTTGTATTTAAGCTAAATTGTACCCTTGACAATGCTTTATTATCCTTGGCGCCGTCGTAAAACGAGCCTTAAGAGCCAACATTTTACGCAGCGATCCAGGGACCAATTTTCTTCCCGCGTTTACCCACAGATGGTTCCATTGTCAAGTGTTTTCCGAGGGGAATATCATCACTGCTAGAGAATACGTTTTCGAAGCACTGTCAACTCCTAATCAGCCAATCAGCCTTTGTCCGGCCACCTCCAATACGCTCTATCTTGTTTAACGAGAAACAACATTGCTTGCGTCCGCCATTATAACAAAGTAACTGTACCATATGGTCGCTAGTCAAATTTGCAATCAGACAACACAGCATGCAGGCAAACACGTTTCACTTACGTTCACAATCCAAACTTGGCCGTGCCTTCTTTTTTTTTGTTACTTTAAGGACCTTTTCACCTTTTTCGCCGAAGATCAGTCAACTTTCCAATATCAAGCAATACAAGCCATCTATTCTCCTTTAGGGAAAAATAAATTGAACCCCTAGATGCGCGATTCGATCAAGCTCGTGCAAAGAATAGTTTTTAGAAAAATATTTAACGTGGTTTACTTTATGGATCAGTGCCAATAATAAAAAGAAATCGCTACGCTCACAATTAGACTGGGAGTCTAATATTTTAAGATTTAGAAATAGAAAAATAGTATAAAGTGGAGAAACGTATTTTTGAATCAGTTAAAAAATTCAGAATAAGCTTTACTACTTAAAATGTACATTAAATGTATATTAGAATGTAGTTACAGCCCCCTGGTAAAAAAATTAAGACCTCTCGCACAATTTATAGCATTTCTTCGTGTTTCTAATAAAGGACCTGAACAGTATTTAGTTGCAAATATTAATAATTACTCATATATTTACAGGATCATCGTAATTTTACTGTAACAAATTGGGAAAAGGTAACTTGCATCCATTGTTCCATCGACGAAATGAACTGGCCTCGGTACTTCTTTCGTTGTACAGGACTACATCATCACAGCTTGTGAATGTTTTACAGATCTCATTACACAATCATCATGAAATTGCTCACCTGGTTTTCTTCTTACAAATAAATCCTTTCCGTTACGGCCTCCAAACGTGTTTCATCGCTGGATATGGCCATCCGAAAATCAAGAAAGCGAAAGCTTAAGAAATGCAGAATTAAAACAATGCACATTACCTTTTCCCAATCTGTCAGAGTAAAATTACGATGAACGTATAAATACATGATTAATTACTAATATTTGCAACTAATTACTGTTCAGGCACTTTGTTAGAAACACGAAGAAATGCTATAAATTGGGAGTGGTTCTAATTTTTGACTAGGGGCTGTACCATGTAAACACTGTAGATGCTGGTGTACCTGAAATAAACCTCTCGCGGTTCAAAATGCTTGAGTGAAAAGAAAAATCTGCAGAACCAATATAAAACGCGCAGCAGCGCCTACCAACCTATCAATTCCTTTATCAACCTAAACTACTCCGTACTAGAAATCATTTTTAAATAAATTCCCTATCCTGCCGCATACAAAATTCTACGTAGTTCACCCTTCATGAATGTTCGTCCCCGGTAAATCCACCTACAATCTATTAAAGCGTTCGGGAACATTCCGGCGTTAAATCGTACACCTTAACCAGAAAACCACCCCCCACAAATTTGCAAAGAACCGGCACTCTACACCGCCCCGCCGTACACGTTAAATCACTCATCAGCGAGTGCGCCAATAACCTAGATTTACGACTCAGCCGTTATCGCCGATGCTGAAGAACGGCGTAACGCTTCACTCGTGATTCGAATACCTTGCCCATTGAATTATCTACCACCAGCTTAACCCTTCCAAACGACCAAACACGCAGAAGCGCCGCTCTTGGTGCGAGCAGAGCGGGGCGGACATTTTCTTCCAGGCTGTCCAAGAGCCAAGAGCATTGCTTCTGTCGACTCTGCACCGAGGGGAATACTGTCGCTGTCAGCGAATATGTTTTATAGCAGCATCGCACCAGGATGCGGCTGTAGCAGGTACGCCGTCCGTGAGATAGATTGAGCGAAAGGAGGCGATGAGAAAGAGAGGTCAGGAAAGAAATTGGCGAGAAGGAGCAAACGGATGCAGTATACCATCCAGCCAGGTGGGTATTGGATTTGTAATAGGGGCCATACGTGCTATAGGCGCACCGCTCTTCCAATCCCTACCCTCTACCACCATCGCCTCACCCCCGTGTCGAAATTGCAAACCATTTTCTCGGATAGAAGACGTCGCAGCGGCACAAAGTCTCCTGGCTCGACTGAATGCATTATTCGCACGACAGAACAAAGGGCTAACGGGTGTCCCGTTCTTCCTTCACCTACAACGAGCTCCTCCTCTCGACACAGATCACGCGGCTGACCGAATACAAAAAGACGCGGCCCGGGGAATCTATTCTGCGTTTCATACTTGGATTGATCATATTTCCATGAACGATCGAAAGATGGAATGTGTGTACACGCCGATGTGCACATTTGCACGTGTGCAGTACTGGACATACATTACGATGTGTAATCGAACGGCAAATGGTCGCTGGATTTCTTTACTATTGCGATCCAGTGTCGATTACTTGAACGGTAGTTTTATTTTCATTTACTCGATTCAGAGAGTCCCTTGTGATATACGTTAAAAATACTTCCAGGTAGCTTCATTTAATATATTACGTTTAACATTACTGCGAACAACAAGTTCAATCAATCTGCTAGAATTTTATGTAGAACTACTTTTAATTTGGAACGCCGAGAATTAGAAATGATAGTCGAGGCTGTGTTTGGAAAACGCAAAAAACTTTTTTCAATTAATCCAGTTAATTCAATTCATTATACAGTCTTAAGGCCGTCGCTAATAATGTTATCAGCTGCATGCGATCGATAGCATGCACCTGATAAACGATGATCAGCTGATACGATAAACATAATTTTAACAAGGTTGGTGTGTTTTCATTGAGATAATGGCAACATTCACCACTTGCAAGGAAACGTGAAATTGTGGCTGTGGTCATTGACCGGTAGAAAAAAAGGTCAAGACAAGTGCTATTAACAATTAGAAAATTTTACGTTATTTTCCGAACGTCTAATTAAAGGAATAGAATAAATGATCGAATTCTTGAATTCTGTTCGCACAAGATACTAGCTGTGTATTACTTATGGCAAAGTTCAAGATGATGAATCTGGCTTTTGTATGGGTTGAAACACTATTTTGCAAATTTATTATTCAAATATTAAACACCGAACTTGTAATATTTCAATATACCCTATTCGTGAAACACAATCTGAATATATTAAGAATAAAAAGGAACATTTTCTATGAAAGCAAAAGCGAGAGGCTCGATCAGATTGTCTTTAAACAATCAAATCAAGTAATTAATGCGAGCTCATTGTTCAAATACGAGGGATTAGTATTATTTTCGTTGATACAAACAAAAGGAAACGGAATATGCTTCCAATACAAATTCTCAAATCGTCCAAAAAATCGCGTTCTTAACAAATATTGAATCGGAGGTTGCGGCGTAGAATCTGAAAATAACTGGATTATTAAATAGAGTCATAGAAAAATAATAATGGTCTTAATCTTTGTTTTGCATGCACGATCATGCAACAATTTAAATTGCTGCACTTTACTAGCGTGACTCATTTAACTATACTGGCGAATGTAGCAAACACGATCGGCCTCGATTATGGCGAACACGGATGTGCTGTTCGCGCTCGTAAAATAAAGTGGTTTCAATTGGAACACGGTGTCCAAGAAATTATATTGCCCAACGCAACCAGAGAACACGCTTTCTGCGAAACGATTAATCTTCGTTGGTTAGTATTTGCGCACCCTCGCGTAGCTTATGATGTCTCTGTTTTTAGACAGATTCGTTTGTTTCTCTATTAGCCGAGCAACAATTATTTCGTTTCACGTATTCGCAGATTCATAGAGCTGTCATTGCCATACAGGATGATACAAAAGTCAGTTACTATTTTAATGAAAATGTTTCAATTCTTTTGTAAACTATAAGATACATACAAAGGGATGGGCAGTTACTTGGTGACCCCAAAGAAAGAAGTGCAATGTAATTAGGAATAAATTTAAATGGAAATTCAAGAAAGTAGACAAAGTAGATGAGACGATATGTGAACTAGTCAAGAACAATAGGACGGGTTCTGTATATGATGAATTAAGAAATGGACGAATACGTATATCAGAAAATAATGCGAATGATGTGACACAAATTTACAATGAATGACATGTCGAATCCTACTAAGGATAATTGAACAATTACTAACAGTAGAAGATTTTTGGTCCAACCTTACATATATTGTACGTGTTATAGGTGTAATTGAACCATTGAAGAAGTACGTACGTACTTTGATTTAATGCCCCCGTTTTAGATATATAATTACGGTATTTCAAATATCTTCCGGCTAATTAAGGAACGGAACAAATAGAAAACGAGTATGCTTTGCAGAGTAAAGTGATCTAAGTAATTTTACAAATTCTAATGTTTTAAAGTCTAAACCCCATAGAATGATGTTAATGTAAAAAAATAAATGAATAAAAAGATTTGTTTTCAGGTCTAAGTTAAAGAAAACTGCACAAGAGTAATAACAGACATAATCACGAATATAAAATTTCGAAGAAAAACATTTGTAAAAATATATGGCACACAAAGAATGATAAACAAATAATTACAAGGATATTGGTGCTGTCTACACCCATGTAACATATTCTGAAATATACTATTAAAACAAATTGAAGCTAACATAAATTTAAATTTTACTCTTCACCACCTTTTCCTAATCAAAATTTTCCGTATTTCTTTTCATTCTTCATTTCTTCGTCGCTGCTGTATGGGAAAACGCGGTTTATGTATGGCGGTTGATAAAACATCCAGAAACTTTGACATTCACTACTTAAAAGCACCAATGTGAAATCGAAGGATGGGTATATACTAAATAAACAGTAATCACTTTAATCAAAGGCTGCACAATCGTACGAAGAAAGTATAACAGAGAAATTAGTGACGACCACAGGTAGGAGAAAACGAATATACATACATAGTACCTACGGAACTTCAACGATGCTTGGTATTTCGATTAGCTCGATCCCCCGACAAAAAGGTTTCTTCCTTCCTCCCATAGGCTTCTCTAACGCATTCGAAGACGACTTTTTGGAATTTCTTGCACGTGCAGTGCGGAAGCAGACCCTCTCCCCGACCACGTACGTGATCGTAGAAATTTCGTTCTATCATGAAAAAGTGCATTCTTCTCTACTATAGAAAGGAAGAACTTGCAATGAAAAGTTTTCCAAAAATCAATCAGGGTCTGATTGATTGTGTGTTGAGTGTAATAACGAGCAAGCAAAGCACGTATTCTGAAACGTCGATATTTGAAATAACAATGAGATTAAAAGTTTGTCTCGTGCCTTCAAACATTATTGGGAAAAATGTGTTTCAAACTTGAATGAGAGAAATGGCAATATATCAAACATCTTCCATTTGAAGCACAATTAATTTTTTAAATTCTACATTATCAGAATTCTAATTTACTTCTAGTAAGAAATGATGAACTTCTAATAAGAAAGAATTTGTATTCTTTTAACAAGTTAGTGAAAGAAACGTACTGTATTCAAATATAAATTTAAACAAATGTATAAAATTTTAATGCAGATTAGTGGCAATAAAAAGAAATAAGTAAGGAATCTTTATCGTAAGAACTGGCTTACGTAAAAGTTTTCTCACACTGAATAATTTTCAGTTCGGGATAGCCTTTTGCGAGATCATCCCTTCAAAGCTTTATCCACGTTTTCTGAAACGTTCCGTTCTCTTGTAACTTAATAATTCAATGTAACATCGGAGTGCACGAATTATATAAAGCCAAACTTTAACAATCCGTCCGTAATATAATACACGTGTACACTATATTATAAAAAGCGTATAACTTTCAGTAGAATGAAACAATTGACCATAAAGTACGAATGAAATTTAGTTGATGAAATGGGGGGTGGCCGCAACAAACGGATAACGACAGCTTTAAAATATTCTTATTTGGAAAAAATGTAAGTGAGGTCATAAAGAATCGTACACCATATATAAAGTTGCAGGACTACACGGCTAGGTGACCGGACCGCGCACCTTAAAAATATGGTTGATTTACGTTTACTGTTAATTTATACCATTTCGCGAGGCGATTATGAAAATGAGAGGACGCATTACCTAACTTTCTTAATTACTTTTCCTACCTGCGAAAGAACGCTTCACGAATAGAAGGCTTTGCAATAATTTACTGTAATTGCCTGTGCGTTTTAAGGAATTTCTAATATCCTTGTTTAATGAATTCCCTCGCCAAGTTCTCAGACTTAACTTTCGAACTTAGAAATGCAAAGAAAGTAGACTCAAGGTATGTATATTTTTTTGGACGACTGAAAACACTGAATGGGTTTTTCAGTACTCCCACTTTACAAGCTATTATTATTATTCAGTGGGCTACCAATTTTGCATAGCATTTTGCAATTTTTGAATTGCCAGTCAATAGTAATAGTAATAGTAAAATGAAGTTAGAGATTAATTGTCATACCTCAATGTTGAAAATATTGTTAGTTCTTTAACATTAATATTGGTACATACAAATATTTCTCAATATTATATAAATCTATGAATAGCATCTGGAAACTGTTCCTTGTAACAAAACAATTAGTAATACAAAGCCACAATATAATAACTAATCCAATTGAAAGGTTCGCACAAAACGACAGTATATTCCTCGAACGGATTTCTACCGGAATCGAAAACCGAACTTGGAAATGCAAATAACAGCTCACAGATACATGGAAAATAGGTTAAAGTTCTCAGCAAGTTCGGAGTTAGTTCTAAGCAAGCTCCTCTCTCAGTCTCAACAGGGCCCGAACTTCAAAATTATATCCAGGATTAAAACGAGGGAATTCTAACAAGGGAACGTTCCAAAGATACAATCATCACTTTGGATGAAATTCTGGTATAACAGAGTAGTTTCCATAAAAAAACTATTTATCGTAATCTTTTCATCAACAATAGTTCTTCGAGGGTGAAAGTCGCTATCAAATTTGGGTTGGACTTTTTGGTCGAATATTTTAGTAATAATCAAAACGTAGAATGTTAACTCCACTGTACACCGATTCACTTTTATGCGTGACAAAATTTTATATAATCAGGTGCATAAAAATTTGCCAACCATCTCCCCCTATTTCTTCAGTACGAAAGTATGTTGCTTTTCTTTAAACGAAACAATGATTCGAACTAAACCCGCCGGGGCACTTCCCTCCTTCATTCCAAATGCGTGAAAAGTTTCATTATGATAGTGGCACAAGATCGAAGGGGAACAGTGCACTACCTGAAAAGGAAAGGTGCGAGGAACGAAAAGAGCAGGACGATACTCGCGGGCGTATGCCAAGCACGTAAGTATTCGTTATCGCGGAAAACGCTGCCGATTGTCTTTAGGTTCGAATTGTTTCGAAGGAAAATGGGGATCCACGGTGGTGTACCCCATTGCCCGGTCACCCGGTATACATATACAGGGAGCGCGGCTTGATTATGCGCAACGCGTATTCTGAAACACAATTCGGCGACACTCGTAACGCAGGTGGAATTCGAGGCTTCCTCCAGGCAGATAACTGAATTAATTAAGTCTCCTGCAAATGAGGAGATACCCATGTAACAAAGGTGAATTAACACTAATTCACATTCGTACGTGTGACTCTGTGTCCATGCGCTAACGACGACCATCCCGTGCTCGAGTAAAAAGCGAAAAAAAAGGAATTCCGCGTCGAGGTAATTAAGGCGAGGTAGGAGAATTTGAAAATTGACGCGCCACTGCCAGCTCTGGAGGAAAAAGTAAAGTAACGACGATGAATGTACCGTGCGAACGATCTTTTGGATTAAAGAATGACGAGGCGCGCGACATAATTAACTTAATAGACTCTTTCTTCAATACACGGTGCATCGTAATTTTGAAAGAATTAAGCGTGGATTTTTCAGAAGAGTGCGATATACATATACTGATTACTTTGATCGTTACGTATCGTGTTAGTTTGTATTGAAATAATTATTATTATTTGGAAAGCTTGAACTGTTAAGAAATGTAGGTACAATTTTTGTAAATGCACGAATGAATCTATAATAAAGTATTAATAATTATATGTATGTATAAACCATCTAATTATGATTCCATCGTAGTTTTAATGAATCCTAATTATTATTAATATAACTTTCTTCGCGGCTACGAAAATTGTAAATAATCTGCAATATGTACGATAAAATATGTCATATCATTTGAATATCGTCACTAAGGTCTCGTAGAAAATTTTTAGATTGAGGAGGACGAATTGTTTTATATAAAAATGTACCTTATGGTAATATGGAAAGGATACCGATAATCTAAAGACTTTATACGATATTTGCACGGGTTCGTTAGAGAAAAATATTATTGGTAAATACCGGTAAAGTCTTCGCCTATGACATTTTCTCTCTCTTCATTTAAGATACAGCCACAATGCGATCTAATTTCTAAAATCACTCTATAATAGCATACTATAGGACAGAGAAATATGTATAAAAGAAATATGAGAGTAAAGAAGGGTATAACTTTTTAGAATTACGAGTTGTCTAAAATTTTTAAACGATTCATTAAAATAAGAACTCCTCGACTACAGCACTATTATCGCGTATCCGACTTCAAAAAAATTAATATTCAAAGTTATTTACTATCTACCTTCGTAGTGTAACGTACCTTCGACAATTAACGTGCACATACAGCACTAATGATATGTAAATAGTATCGAATTAAAATATCAATACGTTGTATTTTTAATTTTCTTTATTATATCGAAATTGTTGTACAAAAAACAATAGATTTACGAATATATTATAATCCAAATAACGTACTTTGAAGAACTAGAAAAGCCTTATGCTAGTCAATAAATCACTGCAGTAGCATATGTATAAATTCATTTTAATAATAATAACAATATTCAAAACTCTCCACTAATAACAAAATTACTTCGCTTCATTTTCAGCGATGTATAGAACTTTTCAATAAAATCATTTCCGTCGTATTTAATTAAAAGTACCCTTACACCCGTGAAGAATTATAAGGGCATTAACGCTAGGATTTTATATATAAGTTAGAATGGAAACATATATATTACTTACCTGTAAACTTGGGTGGCACCCTAATTCCAGTAATGTTCGCACTACACCAGCGTGTCCTTTATTAACCGCGATATGGAGGGCAGTCTGACGCCTTTTATTTCTTGCGTTCATGTCAGCTCCAGCACCGGCTAACAATGCCATTACAGCTGGTTCATCTCCAAAAGCTGCATGATGAACGGCTCTGTCTCCATCATTATCCTAAATACAATTTACAAATCGTTTTTGATTACTATTAAACGCAACTAAACACAAGCACATTTGAAACAAACAGAACAGAGAAATAAAAACCGATACTTACCTCGATTTCAACATCCGCTTTGTAACTGAGGAGAACTTTAATAACTTCTAAATGGCCATTTTGACTTGCAGCTTGTAAAGCGGTGTGACCAGCAAATACACCATTTACATCAGCCTCGGGTCTCTTCAAGCATTCCTCGCATTTAGCAGCATCGCCATTCGCAGCAGTTTTCACTAATTCCTCATTAACATCACCCGAGACGTGTGTCTCAAACAACTTTTTCAATAGTGCTGACAAACGATCTACAAAAAGCATTTATATAAACGTTATCTTCCTCTAAATGTCACGATTGACCAATAAATTGAAAAAATATTTTTTTTATTATCGTAAAGCAATTATGGCGTTTAAACGTACCTCCACTGTTATTTTCTACTAAACTACCATCATTGCTTGCAACTTTGGTAACTGCTTGTGGATTGTACGTCCATGATGTGCTACAAACTTCTACTTTTAAATCGCCATCGTGATATATTTGCAAAACTCTCCCAATCTTTCCCATAGTCTGCAAAAGTATTAACATTATTAAACGAAAACTTTTAAAGTATTTAACATCCATTTGTGTCCTCTTATAAATTTGCAGTACATACAGGGGCCATCGCTTCAGCCCACTCTCCATGGCCACGTTGAAGCAATTTAATTTTTTCTAAATCGTTACATATTTGTACCAGGTCACCGACAGCGAAGGTACCGTTATCAGAACTCGAAGTTGTGACTGGTACTGGTATCTGTACTTTCGTCAATACAGCGGGGTTGAACGTCCATCGATTGCCACTTGGATACGACACAACAATATCGTGATCTTCATCAATACCAACAACTGTTCCCGTAATACGAAGGCATTCGAACATGCCATCCGTCCAACCGCCATGCCCATGTTGTAATGTTTGAACTAGTTCTAAATCTAAATCAACATTGACCTGCAAAATAAAAACAGCAGTATATGTCGTTTATGCTATGAAAATTATAATTAATTACAGGTAGCGTTTCAAAGGTGTAGTCTTGAAGAATTATTATTATTGAACGACTGCAGTATTTAATTACCTGATCTCCAATTTGTAATCCACTTGGAACAGAACGACGCAAACTTTGTTCTCCTAATAGTGGTAAATGATCTCTATACACTGTTTGTCCTTTAGCATCATTAACAACTTTCAAATCCGCCTAAAATGTGAACAATGAAGAACTGCTTACATTACATTTATAATGCATATTCTTATTCTCGTAATTTGAATTGATTATGTGCTATTGACAATGTGTGGTAGCTATTAAAAATAGAAAATTATTTTATACATACCATGCCTTGAAAACCAACGCGGTACAAATTTTTGGCGCCATTATCCCATATAACGTATGCGGCTGATCTTGGGCTGGCTGCGGACCAATCTTGGATTTCATTAACTTTACCTCTCCGGCCAATACCACCGTCTTGATCTTCCCACTGCCAATCGACACCCCTTACAACTCTTGCCCCAGGAAATATACCACGTATCGCAATCTATATTTGGACAGAGAAGATTAAAATTCATTACACCACTGACAATAACAATATAAATATTTTGAAAGTTTGATTAATACCTTTTTAGTTTTACGTCTTGGTTCCATTAATGCTCTTTCACTTCCGGGGGCTGCTATACGATAAAATTTGTGCCTCAAGTGATGCTTGTCTCCGTGATAACAAATAGAACAGAGATCGTAATTGCCGCATTCTGCACACTTCCATCGAATCCCAAAAATTGGTTGTTGTCTACATGTGTCGCACATTGTGCCGTCATGCTTAATACCCGTTGGAGCTGAATCCAGAATACGCAGATCAAACGCGCCGAAACAACGATAATTGGCTGCCGTACCATTATCCCAAACCACAACCACTTCTTCCGGGGTTGCAAAATTTCTAACAGTTCCTACATGGCCTTCTCCTCCATCCTATTTAAATGGAATTAAAAAATTGCAAGTAATATTTATATTTATATAACACCTGGCCTTTTGCCTTCTACTTTACTAATATTTTGCAAGATCACAAGAGCAAAATTTGTAGAACTATTAATGCTAATGCAAGATGAATAATACCAGATGGTTCTTATTTTTGGATAGTACGGGAATTTTACTTGTATACAAAATACTAATATATACAAAACAAACTACACATGTCGAAACATAACAAAATATGCTGTAATATGTACATTTTAATCATACGGAAAAGGTTAAATAAAGTAAGTATCTCAGATTCGCATTATAAAACATTAAACATAAATAAACATTATACAGTATCGATGGAAATAAATATTGAATTAAATATAATAACCAAGAGCAAACGTGTACAATTCCATCTCAAATATAATTTAGTATAACAAAATATGTGTATTGTATAAAAGTACGGACAAACAAATGTAAGCACACTTTTTAAAAATTCACATCTGACATAATACAACATTTTGTTTCAATGTTATGTTAAATTCAGTTAACCTTTTACTAACCTGTTTACCCCACTTCCATTCGGGTCCACGGATGACCCGAGTTCCGACACCCTCCATCATAAACCGCGTTGTGCGAGTAGAGGTACTCGCACCAGCCTCCATAATTCATTGACAACAAAATTTCACCTAATAACACGAAAAAAATTAAAGAACGCGATACTCTTACCATGCACTAACACTGAAAAATGCCGCCATCTTAGGCTAATGTCAAAACATTCTATACCAACATTCGATAATATAATTTGGTTGCAAATATTTCAAACATATATTATTTAGTTTTACGCTATTTATATATCTTCATAATTTTAACAAAACAAATAAACATTTATTTCATTAATTCTTGTCATCTTTCAACCATACATATTATATGAAAAAGAAGTTATGTATCTAGGACTTTTAATGATTTCATATGACACGATATTCATTTTCAAAATTATGAATTTCGACGCTTCTATTTTTACAATTTTACGACTACATTTTGTTTTATTTATTATATTATATGTATAAATTCTATATGTAAAGGCTGTATGTATAAGTCCTTAGAAAACTTTACGAAAACATTCTCTACAATAGATTATCATTATTTCAATTATAGTTATATAAATTATATCTTTTTTATATTAATAAAGATTGTAAGCGAACATATTTTCAGTTGTAAAGTTATCGCCGTGAAGGAATTAAATACACTGTCCTCTCGAAAAGAAAAATCGCAACGACATGTAACGCAACAAAAATCTAAAGATTTTTACATTTATGTATATGTACATGTATTTCAATGCCAACAGTTGTTGCTATGGTATTTGAAAAATAATCAAATGTTTAAAAATAAGAATAGAATTTATCCATAAGTGCTTAAAGAATATGAAATGAACTAATTAATTAAATTAAACTTTTCTGTAACGAGAGAAATTATTTACATATGATATATTTTCAAAGATAAAATCTATTTTTCTCCTTATATATCAAGTACAAAGAGTAAGACATTTTTCAATGAGTAAATTTAACAAATCATTATTATTCGTAAAAAACGAATATTATAAACATTATATATAAATGACAATTAATGTAAAACATGACGTCATTAATCTTCACGAACTGATAATATATTTAGTACTATATATAAATGCAAAAATGAAACAAAAAGATTATTTGGCTTAAATACATTTTTATATTGTTATATTTTAAGGACGAAGTTATTACTGATCAATCATGTTTGGCACAGTAAATGTCTTTATAACAGGGTTCAAAATATTACTTTACATTTATGTTTCCAAAATATAACATTAACAAAAATTGTTTAACACGCACCGGAAAAGAATATTAGAAATAAAAAAAACTGCATTCCGGTATTTACGTAAACGATATACGATATTCTTATTTCTCACTGCTTAATTTTGCCTAAGCAAGTTGAGGTATTAATCTCAACTTTTGTAAATCATTTACTGGCATCTATGCTGTGTTTTCGACTATTTGACTATCACTTATTCTTTGTTGATGACTTCAAATGATAAAAAAAAACATGTTTAGCTTAGAATAACGAGTTGTTATGCATAGTTATATTACTTTCTTTTTTACTGAAACATTCGTTCGCATGAATGAAATTGAATTTTGGAAGATATTTAAAATAAAAATATTGTTTATCAGCATACAAGTATTAGCTATTTACATTTGGTGTTTCATGTGTTACTGTATTGCATATTTATATGCTTATCATAAATTCTTATATGTATTAAATTATTGATATTACAATGTCATTACATGCAGAAAGTATACAGTCCGCTGAGAAACATCGATGTACATTCACACGAGTCGCGAGTATCCATAATGTATTTTACAATTTAATAAGGAATTCAACAATGTATTTATGGTATTAATCTTCTAATAACACAAAATTGAAGGTATCAGCGTACAAAGTAGTTGATTTTTGATACACGATAGTTGCAATTTATTATAATGGTTTAGATCATTTTACAAAATGAATAATTCTTATAGAACACATTTTAAACATAGCTCTATTAGGCTTATTCCTCACTTTGGCAAAATAGTTTCATATTTTATTTCTACTCGCATGAAACATGATTTAAACAATTTTTAAGACAACTGTTTCCTTAAAGTTGCTGCAAGATTTATTACATAATATTTACATAGAGTAAGTTACACAAAAAAATCTTATATCACACGAAACCGTGATAATTAAGTAAAAACAAAATTTGGTTCACCATCAGCTATCTTATTATTGCACTTGGATTTATTAATTGAAATAGCATACTAAATAAAACAAACTACTTTCATTCTGATGTCTTCAATTCCTGATCATAAATCTCTCTTTTCTTTTCTTAAAACGATATTTTACACAGCATATTGATTGTTATACCTGTGCCTGTTTATACATACACATGTTTATGCTCACATGTATACATTAGAAGTTTGGTTCTAAATTAGATGCAAAGTTTAGATAAGATGTTTTCACAAAATATCTCATAGGTTTACGCATACGTTTTCTATAGCCATTATGCTCATATATAATGAATGCCGTCAAATGTTCGCCTTACTGTTGAGTTACCCAATGAACATGACTGCAATGAATGAGGATAGGAGTGATAGGACTCGCAAAATATGGACACTTCACTTTGTATAAATATTATGTCAGGATCCTTAATATTTCATCTATAATTCCCCACAATAATGCATTACTGTCAGCTTTACCTTCGATTATCAAATTACCCGATGATTTCTGTAACAACAACAACCAAAATTAATCACAATATTTCAATTTATTTCACATTGGTCGTCATTAATATTTTTACTTACGTTATATTTTAATAAAAGGCACACATGATGTCCTTTCAAGGAGTGTCCATATAAAGATGCTGTATCATTAATTTGTTCCACAAGAGTAAGATTACACTTACAGCAAATTAAGTTTAGAGTAACATAGAAATCTTGAGAAACGACAACTTGCTGGTTCATTTTGAATACGAGCTGACCACTTCCCAGCAATTCTGTTAATATATCCTTGTGTGAAATATACCCAACCATAAATTTACTGCACGTTAAATGCATAGTAAAGTCAAGTTTCTCTTGCAGTGTACTTTCTTTGCCTTCTAACATATACGTAACCGTGCCCCTCAACCTCTGAGCAAATGTAACATGTGAGATTAAAATTGTGAATTGTGTTTCTTTGCTGGTTTGTGGAGGCAGTTGAAATGGCAGTTTTATACCAAATTCATCTCCAACCTACGAAAAAAGATAGACACTAAAATGAATTCTTCATTTTATGGTTATACAAGTTAATAGAAATAAAATAAACATTATTGCGTTATAAAATTACGAAATGCTTTAGTTGGAAATTTTCTGTATATGAACTAACTTACATTTCGTATTAATTTCAGTGTCGAAGTATCTGGAACGTCAAAAACTAACTCCTTTATAACCTTTTGACAATTATTCGTAATGAGTATTGTGGCAACTAGTTTAGTTGATTCGTCTGGAACTTGTTTTAATTCGTACGTCATAGAAAGCACTTTATTCTTAGCTAATTTTTCATATGAAGTAACCGGTTGTACCAGTGTAGTACTATCTTCGGGATTTGTAAAATTGTATCTCAAATCTGGTAATATTTCTTTAGACGGTGTAGAAATTCCAGCTGTTTCTTCATAATCTGAAGATTTCTTCGAAGATTTTGTTTTACTCTTCGATTTCTTTAACTTTCGATACTTGGAGTCTTCACCTGTTTTCTTATGTGTTTCTTGAGTTTTTGACTTTTTGCGTTTAACAACTTTCCGTTCCGATTCTTTTTCACTGAAAACCTCGGTATATTCATTGGCCACAGGAGCCTGAATTTTGTCTGAAGTAGTATTGTTTTCTAACCACATATCAGTCATTTCTAACTGATTATCACAATGCTTTTCTTTAGTCGGCTTAATCTTTTTCTTCGATTTTTTGTGTCCCTTTTAAAAATAATTGGTATAATGATAAAATGATATATTTTTATATGCACATATATATAAGTAAAATAAATATTATACCTTTTCCTTTTTCTTTCCTTTATTATTTTCAATAACTCTATGTTCTAAGACAGGTAGCCTTTCATCATCCCTTAATGGTACATCTAGATCGATATTTAAAGCCCTGTGTGGGTCATTTATATCCACCTGATTATAATCATCGCTGTCGCTTAGTTCTGCACCTGATGGTAATTCACCTACTCCAGTATTTACTACTTGCATAGGGTAAATATCATCGTGTTCGTCTTCTGAAGCAGACTTCTTGCCTGCAGATTTTTGTAGTTACATTTTAAAATGATATATATTTAATACGAAATATAGATAGATTGCAATTTTAAATTTCTACATACCTTTCTTGGTCTTCTTCTTCTTCTTACTATGTACTTTATACCTTTTATGATTGCTAACAACCTTCAAAGAAACTGGAATATCTAACTCTGCTACAGGAATGTTATCAAACTCTTCATAAATATTTGACGAATTATGATATGATGTAGAATTCTTGAATGTGCCTTTTAAATAATGCGGATTATTTTGCTGCTCTAATCTTCTAGCTTCACGACACTTCTGAAGTTCTTCTGCTGATGGCTCGTTAAACTCCCGTTGAGAATAGGAATCATTCGTTTTTTCTCCTTTAATAAAAATATCGTTCATATCTAAATCTTCAGAGTCCGAACTTTCTGATGGTGGATCATTAATCCATGAATCTAAATCCAGATCTTCAGGAATTGGCACCTGAACAAAAACAGCATAATATTTCAATAATTAGATCAAATATTTTGCTTACTGATAATGGCCGATAATAGTAATAAATAACAACTGCTTGATCCAAATCAATTAATAAATTATTTACATAAAGACAACGCATACGATATCAAATTGACCGTGTATATGCGTAATTAAATAAAGCTATGTCGACCTCCCAAATTTGTTGAATGCTTCTCAAATATTCTATGTTACAATTTTGTACAATAAACATATTATAAATAACAAAAGAATTAAGTAAAAAATTATATAAAACGTATATACAAATAATTACCTTTCTTTGTGCTTTTGGAGCAACTGGATTAAGTTCTCCTTCGAACGTTTCCATCAATTCCTGTGCCAAACCAGGATTCTCTTTCAAACATTCGAGTAAAACCAAGGCAGAGCTAGATCTTTCTTGGACTTCTAAGTCACCACTGCATACAAAAGCTGATATTTTATCTTTTAGTGCAAAAATCTACAAAATAGAAAAGATTATATACATGGTCCTTGATATTAATTTTAAAGAAGATATTCCGCATACGATCCCATAAAAAAAGCATTTTTCTTACTGGCACAAATAAGTAATTTAAACGAAAAGTAACTAATACCTTTAACGTAAAGGTAACCAAAATAACTAATACCTTTAACGTAAAGATAACGAAAAGTAACTAATACCGTTAACGTAAAACTATAGTGTACGTACAATTTTGAACTATATTATAACAATTGTGCGAATAGAAGTATTCAAGCCAAAAATTGCATAATAAATAACATACCTGTTCCATAGTTTCTGCATCCTCATCTTTTTCAGCCTTAAATAATGTTGCTGTGGCAAGTTTTAAAATATTATGAACATAAACAGCTTGAATATGTCCTGGCAAGCTAGAAGCTTGTGATCGTAACATCGATTGCAACGTTGCTATTGGATCTTCTAGTTCGCTATCAATTAAATACATTTAATTAATTTAATCGAAAAATTAAGATAAACTGATCAATGCGTTATACAATACCTAGAAAACTCCCCACAAATCCATGCAGCTGCATATAAAACTTCAGACATTGTTGCCCTTGGTTGACCTGTTAAAAGGTATGAGTGTTCGAGCAGTAAGGCACATTGTTGAACTGCATATTTTCGGATAGCTTGTACACGAATCGCTACGTCAAGTAATTGTGTCGCTACTAATGGTCCATGCTTAGTACCTTCCATTCGTGTAAGTTCAACCAATACGGATATGTACCTATTAATTTCAATCAATGCTAGATAATTATAAATAAAGTATCTATTAAGAAGTTTACATTTGGCGACTACATTACCATTCGAAGTAAGTGACAAACTGATAATTGTTTTGTGAACAAATCTGAATAATTTTCGAGAGTAGTTCGTCTCTATAAGCAGTGCCTTCAGCTTTATCCATATGCACCATTAATTTTTTAACTATTTCCATTAAATTTTTTTTCGAGACCATTCCGTACAATAAATCCAAGGCACGCAATCTTATACTTTCATCTTTATCATCTAAGCATTGCATTATAAGGTCCTTGTGAGCTTGCACACTTTTTGGATGAGTTTTTAAAATTTTCGACATCGCTAACAGTCCCAGATACTTTAAATTTTGATCAGAATCCTCTATCAATATCCTCAATTTCTGAACACACAGCTGTATTGAATCCGAGTGATTTGGCATACCAGACGAAATGGAAATTAATACAGCTATTACTGTATTTATACATTCGTATAGTAGGGACATTGCCGATGTGCTAAAAATCAGTAATAACGTATGATTAATGTAAATAATTTAATCTTTCACGCTCGTATTTAATTACAACAACAAGATAGGAATGCTAACAGTTACAGGAAAAATAAATATCTAATGACAATTTTGCACATTCACGATAATAGAATTATTAGCCATATTAGAAGCAGCGATCAAACCTGCAAAGTGGAGTATATTGTATTACTTATAGATAGAAATACAATTAAATACCTGTGTATCAAATTTGTAAGGGGTTCTATTAACTTTTTGCCAAGCCTAGGTTCTAGAGGTGTCAATGCGCCAAACTGGAAATATAATTGCAATCTAAGAAATTTAATGTTATTTAAGGTACAAACATTTCTAAATGTAATTTACCAAACGCATAATTGCTCATGGATACATATTAGAAGAAATTACAAGCTACTACACCTAATCCTCTAATTTACTAATTCGGGTAATAGAAAACAATCGACTGATATGAAAACCTTGAAATCAGGTCGATTAATGGTTGAGTAAGTCGCCGACCCATTTTCGGCTCAATCAGTGTTATAGTGGAGAACTGAGCACGTGAAATAAGACTCGTGTTTTATTTGGCTCGTGTTAAAAATATGCAAATACATTGTGTATATGGATATAAATAAATATTCATTGAATGTAACAATGAGCGTATATTTCCATTAATCTGTTTCACTTTCCTACTATGAGATCAGAAAGTAATATCACACTTACCAATTTAATAATTTTTATTAACATCCAATTATTGGTAGATGTTGTCATAAGTTTGAAAAAAACAGGCGCCAGACTTAAATAATTTTTTGGATTCTTCCTCGCCAATTCGCAAACTACGTTAACGGCAGCGCTTTGTACACCGCTATCCGGATCTTCCAATTTTTCTTTCAATCTGGGAAATGCAGGCCGCAGGGCCTCTGGGAATCGCAAGAAAACTTTGTACATCATTAGTACAGCTTTCTTGCGCAGATACGGCTTTGTAGATGTTAATAATGTCATTATGTCATTAACCAAATCACGTGCGAGATCCGAACTTATAAAGCAAGATAGGCCACTTAGCGCTAAACCAGCATCATACTGATTTTGACTGTTTAAGTCTTTGCGAATCATATTGGTAGTTAACATCAGCAACTGCAATAAATTACTTCAATAGTCTACTTTTTCTAGGTAAGATTTCAAATATCTTATATTTATTTGCAATAGTTACGAATCTGATAAAATGGTTGTTTATATCAAACAAAAGAACTTGAAATATATATCTATCTTGCCTAGTACAAAATCAGTACAGTATCAGTTATATCATAATAATAAAATTATTGATGCAATATAAAACTTCCAATTGGAAAAACATAATTATATTAAATTAAAATACCATGTTGAGATTTTGTGTTAAACTATACAAAGTTAACTTACACCACTTGATTGATGCACAAAAATCAATAAAACGCAAAGTATGTTACCAAGTAGTTTTATACCAGAAAGGGTTAAATATAATGGACATATCAAAGAAGAATTATTCATAGACATTTCATAATTCCTCATTAATAAAATGATTCTATTTACTAAAATTTATGCCTTCTTTAATGGAATGCTTAAAGTATTTATCAGATTCCCTTGAAAGCTAACTTGTATCTGAATCATAAATAATATCATACTTCCATGTCAGCATGAAAACTCTGACTTGCCGCTAAATACCCAATTCGTTTATATGTGAATTTTGCAGACGACATCACCTCGATTATATTGAAACCAGCCCAGCTAATGTCATACCCCAGCATTTGAAGCTAGAACAATTCCAATACATTATGTTAACAAAAAATTAATATTGTAACATCTGATAAAATTGAATAAGATATAGTCGAAACTCACATATGTTAGCTTTGCTACGGCATTTGCTTTAACTGCAACATTATCTTGTCGCAACTCTTGCTTAATTTCTTCTATACACTGTGCAATATATTTTGCCTGCAATTATACAGTAACGTTTGTTAAATGAAAAAAATATGTATTATTAAAACGAGTGATAATAAGGTTATGTAGTTGAAATTAATAATTTAAAATAAAACACAAAGTATAAATATACGTTTACCTCATTTTCTTTATTATTTCTAATTCCACGTACTAAATCGGTGAGATTTTTATCGAACATACGTTCAAAATTTCCTTTTACTTTACGGAGTGCCATAATGGCATTTAAAAAATAAATGGTATATCTTCCGATGTCGCTTAAAAGGTTTCTTTCTGCATCCGTCCAATATTCCGACTTAATCGGATATCTTGCATCGATTACATTACCGTATGTTAGAAACCTTAAACTTCAGTCACAGTCTTGCATTTACATTTTTTGACAGATCGGCGGATAAGAAAGGTTCGCGACGATCAAACCTAAGAATTATTGCAAATAGAGAAACTACTCAGCAATCCGTCTCGTCGTACAGAAAATTTCGCAAATATAAAATTCCTAAGCTTCGCAGAATTTTACATCAGCTAGTAACAAGCTGTTTACGTTGATTGGTTATTTACTATGAACATGTATATGTGCATTAAATAAAAATGTTACCACACTTAACCGAACTTATGCGATTATTAGAGTTGCTGTATCAAGTTACAATTTAATGAAAACTAAAGAAAAAAGTAAAATTATGTTAGTAAAAATATAATTTTATTTTAAATAAATAAATATATTACACGCTTTCGAACCATATTTTATATATCACGATTATATATTCAATTTATATCAAAGGGTCATGCTTAAGTGTAGTTGATATCTATTATGTTTGAATTACTTCAAATGCCACAAAAAATATGCAGTAAAAATATAATATTTCTTGGAAAACATGTTATTCTATTTATTACATATTACATTTAAGCATTTTACATGCTGTGCAGTGACATGTTACACATGCATAGAATAAGTAACAGAGCGTATGTCGTATAGAGCAGTCTTCCCAACCTTTTTTGGATTATGCCTTATCTCAACGCCAAACAATATTATGATTTTTATGCGCCCTTAGCATAGTAGTCAATAAGTAGTAGTTCTGAAGAAAAGCTATAATATAAATAGGTAATTCAAATAAATAAAATAAGGGAGTATAGGTTAAAACTGCTTTTAATTTAACTGTGTATGTTAACAAAAATAAAATGAAGTTAATAGTTTTCCTTAATTCTCGACTGATTTTTTAGTATATCGGTGATGAAGGTGACAAATGCCACATGATTTTTTAATTGCCCCCAAAATATTAAAAACTGCCCTTCTGTAACATGTACGATCCACGTTTGCGAAGCACTGGTATGGAGCTTTTCTTTGTTTGACCTGTTACGCTCTCGCGTTAGTAGGCTTAATATCTAGTAACATCGAATCAACTGTCGCCAATGATATTCTTATAACTATCGATAGCAATAATTAGCTTAGGAGCGAAATTCGAAACCGGATGCACGTACGCGATACATAAAGCTGTATATTGTTTAAGTACCAGTCGTAGGTTGTCGAACAAAAGGAAAATCAGAGCACTCGGATCTTAGAACACTTCACTTGGAACATTCTAAAGGTTATTTATTACAGAACATAGAGAATTAGCTAAGTCTAGTAAATCATGTACGACCTCTGAAGGTTGTCAGATCCCATGATATCCTATGCTGCCCGCAACATGTTCTACTGCGGAACAAAGTCCCCTCGATTCATTGACGCCTTTTCTCTGACTTTCGCGCGTTTTCCTCAGTTTTCCCGCGTTTTCCCTTAATACGCGCGCACCTCGTCGTCCTTTCCGGAAAGCGTGACGTTCCACTTCCACGCATCTAAGGACGAATAGAAACCCGACGAGACCTACGCCCATTGGACTAGGACGATTCAGAAAGAGGACCAAGAAACTCAGGAAGGGGAACCAGTGCCAATATGGGAAGAACATTAAGCCTCGCAGGATAGATCAATAGATACTGTCATCGCTTCAATGTTAACCTTTTCAGCAAATCAACGCTATTTCTTGAAGTATCAATACTTTTAACTTGACCAGTGAATAAACAGTAAATCTTTAGAAAAGTATAAGTTGTCTTTGAATCTTCCGCGCTTCTCCGCGGGCACCCGGCCTACCCAAAGTCCCTATATCCCACCAATAGTTGCACCACAGACCAATCCACACTGAACTAAAAGTCCTCTAGGTTCCAACACTTCGTGAGTTCATACTCAGGTTGCTCTCAACTTTCGTGCTAGCGGATGTATGTATAGAGAAGCCATTGAACAAAGAAATAGAGAAGTGTTACACTTTTTCGCTAAACAACGTCATTGAAGCTAACAAGCTATAGTTAATAATGAAACGCGTGACACTTTTATTTAGCATACGGTGAAAATTACAGGAGTATTGTGAATCGTAGAAAATCTAAGAAATACAAGTTTTTTCAAAGAAGCTCCAATGTATTGGTCTGGGCATCACTGCTAAACATTGTCTCAACATCGTGGCATGTTTTCGCAGTGCACAAAAGATCCGAAGGTTGAGAACCTCCCATTTTTGTACGTTAATCTTTTTTTATTTGTTTTGAAAAATAATCCTTTTTTTAAGGGAAATCGTATACACCTTACGTTTAGATAGCTACTTCTTTACTTCATTCACATTCCTGTGTATACTGACGCATCTGAACACATACTGTGTTCTAAACTGTTTCCGAACTTCAATAACTTTAATTATAGTAAATTTCAGTCCATAATCAGTAACATGTTCGATGTAACATTGTTGTCTATACATTGAATGAGATCTTTAAAATAAATACTATGTACACCTGAGTTCAAATTTGACAAAAAACCAATTTTTATGTCATGAACTATATGTATATATATATATACATTATATATATATATATATATATATATATACACATATATATCATTTTCTTTCTATCGAAAGTTATATAAAATAAAGTAATTACTTCATAAAAACATGTGGCTGTTGTTGAAATTTTACAGGAAGACTACCACGGATATATTGCATTTCACTTTCAATAAACAATGACGGAATATTTTGATTTACCCCTTAATATGGACAGAATCTGCAGAATTTGCCTTACAGAGGGTACTAACTTGACTCCTATTTTTTGTCCGACTCAAGAAATGAATGATTTTTCGGCTCTTCCACAAAAAATACAAGTTTGTGGATCAGTAGAGATTCACGAACAAGATGGACTACCCTCATTAATTTGTGATATTTGTATTTATAAAGCAAGCGTGGCACATGAATTTAGACAACAATGTCAACATTCTGATGCCAAATTACGAATGTATTATAATAAACCAACTAAAACTACTATCGTGGTAACTATAGAACATGTATATTAAGATGTTGCACGTTATATAGCAAATATAAATAATATTAAATATTGTAGGACACGTACACACAGACAGAATCGGAGATAAGAACATTATTGCCAAAAGAGCATGTTGATGAAGAGGACTATTTTGTAAAGGAAGAGATGCAAGTTGCATCAAACTCCCAAGAATATATACAAACTAATAATTCGTATTGTAGAGATGAGTCTAGTTTAAGTTCTAGCCAGATTGATATACAAGATGAGAAGCTCTTTATTTGTTCTATTGGATTCGAAGGACCTAAAGAAATTGAAAAGGGAGCTTGTGCCTCAGAAAATACTACACATGAGGCATCTCTTGCGCAAGGAGTGACCAATGATATCCGTGAAACTATATCTATGCAAACTAAATCAGGGGAAAGTCAAAATATGAACCATGATATGGAAGTAGATGACAAAAAGCAGCAGCAGCAATTTTTGAATCAGAATATATTAAATGACAATGATAATAAAGGGGAGAATGAAATTTTACCGAAACGTACTTCTGCTAGGAAAGTAAAATTAGTGCCTATTAAAATTTATAGTGAAGATGAAATCGATGATAATTACTATGATTCAAGCAACGACAGCCAAGATTCCAGGGAATCAAAATTTAAATGCAAAGTATGTTCAAAGTGTTATAACACACAAAGAGGCTTAAAGAAGCATTCCCTTGTTCATGAAAAAAAACATAAATGTAATGTTTGTTCAAAAATGTTCTATAAATTAGAGAATATGGAGAATCATCAGAAAATACATGCATCGAAACCACTTGCATGTCAATTGTGTCATGCGTGCTTTTCCAAGCCTCAAAGTCTTGTGCGTCATTTAAATGCTCATACGGAAAAAGTGAACAATTTGATTAAACAAATTAGTACAGAAAAAAAGAAAAATAATAAGGAACCAAGGAAAGAAATAACCATTGATGATGACACAGATGATGAAAATGGTACTGTAAATGAAGTTTACGATTTCGAAAATGCACCTGAATTGTACAAATGCGAAATTTGTAGTCAGTACTGTTCTTCCCTAAAAAATCTAAAACGTCACACTCTTGTACATGGAGATAAAAAGTATTCATGTACTGTGTGCAAAAAATGGTTCTTTAGACCTGATACATTGAAAAAGCATGCAGAGAAACACGGTCATGGATTATTAGATAACTTAGTAGACGATAATAAGTTTTTCGATTCTGACGATGATTCGCTCCCAAATACTGTGCAGAACACTCTGCAAGAGAGTGAAAATGGTAAGAAGGAAGACAGCGACGAAGACGGTTCTGGTGAATATAAATGTCAACATTGTGATAAAATCATGGCTACAAAAAAAGGTCTTAGACGTCATGTATCAATGCATAAACCAAAAGCTGAACCAGTTACTTGTGAAATCTGTGGGAAGGTATGCGCTAGTCAAGCCCGTCTTGTTCTGCATCAAAGGACGCATAAGCCAAAAGAGAAGGTTCCACGAGAATACTTGTGTCACATTTGTAGTAAAGTGTATCCGAGTAATTCCTCTCTAACGTATCACATGAGAACTCATACTGGCATTAAACCTCATGTGTGTAAAACATGCAACAGTGGATTTACTACAACAACCAGTTTAGCAAATCACATCAGAATTCATACAGGTGATAAACCATTTGTTTGTCACGTATGTAGCGCAGCGTTCGCTGTAAGTTCAGCTTTCAGACGTCACTTGACTCGACATACTGGAGAAGCAAATTATTTGTGCAAAACGTGTGGTAAAGCATTTAAAAGACTAAGTACTTTGAAAGAACACACCTACACTCATTCTGGTGAAAAGCCTTATGTGTGTAAAACGTGCGGAGCTGCTTATAGTCATAGTGGTAGTTTGTTTGCGCACCAGAAACGTTGTCGAGCACAGTATGGAGAGATGGTTGTAGAAGAACATCACCATGCGGTTACTCATCATATTCATGTAAATAATGTGCAATCCGCAGTACGGTCACTTGCTGTGATAGGACAAATGTTTTAAACACTAAGATACATGGTATTAAAACACAGTGATTTTTGCTTGCGCGTCATATACATATAGACCAAACTACTGTAAAATGTGCTACGATTCTTTGGATATATACCACAATATTATTGTAGAAATTGTGCGCTTATGTGACTACATGGGCAGCTCTTTCTTTTTTACAGAGACAAATTATTTAAATACTCATGTATTTAAGTTCTCCAAACTACCAGATTACAACAAAGTTAATATTCATTTAACAGTCATTGTGAATATTTTTAATCATTTGTGAATAGCTTTCATAATATAGTTAACTTTCATGACCATAAAGGTAATATGATTGTATGACTAAAATATACATATTTATTTATAGTGTCCCAGAATCATATTGAACCCAGAAATCAATTATATTGCATAGAATTAATATGCAATTAGTTTTCTGTTATTGCACACTAGAAATTTCGTTTTATTCATTTTAATCAAGTTAATCGCCATTAACTAAATTTTTAAAGTATTCTTCAGACAATGCAAATGGTTACATATTTTTGAACAAAAAATCTATGCAAAAAATATGTATATGACAAGTACATATATCAACTAATAAAGTCAGGGACATCTACTCGTGTATTTAATGACCTTATAATAGTTAATATATCAATAACTTATTAAATATTTAGATTGATACTTGCAATGCCATTCACAAGCATCTATTCCTGAGAATAAAAGTATACATCTTCAATTAAATTGTATACTATAAAAACGAATAATTTTTCAACATGATTTTGGAACACTTGATGTATACATAATTATATATATATATTTTTATATGTAACTGCATTAAAATAGGAACTTGTATTTTATTTTATATTTTGTGTTATTAATGATTTGCCTCTATTTCTCGATTAAGAAACTAAATTAAGAAATTTCTTACACTGACATTGGCAGTATTATAATTTTGTACAAATAAATCGATTCGTTTATTATATATATTAAATCATATGTGTATTATATACTTATGTTATATTAAACACTTTATGGTTCGTATTATACATGTTTACTGCGTTAATATATGTAAAAATATATTGAAACAATCAAATATTAGAAAATTTAACCATGCATAATTGAATTTAACATGTATTTTATTTTCAATTTCATCTAGTTGTATAACTTGCATGATCTAAAGTTACAGAATTTACAAATTTATATATTGGTTCGTGTATTATTCAAGTCTTGTATTACATATTTGCATCTTGTTTATTATTAATTATTAACTAATAAGTGGCTGAAAATAGAATAGATGCTTAACCGAAAATGAAAGGTACAGGTAAACAAAATTAAGTCTTTTTAAGACTGGTCTACTCTGTGAATAAATAATCATATTTTGAGTAATAATTAAAAGCAAGATTCACTTTCAATAAGTATTTTAATAAAGTAGGAGATAAAACATTATTTTATTACTGCTTATACATAATATCTTATATGTATATGAAAACATATGCTTATGAATACTTTTTACATTTGATGTTTTTAAATATTTACAATCAATTTATTTGTGTTATGTAAACATTGAAATACTGTGCCATTAAAATATTCACGTGATGCAAAATTGAAGGGTTCACTTTTATACATACTATTTATGATGCGCTAAAAAGTATTGTATAAGAACAGTTATCTTATATATTGATGTAAAGAGTGTTTTAGAAAATTTTAGAGAATATCTGAAACTAATATCAATATACAATAAATCATAAAATTTTAGAAAAAAAAATGCAGAACTGAGGAACGGATCAAAATGATATGTTATAACCAATGATTTTTTATAAAAAAGTATGTCTTAATATTTTATGAAAATAATTATGTAATCCTATTATTCATGGCAAACTTTTTTGACAGTTGCTTGATATTGCTTACAAAAATATATTTACATATTACATCTACATTGAAATGAACTTACAGAATTGTGTAGATAACATTAAACATTAGCATGTTGTAGCAAGGCATAAACGCAGCTTCTAACAATGAGATAATTTGCTTTGGCGCTTTATCTTGAGTAATTTATAGCGACGCCAAATAGAAGCCCGAGTTCGTTTTAAAACTTTTGCTAATTCGGAATATTTCCGTTTCGCATCCAGATTTTCATTATGTTCCAAATGATCTATTATCATTTTATCCTCTTCTGGAAGAAACCTTAAAATATTAAGAGAAAATGTAACATTTAAAATAAAAGATAAAAACGCAGAACTTAAGGACTTAAACTCGATATGAAAATGTACATCTTTTCTTAAAATTTGGTAGTTAAACATTACTTAAAGCAGCTACATAATACAAAATTGGTGGACAACATGAAGTTTCTGATTCTTATTTTGAATTTTTTCTTTTAAACTTTGTATAAATTAAAATTAAATAATTTTTACGCCTAGATAGAGAAAATACAGATATAAATTACCTCCTTTGTACACGAGGTTCATATAAATTTCTAAATCTGTGGTATACACTGTATAAAGTCCTGTTTGGTATACCATCTGCTAAAAATTGCACAAACTTTCGTCTTTCCTTTTTACTGCGAATATATGTCTGCGTTCCCACTCGCAGACGTAAAAATGGTCCAACGTTTCGCCGTTTCCATTCATGCAACTAAAAGAATACAGTATGAGCATTCTCATAAAAGAGATAATATAAATATTGTGGTATTGGTCGACTTTTTAGATTATGTTAGCGGATAGGGCCTGGTTTGTTGGCAACTTTTAGTTTATAGTACTGCCTCTAAGTTTTTCGAGGCAGTTGAATGATAAGCATAATGTGAATGAAGAGTGTTAATACAGATGTTGCATGTGAATCGAGTTAATGTTTATCTCGAAGAAAGAGTGTATGACTTTGAGGTGTGAAAGATATGTGTTTGGAGCTGAGTACTTGAGAAGATTGTGTAAATGGAGAGTGCAGTGACCCAAGGAATGACTGCGGGGTGTGAGAGACGAAAAGAGTGAGAGCAAATGAGAGATAGAATGAAAGAATATATAGAATGGCTGATGCGTATATGTGGCAGAAGAGTTTGGGAAACAGAATAGTTCGGTAGAAATAGCAGAATAGATAGAGAGAGAGTTGCAGAGAGCAGAGAGTAGTATTGTGTGTGAGAATATCATGAGTGTGAGAGTCATTGTTTAGTGTTAATAAAGCCGTTAATGGTTGAAAGAAACCGGTGTCTCACTACCCGACCTGTTTTCTGCGTGTATTGATTAAGAAGTTTACTAAAACTAACTTCTACAATATTTTTCATTGTTCTTCAAATATATTTACATGTAAAAAATGTTATGACCAACAAACCTTACAAAATGATTTCCAGTTCTTCGCAATAATTATGTCCTCCGATGGATGATAGCAGCCTTTTTTGAGGGGTACTATCTTTTGAAATTTTTCAATTTCTTTGCGTGTTGGAGGTCTAGATCCAGCACGGGACTCAATTTCATGTTGTGGTAACACAGGATTTAACAACTTTATACGTAATTCTTTGAAATACTGTACTACAGAAAAAGTTCAATTAATGTTATCTAATATAATATAATATTGTCTCTAATACAAGTTAATATTAAACAAGAAATTAGTAAATACATTACTTTTATATCATCGCTGGAAAGCGTATTTGCTTCGTCAAGCTCCTTTGCAAGGAAATCAACATCGTTCATTTCCATCTTTGAAAGCGTATTCCAACTCTAAAATATTCAACACATTAAACAAAAAAAGAATTTGTGTACATAACATAGTTGTACAAAATAATACAAAGTGTTTGTTGGAATTGTAATATCTTACAAGACTAATATATTTCAGTTGATTTTTTATTAGTTAATAATACAATTGATTATCACCAATATATTTAATATATAATTTATTCCATTGTCATTATTATTATGAAAAAAAATGGAAAGTATAATTTGTTACTTAATTTAATCGATATAGCATAACATTTATTTTTGACACTTAGAATTGTACAAATTTATTATCATAGGTCACACAGAGATGTAGTAAGGTCGGAAAATAACTTAAAATACTTTGCGCCTTTAAACTTTCTCATAGGGCTTATGATATACGATGTAGGCAGTTAAATGAGCTTAGTATATCCGTTTAAAATGTTTTAAGATTTTAAGTAAAGATGTTTATGATTGTGTTAAAGCAAGGATGTTTTGTTTGATATCATACTTATTAAAAATGGGTAGAATGTATCTAAGGATGCTGGAAAGTGTCAAAATAAGCACGTGTCCCGAACCACTGATATATAAGAAGTGTGATATTTCAAGTATTACATCTTTCAGAAGAAACCGTTTAGCTGCCTGTATAGGGATTGTATACAAAGGTTTTTTGATTCTGTTGCGTATCTATTGGTGGGATATAGGGAGTTTAAGCTGGTTCGGATACCTGTTGAGCGCTGATCGCACTGCTTGTTGAGAAACGCCGAAGATTCAAAAACAACTTATACTTTGTAAAAAATATCGACCGTTTATTGATCAAGTTAGAAATATTGTTAGTTGAAGCACAGCCGACTCTAGTACTAGCACAGCCGACTCTAGTACTAGCCATGCTGAACAACGTGGCAACACCGCATGTTTACCGATCGGGAGTCCTATTTTCAGTAATGAGAGTCTTGTTCGTGGGAATACAATTAACGCTTTTTTTCATAGAGAATTGTGTTAAAGTAAACAATTCTTTATTAATTATGTCTGAGTAATATATAAATATTATAACTATGGTAAGTAGAAGTGATATTAAAGTATACTAATAGTTATAAATATGGTATACATTTTGTGGACTCTCGGAGTGGTTTGGTGAAGTGATACATAATATTGGATATATTTTACAGTGGTTTTAGGAAAATATAAGTATGAAGCACAATAGAATCATGTTTGAACTAAAACGCAACATGTGAAAATGAATGAAGTGATATATAAGTTCATAGAAACCTGAAATAGTCAAAATTATTGATACGAAGTCAAAGAGGTTAAGTGAACACGGAAAGAGGTTCGATAATTCGTTACTGAAGGGAAGAGTTGTGCAAGTAATTATAAAATCGTATTAAAGGCTAACTTTATAATTGTTGTAAATTTCCTCACCACCCAAGGGGTATTACTATGGCGCGTTACCTTTTTTTAACATAATGGGTGGTTCGTCAATAGCCATATCATCCCATTTTATAAAATAAAATAATTTCTTATAAACTGTAAAAAAATAAAATAATCTTAGAATAGATAACAATAAATAAAATAATCTTCGATAATAATAGAAATAAAACAATAGGAACATAACATTGACCCGTTTGGGAGAAAAAAATGTAGTAGATATTATTTTTAGAAAACAAATAAATAAACCTTTCATATAAACAGAAAAATAAAGTATTAAAGTTTTCAACAATAATAAATAATCTTGAATAATATTAGTAACAAAACATACTCTGACATTCTCTTGAAATTCTGCTAATAAAACCTTAAATCTTGTGAAATAAAATTAATAATAAAAATTAATAAAAAGCATATATACATATGAAAATAAATAAATATGGACGAAGACAAATAAAAAACTCTATTAATGCATTAAAACATACTGGAAAGAATAAGTTAAATATATCAAAATTAATGTTATAAAAAGAGTTAAATTGAAAAACAAGCAATTGAAAATATAGTTTCTATTGAAAGTTCTTATTTTACGATTTTTAGAAACTATATGTGCATGCATTTCTAATTGATTATTATTTATAGTTTTGGCGTAATCATTCAATAAAATATTAGAAAAAATTGATAATAATTTAAACAAAATACTGTGATAATCTTTACCACAAATGCATGTATTTGAAAATGCCAAGTGATGTATATTTGATTGAATACTAATATATGTTAATTTACATAAAATATGCTTATGATTTCCAGATTTCAGAAAATTTGATTCCAAATTAGCACAATTTATTATGGCTTCCATTATTGCACACATATGAGTAAATATGGTTATTACTTCTTCTGTAGGGATGGAAAGTCCACCTCTTTGTAAGTGATCAAAATATACATTATTTACAGTTGTACCTTTATCCTCCACAATTAATAATTTACATATATTACAATTTAATTTTTTAGCAACAGAATGGGACCCATAACCAGATACATAAACCTTAATAGAAGCATCAACAACACACGTGGATAAATATGCAGTATCCAAAATTTCTGAAAAAGCATTTACATCAGCAGCAAGATCACGAATATCATTACTGTTATCATCTTTGGGGAATAAAAATATAGAAATATAATTTTTTTCTTTTAGAATACTAGCATAATTTCCCTTACAATTGGGAACACAACAACGCCGTGACATTATTAACTGATAAATATAGTCTGAAACTTGAGAGAAAATTGTCCAAAAATTCTATACGTATATAATAAATATAGCTTTGTAAAAATTTATATATGATTCTATTAAAATGTTATTAATTCTAAATTAAAATATATTGAACGAACAGTAGATGTTATTGAATATATGTGCTACACACAAAGATAAAGACCTGTATAGTTAATAAATAAAACTTAGCCGCATTATTGCACTTACTTTTAAATTTTCTTAAATAGCTTACTAATGATAAGCTCACATGGATTTGAAAACATTTGAAAACTAAGCGGGAAACTGAGAGTCCGATAGGGGGGACTGGGAGGCCGGTAGGGTGGGTTGGGCTAGGTATTTTGTATATATATCACACCCGGACTCCCGCTGTGTTGCCATTTTTACCTTCAGCACGGCTAGTACTAGAGTCGGCTGTGGTACTAGCCGTGCTGAAGGTAAAAATGGCAACACAGCGGGAGTCCGGGTGTGATATATATATCAATATACCTAGCCCAACCCACCCTACCGGCCTCCCAGTCTCCCCCTATCGGACTCTCAGTTTCCCGCTTAGTTTTCAAATGTTTTCAAATCCATGTGAGCTTATCATTAGTAAGCTATTTAAGAAAATTTAAAAGTAAGTGCAATAATGCGGATAAGTTTTATTTATTAACTATACAGGTCTTTATCTTTGTGTGTAGCACATATATTCAATAACATCTACTGTTCGTTGAATATATTTTAATTTAGAATTAATAACATTTTAATAGAATCATATATAAATTTTTACAAAGCTATATTTATTATATACGTATAGAACTTTTGGACAATTTTCTCTCAAGTTTCAGACTATATTTATCAGTTAATAATGCCACAGCGTTCTTGTGTTCCCAATTGTAAGGGAAATTATGCTAGTATTCTAAAAGAAAATAATTATATTTCTATATATTTATTCCCCAAAGATGATAACAGTAATGATATTCGTGATCTTGCTGCTGATGTAAATGGTTTTTCAGAAATTTTGGATACTGCATATTTATCCACGTGTGTTGTAGATGATTATATTAAGATTTATATATCCGGTTGTGGGTCCCATTCCGTTGGTAAAAAATTAAATTGTAATATGTGTAAATAATTGTGGAGGATAAAGGTACAACTATAAATAATGTATATTTTGATCACTGACAAAGAGGTGGTCTTTCCATTACTACAGAAGAAGTAATAACCTTATTTACTCATGTGCGTGCAATAATGGAAGCCATAATAAATGATACCAATTTGAAATCAGATTTTCTAAAATCTGAAAATCATAAGCACATTTATGTAAATTAGCATAGATTAATATTCAATCAAATGTATATCATATAGCATTTTCTGATACATGCATTTGTGGTGAAGATTTTATAATTACCTGCCCAACTCTTCCCTTCACAAATTAATTTTCCAATCCCTTTCCGTGTTCGCTTAACCTCTTTGACCTCGTATCAATAATTTTATCTATTTCAGGCTTCTATTAACTTACATAACATTTCATTCATTTTCAAATGTTGAGTTTTAGTTCAAAGATGATTCTATTTTGCTTCATACTTATATGGACTTACTATGGACTAACTACTGTAAAATATTTCCAATATTATGTATCGCATCACCAAACCATTCCAAGAGTCCACAAATTTATAATATTTATATATTACTCAGACATAATTAATAAAGAATTGTGTACTGTAACATAATTTTCTATGAAAAAAAAGGGTTAATTGTAATCCCTAGTACAAACAAGACTCCCATTATTGAAAATAGGACTGCTAGTGCACAACTAGTACCTACTAGAGTAGGCTGTGACCATAGTAAACGTAATTGATTACGTCTGTACAGCAATTTCGAAAAAATACATAAAATTTACACAAAAGTATAGAATTAATATTTCTTTTCAATAACATTGTTGACTTGTGTCACAAATACATTTAAGGATTGCAGCCATTAGCAAATTTGTGTTATCTACTACGTAATATTGAAATAGCACAAATTTCCCAAGTCACACCACGAGGAGGTTGCTGCAAACAGTGACTCGCCCTATCTCCGACGACCCATCCACCCTTCCTTTAAAAAGTTCAAAACTGCGGCAATGGAAATCATTGTGGTAATGCTGCCGCCCATTCCAATAGGAACGAACGTTGCTTATCTAAATGGACCTACCCGAAAAAGAGCTAGAGGTGCTAACCATCCGCCTATACTCTTTTTAAACTATCTTAAACTAAACAAAAAATATAAATACACCCTAACGTCCCTATCTGTCAGGCAGGCAATTTCCTATCTAACTGAGTAGCTGAAAATGTGCAGTCGCTTAATTCATATGTTATTTAATGGCTTACTCCTTAACAAAAGGTGTGGCCAGCGAAGGTATGGAAACGATAGAAAACTACATATATAAAATCTCCACATCGTAGGAACTGTGCTAATTTCACCACATTAGACATCACGTCCAATACGTAGTCACAATGATTATAGAGGAAAGGATGGAATTGTAAATAGAATAGGAATACTGGTTGTTATTATCCTATTTACATGCGAATGTTGCAGACAAGACAAACTTAAGAATCTGTGTTTCTTGGTATTCCATAGAAACTGCGTTTCTTTTGCTTCCGTTCATCGGCAATCGCAAAGATCCCTAATGGGTTACCAATTTTACGCGTGCGATCTCCAGAGCCCGATTCCAGAGAATCGTATTAAGAGGCAATGAAGGAACGACAGAGTGCGCGTCTGTGCAATCGCCACGCAAAATGGGTCGTGTAAAGCGATGCACGCCACGAGGATATTTCAAAGAATTTGAATATCTTCAGACATAGCACAAATTACATTCGCTCAGGCAGCTGCGTCTGAGAAAAAACTGCAAGAAGAGTAATCTTTCCATTCGAAGTTACTGTCAAAAAGAATGTAATTTTCGCTCTACAGACGTAGATATAGATGGAAAGTAAAGATAAAAGGGGACTTACGATCGACCGTAAGGCATAACGAGGCCAAATAGCACTACGCGAAAGATGCGACAAATACTAACATATTGAACGAATCGACCACACTTGGTCTAGCTTGAACACCACACTACGAAATAAAGAAGGAAAAAAGAATGAATGATATTTAGAAGAAGTCAAATGAGATCAATAATTGCTACTTCATGGGATGTGAAAATTGCTCGAAAGCAACTTCTCTCGATGAACGTTCAAGCTAGACTAACATGGCGTAAACTAACAGCCCAAGGCGTGCTTCAGGTTACGATTGTGCTGCCGCCTTTAGGCGACACTTTTTTCGCGTATGTGTGTAGACTGTAGAAAATGATTATGTACTCCGTTATATATTAATTGGTTTATTGACATACATATTAATTTCAGTTGGCAGACGAGATTCGTTTTTAACGTGTGGTAAATTTAAACAATGAAATAATTACATGCCGGAATGACGAAAATTGTTTCTTCTCTTTGGATAATTACCGATAGAAATGGCACCTGTACTCATTTGGTCAAACCATCAAAAGTAAAGTGCATCCGTAGGTACGGGGTAGATACGGGTAATGCAGCGAGCTCTATACCGACAATGGTTTCCATTATTGCACACAATGAGTAAATGAGGTTATTATTTCTTTGTAGGAATGGAAAGACCACCTCTTTGTAAGTAATTAAAATATACATTATTTATAGGTGTACTTTTATCCTCCACAATCAATTATTTACATATATTACAATTCAAATTTCTAGAAACGGAATGGGCCCTATCACCGGATATATAAGTCTTAATATAATCATCTACAACACACGTGGATAAATATTGGGTATCGAAAATTTTTGAAAATCCATTTACATCAGCAGAAAGATCGCGAAGATCATTAATATTATTCCCTTACAATTGGGAACGTAACAATACTGTGGCATTATTAACTAATAAATATAGTATGAAACTTGTGAATTTTTAAAAAATTGTGTATGTCTATAATAAATATGAACTTGTAAAAAATTAGTTATGATACTATTAAAATGTTATTAATGTTGGTTTTATCTATTGAATAAAGCCCAGTTAAACAAAAAATATCTCCTATAAGTTCTGGGAATTTATTGTGGAGTAGAATGCCACTGATTATACAACTTGATGTTTCTCTTCTAAACTCATTCGATAAAGTTTCCCCTGTGAATAAGGACATAGCTCCCCTTTCATCAAACTTCCTCATAATCTACTTTTCCAATAATTATGAAATATATTGAATGCACAATAGCTTTTATTAAATAAATGTACTATACACAAAGAGATTAAGACCTACATAGTTAATAAATGAAACTTCCCCGCATTACTGCACTTACTTTTATATTTTACAAAATTGCCTACTGACAATAAGTACACATTGATGTGTAAATATTAAAAAAATTAGCGAGAAACTGAAAGACCAATAGGGTGGATTCGGTTAGGTATACTGATATATATATCACAACCGGACTCTCGCAGTGTTGCCAGTACTAGAGTAGGCTGTGGTGATGATGTGATTTGTTTGAGGTGATTTGTTGTGGAAAGTAAAGAGATATTCTTACAATGAGTGATATGGAAAAATTTTGCGTGGTTGAAATCCACGAAGTTATAAAAAATGATTGTGAAAACAGAAACCATCGGCGAAAATTAACATTATGCACGAGGAGATACTCGAGAAGGAAAGCATGGCGCAACAGAAGGCGCCGCTTAGCCCTTCAAAATACTTCTGGGCCATCAACATGCGAAGAACAAAGACACACTCTTGAGAAAATTATTTTATACTTGCCATTGGATGAAACAATAGGAACGTCGGATTCAAAAGTTTCTAAAGAGACGACAGGAGAGTTGAAATGTGAAATTCAAGAAACAGGCAATATAGAAAACTTGTCAAATGTAGAAACTACAAATGAAGAATTTGACATAGCGAAAACTGAAATTGACGGATCTGTCATAGAAAAAGCCGTAAGGAACGAGCCTCAAGAAGAATTCTATGTACCAAGTAGCCTAAGTATTGTGGATATGCAGCACATCCTCGCAGAATTTCAAAAAATAGGTGACCATGCTAAAAACGAGGAAGACTGTGGAATTAGATACCTGAAAATAACTAGCATTAAACGGTCATGCCTGAGGACTACCCTGAGCGTGATATGTGATAAGTGCCAATGTAGAGGTGAAATCCGCAGTGCACCTGACAGAAGCAATTAGGTGGTTAACAGTTGAAACTTGCATGAAACAGCAATTGTACTCGTAGATCATGCAATCTCGTGATTTACACAACGCTATACACATCTAATAATTATATACAGTTCATATTTCCAGTTCTTCAATTGGAAAATGTAAGTATTAAACCAGCTGAAAAATATCTTTACTTATTTATACCATTCTTTTTGTTCAGTTTAAAAAATTTGTTACAGATTATGCGAAGAAGGATTCTCAAAGATAGATTTTTATTGAGTATGCCCACATGCTGCAGTCCAAACAAACAACGCGTGTTAACTTTAACTTTGTAACGACAGCTGTACACTTCCACATTTGCCAAAAAAAAGGTACCAGCATAAAAAATGATACTGGGACAAATAAAGTGCTAATATGCTGCCTGATTACTGCTGCACAATCAAATGAGAAAGCAACACGTATCATATTTCAGGTAATGTTTTACAGCTTTGAAATATACATGTACGGCTGTCGAATAAGCAATTGCTATCTAAGGCCACGCATGCACTGGCAAGTGCATCCAGCGCATATGAAAAGCTGTTGAATAAGAAGTTGCAATTTAAGGTCAGTAGTGCACCGGCAAGTGCATGAAATGCATATATATACAGCTATTGGTTAAGTAATATTCCAATATGTCAGTATGAAAGTATATAGAAGATGCATACTCAGAGTGAAGAGGACCGTCTATGACGGGGTGGTGGTGGGTTTCTTCGCACTCTCATAATGTATTGTACTTGCAGCGATTCTTCAGTGGCAATTAAATAAGTATGACACTCATACTCATACTTTTGTTATGCAAATAATTGTATTATTTGGAAATCATCATGAATTTTTATGTCATATATGAATTTGCTTAAGTTATATCCACCAACCAGTATCAAAGGTGAAAATCGTGCTCTTTGAAGCAAGGAAAGAAAGCAGGTCTTTGCAATGCATGCCTCAAGTAAGCAAAGACCATACATACGTTTACATTGTTATTGCATACAGATTGATTACAACTTGTTCTAACTTTTCATCACAAGATCTATGACAATTAACTGCAACCGAAAAGCATCAGTGCCATTGCAACAAAATATTTATGAAAAATAGGAAACAGTAATAATGGATACTTCAGAAAATGTAGGTATCAGTTTTTACATTCTAGTGGTATGAACTCCAAAAGTAATTTTTATTAATCTTATTTATTTTTTTGATCAAACCAGGATGTATAGCATGATAATTCAAGAGATGCTTCTTGCACAGGATGTTTAATGATCTTATAAGAAGTCTACCATTTTCATGTTCTGCTTCAGTGTTTTGTTAATAGAAAAATGATAAACCTAACAAACTTCATTTTCTTGGACAACCCTTCATTTACTTTTTCTTTTCACTTATAATTCCTTACTGCAAGGTAACATATCGTAGTATAAGCACATTTCAAATAGTTAAAATGTACAATGAATTTCCCGAGCTTGCACCACCAGCAGACTTTCCGTCGAAATTTTGTCATCTACAACGCAACAGTTGAGAATTGGTTTTCCCATTCGCAATAGAACACGGAAGTGGGAAGCAGCTCCCTCTCGCCATCATCAGGCAGCCGCCACCGACGAGATCACTGACGTGATATAGGAATAGACAAGTCATCTTATGGACTTTCGTGGCCCAACGTGACTGACATACCGGCTCAGAAATCCAACACTGATATCAGCGTCCTCTGCTCATAAACAGTGTTCAATTGTAGAACTATTATTTACTGAAGTAGTGGGGACAGGACTCATGCGACTGTGTGAATATATGTGAAATATTTAGGGGGAATCAGGAAAGCTATTTCTCGGTCAACGTTTCGGTAGAAAAATTGAGCTACGGTGCCTGGTCGCGAGATGCACTTCTGTTTGGCTCGAGTTGAGTCGAAATCACATCGGGGCGATGAATTGCGTGTGTCGCGTACAGCGCACTTTTTAAAAATATTTATTTTCTAGTGCAAAAATAAATTGTTTCAAACATCTTGTATATGCTACATTTCAAATAAGGTGTTTCAGATACCCCGCTTAACATTAACACACCTTTACATATAATTGCCACAAAATATTTAGTAATATAAGAAAAATAAAGTAATAATAATTTTCTGGAAAAAATGTAATTAATTGTAGTACATGTTTTTTAAGGTATTTTATTTTTATTCTAAATCGTAATATTTTAATACAATGCAATGTACTTTTACAGAATTAAATAGATTTTTTTATAAAAGTGAATTTGTAACACTCTGCTCATAAAATACAAATCTGAGGATCTTTCTTCAGTTTCTTATTTTCCTTTTTTTCTCATTTGCAAATAATCACGATAGTTGATTTCCAGCTAGGTGATTCTGGCCAGAATTTCTGGGACCTCGGGCCACCGACGAGATATAGGAATAGACAAGTCATCTTATGGACTTTCGTGGCCCAACGTGACTGACATACCGGCTCAGAAATCCAACACTGATATCAGCGTCCTCTGCTCATAAACAGTGTTCACTTGTAGAACTATTATTTACTGAAGTAGTGGGGACAGGACTCATGCGACTGTGTGAATATATGTGAAATATTTAGGGGGAATCAGGAAAGCTATTTCTCGGTCAACGTTTCGGTAGAAAAATTGAGCTACGGTGCCTGGTCGCGAGATGCACTTCTGTTTGGCTCTAGTTGAGTCGAAATCACATCGGGGCGATGAATTGCGTGTGTCGCGTACAGCGCACTTTTTTAAAATATTTATTTTCTGGTGCAAGAATAAATTGTTTCAAACATCTTGAATATGCTACATTTCAAATAAGGTGTTTCAGATACCCCGCTTAACATTAACACACCTTTACATATAATTGCCACAAAATATTTAGTAATATAAGAAAAATAAAGTAATAATAATTTTCTGGAAAAAATGTAATTAATTGTAGTACATGTTTTTTAATGTACTTTATTTTTATTCTAAATCGTAATATTTTAATACAATGCAATGTACTTTTACAGAATTAAATAGATTTTTTTATAAAAGTGAATTTGTAACACTCTGCTCATAAAATACAAATCTGAGGATCTTTCTTCAGTTTCTTATTTTCCTTTTTTTCTCATTTGCAAATAATCACGATAGTTGATTTCCAGCTAGGTGATTCTGGCCAGAATTTCTGGGACCTCGGGCCACCGACGAGATATAGGAATAGACAAGTCATCTTATGGACTTTCGTGGCCCAACGTGACTGACATACCGGCTCAGAAATCCAACACTGATATCAGCGTCCTCTGCTCATAAACAGTGTTCACTTGTAGAACTATTATTTACTGAAGTAGTGGGGACAGGACTCATGCGACTGTGTGAATATATGTGAAATATTTAGGGGGAATCAGGAAAGCTATTTCTCGGTCAACGTTTCGGTAGAAAAATTGAGCTACGGTGCCTGGTCGCGAGATGCACTTCTGTTTGGCTCTAGTTGAGTCGAAATCACATCGGGGCGATGAATTGCGTGTGTCGCGTACAGCGCACTTTTTTAAAATATTTATTTTCTGGTGCAAGAATAAATTGTTTCAAACATCTTGAATATGCTACATTTCAAATAAGGTGTTTCAGATACCCCGCTTAACATTAACACACCTTTACATATAATTGCCACAAAATATTTAGTAATATAAGAAAAATAAAGTAATAATAATTTTCTGGAAAAAATGTAATTAATTGTAGTACATGTTTTTTAATGTACTTTATTTTTATTCTAAATCGTAATATTTTAATACAATGCAATGTACTTTTACAGAATTAAATAGATTTTTTTATAAAAGTGAATTTGTAACACTCTGCTCATAAAATACAAATTTGAGGATCTTTCTTCAGTTTCTTATTTTCCTTTTTTTCTCATTTGCAAATAATCACGATAGTTGATTTCCAGCTAGGTGAATACCAAACCTGCGAATAAGTAGCTATGATTATTATTAACATAAAAGGAAAGAAATTATAAATATAATAATATTATATTATAATTATTAACTACACAAAAACTGAGCGACCGAATTCAACGACCCAACCGACAATGCGCGACTAAACTCGACGACTACAATGTTGTCAATATCGCGGAGACCGTCGAACATCATGGATGTCGAATGCATTCTTATGTTTATGAAGATACAGTAAAATCTCGAGTAGTGCACTTCGCTCGGAACCGAATGCAAACAATAATCGTTTGCAGACACGTTTATCGCAGGAATTGCCTTATATTAGTAAATGAGTTACTTCGTTTTTTTTTTTTTAATTAAAGTTTCACGTAGCATCGACACCAGGGTCATTAGCACTTCGTTATTGTTATTAGTTGAATATAAATAAGAAATTGCGTCTTTCTTTAACGATAAAATTGCTCCAAGGAAAAAGATAATTAAAGAATTTGTCTAGTAATTATACAATTAACAATTGTAGTATACAATTATCGTCACTATCTTTTTCATTGTGGCAACTTTATTGTTGAGTGTTAAAAAATTATACATCTCTTAGCCCAATTTTTTTTTTGTCATTTATCAGAAAATAATGTAGAATATAACTTTAAAAATTATTTCATTTATTGATAGTACAATTGAAATAAGAAAACTTGTTATCATGTGTTTCTTTAATTAAAAGATTTTTAATTAACATTAAATGTTTCATATCCTCTATTGCCTTTCATTACGGCAAAGAACAAAAGAATTCTGTAAAATTATTTAATTTTCGCATCGTTTTCTATAATCGGTGGGTAACGTTGCGAGTGACACGGAAATGGTAATGGGTCCCCGGGACCCAGAAATCGTGGCCGAAAAAATACATTGAATGAGTTGTCTATTCCTATATCTCGTCAGTGCTCGGGCCTCGGGTCCCATTACCATTTCCGTGTCACTCGCAACGTTACCAACAGATTATAGAAAACGATGCTAAAATTAAATAATTTTAAAGGCTTCTCTTGGTCTTTGCCGCAATGAAAGGCGGCAAAGGATATCAAACAATTAATGTTAATTAAAAATATTTAAAAAATACATTATTACAACTTTTTTTATTTGAACTGTAATATCAATAAACGAAATGATGTTGAAAGTTATACTTCACATTATTTTCTGGTAAATGGCAATGAATGATGTATAACTATTTACGAATTTGAGCGTACAGTAATATGAGATGTATATTTTTAACACAAAAACAAAACTGAGTAAAAATTATAATAAAAAATTATTATAGTAAAAATTATCGAAATCATATTGTGTTTGGTGTCATTTTAATCAGGAGATTGTAACGAACGTTTTGGTAAAATTTCATTTAATATGGACCAAAAACGAGCAAGTTTTAATTTTTAATCTCGCTTGCATCAGGGGCGCACGCCGCATAACGGCCGACCTCACTGCGCGACACGCCGGCTGCGCTCGGTGGTATTCGCTATTTTCGTGAATCTTACTATCCCAGGGTCATATCTACTGGACTTCTACTATTTTTGACCAACTTTTAGCTGGACTTACGATCCTCGTTAAAGAATTCTTTTGTTCTTTGCTTATATCTCATCTGTGCAGCCGCGTATCTATCGGTATTATCATATCGGCGCAGAAAAAAACTGTTGCAATACCGACCGGCCAAATCGTCGTGGTCACGTGCCGTGTCTTCCCCGAAGAGCAATGAATTGTCAGGTTGACGTTTATAAATAGTAGAAGAATCTCTCATAAAGCTTTAAATTCTGATCTAATATTATGAAGGTACTTGATATATGCTGAGTAATATTATTTTTAGCAAGACGCATATGGGGCGAAATATTTAATGGGACATATTCTATGGCGAATTAATTGTAATAACTTAATAAACTAGGTAAAATTTTGCTACATAAATAAAATTAAAAGCACATTTTTGTTTACTATAGATTCGGTGATTTTTAATCTTCAGATATATAATTTTATGTAATCTTATGATCTGTTGCACTTAAATTTTTGGTTAATCATTACAGATATAAAACTAATTTGGAAAAATGTTTCTGTGCGATACCTTGAAGAAATAAAGGTATGAAGACAAAGGTTAATTACGCAAATAGAACTCTTACTCAAAATTGATAAAAGTCTGTACAGTATGGCTTCAGCTTCAAGTACAAGTGCCCGAAGTTTATTTGTTGAATCAAAAATGAGGCTGGCCGATAGAGTGCAAGTTAACGTAAATAATATTGCTTCCCTTGCAAGACAAATACAACGAGGTTCAAAGAGTAGTGAGGTAAAAAATTTTATGTGGATTCTATATAACTCTGTATGCATTTTGTAAGGGATACCCTTTCTCTTTAACTAAAATTTTCTTACAGGTATTAATGCATAGCGCAAAAAATTTTTCTCAGCAAGAGCACAGCCTAGAAACTGCAGAAAGTAACTTAAAAAAAATTGCTCTTATGACTACTCATTTAGAGTACCATCTGGACTCCATAAACCGAAGTTTTATAATTTTAGATGAAGTTACTGAACAAGTACGTGCTATGCAAAGATAAATTTACATAATTTAATTATAATATTTAATGTATTACATACTTAGTATATTTATATCGCATTATTATTGTTAGTTAATGCTAAACAGGTTTACAATTAACAGTTGTCTTAAATTTATGGTTGCATATAATTTTAGAAATATTTTTTTCAATTATTATATAATTCATTATAATTTGAAAAAAAGGTTCATTATAATTTTTCGAAATAATTATTACTTTGTTCTACATTGTTACTTAATCTGTGTTGTATATATAATGCATTAAAAATAGTAACCATTATTATATTCTTCTCCTTAAACATTATCAGAGTGCATAATTAATGTTTACAAATATTTTATGTACGAAGAATGTATTTAAATATGTTGTATCATCCTATGCAATGCAATGATACCGGTTGTGTGAGTTTCTAGGAATCTTAAGAAAATTTAATATTAATAAAAAGATCTGTAATAATAATAAATTGATACACAAAGAGGCATGTGCATTATATTTAACTTATCCCTCGAATTTACGAACCCTTTGATGCTATTATAAAAGACAAAATTTGATTTCAATTCATATTTTTCTGAAAAAATATAATATGTATATAAATACACATGCTCTTTTTTTACTTAAAATTTCATAATTTTATTGAAATATTCTATAACGCTTAAATTAATTACTTACAAGTGTAATATTATAAGATACTTAACCAAACGAGAATTTTATGAATTTAGACTACATACACAAGATACAATTTGCTAAATAATTCATCTTTGTCATGAGAGAGGTTTTCAAAAAGTTATGCGTACAATTAATGCATGATTTATCAAGGATATAGAATATCATAATGACCAGGACGATAAAGTAAATGAACAGCTGGGGTGGCACCTTCTGGAAAATCGTGTGCTGTTACTTCAGTTCCTGCACCACGATCCATATAACGAACCCGCACTCCAGTGCCTAAAGCAGTACTCATAGCTATAATATGAATGTGATCAGATTCTTTGTACATTGGTTCTACTTCCTATAAAGATAAATAATAAATTACAAGAGGCACAATGGTTTTCGTCTAATAAAAATTATACGTTGTGTGTACACCCATTATTAGCACTTCGTTTTATGAATCTTATTAAATATATATTTTCTGCTTATGTTAAATATAAATAGAAAATAATGTTTGCAATACTTGCCTGACGGCAAAACTCTGAAACTGTACGTTCTCCTTCAATAAAATGCTGATAAAAATCAGCTTCCCTACGTAATTGTCCAGAAGTAATTAATCTAAGGTACACAACAACATAATCTGAGCAACCTTGTTCATTGAAAAGTTTGTGAAGTTCAATGTAACTTGACTCTGCATCTCCTCCAACTTTGTCAATTACATCCATAAACTGTAACGCATTTAGGTTTCTAATAATACTAACAGCCCTTTTAATATGTAACATTGCAATTCATTACTATCATTTGCCCAACGAGACGAGAGAATAGACAGTAGAGGGCAGGGCTGAATCACAGATTTTGAATGCTTGTCACTTAGAAAACTCCAACTTATTTCGTAACACACATACTACTCATACACTTCACCGCTAAACATGTCTACTCTCTCGTCTTGTTGGACAAACTATAGACGATTTATGAATACCGATGTTTACCGTATCATGAAAGTCTTCAACTGTAAATTGGGGAAAACCCAATGCTACCAAACTGTCTTTACTTTTTAATGCAAGCTCACGAAATTTGTCATACTCATCCTTATTTCCAATTAACTTTTCAAGATATGCATAACTAAAAGCTCTGAAAAAGCAATTTCCGTCTGGTCTAGTCCTCCTGATATTTGAATATTTTTGAGCCAACGCTTTGGCCTTCGATAGGTATACATCATCCTCGGAATATTCGCGTTCCAAACTTTTTATAGATTCCTTTTCTCCAACTAAAGCGATCGACTCAGAAATCTAGAAATATAATATAATTTCATTCTCTGCTTGCACCAGCTTATGAATAGAAACCAAAGAAATAAAGATCGATTTTCTACAATAATTATATCTTTGTCTATAATTAAAAATCGTATAATGTAATAAACAAAATTCTTATTACGAATGAAAAGGCAAAAGGGAAACCTGAGTATTATTAACAATTATTAAGAATACTAAATAACATTTTGTAATTTCAAGTGGCGCATTGACAAGAAAAATTGTTATTGAATATATATAGAGAGTGACAAAAAAGAATATTAACCTCCATTTCGATTCGCCTTTGTTGTTGAAGAATCAACTCATCTTGGTTGACATCTGTAATAAAACGAATATGATAAATTATATATCGGCACCTGCGAATTGTAATTTACGTTTAAGAACCTGTATTTTCCATTAAGTGCTCTTTGCAAGATTTCTCTTCCATATTTCAAAAGATTTTCATTAATTTTGAAACGACTGTCAAATTATCAGTCGTAAATAAAAGCCCGATGTCCATGTGGAAATTGAAAAGACATTTACCGTTGTATTAAAACGTTTTAGATTGGTAACTATACCCCTTAAAATAGGGTGGATGTATAAATATTTAGTATATAGCACGCTTCTCGTTAATTTCTTTTCAATTTTTGTCTACATTACATATATAATTTTATTGAAAAGAAGTCACGAAAAGGAAATTTTAGTTCCTTTTTCTTTAAAATTAAACAATGGAAACATGATATTTCACCACTAGATTGAAGTGACTTAACCCGGGAAATATTGAATGTTGTATAATTTCGAACATTTATTCTCAATTGAACTTGAAATCGGAAAATGTTAACGTTATATTGAATATAATAATAGAGAAATTATAGAAATGATGTTAAACAGCTATTTGACGTATTTTAATGGTACGTATAATTTTTTTGTACAAAGAACATAACATTACAAAACTCGGTCAAAATATTGTTATTATTTAATAAATATGCCACAAAATGAATATGAAATAATGCATGTTATATTTTATATTTTTTTTTAATTACATTCAGGGGATGTTGTACGTTATCGATTAGTTGAATTGTATCGAAATTTTCTCGATAAAGCTGGTATCACGGTCACTTCAATGCGAGTCGAGGTAAATATGGCAAATTTTGAAAATGAGGGGAGCACAAGTGATAAAGAGTTAAATGAAAGTAATATTAGTACCGGAGGTGAATATTCTCAGGATTCTCAAGATGAAGTAGAAAATAATGCTCGAACCGATGAGGAGCAGAAAGAAAAACTGGTAAAATTACCATTAGGTAGGATAAAAACAATTGTGAAAATGGATCCCGAAGTAAATATGGTTAACCAAGAAGCGGTGTTTTTAATTGCAAAATCTACGGTAATTATAAAGCATATCTTGCATGTTTACGACCTATTAATATAATAATTTCTATCCAGAACAATTAGTAAGAAAATATATAGATCACATTTGGTCCCGACTTAATATTTTAATTTAATCATTATGGTTTCATTGTAATATTATTTAAGGGATTACGCATTCGCCGAATAATTTGCTGGAATTAAAGTATTTGCAATATTTATTTTAATAAGATATGAATGTTTTGTACCTTAATTGTTAAACCATATGTTTTATTACAGGAACTTTTTATTGATTCTCTGACTAAAGAATCGTATAAATATACAGCACAAATGAAAAAAAAGACAGTTCAAAAAAGGGACGTAGAAAGTGCAATTGATAATGTTGATGCGCTTGTATTCTTGGAAGGAATGCTCGAATAAAATTCGGTCGCGTTAAATTTTTGTACTTTTATACAATAAAACAGTAATATTATTTTTATATCTTTCGAATAAGAGTACAGCGTGTCATTGATAAAGCGATTTAAAATCAATCTTTATTACACAACGTACAATTCGAATAAATATAACAGGGATTATACTATATTGAACTAACATGTAAATAATAAGTATGTAATAATAGATTGTTGAATTCCTAAAGTATAAGGATACAACAATAAGAATATTAAAGCTAACTTCTGTATATCTAAATTAAAAATACAATTCTTGATCATTCATTTAATCTAAAATATAATTCAATCAAATATCAGAACTATTTCTGTAAGGAAGATACAAAAATAAATCTGAATTACATGAAGGTGCTTCATTGTGCATTCTCAAGCAGGAAAACATTCTTCCTTGTTTTGTATGTCAGAGAAAGGTATTGGTCAAAAATGTATTTTACTATATTTATACTAAAATTTATATACTGCATACTTAACACGTATCTTTATTGTAAAACTCGTTCAATACACATTCATATATAATTTCATCTGCATATACAAAGCACTGTATAATTTCAAACCTATCATACAAATAAAATGTGTACATAAATTTTTTCAATAATATACGAGTCAATGCATTGGTATAAGTATGTCAATATTATTTTTGTTAATGTATGGTTAATTAATCGCTCATTAATAGTTATCTGTACTCTTGTATCATGCAGAATGAAATTTTGTACATCACAATTACTTTTAATTTTCAATTTTACCTTACCATTTGTGTACAGTCTAAAGTATAAGGATATTGCATCAAAGAATATTCTTTACATGAAAAGGAGTATTTAAAAATTCTACCTAATATAACTTATGAATAACACAGAGAGAAAAAAATCAGTCTTAGTTCAAATCTGCCAATTATTTAGGTTTATTTCACTACCAATTGCAAATGTTCGGAGATCAAGATTTAAAATAAATAATGGTGTAAAGGTACACAATTGCTGGAAACAAAGATTATTATTAAATGAGCAACTGCATTCTTTCGCTATTTTTAGAAATAAAAGAATTTGATAAAATTATGAAAAGAAATGTCATAATTTTATAATAATAATTTTTTAGTAGTTTCAGTGTCGTTGATAGTTTCTTTTAGATATAGCTATTGCTCCTTTACCCTTTATTCTGTACATTAGATTGATTCAAGAATTTTATCAAATGTGCCAGTTTGATTAATCTAGAGTATTTTAAATGATCCAATTTAAATAAACAATCAGAAAGTCATAATAAAAAGATTATATAAAATGGATATTTTTTATATTTTGTTTTTACGAAAAATATTCCCTTTCGGCGATCACAGTTCCAGTAGCATTTTTATAATATTTGTTGTAGATTTACAATATTATCAATAGGCAACATAATAACCAAAGTATTAAAAAAAAAAATAGTATGGTAGTTCAATAGCAGATATATGTAGCATTAAATAAAACTGATAGAAAATATTTAATGGCCATCTTGTTCTCCATATATCATATAATTGTACAGATAGATTGTTTAGAAGAAAAATTAAAAGGGCCATATTATGTATTTAATTTTATCTGCGACTTAAAAATGTACAGACAACGCTTATTGCTTCATTATTGTAAAATTGGAAACTTCCTGTAATGCTAATGACATATACCAGCCAAATGTACTGTTACATTCAACAATTTTTGCTTAATTTATTCGACTACATTAATTTAAATATTTTCGAATCAGACAATCAGAATGATATGCTACCTTGTAATCTCGTTCTAGAACTAATATTCGAGAAGAACAAATACTTTTTAGAGGATCTGTATAGCTGTCCCATTCTGTACATAAGATACTTCATAACGCCCATGAAAAAATTTACCAGTAGCTTCGGGGGGGTAACTCCAAATATACAATATATTTTGGATACTTAGTTATTAATGGAAATTCATAATTTGAACAGATTGCGATCTGTCTTGGCCACCTAAATGAATTTCTTTTCTGCTATCTATATTAGATATGATCTTTCTGCATTTTCGGTATATTTCTTTGTTAGTACAAAAGGCTACCTATATCATTCACAAAATTATATGTAGTGGTTCATTGCGAAATCTTTGTAACATTATGCAAACTACATCCTCCTCCAATTAAAGCGCAAAACATTGTCTATGTAATGTTTTCTATTTGAAATCACCCTACCCCCGTCGTTTAAATGACTAACAAATTCTTGTATAAGCGTTATGAATACTTCATCGTTAATTTTATGCAAGAACTAACATTTTTAATTATAATGGACAAAGTAACCATGTTTAAAACAGAAAAATTCATTAATGATAAAACCGATTTTTCATACTTATATTACACGGTTATTACATTTTATAAATAGTTTGTGTACAATAGTTTATTGAAAGTTGACACATTATTCGAAGCGATTTAATGTATAGAGATTCTGAGTTGCTTTCATTGCTTTTCAATTTGCTTAAGTCCAGAAAAAAACGATTAAAACAACTTACTGTAGCTACACTTTGCATACTATGTTAAAACGCTATTGTAATATTTATAATCGAGTATTATGTTTGGAGTAAATTGAACGATGATTTATGCTTTTATAAGTATCGAGATTTTTCGGTTTAGAGACTTGTCTGCAATTTACTTCACAATTTCTGTTAATATGTTTTCTATCTAGAAATATATTGTAAAACTGATTTGCACGTAGGATTTTACATTCCATATTAAACTCAGTAAATTTCAACATCTCTAATACGATACTCAATTTTTGCATTTTAAAATACATTCGAGTTTTCGTATCTTATTCATCTAGAAAAGTACAAGTTACTTTCATGTACAAATCAATAGTTATTATAATATTTGTTTTAAATCACGGTTTTAATATTAAAACAAATGTTCGTCACCTATTAAATAAATTTAACGTTGCAATGTTTCTTTTTGCATAGTTATATACAATTTTTAAAAATAAACTTGTTTGCATTGCAATAAAAATAAAAACCTATTTTTTGGTGACACAACTAAGCCTTTATGAAATTCATTCCAGTATGATTTCAATATTGTGCTACAGTTACCAAACATTATGCATATTTGTAAGAGGGACAAAATTAATAGAATTCATTAGAGACTCATGTATATTACCGTATAATTACACATGACGGATGCTAAAAGATTATGAAGTAACTTGCCACATTTTTTACTTCTTGCGTTTAGTTTTACGACGCTTACTGTCTCCCCCGTAAGAATTTTGATCTGATGGACTTGAATTTCCGTTCTTGCTATGGTTGTATAAATTATTTAAAAAATCTTCAAAATCTGCTTCACTATCCAACACGAAAAATTATGTATAAGATTACATTTGAAGGCCACAAATCTTTTGTAAATTTGATGAAAGCTTAATACCTTGTATTTGGATCTATCTGTTGACGTTTTTTACCACTGCTGGCTGTTTGCGACGACGGTCGTTGGCCTAATACAATTCTGTACTGCACGCTATGTGTATTTGCTCTCAGGTGTTTTAAATTGCCAGCTTGACATGCTGCCCAATCAGTAACATCATAAACAGCTCCTTCCATACAGGCATAATAATGCCAAAGGAATCCCATTAAACGGGATTCTGCCCATATGTCTCCCTAATTCATTTGAATAGACATATGTGAATACGACGAACATATACCAAATCATTGATAACAATGAAATACAAAAAACATATAATAGCGACCCTAATATTCACCTCTTTTGCACTATGACGTATTTTACACTGAGCACAAAATCGCGCTGCATAACACGGACGTTGCGTTGGAATTCTTTTGTGCCTCAGACCACAATTTGTACATCTTATCGTATTTGCTGCTTGTTCCATTTTCCTATGAAGTTGGGAGAGTAAATCACTTAATACACCCCAAGCTGCTTCAGCTTGCCTAGTCTGATCAAACGCTTGTCTGCGTTCCTAAAATGTTGACAGTACAGTACAATGGGAGGAATGAAAACAGTGCCTTTCACAAATAAAAATATGTAGTACCGGTTCACCAATTATGTCAAATGCGTGTACAAGTATTTTGAATGCCTCCTCAGCGCCAGGCTGATTATTTTTGTCAGGATGAACTAAGAATGCTTGTCTTTTGTAGTACTTTTTAATGTCATCATCTGAACATGTTGGCGTCACACCGAGTATACTGTAAGGGTCCTTTCCTTTGCAAGCTAACAATCTTTTCATTGCTTCTTCACCAGTACTGGGTAATGCAATATTGGCTTCAAGACCACCGCGTATCCAATTACTATTTTCTTCTTTTTCCTCGCTTTTAGTTTTTATTTTACGCCAGAAAGCAAATTTACTATTTCCAAACCAATTATCCAATTGTTTGCCCACAGCATTTAAAATGCGCACTTTTGAAAATGTCATGGCCATGTAAACCCAGGAATATTTTAAATACAATATAGTATGATACCATCCACATTTGCCACTAGGATTCAAACATGATAATATATAATTATTTCAATTGTATAAACATATCGAAATACACAGTAGCAGAAAATTGTATATGGAATGTACACTGAGATCTACTTACAGAAGTATCATAAGATTGGCACTCATACTAACTACATCGGATATTAAGTGTAGTAACCAATGAAATATTTTTAGTACAATTTTAATCCAATGAGTGGCATACTTGTTTAAACTTTTGTACAAATCTTTCACTGGAGATTCTCTATTCTCTCTTCTTCGGTTTCTCTGAGCCTTTTTAATTTGTTGGGTTTTTTCAGCCGGAAAACGTTTGGAAATCTTTTCCTTGGCAACTTTTTTTTCTTCTTTATTCATTTTGTTAACAATCTGTTGGTTTTTCTCTATTTTTTCAGGCGAAACTGTTTGACTAGAGGTATTTATCACATTTAGATTGTTATTTATTTGTATAGGGCGTTTAGGCATGTTCCCAGTAGATTTTGTGCTGTTGTTTTGTATTTTTGTATTATTAAGTGCTTCCCCCCTTTCTACTTTTTTTGTCATTTTAGAAACTTTCTTTTTTCCAAATTGATTGGAATTATCAAAAGCATTTATGTCATGAGATTCGGTTGGCGAACCAAGATTATCTAATGATACCCATCGCCTCGGGAGATTCGAATTATTTTTCTCTAATACTTTTTGTGGTATTTGTATTTTTGGAGAATTATGATCATCACTTCCGGACGAATTTTGCCTTTTCAATGTTGTAGCCTTAGATTTGTTTTTAGAGCTCTTATTAGAAATCTTTTTGTTAAAAGAGTCTGTTTTGGGTTTTATAGATTGAACTGTTAATGGAGACGGAGGCATTGGGGCAGATTTAGTCAAAACGTCAGAATAGGAAGGTCTCATCGGTTTTACTTCCGCTACCACCCGTGGTTTTTTATGTTGAGAATCGATCGAACTTCTAGGTAATTCTTCGGTGTCTCTGATATCTGCGTTTGTTTGCGGTACCGGAGTTACATTAGGAGATCCACCAAATGGGCTATAAGTACCGGATTGATTTGGTACCCAATTACCAACTAAATTTTCAATTAATTGCTTTCCATTAAAATTCTGCGCAGGCATCTCGGATGGCACATTCATGTGCCGATTGTTAAAAAGACCATACTCTCTATCAATTAAGTTTTGGTTTCTATAAGGTGTCATGTTCGATAGCTGGCATTGTTCAGCCATGATTTGCGAGGCATTTCCATAAATGACATTGATGTAATTGCCGCCTCCAACATCTATGGTGCCAATCAGATCATTATTCTCATTTATGCCTAAATGATTTACGACTTGTGATGAAAAATAGATCGACTCTGCGGTAGAATCATAATTTGGCATATCTTGCATGTATAGAGGATTACCCATTGGAGTCATAGATTGCATCGCAGGTGGATTAGAATGAGGTGCTTGATTCGGAATATAATGTCTCGGTTGACCTGAAGAATAATCTCCCCAATTATGAGATGTTGCTTGTTGGGGATTTATACCAAACGGAACATAATGACCATTTGAACTTTCTAGGTCTGAAGTCATAGCCTCAATAATTTTATCTATGGACATACATTTGAAGCCGGACTGCGATGGCTGTTGCTCTGCCATATTGTGGTGAATAGTCTTTAAAAAGAAATAAGAAAGATACAATTTAAAATATGTATATCAATGTATCGATATTTGTAACTAGTTCTATATTAGAGGATAACAGAATAAACAACAAAGCTTACTCTATTAAACAAAAATATTTCTTTACATTAAAAATAATGAATGGCTTTGTAATAAATATCTGGCATGCAATTTTAATAAAAAAAAAGATTACATACATGTATGTGTATAAAAGAAATGTAAGAAATTTCCAAAACAAAGGAAATGGTATTGATGTGAGAGAGTTTCATTTAAATTATTAATGGTGAGCGAAATGTTTGTACATAGTTCAGTAACCTAAAACAAATATTTCTTAGTGTAATAATAGTAAATATAACGATGCAATGCTTACATTTTGTCGGCGAAGTATATCACTCTATTCAAAACAAACAGTTTACATTCTATTCAAAACAAACAGCTCCTCTTAACATATTGCAAAGAGGATATCATATTCAAGCGATATATACAATTTTTAACTATATACCATGCGGTTAATACAAAATCAGTCACTGTATTTCTTCGTGGTCCGCACTACTAGTAGCAGATTCATAAACGGATCACATAAATAGTTTTCTTTCTGTATACATACAACCATGTATATATAATATTATTGCGAAAAGTTCCTAGATAAACGGATACGTCCAATTATTGAACCGTTATGGCTTCGTTATATGGAATTTTAAATAATTTTTATTCAGAAATCCGTCGATCTTTTCCATTATTTATTTTTATTGACCTCCTTGTTAAAAACGATTAAATATGTATTGCCGTTTCCTTACTTGCAAACGAAAATCTGTATCTTCTTTACCAGCCGTCTGTTTCTATTCTTACTAGTTTATCCGTGCCCCGCATATATATTATTCTTAAAATAAATTCATTTATATTTTTATATTCATATGCTTTTATATTGCGAAAATATTAATTCCAGTATTGTCGACAATACTGACGTCAGAACCGATTTTATATCATTTCATGTAATTTTTTTCTAAGATAATATAACTACGTTGCTGGAGAATTCCGAATACTAAATTTGCGTCTTCCTTTTTAAAATTTACATTTATACATTATACAGATACTTATGACATATATTTATCTACACCTTAACGGTTACTTCTACCTGTTACATTTGTATCCAATGTGAAAAATTGGCGTTTTTGTTAATAAATTATGTATTAAAATTTTGTTTATATATTTATTTTTTTATAATATATATTTTAATAAAATTAAATCAAACGTAACAATAACATTATATATAATACGTTGATACCTCGTGTACAATAAATACGAACGAAATATTTAAATGGCGATTAAAAGAATGTATACCATTCAGTAAAGATTAGTACAATTTTCTAATCATTAAACGGAACCAGATAATGCAAATGAAAGCATTCCAATTATTAAAATAATAGAATACTTTATGTCCGTCGATAAGTTACAAGGTTCTCTTCCCCTTTTAGGTTGGCAAGCGCACATTTCAATCGTGTATCCATCAACCTAAAAACAAATAGCAACAATTCAGATTTATAATAATCATATACTTTTAGAAATAGATACTAGCAATATTTAGAATCATATAACGGTATAACTTTCTGTCGTGTTAAACAATTCGATTGCGATTCCTTTTTCGCAAATCAGACATATCAAAAAAATTATACAATAATTCTTCTTGTTTGTTAAGTACTACAGAGTTATTTACACTTTGTTCGTAACATCCTGATGTGATAGGGTCTACTTTGTCCTCTATGGCTTTTCCACAAAATAATGATGTATTAACAACTGCAATCATTTTTAATATTATAGAAGCAACTTTATCTATTTTTATGGTATTATAATATATACTTACTTTGATTGTTATATGTGAAGGTATACTTTATACAGACATTACCAGATGTGACACTACATAATGTTGAATTATCTCTATTTGTCCATAAGTCTGTTGTATTCGGTGGCTTTCCTAAAAGTTGAGTACTATTGATTACAATACCTTTGCATTTGCATCATGAGATATGTATCATGAAAATATACTAATGGTAAATCGTTGTTGTTCAACAATATTTTCGGAAATAACCATTAAAATATGTACGTACTAATATTATTATTACTTTGAATGAAATTAGACAACTTTACCTGTCCGAAATAAAGGTTCGATACAAGGAACACCTTTGAATAAAGAACAATTATATCTATCAGGTTTACTATCAAACACAGGTGCTACCCAAGTAAATTGAAAGCAGTATGGTGCCTCATCTGATTTAACTATAAGGAATATATTAAATGTAATTCTAGTATTCATTAAACTTGTAAAAATTAAATAATTTAAATATAATCACCCAAGAATAAAACACCCCCACAAACAATTAAAAATATATACAAATTCTTCATGTTGAAATATTCATTACTTTAACCACTCGATTGTATCGTTCATTGTGGCCAGTTCACAGGGCTTATCAGATAAAATAGTCTTTATCATAGTTGTTCATCACATATCTGATATTGCATTATAGCGTCATACAAAACTATAATCTAGGGCGTAGATATTAATAAGTTCGGCTGTGCATTAAGTATGAAAGAGATTCGTATAAATTGGTCTAATATATTTCCGATATAAAATGTTATATCTAATTCTAGAATATGATATTGAAAATATGTTATTTATTAAAATAGTTAGAACATATTTACATTTTTAGAAGGCATAATAATTCCTAGGTTTCAATATTATGAGGTAAGTAAAAATCAGCCGTTGTAAAGAGTATCTTAGTCTACTGATAAAGATAAATATTTTTAGTAAATGCTTTATATTACATATTGTTTTCGATGCTACGAGAAACGCGGTTGGTCGTAGTAATAAATGTGTTATTTGAGAATTACGTATGAAATTTGATTAGAATTCATCGTGCCTAGCTAATGCCTCGCCGAAATCAGTCGCCTGGGAGCCAACGAAAATGTCGTATTTTTTTAATATTTCATCTTTGGTAAGCTTCTGATCTGCATCTGTATCTGCTTCAAATATCAGATGTCGAGATTCTGCCTCTGCATGGTCAAAATCAGCTGGGGTAATCCATGTTTTCACCTGAATAGAAATACAGAATTAGTTATCTGGATATAGCTATATTGCAATTCACATAAATGTATGCATCACCTCCTCAAAATCTAGAAAACCATCACCATCTTTGTCCCTGTACATAGAAAATTGTTCTTTTTCGTTTTTCACCCATTCTGGTTCCTCGTCACCTTCTGCGCCATCATACATGTCACCTATAATAGATGATATTGATTATCTTTTCAAACTAACACATATTATTGCAACGAAATTTGTCTCATAAACGAAAATAAAATATATACATACCAATATATTCAGAGAGCGATATCTTTTCATCTCCATCTTTGTCAATATCTTCCATAGTTTCTAAGACTACAACATCTTTCATATGATCAGCTTCTTCAGCATGAAGGAAAGCAGCAAATTCGTCTTTCGTAAGTGCATCATCGCCGTCTATGTCTGCGGCAGACCAACGTCTGCGATCTTTTTTAAGCATAGCAGCATATGAAAATGTTTTGTCTTTGGATTTCTCTTGATTTTCTGCTTCATGTTTGTCCATATCTCCATAAATCATCACCAGGTACTCGGTCCATGGAAGTTTCTCTTTTTCGTCAGGATTATGAGATTTCCATTGACGTTCAACATTGTCACGTATGTAACGGCGTTGTGTATACAATATCCAATCTTTAAGTTCTTCTCCGGTAACAAAGCTATCCTTGTCCTTATCTATCTTATCAACTATTATTCCCAGTCTTCTTGTGCTTTCCTCTGGGGTAAGCTGATCAAAAGTTTTTGCTTCTTCGCCAAGGAACGCTTCGTGGTCATAGGCTGGATTATGTTGAGAATTAACATAATGTTCTTCATTACTTGGGTCCTGAAATAAAATTTAATCAGAGATATTTTCCTCGGAAGCATTTATTACACGCGGATTACTTACATGAGATATTCACTTATAGCATACATATATTTATCATTTACTTTCATAGAGTGTCAAATGAAAAAGAAGGACATTACAAAAACAGTACGGTACATTAAAGAAATATATTCGTTATGCATCGGCAAGGTTATGCGAATATAATAGCTTTTCATTAAGGGTATAATCATTTGAAGCGATCGAAACTGTAACTCAAAGATTTCTAAAAAATGTTATATTATGCAAAAATTAGAGACAAACCTGATTGATGACCCGCGACTTGTGTTCGCTTTCCGGCTTCGGAATCGCCGTCGCCAAAACAGAAAAACCAATCAGAATTTGCAGAAGCATGAATTCTTGCATGACTTACGAGAATACAAGACAAAAAAGAAATTGTTAACGATCGAAATGATTAAAAGCTTAAACTCGAAGGAAAGCGTGGCAGTGGTAGAATCTTTTTCAACTCCAGGTCAGCTTAGTCGTACTTCCACATCAGCAAAGCTTAATGTCTTGCTTGACGCTGCATCCCCCCTTCCCAGCTACATATTCGTTTCAGAAACCATTTCTGATGCTGATGCTGGAATGCCTTTGCTCCATATCACAAGCATCATGCCCGACCGTCATAGTTTGCTGGGTAGTCAAATGCTATCAAATCAACCCGCCTATGATAACGTACGACTGGTCCACATGAATACCGATAAGGAACTTGTATAAAAAAAAGCAGTACATATATGCTCATCTACTGGGTATAAAACGTTATTTGTCCGATAATTTCATAAATTTCAATTTATAAATATTTGCAGCATTCTTTTATTGAAATATTTTGATGTATAAGTCGATATTTTGAAGACAGAATGCTAATAACGTTGCATGTAATACAATTGAATGGAAATTCGTACTTTATTCTTGTAAGATGAAAATGCTATAGCACGAAGAATTAATCAACGAAACAGAAACTATATTTGCAAAAAATTGTTCCGATCTGTTAATGGTTATTCATTTCAGTAAAAGCGAAACGGTACATTTACGTTGCATTTCATTATAATTGATGTTAAGAAACTTATCTTAATTAAGTACATCGGCATACCCATTTGTCGTTGCAATATACACTAATTGTTACGGTTAATTCTCCCGCAACGGCTCGTAGAGTTAAAAAAAGGCAACGCATCCGTTGGGTGTAAATGTACAATGAGAATCCTAAATCTAATTTTAGACCCTAACATCTGCAAAGATATTTCAATTTCCTGTGGACGACCACGAAAATGTAGCATGAAACTTTGTTTGCGTAATGCTAAAGAAATATATATGCTTTTATACGTGCCACTGCTTGAAATCCAGTGTGCAATATTTTATGGTGCTGTAGATGAAGTTTTACAATATTTCATGTACAATAGTAAATATTCTTTCTATAAACTGTTTCGCTTATAATAATTTCAGTACATAGGCAGTAATTATAGATATTAAGATTTATCTACAACAGTAAGCGAGCGACGCTTGAGGAATTAAATAATAACAAGAAAACTGTACATATTTTCTTATTTTATAGAAATATTCATAATAATGAAACTTAAATATGTTCATCTTTATTTCATAATCCTTTATTCTATTAGAATGCTATTTTATGTAAAATACAAATTGCAGAGGATCCATGGCTATTACACACTATGTTCAAAACTATTTTCTTATTTTTTCGGTATCTCTTGATAATCTTTTACCACATCGTAATTAATGTCATACGAGTTAAGAGTAATCAATTTTCTATCGATATACATACTACTTTGATTTGAAAAAATTCTTCTATTTCTAAGACAAAACTGATAATCGGTTCAATAATGTATGTATTGCTGTAAATGCAAAGTGATTTCAAACTGCACAAATTTGTTAATTTTTAATTAGACGAATATGGGACGAAAACAATAACAGTTGTCCACCCCTTTTCGAAAGAAGCTACATTACAGATAACTTTTGTAATGTTAGTGAGTCACTTGCAATGATTCTTTTATCTAGGACGTGCTTATCCGGTTATCTTATATTTGTCGACGATAAAGCGAATACTAGGTGGAAGAATCAGGTATACACCATCGTATACGTTCACAACCAGTGGGTCCACGTTTTAATATTGTCATATTAAGTGGTTTTTTGCTTAAGAAAAATCGGCGTGAGTCTGTATAAAAGTGTGTTTGTCCGTCTCTGGAATCTGTTTGAAGTTAACGAGTGTCAATATTGTTTAAACGATGGTCGCCAAGACTGGCCCTCAATTGGAACAACGAATTCAATGTATTAAATTTACTATCTTCTGTTTAAATGCCATAATATGGGTAAGTCGAACAGAAATAATTATAACAAATGTGATGATATCAAGTCGGTAAAGTTTTTCATTTATATTATTAATCAATATAAAAATGAGTATTTACTTGTGTGTAAGGGAGTGTTAAAAAGTTCGTTCTTCTTACAGTCTTAGGCAAGTGAATGTTTGCCACATTTTATTTTCTAAATATCTTTACATATGCATACTTCTTTTTGCACTAATTCAGTCGCTTTATAGTCAAGACTATGCCTGTAATCTCTCTAAGTTTATCATAAATTTGTTCCGTGAATGATTTCTGGTACATTCTCAATGCGGTGCTATGGAAATGTGTTTGTGGAAGCAATTTAGATTGAAACTCTCCTTATTGCAACATACATTCTCGTTACATTTGAATCAATGTGAGTCAGATCACGGCGTGGCACTCATATCTGTATTTATCAGCGTGACGAACACAAGCGAAAAATTAACAGTTGATGAATTAAATGTTAAAAATGAAAGTTTCCGATAAAATGAATTACATATTTTTTTTTATTCTTTTCGTAATTCACTGCAATTCGATCACACGTCTTAAACAATTTTTCTCGGTTACAAAGAAATATAGGTTGTTAATAAAAATTAAAATGCAAAACCGAATCGAGGACGGATTAAAATTTCCTTCAAATGCATATTCTGAGAAAAGTACCTGCGAATTAGTTATTAATGGTTTACTTGTATAAAATTGTACATTTTAATTGACTTTTTATATGTTGTACGGATTTCTTAGTTACTTGGAAGCGCAATGTTTGGATTGTGCATGTGGCTAAGATTGGATCCAAGTTTCCAGGAGTGGGTCGAGTTTCTTCAGATATATGAATTTTATATCGGCGTTTACATTTTACTTGCGGCCTCGATATTCATCATAATTATTACATTCATCGGCTGTGGAGTCGCCCTTATGGAGCACATTCTTGGTCTCTATATTGTAAGCCGCAAATATTATTTGAATTATTAGTTTGGAAAGAGTACATTTAATATTGTATATGAATATTGAACATCACATTTGTCTTGAAATAATTTATTTTCAAGTAAAAAAATGTCTCGCATTCTTTATTACTTCTTTAATAAACATTTCAAGCAAATGATATAAAAAGAAATGATTGCGTTATATACTGTTTGCAATAAATCTTCATACTCGTCCAAAAATTCTTTGTACATTACTATGTACATATTACTATTCTGTAATTATTCAAAAATTATAGTTACCATTTTATTCAATCTCTTAATAATTAATCATGAATTTTATTAGATACATAAGTAAAATTTACGTCATTCACATTATTAAAATCGTACAAAGTTTCACTCTTGTAAGTTTATAATTTCTTTTTAACTAATTAGAATATAATATTTATTTGTACAGAAATATCGTCAATTTGTGAACAATTGTATTTATTTTTCCAGTATGTAGGGCTACAATTACTTTCTTACGTTCTTGGCCTGGCAGGGACAGCGATTCTTCTTGATTATTCCACCTACGATAGTAAAATTCAACCGCTAATAAGACGATCTATGACTTCTCTCATCAATAACTATCACGATGAAAGAGCAACATATATTCTGCAGTTGATACAAGAAAGCGTAAGATATTGTTTTATTTTACATTAATAATAATTATCTTTACATAAAACGATACATTTAAAAAGCGTGCTGTGGCGTTTTGTAAATATTATAAATATAATTTTTCGTTAAGCAGAAATCGGAAAGGTTTGTATAATTTTGTTTTTATAATCGTTCTGTATATGTTGATGTAATTAATATGCAATTAATAGCAGTGTATAAGCAGTGTATGATAATCAGGTTGATATACAAGTAGGGTAGACCGGGGGTGGTAGTAACCCTTTTACTTTCGAATGTGATTACGGAAAAGCAACCAAATTTTCTGGACGAAACTGTTACTTACTTGCCTGGCAATGTTCAGTCACAATAAATTCGCCGTATGTCAAGTAATATTAAAGTTATTAATAAGAAATGAAAAGCGGGGAATGCGTTACAACCGTCCATGACACCGGGTCGGCTGTAACGCTGCATGGGGTCGATAGTAGCACAAGTTCAACAATATTTATTGATTAAAATTACAATAATAAATGAAAAAGGGTAAACGTAATTATTCGGTATCGCAAATGTGGTACAATGTAAGAAACGTTTTGGCTGGTGCATCCTTCACATGCCCAATCCTTGCATTTAATACATTGCACCTATTATTAATTTGGTTTGCTTCTGCCATAACATACCATGCGATCTAGACAATAGTATTCTTTATCTTCTCCGTCACTACATTCATTATTCATTTATTTTGGACGATTAAAAGTGCTAAAGTAACGATTAGTATCACTGTAAGGAAGATCAGATTATAGATTAAGAAAAAGGAAAAGCACATGCGCTTGCAAAGGGGGTACATTATAATCTTAAATAAGTAAAGAACAGTTAATTGAGGGTATCGAAAAGTTATTTTGTTTACTATACATGTCTATTGCGTATCTATACAGCTAGGACATGGATGTATCTATTTCAAATGTCATTTTTCATCATACATATATCCAAAATTTATGTTCATATCTATTATTATGTTTTGAGATATTTAACGTGCCGCTACGATCCTCGTGTTGCTACTACCTCCCGGTCTACGTAGAAGAGAATAGAACACACGTTGAAGTAAACAATCCAAAATTAAACAAGTGCTTTTAAAATAGATTGGTTGCTGTGGTGCCGATGGCCCTATGGATTACCTCACACTGAGAAAACCATTACCGACCGAATGTAGGAACACTGTTACCGGAAATGCATTCTACCATGGATGCGTCGAAGAAATTTCATGGTTCTTGGAAGGAAGATCAGGCTGGCTCGCTGGTTTAGCATTGGCTCTATGTATGCTCCACGTAAGGCCGCAGACATGTTTTATAATTGCAAAAGAATGGATTTAAAAAAGGATGATCTACTACTAATTTTCGTCTACTAATTTGCACGATTTTTTTATCGTGTCTTACATTATTTGTTACGAAATGACTTCTGTCTAATAATGGCACAAATTTCGCAGGTAATAATAGCTGCCCTTAGTCTAACATTGGTCCGAGCTATCAAGAAAGAAGAACAGTATGTTACATTTAAACGTTAATTTTTATTGACTTGCATGTTTTAGATATACATATTTCTCTCGCATATACTGTACGTATTGAAACATTGTGTACACTTTTATGTGTATTCATTTCGTAAATTAAAGTTTATGATCGAATGGTTTGAAATGAAGTAGAATGAACTTGCAACGATAACATTACATTTGATAAAGATAAGGAAAATATGATTTTTTACACATAATTACTTGCCGTAATTTCTTACATGAAACGCATTATAGGATTCTTGTCTTACGAACAAAAGTTTTCATAGCAGATGAAGCTATTATAATGCTTATCCCTGACATTTAGAATTAAGCTTCATTATATATTTCACTATATTTTACATTCCCCCATTTGTCATGCCACTATTATGGAGCACAGCATAAGTTGTAGATTTAATGCCATTAAAAATTTAATTCGTAACATTAGTACTTGTATCGCATATAGTGTGCATAATTTGCAAGATCGAAACTGGAGATATGAATAGAAAACTATTGAAAATAGTATTTAATTTCTTACTCTTTATGTAAGTATATATAGGTTTTTTAATAATGAAGAATGTCACTCTGTTGATACACAACGATTTATATTGTAATCATATATGGTAAAATGAGTAAAGATATTGGACATTGTATCATTTTTTGTTGCATTAGTTTAATACATGTGAACTGTAATCGTTTTTCGGGGAATATGCAATACAATCACATATTCGTAACTGTGTAGGGTCACTTCACTTTTTTAATCATTGTTTCCTAATAAAAAAGAGTACGTGCTTAACACTTTTGGAATCTCTAGCTATATGTAATTTCGTCAAAGTTGGTTTGTATTAACTGAGTGATGCAGTATGCATGTGTAATTGCACCTGCTTTAGGAAAAGTTATTAATATTACTTTAAATAAATTATATGTACATTTCTCTTACCCCTAGATTATAGATACTTATCAGATAAAAGCATTCAGCTTTAAAGAAACAATGCTCTTACAGATTTATTTGGAAAAGTGCATTTCGTTTGTTTATATGAAAATTGTTTAAAGTGTAATTAGATTATATTTCAATGTTATTATAAATAAATATGTATTTTGTTAAGAACTATAAGATATTTTAGAAGACTTGACCTTTCTTTTCTTATCCTACATGTTACATAAAGTTATATTAAAAATTTTACTTACGAAACAGGTATGCTTTCAATAATAATAATGTACTAATCGTTATAAAAAATCTATTACTATTATTTTCAGCTTTAAATTATGCTGAAGATGTAATTTGGTTCAAATGATTTCTATAAAAATTATTATCTATACAATATTTTACACATGTACATATTGTTTATGTGTCAAATCACATAGGGTTGACGTGACAATATCATTCGAATATTTTAAGTCATGTTTTACTACTAACAATAAAGAGTGTGTAAGCATTACTTATACAAATCTGTAACAAATGTTTTATGCTCTATTCGATGTGTTATAAATGATAGAATTAAGTTTAATTATGTTAACGTTTCATTTATATTAATTTAAGAAACATTTTATTAACGATCATTTTTATATTTCTTTCATAATAAGTTTTAATTTTGTGTTATAAAATAAAAAGGGGCGTATGGTATTTTTTCGTACTTTATTTACAAAATTTATAATATACATACAATACCAATATTGTAGTCACTATAGCCATTCATTTATATACAATGTTGATATTCTTCTTTTGTTGACCAATTATACGTCGTCAGTAAATAATTTTTTGTTGAAAAACTAAATGCCAAAAGATTTTGAAGGTGTGCATTAAGGGTACAAGTACAGTTACTAAATAGTTGTATCGATATCGTAATTATCGTGATTTTTAAGTGACAAACAAATTTGTTATGTCAGAATTTCATATTTTCATCAAATTTATATTTTACGAATCCAAGTTCAATAGAAAATAGAATAATGGAATAATTAAGTTCAATATTTACATGAAACTTGGTTTCTGTGCAGACAATTATAATCTGCATAAGTGTGCTTAAATCTGATGCTAATTAACTGCTATTTTGTCAAATGTTATATTACCTAATATGCACTGTACATGTATACCTATAACAATGAGAAATTGTTACAATAGATCAAAGAAGAATGATAATACGAATTTGCAAGCATTAATTCTTAATAAAATTATCTGCATGTATCTTTACACTTAACGTTACAACTAGAAACTTAAATCTATCGCAAAATGAAAAATGGCAGAAATATCACCCTAAACGTCTTTCAATAAATATTTCAATAATATTCATTTTCACTTATTAAATCGTACTCTTCAACTTACCATGAAAGATCCCGAAACAAGTATTTAAATATCCATAAATGTTCGCACGAAGGGCTCGAAACACTTTTGTATTTGATTAAATTGCTCATGTGCCGTAATGTGGCATGCCACATGCTGAACGTTCCATTAATTTGGTTAAAATAAAAATGCGTAATAATATTTTCGTATATCCTTATAAATGAAGCAACCATGAAAATGATACATATTCTGCACCTATATGTAATAGAAATTAAATGCATAGTTCCCTTTAAAATTAATCAGTCTTTGTAAGTGTGCAACTGTACTAAGAATTACTTTACCATTCCATATTTTGTTACCTGTTCGCCTGGTGTACCAGAAGATCGCCAAATTTCATGAACGTTTCATCATGGCACGTCGCATCATAACCCATGAACAAAGCAATCCTTAACACATTGCAGACCAGAAGAACGATCGCGCGTTCTCTGCGTACTGATTATATTACCGACACGAATAAGAAAGAAACGACGAGAAATACAACGGTCACGTACTTCTCACCTCATATTCCGTGTTACATACCGCTCGCTCTCTATTTTTCGAAAGTTAAAGAACACTATTCCGTACCTTACAATCTAATACTATCTTCTATGTTTTAAATACCTTAAATAAACGTACACCAACGTGCCAAATGCCTGGACGACATGAAGCTTGCTCAATTTTGTAAATCGATTTGCACATTTCCAAATAAATTAAATTACAATTCCCCGCTGTTGTTCGTGTTTTTGACTTGACATTTACATTTATCGCTTTGCCTTCCCTTCACTTTCGGTGTCTTCCAATTATTCATCCCACGTAAACGTTTCCGATCCACCTTTCACATATTGTGTTTAGATAGAAAACAACATTTTCCAGTCCCTAATACATTAAGGCCGACTAATTTCTTCACGCAGCTAATACAAATCGCCGCGTACCTATCCTACGAAAGGGAACGGCGGATAGCCAACAGGTGGAGGGTAGTAACCGGGGAACGCTTGAACTGTCGGCTGCACAGGTACAGTGGTCGTAACATAAGTCGTGACCTCCGTTGGCACAACTCTGCTGGAGAACAGTGTAGTGTACGCCGTTTTCGCTCCAAAGGTCAGCTTCAATATTTTAGACTCGGACAGGGTGGCAAGCGTGTGCGTGACCAATGGGGCACTCGTGATCGTGAACTGAGGCTGCTGTGGATACAGTGGCAACTGCGGTGGTAGCTGGGGCGGCAATTGAGGCGGTAATTGAGGCGGTAATTGAGGCGGTAATTGAGGCTGCAGAACCGGGGCAATCGTGGACGTTCCGTATTCATAAGATGTGCGTGGCACGGTGCCGACTGGCCTGGATAGCGTCGAATAAATAGTGTTTCCGTTGTTCATCACTGGAATAACGTGTGACTCGTACAGTGTGTCGAGGACGACCACCGGCCGCGAAGTGGTGATCACCTGGGGCTGTTGCTGGCCGAAGTATTTCAGTAAAGCCAGCTGATCCGGGGTTAGTTGAGGCTCGATGGACGCGATGCTCGGCGTGTCCGACTTTACTTTAGAGGGCGAGATAGATTTGAAGGGCTCCAGGTCCGAATCCATGTCGCTGCCAGGTGCCACCACCCTTTTGGGAATATCATCGTCGTCTCTGTCTTCGTCACCCACGTCCAACTCCAGATGAAGTTCGCTGCCTGCTTCGTCGAGTTTTGAATTGAATTCGTTCAGCGCTTTGCTGGGTATAAACTGATAGATGTCCATGGGTGGTAATGTCTTCGTGGCAGTGACCACGCGAGCGATATTGTACGTCTGGACCAGGGTCAGTTTGGTCGTGTTGCCGCCATGAATTACCGGAAGCAGGTGGGTCTTCAGAAGAGTTTGGGTAGTAGAGAATGTTTCTGTTATAGTTTCCAGGGGCGGGGTTGCCTGGCCGGATTCGAGAGATATGGCTGGGAGGGTTGCCACGGCTGAATCTAGGGGTAGCGTTGTCTCGTACGCTGCTGCGGTATTCGCCAGGAGATTCTCGGTTAAGGGTTCCGACGAGGATATCACGGTGGATGGATCTACCGTCGCAAACGATTTCTTGATCGTCGAGGTTACGGTAACGTAGCGTGTGTTTCTCAAGGTGCCAACCTGTTATCGAGGGAAACAAAGGTTGCGTTGAAAATTGTTACACGTGACACGTAAATACGAAAACTGCTAATTGTAATAAAGCTCTAGCAATAAAATTGAATATTTGCATAATCGTTCAGATAATATCGAAGATGCGAAATACATTTGAACGACACTCACACAAATTCGGAGTTTAAAATAATTCTCACCTGGAAAGTGTACGGCGACTTAATGGTGGCGATTTCAAAGTACGAATTACTGGAATCGGCAGCCGTAGAAATTTCAACGTTGATCGTTTCGATGGGCAAGATCGGTTGCTGATCCTGAACACTGACGCTAGCCACATCTTCGCTCTCGCTCGGGTCTAGTTCATCATCGTTCATTACCTCCTGGATTTTTCTCTGAGCATTAGCCGATTGACCAGTTGTAGTCGTGGTTGTCGTCGTGGATGTAGAAACAGAAGCCGTGGTAGCTTTGCCGTCGTCCACGTTTATAGGCCCGTCAGTGGAGCTGGTTTCCGGTGTCGGACGTTCCTCGTCAACATCCACCTGCTTTCGAATAGCTATTCTCGGTTTTGGGGTAGTTTTGTAAGACCAACGTCCCTGCGTTCTCGGCAGCTTCAATTTTGGCACTGAGTTAGTGCTAACGGGTTGCACCTCGTTCTTATTTCTATTGGTTTGCTTCGAGGGTAAACTGGGCGGATTGCTTGGACGGAAGCCGCTGCGACGACGAGTCACTGGTGCCTCGGTCGTTGTTGTTGGAGGGAGTCGGTTTCTGGCGAAATTCATGTGGTTAGTTAATGAATGTTAAAAGTAACGCGCGCTTGTTGTGCGCAACGTGCACTTTTTACTGAACATTATGACGCGTACTTGTAGCTTGGTCTTGAAGTGGTACTGCTTCGATTCTTCAAAGGTTTCGCCTGTTGCACTTCGCCACTGGTGTCATAATCATCGTTAATTTTGTTGCGGAACTTCGGGCGGGCCGAGTTTGGCCCCAGGCTCTTGCGCGTGCTTTTCACTGTAGATCCTGGCAAACGGTATATAAAAAGCGACGCATGCTTTAGATTCTGATACACTTATGTATTTCTATGATAATGAAAATTTCTATGATATTTGTGTACCAGGAAGCAGTTACGTCTGGTTTACTAGCAAGACGATTACACCGTTAACAGATAATATCTTCAATTCTCATTTTGATTATCGCGCTGAACAAAGTTCCAACTGCTCTGGAATTATTTTCACGACCCAAAAATCATACTAAAGGTGACACTCTGGGATATTAAGTTAAATCGATATTATATGACTTACCAGCCGGAGCACTAAATAGAACTTCTAATGGTAACGACGATTCTTCTTGTTGATTCGTTGGTGTCGGTTCTAGTTGCGGTTTTAACTTTCCCTGCTGCGGTCCGATGGTTTTTAGGATACGTTGACTGCTGGATGGGCGAATTTTCCCTTCAGGAATTGGCGGTGTACCGGAAAGGATTCTCGACGAGCTCTGAAGTACCTGAGCGTATTTGCCATTTATGTATGTACCGATCACGCTGGTTTCGTGAACAGTAGTCAGGCCATCCTTTACAATAGTGCCACCGAGCTTCGTAACCAATCCAGTTGGATTTTCTTTCTCTCGCCGTGTAGCTCTGGGCTTCGCATGGGGCTTGGAGGAAGGTCTCAGGTTAATCAACTGCGAAATTGAAACGAAAATTTTCTCTGTTCAGAAGGTGACCTGAAGAGGTACGTTGGAGGAAAGAAAAATCGTTAATTAGAATGGTGCACAGTAGTTGAGATTAATTTCATTTGTATTAGTTAATATTATAAACAAATTGTTTGAAAGAAATAACCCTCTATAGTGAATCTAATATTCTTTGGTCCATTTTACTCGAATGAACTTTAAGTACACGCCTCAAATCGATGAGCTGCAACGGCGAAATCGTTTATCACTCGATCTGACGATGGGATTTTACTTTCACACGGTTCAGGCCGATTGGTGCACGATAGTAAGCATTTACAATGAATAGATGTCGGATAAAAAGAGAAATAGAAATCAATTATATTGTAATTAGGGTATGAAAATGTTTAAAGAACTTTGTTTCTGGAAGGCAAAATAAAACCTACTCGCACATCTTGCGACTCCTCACATTTTTAACCCAATCTTTGTAATTTTTTCATTTTGTGTAGTTAGCGAATTTCGTAGACAAAATATGCGTATGTGCATTACAATTTTGAAGATCGCAATATTCTTCAAAGAAATACCCATGCACAGTCATAGTCATATAATTTTCGCCAGACTTTTGACCTTGTTTAATATTTTCATGGCAAATATTTCAGAACCTATAATTACAGTAGCCACAACTAGATTTTCTGGTTTAGTTGCCTTTCCTCATATTTACATATGACAGTAGAACAATCCGTGTCAATGTTAATGATATGCAATCAGAGAAAACGTGATAAGTGTAACATTGCATTGATCATTCATTCGGAACGAAAGTCTTTTCAATAGATACAACTATTACTATATTTTATATAGTTGTATATAATAGAAATCATGAAATATCTATCTTAAACAAGCTAATAATAAATAAAATATTAAGCTAATTTGCAGAAGGGAAATTAGAAAGTTCGATGAAATTTAAAAAATTTTAAACATCCTGGTCAATGTTCAGTATTATAAATCTTACCTTGTACGTCTCGTCAATTACTTCCGCAGGTTGTTTCGACAAGAAGTCGTACTCCGGTTCGGCAAGATTGTTCTTAACGACAGGTGTTTCGTCCTTCGATTGTACGTGCACTTGCGACGACACCACAGGATTCTTTGTAACTACCTGCGTTTGCGTGCTCGACTCCTATAAGATATATCATTACTTTAATAATTTGCTTTCAATATTCACGTATTTCATTGCTACACTATCCACATTTCGTGAAAATAGATACAGGACCACAGAAATTGCCTAAAATAATTAATATTACACCAAGTTGTATCTGGTTCAAGGAAAACCACGAAGTGTTCCGTTTTCAAGATAATTACATCTTGTTCAAAATTCATAGTTTTCCTTACCAGTTCTGTTTCTTCCACGATACTGATTGATTAGAAGTTCCATAATATCAGGCTTATCACTATGTGTAATCTTAGTCAGTTTATTCTTATAGTAACGATGCTTAGTACAGCTTATTGAAAATATAGAATCATACATGCGATATTAGGATCGAAAGTATACGTTTACGTCAAGTTTACGTGATCGTTTGAAAGTAGAAATCTCGTGTGCAACTGCATGTGCTTGCATATACATTCATAGATGTGAACGAATATGCGATCGGGCCGGAAAAGTTAGCTTCGCGAAAGGGAAAGTATGCATTGAATTTCCGGCTTTTCTGCATAAATACTTCGGTCGCATGATATTTCAATTTCTTACAGTCTAATATAAAATGGAAACACTTCTTAAAATTGTAAATCAGATACAATAGTCATCGTTTCGACAAACGTTTTGTATCTCCATATTGTCATATTACATTATTTAATATTTATAATTGACAAATATCGTGGAAAACATTCTTAAAATATTGTTCGAGTTAACTTACCTTGCTTTTCGAAGGACGTATACCACCATCATCGGAAGAATTAATAACATTTTGTTCGATCACGGAATTCACGACAACCTTGGTTCCTTTTGCTTGCTTTTTGGTTTCTGCGTCAGGATAAGCTTTGTGCGTTTTGCTTGGGTGAATATTGGGAGCCGCTTTTTCTTGCGTTTCGCTCGGTTTCGTCTGAATAATCGAAACGCTGCTTTTCGTTTCCTTTTCACCGTCTGTAAACGGGGAAGGAAGTGTTGTTTATGATCGTTAAAAGTTATGAAATTGTTGCTCATAAATTTTATCATAAAATTGTATCTATTGTACTTTAATGTACATCGGATGAGCAAATTATTATAACTACCTGCTTGAATCAACGATTTCGCATTAAAACAATTAAGTTTTGATAATTGTGCAAGCCAAGTTTACTTTGTTCGTTTATTTCTAATAAGCAATTGTTAATTAAAAATTTTGATAATATGATTTTATTTCTGCACAAATACACAAAATTATTTGTACTGCGGCTCTATTAATAATTTGATTGCCCATTCATATCTTACAATATTTTCTTACACCCTCATTATTTAGTAATTTTTACTATTTCATTTGAAGATTTGAGGAAAGAATTATTGCTTTAAGAAAAGTGTGAGCGGCTCTAACGATTCTATATTTATATGTTCATGGCAAATAAATGTTATTTAGCAGAATCGCGGAAGAAATTGAACTTGAAATCTTTAACAAGATACTAAGTCCAGCGACATATTATCAAGAAGAATCTTCAAGATAACTATAAACAGTTTTAATATAATTTCGCAAAATTTGTGTCACAAATCAATTATAGGTAACGCTAATAAAATAGATATTAATCGATGGTAACATCACAAGCGAAAGTACACGTTTCGTTTTTGTTAACACATGTAGTCAAGGCTCGTGTACATTATTGAGTAACCCCAATTTACTAACACGATCTAATCAAAAACTCAGGTTGTAAGACAGCCTACACCGAACAATAGATATCCTTGCATTCACAGCTGGGCTGGAACAATAAGATAACGAACAGGGGAAGGTATCAGATGTTGTCACGTTGTCGTAGACAAGGTCTAGCCGAAATTATTCTGTGACTTTAACCCGTGAGAAACGTTACCTTTGGCTCGGAGCCTTGCTATAGTTTCAGACATTTTGCAATCGAATTTTCGTGAATATTTCTTCATTCAGTCGTCAAACTTCAATCGTTTCAGAAGTCAACACCTCGGTCGTTTTCATTTTTTTTTTTTAATTCTGTTTCCTTTATCATTGGCTTACAGTACATTTCACACGAATCGTTTGCAGTGACGATTTATATATCATAGCTGAACGAGTACTGATATGGATACTACTTGAAATTTATATTTCGAGTTTATTACGATCTATTGAATTATACATATACAGACATACAATTATTTGCCTAGTTACAGGAGAATACAATATTTTTCCTTTGCGATGTCAGCAATACCGAAGGCGGTTAAATTAGAAGAGTTCTCTTGGGAATGAGGGGCTCTCTTTTAAGTAGAAGAATGCGAAATTATACCTGGTGGTGCGCTTTGTGGGCTGAACACCATCACCGTGTTTCCGATCGTAGTGGTGAAATCCAAGAATCCGTAGACGGTTTGTGTAATAAAATCGTCGTTTACAACTGCCGGCTTGATTACTACAGCAGTCTCGATTGAGTGGCTCTGGTAAACTTGGGCCACGCATTCTGTAACTAATGGTGAAACCAAATGTTCCTTAACAATTCCTAGTTTACCCGTAGAATTGTCGTGAAATGTAACTTTTTTTACGCAATGTATTGTTGCGTCAATGGCTGGGTAATGTAATGTTTGGAAATTTCGCAGACAAATTAAATGTTCTTTTTTTGCGGATACAATGCAAAGGTTTAAAGTGTTTCAGTATTCTTAATTGGATATCCGTATGTTTCAATCGACCTAAATGTTTGTATTTGTGCTATTGCAATCGTTCAAATACAATTTATTTAGCTTAGTGATGCACTTTAATATTTTCAACAATACATAAGGTTTGAATTAAAATTTTTCACGATTTATGTTATAATACATATCTAATAGAAAAATGATTAATTTTGTGCGCTATTATAATTTGATTTTCGTGAGATATTGTATTTGATATTGCGTCTTTATACTGTTTCAAGATTTATAAATTGTACAATGTAGCAGGAAAGGAGTAGATTAACAACTTACCATAAAATGGAGTAACGATTGCCTAAGCACGAGAAATTGTACTTGGAAATTTAAGGAAGTCGTAACGTGTGCAGTTTCACTAATTCGCTTTCGAGAAACAAGAAACAAATTTACATTTTTTCCCTCTCCTGTTATATAATTCTTTTGTCTCGTAACAAGCTGACAACTAACTTACTACGTCTACAGATGTCGATTTTTTTGACAAGCATATTTTGAGATACATAAAGGGAAAGTCTTAATATTATAAATACTAGCGCAATAGTAACAGTAATAATAATTTATCCGCGATTAATATGCAAATTACTATTTAAAAAATGGAACTTTTAAACACATTAATTAATGAAAAAGTTGTAATAGGAGCAAGACAAATTTTGTAAACTTCTAGAAACCGTTCTATTCGAAAATTAAGGTATGAATCATCGTTAATTTTGAACACAAATGATGTGTTATGAGCAATTGATGCTGTAATGAAATGCGTACGGCGTTGCTTATAAATCCAAGTCTTTTACATTGTAAAAGAGTACATATAATTATACACGTATAACTGCCTAGTACGTGGCAAGTGTGGGAAAGAGTAGCCATTTGGTAATAATGAAACACCTTAAGCACTTGCATTGAAACCTTTCGATCACCACGTAACGTGCTGGCATGAAAAGTATATGGATACCTTCCAAGAGGTAGCAATGCCCGAAGCAATCGAGAAGATGCTGGTATTATCGTTTAATAACAGTTTTTTGACCTTTATAGATAATTTCTTGATGCCAAAAGATATTTTTCATTTTATTCGCTTTAATTGTAAATCTTGATTGAAGTTTTAGATTAATTTAGATTTATTTACAAGCCGTTCTTCTACGTACTTTATTGCTTAATTCGAAATGAAGTGTACTGCGATATAACGTGCATCGATTGTTTCTTTTTTACCTGCGATACAAGTGCAATATTAATTCACAACAACCTGTGAAGTTGTTGCTAAATTAAATTAAATTTCACAACTTTTACTACAATTTCGTTACAGCGACTATTATCTTATGGTTAATGTTTTCTTTCACTTTTACTTTTATTAACGCTCTGATTTATCGTTTATATCCTGTTAAGTTCAAAATGTGGTAATATGCAATGTAATTCATGCAGTGGTACTCACCATATATTAAAGATATGGCAATAAAAACGTATTTCGACGACATCTTATTTAATGGAATTTCGCACTCCGTAAAAACATGAAGCTGCAATCTGAAACAAGAATAGGTAACAAAACGGTAAATTGAAATGTCTGAAAGCGGCATACAAATTCACTTAAAATTACTATTTGATTTGGAATACGTATTTTTTCGTTCTTTGCATTATCTTAAGGCGCACGTGTGCGAATTGGAGTGTAAATTATACAATGCTATTTGCGTTTAAAATTAACGACGATTGAAATTCACTTCTGAAGGGGGAGACAAAATTGAGCCCGTTCACGGTTTCGTACAATACGCAAACAATTTTACATAACACGGTGTGGTAATGGATGATTCCGAGAAGATAATCATGGTGAATGCATAAATAAATGGTTTCGCTGGGCGTACTTTTCAAACGCTACACGCTTCAATGCCTTCGTTATTAACATAATAGGGCTTGTGCAATAATTGTTTTGAACAAATTGTCTGTGTGTAATATGCCATACAAGGCTGCAATTAATAGGAAGGTTATTATGCCGCAAATGGAATGCTGAATAATCGGGAGAAGTACCAATTGCGTCAGTCGCAGAAATATTGGCAAAAAATACCAGGCAGAGGATATTTATCGAATATATCTTCAATATTATACGATATTTCGGGACTTGAATGCCTGCCAACAGTAATTAACATAGACATACATTCGCAGCAAGCAAAATAAATAATTCGTCTTATATTTGCACTTACACATTTCATACGTTAAACAAGCATTATCTGTAAGCTTGAAATGACAGTGAAATCTTAATTGTTTTGTAAATAAGCCAAATGGCTTGATTTATTAATGCCGTAAGATAACTACGGCAAAGTGCAGTCAACTTTTTGAGTACACACGGATTATGTCAGAAATACACAGTATTAGAGGAATAAACAAACTTTGGAAAACACTTTTGCAAACTACAGTAACTCACGACGCTATTTCTGCTTTTAAATAGAATGCCCAATAGAAATATCTGTATGCAAGAAACGACGCTTTTTTCATCCAGTCTACTGAAACTATAGATTTGCAATGCCATCGATATTAAATGATCACCCACAACAATTTAATTACTACAACCGTATACAAATTTCACGAAAACCTATCGAAAAGATACCAAGAAATATGGGTGGGTAATGTATTCGCCTCCAATATATCTGTACTAGTTTTACGATATGTATATCTGCATTAGTCTTATTATCTACTAGTCATCGAAGGATTCATGCACAGAAATTTTTCAGGTCTCCGTCGTCACAAATACTGTATCATATAATCTTATCGCATCTTCGCTTCCTACATATCTCGTCATACTGCCCTACGATCCTCACTCATCCGCAGTTCTTTTTGAATTCGCCCTTACCATCCCTCCTACATCATTTCCAACATCCCTTAAAAACCCAAGGTTCCTTCACTCATCAGATCGGATCAGCCAAGAAAAGTCTACAGTCAAGTTCATAGTCCGAGTTGAAATAAAACTTCTTGAAAAACCGACGTTGGAAGTTGTCCATTACAGGTGCATCTAGCATTGAAGCCCTGCAGTTTCAAATATATACCTACGCAATGAAGAATAGTATGCCGAGTGTACTTTCTAAGCTAACCAGGATACTTTCTTACAGTTCCTGTGCGTATGTATGCGTGTAATTAAGACCAGCATATAGAGCCACCACGCTTCATGTGCATCATTGTTACACGCGAACACCCTCGCTGCACGACGCATGAATGGTGTCTTGAACGATGCGCTATCTCATCACGCACATATATGTATGTACATGCAAAGTCGCGCACGGTTGAGAAGGCAACGAAATTGTTGCATAACAACAGTGTTGGTAATCGGTTAGCGTGAAACAATAGTAAAAGGCAATACCGTTCCAGCCTGGGTGCTTAACGTGCATGACTGGAATTCGTAATTCTAGATCGGATCGCCAATAAGAATAACAATTTTTCTTTGCACATCAAAACTTACTTACATCTTTGGCAACAATTTTTATTCTTCGCTCTTCAGTTGAATCGTTGAACAATTTTTACGAAGCCTCGTTCCACAATTTTCCAAGTTATTCAATATTTGTAGGCAATAAGGGTAGTTCGGTTTTTTCGTACATATTAATAATTTTCAACGGTAGTGTGCGGCAGATTGAAGTTGCATTTCTTTTCGTCTACTTGTACTGCAATTTGAAATACTGCTGGTTTAATGCAATGAAGATTTTCAGGCAGGATTCGATAAGGAACATTTAGTGTAATTCCATAACACGAAACCAGTGTCGGAAGAAGCATCGCGAGTTCATAAACCGTCCCTTTCACTTGTATTCTCCCAAGATATTGCAGCACGGTGTTGGTATAATCTACACGCTTCCAGTAAAAAGTGCGAGCAATTCTTGTTTCGCGTGTTACTATCGTGAAACACACCGGCAAGAAGAAAGCCGCGGCAATTATCGACAGTGCTGCGCGTTTTCGCGATTTGTCATACTTTTGCGATGTAATAAGCTTTTCAGAAGCATTCAAAAGGTATACGCAAACTTAACTAGTAGAGATACACTGTATGCACACGTAGTTGTTTAAAATCTTTTAATATATCACTACTGTGAAACAATTTATTGTAGATTGCAACGCGCAAGGAACACTTACACAATTGTAGAAAGGTATTCATTGCTGTTATGAAAAATTATTCTATTATATAGGTGTAATAATTTGTTGACGTTCTAGTGTTATTCAACAATTTTTAAATTAGTGCAACTGATTGTAGAAAAACTACTATATGCTGCTATACATAGATTCTTTAGGTTAAAATTTGTATTATTTTATAAGCTTCAAGTGTGACACGTACTAAACTATATTACTGTTTAACTAAAACACTATTGTCCCATTTGTGGAATAAACATCCAGATAAATCACTAATTCTATATTAGAGTTTCGCTGGAACTGAAATCAGCCATTGCTAATTTTCTTTAACGACTCTGTTTAGAATCTGCTTGCGAAACTATCAGTGGAAAGTGTTTGCAAAAGGAACCAAAATTCTTTTTATCATACTTCAAGGACTACCGTGTCGCACGTTGCCATACCGTAACGTCCACAGTAAGGAGTGGTCTTACCAATGCGAGTTGTACAGCATCGTAATATCGCATAGCCAAGTAGAACACGTTCAAAGAAACGTTAAGGTACGCTCACACCGTTCTAACAAGCAGTATGAATTCATTCTGGTACACGTACGTATGTGCTTGCATTCGTTCCAGTACAGCGCCCTTAAGACGGCAACAGTTGCAACATATTCGGACGAAGTGTGAGATCATTGTGATAAATGATAGAGAGGAAAGATGTTTCTATACGTAACCTGTGACAGTGTATGCAGAAAGTTTCAAATATATTCTGCGTAAAAAATTGCAGAGAAACATTTTTGACGAAAACTGTAAAAAGAAATTTAGTAAAATCTCAAGTGAAAATTTAGTGTTAAAATTTCCCACGTTTGTAAAGTAGACAGTAATGAAATATTACAAGTGATACAGAGAGAAAGATGTGTAATACCAAAAATTTCGCAGCTTAGTACCTGTAAGAATTCGAAGACATAAATTAACATTAATGTTAATTCGTAGCAAGTCAAATGTAAAGCTGGTATCAACGAATTATGAATTTGCAAATCGTGATGAAGTGAATAACGGCCGACAACTATGTACATACGTATAATACCTATTATGACATAATCAAATATATCAATAGAATACAAATTAGGCGTACGAGTAACAGGAAAAAGCTAATAATAAATTCAGTCAATATTTCTTTAAATCGTTCGCTGCCCATTACATTCCCAAAAATAAGCAGTATGTTTTTTAATTTATCGGCGTGATTTAATGATTTCTTTTCGCAGGATTATCGCAAAGCCTTTCTATCGCGATGTTAAGGTGCTAAACGTTTTAGCAACAGAATCTTCAAGTCCTGCTTAAACATTCAGACATACGCCATAAGTCGAGTGCCGATGCTCGTGTCTAGAATTTCGAATAAAAAATTGTACCATTGAACATGCCGCCTTGTAACGGTGCCTACACGTCCTTCGAGATCATTCGCAAAGGAAACTACGTACAGCTTACATTCTTTTCTACCTTTCTATAAAACAATATCGTCCAACTTGCCGATACTGAAGTGTTCAATAAAAATTGTTCACGCAACAGAAAAGTGTCCATTCGAAAAATATAGTTTCACGATGTCTACCTTACTTACAAAGAAATTCTTTGCACTAATATTTTCACAATTACGTTCGAATGTATTGCAATTTGTGTAAAAAGAGCTTCGCGTTACTGATCCTAAATGCATCAGAATTTCTATTCAAATGGACCTTAAATTCCTTGGCGAACTTTCCCTTTTGCCGCGAAGCTGAAAAAAGTGTCCCAGCGGGTTGATTGAAGTTCATGAGATTCTGCGGGATTCGACTAAAGGATTTCGATGAAAAGCAGGTAGCCGGTCTCGATTGCTCACGTGCCCATTGCATTTCCTCGTTTGGCGCAACGCTCGCTGCACCGTGCGTTTCGCAAAGAAAAAGTGAGCGGACAGCCGACTGTCTCGAGGCGGTCACATATCTCCCTGGAGCGGTTTGAAGCTGGGATTTATGTCGTTCGATCACGTGAAACTTTCCGCATGAGCTGCACGGGAAACACCTAAACGGACGCTATCCGCAAACATCATCCATTATCTGCCATTGCCCTAGTTTTCATACTACATTAACATTTTCTTGGTTTTTTCTTCGAGGACACGTAATATGGAGTTACAGCTGTTACTACGGACACGTGAGTTTTAATCAAACAGCAACACGCTAGCAACAAGATGTGCATTTCGAGTTTTGGAAATTATTGTATTAAGGCTTGGGATTCTTTGGGTATGTGAACATATGGGGATACGTATTATTGTCCCACGATATTTTTTGGTCGAAAAAGTAGATATCATTTAGAGCGTTTGTTTGAGCAAAGGATGAAGTTGAGTAATTTTTGTTCGAGGTAAAAATAATAAATAGAGACGACGACTACCTGTCTAAACGAAAATGAAAAACATACTTAATTCAGGTGAGAGCTTGTTACTACTAACATAAGTAACTCCCATAATCTTGCTCGATAGATTACTTGGCTCCATAGAGATCTTTCCCTACAAAGTGAGGGTATTCAAAGGCGAGGCTCCAAGAATAATTTTTCATCGCACGTTGATACTTTTTTTGGGCATAATGCTTCATTTTGAACAACCTACGAATTAGAAATCTTGCATGGTAATTATTGGCGAGGAAGTTTCGCGAATGTAATGGAGCGCAAATCCGTTAAAACCCACGCGATAATTTGCATTCGGGATAATTAATGGGATGAGTGAGTCTGTATAATAACATCGAATAAAATTCCGGCATTCTTTCCATCCGGTCATTGCCGCTGCTTTCAAGGCTATCCAGCTGAAAACGTACAACTATCCTTGGTCGCATGAAAGATCCCACTCGCGAAATCTTTTCGAACACTTTTCCATTGAACAAATTGCGCCTCAAACGAAACATTTACATTTGTATGTTCGGCAAAAGCCATTTGAGATAAGATTGCTGAAAATGAATATTCAAAATGTATTCCCTAACATGTTCCTTAGTGGGCGGGTTTCAAATCATGGTACAGAAGAATTGCATTAGGCTAAATGATGATACCTAGATACTTGATAGATACTTTAATACCGTCACTTTATAATGGAGGTATGCACGTCGCCATAAACAGTTGTTAAAGCGTTGCCAACCTAAACTTGTCACTGTTGTTACTTTATGAAATACAAAACTTATGGATTTCTTGAAGAACATAATATTGTACTATAAAATTAATTTATCGAGAAACTTAAATACTTATGATTCACCGGAATGAGAATATTTGATATTGTAACGTAAGATTTAGCCTCAAGTTTCTATCGACACATTCACTTTCTTAGACCTACTTTTATTAAGGTATAACACATTATGAAGTGATTGACCCTTTTAAGCGCAGCTGGAAAAGAAATCAACGTTTTCTAAAAGCAGTCCGGTTGAACGACACTGTATTCGATTAAGGAACTGGACAAGTTAATTAACTTACGATTAGGACTGGCAAGATTTTCTATACTTAAAAATATTCGTAATTGATTAACCGCATCGGCCAACGTCACTTTCTACTGAACCCTTTCGAGCGAAGCTTCAGCGTGAAAAAGTCTTTTAACGATCCGAGGTGTTGCAGCTCCTACTTATAATAAATTTGCTAACAAGGCCATTTTCAATTGGTTTCAGTCTTTCGTTAAAACGCAAGCCTTGTTTCCGTCAATCTTTTATTACTCTATTAATTTATCTGCTTGTAAAATAGTTACGATTTGTTTAATACGAAGGAATAGAATTATAAAGTGTTTTATATTTATATTTATATTCACATTTCATATTTTATATTTTACCGTGGATGAAATATCTTTTGTAAACATAATTACGAAGAACGAAAGACAACCTTAACATTGCGATTAGGATTTTGCATTTTATCAATTAATAACAACATGACAGTTTCAATATTTCATATAATAGGCTCCACAATCTGACCCCATAAATAGAATATGTGATACCGCAAGCAATTATTGCTCCAAACTTGATTTTTGTCATATCACATTTAACTCCTTTTAAGATAGCCGCGCATAAGTCACTCTGAATATTTATGTACGTCTCATCTGTCAGTTCTATTTTCAGTAAATATTGTATCACTTTGTTAATTATTCGATTATATCTTTCCCGTTCAAGCGAATAAATAATAGTGCAAATAATGATAAAAATATAGTAATCATGCAATAATGTCTAACAGGTAGATGCCTATAAACTATGGTCGCCTATTAATTTTAACACGAAAAGTCCATTAAATGAGACTCTCCAATGTCTCGTACAATTTGCAACTTTTTAAATCAAACATATGAAGGCAATGCGTGACACATTATCTATTTATTTAGTATTGGAAAAGATATATAACAAAATGTTTAACATAAACATAAATAATTATATATTTGTAATTACGAATATGTATATGCACTGCAGATGTACGTATGTGCTATCACTTCCTCGAATATATTAAAACCGGTCATCAATGGAGAACGGGATTTCTGGCCAAGATCCAAGATCATGGTCATTTGGCTGACCATCGACCGGTTCCAACGCTCTGTTACACCTTCCTCGATGCTATTTTTGTAAGATCGAATTTCGCTGACAATGATCACGATCTGAAAGTTTCGTTCCGCTATTTACATGCTTTCTACGGCTACAGTGACCACATTAATGAAATATCAGGCCAACCCGTTTTTATGTAAATAAACATCTAACGGGTGACGAAATATCAATCATGCTTAAGTACTATTGAACCGTGATACTTAATATCAATGTAATTAGCAAGTGCTTGATACCGTTTCGTTAGGCACGATGTTATTCAAGCTTCAATTGGATAATTGTGAATTTAAGGATTATCGGAGGTTTGAAATCATGAAACATTGCGAAAATGGATTTAGCAAAGGTATAAATACCTTTACCGTCTAGTTTTCATAATTGATCAAATTGGCATCAAGAAGTTTTATAATTCGTGTTTTAATGAAACAAAGTCACGTTAGAAAATTATTGTGCGGTTCATTATTGTTGCTGGCAATAATATACAATGATGACACGCCATCATGCACTTCTCACATTTGATGTGACACAATTTTCGAGCAATTTACCTGGGACAGTCCCACTTTTGCGCAAGAACAATGACACACGGTTCGCGATAATCGTAAAAAGTCGAGGTAAAAATGACGTTATAAGTAAATGTACGTTCAAGATCATAGATTCCAAGAGATAAAATAGTACAATGCTAATTCTTTTCGCTGTTCGGTGATATTTATATTGAAACGAAAATTCATAATACCTTTATTCATAATAGATGAATATTCTTTCAGTTTACGCAAATTACGGGGATCTGATTTCAACAAATATAATTTAAAGCCAGCATTCTGGACGTTCCGAAAAATACTTTCAAAATAGTCGAAGTTCCGAATACAACATTTACTAAAACGTAACAATTAGTTCTCAATTAAACTCTTAGCCGCATAAAGAAATAGTCTTTAAACAATTGCCTCTTGATAGTTGATGAAATGTTAACAAATAAATTAACCTTTGTATAAATTGAAATTGATTTACAAAACGTAGTACGATGCGAATGAAGTAAGTCTACTATTTCTTTAGAAGCAAATTCTTTTACATTTATTTCACGCAGCTACAGCGATGTCAACTGAAACGAAAGATTGTACATTTGCATAACTACAAGACTGGGCTTTATCAATTGTAAAATGTGAATCCACGGAACTTTGTAACATTTGTTACCGTCGCAGCCGAACGTCCTGCGATTGTGAGAATCCTTAGGAAAGTACTTTCCCATGCATGGTACTTCTTCCATAGTTGAGAGGAAAGGTTAACTAGAGATGGTTGAGGCTGTGCGTTGCTACAAGATAGCTCGCGATTGACACATCAAACGCACCCTTACGAGAATAGCGACGAAAAGTGTCGAGGAATGAAACGCGTGTAGTAAAATCGATAGTCTTTATAGATACAAAAATATGGAAAATGTGAAATCGTGTCATCTCATTAAGGTCGTATGTGTTTGGGTACATAGAAATCTGTGCTACTTCTAGCTAATTTAATATTATCATCTCTGAGTTATAGCCACACTTAAGTTTCATAGAACCATGCAGTTTTAGTTAGACAGAGATATCTAAAAGATGGCACTGTAGCATCGAGCAGAATTATAACATTGAAACTAAATTCACGTATAACTGCCTAACAGTTTTGATAGAAAGTGAAACGTTCAGAAATTTCAACACTGAAATCCCCGGTCTTCGAATTAATTTGCAATTCTTGTCCCATGCAAGGAAAAAGTAAAAATTAGGAATCACACTATAGATATATTGTTTTTAACTCCCTCGTATTTGATACGCCTACTAAATCTGAGGTTTTACAAAGTCGTCGGATAATTGTGCCCAACTTGTTAATATGTGTACATTAGCATAATAGCCTGAATGTTCCCTTTCCCCTTCCACTTTCCGACAGAAATTTGGATATAAATATTTTGTCGCCGCGGAAGGACAAGAATCATGGCCGGTCGTGTAGCCGACTAGGTTTTATTCTGAACATTCTTATTCCCCAACCGAGGACGCATATTTTTACATGAACAACTGGTATCGCGCGAGGACTTCTGGTCTCTATAGCAGGATCGAGCTACGTCAACGGGGATAACAAAATTCCAGACAAATTCTATCGGTCTTGTACTTAACCAGTCAACGACCACTTGTCTGCCGAGAACAAATTGGATGGAAATTTAGAAGAGAGTCTGGCAGATGAGCTTTAACAAAACCTTCTATACAAACATCACAACTATGCATATCGTTAGTATAGAAAAATTACAAGTTTAATAGGCAGCGATAGAGGATGAGCTCAATATAATATGAAATGTCGTGCATTTTCAAAATTCATCGTTTCTAGTAAAATTCGTATCAATAGTATACTACAACCTGCATTCAACGATTTGTTGTAATTATTGAAATTGTACAATACAAGTCTGAGAAATATCTATTCACTTATATTTATAGTCCAATTCAAGGTTTAACTTCGTTCGAAGTTGAAATTCAAACATACTTATAATCAACTAGTTATCCAAGATAATACTCGTAGTGCGCATTAAATTCTTTTAACACAAAATTTATATTAGCCACATATTCGGGCTTATAAATTTTGAATTAATCTTAGACTGATATTGTACTAATTAAAAAGTCATAAAGGGTTCTCACAAAAGACAACAATGAGGCAAAACCTTGCCGAAAACGAGGTAAAAATATCACGATTTCAGTTCTCTGAAAGTCTTGGCTGTAAAAAGTATTGAACAAAATTTGCATACACCCATGCACACTTGATATTTGAATTTAAAATTACAATCTACCGGCATGCGCAAGCAGTCGCCTTTCTTGAAATTTCCATGGTGGATATTGTAACTCACTAATTTGTAAGAGGGAACATCGGTCGTCGTAACAGCGTTTCTCACATTAGGAAGTCGCTGAATTATCTTGCGAACGATCATTCTTCGAAAGCAGTTCCCAGCATGTGTGATTGTTACGAGAACAATCCCCGAGAATCTTCCAATTGTCAAGAGCCAGTTCACATCTAACGATTAGATAACTCATTCTGAATTCCGTGAGTGGGCACATCTCTGTATTCACGAACTTCATTTCTTCTAACCAGTATGCAACGTAACAAGTCGTACATTAAGTACTTCTTATCCAATGCCAAATATGGATGGAAAGAAAATTATTTCGAAGATGAATAGCAATTTTTCAATGTAATATACGAGGCATTAGATGATAGCATGTTTAATATTATTTATTCTTTTTGTGAGAAAGATTATATGATGTAGCGCAATATAGAAGAATGGGATTATTACTTAAATCGATGAACGGTCCAGAAATACTGCGACTTATGATTCTGTTTAAGCCTCGGAATTACGACTGTGAAATAAAGAGATTTCTTCTAAATACATTTATTAATTAATAGGTTTGTACCTCACAATGTATCACACATAAAGTTTACACTCTTTTTTCGAATGCTCTACTTACGTTATCATTAGACCGCGGATGTTTATGCACGAAAAATATGCAAATATGCAGGGAAAATATACAACATGAACAATAGATTTTGCGCTTATTGTGACAATAAGTTATTGCATATGTTTTTAAATATAAAACATAAAAACATATGGATTACGCAAAAAGTGCAAAATACAGATACATTATCAGAATCCTCTTATTATAAAACATACTTCTGCCCAGGTCCTATAGCTCTATCCGTTTTCTAAAGAAAAATATGCATTCTCATAGACATCCGGAATCTAGTTATCATTTTGCAATTTATTCGTAGCGCTATCGTTATAATATTCACCTCCATGCAAGTTTGAATGTCTAGTTTCCCAGCGAAGTTAAAAAATTCGATCTACCGTTGTATGCATACAAAATGCACATACGAATGCGCATGTATATTCACTTCAAGGAAACAAGTTCTTATTCTGTACACCAAGACCATTTACTACCTCATGCGAAGTAAAAGCTACAATTCTGAGAACATACAGATAGCACAAAAAGCAAGATATATTTTTTCAAACTTGGCCAACGTGCAATCGTTGCTGGCACACTCGGTATAACAAATACTTCTTGCACTCGGAAAAAAGTTGGTGCAGTGGGATGTCGAAACGAAATCGTAGTTCCCCGCGTTCTTGAACTTTTTAAAAACGACGCGACGTGATTCACTGTGACACGTCGAAGACGTACGGAGAAAGGTAATCGAAACGTTTCAAAGCTTTCGATGCTGGCCGATCGCGTTGCCACGTCAGGTCTAATTTTAGTACTTTTATTCCGTTAAGACGAATAACGCTAACACTCGAGCACGTAAAATTTCCGCGCCGTTTACGGAACTTAGGCGAGCGTCATTTTAATTACTTCCCGTTCCAGCCTGCAGTTTTGGTGCGGCTATCGACCTGAATTCTTTCCCTTCGATTTCTACCAAACACAGGATGAACTTCGATAGCGGAAGTTTCATTTCACCTCGGAACGTCTCTTATGGCAGGCTGATTCTCCTTCGTTAGTCGTTATGTTATAACACACTTCATCGTAACACGAAATCGAGTAAAGGATTCGTTTGCTTTGACACGATAGAAAATTGCGTCGGTTTCGGTTTTGCTGTTTGTTTTTCGAAGCTAACAGAATTTTCCTGAGCACTCCGAATAACACCATACAACGACCTGGAATAATTAGTTGTCAAACAGAGAGCTTTAATTATTATCTACCATAAATGACGTCAGAAGTAATTATGATATTAATACTTAAAATATAATGGTGTATAAGACGCGTCAATCTTTATGTTTACAATTTCATTGTGCTTTTGGGTGTGGCTGATAACGTATGCACCATGCAAAGGAGAATGCTGTAATGTTTTATCTTTGGAATGTTTGCAAAATTGTTTTCCGATAAAGTTAGCTGTTTAAAAACGGATGATTACGTGTTGCAGTGTTATATTGCTATTGATTTAATAATACAGAAATTGTTGGAAGCTGAAGAGCTACCTTTTTGCGTAAAAAAATGTCCCACTTTACTGCTACATGATATGGGAATATCGAGTTCAGCGAAAAATATAAAAATGATTTTGAATTCTTGGTAATTAATAATATACAGAGCGTTCCGAATTGGAAAAAGAATTGGTAAACTGCGGCTATCATGTATCAATGACAGTACATTTAAAGAATAACGTAAAATACAAAGCATTGTTCGAGGACTTTGGTATCGGATGGTTAATCTGATCTATTACTTCCGCTTTTCTTCCTCAGATTCAATTCAGAAAGAGAAAGTAACAATCCTTTCACTTTTAAACTCAGCAATATATTAGATTTTAACACTATTTTCGTACGTCTACGCATTAGTTTTGTTATCTTTTACTGAAATTATAGTGCTTCGTATTTAAATAAAAGCCCATTGCGGTGTCATAAATAAAATATTTCTTTCTGAATCGAATTTACACATTGCTCCCTATTATATTTCGCTCAGGTATTTCTAGTATGCTAATATTTCAGTATTTACGACAATATTATTTAAGAGCAAATCATAATGAAGTTCAAAGTGAAAACTAACTAAAGATTCATACTAAAATAGCGGGGCACTAAGTATATTCGATTATTTAATACAACGAATTTTAAATAATGTAGTATGATAATCGGAATTGTGAAATAGAAAGCGAGTACAGCTTTGACTGATCTTTTACAAAATAACTGCCAAAGGATCCTACTTAAAGTCCTACATAAATTCCTATCTATTCTCGTATCACCATAAAGGATGACATTTCGCTTGATCAGAGTACGACCCAAAAATTTCATGCCACCAAGATTTACATTTCTTATTATTATCTGGTAGCTCAAGTTGTAAGAAATACGTTACACTGAACGGTCTTAAATTTGTGAAGAATAGAGGACAATAAGCTTATTTTCACCCCGTCAACAATTACGCCCATAAAACATTGTACTTCGTACTATTCTTTTCTATACTACAGGCAAACCTGCAAATTCGTAGTGCCAATAAACGATTTCAATGCAAACTTGGTACCAAGTAAAGCTTGCGATTTTAAACCCCCCTGCGGTTTAATACACCATACGTATTCCGCCAATTATGTATAGAAATGCTGTTCCCTTCTTCTGGGAGTTCAACGTTTGTTACAATCCATATCCCAATTGCCTTGAACGTCTAGTTCCGATGGCAGAAAATTGTAGCACGCGAATCGCGTTTTTGCGTGGGCTGCGATCACAAAACAGTAAAGGGAGCAGTGAACGTTCGCACGCAATGTGCCACACGCAGTCCTTGCAAAATGTAAATGGATCGTGGTCACGAGTAAACGTCAAACATTGCACGTGTCTATGCACGAATATCCGCGTGGCAATGCGGCGCACGTGACAAGCGGTGTTAGAAAGCAAACGATCTCGAGGAATGTCAATTTACCGATCAATCGACTGTGCCCCCGAATGGAAACTTGCGTGAACTGCTAGTAAGAGTGCTCCGGGCTTGGAAAAATGTTCTCATTGTCACGCGTTATTAAATTTCCTGACCCGCTCGAATATTCGAAAGGTCCGGTGACCTTACAATTAGTCGAGGCAAGGATACTTTATTCGTCTGCATAGAAAAGCACCTACGCCGGGGGTGGAAAGTTGGGGACCTATGGATATTTCATTTTACAACTAATTGCAAATTTTGTAACACCTTCGAGCTGGAATATATCGGAACAATGTTCATTGTAACACTATCGGTCCCTGTAATATTAATTTCCAATCCATGAATTGCGAACACGCCATTCAATATTGGTATAAATAAGGAAATAATCTCGAACTTTTAGGCCGACAATGTGCGTGCATGTAAGATTAGTAGCATTTAGAAAACGAGTCAATAGTGTTCAGCAGAAATGGAGGAGCATGTTAACGATAGAATTTGATACTACTTGAAACTTGGTCAAACATATGCATGCAGCTAAATGCAAGTAGACTTACTATGTTCCTGATAATATTTTATATATCCTTATAAATATTTGAGACATATAATTTCAATATCTTCTATACACAATACCACTTTACGCAAACAATTATTGCGTATCGTCCATTATTCCAATTGAAACTGTATACTTTACAGGCAGGCATTTAGATATGTGAATATTTTTACCAATGGCGATGATCAAAATCGTGGGCGGTTTTTTTATTCGCAATATCATAAACCGATTGTGAAATAGTAATCTATATATAAATACTATAAATAGTACTATATTTGTATGATATTACATCTAAAACTGCAAATGCATAAATCCTTGTAACTATCCTATCACAAATATCTCACGTTAAATTGGCCAATGGAAACGTTCACAAAAAGTTTCACGTATGATTCTGCAATAATAGATGAATGTGTCGTGGCAGGGACACTTTGCTGTTCACTTTTCGGGTTCACTCGTCGGCTGGAACGTTTCGCAAACAAAGCCGCAAAAGGGAAAAAGAAATAACGTTTACCCGTTTGCTGGTTGGTGAACGTTGCACAAAAAAAAAGAAATAAATGGTAATTGGCAAAAAAACATTCCACAATACTAATTCCAACTAAATTCGATGCCCAGGGTTTCACTTTATAACGCGTTGCTATAGTATAGTGTAATGTAACGCAATGCAAGCGATGCCCCAATTATAATAAGGAACGTAAGCACGTGCTGGCAGTACCTTACACACGTTCACGTAAATTGTGATGTACTTTCACTTGGATTTCGTTGAGCATGCTTGATAGATACGCAGCAAGATAGGGAAGCCGCAGATACACCTACCGTACCTGTAAACTCTACGCGATGTTTGTTCTCTTGAATTTATAAATTTCATCCATCCACCAGCGAAAGACGAATCACATTATAATAAGAAAGCGAAGCAAGATTGCTAAATGCTATCGATATATTACTCACGAAGAGTTCCAATAGTACAGCGATTGAACAGAGATTAGAACTTTGTTTGAAAAAGCAAAGAAAATTTGATTGCTCGTGTAACAAGTACTGTAATGGGCACCAATTGAGTAACGAGTAGTGTTTATTGCGTTGTGGGCTTCAATATTCAATTTAAAATATAATATGTCAAATACCCTAATGGGGTATCATTTTATTCCAACAGCACCAATAGCAAAACAACTGACAATCGTACTAAAGGAAAGTGACGATGACAATTCACGATTGTATCGGGCATATGCTTACTGTTGCAAGGAAAGTTAAGGTGTTAAGCAAGAGTCTAGAAATGATACATTGAGGAGGGAAAAGCGTTTTTATGGCGCCCTAAATTTCTTTGTAAGACGTCTCCTATCGTCACTAACGAGCAAGAGCGATGCTAGAACACTTGTGGTGCAATCCCTAGTTAACATTCATAGATGCATCCTTCGATGATTCATAGGTTGTTTAAAAAAAAGAAAAAACAGTTACGTGCACTGAGAAGATGAAGCACGGAGAGACCTTGATTTTTTTAATTTATTCCCATTATTCTGTTCTTAATTCCACTATTGTCCACCGAAAACTAATGGCTGTAATGTACGAACAGTGTATATTACCAGGACAACACAAGTTCGACCGCATAAAAGAATTATTCAAATTCAAAATAATAATATATTTTCTGCAATAGAACAATTGACTTATAAACAACGTTATATCACCACTGTTATATAAAACTAATTAATCGATGACTACCTACTTGTTTTGTAATGTACACTGTAACTATGTGCAATTTTTATTATGGTATTGTTACGAGTAGCATTACGACAAAGCGTTGGGAACAAAATATATAAATTCGAATTAAAGCAAGTATGTAAGGTGTAACATGTTAATAACAAGGCCAATAGTGGAAGAACACCATTAAAAATATATCATACATCCATGTAGAAATTTAGAAACTCTATGGTCCGTATAAGTAAGAATTTTTAAGGGAAGTTTCTCTTCAAATATTCTTAAACCGATTTATGAATCTCTCATATTTACAGAAAGCACAGAGGAAACGTAATATTTTAGATAGAAAATAAACGTTTTTTAGAGCGCAGAAGTGGCGGTGTACACATAGAAGGGTAGGGAATAAAATATGCGAGGTTGCAGTATCATTAGCCCAGTGGTAATGCATTTTCCTTTGCAACATAACTTTTATTTATTGTCCGTGTCGTTCTGCTAATAGCAAAGGTTAATGTACTAATAAAAGTTGCGAGGGTGCATATATCATTAGAAAAAAGTTAATGCATATTTGAACCACTAATACTCAGAATATTTAAATTAAATGTACGAAGAACACACGTATGTATGTAGATAAAATTTGATTTTCTTATTATGTAGGCTTATTTGCATACTTTCTCGTTTACTTACATTTTATTATTTACAAGTGCCTCGTAAATAGCGTAAAGAGAAGCTTATTATTCGCACACCAAGAGAAGTAATCGAAAAGATAAATCGAAAAGATAAATATGAGCTATGGATTCATTGGACTGCTTTTTATTGGAAGATAAAGAACAGGTTTAACGAAGATTTTCTGGTAACAACAGCATCACTTTCTCTGGTATATAACGCATATGAAAGTGACACATTTCACGAAGGAACACAAACACAAATTCGTAAACACTGTTTTTGAGGTCTGACAGCATGTCCTTTTAAAAAATAAACTTCGCACACGTTAAAAACAAATGTTAGCAAATTATTGAGTTACGATTGAAGACAATGAGTGATATTCGACATCCCTTACTCCGAACAGTATGAATTGCTCTTTAATGAGCAACAACCACTGCACATTTTAACCCTTGCAGGCACTTTTATGCGAATGTCCTGCAAAACTAAATGAACAATTCACTATTTGCAAAATTACAAAGTAGCAAGCGAATTCGCTCGTGTGCCTCGAGAATAGGAAACGTTGAACGCTATGTTGCAAAATACAATACGATTATCCTTGCCCCTAAAACGAGGGTAAACGTTTGACTATCCCGGACACCGTAACACGTGCGCGCGAAAAAAATTATTCGTCATTCCCACGGGAAATCGCACGTTTTTCCACCCCCGGAAACGATCCTGGAGAAGGAGATTACATAAAGCTACCAAAGCTTAGCGTATCCGGTTTTTCTTTTCTTACGAAAAAATTGATCTCGACGTAGCCGTAGGTAAGAATGTTGGCCAATGTGTAGATGAAAGCGCAACAAGGGGGTGTTTCACTCACCGTAGAAGCGTCGTTGACGACGTCGACGTTGATTAGGGATGCTCAGTGTGAGAACTCGCTGGTGTCCCGATGCACACCGTTCAACATTCCTTTCAGCTTGCCTTGGAGTAACTGGACGGCAAAGCGGTTTCCCTCTCTCGATTCGCATCGGCTTCTTTACATTCTACTCCAGCCTCGATCATGGCTTTCACTTCATCCATCGAGGAAATAGTGAACCACGATCGCGGGACGAGGTTCGCGCAAAACGGTGCTGGTCCAGCGTCAACGGGTACCATACAGGCTCGTTGTACCTGTACAGGATGTATGTATAATGAGTGACAATTGTAGCATTCAGGGGGTGAGGCTGTACCTTAATCCGTGTGCTGGTACACCGAAATGTTCACGCCTGTCTGGTAACCGAGATGCATCCCGGAACCCTGAGCGTGTCCTTTCCATGCACCAAATATGGAATGATAGTTTCACTTCTATACTTTCCTGAAACCTATGATTTTCCATTTGTATAAGTCAGCAAGTAGGTGTAGTTTTAAACGATTCGTGCGAAAATGTAATATAGTCCGATGCCGAAATCAATTATTAGTGTCTTTCGTACATATACGTCAATGTGGCCCCCTCCCCACGTCACATGCCTACCCCTTTTTACCTATTACACATTTTAGATTATTAATTAGGCAGGCCCAATTAGAAATCGAACAATAGGTTGGCTCCTCACGCAGTCCATTGGACCCCTTATTTGAACGCGCAATCTTAGATCTTTATGTAGGCAGGTTTTACAGGAATTGAAATTACTAAACTTTTAATGAGGCTGTGTTTATAACATATGAAACATTTATAGGTAGGCTTAGGAAATGAAGAATTGTAGACAGGTGTTGCAATTTTATTGTGTGAGCTTTAGTCTGTTTTAGGAAGCCACGGGTTACGAGAGATAGATTCGGACCCATTGTTGAGGAATCAGGTACATATTATACATATACCTATGCGAGTATGGTAAAATATCTGTTAGATCCCTACCTATGGGTAGGATTATTATTGATATTATTATTTATTTTAATTCTTAGATGTTATATTAGATAGGCTGATTCTAGTTTTAAGCCAGAGCTTCCTGTGGGTGGTGGGATCCATTTTTTCTGATCTAGTTTTAAGTTGGATCTTTAATCTGGCATGAAGTATTTTCATTTAATCGAGTTTTTATGAAGTGGGCCTTATTTTTAATTTAAGTCTTGCAATTAGTTTTCAAGACAGCGGGTTCACCACTGCAGTTATTTTACGATAATCTAGTTTTTATGGAAATAAGATATATTTTTCAGTTATTTTAAGCTGAGAAACTAATTCCTTTTTCTTTATTTGAAGGATATTTTTATCTATAGAAAACTCATTTTAAAGTAGTCAACTATTCATTCTTCCACATTTTTATGCAATTAAAAATATGGAATAATGGTACCGGCTTACTGTGATGCCCCCTGAAGCTATCGCTTAAATTAAATTACGCTTAGAGACTTTAGCCTGGTCTCAAATCAAAATTTGTATTTCGAGAAATTTAAACCATTTGAAAATTGTTAGTTTTCGTTCGAAATTTTGTATGTACTCCTTTTGTTGTTTATTTTTACTACGACCAGTTAGTAGATGTTCTACAAACTTAACTGACAATAAGGGGAGATTTTACTTTCTTTCCAATTATAGTAGAATTAGTTTTCGCCTAAGGGTTTCCATGCACAGTAACCTCCATGTGGTGTGACCTGGGCAATAAATTGTTTACTATATCATTATTAAACGATCCTTTGCCCAATTTCACAGGACAGTTAAGATACGTTGGATAATTATATGGAAAATAATTCGAGCGAATGGAGTGCGTACATTGAACTTGGAACTTAGAGTATAGTTATTTAAGGTGAGAGACATTTCTTATTGTTCTTCTTGTAATTACTAAGTTCTTATTGTAATTACTTTTGGATTCTAGCTTCTATTTTTTCATATATTTGTAGCTGTAAGTATGAGATATTATCTATTGTCTTTTTATGTTTCTGAAAAAAATTCGTACTGCCATCTTTACACAAGTACTTGATCTACTCGTGTCCCTGTTTTACCTATGCCGCAGACGAGTCTCGTCTGTAACGTAGCCACCAATTCAAAAATGTGATATTCATCCCAGATATGCGGTCTTTTTTTCAACGACAAAAATGTTCATGCAATTTAAAAAAGAGAAAGTTAATGGAAATGGGTGATTAAATAAAATATTCCTTTTATTCTGGCGGCTGGAAAAGCACGTCTTCACTCTATCAATATGAAGAAGGGACTGACTATACACCCAAAAATAGTACATAGGTTTAGAAGAAAGGTACCACACCGAACCCCGTTACCGAAAAATGAAGTAACGAGTGTCAGTAACAAGGCTAACAAGGAAGTTTTTTTGGATCATTTTTTGTGAAAAATACATGAGAAAAAAAATGAAAAAATCATGGATTTTTCAAAACATTTGTTTGCACAGTTTTGCAAACGTAATAAAGCGATACAAGTTTTGTTCATACTTTTTTTTACATGTTTCTCAGAAAAAGAAAATTCTGAATTTTTTTCAAGGGCTGATTTTACCCCGCCAACGATGGCCGAAGTATATTTTTCTTTGATGTGTTCCGTACACTATCATATCTCTTCATCAGTTCTGGAACAATGTTCTTTTTTCCTTTCATCTTTCTTAGTGGTTTCATCGTAGAGGTATTGTAGGAACCGAAGAAAGAAGTACGGCGTATGCATCGGGGGTGGGAATCGAACCCGAGAGATCTTTTGTTCGTAGGCACTGATTAATCCAACTATACCACGGCCCTTTTCTATTCTTCATTGCCCTTATGTTCGGTTTAAAAACGTGACTAGAAACATTGTGTATATCGACAAACAAATTTTTAATTTTCTCGGCGGTTGTTACGTTCTGACTGTATCTGAACTCTGCGGCATTTATTACTATATTCGCGCGCATTCGCCGCATGCTACATATGGACTTTCAACGATTCTTTTGACCTGGCCAGGTGCTTCTTTACAATTTCTATCATTTTTTTGCAAAAAATGATTCGTACATTCAATTTGCTTTACACGACGACGCTGCATTTTATATGGGGGCCCGCCGCATCTATAATTAATGAATTATTCTTGATATACGTTGCGCGCTATTCCCATCAGAAATCAGCGTTGAATAAACAAGCCCACGTTTTTTCTTTTTTTTCTTCGGTTATAGCGTCACCTTTCATACCCGTTTGGTGCTCGACTGTGGCTTGCTTCGTTTCTGAAGCCGTTACAACATTGCAAGTCCAGTAGTATGATATTTTCATCCAACTTCCATCGGCCACGCAACATGGGATGTGATGAGGGGTATTTTTTCCACCAAATCGTTCGCCGCCTATTTCAATAATGGGCCAAGAGAGCGCGTTTTTCTTCATTTGCCGGTACACCTGGGCCTGCTGCCATCTTCTCTTCTCTTCTGCAGCTACAATTAGTGGACTTTACCGATTTAATCGCGATGTTGCTTACTGTAAAATGTCGTCTTCCTCGATATGGAGGTTATTTCAGCAACGGGCAGCAAGCAGCACTCTGGGGTTTGGTTCTTCCTCATTTTATTGCTTCCGTGGCAGCAGATACATTGTGGATTTCACACTCTTTATATTGGCACATACATGTTGGAAACCAAAGAAAAAGGAAGGGCAGCGGCAACGTGAATCGAACCCGAGATCTTCGTAGGCACTGAACAATCCAATTACGCTACGGCTTCTTCTCGTTCTTCATTGTTCTTATGTTCCCCTTAGAGTTCTTTGATGGAGGCGCTCCGATTCAATCTCTTACTTTAATAGAGTAGAACTAAAAAGTTCCAAAGGGTGCTGCTTTGAAACTTTGGTGGTACTCAAGTTTAAACTGTATAAAACAAATTGTAGTAAAATTTAGCAACGAATATGAGGGATCTTGTGTGTCGTATTGTTTTAAAGTTTTTGTAAGGCTTTTGAGACATACCACTATAAAACGAATGCGCACATTATAGACGGATTAAAGTCCTGTAAAGAAACGTTCAGGAGTAGAAAACAATGCATGGACAGTTCGAATTCAAACTACGCGGTTTATACATTCTTTTTATTGCAAGTACAGATTATAATAGTGGTTAAGTTGTACAGATAAAATACAACCAAGCGCACAGTGGGACAAATACCCAGTGTGAAAATAAAAAATATCTAATCACGACGAAATTATACGTTTACTTTCGTTATAAATATACATATACATCGATGGAAACATTTAATACGAGTGATAAATCTGATGATTTTTCCGATTTCTAAATAGTATACGTTTGTATAGTTATGTATATGAAATAGTGAACAAGGTAAGTATGTTGATGTTCCTTTACTACTGTCTGCAGAATAATTTTTATTTCTGAATGATAACCTTTTTTAATGTTTATATTGATAAAATTATAAAGGTACCATACAAAATCGAAGGTCGAAGGAAGAGACAAAGGAAAGTGGTGAAAAGTCCATTTTACATTGACTTTGTAAAAGTTAAGCATAATGTTTATAATTTATTAGAAAATAAAAAAAAGTGTCTACAATCTCTACATTGTTATTACTCAATGTTATGTAGGTTTATACGAAAAACGGGACCATGGGCCTTTCGCAAATATTTGGCTGCGTCTTCTGTAATTCGTAGATTTCTAACACTAATCCGCTGCTTAGAGTCTGCCTTTGTTCCAGGCATATTAACCTCGACCATATATTTGTCCTCGTCTTTATATAAATGTTGTTTGTCATTTTCTTCCACGGTCAACTTTCCTGCACGAATTTGTCTATTTGCTTCTTCAATAACAGCCGTATACTGCGAAGGATTATAACCAGTCCACCTACGATTAAACAATTTTTGTTAAAAACATTATTAAGGGGATATTTCGAATGCGATAGCGCACTATAAGAAAATGTAGCAAATTTGATTACCTATCCCTTTTGTCTAGATAACCCACAGACAAATCTGGTTCGTATTTGTAAACTTTGCTGCTGCTTTTCGTGGTCGCTCCATACATTTTTTTTCATTTATGAGTCAATGCTCTACAATTTTCACAGGCTTCCTTACGATATTTTGTTGCTACCTTGATTGTGTTTACACCACACTTATACCAACCGACTATGCCACAAAGTGTATGTTTTATATCAGGCTGTGGCCTTTGATGTTTCAAAATGGGTCTCTGAAAACATTTTTAGGCAATTAATTTATTATTCTAATGCTGTTATTATAATTACATTATTATAGCTCCATTAAAAGGGTATAAATTGAACAGAGAAGTTAATGCATATCTGTGCTTGAAAATACCGTGCTGTGGCACTAATATATTGTGGAATGTGTGGATTAATATCCTTGCATTCCTAATCCACAATAGTTGGGGCTGTGTTAGCATCTTCAAAAGTACTTTTGTGGTTTCCTTCGAAGTTCTTTTCCTTTTCTGTGAAATTCGAGTTATCGAGGTTCAACTGTATCTGTAATTTTCAATACTTTATTTGACTAGGTATACAGGGTGTCCCGTTGTTCCTGGAAATGGAGGGCTGACACTGAGTTATTGTGTCGATTCTGACCTTTCAAGGCAACTGGCTGATGTTACAGCTGAGTTGGTGAATTCATTTCAGAATATGGTCAGTTTCACTTGCCACTTTGAAATATGGGTGTAGTTAGAAAGATTTGTTCTACCTGTGTTTAAAAAATTGTGGCTCTAAAAGGAGACATTTGTGGTGGTAGTGGTGTCACATCATTGTTGCTAGTACAGGCTCAATGTACCCCCCTTGAACCTTGATACAGGCCTCAGCACGTTGGCGTACGCAGTGTTGTAATGTTCTCAGTGTGTCACAGGACAATGTGGCGGTGGCGCTGCGGATACACGCCACCACCTCCTCCCTTGTGTTCAAACGTTGTCGATATACTGCACACTGAAAAAATGAAGAAAAAAGCAAATTGTGTAAATAGATTTTTACAGTTAGTGCAAATTAATACCGATACTGAACATACCTTCAGGTGTTCCCAAAAATGAAAATGCAACGGGTTCATTTCCGGTGACTGTGGGGGCCACTGTACAGTACCGCCGCGGCCAATCCACCTGTTGTGAAAGGCTTTATCTAAGTACGCACGGACATTTGCATCATAGTGTGGCAATGCATCACTATGCTGGAAATACATGTTCTTCCGAATCTCTAACGGAATTTCTTCCAGGAGACCCGGAAGAACATGCTCCAGAAAATTGTTGTACGTTGGGCCATCGAATCTATCGGGCAGAATAAATGGGCCAATGACAAAATCGTCGCAAATGCCGGCCCATAGATGGACCGACCAGCATTCTCGTACTGCACATGGATGAGTGGCCTTCGGAGTCTCGTAGTCCAACACGATCGAATCGTGGGGATCGATACACCCTTCCGGGATGAAAAGGGCTTCATCCGTCCACAAAACGAACCTGCAGAACGACGGATTCCGCGTGATTTTACCCAACAGCCACTTGGAAAACTTCACCCGTAGGACATAATCCTCCGGACGCAGAAATTGCATTCGCACACTAAGTTAAAACAGACAATTACATCACTATAAGAATTAGCCTATTATTATGAAATGTTTATACGTTTCAAAATTTATACTAACCCAACCTCCCTGCTAAACTCATCCTCATCCCATGAGTCATCCGGGTCGGACTCTTCGAGGGCTACGCTCGACCGTGCCGTGGAAATTCGACACGATCGTCTCGTATTTGTGCGATCGGGCTGTAACGAACCACTCGAATAAACCCGGTTCGCCAACCGGCGAAAGGCGGCGGCGTTTGGTGTGTGTCCGCCGGGATGCAACTCGCGGTAACGAGCAGCGGCGGCGCGAGCATTTCCGCCGCATTGTGCAAATGTGAAGAACATTTGGTAATACTCTCCATTTGAACGATACATCTTGGATACAGTAATTACGGTATGTATTTGGTAGACACTTTCTTGTCGAGCGATCTTTTTCTTCCATTCACAATCACAATGGCATCAATCTGGCCCATCAATTGTGAGTGTGCTGCCGCCTCTACTCTTGGATTGGGCGATCGTGACGCCATTGCGACGATGCGGAGATATGACGCACTGCCGTGGCAAGAAGAGCGCGAAGTGGTGACGCTTTTAAGCGTACTTGCGTGCGCCGCCTTAACGCCCGATGGTGCTGCCTCTGGTGGCGACATGCGTGACTACGCGCCTAATGCTATACGTGTGTTTTTACTCGTTACTTGTATCGATAGTAAGTATCGATATCAACTCAGAAGCGAACTAAAAATATCGATACTTACTTTAAATTTAACAACGTATGTAATTCAGAAAGTCAGTTTCAACGGTGGTCGGCCGGCATCAAACTGGAGATTGCGACATACGTTTATAATTCGTCAAATTACGTTTATCTCGGCTCGTGTTTGGCATAACTCAATTCACGAGATTGCAAGTTAAGGATGAACGAAAGTATGCTACAAAATAAGCACTCGGTTATCATTTTACCTTAACCAGAAGTCGAGAAATTTGCACATGTCCAAATAGGTATTTCGCGATTTCTTCAATTGTTAATAACTTTTGAACGACAACCTCTGGTCGGTCCAGCTTTTAATATGTTAAGGTGGAAAACCAAAGCCTTAATTTGAGACTCGGCTGGTTGAGGAATACATAGTAGAAGCAGGGACAATCGCAACTGTTTAAATTGAAGGTCGTAATTCGGTAAGTGATTTCTGACGAAGCTCTACGAGCATGAAGCACGAGACGGCGCGACTTGTTCTGATTTGGAAAATTCTAGTTATATCAGTTGGTGGCGGCTTTTATTTAACACTAGATTTATGGAAATTATTTGTACATTTAGATTTACTGACGCCCCCTAGATGATCTATCGCCAATAAAAATACGCATCTTCCTTAAAAAATTAATTCAATCAATTAAAAAATAAAATATACCTAATTTAATTATACAATATTGACGGACCGTCATTAATCTTCGTTTTTCGAAATCTGAAATGGTAATTGACTCGTTTGACTCCTTCGGAAAACCTAGTGTTAATGGAAAAAATTGAGGGTACAAAAAGTAAGATCTATTCCAGATCTAGTGCCCTTAACAGTTATTGCTAGTTGCGCGTTAAACAGTCAAATTGTGCTTATGAATTAAACGGCGCACTAAATTAAATGAAATTAGTGCATATCGGTTAACACCACATTTTGAATTTTTAGGATGTTAACTTTTAATATTTGAAGTAAATCTTCTTACTGGTGGGCTCAATACCAGGAAATAACAAAAATTTGTTTGCCCAGAAAGTAATAGACTATTTATTTCAGAAGTCAATGTGATTAAGTCCATACGCTTATAAAAATCGTTTAATATGGATAATGTTTTTCTGCAATAAGAATAATGCATTCTATAATGTTTATTCGTATTTCAATTTGAAGGCAAAAATTTTAATAATCAGTGTAAACTATTGTATCACTTTCCTAAACTTTTTCTTTGTAGAGTTAACCAATTTGGCTAATGTGCCAAAGAACAAATGGCCTCGAGGCAATTATGTTATGCCACAGTAGCGTATAGGCGAGACTCTCAGATTCAATTTGGGCACTGGTTCATTAGTTTCGCTTAGCAGAAAGACAAAGTAAATGATTTGTTCTGAGCAATGAATTTGTTACATTTTCAATTATTAATACGTTTTTGCCGACATTCTCGACTTGCTTAGCTTTTAGTGGAAATGGATAGACTAAGTGCAGTATACTTGGAATACTAGTTTGTGAATAAAAAATTAGGACTGAGGATGGGAACAAGTAAAATTGTATAATACCATAGGCGAATTAATACACTTTTTATATTTAAAACTCTCAGTAAGCATGAAAAACCAGTATCTGAAACTTTGGTCTAATTGAGAAATGACGGGAAGTAACGTTTTTAAGGTGCAAGTAATTTGGAATGCAGCTATTCTTTGCAAATTAAAAAGAAAATAGGTATATAATATAACTGTTTTAATCAGACCCAAAAATTGCAGCATAGGAACAATCATCTTGTCTTAGGTAAATATCACCTTTAAGTCATACAATGATCATGCATTCATTTTCGGTATTTCGAATGAACAATATGGAATAAAGGTCTGAAATATCATGTCGCATTTCGTGTTCTCCAAATGATAGCAGAACACCGACACGAAGCCACGGAATTAATAAACAAATGTTTAATGTTTAATGGTTTGATGTTTTACTTTCATGGTTTGCCTTATCTTAGCCACGATTGGAACGATTATATGTTTACCGAAAAAGCTTTGCAAATTAACGTTTTCTTATTCCGTGGATCAAGTTGAATATGCCAAAACGGTAGTCCGCCCACAAATAACGTTAATGGCTTCTTAAATACTTCGATATTCCAAATTACCAACAGTATTCCAAATATGCTGCACTTCTTTTAGTTTTTTCGTTCTCGATACATCGTGTCCTCGATTAGCTTCGCCCCTATTGGAAATTAATTCCGGATCTCTCATCTTTGGCTTTCTTCACCCCACGGTCGTGCCTTTCAATGTTCCAGAAAACGACACTCTGATCATTATTATCGACTTCCTACCTGTTGTCTCGTCCAACCGCCACAATGCCGACGACCAGTGTTTTTCGTACCAGGTATGCATCGACCGATTTTAACACCGTCCTCATAAGATCGCGATCAACACGTGGCAAGAGTGGTGAAACCTGGTCATGATTACACCGGGGTCGTGAGTCCTCGAGTGGTTGAGACCTCGCGTTTACGGAAATCGGAATGGGGAACGGTACTTGTGTCCTTACAAGTATCAAAAGATATCCCACCGTATAAGAATCTTACTTCGCCAACGCAGGGACATATAGCGCCGAGATGGGACGACCCAGGAGTCGATAGTGGTTTTTTGTCGGTCACTACGTGCTCCGATAATTAAGACATTTCCATTTAAAGTTGACGTCCGGTGACGTACGGAGCTGTAACAGGCGAACGTATGTTTTCGGCGGGCCACGCTTCAGAAAAACCTAATCCCCATGCATCGCGTTGATAATTAATGGTGTATGATCGAGAGTCTCGTTCGTGGAACGACGGAAGATCGGCTGTATAAGAAAAGATACGTACGTATGTATTTACCGCGAGAAAGATTTATTAGCTTCGCGTAATAGCGAGAGAACCGACGGCGAATACGTCTCCGGATGCAGCGCGGCATTTATGGAAATAATTGGCCGCCTCCGTTTTGTGTATCGAAACAGGAAGGTTGGCTTATTGAAGATCAGTTAATTTTCGCTGGACCGATGTGGATTCTACTTTCCATTCCCCTTCTCGTTTATTTATGGCAACACGTACGTGTACGTAATACCTAGAGTTTTCTTCTTTTTTTTTCCACGTGGAAAATAATTTACCCTCCCTGCTATATACACTCAATATTGTTAGTGGCAATTGAATAGAGATATGGACGTCTGGTGCCATCTTAATTTAGCTATTTGGCATAAATCGTGTCGTATTCGAGATAAATTATCGAATTTGAGTGTGCAATTAGGACAACCGGTAACAACATGCAGTGGCGGACATGGGAAATATTAAACGGCAAGTGATACGAGACGGCACTATACTGGATAAATAAATAGCGCCAACGTGATAATAAATGTGCAATTATGCCAGTTACTGGAGGTTATAATATGCAATTGCTAATTTCAAACTTTATTTTGTTCACGACTACATATATGGTAGCGATACACGAACAAAACTGTTCCTACAAATAATCAGAGTTTTGTTCATTTAAAATAAAAGATTAATGCTACATTTCCATATAAAAAAAGGTTCGTGCAAAAAGTATACGCTGCTAGTAGCGCTCAAACGTAAAAATTTGTCGCTTTAGAATCTGACAAAATCGAACGTCAACCATAATGAGTAATTTATCCGGCAGTTAGCTATTTCTCGCGCGCAATTGTATTAGGTGATGGGTTACGATCCGTGAAACGTAATTTACGAGGGGTTCCCCGTCGGTTAGCCAAGTGTGCTTACAGTGCCAAATTCGAATGCAGAACGAGTCACGACGGAATGTTGGCAGGTTCTTTTCGTCCCGGCTTGACAAAATCATTAGGGGACTAAATCCAATAAAGGGACCCGGTCCCCTGCCCGTCCAGGGATCTCGATGTAAGAAAACATTCTCGGTGAGGCGATCGGTTGCATCGTAATCAGCATCAATGGTATCTCTACGAGAGATGGCACATCGATTGCTCAAACTTAGCTGTACATATATTTGTAACATATAGTTTCGTGTCGATGCTTTGCTTCGTAAGAATTGTTTCAGGGGAAGCAAGAACATATTTTTGTACGATATTTCAGTATTGTTAATATTATTAAGAACACGACTTAATAAGGATGGGGTTCACGAACTCTGATTTTCAGTAAATATTTGCAAATAGTTTGCACCGAGTGAAGCTCGCATATATTTCCTTGGCTCTTTGGCTATCGCGTCTATAATATTGGAAAATTGATAGAAGATATTGAACATTTGGGCGCCCCTTAATATCTTTCAAATTATAATTTTATAACGGAACTGGGAAACGACGTTTAATGCAATAACGTTGCAAGGATTATTAAAATACGTGGAACGGCCTCTATGATTGTATTGTCGTTACATTTACGCTTTGTTCAGCGCGATAATATTATTTTATTTATTCAATATTATTTGAATGCACGGGTAATGAAATTTGGCAAGGATAATTCTGCACCTATTTCCCCAAAAATATGGATAAAATTTCTAATCGTGATTCCAAAAATAGCAGCAAGTTATCGCGGAATTGGTAGTGAAATTTCGTATTGTCCTCGATTATGGTTTGGGACACTAGCGGGCTGATACATCGCCAACAGGCGTAAATCAAATTTAATGCGTGTGGGGATTGATTCTGCTCGCACCATCCTTCCTTTCGAAATATTCTTTTTGTGGCGCGTCTCGCTATTAAATTAGCAAGACTGAAGGCTTAAATAATTCCCCGGCGCGTTTCATTCGACGCCACGCGTTCAACGGAACCGGTTCTAATGATGCTTACAAAACATGTTCGCAAGTGAAGTAAAGGAAGCATTCCTAAACACAATCGACAACTCGTTTCGTTTTCCCCTTGTAGTAACTTTTCATCAGCTTAGCCGAATATCTTTTTAATTTCGATCGTTGTTGCTATATTCCTCGAGCTGCAATCTGTAATGTACTTCTTCGATCATTCATCCTGGATCGGTTCCAACTTGTCTTCGTTTCCTTGGTTAATTGCCGTTCGATTTTATAATAAACATTTAATTTAAGATGGAAGTTGTTCCAATGTTTTAAAAGCGCCAGTGATAAAGTCCATCTTATTCACGATGGCCATGCAATTATACAATTCCACCGCGCAAACTAGATGTACATATGTCCATTGCTACCGCAAAATTGAAAATATTCAACAAATGCAAATCTCAAAATAGCAATAAAAACCCTAAAAACACATATATTGGCTCTAGAAGAGTGGCTAAAAAATAGCAAAATTAATGTTAACGTATACAAATGCAATCATATCACATTTACCCTGAGAAAAGAGGGTCCAGATAATGATTAAATAAATCGTACACCCATTCCGCAAGTAGAAAGGGTTGAAAAAGACTTTTTACTGGCTATTCAATAGAAAATCCAAATCCCGAACGCCAAATAAACTTCTCCTATATTAAACCGATCTGGACACGTGGCATCCAGTTATGGGGGTACGGCTGCAGAATATCGCAAATATCGAACGTGTTCAAAAGATGTGCCTAAGACAAATCATAAATGCCCATTGGTACGTCAGGAACGATGACATTCGCGAGGACTTAAAAATTGCTGAAGTTCAAGAAGAAATAACCCGTCTTACTAAGAAACGCAAAGAACGAATCGATGCTCACACCACTCCAACCAAATCAACATGTTATGAGCCAATCTGGAGAAGACTAAAGGGGAAACATTTCACAGATCTCCTCAAGTGAACAAATACAATGCTATAGTAAATATACCAAATATTGTGCAACAAGTGCTTTTTCCATAACGACGGAACGAGCTGCATGCCAAATTCTATAATAAATACGTGTATTTATCTATCGTCATCTAGACAGATCGCAAATAATAACGAAATGGAGTTTAAAAATACATAAAAATACAAAATACACCAATCAGCTCCACGAAACAATTGTTTACCCATTTTTCTGAAAACATTAGTCCGTTAAACCCCTCGATAAAAAAAAGGCCCGCTGAATTTCGCAAGAGTCGCAATGCTTCTGCAAAAGCTGGCCCCCAAAAAGAGCAAAGTTAGACCGTAAACGATCGCGTCCGTCTGGCGGGAACATTTAAAAAATCTGCACGAAACGACACTCTTTAACGAATCGAACGTGGATCGGTCTAGAAGCAGGAATCGCATAAGCATCGGCTCTCGACGATTGGAATTGGCCTGGAGGCTCTGCTTGATGTATGATCGGCGGAGAAATGGCTGTCGTCGCGAGGCCGCGTCCCGATAAATCTCTTGGCTTTTTCTCCGCGGACGGACTTGTCGTTCGCGTATAAATGTATCGTTTTCATCAATATTTATGTCGGGGAGGGAGGGCAGACCAATTGGACCGAAGTTCTGTTGGGCTGCCATAGCGGAACGTCGTCGTTGGGACGATACTACGACCACTTCGGCTCGACTCCCGTCGGCTTCGCCTCTCCCTTCGATAATAAAGATATCCATTATACCCGCCGGCTTCTTCTTCCACGGCCAAACATTTCGTTTTGTCGGCCTGGATGCGTCCTCTTGTCTTTCGATCTCGTTGCAGATTCTACCACCCTTTCGACGCACTCTGTTCACCGGACGATGAATATATTCATCGTGCGCCCGTCATGTGAACCTACCTGTACGTATATTGTTAATTGCACGGGTATAGCTGGGATTTTGCATACGGACTACGTGGTACGAGCTTTCAGAACGGTTGCGTGTGCGAGCGATGTATTCTTTGAAATGTAATGTTCTGAAATGCACATTGTGGCGCTAGGTGTGTTTGAGATATTTCAATTTTAACTTACTTGATGCATCGTTGGTTGCAAGAGTGTGCCTGGATATACGTATTGCACACCGGTTAATCAGAGCATTCTGGATGTTTGCAGTGTGAGTGTTATAGTGGGACGTTTGGAATGCAAAGTTTGCATAGTAACTGCTGGATGTGTTTTAATTTTGCCTTCTTATGAAACCTAATCTGGATATACGGTGCACTAGTTGATCAGTGCTTTTGGGATCCTTGCGGTATTGTCGATACACTCTGCGAAATGCAAAGTTTGCTTAGTGCTATGCGAAGTGCCTATGAGGTATTTTAAACTGTAACAAACTTATTGTTAAGTCTGATCGAAATCCCTTTGTATGTGTAATTGTTGAATGCACTAGTGTACCCGGATATATTACATACCGGTTATACCGAGCTTTCAGGATGGTTGCAGTATGATTGTTATTAACACTGGGTTTTTTTAGAAGTAAAAAAGTTTGAGGAATGCTATGTGCGGTGCTTTTGATATATTTTAACTTTACTTTATCATTAAACCCAACTGTTGTGGGTGGCGGAGAATGGGTTTTTAATTGTGCACGTGTAGTTAATTGCACAAATATTGCACAGTGTTAGGTATGTTGCAAAAAACAGTTTTTGGTTAATGTTGGAAGTATTTACTAACTGGACATAGTCGGTCGGCAATAGTTTCTGTTTCTTTCGTGGTTATTGACATTGTTAGAACCAACAGCAAACAGCACGAAATATAACAGGCATACAGCAAGAGATCATTATATTGCACGTATTGGAAAGAGTATTGTTTAAATAATTTTGCATGTGTGTAGCTGCACCTGTAATACCACAAAATATGATCGCGATGTATATCATGATTGTCTTCTGATAATCACATCTTGAATCTAGTAATGTCACGATAAAGGTAGTGATATGATAATAGGTTTCTTATTTATATTGTGTAATACAAAACTACTTTGCTCACGGTGAACAAAATTAAGAAAAAGATGCGATACATAAGACTAGATTGATTACAACAATGTGACTTACACTATAGTGCACCCTTTGCAGGGTGGTGCAAAAGTTGCGGGAGGATTTTGAAGTACGTGTTTACGATTTATTTAAATTTGATTACGTGACTGTTCGTAACATACTTCTTTATGGAATAGCAAAGAATAATCTCCATGAATTGTGTTTTATTAATTGCAAAATGAATAAATTTGAAACCCAGTATTTTTAACTTATTATTTATATAAACCATTTCGCGACTTTTGAACTACCTGTACTACTTGACCCAGTGACAAACGTATTCATCGCATAATGTAATTATCTTGTATGCTTCTAAATCCATTTTATATTTAAATAGACAAATAGACACTAATATTGCGACAACCCTTTGACTCGCGGCCTGTCATGGTTGCCTAGCTCCAGGGGTCACCAACGAAATTACTTCTGTGCCTACGGAAAACATCATTTTTTATGCCATGTTATAAGCTATTAGAAAATCTCGAGATACCGAATATGTGTATTCCAAATTCGATTTATTTGCCTATGTCGCGAAAGTAAGGCTGAAAGTAATAGAAATTGCGGCAATATTGATTACGGATCACATTTCCAGTGAACGGCGGTACATCTTCGTTGCACATAATATGTACTTAAAAAATACTAGTAATAAGCCACTCGTAAGATGTAGAATAATTTTCCCTAAGTGCGGCGCGTATTGTACTGCTGATTTGAAAACGAGTACGAGCAATCAAGGCGAAATCGTACCTTTCTTCACACTGTCTTTCGGATTGAGATTGATGCTTCGTTATGGATCATTTCAAGATACTTAAACGTAATCGAAATTGAATTACTATAGCAGAGGAAGTCTCATTTCCAGGGACAATTTTTTAACCGAAGTTTCTCTCAGGAATTGTTCTTTTGCCTAGCTGTGAGAAACTTGTAATTCGTGCTGTTTAATCTTAGACAATTCACTATTTGGGAGTGGAAATTTTTATGATGTATTGAACGTTTTGGGTAAAAGATATGTCGCAGCAAACGGAGGTTTCACTAATGTAATATTTCATTTAGTGTAATAATTATTAAATTTAATTACTTTTGCTTTTGTATGTTCTACCGTTATCTACGGTTATCTATAGTTATATTTATTTCAGTTGACTTTTATTTCTGTCATCACTAATCACACCCTTAAGATACCATAATTAGTCACCTTAGTATTTTAATATACAAGTAATGCAATTAAACAGAGATCTCCAGTTTTTCTATTATAGCATCGCAATGTTTTTCTGCACACTTATACGACGATAATCGATAACTTTCTATTTGTACGTTTGAATTTGTTAGTTCTAGGAGGTCGAATCAGTTCAATTCAATGAAAAGAAGAAATTATATAGACCACGATACTAGTGCAACCTATGAAAGATGCCAAATAAACAACCACTAATCCTCGGCAATAGCGAATTTAACATCATAGATCCAATAGTTTAAAAATCATTTTTCAGCGGGCCCTAACATCCCTTAAACTTCAATAAACATGTAATTTAAACCTTTCAATGAAATTTCTCACTGTATTTCAAAATAAACGCCGGCCCGCGGATTGAACACAAATAGACACGTAGAAGTAACGCCAATTTGCTGGCCAAATTATTACCAAAAACGAAAACGGAAAAATGAAGGTAACATTGTCCGCAACAGCACCGTCTTTGATTCCCGCTTCGCAGTCGTAGAAAACCGTCGGATTTTCACTGTATCCGTGTCACCGAAACGACCGCAGGCGTTGGCCGCGATTGGTTCATCTGAATTTCTAACGAACACCAGCCGGCACAGCTAGCAATTCAATCTTTTGGTGGTGTACAAATTAGAGCGGTGTGGCGTGTTGTACAGAATCGGTGGCCCTCGCAACAGAGGCGGCGCGAAAGGGAGAGAGACGAACAGAGAAACGTAGAACGCAGGCAGATAGATCGAATCGTTGAATAGGGGAGAAGAAAGTTGTATCGTTGAAAAGGACGTCGAAAGATCGTCGTGCGCGTTTTCATTTTTGTTCTTTTTTTTTCTACGGTGGCTCGACGCCAGGTTTTCGTCGTTTTTTCACAGACAAGTCTCCTTTCATCCGCGCCACTGTCTCCCGCTGACACAATGCCGCTGGCATTAGAACATAATAATATAGGAGTTCGCCTGCTCTCTCGACACCCCGGCTTCGCCGCGTGAGGTGATTGCACACGATTTAAGGAAGGGGCGAGACGCAGGCCACTTCTTCCTTCGTGGTTCATTTTCTTCGTCTGTCGTCAGTCTTCGTCGTCGCCCCTCTCGCTGTTTCCATTCTGCGCTTTCCTTTTTTTTCCTACCTCTCTCTCCGTCTGCGCTTCCTCTTTCTTCCGCCGTTTTCTCAGCTTCTCCCGTCGCGACGCGTCGTCACGCGCCTTGGATGCGGTTTCGTGACTCGTGTGCAGGGGCGACCGTCACGGTGGTTTTTAAGATGATTTCGCTGTACACACGCCGCGGATCAGCCCTGCTTCATAGCGTTTTGTTTGGCGGTTCATCTTGATAGAAATCACCGGCGAGACGCGCATTCGATGTTGCCAGTGTGCTTTATAAACATTCGGTTCTCGTTGGGTCGATCGGGGGGGTCAGGTGTTACGGGCGGTCCTTAATTTAATCGAAAGGTGTTCGCGACGCGCGGTACGCATTGGGCTGGGATTCAGATTGAATCGGTGCTATTCTGGGACGGTGATTTTCTCTTTTTTCCCTTATTTGCTGCGCAAGGATTGTATGCTTGACGGTCATTCTTTGTAACACAAGGACCGTGTAACAGGCTTGTTTCATTTAGGTTGGCATATTTGTCAGTCGCGGTGCACCATTTAGCGCGATTTAGGACTGCCGGGTTATTGCATTGATATTGTTGGATGACTAGCCTCCGCGACATCGATAAGAGCAAGATACGCGGGTCCTCCCTTAACCATGACGAACATTAGTCAGAATTGCGGAGTTCAGCGTCCTATAGGTCGGGGCTCGTGTTTGGTTGTCATGTCTCAACAAGGGCAGAATGATCATGTTCACCCTTAAGAGTCCCCTGCACAATCAAACATGTTGCATCTGACTCCTACGTTGCACGATACATGTTGCAATGTATGTAGGAGTGCATCGAGGAATCGTCATGACATGCAATTTGCATCGCCGCCAGAATCAGGAACCCGTATTAGGGCAAGTGCAGGCCAGCGGTTCACGACAAATCAATTTACCTCTCGAAAGCGGAAAAAACCATATTTTGCCGACAATCATATTTTTAACCCTTGTTTTTTTTGTTTTATGCAATTTTTTCGTTTCAAAATAATCAATAAAATTAGACTCTCAGATTACTAATGTAAGTAACACTGTTGGTTGGCAGCTTTATCGGTACATTCTTATTGTTATTGTTAAAACTGTTGGGTTTTAAGAATAAATGTTGAGTCGAGAGTTTGTAATTTGGAATTGGGCTTTGCGTACTACTGCGTTGCGCAATAAAAAAATGTATGTTACGTCAATTTTTTAAAACTGATGCTAAAACGAAAAATATTGTAGAATTGGAAGCCCTCCTTCGGGCAGAAACTGTGTAGTTTTGTAACGGATCACTGAAAATTGATGTGATTGTCTTTATGAAAGAGCAACAGGTTTTTTCATTGCAAACTTTCATCGAGAAAATACGAAGTGACAATTTTAGCCAATTATTATTACGCAAAGTCAATAAACTGAAGTGGGGTGTATTGATTCAAATTGTAAACATACGACCAAGATGGTTGTCCTACAAATAAATCGATCATTTTTATACCCCACTAAAAAACGAAGCTATTTGATGTTTTTCCTATATGACTGAAATTGGAATAGAATTTTTATAGCTGCGTGTGGTCCGAAGCTATTTATTTTTTTCTCTATCTATGTCAATTCGCAGCATAACACTTGGTATTACAGTACAGTAATTTTCGAGATGATGGAGATTCGAGATTTGTTCATTGCTAGTGCTGAATCATGAGAGGAATAGATGTTGAAGGGTTGGTAGATGTCATTTACACTGTTGGATTTGCAAGAGTTGTATTATGAGAATTTTAAATTAATGTTTTCCATTCATTAATCTTTTTCGGTCACAGCATAATTTTATTAAATTGAAAACACAAAAAGTTGCTCTTTCATGGACGATCTTGCCTTATGAACATTTTTCTTCATTTTTCACTGCACGACGGCACTTTCAATCAATGTAAATTCAAACGATACGGTAATTTCTATAATAATTAAGTTGGAAGAAAGTGGAACTTTGCAATACATGCGTATATCTGTCTGTGAGCAATAATACTAATATTTATTAAGTTTTTAATCATATCTTACGCGAGTTATATATATATTTTTATTAATATTTTAAATTATGTTAGCAATCAAATACCTTCGAATTATGTATTAGGTTCGGAGGCATTCGCTTGTATCGTTTTGCACAGATTTAGCTTCTCTTTATTTCACGCTTCGCTGTAATACATAAACGCTTCGCTAAGAACTTCTTAAACGACGACGGTTCTTCCCTATTTGGACATGATATAAAGTCTGCCATTTGTAGTCGTAAGGTGTGCTACTACGTACCTGGTGCAAGTACGCACAATTAATATACGACGGTCCTAACTTCCGTCCGTCATTTTTGTCGCACGCGGCAAACACGCAAAATGCACAGATATTTAATTTTGCATTTGTTACACGAGGGAGCTTAAAATGTAATGCAAGCTGTGAAATTAGATTGGACTTGAATGTAATTTACGTAGAACATAAGAGAACTTTCGTCAAGTAACAAATTTAATGCGTTTAAATGCATTCTGTAAAACAAATAATAATTAAATCAAGTTTTTGCGTATTATTCAACAGTTCTGCATTAGAATACAATAGATTGTTGATTTTATAGAATTTATGAATCGAGTCACGAATTATAAGTACAGGGAATGGCGTTTTAAATAATTATGAAGAATGTAGGAAATATTATTCGAAGGAAATATTGTATTTAAGACGTGTTGAATATAAGAACTACCCAATATTTATGTCTTTGCGTATGTTACACTCAAGTGAATCGCATACGATGTTTATACGTGCGTTGATGCAGGGTAAAGTGACTATAAAATATAAATTAGCACGAAAAACACAAATTTGTACACATTTAACTACTGTACGAAATTGTTTATTATTTGAAGCATCTAATTTAAGCGTAACATAATATCAAGTAACACAAAGTAAATAAATAAATCATTTAGCATTCAGGAAAACATTTATTCAATTCAATTAAACATTTATCATTTAATGTTGAATGAAATGATAATATTTCTGTAGATAGAAATGCTCATATTTCTACACTATTTTCTACCAAGTTTAAATTAGTTTGAACAAATGAAACGTAAATGTAAACATGGTAACAGGACTGAAATAAGATTTCCTAAGCATTTTATAATATGTCATAAAACTGTAACTAAATATTAATGAAAGGAATGAAATAATTTTACAATTTTGAAAATTGGGTTAAGTGTGTAATATATTTAGAGCTATCTGAATTTCGTTATGTAATTTTTGAAGACACTACATCGTATGAAACCCTGCTAAATAATATGCTTACAGTGTACGTGGATGTATATAAGATTTTAGATTAAGGTAGCCTGATACTAAACTAACTTTCACAACTTTTATTTCCCGATTTTCCATTTATGAACAGATTGTTTCTACATATTGCCCGTATTACTAAATTGAGATTTTATTTAATTACAATACATATTTATGTTGTTTGTTTACTTCATACCTCACTTTTTCATCATTTTATATGCTTGCAAATTTCACGAGCTATAATATACCTACTACGCGTCTGTAGTTTTATTATTTTACTACTTGCTATTAAATTTCGATAGTTAAGTTTCGTATATTAACATTATTAACAGTTGCCCGGCGCAGTGCGGTAAATAGTTTCTTTCCACGAGCAATTAAGTTTGGTGTTCTAGTCATTTCGATCAATCTAAAACACGCATGTAAAAGTAATTGCGGGGGACAGTAACTATGGAAGGTATGAGTGGCGTAAAGGTTTCGCAAATATTACAATTGTGGATTTAAAGAACGAGCAAAGCTAGAATATTGCATCAACGAAAGATACTCTTTTCCGTATTATCGTAAGACTCCATCGTCCTAATGATACAGATATACAAGGTGTGTAATCGTGGTAGGGAAGAGAATTCCTCATGAAAAAAGAAATCGAAAGTAGAATGCTAACATTCGAATGATACATGTATATTTGAAGCTATTTCACGCATTTCTATTTCATTATGCAAGCATTTTGGTGCGATCAGAATCACAATATCTGCAATTTTCAGGATTTTGCAATAAATAAGTCGTTGAAGTTAATTGCAGATATAGTTGACAGTGGCGAACAAAAACGGCGATGGATAAATAACTGTTCGTTCTGTATTTTCATTACACGATCACAGAAACATCGTATCTATGTACAAACTGGGAAACACTCAAAATGCATATTTATGAGAACGCACAACTGGGCACGCGAAACGTTTTTCGAACGAATTCAATTTGAAATCGTGCCATTGGAACGAAAAATGGCGAACAATTTTAATTCCATTAGAAAGCGCAGCAGTGTAATGCTCATTTAGTTAAACGCGGGTTGACATCCAGTGATTTCGCCGTTCTGTTGCGTGCAATTGCGTGATCGGTTAATAAATCTTTGAAAGATGAGAGGATGAAAAAATTCGTGGCAAATTACAAGATCTCCGCGCCGGTCATTAATGTTCCTTATATTTCATGTAAGTCGTAAGCACGTATATTATTGCGAAGTTTCTCGATGTGTAGCTGCCTGCCATAAGTCATCGGAACAATGCTTTCACGGCCACGCAGGTATTATTTGCTCCTCCTCTGTGCTCGAAGTATGATCTATATACGTACTCGGATAGTCCTATTCTATACTTGTTGCACTTGCACATCCTCCGAAGAAACGAATCGCTTTTCACGCATTACGTGTCTAAATCGTTAATTTTACAATGTATTCCTTTATGGGAAATTATTTATTTTTTTACTTCCCACGGTTATAACGCAATATTTGCCATCCAATTAGAGGAATTTTGTCTGAATTGGGTTACGAATTATGTAAGTAATAAAAACCTTATGACATTTTATTATTTGCGGTTGTAAAACAGACCAGTTCAGTTCCAATCACGTTGGTGCTCCGATCAAAAATTGTAATCCTATTACTGTAGATAAATGATAAAGTTCAGATTCTGAATTATAATAATTATATTGTGTCAATGTATTGTTTCTCTATGTTTCAATATACATTTGAATATGAATGCGTGTCGGCTATTTTTGTGGGTAAGTCAATTTTGAAAATGTATTACTATTTATTGTGGGATTCGTTTGATTTATATGTGATTTTACATTTATCACATAATTTGTTTAATATTTATTGTCCCGTAAAGTAAATGCGCTGCTTCATATTTTATTTAAACGTAAATAATCCAGTTTTAGTACTGTTTATTTTCATTCGAAGAAAAATACTACCGAGTCACTCTTTTGGTAATAGAACATATGTGGCTGGGATGATATTTTCTTCCTCTTTCATATTTTTAACATACGAGGGATTGGATGCCGTTTATAAATTATAGTCAATGACGAATATTGTTAAAACACTTTATTGAACAACAGAATGACGATTGTTATGCTTCAATAAATTCAAAAATTGAAGCATCAGAATCATTCCATCAATTTCTCACGAAAATATCAAACATTTGCATAGAAATACCGATTTCGATTTTATCCATGAAAAAAATAACTACAATTATGTCATATTTTCTTTCCCAAGAATCCCCAACTTTTTCAACGAATATTGCACACTGAAATTAAAATCGGTACAGTCTATAATCATATTTCGCAACAAGAATGCTAAAATGGGAAACCTCTAAACACGGCGAGCGCCTTGAAACTGATGATAGGTACTGCATCCCCTAACGATTGTCGTTAACAAGTGCATCGTTTCTTTCTATTTACCGCAACTTTAAACCGTCTGTAAATTATCCAGTAATGTTCCCAGGGTGGAGTCACGACGCTAGAAATATGAATGATTATCCAGCTTGGGCCTTATTATCACACGATTTTTACGGACACCTACATACGTAGAATATTAATGTTCATCAATCTCGCGAAATTGTCCCAAGCACGGCCCCCTCGCAATTTTCCACCATTCCTGTCGGCGGTCTCACCGCTTTCGTTCCATTCCATATTCCATCGAGCAGCCAATTATAAATTACTCGCTCTTAAACTTCATGTAAACTCGTCTAATGGTCGGCGAAGTTAAGCCGGCAACAACATTTCGTTTCAACAGTCATCGCGTAATGACTTATTCGAGCTGATTGCATTCCACGCGATGACTGGTATTTCCCTGGTTCCATTTGAAGTTTCTAACATCAAACGGGACCATTAAAAATTAGCACACCGCTTCGAGTCGAGCACAACGCGGCTGATTACCCGATATAATGTACACAACGTAACAGTTAATCCGTCGTTTTTTATCCGATAAAAAGCATACCGTCCGGCATGGCTCAATGTATAGTTTGGAATGCCGTGAGCCGGAATTGGCGCTTGTAAAAGTTGCAGGAAACATGTCCGGGTTCAAACAGCCATATTTCACGAGGTGAACTCTCGTAAGGAGAGAGGAGAAACACGTTAAAGATAGGTAAACGTGGCCCTTTACAAGGTTGTGTATTTTCATCGGAACTTTAGAAGGGATTCCAGCCACCAACATTGTGAAACGTTTATGGTGTCCTTTATGAACATTTCCATGACAATTTTTCGTTTCAGCGAACAGGCAGAACTGACAGCAACCGTAACACGTAAGGCCTTTCCGGGAAAAAAAATTATTCATTCCGATTTTTCGGAATTTTTCGAATATACCATGACGGTAATTTGACGACGTCACACCTACGGGAGTTTTGTTGAAACGAGCGAATCCGAAATACGGCGTGGACAATGTTGTTTGAATTTTTTAATCGATTAACAAGAATGTGTTTTCCGTCCGATTATTTATGCGGCATTTATATGGAAATTGGAAAATATACTTCTTCCTGATAAAATATGGATATGGATGTTATAAATTCATGAATGCCGATAGTAGCAAATTGATTTTGCAGGTTGTATAACCTGCTGCACGTGTATACATGTATTCGACTTTACTGCAGGAAGACTTGGATATTTAAAGGGCAATGAATCTTTGATTGTTGAATAGTTCTATGAAATTTTCTACTTGTTTATTGTCTGCCCCTTACCACTTTCTCTTATTTTATTAGTTCTTACGCAGATTTATCTGCACACCAGTCGAAAATATTTATATTTAAAATAATATGCTTACCATTTTGATTTCCGAAAAGATATCGTTTTATATCTGAGCCGATTACGACTGGATGATCGATTATGTAAGTGTCACTTTTAAAACTCTACGTGATTCGAGCAATGCATAACGGAGACTCCTATCGTTTTACTAATATTTAATAATACCACAACTTAATACCAAGTAATAAGCCACAGTGCTTTACTCTCTTATAAAGATTCCTCCGCGAACTATCCATTAAACAAAGTGAGTGTTTACCCGTTTAGAAGCTTGCGTTCATAGTCTCCTCGCCAACTACCTCAACAAATCAGCGCGATCTGTAAAACTTGTGATGGGTTCTCGCAAAAACCCTCCGCATCGAAAACAGAATTTTACTGCTTCGCCGGTATTAAATTCGTGAACGTATCCGAATTAATAGGGCTAATCAAATAGAGGTGAAAAAGTCTCGGCCCCTTGACGAGTATTTTACTTTCATTGGAAATCCTTAAAACTATAGCCGAGGGACGTGCATCGGCGTGCCACAGAAACATAATAAGGTAGAAGGTATTAGTTACAGGGTTGCACTTTCGTAGTAAGTTGCCCCGCTTCGAGAAGCGTAGAAAAATGGCGATGGCGTAGAGGCGGGCGAATTTCGGTGAGCTCGTCGAGCTCGAGGAACACATATGCCGCGCGGTAATGATCATTACCGTGTAATGACCGGACGAATCGATTGGCTTCGATCAGTCCTGTAACTTAGTGGTTCCCAACTCTGCTACAGCATTGTCCGACGATTGCATGGAATAACAATATTCCTCTGGGGAAGAAAAGATAGTAGTTTCATAGCGATCACCGTTTCTTAGAGAGAAAAGAAGCCGATGATTCGTCACGTTAAATGCTGTGTACACGTGTTGCTTTGTTGCAGCGACGCGCAAGTTTCATTTAACAGTCGAAGCAGCTTCTAAAGCTCTATCAAGGCAACGCTATTTTTACCTCCCACGGAGTGTAACTAATTTTTTTGTTATACAGAGTAAGATAGTAGTGGTAGAATTTCGTTTGAGTTAGGAAGGTAAAAGTATGTAAAGTGCGACCCTAAAATAGGCGATAAAAGTTTATAGCATGTTGGCTTTTATTCAGTTATAACAAACAATTGAAAAGTGTTCGTTTCTTTCTGTTTGGAAGCAGACATTCTCCTTTATAAGTAAAGTGGTTACTTTTGATCGGCTAAACTGTAAGATCAGCACGTAGGAAAATGTCGATTATAAGTGCAGTATTATAAAATCCTTTACCGTTACTCTTTAAAGCAAGCGAACAAATTACATACAATCTATACTTTGACGTAGTTTCAAAAATAAGCGTCAAGTATGTACTCGCATTGCAAGTCTCTTGCTTCTTGTTTACTACATATCCTCCACTGCATAAATCAATACTATCACTGAAATTGCGCAATGCTTCTCAGAATATTTCGCCCACAACAATTATTTAACCCCATTTCGTACTTTCCTAGGAGTGTACACGCGAAACAAATTTTTATCGTCCATCCAAAATCCGCCCACCTTCACAATTGCATCACCAAGCAATCGTAACTCCCAAAAACATTTATCTCCCCTGAAAATTTTAATACCGAAACGAAATTTCTTCGTAGCCGTCGAACGAAATAACGTTTTCGCGTGAACTTGACCGGTTTCGCGTTAAACCACGCGGGGTAAGTAACAGCAAGTTTATAACACGACGATTTCTTCGAGCGCAGGTTGAAAAACACTGGCGCAGGGGGTGTACCTAAACGGTACGCGCGAAGTTCGCACCTCCGCAAACAGCGATGCACTCGCCCTACCGCGCAACACCGCTCGTTAAGCGAATTAAGTAGTTACGCTTTGTTTAATCGGGGCCACGGAGGCCAGAATTAAGTTGTTATCGCGAATTAGCTGATTATACCGGGCGCCGCGAGGTGTCGAGTTGATTTGTTGTTGCGAAATATGGCATGAGGTTTGTTTATGCCCGCCACGCCCCACACCCCTAGCCGACCTTTCAGCTCGTTTACGGCTGACCTTAAAATAAGGTGCACAGACCGTTCGATCCTTGGGTCCATCACGCCGCGGTTCTCTCTTTGCCCCGTTTCCACCGCGATCCTTGGCCCACCTCTTTCACTCACGCCCGACGAGGGTACGGATAATCATTCTCTGTAACGCTATGATAAAGCCTCGCGCACATGATATATCACTAATGGTAGGAGACGCTCGTTTAACTCGGGCGTTCTCGTGAAACACGATACGCTTTGATTTTTTGATCAATCCCCTTTTTTTTCTTTTTCACCGAGCCAAAACTAATATTGACCCTGGCACATCGGGTGTACCCCTTTCGCGAACAACAGTATCGGCTTTCAATGGGAAATTTTAATGGCCGCCACGTTCCCCCGGCGGTCTGTTGTAACGTGATTTATATTATTCCTTGTAATTGCCGATCACTGCCGAGAAATAGTTGCGGCCTCTAAGCCGATGACGCGGTGGAAAAAGCGTTCGATCGGTTGAGAAAATTGACGCGACAGTTTTTTGGATAACCATAGGAATGAGAGACGAGAGACAACGGCGAGGAATTCGTACCGGAATTCCACGTTAACGAAGCCGGAGGAGAGGAAGCGACGGGGAGGTCATCGACGTGTCGCGTTGAAGAGCGGTAAAAGGGTTGCTGGCCATTTTCCACGAAAATTATAGCCATCCATGCGCGTAATCCCCTTTATGGCCGCGTTGCATCAAATTATAACTGCAACGGCTCGCGCTCCCAGCGTCGTCTTTTCTCTGCTTTCCTTTTCTCTGTTCATCTTGTTCGCTTCCCTTCCCGGCCACGCTCCTCGTTTTCTGCTTTTTTCGTCCCCACGTAGGTGCGCGTCCTCGAGGCCTCGTAAAACGGCACATTCCGCCAATCATCGCGGTGCATCGGCCAGATATGTAACCCCTTGACCCCGAGTCGCGACCTAGCTTAACTCAACCCCTAATTCTGCCGCACGATCCGCGTGGACACAGCGATAAATCGATAAGTCGTTGATATCGACGCGGCTAGAATGTCCACGTACAGGCTTGCGCACCTGCCCACTTATATGTAATAATGTGTCCTGCAACTTTGGCGACTGTAATCACGATTCAATTTCGAGTAATTGAAATTCTTCTTATCTCCATATTTAATTCAGAAATTGGGTTTGAATTTAGTTCAATTTAGTTCGCGTGCAAAATTGGGATACGCAAAAGCTTGCGAACGATTAGTTGTTGGAATTAAATTGATTCATGGCGTTTAAATTGTTGGAAAATAGTTTTAATACTGTGATAGTTTATACTTTTATACGAATTAAAAAAGTCTTGCCAAAATATCTCTTTACCATTTCTATAGGAAAGAAGTTACTTTTGGCAATAGTATATAAATAATGTTAGAGTCACAAAATCTATTGTTTTACAAATATATTGTACATTTTAAATGTCATTACCGTGAACTCATTCTGACAGGAACTAATTTCTATTTTACTCAGCTTCTAAAAAATGTCCTCCTAATTGTTATTATTAGTGCGTCGATTATTTAAATTTGCAACACAAAGTCAGATATTCATATTGGCAGCAAGCCAAACTTCAGCACCTTTTTATGACTTTTAACATAACGGTGCTCGATACTTCGAATGATATGTCGGCTACAACCAAACGAATAGATCTTCGCCTTTAAATAACACCGCAATTAAGAGTTTGAAGCCGTCAAATTTGTTGACCTCAGCGGCCAGTCGATATTGCCGTGTCATTAATCGACGTGAAAATGTATTCTACAGGTGTTCAATGATTCCGTTTCGGATGTACCGTATTACTGTTTCATTGGAACCACATAATTGTCAGACTTCATCGATTCAATCCAGGTGCCAAAAAGTCGCGTGGCATTTGAGTCGAATGGCGGAAATCTGTCGTTCGATCATCATTATCGAAAAGATAACATCGTTTGAGAATTTTAACGAGTTCCTCCAACGTTCAGTGATATTTCTTGACATTTCCCATTATTTTGTTCGTTTGCCATTCACCTAATGAAACACCGATCACGTAACAGTTTAGAAGAAAAATACTAACTGAGTGAAATCGCTTCGCCATTCCCGCTGCATCCTGCAGTAAACTATTCTTTTCCTTTTTCTCAAGATTCTTGTTCAATGTTCGACATTTTTGAGCGACGCTTCATGCGTTCACTACCCGCGCTATTAAAAAATACGCTCGCGGGCCCAACGAAGTATTTCATAAGCCGTATTGTATTCTACATTCTTGCTTTTTGTACCCGAGAGTGATTTCGTTAATAGTTTAGCCAGAAAATTTCGCGTGCAATCGGGAAAAAGTTCTCGCGTATATATCATTCTATTCACGATGAACGGTTTATCGGTGTGCTTAAGTACGAGATTTCGATACGACATAAAACCCGCTTTAAGACCTCGCGTAACCGCGCGAATGAATATTTAAACGTTTCGAAGCGGCTACGTGAATTTTATAGTTGTATTGAGGCGCGCGGTTATACCGCGATTATTATTATTGCGGAGATCGAACGATAGGTACGAGTTTGAGAAATATGAGATTTGTACGAACTGGGAGGTATCTCGTATCGAATCACGTCGATCGATTCATCGACGCTTAATATTACACGCGGCCGATGGTCGTGCGTGAATAATCATGGTGGTTAATTAGAGGTACTTGATCAGAGCAAGGATATATTACAATCAGCCGTGTAAATTCAATTTTTTTGTAGATGTTGAGATATGTCGTCTTATGCAGAGGAGGGTGGGGGAAATTGGATGCCCTGAGCGAAAATAAGTACAACAAAGAAAACATTTTACTATGGTAACGTTGTGGCAACAAAATTAAATATAGAAAACAATGTTATAGTTATCTTTGGTGAAAGATTGGAAAACTATCATACTGTGGTAAGTTGGATATGTCGTTTTAGCAAATACAATCGTGACATTTGAATAATACAGCTCCTCCAGGTAGTGGGTGCAGGTTACATGCCACCATTTTTAGCACTTGCAACACTATCCAGTTCTCCAAAGGATGATCCGTTTACTATTCGTCGCAACCTGGATACGTACCGACAATTTCTTTGTTTCCTGATACTCTTTTCTTTTCTACTTTTAACACCTTTTTCTTCCTTTCGCTTTAGAATGTAACTTTTCTTGGCTAATATTTGATTAAAAGAATTATCCTGGGAAGATGGCATGTTCACCATCTTATCCCATATGGGTTATGTTATATAAATAATACAAAATTGGCAATTAAATATTAAAATCATTTTAAATTGCTATGTGACATTCAATTCTGTACTCATATACACGCTGAAATTAACTTCTCGTGCATAACTTACCTTTATTCTTTATTCTACCATTTCGGTGCAACAATAAAAGTCAGCATGTATTAATAAAAGGAACAAAGACTACCATCTTACGTCTAATAATATATGTCTGACAACATTTGATGACATGCGAATGATCTCTGAGCTCGATTTTAGCAGAATAAATGAATAAATACTGTATCAAGTTATTTAAGCGCCGTTATTAAAAATGCATTTACATTCATTAACATATGTACTTTAATTTCAAAGTTAAAATTTCTGTTAAAAATTCGACAAACTTCTTCATCAATATGTTGGCTTGCTGGTAAAACGCCGGAGAACTTTCTTTTACGATTGGCATTATATGTAGTCACTAATGCTTTAGTACGATAAGATTTGTAAAAAATTTTGCATGCTATCAACGAAGCTTTCTCAATTTACAAAAACGTCTAACATTATACATAGTAATATCGTATCTATAATGCATATCGTTTCCTTCAGGCGATTCGTGCGTAAATTACTCTTTGAGTAAAGAAGTATCCTGAATGTATTTCTTCAATCAACAATTATTTTACATTTAAGTTCAAATCCGAAGCAGAAGGCATCCGCAAGAAAATTTAAAAGACATTGGACCCCTGGAATTCCTATTTATTAGGTACTGATTAAATTAGCCAAATATTATTAACTAAGTCCCATATTTTACTTACAATTGTGAATATAAAGGGGCCGATATATGGAGGGCCCAGAAGCCAATCAGCGTAAATCCAACTTTCCCGGAAAATAATTTTAGTACTTCAAAGACTCCTTTACTGTTAAAACTTTCAGTTGATAAATTAATTAAGACACTATTTTCAAACCGAAGCGATAAATGACGGTACTAACATTGTCATTTTTTTCATTTGTTACAAAATTTGTAACACCCTTATTTATCTGGGTTTGAATGCCAATGGACTTACGCTGAGTGGCTTCTGAACTCTTCGTATAACAGTTTGATCCAACAGCATCTACAAAATGCGTATGTAAAAATAATTTCGCTCGTAAACTAATATTAATGAATTCTAAAGTAAATAACGAATCATTCATATCAATACCGCAGAATTAATGTTCACCCCTCTGCTTTTTATTTCAAACGTCGAAAGAAATCCTACGGCAACAACCAACTATTTGTCCCATTCCGTATAAACAATTTCGAGTTGGCACACGAATTGTCCTGTCGCTGTCGTTCTAATATTTTATCTACGTTGCTCGTTACATCGTTACGGGCTGAAATGTTGAACCGTAATAAAAATGTCTTTGACCCACCCTCTCGCATCTCTCGAAAACGTTCCTGGACGTTCTTCAACTCGGAATCCCGGGGATAGAAAAAGCTGCGATGGCACCGGGAGGACGTGCCAACCTGTAATTGTTCTCCGATGTAATTGCCCCCTCGGCTTCTCCCGTTCGTGCTGGAAGACTTGGAAATCCTTATCCCCGTCTCTTTGCTCTGGCAGAATTCTTAGGAGCCGATTTCGAGACAGGACGATTATTGCGAACCGTTTCACCATTATGGAATCGGGAATTGTTGCTTAACGCCAATCATCCTTTACCCGCGGAAGCGCACGTGAAATCGGAATTCTTCGCCCTCAGTGTTTAACGTGATCGTTTTCGACGCATTTTCGCTATTCTCTAGCAGAATCTCGGTCAACCGTTGAGTGAGAGAACTGGACGTACTAACGAAGTGACATGTACGCACGGTACTGTTAATATTGGTTCCGAAATATTGAAATTTAAATACGCACAATTTTCATATGAAAACGGTGGATGAAATGATTCGTATTTAATTGATTTTGACCAAGATGGCGCGAATGATGTATTTTTGTTTTGATTGATTTTAGAAGAATGTGGAACTATATTTTTGCCCAAACGAAATTATCAGCAAAGTGTGATGAATTACTCAGGTTGATGTCGTATCATTTTTCAGGTATTGCATCGTTGGATAAGACATTCAGAATAATTATAGGATCTGTTTAAAAAAAAAATGAGATACAGTAAAACACTATTACAATTAATACATATTTTTTTCCCCAGTTGCAATAAATATTTTTAGCGCTGATACTGAAATATTTTCCTACTGTATATTAATTGTGAAAATTATTTTTCGTATAAGAATGTCTAAACGTGTGAAAAATAGTAATTTTGTGGTATCTTATAGATTCTGCATCGTGGAAGAAGTACGTACACAGTTTCTATATTAACATTAAACACTTTTTAAGATATGTATTATTTTATTTCCTCTGGTAGACAGGCAAAGAAGAAATTGATGCTTAAAGGAATTTCTTAAATTCATCTTGGATGAATTGGATAATTTTAGCTAGTTGTAATTATTACTATATGTATTTTTAATATTCCACAGCCTACAGCACTATTTCTAGATTGAATTATATAAAACGATTATTCATCCTTTATTTATGTCAAGTAGAAAATGTTGCACTGCTTCGTTTTCGAAGGCGCGATACATTTCCAAAAGATACGGTTCGTTTCAACATTAATTTTATTCTCCTCGAAAGCTGCAAAATTTGTTGCAGTAGTGACTCCGTTTAAAAGGAAAGATATTTCTCGTGACGGGAAAAACAGAAATTTTAGAAAACAATCAATCGATAGGATAGGATTTCCTAAGTGTCCCGTTCTGTTTTAATTCTCGCCTAATTATTCGCGATGGAATTGGTCATAGACGAATTATATGCAATTAATATTAATTGCAGACGAAAAAATTGCACGGTTGAGTAATTATTTTTGGGCGATGTAACATATCCGCATCCAACGAATTTCGCACGTGTGATTTCAATATGAATATGAGAATAATGAAGTAGTATATTGATATTTTAGAGACCTTTTAGGTTGGACTTATTTTGTATTTTTAAATGTCTCCGCCTATCACTTTCCGGGACACTATAAAATATCATTATATATTTAACTATTATTATTTCACCGCTAACTGTGCGAGATAGCTGGCTGGCGTTCATCTATGCTTTCTAAAGTGTTATGGCTTGCGATTTATCAACATTTTAATATTGCTGAATTCATATAATCGTGCGAAGTTGCACGATTATATTGCTGTTAAAGGTAGGCCTTTATCGCGATGCCTGTATCCCGTAAAATTGAAATGTATTAAACGTAAAACTGCTTTGCATAATAATGTGCAAGTAAATAGTTATTTTCCAATTTGCAAATATTTCAAACTAAATTTTAAATATTTATCTGCTTGTCTCGAGGCATCTAGTAACATTTTAATATCGGCAGAAGTTCATAAATTATAACAATTTTAAGGCACAGAAAATGAGCACAATAAATTGTCCCGAAATAAGTATAAATTCACCACAAGTGTATTATTATGCTCACACTATTTTATAAAATCTGTAGTTAAGAAACTCAATTTTTTTCATTGGGCTTCATACTCGATCCAATGTTATATCCAGAATACTAAATATATTTGATGAAATAGCAGACGTTTTGCAAAGTGCAAGCTCAAAGGTCATTCAAACATCGGGACATATCTATTCGCTTCGAACAGACTGTCGAAAAGAAAAAGGGTTTACCCATTTTGGGAGTAATGCAGTGGTCGCTAAACTGTGCGTCAAAATTCGGTAAACGTGGATCGACAAATGCATCTCATCCGCGGATACTGCCCACAGGGAAATCGATTGCGTTGCCAACGCAGTAAAACCGATTAATTATATGACCTGCGCCCGCTACAGATCTTATCGTCAATCCAGTAAGAGCTACAAGTCCTCGAAGTAATCGACCCTTTCCCTTCGCACTCCGTGCATTATCATAGACATCGGGTCAATATAAAGTCAGACACCGAAGAACGACAGGGAAATGCGACGAATGCCACGAAAGTGGCGAATCGGGTACGATGTCGCGAGTGTCCCATTCGGGTAAACGAACCAAGAACAAGCAAAGATTCGGCCGCATCGGGGGGGATCGTCGATCTTGGGTCAGAGTCTGGTGGCCAGGGATCCGGAATCGGACGGAAGACGAAGTGTCACGTCCACGGATGAGCGACAACGACACGCACTGGCTGGCAAAAGGACGAACGCGAGCAAAACAGAGGAGGCGTGAGACGGCAAAGAACGAGCAAGATCGTGGCCCGTTCGTCGAACAAAGAAATAACGATCAAGATGGAAAGAGCAAAGAAAAGGAGCGAAAAGGGTTAAGAATAAAAGAAAGCAAGATAAGTATGAGGCGGTGGGATGGCGCGGTGGATGGAAAAGAAGGGGTGAAAGGGGGAGGGCTGAAGATCGGGAGGAAACTGACGACGAGGGAGTAGAAGAGGCCACGGGAGAGGAAGAAGAGGGTCCGAGACCTGAATCGGGAGAACAGTTCGATACGTTTATGGAGAGGTTCGAAGTCGAGGAATAAGGGCCGGGAACATAATTATCCGCCAAGTCAAGGAACCCAAAGGCCGCGGATAGAGAGGAGCACGACGCGGCCGGAGAGACAGAGGAGCAAAAGAACGTGGGGCGCGTGGGACAGAGAGGATAGAGGGGGAGAAAGAAAGGGATAAGGAGTCGCAAAGAGAATCTTATTCTTTGGTGCGGCAGGAATCCGAAATGTTCGGAGGGCGCATTATCTTCTTGCCGTGGCCAGTCAGCGCCACTCGCGGATTCCATGATACGACGGTGTACACCTATACGTAGGTTCGGTTATAGGTGTATGACCCGTGCCATTACAGGTGTGCCACATTTAAGGAATTAAATTGGATTAGTGTGGAGTAGGGTGCTGTAAGATACGGGCGTTACTCGCTAGTACAGGCCGGTGTACGTCTTGTTGGGACGTTGTTCCGAACGGTGTTGTGGTTTATTCTGGGACGACGGAGCACGTCGAAATGACGGGGACGCGCGAAATGCAATTGATTTGGAAAAAGCGTGCCCCGGTAGTTTTGTTTAAACGGGGAAGGTTTGACGGCACTTGCGGTTTAAGGTTATTTTTTGAAGTTAATTATTTTCAGCTTTTCCGAGATTAGAGATGGTAAGGGATAGAACGAACGATTGATTTTGGTAAACGAATTAGAACGAATGGGTCTATGCAGGAATGATGGGGACTTTGGCATTCTTCAATTTATTTCGATATTTGCACTGAACATCTATGGAGCTTACAGCGAAAGTTGGGAGCGTTTAATACTAGAACAAAATGAGAAAAAGATAAAGGAGATTTTATGTATCCGGTGGCAATGTTCGTCACGCACTTTTGTATAACTATTCGTGTATTATATTTGTAAATTAAAGATTATCTAAAGGAAATAAGGCAAACAAGCGTGTCGCATCTTACTTTTACTATAACATTTTAAACAATGCGTATGAAGCGTATACATCGTACATGGTATTTCTTATTCATAGCAACTCTGTAACAGTTTCTTAATTATTTTGTAGCTGGATTTGTTCGTATACGTGTTACATAAAGATTGCTATTCGGGTACTTCTTATTCAATAATCTTGTAAGACAGACTAAATGCAATAATTGATCGGATTAACAGTATTATTGTACTTTCTTTAAAAAGTACATTTTTCCATTGCAGGAATATCTATTCAAAAAAATTGTCACCATACGTATGAAACAAATATTTTAAGCAAAAACGGATGTCTATCTTCCGTATTAGATAATCTACGAGATCCCCTTCGTTATAGCGTAATATTTGTTCTATTCAATAGAAAAAATGACACAAACGAAAATTGCGTTTTGTCTGCGGAGAACATAAGAAAAGCAATTTATAAACCTTGTCAGGTTGGCATCGCGACATAGCCACTGACTTTTTATCGTACCCCACGGCAAGGTGAGAAATTGAAAAGTGGCTGTCCGCAGAGTAATTAAGATTTCGGCTCTTTGTATCGCACGATCCCCACGACGTTACCCTCCATCGATTTCGTGTGATCTTTGAAAAATATTGGAGATTACCTTCAGATAGATAGTTCCCGCTGTCGAAGATCAGGATTGCTGCGCCTTATAATGATGCGTTATTATCCGAAGTGTATTCGGTTTAACGTGCAAATTGCTCACGTTTCTATCTGGCAGATTCTATCGAAGAAATTGGAAACAAGAAGGGCTGGGAGATAATACGATTTTTTTTAGAAACGATTTAATTAGTATACGAACCGCAATGGTCGAAGCGTGAAACAATTTATTATACGAAGAATTAATTATATATTTGGGAACCATATTGCTGTTTAAACGCACATCGTGCCTTTGATACCCGGTTTGTAAATTTGCAGGAATTCTCCACGACTTATGAAATTGCTAAAGTGATATTATAATATTATGTGATATGTGTTTGTCACATTCTTTGGTATTCAGTAATAATTCTGAGTCACTCCATGGATCTTTAATTTGAACTTGGCAATCAGTGCGTTTGTCGATGGAGGACCACTTTTAAATATGGAATTAATATTTAACGAAGGTGGATGAACCTGTTTCTAAACCTTGCAAATGTCAGTACTAGAATGTATTTTTCATATAAATGTGTAATGATGTATTGAAGATTCGTCGATCTTTAAGTAAATCAAAATATCGAACAAGGTACGTTGATGATAAATCAATTTTCTTTCCCAGGTTAAAAACTTAATTTACTGCAGTCTATTAACATCGCCAAGAAATAGAAACTTCGCAGAGCTCGGCCTACTTTCATTCCCCTGAAACATGAACGGTGCTTAATTTATACTCGTTCGAAGTAAAGTGGTTTTTGTAGAAAATATGTTAATGAAAAGTTTCATAGAAATGAAAAATTGATGCGCAGTAATAATTTTACAAAACGGTTCAATACATTGCAATTTGCGTGAAAGGTACTCCCATAAGTAACTATGCTTCGAAAAGGTAAACGCGTCATCAAAAAAAGCACGCATAATTCAATCTACGTACAACTATTTCGTGATCTCAATTAATATTAAGTAAATAACCACAAAAACCTGATACAAAACGAACATATCACACTACGTAACAATTTCGCATTCTAATTCCGCGGATTCCCTTTATCTGCCAAATTGAACAAGAATACGCAGGAATGGCGGGGCAAGCGTTTTAAAACCTTTTCGCAGTCAGTTCCAAGACCACTTGCTTCTCGTGTCACACTTTTCCAAACTAGAATCAAAATTGCGAAATCTGCCCGGGTCCCTCGGGTAATGTGTTAATTTGAATCCGACGACACGGGACGGGGAAAAACTGAAGGCGAGATCGGATGGAGTCGCCAGTTGACCCGGTAAACGAATCCAGAGGAAAGATATCGCGGAAAGAGTGGCGATTCCGTAGTGGTAACGAGTCGAGATGGCCGAGAACATCGGCGGTGCCACTTCAAAGCGGGAATCCCGCGCAATCAGATTCTCTTGCCCTCCCTGCTTGCTTGAAAAACCGAGCAAGGGACTACCACCTCCTCAGCTCTTCCCTCTTCTGTCCTCTCTTTGGGCTGCTTGGGGATACACGAAGGTAGCCGCATTGAGTAACGATCATCTAGCGACTATCAGGCAATCCCCGGGATATATTAGGTTGTCCAATAAAATTCGTGCCCTTTTTCGTTTCGCGATTCATTTGTCCCAACAACATTCACTCATCGGATGTTTATTTGCCCGGCATTCGATGGCCATTGATATTTCACGCTCGAACTGCCGCTTGCCGCGAATTGTGTTGCACTTTGCTAGTAACGGGGAACGTTTAAAAAAGGTGCGCAGCTTTGGCGCATTCGAGCTTTGAACGTAGGATACGTTGCGATCTGCTGAATGAAGCAAACCATATACGGTTGCAAATGTTTTTGTGACTCGTTTTCATTATTGCAAGTAACGCTGGATATAGGGTAACTGGTAAACGAGAGAACGATAAACTTCGATTTTATAAATACGGTGGCGATGTTGGTCACGTAGTTTTATACATATACCTACTCGTGTATTGTATTTGTAAGTTGAAGTTCATCGTGTAATTTTAAAAACATTAGCACAGGCCAATTAAAGGAAATGGGGCGAATAAGCGCGTCGCATCTTATTGTTATTATAAGTTTGTGAACTACTGGAAGAAGTTCGCATAATGTTTGCAGTCGTTATTTTCGAAGACTCAATCTGTAGTTGCAATATGTCGTCACACCTTTTTGTTAGAAAAAAGTAGCCTGTCGAGCTGTAAAAGATTTTCTATGTTAAAAGCTGTTGATTAAAGTTGATTGAATCAAGCTGCCCGGTGAGTCAGAAATATTTGTGTCGTCTATGACAGAGATCGTGCTAGGAGAAAAGTAGCCTGAAAATGATTTTAGCTTTTGATAAATGGCCATATTTGAATGAAAGATACTGTTGGCGAGTTTCTTATTTGACGACAACGTTTGAGAACTCGGCCAATTAATTTGACGAGATTGATTTCTCGATATACTGAATCAGCTAATCGCTGGAGAGACTGTAAATCCATTAATTGGTGTAAAGTGTATTTGACAGAAATCATGTTTTGTGTTCGCAACAAAAAGTATGAACTTATTGGACAATTTAATATAATATTTTCTTTTGGTTTCTCTTTATTTTAAATTGCACCGACTGCTCAGGTTACTATTATTCATGGCGACTACCTTTACGGTGTTTGGCGGCTTTCAGTTTATCTTTAGTTGAAACTTAATTTCAATTAGCTTTCAGAGACTTAGTGCAGCGTCATTTGACCGTAATTGGACATGCTGAATTTAATCACAGCAGATAACAACGTGGAATATTAAAAAATAATGTGATTGGTAATAATCAACTAATTGTAGTGAACGCATACGCTTCCTTGATGTTCCTAAATATTAAATAACACGTGGTTTAATTTAGCCTGACCTATTCTGAGCTAACTTTGTTAACACAACAAAGCAATAACTGACAGTAATAACTTTGTCAACGCTATTCCTGTGATTTACCAGTAATAATCAGTAGCTATATCGACTGAAGGGTGAAGAAAGCAAAGTTCTTTAGACGATCGTGTTCTAGTGTTATTCTAATTTTGAATTTGGGATATTTAGTGATCACAGAAATTGATTCTGCACACCTTACCTATATATATCAAAAAAATAACAATTTCTCCGTGATTATTTATGAGGGAGCGGAAGGTAATATTTATTGAAGAAATAAAATCGAATGCCTGAGTGCGTTCATGTGCGAGACGAGAAGCAGGAATCACAAAAGGACATTTTGTCTAGGTAGAGACGATAGAGCGTGAAAGAGGCCAACATGTGTGGAAGCTATTCAGCATTTTTTGTGTACTCTATTTATGAAATAGAATCTACGAGATTTCCTTTATTAAAGTTATGACTTTCCAACAACAAGGTCTCGCCTTCCGAGTTGTTATTAATTTATTCATTCCCATATTTATATTTTGCGGTAGACACACCGCCAAACTTATTAGGTGATGGCTATTAAGCGAGTTGCATAGCAAAGGAGAAAGTTGCAGGAATATCGTTAAAGATTGTAGAAAAGTCGTTAATTGTATTTTATGCGGAAAGTGCAAATCTTAAACGAGCTTTGAAAATGCATTACGAGAGTATGTTATAGCAAAGATTTTATAGGAGAAAGAAAGGATCGAATAAAATGATGAATTTTATTAATCCAACATTTTTGTTTATAATAGCAATTACTTTTTTTTCATTTTTTCTGGGCAATTGCCGGGTATATTTTTTATTCCCATCGAAATATTTAACGGAAACCCGCAGTTTCCAATTTTTCTGCTATGGCAGGTAAGGTGCCTGAATGGGCTTTGATAAAAATTAAATTTTGTGCAAGTGCATCTCGTTGGATCACGTCTGGTGCTGTTTTAATGGCTGCAGTATCTTTTTTTCAAATATTTGAACAGCCTATTGAGGTAAAAAATAAAATAGGTATGGCTTTATATAATTGAACTTTCAATAAACTCATTTAATAAAAAGTGCAAAGTAAAAGTATATTTTCAGAATTCTCTAATCATAAAACATATTTCTGCCCAGGCCCTATTGTTCTATTTGTTTTCTACAAAAATATGCATTTGCATAAACATGCGGATTCTAATAATTCTTAACACTATGACGTATATTAATAAAGCAATTTTATCAGCACGCATTAGCAAGTTTTCGTAACTTTCGTGCACATCGTATTGCAAGCTAATCAACTTTCTTACAATTTCATTGTCACCATCCACTTCCGTTGACACTTAGGAAGGGAACAATATTTATCATTGACAAGACAATCGTGACGCGAGCTCAAGTGTACATTTTTGGTTACTTACTTCGATTGTTTATCCATGAAAATATTCCGAAAGACAGTTACGAGTAATTATAGCCGTATAAAATATTACACTGATATTAATGCCCAGCAAGCACATCCATATAATCGAATGCGTTTATGCGTGGACGTCGTAAATTCGCATTTTAATGTCCCTGGCGCTTTTGCCAATCTAATTCCACGTATTCTCAAACTCCCTCCTCGGCCAATAATTTACAGCTTGATGAATGCTCTTGACATTTGTCCCTTTCCGTCAGAACAACTGGCCCGGAAATTTTACGGATGCGATTCTACGTATTCAATCCGAACTTCTCCGCAAAGCTTGCGTCTCATTTTATTCCTCTTCTATCAAGCTTCTTCGATACGAAGTTGTATATTCTGTTTCCGTTAGAAATCAACGACTGTGTAATAGGTCGAGGAACGATTACTGTTCAACGGACTGTCCTATCGTGAAGTCTCGCAAAAGTTTCGAGCTACACGAGGAAAAGTCGCAGTAAATCTGTTCCGGCTATAAACGATGCAACGAGCAGCGCGAGATGCATCCGTGAAAACGCACACGAAACGTTTGCTTGTTATATCTATCTATAAATTCATTTAAATCGCGGGATTTATATGCTGAGCACCTTTCCGAGGGCACGCTCGTACCGTGAAAGATTTCGACCGACCGTTTCAGATGACAGCGCAGATTAATCGTGCAATTAAACAACAGACTGTGTTGGCTGAGTGAGAAGTCCCGTTTCGAGCCCACAGTTCTCTTATCTGGAGGACGTGATTGTGATTTTTCAGAGATTTTCAACAAAATTTCTTGGATGTACAAAAGCTTTTAATGGAGGGCACACTTAGCATTCCGATTTTTCCCTTTTATTTCATTCGATTCAATTTTAGTTTTACGGAAATATGAAAATTCTTTTTAGCGCAGGGGAAAGAAAATGTACGATTCGAGCAATTTTTAATTAATGTGCACGTATATCTTGTAATTATTAAGCTGTGGTAGTACAGAGTAAAATATCTCGGTGGGCTTTTGTCAATTAATGTAAGTAAAGTTCAATCAATATGGATATATGTATGTACTAGTCGCCTCGAAAAGTAAGTTAACGATTGCCATTTTTGTGCAAACTAAAAATTTTTTTAACTTATTGTTTTATGCACTGATACTATAATTAATACATAACAACATATAAACATACATAATAATAATAATAATATATACATTATAATTATTATTATTATACATTTAAACTGTTGGTGAAAGCGTTAACTTACTTTCCGAGTCGACTGCGTATCTGATTACGTATGGTACGTTAACAACTAGGAATTATTAAGAATGTAGAAAGTGGATTAAAGTTATCAATATTTTTCAAAGCCAATAGTAATAAGTAATAAATAATGTTTATCGTATATGCAGTGATTTATCCAAGGACAATGTGGTTTTTCATCCAATATAGCTGCTCCAATTTATGTCATTATCCATCGTAGATATTTATAGAATGAACGATTTAATAAATATACACTTTGATGTTAGAATTTTTCGTAAATACTTTGGCACCTACGATTTGCAAAATTATGTAGCGCAGTTACATTTATACGGTAAATGACATAATTCCTCCGTTATTAATCACTTCCAATACCATATTTATGTTAGCTTAACCTTAATTGAACGTTTAATATTCTACTCATTTAATGCACATGCATGACGTCCTTATCTTTTACAAATAATTCCATACAAACATAGCGCACTCATATAACAAACAGTCATTGTTTATGACACTTGGAATCTTATTTTAAAATTATTAAAAAGTAAAGTGCAAATTTAGACGATACGTTTCATCATACAATATAACCGAACCAGCCCAAAGCTGCCCAGCAAATCGAAAATGAATTACGACCACAACGCTAAACGCAAGCAAAAATTCTGTGCAACTTGATTCGAGTCACTTTCATCTTTGAGCGATCTGAAATTTCCAAGCTTCGAAGATAATTGCATTGTACATCCTGACGGTACTGAGGCAGTTGAAGATACTATCCAGCAGATATTGCAGAATCACGCGTATATCCACACGTCAAAGCGTGTATAGGATCGAAAGATATACTTCGTTATCTAGCGGCTGGTACGAGACGAAGATCGCTTTTGCCGATATGATAGTTCCTTGCTGTAATTGGCGAAGGCCTTGTTTCCCGATGATTTTCACCGATCTTTCACTGTCTCGTCGTTTCGTTGGTTTCCCCCGTGGTAGATTGCATCGCTCATCTAAAACGATTTAACTTAAACGTCGCTGCAAAAAAAAAGCAACTTCGATAGAAATCGCATTGTATGCTGCACTGATTACTATACAATGTATGTGCAATGGAGCGTTTCTGATTGCGCAGTTTCTCTCATAACGGTTGCATTCGAGTTATACGCAAATGAATTTTGTCAGCAAACTTGCCGCATCGATTCTGATTTTGTAGGAACGTGTACGGTCTTTGCAGTTATGTGATTTATTGGATGTGCCTACCTTGTGACGTTTGCATTTGAGTGGTGGAATTTTGTTTTTGTTATGTACAGCGCACTTTACTTGTAGATGGACATAGGAATGCATAGAGTATTGATAAGGGGCAATATTTTCTAAATTTCACTCAGCAGTGTATTGCAGTTTTGTGTTTTCTACGCGCTGAATTGTGTATGTTGAAGCTCATGAGCACAGGTATTATTAAATAAAAAGGGCTTACGGAAAACTTGGAATACTATAGTCTTGAATAATTTTGTGTTAGTCTTGTTTCCATAGTTCATGTTCACATATTTCAATTCATTCTTTATCTGTTAATGCATTGCTTATTTAACTCATAGTCCACATGAATTGTATACCCACACTTTTCTTTTTGATGGGAGAATTTTTGACTCTCAGTTGTATTATTAATTGTTACTTTGTTAATTGTGGCGGAAGATAGAAAGCAAAGAAACCAGGGGCACAATAATTTAATTACACAATAAATTGTGGATCTTATCATAAATAATAAGAACGGTAGTCCTAACAAAAATTGAGCATTAGATTTTAATTGGACAATTTATTTCTGATTTAATAAGGGAGAATTCTATACTAAAAATAGGTTACATATAAGTGAACGTTTAAATAATTTTATAAAAGGTTTAAACGTATATATATTAAAAGAATTAAACCCGACAATCGTGAATGTAAGGTTCAAAATAAGTTTCCAATTCAACCATTAATAATTAATGCTAGAACAAAAGCCATATTTAGTATTTAGAAATTCACCTTTCGCAGTCATAGTCGCTCTTTTACAATAAGCACTAATTGAACCATCGATTTCGAACAACGTTTGTGTAATGTATCATTCTGTGACATAACAGCATGTGACAGAAACTCAAATAACTATTTTTCACGATTTCTACAAGCAGTGGCTTTTTAAACGTCAAAGAGCACTGTTGAAACATTGGTACTAATAAAGCCATTAGATGATTACATTTATCATTGACTAGCGATAAAGTGATTCCTAAATTCGAGAATTACAGATGATTAAATATTTCTATCGTAGTTGCCAAGGAGTTTTCGAAAAAATAAGCAATAGAAGAAAGAAGAATGATTATTTGCATCTATTTAGAAAACAAAGAAAGTTAAAATGAATAATTTTGACTTTTACCATTTGCATCGAAGAAATACAAGTGATGTTCTGATGGCATTTGATTTCATATCTTTTCATATTTATTCATTTTCAGCGTGACTAATTTATTCGGGTAAGATTTCTGGATATTTACAAATTACACGAAAATTTTTGCGCTATTCGTTTGTTCGATGAATTCAATGTCCACTTTTAACACGACGCTCTCGCATTTTTCTTCACATTGTTAATTATCTGTCAGTGACTACGTGTTTCGCAATTTATATGAATATCACGGAAAGGAGCTTGTTTTGCGTTGGGTATAAATTATCTTCTACGTCGCTGGAGTTGATTGTAGTTGAGCAGTTGGTAGCATATTTGATGGTTTGATGGTATTTCCGTGTTTCCATTGCTCCCTGTAAACTCAAATGTGCTAACATAACGTTTTGCATTAAAAATTCCATAAGAATACTACTCTTTAAAGAAATATTACAGTAAAATTGCATTAGTTATTATGCATTTTGAAAATAAATGAAAAGTCATTCAAGTATTAATAATAATTAATTTTTGTAAATACACTTATATACCATTTGCATTGTTATATTATTATTGTATTAAATCTTTGAAGCGTTAAGAAATATTGCAATAACGGCTATATTACTTCCAATATTAATGCTATAACCACAGTGTCTTATTAATCTTCTGTCACTTGGCGGAAAAGGATTTGAAAAAGAAAGTAACTCTACCACATATGTGCTCATTAATTTTAATGATTAGAATCTATACAATGTTAGTTTTCATAGAAAAGATTTATCTAACACACAGACCTGTAACGATGGCAAATTCTTCACAACAAAGTTTTGACATTGTTCATTACATCCAAGCAAACAATCGAAATCTATAAAAATTCAAGCTTCGACAAGGGAGAACGATCAAATCCTGAAATTAGAAACCGCATTGCATAACATAGCAAAAAAGTTCACGAAATGTTAATCAACGAACGCGTCGTTGAAAATAAATAAGAACAGAATTCACGCAGTGCCGTAAGCGCAACTCGCATAACACCACTGTCACCCATAAACTGCAAGTAACTATACGCAGAATCAAGCTTCGGTGGATTGTTGCAAAATGCATCGCCAGATGAATTCGAAACCACTAATTTAATCACGCAGCCAGTTCAACACCCTCGTATTATCGCCGCCTGCTTACTTAATATTATATCTATCATTAGAAACACGCAACGGCTTTTTGCCGTTGCAGCAACGAAAGTAAAAAGGACGGAAGAAGCGATAATACTGCCTGCGTGATACGTATAAAACACCTAATCCTGCCACGAAATTACCAGACGCGAATCAATGTTGCACCGTTAATATCGGCCGTACCGAAGCGACGTGCAATACAGTTACTCTAATACGGGGGTAATTATTCGAGGTGCAAGAACCTGCTTGTCAATGTTTGACGGACATAGGAGGTAAATCGCGACGAGGATCGCCGGTTTCTCGTTCCTTGTCATCGCCATGGCGATCTATCGATTAAGGGGGCGGTCTAGTGCCACGGATAACAAAGATCAAGGATAAACGAAAATTCGATTTCAAATTGCTGCCATTTGAAGAAATTTTAATATTCCAACCCAAATTTGCTACCTGCGATAGCCAGAGCCGTATAATTTAGAAATTTCTTTGGTTCTTTTAGTTCCGATGACCAGAACGAGCTGAATCATGGTTACCGATCGAGCCATTTTTTTCGAGATGATCTACTTCTGTGCGCTGTTACGTCATCTTTAACTCATATTTTTAATTAAAAAAAATGTATAGTTAGATTTCAAGATGTATTAAAAGCACGGTAAAAAGTTCGATATAACAATCTTTGCCTAAGGCCTTAAAAACAATTCCTAAAGGCAGCTGAAAAAATCGCGTGTCACGTTAGAATACCCCCTTAAAGCAACGACGTCCGCGACGAAAACGAGGACCACGATCAGGCTGAACCGCGACGACGACAAAGATTACGCTGGCAAACGGGGACGCTGGCAACGCACGCCGATGATGAAAGATATATGAACGACGATGAATATTACCGTGGCGTATGTAAAAGTTCTCCATACCCCCCTTCGCCCCTTTTGCGCTTTGTCTTCCTTTATCCCCCGGTCCTTTTACCTCGTTACGAGCAAATAAATCGGCGAGGTCGACGCCGAGGTCGGATTCTATGGTCGCCAATAGGAGGTCAGCTAACGCTGATTCACTATTACCGGGGATATGGACGTCGCTTCTGGGTGGTAATTAGCTCCAATCCCAGTAACGGCGTCGTATATCTCGTGGCAATTTTTACGCGACCCGAGGCTCGACGTGGCGGCCCCTCTGTTCATTATTTTTATGCTATCGTTGTGTTCCCGTGGCCATCCGCCGTCAGTGGATTCAAGTTCTGCCTCTGTTTGTCTCGTTGGCCGATGAAAGTAATTTGCGCGATACACTGTGTCGGATGTACGCGGCAATCGACAAATCTCTGCTCGTTTGAATAGATTGCTGTTTAGAAGGTATGATCTTGTGTTGTTTCTCTTTTGCTCGCCTATGGGTTTGAAGGAAGATTGCGAGTGCCTCAGCGGATGTGGATTTCGGGTGGAGGGGGGTGTTTTTGGTTGACTATCGGTGATGAAGTTCGAGCACTGCCTCTTTGAGTTTAGCGGAGTTTTGGTGTACAAGATTTTGGATGGCAAATTTTATATGGACCGTATCTCGGATCTACTTCCTAAAGACTGTGGGACGATCATTTTAGCTACAGTTAAGAATCGCGAGGTTTAAGTTAATTGATTGGGTGTTCGTTGATTGCTGTACAAGTCCTCTCAAAATACAAAATACATTGGGAAGCTTTACGGCTGGTGCCATTGATATTGCGGGTCTGAATGTAGGGTATTAGTAGCGATAATGTTATCACAAAATAAATCAGCATTTGGCTTACTAATTGGATTTCGATTTGAAAAGTAATATACCTGGGTGTTTCACTTATAATACCGTTGACATCGATAATTATTTTTATATATTATGTGAAGTTTCGAAAATTATTCAAGTTTTAAGAGAATATTAGTTTTGTGAATATTAAACTTATATTTATAAAAATTTTCCACCAGAAGAAAGTACGTAGGTCTAAATAAAAATGTTATTTCCCTTAAATAATTCTAGGAAAAATACTACCACAGTCTTATTCCAGTAAGAGTCAAGCTTAAAATACTTCTTAAATTTTCAATTTAAAATAGTTAATTATGCAGAAAATTCTTGTACCTATAGTTTGAAACCCCTAATGATTCGAAGTATTATTTTCTCAGTACCGTACCTATTTATCATTGCAATAATTCGTTGTCACAAATATTTAACCATTATAATATTTCCGGTGGAATACATACGTATTACAATTCATCTTCCATATAAGTACCAAAATGCCTGCTTATTAATTGCATCTTACAATAACCAACGAATCCCTTAATTCTCGCCATCTGTTCACAATAAAAAATAACTATGCTTCACCCTGATATACTTTTTTACAAGATTCCGTGTATAGCAGTTTCCTGGAACCATCAGCATCCGGTGCTATCGATTAGGAAAATCCTGTGTGAAGTGTCGAACACGTTTCCTCTCGCCCTTTTGTGAGGTGTTGAAAATTGTAACGACTCAATCGCCGCGATGATCGGCGAAGAAAAAAGGTACCGGAGGAAGGACGATGTGGGAAGAAGAGTTATCCTTCTGAAAGGAAGTACGGGGCAAAAGGGAGACGAAGGAGCAAGCGTGGGAGGGGCTGGTTGAATCGACATGGATGGTTTTCATAGAAAATTTCTCGATCACAAATTTCGGTAGCAAAAAAGGTAAAGGGTGAACCATGCGGCAGGTGTCTAATTGTTATTTGTCAATTATGAAACTTTAAGCCTTTACGAGACTGTTCCCTACTGACGCCACCTTCGATCGACCTGGGAAATAATCGTTGTACAATTAGACGCGGAGAATAAAGGAAGCACACATTTTAATTGAGTCTTGGGTCCACTTACTTTTATCCTCAGGCTGCTCTTTGTCATCCCTCTTCATTAAGATGGGAACAGTTTGACAGGCGTCGATTGAGGAAGTTTGTATCGCATTGGATATTGAAATTAAATTCTATTCAGGTTTTGGAGAAGAATGAATGCCCGATTAATACTTTTGTTGCTACAACATGCTGTTGTATTTATTAATTATTCGAAAGATTTTGTATTTTTTCCTAATTGTGATAGTTAGCGACTTGAAACGGATCTTGTTTCTTTACACGTAGCAACTAAACTTAAAGTGTATTAATTGATACAGCGTTGTTTTGCGCAATGAAATAATTTGCACACACCAGGTACATTTCTACGCCAATAGCTGTTACTATTATTCTCTGTCGGTTAATCGAAAATATATGTCCGTATTGTTTTAATATAATACCACAATCATTCTTGGATACAAACTGATACAAATTTCTACAAATATTTTGAGCACAATTGTACAATTACGTGAAGGATTAGAGAAAGGAAAAAAACATAATGGTCAATTAATTACCAGTATACAGTAATTGTGAACTGCCTTATCCTTCTTCATGAATTCGTGGCTTCGTAATGACAGAGTATACCACTATCTTCGTTTCTACTTGCTCCCATTACCGAAACGATTTCTCCCTTTGAATTCTGCGTTCCCTGCAGCAGTCCGTGGTAGGTGGTCTAGCAAGGAGCAATTTCAGGAAAGACACAATGCGCGAACAGTAGCTTCTTCGAGTCGTCGAACAATTGTGGCGGAATCACATTAATTTCGACCTGGGAGGCATTTCTATTCTACAATTCCTGCGAGTAGGAAGCTCGACGTGTCGAATCGCCTTCAATTATGTCGATATAGTTGCCATCGGTGTATCCCAGCATTGCGTGGCTACCGAATGACATCGAGATCCTCCCTTTTCGAGGAAAAAGCCAGGGTGCAGAGAGACGCGCAAACGAGACGCCTGAAAGCTTTCCATCGAGTCATCCCAATCACGATCATCGAGCACCCAGTCAATCTGACTTCGTGACTGTGCGCGAATCGGACACGAAAGGACACCGGAGGAAATCGAGGTGAAGTTCTCCTGATGCCGTTGTTACGAAATCGTGGCGGAAGTTCACAGTTCATTGAAGAATGAAAAGGCGTCTGAAATATTCCGATGTATACTGGGTGGCCTGAGAAGGGTGTTAAATAATTCGGGGCTGCATAGTGGTCGTTGATGGAAAGGAACACTGTGGCAGCAAATTGAGGAATGAAAATGAATATTTCTATAATGAATATCGGTTGCCAGCAAAGGAAATTGGTAAGAACGGATTGAAAATTTGTTTAAAAACGTTTGTGTTTTGTTAATCTGTAGATGCGTGTTTGAAAAGTTATATTTGGGGAATGGGCATTTTTTGTAGAAAATCTTCAGTTTTCTTTATCTTAAGTAATAATAGTAATGTTATTTGGGTTAGTTTTATATTAGTAATATGAGTTTCACAAGAGTTTATTACTAATCTGCGATACTGTTGGACACTTTAAGATCTTATTTATATTTCAAAATATGCAATAAATAATAAAGTGGCTTTATATTTAACATGCAAAAGTTTGTCACTGTACACTTGTCTTCAAACATTCAAAATGTTCTGAGGAAAGTAAAAGAGAAATGGGAAGTTTAAGCATTCTACCTTTGGAATATGATGCGTACCATTTTTTCGCAAACATTTCTTGTTACAAAAGGAAACATGAAACGATGATAATCTCTGGTGCACCACATTCTGCACGTTTCCATTTAAACAAAATCGCCCTCAGCGTCAGGCCAGAATCGTATCTTCCAAACTCGATTCCTATTTATATCCGCATTCCGTGAAAAATTCGCTCTCTTTGAATTTCGAAAACGGAACAGCTTTCATGGATAATGGTGCATTCTCTATAAATACAATAGCCATATCAAAAGAAAGGCTCCGAGCGAGAATCCATTGTTCCCAGTAATTAACAACACTTCGCGTTTCACAGGTAATTAAAGTGCATTCAAAACGCAACCACTATTTCAATCATCCGCATGAAAACTATGGAAGGCCCTTCTCTCTTTCACATTTTACTCCCAAACACTGCAAATATCCATGCGCCTCATCACGATGAACCTCTGTGTCGAAAATGTCTACTCTGCTACGTTCTGTCTCCACGCTTTCTCGACAAGTATAAATAATACCAGGGAGGACTGGAGGGTCCAAAGGAAATGTACCGTTATCGAGTTTATCGACAGATTTTTCGCGAGCGGCGAGTGCGTCGTGTCGTTGTCAATGCGCGTCCATAAATCACGCCACGAAGATCAAGGACAAGAAGGCTTTGCGTGCGAACGACCGGGTAGTTAGCGACTTAGTCGCGGAAGCAGGGAAACAGGGGAGAGAAAAATTTAATAAGTTATAAATTAAAAGTTCTCTTAACTATCATTTCCTTATAGCCAATCGATGTGTAGTTACCGATGTCTCGTCTGGCATTACGGCACTCCTCACGACGGCAATCACGTTACGGACAGTCACCTGTATTAAAGACTGGTTTTAAAGTTGCGAAATAAAGTGTCTCCTTTTTGTCTGCCAACTTTTTTTCTTTCTTTTCCCAAACAGCCATTAATTCAGAGATTCCGTGGCTCACGCGTATGTTAACGAGCGACCAGAATTTAGTGTTGCCGACTAATTTGTCAACATGAATAGTGGATATCCTAATTGAGTTCCAATGCCTACCTTGTGATAATGGAAAGGTTTTTTTTTACTGGCGAAGATAGCTGTCAGAATGTTATCTGATTTTACCTAATTACGGGAGGATCCGAATGTTTTATCTGGGATCGACAGTTCTTGTTCGGAAGGTAATTATTATTTTTGTAAATTCAGAGTTCAGTATGATATAGGATTTTTGTAATATGCTAAAAATCACGTTATACAGGCATTTACTGTAATAAATTGCTCAGAAGCGAGTGGCTAGGTGACAGAGATATTTTAGTCGAGCTATTATTACCTGCCTTGTGAAATTGATGTGATGCTATCGTAGAAATGTATTACAACTTGTAGTAAGTATATTATAAATTTGTAATGACCATGTAAGACTAGTGTCAAGGTAAATTCTTCGAACACTACGATTTGGTAGATCAACTTTTTAATGAATAATGTAGTCATTTATATTGAATAATAGTTTCAACCCCATGGCGTTTTATTAGCCATTAGAAATTATTCATAAAAAGTTGAATATTCCATGCTAAATAATACACGGGTACATTTACTGCGGTCGAAGAATTTTACTTTCACTGCATACGCCTCCGAAAAAATATTATTGTTTAATAGTGACTGCTTAATTCAAACAAATGCCTGGAAAAAGCTGTGAAATCATTAATAATTTTGCTTTGTATCGCATTAAATAAATTTGTCCATTCTTTTATTTAATATTGATAATGTGCATTGCATAACGAAGGCTCACTAAAAATAACAAATATCCTGCTACTGTTAAGCGACAGTGTGTATATGCTCGCCGAAAAGAAGTGATTTAAATAAAGATATGCTGCACGTGTGCGGCCAGGTTTTTAGAAGCGTAGCACGGGTCAAAAGTGGTGGGAGAGAAATTTCGTCGATGAAAGGAACTTCTTTACGCCTATAAGTCGATACCTGGCGGCGAAGGTGAATCGTACTAGTGTTCTGACGCGGTCATTATCTGAAGATTTCCAGCTCTCATAAATGCATTGTGACTTAATTCACCTTCCCGCCACGGCCACGATGGGTGGTCGGTGTATACATTTCCATCGCGTTTCCCATAACACCGCACCCCGTTGAGGGTGCGCAACGTACAAAAGAAATCTACCCCATTGGTATGTCGTTTGTCTCAATTTGATGGAGTGTTTTACACGTAGCAGTGCAGTCGTATTTTTCTTTTATTATACGTAGATAGTATACGTATTGTATTTCAGTTCATTTTATATTAGAAATTAGGGAAGAAATGTGTAATTTTACAACTTTCAGTTGTTAAATGGAATAAGAGCGGTTGATCTGTGTTGTGGCATTTATATTTGTCATAAAAATGCATTATCGAATTTACAAATAGAATATAATCGTCATTTTATTAGTCTTCAACTTTTTCCTGGAAATAAAGGTGCGCGCTGTTAAGAGTTTGCCACCTTATAATATCTTGCTCGAAAATGCTTTTCTTTCAATATTAATTACAATGCTATATAATAGTATTTTTATTTCTATTTGTACATTGTGTAACAGATATTAAATGTACTAAAAATATGCAGGCGTGTCAGGCTTATATGTCGTTCAAAATATTCAATAAAACCTTCAACTTTCTTGCCAGCGAAACATTTTCTCAATACAGCCTGATACGTTCTGTCACTTTTGTTTAACAGCAAACTGATCAAACGGATCTTTGCCTAAACATTCGGTAGACCTAATCGTTAAATAAAAATATTTACAAATTATTCAACTAAATATATCTCTATATCAAGCAAATTATTAACAATGGTCCTCAAAACATTGTCAATGTTTGTTACTAAGAGGTGTTAAAAGGAAATGTACTGATTAATCGAATGTTATATCAAATTCGTGGAGCAGTTGCATATTCGTGACAGACAGCAGAACGAGTAAAAACTAAACATTTCACTCGCAATCTAATGTATCTTAATTTAAAGTTATGGTTATTGCGGAGTGAAACCTTGCATTGAAATAAAGTATGAAATATAGATCTATATGTTACAAAAAAAGCTAACCACGAAATGGCAGCATATAATAAATAAGAATTTTACAACCAACTTTGGAAAGCAACACACACGTGTATTTTATAATTATGGGACAAATATTATACGTCAAATCTATCTTGGATATAACGGTCCGATCGTAATTTACATAAACGTTCACAGATTTCGCGATCTCGTCTAAGGAATCATTTGAAAATGTTAATGTATACACCGGAGTTGTACTAAATTCATATTAAAAACTTTAGAAAACACGTAGTCGAATTAGACACAGGGCGTAACATCGTGGTTCCCAAAACAGAAAAACGAATCTCCCCGGCCACGTGTAACGACCCAATATGTCTCCATGGAAATATTATTCGTAAAGACCAACCGCACGATTCTATATCACATTAATGCCTCTTCTTCGTTTCACAAATAAACGCCGCGAATTCTAAATCTAAACCATCCGCCACTCTCCACTGTCGCTTCGTCGGACGACATAAATAATTTCTCACGTTCGTTTCTGAATTCCTCGAAGCTCACTGCCCCGTTACGACTAGTACCTTTATTCGTTTCTCGTTACTCAAACGACGGAATAGCGATTCACACGAATTAAGTAAAGAAAAGAAAGCACTTTCACCGCGCGTTCCCCTCGATCATTTAGCCACACGATTTTCCATCGTTTTCGCAGCCGAATCGTCACAATTGCGGATCTAAAGGAAAAACTTTCTCCCATCTCTCGTCGCACGCATCGTGAGAACGCCGCAGCTCATAAAGGATTGAAAAGCAATAAGGTGATCAGCGCAGCGGAGCGGTTCGTTCGGGGGAAACAGAATGTAACACCGTAGTTCTATTATATACCGGCCATGGAGGCGGAATCGCGTGAAAACGTGCTGCTTTCTTTCACCCTGCATCGCGTTTTTATTGCTTCCACCGACGCCCTGTTCCCTACGTGGGTGGTTTACCTGGCCACATTACACGCGCCTTTAAGCACGTTTAGAGGCCGTTTACGCTCGCCCTGTTAGACAATGCTAAATCTTTAGAACTGGTGAGATGTTGCCTTTGATGTTGCGAACACCGACCGTGATCCTAGATTCATGTACCTCTGCACAAAGAATCCAGCGATAATTGTGTCATAATTCTGTCTATAGTTTCTCGTGAACCGTCTTCATCGAGCAGATACTCCCCTTTCTTTTGATCCTCCGTGGCAGAGTGTGTCTTCATTCAATTTTCGATTGTAGGCCATGCGATGACTCGTACGTTCTGCAGGATGTGGCGTGCCAGATGTGTCCGATCAACTTCTTCATCGTGTACCGGAACAGGATCTGGTTGGACCTCGGAAGGATGGACTTTGTTGCAGCGAGAAATTCGATTACGACTTCCTCCTTGGTTGTGACGTTTCAATATCGCCCGGCGCGGGGCTTTTCGTGATGCATATTATGAAATCGTGCTTTCCTCGGGACCGGGAGAAAGTGAGACGCGGCGCGCAGGCGACGTTGAGGGATTTAGAAATTCGGATATGATTTAAAGTGCGACGAATTCCGGCGGAAGTTTTTAATTTATGCAATGTGTATGAAATGGTAGAAGTGGATTCTTTAATTGGCATTTCGATGTTGAAACGAGTACGTGTGAGGTATTTATAATACGGTGGATAGTGCATTCGCTTTAGTGGGAGTTTTAAATTTCTGCATTTTCTCTCGATATTTTGTAGATACAAGGTTTGCTTTTTCAGGAAGGTGTTTCGTACCCTCCGTTTGTACGAAAATTATGTAACGAATATGCGTTCTATTGAAATGTAAAGGTGATTTATCGTGGCAACAAGGTACGCATATTTATTGTTAGATGAAAGTTAGCTTCATAGAGACATCGTGGAATATATCAAACGGGGCCCTATCATATAAATACTACATCAAAATATTTTAGAAAGTGGAGAAATGCAAATAATTAAATTCTCGTTAACGATTAAAGTTATTATTAAATTGTGGTACAGGAACGTATGTACCCATTTACAAAATCACGCAGTACAATTAGTTTATATCAGTGTAACCATGTAAATGATATTCTATTTTTAATGTTGTTTACTTTTCAACCTTTTACCGCACAAATGCAATTAATGTATTGTAATAAAAAAATTGGAAGACCAATATCCACGTTTTGACGAAATCATGCAGGCAATCTACCAGAATTTCAGAATATTCGCTTTTTAATTAGCAAGCGAAGTTAACTACTTCCTTACTAATCTACATATGAAAAGACATTTATTTCAAACTATACTTCTCCATTTCTAAGTATTAGATCTACCGAAAAGATCTGTCCGATAGTGTCGTCTCAAGTTTCAATATATATGTGTGCCTCTTTTTTACCATTGTATTTCTCTATATGTGCTTTTCTAAATTACATTGCTAACGATGGAAGTTACGTTGTTCGATGAATATTAATAAATGTATAGAAAATGTATTATGTTCTTTGCATTTCAACACGGATAGAACATTGCGGTAGGCCTATTATTTCGAAGAATCAAATTCTCGCAATCGGAATCGCAAGAGAAAGTCTTCACATCTACCAATGAATCACGTAAAATCAAAATTTTTTATATAAGTGGGTCTACCCGGAAGTTCTGTCCGTTTTTGACTGCAAAGGAAATAATGCATTTTCAACACATTCCTTAATATTTACCGAACAATATAATTTCCATCGTTACTAATGTAATTCAGAAACATGGGATGATATTATCGGACAGGACTTTCCGGTATACCTAATACTAAACATTCCCCAAAGTTCAGTGACTCTACCATTGATAGCATTCAAAATGTAAAAAGTTCCAGGACTATCCCCATAACGAATATCAACAAATCCCATCGAAACTGTACATTAGAAAAACTATTACCATTTCTATTTAACGCATACAATATCCATCCCTTCAACGCAGTTCTTTATTCATCTCCAAATTTCAATGTTACCCACCCCTCTACTTTCACCCTTCTCCCCAAAACGCCATTCAAGGTTCCCTCCTCCCTCCGAATTCACTAATTTTTAAACAGTGTATCATCAACCCGCACGATCTGCGTACAGCGTGCAATCATGTTTTCTCTTCCCCATGCTTTCGTACCGCGTCTCACCCTATAGTTTTCGGAAACGCGCTACGACACACCGGACCCGTCACACGGAAGATATCGAATCCTCAACCTGTACGAACTCGGAATTCTCGATTTTTGCGGAAGCGATGGTAAGCGTCCCTCGAGACTCGTGCTTCTTTTTCATCCCGCTTATTTGTTCTCTACTGGTTCCACCTCGAAAGAAGAGAGACCGATTCGATCCGGCGATGCCGGTGGGAAAAGGGAGAAACGGACGGAAGAAAGGAAAAAAGAAAGGACGAGAAGGGGAGAAAGTGCGTCGTGGGGATGAGACGGGCTATTATACGCATATTGGGGGCCTGTTATAATTTGCGTGCGTTTATAACGCGGCCGGAGATTGCGTGCCTTGTGACGTGCACGCTTACCACTTAGGCGGGGGTTCGGCGTGCTTCGATGATTATACAATTGCATCAAGGGAATACCCATGGGCCAGCGCCTTTGGATGGTGATTCCTTTGATTCGTTGGCCGACGCTTCTGTCGATTCAGGATTACAATGATCGGGCCGCGAAAACGGCCACGAACCTCGACTGTCTTTGATTTTTTCGGAGTTCCCTTTCTTCTCCATTTCGATCGGGCAAGGAAGTTGCGAGAACTATATAGATAGCGATATTTGCTATTTCTTGAATTTTCTGTTATGCGCCAACAGTGACGGTGATGTATTTTAGTGCGTTGGGAATTAAAAGGCAGATTTTCTTATAATTGCTATGTCAGTCGGGGAATGAGAATATGGGGAAGAACTCGCGGCCAAAAATTTGAAGCTGCTGCCCCTAGGTTTAGAAACATTGTATCTCGCGTTAACGCTTCATTAATTCGAACTTAATATTACAAAGAGTAATGATTGTTTTTAGAGCCTCGTTTTTACTTCAATTTAATCTTAAATCGGAGATCCCATCAACATGTGTCTTTGTTAACGGTTATGAACTATTGAGCGAAGATGGGTTCTTTTAAAAATAATGATGTAGATCTGAAAATAGTAAACACAGAGATTCAAGAAAGTGGTTTAGTTATAACTTCTGTAGGTATAACATTATTAATAAACAGTGACGTATATTAATCTTATTCTGTTTGAAGGATCAGTCGAGAAGGCCACATAACATAGCGCGAGTCATTGATACATTAGCAAATTTTACATTTACAATACGTATGGGCAACATTCATTTGTCAATAAATCACTTTTGGAAGTTAGACTTCGGGACGTCCATGGTCCGAATAAAGTTATTAAAAAATTAGTGAAATAATTTAGATATCTGTGGTATTATAAATGAATGGTTCCCGTGTGCCATTTTTTGTTTTCTTCCACTGGTACCTGCAGACATTGTCCGTGTGTCGTTTATCCGCGGTTAGGATATAATATGGCGCAAGTCCGGATCTTCGAGACTTGTAATTTCTTGTATCCTTTTTCCATTCAGTCTACTTCCAGCGGCACCATTGTACTCGCAGCTTGTTGGCAGGTGCATCCCTCAATAAGGCTCGAAGAAACAAAGAGCTGCACACGCACTTCCGTTTACTTACGCAACATCCTTCCGGTACCGTTTTAACCCGTTGCTATACACGTACGTGCATGTGCGTATGCACGTGTTGTCGGGCCCATGACAGTATTATGGAGAATGCAAAAATCTACGGATAATATTTAAAGACGTGAACTCTAAATAAAATATTTTTGAATCTTCTTATCAAAATCGTTCTTTGCTCTATACATTGATGAGAGAGTACATACTTTCCTGTATCCGGACTTGAGTATCGAATCTCCATAGCCCGAATATTTTCGTGACTGTCGGGAAAATTGATGTAAGGTGATGCCAATCAAAATCAATCTCTACATACAAATTAACAATGCATTCACAATTTATTATGTTATAATAAATATATGCACTTTGTAACCACGGAGGTGCATACAACGGCGCGCTATTATTTTACTTCATGCATCGGCTACAAGAGAACTTTATGAGAGAACGAAAGGACATATTACAAATGCGGTTTACCATATTCGGGACAATTAGTTTGCTTTCGAGTAGCATCAATTCTTTTGTAATTTGCAATATTACGAAAATCAATTTTTGGTCGCGGTCAGGTGGTTTCGTTCCGGTGTATGTATATCAGCAGTTGCGTATACGAAAACTTAAGTATGAAATTCCATAAAACAGTTTATCAGACCTGTGGTATTATAGTTTAGGACCTTGAATCTGTAAAGCTCCAAAAGACACATCTGTAACGGTTTGCATCGAATAATTGTGGTTATCAACTTGAATCTAACACATACTTTGTCAATTTGAAAATATTTTCATGATACCACTGATGAATTAACACGTGCGTTAACCTTTAATTAATCTCACATTTGATTACATAAATTATTTATCATATGTTCGTATATTATCGTTAATCTGACGACTTTGCTGCAAGCGATAACCATTTTCCCTTAAAAAAATCCCTTAAAAATTGTTGTATATTCCAGCATATAGTTATCAAAACAATATATGATAACTAGACTACAGATGTTTATGTAAATGCATATTTTTATAGAAGACAGATAGAACAATATGTTTTATGATTGGAGAATTCTGAACATACATTTTTTATTTTGTATTCTTTGCACTTTTTGCCCATTGCATATGTTTTAATGTTTTATATTTAAATACGCAATAATTTATTGCGTATGTTATTTTCCCTGCATATACCTATCTTGCGGCATTACACGATAATCGCAAAATGCATTGTTTATATTTCTCCATATTCTCTGCGCATATTTGCATATTTATTGCGCATAAACATTCGCAGTCTAATGATAACCAAATTTGAATGGAACACGTAATATGTTGTCAAATGACTTGCACCGTCGTTCACAATTGAATTGAAATGAAATTTCTCACCTCTGGATTTCTGTATTACAACAGTCGCTATACGATGAAACAGTGTTTAATACGTACTAAGCGACTAGCCTAATCTTCCTACACGAAACTGATTAACTCCAGATCCAGATATTTGAATATAAAAGAACAGACGAACTTCGGCGCTGTACGCACCGATTATAAAAGTGTACACCTGTGTACGGGGGGTAAGTTGAACAGCTTTAATTCACATGCGGCGCCCTGTGTGCCGTCATTATTTGCGAAGGCCTGAAGCGAAAATGCTAATAGGCCTCCGCGGCGCGAGTGAGAGCGGCCTATCGTAATTCACGGTTCCCATAACGAGCCAATTCAAAAATATTATTTTGCTTACCGTTCATATTGTCCGGTGGAGAGGACAATGTAAAATTCGCGACACGAAGGTGTCCGGTCTCGTGCAAAATGAGTTGTTGAACCACCTCGGCTCGCTCACTTCAGGACTTCCGCGTTACGCTTGCAAATATGTATATTTAATAAGGCCGCTCTCCTTTGGATCTCGGCATCACGACAGTCCCCCCTTTCCTTGAACACGTCATGTGTGGCAATTTTGATCGAGTTTTTCTACCCCTTGGTCCTCAATCACGGTGCTGGCAATGCCAATTTCTTAATCTTTACTTTAAGCTGTCCCGTCCCGCATGAACATCTTTAAATATCCTTGTCGGAGTAAATGATACGGTGAAATTGTTTCTCTCGGAATGATAAATATTCCTGCGGAGAAATAATTTATTTCGAGACTGCATTCTTCTTCAAGAGCCAAGATTGTTGTTGCTTTTAAAAACGGGGTCATTTATTTTCGGCATTATTATCGTACGGCTCACGGATAATCGAATTCCTATAACTTTGAGTCCAAAGAAATTGGGTACTTATGGAAATGCATTAGTTGCTCCAGATATTACAGATATGCTGTGGCGTTCAAAGGAAGTGAGAAATCCCATACTCGGGGAGGGAGAAACACGATCAAAGAGTAGAATACACGAATGGGGTACAAAATGAAAAATAAAACGTTGCTATCAACAATGAGCCTGTGTATATTTGAAAGGCGGGTGAATGCAGGACACTAAATTGTTTGTAAGAAGAACGCTACAACAAAAGTAGAATTGCTTGTTAAGTAAGTGCAGCACCTGTTCTGAATGATTTCTCAATAGATTTCGCAATAAATTCCCGAATTCGATTCAAATCTAAAAGTCGCGCAACTGCCCGTAAAGTAAACCTCACTTTAAAAATTCTCAAATTTCCAGGACAAATGAAGGATCACGGAACAAAATATTGAACTGCATCCAGCTTGAAACAATTACGATTAAATAAGTCACGCGACGATGCAAGAAGGCAAGAATTCAATTCTCTCGGACTTCTAAGAAAACAACGCATTTTTCAACAATCGCGTTACTTTTCCCGCTAGGGAACGACAGGATATTCCCCGTTTTTTATTAATATCAATTTGCAAGCAATACAAATGAGTTACACGGTACCTTGGCCACTTCGCAAAGCGGGGGCGAAGTCCATGCTAAATCCGACAATTACTAATCTGCCGATCCTGGTGCGAGATATCCCGATAAATCTCGCATTATCCTTCGTCTATTGCCCGCGCGAGTGCCGTTTAACAGAGGGAACGTTTACTTATATCCACCTAAGTGAACATCGGGTGTCCCCAAAAAATTCGTCACTCATCCTCCAATTAATAAAAATCGAACGCATCGTTCCTGCACGATCCGATGCAAAATCTCATCAACGCGTAAACTCGCAAGAAAAGTGTCTCCGTTTCTAAGAAACCCCATTCTTCGCGCAAGAGGTTTAATTGATTAATTTCGCACGTTCATTTCAAGTAGTCCACCGCGTATGCGCGTGGATGCACGCGTGCGTCAGGATCTATGCGGAAATGCTTAACTTATGAACTCATCCCGCGGATTGCCAGCAATATACTATGGAACCACGTGCGGCACACTGAATAGAAACGTCTTTGGGCCGAGCAATGCAGATTCCCGCGTTGGGCCCCATCGTTTCCTGGATCATTGCCGAGGTGAAAACATCGGTACGTCACAGTCACCGGCCGCTGGATGATTAATGATCGTTCGACAGTGCTCGGCTCGGTAGATCCGACGGCGTCAGGAAATCTACCCTGTCGTCGCGGCCGAACGACGAGAGTCGACGTCCGAAGTGATCAACCGCTGCTACCGATTGGTACCGCAAAGAGAACTGTACTGGGAATTATAGTTCGGTGACCTGTTCCCTGTGCTTGCGATTGAACGGCGGCGGATTGACGGATATTAATACAAATACAGTAGGGACTCGATTAACGGATTACGAGGATGTCGATGGGTCTTTTCGAAACCCTGGAATCAGTTTCCTTTCATTCATTTTTGTCTTCCTTTTTTCAGTTTTCTCGACGCCGAGATTTCTGGTATTCTTCGCACGCTTCGCGACTGTTCATATTCCCCTGGGGTCTTTTAATCGTCAGCCCTCGGGATGAGGGATAAGATTAATTTATTTATATCGGCATGGTGTCCTCGGAAAGCTTGTGTTCTAGCGATTTCTACGAACTTTTTCGTACGGTTTTATTAGAAATTGATTGGAGAGAAATGGTTGGATATTCAGTAAATATTGATAAATGTATTGATAATGTATTATTTTCTTTGAATTCAGACACGGGCAGAACGTTCCGGTAGTTCTATTTGTATACAAAATTTTGATTACACGCGGTTCATCAGTAGAGGGAAGACTTTCTCTTGCGATTCTGATTATGACAACTTGATTCTTCTAAATAATAGGTCGACCGGAAAGTTCTGCCCGTTTTTGAATTCAAAGAAAATCATACATTTATTAATATTTAGTGAAAAATACCCTGTCCATCGTTACTAATGTAATTTAGAAAAGCATATATGGAGAAATACAATGGTAAAAAGAGGCAGCCGTATACTCTATGTTGAAACTTTAGATGACATTGTCGGACAGAACTTTCCGGTAGACCTAATATGTTTCTGGTAAGAAGTAAAGTTTTTACGAGTCGAGTATGAAACCGACATAAATTGGAGAATTAAATTTTGACATTGTGCAACGTCGTCCATATTCACCTGATTTAGAATTATCGGAATGCCATTTGCTATAAAGATCATTACAAAATTATCTGAACGGAGCAGAACATTTTTAAGTCGCGAGACAGTTGAAATTCAAATTTCTGCGTGGAAGGAAAATAGAGCTCGTGAAACATTGGAAGAACGTATTGGAGATTATTGGAGATTATATCATTCGGCAACAATAATATAGTACTGGTACTCAGTAAAAGAACAAATGTACAAACTTTCGGTGCAGCTAAATAATACAAAAACATGAGATGACGGAAAGAAGTGTTTGAAAGATTTGACCGTGGAATAAGACACTTACAATATTGAAATATGTATCAGAAGGTATATATTAGTGGTAACAGGAAGAAAAATGGAAAGGAGGAAGTTGACTTCAATTACAACGAATACAATGAAACGTGGTAAGTGTTTCACGTGACACGAGGAAGACGATAACCGTTCTCAAAAAACGATGAGGTCTACATATTTGATGGGTAAAGTGCATTATATACAATGCAAGAAACATTTTTTTATAATAATACTGGGGGATAAATATTTGAGGAGTTGGGCCTAACCATTCGCATGTAATTCGCTTCGTAAAGTTGCTTCGTACCATAGAGCAATTAACACCAATACCGCAATTGATTTCGATTTCGCTATCGTAGCCATCACCGTCGTATCAAGAGACTGCTATTTGAACCGATTTCTGCCTTACAATTGACTTTTAAAGGATTGCACGTTAGTATTTTCTCTGTGTAGATACCGTAAAGTGTCAGAAGTGGACGAGCATAATAATTGAATTACTAATTACTGCATCCAACGAAGAAATCTTTGAATAATTAATACTCGATTCAGACTCTTGCGGCGGACACTTGTTGGCCAATAGTCTTGTTTCATTAATCGTAATGACGCTTGATACGCCAATGTCGGCGTTTGCCGGTGAAACTACAAGAAGCTCAATAATTCGCACGAGGAAACTATGAATTTAGCTATATATACCCAGCGTGGAACAAACGCGAACAGAAGAATCCTTTAACAATCGCAGCAATTACAGCGTCGAGCTGTCATTCAATGGATGCTCGGTTGTAAGTCGAAAATAATTGACGACACCAATTCCACGATGTTCACTGAATTGTAATCGTGCTCCAAGTGTAAGTTTCTTTAATCAGCTCGCGCCCGAATGACTGTCTAAAATATTGTCGATCGTTCCAATACCTCGTCTTTCATCAAGAAATTAATTATCGTCACGTCTAGATGAATTCATCGGCCCGTTACTCGGTCGATTGCGCAACATTCGTGTATTTGAACTGAAAGTAATTAGGATGAGCATATCACACACAAACATCTTCATTTATTCATTATGTCGTACAGTGTATTGAGTATTTGGCCTGGAAAGCTGGGCAAAATTATTTCATTGGCTTTCACAGCCACAACAAATATTTATAAGTAAGTGAATTTGTTACCATGATTTATTTTATTACGGCATTATCGTATTCAGAATTATATATATACATACGAAGGGCTCAGAGGCCAATCAGTCTAGGTTAGGTTTTTTAACTTTCAGTTGATGAACCAGTTAAGTCAGTATTTTCATACGTAAGCAATAGATAGCGGTAATAACATTGTCATTTTTTTCCAAGTAATATGTAAAAACATTATTTAAAGGTATTTTTATTTCCTTATTTCTTAATGGTCTTACACTGATTGGCTCCTGAACCCTCCGTATATATAATTATAGTTACACAATTACCCAGCTCAATTTATATAAAACAGTTTACGAACATGAAAGTGGTTGAATGGACATAGAGATATATAATTGTCATTCTGTCTTATTGAAAGCCATCACAAATGGCCGCAATAATACCTATATATTAATAATTTCAAAGCAAGAGAACTGAAACCAGTCATTTTGACTGGCTTGGAAGTTCCAGTGTTAAGTGCCTTGATGTCAAAAATGTTTGCAACGTACTTGTCCTCTGGTGGCGCTAAGACTGTACGAAAAAGTCGTTTGCATCGTCAAAATTAAAACACACATTTAGGGCAGTTTCACATAGGGCACCCGATGCACGCCTATTCGAGGTTCACGGTTTGCTGTACACTGTATTACCCTTTGCAAATAAAAGCGCATTAAAGGACAGCGAATTCTGCTCCCAAGTCAACCCGATTCTCCGAGTAACAACGTCCTCTAAAAAAGAGACTTGCACGATCCCGCAACGATCAGGTTTCAATACAAATTGCTCGTCAGGGTACAAAGCCTAATTCCAGCTGGATCGGGGGGGCGCCGATTCGACGGGGTATCTGGATCGCGAGTCGGTGACGGTCGCATGTACCTGCAGGAGCTGTCCTTCGCGGCAGAGGTCAGTCGTTAACGCGTCACGAAAAGATGGACGAGCCACTGCCGGTGTCCGCGGGCGCACAATGCCATATTAATGGCTGTCGGTAGCGGTGATAAATTCCTAGGTCGAACCCGCTCTCCTGCAAAAGCGTTCCTCTTCAGCTTCGTTGCTTGCCTCGCGTCGCATTCTCGCTCTCTCTTCCCCTCGGGACGGGCAGGCCGGAATGGCGACAATGAGCGGGAATAAGTCAACTCGATGGCCATAGAGGGGGACCAGATAAAAGAGAAGAGACGGCCGCAAGACGAAGAATGTTCATTATCGGGGAATAGAACCTGTTGTTCCTTACGGTCCTGTTTTCGCTGAACGAGCTGATTCATTGAGGAACGCTCCTCTTTCGTGCGATTTCATTCGAGCACATTTTACGATTTTATGCACGGCAATATCTCGCACAGTCCGGCCTCGATTAGACCGGTTGGAAAATTTCAAGAAACAATTTCCTTTGCTCGGAAGAAGCAAATAAATGCATGCGTATTTATTTAGAAGAGTGCAATTCACACAATCAGAATCGCCGGAGAAAGCGGAATCGCATCAGAATCGTCTTCCTTCTATTGATGAATCGCGAATAATAGAAATTTTGTATACAAATAGGTCTACCGAGAAGTTCTGGCAGTTTTTCAATTCAAAGAGAATAATACATTTATTAATGTTTACTGAACAATATCGTTTCCATCGTTACTAATGTAATTTAGAAAAGCACATATGTATAAATACAATGGCAAAAAGGGGCAACCATATAATGGTGAAAATTGAGATGATATTATGACCTAATGCACGCATTAATATTACTCTCCTTTTATTTATTGAGAAGCAGGATGAACAAAGTGTTTGAAACCAATTATCGTTTTCTGCATGCAGTTAGTTCCTCGATTAGCCCGCCTAATTGGTGGATTCCCGAATCATTATATAATTTGTCGTGAATCGATCAATGTAACTTTTCACCCTGCGCATTAATTCGCATGAGAAATATGTTGTCGTCCATGTGAAATTAGGGAGAGGCGTTTAAATCATTATTTTGGTGGTTTATAATTTGTTTAGAAACGGCCTTCGAAGTTTGCAATTTTCGCCTGTTTTGAAAAAAAATATTGATATATATCAACTTTCCTTTCTTATGTTTTATCGAATAGGGCAATTTAAACAAAAAATAAATAGTATAGATATGATGCTACTAATTTAGAAAATCGCATATATTTTATATAAATGAGGAGTCTACCGTATTGTTATTTTGCTTTGTCCCCATATTCTCTTAATTTCCCGAGTTAAAGCACGGTATGCATTTTCCCACTATCTCCGTACACACATTTGTTCTTATATGCACACATGTCTACGAGGTGTGTAATTTCGAGCAATGTCTGTTTTCTACGTTTGCTCTATCTGTTTGCCGTTACGTCTTCATTATTCGCAAGAAGAAAAAATGTAATACGAGACACAAGTGCGTGAGCAAATTATAAGACACAATGTGGCCGCAAAGCTTCGCCTAACCGTGATCCATATATGTGATAACTTAATAACCATTTATTATAGGGAATTATTATCCGAGGCAAAACACGAACACGATCCTTTCGTCGCCGCTTTGCAAATACACCCGTACGGCAAGTGGCAACATGGAATCTCATAGGATTCTGCTCGTGATGTCATAACCCAGATAATCATCGCGGCATGAGAACGAAGCCGCGGTACCGAGTCGAGGATAAAACTATCGCGGGATAAAGTGCAACTACGGTTAAAAGGGCAGAACAAGCAGAGATACTGGAACTCGAGTTAATTGCAGCTTCTAGTTCTCCATCCTGAGATCGATGCTAGTTAACCCCCTACCACTCGTTCGCACCGCTTTCTTCGCTTTATCTCAAGCACTCTCTCCTTCTCTCGGCGCGATGAAGAAGATTACGCTTAAGCATTCACACGACCTTCATCGCGCGTATCTCGAGTGCCCGGAACCACGACAGCTTCTCTGAGAACTTGTGGGTAAGGTCAGTGGCCGTTTCAGAGATTTCAGCCGTGGACCTTGTTTGCCCTGGATGTATATGTATAAGCTTGTATTGTACCCATCTCGACAATTAGCTTTGCGCTTTGCTCATCTTACTGAGAATTTTGTTTTAAGACGATTACAGCGTGCATCATTTAGTTTATGTTATTCCTCCTTTCCTTTTCAGTAGCAGTTTGTCGTGGTACTTTTTCAAATCGATTTAAAGGTGACTATTGTTTCGGCGAGTCTTTTGTGTTGTTCGTATCATTAGGGTTCCGGAGAGATAGAGAAACTGTGTTTAATCTGTGGTCGTAATTAAATCAATCTGTGGTAGAACAACAAATTTTGGATCGAAATTAGCAAATGATGCGATGCTTATATGATTATAATGTTGGCCTTTACTAGTTCACGGTTTCATAACGAAACAATGCAAGTATGGCAACAATTTATAATTCAAATACATGTTTCGATGAGCTTGCTACTATTTCTTATTATCTCATTATCTCATTATACTTGAAAACTTCGGGGGAAAATATTCTCCAAACGACACAAACTAGCTTCGTTCCAAACAAGAAAGTTATTCAATGAAAAATGATTCACTATACGATTTTTAATTACTACGAATTGATTCACTAATTACAAATAAAGCGCACGGCATTAATCGAGTATATTCTCGGTATATCTCGTACGAAAGATTTACTACCATCGAGCATCGTATTTTCTGCAAAGGACTGACTACTGAAATCGAAGTGAAAGATCAAGTAATCCAAATCTCGCGCACGTACGGGCAGCAGTCGTTGATTAAAGCTGGCCTTCTGGAATCACGAATGTAATTGATCGGTTTCGCGATACGTTAGGAGGCTGGGTCCATCAGAATACGTGGACTTGCACCGAGCAACCGTGGTTACACGCGCCACGACGCGACGCGTCTGCTAATTACACAACTCCTCAGCACGCTCCGGCGGGATCTCAGATTGATCGATTGATTATACGCGACTAATTTCAATTTCGAAAGTCTGACAAACACGAACCGTTAGCCGAGGGTAGAATAGAAAGTGCAAGCGAATTATTTCTCGTTGTAATATCACTGCGAGTGACGGTTACCAGTGTTTCGAGATGTGGACGAGCTGATAATATGAATCAGCGTGCTTCCTACATACAATGTACGTGTGCCGCACAGAGATCACAATTTACCGTCACTAAAGCAAACGTAGCAGCAATGCCCACTGCGTAATTTGCACATGGCCAAGGAAGAACAAATCGCGTTACTTTGCATTAACGCGACGACTTATGACGGGGAATTAGTCAACTCTCTAAGGTGTAATTCTCATTGCGAGCTTGCGAAGAACCATGTCCCAATGAAATCGAATTGACGGATATTAAGTAAGAGGTTCGCGTGAGCTTCGTAATTTTCTTTCAACTAACGAGGGGAAATCTATTTCCATTCTGCTTGTTTTATGGATCGAGCCCACAAATGGATGTGGTTCAGTAGATCACGAATTGTTAGAATTTGTTGGTGGTTAATTTTTTAGGTAAGATGCAGGACCAAAGTAAATAGGTAGGTACTGTTTATTTGTTTTATTAATTGCTTTAGTGTTGTGACCATGCACATGTACAGGGTGTTTCGTTTAACTGGAAACGGTGGAATACCTCAAGGGACATTAAAGTTATAAAAAAAATGTTGTAACAATAATTATTAACAGTAAATCATTTTTCGGATGGTGTAGTGATGGAAGAGATATCAAAGTAAAGTTAATTTCTTGTAAATGGAACTGTACTTTTTTATTCTTATTTACAGCGTTATTCAAACATTATAATCATATTTCCTCTTATTCTTCCCATTTCATTCGCAGTTCGCCTATACGAAATTAAATTAATCGTTCGAAAGTTTGTTCTCTTCGCAACATAAGATTCGGCTAGCGATATCTGACTCTTTCGCATCTACTTTTTGACATTCTTTTGCACGGAATGGTAGCATATCTAGCTCATCGTATTCGTCTCAGCATACGCTATAATAATATGAATACAAAAATACAGAATCACATGTAAAAACATCAAATGTACTTTGATATCCCTCCCACCACTACACCTACCGACAAATTATGTATACTACCTAATGGCCTCTTTTGTACCAAAAAGGTATCAGAACATATCTTTGATAGCATTAATATCTCGTGAGATGTTGCTGTATAATGCAATAAAAATAGAAGTCATTTTAAACTCGAGTGCTTCATGAGAAATAGAAACTCCACGAAACGTATTAATATAATTGGCTCTAACCTACATGCGTGCCATGTAGAAAGTTCGGATTAAATTTAGCAATCCTAACTTAACCCAACCTCGTGTATTCTTCTCGATGGGACAAGCTTCTTGCTTTGCATCTAATAATTCAGGCTTTATTTCAGCCAAAATAAAATCGACACGTACCTATATGACAGATTTACAAAATTAATTTACTTGCAAATCAATCATTGGATAAATACATTTGATTGCATACTTCTGGTTCATTTTTGAGTCGAGATTCGTCTCTTACCCTATTGTTGTATGCCTTCGACAGTACCCTGTATAATATCCTTGCAGGATGCATCATAGTTCTGTGTCTACATTTACCCTCCGGAATATTCAGAAAACATTAATAACTAAAGGCTCTAGAGTATCCAGAGGACGTAGTAGGTGTTATGTTACAAGTGTTAAATTTATAGTAAACAGAATTTCAAAGTTAGCCTTCCAGAATTTTTCATCGAATAGTGATTTTCTTTATTCCTTATATATATACTTTTAATTCTACAAAAGGATGTACATATAATCTTTATCCACTGAGAAAATTAAATTTTCTAACAATTATCATACAGCTGCATCCTCTACTTAAACAAAACTTACATTAGAGTACACCAAAGAGCAGCGCCATGTGCAATAAAAAAAATCCTAACTGTTTAATGCACGAAACCCTGTTCCCCGATTCGGCCCACCATAGACGCAAAAACATACGTCACGTACAATCCACTACATCCTAAGCGACGTCTCAAGCCCGCCAGCTTAACCATAATTCAAAGCTTGCGCACAATTTGGCCAAAATTAATTCCTCGGTTTCCGTCGTTTCGACAAATAAAGGGTTGAGATCAAAGCCGACCCGCGCCTCCTCGCGACTTTCGGGGCTGCAGGGCAGTAACAATGGTTGCGAGCAAACCCCCATTATGTTGTTACGGTGGTTTATCCTCCGGTGCGCGGACCACCGTCAATTAATCGCCGTCTCATTTCGGTGCAACGACATCTTGCGATCCGACCGGTGTATCCCCTACGAGGGCGTCATCCAGTCAACGTTTCGTCCCGGTTTTCTCTAACAGACTTCAGCCTGGAGCACGTAGACGAAGCGAAGAAGCGCCAGTTGAAAAGGGCGTTCGATGACGACGTCGGATACGAGGAAGGGGCTAGGCGTCGCGTCGCTCGGTTCGAAGGTCCTAGCCCGCGGACCCCTTCGGACCGTTTTCGTGATAGCTCAGGGCCCGTTTATTAAGAAAGGTTTACGTCGTTGGTCCGTGCCTCCGCCCTCCACCACCCCGCGGGCGTCAGCGGGACGTTTATGACCGATTTCTGGGTTTTTGACCGCTCTAGGAATTCGCTTGGACACGGATGAACGTTCGTTTGATGGTCCACCGCGGCGATTAACATGACTCCGCAGCGAAGAATTTTGTCCGCCGGTCAAAGGGTTCATTTTGCGGATTCCTTTCCTGTAGAAGTATCTTTTACTCGGCGACGTGTACGGGCTCGACGATGGCTGTCGAATACAATGCAGAATTCGGTTAGGTCGTTTGTCGCAGTTTTTGGTTGGTGTTCCACTTGCTTGGATACTCCCGTTTGGCTGGTACCGTTTACAGCTGCATATTTTCTTGGAACGTTTGAGGGATTCCTTGAGGATTTCTCGCAACCCTTCGATGGAAATGATTGATGGAATTTTAGTTGGGTGTTTTTGTTGTTTGCATTTGTTATTCGAAACGAGGCTAGATTTCAATGAGTACTATCAAGGGGAGTGTTTGAGGGACGTGTCATTTTTATAATATTTTTAATACCACGAGGGACACGAGTGGAACTGTTATGCAAAGTATACTGTGTTTGGATGTTCGATATAGTAGTTGCAAGCACATTTATTTTTACTCAAATTTGTTGAGGATGTTATGTTTTTATAAATCTCGTAGGTTTCGAATGCATCTCGGTAAAACTAAAATTGGTTGCTTTGTTGCTATTCTGCATTTTCGATTTAGTCTTTCACGTAGAAACACCTTGTATATAAAAAAAAGCAATGTGTAGTAGTAACGATTAGAATGATTTTCTTTGTTATCCATAATCAATTGCTGTTTTCCTGGTAAGTTCCAGCTTCTGACATTTAAATGAACCCACAATTGCACAGGGAAATGAAAATTTTAACATAAGTATAGCGATTATTATTTTTGCCTAATTTGATGTTATTACTGCTCGCTATAACGGTAACATCATAAATGAAAATGTCCTCGATGCACCAAAACAGGGCAGTTTTTATTAACTATCCAACAATTACATGTACGAACACTTAGATACTCTGTTTATTTACCCAGGTGTAATGTATATAAATGATTAAATTATAAATAAGAACGTGTATATAAATTTTCAGCGAACGATCGATGAATATACGAAGACGTATGATTTGTAAGCCTCTTCGGTAGCGAAAGGGTTAAAACGTCTTAATTACATAAACGGAACACCAAAATCACCGACCCCGCGTTCCACATTTTATCGCGGTAACGAGTCGTTACATGTGAGAGACGCTTTAAGAGGAGTCACTTCCGAGGGACATCCGGCAGAAAGCGTCGGTCGTTTTCTCGCAATCCGTTCACCGCTGCGAATCTTCTTCTACGAATCGTGCCCGGCCGATCCAAAAGAGCGGAGAGGGACTCTATGGCTGTTGCTCGTGCGCCTCTTATTTTACGGCGCTCGGTGCAAATTGCCCAAGGATTAGAATCGCGAGCACAGGCTGCGTGCTGCGGGCCCCGAAGCGATGAATTATTATTGTCTCGTGCCTCACGCAGCCACGCTTCACGTTTTATGCAGCCGTACGGGCATCCTCGAAGCGACCAAATACCGACAAATAATATCGCTGGCTGTTGGCCAGCGAAATAACTGGATCCACCTTCGACAACGATACCGGGGGTATCGCAGCGCGATTGTTGCGTTAATACTGGCGTTAAACGTACCTCCTATTATCCCCAGGAGCCTGCCTTCGCACCCTTATTTTGCCCACGTGATTTGGGTATCCATTTTCAGAGCAAAAGGAGTCGAGGGGTATAATAGATTGGGTGAAATGAAATTTGCGTTCAAGATAACAGTTTGTGCAAATTAGACTATGTTCGATGGTAATTTGACGTTTATTTAATTCAGTAAGATTGAAGTTGCGTTCGTTTGTTATGCGTGCATTCTTCTGTTTCTACGTGCTCCACGTTTTATCGTCATCGTTTATGGTTAAGAATAAGCAAATGTTTCACATTTTCGCATATTAGCGATAGTTATTTATCGATATTTCGGCCGTCGGCTATTCTTCGCTTGATCTACATTCCTGACTTAATTAATATTGTAATTGAGTCAGAATTTATTTTTGTGCTCGTAATCGTTTTAGTCTGTAGGTATTCGTGGGTTCTTCGAGTGGTCTGGAAAATGTACGAAATAAAAATTGTCGTTTTTTTCAAGTACGCGTACATATCAAATGCCATCAGTCTTTGGTGGTGTATAGTTGTGAATTCGAAATATTTTTTAATCTTTGCGATTTTTCTACGATGGATATCTGTTCGGGTATGCAACATCTTTTTCTATGGAGTTTTTACACATTTCTCAACTGAATTTGTTCAAGTTCCTCTCATGCTTTGCGGTATCAAATATTCTAACTTTATCTAAATCTATACAAAAATGCAGATGATCGCAAATATTGCTCTTCTTGCATTTTCTAACAGAGATATTAAAAATAACTTTTATTGATATAAAAATAACTTTTTTATAAGAGAACAACATACGGGGAAAATGTTGCGTATGTCAATAAATAAAGATGGACTTAATTATTTAATAATATTATCCGATCCAATAATATCGGATAAGGTCGGGAAAGAAATGTCACGATGATTCTTTTGAATATTTACAATTAAAGACTAAAGTTCAAAGATATTTATAAATTTATATTTTTTTTTCCTAATATCATTTATACGTCTATCATTGAAATACTCTTCATTACTTAATCACTAAGGCTGCTAGGATAATAGCTATAATTTTTTCGCGTTAGAAACAAGGTTCAGACCACTGTGAGTCGTTTGCCCAAGATGTTCGAGTGATGTAGAGGTTTATTAGAATATTTGGTTGCGTAGTTTGCCATTTCGTTTTTATTGGCGTTATTTGCTGCTGCGTTTGTTGTTATGCGAAACATTTTAGATTGAAATTTTTTTACGAGCCTGGCATTCGAGGTGATTCAATGCCATACGTCCATAGTGGTTTTACCTATACGTACAGAATTACTTTTCATTTCAGAGTTAGCTTGGATTAGGGAGCTAGTAACAGGTAGAAATAAAATGTGTACGCCATATTCGTAGCTCTGCCTCTACACGAAGTGAAAATTAAGTTTCTTTTTATAACAGTCTGTAGAAAGGTTTCCGTGAAGTATGAGGCTTTATTAGGAGACCGTAATAGTTGTGCAGATTTTATGTATGTAACAAAAATCTAAGAACCGTGTCTTAGATTTTTTGTTTTCTATGTAGCTATATATTCCTCAATTGCTTACTCATTATTAAAGTAACAAATTTGTTGTTATTGCATGGAGCAACATTAGTTTTCTGTCTATTATCCAATAATTTGTTTAGAAGAAACATGGACAGAACAGAAAGGAACCCCTTGCATTTCCGCAATATTATATTACAGGTGTCTTTCAGGAAACGCTTATCAAGACATGAATGGGTGATACTAAAGTTGGTTAACGAATAGAAGAACAATATTGGCGAGTCAGAAATCGAGACACCTATATACCATACTACTATCCTTGAAGAACCTTGGAATTAACCCTAACATTCCTTACCTCCTAATAACGGCAGACCATAACATTGTCAATGAAATTTCGAACCCATTCAATAATGATGCCCTCCTAAACAACCTGCAACACGAATTCCTCAAATATAATAATGTAAAACTAGACGTACCAAACCCACATAACGGCTTGACCTCAACCCCTCCAATAGAAACTGGCATCAACGTACACGAATTTCCAAACCCAGTTCAAGACGGCCAGAAACATTTCTCCAAAATTATCTATGACAAATGGAACCAGCAGTGGCTTAAGGGAAAACACACCAAACACAATGAATTAAGAGAAATCATTAACACGGAAAACCCAGCTCTTTCTCTGCCCAAGAAAAATCAAGTTCTACTAACAAGACTAAGAATAGGCCACTCCAAATTGACACATGACCACTTATTATTAAAAACGGATCCTCCATTATACAGTAGATATAACGAACAATTAACAATAAAACACGAAATGCAGGACTGCCCCTCCACAAAGTCGTTACAAGAAACGCTAAAACTTCCTCCAGATATTAAAATCGGCTTAAATGACAATGAATTCGGGAAAAATATAATTTATCTCTTGGAACAAACTGACCTAATAAAAAAGTGTAAACTGCCTATGTCTGAAGGTGAAATGATCATCTTTCTGTGATAATTAAATTTAACTGTTAAAAAAGCATGTATGCACTTATAATCTGTACATGTATGTACAAGATGCAATGTCAACAAATGTGGTCGCTAATGACTTCTTGTAGCCGATGCGACCTTAAATAAATAAAAAAAAATAAAAATAAAAAATTGGTGAGTATTTTCTTCTATTTTTGAAGAAATTTAATAAAACTGTTAACACTGCAACGGTAGATTGTACAATTCTTAAATGAAACATAAGGGAAATGCCAAATTAGCACCTTTTTAATTTGAATGAGTTACGACAAGAAATATCCCGTTTAAAATCTGCATAATTATAATTAATGTGAGTTTACGAAAGCACATTAGAAAGTATCATAACTGTCATAATTTATTACTATGTTTGTGTTTCTGTAGAGTTTACACGTTTAGAAATTATCGGCATGGAATTCCTTTTCGACTACTTAAAACTGTATTGCAAATGGGATTATCCTTTTAATCGAGTTTTTAATCTATTCAAGCAGTATATTTTATTTTTTTAATTGACCTGGTAGCGTGTATTAATACGTTACTTATTATAAATTAACGGCACTCCTTATGAACATTTAGGAATAAATTATATTGTATCAATATATCAGGATTTTATATTATTGTGTTGGAAACATATTTAATACTATGGCACTATGTACACAGTCATTGATTACTTTCAATTATTTTTACATAAGCTAGCATTTAACATGGCGAAGAAAGCTAATTTTAGTCGTCCATTAATATGCTTTCAAATGCGTTCCCAATTTTTCAAAACGATCGAACCTAATTATAAACTGTGATAATTAAATCATTCGAAATGTTGACGAAGTTCAAGACACCTACTAACAGCTTCTTCCGATAAGGAACAGAATTCGTTTCGTGCACATACCTGGTAAAAATGCATGATTTGCCGGCATCTACTGACACTGAATAAGCGAAAAATAAATTGAAAACAAAATGTGCATCACGCGAACGATAAATTTCTAAAGGTATCAAAATCGAAAGACCATTATTTATTCTCGACCAGCCTGATACCATTGACACATCAATGTTCGAAGAAAATCAGCATTCACTAGTCACCACAGACATTGCCCGCCCCCACAATATCACCGATACACACACGCACACGTTTCACTTCAAATCGCAACTCCATCGAACTAGATTATTCAGCTGGCTGTATTCTAAACACACATGGACACAACAATTGAAACATACTGAAAGCGTCACAATAACCATGCACAAAGGAATAGCTGCACCGCGAATACGGCTGGTTTTCCGTTTCTTCGATCAGATCGCAGCTTCGATTTTTGTCGCACGACTGTTTTAGGGTCGGTTCAGACGAGCAAACGTTTCCCGCATGAGAAATAGTCGCGCGTTCAAGCAAAACACAAGTACAGTTACTAGAACGAGCAGACAGGATTGCTGAATATCTTCATATAATTCTATATTTTGCCCAGACACGCCTGATTATGTAAAACGATGTTTTCACGGAGCAAAATGTTTTCATACGATTCTGCGTCCTATCCAAACACGCAGACCTAGGGCAAAATAATCTCTACGCCTTTGCATTCTCGAATACGTCATTTACATTGAAAATCGTTGAACTCTTCTGCGCTATGAAATATTTCAACGGAACAAATAGGTCTTGCTGCGTACAATATTGTTTTCAAATTTATGCGCGGCTAATTAAAGGTTCCACATTTTTGAAATTTAAGAAACCAATTCCAAGCATTCAATCGACAGTTCAACCCAAACTCTTTCTCACCCACATTTTGTCTGGCCATTTTCACGTACGATGCAGTGACACGTCGAGATTTCACTGACAATTTTCGTATACATACAATTCCATGGTAATCTGTTGGTACATGTCCAGTATTTGGACCTAAACAGCACAAGACCCAGTCTCGTTGCGAATGGATTAATCCTTTGACTGCACCAAGTTCTAATAAATAGTAGTCTCCGAATGTTTATGCAAACTTTTTATAGAAAACAGATCGAGCAATAGGACCCTGGGCAGAAATATGTTTTACGATTAGAGAATTCTGAAAATATATTTTTTATTTTGCACTTTTTGCATGATGCATTTTTTGGAATGTTTTATATTTAAAAGCATATGCAATAACTTACTGCATCGGTATACGTATATCTTTCTTGTGGTATGTCACAATAAACGCAAAATGTATCGTTAATGTTGTATATTTTCCCGGCATATTTCTATATTTATTGTGCATAAACATCCACAGCCTGATCATCGGCATTATGCAGCGCGATAGTCGTACGATAGTCGCTGTGGCTATCTGTGTTGTGTTGTTGTACACACTGTCAGAAGCGTGTAACAATAAAAAAAAGTATAACAATATATACAGTGTTATATCTATTTAATATAAACAGTAAATATTTTCCGATGTGTACGAATATATATATATATATATATTCGATCACGATATATGTATATATCGATACCCTCATCCTAATGTCACAAATATGCAACAAAAATGAAACTTTACTGCACACTAAAAGAACTGAACTCTCTACAGAACACCGGCCCTATAACTCATACATTTCACTCAAATATTTCTACACTCGTGAATAGATTTCGCGGTGTCACCTACAAATCGATCGAGCGTTAAAAATACAAATGGGAACCCTCCAGACCGAAATTTCCAGGGGGGCTGAACAATAAGAGGTAACCCTTCTATAACACGATTTCGCTCTAACACGACTACAATACGGTTATTTGCAACGCGGTTTTATATACATATATGTATATGTACACATTAAAATTTGTTTCCTAATTTTTTAATTTATCGAAGGAACGAAGAGCAACCGGTCTTTTGTCTACATTTCGTGACGTTCACGAATGGCGTTTTCTCATATAACACGGTATTTTCTAGGAACCTATCTCCCGTCCTAAAGGAGGGTCATCCGTGCGTCGTTCACAATCAAAGGGTTAATTCCACGCTCCGTCCAACCAGGCGGGACATTTTCCGCGAGCGGAACGTCCGCTCGTTTGAACCGAGCCTTACGCTGCCCGCGAACACGAGGAATGCCCAGTCGCTCGGGGTTTCGATTCCATGAAGACATATCCACGCGCACACGTGGCTACACATACGCAAACCACTCGTGCCAAACCTCCCGACGATACGTCAGCGAGCACCCACATTCATTGTGCGCCAAGGCGATTTCTCATTGTTGGCGGAGGAGGCACGGGACGAGTTATTGACTCGTTTGATCCTGGGTTACGCCCCGACCTACCTTAACACTAACTTACCATCTTGCCACGAGAGCTTTCGGCCCACGAACGGGGGCGTTCGCGGACACCGTAACGATCCTTTCGTTTTCTACGGTCGCACTCGAGGCCACGGAAAACGGTGCCACTTTGTTTTATTTGTGAATTACGAGCCGCTCACGCGGCCACGCAACTGGAATCGATGGATCGAAGTGACATTTTCGTTTACGCGGATACCCCCGGGCGGTGAATTTTATCCTGCCCGTACTATAGTAGATATTGGATTTGTTTCGCGGGACGGTTTATGATTCTTTTCTGCGGCGGCGTTTCGTTACGGGGGAGCGTAAATGTCTCCATGGGTGGCGTTATAATTCTCGTTTCCGTTTATTACGCGCGCTTGTTGCGGGGTTTTTTTATTGCTGACTGGTGGAACTGTGTGTGCACATGTGCGTGTACATGCTACGAGAGCTGACAACTATTTTGTAACGAGAAGTATTAATATTTTTTATTATTTGCTTACGCCATATGTGTGGATAATGTATATTTTGTAGTAACATTATCGCGTGTCCATTGAAGGAGTGATTATTTTTAATGTGCTTAATTTTTCTAAAATTTGTGCCACACATGTGTCATCTAGAGTTATAATTCCCTTTTTAATTTATTGTAATTGTTAGAATTGAAGGAGGACGTATATATACGTTCGTCAAATATTAGGCGACTGTTTGCGATGAATTTATGTAAACGTTCTGTATAACAGTGCATCAATACTTCACCTATTTACATAAATTAAACCTTTGGTAATTAAGCAGAGTATCCAAGTGTTTATACAAGTAGCCCTTCGGTATTAATCAAGTCTGTACCCTTTTGTACATCGAGGACACTTTTATGTTTAATGCGACATTGTATACCTACAGGTGCAGACGGTAGGTTAATTTTTTTATATATGAAATTCAGCTAATAAAAATTCGCAGACAAATTCCTGAGATACAATCACAGTTCTATGCTATTTATAAAACTTTTCAAAAACCAGGGACCCCGATATTTAACTATGTATATCGCCGGTAACGGGATATCGAAAGTCATAACTTCAGCTTGTCGAATATATTAATGATGAAATTCAAATCTATGATGGCATTATTACTGGTATTATTATATTACGTCTGAGCGTCCGAAAATGTTTTAAAGGAACGTATTATTATTGTGTTAGTATCGTTAAACGTGTATCAAGTACGTTAAACGTGTCACTGCACTTCTTCACGTCGAAAATAAGTTTACAAAGTACAAGTTATTTGTACATCACAGTTTATAATAAAGTTACTATTGTACAAGACGATATTATTTATATTATTTATAATTATGTGTCAAGAACATCAAATTTATAGCTGAGTTTATTACATTTATGATCATTATCTCCTCTCACTTTTTAGTTATATCCGATTCTCTGAATTTTGTGGCTCGCTTAAAGATATCTATCAGTTTTATCATTTCAATCAACTCACGATAATGTTAATTGAATTCTAAACAGTACTCTAAGGGCACTAGAAATATGTACATAAATTTGTAAGTTTTTCAATAGGGATATGTAATTCCTGTTTGAACACAAGATACCTAAGCCGTTTTTTTATTACGATACTGTGATTTATTGCTGGAAATGTGGTCACCTTAGAATACATTTATTCCGTCAACTTCATTTTGAACTACATATATCCCCGACTACGATCATTGGATTAATATCAGTTACTCGTACATTCCTTAAGCAGAGGACCGTTCAAAACCAGTTTTATGGAAAAGATATCTAATGGTACTCACTTTCTCAGATATTATTTGACGATAAATTATTATTCGTTTAATCGGAAGTAGGTACTGTACAATGTAAGGTAATGTAGTGTTTTTTTTTTGTTTTGTACCGAAAATTGAATTTCGAGCTAATACTTTTTGTTACTACTTAAATTATTACATAATGTTATTAATTCGTCAACAGTATTTTTTTTGTTTCATTCATTCCCTTCTTATTTTTAATTTAATGTATGAAAGTTCTACTTTTCTTGCGACACATTTTTTTACAGATCTCCCTAAATTAATATATATCACATACATGGCATTGCGAGATGTGAAGTAAATAAAATTTGTATTTTCTTTGTATAATAAGTATAAAAGTTATTTCGTATGGTTACAAAGATATCAAATTATTCATAATTTGTGGATGTGGTTACATATATCATTACTGTATGTCCCAATGTTCTTATTTATGAAATGGCATATACACAATACTGTATGTACTTACATTTACATTACAGTTTATGATTACACTGATGGTACAAAAGCTTTCTCTTCTTCTGGTCCATAATTTTCTTCTTTAGCATTTACAAATGAAAACGTACGAACGTTATTGCATAAGTTGATTTGTACTTTCGATATAAAAGTGTGAAAAGCAAACCGGGCATTCAGTATATACTAATAAGAATTTCTGAACTATCTAAATATTTTTTCTTTCTCTATCGAAATTTAAATCCGATTGATCAACCGCGTAACATCATTTACAAATTTAATCGTCGACTGTGGTGGTGACGCAAAACTCTCCAAGCTCGACAAACACAGCTTAATTAGGCAATGGTTCCTTAATTATTCTTATATTAAAACAGCAGATTGTGTACTAAATGAATTATATTTCGTTCCTTTAAAGTACACGACATAGTAGAATCTGTTCTTACTTTCAATAAAACTTTCGAACAAGGCATAGCATAGGCAACACACAATCCACCACTGATTCGAAGAAGTCGTAAAATAATGCAATAAAAATTGCTTGCAAAGACTTCCTCTCATTTATGGACGCAGACTAAATGAGGTTCAACTAAAACTATAAATATCCTGGATTCGGCAGAATACGAGTACATTAAGTCCAATGTATCGTCCTACCCATAAATGTTATTAATAACATTCTTTTACATAAGAATTTCTCCACAAGACTACGAACTTTAAACATTCGATAAGAACTCTGTCACTTCCCAATCGGCAACAGTCAAACAATTAAAACAAAGACACGTGGATGCAAAACCTGTAACAACAGATAGAAAGAAATACAAGAGAAAATACAGTCTCCGAAATTTCCATAGTTCCATTGAAAGATTTACCTGTTTCTTATAATTACTCACTGTTTGACTTCTCATTGCTACCGTCTGGAATGGTTGCGTGCATTTTCGTTCTTCAATTATCCCACGCAGATACGTATATAAATACGTATATAATACGTATACAATCTGATAAATGAAATAATACTTTAAGTGGAATCACGGAAACTTCACATATCCTTTTACTAAAACTTCATACTTCTCAATAATTTCTCGCATATAAATTCATGCATGTATTCACCTTACCAAATATTTGTATGCCTTTATAATCAACCTGATATTACCTACGCTCAAAGCATTTGGCGTTACGTATTCGGCATAAGAAATGTTACGGACAACTATGGGAATTTCGCCGACTGGACAAACGCAATTCTGCTCGCCTTGATTTACACCGTTCGAACGCGAATTCGCCTGAGCTCTTGATACCGCCCATCGGCAATAGGATCGCGAATGCAAACGATAAGGATCCATCGTGGCTGCCGGGTGCTGTTTAACAATGAGCCCTCGGTAAGTTCGAGTTCGCCTACCGCGGACACGGTCCGATCGATGATATAAATCGCCGGGTTCGTTAGTGAAATCAGCGCAACGGGACCGGCGGCGCTTAAAATGTGCGCCACAGTCGAAAGAACGATAACGTTGCGTTAACGAGAAAAGGAGGCGCGAAAGAGAAATGGTTTGGTGTCCGCTGAGGGCATCGCGCTATGTATCTCTGGTACTTCCAGCCATTTTCGACTGTCCCAACTGCCCTCGTCGGCTTCCCTTAGCCACGGCTCACGCCACCGGCTACATAAGGTGAGACTAGAGGAAAAAAAATGAGCCGACAACGTGTCGACGTAATGAGAAAAATGGTACGTCAGGGGTTGCAATGAAAAAACTCTTCCGTGGAATTATGGTAGGCGCGGTACCGGTACAATTGATAATCATTCTTCGCCGACAGACAATGTTATTTCTTTTCTGTTCTGGCCGAGAGATATTAGGCGAGGCGAAAGAAATTGCAGGAAGTTTGTTGCCTCGTGCGATGCATCACGTGCATGGACACGAAGCTGTTTGAATAGAGTGGATGATAGATGGAGTAGGTATTTATTTGTGTTTTTACAAATGCGATAAACGTGTACGTTTAGTGTCATTCCAGGATTTGTAATTCGTCGTGGACATAATTTCCAGTTTCGCGGATAATAATTTTAACCTATTTTGAAGTGTTTTGAAAACGAAATCGGATGCAAAGAGATTTACTGTATAATCGTGGTAAACGTCCAGTTGAATATACAATTGACAATTAATGTCACAACAAAATATACATATGATCTTCTAATTTGATTTAAAGAGAATTTTCTAAGCAGCAAAAGAATAGTTGCAGGGCTTTACAACATACCAAAAATAGTACATTCCTACTGCACTCAAACTTCAAAGACTTTTAATATTAAGCAAAGTAATCTACGAATAATGATAAGCTTTGCCACGTTCTTGTTGATTTCATGTACACAGTAATTACGTTAACGCGATTTTGTATCTACCACAGTGGCAACTGATATTTTAAGAAAACTTCTTTCTTTGATTCTTGTAATGGGAGTATTTCAAACAGGCCTGCTTATTTGTACGTTTTCCATTCGAATGAAAAACCTCTGACCTTCTCAAAGTATTCAAACATCTGTACATGGAGACCACCAGGTCATAAAATATATTAATGCATTAATATTTAAATATATTTATTATACATTTCCTGTATGCACATACATTAAATATATTTAATTGCAACTCCGATATGAAAGGTTCAATTATTCAAGTACTCCCTCGCATATTGCATTGCGAAATATTCGCGGATAAAAAAGACGTGCAAACGAAAAACAATTCCCAAATGAATTACGAGGCTCGATCTAATAAATAACAAATGTCTCCGATAATAGGTCCGAACCGCCAGCCGGTGATACGTATACCAATATTTCTCAAACAGAGAACCTGCACTTCTCGATAGCTAAAGGGTCAAACTTCGCATAGTGATTACTAAACAATATCACGCAGAACACCGCGCCCGTCCACCCCGTCCGTAACAGGCGTCCCTCGAGAAACGTGTTATTTCCAAAATGTATGCATCGTGCTTTATACCCCGCTGTATATTATCACCTTTCGAACGCACACGCGCGGCGCCGGCCGCGCACACATAGAGCGTCCGTGGAGGGGGTGGCGTCAAAAAGCGAATCCGATCGCGGGGCGAACAGGATGCTACCCCGAAAGGTAACGCGAACGGATCAAGGTATCTGCGCGCCTAATTGGCGCCTCTTTAATATTTTAAAGCGGCAATAATTCATCGGTAGACCGTGTAATTAAGCATGATAAGTCACGGTTGCAGTAGGCGAGAGATATCTCCCCCCTCCTCCTAGAGACGAATAATAATTTGCATTCCCGGGGGCGTTACAGATGGGCAAGATCGAACTGGCGAACGAAAGGGACGCGCGTAACAGCGCGCAAATCTGTTTCAGGATCTGCCACCGATCTTCAACAGCCCCTGCCATGGATCCGGCCTGTTTTTCGCGCTCTTTTTCGCGCATTCATCACGAGGCTTAACTAGGCGTGTCCGCCGGCTCCGGGGCGCATCTTAGGATCTTACGCTTCGTGCGTCGTCTAGAACTCTTTTTCTCGCGGGCCGTTTCTCTTCTGCGTGGACGCAGATACGGCAGGTGTGGCTGGCTGTGCCGACCTGCGGGCAAATCTCGACCGAATCCTTCGATTCCTCGACTATCGTGATCGTCTGCCGATGGTTCGTCCGTACGGATAGTTGAATAAAACCCGAGGCCGCCCGCGACAGGCGAAAGCCCAGTCGATTGACAGAATTTCGGACAGGAGTGGAAATTCGATTGCAGAGGTCCAGATATTGGAATTTATTTGCAGGAAATAGAATTGGCTATTGCGAGAGCACCAATTTTGTCCGATTTCCGTGGTATCGGAAATAGGTGATTTTATTTCAGGCATTTTAAGGGATCTACCTGGTGTGCGGGCTTAAAGTTAAAGCGTACTTTCGGGATTTATTTTCCAGATATTACTTTGCTTGTAACTTTGAACTTCACTCATATCTTGTACTACATTTGAGGAATATCACCTATTTTTTTCAAAAAGTCACACTAGGGAGATCCCTGAAGGGGGCGAACTCGTGTAACGGGCTTAAGGTAAGGTTTTTTTTATCATTTTTGTTTAAAGAGCAAAAACGAAGGAATCTTCTTAACACTTTATTTAGTACTTCATTTAACATTTAGGACTATAAAAAAAATATTTTGTGGTAAAACAAGAATTGATTTTAATAATATCTTTAGGTAGCTTGAAGACTTTAGCAGAAAAGTTGTTTCAATTCGTGCAGTGTAGAGCTTCGTAGAATTGACTTGGAACAAAAAATAAAGTATTCTTATCTTTTTCGTTTGTAGGGAACCCCCAGAGAAATATAAAGCATTGCTTTCTTTTTGTGCTACTTGCTGCTTCTTTGGAGTTAATTATTATTTATCCATTTGAGATCGTACATTGATTGTATATTATGAAAATTCGATGAATTATTAAACACATTGTAACATTTGAACCTCTGTAATAAAAAATATTTTACGAAAGTCGTGCTCTAACACAGATTAAAATTTTTATTGAGATATAAAACGCAATTAGATGCATCATTAATAACACTAATGCTACGAGACAGAAAAAACTACTATATAATCTATAATATATTCATTAATGTATCTACGTTTTCTAGCCATCATTTATTGAGTTTAGCAAGCATTAGAAATGTGTATATCCCTGAATTCTTCCTTTTCAATAATTCATGTATTGAAACTTCATCCTGCTCGCGACTAATCGTTTCATATTCTTTCCTGTCTCGTAGAAATTTGTTAAACCTCTACATAAATCTGATTGTTATTGTGTTGGCAAGTAGCTTATGACAAAAATGTCTCGTCAGTTATACTTAACCCTTAACTCATTTGCAATTTGTTTGGTCTAGTCAATGCAAATTCGTGCAAAGGCAACCGTTCTTGCGAAATTGTGTCATAATTTACTTGCATGAAACATTTGCCTATACGTTGATGTAAAACGTAAAATGCCTAAATTTGTGGTTTGTACGTGAACTTCTCTGTCCCATAATTAATATAATTTTATTATCTAATCCACTGGGATTAGCTTGATAGAAGTTCATTCACTTCTGATCCAGATTTCACGGCGCATTTATACCAGTATAGATTTACAATAGAACGGAAGAAGGAATGACTACTTCCACTGATTTGTTCAATTCAAGTTACGAGTGCAAAATCACTAAAACTGGTCGCAGATAACCAAGACATTGTTATCACATCATTTATGGGTTTAACAGAGATTAATCTCACAGATCTTGGTGAAAATGAAAGCACTTCTTGATTCACAATTCATTACCAAATAAACTAGCTTTACCTTTCGTACCTTTCTATTTTCTCCTTCACAAAACTTTTATTACTGCGTGTTAATGGAACAGAAATATGTACACTGGATACAGCAATCGATAACCAGTCATTTTTATTCTAAAATACGCCTCCCAGTTTACGTTTGGCGCGTACATAGTTTCTTACGCACAGGTGAAAATTTCATTTCAGAAATGCTCGGAACATTATCTTTGTACAATCTTTATAAGTCTTATCGAGTCCTTATCGCCAACGATCGAATATTTACGAAAAACGTTCGTTCGATAAATTATAAGAATTCACACTCGAATATAAAATAAATATGCAATCAGACAATTGTGGATATCAACATTAAAGAAATGAAATGAATAATTGCACGCATGTGTTCAAGCATTCATTATATCTTTACGAACCGCACAGAATGGTCGATCAACTGAACTAAAAATCATTACGCGCAAATAAAAATCCCCATACATCCCACACGCGAAACATTTTCATTTTCCGCGGAGTCCCACAGAACACCACAGAACTCCATTCCCTACTAATTCCATTCATTCATCCACCTACACCACCAAAAACCAATCAATCAATTCTTCCATCATATCAAACCGATCTCTATCTGCAAACAGAATTAGCAAGCCTCGCAGCTCCAATCCAAAATTCTTCTGCCGACAATGCCAACGCCGTCTCTATTACTCAACCAACTCCTAACTCGTTCCGATATTCACACGCTACGCCTTGAGGTCGCAGGAAACGAGTGGAATTTCAAGTTCACTTCGAACGCCCGTTTCGTCGCGCAAAACCGTGAAACAGGGGAACAATTTGCGCGTGATGTCTTCCTTCGTGGTGAATGTCCGCGATGAAAATCGGATGGCGAGGATGCGACGAGACACGTGGATGCGCGAATAACCGGCTATTTAATTATCGGCGCGATCGAGACCGGCCATACATTCGCGTTCGATGGTCGATACGTATCGACGGCAAACCTGTGGTCCCGATCTGTTATTACGATCCTACACGCTTCTGAGACTATTTATAGGGGCCCGATTCCGTGCCGCGATACGGAAGAACACGTTGGTCCGGTTGACGCTGATTGGCCAGTGATATCGTGATTTCGCCGCGTCAGAGTGTCGCCGCGGAACGTTTTGTTACTATCATTTGGTAATTGTTCGGTGGCTCTAATCGCGATGTGTCCAGGAACGGGTTTCTCATTTGTTCGAATCGAGGAATTGATCGGATTATATGGATAGAATGTTGATTTGATTCGCTCATTTATTATGAGTCATAAGCAGGGGACGGATTAAATATGTGATTTAGGATTAGACGGGCAAAAATGTGAGAGAGCAGGTTTAGGACATAGAAGTCCAAAATCGAGGCAGGGACTTATTCCTCATTTATTGATATGCTACAGCTATTATTACATAAGGGTGTACACCTCCTGCACTTGCCACCAGTGATGTGGCCGTCGAGTATTTTCCAACAGAGCGTCGAAAGTGGTTATACAAATTGCCCGACCTGGAGTAATTATCCTTCTGTTTGGACACGGGTCTTCTAGGTAGCCTTACTTATGAGAACCCTAGCAGGCTCAGGTCGAAACGCATAACCGCTCTTTTGCCTTATCATCCCTTATCCCTTCACGTTTCACGCCCCAAAATTAGGCACGAAGGAAAACAACAGTTAGATACGAAACCAGTAATTATTACGTATGTATGGGGATGAAGTAATCCTAGAATCGAATTGTAGAAAATTGAATGAACTGTACTGCATTTATTTTTACGTTCGTCTTTTGTAAATACATGGGTATGCGATATTGAGTTACTGCGACAAAGAAAAATATTTTCGAGGTACATTTATAAATATCATACAATGGTTAATGGGGAATGGCAGAAAATGGCTATATTTCTTTTTTTAATATACAAAGAAGAAAAATTCGTATTGATCGTCATGCTGTAGGTCGCCAGGAATCACTGAGCTACAATAATCGATTATACGGAATGTCTTGCAATTAGTAAAGTTGTGAAACATTAGTGCAAATGTAATGGCGATTAAACTCACGAGGATGTTGCGTTTCATTATTATTTTCGTCGCTGAATAATTTGTTTGTACAATCCATTTCCTGCTAACATTAATCGTAGCTAAAGGAACAACAAAGTGTACGTATATGGAGAATGTTATGTAATATTATTCATATAAATTTCAGTAAAGTCCTCAGTCATTCATCATCAACAATTACGTAAATTATTCCAATAGGAGATTAAATGATGTTCGAAATTAACTCGTTTCAAACTAATTGCTACATAAATGATTCACAAAGTAGTACAATTATTACAGCTGGACTAATAATTTGCCAACAATAAAAAGATGACTGTTGTTTCGTTAGAGTTTCAGCATCTCGAATTAGTAGAACGGACACAGGATGTCTTAAAAGTGGTTTAATATCTTGGGAGTTTATTTTATCCTATGATTTATTTCGGTGAAGAACTTAATCCAAACCTAACGCCATAATAATATGATGGGTCAAGTCTTTGGTACACAGCAAGAAGTGATGCCAAAGTAAGAATTAATATACACCTCCTGCTCAAGTGCTGTGCTTATAGAGTTTAAACGACGATTTCTTAAGATACCGCGGAAATTGTACGCGTTTTGCCCTTCCCGAGTAGCTGGCTATTAGAGACTTGGTCGGGAATAAAAAGATTTTTCATTCATCTGCAATCTATGGGAGGAAGTTACCTTAGTGTTTCCCTTTTCTTTCCTGTTTTTCTGCTATCTTTCTCACTATTAACAAATTGGCGGAATAGAGTTACTTAAGTTAAGTCACTGGAGTTCTCTCTTTTGTTCGTCTATTAAACTTCTTCCCCCTTTTGAATACAGCAGACTAATTTGTAGAATTCTGCCTATCGCGGTGTCGATAAAGATTTGCTATGAACACTGCAAATAATTTGCAGAAATAGTATTTCTTATAGTAGTCTGGTGTTAATCTCGAGTGACAGTAGATTGTTATTTTCTCGACAAGCATATTTTAAAATGTTTTAGTACTACTTATAGAAGGATTAGAAAGGACAGACTTAAAGTATTGAAACGTATAAAATTTAATTTCGCTGTTAATTTTTGTATTGTAATTTAATATCATTATTGAACTGTTATTCAGTAGGGAGGTATTTTTAGGCAATGAAGAAATCTTTAGTATTAAAATTCATTAAATGTAATTAGAAAATATGAACATTGAAAGCGTTACATTTCCATCACTTGTTAAATTGTTTAAATTACCCTGCACTATCTTCCGGTTTCGATATAATTGAAAACATTTGGGGATACGAGTCACGACGAGTATATGCATGTATATATGAATAACGGTCAATTTTCGAGATAAAACCAAATAAAAAAAGATACAACATTTTTATATAGACATTCCGCATAAATCGTTACCAAATCGTATATTTCCGGTTCTAAATAAAAATGGTGGATTTTCAAGGTGTTAACAAAGTAGCACCTACAGTGCAAGAGTATCCGCACGGTAAAAGAGAAAACATTTACAGTAACCAATGCGATCTCTCAAAGCAAACGTGCAGACTGTCGCTAAATACAATCTGTCGCCCCACGAAAACGGAATATATCAATTTGCGGTTCATTAAGCAATAATATAGGAAAGTGTCGCGGAATGCGCATTCCAAGCGAGACGATCGTAGATCGTGGATCAAATCACGATCGGCGATTTCCTCACCGGAAGCACGCTACTCTTCGAGAAACGTTCGCGTCAGTGACATTCGACCGTCTAAAGCCCGATTGCGTCACCAAAGGCACGCTTCTTCTATTCCCGTTCGTTCTATCCGTCATTTCTGCCGTCCTCTTCCCTCGAGCACCCCGCGCGAGGAAACCACCGGTGGAACAAAGACGGTTGCCTCGAGAATAGAGAAGGAACCCGGTGGAAGGCAGCTTCCGTGTTCGAAGCTGAGAATATCTGCGAGCAAACTCGAATTAATGATCGTGTGGCCGTGTATTATCATCCCTCTTCCCCGTGCGCTTCTCCGATATTCTTTCCACGGTCCTCGTATCGCGTCGCGTCGTTCGTCTCCGCTTTGTCCAACGACGGCGTGCACCGCGGCAACGGTTACCTGGTGACAGTGCGAAAACGCACGGTCAATGAATCGGACGTGGATGACGCGCGAAAGAGATGCACGGTGAACGCCACTCCATCAAATTATAGCACCGTGGACACTGTTCGGCCCGTCGAACCGTTAAATCGATTAATCCAAGAAGGAATGCACGAATCACGAACGCGTTCGCCACGGGTGCACTGTTCGTTGGATTTTCAACAGCGTATTCGAGACACTATGCAAAGATTGCATAGAGTTCTGTCAACTCGGGCAAGCGTTGTCTCCTGGGTAACTGTTGTTGCGGGCTGTCGAGGACTTTTCAGGGATAGGACAGTGCATTAGTTGTGGGGGCAATTGTGGGGGCAATTGTGGGGGGGCAAGCAGGGACGCGTTCCGAGGGACGAGGCTGCGCATTGTCCGGGGTTGCTTCTCGGTGCGTGGCTTGGAATGTTGTTATTCAGCGGAGGGCTAAATAATTGCATTGGCGTGGGTATAAGGGAGGGAACGGAAAAGCGCGACAAGTTTCTGCGTGTTTTTGTAGAGATACGGTCGCTGGGAGTGCGCGAATAGATGGATTGTGATTATATTTATTTTTTACGATGTATTTGTGGTGCGCAGACTGTTGAGGCGATGAATTTAACACTAGACCTACCAAGCATATCAAAGTGACTTGTTTCAGATCTTTTGCTTTAAAGTTCTTTATATATAGGTATCGTTGTAACTATTTATGATGACTTTTAATAACACAGAATGAACATTGTATATCTCTATTAACTGTTCATTGAACGACTTTCGCGTTCCTAATCTGTCTAACGTATGCTATGTAAATGGTACCAAAATCTATCGGTAGTTATAGTGTTACATTGCACGCAGGATTGGGCGGAAGAAATTACTTCTATCGCTTATAAAATTTTTAATGAATTATTAATATGTTGTAAGGGAACATGTGTATATTGTAATCTTCTCTATTACTTAATCTCGTTAAATTGTTTTATGTTCGTTAACGCCTTTGCAACGGTACCATGAAAAATAAGATCGGTACACAAAATAGGGCAGATTCGATTAATATCGATGAACTGTACATGCATAAACGTTTAGATATAATGTATCTAGTAGTTATTTAACAAAAAAAAGTATACAAGAAGGCAGGGAATATTGTACAACAATTTCCTTCAATGGTCTTTTTGGTAGATAAAGTGTAAATTACGTTTCCACTGTACGAAGTACACATTGGCAGTTTATTTATAAAGTGCTCTATCGATATCATTCGACGGAATGAAATTTGGGTACACAATTGCCTTCAACTGGGCACTGACGCGCCTTGTACAATGGGCACGAGCACATAATACCGAAGGTGACGTGTAGCAAACGAGATCGAGAAAATAGCCAAGTCACGTAGACATCAAGAAACCCGGACCTGTCCTACTGTTCTGCACAGCGGAGGTCCGGGACATTTAAAGAGATTTACGTGAAAAGCTTCGCGCTCGGGACTATTAAGTAACTTTTTTTTCGGTGATTCCACTACTCATTGCATAAACATACCAAATTGAGTATTATATGTAACGAAATGAGGAAACAAATTAGATGCGTTTAGTAAGACACACTATGATTGGCAATTAGCGACATTATTCTACCACCTCATTTTTTTAAATATCGTAATGAGTTTTTCGTGAAGATCAATTATTATTAGGTACTTAAACAAAATGATGAGTTCACTTTTCGCTGTTTACACATTTTAAGATACATGTTAAGCAAAATGAAATTAGGAACAAGTAGGAAATATGATAAATTGATTTTCTAAAATATGTATAAGATAAAGTGAAATTCGGCTAAGTTTGAAAATGATCGTTAGAACAGCAGGGGGCATTTAAAATCTGAAACAGTATTATGAATTAGGTACGCATTGCAAGTACAATATTGTTCATAATAGAATAATAGAATCAATCATATATTTCAGACAAATTTAATTATCACAAACTTTATTTCACTTACGCAGCGATTAATAAGTACAAATAACTTGCACAAGACTTACAGAAATAGCACTATTTCTAGAATAGTGCTAGAAATAGTAGCACTATCCTTGAGCCTGATTATCAATTATCCTAATTCAGTATTTGGACAAATATTTAAGCGTCATTACAGACTAACACATAAGTTAGACGTGCGATCACGCAGGCGATTAATTTTCATGCATCGGTGCAAACATCCACTGCTTCTCGTATTCGAAAGCGTAATTCATGCTTATTCCCGCTCGGCGAGCTTACCCCGAGCAATTCTCCTAATTGCAATAATAACAGTAATCGTGATAATGGCGATTTACTCCATTGTACGGGGAGTACGCGCATTAACTTTATTATCGCGGCTTGTAATCGCCACCGACAGAAACACTTGTGGTACACTACGGTGTGTCTAATTCACCAACAAATTGCGATCGCGCGAAATAAAGTGCGTCGCAGCGACTTGTCACAGGTGATGTGCGTTGACAAAAGAAAATCGTTAGGGGATTAAATTTTTCTTCTCGTTTCCACGTCAGTCTATTCCATTGTGGTCAATTCGTGCCTCCCTGAAAATCATTTGTAACTTCAGTCGTAAGGCTTCAACTCGCTCGACGTTACGCTCCACAAGACTTTGTTGTGATTTTATTTATATAAATACAGCACCCGCTTACTTGTTTATTCAGGCAGATGGATTTGTTGTATTCCTGCGAAAACTAATTGCTGAAATGTTTTTTAGAAATTCAAGTCTACGCTGAGTTTGCACAATAGATGGATAAGGTGAAGTGAAATTGCATTAAAATTGGTGGACCCAAATGAAGAATAGATTTAATTTCTCGTTTTAACCTCTTTGCTGTGAAATACGTGTACACTTGTTATGAAGAAATGGGAATTTGTTGTGTAATGAAGAGTATACTCGTCATTTCGAGGAAAGTAATTACCATTTTTTAGTTAAATTGAATATTTTTGTGAGGACTGAAACATCTTTGTAAACTTTTGGTATTTCAGAACACATTTTGACACAACGTAGATAATATCTACTAGATAAACACTTTGTTCAAAGCGGTGCCACAGCTGAAAAATTAATGCAAATGTGTGTCCCAAAATTCACGTAGGAAGTAATTTTGATAGAAAACGCAGGTATATAATTAAAAATTGTAAATTTTTTATTGATTCATAAAGTATACGGTAAAGGGTTATGTGTGGAATGGAATATTGAGTAATTAATTGGGTCGATTAACCAAGCCATGAAGATGAAAATGAGGCTCAACCCTGAAGATGACTTGGTTCGAAAAATCAGTATCCACTTATTGTTCTATAACCCAATGTCCAATTCTTGACCACGGTGTCGAATTGATGTTCCTGGACTCTCAGCAACACTCTCACGAACTGCTTCGATGTTTTGTGTTGAACGACTTGTTGAAGGACGGCCAGAGTGTTTAACCGGTTGACTGCCACACCAAAATTACATGTTTGGCTCAGGACGCCACAAATGTACTTTTAAATTTTGTTTTCTATGCATTAACTGCCAATTTTCATTCAACTCGAACAATTATAAAGAGTTCAAGCACTCCGGTTACCAATGACCACCGTGGCGGCACAGGAGAATCAATCTGCGGTCACATATGACCACAGTGGCAGTCGACGTGTTAAGATCACTAATTGATCCAGTCTCCCTAATTGTTTTAATGAATCTCTTCGCAGCTGATGAAGTTAAATCACTATTCCGACCATATTTTGTACGAATGTTGCGAACTGCAGCTGCCAAAACTTCGTTATTTTTAAAATATTGCTGAACAATGAAAACGCTTTGTTCTTTCGTGTAGCGTTCTATTTTTATTAACCCTGAACTGTCAGCTGTCACGCTGGGTTTTTTTCGTTGGCAACACTTTAACGCACAAATGTCGCAAAATTCAAATGTTGCGTGAATTTTGGGACACCCTTTATGTATTTTATTAAGAGATTGACAAAAAACTGTGAAAATTGTGGACGCGAATCTGTTTACTTACGAAACATAAAGATATTAAATACAATTTATATCTACTGATTAAAAATACATGTAAAGGCAATATGCTTAATCGAGTTTCTGTAGCTCAATGAAACACTTATTACTTAAATGAAAATTGCAATGTAATTTTTCAGCTTTTTATACATACTTATAAGAGATACGATACCGATAAATATTTGCAACAATTCATGGGGAACTTGAGCTTCATATAATACCCTGTCATTTTCATGAAACACTGATAAATAAAAATTCTCCTAAATATCATCAACATCAAAGAACAGTTTTTTCTACACTACAATTAAAGACCACATTTTGAATTAATCTCTCAGCTCGCAGTCACCAAGTCAATCTGCATTACATCAATATCGATATACATATATACACATTAGTACCACAGCGCTTGATCATCGAAATCGAGATCTTCAACTACCCCTTTTCCATTCAAGAAACGACACCGTCCAAACCCGCACTATCCATATTCATTCCAAACGTACCATCCAAAATTCCTCAATTCACAATCCATCGAATCAAAATGATTAACCAAGGGTGGGACAAAGAGGGTGTTTTATCCACGCGCAATCAACGCCCAGACCGCATTACCGCCGACACACAATACCAAGCGAGCTTCAACGAAAGCGAAGCCCGCTAAGTGTTTCGCGTAGCGACAACACACGAGAGTGTGACTCAAAGATGCCAGATTAGAGGAAAGGAAATACATAAGCGACGCGCACTATATCGAGTTAATACGGGGTTGTAAGCGGTGCATAAGCTGGCCGGCTCCAATCGTTTCCAGCAGCGGCATATCGAGGTCTGCGAGTTATGCGCCCGTACTTACTGCAGGCACGTAAGGTACCCTCGTGTACAGGCGGAAAAGATAGGGAGAGTGAGTGCGTTGCCTGGTATCAATTTGTCTGGCTGGTAGCAGGTTCACTCGACCAGACGAAGGTCGCTTTGTGCGAGCCGCTATCCGGCATTCTATCAAACCCAACAACATTCGCTACGATCGATTTATTCTCCCAACGGCCGCGTAAGATACCAATTACCTGTGTAGTGCGTACGCTACTCACCTTTGAGTGGAAATCGGCAGTTAAACGCGGAGCTTACGCTGCTAGCCCCGTCGTGGATATAGGCGAAGCTCCGCTTGCCCAGATTTTCCTCCCTCGTGTGCCAATGGTACTTATTCAGTCCGTTGGCAGTCTTGTTCGGTGGATGTGATACGATTGTTTGAAGCATCGTACGTTATAAATCTTTCTCTGAGTTGCCATTGGCAACACGGGGGATATTTCAGACGGACTGGGATTCCAAAATTTCGTTCGTCGGAGGGTGATTCTCTCGTGTTTCAAAATTGTGGCTGAATAGAGTAATCCGCGGAACAAGAATAACGTTCGTTTTAGATATAAAAAGTTAACTGCGAATCAAGCGCATTCCTGATAAAACTGAACGTAATTCAGAAGGTGGAATCAACCGATTTGGCTAATTTGCGGCTCATATATGGAATGTGCGGAGAGTGAGTAATTTGGTATGTAATATGTAGGTATGTATATGCGTATTCACTGCGTCGAATAGAAGTCGTTGAATGAAAATTGTTGAATGGACGCATGCAATGTTCTAGTATGTCAGATACATATAAATTGTATGCATTATTACAAGCTTTGGAAAAATTAGAAAGTGTTTGGTACTTGCTGTTTGTAACAAACTATGTTTCACAAAGCTAATCTTATTATGCTTAGCTTGAATATTACATTTCAGTAATACTTTTTTCATTTAAAAGTAGTCAATCGCAAAGTACGATTTTAATCAATTTATTTCCCATTAAAGTATTAGAAAGAATTCTGCTAATTGTCCTACTTTCCAAATCCATACGTGTACTATTCAAAATTATCCAGAAGTACCATACAATTCTTCTGACTAGATTCTCGATTAAATCTGTCTAATATGCTTTCCAAAATATTCGAAACCCCAAATGTTTCATTGTATCTGGACATAACGCAAAGTACCATCTGATTATTCCACGGAAAATAATACAAAGGAACGAAGCTCTGCTATCACTGTCGCTTCACCCTGTTAGTGAAAACCACCCATCGATTATCCTTATCAAATAAAATTCTGACATTCGATATAACAAGCCAGATAGCTAAGCTACGAAATTAAATCATTATGCCGATTATCTAATAAAGTGCATTCATTATTATAATGCCTCAGAGCGGTGGAGGAAGTTAAAAATGTTCGAAAGGTCGTTGCTTATTTTTCCTCGCGTCCACGAAATAGTCGGCGCAGTTGTACCCTAGCCTTCCTAGAAAAAGGCGATGGCCTCGAGGAACAGTTTAGGCGGATCTGCTCGGATATGCTCCGAAAGCCGAACCGGAATATGCATCCTTATGCACCACGACGGCCTTTTGTCGATCGACTCTTCGTCTCGCGAGTCGAAATTATGGAAGGCAGGCTCCATCGATTTTGATAATCTTCTAGGTCCCAATAGTATACTTGCGAGGATTTTCGGCGAGCCGGTTCAAACGCACCACGAAATCTGCATAATTCTTTCTTTCGTGCAGAAGAGTGCAGTTAGTCCGGAGAAAAATCAGTGACTAGGTAGGAAAGTTTGCCTATGAATTTTCGATACCGAAGATGAGTGGCACGCGTAAAGCCAAACAGTTTTAAAATAAAAAAAACAATCATTTGGTGCATTGAGATGCAAAGTATGTTATGCTTTGAATTGCTTTTGGTTAAGCGAAACTTTGCACGTAAAAAATCGTGCGATCGCAAGTTTTTCATTGTGACAAAAAATTGTATCCTAGATGAAAAGAACTACAATGTAGCAAGGCATTTCCTGATATCTTTTATTTTATATTCTCAAGTTTTCGATTCATTTCAGAGATATTAGCCGCTGTTTCCTGATAGCGCTCAGCAGTAATCAGCCCTTGTATAGAACGAAATAAGAAATAAAAGTAATACAAATTATATAGACGGTAACAATATTAGGATGCGTAACAAAATAAAAGTGTTTAATGTTTCAAAAGGTTTTTATTCAACATTGCACATTCTCTTAAATACATTTGGTCTCGACAGAGGAACATTATTGGTGGGAATTCGCTTTGCGCACCTGAAGGAGATCTCCTCTTAAATTACCTTCAACATCTAACATCGTATCAACGTATAAAACATACAATTTATTTACAAAGGTACTCGAAGGCCGTGCAACCAGCCTGAAATACAAACGCACTACAAAATTCGCCTTACGAGTTAAATAATTTCGCCCCTCGAACCCACTTCGAGTTTCGTTGATAAAAGAATAACGATATTTACTACAACGATCGTCTAATCATTTCTCGAATCTCCATCCAATACTTTTGAAAACCCCCGTAATTTGAGGGGCGCCGTCCGAAGGGGACCCCTCAGTCTCTTTTACGTTTCACCAGTCGCTTGTCTGCAAATTAGAAGCGAGTTATGATAATATCGTCTAAGACGAGCACGCGAGAAGAAACGTGCTGCGCATTTCATCCAGAAAACGAACGGAAACGGCGAGGCTCAATTCGAAAGTGGGAGCAGTCTCTTGGCTAATTTCTCGAGTCGCAAATATCGGCTCTCGGAAGCGGAGCGTCCTTCCGAATGAACTAATTCCTAGCGTGTACATTTAAATATTACAAATTCTTTTACTCGTGGCCCCGCTGCTTAAACGCACGGGACCGACTTATCCGTGAAAATCGCTAAACGAATCGATTACCGAACTCCAAGAGGCGTCCCTGTCCGAAACGAGTTCCGCTCGGCCGACGCGACGCATCGCAATCGTTCGCGATTTCTTCTCGCTTTGCCCCGCGTACGCGTTACACTTACACGACCAAACAAAACCACGCGTGGCGAATGTAATTTCTTTTTCCACGGCGAATAACGAACTGGCTGCGTTGCCGGAATCGCCTGAGATAGGTCGGAAATCGTTTTCTTTCGCCGCGCGGTGTAACTCCCCTCTTGGCCGCGCTCGCCACGGCAGCCTTCTCTGTTCCTCGGCTTAACACGTAACTATTACCCGAGAACCCGAAGCGTATCGAGTATCCTCTCATTACTCAGCCGTGCAAAATCCCGGACGGAAGACAAATAGCGTTTGCCGCGATGGCGAAACGGGGCCTGATGTTCGCAGCGCCACGAATGAAGACGTTGCGCCTCGGCTGATTAGCGCCCTCTTGCGTGCATTGTTCACGCGCGATATCCCGGGAGAGACAGAGAGAACGGGAGAGACAGGGGGCAGAAAGAAACGGCCACCCCATTCGAGTCCCCGTTTCTTCACCCAATCGCGAACGAGTCGATGAATAATTTGATCGAAGAACGAGTCGCAATCAATTTCTATCGGCTTAATTGAGGAAGCCGACGTGGAAATAGATTTGTGCCCGGCACAAAGACGCCGGTTTTCCTTTGTTCGCGCCTCGATTAATCGCTACCGTCTTCGGCCTACCTGACCGGTGAGAGCTAATTTCTAGCGGGCCTAATTGAGTATCCGCGATAATGCGACGTTTGCGTTTTTTCATGCCGCGCTCTTTTCACTTTGCTCCGCGTTCGGACGATTAACTGCCCGCGTGATTACGATTGCGTTCTGCGACGCCCGTGTGAAATTTTAATTATGCCGCGGGAAGAGCGATGCGCTGTTTTTTGTGCGCTATTTTATCCACGATCAGTTGCACCCGCTTGGAAGTGTTACGATAAATCGGATGGATATCTTCCATCAATGAAAAGTAACGTTGATCCTAAATCCGAAGCTAATGCGCGAAAGAAAATTTAGAAAGTTTTCAATTCCTAAATTATCCAATCACGTTATATATTCAATTACGAATTTCCATATTTTACCGAGTCAAAACATTCACGATGTCCGATTAGCATAAGCGGGCCGATATTGACCTTTCGAGTAATCTATGCCCCGATTCGACTACAATCCTACTTTTCTCTATCGAAACCAAACTGTTGAACAGCAGTACCTCTGAGCTAGTGGAAATCACTTCGGAACCCAGTTATTGGCCGAGCTTATCCCGAAACTGGCCCGCTCAGCACGAGCTGGCGAGTAAAAGAAAAACTAATTGGTCCTCGAGGATTCGTCGTAGCGAAGTTGGGTCACCGTTAGCAGAAAAAGGTCGACGGCGTCGCTCGATCAACGTACACTTGGTTCCATGGAAAGATCGGGTTGGCATTTTCTCCGGATGAAGAGGATTAGCGATATTAGCTGGAGAAATCGGCACGGTATAGAGGTACCAGCGTCAGTTGCGGCTTGACTTTTGTATTTTCGTTCGTCCTGGCGATTCTCGTCTCGAAACGAAGAGGGGCAGCTTTCTCGCAGCGCTCAGGGAAGAAAGATAACTCTCTTCCGTCTTTATTTCCTTTTCTCTCTCCCTCCCCCCCCTCTCTCTCTCTTCCTCGCCAGTCCCTTTCTTTCTCAATGTTTTCGCGTCTGACCGGCACCATCTATCATTCTGTCAGCTAGGAGATTTCAATTTGCTCTCTTTTTGCACCATTACCGGGCCCTGAAGCTCGCGCAAAATTGTATTTAATTGTGATTGACTACTAAGTGGAGGTGGCCGGCCGTTGCCATTTGTCCTGCGATTTTTGCATATCCCTAATTGCGAGCGGAACATCGCCGCTGAATCGCGGCCGAATGAGATCCCGAATCACCTGCGCCGCGTGTAGGTGTCCTTAAAAACTGGCCTCGCTCTTGTCCCCGGTTAAGTCGTCGTTATCGAGCACGAGTGTCGAACAGATCGGTTTAGCACGCGAGAACGTAGGAATCGTGTAACGCGATATTTATATCGTAGGCGTACGCACGGCCAGTGAAAAATTCGGAATCGAAATTGGAAGAAAAGAATGGGTAAATGTACCTGTAATATACGTAACGTCAAAAACAAGATAGCAGCACCTCGATTAACCCCGAAGTGTCGAATTTGTAATTGTAGCATTTAATACTAAAGTTAACGGGAGAGAAGAATCGTTCTCAGTCAGTCTATTCAATTGTTAGAAACAATTTCTTTTCAATTATTTGTGTCTGCTCTCTAATTAAGCCGGTTAATCGAAGTTTTACTGTTGCGCGAGGTAAAAATTTCGTGGTACTTGAAATGTTGTAAAAGACAAATAATAAACAAGTAATGGATAATATTAATAGACAAGCGATTCCACACTTTTAACTGGAAATGGCATACCGGCGTTCCTAGGGGGGAAATAATCGAGGCAACGCAGTGCCTTCCTTAACTTCTACATATTCTTTGGTTTACCTGGAAACTTTCAATCGATTACGAAGTTCGTTGTTCCTTACGATCGACGATGTACTTTATCCTTCCTGACGTCGTTATTTACCACCATTGTTTACTGCCTTTTCCACAGCAGACGCGTTCGCATTCCGCCTCGCGTTAACCAAACTTCGAATCGTGTGCAACGAACAAACTGAAATACTGATTCGGAATGCGATAAATAACGACGCATTCCGCAACAAAGTACTGTCGTAGAGGCGATGCTAAGTTTCTGCACTCACGTGGATCGATCACGAGATCCCTGTCTATTTCTATATGTACACGCTTGCTTGTACAGCGCACGTAATAACTTAGTCGCGCCTAATCAGATATTTACACAAAGCCTACAGCTAAAACACGGTACGCGATATTTTATTTACAATTAAACTCGGGGGCGGGCACGCCTCCGCTTGAGCAAACCGAACGACGAGTCTTTCGCGCCGATTCGTCCCGCGTATGTTCTATATCGTCTCATCTACTCTCCCACCCTTGCGATCGTCATCCCCTAGGCTACCAAGTTCATCAGACTTGCGTATCAACGACGCTATCGCGATTGGATCTACTGAAAAGTATTCCGGAATCCGGTAACAAGGCCGCGCGAGGTAAAAGCATTAGCGAACAGCTACGCGTACCACGTTCAAGCGCCGCAATTATTGCTAATTAAACTATTCGCAAAGATCGAAACTGGCATTCCCTCCGCGGCTGTTACGAGAGATTGCGCTTCGATTAAATTCTGCGGGAAAGTCGGAAAATTCGAAGATTCCCCTTCGCTCGTGCCTTTTTCTACGTGTACCACTTACGTATCTGTGCCGATTAACACCTGCGGAACGCGCAAAGGCAGTTGGATCGTCCAGTTTGGTTGCCGATCCTGTTCTTCCCTTTGAACCGTTTCGATCATGGACGGCCAACTTCCTCTTCGACGACGAACAACAACGTTGACGATCGTGTCACAGTTCTGCCTGTCCGCGTAGCGCGTAGAAGACCTCGTCGTAATTACAATGTACATGGGCATGCACATACACATTCCTCCGGTTGACCGCGTCCAAACGCAAGCCAATTCGAGCGCGACGTCTCGAGAGGAATACTCGTTGTCATTTCGCCGGTTCTCGTTTCAAATAAAGAAAAAAAGCTTTCATCGAGAGAGTCACCGGCGACGTACAGATTGGCTGTCACGAGCTTTTCGGTCTCGCAGAGTTCATTCTCTTTGCAGCAGCTCGTACAGCGCGGAAATATACGTCTGCGCCATTTGTAACGTCTCGAACTTGCTGAGCTTTCTGTCATTACCCAGACTTGGCACGACGTCCCTGAGCCTATCGAACGCGTCGTTCAGACTGTTCATCCTTCTTCTTTCGCGCGCGTTCGCCGCCAATCGCCTCTTCCTCAACACTTCGATACCCGGCGTGCTATTTTTCATTTTCTGCACGGTCTCCTTTGTCTTTTGCCCGCCGTACTCCATCGACGAGATGTGAAGAGCGTCGTTTTTCTGATGGTACCTGGACTGCTCGCACTTGCCATCCTGCTGGTTCTGAGCGTAGTTTTCGTTCCTCTCGACGCTGTACGCGCCGCCCAAATAAAGAATGTCGCCCCTCTGCCCATAAGGATTGCCGTTATTCCTAGGCAAAAAACCGTCACCTTTCGAGATACCATAACTCTTCGCGGCGAAGAACGTCTCCTGATTCTGGCCAAAGTCGCACCTGCCGTTGCCAAAGACGTTGCCCGTGTGGTGCTCCATTTTTGGAGGGATGTCCGGGTTCTGTTTGCCAGCTGGATTCTCGTTGGCGAATTCGCTCCGGTCCGCCACATCTTCGTAAACGTCCTCCATGCACTCGTTCGTCCTGAACACCGCTTTCCCGTGCTCCTTCGCCGGCCTCGCGTTACCCGAATGATCTATTTGATGCTCGTTTCGGCAACCCTCCTGGTAGTAGCCCTCGTAGAACTCGGTGAAGTTGAAGCCGGTGGTGGTGACGTGAAAGCTACCGTTCGCGGCGCCGATTTCTTGGTATTCGCGATTCTGACAATCTACCGAGCTCACGCTACCGCAGCTGCTACCCCTGGACATCGGTGGCTGAGGGTACATCTCTTGATGGGCCCAGCAGCGAGGATTTGATTCCGGGCTGCTGGCGGAACCGTAACCCTCGGAATCTAACAGGTCGTACTGTTGGAAACTGGCGTATGTGGTCATCCTCGCGGAATGTCTCTGAATCTTCTGTGCAACGATAACTGTTCAACGATCTGCCGGAGATGACGTTTCAGAACATAGCACACTAGAACTCTTTAAATGTGGAACGTCCTTAATCAACTGTCATCTCGTTTAGGCGAACGATCGGGGGTTGACGTGGGGCAAATTGTCGCGATGCAAAATCACCCTTGAGAATCAGAACATTTTCGGACGAATTAATCGATGCTGTCACGAGATACCATGCTTCGCTCGATTATCTTTTTTAACTGATCGAAAGACTCGAGAAGGTTATTGGTATACTCTGGATGACCGTGTATGCTTCGCGTACGGAAGCGTTGCGTAAACTGACTTCACCTGGCGATCTCGTGGTCTGGACCATGCTGCCCAGTTTTCTTAGGGCCCGATGGTGGGGATAGAGGACTCTTGGGACCCACGTGGAAGGGATCCTCGAGCAGTGGAAGGGGTCCACAGGGAAGTGGGCATCTCTTTGTAGAAGCCGCGCGACCGGACACGCCCCTCGTCTTCCTTCGTCCTTCTTCTTTGCTGGGGGCTCGCGAAGGTAGAGTCAAAAGACGATCGACGGGGAAAGAAAGGCCCTCTATCAAGTGGCACGCACGGTCACGGGACGAGGCGCCGCGTTCTTGACATTTGAGACACGACACCTAGCGACCGAACGATTTTTTCTTTTCGCCGCATTTGATTTTTCGGTTCTGAACTTTCGTCAGTTTTTCGCCTGCGTTGATCGCCGGTCTTTCAATTTAATTCGGACGCTGTGGTGCTCGGCGTTGTAATTATTTGGAATATAAATGCACTTTCTTTTCCCCCAATTAAATGTTCGATTCAATTTATTATTGTATTGTTTATGATTTGAATTCTTCGCGGTCTTCGCTGTAACGAGGAAGAGGGATCGTATTCTTCCAATTGTACGTTTTGCACTTTTATTCTTTACAATCTGGAGATCTCTCCATTTTTTGCTTCTTAATTATTTCGATAAAACTTAATATTAGCATTGATAAACATATTTCTTCAAACTGGTCCTTATTTCCGATATGTACTAATTTTATTTCTTGTACATCGAAAAATATAATACTATTGAGTATTAATAGTATTAATTATAATAGTAAAAATATAGAACGGAATTGAAAGAAAAAGTATATGTTCCTTTGATTGACTGATTAAGAAATGAAACACATGCATCACAGGTTGCACAAGATTTCAAATGAAATGCTAAATCATTGTCCTTCGCACGGATACTTGACAAATTATGAACGAGGTCCAAAGTAATTATGTGACTGGTTACGAACCTCTTCCTTGTCCCCTTTTCCTTCTTCTTCGTCGCCGCTGTACTTTATGACACTTTAAATACAAGAGGGGCTGGAAAGTGTGGACAAATTTGACTGGTTTATGAGGGTTGCCTCGGTGTCTGTCCACCCTGTGAAGATGCTACAGATTCTTAGGTACGGTTCCCTTTTAATCTTTTACACCTTTACTTTCTATCAAATTACATCTGTAACAGGAGCTTAAATCGAAAAATATTCATTCATTCAATTTCGCATATAATATTCTCTGATGAATGTTTGATCAATAAAAAAAAACATGCTAGTAAAAAATAATTTACGTGCTTCATTTACTACTCTTGTTAGCAATACGTATTTTAACTACAATTAATAGTTTTATTGCAATGTTGCATTTTGTTGTATTCAGAATTTTCAAATTTCCATGTTATATTCAGAAAATCACAAGTATAAAAATTGAAAATATTGTTAAGGGAAGATATTACTAAATCAAATCGTACATTAGTATTATTAGATTAAAAAAGGCTAAAAATCAAGCATCAAATAGAAGGTAACAGGATGCTGAAAATGTTTCAGACAATAAGAAGCAAGTGTTCCTTAAAATATTTTCCCCTACGCTAAACATTTCAAAGCGTAAAGCAGTAAATATATTAAGTAATAAACCCACAAGGAATCCCCTCTCAATTACAATATATAATATTTCATGTCCGAGCTAAATTTACCGCCTTTAAATCAAGTTGCAGCATTTCTATTTTCAGCAACAGAAAACGTGTGTAGAAAATATCGCTGGAGCATGCAAATTTTTCAAACGTTTTATAAGTGGTTCTATGAAACCAAATTGTTCAAATACAAAAGGAAAACAGTTCAGTCGTGCAATGTTGTTTTACTCACTCTCGAACGCTTCTGTAAAATACGTTCACTGCAACCGACGTGTTTGAGAATGCGTTTATACACGCGACAAACAACGAACCGCGTTATAACGAATATTGCATAACACTTTTAAAAATAACCGCGGGCCGAAATGAAAAAGAGGAGTTGTCGGTCTTTCAAGTTCGCATGCGTATTATGAAACACGTGAATTTTACGTTTGGCGTAGTAGGCGCGTAAAATTGATGTGAAAACATCTTTGTTGACGAATCTTATTGTACGTGATTATTTTTGCCGGCGTAAATAGTTACGTTGGTCCCCGAGCTTGTTGAACCATTTAGAATCACGGTGGGAGTTTATAAACAACTCTGCTAGCGGACGGCCTCATGCTTGTACTTTGGAGGAATTGTTAGGCTGATAATATTAATTTTATCCGATTGTTATAATTTATTCAAACGATACTGAAATCGTTCCGACGGAATTGCAAATAATTGATGCGCATTGCAGGGCATTATTTACGTTATACATATAACAAAGAAAGAGAAAATTATTGACATTTGGAATGAATACAGAAGTGATATTTATATTAAGACAATATATTCAATAAAAGTGCAATGGTAGACTGCTATTATATTTTGCATTCTGAAAATGTTTTAAAGTAATACACAGTTAGGTGTATCGTGTGTACAGAACTATACAATGTTTTGTATACGACAGTTATATGATTATGAAACATTAATTTCTGTAACTGAATCTCCAATATTCATCATTTTTGTGACAATGAAAAGAGGATTCACATGAATTAATATGAAGGTGATGAGTTATGTGAAATATTTTCAATCAGAAATCATTTCTGTAATTATTTACATTTCCATGTATACAATATCCGATTTAAACATTTCATTTCTCCCAATTTTTTGTATAATAGTGGGACGTTCAAATAAAGAAAAGACCGGTATTCCTTGTGAGCCATTTCTTAGAAAAACGGACATGGAATATTATTTTCAATATAAAATTATACACTTTTGGTGTTAAGGGCTACAAAAATGAGACTAAATTATTCGAAAAGGTTTATATGCGCGCAATTAACAATAAATTTCTTTTTATTCATTTCGACTGTGGGTTTCCTTAAGAAACAATTATACTTACCTTATTAAACGCAAACTGCTACACAAACAGTCAGTAGTAGTTACGCTCTATGCGTTGTACATTTTGTTATAAAATTAGTGCACAAGCAAATATTTCTCTAGTACCAGACGGCACAGTAAAATGAAACTAAAAAATCTTGTGCTCCTACTTAATCTGAGAGAGCCGAAATGCGCCCAAAACCAAATCCAATTACAAATTGTTCCTTATACTTAATCCAGTTTAACCGAATCACAGGCCTTCCTATACCTACCTTCGATAAAATCAAAATAAAATACACTTTTTTCATCGACGCAGCTGTTTTACCAAGTTGTTCTTCTCTTCAACAGGGAAAGTTGAACAATTGACATAGCAAGTTTGTTAGACGACATAATGAGACGAACGGGGTGAAATCGATTAACTTTCGGTTTGCTGCGGTCGCAAACCCGTGATTTTCGAAATTTCCCATCCCATGGAAACTCTCCGTCTCGGGCCAGTGTAGGCGTATCTCATTTATTTCCCCACCTATTTTTCGGAAAGTCGGAGTCACTTGGCTGTTCGCAAAAGGCGGCAGCCTCAAGAAGCTCATTATCCTCCTGTTAATACGCAACAAATGAGCCGCTTCCTCGTGCCCGTCCCATAACGAAAAAGGAACGCGCACAAAACGCAAACACCGCCGGGTTTACGCCCATGAGCGCGCTTTAATTTATAAAAGGGTACTGTCGTCGATGTCCGCCTTGTACCACGAGTCATCTCGTTCGAACTGCTTTCCTTTGGCCTCGTTTTTTTGTTGTTTTCGGAATGCTTGGAATAATAGCTATTAAAGGTGTTAAAATTAATAGCATAATAACAGTGGAGCTGGATATAATTAAACAGAAACGGTGCAATTAATCTTGCGTTAAAGCGTTATGTATTAGTCCGTTTTAGTAATTTAATAAAGCGCATCTGTGTAGAGAGTAGATACCTATATGGCCGCTGCTTAACCGAGACATAAGTTGCAAAACATTGTGCGATAATTTTTTTAATGGTGAATCAAGAAATAAGTTTTCTATGTGCACAAAAATGTTGGAACGCAAATACGAAGTCCAGAACGGGGCAATATTGTGAACACATACGCATAATAAATTGTGGGGGATATGAAAAGGGTACATAAAATTCAATTCTTATTTATAGGAACTCACTAAATATAACGTTCATTATTTGCGAATTTATTGCTCTTCAAATCCTGTCAATCTCTACGCACTATGACAAATATATTTTACAATGAATGCAAATGTGCATCCCCATATTAGATATCGTTATAACTAGTACAGTAAAATAAAAACATTCGCACACACAGTATTTTTTTAGTACACTCTCCGTACCCCCCTTACAATTTGCAATTGGTATTCACAGTCAGTGAACACGTGACAGTGTTCTGATATATTATACAAACTCACGGCGTTAAATATTCTCATACAATTAAGACTCATTCCATATTACGAATCGTGACAAGTACCTGCAAGAAAAGGATGCTGTAACGAATGATCGAACGTACAAAGTGTCATTCGAAAATTTCTCCTGCCCGTCTTGTCTATAGTAATGCATCGATCTCGATTTTTTAAATCATGCCCCGCAACCGAGCGATAAGTTTAAGCATCAAGATAGCAGCTTCATGACCCGGACATTATTTCGTCGGGACTTGACGCTATTACGCTGGACAAAATTGGTCAATCATAATGAATACAAGTAATTTGCGTCAAATGAACCTCACCAGGAACTGTCCCGGCTTCGAGCGTGACCGTCGACCGATCTATCGATCCCTCTACTGAACGATCATTATGCTGCAGATTTACCATCTCTTCTGTGCAAAAGGATCTAGCCAATTCCATGCAGATATCGGATCTATCGCAAATTTGGCCAATTATTTGCGTTTATTGTTATGGAATTTGCTTGAACAAATTTTTACTTTCTTGTCGGTATGAGTTTTAAATATAATAAATACCTATATAGGTGGGTTATAATTGAAATAGATGAAACGAATTCAAAGAGTCACTATTCTACCAGTAGGTATTATTATATAGATTAAAATGGTTTTCCTTTGACCTTGCACTTTTGCAATTAAAAAGACACCCGATGAAACGTACAATTTATTAAATGAACGTAATAATCTATTATAATTTAATTAAATATAATAATTCGTTGATCACAATTGCTTAATCTTAATGCTAGTCACTCAACCAAAAATATTAAAAACCAGACATTAATTTATCAATTATATATCATATTATCACCTGCCCTATTTATCCGAAGATCCACTTATTCCGCTCACTTTGTACAGTAATAAATTACTCTTATTTCTATCCACTTCTCTCCCATACAAAACATTTATAATCAATCAATGCCGCCAGCTTGAACTAAATCTGCATGCTTGCCTCTGATGTGAACATCCACTTCACAATATCAACAAGAACTGACTCGAGAAAAAAAAAAACTGAATTAAAATCCTCCACAGGTTCATCAAAACCATGTATATTACAAAAATACCTAGCAAAAGATACAGGAAGCCGTGCCTCGCATAAGAAAAATAATATTTTTACGATTTCTCGTGCAGCAAATGGTATACAAATGCAATCAGCTCGCAGTACACAGTATCTTGTTGCGATCCTTGCTGATTGCCACCCTTGCACACGTCGTCTCCGTTGCAACGATCTATAATAGGTGTGCGCTAGGTGGCGAAGAAACGACCGATCTATCGATCAGACGAGGGATAAGGCGGCGGTGAGTAACAATAAATTTATCGCGATCGAAGAAGGGCATAAATTGATTATTATTAGTCCGTCGCCGAGCAGTTATAGTTCGAACGACGGCGCCGATGATTTACAGCGTAATGAGTCGCGTTTGTCAAGGGCGTACCGCAGGTATACGCGTGCGATTTCCTCTTACCTGCGCGCACGTCAGGTCAGTCGATTTGCTCGAGCAGGTTAAGCAGACTCGAGCCTGCCGAGCCAATGCTGCCGACGTTTGTTTCTGGATTAACGTTTTGAAACGGAATATCGTCGATTCACGAACACAAATGAATCGCAAATTGTGGAGGAGAAACGGGATTACTTCTTCTAGTCGAGAATAGCGATTGCAGGTTTTTCTAATGGCAGATGCAGGTGGTCGGTAGAAATGTTTGCGTATGACGTTTGGTTGACGCTTCAAATATGCCACGATTGGGCTCGGGAATATTTGATCGGCCGAATGTTTCATGCAAACGTTTATACGTTGTTAATTAAGTAGTTTGAGGACACAGTGGATAAATAATACGGGATAGAGGTTTTATTTGTATTTTCGTTTAATAATAGGTTGGGTTTTGGTACATTTTAATACTAGCGTTTAATAAAATGGGGAAAATTGCTGCTGAGATTACACGTCTTGTAAATTTCAAACATATTTACCTTTGGATATACGTATAACATAATTATCAGACAACATTAGGTTTTGCATCATTAACTTCAACTCCACGTTTTATCATTGGATTGGCGATTAATCGACAACAAGGAAATGCCCAGCCAGAAATATAACTATATTTATGTGAAATAATATTTATAATAACAGAATACCTATATAAACCGAATAATTTCTATTGTTGCTGTTTCTTATACTCATAAGTTGATAATAATTACAAATCGAAGTTCTATAGTAGTATCGAAAAATATCTAGTCATCCAACAATCTAAATTCTTTTACACTCGTTTTTAAATAAATTATGAAATTTAAATGACTAACTCGACATTAATTGAATAAAGACAGCAAAATCAACTATTAAATCTCTATACATTTATTGTACGGTTGATGTAGCGTCTAAGAATTGCAATTGCTCCCTTCATTTTGTACGGATGCTCGTGCATTCGAACAGACTCGAAGTTGAAAATAAACGTTCGCCGATGTCTATTCTCTTAGGCGGCAAAGGTTTGATTTTCTAAATGATTTAAGATCCCAATTCCTCGGGGTTCATTCAAACATGACCCCTGAAACAGGCTGAAATTTATGGCAAACCGAAGCCCCTAATTAGAATCACACCGAGGTGTCCTAATTACAGGTTTAGCCGGCGTATTTCTCAGCCTTCCTGAAGCTGTGCCTTTGGCGCAAGGCGATCTAGTCCTGCCAAAATCTGCCTTTTTCCACCAACGCGGCACATCTATCGTAGGAAAACGTTGGAAAACTGTGGGCGTTGGCACTCACACCAGATCTGACACCCTGTTGCAGCCGCAAATGAACCACTTTAACACTTCTTTGTTTCGTTTCTCTTTGAAACGGCGAAATGAAAGCGAACCATGGAAATTCAGTTTACGCAAACATACAATTTCAAGCTTTCTTACGAAATACGCGACGCGAACTGTTTGAACTATTCTAACATCGAGTCGATGTACAAAGGGTTTAGAGTTTAAAAGGAGTTACAAAGAGTTTATTTTGTTTTAGTATTTTGTAGCAAAAGGTCATAATATATCAACAACTGCAATAAGTATTTTCAGACAGAACAACTGAAAAGCAATAATAAATTTATAAAAGTAAGATAAATTTGTATTAATGATCGTATCGCAAGAACCTTGTGAATGGATTTAAATTTCGTCAACAATATACTGCAATTTTAATTGAAGCATTCGTATTGTTAACCTAGACAACATATTTATTTACAGAGTTAAATGATTCTAATAAATTATGAAATAAAGAATTTTTTTGTAGTTATCAAATTGGTAATGTTATAGTATATCTTCGAAATTTGGTGACGACGTTAAATAACCGACTTAATTGTAAAACAATTACTCTTATTGTCAGTGCCGTGGTGAATGCAACGTTGCAATATTCCTACAAAGAAAGGGAATTACTTTTATATTGATTATTAGATTATGATAATTATAACATTCCTTATTAAATTTTGATATGATAAATTGATCGCATGTTCTTAAATCTGCATCGCGAATATGATTCGTATTTGAACCATATCCTATTTGTGCAAGGTATTTTAATGTCAAACAGGTATTGTCAGAAAATCGATGTTTATAAAAGTCAAAAAAAGAAGACCGCTAACCTTATTTGAAAGTGTTACAAGGCTATGATAATTATTAATTTCACGGTTGATTGATAAATTGCAACAATGATAAATTTTGTCGCAACGAGGTCGATCTGTGATGTCCCATATGGAGGAAGGATGTTCATTAATTTCTATGGCTAACGGTGCGCATGAACGATTAGAGACGAAGAAAGTCTAATAAAAAAAATCAGTACTATCGTTCATTATTATCCTGATGAATCTGACCTATAGTGTTCGCGTAAAATGATTCGAAATAATTCGAAATCACCGTAATGACTCTGAAAATAGAAAAAGAAGTCGTGGGATATTCTATTTCTTTGTTGTATTTCGATATTTTCACGGACGCAGACGAATGTGCGTCAGCAAAAGGTAGCAATTCAGTTTTTTATGACAACCAAGACATCATGAATTTCAGAATGTGTTGTTTCAGTTGCACATCAGACACGAGTCCTTGGGTGTGTAACTTGGTTAATGAGATGTATTATAAATAATTGGGAAAAGTCTATTGTCATCTTTGAAAATAATGAACCCTGTGATATTTTTCCTCATTTCGTAAAAATATTAGATTTAAGATACTTTGGAGCAAAAACTGTGAAGGAGAGGTACATATCATGATAATTAATTATATGTGTATAATTAAATTATGCTGACATGTATTTTTGTATTTAATGATTCCGAAACCTTTACTTATCAATTTAAAAAATATAGTAACTATTACAACATTTTTATAGCACAAATATATTGTTAGTTTGGAGCATAAAAGCAAACAAGGGAATGAAGATTTATATATCCCTGTAAAATTTACATTGATCGTTACCCCAATATTGCAAATACCTTTGCTTATAAAACCAACCATCACAATCTTTATAGGAACCGAGGAAACCTTAGTCGAAAATAAATTCTATACAAAAGAGATATCACAACGACAAACGAAAGAAATTTTTATTAAAAATATACCATTCTATTATTATTACTTAAAACATCACGAAAGATGCATCATGGAACGTGAAAGTTTCGCAGAACCAAATTCCTCAAATCTAAATGAACAACACAATTCAACGGCAAGAGTCGTAGAACTCTATCAGAAGTGTACATAACTATTGAACCAGTTCTTATTAAATTTTGTATTTTACAATATCAATGTTTATACAAGAAAAACTGCCCACCCGTATACAGTGTACCGTTTCGTTAACATCATCGCATACGATATTTCGCACAAGTATTGTACAGTTACTCTTCGCTCGTTCCAAATAGCTGCAGTGTAATTAACAACGGTAATAACCTGTTAACTGGTCAATAAAATCCTTACACCCGTGAAGTACAGCTCGTTTAATTCGCGGTCGTATTTCGAAGGCGTTTAGAACGTGGTAAATATAGTGGATGTCCTCGCTACTAGGCATTGGCGGAACGTCGTTAAAGGAGAATGGTTGGAGACACCTATGTGGGGACAAGAAGCCCATCTCGCCAATTTTGTACAGTACCTTGTAATTAACAGCAATTAGCTGTATCGATAGAATTACGCCGGTGAAACGTACTGTAGAATAGGTTCGACTGATTTATGGACAATTAGTATCTATATAGTTTTTGTAAAGGATTCGAGCGAGCTAGATTCGTTACTTATCTCAATAAAAAATTCATGACACACCGTTTGTAATGTAAAACTGTGCAAGTAAAAAATAAAACACGAGGAAGTCCGAAATGTTCATTTCGTCTTCTTACTAGATATTAGCTGCAAACAATTTTGCGAACAGTACAATATTTTTAAATACTGTGCGATGCGTTCTTTTTTACCATTCTCCTTCATCCCTCCGGAAGCATCGTGATACCATTTTTTTTATTTCGATGCAAAATATTGGATAAACATGATTTTTATCTCTTTTAAATGGTTGAATTTTTTTACATCTAATAGAAGTTTTGGAAGAAATAAATAAGTAATGATCAGAAAGGGCAATATCTGAAGGGTAAGGAGGTAGAGGTAGAATATTCCATATCAGATCCAAATGCCTTTTCCATACGCGAAGAACGGGATGAACAAGGGAAGTTACCCAGATGACCAATTAGTTTAAAGTAAATAGTGATTGAAAGTTATAGTATTCTACTTCATAGTAACTGAAATTAGCGTCATTCGTTTGGAAAATTTGATATCGGCTAGAAAAATGGTGTCAAAGTATACGCGGCCCGAAAATGGCTATATAAATGCCATTTTCTCGTTCGTTTTTCTTATTTTTTAGGTTTTTTCTAGCTTTATCCTGTAGGTTTCTTATAGGGTTACCAACATTCCATTGATTTATTAAGCAGTTCAGGCGCGTGTAAGTATCTACTAAACACACCGCAAACATACGCAGAACATCGTGGCGCCGTAACACGTATTTCTTCTTGGATCGTTTATTTATAATTACCTTCGTCACGATGCACCGCGCGCGTGTAATAGTGTTAATTACTTATTTGCGAGCAAGAACGATCCTAAAGCCGTGTTCACAGCGTGCACCGCGAGATCACGTACACAGATTCATGGTCGAGAAAGAAAAAGAACAGCTGAAAAATGTCAGATAGTTAATCCTTTCTCTAGTGTACCCGGTGTATACTCCAAGACACTGCTACTATGGCAGTAACTTATTCTGCTTGGCGAGGTTGTGAATGATTCTTAATGAAACACCCGATCAAGATTTATCAGCGTTGGTGTGTACATTAACGGTTACATATAATACTAGTTTTTATATGCGCTGATGTATCTTAGAATATGGCAACGAGTTGTGATTACCTTTTTACGAATATTGAGATGCGTGCGAATAACGGGGCGTTTGTTGTATTTATGGGATGTTCAGATTGTCCAGGTATTGACATAAGTTATAAGGCAATAGATTGTAAGGGGGACATGGTATTCGATTTATAATAAAACACACCCTTAGTACACCTTGTACCCCCTTCACGGTTAATTTATTATATACGTAAGAATGTATGGTAATAACTAGTATGCAAAAAATTTAGTCAACCTGACGAAAATAATAACGAGATAGCACTTCCCTCACTTGTTAATGTAATGAAACGTAATGTATGAAACTATATTTTTTATTTTTATTTACAATTTCTGCACAAGGGTTAAATGAAAACGAATGTTTGAAAGTTTGAAAAGCGAGTGCGAGAAATAAACGCTTGCTGTACAGGGTGTTTTCAAAATTGCGGCGAAACCGGAATGAAATGCAAAAGAAATTTCTAGTACAGAAATAAGTCGCAAATATTAGGGCAAGTTGAATTTAAAGATTCACTAAATACACGTGCATTTTATCAGCCGTCATTTATTTATCATTATTTCAATTCTTGGTAGTGATTAAAGCAATGCAATCAAATTGAATAATGCAATATATAATATAATACTATATGTATAACGTAATATAAAAAAACATTCTAACAGCCAAGCTATGTTTTCTGGCAGACACGTATGAGTACAACAGTGTGTGCATGTGCGTGTGTGTGCATACAACCCCACATATTCACATACCGAAGAGAAAATCACACGGTTCCCTGACCTACACTTGTATCAGTATCTGAATATGTGATACTGTACAGGGGATAGTTTGCAAGCATGACGAAGCTTGCGAGAGCCGGAAAATCGTTAGCCAAGTATTCTTAACTCGTCGAGATTCTTCAGGAAGGCAAGTTATATTTACTAGTGAGCATTAGAAGTCCGAGGAAATTCGCAACGGGGCATTTCTATCATTGGAAGAATAGAAGTGGTAAATTGCTCTCGTGATCACCAAATAATTATCAGATAAGTAATTAAATAACTAATTAGCAAATGAGACTTTATTATCTTTAGAAAATTGGCACGGAGGGAAAAATAATGGCTGGAATATATTGTAGAAACACATCAAAGTTTTGACATTATTCTGTTTGACGCGATTGTAAAATATCTTTTACAAATTTGCAATAAATAGGATAAACTGCAAGTTCTCATTCTGATATATCATACTGCGTTATTCACTGATTATTTTACTTATCAAGTTGTAACGAATTGTATTTTTTTGTAATTTTATAGATTGGTCATATGTTACATAAGTTTTACTGATTGGAGCAGACGTCAAAATTAATTAACATAACATTAACATTAACATAACACAATATTGTGGGATCTAAATGTATATATGTACAAATTGAAAGAAAATAATATCTCGTCGCAGATTATACGAAAACTGTAGAAGGATTTTCAAAAATGATTTTCTCAAGACCTAAACCTACAATAAACAAATTTTATTCCGTACTTTAGATTTTATTTTGAACAATCAATCACCTTCTTCTTGTTTGTACTATTTTGTACTATTTCTACTTCCCACTGTATACTTATTATTCGAATGCGATTAATCCAACCTCTTTGTAATCAATATTGTTAATTTCATTGATATCTATTAATTAATAATAGAAATATAATCTGAGTAAAAATATATTTCATCCGTTAATGAGATATCAGAAAAATGAATTTCTCTGAAAATATGTAACAGTATACAGTAGATACCTACTGTATGGAATACAGAGAAACCTTTGAAAGTCGGTAGTAACGTCCCTATTTTCTTATTTATTAAAAAATTATACACTAATTTTATTATTCAATAAATTTTGCATCTGTATACATACCGTATACTGTTTATTTACTTAAACTAATTTTTAACTAAGCCACATCACAACTTCTATATTAACTCTGAATAAAGCATTCTCATTTGTCAAAATAATAGTAAAATTGGTATACATATGAATTCTAAGTTATACCAGACAATAGGGAATTAATCTATCCCCTATGCCTCAAACTCCGGAATCTCCAACCATTAACGTCGATCACTAAATACGTTCTAACTAAAACATCTTTCCACATCAACACTGAAGCGACAAAGTATGCCCGTGAACGTTTGAACTTTGGTTTCACCAATGCCTCGAGATTTCTTCCCTATCTTCATCCAAGGGTCGCTAATTGTAAATGCATAACAATTTATCTTTGTGAAGACGAGCAGACTTCGCGAACAAACTGTTGACTTCGTTCCGTCTCATTCAACTTGCCCGTCTCAGAGATATCGTTTAACTCATTCCCAGGGATTAAGTTCCTCGTCGGGTGAATTTCACTCGGACGATCGGGGCGGAAGAAACATCTCGACGACCACGTTCGCCTAATTAGCTCCCCGTGAAGTACGCAGAGTACGCAACGCGGAAAATGATACAAAGACAGCGTGGTGAATCTTCCTCCACGGTTCTCTCTAAACGTTACACAGTCGCGGTCCGCCAAATCTTCTAATTCGCTTCAAGTGTTTTTATTTCCGTGAGGTCTCGTTCCGTGCGTTGCATTTAGCCTGAGAAGTCTGTATATAATATCTTCTACGCTAAATTTTGGGATTAAACTCGGCTTAATGGCCGATCGAATGATAATAATATTACGCGTGATGCACAAGCGCGTCCTTTCCACATTAGTTACGGTATCAAAGGCAGTATTTCAGGTTTAATATTAAAAAGTCTTTAATGTTAAGGGTTGCGTGCTAATATTTATTGTTGTATTAGATAGAATGGATATGAGGTAATTGTGTTTTTCTATGTCAAATATGAGTGACTATACTAAACAATGCAAAAAGAAGAATATGGGTTCGGTATGAAAGATATGGAGTAGTTATTTTGTACTTAGGTGTTTTATAATTCGTATTGTATTTCATTTTATAATTTAAACAGAATATTGTTTCATTCGAAACAATTGCGAAAGGGGACAAATATTTCTAATATTTAATTATACAGAGGATTTAGTTATTTCAATTTAATTATATGAAATATGATTATAATTTTAGTCTTTGTTCTACTTTATTAAATGTAAAATTGTGTGAACACATGAATTGCTTGAAACTACGTGTAATGATAGTAGTCAATATAACTTGTATCTCAGTTTTGCATTTCTTAGTTACTTAATTATCTCATTTCTTACGGGTACGGTTTTATTACACCAAATTATAAGCAAATTGGACAATCCAAGCACAGTAATTTGCACTCTGCAAACTAGAAATTCCCTTCACACCTGACAAGCCCACTATTCAAAGACTAATACATACTGTAATAATTAACACGGGTCTAGTTTTTGGAAATTGTCCTGTTGTCCCAAATTTTGATAACATGCAATACAAGGTAACGAGTTCACACTACAATGAAAGTACATATATTTTTATAAGAAATAAATATACAACAATGAATGAAGCCGAGTCAATAAACGCAGCGGAAATTGGCAACAATACAATAAAAGTATGCGTTTGTCAATACTGTGTATGGTTCGCCATTTTCAATAAAAGTACATTTCGGACTATCACACAGAACCAAATAAATGATAAACAAAAGAGGGGGGGGGGCAAAGAAGTGGCAGGCGGCAGTTGTATTAATCGGAGAATTATAGGAGCAACGACGTTATACTGCTCGGGGATAACGGGTGACCAGGTGCACCGTCTCCATCGTCACGTAGGAAGTGACCACTAGCTCTGACAGTTGCATCGTCATCTTGACTACCTACACGTCGCAGAACACAAGGAGAACCTTCGGGCAAGACGCTACTTTCTTTAATTTATGTCCCCTGGTGATTACCGAGCTTGTGCCTTAAAACAGTGAATATGCTTTTTTCGTCAGCGTTACCTCTCGCCACGATTCGTCAGCCTTCCGCTCGAGAAACATTAGAGGTGTAATACCGTCACGGTAGGATATGGTGTCGCGGATAATCAGCCTTTAACACATGCAATACCATGGATAAGTAAAAGGGCTTGAATTGAAGTTCAAATAAATGTGTAATAATAATTGTACACAGGAACATAGTATATTAGCTCGTTCTTTTACTTCTTTCTACTGCTGGCAATAATGTATCAAATCTTATTTTTAAGCTTGAGAATGAAACAATTGTGAAAACGATAATGTGGTAATAAGTTACGAGGAAGTTAGTAGCTATGTATTGTTATTATGAATCGGGTGTTATTTGTTACAATTAGGGGGAGGTATTATAAGTATTCATAAAATTGAAATGATTAATATATAATTCGAATAATTAAAAAAAAAGTAATGAAAATAACTTCCCTGAGAGAAGCAATAAATACTTTATGTTTTAATATTTCAGAAAATATATTGGTACTGCATTGGTATTGCAATTCTTATCAACTTATTTGTCTTGTCAGTAAAACGTCACATTTATTTCTTATGAATGCCACAACCCGTGAATAAGTTGCGCGATATAATTGAATTATATTAATCAAAACTGCATAGGCTGAGGTCGCTCGGTAATTGTTCAATTCAACTTTCCTATATTTGATATCGATGGAATTATTAAGGCCGTAGAATACTCTTCTGCAGAAGAAATGTTTCAAATTTTCTGAAATATTTAGTGAAATATATCAGTATTTTGAATAATTGTAAGTATATAAGCTTGAACTAATAAACATATGACATACTGTACGGGATTTGACGTAGCCGTATGGTTTCGCTCGGGCCATGACGTTACGTTACGTTAGGGCGTGAGATAGTCGCGTCTATACCGTCGCGACGGTTCCTATCGGGCGTCAGCTAACGTTAACCATCTCAAGGGCTGTGCGTCGCCGTTGGGAAGGGACAATCGTCATCGAGTCTCATTCGCATATTGGCGTTCGTTCTGTATTCGTGTATTGGAACTCATGGGTAGATACTTGTTCATTGGTAGTTCTGTATTGTACATCGTTCATCGTCCTGACATATTGTTTATTAAAGTGTTGTTTTACACATATATCGTTCATCGTTTAATCGTTCTAATCGTTTCCTTCCAACAGCCTTTTGCTCCCATAGTTTTCAGAAGTGGGATTGTTCTTATAATACAAAATTACGGAAATTATGATATTGTCATGTTATTAATTTTAAAACGGGCGAGAAATTAAGTATAACTTGAAACTAAATATTCCGTTATCGGCACTAAAGTATTTGGCGCACAAAAACAAGCAAAGAACAATATAATTAAATAAACCAGCTAATTATTATTTAAAACAAAGAATGACTCATACATGCTTAGTAATGTCCAAACCTATACGATATCAAAATATTTCTTAAAGACTTTACTTTCAAGTATATAGAAACTCAATTGCAACCTTCGGTCGAATAAAAGTACACAATAATAGGCATGTGTTGAGTGTGTTTTTCAACTAACAAAAAATGAATTCTACAACTAACATTTCCATAATCATTTCGTGTTAATTCACCACCGTGCCAGTATGCGTAAGTGAAATTTGTATGCGTAGATAAACAGCATATAATGTAGGAAGTGTGCCGGATCGAGGGTAATTTGAAGTTCGTACAAGTAGCATAATTGCAGGCAAGGTGTGCCCAGCGATGTGTGAAGACGGCGGCAGCCGGATTAATTAGAGCGATTATGCATCCACGATAAAACGTTGTTATCATGAACTTGACATCAATGGTCTTATCATCACTTCTGAAAATCATTTCTATAACGTCGTAAACTTTCATTTCATTCATCGCTCAATAATGAAATAAAAGTGAAAAAAACAACGTTAATTATATTTACGAAGAAATTATATTTACATAGTTTTGAGCTAATATAGTACCTACATATTACCTATCGATTATAAATTAGTGACATGTGCGGTATGATATCACGGTTCTATAAATTAGAAAAGAGGTAATCCTCCACGGATGGATTAAATTAATAGTTAATGACTGTGCATATGTATTCATTCAATTCAATGTAGTAATAAATGAAGGCATTACCATCTTTTTTTAAAAATCGCTCTTGTCTTCGGTGATTACTTACATTATAACACTGAGTTTTATTACGTCAAACTTAATGTTACGTCTGTAACATTAGCATTTATTCGTTGAAACTTCAAAAGTACATATAAACAGAACTTCAAAGTGTACTTACATATTACTCAAAATCTAATCTTGAACATGTAAATTTCCGGTTTGCAATAGCACTTGACACTGTCCGTTTCATTTGTCAGAGAATGCCAATTTACATAGAAGTACGTGTAGCACAACTGTGTCTTCCGACTTTATATAGTTAATGCGTGTAAAAAATTCATTTCTACCGCCATATTCTGTTACGTGTAATTCCTACTTCCTTTCTTTATTTCAGATAAAATAGCGATGCAGGGATAATAAGGGCAGGTTGAGGGCCATCGATCGCGTGATCACGTTACCGAAAATTGAACAGCGATGGAGCGTGACAGCATTCGCGTGGGGTGAGCCAAGCCAATTTAGAAGTCATTAGTCAGGGTTATGCATCAAATTGAAATCGACCCGACGAGGGTTCCTCCTTTTGTGCGCATCGAAAGATAAAATAAGGCCGAGCAGTAGTAAAAGTCAGTACACAGTACCTGCATAAGAGAGATTTGGGTCCCTTGTCCAGTTAGTGCGATATTACTTGTGTTTATAGAGCTTATATTGAAATTATATGTAATACGGAATCGGACAATCTTTTCAAAACCACGGAATTGCAATTGTTTATTGACCTATTAGTAATAGAAGCTGTCTCGTTCTATTGGTTGAATGATCTTTATATTTTGGACGAAAAGTTTCTTTTGAAAAGTCGGGTATTTATATTTTTACCGCTTTAGCCTTTTTATATTACTGTCATATTCGATTGTATTTTAGTATTTATTAATTATTACAGCATCAATATTGATATTACTAAAGAATAGTTTGATTAAATAAATACTGGTAACGATATCTACGAGTTACTTAATTATTGTAATAAACAGGTTGCTTGAAGTTCCAACTATAATGACGATGAATGAACACAAGTATTTTGTCCAATCTGCAATATTTTTGTCGATGCACGAAATGGTAAACAAGACAAGGACAAATTCTAAGTAATTACAAGTTATGCGAGTACCAACCATAAATGCTTAAGCACTTTTGAAACAGTTTCAATTAAACAGAATTAGAAAGTATATGTCCTGTGATGTATTAACATTCTAATGAAGTAAAACCCAACCAACTAACGAATCAAATAAATTCCAATAAAAGATTAACAATTTAATTTTCTTCCCATTACAAAATATGTCGCGATGATGGCAGAGATACAAATTCTGAATTCAATTAATATTTCACTTGCAACGAAAGCATAATTTCAGTCCCTTTTTTAAGTAGCCATTCACTCAACCCACCGCGTTACGGTTGAAGAAGAATGCTCTGTTTTGGCGGGAGATTTCGTAGATTACCTATGAAGGTGTGCAGCCGTTTCGAGCCGTAACGGTCGAAATACATCAGGCTCATTGGAATTCACTTGGACAGTGCGATACTTCCATAGGCAACGTCCTCTTCCTCGTGTTTGCACGGGTCGTTAACCACGAGTGCACAACGGTCGCGTGATAGCTGTAAATCAAATTTCACGAATTAAATCGTCCGCTCTCGTCTCGTGCTCGTCCAAATTTGCAAATGAAATGTCAATTTTAGCACCTTGTATATGCGTACATTCTTGGCATGCACCGCCATGAGTTTTTTTTTCTTTTGCGATTAGCTTATAATTTCATTATTCGACCTACCTTGTAGTGAAGTTTATATATCCCGTTGATGAAGATGCTCAATGATCTCGAAATCTTGCAAACGTTGTATTTGTAATGTTAATTAAGCGAATTACTGTACTTATAATACGTTGGCGTTGAACTACGTAAATTATGAAGAAGACAACATTATTCATTAAACATTGCAATATTTCTTTTTATTTCTGGAACTACAAATTTCGAATTATTCGTATCAGCAAGACTTCTTAAATAAATTATAACTGAAAAGATTTGTTTAAATTATATTTACTAGCAAAATGTCTACAGCTTTATATTCTTTCGTTCCAAAAATGGGAAACTGCACAGGTGTGTTTAACATTTGCATTGTACCTCGGAGAATTATTGTTCCTAAACGAATATACGTGCAATCATAATTTATTAAACTAACATTTATACGTACAAAACTATTTTGCACAGTTTCTGACTCGTGTCAGGTGGCCATCGTAACAGGATTCCAATATTACATCGTGTTTCTAGGATTAAAATGTTCGTTTGCTGATTTCATATTGATCTACGCTTTGCGCTTAACATTCTAATCTCGTCTTTCATTAGAAAGTTCTAAAAATGAACTCGTCTTTTTGCTTATCTTTTCTGTCATCCTGTCATTAATTTTGATTTATTACTAGATTATGGTATTATCGATTCTAGGTTATTAGCTTATTGTGAATCTAATTCTTTTGAAATTAATATCAGATTGAATAGAAGTTTTTCGAATTGATTGAGAAGACGTCGATCTACAATTTCTCCCCAACAGGTTATTAACATCATTAACACATTTGCAGGGGACATGTGTCTCATCTATGCTCATAGAAAGTAATAAATGGCTTCATAAATTTCGTTCAAAAATATTTCTCTTCAAAATACTGTACATGTCATCGATTATAAAGATTTCAAGACTTGCATCTCACTTTTAGATCCAGCTGTATTTTCCATTCCCACCCAAATTAAAATTTGGCGTTTCTGCTTTCAACCACAACTCATTTGATATTCTCAAATTTACGATACGCAAATCTTATTGTACCTTGAATTCAGTTATAAAATAAAATTCAGCATTTTAATAGAAATTCAAATTCTACTGGATATGTGTTCAAACCGTAATCAGTAAATATATTAGGTACAAGGAAATATTATTTTCTATCTGTATAAAATATTTGGACTTTCATAATCGTCACCGATCATTCCTAACTATGAATCAATTTTGGCAAAATCAGCGTTAGCATCTTAAATAGCACAGTGATCGCAAAGAATGTAAATCGTAGAACTTCGAACGATAGCTCGATAGCGATGAAAATGCAGAAGATAGGACAAGTGTGGAGAAAGGAGACAGAGCACGATACTTAAGATAATCATATGCTCATCATCTTCCCGTTACCAGCAATAAATTCTAAACGAAGAACAACGGATACGTAATTTCGAACAGTCACGACGTCTCATGTGTTAACTTGTTGCCATCTAACATAACTTTTCTAAAAAATTTCTAATGAAGGTACAACAATAACCGCTCTTATCTTGTTCATCATAAAATTGTAACTCACATTACACAAAAAAGTGTCTATCCACATTTTGTCCAATTTTAAATCTACTTAATCTACATTGAATATTAATTATTTGATCAAATTTGAATTGATGCTGATCTACTTAAATATAATGCGAATTTGTTGTTTCGTGCTTTAATATAGTTAATAGTTATCAGAAAATAGAAATAAAAACGCTAACAACGAAATTATTTTAAGGACAAAATGTATTAATGTAGGGAAAAAGTGTGATTTATTATTAAATAATTTTGTACTGAATTATAATTTCATTGAAATTGTATTCTGGGGTTTATTCAATATACCCCATTTATTTAATATAAATATAATTAAGTAAAATTATATTTACCGTCATTCCATCAGTATTATCAAATGTATGCACTGATAACATGCCGTAGATAAAAAGAAATAAAACAAGGTTTATATAACCGCAAACAATAAATACAATAATATAATGTTCCTTGAGAAAACGCATATTATCAATCGCGTTCGTTCGTGAACAAAAGTTCCTTACCAATTTCACGATTACCCAAGGCTGTTTCCTTAACAATAAATAACGTTACAGGATGCTCGTCTTCATTTACTGGTCAAGTCATAAACGTAGCTGTGTAGGATATATAGATAATTGTTACATCGTATAAATTTATTGCCGACTATTAAATCTATATTAGGTAGAATATGAATGTATATTTTTTGAGCCAAGTTACATAGCAGAACAATGGCAGAAACGAAAGACTATTATAGCGTTACAGGATAATTAAACCACTCTTTAAGAGTTACATTCCTGTCATATCTTTCCGGCAGACAATGACATAATTCGCGATTGGATTCTTCGTAGCTTCCTGGAGAATAGAGTTAGATACAGGTAGACTACCATGAAATCTATCTTTAGATTAGAATCTTTAATACTATTATACTTGCGTACAATTCGATATTGATGTCTCTTTACAGAGAAGCATCTTCATTTGATTGATTTTTGTACACCATATTAGACGTATTTATTTATTTAATTAAATTGCTTTAAACCAAATATGGATTATATAGCAAATATAATGCATTGCATATTTCTTGGTACTTAAACATATTTTCCATCGTACAGACTTTTTAAATTCCAATAAGCAGTTTTACAAGAAATATCCGAAACAAATGATATTCAACCGAAATAAATTACGTTCCACATATGCTGCATTAAAATTGAACCTCCTGATTAAACATCACAGGCTTGCGAATCGAAAAATCGATCGATTCGAACGCCAGTGGCACAAACGACAAAAACATTCGAAACCGCGTGAAACGCGTCAGCCCCAATCAAAGGCGAACGATTTCGAACCTCGCGCTCACCAGAAAACATGAACAGCGTCACAGTCCCCCGAAGCTGTCCCAATGAAAACGACAACGCTCGAAACCAAAAGGAAGGAACGATAAAAAGAGGAGGGAAGACGCATCCCTGGTCGCGTGCCGTCGTGCTCCGCTGGGCCCAACGATCTCTCGCACATGACACACCGGAATAGGGCATTACGAGATGGCGAGTCCCGTCGTACCGACGCATCGCGGTCCCGATCGTCGCTTTCGAGCCACGCGACCGGCACGTGGCCCTCAATTGCACCAGTCTGCCCCTCGGTCACGCCCCGCCGATTCGCCACGGCTGCCCTCCGCGTTCGTACACGATCATTTCTAGCCGCGAAACTCTCTTAACCCTCTGTTACCCCTTTGCGGATAACTGGACACTAAAATAATACGTGGCCCGGTTGTCGTTTCGCGCCACGGGCCAAACTTCTGCCGTCTGGGGAACATTCGTGCGGAATTGCCTGGCCACGCGAACCGTCATGTGACGCGGCAAACCTATCGTTACGCTCTAAAGGGAACAGGTACCGTCTTTAGAATTGAACGTATTGTATAATACGCTGCGCCTAAGGTTTCCAATGGTCCTTTTATTCTACTTGGGCCGAGGTGGTTGATTTCGTGGTACCGTTCGTTCGGGTGTCGGGCTGTTATTTGAATTTGGTGGACTCGTAAGGTGGAGATGTATATTTGTATGTTGGGAGCTAGGATCGTTGATTGTCCGAGGGAATTCGGGGATACAATGTAATTGGTATGGTGCATAAGGTTTCGGAGTAAACTGCGATGGATAGGTGTAAAACGATTTCGTGAAAGGAACACGAGTTACGTGAATGGAAATTTGGTGAATGTAACGCGGGCGAGGAATTGATTATTCTCGTGCTTGGTTATATAGGCTAGTCTCGTGCTGCGTTTAAAGTTAATGTTTAACGTAAACACCATTTTTTATTGAAGAGAAATATTAATAAATATAAATCCTAGATTTAAATAAGTTTACGTGAAATAAATGTTAAGTGTTCACCAGCTATGATTAGACAATACCGTTTAGACTTTTTGAGATTCTTTCTTGTTTAAAATAAGTTCCTCTTCATTTTATAGTCTTTTCCTTCCCCTTTTATTTTCGACGATATTCCCACTTTTTCCCAGTTTCACGGCATTTCACATCTTCGACGTATAGACACTTTTGTAATTGTAAAACAAAGACATTTTTGCCTCATGAAATAATTGCAAAATTCACACGAAGCCATACAATCGATATGCAAATGAATAGATTAAATGATTAACTTCAAAGTTTGAAGTTTATTGCAAGAATAATATCAACGATTGTATATCCTGCTGAAGAGTTTTTGCAATCTTCCATTTTATTCTTTTGCAGATTAAAGCGTATATATTAAAACTACAGTTTTTACACAATTGTCACGGGTTAACTGGTCACTCTCCTCTATTATTCACGGTGTTACAAATAAAATAACGTCTGTACATTTTTAGATATTTCAGTATTCCAAATATTCTGCTTTTCCCGTATAAATCCTTCCGTTGTACGGCATTCATCCTGAACATAAATAACATTCCAACAAGAAAAAGTAATAACAAGCTTTTCAAGCATTGTAACTTTGTTGGGGTGGTTTGCGATTGTATTGTGTACTATTATCAATTGAAATAGTTAAGGAGGCAAATGAGCATGACGGAAAGGGGAGCCGAGGGCCAAGTATTGCGTAGGGTAAGTGTCCCGAGGGATAGAATTCAATGCTATTAAGGGGAAGCTCTCAAAGTCGACTTGAAACCTATACTTAAGAGTAAGAAATGCCATGCGTTATTGGCTATTTAACTATTTGTACCTTGTTAGGTGCAAGCTATTATTAGTGGAGTGTAGGTAATGGAAATAAACTTTGATGAATAAGAACAAAACATCTTGTTCAAGAAGTTTTTGTTTACATAGGTAGAACCATAAACTCTCAAACAATTACCTGCTAGTAATTAAGAAAACATCGAAACTAACTTCTACGTAAACTCAATAACTTTTGTGCAACCGTGACACGTAAAATGCCTCCATGTAACTCTTCCTGTGTGCATGAAGTTCACCTCTGATACTATTGCTTGCAGTTTGAAAAAATCTTCTTCAACCTTTGACAATATCTTAAGGAGTATAATGGATATACCAAATTGCAGTATTTGTGGCGCGCCGACCTTTATGCGATGTGCGCGGCGTGGCGAGTACCTTTGTTTCGAACATTTCTACCAGCAATACCATTATTGTACCAATTACGAACCATGAGTTTTACTATTTTTGTCGTTTGTTACTTATACAACCCTTCGATGTGGAAATATGTACAAAAAGGGAATGGAAACGTTTAAATACTTATTTTATTATTAAAAACTGTTATACTGCTAGAATGAAATTTACTATGAATTATTTAAGTATTGCGATTTGAGCACAGTTTATTGAAGGAAAGTGCGTAATTGCACTCCAAATTCGTTAATAATAGCTTTTTTTGTTTATACAAAAATTTTAACACATTTAACACATTTAGAGATATGAAAAGAGGGTATCCAGAGGTATTTCAGCACGAAGAGTAAACAATATTTTCTTAGGTAGAATTGTGTGGGGAGGAAGGGTAACTCGAAAACCACGCATTTTTCCAACAAAATGTTTACGCAGTTTAGTAAACACAATAAAACGATGCAAGTTTGAATTAAACTTCTTTCAGATATCTCTCAGCGTTCCTCAGATATCTCACGTAATAGCAAACCCTCGATTTTTTTCAAGGGCTGATTTCGCCCCTTAAAACCGAATTATGGCAAATCGGAAAATAGGGTTGTATTACGGATGACATACTGCACTTGTATGCAAAGTTTCATAATTTTCGGACTGTTCCAGTTGCCTAACCTTCTTTGTAGCGTACACGCCATACACACATATTGTGCACATGATAGTCGCAACCAGTTCCCTTACATTATTGACAGTATAGCCCAATATAAAGACGCCACTACATTTCCACCATAAATCACCATTACGCCTCCACCTTCTAATTACCCTCCCCAGCAATACCGTCCTGCACGCCGGTAGTCGTTCTACCCCTGTAACTCGTCGTAGATCGGGTCGTCGCGACGACGCGTCGGCAGCAGCGGTAGTAGAACCGCGTGCTCGAACACGATACTTCACTTAGCCAAGGTGTCCCGGAAGATTTTTAGGCGACGCTATTTTATGACGGGTGGTGATGCCGGCGGTACATCGTTGTAAAATTACCTGACGATTCGGGAGCCTCGTTGCGAGAGACTCCGGGTTTACCTGCCGCCCGGCGCTGTAAGTCACTGATACTGCGACTTTCGTAGTAATTGTCGGATAAACGGGAACACGACGGCAGGGGAGAAATAGGAAAGATAAAAAGCGAGGCAGAAAGAAGGTGGAGGAAACGGGCGGCGTGCCATAAATCGTTGCCGAACGACGCGCTAATGGACGTTTCCTGTCGAAGCTCGAGAAATCGTCGCGAGCATAGGTAGCCGCGAATATTCCCTCGACGACATTGTGCGAAGTGCCGCTCGACAAAGCGAGGATAAAGACTTTCGTCGTTATATACCAGGTTGCTGCACGGTACCCGGCTCTGCCTACACGCGACTCAACCCCCGATGAGATAACGCGTTTGTCCGCAGCGTTCGAAACTGTCCCAGAATGCGAGACACTTGGGGCGAGCGTGTTTCATTACACTCCAGTACCTGTGCTAACGTTTTTCGAAATTTCTGGAAGCCCCGCTGCCGTTTCCTTGTAGCATATCGGGGCTTTTTGCTTGTTTTCTGGTTTTCGTGTGTTAGTCGGTGATAGCCAAATAATTCGGTTATTTTGTATCTGCAGAAGAGTTGAATAAATGTTTTTATTGCAATTCCAGCGGATGTATCGGCGAATGATCCATTGTTTATTCAAGAGCACTGCATTTCGAACATATCTGGAAAATATGGAGAAAGTACGTAAAAGAATTGCAACTACTTTCACGAATATATTGGTTCAAAATGTTTTAGAATTCATAAGTAGATGGGAAAGTTACTGTAGATTACTCATTGGTCCACCTAAAACATTCAAAAGTGAATTACAGACAATTTGCCAGAACCGGCTTAAAATATGCCCCACTCTATACAACCTAAAGTGAATCGCAGTGGCGTTAAAAAATAATTCTATTATTCGTCAGACCTTTCAACTCTGTACAGTTTGCAATTTCTTTTTATCGTGAAGCCGAACCCACGCCGAGAAAGCTTGAACAAAAAATCAATCCCCCTCGGACTATACCGTTTCTTCCTCCCTTTTTTATAATCAGGATATCGTTAGCGAGACCAAGTGCAAACTACGAAACCAGGTTCCTGGTAATAATCGAAAACCCTCTAGGCCTCTACGGTTCAGTAATCGATCGGTCGATCCTTCGTTTACCAAAGGTATATCCGTTCTGAACAGAAAGCGGCGCGATCGTAAATTACCTATACCGATGACGTGTCGGAAGATGGTTCCACGTGGACAAGGGGATCGCCACATGGCACGAGTCTATGGGGCGGAGAATAAATGCGGTATCCCTGGTGTAGTGATAGGATGGGTGGTGGCATCGAGGAGCCGGTGTCATCTGTTGCATCGGTTACATCCTGACCGGCAAAGCGTGACCGTGCTCGGTGGCCGGCTACTATGAACGATCTGTAGGGAATTAATTGCTTCCTAATTGCCTGGGTGTACCCTGTCATCCCGAATCGACAGTTCGAAATTGTTTTGTAAAGACCGATCTTGTCGTCGCGAAACAACTTCCGATAGTTGTTGCAGCCCCTGTTTGACGTAATACTTGCGACAAGAGATCGGATGTGGAGCGAACGTGAAACTGAATCGTTTGATAAAGTGCTGTTGGAAGATGTACAGTCTGGGACCACCAGGTGTTTCAAGGTATACAGACATTTCAGGACTGATTAATCAGTTTGGCTTGGGAATCGAGGAACGTTTCCGAGGTTGCAACGGATTGAAACGAAGGTTGTTATTAGGGGTCTGTATAATATTAGGATTGAATCCATGAATCGTTCAGAAGTTATTCGATATTTGTGCAACTGAGGAAATGGTCACGAAATTTTTGTGTTTGTACAAATTCTACCCGAATCGGGTGTTTGAATAAGAATGTTGGAAATATTTAATTGGAAATTAATATCGCGGTGTCTCTAAAGAGAACTAAAACGTTCAAATTGAGAGTAATTTATTTCTGGCCTTACCTTTACAGAATTTAGTCACGAGGCATAAGTACTATGCATAATTATTTAACGAAAAGACGAACGATGCACAAAAATAGATTACAATAGTGAACCAACAACGTTAAGTATCCAACAAATATTATATAAAATTATATATCGAAAAATATCTTCGAATCCACTTTTGACAAATATTTGGAAGAGTATTATAATCAAACTATGAAACATATATTGCAACACAAATGAGTAATAAGTGGACGAAATTCCCCAATATTATTAAGCGGCCCAATACCTTTGCGACCGATCTACATGTAGGTGTTTTTGCTGGTTACTGAAATAAACAGTTTACAAAGTGAATTATAAAACTTGGTTACCCTGAATTCACAGAAGGGCCCCCAAGGGATAAGAACACGAATCGAGATATCTATGGAATTCTACTCGATCATTTCAGAACACTTGGCACACGAAGCTTATTCATCTTCCAGCAGTGATACCGTCACAATCCTCCCCAAGACGTTTATGTGAGTGTGAATGCACCTACTGTTTTCAGGGCATTCATGGTGGTCATCTGTGCGCCATATTTCGGACAGGGCGCGTGCCGTGTCGATAATACGATGGTACGTGTTCAATGACAAGTGGTAAGAAATAACAGCATGGAAGAATCGATATCAAGTCAATAATTTATACGAACAATAAAACATATGGTTCGACAGTTGAGCAAAATTGTGTTAAGCAAAATCGTGCACCAATGATTTCATAATAATTTACAGCTTAATGAGGGGGAGTCACTTTGACACTGTCATTCCTAATAATAACAAATATTGTTTAAAGTCTTCTTTGTTAACGTTATTATGAAGCGGGATAAGAATGATTATGATAACGCGATATGTGCTATAGGTGAAAACAAAAAAAGAACAATTTTTAATTGAATTTAACACGTACGACGAAGGCAAGTAATTTTAAGGCGGACAACTCATTTAACTGGTTCAAAATATCGTATTTTTTTCAAAAATCAATAGTTTTCTACGTATAGCATACTATCCACAAAGTGTTGTAAGGAAATCGAACTTTTTAAACGTGTAACAAGTACCTACTACCGCACCGTGCGCTCGCAGCTATGCGCGCAAGCAGTTGGAACACGCAGTCCGTTTCCGGTGCTATATTTTTTTGCAGAGTGGAACTGACTCAAAACTAATTATATATTTTTAAAGGGTGTTCTTTCAGCTACAAGTACATGTATCATCATAGATATCTGCGTATTTATACCCTTTGAAAAATACCTTTTCGCGAATCCCTATTTTAACTTTACCCTTTTTCTATCGACAACTTTAAACGCCTTTTTCTCAACACGACTTTCTTCAATCTATCATGCAACTACCGAAATAACTAATCCAATGAAGAAGTGCGATTACGGAAGAACGATCGAGAAGTCGATCAATGTCGTACCAAAAAAAAAAAACACAAAGGAACTTGCAATAAAAAAAAGAGGCGTAAGATGTTTTGCTTTGAAAGAGGCGAACCTTTGTATAATGCTAAGATGCGGTTTATTCGAATTTTTTTCTAAAAATATAGTAATTGCTCGCAGCAATATTTCCTTTTCATACATTTTCTACCACGGATCACGCATTTTAGCCGCAACACTTTTTCTTATTGGGTGTCTGCTCGATCCGTTTCAGTGTATATCGACACTTCTGCGGCCATCGAGTCTGTCGATATAATGCAACTGAATATTATAAATCTTCGGCATTATAATATTCCGCCCTAATGGAAACGCAATTTAGACAAAAACTGTCAACGCACCGCGTGGCATTACAGGCTTTTGGGGGATCGTGGTGGTTAGGTACAAAAAGATGTAGAAGAGGAAAGAAATTAATTATTCGTTTTACTTATATTATTATTATTGTATTACATTAGATTATATTAGATTAGATTCGATAAATTATTCTAAATACATACAAAGTACAAGTAAACAACATGTCATATATGTTTAAGATTATTTTATAATGCGAGTTGGAGTAATTTATGGAGTAATGTTACGTATGTAGAAAATATGTAAAGAATATGCAAGATAGAAAACATGTATGCATTGTGTGAAGTAAAAGATATATAGGTTCGCAATCTTTTAGTGGAAAAACTTTTGTATCGTCTAGTGTTCGTGATTTATAATTGATTAATATAATGTTTCTTTTTAATATCATTATATTTTAAATACAAATATTTTACACACAAAAGGCTCGCTATTCTTGCAATTATAATCATAACTCGTACACCTCACTTACTGCCGCTTCAATGATTTGTTCAATTATTATCTAACAACGTTGAGAATTTCGAAGGAATCCGCCAATAATTAATTAGATTCTTGTGGAAAACTTCTTATTACTGTTCACCAATGTACTAGAAGCTCTCTATTTTTAACCCTACTTGCTAGCCAGTTTAGAAAACCTGCCAACCTATAGTCCGAAAACCTTCAAAGAACACTTTCGTCCGGTACAGTAAATCATTAGGTCAGCTAAAAACTTTGCCAAATTTATTATCGCGCCTGTAAATAGGCAAACAATTCAGTTTAACGTTAGACTTGGGAACTGTGATTTTCGTGGAAATCTGTAGATGTCGCAGTAAACTGCGGTAGATTTCTCGCGAGTACTCGAGTCATGCAGCAGTTACTATATAAGGAAAGAATCTTTATAGAGTAGTCGGGTGGGGTCCGAGGCGTCGACTACACCAAATGACTTTCAGTACAGCACCATTCCCTCTTCCTTTCCTTAGCCACCATTCGCATAATTCGTAGTTGTATAACGACTACTTCTACGGGTTCATACGTACTGTGCATTGCCGCTAATAAAAGTCATTAAACGTCCTTCAAGCGTGCGAATCGCAGGCACGAATGACAGTGATCATTGGCCTGGGTTTCCTCTCTTTATTTCACGCTGAAGAATTTCTGCGCGAAGATATCGTGTTCTTATCACGATAACAACACGGCTTGCACATGAAAACAAGCGATAAATACATTTCGTTACTTGACCCTCCGGGGGCTAGGTGGAAAAACGTTTAATTCAAGCGTTGAATGCTAAGCGGAAATATTTCTCTCACCCCTCTCCCTGTAGAGAAATTGCACAATGAACACGGCATCGTGTGCTTACTACAATGAAATTGGCCCGGGTTGATCCCCTTCTTACCCGTGGTTGAAAGTCTTTACAGTTAACGACGCGACGTTGACCTCACCTTTTGCCTTTCTATTTTAGGTAATGTTAAATCCAGTTTGGGAAGAATTTAATATTTGCATTCAATGCTATTTTCATGGGTAGTGAATGATGTTTTCTCTCAATGACTGAACTGTTTTACGTTGTTCCTTCTTTTACGATCATTCGCCTGAACTTACTTTGTTCTTTTGTTTTTTACTTGAACAGGTTGCGAATTATAAATACAAATGTTAACATAATCATATTTTTTTGAACATTATGTGTCAACTGTATTTGCAACAAGATATTGGATACAGAACTCTTTGAGGCTCCTACATAATCTACGATATTAATTATTGCTAACTCCATACAAAATTACAAAAGATAATACATTTTCAATACCTTCTTGCGTAAATTATTATTAACAAGAGTAACGCAGTTTTTAATATAGTCTATAAGTAACGTAACACCAATCAATGTACAATGTTAATAATACACATTACTTCGACCCATGGACTGTATTATGCAATCTCTGTATATTACATCCACTAAATGTTACATCATGTAAGTACAATTATCAAAATAATTATCTGCGTTACTATAACACTGAGCATTAGAACTGGCGATAGATTTGTCATGTGCCTATGCATTGTTACGTTATCTCACATAACACAACTACGAAACCTTATCAATCAGTCATGCTCCTCACGGATTCGCTGCTATACTACTCAATATTTCCGATTATCATATCTCTCTGAACCAGTCAAGCATTACACCTATGTGTTTGGTACCATAAGAAAGCATTGCAATTATTTTATCGCCTGCACAAGAAGTGTCACCTTTTCCGTAATACAGATCTGTAAATACAGATGCCCAACTAGACGCACTGTCCATACCTGTAACCGTATCCATTCTAACAGAATGGCTGGTCAATATCCTGTGACTGTCGTGCATGTGCTATGATTGCCAGTCTCGCGAATAGGGTTATAATACAGCAATTGTTGTTAGACGGCGGACAGTAGAATACTTATTAAGTTTTTGCCATGCTTCCGGATCATAAAATTAATAACATGCCTATGCTCAGCCATCGATATTTTTCCATAAACAACAGATGCGTTGTTCATGTTGTAAACCATATGGAATGAAGCAACTCTTTACATGTCCCCTACCGCGTACCGTTACGTTCACGACAATGTTGCACTTATTGCAGAAACAAATTGGTTATAGATTCCTGTTAACTCAGTAGTGTGTATCATAAATTAAATTGTGCAAAGCGCCTGGAATACTCGCAGATGAGTACTTACGTCGTAATTGCTATGCATCATACGGTAAACTCTCTTCTCGATTACTAATATTTAACAACGGATTGCCCGACCTCTGTTTCATTGAAAGTTTCGGCGATATACACTTATTCAGGGTTCAACGCTATATTCTTGGGTACTATTAAACGCGAGGAACAATTTTTTCGAATTTTACGTACTTTTAATGAACAGACGTAATAACCATTTGTATTTTTTTTTAAATCGGATAATATAGAAACTTTCATATTTTAAACTATTATATATACAGCTTAAATCAAATTTATCGAGTTCAAGACATTCTGTATTGTACTAAATATATATTATCATGATATTCCATGATACAGTGGCTTTAAAATTTTAATAACTATAATTTATTAACAACTAAACGCCAACTAATTCTCTACCTTGAAGACCCGAACATTTTACAAAATTTATTTACCAAACGCAGCAATACCACAACCAACACTTTGACACGAATAACCACGTCGTTAAAAGAATCAAAATCCAGCCCCCGAGAATTTTCCACGAAACTCTCCCTCTTCCCTTAAATCGGAGAATGCACGCGTTGCCCAAAGAACACAATGGAATCTCGAGAGACATGGCGCCATGGGAGTTCTCGAAACGAATTTTGGCGGTATTGTTCCTTTGATGCTGCCCCAGATTCTCTCGCCAACCCCTTCATCCTGGATCGTTCAACGAGTGTTTTAATCAATGAAGGGGTTAACGAGTTCTGCGGCCGAGGTAGAGATGTGGCGGTGGCATAATCTTTCGACACGGAGTCAGGTGGTTGGAGTCGTAATTCGATCGAGAGTGCTGACTTTGACACCATAAGGGTAGCGAGGTGTCACCGAATCCTCGATGGTCCGCTTGCTCATGCAGTCTGGAACGAATTGTCCTCCCTTTGTCCCAGGGCCGCGGCCATGGCTCGTTATCGAACAACACGACACTGTAATGGGGGTGTAATTTTTACTGGGGCATCGTTGGCCCTGCACGAGTTTAACCCTGAAACCGCCCTTTCGCTGCAGCTTTCTGTCCCTGACAAAATTCCTTTCGACCTGGTTCAATTGTACAGCGTGTTTGGAAATTATGGTTACGGGGTTGACATGTTCCGCGCCGTATGAAATTGAGGATTAAAGTACAGTTTCGAAAGTTACCTCGAACTGTAGCGTTGTGGGAAACGGCTGTTGTGTTAATTCCTTGACGTCGGTTTTTTGTCAGCCGTACTTTGATGTATTAATGATGTATTGTTAGTTTAGTTCGCAAGAGATAATGAATAGGTGCCACAGATAACAATACATTTTCGTTTTGTATGAATTACTCGCAAATTTTGCTCCGTTGCACATTCAAAAATTGTAATATCGGGTTGTCGAAGTGGAAAGCAACGGTCTGGCTTGTTGTTCAACGGAATGTTCGAAACGTCTTTTTCCATAATTTTCAAAACGTACTGCTGATAGAGGCACCTGAGTTCAGGATAACTTTGTGACAAAGTAGTTGTCAAAAACATATTACATCCATGCTTTTTCTTTTTAGGTAATCGCTCACAAGGAATAAATGGAAATTTGCCACAAAATTGTGGGTGGTAAATATAGAGGGATGATGTAAACTCTATCTAAACATTTGTATCTCTAACTTAATTTTTGATTTTCGATATTAATAATAGATATTAAGATTAGACAATTGTAATATATTTCAAACAGTTTCGTTTTTGAATTAAAAGATACTCGATAAATAGTTGCATTATGTTGATAATGGTAAAGAACATTGTTAATTTAAACTGGAATGTACTTTCGGATATATTGAATACGACGAAACACAAAAATCTATCACCTGCAAAAAGTTAATATAAATATTATCTATTACTAAGCTTATTACTAATAGACTGTACGTACATTTATTTAATTTCACGAAATTCGTATTCACGACGATCGTATCCAATAGCTCTGCCAAACACATAAATAGAAAAGTATAATAAAAAAATCAACAAAAGGAAAAACTGCGAGAATTACTGTCTTCTACCTTAATCTAAACCAGCGTGAAGGGTCGCAAGCGGCACGAATTTGACCTGAAACAGCAATTTCGAAAACTCGATCATTTTTGGTCACGCCCAAAGACAAGATCCGCAGTCCGTCACGTTTGTCTCACGAATTCTCTGCCCTTTCGTTCCCTTCTCGCTTATTTTCTTACCTTGTACCCGATCTTGTCGACTGTTCCACAAATTATACGATTGTGCTCTTTGGTCACATTTCGTTGTAAACTGCTAATTCGATTACACGGAACATCTTGACGTATGTTGACTGACAGCGAATCGAATCACGACGAAATCTTTATTGGCAGGAAGAAGAATGTACACGCGCATTCCTTTACTCTTATAGCGAGAGTATCATTTTATTTCCTCTGTTACATTGTTTCGTTTTTATTCCCATCAACTGGATGTCTGGAATCGTTCCATTACTCTTATAAATATGACCCACTGATATAATATGTAATATGGAGTTTCTGGTAACAATTGTGGTTTACTTCGATACAGTACATGTAACCTTAGGAAAGGTATTTATTTTGTACCCACCTAGTCACGTGTGCCTACTTACGCGTTATGAGTACTTCGTACTGTGGGGGGAAATACCTTTGGAACAAAAGGCAAAACCATTTTGGAGCAAAATGGTTTTGCATAAAATGTTAGTACAACATCTCAAGAATATCATCGAAAAGTTTTAAAACGAAATTCAAGATCCTTCGGATGTTATCGGTGCCGGTGATCGTGACTCATCTTGGTCAGTGGGCCGATTTTTTTAACGCGTTTTCCTCAAAATTACATTTTCGAAATCGATGTAAGCGACAACTCGAAAACTATTTGGTCGACATTGTTGAAATTTTGACCGCATACTTGGAATAATATGCCCTTGTATTTGAACCTAGATGTACAAAATACGTTGATAATAAAAGTATTCTTTTATTGCAAAATATAAGTTCCTCTTTAAAAACTTCTTATATTTTTTTTTACTTTCTCTAGGTTATCGACACCTTGTGAATGTTGATTATCGAAATACTTTTTACTGACTCTGAAATATTTTAGCAAAAAAAAATACACCGGAATAGGCAGAAATTATAATGAGTGGTACCCAAAGTTACAAAAATGTAAAACGAACCATTTAGAAAAATTGCATAAAAAGCTGCTCATTTTCATCCGCCTGAAGGTATTCCCCCCTTAACGTATACATATGTATATCGAATGTACTATATTTGTAAGTACATAATTGGGAGGCGAGTCCCTGAGATACCGGGTTTCGCTTCTGCGTTAAAGTTGTTTTCAGTTTCGACTATTTTTAGCGCTTTTCAGTCTAGGTGCAAACGTGTTAACGGTGTATTTAATATTACCTTGGAAAATGTATCTTCTCTTTGCAATGTATCGATTTCAAACTTTTGGTCAACAGTAGAACAATTACATTAATTAATCAATATTGTATATTTTGATTTTAATTATTATAAGACAAATCATTACAAAATTCGCGTTAAAATTGATTAAAAAGTAGATATTATAGATACATAATATTAAAATGCTAATTTACATTACTTTACAAATCCTGGCGTACTTATTTTATTAGATATTAAATCTAGACAATAGCAACAAAGGAGTTGATCGTTTAAAAAATGAAATACTCTCATATGCTGTAATGTAAATTGAGATTTTATTCAATAAGTAGGTAATATACAATGCAATATAAGAATTTATCATTAAACTCACAATAAGTAGAAAGTAATTAAAAGGAATGCAAAGATACATATGAACCAAACATTAATAATATATGTTCGAGCACTAAAGATTGAACTTACTGTAAAATGACAAACTCTATTAATAAATTGTTATTCATGAACGACATAAATTATCTAAATCAATCTTTATTATATTCACAGCAGCCTCGATAAAATTTCATAGGTATCTACACTTTTTTTATAAGTTTATCGTTGCGTACTCGTTGTAAAATAATACTGATAATGAAATATATATATATATATATAAGATTCTTAATCATTTATGTATAACAATAATCTAAGCAAACATGGTTAACGGTTTTGTTGCTATTTCCCACGTATTTCAGATTGCAAATATCTTCAACTAAAAATAATTATCCTATGGTAATTACTAAGTACAGATATTAAACGTCAAGATTAGCATAATTGTTGAAAGCCTCTGAACTCTTTACATATCACAACAATGCCGAACACAATCGTTTTTTGTTATCTAATGTTGGTAAACCAAGCTAACATTTTAATAAAACGGTGATGGTTCATTCAATAATACCTACTTAAATTAAAATATGTCTCTAGCTAATCATTCTTAGGCATATATGAGTTAATACTTGGTTATAGAGAATATCGAGCCCCATCGTCTAATGTATTAAACATTATGATTAATTATAATTACATTATTAAATATAAAAAAGCCAAGTTGATCTTCACAAATCCCTCACACGTCCACATTAGTACCTGTGTGCTTCATTCAAAGCCATTAAACTTTTACTCGAAAAGTATGTCGGGATAATACATGTGACGTACATCAAGATGTTACATATCAAGTGAGACTACCTGTATGCGTAAATATCTTTTATTTAAATTCAAATCCAAAAATCAACTGCTTCTCCAGTTTTGCTACCTATCGCCCCTCACTTCTTCTATCAGAGGCTGAGATCTTACAGTTTCTTGTGGTAACTTCTGTTCAAAATACCGGCGGCGGCATGTGCCTATACCAGTAATTAATGACCACTAATTATCTGGCATCTGGGATTTAAAGGAATACCTATTTTATGCAGAAAGGTGGCTCTCTTGTTGGAGAAAAAGAGAAAGAAAAATATCATGCGAAACCACTAACGAGGTCTATTGTGAGGCACGTGCCGCTGTCCGCCCACGCTTCTCCAAGCAGACACTTTTTCTTTCGAACTTGCCAATCTGCCGAACAGAAAGGGGTTACCGATCACTGTCACTCCTTTCTTTCCGGTTGATCATCCGCCTGGGGATTCTTTCGGTCCGAAGTAAACGAAAATGGAAAATTTTCGTATGGCAACCCTTTCAATCTTCCTTTCAAAATTGCTCAACCGAAAAATTTCGGAGTCGTTAAATTTTCATTTCGGCAACAGAGGGGTACTTTGCTGATTTTTACTTCTACAGAACATTAAGTTACAATTAAAGACAGACTTCGGGCCGCCAATATTGTTATTTAAAATAATTCTTTTGGAACACTGACTCGCTTCGCTGCTGAATATTTTATTTCATCATTAATACAGATTAATAATACTATTAATCATTCTATTAAATTAAACAATCGATGAATAATTTTATTATCTCTGGAAAATTTCATATTGGAACAGAACTTGTTTAAATTACGAATAAAAAGGAGTCAACGAAACGTTCGTTAATGTAAACTGTAATACACTAATGCATGTAAACAGTAACACTATTTAAAAAAGTAAATTTTTTCTTGTTAAATATTTCACAATTTCTATGAACCTAGTGCATAGTTTAATGGATTTCTGTATTTCTTTGTACGCTTCATTCTACCCTTATTCCTTTATTTCTATTAAATTTTTCCTAAGGCAGTATCAAACAACTATAACTAAAATTTTTTGAATGCGTGTGCATTTCATCTCAGTTTTAGAAATTAATTTTGTCACAGCTCAAGCCATACAGGGACATAGCGGGTCGCGTCGTACATCTGTTTTAAGAAATAAGTAAACAAAATATACAACTTTTTGTTTAAAATCACATTTTCGAGATAGTTGAGTTTAAATGTCTATCGGTTTGACTATTTCTTCCTTTAACGAACTCGCTAGAAACAGTTCCTTTCGCTCTCACTTTCATATTGAAAAACCATTGTAACGTATAAATTTTTTATTAATCCGTACGATCTATTTCATCGACTTTTAGTCTGTTTCTATTGGCCAAACTGTAACGATCACTTCTGCAGAAGCTGAGCATTATAGGCAACCGTTTCCAAATCGATAGAAGGGTAATACGCAGGAGAGAGCAGTGATTTATTGAATATGGTTCTTTCAATAATAATTATCATGAAAGTGGTGGTGCCAGAAAACCTTCAAACTTGCAGACAGCAGTTCTTAAAACCGGTGAAACTAATCCTAAATAGTAGGTAAATCTTCGATCCCGATCTTCTCGAAAAATGAGGCTTTGAACGAAAAAATTGTATTTTTTTTCGACTTCTACGTTTTGCTGGTTTTTAGGGAATTTACTTTGTTGATTTAGCTCATCAAATTTCATTTTATCATTATTTTTACTTTAATCTACTATTTTTCTCTTAATTTTGTAAAGAAAATATATTATATTTGTGAACTAGGTATCGATAAATACTAAAGGGAAATTATTTATGGCGGATGATATGTGCATATGCATCGTACAAAGGATAATTGTATTGACAATTAATCCATTATGTACATGCACAGAATATTATCAAACTGCATTATATATTTGTTAAAAAGGAATGTAAATATCGCGTAGCTATATGTCGACAGTATACTTCGAAGAAAAAAGATTACAATAGTAATATATCGAAAAAGAGATTAGAACAAATCAATAACTTCATTCATCTTCGAAAGTGAAATCTGTTTAAATCTAAAATAATTAGAAAATAAATTGTATGTTTCATTTGACTGTTCGAGTACTTTATTTACATTATTTTATACTGACTATGTTTTCAATCGTCGTCCCTTTAATTTATTAAATAATTATACGCGTAATATAAATCGCAAGTTTCCGATCTCTTAATTTTTACAATCATTCATTATAAATTATCACTTAAGGATATTTGACACCACTGAGTCCTTACAACGTTGTTTAACAAACCTTCTTCTTTGGCTTCATATAGATATTACTTATCTTATTGATGGACGGATGAAACTTATGTTTACTAGTTACTTCATTTTCGAAATCGCTCTTCATAAAATCCCTGACTAGCTACGCAATAAATATGTATTTAAAATATCAAAATGTAGCGCTACAATTAAAAAAAATTATTGTACGGATATTCTTAACGGATGAACAATATTTTTTACAATTTCACAATAGTTTTCTATAACAGCATAATATTCCTAACTAGGTAACTAGTAATTTCTTAATATTATGACAATAATGGCATCGGCGTTTACCTTATTCTAATATTCCTTTGCATTATTTTTACTATCCTCTCTCGTACATAGTATTAACCAGCTACATATGCAGTGCTTTAATTAAATATACAGACAATAAATTAAATTCCTCCATTCCTTGCTTAAAAAATGTAACAATCATAAGCAATGCCACAGTATGAAAAATAGGTGAAAATTACAATAATGTGGGCTTACTTAACCATAGTTTAAGTATGTAATATACGTCTAAACCTATCATATATTTCTTTGGATTATTAGCCGTCTTTGATTGTACACGATTTGCAAGTAAATGTCAACACATGCATACAATGTACAATTATACAAAATTAAATGGCATCTACTTATATTATAAGTCTAAGCGCGTTATAAAAAGACAATTTAATTGTAATATCATTGCCAATCACTTCCCTGTTAATAATATTTAAATAATTGCTCCAACATAGTTAAATTATATACTTCCTCCTTTTTGCCACCATCTTCTTTACAACATTATACCTAATTTATATATTATACGTATTGAATACGTTTCGAAGTTCCTTACGCTTACCTAATTTTTTTCTATCTATCGTACATTCTTAAAACAAACCTTTCAATCGATTCATATTTATATTGTAAACTGAATTCCACAAGAAGCAACTTATTAATTATTTATACAGTCTTGAGTTTTCTTCACCTGTATCAATAAGTGCACAGATGAAAGTAATAAAAAACGTAGCAAAATTAAACTCTTATCCTCGAAACATTAAATACTTACTTATATACATGCTAGCGTAATAAAATCAAATTCCCTTTCTAACTAATTAAGAGGACGAAGAAAGTTTTCATCGCTTTGAACATTTTTCACCTGATCTTTCTAGCCTTATTGTAGACACTCGGTTTCCTTTTAAATTGATTCATGGCCATTTTCCATCGTGTCTCTGAAGAAGATCGCACAATGCGGCAATGTACGTTTGCGCCATTTGCAATGTCTCGAATTTACTGAGCTTGTGATCAGCACCGAGACTGGGCACAACTTCGCGTAATTTATCAAAAGCATCGTTCAAACCATTCATTCGACGCCTTTCGCGAGCATTCGCGGCCAGACGCCGACGCTTCATTACGCTTGGTGATGGCGGAACATCTCTGGAGCGACGTCTTCCTCTTCGAGGGCTGCTGGTAGGTGATATTTGTTTCTAAAAGCAGTCAAAAATTTGCGATATGAATCACTCATGTGACATTCAGTACCCGATGGGATTTATTTTGATATCATTATTGCAATCAACGCTTGAAAAAATAATTCGATATTTCAATTAGAACGTCTATTTGTTGAACTTGTCTTGTATTATTTGCGAATTATTTGATCTGCTGCTTATTTTGACGGATCTCTTTGAAATTAATGCTAATTGTATTTGCTCAGATTTTCATATCGTTCAATATCGCCGGAACCAACATAGGTTATATAATATTCCTTTTTTTCCTTTATGTTATATAAAATTCGTTTTCCGCTGCGACATGTCAACGTCCTCACAAGACAGTAATAAATATTTATTATTTATTTTTATCTAATTTTCGCAGAAGGCCATTCAGTATTCAAACCTTGCAGTTTTCTCGAATTGTTTCGCTTTTCTCATACAAAATTGCGAAGCAGGAAAAAATAGTACCATTGGAATGATATTGCCACCACTCGTTTGTAATAATTTCAATTAGACAATTTCACCAATCTTATGTCTCGAAGTAAAATGAAAATCATACAACTATTTATCAAAATGAATAATAACTATTTCAAAAACTTTCACTGTTTCGTTTCGCAAGAACGCAAATAGCTGTCAACCGAAAAATCATGGTCCATCAGAATTTACCTGCGCAGAGGTAACGGGCTCCCAACTTCTTCGTTGATCGACGATCATTTGCATCGGTCTCCCCGTTTCCAAAGTGTGGAATCTCTGTTCTTGCGGTGGAGTTTCATAACAATAGGCCGCTGCATGATACTCCACAGAATTGTCCTCGTGTAGCATCGATCTTGGCGAAGTAGTGTGACCCATCGTGTGCTGTGTCTCGTACCTGCTGAGAGAATATTAATCGTAATATTAATTATAATATTAATTCGTGAAATTTTCATGGAGTGCCCTGCTGCACGTTTATGACTGACATCGAACAGATAACACGAGAAGGCATGCTGCTAACTATTTTCGTTACATGCGTTGCGATTATAGCTTTCTCAATTGCATACCTCGCGTTACTTATTATAGAGCTGTTTTAATTCTCCTCCGAAGTTGTACGTTCTAGTAAATATTTCGGATGCGTTCTGCGACTTGTAAATTAAAATAAAAATATCTATTCTATTTGAATGATGTTGATAAGTGTTGTACTATCATTTCCCACGAGTTAGCAAGGCACGAATGTTTCACGAACTTTGACCCAAGACTTCTTACTTTTTTTCTTCTGCCTTCCATTAATTCAGATAATAAATAAGATAATCGACCGAGCCTTGTGATTTTTACAAATGTCCCAAAACATTTTATTCGTACAAATAAAAGTTAGTTCCCAATACTTCATTTCAACTGAGCTTCATTCCCGTAGTCGCACAAAAGCTAAAGCTATTGATATAAATGTGTTACATCAATTTCAGCCAAGCAAACGCATATACCGAGCAACGACACGGTGCAAGGAAAAAGTTAATAATTAGGATTCGCAAAATTTAAGTTAACTAACTTACCTCTGAGGCGTTACAGGTGTCAAAACGCTAAAGGAACTCCTCTCGTACGAATCAGGGGTTCGCGAATACTTCGCAACTATCTCTTTTTCGTAATTAAGCACCTCCACTTCCTTTCGCGGGGTAAGTTCACCATCGCGCGCGTAATTCTCCCCGTATGCAACCTTGACGGAGTCATAATCCGGGGAATTGTACGGCGATGGATACAGGGTGTCGTATGTTCTCGTTGTACTTGGATACGAACTGGTTATAATCTCCGTGGAAATTGGATATTCGTGATGATTCGTTATAAGAGCCATCCTTTTATTTCTTCCGATGATGAAACTTCATAAACGAAAGACGTCCGACAAGCAGATGTCAAATGTTTGCAATCCGAAAGCCTATGCACAAATAGTTTCCTTCGGCACCCAAACTCGTTACCAACAATCTTCCATAATCCCCACGATCTCGAGCGTAGCGAAACAAACTTGCTCCCGGACGTTTCTCCCTCCTCAGATAATTCTACCGAGATCCTCCGCACAGTGTCAACCAATTACGTCGAACGTCATTCATGTATAATACTTTCACTTGCAACTGCGGCAATTTCAACCGTCCACGACGAAACCGTAACACGCGGTACGTAATAGGATTATCAAATCACGTCAGATGCACGATCCCACAGCTTCGACGGAAGCTATCCAGTCTGCGCATTCGATCTTCCCTTGAATCACATCCGAAAGAGACTCTTCGTTTCTTCTGACACACCGTTGTCGATTAAAACGTCACCGGGAGTATATCGGTCTTCCAATTGTTCCGTATATCAGGTAGACATAACGCGCGCCATAGACACGTGTGCAGTGTTAAGATTGGCAGGAACGTACGGTGCACCCAGATCCTGTCATCCCGGGGGAAATGGCAGCAATACGAGCCAGGAGTCAACGATCCTCGCGATGTAAAGGCTCGAGTTTAAGTGTGGCGCGTGCCGCGGCGTCCTTCAGCACATCAACATATGGTTCCCACTTCGTTATATGTCCATTCTATAGGTGCACCTGGTGGCCCATTCTGACTCCTTCTGCAGCTACCCTCTCCTCGTCCACGTCGGCACCACTTTACCCCGTAGAAAGCCACTACCACTCCGGTCGCGGTTGCCTGTTCGCTCTTCCTTTCCTGTGCCGGCGCTTACCGAAGAATAGGGGAAGAAGTACCTGTTGATTTAGATAACGTACGCCGAGGGGGGAGTAGGTACTTGTTGATTTAAATACCACTGGTTGATGCATGGCACGAGCCGGGAATACGGTTTCAACGATGAAGGCAATCCTTGGAATATATTTTGCTGAAAGCTGCAAGGTATTTTCTGTCGGGAAACTGTGAGAAAATAATTTTAGCAGTGTACTTTGCACTTTGCGGTCTTTATCTTTCTTTAAATTTTCATCAAATAGGGTCTCAGGGGCTTTATTTCAACCTGTGTCATAAGTGGCTAGGTGGTTTAGAAATTATCGTACCGTTTGCTGCACCAAACGAACTGAAGGCAATTTTGTATTGCGATAATTAAAGAGTCATCTACTTCTGCAGTGTACGATATGTTGGCACATGGCATTACTGTGCATTTGTGGGTTAAAGGTGGGCGAAAATTTAAAGGATATTAGGCACCTTCGAATGAAGAGGAATAGACCGTGTTTTTTTATTGTTGGCATTGTTCGGCACATTGGTTTTGTTATTGAGTAGAATCTGGTGCGTTGAAGGGAGTTTGAATGAGATTTGGGTGTGGATGCTGGAGACTGCAACGAGTGGGCAAGAGAGACGTTTATTCTGTCTTATTTTTGGAAGGAAACAATTGATTCTTATTGTGAATGAATTCATTATTAAATTGAACATGTCACGTTACCAGCTTTTGGTAAAAAATGTTCAATTGTACATCGTTATTGTCACTCTTCTCCTTCCGTCTTCTATCCATCGCAGTTGAATCCATATTTCTTCCACCGATTTGAGTTTATGTAAATCTGTTATAGTATTTTATGTCATAAGTGACAAGGAAACGAGTACTCGTGAAGCTCAACTTTCTTTGATATATATTATAATCTAGTGGCTGCTTCGATAATGCACGTACTTTTATAGTGTATTAACGTGTAATAGTACATTAATGTTCAGGACATGATAACAGAAGAATATAGACATAAGAACGTATTTGTACAATTTCGTCTAATTATCAATTATATTTGAAAATTGCGATAATAATACTTATTACCAATTGTAATTGAAAATTATACCCTAAAAGTTTATTATATATTTCGCAGAAAGTAGTATAACACTTCAACTACAAAAAAAATATTTATGTGAAACACAAAAGGAAGCAAAGATTGTAATTTAAGGCTAAACTCAAATTGTTATCAGCTGTGTCAAATATAAACTATGCAGGATATTATTAATTTTGTTTTCCTCTCTCAAGTAGAAGCTGCTGCTGCAAAAAAATTAGAACTTCATTTCAAACCTGACGATGCATCCCGCAATGATAATTTATTTCCAATTTCCGATTTTCCGGCTTTTGTGTCGCTTAAAGGAAACGCTCAGACAGACTTTCGTTGCTCCGTTACTTCATTTCGGTTGAACGACAGATGCTTTCATAATGGACGCTACGAAAATATAATAAGCGCATATAATATGCGTATCTTATACGTATCTGTGAATAAAAAGTAGTCACGGAGGATGTGAAAATAAAGTGGAAACGGTGTACTTACGGAGATCGATGGGATGTGGCACATTCAATGTCAAACTGTATCATCGCAAACTGATAATTATATTTGCACAAACCGTACGTAGTATATAAAACACTGACGCGTGATTCACATGTCCCTTCGTCCAATAAATATATATGTATACTTAAATAATATTGCGATTCTATTATACGTAGTACATTATGAATTCAGTTACGAATGAAAAGTAATGAATGATTACGTTCGTGGACCGAAATAATAGAATACATAGTTTATGCAGCGGTTAATCGACGCATATATAAAATTTGTGTAAGTAATTTATGCAATCTGATAAATTGTGAACTATCGCAAGGACATATCAAGAACAATCAACGCGCCAAAACGGTTAATTTTCCCTCCACAAAAATTTTCTTTACTCAGCCATGTACATCCACGAAACAAAAATCAGCACTGAAACTTTCAAGAAGATACGTTCCATCCCCCTGAAATTCCTAACTTCCTCCACTTTCGTTTCACGCACAATACTTGGCACGCGTTTCGTGCATCCCATAAACCTCAAGATACCCATGTACATATACAGGCAACAGAAAATACCATACCACCTGTTCCAATCCACAGCCAATAAAACTCTGAAACAGAAAACGACAGGAATAAGCGTATAATCTTCGTATCTCCGAAGTAAGAAAAATTCCGGCTCGTCGAATTCGAGTTAATTAGCTTAATCAACAGCGCGATTGGTCGTGCGGAACTAGGGCCGAAGTCTGAGGAATATTATGGGAATGCAACGGTCGTTGCTCAAGGCGAATCGCCTTGAGACAATTAGAGATATCCATCTTGCAGCGGGATCTACCCCTGTTAAGACGAAGGGGCCCCGGGCACGGCGCGTGCCCTCCACCAACGGGCAACTGGGACGCATGACGAAAGGTACTGCAAGGTGTTACCCCGAATAGCGCGGCAGATTTGAGGATAAAGAACGCCGACTGTCGGGGTAAAAACCTTGTCTCGGGAGCACTCAGACGTGAACGCACGGTCCTCTTAAATATTGGGGAGTCCGTTAACCTGGCAAGGACGTAATTTTCTCGATTAACATGCTGATCAATGATGGATCGTCAGCTGTGCCGTCTGGGGACTACATTAGAAAAGCGGAGCTTCCTTGGAGGCAATTAATCCGATGGAACTCTGCGATACGAGGCTGTGTTATTTACAGATCTTTGTTTGATGTTCACTTTTATTATCGATTGTAACTTTCGATTTCTATATTGTGCAGACATTACTTTTTCTCCGCAATTTATTTGCAAACCCAGGCAGCGTTGAAATTGACGATTTTTTTATTTAATTGTTCACTGCAGTTTGATTAAAATATCTTTGCAAATAAGTGTGAAATAGTTTGTGCTTGGAAATGGATTTCAGTTCGAATTAAACAATTGTCAGGCTACAGTTATGAATGTTCCTTTGTGAAAAATTAATCTTCTTCTGGATTCGGTATGATTACTAGAACAGTCTGTGCAAGATTGATGACGTTAGAGCAGGGAGTTGAAGGGGCGGCAGGAAGAACGGGAAATCGTGAAACGTGGTATCAAAACGGAATACAAAATTACAATATAAGAAACGTTGCCAAATATTAGCGTCATTCACGTTGCGAGATTACAGTAATTATTAAAAATAACTATTGTTGGCAAGCTACTTTTGTGACCAAGTCGGTTCACGAATCTATTAATAGAAGGTTCTTTAGAAGCATCAGGATGATTCTTGTTTGCTCTTTGAGCTCTTCTAGCCAAGAGAATAGAATAATCTGCACCCTGGTTACATCTCTCGGTCGTGAGAAGATTACTGAAAAATTCACAGATAAAATAATACATACTTCCATGGTCGTACTTTTAAGAACCCAGAATTCATTTTTCGTTAGTCACCAAATTCATGTTACTATATTTCCAGTAATAACATATGCAGGTTTGATTTTCAAAAAAATTTAACAGCAGCATTTTAATCTCTTTTCCGCTACTATATTTGCTTCTTCGAATTCTGTATCGTAAGTCTCAAAAGTCTTCTCACATTTTTCATATTAAGAATAGTCAAATAATTCTCAAGAGTATTCTTACATTCTAACATAATACAAATATATTCGCGTAATGAGAGTGCTCCTACATTTTAGTTAACCTTTTTATTTCATGCAAAAACTTTTCTTTAAAGAAGACTTTCACTTACCGCAATAATATTGCCAAAGATCAGAATCAATCGGGTCTGTCTAGTTTATATTTATTCCTTTCATCCATGGCATTCACCAGGAGTCACTGACTTTGCAAAAAGAACATACTTTTTGTGAAACATACTTTTGTCTTCTCTATAGTCTTCCACTGTATTCATTACAAACTTCTGTTATAGTGACTTAATTATGGGACAGGTAACAAAGGGTGGAAGTATTGTAGTTAGTTCTTTCATCTTTTGACGACGTTTGCGTGTCAGGAAATTATTAAAACAGTTATTGTATTAACTGCAATGAAGAACCATATAAGTGATACAGTTGTAAGTGATATTCATTATGGAAAATTAGCTGCCTTCTTGGTAAAAAAAAATATGCAGTAAAATAATCTTTCAGTTAAAGTAAATAAATATATTATATAGCACCACTATAGTGCACTATGTGGAACTTACATTCTGATCAATAAAAGTACTGTACTGCATGTATTAACACATTATACACTATACAATAAACTATGCAAACAGAAATTTTCCAAAGAATTGATAATGGATATTTAATGGATAATGGATAATTGATAATGAAATCGAGTCAATCATTAAGAAAGTATTTCCGTGGTCAAATGCATCGAAATGAAATAATATAAATAAATCCCGGTTAATTCCTACAATATCAATTTCGAATTAGTGGAACATTATAAAAAGGCTCGATATTTGCACCGCAAGAAAAAGCGATCGCGAGCATTGAACCTATAGTAGAAATATCTAGGTATTATAAGGAGCCCCAAAAGCGCAAGCCAAATGTAAAAGTGCATAGTTTCTTTGCACCAATCTTCTCTTTTCCAGACTAAAGGATACCTTCCCGAAGTTTGATAGCATAATTGGGATCACCGATGAAACAGTTAATCTTCAGTCAACTATAGTTTTCAATGGCTCCATTAATACCTAGTCATCGATCATTTAATTCCGCTCATGAAGTTTTGGTAAATCGCCGCTGCACTCATTTTTATTGCACTAATTACGCCAATTATACCTTTCCAAAAACATCAATATTTTACAGACCACCGTAGTCCCTGTTCCCCTCGTCGAATCTATACTGCGCACACACAAACGTTCATTATCCACTTTTGGATTGAATCCACCCTCGAGAGATTAAAAATGCTTCCCGGCGAACAACGTTGTTGACTGTGACGAGCCGTTAACAAGTTTTTATCGACATTCGAATTACTTGCCGGATAGATACGTGAACGAAAAATCAATTAAGCCCAGGTGGGAGGTGGAGCACGTGCTGAATGTGTGATAGATCGGTATTGCCGTTTTCGGTGTCGACAATCTATTTCTCTCGAAAAATAATCGACCCTCGGGAACCATATGGCGCACCAGGCGTGTGCCAGGATTCGTTAAACGTGGAACATCAACCCTGCGTTTCTTCCTTGTTTCGAGGAGGGTAAGATTGTGGAATTTATTTCTTCATTTTCTAAGTAAAGAAAATGCTGGAATAATTTTATAATTATTGATAAGAAAAGTGAGACATTATACGTGTAAGAAGCAGGGGAGACTGGGGTAGGATGGTAGGTTAGATGAGATGGCGAATGTTACTTTTTGCTTCTTTTACTTTACTAATGCACGCCGATTTTTTATTGCTACACCATTTATGCATATCGGTCGGTACTAACGTTTAGCATGATAAAGTAGACGTGAACTGAAATCATACATATGCATAATAGTAAATAGAAATTTGAATAAAGGTAAGTATTGCACGAGAAGTAAATTGTTGGCGTTTATAGGAATGCAGATTTGAATATCGTATAGCGACTTAACACGATTTTAATATCTTATTGCTATTTTGATATTATTTATTGCCATAACCCATTTTAGAACCGGTTCATTAGATTATTTCTACAAACATAGATAGTGAAAATTAAAGTCTGAATGCCGACAAACGTTAAATGTTGAAATTTTGGTGTGACTAAAAAAATAGTAACTTTTAATTTACGAAACCTATGAACCATTTTGACTTTATGATACTTGCTGAGGTAAGAGTTGTTTTAATTGAATACTTTATATGATACAGAATTGTATCGTAGATCGCTTCATCTTATATTATATGAATGTATGAAATAAAGCGTATATTCTGTCCTGACAAAAAATAGTGAAAGAAAAAAGAACTGATCTATTTTAAATTGCTGAAAATACCGAGAAATTTGTAATTAATCGTTAACATTTAAAATTGTCTTAAAGCTTACGGAAGAGAATGCAGCTAAAACAATAAGTATATAAATAGTGAGCAAACGGATGTATATAGTTAAAGAGAATGAATAGACTGATAACAGTTGTTCCCTTTTTACTTCAAGTACTTGTTCGTTTACCCTTACAATGCCATCTTTCATTAATTATAAATATTCCTTCTTACAAACATCACTCTTCACCGATAATCACTTGGCAATTATTGAAAGGAACACAGAACCATAGTGTACGAGAAAGATGTGCGCAGAACCTTAAAAAATGTAACAAATAGAAAAATGTAGTAAATAAATAATTATGTTAAATATACAAGTAGAATACAATTATAGGTATGCTAGACGTTTTATATAATAGTTCATATTTTAGATAATTCCAATACTAATGGTAATAATTGCAACAAGGTTTAAATAAAGAGATATAATTGAATCGTAATCATAACTTGATTCTAAATGGAAGTATGTTGTATTAGTAAAAATCTTTCAAACGTGACGCTGTTCTTTGAACAATCTTAGAGAAACTTGAGAGTGATTCAAATAAAGAACGATCTTAAAAACATTTAGGAAATACTAAAAATACATACCGCACTAAAGCTTTCTAGATTTAATGTGTATATCTTACAAGCTGTTAATTTCAGAGGTTTCATACTTTTACATAACATTATGACCAAAAGCTTTCTGCACTTGATTGACGATTGATACCATTTGCCATTTGTCCTAAAAATATTAACATTAATTTCATGAGTACACATTTCAATAATTGTTCGCTATTAGTAAGAAAACGGTAATTAATTTCTCTATAAAATAATGATCATTTCATTAGTAAAAGAAAAGAATGCGTACATATTTTTCGTACGCAACATAAAAGCTTATATAACAATTTCCACAGTAAGAGTCGGTGCTGAGTTCTATAAAAAGATCACACGAATTAAATAAAAAGATCTTACGTATGATGAAAGATGCGTTCAGTGAAATCCGATAATCGCTGTCCTGGCCAGCTTAAAAACAGGAGGTCGCATAACAAGGAAATCGTGAATGAGAGGTATCTGAGAGACTTGGCTGTATCTCCTAAATGTATTATTGCCTAATCACAGGGGAAGTAATCGATAAATTTAAAAATTCTTTTCGTGTAAGTGAAAATGAATATAATATAGTTTAAATCGTAACCGACCTGAAACTGCGTGAAGCTTACAGAAATCATGTTCAGTCCTAATTGAAACAGATAAGACGTTGTATTTGCTTCCTCGAGCAAGTTGGCATATCTGCATTCGTGCATGTAAAATGAAAACATCAGTGCTTCTATGTAATTAAACGTGCTTCTCAAGATGAGTTGAGTGTTATATAAACATATTAATATATTGTATTAATTAATATAACAACATCTACTTGATATATTTCATTAGAGTTTACTTAGGGATAGTAACTTTAAGTAGTGAATAATACTGACTCCACTATGTGTTTATGCAGGACCACACACTCCCTGGCATTTTGATACCATCTGTCTTCATCCTTCTTAGGACGTAGCTGTATATCCATACTATCATTTTCCACAAAGTTTTCTAGTCTGTGTCTGTACAATTACAATTTAATAATTCAACAAAGTTTAATTGCAATGTATTGTGCACATATTTAAGCGTATCATTTTCTTACAATACCGTGAGAAATATTTATTTTTCAATGAAAATGAAGACATGGTTGATAAAAATGTAAACTTAATAAAATTCAATTAATATAAAAAATATATAGGTGTCTTCTCAGTCTTCTTCTTACATAAAAATCAAAAATCTTCAACGCAACATAGATGTGCACGACAGTTGTCATAGCACATACCTATACATATCATTTTTTCTTCATCAGTATAAATAATACATGCACACATAATAATAAACAGTTTATCAAACAAAGCAGACAATATCGAATGTACCAATTAAGCAATCTGTGCACGTAAAGCTGTTGAAACGATTTTACAAAAATTATATCGGTCTACCACAGTCACATAGGCAGAAGGGTTTTTTAAAATTCAGAACTAGACAATTACCTCAAAATTTCGCAAAGCCCGCATTCGTGTTGAACGTACACAGCTATCAACGAGTTAAGAGCTACAGCAATCGAAGCATATGATACAGTGCCAACGTACGCATGTATCAAAAGAGGATAATAGTATTTATCCACATCGACGAAATGTTCAACACGAAACACTATTGGACGATTGCCGGATATGTTATAGAGTCCTAAAGCGTCAGCTGCATTGAGCATCAATGGCATCCCAGCGTAACTTGTTATTAATCCATATATAAAAGCTGTCACGAATGCATTAAAAATTACACTGCAATTATAATAAGACTGATGAAATGATTGAATATCCCGTCTTTCCTTTCCCCATTTGCATTTTTTTATATTCTTTAAATGCAAGTCAGATCCCAGGCAATGGAAACAAATATTATTATGTACCAATTAAATGTTAATATCATGCAGAATATTTTTATACTTTATACAGTAATTGAGTCGGTTACAAATCAAGGGAAAGACGAACTTTGCATAATATGATGGATACCAATGCCCCTGTAAAAGAGCATGATGGTACAGAACGTTGCTTCTCCGTTTAGGATGTTTTCCAAATGTATGTTTCATAGAAATATAGCTAAACTCAATTACTGAACATTCATCCTGTACAATTATCCTAAACAACTCCATTTTTCGGTATTTAATATATAACAGGTTAGTTGGCCTTTATTATGTTAAATTTCTATTGAATTTCTTTGAATTTTTATTTTAAAAGAATTTTGTATTGGATATCGACATTAAATAGTAATTACGGTGTGCCTAAAGTAACATATGTATCTGGAATTGTGAAATTAAATATTCAAGATTTGAAGCTGTAAAACGTACTAGATGGAATCATGCATAACAGAAGTGCACATTAGCAAAAAGCATTAATGTTTATCGCTAAGAACTTTCAAATGTATCAAGAAGAATTATAAAATGGCCTTACCTCCAAGAATGAAAGTAATCTTTCTCCCTATCGCGTATTGTTCACAAAGAAGATCATACTCCAGTTTCAGCTCCGCATAAATCTTCCAGTCTTCCTGCATTATGTCCAATAAGCGCCTCATCTGGGTAGTTGCATATAAAGGTTAACGTTAACATCAACATCAAGATCATGGTAGACATACCTGTGCGAAATTGTAAAAGAAATTGATATACTTAGAAAGGCACATCAAAGCACCGACAAAAGGTGTGAAACCTTCCAGCACTGCATCGATATCGTCATCGATTAGGGCTGTCACCAATCCGCCAGCCTATAAAACTCATACAGTTTCAGCAAAATTCGCAGGACAATGAAATTTACTCCTAACAATGAGCAACAATAATATGATGATACGCATAAAATATAGTTTGATTTTGTCAGTTATGGAAACCTTGTGGCACATTGTATGTGGCTATTGAAACAATTAAGTATGTGACTGGTATTCTTTTTCATTAAATAATTGGAAAATATTTGGCTTTGATTGGAACTCAGTTACGAGAAACAGAATTAGTCTTTCTTACACATTTCTCAGTTCTAGTAGCGCTTCAAATGTCTTTTGTAACAATTATTTTAACATTTTTATAGCAACATGTAAAACCATAAAATGATACATGAAGTAGGTAGTTTCAAATAGATAAAACGAACAATTACAATGTATCAGTTCACAAAGAGTGCACACGTTTCTTGTATACTAGGAGAAAGAAAGATGCAAATAGTAAAAAAGATCACTACAGCGTAGAACACAAGAATGCAAAAAGAAGCCTCGTATAATAAACCATTCAAGAATACGAAATACAAAATAAAACAGTTGCGACTACTTGCACATATCTCACAACATAACTTTATACCTGTAAAATTAAGTGTGTAGTAATTATTGGAATATAAATGATTCCCACCAAACACTTTTGCACCGCAGTTTGATATGGCCACGTACAGATTATAAACGAAAAATACTTATTCAATCGCAAGTACTCGCATTGCACACTATCCATTTCAACACTCTTACTGTTCTTTCGATGATTTCTTTCTGAAGACTGGCATATAGACTTTTCCTGTCGAATGACAATCCCCGTCTATTAAGTAAGAACTGCAATTACAAGATGACGTTCGATATTCCTTTGGGGGATAGCCTGCGGACAACGAGTAATTACACGAAATCGATTCGTTCAATTGTTAACACGACAGTTAGGGGAGTAGACTGCATTTTTGCATATAAATTATCATGTAAGTGGCCATTTGCTTGCAACCCTACCGTTTCTGCATATGAAATCAAAGATAACTAAGAAATCGGAAATGCCCCATGAATCGACGACTTATTAAATCCACAATTCAGAAAATTATACAGAGTGTGGTCTACAGTGCTCGTGAAATATTTTGCAGAAAAAAGTATCGATCTGCGGGATTGTTAGAAATAATATAGCTTACAATTAGACACTGTAATTTTGTCTGACAATTATTTGATATTGATTTGGAGTGGAATACTTGGAGCCCTGCAAACAAGACATTCACTGTTCGTCTGCCGAATGAAGACATCGCGTGCTTGAAGAGTGTGAAATGATTTGAAAAATGTGAAGATCCAGTGATAATTAGGGGATCCACGCTATTTAAACTGAATAGCGGTATTAAATAACTTCAGGGAAAATTTAAGTGAGTAAAGTAGTATATTAGAAAACCTAGTAGAACATCCGAAGTGAAACATAGAAATCATAGAAATTAATCATTTATTATTAACTGTAGTAAAATTGATTTGCCCGAAATAAGGGGTACTACTTTATTGCAAATTACGTACATATGCTGTATTGGCGATTTTCTGATATACAATAATATTAAAAGTATTTTTGCAACCTATTGGTATAAGAATATGTGATTTGTTCAACTTAAACTATGTTTTAACAATTCAGTATTAACTTCAGAATATTGTTTTTATTATAATTGATAAAAACAACATGAAAGTATAAGTTTAGTACAATATATTTTGCGTAAATCTATTTTTACCATTTTTTTAGTATCATTCCTTTCTTCAATATCCACGATTTCATATCATCCTATTATATGATATAATAAATAAAGGAAATCGTTTCAATGAAACTCTTAATTATATTCTTGATACAAAATAAATTGTTGCAAATAAAATAAAACAGCATGTTTTATCGTCAGGAAAAACAATTGGTTATCCACACACAATACATACCAGATAACGAACAATTAGTAGCCATTAATTAATATCTAAAATTACCTTAATACGATACTGAAAAGGTTTGAAAAAGTATAAGTAAAAAGAAATATGGAAAGAGTAAGTTGTCCCATTTTTATTTCAAGTACTTGTTCGTTTACCCTTACAATGCACTCTTTAAATAATTATAAATATTCCTCTTACAAACATCAATCTTCACCAATAATTGCTTGGCAATTATTGAAAGGAGCACAGAACCATAGTGTACGAAAAAGATGTGCGCAGAACCTTAAAAAATAAAACAAATAACAAAATGTAGTGAATAAATAATTACGTAAAAGATACAAATAGGCTACAATTACAAGTATGCTAGAGGTTTTATATAGTAGTTAATGTTTTACATAATTCCAATAATGATAATAATAATTGCAACAAGGTTTAAATAAAGAGATATAATTGAATTGTAAAATTTAATTGAATTTAAAAGTGACGTTATTCTTGGTACGGTCTTAAACAAACTTGAGTGTGATTCAAATACACAGCGATCTTAAAAACAATTAAGAAATGCTAAAAAAAACTTACCGCACTAAAGCTTTCTAAATTCAACGTATATAGCTTGCAAGCCGTTAATTTCAGAGGTTTCATGCTTTTACATAACATTATGACCAAAAGTTTTCTGCACTTAATTGACGATTGATACCATTTGCCATTTGTCCTAAACATATTTACATTTATTTTATGAGTATACCCTTAAACAATTTTTCACCATTAATATTAAAACGAAAACAAATTTCTCTATAAAATAATAATAATTCCATTAGTATAAGAAAAGAATGTCAACTTATTTTTAGTAAGCGACACAAAAGCTTATGCAACAATTTCCTGTAATGCCCGAAGCATAAGATATTTATCTATATATTGCTTATATACTTTATAATGAATAGTACACTTATCCACCACTACGTAGTGGAAACCAATCATAAGACGCATACAGTCTTTCAAAATACTGTTAAATACTGCAACAATCTTGCGCGGAAGCTCTACCAAAATGTCGGGCACCACGAAAACTCCCTTACAGTACAGCTTTTCCTTCCATCAAGCTTCGAGTATAAAATTCATTCGTATTCTACATTTGTTCAGTGTTCGCGTTCGTACTCGGGCCAATACATACAATATATTTTTGCACACTTTGTAAATCGAACTATATTCTTCTGAAATACACTCTACCCCAATCAATACAATCCAGTAATAATAATTTGCATAGGCTTCCTTGTAAGAAGGCCGGTATACCGGCGACGCTGTGACGCACAACAAATAGCTTTCAAAAGTATAAGATATATGAGATTCAATCAGTGCTGAATTACATACTTATAAAGATCACACGAACTAAATAAAAAGATCTTACGTATGAAGAAAGATGCGATCAGTGAAATCCGACAATCGTTGTCCCGGCCAGCTTAAACATAGGAGGTCGCATAGCAGGGTAATGGTGAACGAAAGGTATCTGAAAGACTTGGCTGTATCTTCTAAATGTATTATTGCCTAATCACAAAAGAAGTAACCGATAAATTTGAAATTCGTTTGTACGTAATAAAAAATTAATATAAAGTAGTCTGAAATCGGAACCGACCTGAAACTGCGTGAAGCTTACAGAAATCATGTTCAGTCCTAATTGAAACAGGTAAGACGTCGTATTTGCTTCCTCGAGCAAGTTAGCATATCTGCATTCGTGTATGGGAAAACAAAACATCAGTGCTTATACGCAATTAAACATGTTTCTCATAATGACTTTGAGAGTTATATAAAAATATTAATATGTTTTGTTAACTAATATAATGAATAACTTCAACTTAAGATAATTCATTAGACTTTGCATAGGGATAGTAACTATAAGTAGTTAATAATACTGACTCCAATATGTGTTTATGCAGGACCACACAGTCCCTCGCATTTTTATACCATCTGTCTTCATTCTTCTCAGGACGTAGCCGTATATCCATACTATCACTTTCCACAAAGTTTTCTAGCCTGACCCTATGCAATCGCAATTTAATAATTGAACAAAGTCTAATTGCAAAGTATCGTACACATAATTAAATGTATCATTTTCTTACAATATATGAGAAACATTTATTTTTCAATGAAAGTAAAGACATGCTTGATAAAAATGTCAGTTAATGAAATTCAATTAATATAAAAATATATATACATATGTTGTCACTCTTCTTCTAACATAAAAAATAGCACATATCTATACATACAATTTTTCCTTTATCAGAACAAGTAAAACTACAAATAATACATACACACATAATAATAAATAGCTTTTGAAACAAAGCACACAATGTCAAGTGTACATATTAAGCAATCTATGCACGTAAAGCTGTTGCAACGATTTTACAAATATTTCTTCGATCTATCGCAGTCAAACAGACAAGGGTTTTTAAAAATTCAGAACTTCGCAATTACCTCAAAATTTCGCAAAGCCCGCATTCGTGTTGAACGTACACAGCTATCAACGAGTTAAGAGCTACAGCAATCGTAGCATATGCTACAGTGCCAATGTAGGCATGTATCAAAAGAGGATAATAGTATTTATCCACATCGACGAAATGTTCAACCCGAAACACTATTGGACGATTGCCGGATATGTTATAGAGTCCTAAAGCGTCAGCTGCATTGAGCATCAATGGCATCCCAGCGTAACTTGTTATTAATCCACATATAAAAGCTGTTACGAATGCATTAAAAATTACATACTAGACAGCACTTACTAAACTGCGCTTACTAAACAGCAATTCTAATAAGACTTGAGAAATTATAGAATATCGTGTTTTATTCCTCATTTGCATTTTTTTTCAATTTTGTAAGTACAATTCAGATTCCAGCCAATGGAAACAAATATCATTCTGTACCAATTAAATGCTATTATTTTGCAGAATATTTATATACTTCATACAGGATGACTCCAGTAATTGGGTCGGTTACAAATCAAGGGATTTGATGAATATCAATGCCCGTGTAAAAGAGCGTGAAGGTACAGAACTTTGCTTCTCCGTTTAGGATGTTTTCCAACTCCACTTCTGTTGGAGATATAGCTGAACTCATTTACTGAGTATTCATCCTGTACAATTATTTAATTTTTCTGCATTTAATATACAATACTTTAGTAGGCCTTTATTACGTTAAAATATTGAATTTCACTCGGATTTTTATTTCAAATGGATTTCGTATTGGATGTTGACATTAAATAGTAATTACAGTGTGCCTAAAGTAACATATCTGGAATTGCGTAATTAAAATATTCCAGTTTTGAAGCTGTAAAACGTACCAGATGTAACCATGCATGACATAAGTGCACATTAGCGAAAAGCATTTATGTTTATTAATAATAACTTTCAAATGTATCAAGAAGAATTAAACAATGACCTCCAAGCATGAAAGTCATCTTTCTCCCTATGGCGTATTGTTCACAAAGAAGATCATACTCCAGTTTCAGCTCCATATAAATCTTCCAGTCTTCCTGCATTATGTCCAATAAGCGCCTCATCTGCGTAGTTGCATATAAACGTTAACGTTAGCATCAACATCAAGATCTTGGTAGACATACCTGTTTGAAATTGTAAAAGAAATTGATATATTTAGAAAGACACATCAAAGCACCGACAAAAGGTGTGAAACCTTCCAGCACTGCATCGATATCGTCATCGATTAGGGCTGTCACCAATCCGCCACCCTATAAAACTCAGTCAGTCAGTTATAGACACCTGTAGCACCTTGTATGTGGCTATTAAAACAAGTAACGTATGTGACTGGTATTCTTCTCCATTAAATATTGGTAAATATTTGGTTTCGATTGGAAACGAGGAGCAGACGTAGTCTTTGTTACACATTTTTCAGTTTTGATAGTGCTATAAATGTATATTTTTTATGATATTCTTACTATTATAGCAACGTATAAAACAAGTAAAAATCGTCAGTCCACAAAAAGTGCTCACATTTCTTGTATACCAGCAGAAAGAAACACATATCAAATAAAAACGATCTCTGTATCGCAGAACACAAGAATGGAAAACATTCATCGTATAATAAACAATTCAAGAATATTAAATACAAACTAAAACAGTTGTGATTGTCGCACATATATCACAATATAACTTTCTACCTGTAAAATCAAGTGTGTAGTAATTATTGGGATGCAAATAATTCCCACCAAACACTTTTGCACCACAGTCTGATATGGCCACGTACCGATTATAAACGTAAAATACTTATTCAATCGCAAATACTCGTATTGCACACTATCCATTTCTGCACTGTTACTGTTCTTTCGATGATTTCTTTCTGAAGACTGGCATATAGACTTTTCCTGTCGAATGACACTCCCCGTCTATTAAGTAAGAACTGCAATTACAAGATGACGTTCTATATTCCGTTGGGGGGCAGCCTGCGGACAACGAGTAATTACATGAAATCGATTCGTTCAATTAATAACACGACAGTTAGGGGAGTAGACTGCATTTTGGCATATAAATTATCATGTAAGCGGCCATTTGCTTGCAACCCCACCGTTTCTGCATATTAAATCAAAGATAACTGAGAAATCTGAAATGCCCCATAAATCGACGACTTATTAAATCTGCAATTCACAAAATTATCTACAAAAGTGGTCTACAGAGCTCGTGAAATATTTGGCATAGAAAAGTATCAACCTGCGCGATTCTTACAAATGTAGCTTACCATTAGAGAGTGTAATTGTACCTGATAATTATTGAAGTGGAATACTTCGAGTCCTACAATCGAAGCATTCAGCGGTCGTCTGTCGATTGAAGACATGGGTTACTTGAAGAGTGTAAAATGATTTGAAACATGTGCAGACCCAGTGAAAATTAGGGGATACGCTTTTTAAGTTGGAATAACAATATTAAATAACTTCAGTGAAAATTTAAGTGAGTAAAGTAGTGTATTCAATGTTCACGGTATTTGCGTGGCGTTTTTATTAAACACCTATTAGAAAATTTGATGTGGAAAATAGAAATCATAGAAATTAATAATTTCTTATTAAGTCTCATAAAAGTAACCTCTTACCCTGGAAATGAATTGGCAGAACCAACTTTAGAAGTATATAACAAGGGACGTACATAGCACGTATTTCCAGCACAACATGTTAATTTGCCCAACATAAGTGGTACTATTTTATTACAACTTACATGTGCTGTATAGTGACTCTCTGATAAAATATTAAAAGTATTTTTGCAACCAAGTGGTATAAAGATGTGAGATTTGTTAGAGTGCAACTATATTTTCACAATATAGTATTAACTTCAGAATATGGTCTTTATTATAATTGATTGAATAACATGAAAACTAATAAGTTCAGTACAATATATCTTGCCTTAATCTATTTTTAATATCCTTTTAATATCGTTATTTTCTTCAATATCCACGAATGCATTTTTGTGTCGTATTATTATATGGTACGATAAATTAAAGACGTCGTTTCACCGAAACTCTTAATATCTTCTTGATACAAAATAACTTGTCGCAAATAAAATAAAACAACAAATTTTATCCTAAAGAAAAGATTTGATTATTCTCAAACTATACCGACCAGATAGCGAACAATTGGCAGCGATTATCTAATATCTAAAATTATCTCTGAATAGCTTTAAAAAAGAATAACTAAAAAAAAATGTGGAAGGAATAATTACAGTCGCTCTATATTTAGTGCAAGTACTTGTTCGTTTACCCTTACAATGCACTTCTTTTATTAATTACACTTCCTCCTTAGGAACATCAATCTTCAACAACAACTAATTCACAATTATTGAACTGAGCACAAGACCATAGTGTAAGAGAACGATGTTCGCAGAACCTTAAAAAATGTAACAAATCATAAAAAGTAAATAAATCAATTGTATCAACTATACAAATACTAACATTATAAATATTCTACATATATTCAGATCATCCACTTGAAATATCCTCGTTACGTTAACTATACGGAAAAATAATTCAAATAAAAATTATAGGACTTAAAGCAATTAATAATATAGTAATAGCAATTTTTACGCCAAGTGGACGCGTCACGGAGGTACAAAGAGCACTTTCATTTTTTTAAATAAAATTACTTTTACTATTACTTTTCTTTAGACACGATGTCCATAGAATGGTACATTTTGAATAATTTATTTGAAATGTTTCAGCGTGCTGTTTAAACACAGAGTTCGTGGTGCACACTGTATAAATGCAATAATAATAATAATAATAATAATAATCGAAACCCGATTTCCCTAACGATCTAGTAAAACAATTGTAATCGTAACTTGATTCTAAATGGAGAATGTTATTAAATATGCTATATTAGTAAAAACCTTTCAAAAGTGACGTTATTCTTAAGACAATATTACACAAACTTGAGAGTGATTCAGATAAAGATCCATCTCAAAAAGAATTAAGAAATGGTAAAAATACTTACGGCACTAAAGCTTTCTAAATTCAATGAGTATAGCTTACAAGCCGTTAACTTCAGAGGTTCCATGCTTTTACATAGCATTACGACCAAAAGTTTTCTGCATTTAATTGACGATTGATACCATTTGCCATTCGTCCTAAAAATATTATAGTGATTTTATAAGTATGCCCATAAACAATTTTTCACCATTAATATGAAAGCAAAAATAAGTTTGTCTATAAAATAATGCTGATTTCATTAATATACGAGAAGAATCTCTACTTATTTTTCATAAACAACGCAAAGGCCTGTGTAACAATTTCCCGTAATGCCCGAATCGGAAGATTCTTATATATTTCATACTTAATAGGTTTCAAAAACATACGAAATATAAAATCAATCGGTGCTGAATTATTTTAAAAGATCGGATGAACGAATAAAAGATTCTTACGTATGATGAAAGATGCGTTCCGTGAAATCCGTAAATCGTTGGCCAGGCCAGCTTAGAAACAGAAGGTCAGATAACAAGGAAAACGTGATTGAAACGAATCTGAAAAACTTGGCTGTATCTTCCAAATGTATTATCGCCTAATCATAAGAGAAACAATCCATGAACCTACAAATTTCTTCGCTTTCAAATAATTACTTACAAAGTCTGAAAACAAAACCGACCTGAAACTGTGTGAAGCTCACACCGATCATGTTCAGTCCTACTTGAAACAAATAAGACGTGCTGGTTGCTTCCTGGAGCATGCCAGCAAACCTTCGATTTCATAAGTGAAATTCAAATGTTAGTGTTTCTTAAGACGAAGCGAGACTTATGTAAAGGTATTAATGTATGATATTGATTAATATAATAACTTTAACTTAATAGATTTGATTAAGGTTTTAGTATGAATAAGAGCTTTAAGTAGTTAATAATACTGACTCAATTATGTGTTCATGCAGGATCACGCACTCTCTGGCATTTTGATACCATCTGTCTTTACTCTCCGTAGGATATAGCTCTACATCCATACTATCGGTTTCCACAAAGTTCTCTAGTCTGACTCTATACAACCCAAATTCAGCAATTTAAGAAAATGCACTACTTGCGAAGAAATGACATACACTGCCACTGAATTTCGGGAGTTTTCTGCATTATGTGTATAAAAAAACTTGTGCATATAACACCATTCTTTTGTCTTTAAAAAGAAAATTCCAGAAATTATCTGTCGCATTGACGGGGACAACGGCTGCAAATTATTTTGAGCAGTGTAATTTGGTAAATGTACGTGAACTTAATGCACGTAGAATTTATCATTGTTTTATATAAAACATTACGTTAACATGTTACACATCGTGCTAGTAATAAACAATTACAAAAGCAATAAGAAATAATTACGCACAGGTACTAACAAAAATATCAAAAAGAATATTTATGTGCCAATATTAAAAACCAATATTGAAATGCCAATATTAATACGCTTAATAATAGGATATGTTGTTCATTATATCAGACCACGGCAGCAACAACATATTAAACAGTTTTTACACACAAAGCTATTATAACGATTTTCCAAAAATCATTCCGATCTATCACAGTCGCATAGACAGAAGGGTTTTTAAAAATTCACAACTAGGGAATTACCTCAAAATTTCGCAAAGACCGCATTCGTGTTGAACGTACACAGCTATCATCGAGTTAAGGGCCACAACAATAGCAGCATATGCTATAGTTCCAAAGTACGCGTGTATCAAAAGAGCATAATAGTATTTGTCCACGTCGACGAAATGTTCAACACGAAACGCAATCGGGCGATTGCCAGATATGTTATAGAGTCCTAAAGCGTCAGCTGCATTGAGCACCAATGGCATCGTTGCAAAAGGTGTTATAAATCCGAATAAAAAAGCTATTACGAATGCATTAGAAATTACACTGCAATTCTAATAAGATTGGTGAGATTAATAAATATCCTTTCCTCTTTCAACATTTATCATACGTTCTCAAACATTTGTTAAAGGTAATTTAAATTCCAACCAATAGAAACATATGGATGGTTCAGAAGCCAATCTGTGTAAGTCCATTAGCATTCAGACCGAGATAAATAAGGTTTTTACAAACTACTTGGAGAAAAAAATGACAATGTTAGTACTGTCATCTATTGCTTACGTGTGAAAATAGTGACATAATTGATCTTTCAACTGAAAGTTTTAACAATAAAGAGATTTTTGAACTACTAAACTCATATTGAAGGAAAGTTGGACACACTGATCGACTTCTGAGCCCTCCACATATCACTCTGTGATGAAGAAAATTGCAAGCTTTTCTATTAAATGAACATTCACTTTACAGAATATTCTTATATTCCTATACCTATTACAATTAAATGTAGAAATTAATTTTGCATAATACGATAAACCCCAATGCGTAAATAAGTGGGTAAGTAAAATATTTGATTTCCAAAATTGTAGAGTAACCTTCGTTCAGTCATGCATAACATATATGTATATTAATGATAGCTTCCAAATGTTCCATAAAAAAAATGAGAACATAGCTTTACCTCCAAGAGCGAAAGTCATCTTTCTCCCTATCGCGTATTGCTCACAAAGAAGATCACACTCCTGTTTCACCGTAGTATAAATCTTCCAGTCTTCTTGCATTACATCCAATAAATGCTTCATCTGCGTAGTTGCATATAAACGTTATCGTTAACATCAACATCAAGATCATGGTAGACATACCTGTGCGAAATTGTAAAAGAAATTGATATACTTAGAAAGACACATCAGACTAACGACAACAGGTGCGAAACCTTCCAGAAATGATTCGATATCGCCATAGTACATGGCTGCCATAATTCCTCCGCCCTATAAAACTCATACTGTTTTAACAAAATTCGCAGGACAACGAAATGTTTCAAGACGAAGAAAATAAACTCTCCGTGTAAAGCGTATGACAAATATTTATTTATAGCATTAAGCAACAGTAATATGATGATGCACGTAGAATGTAGTTTGACTTTGTCAGTTATGGAAAACAATTGCACTTTGTATGTTGATATTATAACAAATAACATATGTGACTGATATGCTGTTTTCATTCAATGATTGGCAAATGTTTAACTTTTATGGAAATTTAATAGCGAGAAGCAGACGTAGGCCCTGTTATACATCTTTCAGGTTTATTCAGTACTTTGAAGTATTTTTTTTATAATAAGCAAGTTTATGTTTATCTCGATAAAGAAAACTTATATAAATATTTATTCTAAATTCTTTAAGAGAGCGTGTAAAGTACGAGCGCAGTGTGAGAGATTCTCGGTTTAACAATGAAAGAACATTTTTTCTTTGACGCGGAATATGTTTTTATTTTCCAGTATAATCTCCATGCGCAGGCCTAGAAGTTTTCAGACTGCCCTCGTACGTATTATCCATAACGAAGACCGCGTTGCGATATCCGCTTATTTATAATAATACAAAATTAATTTCCAATAATGGAATCGTTATAAAATTTTATAATCCTTCGATAAACTCAAGATATGACTTTCGATTTGAGTCCTGAATGTTAGAAAAAATGTGCACACAAATTCGGCACTTCTATTTAAATCACAATAATATTGCAGGATGCCAGGAACTTGTATATAAAGACCTCTGCGGCGCGATTTTACACCTTTGTATCGGTGATCCATTGTAGAAAATGTTAGGTGTAAAATTGTTTATACGAACGAAAATTAATGTTAAGATCCTTCGTTTCGCAATGTATTCTTCTCATTGTCAGTGAGTAGAGAAAATGTCTGAAAGGAATCATGCGTCGCAAATGCGTCATTTACTCAATATAACCGGTTGCTAATATTTCACACAAATGAGATTGTGTGAGTCACACACAGGAGAAGACAAGCGCTCCATACTACCATCCCGCCGCAACGTCTACAGATTATATATATTATATACATACATATGTATGTGTGTGTATATATATAATATACAGCCAGCCACAATGAAAATGGTACCGGTAATATGGTAAAAAGTATTCAGTATGACAGTATTGTTTTTTTCGTTATTAAGGAATAATGTTGTTTTCGTTATTTTCTATACGACTAACGATCTAGCATTAAGCAATAGACTGGTAATTTATTTTCGACCAAATTACTTATCTTATAATTGTACCGAGTCCTATACTCTTCGCGATGCGATTTTCACTGTGTGTGACTGTGTGTGCGACGACCCCTTTCAAAGAACGATTTGGCAGGGGCAGCATGCGTGCAGGGGTCTCCGCTGCTGCTCAGCATTGGTATATGATTTTTCCGTTAGCTGCTTTGAAGTGACCGCCATACGTACTGATAATGTCTCACTTCGTTTCGTCCTGCGTGTGACTTACGGACTCTCATTTGCACCAAACTTTGTAACAATTTGTACCGAGTAAACTCCGAGTAAAATCAGAAGTTCCTCTTAGATTTTTTCCCCCGAACACTCGAAAGAATACGTAGAGGTGAAAAAAATTTTCACATTAATTTCCATTATTATAAACAATTCGGCACGTAATATTTTTTACAAATGTCCGCCGATCGAAAGATACAGATTGATTCTGTTGCGGTCTTTATATATAATTTCGACGATGAAGAGAATGGAAAGGTTCTAAGACCGGAAAGAGTTGACATTAAATGTCAGTTAGACGAAGGTAGTGGCGTTCAGAAAAGGTGGAGGAAACGATGGAAAGAGGTAATGGAAGTGAAAGGTCGAAGAGGTGGAGGAGGTCGAAGAATTCACGTACCTCGGAATAGTGTTGCAAAGAAACGGAAACATGGCGAACAACATAAGGGAACGAACGAAGGGGGCAACCATGATAGCCATGAATCAGGTGTGGGGCACAGGGGAAAGTTAAAAACGATTTTAACCCTTTGCGGACGAGTGTCGGCAAATAGCTGCCCAAGTCTGTTCACCGTTGCGAACGCGAATGAAACAGCGGCTTGCGTACGTCTATCTTTCTGGGCGATAAGATACGCAATAGTATAGTATACTAAACAGTATCACGTTTTCTTTGAAAGGAAATTAAAGCTTTTCGGCTGTGAAGTGTCATCTTCTGTCGATCTGAATTTACCGTATGGGATATTGGCCGAAAAAGAGCACGCGGGGAGCAACAATCAATACAGTAAAGCCAAATGTATTTATAAGTTACAGTAAATATATGGGAGGGATCGAAAAAGCAGACCAGTATACCGCTACATACTGTCTTATACGAAAGTCCCAAAAATGGTGGGGAAGATTATATTTTTGAAGCTTGAAAAAAACAACAATAAATTCGTACCTGTTATATAAAATGAACCTGCAGAAGCAGAATCAAAACAGAATGACGTAATTTGAAATTCGTATGTCGTTTGGGAGACCAATTAGATTTTCGTGGCAGCCATGCCAAAAGCAAACCATCAACTTGTAGAACAGCAGAAAGGCTGAACGGCCTGTTACACACCATTCAGCGAGATGATACAGGAAAGAGTAATAGTACAGACTTTGTGGTATGTTCCAAACATAAAGTCAAAGATGGAAGAAGAGAATCGTGGTACTTGTGCTACTTGTTCGGCTAAACCGGGCTTGCATGTGATCGATTACTTCGAAGTATAGTGCAAATTAAGCATATTTTCTTGGACTTTAACCACAAATTTTGTGTAATTTAAATAAAGTTTCAGGTTTCACAACGCAAACGTTCAACGTGTATACTTTCTCATCTGCGTGCTGCAATACCTCTCGTCCACAGCGACGCTCGCCGACGACCGGCCTAGTCCGCAAAGTGTTAAAATTAGGATGCTTATGTTCAATATGCTAGTCCTAAGGGTATTAATGCAGGGAGTGGAACTATGGGGTTGGAAGAAAAGAATAGAAACAGAAACGATACACCTGAAGTATGTCAAGTGGGTGTTAGGATCAGATAGATGCACACCGGATTACATAGTCGTAGAGGAAGCAAAGAGAGACAACATAAGAATTAAGGCGGGACAGAAAGCGATAAAATGCGAAGAGGGAGTCGAGGAAATGGATGGGAGGGAATTATTGAAAAAATTCGTTAGCGAACGGGACGCAGATAGAGTGCAGACAGCAACCAAGAAAGATTAGAGAGGAGTATCTAAAGAAAAACGGCGTTAGCCAATCAGGATTAGAACAACTAAGAAGTAAAGGGCAAAATGTGGGGATGAGGATGAAGGAAAGAGACCAATAAATCCAGGGCCAAGTGCAATACAGGGCAATAGAAGCAAGTAACAATAAGGATCACGGTAGATATAAATAGATAAGGACGGGGATGCTGACTGAGTACCTGGCTAAAGAAGGAAAGGAAAGCAGCCAAAAGCTGTTAGCAAGGGCATTGTGCGGGAATGCAGAGAGCTGGAATAGGTACTGGAAGGCAGACGAAGAAAAGAGGTGAGAGCTGTACGAGGGTGGTTGGGGAACATTGGAGCACATGGTGCGGAGTTGTAGGGAACTGGAAAGAGGGAACGTAGGTGTGCAAGTAGTGGCAGAAAGTGGTTAGTGGCAGAAAGAGTGCAGAGGTGGTAAGATGGTTAAGGAAAGTGGAAAATTAAGTAAAAGCGAAAAAGAATGAATAGGGAGTGCAGGAGTGTGAATTAGTGCGATAGAGAGAGAATGAAGTAAATGGATGTAATGTAAGGTAGATATTAAGAGATGTAACGCAAGTCTCTTTTCATGGCTGTGAGACCGACAAGCAATACAAATTCTATTCTACTCTATATACAATTTCTTAACACCCTGTGCAAAAACAAATATATGACATATGATTAAAGAGTGACGGTTCTATTACTTTAGCTCCCAGTTTCAATATATAAATAAATTTGTAATTGTTATGGCAGCATGTGAAATTATATGTCAAGCAAATAATCGCAAATATTGGAAATAAATAATAATTATATATGAAACAATTATAATTCGTACACCGGGAAAACGAAAGACAAATCAAATAAAAAGAAATCGCTATAAATTAGGGCAAAGGTCGCAAGAAAAGCATCGCATAATAAAGAAGTCGCTAATGTGAAGTACAAAATGAAACAATTACGATCAATTGCGCGTATTTCACAATATAAATTACTACCTGCAAAATCAATTGAACGGAAATAATTGGAATGTAAACAATGCCCACCAAACACCTTTGCACCACAGTCTGATATGGCCACGTACATATCATAAACGTATAGTACTTGTTCAATCGCAAGTACTTGTACTGAGCACTATCCATTTCCATAACGTTAATGTTCTTTCAATGAGATCTGTCTAAAGACTGGCCTACAGACTTTCCTGTCGAACGACACTCCCTGTCGGCAGTAAAATTGAGTGAGGACTGTAATTAAAGAATGACGTTAGGTATTCCGTTTAGAAACCGGCTTGCAGACAAGGAATTATTACACAAAATTGATTCGTTCAATCATTAACACGATAATTACACGAAGTCGAAGCACGGCAAATAATTTGCCGAATCTATAGGCGGCATTTTGTAATATAAACTGCCATACACGTAGCAATTTTCTTGCTATCCTGCATAAGAAATCAAAGACAGAGCAAAACTGAAATGCTCCACGAATCGACGACTTATTAAAAGCTGCAATCCACAAAATTATACACAAAGTGGCCTACAGAACTGCGTGACATATTTTGCAGAACAAAGTATCAGTCTGCGTGATTCTTTGAAATAATATAGCGTGCAGCGTAATTTCGACTGCCAATTATTGGATATTGATTTGGAGCGCAAAAACTTTGAGCCCTGCAAACGAGACATTCACTGTTCGTCCGTCGAAAGAAGGAGTCGCCGTCGGTGCTTCGAGGGAGCAGAAGATTAGGAAAGTATAAAGTTCTAAAATGATAATCGAGAGGAAGACATTTTTGAAATTGTATAACATTAAATACATCAGTGAAAGTTTAAGTGAGTAAACTAACTGTATTAAATATAAACCATGTTTGTTTGTTTCTTTTTTATTAACGCCTGACGGATGATTTTAATTTAAAAACATAGCGCGCCCCATGTCTGATTTTGTAACCTTCAATAAACGTTTCTTGCAGACTTTATTGCGCTGAATACAAATCTGTAATCCGTTTTTCTCCATAACGAACCATTTTTGAAAAAAATCGCAAATTTTCAACTCTGAAAGTGTTTTGTATTATTGCGGTAATAGTTATTCAGTTGCGTTTGGTGCCAAACGATTCGTTGAAGTTTCAGGAATAAAATGATATATATAGTTATTAGATTATAAACATTTAAATGTGTTTAATAATAAAATTAAAATAATAATAAAGGTTGATTGTTTAATTACAAATAAATGACAGGTCTGGAATAAAACTAATAAATAAGTAAATACTATTTTATTGCACATTGCACGTGTTATATATAAAATATTCTTGCACACTTTTGGTATATAGATATTAAATTTAGTACAGTAAAACTATATTTTAACAATTTAGTAGTAACTACAGTTTATTATTATTATTATAATGATTCAATAACATGAGAACTAAAAGTTTATCTTACTATCTTTTGAATATTATACTTTTTGTATTTTTAAAAATATTATTTTTATTAAATATTCGCGTGTGCACTTTTATGTCATATTATTATATGAAACGATAAAATAGAAAAAGGCGATTTATTCAAACTCTTAATGTATTTAATAATTAATGTCTTTACATAAAATAACTTGTTGCAAATAAAATATGAATAACATTTATTAATTTATTAAAATTCGAAAGTGGGAACATTTGCTGGCAAATTAATAAATGCTTTGTGTGATTTAAGTAATATTTTATTTTCACTCGAAAGACAAAACAATGTTTATAATTACTGAAGGGGACTTGATAACTGCACTTCTTGAAAAATGCAGTGTGAGTATTAGGGAATGCATTTGTATTTTTCTCATATTGAAAATACTTAACATATTTATTCTTTACGTATTACTTCTTACAACATCGATTTGTATTAAATTAATACACATAATAACGAGTTCAGATTTGTGAAATGAATATGGATCAAAATATTGACAATTGGCATAGTGTTTATGACAATGAATACATTGAAGAAGAGAAATTTTCTGCGTGTATCTTACAGAAAATAGTTTGAGCAATGCGAATACAATTTATATCATTATTTTGTGATTATACAAACGCATTATTCATTTTTAATGAACCAGTTTAAATAAGCACGAAGTAATTCTACTGAAACGACTGATAATTAAATTCGATATATTAAGAAACATGTTTATCGTAAAAATTTCCTAAATGCAAACTGTTGTTTTGTTTTAGATCCTTTAATTTGAACGGGCTTTAACTAATTTCGTTCAAGTAAATGGCGTACATTTATGCAAAATCTACAATGTGTCTAATTATAAATTCTAATAAATGTCGACAGGTTTGAAAATTGTCTGGAAAATTTTCATTAGTTTTCAAATAGCAAACTTCGAACTAGACATCTCGTTCGATGAAATTTTTGCAATCCGAATGTAAAAATTAACGAGAAGATTATTCTATAGTTCTTGTAATCTCCTCACTCTCAAATCGCATACAATATTATTCGATGAATCACTGCTCATATTTCCTCATGTTTAAGAAAAGCCTAATAATTACAGTGAACACACTATTAAATTACCGTACTGTGCTACTTTCCTAAAATAGTATTTCAATTTGAGTATACAGTTGCAGAGTTTGAAGTATATGTATGTTTGTAATGCTCTCATGCTATTTAAGTGAAACTGCTCGGTACATGTATCAACGTTAAGTTACGCCACATAAATATACTATGTATTGTATTCTATTTATATTTTTTAAGACACTTCTGAATGCAATTTTCGCGAATTGCAGAACATCGGTTGTGCACGCTTGCACACTGATTAATTCTCTACTACTGTGAAAAATCTCATACCTGAAAACGATTAAAATTTATTCCTTTGTTCCCATTTTAAACAACAAGTAAATCACTGACAAACTATCTTTCGAAAATATTTACTTGCAATAGATAAAGGACTAGTTTGTATATTAGTCTTCAACTTTATGAACACAAGCAACACTCGTAGACCATTATTTCCTGCACTTATAATCATTTGATGAAGTAAATCAATGTTTGATAAGACGGAGATAGTAAACGTTATATCCTCCTATTCTTCTTTTCACCTATTGAAGGACTCCTTATTGTTTTTAACATTTGACGAAATTAAACTATTTTAAATAATTACTTAAATCGTTGTCTAAAATCGATTGGTTCCCCTAGCTCTGTAAAGTTACTTGTAATAAATATTTTCTTAAAATAGGAGACACTAATTCTATACTTAAATATAATTCTAGCAGATCAAGTTTCTATGAAAGGAAGATTTTTTTAACTTATTTAATTCGTACGACAAAATATGATCCAGAGAATGATCCCATTGCAGGAGTAAAGTATTTTTATTTCTACCCAAACGAACCAACCACTTCGTATACTATAAACTAATTTCTGATACGATGTTTCGAAAAAGTACAATATTTTGAAAAGGGAATCCAGGGTAAACAGGCTGACTGCAATCAAATGTATCCCCCACTTAATTATATCAGATTGTGTAAGTAGCATTACGTATGTGTGAAGTTGTTTCGAAAACCATAAAATACTACCAGCAATGTTATCCAAACATAATACTAGATAGCCAAGACAGATTTCAAAATTATCTGGCACGAAACAAAACTTTCGACAAAATTACAATCCCCATATAACAATCAAACGTACAATCTCGTATTTCGAAAATTCGTATTTAACAAATGCAACCATAATAAATGCAGCAAATAGTCGTGACGCATTTGCAACAATTTCATTGTATCCTCGAAAATTAATTATATTCCATTGATATTACGACGCATTCCTCGATCCTTTCCCATAAACGTATCCGGTGTCGTTTAAACAATTTTCAACAAAACACTCAGCAAAAAGAGAATGCATTAAACGTTAATCGCCAGCAACTCGCCCCCCTTTGCCAGCCAAACCCTATGGCACTACAGAGTCTCAAGTTCCAGAGTACAACGGCGATCGTAAGCAAAGTAGGCTTTGCCACGAACGTTTAAATCGTTCAAAATGTTCTTTCGATGGTTTTGATCGGTATTCGTGACTAATCGAAATCAAGAATGTCTACTTGTTGCGAGAGCTGCAAGTTCAATCGCACTTAATACGACGCGTCGTTGAACAAACATGGTCAGTTCGTCGTAAAGGTTTTCGTGTTCCCGTATTAGGCGACGTTGCATCCGTTGTTTTGGTGGCGCGTTTTTCCACTTTTCGTCATGGTGAAGCCCGGACAGCACTGGTCCTGTTGCGACAACGATTGCACGTTGTTGGCGTCGCTGTGAAACGACGAGTAGTACCCTTTGCTATTCTCGCAATGATCATTCTTCTTTGGTTTCGTGGGTTCTATATTGATTGACGAGGCACCGTCCTCCCGGGACTCTTCGGATGACGTGCTAGAATTGGTGTTTGTGCTCACTTCCGGTTTCGAATGTATACCGACCGCTCGGTTTTCCGCGCGGGGCGACAGACTGTCCCTGTGCTGCCTGAAATGTTCCTCTGTGTCGCTCAGGAGGGAGCTGAACATCTCCGAGTTCCTGGTGATCACCGCTCCCATCGAGTTCGACCTACATTCTGCAAAAATATTGTTTGTTTTCTGCTTGTGAGAGTGATCGAGAGTTCTCCAGATTGGTATCATAGCGCGATGTCCAATCGATATCTGCCGAGACACCTCGAGAAAGTGATCCACGTGTAGGTTGCCCCGATATTTGAGTTACTTTTTTTCGATTTGACGGCAAAGCGAATTAAAGAAGCATTGATTATGGCTGTTCTCGAACAGCGGCGCGCGTATCTTCGCAGATGCGATATTAGCTTTCAAATGAAAATTTATATAATGAGATGAGAAAGTAGGCTAATCAAATGAATCTAAATAAAACGAATAGGCTGGTAAATATTGTGGCAATAGTATTTCGGATGACGAGGAACATTTTCTGAACCTGTTATTTGGCAAAAGTTTGGCCTCGGGCTGATTACACTTATAGCCGTAACCAAGGGGTACAATGTGAAACAAACTTTGCAGACCATTTGCTCATTAGTTTCGAACGGAGTACGAGTGACCATAGCTAATAGCATGAAAGTATTTATATTTTTGCAAAAATAAACAGGCAAGAGTACAATTTCGTTGGTATAGCATATGTTTAATCTCTATCATTTGATATCTGAGTCATTTAATTAGTATCTGAAATGCGTACAAATGCTGACTATACATATGTATAATACAAATACGTTACTCTGTTGGAAAGCATTGCAATAGTAGCATGCAAAATTCAGGCATATTTCATTTACTTCTCATCAGCCCCATGGTGCCGTTCAAAAGGCAAAATGAGCTGATCGGTATATGACTCCACGAAAAAAGGCATAAATTGTTTGCTTTAAATCAAAGTAACGAATATAGTAACATTAGATGAGTAAGTGATGTAATCGGATTAAAATGTTATTATAAATTAGTTTTAACGTATTTATAGCAAAGGTAATATTTTAGTACTAACAGAAAATTATATTCATTTGAATTATTACTCTTAAAATGATTGAATCTTTGGTTTGTTTTAATCTCGCCAATAACAGTAACCTCCTATCCGAAAGAAGTTAAAGATTAACTCACTCATTATGCCATCGTAAATTCAAACTTCTGCAAATGAAATAAATAATACATTTCACATATACAAATTCGATAATAATGCATCCTTGTAACATGTACAATGATTCATTTTAAATACAAAAGACACCTGGTTAAGATAATTGTCACGTCAAAAATATTGCCAATCTAAAATGATGGTTTAACTCGTCTCCTCCACTTAAGGAGCTAGTTTCTTGTCTTTTATCAATTTCTTATTACTTCTTACTAATCACAAATTCACTTACCCCTGCTGTCGCTGCTCTTCGTTGGTGAATTCGCCACTGATCTGCGAGCAACATCTTGAAATGTGATAGGGGAGTAAATTCTTCTTTCTTCGGGGAGAAACGATGTATCTGGAGGTGTTGGCGAAGTAATCTTCGAACCTCTTCTAGAAGCCGTGTCCAAGCAATTTTGGGTGTCGAACATAGTCGCTGGCGTGATTCCGACGGCTGTGCCGGTTGAAACTCTTTTTTCAGTGTTTCTCGTGTGCCATTGGAGTGGTTCCTGAATAGTAATGCCCCTCGTCGACGAGGATCTGTGCTCCCTTTTCTCTAACCAATAAGTTTTCATCGTACCTAAAATGGAAATAATTTTCAATTGCCTACTTTGCTTGGCGTTGTGTAAAAACAACTTTAAATTTCTTTAACCGTGGAATGAAATGGGAAATATCAAAATCGTTGCACGCATTATATGCACGTTAAATTGTTTTTATGGATTAGACAATTGTAGCAAACAGTATTAAAGCGCCTGGTACTGGTTTCGTAAAGTTATATTAATTTAATATTTATCGGGCGTCAATTATTATTAGTATTATGATTAAAATAACACTAACCCAAGACTTAAGAGTTATCTTTCAAAATTCGAAAAATTAGTAAACCCAATGTATAATGTTTTATATTTAAAAACTTATCATGCATATAAACGTTTGGATCCTTTACCTTTACCCTTCACTTCTATTTCCCCTCGTTCCTTGACTTTATACGAAGGAGACAATAACTCTCGTGTGGATTCTGATATGTGTATCTGCATCGCCTGGCTGGTTGCCTCCATACGAGACGCAGTGTTCACCGAATCACCGAATAAACAGTATCGTGGCATTTTTAAGCCCACTATACCGGCAACCACGGCACCACTATGAATTCCAATTCGTATTTGAAGATGAAGTCCTTAAATAAATAATATAAAATATATCGAGGATTTCGAAAACATTAAGTTCCTTTAAATTAAACTTACTTCTGATACGGAAAAATTGACACATTTAGTGGAATCATATAGAACTATCATATAGTTCATGACCATCGAAGAAAGTCCGACTTTACAAAATTGTATACACGGAATAGAATTATTTGACTCTGTCAGTATTGCACGACTATTTCAAACATTTTCACTACACCAGAGTTCACAAGCGGTAGGCAAAAGTTGCGATAAGGTACATCGATCATTAACAATGCAAATTGTAGATACAAATGTTCATTAATCCCTAATACGTTTGACAAAAGTCGTCTCTAATTAAATCCCTTCGCTTTCAAATTCGCTAAAGTACGATACTAAATTTAATAATTGTGCCCCAGGGAAGTGACGGAAGTACAGAAATGAATAACAACAATGCTTCGTAACAATCCTACCTGTGGAACGATCTTTAAGATCTGTAATAGCCTCAACCATATCGAGTGCCATATCGCAAACACGATCTGCATGATCATTTTCCTTCACTGGTGCACCAGATACTACCATATAAGCGTCCCCAATTGTCTCAACCTGGTAAAACAAGCACAAGAATTAAATACAGTAAGAAAAGTGAGACCTGTAATTTATGTATATCCTAGAAGAGAAGGCAAATTATCAGATTGCGTGTCGTAAAAATACCAAACAAAAACAGTGCCAAGAAAACGTGTCTTTCATTTTACAAAAATAATTATGCATTGCTTGTAAATCAAAGGCAAGAGAATGGTTTTGAGGATGAATAAATGCTAACTCTTACTACCTAAGAATACCTTATACACCCGGTTCCTTTCTGTCAGCGTGTCGAAAAGGGAGTACATCGCGTTTAACATAGACACCACCTCCATCGGTGTGATTCTGCTGCAAATCTCTGTGAACGTCACTACGTCCGAGAATAAAATGGAAACGCTGTCGAACATCTGGAATTAATCGGGTTAATAGAATAAAACACGTATACAATTATGAAAGCGGTATAATCAAATATAATGTAGGATTGGAAATACTGCGTGAATGTTTAGAATGATTGCGATGTATGAAAGGTACGTTCTGAGCTGAGTACTTGAGAAGGTCGTGTGTATGGGGGGGTACAGTGGCCCAAGGGTTCGGGTGGTCGGGACCGACCACCACCGAAGGATGACTGCGGGGTGTGTCCTAAATGAGTGAGAGCAAATGAGGAATAGAATGAAAGAGAAACTAAGAGTGAAAGAATATAAAGAATGAATGAGGCAGAGCTAAGGCAGAGCTAAGTGAAAGTGAAGAGAGAGTGGAAACAGAGCGTAAGGAAAAGTATCGTGTGTTTGAGTAACGTCGTGTGTCGACGCATTTATAATAAAGATAGTGTTTTAATGAGAGTAACTGAAATCATATTACACCACCTGTCCTCTATTCCCAACTACGTGGGGTTTACAAAGAATAACTTCTACAATAATGTTCATGCTGGAATTAAATAGAAAATACCTGTTGGGTCTTATAGTTAATTATTCTCAAGGGAATACCTTGGCGACAAAATGCCGAAATTCATGTCGCTTTTTCTTTCAAGCCATAAAAGCTGTTGCAACAAAAATCTACTAGTAGTGCCAAATAGATCGAATATGCGTATTTTTTGCTTTGATGCTTTCAGGCGAAGAAGTGACATGACGGGTAAATAAATGATTGGAAAACTTATTAGCGATCTTCTTCTAGCTCTCCGTATAAGGGGAACTCCACATCATTTTCCAAATTCCTACTTTCAGTACGCTAAGTAACTTTGCAGGAATCACCGTGAAAAGTTTGATTGCAATTTACTTTTCTGCATTCTCAGTAGAAGCGATTTCACGGGAGTATCAAATGGTATTTAATTTGCAAAATTAAAATTAATGCGCTTTTAAAGCTAAGAAGTGTACAAATTATTGTACTAAATTGTTCCGGGACACTTGACAATTTTCAAAATTAACTTGAATTGACTTCAAAGTTGTCGAAAATTGATTGATGACGGATTTTCTTAAAGAATCAAAGGTGTGCCATGACTCACCTCGCACGTATCTATCGGACTTTCACCGTTCCTCAAACGATCCGCCACCTGTTTAGGTATCATCTGATAAAGCAACTCATCAGTGCGTTTCATTTCTTCGTCTAACTTTCGCATGGACTCCTCCAGCTTTTTGCTTTTCAGTTGCTCCTGGTCCAAAGCTAATTTCAGTTCCACCGATTGCTGCGTGCCAGCCAGCATCAAATCTCTGCCATAATAAACGATTCATTCTTGTGGGTTTTATTTAAAGTTATGGTTACGCAAAAGCAGCTTCAAGAAGAAGAAAAATGTACGAATGAAGGAAACCAGAAAAAATAAGGAAACGAAAAAAGGAGGACAACAAACGGAATTGTAAAACACAAAGTATAGGATCACGATAACATGATTCCACAAGTTTTTTTCCGTTTCCCCTTATGTAACGTGCACAGGCGAATTCAGCGCGTCGACTGTCTCGATAATGCATTTTGTCTATTGTTTTATAAATAGCCATGTATGTATTAAATTTTCAGGAACCTTGTCGAATTAAAAGTAAAATTTCAAGCGGACTAATTATTTGAACATTCAATTTTGCATCATTCTGGACATGGATATTAATATTGCACTTCTACTGCGTGCAACGTGAAGGAAAGTGGAGGAAAAAATTAGAATCGATTCGGGTAGAATATGTATCGTAATGTAATTAAACAGATGAACTATGTAGTGTTACCTGCTGAAGTCATGCATAGACAAATCATTTATATAGAGCCCGGTTGCAATTAGAGCATTCAGGTCAGGCATAACTGGAGTACCAAGGTACATCATCATTTTCCAATTATCCATGTATATCATTTGACCTAAGAAACACGGGTAATATTTAGATTCCAGAAACACAGGTCTGATAATTATTTAGTAAAATTAGCTAAACGGACGGCTTATTAAATAAAATTAATTCATTTGCGTAGGCATTCTATTGTATGCCCCTTATAAGGAAAATATATGTCGCTCAAATGATTTATTACAATTAGCATAAAACATTTCATTAATGAAAGGTACACTCGAACGAAAGTTCGAAACTATATTTATACTAACTAATCCGCACATTTATAACACATGTTTTAAAGCTGAAACTTATGATAAAGTTTGTGATTAAGTTCAACGTTTATTTTACTATTCTATGCACTGCTGATAGTGCGCATGAGTAATTAAGAAAATATATTATATCATTTATGAGCCATATACCAGTGAGCATGGTGCATCTATAATACATATGTATAATACAATCTGAGATATGCAAGAAAAAAAGAAACAGCAAAATTAAAGTAATTAACAAAAATATTCTATAAAACGTCACATTCTAACAAATTATTACAAAAACAATTTATAACGGAGCAATAAAAATGTGTCTGGTTCAAATTCTTTCATTTTTCATGTGTAATAGTCTCCTCATGTACCACAATTTAGATAAAACATAAAGTTAAAACCCGTCCTCGAAATAACGCATACACATAATTACGTCAACAGGAGGAAATTATTTTTTTAAAAGACTAAGATACTATATCAAAATATTCGCGTACTTCAGAATACAAGTAAAATTCCGGTCTATCCGACTTAAATGTTCTTGTTTCATAAAAAAAAATCACCTCGTATAAGCTTAAAGTTAAACACATTATTTAATAAAATTGGAGGAATGGAAAAACATACCTTTCAGTCTCAATGTTCTATCGTCTACCGAGTCGAGCGCGTCGCTTAATAAAATCTCATTTCTATGTCGATCTGATGGACGCTCTGTAAGAATTGGTTCCACAGTAACAAGTTCGAAAATATTATTTGTTCGATTTAAAATCTGCAGAAAAAAATAGCAAAGCCATACAAATTAGGCCCATTATTGATAAGAAGATACAATATCATAGAAAAGTGGGACACGTTTAAATGTACTTACTGAGTGAAATTTAAATGCAATGAGTGGTCTAACCAGATCGAAAAAGTGCGTTATCTTTTTACCAACAAGGTCAGGTAATATTACCATCAACGAATTTCCGATACTTTTTACAATCATGTCCGATCTGTAAACGAAAATGTCGTTGCAAACGTTCCATGAAAATTGATCAAATGGAAAGCAAATCGTATTGAGAATGAAAATTCGTAACAATTTGAAATAAAAATGCAACGAAGAGCAGTCTATTTTTTTATTACATATTCCTGTCACAATATTCATCGTATTGAAAATTTTTCCAGCCGCACTTGTTAGACAATATAAATGTCTAACTAAATTAATCAGAAGAATAAGTAACTAAATAAGAAATTTGATAATAATAATTATAAGATATATACGTATTATATTTTTTATTCTGCTATTATAATTGTATTAAATACAATTATTTCGAAATTAGAAATTATGACTTTCTCGTGTTTGATATAAATAAAGCAGTAATAGAGTTAACTACAAAAAACATTATTACAAGTATAACACTGATGTACATTATGTATATCAGATTGAACCTTTTCCTCATTTATGCACTGAAGCTAAAAGAAAAACACTGTTGATGCAATTGATATACACATGTATATTGAAATCGCTTTGAACTTACCCAAAAACAATACAAAACGGGAATATCTCGAATAAGACGGAGGCTCCTATCGGCAAATGTTTCTCCTCGCGTGTCATTGCCAATGAGGCTTGAGTGAAAGCTCTGTTATCAAAGGTGAGTTGGAAAGTGACGTGTACTGTATCGAAAAGGACTTCCTCGCGCACTAATTCAATCTGTAATTCCTTGTGATAAAAATGGCGGGCCACCTCCCTTATCTGGCCCATCGTGTAATAAACAAATCCACGCCGTTTGCTTCTGTAATGGAGGGTCAAGCCTGCAATAGTAAAATGGGTGCGAGTTTTAAACAATAAAATTCCATCCTTAGTTGACGTTACTTCGAATATCCAGCCAATCTTCTACGTGCTAAACAAAAATGAGACTACTGTGAACCCTCGATGTTCGTAGGAAGATGTTCAGGAAATGTCAACTTCTAAATTCGAACAAATGCTTGAGGGTTTTTTGGACTTTTTTGGACGGATTTTTGGAAGATTAGTTCTATCCTGGCTAGCGAGGACAAAATACTATTATTTCCAATTTTAATATTATAATTCGTCTTGACCGTCCTGAATAGCTCTGATATTAATGATAGTGTAATGGAACATTTTAGGATAGTACTAAAACATAGATAAAAACACATAATATTTTATCGCTATTTCTCCAAAGGAATGTTAAATGATGATACAATGAATCATAACCCTCAACTAGCGGATTGCAAGAAAATTATTAACCAATTAATATTATAAAATATTTGTACCCTTATAAATGGAAACATTCGATTATTAATCTTGCTTTTTCTACCATTTCCCAATATGGTCTGTTGAAACGGGCACTAAAAATGTCTTATTCAGTAAATTTGTTAATATCTGCAACGGATCAATTCAATTTACATTGTTTCAAATGGGAGAACTTAATTGGAAGATCGAACCGTCTCTTGGAACTGATTGTATTCGAACTTCGAGGATCCACTGTGTATTTGTAATGTTTCAGTTCATCCTCGTTTCTTCAATGGAAACAGATATGAGAATACTAGGTACTAATAATTGTAATTAAAAAGAGAAGAAAATTGTACGTATTTGAATGTACTTTACCTTGTCGTGTCTCGTTTTCACAAATAAACGAAGGAGCTCTCATCCTAGGGTAGGAAAATTTCAGATATTCGTGCAAATTGTCCAATCCATTAAGGAAATCTCTTACGTGACGTCCAAGTACTGAAAGCACACGATCATAACCGTACTGGCCAACGAATCCTACGAAGTGTACACCCATCTGATCGAAAAACTCTTTTTCCGTTATGCCAAGTACCTGTGGTTTGAGTGAAAAATGTATTCGGTTGAATAACGTGATATTTATAAATAATAGAAGTACAGTGGGACAAAGTAGAGTGAAAGTAATATTTCGATCAACGAAAACAGTTCAAGAATCCCGAATTTTTCCAATTCAGCAAACTTTACTGTATAATGTTGCAGAATAGATTCCCTGCATGTGAATATGTAAGTATCTGTAATGTATATGCATATCTACAATTCATAAAACGTTCAATTGCAGAACTAGTATTTGGTATTTTATAAGTAATCGAAATATAATCCTCTTGCGATAATTGTTATTTAAATTCCTACATAATTTCGTATCACCTCTCAAAAATAACATAACATTAACATTCATGAATAATTGATTAATTTATGGCGAATAGACGCCTCAATTAATATTTATTTATAATTTGCTACGCGATTTAAGAATCATTTAAATGTAAATACATAATAAAAAATATGTATCTTATCTGTCTAATTCAATCCACCAATTATGATTGTATAATCGATTATACACGCAGCATAATTGACTTTAACAGTGCGATTACCATGTGAATAAGTGGAACATTTACAGCTGCGGACACAAACTTCCGAGTGACACTGTTTTTAGTATACTAATTACCGTGTAAACCACCTCGATTTTTGGGGGGTTGTTAAATAACATCTTAACTTTATTTTAGTGTTTCTTTTATTATGGAAAATTACGAAATTGCGGAGTTATACAACATCGTCTACGGTCGTGTGTGGTGAAACCCTGTCAAATGCTGTTCATTCGATCAACGTGAAATTCTAAAACATTATTCCACAATTATCTATAAAGTAACAAGTGAGTGCGATTTTTTATTTAAATTTTGTAAAGGACGCCAACGCCGGCTATTTGAAGTTAAAACTTGGACTTTTGAAGAGAAAAATGAGCTTTGGATGTTCATAACAATTGAACGATTTGAAATATCCAAAAAAATTTACGTTCGTTTGTAAAGAATTATAATTTATAAAAATTTAAAGTTTATCGGATGGACAGTTTCGGAGATGCACTTGGAAAGCGCGTCCAAAAACAGGGTTCCGAGAGAAAGGGGTTTGATGGTACCAATTATTGATATTAATGTACTTGACAATAATTGGTTACGGTCACAAATACTTTGAATCGTTCCAAATCTTTCATCGCGCCATATTTGGCTCAAATACGTACAAGTTAAACATATGATTTTAAACATACTTTTTAGAATACATTTTTTAGATACATTATTTTTCGTCCATTTTATACGCTCTTGAATACGGAAGGGAACCAAGTGCATTATAGGCATTTGATGCTTTTCTTTTACCAAAAGTTGTTGGAGCTTGGTTGGGATGTGCTACCTCAGATTTTCACTTATTTAGGTCCTTGCAATATTCCCTTAATGCGAAAAACTTGATTAATGCCAAACTCTTTGGTCGACATAAAAAATCATATCGGAAAGTTTTTCAAGTTTTTCGGCGTAAATACGAAAAATAATGTATCCTTATCAAACTTTTCTTTAAATATGCCTGAAGTATCACCTTTTAGAACATTTACACGAGTAATGTTTTCAATCATTCTGATGTATTCGACCTGTCCTAATTCCACCTTCCGAAAAACGGCACGAACTTTCCGGGCAACTCAATAGATCGAGCACGAAAAACTTTATCGTTCGAAAACTTTTATCCGCAGCTGTATAGTAGCCGTAATTAATTAATCATTCATTTTACGACAAAAGTAGACGAGATGATATATTCCAACGCCCCGACAAATACTGCGTACAAAATTATGTTGTATCTTACGTAGTTCCTACCTGTATAGCCTTCTTCGCTAATCTTGGTATAAGGTTCTCAGGATAAACCTGATGAACACTGAAACTAGGTTGATCCACGGCCGCTTGTCGTCGAATCTCTTCCCATCTATCCTCCCCGTACACCTGCCGTATGTACTCGGACATATTCTCCAAAATTAGGCCGTACATTTTTGCCAATTTTCCCTCTCTTCCTAGAGAAAAACAGGTCGACACAAATATACTTGATCGAACGTTTCAAAATCAACGAACAAAGACATATCAGCGCTATTGGCCAACGTTTGAGACCAGTTTGAGGCACTTCAAGCGAAACACGATTTTCTGAAATATATTTTGTTGCGTATAAAATTATTTACTACTAGCCCCTATAACATTAATGTTTAATTAATGAATCGTTATCTGGCCATAAACCAGTCGTAAAAACTATAGAAATATGAAGTCTGAAAGTTTTGGCTGCTAGCGTACATTCGTCTATTCAGGTGAATTAAGAAATTAATAATGAGATGTGGATATATTTGCCGTAACAGCCTAATCATTAAGTAATAATAGACTTCTTTTTTGGTCTTTGCAGGTACAATAGGAGTAAAGACGTTGAACTCGGTCAAATATCTGCAATAAAATAATTGATTTGCAAATATATTTTGTTACTGTAGTATTGTATCATTTAAAAGTTATCTGTGCATACCGTCAATTTAAAAAATTGATTGTATTATACGTTTCTACTTCTCGTACAAGATAGCTATTATATTAAATGTCTTGCCCCTTATTATTATTTTTGTTCATTTCATTGTTCCGTTTTGTATTTCAAGGCCATTGACGTTTTAGGAAACGGACAAATATTTATTACTGGTAAAGCAAAAAAACGATTATCCTTCAATGACGTTGTACACACATCACGATATAGGTAATACACGTAGGTTTATAAGTACTCCGTACTTCTTTAAAAATCACTTCTGTTGCAACTAAACAAATTCGCAAAAGAAACAAATCACTTTATGAGTATAGACAAATTGGCACAATATCTTATTCATTATTTTGTCTTGTTTTATAAAGTATCTAATGTTGTTGAGCACTTTTTTTCTAAGGGGCTTTCGCCTTCGTTCTATTTTTCTTTTTTGCAAAGAATTATATGATAATACGAAAATGGAGGCAGGTATTATTATTTTTCATTGAACATTATCATAATTACTCAAATGTTACTGCACACAGTTGATAAATACATTAATCATTCTTTTAACTTCTTCGTTAGAAAGAGAATAGATGAAATTGATAAATGAGCCCAATGATATTTAGGATTTATTAAGTCTATGGGATGACTCGCACGCTTGCAAATTTGTGTTTATAAGTTCGAACTGCAAAATGGAGATCTCCAATTTCAAAAGATTAGTCAAAGTGTTGGTTGTAGTGACGGTATAGAATATCGAATAATTTCCCTGCTCAATATCTATGGATTGTACAATACAATGCTTAAAAATATTGTGAGTAAAATATTTTTCATTCCAAAACGAAGACTTCTCTGCGAAGGGACCACGTAGAATTTATGACCAAGAGCTCGCAATATTTCACCACTATACATCTGTATAACGATTCAGCATGGAATTAGAATGAAATTCTTGTCAGATATGAGTACAGTGCATTTGATTTATTTTCAATGCGTTTTACATTTCAAATATTTCGAATTAATCTTCTGAATATAGTTGGTGCATTGAATACAGAAGAAAGCAAATATGCAAGAAGCTGGAAGTACACAGTACAAGAAATGGTGAAAATAATTTTGTTTATTCAATACTTTGTTATAAAACAACTTATTTTAACACCCCAAGAGCATATTATTAACCAAGAAAGTATCGGAAGAAATATTAAAAGACACTCTTTTTCAAAACTGAATTCACCCCATTTTTTTGTGTTTGTATTTATTTAATAGTTGACAAACGTGTTTCAAAATTACTAAAATACTCGGAATACTAAGAGAACAGCATACTAATTGACTGGTAAATCAAATATATGTACAAGTGGATACAATTAACGACCGAGGTCAGGTGCAAATTTCAATAGTGTCTAACTTGAACTAATAGTACTACTACTTTATTATTACGGCCTAAATTATAGAACAATATTCAATGCAACAATGTGTAAATCAAATTAATTTTCACGTTCTTTAATGGTAACGTTAACCAGCAAACTAACAAGACAATAATTAGTTCGAAGATAATAAATAAAATAAATAAAAGCAACTAATTCTTCTTTGCATTTGTAAAATTGAAAATGAATTCAAACACTAAAATCGATAAATTCACAAATTGCCATAAATAAAATTAATATGTCTAAAAGTTGAGATTTTATTTGACAACGGCTAAGTTCACCAAATACATTACTTATAAAGGCATATTACTCGAAACTAACACATTACAGAAGTAAATCATTAAGCTCAGGAGTAACGCAAATCGCCCCCATGCAACATTTCAGAACCAAGAAAAGAATATGGATTTCCAAAAATTCATAATAATCATATTTCCATCAAATATGCCTATACGGTATTGTCTCTTCGCTTTTATCATTCGCTGGACGCATTTGAAATGCAAATAACATACTTAAAACGTTTTCCCCAAAGTAACCCAACGACGAGAGCCCCGAAGGTGCGCCATTAAAATGAACATCCCCGTTCAGTGCTCATTCGCAGTCGTATTTCCAACAATTTCCAAGGCCCCCAAAATTTCCCCTACACGACGCATTAACAATCGCATACATACATAACTCTACGGCATACAGAGGCAACTATTATCACGATTTATTCACATTCGTGCAGACTTGGTGGCATTGCGAGGCGAAGCCTTTTTACCATAACCGACGAAAATAACCCAAGATCAAGGAGTTCGCATAGAACGATCTTTCCCGAGCGATACACGGCCGATTTTGACCGCTTTCGGATGCTCCTCGCGTTTTTCGATTATGATGATCACTGACCCCGCGCACCAAAAGGACGAGGTCTGGCCGACGGTTTTGCTTGAATTAAAATCAAGCGTCCATATAAGTAAGAGCCTGGTTATTATTAGATCGTTCACAATTTCGCTCACGTATGCACCTTCACCGATGGATATACGCGGCTAGATTCGACCGCGGATGAAAAACGTGAGTCCACCTCCTTTATACGCGTGTGTCCATCCGCTGGTTTTCCGCGATCGGTTTTGATCGTTTATTTTTCGTCGTCGACGAGTTCGCGACGTGCGAAGGAATGTTGTTAGTTACGAAAAAAGAGTAGTCATTAGATTAGTGATTGTATGTACAAGAACCACCCAGAAGGCAGACAAAAAGTAGAGGTAAAATTGATATATTCCGAAATAGGTATTGCCCTTGATAATTGTCCCGTTTATTAGTAGCAGGGGAATCATTTTGAAGTGTCGGTATTAACAATAGATTTTCGGATGAATTATATATCATTCGACGTTGTTACAAAAGTATGTTCATCTCACGATGGTAAATTATTGATGTTATTTATTTAATTTGTGGAAAGGTAAGAACAACGTACAGGCATTGGTATTGAAATTATAGAAAGTGGTGTTGAGCAGTTTGGCTTGCTGAGCGGCTCGTCTTTCTATGAATATACATAGCTGTGCATAGTTATACGATTTATTATATAATATAATTGGTTCACTAAAAGTTTCGAGATGTAAAATTTAATTTCACCGATTTTTCGAAATCGAGACCACCAAAAGAAAACTAACAGACGAAAAAATAGTTTTCCAAGCTGAATCACTTTATAAATATTTAGCACAGTTGAATTCGATGTAAATAAATTTTCCTACATAAAATATTATTATTTTTCAGTACTCACAATTGAAATATAGAAAAAATATTCAAAATTAAAGCTTACAAGCAATACTATTGCAGCTTCAATTATTTACAAATTATTCGATACGAAAAAATGCTTTTCAATCATGGAATTAATTAATGGCCATTTATTGTTCCAATTGCAATTTAAAATACTGTGGCAATCCAAATGCTTCAGAATACCACGCCACCATCTAAACTCTGCAGTAACTTACAATAATTTCAATTCCTTACATACAACTATCTCCACGAGAACAGCCATAAAATATTATCCTCTTTTATTTAATTATTTGCAACGACAAATATCCTAACAGGATCATCAAGTCCACCGTTTAAGTAACTATGCGAATCTTTATTCTAATTTTAAGTAACTCAATTATGCTCTCCCGTATACCCTTTCCTATCTTACAATTAGAGCATTAAATCTTTATAAAGTAGTACCGTCCTTGACTCCTTAGCTCAAACCATCGTTAGTCGGACTAACTACTTTCACCCGAAATCTTTTCTTAATTTTTCACTACATGGTCCCAGATTTGTTAACCTAAATACATTCACGAACGACGTTCAAAATCTACGATTTTATGACTACTGAGATTTCTTACGGTTGCTCGCGAAACGATCACAATTCCTCGATCGATCAGCAAACAGATCGCCGAGCCATCGATGAAAATTAATCGGTAGAATCGGTATAGGAGAAACGGCACCACCGTCGCGAAGCAAACTGACCAAGAACGGGAATACAATTGTTGCACTCACGTTTCATGTATTCCCGGAAATGATTACAGTGTCGACGCAATGCTAAACGGTATCACTTGAGTTTCATAATACTATCGATGCCCGCGTCCCTTTCACCCTTTCGGCCTCTCCTCCTCTGTTTCACGATCAATTTCTAACGATCAGTAGAAGCACACATATCTCGCAGCCGCATCTGCAACTTCTATTTATATGATCGACTAGCGGAGGACCGTGGAGTCACTAGAAAAATATCCTGAAATAAACACCCTCCCGATTAATGATTTTGCGCTAACGAGCAGTGTTGTGAACCCGACTCAGATCGGCTACACTTCTATGTGAAACTTACGATAATTTCGAGGACTGGTTGCATGCAGTAGGAATGCGTGGATTATTCGCCAGGTGTAAGTTAATTCGACGATTATTTGCAAAAGATACGGACACTTTTGAATAATTTCACCGGCGAGGATGATTCGATACGATCCCCCATGAACTGGTTTTGATAATCGTTTAGAAGAAGGTCAGTGGGACTAATAATTTATTAATACAACGAAAGGATTTTACGGTTCTGCGAATCTTCTAATTATTGCTCACGATTAATTTGCATTAGTCGGATATGCTTACTTTATGTGGTTCCTTTTTTCGGGTACTCGAAGATTTGTGAAATATAATTCATAGTCATATCTGTGGGAAGTGTATTGTAGACAAATTTCATAGTGAAATAGGGACATTTGTCAATATTTCCTTTTTAAATAGCCGCGATATCAACGTACATAAATAATTTGTGGAGAGCTCAGGAACGTAACGCATTGAATTTCATCGATCTCGACTATTAATACGTAAGTTACTGATATTTAATTTTTCATTAGCCGTTATTTAAGAAAAACATATTTTCATCCAATAATTACTATTTGCTATGTTTAGTTTTAGTTTCGAAATGAATATGTCGATTATTTATTAAAAGTACACGATAAAGTCATGTTGAAAAATTGAAATATGGACCAAGGAATACTATATATGTAACGTATATAAATTAAAGTATTAATCGTAATAACAAAAAGGTTATAATAGTACTATAAAAATGTAACTAATCGTGCAGAACGAAGGAGTGGCCAGTAAGAGTAACATGGTAAACAAATTAAAGAAACAATTATAAAAATAATTCTTATAAGAGACGAGAAGTAAGTTAAAAATGTACAGCAATTTCACTGTAATGCTGAACGCAATTTGTGGGGATCAAAACTTTAGTAGCGATTTCAATGTAACGACTTCCATCGTTGATCGACTTGTCTTGCGAGACTGTAAGGATTATCTCCTTGTACGGATATCCGTGTAGTAAAAATTCCGGAATCGCTGCGAGAAAAATTGTACGATATAATAATTTTACACAGAATTAGTTCAACTATTATGCATATACATATCCGCCTTTATATTGCAGCAATTCATTCGAGATTTATATTTTTTTTAGTTCACAATATCTGTATCATGTTACGCGGCGGTTCTTGACATAAACTTATTTTGAACTACAGATCGATTAGATTTGTTTGCATTGTCAAATAATGAAGCAGAAGCTACTATGCCTAAAAATATTTCTCGATATGTCTTTGCAGAATTTCAGTAGATGATGCTATTTTTAATAGTGTAAGGTAATTGTTTACAATAGTTTTGTAAAAACTGAAAATAATATGAACAATGGTTAACTGTGTCTGCAGTTGTTAAAAACCAGCGAAGGCAAAAAAAGTTGCGGCATCCGAATTGAACAAGGAAAATCATTCCAAGATTCTTAAACAGAGTAACGAAATTTTATTTTTGGCATTTTGTCTTTGAAAAGAGATTTTTCCGCGTTGGGTAGATTTCAGGGACTGTCCACGGAAAATTTGTTTGCTTTTTACCACACGATTCAATCAAACGACAATGCTGTAGCAATTAATGTAAACAAAATCATAGAGCTAATTTGATTACTAACCGTAAGAATCGTTTTCGTTAACTCGCAGTTACATGGTGAATTAAGTAAATTTGGAATTCTAAGATCCGAAATTGAGCCGGGTGTACTTTTTTTCTTCATCATTAGTGTATCCTTCGAACAATTTGCATACAAGTGCAAGTACAAATCATTGTAAAATTTTCAAATAAACTATACTTGTTGTATGCTTGTTTTCTATAAATACGTGATATTGGATCACTTTCTTTTTCTTCTTTACTTCTTTACATCTTTATCTTTTTTTCTTTGTTACAAGTTCCGTACAAGGGTTAAAGTATCGCAATTTTATTCCTGTCAGTCGGAAGCGCTTTAACGGCCGGTCTACGCTTCGGCATTGCTCTTTTTTCTTGCATACTCAATGCTACATCGCAACATTTCGTTCGCATTGTATTTACGTTTTTGCATTTCTTGTAATAACGCATGCATGTCTTGAATACTTGTTTTTTCCAAGCGTCCCGAACGTGCACTACGATCTATATTACTTAACCACGAATAAACGATATTGAAATAATCCTCTCTCGTATTTCGTTTATCAAAGGATTAAATTATTATTTTATTCGAATACATCTATTACGTTTGCATCCGTGAAGAACTTAAATAGGGACTCTATCCCTTAAGAAATACAGTTTAATGTTTAACAAAGGTAGAATTTTAGTATACAAATGTTATTCAGTTGGCCAAGATCATTCCGAATAGAGAAAAATTAATGGGTCCCTTTTGTCCCGCTAATAGTTCGCGTAGAATAATTTATTGCCTGCCAAATAATTCGTCTTCCTGTGCCGTTTGATGTAAAAAAATTAAATAGATTGCTGATACGATTTTTTTAGAAAACGGTGTGCAACACTATGTCGTCTATCTTGTATACAGTAATAACGCTCTCCTATTTAATTGTAGCTCGTATAAGATAAGCGTGAAACAAGTATCCAGAATTTTTTAAATATTTTGATGTAATGTTATTCGGTAAATAATTTGTATTTATGTTTGTAAATAATTTGATGCAATTCATCGATCAATTCAAGTTAGAATTGTATAATCTTCCTTCCGATTCGTTCGTGAAATTGAACCGTCGAAAGTATACCACCAGATCCACGCCAAACTGGGAGGTTCTCAAACGAGAATTTTCAATCCATATCGAGTTTCGAGAAAAATTAATAAAAGTCTGAGTAGTGTCGCATTTAAATGACAGCAATTTCAATATAACATTGAACCAAGAATCGACTATCTATATTAATTGATAAATATTCGGTTTCCCTCAGGCACTATCAAGAACTGCCACAAATCCTCGCATTTAAAAACACAAAAAATAATTACTCAAAATTTTAGGCCCGCCAGAGAGAAAGGAAACAAAAGTCATCGCGTCAAGCCCGCCAGAAAATTATACAATTCAACAGAACAAGTGACTAAACGCTATTAACCCTTGCCATGAAAGGAAGAACCTCCGCACATAAATATTTTCCATAATTCCCCTCGCCAGCTCTGCCGGCTCGTGCGAACCTCCGGAAACAATCAAAAAGCTGATCGTCCCCTCGCTTACGCCAACCCGCCACCAAGCTGCCCGAGGCAGTAATCGGAATATCGTTCGAAAATCGTGCAAAATAGTTACCGATTCGGGGAGATTCTCTCCAGAACGGTTTCGACCGTGCGATCTATCGACAGTGTACACTTCACTTGCGTCACTCGTTCTGAAAGTTGCGGCCGGAAAGTCGCGCCAGTACTCGCGCGCATAAAGGGGAATCCTCGGAGGAACTGTCGTGGAAAATCCACGGGACAGACGCCACGAGGCGAACTGGAAACCGAAGGGGAAAGAGTCCGTGGGTGCGTTACAGTGGCGCGTTACAAATTTCACGAAAGCGTCGATTCACGTGTCCTGCGGGACAGTGTGCCGTGTACGGAATAATCGACAGGCCAGGGTATCCCTCCTTTTCTGTATTATCCTACTCATCCCCCGTGTCAGCCCCCCTCCAACCATCCCTTTCTTCCGTCGCCGAGTCATCGAGACAACGGCGACGTCAGAAGCTGTGGATCTTGCCGATCTTTAGAAGGCAACCGCACCTCGCGCCGCCTCTTCTTGCCTCATTTTTCTTGCCTTCGTCAGAAAGACGTAGAAATATAATAGACGGCGAATTGTTGGGTATTATAGCTGCATCGTGAGAAATATATTGCGTCGTACAACAAGTTCGTGGAATGATCATTTCGTATTTAATGAATTTACCCCGATGACATTTCCGCGGCAGATGTTTACGTCGCGAGGATTTTATTGTGTTTGGGATAGGTACTCTGCCGAAGCTATGCCGAATTGTTTTTCATCTTGAATCGAAGAAAGTTTCACTTAAACGTAGGAAGCGTCGACGACGTAAGATCGTATGGTATCCTTCGTGAATGGCGTTTAGCTCTGTTCAAAGCGTGTAGGAACGTTTAATTTACTTTTATTTTCTGTTTTCTTCAAGATTTCAGCAGAATTTCTTTTCTCAATGACGTGGAATTGCGAGACTGGTCGAAAGATACCGAATCCTCCGAACGTGGATATCAAAAGTTGCCGGAAAGCTGGAAGGTATTGAAATTAGTGAACTAAAGTAGGGTTTTTTTGTATTTGAAATGGATTGATCTTTTCTTCTAATTAGCAATACCTTGTCAAACGAAGTAGGTGCCATTTGTATGGGGCGTATGGGCTTGTTAACGAATTACAATGTTCTTAATTCCATTCCCGTAGAATGTTGAATTCCTGAACTTTATAAAATCAAAAAACACATTTTCCAGGAGCGTTTAGAATGCCGACTACAAACAGTACTTTCCGATATATAATTAATTCCAATATGACGCGGTACTTTAACCGTGGAATGGCCAGGTTTAAACTCTTTAAAAATGTTCTGAACTTTTGAGCGTGTTTATTGTATAGTTAAAACAAAAATACTAAATAACTTTCAACATTATTTCAAATAAAAGACGATGAATTACTTAATAATTAATTTTTCATACACTAGTTTGTAGACGAACAATATTCTTTAAAGTAAGAATGCACTTAGAGAATGCAAGTGTCCTAACAAATATTAATTATTCTTCTCATTTGGATCGTCGTGAAAATCTAAGAAAATAAAGGGATCATTGCTGACATATATACTTGTTTTAAATTTGACATACACAAAAATGACGATTGCTATATTTATATATATCTATACTATGCATGCAATTATACATTTCTCTTTATTTAATTTTTCTATTGATGCATCTATCTCACTATAAAAACGATAAAGGTACAAGCCATGAAGGAACTATTTTAATTATCTAATACTGTATCACTCGGTAGATGTACAAAAAGATTTCGATCACCCGGAATAATAATTCTGAATAATAATGGTATGCAAAAAGTAATAGAATTAAACTTTGCATTACGCTATGAGGAAGGCTCAATACAAAGCACCTTAGGAAATCTTAAAAAAACATACTACGTAGGTATATTATTTACCAATTGCTTTCGTGCATTCTTGTTTGCCCTTCTGTATATATGTATTCATTGTATAACCACGGATTTATTTAACTGAATAAGTAAATAAAATATGGATGGAGATATGGATGATTAAGAGTCTAATTTCAGAAACATAACTCTTCTCGAAGTGACAGCAGTTGCTGTAATAAACGTGGTACAAAATATTACCCCATTGCAACAAATTAAACATTACAATAAAAATAGTACTACCTTATATTAATTTGAGAAATACTGAACTAAACTACACAAAAGCCGCATAAATACATTACTATAATATTTTAATCTTTTATATTTTCCTTCGTAGTAAATGTGTTTAGGAAAAATTGCACTTACAATCTTACAAAAATAACTCATACATAAGGTACAGTATACAATATGTATGTATATCATTCGTGTGTAATTAAGTATTTTGTTGAACAGTATAAACTATTTTTTATGAAACGTGCTCTGTCAGGTAATACAATATTGTTTAAAATATACTGACAAATTTTTTTCTATGTACAAGCTTGTCAAATAAATAATTTGGAAATAATTTCAAAATGAAAGAACCAAACAAGATAATCTGGGAAGCAAACTTGTGCCATGTGAAAGTTTCTATAAGTATAATCCTCAAACAATTTCGTCACATCTGTCACCACTATACAATAACTAACTTTTGATAAATAGTAGTTGCGACCTACATTCATTGTGAAATATCAGCCAACGAATAATTAATACCAATTAAATTCTTCATATGCGGATCTATTTGCAAATAATTATCATCAAGCTTTTTTACTTTTTATATCATTAAAAAGCTTGGATGCTTTTACATTACCACAACATTTTACATTTTACATTACCACAAATAGACAAAAATTGCATTAATAATGCACTTTTTTCATCCTGCAATGGCAAATTTTATGTTACTTTCAATTATTTTTATTGATACGACGTTTTGCATAACATTTCTAGAACTTAAAAGCTTTTAATAAGAGCGATTAAATATTTTAATGAAACGTCATCTTTTATAACAATATAAAATTATTAATTCTAATTTCTTTTCTTTTGTGCACTATATGTGCTCAATTTGCTGCGCTCGTTAGGCATTAAACTAATTGCTCTTATGATAGAAAATATTTCCGTGAGAAATACATATTTAAAGTTTCACGCGTATTGGACAACAATTTTGCACATTCGAACCCTTCAAACGAATTAGTTGTGACTGCCTTTCCACTTACAGCTTTATTTTGAAATTATGCATGAATAGAAGGACTTTGTAGAATCGATCGTTACATGCAACCCCGTTTCTATTCATTGACCACATAAATGAGGATGTACATATGGCTATATATATTCACACGTCTATCACAAGATTTAACATATTTCATTGAGTACTCTGGCGTCAATACTAAATTAATACTAATTATTATTTAATGCTCATCTACAATCCTTTTTATAACGTATAAAGTCTAGTAGTAATTATCATTTAGAACATATCTGTCGACACTTAGAATAATCATGAAAATCTGTGTCATAAATACACATAGTAAAATCGATCCTTAGCTACAAAAAATTATATTAATTATATTTGGCCCAGTAATAATTTTGGTAACATTGGAATATTTGGCAATGATATTTTCCATGATTTAGAAACTCCTATAACCACAGTAATACGACGAAGATCATAGAAATATTCATTCAATAATACCCAAATTATACGCGAACATTTTCCCCTTTTATTCTTTCATTCGCATCCCTGTCCTTTTTCTTCGGAGTTTAGAATTTAGCGTGTCTGCTTAGCTAATAAGGTTCTTCAGGGCGCGTATTGCAACCATCTGACCGGCTCGTGCGACCTCGTCATTATTGGATACGGTTATAATTATCCTGGTCCTTAACGAACGTTCAAACAAATTACATGGCATCGAAATACCCCCCCGTATTGTGCTCTAAATTGATATTAAGTCTAATGGGACAGTACTACCGTTTCTGGATGAGCCTCAGCCATGTGAGCGCAAAGGGAAACATTCTACTATCCCCGACGTCTATAATTTCAGTAATTTACCTCCAAAGGACAGTTGAAAAATTATGTTACCGATTTCGACAGCTGAGGTCAAACATTGGAGATTTATTATTTTTCATGCCGATGTTATTATTGGTGCATATAATTTTGACAACGGGAGTACTCTTGTAATAAAAAGATTTGCCTTATGCAAACTTTTGATGATACAGATCCTAAACTTGGTTCAACATTTTCTTGTATTTATTTGATATACATATATTGTATATTGTTTTCTTTCTTCTTATTTTGCCGACTAAATGAAAAAAAATTACAGTAGATTATCAATTTTGGGAAGCCAATCTATTTATGACGGACGTTTCATAGATATTGATATTAGAAAAATTAGTTTTCATATCTCGCCTTTTTACATATATCTAATCAATTGCTTGCCTTACCTTTATTTTAAAAAATGTATGTATAGTAATTAATCACATCGAACAACCGAAAGAATAGTTCGCTTTGGCTTTTTATCTAATTACTTTTTAATTGCAACTGAATTATTTCTTATTTGAAAAGCCTATCGAATAATAAATGCTTATCATCCCTAATCGCATTTGTATTGATGTATTGTCAGTGGATATATTGTCAGTGGATATATAGATAATAGTAAATATGCAATAGTATGTATATCATTCTGTCTCATAATGTTTCAGTAACATTGTGTACTATAATACAACATAATGCGATATACAGGGTGTCAGGTGGTACCCACAACCAAGCAGGTATGTTTCTATATGAAAAAATAAGGCAGGAATCAATTAAAATGGAACAAAAACTTAATTAATAATACTTATAACTATGCAAAGTAACAAATTATTGTCAACTTAAAACCAATGACTGTTCATATTCCTTCAAATATAAAGATTTACAGTTTCAATTGATTTTTAATGGTAGTTATACTCTCATAGGTTTCAATTTTTGCGTTGCAAAAGTACTCAAAATGCAGAACATTTGAAGATATAGGAGAAATTAAAATATAAACTTATATAAATGAAGGAAAGCTGACAAGTTCGCATTCCATTGTATGTTTCGAGTGATTTTACGCACTAACTGTTTACGAACCATATTGAAAATGATCATTTTTTGAAACATTTCTTACTGTAACTCAAAGAAAATGAAATTTCTGCTGTGCAGATAAAAGATATTCCACCTTGTAATACAAATTTTTGCTTCTAGTTACGATTGCATTGATCATTTATTATACTACGAATAAACTAAGGAAATAATTAAAAGCTTTAAATATTATAGGACGTCCAGTAAGTTTATAACATTTTTATTTCACAAATAATTGGTCCCAACAATTTTTCAGATTCTTTGTTCCTCTCGTAACTGTTGCAAATTGTTTCTCATTTTGCTAGCAAACAAAAAACTTTAATCTAATAACTATAGACTGTCGAGTTAACAGAAAGAAGCGTCTCTTACGTTTTTCAGTTATCGTCGTGCTGCAGAAGAAAGCATCGAAAAATTATTTCTGCGCCTCAGAGATGGCAACCTTTATACCAGCAACGTTACACGCTTTGGACAAACTTCTGTTCTCAATGAAAAACATACGCTAGCTTGAGTAATTAATATAAATAAAATATTTCTTTTAATCGACTGATTGCTAAATCGAACATGCAATCGATTAATTGATATAAACTACACTTGAGGAAAATATAGTTTCCATGTTCACACCAAGCCGCGCGAACTTATTCTACACTTAATATTATTACGGAAGTATTTTTTTAAGTAGAATAATGTGATCAAAATAATTCATTCTATTGGCGTTCATTATTACTTAAATTATTTTCTTCCAAAACTTGTTCTAATGCTTACACTTTCAGAACTCATGAATCATGAAACCAATAAGTAAATACAAACACGTTTGTATTCACAGTCAAGGAAGGATATATGTATTTCCATTAAATGTTGGAAAAGATTTTGAAGCTAATGTAAATAATATTAAGTATCTTGCAAATCTAAAATCAATTAAATCCAAGCTGGCATACCATATTGTTCCCTATACTACCTCCAAACAGGGTACCAATCTCCAACTTATGCCTAACTAAAAACAAAAAATAAAAAGAATGCTACTTCCCCGCGTATCTAAGATGTCAGTAACATCTTGTTACCTTTACCCCTTAATGTTAAACTTCGAATTCAAATTGTACTGGGTGCAGCAATACGTCTGGCACAACCGGGCAAGGGGTGATTCTACGTACAAAATAACTAAAAAAACAGTATGCAATTTTTTTATTCAAGAAAACTTCATTTCCGGGAAAATCAAGTTTGAACATCAGTCGGGCAGGATACTCGTCCAACCCGTGCCCTTGACTAGTTCCAGGCTTTCCGATTGTTTTTCATTCCACCAGCGAATTTTGATCAAAAGTTATCTTAAAAATTTCCACGCCTGCCACCATAGAAACCTACAACCGTTCTAGCCTACAAAAACATCCCCCTACCCCATAAAGAAGCGAAGCGAGCACGTGCACGCAGGGTCACCGTCGCTCGACCGTTCCCACCGTTTGCCCAACCGTACACGCGTATCTTGCATAAGGGAAACTAGATTTTCGCCGTCCAAGGGTAGTTCTTATCGTTCCCCGTACCCCTTATCTCACAGCGTGTTCTCTTATACGAACCATCAGCTGATCCACATGACTTCGACGCGGCAAGCGACTCAGGAGATGCAGCAGGTGTTATAACGAGTCCACCTCCACACAACAGAAGCACGTTCACGTTAACCAGCTATTTTGCTGTGTGTGATCATACAAATAGCCTGCTGGGGCGCATACTCGGGATCAATCACGAAGGGAACTGTGCGCGGACACGAATCTCGTGGATGCGCGACGCCTACTTCTACGACTACGATCGAACTTGTTTCGTGGATAGTTTTTTTCTTTTCATTCATGATAAAAAACTTTTCCCACGGAATTCTACCTTACTTTCCAAAATTTACTTGATTAAATTTACGTTTAATGTGTTTAATTGCCTTTGTGTTTCATTTCAGTTGGTTTACTTCGTCAAAGGGGATTTGCTTCAATTTCAAGCTGAAGCGAATTATTTGTTGGCCTGGAACATGAGGAAGGGACAGGGATATTTAATTGTAAATTTGTACCGCAGAAGGTCAATTAACTTGTTGATTTATGATGGCCAGTCACAGTAGTGACGTAGGTTGCTGTCCGAATGTGACAGACATGAATCATGCTTCTTTTTTCAGATAGAGGTTTGAGAAAGTTAATCGAGGAAAGCAGAAGCTGTTGGCGTTCGATTGCACCTGTGTGCATTTCGAGGTGGTGATGTTTTTTAATTAAACGTTGCGAAACCGTACGCGCCGGTATGTTGTTCTCTTTTTTTAAGTTTTATTTAAACGGCCGGGAAATGTAACAACAGTTTCAAAATCTACCTGGAAAAATTCTGCATCACGGAAAGATGAAATAGAAAATTAAGAGAATATTACAGTTTTAGTCAAACGCCGGGATGAAATGACGCTTCACTTGTACATATCACATTTTGAAAACGATAAGTCAATGTGATGAGAAACATATTCTACGCCGTCTGCTCTGAATTGAATATAGACAGAGATATTCCGCCTGAGTGTCTAAAGATTGTACATACTTGTCTAAGTAAATGAAAAAAGATTAAAAGCGATGTATTTTAAACCATGAACAAGAAATGTCTACAATTAAAATTAAAATTAATAATGCAACTGTGAGAAGACGCAATGATCTACGATGAAGTCGATTCTATTTTATCTGATTTATAACTGTAAGAATGCAACTTCCTAAATTGTACATAAATTATTAAAATCCAATTGAAAACTGAAAAATTGATAACGCATACAATAACGAACAATCGTGCCTCCGAAATGACCACGGGGGCAGAAATAAATTCATACTGAATTTCATTCGAACAACCTCCTCTGTTCTCCAGACGTTAATAACCGCGAATTACGATCGAAACTATTGCAGTATTTGCAACACAAGCAGCAACATCGCCGTTTCATTAAGGAAAATTGAAAGAGGCACACTCACCCATACCACTTTCCTTCAGCGCATCCCTTAACGACTACAACATCAACGCATCTAAAAAAACGAATCACTCCAATCCCAGACACTGAACACTTGCATCCTCTACTTAAACCACCATAAACCAAACAATCCAATAATTAAACCAAAAATTAAAATTAATCGACAGTATCATATATTATTCAAACAAAATGCACATCACTAACGTCAATTCTCCATTACAATAAGCATTATCAAATCGCACGTCTCTTCGGTACAGAATGAAATAATTCAAAAGCAATCGAACGAAACCACTATCGCTTGAAAAAATTCGTCGAATAAATCGCCCATACATATAATATCCGTCTCTTTAACTTCGATTTCGATCGAATCATGGTAAAATACAGTACAGTACTGGGTGGTGCAGACGACGAGCAAGAAAGAAGACCATAGAGTACCGATGTTCGTCGAACAATCCGGACACGTTACTGACCACGATGTACCAGACACTTTGCCGTCTACATAGAAGGTCACTGTTTCCTGCTATTGCCCAGCAAACTCGATCAGAAAGTCAAGCAATGATATACGTAGCTCATATAATAAGCCGATACTAAGAGTGACTACTAACGAGCCATCGCAGACGTAAATCGCTAGGGAGCGTGTACGTTTGCGAGGAGAATTGCATTTGCATGCCGTGTAACGTTGGCCCCGTAGAAAGTAAAATGGTAATCGCGTTTGGTTATTCTTAATAGCGGCAGATCCGGGCCGAGTGCACGCACGCCTCGCGTCTACGAAGATCGTGTCGATCATTGAGAAGCATGCTGCCTGTCCGCTTATTATTAGACTTACAATTGAATTTGCGTAATGAATTCTCCGGTTGGAAAACAAACGCCGTTCTGTTGACGGAACGAATATTGCAACAGAGAGCTTCGGGGAAGCAGTGAAGATAAGATTTTTGCGGTAGAAAGTGATTTAATCTTCGCACGATAGACAAAGCTCTTTTTGTATTTAATTTAGAAATTCTTTGAAATCGTTACGTGGGATGATTGGAGTAATTACGCGGAAATATTTTTGTGTTCTATGGGACTGATTGTATGAAATGTTTAACGAAATTTGAAGTCAAGTATACACGTACACTGCATTTCATAACTATAAAATCACCTTGAAATTTGTATGATTATGGAACAGCAGTGAAATGGTTTTGGAATCCCTGTCCTTATTTATATATACCCCTATTCTGCTGGTTTTTTATTACGAAATCAAAAAATTCGACGATAATTTGGAGAGTGTATGACTCGTACAGTGATATGAAAGAATGTATGTAATATCTGATAACAGAAGTCATTATCAAGAATGAATGGAAATACGTATGCATTGTTGATATATTTCTTCAGCGTATATGTATTCTTGGTATAAGCTTTAATTAAACGCGATTACCTCAATGCAACTCAGATTGGCGGAAGTAATACCTCCGAAATTAGGATGTTCGTTTGAATTGTTAATTTAGCTTGTGACTTATGTATATCTTTCACTGTGACTGGAACTAAAGTTGTCTGGGGAAATTAAATACTTTTTTTCGATTAACGAAAATATGGTGACATTTTTACGAAAATTCTGTTTTTTCTTTGGCAAACAATACTATTTTCAGAATTTCTAATTCACAATATTTATTCTAATTCTGAAATATTTCTATCAAATAAAGTGCAAAGGAGTTTTGCATCGCTAATGCAGAATGTTTGTTCTTCGCGACCCATTTTGCGTGTTTTATAAGTTCAATTCGTTTATATCTTCAAATTTCACCAAATAATACTATAGTAAATATTACGTTTAATCTTATACTGAAACTTTAATTTATTTACATTTTCATTCTCGACAGAAAGCATTTTTCGAAACGTACCCGGTTTCCGCTCTCAATGAAAATACCCTTATTAAATAACTAATACGAAACATTGGCAGTAAAAAAAGTAGCTATAAATAGATTAATCAACGTTTCTTTGTGATTGATCATGAAAAATGAATGAACGTGCATACCAGACCGTATTCATGCGTTGTCAAACAATTGAAAAATCTCCCTGTTTTAAATATAGCGCAATTGCCTAGATTCAGCATGACAAAAGGGGGAGACCTTTCCGTTTTAAATTGTACTGTATTGTACTATTAACACACATAGAATAAGTACATTCATTCAATGAAATAGTTAACTGTACTATGTTGAATCACACCGTTTGAAAAATTCGATCGATGCTTTACAAGCATTAATTATTAACATTCATTAGTTTCCTAATAATTGATTGATAGATAGTCCATGTGCCTCCAATACAATTTCATGTTGGTCCTATCGATACTTACCATAAAACTAATAGATAATTATTTGAATAAATAAATATAAATAAATATAATACTTAAGAAATGGTTAACAATAAGGGATTTATTAACTTCGTAAGAATTACTTTCCCCTGGTTTGAATTTTTATTTCGAATTAAGAAGTTTGAACAAAAGTATAGTTTGATGATCCACTAAGTGGGAAATTATTACAATTACAAAGAAAGTATGTCACACAGTCTTTCCGAAGTGTAAAATATAAAGTGTAAAACTTAACGAAGTTTTATCATTTTGTTATTGAACATCACACGACGATTATTCACAATGTGTTTGTTGTGTAACCGGTGTGAAAATGAAAAAAATGCTCTGTTAAATCTATGTAAATTACGCGTCGAAGTAGGAAAAAACTTAACGCTTAATTTAAAAAACATCTCATTTATTCAAACATTTCCTGTGGAAAATAGTCATTATTATTACTCTTAGTTCGTTCAATGTTAATATTCGTATTTGTAGTACTTTTTAGACATTATAATAACAGCAGCACCTTTTTAAATTTTTTTAATTAATTCGTCCTAGCCCATCTTCTCTTGTCAAGTCGTTTTAGGCTTCGATTGCGATGGGAATATTACAAACAACGACAATTGTGCCAAAGAAAGAACAAAACCCACAGAATTCTGGAACTGTTGAAATAAACAACACATTAATGAACAATATAACTTTTCACAAAAGTTGGATACTCGAACGAATAAAATGCATTCGGACTACTTACGATGATAAACACGTTACTAACTATAAGGCCGTACAACACCCATAGAAATGCTACTATAGTACCCATAAATATAAGCGGAAATGGAAGGATATCGGTATTCTTTGTCCTCATAACTTCGCCCTGAAGAACAAACAGAAATGCAACAAACATTTGGTTTATTATTACAGAGCAATTTACGAACGTCTCAATAACTATAAACAGCGAATTAAAAATACAAGAATTTTCGTTATACGACAAACGTTGAAACTGGTGAAATTATGTAATATTTTAATATCATGTACATCAGCACATGAGGAAAGACTATAAAAATTAATATCTAAGGGGAAATAATAAGAAGCAATTTTATCCAAAGTACTTGCAAAGTTGAATTCAAACCTGTACCATCTTTTTTATTACTAATTTCAGAGTGGAAAGACACGGTTGTAAATATACTATTAATGAATTCGACGTCTTTAACACTCACGACCCGATTAATCGAGATTTTATTGTGCTTAAATAAATACGAACTTTAATATTAAGTGATACCATCATTTCGCGTCACAATGTATTTTTATACAACCCACTCTCAAATTAGTTAAATACAAATTGAATAAACTCTACAACTATAGAGTTGTATATACGATCATATTTTTCATTCAAAACTTCATTGTTATTTTCACAAATTCTATGCAAATGCCATTGCACGCGACACATTCTGCAATACAGATATTTTCCAAATAATAAGTTATAACAAAATAGAGGGAAGTAATTAATCAAATTATGGTACAATAAAAATAAACCCTACGCTGTTATTGTGAGTAACAAGTCATATATTTACTCGTATGAAAGTTTATTTCAACATTACACCTTGAAGAAATCGATAGCTACTATCATGTCACTTTAGTACCAATGTCAATGTCAATCTGATATCGACTAATAGTAAACTTGAAAAGTAAGAGTCTCGTAACATTATTTTAAAAAATTTGCTACTTATTTATCAAATTTCCTGCCGATTACGCTATAAATGCTTTTCATGAAAGTGTATAGAAAATTAATTTAATCCCTCTTCTGGAGCAATAATAGTAATAATACAGTATATGTAATTCTAGTTGGACAACTCCCCAATTTCTTTCTCGTGATTTCGCATCACACTCGTTAAACTAAACCTTTAATGAAAAACAATGAAGCGACAACTTATACTTATTTCAACGTTTTGGAAGTAAAAAAAAAAGAATAGGAACAAACATTTGTCACGCATTCAATTATAATAATGGGAATGGAAATTTCGTTAATATATAGCGGTCAGACGACCGGTTTGATAATGAACCATAATTATTAAATAGCTTAACAGTTGATGACGTACGAAGAATATCTCGGCCATCGAGAAATTGACGCAATACGCAATGAAGTATACAACGTTTCGGTTTTTAAAGATTCTGATTCAAAAAAACGTTGAAAGGGCTCAGATTCAATCAAACGAAACGGGACACTCTATGATGAAATATTTCCATCAGAAATCAAGGAAACTCGACAACTTGCAATAAGATATTAAATTCGATAGTATTTCAAAATTTCTACTTTAGTTTCGTTACTTTCATTCGTACGATTACACGGTTTTTGCACGATTAGTCACGATTTACAATTTTTTCGAATCTCTTGCCACAGCGTACAGTTACTGTGCGACGATCGTAAAATTTCTCATTGATTTCCGTAGAGCAAACAAATTGACCATTACGAAAGTATAATGCTATCTACAGACATATTCTGTTGGATTAAGTAGTTTCTTTTATATTGTATTTACGTATACTTACTCATTAAAGTAGAAGCTGAACAAAATGTAGAAATACTACCGAAATAAAATTAAATAAATAATATCCTCTGAAAAGAACAATAATAGACTGTTCGTATGATTTTTATTTCGCGACGAATTTGTTCCAATAACATTTTGCGATTGAAAACTTGCTCGTAATTCCATTTTAAAGGTTTTTGTTTTGTCTTTCGCAGATCTTACGAATTTTGTTTGCGTTTTTGTAATAGTCAAGAAACTGTAATTTAAGTATCTCTCCTCGAGTTTATCCGCGGCTTCATTGTTGCCGAAGCTAGCCGAAATATTTCCGCTATCTATGGCAAATGTCGTACTGCTGAAAGAGCATCTACAAATACTTTTACACTTCCATGGAGGCAATTTATAATACAAATAATGTGCCATGCTCAGTTAATTAATTCAACGAAAATACTTCTACAAATTCCTGAATTCCTTACTTGTTGAAACAAATATGTAACCGATTAATTCATCAGAGCTTATCAGAAGACCCAACAAAGATAATTTTATTACAGATAATTAAGATCGAATGATTCATTATTCTTTCTGCATCTAGTTCGTTATACTTATGCCATTAGATTCATTTATATAAGTAACAATGCATAAAATTCGTGTAACTATACTTACCAGATGTATCAAAGGAGATGCTATTAAGAGTAACAATAACGTCGTCACAATTACGCCGAATCTGAATTCAATCTTCTCGGGATCTTCCATTTGAGCATATGCAAGGAAAACCGCTACAAAGGCTGTTGCCTTGCCTATCAAACCAAGCGTATCCTTCTAAAAATGTATAAGATTTGATATAAAACGTATGTCCAAGCGTTGATGCGGTTGAAAACACTTAATCAGAAATTCCTGTGCATAATAGGAACTTCGATTCTTCGCGAAAAATTCGGCTGAACTATTGATATCAGATTTGTGTTTTACTATGATTGTTGAGAGTGGAACAAAATGCATCTTGCTCTACATCAGATGCAGCTACATTTTCATTGAACGAAATTCAATTTAGAAACGAAATAAAAATATTTGCAATAAGTATTATCAGTAGTTATTAATTTGTGTTCATTATAATTGATTGTATCTATCATTCTACGAATCTTGCAATTGAACATTGAAATGGTGTCGCATTTCTTCCAATATTAAAACAAACTTCATCTGTTGACCTGCGAGACATAATTTATAATGTACAATGTATTATATTAAAATGTATTATATTAAAAGGTAAAAGGTGACAGTAAATAGGATAACACTTGAGAAAGGGAAGAAGTCAAAGTGCAAGAATTATTAGAATTATTAAAAAATGTAAACTCGTACCGTATGTTGTGAGTAATAATAATATACAGCCATGTAAGCTATATTTGTGAGTAATCCAAAAACATTAACATTAATCATTGTAGGATCCTGCACAATCCATGCATACTGAAGCATCAAAATGCACCTACAAAAAATGATTCGTTCATTGTATATCCACGTAAATAATGTCTGTATTATCTGTATTATCACAGAGAAATACTTCTACAATGAACAAAAGTAATTTACTTTCAATGGATAGCAAAAAGACTTTAAATTATATCGAACACTGGTCACAGTAAAAATTAAAACTCACATTCCAACGCCACCCAAGAAAGGCATTGGATCAAAACCTGTAGATGTGCCCTTTCGATAAATGTCCTTGCATACTAATCTACAATTAAATTACAAGTGCAAATTACTTTCCACTCTAGACGATAATAATAAGTTGTTAAAAATAATGTTAGAATGTGCTACGAAACTGTATGCATGACCATATATATTTGTTTCAATGTGTTACAATACTTTTGTAAGCTACAACACCAGAGTAGAAGAAATTTATGTTTAGATAACTTAGGCATTCCAATACAGAATACCTTATCACTTTGAAAATACAATTTGCTTATGCAGACTGCCATATAGCAGCGTTTCTCAACCTTTACTTATTTCTAATGGATCTGCAAAAGTTTATAATATACAATTTCTGAAATCCTAGTAGAACAAAGCCACTGCATATTTTACAGGATAAACCACAGAACATGAGCGGTTCAGATTATCCTGCTCAGTGAGCCAACCAACAATTTTGGTATTCATTATAAATTCTTTTAATTAGATTTGAAGGTGACTTTGAAAACCTAGAAAAGGGGTTGACAATTTACTATAATCATTTTGTAGCTCTAATTAAACCATGCTACACCAGACAAACAAATTTTCAATCAACCCACTAATAAGAGAAAAGTCTAAGCTGATCATGAAATTAGGCTTATTTCACAATAATTTCAACATGTGAAAAGTAATATCCAATGCATTTCTACTTCAGAGTAAAAATGATAAAAATTATTAAAATAGTTTCATACTATATTTACCAAAAAGTCGTGCATAAATTATAAACAAATTAGTGCAATATAATAATTTAATGGCTTTACTGTTGTGTTGTTGTTGTTTATCTTCCATTCATCGCGATAGATGAAAAATTTGACGCAACCTATAGGTTGAGAAACGCTGTTACAAAATATCGCCAATTTTAGGTAACAATGCAATTCAATATTCACGAAGCATTTTAAATCAGTACTTAGTTATATGATTTCAACTGTTTCATCAGAATGATTATGGCTCTTAAGTACTAAACCATTACTGAATGTCTTGAACGCTGCACGTACATATTATAGAATCGAAAACATGTTAAAACCATTAAATATTGAGTATTTATGCCTATAATATATTTATTGTTATAACAAAAAACATCCAGTCAACATGTTTGATTTCCAACATTTTAATTTAGTAATGTTCGTGTAACGATATAGAATATTTATACATATACTCATTTTCCGATAAATGTTCGTTCAAAAAAATGACATGTGCATATTTTAAAATAGAATAAGCAATTTGAATATTTAAATGATGTAACGGGAAACGCAAAACTAAAAGCGCCATGTTTTTAAATAATTTGTAAAGGAATTAAATTTAATCATATATGTAACTTATACACATATGTTACTTGTCCAGGTACGTGTTATGCTGTTTAGTAATTAGTAAACACACTATGCTAACGTAACTGCAATGCAATATAGAAAAAAGAAACTAATTATGTATTAGACGTATCACGTGTTAAAAAAGTCATATATAATAATTTCGAAATTAAGCATCGATTTGGAAGGAAAATTATACACATAGAAAGTTTATAGAATGTTTTTGGTAAAAAATGTATCAAAAAAGAATATATATTTGGTTTTCTTTCTCAACTTACGTTCCAGATAACATGTGGACCATCGTGCAAATAGAGGCACATGATCCCACAAATTCTTTATAATCCTCTAAGCCCATGGTGCTTTCTTCAACAGTTGTCTCCTTCGACACTCAACAATAACTGCGAACAGGATCACTTCATCACTCGAAACATTACGGAGCGTTCCCGGCATAAAACGGGGAGGACTAGGAAAAAAATATAATGATGACTGATTTTATTTCCTTCTGTAAGGCTAGTGTGCCGCCCCACCGCGACGTAAAAGCATACTCGAAGCTTATCGACGCGCGCTCACGATTCATTTCTAATTCTTGATAAATTAAACCGTCAAGGATAAGAATTACTACGTGGCGATTATATTACGCCACGTAAAGCAGGAGAAGTGGAAATTTCCATTGGATGTAACGAACTAATCGATGATTCTTAGTCATTTTTTAGATTTCAAAGTTATTACACCCGTGCATCTGATAACGTTAAGTTACATGTATACATTACGACACAGCCTTTCAGTTCAAAACTATTTTGTAAGGACGATGTTTCCCGTCTTATAACAGATTTATGTTTAACTATAAACAGTATTCATCTAAATTATAAGCAGTATATGTGATACCCAGGGATATTACAGTAGTGGGCAGACGTGCCTATTTATTGTCTATCAGTCTATCAATGACCAGCTGAACAGCAATATCTAGTGATTTAGAGTTGTATAACAGCTGGCGCCGATTTTGAAAGTTTTCCTACAAGCTTTATTTCTAACTTAATTTCTTTCAATTGCATTACATTAAAGAACCATTCAAATATTTTATGAAGTATGCTTTTTAATATCGGTAATAGAGGATTTGCATTTCACAAGTGTATAGTTTTTTGTATTCCTCATACTATTGTCGTATATTAATAATATAATAGTATAATACAAAAAACTATTGAATACATATTGAATTGAACAACGATATTGCATATATAGAAATTTCTTTTGTTATGCGCGCATGTATTGAATTTATTATTAATCATTGCATTATAAATTTTCCTATATATAAATGACTGTTGTTTCAATATCTTCTATTCTGAAGCAATATGTAATGGAAACATATATCCGTTTTCAAGAATTGAAAGTAAAGCAAAACTTACGTTTTACAATTTGTTTAAATTTGATCGTACGCGTTCTTTTTTAAAATCATATTTTCCTACTATGAAATAATAACTACAATTTGTATAAAACTGAATCTTCTGCTATAATGTTTTTAATTTTTTAAATAAATATAAAGAAACAACTAATTGTTTTAAACACGGCCCTAATTGTTTTACGATTTTCGCATATTTGGTACAAATAACTATTCAATTGTATTAGGTAATATAAAAGAAACAAGAGTCTAACTCTTCTCGTATTTTTGAATTAATACTAACTTACTTGTAGAACATACCTTTTAGTTCAAAGTTGAATTTTGCGTATTTGTTGTGCTCGGCCAAGAATGTTACTGGAAAAATCAAACGCGTTCCACCATACTCCGTATTCAATACTGCTTGCGCGTCGTATATGTCAAGTTGCACGATGTCGGAAAATAAAAACGATAAGGCAAAAGTAGATTTGGGATTATTAGAGGAGGATGATGAATTCGAAGAGTTTCCTGCCGAAGGTAATAATTTAATATTACAAATAATTAACAAAGCTTCATTGTAATTATTAAATATGTACATTCGGCATTCTAACCTCAATGTTGGTGAATGACTTGATAGATTGGACTGCAGTCGATGAAGACAATGAAGATATTAGTGTCTGGGAAGATAATTGGGATGACGATGATGTAGAAGATGATTTTAATCAACAATTAAGGTAATTTATTGTATTATTCTTTTAAAAAAGATACGTCCTCAAAATTTATATACATAATACATCAGTTTTGTATTTTTATTGAAATTATATGGTCATGATCAAATTTCATTCAATTGCTATATATTACGTTAAAATATTATCAAGTATTTATTCAACGAAATTATTAATTTCAGAGCGCAGCTGGAGAAACAGAAGGCTCAAGACAAGGAAAAGGAATCTTAATTAAATGATGAATTAGATGCTATATTCATAAGAATAAATATATATTAGTGTCTTAAGATTTTGCATACATTTAAATTCCATATACAGGTTGATAGACTTGTATTAAGTGTGAAATATACTTTTCCATAAACATTTGTACAAAAACTTAAACATTAAATATAAATCTACTATTTAAATGCGTGAAGTACCTAATGCATGTAACGTACATCATATAACTCATAAGAATTATGTTGCGATAATGAAGAAACAAAAATACTTGGCATCCTTATTATAAATATGTAATCAGGTACACGGTCTGTTTTTGAAGATTTTATACAATTTCCCACTGTCAATTTAACAAATTCAGTACACATGGCACATCAATTCCCTTGAATTAAAATATATTTTACTAACAGCTTGTAACATGATTAACTTGAACAATTTTTCTTTGTGGAATGAAAAAATAAAAGGAATTGAATCAATCATTCATTGGTAAACTAAAATGAAAGTAAAGTTATAAAAGATTTGTCCTACTACGCTTTAACCTACACGAAATTAACAATTGTGATACTAGCACATCCAATATCTGAAGGTTTAAGTCTATATTAATTTTCTTTCTTTCATAAGAACCAAGTAAATACTTGAGAATATGTAACATGTCATCCTCACCGAATATTAACTTTACATCATTTGGAACTTTTGATAACAGTTCTTGCAGCAGTCTTTCTTTTAATTGCGCCAACGATTCTTCAGTAAATTTATTTTGTACAGTATGAAGAAGCGACATTTTACCCAAATGATCCATAATTCGTAGGGTAGCAGTCTACAAATTATTTGAAAGTCGTAATTTAAAGAAAAGTTAACGATATTTACTAAAAGAATTAGAATGAATAAATCATTACTTGTAATACAGGTTCCGTAACACTTCCAAAGAGCAATTTTGTCCACCGAACAACCGCTTCTTGTTGCAAGGTGTTATTACTTCCTATACCTGCTAACAATTCGCAAATAAGGTCTATGGCAACGCATGTTAGCATTAAATGTGAATCCAATTCGTCAGCATCTTCTGCAAAAAGAAGTTGAAGAATACGAATAGTATTAAACTTTTTATGATACGTTCAAAAATGTTTTGCAATGCAAGAAGAATTTTTTACTTACCTTCATAAGAACATTTTACAGTTTCCATCCAATGAGATAATAAAGCAGAATCATTGGTACCCTCCATTGAATCAACAGCTTCGTAAGCTGTATCCACGCAAGAATATTCATTTCTTTCAGATATTAATTGTGGAAGTTCAGACGCTAAGCTTTTCTGTTATGAAAAAAAGGAAATACTTATAACGCAATTAAAAAATTGTTAAGTCCAACTTAAACATGTAAAATACAGAAATTTCGAGCAAGTTTATAACTATTAAAATCTATATTTCATTACTGATTTAATATCCTCGATGAACCTCCAAGGTATATCAGCTAAAGGCATTAACGCAGGTAAAGGAGGCGTTTCTTCCTCCTGTTCCATTTCAAAACCTGGAACAACTGTTTTTAGGGAGTTAAAAACTCCACTTACGGTTTTCACCAAAAATTTATCAAATCGAGGTACAACCACGTCTGCTTTTTTATTGGCAGTACTACTTGGCCGTAGAAAATGTCGTAATTGAGGCGGGCATTCGCTAGCTAAGCGCGTAGTTAGAGTTTTCAAATAATTTTCTAACTCAACTCTGCCACCTTCTTGTAATACCAAGTTCAACATAACAGGTGCTAATTCTGGTATCTGAAAATTTTACTTCACATGAAATAAAATGAAAAATGAAAAAATTGCTTTGACGAAAACAATAATTATTTAACTCACCTCTTTTAGACTAGCATGTAACTGAGCAAAATCGCGATATTGTCTTCTAACAGTTGCGGTTGTAGTTTCAAATAAGTCGTCCCCGCGCTGTTCCACGTCGTCAAATTGAATACAATAGAGCAACTGTTGTGAACCATCAAGGGCTGTATGAAACTCTGTCCAAGGAATGGACAAATTCGTAAATTGATTACCTTCGTACAATACATAAGACTTTTCTTCCATAAGCCTGAGAAATATAATGCAAGAACACATTTGGTTTATTTTCAACAGTAAAGAGTATCAATACTCACAAAGGTGTATCCACTGTTGATTTTTCTTCCAACACGGTTCTGAGTCTGGCAATTGTAGTCGCTAAGTCTGTAGGTTCCTCGTATACAGGGGACATTCTATCCTCGTCGAATTCACAAGCCACCTCTGACATACTTTGTCCCCAAAGACCTCTATGTTCTGTAGCTAAGTTATCTAAACGTAAGATAGGTCTCCTATTATTTATGGATACTGAGGTATTTTTATTATCGGTTGAAAGGTTAACAGCAGATTCAGATTTTTGTTTCGGCAGTGAACGTGGAATTACAGCTGCTGTTGCAGATGTTATACCACCTCCAAGAGCATTAGATATAGCACTCTGAAATAAATGTTCGATTACATTACGATACTTAGTTTAATCGAAATGTACGAAGTATTATAAAAATCTGAACATACTTTAGTTTGCGATATAGTTTGTTCTTCCTTACTTAAAACCTTGGGAACAACTTTTTCTACAGGCTGCAATAAATCTGATAAACATTGCAACAACCAGGTTGTAGAACTTATTGTTTCAATAAACATTAACAGCCTTTTTGCTAAGATAGACAGTAACAGTTTGCACGGCAATGAACTTGTTAGTTCCCATTGTAGAAATTCTTGTGCTAGGATGGTAACGATGCGATGAAGCATGTGCTCCAATGCTGCCACGTTGCGGGAACCCGGGTGCAAATACTTGAAAGCCTCTTCCATATTTGCAGCAGTTCCCTTTTCTACTCGACGTAGCGCTCTGCAATATAATTGACTCTTAATAATAAATAATTTTACGTACACATATAAGGGATATCTTACCTATGATATTCTTTGAAATGTAACAGGAACACATTCGACAGGTTGTGTGCAAGCTTTATTTTATCTATTAAACTTATCTCATGGAACAATTTGGTCAATAATTTTTTTAGTAATATTTGGGCTTCATTGGGGAATGATTTATCATTGCTGATAGATTTATACCAAACATTTATGCATTTCAAGTTTATCTCCTTTACTAAATTATTTACTTCCGCTGATCTTTTCCTTTTCGAAGAAATATTCTTCTCTGTAGATACACCTTCCTTTTCTACTCTTCTTTTCTCCTTAGATATTTCTATAGGCTGCATATTTTTATCCGTTTTCTCCTTGTTATCATGTTTGTCAACGGATTCGCTTTCCCCTTTTACATTGTTTAAATTCAAATGGCTTTCCAACATTTTGTTCAACCAGTTGTTAAAGATCTTTATATTGAACGGGCTGTTTGCTTTCAGGGCAACTTGGAATAAAAAACAGCTAAGCCACACCGACATTATTATAACGAATATAGCCCATAATATAGAAACATATATCGGTAGCGGAGTGAGGCTAGCCCATTCTTGTACAAGTAAAGATAGCAATGCACATAGTATACTTAAAACCAGCAATATCTGGTTTAACCAGCTCATGGGTATAACTTTCCTCATTATAAATATAATATAGCTGTACTGCTTTAATTATTACATTTTGCACCAGTACAAGATAAACCTGTAAAATAAATACTATCATTATTTCAATGCATACAAAGTTATAGTTATTTTACGTATCCAAATGTAAGTTTAAATCATTCGGTTTAACATATGACAAAACCGTAAAATAGTATGAAAGTTTAAAATGATGAATATCAATTAAATGGCACATTTCAATTCCAAGTTCTACGGAAACCTTTTTTTTAACTCTGAAACAGTTCTAGAAAAATTTCACTGATCAGAACGAAAAAATCGAGTGCAATTTAAAACTGTCAAGTCGGAAACGCTTCAACAATCACATGTTGCTCAATACATCGAGTGTATTCAAAGTTAAATTGTTATTAACGCTATTAAATCTTTTTATTAACATTAGTGCAGTTTAATTCGTTTGAAATATACCTTCCGCTCTTAAAACATTGTTGTATCACTTGCATTGGAATATTGATGTTTTACAATGTAACCTAGGCATCTTTGATTCTTGCTCGGATCATTAGCACATTCACGAACGTTAGTCATACGTATAAATTAATGTCCACAGTTCACTAATTCTCCTCGTAGTTGCTGCAACGGTAATTTCTACGAACATCTTATTTTCTTTGTTATTGCATGATAACGCATAGATTAGATCTTAAAAAGTCGCTGTTATCGCAACATTATCTTCGTTTTAACATGGCGCACACGAGTGCATCAATCGTTGCAACCTTCTCATGGTCCGTCAATATGTACCTTGTGCAAGATATTTTGCTAAATTACACTTGCCATCGGTAATACATTTTTTATTTGACCAGACATACGTGTTGCAATTTGAATGCAAGATCGAGCTAATTATTTCTCTCTTTTTATTAAAGAAGCGCGTTAGCATGTGGCCTCTTAGGACACATGCGTATACATGCGGGGACGCGAAAAATGATTGAATATGAATTGGATAGATATTCACACCTTTTAAGCAAAGATTAGAAATATATGTGTACCGTATGTGTAAGCAGATTAGACTTTGCATTAATTTGATATGTATTATATTCAAATTCCAATACAGTTCAAAGATCAAATAATTTATGCGCATCGTTTCACGTGATTTTAGAAAAATATTGTTCATTGTACCCGAATTATCATAAAATTTACTTACAATGCTGCAATCAATATATACGTATTATATAAACTTGTACCGAAATTTAAATTACATAAAAGGTTTTAGGTTGATTACTAGGCACCCCTATTTTAAATATTCCCATCGCATATAGATATTATATGTAGAATGCAAACCGAATTATCAGATTAAAAATAGTAACTTACTCTAACGTAATAGAAATCAAAAGGTCTCAACCCTTTTTAGGATTGTGTCTTTGTAATTCAAAACTATTTCCCTCCTTTCTATACCACGAAGATAAACTTTTTACTGTTCAAGTATCCAGTAATTAATATAGGATAGAATCATATATAAGATTCAGTTCTAGTGTAAAATATGCATTTACCTTTACGTGATACATATGTGTTGGGTTTGTATATTTATTTGTTTAGTAGTTCAAACATTTATGTATATACTTTTCTTGCTAAATGTCGAAAGCTCTCCTGTAAATCAAAGATTGGTGGAATTTCTTGGCAACCCTTATAAAATTATTGCGTATAAATCTAATTATAAATTAGACAAATATAAAAAAATATGAAATTTTTGTTTAAAGGAAGCAATGCTACAACAACGGAATGCTCTATCGTCACACCATGAGCGTCGTTCATTACTGATTTAGTTCATCAGTATATTAAGTTGCATCAAATATGTTACTATTTAATTAAAAAGCCTGATTCCCTACTAATTAACCAAACGAAACTTCATTCGTTATATTGAACAAATTACCTCTCGCGGGAATTAACGAATTGAATAAAAATAATAATTATAACAACTATGTTCCACAAAAGACCAGAACATCGTATCGCACAGTTATCCTAGTTGGGGTTCATTCAACGAATAAAAGGAAGTGCAATTGGTATTCGTCAAGCAAACAAAGTGATCTGTTCATTGGGGTTCAGCATTTCCAGCACGTGTCTATCTCCCTATGAAATACGAAGTTGGCCAACACTGGCGTGCGTCCACCCCATGCAGGTGCACGCACCCGTTCATACATATGTGCCTCGGAGAGTGCGGGCTCTAATTTTAGTCCACGAAGCGTCAGAATAAACGTAAGTCACCCGGGGGCCTTGTAAGGCTAGGAGGCAATCCCGGGGACCCCCGGCATGCACCCCCCAACAGCTCCGCCATCCACGTAGCCGGTTACCAGCAGCTCTATTTTTGTTATTTCTTTATTTGTACCACAGTTTTAACACTCGTCTTGGGTTACGGCTTTTCCTTCGAGGAAAGGGTATAGAATCGCCCGCTTTCGAATTTATTTTACGATGCTGAGTTCAACATGGGACACATCTGCCCTCGTTGCAAACACGAAATAAATTTAGTGTCCTTGGTAATTATTATTTGAACGTCAATGTGAACGATATTGACGCATAGAATTGGGACGAAGAACAACTTTTAAGAGTGGAGAACCGAAATACTGCAAATGGTATGAAATGTCTTTGGGAGAGCCGATTTTAATTATTTCTGTTCTTGACGGTTGGCTGTGCACTTCTAATTGGCTTCCAATGCTACTTCAACATATTAGTACCGAACACGTGTAGACCGTCGATACTATTTCTAGATTGAAGTATCATTGCCTCTACAGACTAATATCTTCGGTTTGCGAAATCGACGCTTATATTACGTACCCCAATTTTCGAATTGATTTGCACGGTTTTAAAGTAATTCACGACAGATAGAAACTTGTAGGAACATAAAGATTGTAATCGCTTCTACTAGTAGTCGGGTAACCACCCAGCCTGTCGATGCAAACAAAAATGTAGACACTTAAAGTTGCACACAGATTGGCTGGCTGCCAGAGCACACCGTATACGACGTTAAATGTCATAAGAATGTAAAACACAATAATCCTCAGAAACTTCTTCGACTATGAAGTCGCAATTTGTTCCCGTCCATTATCTCATCATCTTGAATGTTCGCCAGAAACATATCGCGCTATAAGGATCACATAATCCGACATCGTGTTATTATATAATACAGTTTTATTATTATTAATTATATGATATAATAAGAACAATACGCCAGGCAGCAATATGAGCCGACGTCGATGCGCCTGGTTATGGTTTCCCATATCATATACTTCACTCTCGTCGATTACCACCCCGTGCGTATCGCAAATGCCAAATTACGTGCGCTTACGATTTCAAGAAAGCCTTTGTATGTGTATGTATATGTGTGTGTCTGTACGATGCATGTAGGTCTGTGTATACAGGTTTAGAAGACCGAGAAGGGCCCGTTGCAATGACCGAGGAGATTATTATCAATAAATTAATTAACGTTAATAACAAACAGTCGTGTTGTATAAACTACAAAGTAAAGTACAGTCTGATAAATGTGTAGAATAAAGGCACTTCAGTAATTTTCCTTTCCGAAACCTTGTTTCCCCCAATTCTACCTTCTTCTCTCATTCTTCCCCCTAGCCTCATACATCTGTGTGTGAAGGGGTCGCGGTTCGATAGCCGCGAGCACGAAAATAGAGGAAAAAAAAAGAAAAGAAAGCAGATGAAAATAATATGAACCCCCGCGCTGAGTGTAACACCTTAGAAGCACTTGCGGTGGACAATGCCAGGGCCGGACTCGTCGTACTCCTGTTTGGAGATCCACATCTGTTGGAAGGTGGACAGGGAAGCCAAGATGGATCCACCGATCCATACGGAGTATTTCCTCTCGGGGGGAGCGATAATCTTGATCTTGATGGTGGACGGAGCCAGAGCAGTGATTTCTTTCTGCATACGGTCGGCAATACCGGGGTACATGGTGGTACCACCAGAGAGTACAGTGTTGGCGTACAAGTCCTTACGGATGTCGACGTCGCACTTCATGATGGAGTTGTACACGGTCTCGTGGATACCGCAGGATTCCATACCCAAGAAGGACGGTTGGAAGAGGGCTTCCGGGCAACGGAACCTCTCGTTACCGATGGTGATGACCTGTCCGTCGGGCAATTCGTAGCTCTTCTCGAGGGAAGTGCTGGCGGCAGCGGTGGCCATTTCCTGTTCGAAGTCCAGGGCGACATAGCAGAGCTTCTCCTTGATGTCGCGGACGATTTCACGCTCAGCAGTGGTGGTGAAGCTGTAGCCTCTCTCGGTCAAGATCTTCATGAGGTAGTCGGTCAAGTCACGACCGGCCAAGTCCAGACGGAGGATAGCATGGGGAAGGGCATAACCTTCGTAGATGGGTACGGTGTGAGAGACACCATCGCCGGAGTCCAAGACGATACCGGTGGTACGACCGGAAGCGTACAGGGAGAGCACGGCCTGGATGGCGACGTACATGGCCGGGCTGTTGAAGGTTTCGAACATGATCTGGGTCATCTTCTCACGGTTAGCTTTGGGGTTCAGGGGAGCTTCGGTGAGGAGGACTGGGTGTTCCTCGGGGGCAACACGCAGTTCGTTGTAGAAGGTGTGATGCCAGATCTTCTCCATATCATCCCAGTTGGTAATGATACCATGTTCTATAGGATACTTCAAGGTAAGTATACCTCTTTTGCTCTGGGCCTCGTCTCCTACGTAGCTGTCCTTTTGACCCATACCGACCATCACACCCTGGAATGATTATTAGAAGTTTCAGTAATACAGTAATGGTTTCGAAGAAGCAAAGCGTTAATGGAATGTAACATTCTTCTGTATAAACGAACCTGATGACGTGGGCGGCCAACAATGCTGGGGAAGACGGCACGTGGTGCGTCATCTCCAGCGAATCCCGCCTTGCACATACCGGACCCATTGTCCACGACTAGTGCCGCAACATCATCGTCACACATCTTGATTGATTTTTAGCGTTACTTCTGCGGAAATTAAATTTCATGTATAGCACCGCGTACTCTTTGCTTTTCTATTTAATTATTGATTGCACTCGGTTTTATAAATAGATGATTACTGTTTAGCTGATTGTCCGTGCCATGAAGAATAAAGAATGCGTAAGATAGTAAATTAATAGTCGCAAGGGTATTGCGTGGAAAGGCGTGTGTAAAAAAAAGTGTGATATTAATAGAATCCTTAGCACTGATTTCTTCACGAAAAAAAGGTATTTAAAGAAATGGAACGAATACAACAAATTTCATTAATTAGGTACGAAGCAACCCCTCTAATCGTACTATTAATTCGGCAAAACTGCGTGCAATAACAATTAGACCTTGCACTTGTATTATCTAATTGTTAAACGTCTCTTAAATTACAAACTCGTTATAATCATGCAATGAAACTTCGTTAGCAAAAAGAATCAGTCGCAATGGTAAATCGTTTTCCGTATTTCCTACGTTACTATCTAACCGCGACAAAGCTAAACGACTACCGAAAACCAACAATACCGACGAACAATTACAAATTCACAAGCATCGAGATCACAGCCGCGAAACGTCACTTCACAAATCAAAATAAGCAGCGGTCATGCAAGATCAAACGGATCGAGATCCTGGAACTATCGACTGCGCTCGGTCCTCGTACAGTCTCTCCGAAAAATTGACACCGATTTCCTTCGCGAAATCACTGAAACCTAGCCAATTACACCTTTGTGCGGGCTTGCAAAACTAACGCGTTACATCTTTCTACGCACTGTTTCCCGTTCTTCAATGCACGAGGACCGAATCAGTCGTACCCGAGTACCGTATGCAACCCTCCTCTGGATCAAGTGATCGAGAAGAAAGTCCACCGGTGCACACCTGCCCGTTCTTAGTGGATGCAAATCAAACGGGACACTCTTTTCGATTTACCGTTCGCTAATGACTTGAGAGATCGGCAACGGTCGCTTTGGGCGTACGTCGTGCAAGAGACCGAGAGCGGCGAGTGGCACAGTGCCGGCACTGTGGGGTCCCTTTATCCATATCGGTTCGCAGCCGAAAATAGCGATCCGCCCCTTAGATGGAAATCTATCGTGCATTAACACTCGTCTCAGCCCGCCGCCGCCGCCTAGTCCTTAGCCGCCCTAACCGTGACGCTGAGAGGGAGAGACGCCGTGCGTCGCGACGATGCGACGGCCGACGGCCCCCCAATCCAAATATGGACTCGTCACGCGCCAGGGCCGTCGTTCTTCGGGTGCTAATCGAGCGAGGGTCGAAGGGCACTGATGTTCGCCACGATTACGCTCGTGGTTTTGTGCGCAGCAGGACGATTTATGGTTTATGAAAGGTGGATGCGGCACAGGTTGTGTCTGCATGATGGTGATATTCAGTTTGAGTACTTTTTATTGGGGCAAAGGGGGTTGTCATTGATGTTCCTCGATTGGCAGTTTTAGTTTATCTGTAGTGAGATTTGTCGTAACGACATGGGGTTAAATTGAGTTAAGTTAGGTCACAAATGTGACTTTCGTGCGGTTAATTTTGTGAATGTTTGCGAGATTTTCGAGCTGGATCGTATTCTGGAAAAATATTTAGGTTGCTTATGGGATAGATGTATTTAAAATTAATTTGGATGTTCTTAAGGTGCGGTGGTAACGAATATTTTCTTCGAGATTGTGTTATTTTGGAGTCCCACTTAGTATGTGCTTTTTAGTTAATGAGAAGGTGCAAGTTAAAATAAGGGAAATGATTCAATGTTACTGTAAACTCTCAGTATCTGAACAGTAATCGCTATCTACTTGTAGGCAAAATCAAGCTTCGAATGTTCAAAATTATTTGTCTGCCTTTTGATCGAAGCTGCATTATTTGAATACAGCATACATTCCTATTCATTAATTGCTGGCCAAGGACCCAGAATTATTTAATATTTCATATAAAACGTCATCAAGATATATATGACAATAAAGTCGAAGAGATTCCATGCAAGAAAAAATAAACAAATATCGCGGTCTGTCAATAGCAAAAGTCTTTGAAATAAATTGGTCAGCTCAACCCGAACGCGTATAACGTTTTAAACATTGCGATTGTAGGGTGCCAATGTTTTAAAACCTCATGCCGAATCGAAATTATTCAGCATCTTCCAATTAATTTCCATAATTATTCGAGCTTCCATTTTGCAGTTGTCATCGGTGCTCGTTAATGTGTGTCTTCGCACAGCGCGGTGTGCCAACAATAATAATCGTAATTATGGTTGATATGTGAGACCATTTTCAATGTCAAACGATTCGAACTCTGTGGTCATATGTAACGCCATTGGAAATGTCCCGATTAGCCAGTCGATGAAAAGTATATAGAATCGAATTATTGGGCGATTAGGCTGCATTCTATAATTGGGAGTGCACGGGGCGACCACGTAGCTCGAGACACCACCGATCCCCTCCACCTTTTTGCAAGAGCCGTCGTCGAAGCGTAAGACCGATTCGAAGATTCACATTGCCGAGTTTCAACCCCGAAACGGCGCGTCTTTCACACGGAATCCCTTATACGTATATCTGCGTACGCAGATTCGACGGATCGACAGTTTGCAAGATTCGTGATCGTGCTAAAGGATGGCAGGTAGCGAAACGATTAAAGGTGATAAGATTTTCATTTATATACGAGGGTGAGAGAAGTCGTAGAAATTTGTGAAACGTCTTGAGAACTTCCCCTAGACACTATCACAGCAATGTGGTTCTTTACTGATTGAATGAAAATAATGATAACATTTAGTGAGACGTAGAAATAGATTTTGTTGCATTCGAATGGTTCGATCGATAGGATACGGTTGAGATTTGTTGTTTCATTCACGTGTACACAGATTAGTGTGCTCAAGAAATTCACCTTGTTGGATTCTTGCGTATTCTTGCGTATGCGTATGAAAAGTTGAAGGAACTTTTCGCAGGAGGAGTAACAAGTTTTTACGCAATGTATACAGCGGTTTGAAGAAATGTAAAGAAATCAAGAACTTGATAGTACAGACCGCTAACAATTTGTGGATCGCTTATCGAAATAATCCTTCAGGAAACATAAAATTTTGTAATTGGTAGCTGATTGCCTGAAATTGAGTTTTGATGAATGAATATTTGCAGATGTCGAAGTGCAAAAGACACAAACAGGACAACCATTCAACGTTTGGACTACACTGAAAGGGAAAGCCAGCCATACGGGGGAATACGCTTATGGGTGAACGCATACATCAATCGTTCATAATTTGGCAAGAAAGTTCATGATAACGTACAGAAGCATCGCTCGGATATTGTGGTAATTTTGACAGAAATAATGAATATTCCCTCGTATAATTCACTTCATGCATGGTAGATAAAGTGTACTACTACCCCTCCCAAAATATTTGTACTTAATATATTAGCGTTGGTAGATTTTTACGATTTTTATACGATAATGTAATAAATGAATTTTACGTAGAAGTCCTTTAGTATCGAAAATTTGTTATTTCCCCATTTCCCAGTCCGTTTCCGGTGATTTATGCTGCATTTTTATTTATAAACGACCCCCTTCTCTTAATTTACCCTTAATATTTATTATACCACTCTCGAATGCACGATATTAATGGTACGTGGGCCGTTTTGACCATGTTGCAACGTACTTCGATTAATACATATTATCGAAGAATGTTTCGATTGAACGACGCAATTAAACCGAAAGTATCGTTTAATTCGGGCAGAAAACGAATTCTTCTTCGAGTGGTAACTATGAATAAAGAACGCAATTTAACTGGAGATTAATCGATTTTTTAGTACCAATTGACAATCAGGGAATTCATAAAATGAAAAGCTACGTTTTGATTCGTTGTAAGAATATAAGACTGATTTATTCCGTAGATGTAAACTTATATACAAAAGATGACGTATATGTTCAGACCATGTTCGTCGGAAAAAATCTCACCGCCACGTAGAAACAGTGCCGATAGAATTGAACTAACGGAGACGCAACTAGACGAAGCGGTACGGCAGTGAACGGTGTGTTTTGGGAAAAGGTGTAGCAATAACAATATTGATAGTAATAATAATTTGGATCGAGCATAACTGCTTAGAAGCACTTGCGGTGAACGATGCCTGGACCGGACTCGTCGTACTCCTGTTTGGAGATCCACATCTGTTGGAAGGTGGACAGGGAAGCCAAGATGGATCCACCGATCCATACGGAGTATTTCCTCTCGGGGGGAGCGATGATCTTGATCTTGATGGTGGACGGGGCCAGGGCAGTGATTTCCTTCTGCATACGGTCGGCAATACCGGGGTACATGGTGGTACCACCAGAGAGTACGTTGTTGGCGTACAAGTCCTTACGGATGTCGACGTCGCACTTCATGATGGAGTTGTACACGGTCTCGTGGATACCGCAGGATTCCATACCCAAGAAGGACGGTTGGAAGAGGGCTTCCGGGCAACGGAACCTCTCGTTACCGATGGTGATGACCTGTCCGTCGGGCAATTCGTAGCTCTTCTCGAGGGAAGTGCTGGCGGCAGCGGTGGCCATTTCCTGTTCGAAGTCCAGGGCGACATAGCAGAGCTTCTCCTTGATGTCGCGGACGATTTCACGCTCAGCAGTGGTGGTGAAGCTGTAGCCTCTCTCGGTCAAGATCTTCATGAGGTAGTCGGTCAAATCACGACCGGCCAAGTCCAGACGGAGGATAGCATGGGGAAGGGCATAACCTTCGTAGATGGGTACGGTGTGGGAGACACCATCGCCGGAGTCCAAGACGATACCGGTGGTACGACCGGAAGCGTACAGGGAGAGCACGGCCTGGATGGCGACGTACATGGCCGGGCTGTTGAAGGTTTCGAACATGATCTGGGTCATCTTCTCACGGTTAGCTTTGGGGTTCAGGGGAGCTTCGGTGAGGAGGACTGGGTGTTCCTCGGGGGCAACACGCAGTTCGTTGTAGAAGGTGTGATGCCAGATCTTCTCCATATCATCCCAGTTGGTGATGATACCGTGCTCGATCGGGTATTTCAAAGTGAGGATACCTCTCTTGCTCTGGGCCTCGTCACCGACATAGCTGTCTTTCTGACCCATACCGACCATCACACCCTGATGTCTGGGGCGACCAACGATCGATGGGAAGACGGCGCGGGGAGCGTCGTCTCCTGCGAAACCGGCCTTGCACATACCGGATCCATTGTCAACAACAAGAGCGGCAACTTCGTCGTCACACATTTTGTTTCTTCTTCGATTTTAACACTCTGTAACAGAAATGGTTGTCGTTCTTCATTCCTCGTTGTCTCTCACTTGAGATAGACTTCCAATCGCATACTTAGGGTCTTCAAGATATTTGATTTCAGTTTGCAATATGTCATTGTTGATGGTATTGATTCTTTGATTGTTCGCAAAAACTGTGTCCAAATCTAGTCATGTATCTAACACTTTTCCGGCTTGAAGATTCGTTCAAATTTATTGCCGGTGAGAGAGAAAGGTTTTGTTAAATGAAAGTTTATCTAAGAAATCGTAAAAGCAAAAAGTCGATTTGTAAAATCCTGTGATCCATATCGCGATATGATTTGAAAATTCGCAGAATCGTTCAAAAAATCGATAAGCAGAACAAGAATTGTTCCGATTGATTCAACTCGCGAAACAGTGGATATATTATCAACGGAAGGAACGGATAAGTATTATCTAAAAATAAGAGTCTATCCTCTAATCTCTAACGAGGTACGTTCTATATTCAGAAAAAAGGCAAAATCCGCAGTCATTTTCTACTTGGAAAAAAAAAGAATGCACTGCGCGGTAAATATTATTCAAGTGTAAAATGCGTGTGCATAAAAAATGTAGGTACGTAGTGAAACAGTATAGCGGCGCGTCGAAGCTTTCGCGGAAAGCGTCGGTGCTCGCCAGAATTGACCCAGTTGCCTATAAAACGATAGGCAAGCGGCCCCAGCGTCGCGGCACTATTTCGGTGCGCCGCGGGGCTAACTTTAGACATACGACCGACGGACGATCCCTAATAAGTGCAAGCCGCGATTATGGTGGGCAACATCGTCTCCTCTCGCCGCGGCTCAGCTCGGACCACGAGGGAAAAAGCATAACGACGAGGTACGCGCGTGCCAAAATTATGCTCCGCTCACAAAAGGACGACCCCCGCACACGGGCAAAGACCTCGAATATGCCTAAACATGACGATAGAGCCGGCCATTCGCCCCGTATGTGTATTTTTGGTACTCGCGATTAGCTGGTTAGAAGAATTTCGTAGCCGAGGGAAGAAGTGCGCGCGCGCGAGCGATCCTCGATATTCTCGGGAGGGTAAATTGAAAACCATATCGACGGATCCATGATGGAAAGTCTCCTCTTGCGTCGCAGCAACTATTTACGCGTTGAATGCAATTTCGAGAATAGTTTGATGTTGACGTGAATTTTTGGTTCATTAGTTGATAAATCTGGGTGAAACTGTACTATGTGCAGGTCTGTTACAAACTGGATATTTTAGTAAAGATGTTTTGCAAATTGAATCATGCGTGGAAGTAGCCTCACTTTTTAATATTTACAATATTAAAATTTTTCTTTTTTCGTAGTCTTTGTTAAGCAAGCTGTGAGAATTTTTATAGTTAATGCAGTTGATATGTACTTTCGATGTGCAATTACATAATTTAGCAAGAGAACAGATTGAGACATACGACAACTAGAGATGTTACTACAGTAGTTATATTACGTTCTCTGAATTCATCTGAAATTATTCAATTTATTAATAGGCGTACTCTAGAGTCCAAAAGTTTGTCAACCTTTCGCGCAATTTAAATAAACTTCAAAGATAACGAGAAGAACTTCAATAATATACTACAATTAATTAATTATGAATGAAAAGAATAAGCATTATACAAGCTTTGCTTCTGAGACAATACTTTCCGTCAATGTGAATCAACATTTTATAACAATTTATAACCGAACTAGTCAAAAACTAAACTTATTCAACATTTAATATAATATAGTATACAACTGTATTAAACATAAAAGTAAGTAGTATTGGATTATTTATACCAATTGCAGAAGACGATACTGATACTTTTACGTATCGGATACTTTGAGTTACAAATGTTCCTAACAGGCAGTTTACTTTCACAATTTTTCAACAAAAAATAAATAACGAATGTTTCGAAGCACTACTAATAGAATTTAAAAAGAACACTGTTCAATACGATTTTCTATATCCAAAAGCACATCGACATCCAAATCTAAATCACAAATAATTGAACGCTGTATTATCCACGAAGAAAGTAAGAAAATAAAGTGCAGCTACTCGTGAACAAAACGAAAAATTGATCAGGTAACAAACTGCCATTGAACAAAGCTACGATATTCGGTTCTTGCCTTCAACATACCAACACAACTAACCCTCGATGCTATTTCAGATACAAGCAACCGGAAGGAAACTCGACCGCTTCCTTAAAAGACTAACAGTGTACCGCTACACCGTCGAAGGCTTTTTCACTCAAAAAGTATCAGCCGAAACTTGTACGATCGCAACACTATACAGATACTGATCGGTGAAATCGATCGAGTATCGTTATCGTCGACAACGTCGAGGGTTCCGAAGGCAGCCGATAGTATCCGTGATAGACGAAGTATCGTTTCCAAAAAACTGATTCTACGTACCGTGCACGGGACAGAGGTGGAGTGGCGTCTGTGCCTTGGGAGCGTCGCGACGTCGAATATATGCTCTCGTCAGAACGCCCCCGCATTCTCGTGGGATGGTGCTTGCCCGACAGGCACGAAAAAGGCTTGCCTCGCGTGGCGTCGCGACGCTCGCCGAACTAGGCGGCCCCAGGCCCTAAGCGGACCGAGGAAAATGCGCCGCTTTGGAAACACCGAATATCATTTCTCCTTATTGTTCTTGCACTCTTCGGCGTCTCTTTGGCTTTTATTAACCCCTTCGTTACGCTCGAAGAGGGCTCACTTGGAATAGCTTCGATGATATTTTTCTTTTCGTGCACGCTGCGTTCGTTTTCCTGTTTTGGAAAGGCGTGACGGAGCGGCGATTAATTTAACCCTTCACGACTATAGGTTTTCATTTGGAATCGTGAACTTACTTAGCGTTTGTAACTCACATTACGAGCCTGAAGATTCTATACGGCGATGGATCCATTTTCTGGAATAACGTTTAGCAATTGTTTATTCGTCACTGTTTCTGACATACGAGAAATTATTGTACCCGGGAAAATGTCTTTCTTCTCTGAAATGAAATAATTTCAATCGGTGGATCGGATTATTAGAGAATTCGTACTGCAAGCTTGTTTTTAGGAGTCTTTTTATTTCTACGCGCTCTTCAGTAGTCTAAGTTGAGACCAGATGCTACTAATTCTCCAAATCACCGATGTACAAAGTAAACGTTGGTCCTATTCTGTTACGGAAGCGGGTTTAATGTTTCTGTCGTTTCATTTGAGAACGGGGTGTCGTCTCGTGTAAGAGGTTGCTGCGCTTTGCTTGCATGGAAAATGATGTAAATGGAAAGCGAGGGGTCCATTATGTCTCGCGCAGAAATAGAATTCTGCACAAATTTTCGCTGCAGTTATGCTAGATGTAACATTATAGTTTAGAACGATGTAAGCTGTTCAATGGCTACTGATATTGTATTAATATTACACAATTTCAAAATAGTTGTGCTGCTTCGAGCGTTTTTTTTAGCTCGCGAAATGTAGAGCAGGCATAGTATTCGTTTCAAGATCAATTTGAGTGAGCTTTCAAATTGGCTTCGTCGTGATTGCGAATTTAAACGAATATACACAGTTGTCAGAAGACTAATTCGCAGAGGCACCATGTTTTATTGAATTTGGTAAAACATTCTTTTATATGCAGAAAAAATTGACTTTGTGACAGCTAATAGACATGTCTATTCTCAAAGTCTACAATATATCGAATGCCAAGGACATTGAATAAAATAAGGACCGAGCATTCTTTCACTAATTCTACTTATACTTTAGGGAACGATGTCAGACGGGAATGTGTTAGAATTCTTTTTCACCTAAATATAGAATTTATTTTTAATTTCATGTTAAAACGTTGCTTGTGAAAGTGATCTACATATGTGGAATCGTGTATCGCACACATCTTTGTTCTCCGCGCAAAAAAATAGAGTACAATACAGTTCATCCATAGCAGCCAAATACTCTCAAAATCCACAGAAAGAGCAGGATATATATATATATTTTCTATTTACTTCCAATATCTAATGTCTAAGATCTCGTTTACACTTTCAACCCATGGCTAATAATACGTTCTTCTGACAGCTTTCCCACGGGCAGGCCCCATCCTTGCGGCAAGTTTTCGTGTTTCGTCACAAAGGGAACATGTTCTGTATCGGCAACTATATTTAACCTACTTTTAATCGCAATTGTTAAAATCTTGAATTAGAAAAAAAGCACATCTCCATGGCACGCGTAGCTATAACGCGCATGAAGCACAGCACGCGATAGATAAAACATGTTACCTATATTCTGATAAAGGCTACAATAACTAATCATGTGGCTGGTTTAATTGATCCTTCAGTAGCAGTGAATTTAGTCATAATTTCATCACGGTTTCGAGGCTGACTCGGCGTCAAGCATGATCCCTGTACGATACGCGTGTTCCTCTTTCTACCAGATATCAGGGTAGGAGGAATATTTCGAGATTACGCACCAAGACGAAAATAAATCGCAGGATCCGTAGCTTTTATCGGCCGACCCTACACGATCATCGGCTGAAAAGGTTCTCAGAGAATGCAGCAAACTATTTCTCAGCGAAAATGATCGTACTCTTGACACCGTTCAAGATTAGTAATCAGCCAAGTAAAAAATAAAATCGTCGTTCAGTGATATTCCCCCGGGATCGGGGTACGTATAGTAAATGCAACCGTTCTGGAGCGAATTAGTAATAATAGGCCAAGGTCATCGGTTAGCCCAACATAACAATAATAGTTATTTTAAAACTACTTGAACCCCGACTTCGTGCCGCCCTCACAGACATATTCGGACTTGAGTATCGCGAGGGAAACAGCAATTCTTTCCTACACAAATTCCTACGTAAGTCTGCGTAAATATGTACGGTGCACATATTTGTAGAATTCGTATGAAACTAATACGATGCCAATGTTGATGAAATTTTGCGAATAAAAATTCGCGTGCAAATCTGTGCCAATGAAAGACAGATTTGCAACTTTGTAACTAAATGTGAGGTCCGTTTAGTGTTTGTACACGAGGTGTACTTCGCTCTCAGGCAATTTATCGGCCTTAGATTGTCACAAATAATGTACCATTTAGTGATAGATCTGCATAATTTATTTTGGTATTCCGCGAAAAATTTACGAACTACGGATTTGTTCACCTGCTGTGCAACCCGGCAGGACCTCGAGCTTTCTAAGTTAATGTTTATACGGAGTAATTTATGTTACAGATATTTCTTCAACCGACCCAAACATGGGGAAGGTATCTGACAGGGCCCGAGCGACACTTACGGAGGGATCAAATACGCTAAGTCCCAAATTGAATTCTGACTTCTAAGACACGGATTAGATCTGTCGAATAGGAGGAAGAAATCGGATGCAACGACGCATAGGTTAAGGTATCGAAATTAAAGAATATAAATAGTGATGTGAGAGAATGTATATTTAATTTCACTCTTTGATATATCGTATAACAATATAGCAATATAGTGTATAGTATTTACAAAATAAATTAAAATAGATGTATATTGATGGTAAGTCTGCTTTGAGTAGTAGTAGGCTAGGTATAGTAATATTTAAGAAATTTGTTGAAGGTGCAAGGATCTCGCATAACAGTGAGACAAGCGCAGCTTCCCTCGAAGTTGGTCCAATTCTCCCGATGGTATTGTTTTTCAGTTTTTTTTTTCTAAAGTATCCAGAATGTCCCTTTCACGGTCGAAAGATGCATTTGGTTAGGTAGGTCAGCCGATTTGGTATCGTTCACGAACTTCGTTTCGATACTCGACAAGGAATGGCCATCCACGAGCGAGCTCTGTATCGAGAACCAACACCTTCGCCGCCTTCCTCGGCCATGATAAAGTGACGGATGATCGCGACCTTTATAGCCCATTAGAGGGCTGCAAAGTCGACAATGTGATCAGCCAGGCCGCCGTATTTTACACAGTGACATAGATAACCACAGCGATGAATATTCGATGAGATCTGATAATGATCCGGATTCTTTGATATTTTGATAGCTTTCCTTTATTGCAGCGCAATAGTCGCTCATAGAAAATCGAAGGATCGTGTATTCGATTTGCACGAGGACATTTGATATTACTTGTACGTTCGTGCGACGTTGTTGAATTGTCAACGATGCGCTTAGAAGCACTTGCGGTGGACGATGCCAGGGCCGGACTCGTCGTACTCCTGTTTGGAGATCCACATCTGTTGGAAGGTGGACAGGGAAGCCAAGATGGATCCACCGATCCATACGGAGTATTTCCTCTCGGGGGGAGCGATGATCTTGATCTTGATGGTGGACGGGGCCAGGGCAGTGATTTCCTTCTGCATACGGTCGGCAATACCGGGGTACATGGTGGTACCACCAGAAAGTACGTTGTTGGCGTACAAGTCCTTACGGATGTCGACGTCGCACTTCATGATGGAGTTGTACACGGTCTCGTGGATACCGCAGGATTCCATACCCAAGAAGGACGGTTGGAAGAGGGCTTCCGGGCAACGGAACCTCTCGTTACCGATGGTGATGACCTGTCCGTCGGGCAATTCGTAGCTCTTCTCGAGGGAAGTGCTGGCGGCAGCGGTGGCCATTTCCTGTTCGAAGTCCAGGGCGACATAGCAGAGTTTCTCCTTGATGTCGCGGACGATTTCACGCTCAGCAGTGGTGGTGAAGCTGTAGCCCCTCTCGGTCAAGATCTTCATGAGGTAGTCGGTCAAGTCACGACCGGCCAAGTCCAGACGGAGGATAGCATGGGGAAGGGCATAACCTTCGTAGATGGGTACGGTGTGAGAGACACCATCGCCGGAGTCCAAGACGATACCGGTGGTACGACCGGAAGCGTACAGGGAGAGCACGGCCTGGATGGCGACGTACATGGCCGGGCTGTTGAAGGTTTCGAACATGATCTGGGTCATCTTCTCACGGTTAGCTTTGGGGTTCAGGGGAGCTTCGGTGAGGAGGACTGGGTGTTCCTCGGGGGCAACACGCAGTTCGTTGTAGAAGGTGTGATGCCAGATCTTCTCCATATCATCCCAGTTGGTGATGATACCGTGCTCGATCGGGTATTTCAAAGTGAGGATACCTCTCTTGCTCTGGGCCTCGTCACCGACATAGCTGTCTTTCTGACCCATACCGACCATCACACCCTGATGTCTGGGGCGACCAACGATCGATGGGAAGACGGCGCGGGGAGCGTCGTCTCCTGCGAAACCGGCCTTGCACATACCGGATCCATTGTCTACAACAAGGGCGGCTACTTCGTCGTCGCACATTTTGCTGCTTTTTTAGTGTCTCTGAAAAAATATTAGTTTCGGTTATGCAACGTTACAATGTCTGCGCCTACAGGCTCCTCCTTTCGTGTCCAAATTTGTGTTGTCTCTATTCTTAAGTCGCTCACTTTTGTGCCCATAGTTCCCTTCTCTCGAGACTAAATTTATGATTTCTATCTATTCCTGAATGCCTATCCGTAAATCGGAAAATCCAAATATAAAGAAAACATCAATTGATTCCTATTTATCCCATTCTTTAATACCTTGCTTTTGAACAACCGCGCACGAACTAGAAAATTTTAATTATTTATCGGAAATGTATTCAATTTGCAGCGTGCCCCATTTCTTTCTACAATTCCCTAAATACTTTTGAACATATACAACGAGGAGGATATATTCTATCAATATACAAACTATTTTCACTTTCGAATATTTCTACTGTCTCAAAAAAGAAATCAGCTTCGAAGAAAAGACTTCTCACTTTTCGCCGATATTCCTCTACTTCACCCAACCCTTACAAGACCGTTCCACACTCGACAAAATATACCCGGGCACCTATTCCCACGTGATGATAATAATCTCCTATCAATCAATTCTCTACTTGATCACTGGCGTCACCACAAAAGCATCGATCCCCGGCGATCGTGCTGCACTACACACCTTCTCCAAAACTTCCTCTGAATACGAGTTAAAGAAGAAAAATTGTAGCAGCAATACTTGGCAGAATTACTAACCGTGGGGGTGAGTTGTGAATCGACGGGCGGCTGAGGAGCGGCTGAGGCTCGAAGGCGCCGCGACGCCAGATATAACATCCGCAGCGTACGCGACGCTACCGAAGATGGGCACGCGGGACGCCTCCAGGGCTGGCCAGAGTGTCTGCCCACGCAAAAGCTCGATGTGACGATGTCTGCGGATCAGGCACGCTACGAACCAGGAAATCAGTATAGCACCGATCTCAGGATCTCGGTAGAGGGTGGACAGCGATATGAATTTGGACGGCCCTGAACGTCCGAGAACAGCAGTGAGAATTATGTGGCTGCCTCCCACCGGTACTACAACCTTACCCAACTAGCGCATAATCTTCGCCAGAATTAGTTTTTACATTGATCCATCGGTATTCGCAATTTTTCAACATCAGACTGAAGAGCCAGGCTGTCCCTGTTGGAGCTACAAGTATGGGAATGGATGGCGATCAACGTTTGGGGTCGATCCGAAAGTTTTGTTCAGAGCTGGGATATTTGTGTGATTAAGTTGAATGTTTCGTGATGGATTCAGTTCATTACTGGATCAAAAATTCATCGATCCGGGGATATTTATGGCTTCTCAGTTTACATTGTTTTCAGGATGGAAAAGTGACACGTACAGTGTAGATTATGTATTTTTATTTGCTCGTATACATTGGGCTCTCGTTTAAAGATTCGTAGCACTCGTGGGTCTTCCTGGTGGTTCAACAAGTCGCCGGCTCAGCCTGGGTGCGCGTGTTACTAAATCTAGACATTGATGGGTTTGAAGCTACTTGGGAATCGTGTCAAACATGATTCTGAATCTTTTTTATCATAACTATTTGGTATATATCATTGTTTATCGCGATGGAAATTTAATTTACTGTGTGTTTAAATTGAATTATGCGCGAAAGGTATGGCAGCTCATACGAGTTTTTGCACTTTATATTGGTACATAGCATTCGTTGTTAATAAATAGAATCGAGCTTGTGCTTTTTAGTGACAGCTTTATAATAATATAATCAGTTATTCGATGATAATGAAGTTTCAAGGGGGCTGTATTTTTTGGTATTATAATTGAATGCATTTATTTTAAATCAGGACACTTTACTTTGACGTGCAGGGAAAATTTCCTACTTTGAAGGACGTTGCGAAGAATAGGAAGCTTTGTTGTTTAGCGTTGTTAAATTTGTTTCAGCCGTCATACAAATATCGTGCACAAAAATATGCATGTGAAGTAATGGCGGGTTATTACGTAAGGCAACTGCCTTCCGAATCAGTAAACTTCCTCTTATTTCGAATAAATATTTCTATTTTTTGGGAGCACAATTGCAAGCGATTTTGTAAATGATTGTTTACGTAACTGAGAACCAGTGAAATTTTTTAAAATACATCATTATATTCGTGATTTTCTTGGATTATATTTCAGATAGACGTTGGGGCTATTCCATTTTTCGTATACTATTTTTTATATCAATCACATAGTAAAAAGTCATTAATATATTAACGATCGATTCTTACTTATGGCAGGTCAAATCGTAAATAGTGAAACTTTTGTAAGATGAATCTGTGAATGTGAAACTTCGATCGTATTAAAGTCCTGGTTTTGTCGCGTCTGACTCATGGGGGACGCATTTCACTTACTTTCAACAGTGAATGGGCATAGTCGGCTTTCATTGTTCTCTGACCCTCCTATTCATACGCACCGCAGTTTAATATAATCCAAAGTGTACAAACTATTTAATTTTCTTTCAAATTCTTTATATTTTGGCCAATGGAGCATATATTAACAGGTAATATTTATATTCCACTTGCTTCTCCATTTCTTACTGTATATTTTATAATGCCAGCCCAGTGGAACTGTGATTAAAATAATTTACATCGCTCCGCATCCCAAAATTAATATTTGTGCTTAAAAAATTATAAAATAATAAGGCCAGAAGTTAATAGTAAGAACAGTGAAAATTGTAGCAATTATCAAATGAAGAACTTATTTGATAATATCATAGTTAACTATGTCTCCTTCCGATACCAGATATACATTCACAAACATTTAAATAATTTCATGCATCATGCTTTTACTATGTCGAGTATGCTATTTTTAATTTTATGTCGAGCTATTATGTGCATACATACATAAATATACGTAGCGTATGAATGTAGCTCCAACATTTCTATTTTATGCTCAGTATCAGAAAGGTTCAATAAAAATTAAATTAAGTGTTATATAATTTCGTACGTAGAATAATTTAAAGTGTAATGTATCGGAATTAACTTCATTGTCATATAACTATTTATTATTTCACCTCCGCTATAATCGTAGATCATGAATTTTTTATCACAATAATTGAATTTATCCATGAATCTTCTTGATATTTGGCGATATTTCAAGAAGTAGAGAAATTAGGAACATTATTGTTAGATGCTGTATGCAGAAAGTCTTAACAAATAAATGGTATTGCGTAATAAAACTTGATTATTACTAATGCTTTAGAAAAAACTTGAAGATATACAATAATATATTTGATACTGCCTATAATATAATGAATTTCTTGTGAAATACTATTCATTTCGATTCCTTATTTCACTCCAAATCTCAAAATTCTTAATTTTACATTGAAACACAATAATTAGAAATGTATTACACCAATATAATGTTCAGTGTGTAATATTAAATTGTTTAACTGTACAAGTACTTCAATAATTATTATATTATCAGAAATATATATATAACACTCTTATATTAAGCTTACTGTTACAAACATACATGATTTTGCTCCATTATAGTGAATTGCACAAGAATACGGTAATATACTAAACAGTGCCACGAAATTGGTTTGACATCTCATCGGTCAGCAGAAAGACACACTCTTATAATAATTATATAAATCATTTCCACTTGAAAACCTTCCCCAAAGTAATAATTAAAGTAGTCTAAAACTGTACATAAATATTAACGTTTAACTAAAAATTCCTATAGCAAGAATGCGACACTTCTACTATGCCGTGTAACTTAAAAGATCGAAAGCAGCACAGAAATTCTAAAAAAAAAAAATGAAGTTAACCTTGAAATGTTCTTCTTTGTCTTTCTACTTAAAAAAAAAAACTATCATTACCGTATTCTGACCCCTTTTATGATGTATCTTCTCATAAAAGTCTCTTCGTCGTGCAAAAAACAGCAATAACAATAGTTTAGACAGATAAAATTGTGATCTCGCCCTGCATAAGCAAAATATTAAAATATATATACACCATAAATCATGATTTGCGCGCCTTAAATCTTCTGATTTTTATATTGTTTAATCCTACGTATAAATGAGAATTCGCGATGGCTCCACAGATTAATAATATTTTTTCAACGCTTACGCCGATACTGGAAGCGACAGATATTTTTCGCAAAAGAGTTACAACGGTTTGCGAGCGAGAAACTGCGGATGGCGAGGAAAAAACTTATTTTGTAAGCTTCAGTTGTATATTCAAGAGGTAAAGTTAGGCAACGATGGAACTTGAGACTGGATCCACTTAGGTTTACGAGATTGTTGTTGCTATGAGCACCAATATTAATGTCCAAAATAGAGCCGTGGTTTCCAACAACGGGATAACATAATGTTACAAATTTATTTTTCTTCCAGACTGAAATTTTTTTGCTCCACGGTATCTACATTCCACTCTGTCGACGCTGTAGCGTGTAACGCCGTAGCAATAAAAAATTTATTATTATCTTGCCTGTTTCTTTCAGTACTATCATCCCGTGTTTCATTATTATGTATCATTTAGAAATACATATAATTTTACTTTAAATTTTTGTATCGCATCATTAGTAATAAATAATTGCTCTTAATATATTATTATGATGCAATACAATGGCCATTGGAGACAAGAATGTACGTAAAGTCTACAAATCTTTGTTATTACTTAGAGAAATAAATAATTTGGTCTGTTAAACTTGGTTTCATTTTATATAATATTTTTTATATAATAACGTTTGAAATATTTAAGAAGAAATTGAATTGCTTTGGGGTAACCGAGGAATCTCTATTGCATTATCTTTTTCTAAACGAAATACTTAGCTATAAAATTGTAACACAGATATACAGTAGCCAAGGGGCACCAGTCCTGTTTCACTAATTTAATCATTCGTGTAAAAATATCTAAATAGATATATTTCACCAGCTCTTTCATTTCAGCGTCGTCTTGTGCAACAAGGCTGCAAAACGAATTTCCCATAATAAATCATTTCATTCTGCTTAGGTATTTTTCTTATTTGGAACATGGACTAAAATACATAGAAATATTACGGAAATGAAAGGAAAATTCAATATAAATTTATTAGGTATCCTCCTTCTTAGACAAAGTTCCAGTGTAATATAAATGACTATCGTATTTTCATAAAAGAAAAAATGCTAAATCACCTCTTAAGCATAGAATTATTTTCGATGTCACTTTATTATACGAAATTCTGAAACGAATTGTACCGAACTTACGATTGCACTTCCATACCAATCTTCAACGATTAAAATAAATCCTTATCGGTCATTCTGCATGCACATAGGTACCCCGAAGAAGTATGATTATAATAGCTTCCGCTGGACAAAACAACGATTTTCATAGATACAATCGCAGTATTACTCTATCTGAGATTTTTCGCATTCAATCCCCGTAAAGGTTACCCTTGAAACGACCACGAACATCGAGGTTGCCACGTACTTGTTGAAGTAAAACGCTATAGAAGCGAGCAAACGAGCAAGAAAAATGAAAATGGAGGACATTGCGGTGTAACCAGGCAAGGACATTCGATCCTACGAATCAGGAATGCAAAACTAGTCTGGGATGGCTGAACGGCAGGTTATCAATGCTAAACAACCGGGTCATTAGTTTCGACTAGGGATAAAAACAACAAAAACGATACTGTAATGATGTTGCAGAATGTCGAACCCGTAGCTATATGTATACGTATTGGGGTGTTCGAAAAGTTCTTGCCGATTTTCAGGTAAATACAGACGGTCGCAAAAATATTCAGACGCCGGTATACATTTGACATTTATGCCCTGCTATTTATGACTTTAAGTAAACATACAGGGACACGAAAAAAATGTACTGTGGTATGTTACAGTATAGCTTCTATATAAAAAATGCGTAAAAACTTGTTGCTTGTTTTAAAAGGTTGTTTAAATAATGGAAGCGAAACGATTTAAGAGCTAATTCTTACGTGAAACTAGACGTATGGACATATCAATTTTAAAGAAGGATTAATATTTTTTTATAAGAGGTCCCTTTTTTATGCAAATTCGAAACTATCTTCGATATAAAAACTTCCATTTCTAGATGACGTGAATTCCTCCATCAATTCGCTATAATTCCAAGAGAGAAGCTGTTAATTGTAACAAACAGATTCTCAGAACATGCGAACTTCACATATTTTCATCGAGTTTTGGAAATTGACACGAACAGCTTATTTCTTCAAGGTTCACCAAACGTTGCGGTCGTGGTCGTGGTCGTGGTCGTGGTCGTTCCCTGAACTTTCTGTGTTTATATGTTCAACCTGAAAGAAGCATTACAACGATGATAATACATTCCTGAACGTGCTATTATGTTGCGCTTGTCATCCGCACGGCATCGAAGATTTTCAAGAAACGTGAACACTGGTAGAATGGTATGCGATAAGATTTTAAAAGGTGTTCTAAAGAAATAGAAGACTAAATATGCAATAAGTAGTTAACGAAAATGTTGTTCCACGAAATTTAATTTCTCATGCTTGCGGTAATCAAACAATGAAAAATCGTTCGTTTTGAATACTGTTCGTAGCGTAAAATAATCAGGAATCGTGATCGTATGCTTTGTTCCTTTTTTTTACGAGAAGAGTAGATGGGAGATAATTTAGAGGTAATTTAGATTTGAAACTGATTTACACGGCCATTCTCTTTGCTTATCAATAAAGTATAATTAAAGTCTTTATCTTTCTCTTATATTTATTTTTCTATATCTACGGTGTTCGTCGATTTTTTATTTACCGCTCTAATTAATTTAATGAACATAAAATTTCAAATGATTACATATCGCTGCAATCATAATCAGCTCGTGCATCCTGCGTAAAATCCATTCTTGTGCCAATCGTCTTGTTGCGTTATTATATGAAGATCTCAATGAAATTCTGTTATGATAAATTTGACGTTGATAAGCATAAATAACAATAATATGTAATTAATTAATATCCGAAATTTCTTATCTAATTGGTGCCTATACATCCGCCTTAAACAGTCATATGAAAATACACTTGGTTAATGCTACATTGTTCCATGTAATGTGTAAATACACTTAATTCAAATACTTGTTTGATCCTGATTTGAGATTAGTGCCTAATTTTTATTTAAATCGAAACTGACAAGCCCATTGAATTTGTTCAAGGCAAAAAATACAAATTTCTAAACTATTAAGTAAAAACAATTGCAGTAATCTAAACCCAGGACCAGGTCACATAATCTCGAAGTTAACACAAGGCTCAAAAGTATTCTATCAGGAAATCCAGCAAATCAAATGAAAGTACTCCCATACTATTTATTGCAAACTGTCGTATACTTCACGCCTGCCTTCATGTGTTTATTAAATTATAACCATGGCCTATCACGATCTTGCGCCCAAAATCTTCGCGTCCGTTTCTCTTATCCAGTAAACTAAACTAAACTGTTCCCCAAACGTCAATAGTTTGACCGCGTTACCCTTCGAGTTATTATCGATCACCAGGCAAACCGTTCGCGGATAAAAAAAAAAAGAAGAGAAAAGGATGTAAAGGGTAAAATTCCCATTACAATGCAGAACGGTGAATCTGTCAATGCGAGAAACAGAACGAGTTCGCCGCGAATACTGTCGTACTTGTTAGGTGCCAGGGGAACACAAACTGGGCAGAGTGGGGACCGTGCATAAAAGTTAGCGTATCTCTTACCTCGACATCACTCGACGATTATCCACGAACCAGTGGACAGGCTCGATTACACAAGAAGTCTGTATTTGGTTAGATTTGTGAAAGTTTAGTCGACCATAATTGCCGGTCAACTGTTTTAGTTTATTCGCCAAAGTTCAACGAGTCCCGGAAGATGCTGCGCCCGTAAGTATCGCGTAATTTAATCAAATATCTATTTGAATGTTTGAACTGCCAGGACAGTTCTAGCGACGGTATCCTGGTGGAAAACCGGTGGTCAGGTAGTGCTGATCGGTTTCCCAATAGCGATCGTAAATGAGCGACAGATTGTTGTTTGTTAGTTAGGTTTAGTAATTTAATAACGCGTCGCGACGGTACCGTGCCGATAAAAATCGGTTTGTAATTGTTACTATTCGGTCTGAAGTTTTATACAGATTCACTAGGCAAGACAGACACAGAATGCAATATATTAATGTCGCATTTGTCCTTCATCTTGCTTCCATTAAGAAAGATTTTTGGTGGTTTAGAATTAGAAGGGACTTGTTTTACTACATTTTAATAAGTTTGATGTATTTTTAGAAATATTTCTGCGCTTCAAAATGAAATATATATGCCAAGTTAAATCGAAGTAGAATGTTTAGCTTTGCTCCATAAATATAATGTCTCAATTTAAAATGGACAAGTGGATGAACCTGTCAAGAATATAACAAGCGAAGAGTTGCATAAATGAATTCATTCCAGGTTGTCCATCTTGTTGTAATACTTTTTCTACAATTGTGTTAAATGAAACTCCGAGCTTCCTTGCCATTGACAACATGCACAAAATATTGTGTCGAATGTTGATGAAACTTGTCACGAGAAGCAAATTTATCTCCCTTTATAAATCAAAACAATATTTAACCGACATTCACGTAAAAGTTTGTTAATACTAATATAGTAAGTTTGACTAGTAAATGAAATAATTTAAAAATTGGCTTGTACATTTATGCTTATTCTAAGGAAAGAGCAATTCGTGTTTGAACCGATGTATGTATGTTTCGATCAAAGGCTTTATTAGGCTGATATTAAATAACAAAAGAGATAATTCGTATTGCCCAATGAAGAGGAATTGCCAAGTAACGAGCTAAATTTCTTTAGCCGGCTAACTTATTGAGCTCTTTATTAAACTTCGAAGTTTTATTTCAATGCGATTATATCGATAAAAAATTAAAAATACATGGAAATCTAGAAATGCGAATCAAATTTTACGATTCCATTAAACTCGAGCATGAAAAAATATTGAATTTTTAATAAAATCTTTAAAAATTGTTCTTATGATTATTATAGATTTTGCTAATGTATAAAGAATGTTGCAACATTTCTTCTAAATATTTTAAAAATTTCGTTAAATAACTTGGGTAAAGACGTCTGTTTCTTTTGAAATCGTATTTGTAGTTTATAAACCTATAACGACATGTTTGAAGTGGTAGCGATCTGATTAATCGATAAAGTAATTAATGAATATCGTTTTAAGTTTTAGTTACTATAAGAATAGTATTTTTATTTGCAATAAACTAAATAAGAACGAGAACTTTTTTTATGTAAACATACACAGAAGTATAAATAAATTAATAAATTCCATCAATGATAAATTACATATCGCGATCATGATTAATAGGATAATGTACCTCTAGGATAAAAATTTCCAAACTAACGCGTTATTAAAAATGTTCACTGTCTATGTGGAAAATTACTGTGTCAGTTTTCAAACGGTCGAATTCCCTCACTTATTTTCTCAATTTTTAAAGCTAGTAGCGCACCCTTCAGACATGAGCTACAATTTTAAAACCGCTGTTACAAAATAATTGTCGCTTCTGTACTGCTACACTTTTCCTGCTCATTTCAGTGACGAATTGATAAGCATTTCCTCAATCTATTTGATAATACTTTGCTGCAATGCAATAATAATATTGTCACATTTTATTCTATAAATATCCCAACTTATATCGATATAATTCGGAGGAAGCTTCAAAATTGTTATCATATAGAACAAATCAGGATTTAATCTATTTTCACAGACTTTGGAAAAGAATTAGTCTAAATCATTAAGTTACTTATTTATCAAGAACGATCAAGTCGCAACGTTTAACGATTAGGTATTTCCACGCGTTCTATCATTAGATCACGTAATCAGTCGAAATATAATCACACCACTTTATTCGATTAATTTTCTTATTAGAAACTCATAATAGATATGAACAATGTTCTTCCACTCGACGTTTAGATTAAATTATTGGATCGATGTATGGCAAGAAACGTTTAAATACAATACTTGATATTTAGAAAGTACAGAGGTGTGAATGTAATCAATGTTCGTAGCTTATACTGCTGACTAAATGTTAAACAATTATTTTTTGATCGTGTTTACTTTTAATGAAAGAATACATTTGTTTTCAAGATATTTGACTTGTACCATTATTCCTATGTACCATATGCTACTGCACAATGAGTTATTAGAAGTAGTTATCTTTTAATTTAACCCTTTTATTGCTGTTGGCGTATTACACGTAGTAAACGTCGTTATCTAATATATGTATATCTACATACGACGTACAATCTAAGCATGGTAACATAAATTCGTCATTTTCATAATTCATTTGATTTCTGTTTTTCTTTTCTAAATATTACCTTGGATACTACACTCAAAGTCACAAAAAAAAGAAAATGTTTCGATACATCTTATTAGAACAATTACTCACTATTTAGTTACTATATTGACGAAAAATTACATTTTAACAACGTTCTATTCCACTAGAACCTAAGTGTATCCTAAATTCGGAAGAAAATCCAGGACGTTACATAGATTTAACATTTGAGTACTAAAATTTAGATACTTCGTTCATGTTCTCGGCGTTTCACTTTTCTTGCATCTACGCAAAACTGTTTCAATAATATAGGTATAAAGGGAAAACCTTTTGGTTTCATGTTTGATCATGTATAACATAAATTATTAAATAATCACTGGATCGGGTGAAGCCGCTTTGGCGTAACGATTCGAAAATTTTTGCTGGTGCACTCGCTGATACGATAAGTTTGTTAAATATTTCCCAGCCTGTCGATTTGCATCCTCCGAACGAATTCGAATCTGTTTCATGGCCAAACGAAGAGATGATAGAAATCGCCCTTTGAGATTTTGCTCTACATCCGCAGTGAAATTTTAGTTTCATTTCTCGAAGGCCATCGGCAAATGCAAATACATATAGTATTGGAATAGTTTTGGTGTACGTGGATGCAAGAAAAGTAGAACGTCCAGAAAACGAACCTTCGATGTACATTACATTTACATTACATTTCATTTCGAAATAATCATTAATCAGCTATTAATCAATGGACTTTAATTCACTTTCTTAAATGTATTTTTTAAATGTTAAAGGTATTTAATTCACTTTTGTTAAATGTAAATAAATATGCTGACACAATTATGGATTAAAATATTTCATCGTGCCATGAATAAAAGAACGGACACCACTCACGACTCCAGATAACTAACTGACCCAAATCTAAATTAGTTTCTAATTTAATTAAAATCCATGCAGCATTGACTCTCTGAATGCATAATATAGTTTTAAATAATATATTGTAGAATGGCTACTATAGTTATATTCTCTTTACACACTGTGGACTTCTAATTAAATAATACATATATGTATTTAATATTACATATTTAATAACAAAGCAGTCAAATACGAGCAATTAAAAACCTGCATGTACAAATTGCATTAAACCATATAGCAAATGAAACAGAAAAACAATGTCAATTTCCTATAACGCATTTCCCATACAGTTTCCAAAAGTCACGCTCGAGAAAAGCTCGTGCTACCAAAAACTTTGTACTTATCAAAACATAATATTCAGTATTGTGAAATTATTAAAATGTTACAGACTGCTGGTAGCAGCCTTCGTGACTCTGGCATGGGCTATACCGACGCCTCAGGATGCCACTAAGCCCGAGGCTGATCAAGGGTCTGTGGACCTGCTTAGGAGAGCTAGAGAGTTCCTAGTAAAAATCGACCAAGAATACGCTGATTGGAACAACAAGCAAACACTCGCCGAGTGGGATTACGCATCGAATTTAACTGAAGCGAATTTGGAGAGGAAATTGAACGTGTCCTTAGAGGCAGCGCAATTTTTCAAAGCCTCCTGGCAAAAAGTGAACGAGTTCCCTTGGAAGGACATCAAGGATGACAGCATTAAACGACAGTTCTCCAAGCTCAGTGTCCTGGGCTCCGCAGCACTTCCGTCAGACGTAATACATAATAATAGAGTTAATTTCTGCTCGTTATATAAAAAAAAGGATGGTGGGAATAGACCGATCTTGCATCTGAGCGCTAACGACTTTGCAGGACATATTCCTACAAGTCTTAAGGAGATCAAGGGGCACAATTATTTATCCGAGGGGTGAAGGGGAAGTTGTGATATATTCGCGTAAACTTTGAATAATCTTATTATTTCGCTGATAAATCATCGTTCTTTCTTGCTTTCCGGTCGGCGACATTTCAAAGTCTTCTTTGTTTTGAAGTCCTCAAGACTTGTGGAAATATGTCCTGCACAAAATGTTCGTTGGTGTTCAGATCCAAGACCAGCCAATTCCTACCATCCTCCTCTGAACTTGATTTGCATTACTCAATCGTACACAATTAGCTTAACCCATTCACTCTATCATTTCATCCTTTTCCGTCTTACTTTCTTCAATTCCCTTATCCTTCCTTCAACTCACTAGTTCCTGACCTAAAACCTAACCCCATTAATTCTATCGTTTCATCCTTTACGTTCTATTTTCTTTAATTTCTTTCTTCTTCCTTTCCCTTCCTTTCCCCTTCTTCAATATCCTCAGCTATTCCCTATCTTTCTTTGATTTCTTCCTTTTCTTCCACGCACTACGACCTCTATCCCATCTTTTCTTTCTATCTTTCTGTAATTTGTTATTAAGTGCTCTAACATACCTATCAATCTCTACATAGGTCACACTTTCTTCCCCCTGCGTTTGCCTAATACGTACTCTACCTTTCTGCATTTACACGGCTCACCTGCCTCAGATACATCTCAGACACACTGGCAACCCTAACGTTTTCATATAATTTATATCTACCTTTCGTTGTATTTAGTTTGTCTTTTTTACCCTGGTATTGTATCTATCTATGTATCTATCCTTATTAATTTTTCTCTTATTTCTATTCCTCCCATTTTGACTCTAACCATTCCTCTATATTTTTTTACGAGTCCTCTTTCTTTTCCCCTTTAAACGGACCTCAATTATTTTCCTTCCCTCCATCTGTCTGATATTCTTATCAAATTTTCATGCTCCCTTCTTCTGCCCTTACTAGTATCATTTTTCTCTTTGTCTCTATCTCTCTCTCTCTCTATCTATTATCTAGTAGCCCTGACGTAATTATATCCTGCTTCGTTACTCGGTTTATTTAAATATTTTTAAATTCTTCAACATTGATCGTTTTCATACGGGTTAAGTTGTTCGATTTTTGATGGAAATAAGTGTAAATGGCGATGGCGTTTAACCGATTATATATTGTTGCAGCTGCTCCAAGAGTACAAGAAAATAATTAGCGACATGCAAAACATCTACAGCACTGCGAAAATCTGTGACTACAAGAATCGTTCGAAATGTGATCTCGCTTTGGAACCAGAACTCACTGAGATCCTGATGAAGAGCCGCGACCCTGAAGAACTGAAGTATGTCTGGATAGAATGGAGAAAGGCAACCGGTGAAAAACTGAAATCCTTATACACGAGATACGTAGAACTGAGTAACTTGGCAGCTACGTTGAACAATTATCCCGACAATGCGGCTTATTGGTTGAAAGATTACGAGGCTGATGATTTCCCCGAACAAATTGGTAAGATATTAATATAATATGTTAATCGATACGTTTACTACATTTCGTTGAAACCAATGTTCATAAACTCGCGAAGTTTTTTCATTTAAACAGGACAATCGCTCTCAATTTCTGAAAACATTTTAGCAATGGTACTTAAAGTCTGACTGATCTAAACAAATGATAATAAATAAAGGAAAATAAGTAGAAATAGTTTCTGAAACGAATCAACAAAAGTAATTAAAATATATATTAATATTGAATTTCTTAATAAATATTTTAGAGGCGCTTTGGGAAGAATTGAAACCTCTCTACTTACAATTGCACGCGTATGTTCGTCGAGAACTTCGGAAGAAATATGGCGAGAATGTTGTCTCGAAGGATGGTCCTATCCCAGCGCATTTGTTGGGCAACATGTGGGCACAAACATGGGGAAACATCGTAGACTTCACAATTCCATATCCAGGAAAGCAATTACCAGACGTTACTGATGCCATGGTTAAACAAGGTTTGATTATTCTCTGATACATTGTTATTATTCTTGCATAGTACAATGTGTGTCAATGAAATGTCAATCAGTAATTTAAATTGCATAGTTGCACTTGCAGAAGCGCAAGTTAAACGAATTCGTGTAATTTTGCTTCAAATTAATTGATTTCACTTGCTTGAAATATAAATTGAACGTAAGAATTCTTTGAAGTTCAATTTCTTCAGCATTTTATGCAAAACTGTATAAAAATGATTGGAAAATTATTCCAGAAATCTTTATTAGAAAATTTAAGTAAAAATTCAAGTAATATTACTGTAACAAGTTCCGTAGAATAAGAGCTGTTACAATTTTACCAGATAGAATTTCTCGGTAGTTTGACCATTGTCATAATAACTTCCTTATTTTTACCAGTTTCCAAACAATCTTTATATAGTATTGCCAAGAAGGGGAAAACGTTTAAGGAAATCCATATTCTTTGTCAATTACCATATAAAACGCTAAGGAAATTGATCTTCAAAGATTATTACAATTAAATTGTTAAACTTCTGTTCGGTACTGTATACTTGACAGTACAAATCTATCTTATAATTAGTATTAAGTATAAATTTCACAAAATCGTTTATTTAAATTTATATACTGTTATTACTTTATCGTGAACGGCACATCAAATTCAAACGCCACAAAGTCTGTACCCGAAAAATAACTACATCCCTAATGTATACCCCTTTCATCAGGGTACAACGCAACCACTATATTCCGTGTCGCCGAAGATTTCTTCACTTCGATCAACCTTACCGCGATGCCGGAAGTGTTTTGGCAAAAATCGATACTGGAAAAGCCAAAGGACCGCGAATTAATCTGCCACGCGAGTGCTTGGGACTTCTACGATGCGAAGGACTTCAGGATTAAACAGTGCACCAGGATCAACATGGCTGATATGTTGACCGCCCACCACGAAATGGGTCACGTAGAATACTTTCTGCAATACAAGAATCAACCGACGATTTTCAAGGAAGGCGCAAATCCTGGATTCCATGAAGCTGTTGGCGACGTTATATCGCTCAGTGCATCGACCCCGAGTCACCTGAAAGCTATTAAGTATGTAGAATACGTCAATGTCCCTTTTTCCTTTAATGGTAACGAAGAGTTTTTATTTAAATTAATTCTTCTCGTTATGCTGGGCATACAGTTATTTAAATTCGGGCAGTTGGTAGTGTATTTTCTGTATATTTCGTACTATATGCTGGAATTGTAATGCTTGTCATTTATTATTAATACGCTTTTAAAAGGTAGAATTGAGTTAATTATTGGAAATTGATTTTAATTTTGTAAAATGATCTTTCAGCTATGAGTGTACTTTATTTAATATTTGCTTATTTCAAACAAAGAACATAGCTACGGATTTGCATTCGCATGGTAACTCTTAAAATAAAAGTACACCCTTCTCGAATTGCAAAAGTTACGTTGCATTAATAAATTTGCACTATTCATCACACTTTATGAAGGATTTTGTCTACAAAATAATGAAATTTCGATTCAGCGCATTGGTTTAGCAAATAAAAATTTGTTTAATTTGAAATATGAATGGGAAGTACAACATTTATATTTCAGATTACTGGATGATGATTCAACCGGCATGGAAGCCAACATTAACCATCTTTTCTTAAATGGTCTTGATAAAATCGTCTTTCTGCCATTTGCCTATATGATGGACAAATGGCGTTGGAATGTTTTCCAGGGGAAAGTTACTCCAGACAATTACAATTGCAACTGGTTAGTATTATATTAATTAACAAAGTCACAATAAATTGTATGAAATGAAAATATCGCCAAACAATTAAACAATTATCTATAATACAAATATAATTAGAAATATATATATATTTTTTTTACTTTCAATTTCAAGGTGGGACCTTGCTGAAGCTTTCCAAGGTATCGAGCCGCCGGTAGATCGATCAGAAGACGATTTCGACCCTGGTGCGAAATACCATATAGTAGCCGATGTGGAGTATATCCGATACTACGTGAGCTTCGTTGTGCAATTCCAGTTCCACAAAGCGCTTTGCATAGAGGCAAAACAGTACGATCCACAAAATCCAAATTCCAAATCACTGCATCAATGCGATATATATAACAACAAAGCAGCTGGAAACTTGTTGAAGTAAATTTATTTTTCCCATCCAAAAATTTGTAACTCTCTAAAGATATCAAAATGCCTCATAATTGATCGCTGTAACATAGATCTATGTTGGAGCTCGGCTTCTCGAAACCCTGGCAAGATGCAATGGAAAAAATCACAGGTCAAAGGAAAATGGATTCTAACGGGATCATGGAGTACTTTAAGCCGCTATTGGATTGGCTCGTACAAGAGAACAAGAAAACCAACGAATATATTGGATGGAAACCTAGGGCGCGGCGTATGTATTTTTTGGCCTAAAACAATTCACATTTATCTGTACATACATGTTCGTGTAATCAAACAATTATGTAATTTAAGAATATATACTATCTTGATTCGAGATTCGTAGTATATTACATGCTAACTAATTGAATCTCGTTTGCTCTAGAATGCGTACAAAGTAGATCAGAACTTTCGGCTGATGAAACGACCGAGATAACTGAAACAACTGAGGTAAATGAATAAAGAACGCACTCTTTTGAATAGCGTTACTTCAGCAAAAGCATCTGTACATTTAGATGCGAAGGATTCTTCGAGAAACGATTTACGACCTCATCTTTCGCATACCAAGCAAGAAAAATATGTGAATGGTACAAAATTCATTAATAAATAAGTACTAAGTACATTCCTAGATGGTAAATTCTTCATTACTTTTTCGAATAAACATCGCATTGTGATTCACAATACTCGCATTATTTTCCTCTCCCCCGTCCTCGTCCGCGTTTACTAGGTTTATCGCTACTACTCTTGCCTTTCATTTCAGTTTTATCGATACTTCTGCCTTTTGTTTCAGTTTTCTTACTCCCGCTGGGCTTTTTTGCCTAAAAATGTACATTAGTCAATAAATAACTTTGTGGCAGTCGCAATTTATAACTTTGATTACATGTAATAAAATAGTCATCTACCAACCTTAATCATTTTGTCTGTTTCAACGTTATCATCATTTTCATCAGAATTCCCCCCTTCACCTTCTTCTACGATTCCTTCATCTTCCGCAGTCGTCGTTTTCTTTTTCGACGTGCCACTCATTATGTACGGCACAGCTACAGAATTTTTATTATACGTCCTTGTAAAGGCAGCTTTCACCTGCAATACATATTTTTATTACATCTCTCTGTATTTAAACATTTCAAACTCGTTAACAATTTACTAAAATTAACATAACACACCTTGCTGTCTACAACTTGCATTGGGTCCCGATCACCAGGCCACAATGAAAGTTCTATCAGGGAATCCAAATCTTCCCTATTAAACACAGAAACGTGAACGTAAAGCATAATTAAATTAAACAGCATATAAATTAAGTGAATAAAACAAATAATAAATTAAATACAGTAGAACTTCGTTTGTATGGATCTGTCACGGGACATATAGGTTCACATGACCAGGTCTTTCATATAATAGGTGCTGATGTTCATGTAAGAAGATTCCACGAAACATTCGCTAATGAATAACGCGTTCCCTTATTGCAAAATCTTGCTTGTTAATATACGTGGAATGACAATTTGGTCATACTTCATATAATAAAAGCACATCTAAAGTTCGGGCAGTACTAAAATTGCGTTCATTTAAACGGAGTTCCATTGTAGTAAATTTTCAATTAAATATCAACCTGAGTAAGTGATAATGGTTCATAACGTCTATCGCCGCGTCTATATTTTCAACCCCGTCAACTGCTAACGGTCTGACAATAGCATTTCTAAGAGGTTTAATGTATTCCAAGTTTATAGCCTCCTTGCTTGCGCCAGTAGCCAACCGTGCATGTAGTGTAATTTCCTGCGTTAATCTGTAAATTATTTTATCACCGATATCATTTTTGTAGTCCGAAAAACACAATAGTGAAAGAGTTGATTAATATAATATTACCGATTAAATTTACCAGCCTTTGAATTACGACCAAGCCAAGATGGAAAATTAATCTGACCGCCTACGTATCCAGACATTACTGTTCCGGGTATGACAGAAGAATAACAAGCTTGTACTGGTAAAAGTGACCAAGCATTATTACTCCTTATAGATTTTTCGACTACATCTCCCAGCGCTAAACTTTCGGCACTTTCTGCTATTTTTTCTAACAATTTATTTCTATGCGAAAGAAAAAAAAGCAGTATGAAATACGAGTGACATTGAATTCAAATAAAAGAGTTGAGAATGAGTTGCGCGGCCGATGTTTGTAAAAATCGTGAAACAAATACAATTCATTTTGCAAAGAATATTACAAAGTATATTATGCAGCCTGCCCCTCTAATCCTGGTACACGGCGATATCCTTGTTACTTTTATGCTATGCGGAAATGTTAAAAAGGAACGAATTATTTGGTTCGAAGAGGTACATATCGTGGCGGAAATAATTTTTTTCTCAAGTTCATATTTCTGGGGGTTTCAAAGTCATTATTGTTTTGTCATTTCCGCGTGGCGTAAAAAATAGCGGGATGTCGCTTCGTAGCAGATGTTGGAACACACCTTCTATAATATACATATTATATTAAGTAATAACATATATTATATAATATTTACAATATTTACTGCAATACTAACTGCATAATTTGCACTAGATGCACAAATAAATGTTCTATTTTGCTGTATACATACTTTGGTCCTTGAGGTACAACCAGCAAATAGTTTTCTTGCACAAATAAGGGTGCTATACTGTAATCATGGAAGAATAAAGCACTCTTGTCATGGATAGTCATATGCTTGTGTTCTTCAGCGGAAAATACTTTTTTCACAACATCCCAAGGTCCCAGTCTTAAATCTTTATTTATATTCTTCTTTCCAGATTTTTCTTGATCACCGGTGTGACCAACAAATAATGCTAAATGATTTATAACTTGCCGAATATCCTGATTAGTTGATTCAATTAAACGATCGAGATCTTCGCTTGAAATGTTAATGTTTTCTTTGAAACATATAGATTTCATTGCTCCCTATAGTTAAGTAATTATGATAAATTAAAATTAAAATTGTATATAATATACAGATAAATGTTTAATTAGACTTGTTAAAATCTTACCCTAATCTGTTCAATTCTAGGTTTTGGAAACCGAAGGTCAAATATATAATTAGAAAGCGTCCTCATTTTAGGATTATTTCGATCATTGCAAATACAAATAATAGGTATGTCAGATGACTTTATTAAACTAATTAATTCCTGTAGGCCACCACGATCTTCATTACCAGCCATTCCATCCACTTCATCCATCAACAAAACGTGTTTCGATGTTGGTTTACTTTTAGCGTCTGCAATAACTCGGAATTAAATTCTTTATACATAACATTTTGAACGTATCTAATTATATTCAACGGGTGGTAATAACAGAATGTTTTACAACGGTAGATGATGAATAAAAATAGCTGGCCTGCCATCCTCTCAATTTTTTTAATGTATCTAAATTTTAATATGCAATTCAAAATGTTTAGGAAATTTTTTGCAAATGCTGATACATATATTTGTATTAGATATATTTAGAAATATTAAAGCATTAGATTTATAAATATGAATGTACTTATAGATTCAGAACGTTATCAGAAATAACAATACCGTACGTTTAGGAATACATAATAATAATTATAGTACAAATGCATACCTGTGAAGTAATTCTTTAATGAAGTATTGGATAATAGCTCCGATACTTCCACTTGCAGAAGTTTTTTACTTCTAGTATCTGATGCATTAAATTCGACAAGATCAAAACCTAATTCGTTACAAACAACTTGTGCAGTTGTGGTCTTTCCAATACCAGGAGGGCCGGATAATAAAACTGCTTTGTAAAAACCACCATCATCGTTTTTCGCCCAAGGACCTTACAAAATTCAGAAGGATTTGTGTTACATTAAGCAAGTATGTTCAAACATATTCATACTCCTTTTAATTATTAAAATATATCAAAAACCTACTGGGTTTACTGTGTTTGACACTTCGATTTTTATGCCAATTCATTAACCAACTGTGCAATTTCCTAGCATTACTTTTGTCTCCTTGCTGTCCCAAAATCTGTTTCATTGTTTTAGGCCTATATTTCTCAACTAACGCCTGTACGGGTACGTTTCCATTTATCTAAAAAAAGGGATTTAAATTATATAAAACTGATCAAATTTGCACGAATTATGTTCCATTAAATAGCTCGTTACATCTTGCAAGGTATGTGTTTTCATTTTTATATTATTCATATCGTTTTTACTCTGCGTGGGTAACTGTTTCTCTTCAATGTGTACTCTCTTAATCGGGGATTTTATTTTCACATCTTTGTTATCATGTTCCTTTTTCTGAGGTGACACTGTTAATAATTTCACCGTCTCTTTATTTTTAGGATCTTTGGTACCCGGTGATTGTAACTTCGCTGTTTTCTCTGCTTCTTCAGTTGCAGCAACTTTTAGTTTCTTTGCTGGTGAATGTAATGCATCTTCCGAATCTGTGGACTTTAGCTTCGATCTATCCTTTGACTTTACCCGTGATTGCTTGTCATTATGAGCCTGACCTGCAGGCCTTGTGCGAATCATTTCTAGCAAATCACCTTCTGATATTTGTTTCACGTTCAAGCTTTTAGCCTAAATATATAATTTGGATAATTAATACAAAATATTTTTAAATTAACATTTCGATATATTAATAGTTGATATTACTTTCGATAACTTGGATGGGCCAGGTTGATCACCTATTATTACATAGTCAGTCTTCTTTGAAACTTGGTGCAACAATCGTCCACTATACTTTTTTATAAGTTCTTCTGCTTCCTCTCTTTCCAAGGAATCCAAAACACCAGTTATCAAAAAGCTTAACCCTGCAAGACAATTTTCAGCGCCCTGAAATTCGAATATTTTTGTAAGACATACTTGTAACTGAAAGGAACAATTTATTATTTTGTTCAAAACAGTATGGAATTTTTTGCATACAGTAGGAATTTCTTTCGAGCCTGGATTTCTAGCTCCTCCCCTTTGAAGATACTGTTGATACCGCGCAGCATGCTGTTTCTTCTTTTCAATATTTTCTTCGTATATATCTGAATCGTCTCCCTTTTTAGGCGATACCTTCTTTTTATCTTTGGGGCCTACTTCCACTTTAAAGCTATCAGATGTTGTTTTAGAAGACATTTTCGTACGTTTAGATTTACTGTGTTCAGGATCTTCATGATGGATATCTTCATTTGAACTACTATTAGAAGGTTTCTTACTCTTTGTTTCATTCCTTTTACCACCTTTCCCTGCACCTGTTGTGCTGGGGGTCTTTTTCTTTTTACTGCTCTCGTCACTTTTAGCTGGTGATTTCTTTTTTCCATCATTCTCAACATTACTTTTGTGCGTATCAGGACCTATGAGTACAAAAGAATAACGTATTAATGTAAGAATGCAGCACGTATAGTATAGTATAGATCATAATATTTCTATAGTGTCACCTTTGTCAACTCCTCCCTCTGACAAGTATTTCTGTTCAATATCGGATGTGTCTAATTGGCATAAAGTAGCTTCAAAGTCATCATCGTTATGCCCTTTAGCTTCCTACAACGTTAAATAAAATGAACTCTAGCTTTATCACATTAATAAAACAATAAGGAAATTACCTTTTTCTGTAATTTTGTAGATATCGTTGGTGCTTCTTCTCTAGTTATTGGACGTTTACCAAACATATCAGCAGGTGAAACAGTCTTTTTTTGCTTGGCATCTTCATTGATATCAGATCCGAGAGTCTTCTTCTCGAATGTGTTTGGCTTCTGATACAATAATGCTTAATAATTTACAATGTTAACTCTAATACAGAAGTTTTATCAATCTGATACAATATCAAGACAAAATAGTTCTGCTTCATTTATTAACATATCTTAGATGGACATTGGTTGAGCATTTCTGGTCTAAATAATGCATACAAGTAAAGGCAAATTATTTTGGACTTATGTTATAGGAAGTTAATATTGTATCTTTAAGCTATATATATATAGCTTAATATATATATATATATATATATATATATATATATATATATATATAGCTTAAAGCTATATAATAGCTTAAAGATACAATGTTAACTTCCTATATATATATATATATATATATATATATATATACATATACATATATATATATAGATAAATTCAAATGAACTACACTTTTTTATCTTATGCTTGCTCTGTGTAAATATGTGATAGTACATCACTTTGATCCTAAATTACTTAATCATAGTTCCACTGAAGAATTCTATACGACAGTTAAAAGTAAAAATATGTATAGATTTTGATCCCCATATTTCTATATGGATCAGAACTAATAACTGAGAATACACAACTTCTAAGTATTATGCATCATTTAAAGTCACTTGCAGTGCGAATTGTATAGGTCGTATCATAAAAAGTATTGACTTGATACAATTCCCAAAAATTGAATTTGCTTGTATATGAACTACCACTCTATAGCTTAAAACTTAATCATTACTCGTACTGAAAATAAAAAGATCAACGCTATCCTTTATTATCCTTAAAAAATGTATATTCCTTATTACTGTACACTTAATTTTGTGACTAGTTGTACGTAAAAAATGATTAAGTTGTCTAAGAACCTTCATAAGGTTTAAAATAAGGTTTCATAAACTCCAATCTCACATCTCGTTAATGTCCAATTCCATGCCCAGACTTTTCTTTTTTTCTTCCGCTTCTTTACAATAACTGCTATGCATGCAGCAGCACATCTAACTTGCTAAGCAGACATCTTAAATAGAATTAAGCTTATGATTCCCTCTGGCATAGTTTGGCTTTGAATAACGTAAGCACACCCAACATTTATTGAACAGAAACTTCTGAAACCAGTCCTACAAACTATTGCAGAGTGTGAATTGCCTGAATATTTCCAGGCAAATGTATACGCTACTGTGAGAAGCTCTCGCAAGAAATGTTGCAAGTTATTTTCCAATGTATCTGCACCTTTACGATACGACCTGCACGACTTTCACTGTGAATGACTGTCTATTGAAACCTTAGGACGTTTGAGCGGAGATTGAGATACTTCATCCTCTTCATCGGACGAAATCACTCGCCTTTTCATAGATCTCGCCGGAGCGATCTTCGAACTTGTTTTAATTGTTTGAAAATAGGATCGTATATCCTGAAAAAAACGTGAAAATATTTAGACATTTTAAAGCTGGTGTTCCAGATCACGCCTAATAATATTCGAAATGTTCGTCAGCGAAAACAAATGTATTTAACCTCGATCGCCATTATTTGATCAAGAACTTGAAAATTTACCTTCGGCATGTTTCGTGCAAATTTGAATTCAATATTTTTACAATTCTCGAAATGCGTCGACGATATCTCGTGCGAAGAAGATAAATATATATATAAGTACAATTAAAAATATACTGGCGCGTACAACGCAAATCAACGCGCGCTTCTGCGATGCATGTTCAATTGAATACATACATATACACGCAACGTAACTTCGAATCTGATAATGAATTATTGCCGATAGAACGAAATTTATTTACAATTTTCTATTTCCGCGAAGTAAAGTACAATGCTTTATCTAAAAAAATGAGACACAACGCTTAATATGTACATATGTATGTACATGAATATGTATCTGTATTAAATATCACAGGATTCGGAGCCGGTAGACCGGTAGTTTACATGGGTTAACACGACGTAAGACGATACGAAACTGTCAAATTCGAGATGGCACTAGAAACGGAGTATAACACGTGTTTGAAGAATTCTCCGAATTCTTTTAACTGTTCAAATAATTTACGTAAGAAAAAGTTGTGCACGTCTTAAAAGTTAATTAAAAATCTCGACATTTTATGCTATAAAAGATTTATAAAGAAACTCGTGTTAATTATAATATACATAACATCAAAGTATAGAATATAACCTTCAAGATGGTTAAGGAACAATTTAGAGAAACAGATGTTGCTCGTAAAATGTACGTATATTGTTACTTTAATTTACATTATAGCTGAATTTTATGTTGACGGTTTTACCACCCGCAATGTTAACTGTGCCTTCAGCAGAGTAACAGACGAATTTTACAACTCTAACATTAACTGGGTTTTACATTACAACATTTATATTCGTACTATTTATTATCATTCTGATCAATTACATGCTTAAGGAATATTATAAACCTGCTGTATTATGTGTAGAACAGTAAAATTGAAACTAAATATATTTCATTAATATCCAAGCTTGTAATTTATTTTATTCACCTTGCTGTATTTATGTTTTCAATTAAACAGCTCCCATGTATCATTCGGTGTGGACAGCCGCCACAACATGGAAAGGCAGGCCCATATGCATGTTGTGGCTAAAAATTTATATAACCAAGACGTTGAACATACTCCAGTTCCTTATGGAGTTCTTGATAGGCGAATGGTAATTTTTATACAAGAAATTGTTGTTTCTTTTATTAACTCTTTTACTGCCAGGCCCTTCTACATGGTACATGCGAAAAGTGCCACGGCTGATTGGATATACATGCTTTTATAGATAGATTGGTATAAATACTGATTCCTTAGAGAAAAGTTGTTTTGTCTGTGCATTAGAAATAACCATCAACTGTGAAGGAATGCGACTTGATAATCAGCGGGTTGATAATTTAAACATAAACTGACAAGACTGATGTGACAGATTGGCCCGTGGCACTTTTCGCATTGGTCCTGAGGGCTGATAAATCGGCAGAATTGCAGCCAAGGGATTAACACATACATTGCTACAAATATTTTGACACAGGCCATTGATACGGGTAATTAATGTGTTGAATATTAATCCTTCACACTAGAAATGCCAATATAGCGGCCTTGAAATTTTGTCCTGATAAAGTATGTTTCCCATTATTGAGTGGATGAGGGGAAACTTCGAAACAGTTTCCGAGCCCAAAGAGTTAATAATACTTTTCTTTCCTTCAAATAATAGTTGCTTTAAAACACATTTCTAGGGAACTTGTAATAATACTACAAACTGTGTGTCATGTGGTAAAACTTTGAACGAATGTATCGGACACTTTGGATACATCGACTTGGAATTACCAGTCTTTCACGTTGGTTATTTTAGGTCGATTATTGGCATACTTCAAACTATTTGCAAAGTAATTTTACTTTATTTATTTTATTGTGCAATATATTAATTGCAATGTATTAATTATAATTTCTTGAATTATAGAATTGTTCTCATGTCATGTTATCTGAAACGGATAAGAAACGTTATTTAGCCAGGGTACTAAATCCCAATTTGGGATACCTAAGTCGTAAAGCTCTGCGCAAACAAATATTGGACAAAGCAAAGAAAACTACAGTTTGCCAAAATTGTGGCGACCTGAATGGAACTGTTAAGAAAGCTGGTCTACTTAAAATAGTTCATGAAAAGTATAAAGCAAAAAAGAAAGTGGATGCTATTGTTCAACAAAAGCTGGCGGAATATAATAACGTGCTTGAAGATAACAAGGCATTGGAAGGAATACTTCAAAGCGGATTGGTGAATGTATTAAACCCTTTAGAGGTAAAAGATATTATGATTGTGCTTATAATATTTATGTTGCCAGTATTATGAACAGGGTATTCTCATTTTTAGGTACAAAGTATTTTGGAAAAAATACCCGAAAATGATATTCCTCTATTAATGATGAATCAAGAATGCGCATTACCAAAAGATTTGATATTAACTAGAATTCCTGTACCACCAATTTGCATTAGACCCAGTGTTGTGTCTGATTTAAAAGCTGGCACAACAGAGGATCATCTGACAATGAAGTTATCTGAAATAGTTTTTATTAATGATGTTATTCAGAAGCATAGACAAAGCGGAGCCAAAGTTCAAATGTACAATGAGGATTGGGAATTTCTACAATTACATTGTGCGCTTTACATAAACAGTGAAATGTCTGGTATACCTCTTAACATGCAGGTAAGTTCCTGGCAAACAGCGTTATGTAATTTGTTATGCAATGTAACAAAGAACTTACAAATACGGGAATGTTTCAGCCAAAAAAGTCTGGAAGAGGGTTGGTTCAAAGATTGAAAGGAAAACAGGGACGTTTTCGCGGCAATTTATCTGGAAAACGTGTTGATTTCTCTAGTCGTACTGTTATATCACCAGATCCTAATCTAAGGATTGAACAAGTAAAGTTTTATTCACACAAATTTCTTCGGATTCTAGAATAATGTGTATTTCGCTATTTCTGTGTTAGGTTGGCGTACCCATTCATGTTGCAAAAATATTAACATATCCGGAAAAAGTTAATCCCTCGAACATAGAACTGATGCGAAAACTTGTACGGAATGGTCCAGACGTGCATCCGGGAGCAAATTTCATTCAGCAAGGAAAGACACAATTTAAAAAGTACTTGAGATACGGAAACCGGCAAAAGATTGCTCAAGATTTACAAGTAAGATTATCGACAAAAACTGCCTTGCATACACTTTATGTCCCCATAACTACCGATTATATCTATATGTACTTAATAGTATGGTGATATCGTTGAAAGACATCTTAGGGACGATGATGTTGTATTATTTAATAGACAGCCTTCCTTACATAAATTAAGTATCATGGCGCATAAAGCGAAAGTCTTGGAGCATAGAACATTTAGATTTAACGAATGTGTCTGTACTCCTTACAATGCTGACTTTGACGGCGATGAGATGAATTTACATTTACCTCAAACCGAGGAAGCTAGAGCAGAAGCTCTGGTTTTAATGGGGGTAATGAACATATGATTTTATGTTAACTGCTAAATGTTGATTTATTAATGTACAAAGTGCGACACTATGATATATTCGAAATTTACTGCTTTTTAGAATAAATCAAATTTAGTTACACCTCGTAATGGAGAATTATTAATAGCCGCAACACAAGATTTCATTACCGGTGGTTACCTTTTGACTCAAAAAGATATGTTTTTAAATAAAGCACAAGCAAGTCGATTAGCTGGTTGCCTTCTAGCGGGCCCTGACATTTCTTTATCTATCACTCTCCCCGAGCCAGCTATTATAAGACCAACAATGTTATGGACAGGAAAGCAAATTTTCAGTTTAATTTTAAAACCTAACAATTCTTGTAATATTAAAGCCAATTTAAAAACCAAAGGAAGAGCTTATACTACAAATGAAGAATTATGCATTAACGATTCCTGTAAGTATAATTTTTGAGTGAGCTTTACGGACAGGAAAATAATAAAAGTAATTATTTGCAGACGTTATCATTCGAAATTCGGAATTATTAGCGGGGTCTATGGACAAATCGACATTAGGTTCGGGATCAAAACAAAATATATTTTACATTTTGCTGCGTGATTGGGGCGAAGATATCGCCACAGTTGCTATGTGGCGACTGGCAAGAATGTCAAGTTTTTTTCTTATGAATAGAGGGTTTTCTATCGGTATTGGTGACGTTACACCTGGCCAAGGACTTCTTAAAGCCAAGCATGATCTTTTAAACGCTGGGTAAGTGTATATTTAAAAACCACGAACTAAATCGTGTATAAATAACATAGCTTCAATATTTATTGTGATCTAGATACTCTAAATGTACAGAATATATTCGTCAAATGGAAGAAGGTCGTCTTGTATGTCAACCTGGATGTACAGAGGAAGAGACATTAGAGTCAATGATATTGAAGGAACTTTCAGTAATTCGTGATCATGCTGGTAAAGCCTGCTTAAAAGAACTTCATCCTAGCAACAGTCCATTAATTATGGCCTTATCTGGCAGTAAGGGAAGCTTTATCAACATCTCTCAAATGATTGGTATGTTTCTTAACATTCACACAGCTTGCAGGAGAACCCATGTAACTGAAAAACACCCTGTCTTGTAAAGTATTCTATCTTTAGTTGGATGCAAATTTTGTGGAGTTCTCAGTAATTTAATATCTGTAGAATATTCCTATTCGTGGAAGAGATTCGAATAAAAATGAGTTCTTTCCAAAATCTACGTTGAGAATATAAATAACATTGGTCTGAACCATAGATTTCCGAGACTTATCTTTTAAAAATTAGTACCATTAATAATTACTTGAGTTTACGAAAAAATTTATATGTAGCTACATTTATTGTTAGTTAATGAGCACAAAATGGACATTGTTAAAACCAATAAATAAAAAATAACCGTCGTTTCATACATTGACAAGAATAAGTGAACATAATTAACATCTGTACAGTAGTTTCTGAGATATTGAAATCTTTTCAGTTACGAAAGCCGGTCCTGTAACTGTACAAAAATTGTTTATCACTGAATAGTACTTTATTATATTATATTTGTACTCTGAATAGCATGTGTGGGGCAACAAGCTATCAGCGGTCATAGAGTACCTAACGGATTTGAAGACAGAGCTTTGCCACATTTTGAACGACATTCAAAGATTCCTGCAGCTAAGGGTTTCGTAGAGAATTCCTTTTATTCGGGGCTCACGCCCACAGAATTTTTCTTTCACACAATGGGTGGTAGAGAAGGTCTTGTAGACACAGCAGTTAAAACCGCCGAGACCGGTTACATGCAACGACGTCTAGTTAAAAGTTTAGAAGATTTGTGCCTTCATTATGATATGACAGTTCGTAATTCAGTGGGAGATATTGTACAAATATTATATGGCGGTGATGCTTTAGATCCTACGTACATGGAAGGTAAGGTTTGATTTACTTACAATATTCGAAAGAAAGTAATGAAATGTATTATTTTAATAGGTAAAGATTGCCCAGTGGATTATAGACGCGTATTGGATCATGTAAGAGCCAAATCTCCGTGTAAAATAGAGAAACCGCTAGACGGCCCTAGTGTAATTAAAGCTACGAATGAATTATTAAATTCCGAAGAATATGAATGTCTCAGTGAAGAGTTTAAACAAGAATTGTCGTAAGTTCAACATTTAAGTGCATTGTACTTTAAAAATAATTCGCATATTCAATTATACTATAAAAACATTGCAACTAAAAAGATCATGCTAAACGTAGATTATTGAATATTTTTCACTTTTTACAGCACATTCCTTAAAACTGTAGCCCGTAAAATAGCACGTCTTCGACATAATGCACCAGCAGATGTAGCAGTAATTTTACAACTCGAACGACTCACCGTTTCTCAGTTAGTTGAATTTATTCATACGTGTAAAGAGAAGTATATGAGAGCAAAGATAGAACCAGGTACCGCTGTGGGCGCGCTTGCTGCCCAAAGTATTGGCGAACCAGGCACACAGATGACTTTGAAAACGTTCCACTTTGCCGGTGTAGCATCCATGAATATTACACAGGGTGTACCGCGTATCAAAGAAATTATTAACGCAAATCCCAAAATTAGTACACCCATCATTACAGCAGCTTTAGTAAGTTTTATACAAACATAAAAATATAATCTTAGTTGTATAGAAAGTCTTGTGTACGTGGAATGCAAAATTAACGTTTATTACTTTCTACATTTTGTTCCCTTATCATTTTAGGTAAACGATGCGGACCCGGAATTCGCTAGGAGAGTGAAAGGTAGAATCGAGAAAACAACTTTGGGTGAAGTGACAGAATATGTTGAAGAAGTATATTTACCGGATGATTGTTTCTTGCTGATCAAATTAGACATTGAGAGAATAAAATTATTAAAATTAGAAGTGGATGTCAATTCCATACGCTATTCGTAAGTATTGCCAATGTTTATATATTAGTTAACATAAAAAGGCAGCTCATTCAAAATATATGTTTTATTTAATGAACAAAATGTTTTTAGAATTTGCACATCGAAATTAAGACTGAATCCAAAATTAGTAAACGTTCGTGGTGATTCTATTATCACCGTGAATCCAAGCAAAAATAAATATAGTTTAAATTATGCTCTTACGCAACTTAAGGAAACGATTCCGCACATTGTTGTAAAGGTAAAAGAGTGGAGGCATATAATACGCTATATAACGCATATTTCGTAAATTCCTTAATGTTGCATACAAATTCTTAGCTTTGTACAATTCGCAGGGTTTACCTTCAGTTTCAAGAGCTGTAATTCATAACGATGATTCGAGTGGTAAAATAAGATACAAGTTGTTCGTCGAAGGTGATAATATGCGAGAAGTAATGGCAACTCTTGGAGTTTTGGGCAAAAAAACAACTTCGAACAATACGATTGAGGTAGATTGCAAATAAACACATGATATCTTTGTAAGGGGCATATATGTACACACGGTATAATGTTTCAGGTATTCCGAACCTTGGGGATTGAGGCTGCCAGAGCAACTATAATGACGGAAATTAAATTGGTAATGGAAAATCACGGAATGAGCATTGATCGAAGGCATCCAATGCTTGTAGCAGATTTGATGAGTAGCAGGGGAGAAGTATTGGGTATTACAAGACAAGGTTTAGCTAAAATGAAGGAATCTGTTTTGAATTTAGCCTCGGTAAGATTTGAATACACGCATTCTTTCTGTTAACAAATTATTTTGAAAGAAAATATTAACAAGCAATTGTTCAACAGTTCGAAAAAACTGCCGATCATCTATTTGATGCAGCTTATTACGGTCAAAAAGATGTTATTTGCGGAGTGTCTGAATCGATTATAATGGGTATTCCAGTCCCTGTGGGAACAGGAATTTTCAAACTGCTTCACAAATATCCTTTTCAAACTTATTTATTAATAATCGCAATTTAATTTTTCCATTTAAATATTAATGATATTTTTAATACATTATTTTCCTTAATTATAAAATACAGCTGACAAAGATGAACTGAAGAAGAGGGATCTGATCTTTGATGATCCGCAGTTCCACAAGAAGATCGCAAAAATTAAAGCATAATTGTAAATTAATTGTCATTTACCTTATAATACAATATTTAATGTATATAAACCCAAATGTGAATATTAAACAAAAATTAACATTTTTTACTTTATAGTTTGCTTTGTTCAAATCTTATTTCTATCACAAGAAAAGAATATATTTTTTGAAAGGTGCTTGTGTTACCACAGTCTCATTACATAAGTTACTTATAGTTGCTAAGAAACATCGTGTTTGATCTATACTGTTTGTGCATTAAATTATTCAGCAACGTCCTTTTAGTATACAATTTTTATGTCCTTTCTGTGTATTAAATTGTGTAACACTGCACCATTAAATTTTTTAAATTTCTTCTTGAGTACTAAAACGAGAAAAATATCGGTATGGTAAATGAAACGGAATTTTGGGCTCAGATACGAAAAAATATACCGCAACATAAAAAAAGAAAGCCAAGAGTTGTTCCGGCCTTTACCATTCAAGCCTTGCAAGTAAGATCTAATATCTTAATATTGCAGTTACGTGAACTGAAATTCTTATTATATATTCAGGAAAACACTGTAGTTGCAAAACCGCCACGATGCGTGTTATTCAAACCACAGCTACCTAAGCCATCAACTTTTCGGAAATACTATGAATGGGGTGTATTCCCAGTTGCATTATCCAAGGATAGTTTCAGTTCGAAGCTAAGCTGGAAAGTTCAAATCGAAGATTTGGATTTTCATCATTATTTACCATTATTTTTCGATGGTTTAACCGAAATTGAACAGCCACTTAAGTTTATAGTAGAACAAGGAATAAATGATATGTTAGAGCATGGCGGTCCAAAAATTTTACCTGTTGTACCACAATTAATCATTCCTATTAAAAGTAATTTTGTATTCCTTTGTGATACACAAATAATTCTTTAAACCCAAATTTATACACGGCTTCAGAGTGGAATGTTTATTACAGAAGCTTTAAATACAAAAATGCCGGAGATTATTTGTACAACACTTCGAACGCTGCAAAATCTCGTGCGCTCAGCCAATTGTGTCGGAGAAGCATTAGTACCATATTTCAGACAAATTTTACCAGTCCTTAATTTATTAAAAGATAAGAACGGTGAGATTTTAATTTGCTTTTGCTTCCATTTATCAAAGACAAGAATGAAAAACATTTACTTCGAAATTTCAGTTAATCTTGGGGAAGGTATTGATTACTCGCAACAAAGAGGAGACAACGTTGCAGATATTATAGAGGAGACTCTTGAGATACTCGAAATATATGGAGGTGAAGATGCTTTTATAAATATTAAATATATGATTCCTACATACGAGTCCTGTATGATGAATTAAGTAAAGGAATTGTAATTTATAAATATTATATAAAATATTACAAAAGATGTCATAGACAAACATTCATACATTTTATTTTCATAGCGTATTAACTTTATTTACACTTTCCCAGAATCCTCTTTTAATGTCACTGTTCTGTTGAAAACGAGCTATAATAGATAAATAGAATTAATAAGAATAGTGCTATTTGAATTTCGGTTTTATAATTTTACTTCACCTTTCCCGTTGTTGCATCGGGGTCCACAGAGAAAAAGCCAATACGTTCAAATTGAAATTTATCAAATGGTTTGGCTGAGTTTGCCAAGCTGGCATCGACGTATCCGACAATCTCTTTCTTACTGACTGGATTAATGTCACTTAAGAAACCATGCGGTACTTCATTAGGATCTTCAGGATTTTTGTGTTTAAACCTGAGTTATTATCACACCAAAATTAAAAATTGTTATAACTATCGTGTCTGTTTAAAAAATTAAGGACTTCGATGCAAAAACCAGGTGGGTCTAGATTTTGAAAGTTGTTGTGATTCTTCTACCGAGCTTTCCCGGTTTTTGCACTAAGATCTTCGATCATTGCATCAGTAAAATACTTACAAACGCTCGTACAATCTAATCGATGATAGTACTGGATTTGATACCCAGTGAATAAAGGCCTTAGGTTTGTTACTATCAGAAATTGGTTCTTGAGTGACAATCAAATTTACTATATTGCCACTGCAATCTCTTTCTAATTCCTTAAACTTTAGTACTACTCCCACGTGTTTTAAACCAACAGATTGATTTGGTGTTAAACGCCTGAAATCCTTTTCTGCATTCTAATATATCGAAATTCTAATATAATAACTGATATACCTCATCTTCTGCTATTGAATTAAAGAAATATTACTATACCTCTTTAAAATCGGATGCCTCGATATATACAACTTCATCGAAAACAATATCATGTTGTCCTCTGTCTGGTTCATTAGGAAAATTAGGAACACTTAAGTTAACAAGATTTTCATGAGGGAAATTACTAATGGTTATTTTCAATGGCTCCAGAACTGCCATATGCCGACTGGCAGTTAGATTTAAAACATCTCTAACGCATGCCTCCAAAACAGCTGGATCAGCAACTGCTTGAGCTCCAGTTACACCCATTTGGGCACAGAAATTGTTTATAGCTTCAGGTGGAAAGCCTCTTCTACGAAGGGCCGTTAACGTAAATAATCTGTAAAAATTGTACACAAGAAGTATTAATTTATACTTTCGAATTTCATGTACTATTTGGGTACTATGTTTATACAATAGTAAAATGTACCTAGGGTCATCCCAATCAGATACAACGCCTTCCTCGATTAGCTTACTAATTTTTCTTTTAGAAACAACTGTATAGCTGACGTTCAATCTACCGTACTCCCACTGCACGGGACAATAAATATCTAAAGCGTTACAAAGCCAATAATAAGACGATCTTCTCGACTGAAATTCTTTGGTGCAAAGAGAATGCGTTATGTTTTCTATGCTATCGCATAAACAATGAGTAAAATCATAAGTTGGATAAATGCACCATTGGTCTCCAGTTCTATGATGCGGGGTGAATTTTATTCTATATGCAACTGGATCTTGTTTCCCTTCCTCAAGCGTTACTTTCATTCGTAATGTTGCTTCACCTTCCTCGAGTAAACCATCTTTCATATCCTACATAGGAAAAACAGCACATTTTTACGCATGCTATACATCTTCTATGTGTTAGTAAACTGGGAAGATTATATTAAAATTTATAAAATGTAAATGTGCCAAAAAATGATAATTACATTAAATAGCTGCAAGCTCTCCGCAATAGGTCTATTGCGCCATGGACTTGGGGGTGGATTGAACCCCTTTATTTCTTCACTAGATTGATGACAAACATACGCTAAACCCTTTTCTATGAGCAAAATAGCCCATTCATATAACTGTTCAAAGTAATCAGAAGAATGAGTAATCTTTGCAGGCTTATAACCAAGCCATTCCACCATTGCGTGTATACCAGTGAAAAATTTCTCTTCTTCTTTTTCAGGATTTGTATCGTCGTAACGCAGATAACATATCCCATCGTGCGCTGCGGCATATCTAGAATAAGACAATTATCTGTAACACAATTAAAAAAAAATGAACTTAAAAATGTATTAAGAAATGGCATACCCAAAATTGATATTGATTGCCTTTGCATGGCCAATATGCAAAATGCCATTAGGTTCTGGTGGAAACCTAGTTATTACTTTACCACTTGTTGTTCTTAAATGTTCTTGAAGCAATTTCTGTGTATTTGGTGTAACGATATATCCTTCGGTTTTGTAATTCTCTCCCGGTTTATGGAAATGGACTTTGGTCTTCATGAGCTCACTTATTGTTTGAGCATCTGCTTTCTCATTTGTAACTGCTACATTTGTCTGTTCCACTAAATATCAAAGAAATACTTAAAGCTTTTTCGATTGATCATTTAACGATAAATAAACATAAATATTGTTAATTTACCCTTTTCCGTCTCTGCTTTTTTCCCTTTTGCCTGTTTTATCGCTTTTGGTGGAGGAGCCAAATCGGAGTCACGTTTAGGGCCCAACAGATCTAGCAATTGAACATCGAATTCATTTTTCACAGCCTTTCCGTCTGCCCATTTCAAAGTATTACGTACTTGTTGCATTAACGGCCCAACATTGTAATGATACCTATGAAAGTGATTCTTGCTTCATAATATTTATATCATTCTGAATTTCTTTATTAATTCGTTAAATAAGACACGCATACCTTTTATTTATTATTTCTGTTTTATGTGCACCTATAACTTTCTCTACTTCGTATTCTACTTCTTCTGGAGATATAACAATGCCTACACCGCATTCTGCCTCAAAGTTAGATATATTAATGTCTTCTTTTATATGATTCAACAGATAATTCAAGCCAGCGTCTACTCTCTGTGTCGTATCTAATTTCTTTTCAGCTATGTATTTAGCTAGTAATGGTAATTTATCTGCAATCTGATTCTTAATTTTTGAAGCCACTTGATATAACAAAATTCCAACTACTGGTGTAATACTTCCATACTTCTTCGCCTAAAAACAAGGTGCATATGGTAAAATTAGAAACAAGTATGATGTAATATTTTGTGTCGAAAGGAACATACTATTCGAATTAAAAAAAATGAAGAAAAAATCATATTGCTACCTCAGTAAAAAAGTAAAAAAGAGTAAAGTAAGGTATGTATACTATTATCGGCGTAAGTGAAATCATGCACTAACCTCTGTTATAGTAAGTTTCAAATTATTGGAAACTTGTTTATTCTTTAAAGTTTCCTTGGCCTTTTGCTCACTTAAACCGATAGATTCAAATAATTTAACGTCGTCTTCCGATTCCATAGTCATACTTCTTTCTTCAATCAGAAATACAGTATTTACTCTGAAACCGGCAAATCAATTCTCACGTCTAAAAAGATTTGCCAAATACGTGGACAATGTTGCAATGGAAAGAGAAGGGACACAGCCTTTATTACGAAAGACTATTGTAATGTTCTGAATTTCAAGACATAAGTTTATTGTTATTACTTTCTCCAATATATAAAGATTGTTTCATTTTCTTCTATTTCATTGTTCAATAGGATAAAGATATGTACATATGATATACAGGAACACTTGAAAACTGTACAGTAATTACATACATAATATATAAATTTATTATATTAACGTTAATATAATTATAGTTAACTATAATATAATGTAAGTATTACAATAGTTCGCAGGAATTTGTTGAATGTTATAATATTTACTTAATCAATGCACAAGAAATTTCTACAAAATAATACGTTTTATGTGATCATAGAGCACTTTTCTTACGAAGAGATTGCAATATGCTAATCAATGCTTAAATTGATATTATTACAGGCAAGGTAATGATAAAGGTTGGGTATTTTCGAAAATCGGTCAAGCCCGATTTGACTGAAATTTTGCAAATAGCTTCATTCTACATAAAAACAATGTTTGCGAGAAGGATTTTCGGCGACTCCAAAGTTTTGCGAAAGATGTATTACCATTTTAATGTCACTCTCTGCAATTTGCAGAACTTCTATGCTTCGATGTGGTTGAAAATTTTAACTTGAACGAAAAATACTGGCCAATCAAAGCGACCGCAGAGCGCGCGCTAAACCACATGGCTCTCAACCTTGCTCGGTCGTGGTCGTCAACTAACGCGTTCGTTCGCGTTCGTTAATAACTCAAAAACGAAACTTCAATCAACATTTTGGTAAAAGAAAAATTTCATCAGAGTCACCTCAGCGACCCTCCATTTTCCATATCGACGCATACCATGGGAAACGCTATATGTATGCGATGGTACAGTAGGTGAAAGTGATGTAACTTCCAGTTCCTTAACCTTCAAAAAATGACAGTAAAATATTAACACGAAATGTTAACCTATTCAATTTCAATTATTTGTACATAGTTAACACCACTTCAAGTACAATTAAAATACATCACTGTATTTATCTTAATTTCTCGTAGGTATTTTTTTCGTTATAAACTACAGGCAGGGTAATTACTACATGCATATTAAGGAAAATAATATTGATGCGCATGTTTTACTACTTATGTACACATATATGAACACACTGCGTCAGGCATACTTTTGCCACAGGTGTAGCTTCTGATCAATGCTTCTAAATATAATGGATAAGAAATTGAACAAAAAAGGTCATCGTAAACAAATGCGGGGTTATCATAAGCTCCTGAGGGATATGAATATTAAATGCTGCAATGTACCTACACGGGTTAATATTTATTTATTTATTTTGTTATCACACCTGTACCTTTTATGTACTATATTAATGATACTCTCTCATTTAATATTTCCTTTCAGTATGTAATGATTTGTAACGCTGGTTTAGTAACTGGCTTTCAAAGAGAAGCATTACGAGATATTGTAGACCCGCTCACCAGAAAATACGACTTAATAATGCCACCAAATAAATCATACTGTTTCATTAAGCTTTCCTCTACAGAAGATGCTACACTTGTATGCAATAAAATACATAATTGTGTTACAATTGAAGGTCATGATACTCCATTGTATGCAACATTTACTGAATCAGGTACATTGCAAAAGTGAATTCATTTTGAATTTTGTATAAAAAATTGCATTTCTTCATGATTGAAATTATTAATTAATGTCCAATAAGCTTGCTAACAATTACTTTACAAATAATGATTGAACTTCATTGTTTTAAAACTAATTTCGTTTCAGTTCCTAACTCAGATTGTCATGAATGGTCTTCAGATTTTCCACCTGGTCTCAAATTAATAGAAGATATTATAACTGAAGAAGAAGAAAAAATATTGTTAAATTCAATTGATTGGAGTAATGAAGGTAATCAATATCTTATTAGTTTGAACAAAAACAATGGAAATCGTAGGATTTAATATAATGAACAAGGACATTCCATTTTTGCCCCCAATATCAGGATCATCTGATTTAAGACACAGGAAAGTTAAACATTTTGGGTTTGAATTTCAATATGGTTCAAATAAAATAAATCTAGATAAACCCATTACACCTATTCCTGAAGAATATCAGTTTTTGCAAATGCTATTCAAAAAGTATCATAATGTTCCATACAAATACGATCAATTAACGATAAATCATTATTTACCTGGTCAAGGTAGGTTCGCAATATTTTTTCTCTACAGATTATAACATCAATCTTTTTATGTTAATATGTACAATAGCAATGTTTTATATTTTCAGGTATCCCGCCTCACATTGATACGCACAGTGTTTTTGAAGATAGTATATTATCACTATCGTTAGGCTCGGCATCCATAATGGATTTTAAAAATGAAAATGAAAAGGTTGCCGTTCTTTTGCCACCCCGTTCGTTATTAGTTATGTCTGGGGAAGGTCGTTACGCGTGGTCGCATGGAATTAGTCCTAGGCACAACGATGTAGTGAAAAATTCAAACGGAGTAACGACTCAACCACGAGGAATAAGAATATCGTTCACGTTTCGAAAAGTGCGCAAGGGTGACTGTCCTTGCAGCTTCCCAAAATATTGTGACACAAGAGCAAATTCTGCGACAATTCTTATCGATAATAAAGTAGCTCCGGAAATAGAGAATTCTTATGTTCACGATGTATGTCTTTCAGAGAATATTTTATAGACCTTTTTATTTGTTTTCAAAAAATGATTTCTTTAAATTACACGCAGGTGTATGAACAAATTTCTAATCACTTCGACGAGACTAGACATAAACGATGGCCAATCGTGTCGAAATTTCTAGAAACATTAAATTCGGCTGATATCCTGTTGGATGTGGGTTGTGGAAATGGTAAATATCTTCACAAAGAAAAGCACATATTTAAGGTATGCATTTATTATACCCTAATGTTACGTATTATAATACCATGTTTAATAGTTTTTATCTATATAGATAGGATGTGATCGAAGTTCTAATTTGATGACAATATGTCGAGAAAAAGGTTTCGAAGTGTCCCTGTCAGACTGTTTGCATTTACCATATCGCGACAATAGTTTGGACGCAGTAATATGTATAGCTGTAATTCACCACCTATCCACCCATGAAAGAAGGAAGCAGGCTATATTTGAATTAGCAAGAGTTCTTAGACCAGGTGGAAAATGCTTAATTTATGTGTGGGCGAAGGAGCAAGAGAAAGATTCTGTTAAAACAGCCTACTTAAGATACAATCCACATAAAAATGAAGACAATACAATGTATACGGAAAAATTAACCGAGTTTGGAGTAACACTACCTGTACACGAAAATCGTAGAAAATTTATTTCCAGTGACATGCTTGTTCCTTGGAAGAAAAAAGGGGGTGGAAATTTTCTTAGGTACTATCATGTATTCGAAGAAGGTGAACTATCACGATTATGTTCAGAGGTGTCTATTGTTACAATAAAGGAAATATATTACGATCAAGGGAATTGGTGTACTACATTAGAAAGAAAATAAAATAAGTTGATTGCCGTAAGCTTGTATTTGAAAATCTTATTAAATACTCCCACTCTTAGTACTCGTCGGTAAAAGAAAAAAGAACAAGAAAATTAGTAAGTTCGTAAATGAAACCTGAATATAAGAATTATAAATGCTTTAAATGATTTTATCTTTATTGGAAAAAGAACAAAATACATGGAATATGTGTTCTATACAGGGTTTTAGATATAAATAGTCCCTGATATCTAATTTTATCATTATAAACATGAATAATGCGTAAATAGACAAGAAAAGTGCACTGTACAAAGTTCACTCTGCTTGACTTTTACTTGCTATTGTGCTTCAATTGTGTATAATATATTTAATAGTAATATAGATTATCATTATCATCGCCATTAATAATAATAACAATAGTATTATCATTATTATTTTCAGCATCGTATTCCTCATTATCATGTTCGGTATTATTACTATTGGTATTAATATTATTACTTGTATTAGGTATCGTTTGTAAATATATTAGCACACCTTTTTCACAAAAGATAGAATCCAATCACAAAAGAAACTGTAGAATAACGATTGTTTCCATATACTATTTCCCCAAATTGTAACCAAATTTAATAGTCGAATTTCACCGTTTCGGTTTTTTGATCATGCCAACAGTGTACATAATATATACAACGATTGACAATACTAAACTATTAATAAAATTGTTATACATTCTTAATTGGCGAGTGCTTGATTAAGGACAAAGTACACTGTCCTCTTCTTGCTTAATAGATCAAAAAGTTATACAGGTCCAACTTCTTCCGGATCATAGTTTTTTACTCTTTTATTGTATGCAATAATTTCCTGATCGATTAAATATTTAATGGTCAGTTAAAATATGGTCTAAACATAAAAGTAAGTCCAGGTAACCCTTGTATAATGAAGTGCCAGAAAAAAACCGCGTTATAAAAATCTCGTAAGGCGAGGATCAGATTACATACAAAAAGCAATGAAAAGTATAAATTGAATATAAAGATTAAAAAGAATCAATTTTATACATACTATTAGCGGTATAGAAGGATTACCTGTGAACATGTTTCATGCGTTTCAATTTTACATACCCTTTCATATCTGGCTCTATCCTCCTCTGCTATTGCCATGTACTTCGATTTAGTTTGAAGATCTGTACTCATCCACAATTTACCAAGCTCTTTAGCAATATCACCCACACCCATTTCTGGGTGTAATTCCCTCATTTTTCCACGCAACTCTTGGCAAAAATAGAAAAAGGCAGACCTGAAATAATATTTATAAAGACAATATCAAACGTTAACCGATATTACAAACACATACAATGCTCTCTTAGGTGCATCTTTATCTCTGTATCTTTTTGTTCCCCTACGAGTTGGTCTCTCTGTTTCTTCATGGCCAGTGTAATGTCTATCGTAATAATACATTTTCTTATTGCAATGTGCTCCGTCCTCAAGGTGAACAATCTAAAAGCAATATAAAGTTGTGGAAAAGTGGAAAATGGTATATTGTTCTTACGCAAATGGCTTATATCCTTTAAAATGTACTTACTTCATTTTTCACTGGTACTGCATTAATAATGAAATTCTTACTTTGAGTATTTGACCACTTTGCTTGATTGTTTGAAACACTGGAAACGTTTCCAGGTTTCATTACTGGTTCACCGCATTCTAGAAATTAAAATGATTAACTGGATAGGTATTTACTAAACTAGTTTAACTTACATTATACAAAAACATATATATGGAAGGAACATTTCAAAATGTAAAATAATAATTACCTGGCGTCATATTTGGTTGGCCAACAATCATTGTGTCTCGCATTCCAGCATTCAAAGAATTATCAGCTGTTTTTGCAAGGTAAACATTTTTTCTGTCATTAGATTCCATGATTACACAAAACTTCTTTACAAAGTTTACTGGGGAAAATCGCTAACTTCTTTGATACCACAATAATCTGTAAATAATAATTTGTTATTTTAATTCTTAACCAATGATACCGAGCCTGACAGAGTCTTGGATAATTGTCTTTTTTATGTAAGACTTAAACGTGTGAACTATCAATCGCTAACTACTGTTCTAAAGGTAGTAAATGTTAATTTGCATCTTATAAGCACTAGTATTCTTGCCATCAGTTCTTTTTGTTAATAATACAGTTGACTCTGAAATCTCTCAAACTCCAAGTCTCCTGTTATACGTTAAACCATTGTGTGAATATAATATATAGCACAGAATCTTGAGCTATATAAAATTGTAAATATTATAAACAGATATGATAAACGCCCGTTATAACATGCAAATTGGTACTAATTCTTTTGTTTGTAACGACAACAAAAAAGTGTATCCATATTACTTTTGCTGTATTCTATGATACAAATATATCGAGAGCTGTCTACTACTGATTAAATGTTAAATATTGCTTACCGCAAATATAATTGATAGGAAGTATATAAGAAACTGTTGTCATGACCTTAATAAAACTGAATTATAGACGCTGTTCCCATTCTCTGTGAAACAAATACAAAAATATTCCAACATAAACTGTGCCATATCGAAATAAAATATTTTCTCTTTTTTTCAAATTTGAACATTATTACAAATATAATATATCGCACAGTTTCACATCAATACACAACGCATGTTATATATACATTAAATTAAACATTCTAATTAATGAATTATTAATGCTAACATAGCATAAATCACCATTATTTAGAAAGCACAATGTACATTGAACAATATATTATATTTTGCTATAAAAGTACGATCGTATCAATACTTTTATAATATCCGAAGTCTTTCATTACGATATATGTAAATAAAAAAAATATTAAAAACACTGTACACAAAGTATCTTGATAGAATCGCTACACACCTTTTAAAAAAAAAGCTAAATATGTAGTAGCGTACACAGATAAATAATAATATTCTTAAAAAGAAAAAGAAATAAAGATAAAAGTATACATTAGAATATCATATTGATACACAAGCGACAAAACTGGCGAGTGTAACAGATATTTACCTACAGATGACGTACAAAGGCAATTGCTGGTACAACAACACAATACAAAAGCTACATACGTATCTTTCAATGCACACTCGAAAAAAGAACAGGAAAGGTGAGTCGGAAGAAAATTATACACGAATGGTAACAAAAGCTAAAGTAACAACTTACCAGTAATAATTAAAAGCGAATGTTTAAAAAAAGAGTTGAGGAAAGGTGATTTGGATGCAACGCGGAACGTAACTTATTAAGCATCCATTCTACAGATCGGCTCTATCTATACGCATCTATTCGTACGTATCACGCGTACCGTGATCAGCATTATATGTATACGAAACGCGTACAATACTTAAATCTATCTTATACTGAACACTTGAATCGAAGTTGCTGTAAATCCTGAATATACACGGAATAGAATGTTCGTCAGTTATTGAACCATAGAACTCGGATTATTGACGGCAAGACTCAACGTTAAAAAACAGATCGTATAAACGAAGCTGATTGAAGCAGATATGACCGGGCATGGCCACTTGTGTGGTATGCACACACATATACAATGCACTTGCGCGCACGCATGCACGCACCTGCACAACAATTCTTGAAGAATATTATTCACTTTTACTATGATTCCAAGTTTTCATATTTATCATCGCATATTCTTACTTTCGTTTTGTGTTCCCAGCGGTAAAGTCGTGGGACGGATTTGTTTTAAAGTCTGGAGGAATGATTTCGTTATGAAAGTAATATTAGGGGAAGTTCATATGTCAACTGTATAATAATATAAAGTGTAAATACACAAATTTTTAGATAATATTGACTGGAGTAAAATCATTATACACTACTAAAACTATAGTCCGACTATTTGCACACTTTTAGATTATGCGTAAGCGACATTAAACGTAAATTAATATTAGAAATTTACTTATACTGGAATTTCTTTTTTGTTAATATAGAACATAAACTATATTCTACAAATTCTAGAAACTATTCTAATGATTGGAAAGATATATCCGTTGTAAATATTTTTATGGTGGAAGAATTACAAAAACATGTGTATATGTACAGCCTACTCTAGTACTAGCCGTGCCGAAGGTAAAAATGGCAACATCGCGAGAGTCCGGCTGTATATATATATATATATTATAATAATAATAATAATAATAATAATAATAAAGATAACCTAAGAGTAAGTGCAGAAATGCGGGGAAGTTTCATCTATTAACTATGTAGGTCTTAATCTTTGTGTATATTACATTGATTTAATATAAGCTATTGTGCATTCAATATATTTCAATTTAGTATTAATTATTGGAAAACTAGATTATGAGGAAATTTGATAATGTATAATGCACAGTTCAGTTTAATAAAAGAATACTATATTATATTGTATAAGGAAGGCATGTCCTTATTCAAAAGAGAAACTCTATCGAATGAATTTAGAAGGAAAGTGTCAAGCAACTCAGACGCTATCCATCCCTCTTAATATAAACACTTTTGTATAAGCAGTGGCATTCTATTCCACCATATATTCTCAGAACTTATAAGAGATAATTTTTGTTTAACTGGGCTTTATTCAATAGATAAAACTGACATTAATAACATTTTAATAGCATCATAACTAATTTTTTACAAGTTTATATTTGTTAAAGTATACATACAGAATTATTGAAAAATTAGTTTTACATAGTTCTTTTCACAAGTTTCATACTATATTTATTAGTTAATAATGCCACAGTGTTGTTATGTTCCCATATAATATGGGATAATATTAATGATCTTCATGACCTTTCTGCTGATGTAAATGGATTTTCATAAATTTTTGATACCTAATATTTATTCATGTGTGTTGTAGATGATTATATTAAGATTTATATATCCGGTTATGGGTCCCATTCTGTTGCTAAAAAATTGAATTGTAATATACGTAAATAATTAATTGTGGAGGATAAGGGTACAACTATAAATAATGTATATTTTGATCACTTACAAAGAGGTGGTCTATCCATTCCTTCAGAAGAAGTAATAACCTTATTTACTCATATGTGTGCAATAATGGAAGCCATAATAAATGGTACCAATTTAGAATCAGATTTTAGAAAATCTGAAAATCGTAAACACATTTTATGTAAATTAACATATATTAATGTTCAATCAAATTCATATCATTTAGCATTTATTGATACGTGCATTTTTGGTGAAGATTTTATAATTACCTGCCCTACTTTTCCCTTCACAAATTAATTTTCCAATCCCTTTCCGCGTTCACTTACCATCTTTGACTTTGTATCAATAAATTTGTCTATTTCAAGTTTTTATTAACTTATATATCACTTCATTCATTTTAAAATGTTGCGTTTTAGATCAAAGGTGATTCTATTTTGCTTCATACTAATATCTTCTTAAAACCACTCTAAAATATTTCCAATATTATATATAGCATCACCAAATCATACCAAGAGTCCACAAAATGTAAACCACATTTATAACCATTGGTACACTTTAATATTATTTTTACTTACCATAGATATAATATCTATATATTACTTAGACATAATTAATGAAAAATTGTGTACTTTAACATAATTTTTTATGAAAAAAGCGTTAATTGTAATCCCTAGTACAAGACTCACATTATTAAAAATAGGACTCCCGATCGGTAAACACGAGGTGTTGCCACGTTGTTCAGCACGGATAGTACTAGAGTAGGCTGTACTATTGCATGCGTGTTACATGTAAATGTGTCTTATACTTAACAATTGAACATAAGTGAACTAAATGTTTAATTGAACATGCATTATTCAATGGCTAGACATTAACTTATATCTTTCACGTATTTCTGAATGACCCAATAATAATACAAAATGTTATACGTATAGTATTTTCAAGTTTAAATTACGGTTAATGCAATTTAGAGTTTGAAATCGATTATCCGGAAAATAATATATCGACTAATGTATTGATGCTTTCTATATTAGATATCGATAATGAAAGGGCACTTTGAAATAATACTTGAATATAATTTAATTTCAAAATCGTGCGTGTAAATGGAAAGAAGAATTAATTTGTTGATTAGTTTATTATAAACAATGTAATGATAGTGAACTAAAATGTGAAACTGATGCTACGAGGGGTACTGTTGTTTCAATTAAAGGTTATATTTACATTGGGAATACTACACGTGTTTAACGTGTAAATAAGTATTTCAAACCATGAAGGAGGTTTTGTTAACTAATTGCGAAAGAAACTTTGTAAATAAAGCAGTGGAAGAAAGAACGGTATGTCTTTTTCGATAATGTACTAAATTGTAGGTTCATATATGACATTAAATTTTTAATTTTTCGTAAAATATTTTACAGCGATTAGATGGTAGAAATTTATTGGAAGCTCGACCCATCAAAATTTATTTTGGATCAAACTGGGGTAGCTGTATAGTTTTGCTTGGGCAAACTAGGTATGCTGAAAATTCATCACTTAACCCTCCGAGTATTGGGTGCTAGATCCAGCAACTGCGTCAGCTAGGCCTCAGATTGATATATAGTACTGACATTTGAAACACTTTGAATCACTTCGACAGGGGACAGTAGTCGTTCGCTATTTTGTTCACTTCGACCCTGTACTTGCAGTTTCGATCTTCAAACGTTTTTCTTTCATTAAGAAATTATGAATATCAGCTTTCAAAAAGCATAGTCAAAATAACAGGAATAGTAGTTAATTGTAAACTCGATTACTAACGTCTCTCTGCGAGCAATTTATATACTGTTGGCAATGAGTTCTGTTCACCAGGAGTTTCTAGGCGGCAAGACACTTGAGCAAAAGGATTAAAATGCTTGAAAGTCTTGATTGTCATGAATGTCAAACAAACAAACAAACGTACTCTGAGCACTATGGCCAGGCATCTGACTCATGTTACAGCAGGACCCCACAGCGCACATAGTCAGTTAACACTGAAGGTTATCATACACAGGACCCTTAACTTTCTGCACTTTGAGGACGATCAAGACTTCCAAGTTTTTAAGAGCTTTAAGCTTCAAATCATGTTCAAAGTGATTTGAATCTCCACAATCTTGAATAACTTCGAATTGCTTCAATGTTTAGATTAGAATACCCATTGCTATTTAGATACCACAAATACATACTCGCAGACGTGTTCAGATTACAATTTGTCTTTACTTTCAAAATGTAAAGTATCTTATAAAATAGACAGAGGTGTGTCGCTCTAGAACTGAAAACTCCTTGATATGCCACCAATACACATTCACGGTCACTCCAGAGGACTGACTGGATTCGTATGAGATTTGCCCACTTGTGAATTAATGCAACAAGCTCTGCTTAGGGATGTATGTCTTGGATATTCGTGCACTCTTTTTCTAAAAGTTTCAGTTGGGCCAGAGCCTACGGATGAGTGTATAGTTCTTAGTCGTCTGGGCCCTTGAACTAGAGGGTTAGAGGGTCTTTTGCTCTATTGAATATAATTTTACCTAACACTTTAACAGCAATGCTAATGCATAAAAACACTAGAATACTCGTGATTGGTCAACAGGGTTTTTTAACAGTGTTGATGATCATTACCAGTTTTCATGTTCTTTTCATATATACATAAGCAAAACTCCATTTCTGCATTTATAATGATAACTAAATGTTAATTATTAAGTCGACTCATAAATAATGTCCTTTACTGAAACAAATTGTTATGACTGCAACAGAAATTATATATGAAACGTCGTAATATTTAAAATTAACATTATTTTATATATACAGGACTTCATAACATTATTAGGTACTAACTATGTTACAGAGTTGTAGCACAAGTAACATGCGACATTCAACAGCCTAAGACATCTCGCCCTAACGAGGGAATGCTGCATATAAATGTTGAACTTAATCCACTGGCAGCAATTCATTTCGATGGTGGCAGACAAACTGAGTTTTCAGTATTGATTAGCAGACAACTCGAAAAATGTTTTAAAGATTCAAAGTGCATCGACTTAGAATCTTTGTGTATTATAGCTGATAAAAAGGTAAATAATAAAATTTAACACCCAGTTGGAAATAAACACAGACGCTATTATATGTAGCAAAAGATATTCACTTCAAAGTTTCATCTATGTAATTGGAAAGGAGTATTTATATTTATAATTGTAATAATTAATACAGGTGTGGAATTTAAGGGTTGACATTAATATTATTAATCATGACGGAAACCTGATCGATTGTGCATCAATTGCAACATTAGCTGCACTATCGCATTTTCATAGACCAGACGTAACTTCGAATGGTGAAGACATTATAATTCATCCATTTTCCGAAAAAGATCCTTTACCTCTTACGTTATATCATTTTCCTGTATGTATTTCGTTTATAACATTTGAAAGGTCAGTTATATAAATTATTTCGTACCATTTAATAAGATAAATCCATTATCACCTTGACGAAATTTGATTTTTTTATAGCGGAAATACAGTTATGGATCCAACGTATCTAGAAGAAAGAGTCGGTGTTGCTCAACTTACTCTTGGTATAAATTCATATAGAGAACTCTGTAGTTTGCATTTTAATTATTTGACGAAAACTATGACTGTACAAGATGTAATATCAGCAGTTTCTAATTACGCTGCAAACTATGCTGCCACGTTAGTGCAGCAGATTAAAGAAGCTGTAGCTTCTGACGTGGAAGCAAGGTGAAATCTGAGTTATTTAACTATGTTGTAATATTTTTATGAAATTTATTGTAATATTATATTGACAGGTATAAGAAAGACGATCGCCAGACAAATCGTTTTAAGGAATGCATAACGTTAAAGAAATTGACATCATTGAACAGTGAATGTATTAGTATCAAGCTTCGAAAATGGGATAAAGTAGAAGAAATGGAATCTAATGGTAAATAATTTTGATAATTTTAGCAGCATATAGACACTGCAGTTTTTTCTTAACTTCCCATTGATCGCTTAGTGACCGTAATGTGCTGAATGTGTTGCCTGTACATACATAATATTAATAATCAAAAAGTTTAAAGTATGGTCAGATGAATTATTATTCTCATTTATTAATTTTAACAGAAAAATAGAATGCGCCAAATTCCAAGGTACTCATATGTGCTGCATTTAAAACAATATTAACGGAAGATCAGGCGAAATAATATTATCGGAAGAAAATGGGATAATCAAATATCACTGATTTTATTATATTAATTAACGTTTAACTCTTTCAGAAGCCCAAATGGAAGAAGTAGAAAATAAATATCAAATCGTCAAACCTGGGGAAGGTTCTGCCGAATTAATAACAGATGCAGTAAATATCTATTTGTTTAAAGAATATTAATAGTAACTATAGTAATAATATTCAAACATTTGTTTCATAGGCTATATTATTTGGCGAGGGTGGGCCCAATACATGGAACATGTCAGAATCCTCGGAAGGGGAATCAAGCGATATGGAAGTTACGGCTGAAGTAAAACAAGAAAACAAGACAGTTATTGACAACATAGGTACCTTACATTAATTCATATTTCGATTCCCTGAGTCATATTATAAGTGTTAATAATCAATTGTCCCTTTCTTAGAATTAAGTGGGGATAGCGAAGAAGAAATCACTGAAATGTTGGACACAAAACATTTAATGTAATGAAACAATATACGATACTTATAACGAATTAAAACGCCATACTATAAAATGTATAAGTATGTTTTTACTTATACATATTTTACTCACTTTACACGATGAAACGCAAGGAGCAATACCGTAAATAAACAATACTTTGCGTATTCTTACACATATATTTTTTTTAATGTGTTTTATGCATACATAGATCTTATAAAATACCTATGCCTATTAACAAGTAAAAATCCATACATACATTTTTGATCTCACTAATAAAATATTATTACAATTAACAAAACTCATGTAATTAAACCTAGGCTATGTAGTATCGTTACTTAAGCCATTCTTTTGATCTAATTTATTGGCATTAGTCTTTACTGTGTAAATAAAAAAGCTAAGTGCTTCTTTTTCAACTACTGGGATAGTCTTAAAATGCTTCATAAGAGTCTGAAATAGAGAGTATTATTTGTTACAGATATGTTCAGATTTTTGGAAAGTCTTAATGTTTTTATAATTTATATCTTTAATATACTTACGTCTGCTAATTGAGCTTTATTCAAACCCGGCCGCGTGGAAACTTTGTAATGCCTTTTGTACCGCCTTAGCGTGCCAACTTGTAATTGGAAAAGGTCAACCTCGGGAAGGTCATTGTCTGTTTCACCTGAATCTTCTTCTGAATCCTTACGTCTTCGCTGTTGTTGTTGTTTAGATCTTGCACATTGTATCACTTGTTTATGATAATCACAAATGTATATATGACGTGCCTATTGATCAATTAAATATATAAAAGAAATTAATACTCGATAGCGCATAGTAACTCGATCTATTTCAACATTCTTTCTGAAATGTTATCTTATAAACATACCCGCACAAACTAAAAAGATCTAAACAGGGTACGTGTACGAAATGTGTATTAGACGAAATATTGTTTCTGGCTATCATAGTAAATGTTATATACAGTGTATACTGTAAAAAATATTTTATATAAGAACTTGTCAATTATTATTAATGCCAAGATTACCATTGGGTTCTATGAGCGTAGCAATTCATCTCACATCAAAACGCAAACATTATAGAGGGAAAAATAAAATTTCGAAATAACATAGATGGAAGTAATATGTAAACATATTCGAATGTAATTATTTTCGCAATTATTAAACTTACCACTTGATCAAGATTAAGTTTCAACCGTCGTTGAGTTACAGTTTTTTGAATACGTTTGCTATAAGAAGCGTTGCCAGCTGGCCGAGTGCATCGTTCACCCTCATCTACAAGGCAACAAATTTGATCAGCAGCTCCTCTGGAATCTTCTTCACCGGTACTGAATCCATTCATTTTTTTTTATTCTTAACATCAACTAAATCAGTATGAAGTGTATTTAGAAGTTTAACAACCTCGAAATGTCTCGATGTATGCGTTTCCGTCAAAAAACGGCGTGTCTGAAAGTAAAATATACACGGCGACGTCTACTTTTCACGTTCATAATTTTCCGTCAAACGTCATTTGTTATATTGATAATTTTTGTCAGCGAATGTGATATCACAGTTGCCGGCGTAAAGGGATTTTATATTATTGCATGACGTTCATGCTTTTAGTTAATGTAAAGATTTAAGGCACACGAATCGATCATTCAAATAGTAGAGCTTGCGTATATTACGAAGAAGGCTTTGATGTTAAACGACGTCGTATAACGTTTCACTTTCTTTCCGATCGAAGAATTTACATACGAGATATTTTGATGTATCTACTGTAGCGAATACACGGTAAATGTTATTAAAAGACAAATATTTAATGTTACTATTTTCCCCGCAATACGTCTGTTTTTACATATTTCTTTGAAACTCTATCGGACACCACTTCACCAGCTTCACACCGCGTTTTATTATTTACACATCCGCATTGACTCACTTTAAGACGTGAAGCTGTAAGGTGTATATCCAGCGACGTATATATACATATATATACATACACCAACGCGTAGTTCAACTTAGCTAGTAAAATTCAGTTCTACCAACATTATATGCTGCCACTGAATAAAAGTAAATAACTTTGGATTAAATATGTTCATATTATAATTTATTTAAGTTTTACTTCATTTTGTATTTTACATTTGCAGTACTATTTTTCTTTTGCGTTGTTGTGCGTCTGATTGATTTCTTTATTCAACTTGTTATAAAAATAAACTTAAAAGGAATGTCAGCATACTTAACCCAAACCTATGCAAATGTTTTGCCAACGATACGATACTACATGTGTAAATAATAAAACGTAACGCATGCTAAAGATATTTCCTAATCTAATGTTATAATTCAGTAAGCTCTAGTTTTTTTGAATTTACATGTTGTACAATTGCTATATAGAGAATCTAGTAAGGCATCATTTAGATACAGCATCATATATGTACATGCTTGCAAAGTTGGAATTTATTTAACATATTCGTAGTATTATAAATATTCAATTCATGATGAAAAATTACACACATAATAATCTAACAGCATTGATGTTATAATAAGGGATAAAGATATTACTTGTTTTCGAAATATCTCATTAAATGTCATATAGAGTTTTCAATTTTATATAACTTAACATTCTAAATTGATGATTAAGCATGTCCCTGAGAGATTAATATAGTACATATTCTATTTAAGTCATTCTGAATGAAATTTTATAGCTGCACTATAATTCATAAAATGGAATTCCTAAATATTATACTTTACACTATAAATATAATAATTATTTTCAAAGAGAGTTCTATTTGTAACCAACAATTAATCATTCTTTCCTTATGTAAAAATAATTATAACTATGTGTGAAGGTGTTGATAGAATACAATGTTAGTAATGCTTTATTTCCTGTATATATTTATAAATTGCTACAGTGAAAGATGCATACATATATTAACTCATCTTCAATCTACCAAACCATATATATCTTGTACTGTACGCATCACGTTGGCGGTACTGTAATTTGCGCCTTAATATTTAGCTTACGGAATCTAACGCCATCTACCATAATATTAAGCTCTAACCTTAATAATTCGAAGTATTTAACCGCTAAAGGGTATTGGTAATTCAATAAAAGGCAATGAGAACGTCTTATTATTTAATATTCTTTCATTAGTTCAATAAAGTAAGTATTCCTTAGTGCGAAGTGAATGATTCAACGTAGACGGTTTTCCACGCATGATTTTTCCCGCCCTTTCCACTAGCAGACATTTTATTGGGGGGGTAAAAAGAAACGCTTCAAAACATAAAAGGTTGATGCTGATTGGCTTACTTTTTGCGGCTTATCTGAAATAAGCCAATGGTAATACAGATTTTCCCCATACACTTTCATATGCCGCACAAGTGGCGTGGGGTCGCGATATTCGAAGCTGAGAATCCTTTTAGCTGTAGAGGACTGCCCAGGTAAGAAAAATCCAAATATTTTTCTTTTCGAATGTTGACAGATTTCAGCGACCAACAATTGATCACTAGGCTATCACCGCCATATAATTCGCGTAATACGAGCAATTATTTAGTGAAGTGCTACTGTGCTGCGTACTGTGCATATACCTTTTATTTCTACACAGCCGTCATAGCAAATGGCTGCCCGGAGATGTGTTTAGCAAGTAGGTTCTCGTGTACTTTGTTATCGTAATGTGTACATATGCAAGGGGATGTAGTGTGGCAGTTTTTACTGTCATGAAAATGTACATATTTTATATTTGGAACGTGTAATGTCGGTGAGACTGGTGTCACGAGTGTTTCGTCATAAATCAACCGTCAAGGCTATAGTCCGCGTACGATCGGTCTCTGTTTGGCTACTTGCGCCATGCATTGGCATATATGGGATCTTGTACTATAGTTCTCATCATAGTTTTATAATGAATAATTTTCCATTTAACGTTTAAGTTTTGGGAATGGACACAATGTAATTAGAAAACATATAAAAAATAAAAGGGACTTTTAGTCATCAGTTTGTGATCCATGGCGTAGTTTACAATATATGGCATAGCTTTTGATTTCCCGCTCACATCCCATTCTATAGGCTCAAAGTTGTGCATACATGTTCCACAGTGACATATGTACGTTCTAATTTATTAGCTATTTTACGTTAACAGAAGTTCATACATCCATCGTTAATATGTCTACGTTTTCATAATTATTGAGTTAATGAATGGTAAAATGGAGTAGAGTGGAGTGTTATGCACAGTATGTTTACACGTAAGCGTCTTTCGAGCGTCTGTTTTTGCCGTGTGCGCCATATCGATAGAATGCACGTTCTATACAAGGCGCCAAAATAATTTTACTTCTATGTTGTCTAACCGCTATCGCATTTGTACGTTCGGAATACGATATTCTGTTAGGCTCTGAAATTTGTCGACGTTGCTTTTTCTTCCATACTGTTGATACGAATAAAATGTGACTTAATTATATTGGGATATATGAAACTGATTGTATATAAAATGGTGGAAATATAATCAATGTACGGGCGACATGTTTGCAATACGCAAACGTCACCGTACTTGTGTGTGCGTAATATGAGCTTACATGTAGTCCGGTAGAGATGTGTACGTGATATTATACTTATTCGTCTTTTTTTGCTCATATTCACAACACGTTATCGAATCATAATTTTTTTCTGGGAGATGTATATTTTTTTTATTTATCTATGTATACGTGGACGTGTAGACGAGTTCGGCCAAGCTGCAATTTCTGCAGCAAAAAGATATTCTTCACATAGTTTCTCAATATTATGTATTATATTTATATATTTAACATATCGGATTCATAAAGATCGTTTCAATATTACGATGTATAACTGATGTACTTACAACAGTTCATCTGAATACTTACAAGCATATACATAGCAACTTGAGGCATAAATTTCTCTTATTTTTTTTATTAAGTCCATACGAAAGATTGCAAATTGTGCAACATTTAAACTACACGGAGTATGTATGAATTTTTTTCAGCACGATTTTTATTGTGTTTTCAAGCTTATAATGCAGCCCTCCTGTATCATTTTTTTATCAAAGACCTAATGTGATGTGCACCGATAGTTAGTATCAAGGAATACATGCTTTAGACGGTTTCTCCACGTTTTAAAAGATGAACCGGAGATAAGATTCTTATTCAGAAATCGTGGCAACTTCGTAAACAAAATATCTGTGATACCTTTTAGTATTAAAATTAAAAGAATTTGAAAAATATTTACTTGCCTTTTTAATTGGAAATTAGGTATTTTTATATTACGCGTATAATACATTGTCATTATTATTCTTACTATTATTATTATTAGTAGTAGTAGTTGTTGTAATAGTGCTACTGCATTGAAAGTTATGCAAAGAAATTATATATTTTAATTTAGTTCAAAAAAGGATTTAATAAATTAGAAAACATTTACGTAGTGCATAAATATTCAATTTACATTCTTATTTTATCTATTGGCTCCTCAAATTAACGTTGAAGTATCCCAAAAACGTAATAAATTTACATACGTAAAATTCACTTGACACATAGCATGCAATATTATGCAATCAGGAGCAAACCAGTTATTCGATTTCATGTATGTACGAAACTAACCATATTATACTTAGGTACTATGGAAAGTATAATATTACCGTCATTCACATATATCAGCATCTTCTATGGCAGGAATACATTTATTATTGAAGCAATATTAGAGAATCTTAATGGATCAATGTCGAGACAATGTGAAAACTAATTATGTGTAGATTACGTTGTGTACTAAGTTCTTGACACAGCTCTTATTTATTCATATCGCTATAACGCATCGAATTTAAAGCTTTAGATATCGTTCGTACACATATGATGAAAATTTCAGGGAGACATATAAGGGACATATCAATTAAATTCATGTATGTTTCTGCTAATGACACCAAGTACAATAAGTAGGAACATTTAATTTACTTCTAATAATATTTAACCTCTGTTATTTATAGTAAACAAATTTATATACATATTATAAATAATTAATATTGAGAAAACGTTTGTAGTATCAAAACATAGAAATATTAATGTTAAACATACAAGAAATGATTGAATTCTGAATTCTATTTTCGACCGAATATTGCGAATTACATTAATATACGTATATAACTGATTGTATGTATGTATACACTGAATTTTGTCGTCACCATCCTATTATTTCACTAACACTTTTATATGCTGTCAATGTGATATAAAGCACTGATGTGCGACAAGCTATCTCTGCACGTTACGTGTATTAATAATCGATTATCGAGTATCAACATTTAACCAATGTTTATATGCTATAAAACTTCTATGTGGCTGCTATTAATAATCTGCTTACGCTCTTAACGGTATATAAATTTTGCGTAAAATTTTGTGCAAAATCGTGTTATTAAATTAAACGATTATGTGCTTAGATATACATAGACAAGTAACATTATTTTCCATTAGAATTACATTTTCTTGGCATTACTTATATTGTATTTTTGTTGTAATCAGTTTTTTATTTTGAAAAACATAATGAGACAGGTTTATTTTGATGGATACTTTGATATGGCGAGCTTTGTAAATATATTTTGATTGTTGAATATTCTATATGAAAGATATTGTTGTTTATCATTTTTTATTTATTTCAACCATACGTTTCTATGTATGTATAGAATTGTTCTTTTATTTTAGAGTAAAATAAATTTTCAAGTAGTCATGCGATATTTACAATTTTATGTTTGAAGTAAAAATAAGCATCCGCAATTTTTATGTGAAAAGGTATTTCAAATACCGGTGTCTAATTAATCGTATACAAAATTCTAAACGGCTAAGTAACCTTTTTATATTACATGCATTCCTGTGACGTCAAGTAAATCTCTATCTTGAAAAGGTTAATCCTTTCATTTGAATGCGAGCATCTCGTGTAAAAAGAACAGAACATTATCTGTAATTCCTAAACATAAACTTCTACGAAATTCTGACCACCACAATTTGCAATATTTTCATCATCTATCTACAAATTTTTAATTTTCTTTAAATAGTGTATACATATATGTACAACCATATTGCGCCGAATAGTATACGTATATACGAAGTCTGCTCAATCACCGAAATTTAACTTTCTGCTAGAGGATAATTAATTGATATATTTATTTTCCGCAACTTTCAATATTCCTAATTCATAAAAATTATTGCTATCTTAACCGAGTAACATGAACATTTTATTACTAATTTTATAATGATCAGGTAAATTTTATTTTTCCGTTAATAAATTTTACTCTTTCGAAACATGTTTCTTTGCTTCATCGTAATTATTATACTGGTATAAGACATACTTTCATATTCTCGTGGACCATTGACCCACATAAGAGTTCCTGATAATTCCTAATTGATGGTGTACATCTGTTAAAAGATTGTAGTTTTAATGCTACTTATTATTTTAGTTGCTTCGAGGTATTATTAACTTATAATATTAAATTTTCTAAAAAAAAAATAGGCTAAATTACATAGCAATTAATGGACTTTGCGTAATTAGTATAATAACTGCAAGGCAACATTTTTGTAATTATTTAATAGAAGTTCCCTGATATTTCAATTACTACAAACAAATGTTCTACCACAAAGGGAAGGGTTCTAATATTTTATATGTATTTATCAATTAATTCATGAACCACAAAAAAAATTTTTATTGTAAATAAGAAATTATTACTGATATGTTATTTCATGGAGATAAGCAGTCAATTTTTGCAATCTTGTGAATAATAAGATTTAAACATTTCTTTTGGGATAAAAGAATTTCACATTTTGTTTACACCTATGTGCATAAATGCTAGACGTGGAAATATGAATAATTGTTTAGAGCTGCTTTTGAACACCGGCTTCTCGTTTATGTTGTTACCTGATTGACCAGTTTTTATTTGGGCAATTCCGATGTATTACTGCAAGCAGGTATGTGGGTGAAGCTAAAAGAATGCTGACGGTAATAGCTAGAACTAATCGAACCTATCTTTACGATGTCAAAACGCTTAAATGTCGGTGAATAGCATCGGAAAAAATTCTTCTGTATAATTAAACTTGTTCAAAAATATCAATAAGCCTTGAAAGGGGAACTATTGAAGTAATTGCTTCAATACTCATAAAATGTAGACTTTTGTGCTATTTTCAAATCATAAAAGTGAACTAAGTGGTTTACTAATAACATAGAAATATTCGAGGTATTTATATTTTAATAACTTGTCTTGTGTTCTAATTTTGGATATAACATTTATTTCTTATCTATGCAATAGGCTTTAAAATGATATAAATGATATACTAGTACAAATACAATTATACAATCGCTGAGATACCGTGAGTTACAGTAACCATTGTGTTTGACAATTTCGATATATACGTGTAAGTCGCGAAAGTGATTTCCAGAGACTATTCTATTTTGAGGCATGACTATGAATAAAATGATTCAGAGTAATATTACGCAAAATATATTAGGAGGTTTGTGAAATATAAAGTTTCTTGTGTTATCTTGCGAAATAGACGTATTAACTGTTATCAGACTACATTTAGAGATACTTAGTCATATAATCTTTATATTAAAGAAAATTATATTATGTCATTTTTTGCTTCCCTCAATGGTATGAAAGTTTCGTGCGAAGATCTTTTAATCTATAGCGTAATGAAATTTGACAATCACATTTTCCCAGGACAATTGTACAAATGCACATTTGTCTTTCAAATGTTTGTGTTCATTGTAGTAATAAGATTTCGCATATTGTTTCCTATATAATAGTCTTCGGTTTTTACGATAACTTTATCTTAAACAAATTTCTTAGTAAATGTGGAATAAAACTTTGAATCGTGGATTTATAATGTTCTTTGCTTCATATTAATTTCTTGACTGTGTAAAGAATATTACAAAACTTGTGCTTTACTTGCAATACAGGAAATTTCCTATTATATTTTACGTACAGAGTTGCCAAAAAGGTATTCATACAGTAGTGCATTAGTTTCACTTAATACTTCATTGCTTTGGTGTTAAGATAATAATTTCTAAAACAATATACATGGATATGAAACACATCTGTTAAAGTGTAATTGATGTGCTTCATATCCATGTATTTTGTTTCAGGAATAAGTGTCTTAATACCAAAATAAGTTGCAAGTGAAACTAATGCACTGTATGAATTCTTTTTTGGCCCATTGTATGTACTATGAAATACTCTGTGCTATTTAATATTAGTAATGACTATTTCGAGGATAAGGATCTAAAACTAACAGTAAATGCAGTATTATTTTCATAATTGTTCTACAAAATGTTTTTGCAGGTTGCATTCGGCAGTATTATTATATTCTACATACATACATATTGTTGATATTATTACACGTACAGGTTCGGAATTAATGTGGATAGTACATAAATAAATTGGGAAGCATTTTCATAGTAAACATACATACATTAGTTTCAATCAAATATATATCCATTATTTGTTAAGAGAATTTTTTTGCAATTCACGACTCTAAATATTTTTCCTCATAAAAATATTCCACTTGGATTATAATGAAACGCAAGAGCAGTTTCAAATATAGGAATAATAAAATTGAAAGTGATCTTGCGTAATACTGACAGGCACGTTCGACGTTATATATGTATGTACGTATAGCTCGCAATTACCATTTATTCGATGTGAAGAAAAAAACAGGAGAACCTTACTCGTGTTCGTACGTATGAGAAAAAAACACATTTACGCGAAAAGAGATATTAAGTATTTTACATTGCTTCTTTAGACAGGTGCATCAGATAAACGCAAATATAACGCTCTTGCACAAATAATATAAAGTATGTATATGTATGTGTTTGGCATTGGTCCATCCCATCATACATAGATATATCATGTTTCTTTTCTTATTCCGCGCGTTAAAATTTCGTATTGCATATTTCAAAGTCGTGACATACACGATTTATCGTAAAAATGCTGTCAATAAAATAAGAAATGTTTTCGTGTTAATTGAATTGATAAAAAGTATCGAACTGCCAATTATAAATATTGGACTTGCACTATAATTATCGGATAAAATTCTCAAATATCAACGCAATGAAAACCGATGTGAGATTTATACATATTCGATTTACCTGGAATACTTGACAGTTTTACATTTTATAGAATTTATAATTTGAAAACGTTCATACAATCACTTAATTGCACCACTGGTTAAATTTGCAAACTAACGAATTTTATATCGCGCATTCAATGAGTATATCTAATCATATTCATGTTCCTATCATTGCATTGATTCATTCTTAAAACATTCTTAGTGACAGTTGATATTTGAGATGTTTAAATATTGCATATCTTTTAGCATTTGTATATCGTACATACACGTTCATTTACATTAGGAACGGCGCAGCTTATATACAGTTATTGTTATTTTGAACTTTTATATATGTTGAAAACTTTATTATCAGTTTGTTAAAATTTTTATTAATTAGTCTAGTGCACATTATCTAAAACAGATGCAGGTGGGGTTAATTTTGTCCAAATTGTTAGATATTCGACAAACATTATAATGGAATGAGACAACATCTTAATATTTTAAAACGTTTTAACTTACATTAGTGGTTTATCCATTAAATTTTTGACACTTAAGTTAAATATTATCTTAAATTTACCCGGAAGGGAAAATTTGATATGTTACAATTAGAATATTGTTACTTTACTTTTCATTGGACGACTTCCGTAGGTGTACAATTTCCATTGTCATTTTTTTCTTTACCATAATTTAATTCATATTATTGACTTGTACAAATGTATTAGTTATTTATACTAATATATTTCCAGTGCAGAAACTTGAACATATTTATTTATACCAGCCAAGCGTATATTTTCCAAATTTCCAGATTTCGTACTTTCAGATAGATAACATTTTCGAGTGAACGATAATTTTGCTCAAACATTGATAAACAACAGTGAATGTACAGGCTTTTTTACTGGTTTATCATTCTTTCAATTTTATTTAAATCTCAGGACTATCTAATTTAGAGTACTTGTAATGACGTTACAGGTGAATGAGGACTAGATGCTTTTATCGAATATATTATTCTTTTCTTCCCGATATTCTTTCATATTGTCAAATCATTTAATTATTTTTTCATGCTGGTTATTCTTTTGGAATTACGTGTTTAGAGAGAGAGATTGGTTCGTTTCGGATGGAATCGACTTGCCTCGCTCGACCGAACATCGCGGTACCAACACGAGCCGAGAATTTGAAGCCAGGACTCTGCCTGCTGTGCCTTTTCTCTTTCGTTCCGTGTTTCTCTTTCCCTCTCCCTATCTCCCTCCTTTTCATTCTTTCTCCTTCCTTTCGTCATCGGTACCTCTCTTTTTCTGGCCATTCCACCATTTCCCTTGTTCACCGTGCCCCTTCTTGCATTCGTTCGTTCGTTCGTTCGTTCGTTACGTTGCCTAGCTCTGGGAATGCGCGGTCTCTGGTACCTCTCTCTTTCCCGCGTACGCTTTCCGCTCGCTCACTCTATCGGTCTCTCTCTCTCGTTCCATCTCTGTTTCACTCGCTCACGCGTCTTATTGACCCGGACCCGGTTCTCTTCTCCTCTCTCTCGATTTGCCGGGTTACCTCCGACTCGCCCGCCTCTTGATTGGGGGTTGAGTGGGAAGAAAGGAGCCCGACGAACAAATCCTATGATATACATTTTCATTTTGTCTTGTCTGTGCGTGATTTTAAAAAGTCGGAATTCCGAAAGCTTGCGCAATTTGACGTGGTCTCTTATTCGTTAGAAATTGATCGTAGAGTTTCGGTTGCCGCTTAACATAGCAACGTACAGTGATCGTTCCCACGATATGTTTCCACATTAATAGATTTGATCTTTCTTTTGATAGCGGTTAGAAATTACAGGGTATGCTTTGGCTATGGGGTATGAGTTTATGGGGTTCACGTGCAACGTTGCATTCCATATGTGGCACTGAAATTTACACTTCGTTTGACTGAACTTAATATATTTTGTTAATCATAGAGTTTATGAACATTTTTCAAAGTAGTATTACAAACAATAACGAAAACGGTTCTATAACAATCATTAGCCTGACTGTAAAAAATTAATTATACTTCTGCAGAAATATGACTGATTAATTTCAGGTTGTATTCTTCCATGAGCTTATCAGGAATCTCATTTTTATTATATATTACCTACGCGTAAAAGGTGTATGTGTGCAAACTTTAATTTATTAACCAGGTTTTGTACATTTATGGGGGTAACATGTTTTATAGGTTTTACAGATAGAAATATGGCAGGTAATATTTTATTGGAAGTTGAATTATTGGATCATAGGAGTGATTAAATAGTATACACATGATATGCATATGCGTTGCCTTTGATAGATGTTTATACAAAAGTAAAGCTAATTTCGTCCAATCGAAACGAATTGTGAAGAAATTGTATCGTTTCTTATTCCTCATGAAATTTTTAAAAGTTCTTCCCTATCGACTGACAAGTGACATGGAGTAAGAGTTCTTCGGTCGGTAAAGCCGACTTGACACGCAGGAAAAAGGGTGCGCGAAAAGCAGGAAGTGCCAATGTGGAGCAAATTCCAGTGACCGTAGCAGTGTAACGAAACTAAGAAGGGTAAAAAAAGGCGCGAGAAGAAAGAGCGCACGGCGACAAGTCAGAGTTGGTGTGTCTTCCTCTTCCTTTCGCTCTCTTTCTCCGCCTAAAAGTTGACCTCGAGTTTCAAGGGTAGAGAAGGGTTTGCAGTCATTTGCCCCTCTACCTTACCGGGGACTACGAGCCATGGCTCTCGAATTCTCTACGAACGGAAGAGAGAAAGCGACGTTGCCTCGATATCAGTAGTGGTAGACTCCCGCCATCCCCACCAGAACTGAAATGTTGTTCGATTGGTCGACGTACTCGGATTTTCCTTTGTGAGCGGGCGGGTGAAAGCGTGGCTTGGCAACGCTGCACGAGTTCGCCGGCGTCCGCTGGAAGGAAGGCTAAGCTCGTACGAGTGGAAAAAAGACAGAGAAACTCAGAGAAAGAGACAAACAGACAAGTAGCGAGTGAGACTTCGGGTCGGTATGGAAGGGGATCCGGTTCGAGAAAGAGAAAGAGAGAATATACAAGCGTCCAGCCAGCCCGTCCTCGCCAGGTTCGCCCTCTGTGTGTGCGGTATCGCGTGTAGAGTCGGTGGCGAGAGAAGCAATCCGCGCGTGAGCTTCTCCATGTGAAAAAGCTATTACGCGTTTTTCCACTACCACTGTGCAAGAGGCAGCGTCGATGTGCATATACACTTAAAAGAAGTATTGCGTTTCTGGATGAGCGTGGTGTCGCAGAGAGTACGTAATTAGCACCGTGTGTACGAACAAATAGAAGGGACGTTACGTTTCCAACGACGAAAAGGAGAATATATTTTATATGCATATATGAATATATATATATATATATATATATTTGCGTAAGAGAAGCGGTAGTGTACGCATAAATGAATGAAGATACATACTTATGTCTAATACTTTTATCGCTGCCTCCGAGAAGAAACGTTGTGTCTCTCGAATGAAAGGCTCCACGAGTACGTAGGGGAGGGAAGAAAAGGGAAAGAGAGAACGGAGAGAGACGAGTCGGCAAGAGTAAGAGAGGGGGGAAAAAGAGAGACAGAGACAACAGACGCACTGTATCTGTCGATGGTGGGGAGACAGAGGGAAAAAGAAAGAGCTAGAAGGGGCGAGAGAGCGCCCTCCCCTACACACCCGCCCGCCCTTCTCCACTACTCGCCATACCAACTCACGGAGCTAACGAACGGTTGAGCGTAGCGTCGAGTAGACCGCATCCCAAGTATAACGTACGTATTCACGAGGACCTTCTCTATACACTGTGGAAAAAGCGTGTATGAAGCCGCTTGTGCTATCGGGAGTACTAGTAGTGATCGTGTAGTGCGCCGGCTGGACAAGAGAAACGTGGTGTGACAGTGTGAGCACGGTAGCGCGTGCAGTGCGTGTTGCGATACACGACGGTCACGAACAGGAACACGTTTACGAATGTGAGGGTGCGTATGCGTACATTTGTGTCTCTATACACCTTTCCGTAAGAGCAAGCGAGCGAGTGCGTGCCCGCGCGCGCAGCGTTCGCGTGCATATGTGTGTATGTTCTGTATGAGGGAGACAGACGAGCGTATGTGTGGTGCGTGAGTGCGTGGCTTGTAATTTCTTCGTGCATCCTTCTTTTCCTTGTGGTGGTACCCGTTTGGTATACGAGGCCGAAGTGACAGACAGACCATCCGCGTGTACGATATGTCGGAACACCACCGCGTAGCCGGTGGCTGGGGCACAGCGAGCCCAGGAAGCCGTGAGGATGCCTCCGGTGGTACCGCCTGGTGGCCTTCGGGTTTAAACACCGTGTCGGCTGAACAACAGCAACAACAGCAGCAGCAGCAGCAGCAACAAAATCTTCATCAACACCTGATGAATCAACAACAGCAGTTAACGCAACAACAGCAAGCACAGCAACAGCATCATCAGGATATCGTTAGGAGTACCGCTGCCGCTACCCAGCAGCTTTTCTCCTACAAGATGGCCTCCAGCTTTCAGAACCCAGCCACCACGGGCACACAGTCGAATCCCGTCTCGACGTCTACGCCGGTTGGCTCTTGCATGAGGGGAGGCTATGATTATAGATTAGGAACGGGGCCCGGATCAGGCGGTGGTGTACCAGGTACACCTTCTGCACCACCGCCTGGAGTACAGTGGTGGTACCCAGGTGGAGTTATGGACGCCGGACAGAACAACCTGCATCAACAATTACAGGGCCAACAACAGCAGCAGCACCTCTCGCCCATTACCACACAAACGTCCACGCCCCCCGTTATGTCCCCGGTATGTTACGACCACGATCGACCCCCTTTATACCATTTATGCTGTTTTTCTTATCATTGCTTGCTTTTCAATTTTATATTGTTCATTACATGTATTTATATATTTTTTCACCCTACATCTATTATTTGTCGGTTATTTCATTTCTATTTGCGCGGGACTTTATTGGAAGGGCTCTGGAAAGAAAAACGTTTATTCGGTTCTTTTTAATATTTCCTATCAATGGATTTTCGCATATGCTTTTTAACCGATAGGTCTACGACGTCTCTAACTTGCTGATTATGTTGCAAGTATTTCGAAAGGTTATGTCCTTGATGCATCTCATTCTTGAATTATTCATTTCTTTCTTCTTTTCGTAGGTAAAACGAGAAAAGCTATTAGAGTGATCCGTTAGTAATTGCTCAACATGCAAAATATGATCTCCCAGTGTTTTATTTACTTTGACATTCGCTTAATTATATATCAAAATTGGTAAATGTAGTAAACATCCGAGATTTATTGTTTCCTTATGTTTTTTACTTATTTTACAAAGCACTGATTAATCGATTTCACCAAGCCTGGAAAGCATCAGTATTTCAATCTATCTTGAAAGTGAAAAAAAGACGCAAGGGAGTGGGCATAGTTACAGTAATTATAATAACACGTGACTGGATGTCAATTCCCTAGCTGCAAGTAATATTTTCATAACGATATGCTGTAATGCGTAAATACAATTCTAAGAATTTTCAAATCTTGTTATTCTATTTGCCTTAATTGTAAAAGTTTAAACGATCGTCATTGCTACGGTTACACTGTGACTCGTTGTTTTGAATCAGTATAGCCTTAGCTATGTTGTTGTGATATTTACTCGAAAGTTATTAAGGACAAGAATCTTACAAGAGACAACTAAACGAAATATAAATTTAATCTCAAGCCATGCACTATACAAGTCATTTTTCTCTTCTCGTATCAATTTTTACATCGTCTGCATTGTACAGAATTTCAGGGATACATCACTATGTTTAATTAAAAATTTTATGTTTAGGTAGACCAAGCAGTGAATAGCAGCTGGGTCGATTTTAAATTAATCTTTGGCTCTATTCCTTGTCAAAAAATCTTAATAACCGATCCTATCGTGCTTGCTTTAGCACTACCGTCTGCGTTTCATCCTGACTCGCGTCTCTTGCCCCACCGACCGTTGTCCGCTATTGATTCCGGGTTTCGTGCGGCCTTCTTCGTACGTACGTTCGTACAGTGGCTCTTGCCGCGCCAGTTTCCTTCTTTTTTCGATTCCTCCGATCGAAGTGTTTTAGTCATTCATGATTAGAAATAGAAATTCCAATCGATCGTCGTCTTTCACTCAAGGAATGATATTATCCTTGAATCGTTTTTCTTGTTTTAAAGTGGAACTTTTCTTTTCCCTTTTATGCTGGCGATTGATTTGATTATTGTTGAATTTTTGGGTTTGTTTGATATTATGCCAAAAGAACTTCTTCTCCTAGGCACTTTCATTAATTGAAAGGCACTACATAATCTTCATTCGTAGGAAGTTTGCAGAAATACTAGGAATCCAGTTTTTGATCATTCGACATTATGTTTTAGCCGCTCACAGTTAGGAAGACAAAAATTCTAATTCACACAGTAATTTCTTTGACATGAAGGGACGCCGCTTTCAAATTGGTTTCATCAGTTACATGCGAGGGGAGGAATTCCAATTTTTGTACATGCGAAACGATTTCAAACTTTTTTCCCTTTTTGCCTTTTTATATTCTTACTTTAATTATTAATTAGTAAAAACCTTGATTTACCGCGGATTCTTAAAATAAGATACCCGAATTGGAATAAAATTCCTAAATAAGGTATAAAATCCATATCGTAATACTGTTCATTTGTTTTATTCCTTTATATTTTTGAAATAGAATTTTTAATTACCAGTTCTTTGTTTGAATATAAGTCGTGTAACCGTTACTTTTTACGACTATTCTGTTCATTTTTGTTTTACTATTATTTAGGGTTTGTTACAAAATGCCATATATACAATATATTTTCAAAGCAAATGGAATGAATTTGCGAACAAAATTGAAATAGTGTTGGCAAAAATTAAAAACAAAATTTTCTTTATTTGGGTATACCGACTTAACAATTCTCTCTCATGTTCCAATCTAATTAAAGGTGAACCCTGCGTGTTTAATAACACAATTCCATGTTTATGTTGTATATTTTTAATGGCAAAATTAATTATCAGTTTATGAATTATTTAAGAGTTGGGAAACACAAAATACGTGGTGTTCTGAGTGCACAGAGTTGGTTAGACTGCCTTAAATCGTTACATTTTTTTCGAATTCTACAGCACTAGAGCCACGAATATCATCCCAATATAAACGTACATGTGACGATGTAAATATCTTGTGTTCAAAATGCAGACGTGTAACGTGTTTGAATTTTGCCTAAGGTGTCAACATGCTAATACTGCCAACGTATATAGATGATGCAATATAAATTTCTTGTACTGTGTTTAATGGATATTTATTTAATACAATAGCCGTACGGAAGCGTAATTTACATTATTCATGGGAAATATTTTGAAATTATTTTTCGGTATGATTTGTTAGACCTTCGACGATTGGCAATATTAGACTCTCGGTTAAAAACGGCTTTCTTAGAAATTCCGAATTTTTCACTATATTCCAATAAAGAGCACTCAATATCGCGGAGCATTGAAAACGTATTTGGAGCAATATTAAAAGCGGGGCTCGAATGAAAGTTCAGATTAAAGTCCGTATCTATCAGGTGGAGAGAAAGTCAGAAAGTGGTCCGAAAATTTAAGATTACAGTGATAGAGGTAAATGGAGGAAATAAACTTACGTTCTTTCTAGGGCATAGAATGTTGAACGTTATTGAAAAATAAGAGAAAAATATTTCCGTCGCTTTCTTTTTTCAATATAAATTGCCAGTATTATTGCAATTTATGCGCATATGTTGCAAAGTGATATATTTTCACAGATATATTGTCTGTTATATTAGAGCTTAAACATTTCTCTCATGTTTTATACATCAAAGATAATGGGCTACAAATATATTTCGCAGTAAAAACCTTTCTGCATAACATTAAAAATTTTTTTTAGAATTCAAATACCTAAATGTTTCGGTTACAGTGTTTGGATTGAATCTTTATTTTATCTTATCGTTTGGGAAATATTTTTAAATTTACGGTTAATTGGTGTTTCAATTTCCACAATAATTTTTTGAAAGACTAATTTCACTATGAAATTAAAATAGCAGTAAGTTTAGCTCGAACGTTACGAAGTAACTTAGAACGACTTATGAAATTCTTATGTAACGTGTTGTCTATTGTGAAACGAAAATATTAGCAGCAGGGGTTTACTGATATTTTATAATTAAAAACGATAGAAGCTAACGTAGAGCAGAATATCGGTATTGTGAAATTGGTATTAAAGACTGATAAATGTGTAAAAGATTTTTTTTCGGACGTATTAAACATGAGCAACTGTCATTGTTTATTATAATACTTGATGACATTTTGTAGATTTTTATACTATACTAGGTTTATTACTATAATTTCAAAATATAATATTCACTAGTTAATATCACGATGCATTGTCTATGTGTTTGATGTCTAGTAACATTCTGTCTAGTTAAAACGCTCGGATATACATTCCATTTTATTTTTATAGCTATTGCAAATGCAAATATGCTGTTATGTATTTCATATTTTCATTACGTTTACTAACCGTTCGTTGCTCGCGGGTTACCAATTTGTCAGTTGTCGGCTTATATATTTTAAGCAAATTTATAGCTAGACTACTTTCCATACGATAAAAATGAAGGAAAAGAATTAAAGGCTCCGAAGAAATATACGTCACCACTATACTTTAAACTATATGTTTTATGTTCACAGAGGTGGAGCACACGATCTTAATTTTAAATCTGTGAAATATTAAGGGGTTAAATCAAATCCTGCAGAATTCTTTTGAAAACAAGTTCGTTGGTTAACATTTGTGCTGAAAAATCAGTGAGAAAGTTATTGGCGTTGCTCGTGTTTTTTTTATTGTTTCATTATATATATACGAAAATTGTTTTAAAAATTGAAGGGATGAATGAGTTTGCTAAAAATTGAGATGTGCTATTATCGTTAAGTAAATAGTGCTTTCATAAATATTTAAGCAATATATTCTTAATTGCGCGATCTCTGTCTGGTATTTATCTTTTTCTGCAAATTGACAAGAGATAAACCTAAAAGCTTCTACCAGAAATTTTCATTCACTTAATTATTTGGATTGCAAATTGTATACCCAATGATTTTACTTTATTCCAATGCTGTGTAACCTTTTAAGAGAAATAATAACTACACGAAATAAATTATTTACGCTTTTATTATGTTTCAAGTTATAAAAATATTAAGCACTGTTAGGTGATAAAAATTAGTAATGATGGAAAGATCCAAGATTTGTATAAAAGACTTCAAACGACTTTAACAAAAAAGAATTTTATAATTTAAGCCAAGTCAAAGTAAGAAATGAACAAATTAATATATTGTTTTCCAAATACTGAAAGCAGAATTTTTGGGGTAATAATAAAAGTGCTCCAGGGCAAGTTTAATTTTTAAATATGAAATAGTTAAAAATGCAATGCAGAATACAAGATTTTAAGAAATTTAATATCCTGTTTCACCGATAAAACTGGAAATATGACCTCCGAGAAAATCGTAAAAGTATATTCAGTGCCAAAGAGTCTTCCGGCAAAAAATGGTTAACATTTAATATTGCGAATTGCTGCCTCTCTTTATTTCATTTTATCGCCTAAATTTATTTGATGTTTTATTGAACAGCTTCCATTGTGAGATTGAACTAAACTTCAATATTAAACAGATAGGATATCAATTTCTATTTGAACATACGGTTAAATGTTTGTTAGGTACACGTAGTAACATGCAATCTGAAAGTAATTTTAGTCGATGCCGAAAACACGATCTCGTATAACGAAGTTTATACATGACTGTTCATTACGAACACTAACGATGTTCGCGAAATTTTAACTTTCTCATGCTTCATCGTTTGATAAATATATTTCCAAAATATCTTGAATTTTTATAATTATATAGGTTGTAGTAGTAATGCAATGTTAATGAAATTAGTATAAAATCTTTGATTTTATGAGATTAGACAAAGATCTTCTTTTATCAATTATGTCCTTTCCCCATTTTGATTTGGATAAAAATTAACTTAATTTTACAATGTGAACACGGCCCTCTACATTTTATAAATAATGTTCTAAAAAATTTGACATATTTTAGATATACCTTTAGGAATCAAATGATTTACTTTACGATAAATGTGTTGCATGCGACATACTTCAAACATCTCCCCGAAACATCTCAGTATTATAACGAAGTTCGTATAGTAATTGTAAAATTCTCACATTAACTCTCTTTTTTATTGCTGCTGTACACTACAGCGGAACTATAGTAAAACCATAATACAGATTAATGTTAATAATAAAAGTCTACTATGCTGCTAAGGCCCTATACGTAGAACATGATAACACATTTTTTAAAAATATTAATTAGCTTGATGGCAGTTATTATATTACCCTCTAATCATTACATATTAATAAATAATTTAGGATGGCGATTGAATTTGTAAAAGTACTCGTTAAAATTCTCATTACCTTCAAGAAACTTGTACTTTCCGGTTAATGAGCTTAAACATAATATCGACTTCGTGAACAATACTCTTTGAAGCATGTATAATAAAGTATTAAATATTATCCTTGAGAAAAGTTAATATCAATATTCATCGCGTAATCGTTTTTGGGAACATCGAAATTGGAAACTTTAACAAATTAAATATACTTACACAAGAGAATTTTGTTTTTCTCGGACATTGTACTATAAACACATAGCTGCACGCAATACTGTTATGCGTCTAGCATTATTATTTTCGTCTGCGGAGCAATGCTTTGCATGTAGGAAGGAAATCGGGTTACAGATCTAGAACTTTGTTTGTCCAAATTTTTTTTAGAAATTTCGTCAAACACATAGCAATTGGGACCTATCTATTTCACGTTATATTGGTAATAGATTCAACTAACACAAACCATTTGCGTATAAGCTGTCCTTGTACGGAATAATTATTCGATATTCTATGAAAAGTGCAGTCGTCGAGATTGATTTATCGATTGACAAGAGTTTGACGAAGTAATATCAACGAAGTTTGAATGTAATTTGAGTAATACTTACTTGCATACAGGTATTAATTATCCACGTTGCTCTATTTCAGATTTTAGCAATTCAACACTATATATGTATTTATATGCAAGGTATTCCTGTAACTATGGTACCTACAATGAGGTGACTGTTCATGATTAATCCGTTGACTCATGATTTAATACTTATTTAGAGCTAATTTGTAACATAAGAAGCGATGAGAAATTATTGGTATTGTTCATACTTAAATGTACATGCACGAATATACAGTAATTTAAGTAATGCATGAGTCATACCTTTCCAAATCGTTTTTATTCGATAACGGAGTTTCGGGAGATGAGCTATCAGTTTTTAATTTGGTTTTTTCTGTTTCTTTCCAATGAGTCAACCTCTTCCCGATCGTACCATGGTTACGGGGGCATATCATCTTGTATTTATAGTTCGAATACAAGCTATTGATAGATGAAACAAAAATGAGAATTGAATATGCAATGGGAAAAGTTATAATACATGAATTGACGCTATGAATTTTACAAGGCTGAACAATCAATGTTTGCGACCGATCAGAACGGATGAAATATAAAGAAAAAAAATGGAAAATATTTGAATTTCCTCGGGTAACGATGAACGTAAAACGCGAGCAGTTGGTCTTTTGAAAAGAAAAAATGCTTTCAACAAGGGTTAAGTGGACACTGGCAATTTCAGCCGTGTTTAATAACGTTTCCCTTTGTTTCTTCGATTGCAGCACCAGATACAGCAGTTACCGCAACAGAATAATCTTCAACAAAATAACATTCAGGGCTTACAACAGCGAGACAATATGCCGAGAGGAAAAGATTCGAAGCCAAGGGGACGGATGACCGCATACGCGTTCTTCGTGCAGACGTGTCGCCAGGAACACAAAAAGAAGCACCCCGAAGAGAAAATCGTCTTCAGGGAGTTCTCTAAGAAGTGTGCAATGAGGTGGAAGGTAAGAGACACTCTGATTATTATTTTTCATTGTTTTATTGTACCCTGTTTCAATGACCATTGTAATTGTATTCTTTTATATTTAATACAATGCCATTTATGAAAGCATATCACAGATGCGACTGAGATGTAACATGCACATACTCCTTTTACTGTCGGAACTTCGCTTGCTGTTTTGAATTAGCTAAATACCTGCTTCTTCATTAATATACTGATCCATCGGCCAAAAGGTTGATCAGGCTAATTAACGGATCGTCCAATTAAGTGATTTTTATCAGTTTCTAAAGTATCCAACACTAGAGTAGCTTGAATGTACGGTACGTTAATTGGACGTGCAGTGAAACTTGCGTTAGGTGCATAGTGTTTTTTATATTCACTTCTACTATTTGATGTACTTCATTTTTTTTTTTTTTTTTAATAATTTGGTTTCGAATTAGAAGGTAACTTTTATATTGATGAGAATGTATTCACGGAAGTAAGCACATCATTCTTTAAACTGTCAGATGCTCCGGTGTATATTAAGTCCTGTAAACTTGATAATCGAAAAATATGCATGAGGTGATGTTTTATATACTTTCTATTCTATTCTTACTTTATTTTATATAACTTTATGTGGTTTTCAACCCGCATAATATCAGCAGAATTGTTGGAGACATCGATTTCGTGATTTACGGTACAACAAGCATAACTGAGAAAGAGTATTTTGCAAATATGTTTGTTATAGCGTACATAAGAATTCCCTTATCCTTTTCCTTTTGGCTGTTCTGTACTCATAATTAAGTAATCTAAAACGCACATGATAAGTAAACAGTGAAAGAGTAAGAAATTTAATATATTTCGTACAAAGTAGTACTATGTATACGCGTATTGTTCCGACATATGTAGTCATATGTCATATGTAGATGTGTTTACTGCTTATAACCTGGCCCAAGAATATAAGTAATATTCCGGTGCATATATATTTTCATCATAAATATGCAATAAAGCAACATACGCACCGTTAAAAAAAGCTAGTATAAGACATAGGGCAAGAGAATATAATCTTCGTCACTGTACATAGTACTGAATTTAAACAACGGAACTTCGATTGGATTAGAATAATTCTATAACGAGACGTATCTGTGTAGTCTGCTTCTTCAAAGATACAAATAATATTCTTTGTAATTAGTTCGGTGAACATGTTTCATGATATTACCTGTAATGGTTCTCCTGGCGTTATTCGTCGGAATAAAAATGTAACTAATTTAAGTAGTAACTTACAGTTAACTGACCTCATCTGGAGGTAGCCATACCTTGATTTCTTTTGAGATAATTTCCCCGTATCTTTTCATACACAAGGCAGTCTCTGACAGAATCACTTTTAACGCGAACGGCCTATATAATAAAGGAATGAGTAACTTGTATTAAAAATTATTTAATGAGGTATATTTGCGAAATATTTCGGCCTGTAGACATGGATATATTTTGCGTCAAATTAAATGAATTAAACGTTCTTATTAATTTTGTGAGAATGCAATGCATATGCGACCGTGTTATTACATCGACTTCTTGTTTAGTTGATCCGTAGATAGTACTCAAGCATTTGAATAATGCCAGTAATGTAACATATCAATTTCAAAATCACGTTCAATTCTTGATTATATGAATTTTACTGAATTTTAGTCAGAAAACTAGTTTTAACGTGAACAGCTCAGGAATATTTTGGATTAACGGTTATCGTATACCTGCACCGACTACCTGTGTAATCCAGTCATGAGTAGGATTAGAATCGAGGACCGGTTTAAAACTCGTCGTTCCACAGAATTTGTCCCTTATATATAATAGGCTACGCGTCAGAAGTTAATGCCATGCCAGTCACACACACACACACACGTCTTTCTATTTCTCGAATTGCTTCCCCAATTTCCTTCCTTCCTATTTTTTAAAAATAGTCAAGAATTCGCTAGAATTTACCACGTACACCTCTACGAACTACATATTAGTTACTACATATTAGTTACATATTAACAAAACTACAAGTGGTATAAGACTTGGTTAAGAAATAATAAGATTTGCCGTTATGCAATAAATTTTCGATCAAACTTTATTTTTCATTTAATCGGTTTAACTGAAGTATAGTTGAATACGAGCTAAGTATAGCTTAGATTCTTGACGTTAACACTATTAGAAGCCTTGCAGATACGAATTATGTACTTTCTAGAAAATAATTCTGATGTTTTGACAGCAGCGCAACTATTTGAGGACATATAATCTGTTTTATTAATGACCTTTCTTATCTTATATTCCGAAAAAATACACATTTTAAGCGGGATAATTCCCTATGCTATCTTTTACTTTGTAATTTTCTAATAGCAACAATGTTGGTTTGAAGTGAAATAGTTTTGCAATATCTCTCAATTTCTGTTAAATTTCGCAATACACAACTAGAGTCGAACTTTGTGACGCTTTTATTTTGTCTTTTATTTTTTTAATAATTTGAAGTGTAACACAGTGATACGAATAGGAAGAAAAGTCTATTACAATTTATTTACTAAGACAATATTTTATTGTAATGTTTACTATAACTGAGTACTACACCCTGAAAACATTTTTGAAAATACCTAACGTATGTATGTCACAAAGTTTTCTGCGAAGGAAAAAGTTAAGATGTTCATTTCAGTCAAAGAAGTTGAAAATGTGAAACACCGTCATTTTGAACAGGTGCTACTCCAACATCTGGTCATTCTACCCCTCGAAAAGGGAGACACTTTCTGCACGCTCCTCTTTTAGACTTCAGACCAGATGGTCTTCAGGATTAAAGACATCGACCTCCGTTATTTTACTAAAATGTTCAGCAGCTGCAAAATTTTAAAAGATCGTTTCATAAATTGTTAAAATTAAACGTATACTTCGACACGCAAATATTATTATCGTAATCATGCAATGAAAAAGAAATATTTTAATTTAGCTTTATGACCGTTTTTTTTATCGTTAATAATATTCCTGCCATTTGCTTAATTTTATTCTTGATCTTAACTTAAGCAGTTCGTGCAAATTAATCTTAATCGGAATAGGATGTTAAATGGAAAATGTGTCGTGTTAGGTTACTTCACTAAATTGAGTCAACAATTTCATTAATTTTTAGTTTATACCCCACACGTTAATCCTGCTATTATCAACCAGTCCTACAGATAAAATTCATCTCCTGTTCCACTTACCTGTCTGACAATTAAAATCGACCAACTTGACTAAATCCTTCGCTTTCCAACAATCATCAATTCCGTTATATCCGAGGAAGGATGGTAACAATTTATTTCTATTATATCAGTATTTAGAATATAAATTTATTAATTCCAGGCAATATTTTTGCAGTAACTTTCTAATTACAATAATTATGTACATATTTTACCTCGAAAATATATTAAACAAATTTGTTTTCAATCATTTGCGAATTCCATTACTCCTTATTAAAATTGTAATTTATTATTGCATTCCTTTCTGGACATTTCTTATGTTTTTTCAGAATGTATTCATATCTTTATGCCACACTGTTTGCATGATTGAATAAAGAAGCAAATACATATGTGATAATTGTTATACGTATAAATTTGTTTTATATTCAAATACTCAATATAGTTTTTGTAATTACAAGGTTATGTATTTGGTTTTTATAGACTATGTCAGACAAAGAGAAGAAGCGTTTCCATGAAATGGCAGAGAAAGATAAAAAGAGATACGATGCGGAAATGCAAAATTATACACCACCAAAAGGCGAAAGCAAAGGCAGGGGCAAAAAACGCAAACACATCAAAGATCACAATGCTCCAAAAAGATCGCTGTAAGTAGACATAAGTGGAATTAATGATTCTGAATGAAAAGATGTTAAAATAGTTTAATTGTCTATATAAAGAATCATTATAAAAACAGTAATGTACTTTATTCCATAGATCTGCCTTCTTCTGGTTCTGCAATGACGAACGTGGAAAGGTGAAGATGCTAAACCCAGAGTTTGGCGTAGGCGATATCGCTAAGGAACTGGGTAAGAAATGGTCAGATGCAGATCCTGAAACCAAATCGAAATATGAGGCTATGGCGGAGAAGGATAAGGCTCGATATGAACGTGTACGTATATTCAATATAATATTATCTTTCCATACAGAGTATTGAAAACTATAATATATACACCTTCACATATTAAACAGGGTGGTTGATTTTGAAATTTAAACTACAATATAGGTTTCCAAATTGTTCATACAAACCTCATGTATTATGTTTTTGTTATTTAGGAAATGACTGCGTACAAAAAGAAAATGAAAGACGGGGCACCGGTAGTAAGTGTTGTTCCAGTGAATACTGTAAAAAGTGACAGTGAAGAGGAATATAAAGAAGATGATGAATAGCGGATACACGACAAAATTTCATCTATCACCCCGTGTCCTTGATCCTGAAAGCATACCTCACCTACTGTACGTACCATTGATCTTAGCGTGAGCGTACTTACACCACTAGGAAAACAAATAACTAATCACCAGTCCCCGATTATTTACAATAATAATTAAATACCCGCGATTATAATAATTATTTTAAAATTGTATGTATGCGAGGTGCGAGAGAAGATGGTGTGAGTGACATTTGTATTTTAACATATTGATAGTATCATGTAAAATGGCGTAGGATAGCAGAATGAAAAGATATGGTGCCCACTTTCTATCAGGTGGAAGGCGCAGGGGCTCAATCATTGTTGACAATGTCTCCAGACTATGTTAAACGCTAACGTAGTTCTAAATAAAAACTGGATACAGCGGCTCCATAGTTGGGCGGTATCATTCGAAATAGTTTGATATTTATCAGTTCAGTTCATTCGCTGCCAGTGTAAGAAGACTTATATTGTATATCCTTGTACAGAATATTTCTTTAAATCAAATCTGTCGCAGGTGGGGCATGGGGCTGCTTTGTATGAATGTAATTGATTTAAGTACGTGTCGTATAGTTGTAAGTATTAGGATAAGTATATATTTTAATGCAACTTCGATTCTACATCTGCGTCAACATGTGATAGTTTCCACTAACGGTGTATTCTAAACCACGAGATTGAGCCTTATAGCTTATAAGATAATTGGAATCGAAACAAAATGACTAATTCGCAACTTCAATAAATCAAAATTGGGACGAAACCCAGCCATGGAGCAGTGGTATTGTAACGTACTACACACAAACATATAGAGGGCGAATTACTTCTATTCGTAAGAAAGTGGTGCATACAAATCATTGGATTTCTTTTATACAACCGATACAAATTTTCGCTTTTATGTTATTTTTAGTAATAATTATAATCTCAACTTTTTCTTTTTTTTTATAAAATAATGAATTTTTGTTCTTATCGAAATTAATGACAGTCGTTAAAGACAGATTAAAATAGAATTGTACTTTGAGTTTTAGCTAATTGAAGTGGTCCCTGCCCTTACCAATCGTCATCCTCCCTCTCTCATATTCATTTTCCAATAAAAGTAATACGTTAAAATACTTTCAGAATCGTGTAATTCCGTTCATTGTTTAAGAAAATAAGGTAAGGCGTGTCTTGTATTGCCTCGGGTCATCTGGTGTACAGCAGGCTGTATTATAATAAATTATTGTGGTTTCTTGTAATATTAACATTCCTAGATCCTAGTATGTACAGATCTTAATCATTGAGATTAGAGTCAACTGTTTAAGAAGCATACAAAAAAGAAAAAAGAAAAAAAAAAGAAGGCAGGCTAGTAATGCAAATATGAATTTCGTGGCCAAGATTGGTGTGCAAAATGAATATACAAGAGGCTTCTTTACAGTCCGACTGACTTGCACCTTGATTTGGCTCAGCAAGTAACCACTACTTTTTGACATAAAAGCTTTTCATCTCTCCCTGCACATGGTCATGTAATGGATAATTGTATGATTATATAAGCAAAAACCACCTGTTCTAGAGGGAGTTAGAGGACGAATACTGTAAAATATGAAATTGTAATATTTTAATACTGATTTGCAGATGTGCATAATTTTAATATAGCTGGTTAAAATGAATTGTACTGATACAAAGGTATCCATTTGATGGAGATAATTAATAAAAACAGATATTGAAAATTATGGCAGAATTTTCTGTGTTATTATAGGGGAATTATAACAGTTATGAGACAAGTGTTTGTTTTGTATATCTCTTAGGATAAATAAACTTTTGAAAAAATATGTGAATATGTTTCTGGTACTGCTCCGAACCTGTTTTCAAGCATGTATTATGTATATCTCTGAAATATTTCATTCTCAAAGCAGTACTAGATTTATAATGTTAACATTTACTATATTTAAATAAAAGTAAGTATATAATGGTATCTATCTATTTGTTTATAACAAAGTATTATTTTTATGCTGCTTTCTTAAAATATGACATATATCTCGTGCATTTTACACATTTATGCTGGTGCTAATACATTGAAAGTGATGTATGACCAAACTTAATAATATGTTAAATTATTTCATATTATATATAAAACGTTTCAGCGAAAAAATTAATGTTACTGTACTTTTTTTTACATGTATCTCATAGTCCAAACGTTTTTCTATTATTTTGTAGGCATCATCGTAGATTGTGAATGAACCACTGGAATAGTATTCCTAATAACAGATCGTTGCTAGTAATGTAATTTTTTTATTTGTATATCTGCTAGAATAAAGTTATTGTTTCATATCGATCTAGTTTGTTTAGCGCGCATAATACATTGACACATGTAACAGATGATATTTGATTGTTTTATAATCCTATTGTAATAAAGTACTGTACGAAATGTGCCCCAGGTTTATTGTTGCATTTTAGCTACAATCAAATAACGATTTATTTATAGTGTTCACAATGTAACAATTTTCGCCCATCTTTTATTTTGATATATTAAATGCTACCAGTATTTTTCTTGCCATTACAATATGTCAACTATTATTAAGTAATATTTGTCTAGATCATTCTTTCTGTAAAATTGTAATTGGAATTTGTTTCTGTTACAGGTGTGTAATATAAGCACGTTAGCCTAAAAATAAAAATAGATATATATATATACATATAATGCATTATTATGATCGTGTTGTATAGTACGGCGCAATTACTGAAATTTGCAATTGCTACATTAAGGTCAATTCAATGGTAACAACATGAATAGAAATAATTGTATAAGAATGTTGTATTAATGTTATAAACGATATATACATATAACAAAGAAATTTGTAATAAATGATTGGATACAACATTATATAAGATTTTGACTATAAAATTTTGTAAAGTTTTTATTTTTTCTGTGCTACATTTGCATTTTTCCGTGCATTAAATATATAATGATTTAAAAGTATTATTATTATAATTTGCGAATGAAAACAATTGTATTTTAATAGATAGATTAAAAGTGCTACTTTCAACGGGAGAAAGTATATACAGAGAATCTAATTATCCATGATCTGTTGCTCCCATGTACAGTTAATTTAATAAATAAAATTATTTTAAAATTGTAATTCCGAATGGAAATTTTTTACACTAAATTTAATTTTAAATTCATAATGTACAGATTATGATAAAAACCAATGAACAACCAACTAAAGTTTAAAAAACTACAAAATAGTGTTCTGGGAATCAAAATAGTTTGCAGGACAAAGAAAAAGTGAAATATATATTTAACAAAACAATAAATAAATATACTTCCAAGCATACATCTGTTCCAAATTGAGCAGATAACAACTGAATCATACCATAATCTTGATTGTCAAGTATCATCTCTCATCGGTGTGATTGGTTCCCATTAAAGAACCTATGCAGAAATTTTTACTAAAAGATAGCGGGATGCTGATTGGTTGCGTCACAAAAAGTGATCCCAACGCCATCTATTGACGGCAGTACTAAACTGCAACATTGACCGGGTTTCGAAAGATATAGTTGTCTTTTTGTTTGCGTTCAGCTTGACGGTTGCAACGAGAACTTGTGTTTGAAAATTAAATGTAAAAGACTTAACTGCCACTGAAAGGTCATCAGAGGCCTTGCAGTCGGGTTACGCGCATAATTCTAATGAATTGAATCGTCGAATTTTCTAAGAACGTTGACTGTCCTGTCAAAAGTTATTTTCGTCTATCTTCGTTTTTGTAAGGTAGGTTCGAATTTTTAATGACGAATCCCTGTGGCTGTTATGTTGTGGTGCCCGGAATCGCCCTCGTTGTCGAACAATATATCACGTATCTTTTTGTCTCGTTATTGTAAATTGTCTGCATAGATAAATTAACGACAATTGTTTCGCGATACATATGAAACGTATAAACCGCTAATATTCAAATGCATTATTGTGCAACAAATTCATGCATACGAAAGAGTACTTTATAAGTTTAGTTAGTATTACCAAAAATCATTTAGTTGTTAGTCTACTATTTCGAAAGTGTCATTATGGTCTTCATTTTTATTAACCCTCATTGTTTACAAAAGATTTTCCCGTAATTTTATGGCCAAGAGTATTGACATACTATAAGGAAACATTAACAGGAATGTTAATGCATATCAGTATACTTTTAAACATAATAAGTTTTGTCTAGTCAATCCGTTACATATTGATTACATTCATGTTCATGTATGCCTTATTCTGATCCTTTCTTTATTCTTATAATTGAAAGAATTTCATGAGAATTTCTGCTATTACCTTTACATTTCCTTTAAATTGTATTGTATAAAACTAAATCACTGAAAACTTCATGATATTCTTAAGATCATGTAACCATTATTACACATAAAGTTCTGTGATTGTTATATTTTTTATAAAATACATCATGGGCACAGTTATTAACTATTATAATTCCATTTTGCAAGAAAAATCAAATTTGCCAATCCACACATGTCTCATTGGTATAAAGCACACAAATTTATGGCAATACGATGAAAATTCTATTTAGAAAGCAACAAATATTTCATTCTTTTAAGTCTTCATTCCAAAACATCTGCAATATTAAATTCCATAAATGTTAAACCTAGTCTTTCGAGTTTATAAACTAATGAAAATAGGGCAGCTAAGATCTATAACCCTTCCGACAAGGCAATGTTATAGACATAAACAAGTGTCGTGTAGGCAGGACAAGGCACAATCACAGATTCCAGATCGATTTAAATTAAGAAACTCTGACACGGTTCGTGACTATAGAAAGAACCACAAAAAACTGTTGTCACTTGACTATTGAACATCAACGAGTGACAGTCAATAAATGCATTCACAGTTATCCAGCATGTGGATATTTTGTTTATGTTTACTGCCTTGTCTTGTTGGATATTCTATAGAGCGGCAATACTTCTTATTAAGATATGAAAAATATAGAAATCCTAAAACTTACCTTTGTAGGTTTTGAAATATGGAACAAGACACAGAATATGTGAAATTGCCATTAGAAGAGAGGTGCACGCACAAGGTAGTACCTTTCTTAATAGGTTTAATGTTTAATTAACCCTTGCAATACTAACGGTTGACACAGATGCATAAAATACAATGCCTGGGTCCACTAGAACCCATAGCCCAAACTAACTTCACTCTGAAGTTATACTAAATGCTGTAGGAAGAGAATTACTTAAAGGCATGCTTGTCTTGTTATCGTTTCAATAGAAACGAATTGAGCGTGTTGTTAAACGTCGAACAGTTTGAATGAGGTGGTCCGAATTGACCCAGGCGTTGTATGGCAAGGGTTAAACCAATGATTAAACACTGATAAAACTAGTCTGCTCATTTTTAAAATTGTGCAGCTATGGAGAGCACGTTTACATGGCTATAAGGAATGCGTGAATACATTCCAATGCATCGATGACGAAAAATCACCCGAATGGAACAAGTTTTTGGGATTTATTAAAAAGTTTGTGGTGGACAGCAATGCAGCTGCGCAAGAAAAAGGGTTAGAAGCAGCGTTAGCTTTTATTGAAAATGCTGCAGTCGCAGGAAAGTATGTATTGTATATATATCTAAAGAAATATACTGCTTTGTTTAACTTCATTTGGTACTACTTTATAGTAACTTAAATATTGAAGTGCTTGACTTTTTATACTTATGTTTGTTAAAGAACTGTCGGAGAAGTGATGAATGGAATAGTCACTAAATGCATCGCTGCGCCTAAAGCAAAAACAAAGGAGTTGGCGGTGCAAATAATATTGATGTACATAGAAATTGAAAAGCATGAAGCTGTTCAAGAAGAATTGTTAAAAGGAACCGAAGCAAAGAATCCGAAAATTATTGCTGCATGTATTTCAACATTAACATTGGCGTTAAGGTAATTACGTATTATGTGCATTAATAACCACAACAGAATTATTTTACGTTTATTAATAACTTGCTATGTAAATGTTAATGTACCTTTCTGTTTGGTTTTCAGGCAATTTGGGCCGAAAGTAATTAATATAAAGCCTTTAGTAAAGAAGATGCCTGCCTTTCTTGAGGACAGGGATAAAACTGTTAGAGATGAAGGCAAATTTATGGTCATTGAAATATATAGGTAATTTCTCGACACTGAATATTGTAACACTGTGTAACATGTATAGTGTTTCCGAAATTGTGGTAAAATCGAGAGCAATGTATAGAGCGATATGTGTGTTGAAATACAGAATCCAAATTTTCTCATATGACTTCTTTTCAAGAAAACTGAATTTGAACATTTTTAACTTCGATGTTTGCATGAGGAATCGTTGCCTCTACGATTGTATCACATTTTTCGATGCACTCTCTATTAATAAATAGTTAATTTATTATTACATCTTGTTTGCAACGATTAGGTGGATAGGTGTTCCCCTCAAGCAGCAGCTAAATGCACTAAAGCCAGTACAAATTGCGGAATTGGAAACCGAATTTAATAATTTAAAAGAAGAGAAAGTTATACCTATGCGATTTTTAAAATCTCATAAACCAAAAACTACATGCGTTATAGAGTCTACGAGTGATACCGGTGAAGGTAAATAGCTTCCAATTCTCATTCCTTAATTCGTACGCATCTCATTTTCAACTGAACGTATTTTGAATCACATTCAAGAGGGCAAAGATGATACATGTGGTAATGCTGTCCCCGAAATTGATCCATATGAGTTATTAGAACCGGTTGATATACTCTCTAAACTCCCTAAAGATTTTTATGACAAAATTGAAGCTAAAAAATGGCAAGATCGAAAAGAAGCTGTGGAAGCCTTAGAAGAGGCCCTTCTAAAGAATCCTAAATTAGAGAATGGTGACTACGGAGATGTTGTAAGGGCTTTAAAAAAGGTATGTATTACACATGCTATTCATGCCTTTACTTTTATGTAGTTGCTACTGTTCTACATTAATTTCTTAAATGTTACGAACAGGTCGTATCGAAAGATACTAATGTACTCGTTGTTGCATTAGCCGGGAAATGTTTAGCAGGCTTAGCATCCGGTCTCAAGAAACGATTTCACCCTTATGCAACAGCATGTCTTTCATCGATTTTGGAAAAGTTTCGTGAAAAGAAACAAAATGTTGTGCAGTCACTTAGAGATGCTGCCGATGCTATTTTTCTTAGTGTAAGTAAATAGGTATTCTATAAATAAATCTAATTTTATAGTTTATTTTATAGATTGTAGGGCTGCTTAAGTAACACATTCTATGATTGTATCAGGTTTCTATTGATGTGATATTAGAAGATACACTTGCCGCATTAGAGAACAAAAATCCTGCAGTGAAAGCAGAAACGGCAGCTTATTTAGCGAGATGTTTCTCTCGCACACCTCCGCCAAGCTTGAACAAAAAATTACTGAAGGCTTATATTGGCGCTCTTTTAAAGACGTTAAATGAACCAGGTATGCTTAGATATATACATTTTTATCAATATTTGTTTGATCTGGTGTAATTATTTCAGATCCAACTGTTCGTGACAGTTCCGCAGAAGCTCTTGGTACAGCTATGAAGTTAGTCGGTGAAAAAGCTATGGTGCCATTTCTTACAGATATAGACAACTTAAAAATGACAAAGGTATTTTATAATCAATAGTTTTTAATCACCGTATAAAAGCATTTCATTTCATTTGTGTTGGTTTATCGTCACTTTTGTTTGCTAGATAAAAGAATGCGCAGATAAAGCTGTTATACGCGTCAAAGTTCCTAGTGCACAAAAAGTAGTTGGAGAGAGACCAAACACAGCGCCAAGTAAAATTGAATCAACGGGAAAAGCCAAAGAAACCGAGACAAAGGCATCGAAGAGGCCTAACACAAGTACAACTAAAAAACCACTATCTAAGAAACCATCTGGCGCATCTTTAACCAATTTGGGTAAACATTAAAATTTATGCACCTTGCGGAAATGAAAGTTAAATATTGGAATATACACTATTTAAGTTGAGTGACTTATCGCAGCAGGTTCCAAAAAGTCTTCCGCTCCGAAACTTCAAACTGAAAAGAATTACAGTGTTGAAGAAATAGAAGAAATGGCTGCCCAATTATTATCAGCCGACATTCTTTCGGGCCTTGTTGATAGCAATTGGAAAACGCGTTTAGCCGCAGTTGAACATCTTCTGGAGGTAACGGAATTATTTCCAACATTTATTTGTACATATACAGGGTGTCCCGTAACTACCGTTTTACATTGAGAAATGGGTGGTAGCTGAGGTGATTCTGAACAACTTTTTCCTTGACCAAAATGTTGTTTGAAGCTTCGTTCTTGAGTTCTTAACCAAAAACGAAGCTTCCAACAACAGTTTGGTCGGGGAAAAAGTTGGTCAGAATCAGTTACCCTCCATTTCCCGATGTTACGGAACACCCTGTACAGGTACGTCTCGATTAATGCGGTGTTCAAGTAGTGCGATATTCGATATATTAATAAAATAGTAATAAAATAGTAATAAAAATTCAATTAATGTGAGGTTTGCAAGATTACTTTTATTCATTACAATTGTGGAAACATTTAGTCTTTCGTACTAATGGTCTTTGAACTTCTACTGTTTCGTGGGGACGATACATAAACCGTCTTTGAACTTCTTCTGTTACATAGTCACGACGTAACGTGTAAAACTACTTATTCTGCATATTTTAGTTTGCGTCCCTTACTAGTAAGTTTTAATTTGTTTTAAGAACTTTAGTGCAAATATAGTGGTACGAAATTCGGGTTATGCCACTATTATTTAATAAAATACGTATGAATAGAAATATTTAAACATTTTTATTGTGTATTTTCTTTCAATTAGAACCAGATTCTGAGATTTATTACTCCCACTAGTCGAGACCTACATGTATAAGTAAATACAAAGTTTAACGTACTAATCGATATTGACGTACAAATAATATCGTTTCTGTAGTTTGTAAAGCAAGCAGATCCAACGGAGGTACCTATGCAAGTGGTTGTGCGGACGTTAGCCAAAAAACCAGGTTTTAAAGATACGAATTTCCAGGTTCTAAAATTAAGATTAGAAATAGTCAAGTATTTGGCAGAAAACTTTTCATTCTCCACGTAAGATACTTTGCATTTAATTTTTCAATTGAAATATATAATTCATATACATCATACAATTTTATCTTTTAACAGTACTGTTTGCGAATATTGTATTTTGGATATAACCGAAAAATTGGGAGATGCAAAGAATAGCGTAATCGCTGGCGAAACTCTTTTAGCAATAGCAGAAACAACAAGTTTGGAATATGTTGCAGATGAGATAGTCGCATTTGCCTTCAATCAAAAAAATCCTAAAGTTCAACAGGAAACATTGTCTTTGTTGTGCAGGGGACTCACAGAATTTGGTTGCGCGTAAGTGCTTCATTTATTTGTGCAGGCTCATCTGTGCAGCATGTACAGGCTCAACCATGAAACGTGATTGGCACAGATTATTTCGTTAGTGGGTCAATCGAAGATTGTATTATTTGTTATGACATTCTTTAATTAGAACTTAATGATGATTATAATAAATTTTTGGGATCGAAATTGAAAAGACTTCGAGAATTTCGAAAAATAGAGTTAACAATTGACTACAATCAAGCTTATAGCATATACGTGTATGATGTTATAGCGGATAAATAAATCTTCCATGAACCCAGTAATAACAGAATAATCTAACCTGATCAATGCATGAGTAAGTAACAGTGTGCATTGATGTATTACATGTATTGTATGTGATTTTAGCATCAATGTCAAGTCTTTAATGGAAAATATCAAGAAAGCAGTTGCAGCTACGAATCCAGCCGTTCGTACCGCAGGCATTACGTTATTAGGCACGTTGTACTTATTTATGGGCAAACCGTTACTCATGTTCTTCGAAAATGAAAAGCCCGCTTTGCGTCAACAAATTGAACAAGAATGTGAAAAAGTAAGTCCTTTATTGTCAAAAAAAATTGCTACTTGTATTGTTGTGTCATCGTGTAGTTCATAATCACTAGCACACAGACGAATCTTTTATATTTATAGTAGTAATGATAGTATTAACACACATTATTTCAGCATAATGGTGAAACTGCACCTGCCCCGATTCGGGGAATAAAAAATAAGAAGGATAAAGTATGCGATGATGACGATGACGCAGAAGTAGAGAAAAAATCGAATAGCAACAGTGAGATGGAAATTAATAATCTTATTCCTCGCGTTGATATTAGTAATCAAATTACGGAAAGTCTTCTTAGTGAGCTAGCCGATAAAAACTGGAAGGTCAGTGCTATACAATCCCCGCTTACAAAATTGCGATTATGCAATTATTATTTACTTTTTTTTTATTTAATTTAGGTACGAAACGAGGGTTTACAAAAGGTAAATGCAATCATATCCGAGGCTAAATTTATAAAAGGGTCTGTCGGTGATTTGCCTCAACGTTTAGCGTTGCGATTAGTTGATAGTAACAGCAAAATAGCACAGTCGACCTTAGGCATATGCCAAGCATTAGCCGTTGCAATGGGTCCTCCGGCAAAGCAACATATTCGATTTCTTTTTCCTGGCTTCGTACAATGTTTAGGCGATAGTAAAAATTGGATTCGAACTGCGGCAATCTCTTGCATAAATACATGGGGCGATCAGTGTGGCTATAAAGAATTTTTCGATGGTGAGATGATCGGAGATGCTTTAAAGTCCGGATCACCAATATTGAGATCCGAGGTTTGGACTTGGTTAACGCAAAAGTTGCCGTTGATTCCCGTGAAACAAGTACCGAAAGAAGAACTTTTCGTATGTCTTCCACACCTGTACAACAATTTAGAAGATCGTAATTCCGATGTGCGGAAGAATGCTCAGGAAGCGGTTTTGGGATTTATGATTCATCTCTCTTACGAAGCAATGGCTAGAAATACAGAGAAATTGAAACCTGGTTCGAGAACGGTAGTACTTGCTGCATTAGATAAATCTCGACCAAATTTGCCTTTGAAACCGCTACCAAAGAAACCAGCACCGGAGGAAAGTAATCAGAAATCTGTTAAAAGCGGAGGTGCTGTAAAAGCTACAAAGGCAACAGTAAAACCTAAACAACAAAATCAATCTGCGTCGAAATCTGGCAGTGCTCGCAAGAAGGACGACGATGTAGATACGAGTCCTTTATTTGCTATTAATAATCTTAAACACCAAAGGGTGATCGATGAACAGAAACTGAAAGTTTTAAAGTGGAACTTCACGACCCCTAGAGAAGAATTTGTTGATCTTTTGAAGGAACTGATGTCTACAGCAAACGTGAACAAAACTTTGCTAGCAAATATGTTCCATTCGGATTTCCGATATCATCTGAAAGCAATTGAATCATTAACCGAGGTAACTATTTCAAAACCATAAAAAATTGAATATTCACGTAACAGAATGAATTTTGTGGGTTTCACTAAGGAGTAGCGATATTGAGTTCTTAAAAGCTTTGTATGTATTACGTAAACGGTAATATTAATACTTTTACATTTTCGCTAAATCAATTTCGCCAAATTCTTCTGCGGCTCTACGATTAAGAAATTAAATTTGCCCCCACTAATTATTTCAATAAGATAGAACATCCAGTGAAATGTTCTTATATTAATGGTTTTAATACATTTTAGGATTTGCCTGATAACAGTAAAGCATTGGTATCAAATTTAGACCTTATTCTTAAGTGGTTGACACTGAGATTTTTCGATACCAATCCATCGGTATTGTTAAAAGGTTTAGAGTACTTGCGGATGGTATTTAATTTGTTAATAGAAAATCAATATCATATGTTGGAAAACGAGGCAGCATCGTTTATACCGTACCTCATTATCAAAGTATGTTGGTTACATATTTTCTCTCTATAGTGTTTATATTATTCCATTCTATTACCGTATACCTTTTTCCTGATGGTGTAATACATTTCCGTTCCTTTTTTTTTTAAATACAGATCGGCGATCCAAAAGATGCAGTACGTAACGGAGTTCGTGCGCTATTTAAACAAATAGCACTAGTGTATCCAGTAAGCAAATTATTTTCCTATGTAATGGAAGGTTTAAAATCGAAAAATGCTCGACAAAGGACAGGTAAATAGCATACCGGTTATACAAAACTCGGAAAAGTAATTAAGAGATAACAAATATTTGTTACATTTTTAGAGTGCTTAGATCAGCTTGGTTCCCTTATTGAAAATTATGGATTGTCTGTTTGTCAACCATCTACATCTGTAGCGTTAAAGGAAATCGCGAAACAAATAGCAGATCGTGATAATTCGGTACGAAATGCCGCTTTAAATTGTATCGTACAGGCCTACTTTCTTCAAGGGGAACGGGTATACAAGCTCATTGGTCAGGTAATCACTTTATAAGGAATTCTTATGGCCATTTATTTTTACGATTACTTAATAAAGATATTCCCATGAACCAGTTTGTTTCCTTTTAGATATCTGAAAAAGATCAATCACTTTTGGATGAGCGCATTAAAAGAGCCGCTAAAAATCGTCCAACGAAATCAGCTTCTACCAACAGACTTTCATCAGCTACAAACGTAACTCCTGTTCCTTCTAGTGAGGACATCAAAGCAGATTATGATGAAGAAAATGAAGAAATATCAGAACCACAGCATCCTGAATCACCACAACCAAACGAACTGTAAGTTTAATGTGAAATTGTTGTATATTTTTGTATAAAAAATTTCAGTATTCTTCATGGTGCCTGCTCTTTTTCATGCTTATATTTTTATGTAACAGCATCATTAAAATCGCATATTGCTTTCTATATTAACCCTTTGCACTTGAAGGTCTTTTTTTTGTGTAAGGAAGTGGTAGCTCGAGATAGATTAAATTTATAATATTAATATTAAGGACTACGTTGTACTACTAATTGCACGTAGACTAAATATCCAAAATATAAGAAAGAAATATATCTACTGATAGAAATGCAACTGTCGTCTTTCAAATACAGAAGGTTAATGTAATAAAGGTTGATTGATTATAGGCTGGCATATTTTTCGTTTACTTAATTTAATATTTTTTTTCAACTTATTTATGTTTGCATGAACTCGCTTTTCAATAATTCTCCAGGCAGCAGGTAACAGAGACTGAAAATATAACAGAAAAAGGCACCTTGACGAAGGACGAAGTGCAAGAATCCTGTGAATCTAATGAGTCACCTTCAGAAATACAACCAGAAATACCTATCTCGCCATCAAATCATTGTGAAGATAATATTAAAACGTCTGTTCTTCTTGCGATTTTTTTTCAGTGTGCCGTAATTTTCCATGTGGTGGCGGGTATATGGGATCGTAGCACACATGTACATATTTAATCGGTTATTTTGCTTTCAGTTTGATTGCCTGAATTTACTTAACATTACTATTGTATACATTTGTCCTTATCCCACTTGATAGTTGTTTCTTAAAAGTAATAATCACCTTTAATAGGGAGTAACTGATATTATTCTCATGCTATTTCTCCAAATTGATTCATTGTTGTAAAGTATCAGGTCATACAAGTCTTTGTGTATTCTTCTGCGATTTTAACAAAAGAAAATCATAAAAGTGTAAGTTCAAGAATTGATTAACGTAATTTTTCCATTTGCCAATAACTTTTTCCATTATTATTTTAGCAATTAGACTTTGCCTAGTTCAAAGGATTTAATAGATTTTGCGTTAAAAAATGAATCTACTATAGTTTCTTTTACGTGCACAGTTGTAAATAAAAACAAATACTGGAACTAGTTACACACTTTTATCAATTATTGTGTTTAGTAGTTTATTAATATTTTTCGTAGTTTGTACGTAACATTTACGTGTTCATTGTCTTTATGAAGTATTCTACTGTTCCTTGTATGTATTTTGTCCAGATTAATTATTGTAACGAAAACATCAACATTATAAATTCTGTTCGTTGGCCCAATATTGATCAATATTCATCTTCAAAATGGGGTGGCGGGATGTCATACCTTGGATTGACATAAAGATGAACATTTAAAACCAAACGCAACAAAATATATTTACCAAATATGCAAAGACTTTTGAAATGACACAATAATTTAGCAGTGTAGATTAGAAATATTTGTAGTAAATGCGACTGTTACAAATTTGTATAATCAATGCAAAAAAGTAATAATTTGAGAAGGTCCGTGATTTTTAGATGTTCTCCGACATCTGCTCAACCAAAAGCATCGGGGCCATTTGGCCTTGACATGGATTTGTTGCAAAGAATTGAATTGAATGCACCTGTGAAATATAGGAACCCTGTTCTTCTGGAAGTTGACTTATCAGATCTGAATGAAAGTGTAAACACGATAGATCCGAGTAAAGTACAGTAAGTAATTATTATCGATTAGTCTCGAATAATTAGTTGCTATTAAATGAAAGGAATACAAAGTGTAAGTAATAATCTCATTTGTCTAATCTCAAGCTTATTTCACATTTTAACTTAATACTTGTTTGTCATCATGGTTTAAAAAAAAGGTTAAATATCCAAATGAAATGTGGAAAAATTAAATTTGATCTATGGGAGATGAATTATATAAACTTTTTTACAATATGTACAATATTTTTTCAGAGTTATTCCGATATCTCCCCCGAAATTGTTGGTATCGAAATCTGCATCGGCACAACAGCAGTTGAATACAAGTAACGCTAGTAAAGAGGACAGCCTTGAGCGAAAAATTCTTGCAATGGCCAGTCTAGATTTATCTGTTGCGATACAATCAATGAACAGTATCGATAACGTTCGTATTTATAATGTGTATCTTTATATTCATGTATAGGTACTTAAATTTATCGGTATACATTTTTTCAGATGATAAAGTCACATCAGATACTAAGCTTGCAATCGAAAGAAGATCGATTTATTGGTTCGATAAATATGCAATTAAAACTTCTGCAAACGTATCCTTTACAAGGGGGAGCAGATATATCTAAAGGATTTAGAACTACGTTTATGGTTTTACTTGCGGTAAGAATGAATTCCATAGTTACATTCAGAAACTGTAAATAGAGAACAGTTTTATGCATATACTGCGAAATTCTTTACAGTTTTATGACACTGGAATTCTTGGAAAAAATGTCCCGTTAATACATTTGAAAGAACTGGTGGATCAAATGATCAGTCTATTAGCTGAAAACAAACTGGATCATTTGCATCAAGCGGAAGCCTATTATCGTGTAATTAATAACATCGTCTGTAAAATAATAGACAATTCAAATCATACTACTATAATATGGTAATAGTTACAGAAAATTATTTTGTTAGCGTTAAAAATTATATACAGAGTGTACTATTACGATTTAACACTTTAAACAGCTGTTTTGGTTATAGCAGTTGAACAAAAAACAGCCTTTTAATATACGATTTTTACGTGCTTTTATACATTACTCACTCTGTATATAAATAATTCTAAATTCGGTCAAAATAATTTGTTCTCATCGATTTTTCCATGTTTAGTGTTTTAATCAAACTTCTCCATGGATGCGCTGAATCTACTGCACCATCGAAGTACGAAGAATTAGTTATGAAATGTTTGTGGAAAATAGTAAAAACAATTCCAAATTGGGCTGCAGATTTAGATTACGATACCATTCTGTTAGAAGTACACAGGTTTCTTAAGGTACGACTATCCCCTTTTGTCCACACCCTACACGCAACATATACGAGATTTTCAGGTGAACCCGAGTCTTATGTTTCGCAGGATTATCCAAGTGTATGGTGGAAAAAAAGAAAATCCGATACTCCGCTACGTACAATTAAAACAATTCTTCATAGCATGACCCGCGTGAAAGGCAGTACAATACTTAGTCACTTAACACGAATAAACAATACAAATGAGTCAGAATTACATTCTTACCTCATCAGACTAATTGCGGTTGGTTAATTACATGCTAATAAGGTACTGACTTTTATCGAGAGCAACAAATTCTAATCTTATACAATTCAACAGACCTTTAAGCCGGACGAAATGAACAGTATTCCCAGAGGCACAGTAAAATCCACTGGTACTGGAAAAACTCAGGAACATTTATCGAAATTTACTCATCAACAGTTGTCCGAAATATTTAAGAAAATTGGATCTAAGGAACATACACAAGAAGTACGTAGATAATTGATATATACGAGATGACATCTAGTAGTAGTAATCATTATGATACATTAAAACTATTTTGTCCAGGGTCTAATGCAGCTGTATGATTTTAAACTTCAATATCCCGAAGCAGATGTACAACCTTTTCTGGTAAAATCTCATCAATTCTTCCAAGATTTTATAGAACAGGGACTAAGAGATATTGATCAGGCTCGAAAAAATCAAAATCTCATAGCAAAAACTAATAATCAATACTCGACAGGTACGTGATCACTATGAAGCATCAAAATAAGTTTATTACCCCTTTAAAAAGAAGATTACTTGTTATAGAAACAGCTGAATCTGGCGGTCCTGAAGAAAAAGGCCTAATAGACCCTTTGCATAGGCTCGAAAAACTCAGAGTGTCGGAAGCACAATGTAGAACTACGGGCCAACCAAGTCCGACATGAATTAAGTCCCTTAATATTTATTAGGTAAGAATAATATGTTCATAAATATTTGATAAAAGTTTTAATTTCCGTTTTCAAATACGTGTAACGAAATTGAAAAAACAGGGAATTGTAAATCAGGTGTAGATTAAAATTGATACAGGTAAAATACAACACAGTGGAACCTCGGTACACGTCCGCATTGGAATAAGTCCAACTTTATATACGTCCTATTTGGACGCGAAATATTTTTTTTAGTATACGATTCGCGTACACCAAAGTCAACGTCAATCCTGATTATCATGAACCAGGTTTAGTTAGGGAAAAGGGGCAGGAACGAGAAAATTGAAGTCCTTTAATTTTTCATTTACGTCATCTAATTGCTTTTGTATTTATGTATTTTAGTATTAAGCAGTTCATTTCTTATGGGAAAAACTCATTTGGTATAAGTCCAAGGATCTGGAACGGATTGCGAATGTGTACCGAGGTTCCACTGTTTGGTCATTTCAGTCTAAATTTTTCATATACATACATATTGTTTTTGTACAAACAGGTAAATTATATTTTACAGGATACCGTGCTTAAATAACTGGGTTACAACCAATAATATGTATAACACAATATTCCGTTAATAGCACATAGAGATCACGAAGAATAATCATCGTACCCTAATGTACGTAATGCTATGCTGTTCAGTGCAACATTAACTGTAGCATTTATGTTCGACTTTCTCAGTAGCTACGTATACGTTATAATGCTACTAATTAATACGAAGTTTATGTGTTACAAATACTTAAAGTAATTACGATCGTGTTATATTACTCGTATTTATCGGTATTCGAAGAAATGGTAATTAAGCTGTAAGAAGCTAGTATTATGCTCTCTTTAGACTGATTTTACAGCCAATTTATATTTCGTTATCCCTTTTAAAATAAATCCAATCATTTAATGTATATTATAATCCTATTTTGTGTTAATTCTATAGTTATACAAAAATATTACATCTGTCTTTGTTATTTAATTAAGTAATTAAAACTTAATCGTACTACAAAAAGCATGCCTCTGTATTTATAATCCCGGTATACGAATGTAGATTTAATATGTTAAATTTTCATAATAAAATATTGTAGTATTGACAAAAGAGGAATAATGATGATGATGATGATAATGATGATAACAACAATAATTTAATATAAATGTCTTCGGGAATTTCTGGAAATAACTTATGTAGTGTAAATAGATTGTGTACATATTCTAACATAAAATATCCAATAAAATATCTTACAATAATACTATTTATTATTTTTACACCATAGTCTGCATATGTGCATTTGACATGTTTTATCATTTTATCTTACACTAGCTTTATTTACATTAGTCATTATTTGTATCAATAGAGATAATATTTGCACTTGTACGTTCCGCACATGGGTCACCAATATATCACGTCAGTTGGCAAAAAAAATTGTTTCCAGTGTGCATATAAAAATGTTCTTTAACATACTTTGTACATACAATATATGTGACAGAAGATGAAAACATTACGTTATTTATCAGAATTTCCTCCGGTTCAATATCTCAACACCTTTTTTACTGACCGTGAGATTTAAAATCAGCAAATCTTCGGTACGGAACGCATTAAATAAAATATATAAGTACTTTCTGGATGAAATTTAGTATCAATTGTTTGTTGGAACTTTTTATTATCTCAAAATATGTTTCATGAGGTACAGCTATGCAAATAGAGTATATTAAGTTTACGCGTCTTCCGTAGGACTTATAAGAAGTGCTGTTAGGGCAAACAATAGGAACACTAACCCACCACTTATGGTCACTATAAAGCATAAAAAATAGTTCTTCATTTTCCTATTCTACTGAGTTATGTTACTGTAACACAACATTTAAGATCCCTATTTACCATAGAGGTCTCAGAAGCTAATCAGTGTAAGAGTCTTCCATTAAAAACTACTTATGTCATACAAATTTTATTAGTTGACTGCTAAGACAACACAAATGTATCAAGCCCATAGTTAATGTGTCAATACCAGTTTATCAAAAATATGAGTGAAAATAAATGAATATTCGTCAGATTATAATTATTTTTCTGATAATGGATCGAAATATCTGCCAGATAATGAACAAAATCTGTCTGATAATGGTTGACGAAAGAAATCAAAGTAATTTATTTTTACTAAAATGAAAGGTGGGGAATTTTTGTGGACTAAAAATCTAGAAAATTGCATTTGTACTAGAAAAACTGATACATAGGTGCGTACGGAAAACCGGTTACATATAAAATGGTTAAAGTAATACAACGACAAAGTAATGTCTATTTTTTTTATGAATTAACCAAATGAAACTTTTGATACAGTAATCAAATGAGCTTCTTAGGAAACCCATTCTAGCCAAGTTTTTAGCCCCATACACCTGTTATTAGGGTAGTTATGAATTTAAACAAGATTTACAATTTATGTTTCATTTCTCTTGTTCCATTCTATAAAAAGTACAGAATCTGAGATACTATAGCCCGCGTGTTATATATCTGACAATTTTTTCAGATTTTTTCAGATGTTATAGTTAATGGTAATAATCATAGGTAAATGGTTTTTAAATCTTTAAGTTTTAGTCGTTCCTTTTTGTATAACCACCTTCATATGTATTGATACTATAAATAAGAATAATAATATACTTAGTAATAACAGTTATTATTTTTCTTACAGTGAATTTCCTAAAGAATTAATTATGTCCATTAACATATGTCGTAACTTACACTGATTGGCTTTCTAAGCATTCTATATACATGTATAAATCATAGAATTTGATTTTGTTCATAAATTCATGATTATTAGAAGAAAAAAAATAAAAAGCACATTTTACCTGTTCGTACTGAAATTTTCTGAGCTATCATCCTGCCTCCTAATACTGCCAATCCTGTACAAAATGAATGTCCTAATACTCCACCTATCACAACTCCATAAACATCCTAAAAGTAAGAAATTTTTCTGGACTCTCTTCAAAGTTTAAATTGCAGAATTGGTACACGCATGATGTATCAAAAATATGTGTAACACGAATGTACATATAACAGAAATCATTCTTTACCTCTCTCGCTGCAAGTATAATAGTTGTAAGCTGTGAACGATCTCCCCATTCTGCAAGAAATGTTAGTGTAAATGCTTGTAAGAATATCCTAGAGAGGAGCATTATAGCACTAATTTTTGTTGTTTTCCTTATAACACCAGTTTCTGGATCCTGTACTAAGGTGCTTCCTGTTTCTTTTTCGTACTGAAAGTGACGGTATTTAAATATTATTTACTTCCTGGAAAAATTTTGAAGAAATAGTTTCAAACTAAGCAATGATAGAATCAAAAATAAAGATTCTTCCAAGCTATATAGATTTTAGCAACTATACCTCATCTTCTCGTTTCCTTAAATCGGATTGCACTTCTTCCAGCTCCTCTTGTGCTTCGGTTGCAGACATCTTATAACCATCTCTTAGCATTTTCAGGCCAAACAAGGCGAAAAGAGCAGTGGAAACATAATGTATATAGACATGTGGGATTATAGTTGCAGCATAGCCAAAGATGACTAAAAATTAGAGAAAAATCATAGCTGTGCAAAAAAAATGTGGTTGTAGATAATGGTATAAAAAATGTCCAACGAAGGGGAATGAGTTAATAATAATATTAACCCCCTGCTACCAACTTGGTTTCACAGAACGTTGTATACTAACGTCCATTTCTGAGACGTATATTTCTTGTACATTGTGTTGCTTTATATGATCGTTTAGTATATCATATCCAAGCTTGAAATTCTGTGATCACTAATATTATTAGTTTCATAATTAATATATGAATTGGTCAATGCCGTCTTTGATTTCATTATAATCTATGATAATTTCTACAATTTTCATGACGCTACAAGAAGTATACCCCCAGTGGTGTGGATGAACTCTTCGCATATATCGTACACTTCCTTTTTGCTTATATCTAAACCTTAGTGTGTATTAGCACTAAGCAGGAGTGTGCCCAGACACGTGGGTTACAGATCTCAATCATTTGGCAGTTATCAGTAGGTATCAGTTACATTAGTCTCTGAGACCATGTGTTAGTAATCGAGAGTTGAAAGAAAGAGATTACGAGAACTAAAGGCAAGTGCATATTTAATACACTGGCTGGCAAATTAGAAAAAAAGACATGTTTCTTGCAGAATGTGGGAAGCAGTTCCGAGTTGAAGTAATATTTAACTCATGCAACGTATTGTAACAAAACACAGTGAGGGTTGAACATAAATCGCGCTCAATGTATGACTAAAATACAAGCGTCCAAGTATAACATTAGATGCAAATATGTATAGAGCTGTAGGTTACCACAGTTCCTCACCATGCGAGAGGTCAGAAACATGATAAAAAACAATTGTTTGGACAAGATGTTGGACTTCAAAGAAATATAAGCGATATTGCTTGAAGAATAGTGAACATGTGTGCCAAATATTCAATGATGGTTGGGAAACGCAAATTTCATTTATCCGGTTTCTTTCTTGGCAATATTGTACATACTTGCAACAAAATGAACATCACTGTACGAACATTAGTGGTGTACCTGAAAGGATAGTCATCAGAATTAAGGCGCTAATTGCTCCAACGAAAATTGTTAATCTCGGATGTTTCATTGCCATAATAGCTGCAATGAAGAAAGTTTTATCTCCCAATTCAGAAACAACAATGACAGATAGCGATGCAATAAATGCATGCAGAAAACCAAGGTTTTCCTTGGTTTGCTGTGGTATCGCGTCATCAGGCTTCTGCAATATATGTTCAACATTATTACAAATAATTTTTAATAATAATTTATTCGAAATAGAATAGAATAAAATACTTGCCACGGATGTCATTATTACTTGAAATCTGCCATCGTATATCGGTTCACTTTCACTCCACGCAACGGGCAAAAGGAAACAGCTTACTATACATATGTAGATAAAATATTTGTTTATTACTAAAAACCGGTTAAAGCCCATTGTTCCTAATTTAAAACGATGAATTCGAAGGCTTTAACCTCAATTTCGGTCACCGCTCATATTGTCATCCAAACATATGTACATACGCGCACTTAATGTGTAAGCGCATGCTATCAGCATAAACTTTGTATAGTATTGGGAGATGTATCTCCCAAGCGTCTACAGGGTGTCACGTCACTACCGCAACATCGGGAAATGGGGGATAACTGGGCTGATTCTGAACAACTTTTTCCTTGGCAAAAATGTTGTTTTAAGCTTCGTTTTTGAGTTATTAACCAAAAACCCTGTCCAATTAGAGCACCTGTACGGCACGCGCTCTAGCGCCTACCTCTGTACTGTGCTCGGTAGTGTATGAGAGCATCGAGGGTACCGAGTAAAGCGTACGGCAAATGTTATATCGTCTTAAACTAAGGATAATGTGGAATTATTCGTTACTCATGAATAACGACCACGACCGTGCGTGATTGATGAAAAGAATAATTAGTTTATGTCTTATTAATGAATAACGATGCAACATTTGCCGTACGCTTCTCTCGATACCCTCGACGCCCCGTACATGACCGAGTACAGTACTGAGGTAGGCGCCAGAGCGCGCGCTGTAGAGGTGCTCTAATTGGACAGTGTTTTTGGTTAATAACTCAAAAATGAAGCATCAAATAACATTTTCGTCAAGGAAAAAGTTGTTCAGAATCACCCCAGTTACCCCCCATTTCCCGATTTCGCGGTCATTACGGGACACTCTGTACAACTTCATATATCAGATTTGTGCATGAAGAATATCCTTTAGTGTTCCGCTTCCCTATTTATACGAAAGAGTATTTCATACAAATATTTACGCTTTGCGTTCAATTGATCTACATAAATTATTACCGTATAGAGGTAGAGAAAACTCTCGTGACACGGTATAGGAACAAGAGAAACTTAATTCTACCTTTTTCTTCATCTAGCGAAAGTAATCATTAAATACAAAAATCTCTTAATATTTGAACGATATTCAACAAAGCAACTAGTGTAGCAATGTTTTTTCATAGAAACCTGTACTAAGTTTATGAGCGAATACAACATTACTTAACTTATCAATCAAACAAGCTGATACTAATCACAATAGGTGTACTTTAATTCGTATGTATCTTAACTATTTAAATGATTCTAGAAACATTGCTTTTCAAAATTTGATTCACCTAATTGTAAGTTTATAAAACTGTACGCCTGCCCCGCACACTGTACAATAGTGCGATGCCGTGTTTACAGAGTACCTCACTCTGTCTCCATACATGCCAATCACCTCTCTTTGTCAGGCGCCTGATTAGTGTATAACCACAGCCGACTCTAGTACTAGCCGTGCTGAAAGTAGAAATGCCAACACAGCGGGAGTCCGGGTGTGATATCACAGCCGACTCTACAGGGTGACAATAAACTCAGGGAACATCGATAATTAAGCTATAGCTGAGGGGTAGAAAATCAATATTTTCCTTGGCAAAAATGTCCTACATAGTTTCGTTTTTGAGTTATTAACAAAAAACACTGGCCAATGAGAGCGCCCGGCGGGCATCGGCCGACGCGCGCTCAGGTGCGAACCGATCACTTGCGGTAGGTCGTGATGGGGGCATCGAGGGTACCGCGGAAAGCATGCGGCAAATGTTACATCGTCTTAATTAAGAATCACGTGGAATTATTCATTATTCGTGAATAAGAAATACACTAATAAATCGTGTAATAACTGTGTTCGATACGTTTATTCATTATCCGAAAGGAATGAAGTGTTTTATTAATTATGAAAAAAATACTTTTTTTTATCAGTACGTTTTCAGGTGGATAAATTATGTATTAAGAAAAACGATTCGCATAACTAATGTTAGGAAAAGCTAGTTAAACTTACCCATTCGTTCACGAATTAACCTGGCTAACATTGTGTGAATCCTGACCTAGGCAACGCTCCATAGCTGAACCTGTTACGGCCGACTTTGTAACGTTGCACGATCGCTTCCCTTCACGATAACATTACTTCACGATAACTTCACTTGACGGTCGCTTTCACTTGACACTGTGAAATTTGGGTATAGTTAAAAACAATTTACTGTTCTTACGTTTAAAAATTGTGGCTCCGACAGGTGCCGATTGTTGGCCCCAAAAGGGGCCGATTGTGATGTCAATTTCGGTTTCTGAGGCTGTTCAGTACGGGTTCGACGTGGCCCCCTTCAACCTGTAATGTCTTTTACTAAATTCCGCATCGACGTACAATATCTTTCTTACAATGCACTCTTACAAACCTGTAATTTGTTCATTACGGGTTCGAAACGGGTTCCTCGAAACGAGGCCTCGGAAAACGATCTATGGGCGAAGGATCGTTGCTCGACGTTATCTACCCGATAATCCAAACAACGAATCAATCGGCGGTAGGACACTTAGGATCTGTATGCGACGCGTACGTGCACTATCGGGCTCTGCGTTGATGTTGCCCAGATGCCCAGCTAGAGCGTACGCAATTCGAAAATTCTTGCACACGTATCGCTGGAATATTATACCACACGTTTTCCTCCCTTCCTACTGAAAAAATATTCCATCCCTAACACACGCCATCTCGGATTGTACGTCGATGCGGAATTTAGTAAAAGACATTACAGGTTGAAGGGGGCCACGTCGAACCCGTACTGAACAGCCTCAGAAACCGAAATTGACATCACAATCGGCCCCTTTTGGGGCCAACAATCGGCACCTGTCGGAGCCACAATTTTTAAACGTAAGAACAGTAAATTGTTTTTAACTATACCTAAATTTCACAGTGTCAAGTGAAAGCGACCGTCAAGTGAAGTTATCGTGAAGTGAAGTGAAGTTATCGTGAAGTGATGTTATCGTGAAGGGAAGCGATCGTGCAACGTTACAAAGTCGGCCGTAACAGGTTCAGCTATGGAGCGTTGCCTAGGTCAGGATTCACACAATGTTAGCCAGGTTAATTCGTGAACGAATGGGTAAGTTTAACTAGCTTTTCCTAACATTAGTTATGCGAATCGTTTTTCTTAATACATAATTTATCCACCTGAAAACGTACTGATAAAAAAAAGTATTTTTTTCATAATTAATAAAACACTTCATTCCTTTCGGATAATGAATAAACGTATCGAACACGGTTATTACACGATTTATTAGTGTATTTCTTATTCACGAATAATGAATAATTCCACGTGATTCTTAATTAAGACGATGTAACATTTGCCGCATGCTTTCCGCGGTACCCTCGATGCCCCCATCACGACCTACCGCAAGTGATCGGTTCGCACCTGAGCGCGCGTCGGCCGATGCCCGCCGGGCGCTCTCATTGGCCAGTGTTTTTCGTTAATAACTCAAAAACGAAACTATGTAGGACATTTTTGCCAAGGAAAATATTGATTTTCTACCCCTCAGCTATAGCTTAATTATCGATGTTCCCTGAGTTTATTGTCACCCTGTAGTACTAGCACAGCCGACTCTAGTACTAGCCGTGCTGAAGGTAAAAATGGCAACACAGCGGGAGTCCGGGTGTGATATATATACAAAATACCTAGCCCAACCCACCCTACCGGTCTCCCAGTCCCCCCTATCGGACTCTCAGTTTCCCGCTTAGTTTTCAAATGTTTTCAAATCCATGTGAGCTTATCATTAGTAAGCTATTTAAGAAAATTTAAAAGTAAGTGCAATAATGCGGCTAAGTTTTATTTATTAACTATACAGGTCTTTATCTTTGTGTGTAGCACATATATTCAATAACATCTACTGTTCGTTCAATATATTTTAATTTAGAATTAATAACATTTTAATAGAATCATATATAAATTTTTACAAAGCTATATTTATTATATACGTATAGAATTTTTGGACAATTTTCTCTCAAGTTTCAGACTATATTTATCAGTTAATAATGTCACGGCGTTGTTGTGTTCCCAATTGTAAGGGAAATTATGCTAGTATTCTAAAAGAAAAAAATTATATTTCTATATTTTTATTCCCCAAAGATGATAACAGTAATGATATTCGTGATCTTGCTGCTGATGTAAATGCTTTTTCAGAAATTTTGGATACTGCATATTTATCCACGTGTGTTGTTGATGCTTCTATTAAGGTTTATATATCTGGTTATGGGTCCCATTCTGTTGCTAAAAAATTAAATTGTAATATATGTAAATTATTAATTGTGGAGGATAAAGGTACAACTGTAAATAATGTATATTTTGATCACTTACAAAGAGGTGGACTTTCCATCCCTACAGAAGAAGTAATAACCATATTTACTCATATGTGTGCAATAATGGAAGCCATAATAAATTGTGCTAATTTGGAATCAAATTTTCTGAAATCTGGAAATCATAAGCATATTTTATGTAAATTAACATATATTAGTATTCAATCAAATATACATCACTTGGCATTTTCAAATACATGCATTTGTGGTAAAGATTATCACAGTATTTTGTTTAAATTATTATCAATTTTTTCTAATATTTTATTGAATGATTACGCCAAAACTATAAATAATAATCAATTAGAAATGCATGCACATATAGTTTCTAAAAATCGTAAAATAAGAACTTTCAATAGAAACTATATTTTCAATTGCTTGTTTTTCAATTTAACTCTTTTTATAACATTAATTTTGATATATTTAACTTATTCTTTCCAGTATGTTTTAATGCATTAATAGAGTTTTTTATTTGTCTTCGTCCATATTTATTTATTTTCATATGTATATATGCTTTTTATTAATTTTTATTATTAATTTTATTTCACAAGATTTAAGGTTTTATTAGCAGAATTTCAAGAGAATGTCAGAGTATGTTTTGTTACTAATATTATTCAAGATTATTTATTATTGTTGAAAACTTTAATACTTTATTTTTCTGTTTATATGAAAGGTTTATTTATTTGTTTTCTAAAAATAATATCTACTACATTTTTTTCTCCCAAACGGGTCAATGTTATGTTCCTATTGTTTTATTTTTATTATTATCGAAGATTATTTTATTTATTGTTATCTATTCTAAGATTATTTTATTTTTTTACAGTTTATAAGAAATTATTTTATTTTATAAAATGGGATGATATGGCTATTGGCGAACCACCCATTATGTTAAAAAAAGGTAACACGCCATAGTAATACCCCTTGGGTGGTGAGGAAATTTACAACAATTATAAAGTTAGCCTTTAATACGATTTTATAATTACTTGCACAACTCTTCCCTTCAGTAACTAATTATCGAACCTCTTTCCGTGTTCATTTATACTCTTTCCGTGTTCACTTAACCTCTTTGACTTCGTATCAATAATTTTGACTATTTCAGGTTTCTATGAACTTATATATCACTTCATTCATTTTCACATGTTGCGTTTTAGTTCAAAGATGATTCTATTGTGCTTCATACTTATATTTTCCTAAATCCACTGTAAAATATATCCAATATTATGTATCACTTCACCAAACCACTCCGAGAGTCCACAAAATGTATACCATATTTATAACTATTAGTATACTTTAATATCACTTCTACTTACCATAGTTATAATATTTATATATTACTCAGACATAATTAATAAAGAATTGTTTACTTTAACACAATTTTCTATGAAAAAAAGCGTTAATTGTATTCCCACGAACAAGACTCTCATTACTGAAAATAGGACTCCCGATCGGTAAACATGCGGTGTTGCCCCGTTGTTCAGCATGGCTAGTACTAGAGTCGGCTGTGGTATAACCCCAGCAAATAATTAGGCCAGAACCTTCAACGTTCTATAATCAATTAAACACGGATTGTTTCCGCGAAACTTCTTTCTAGCTTTATACTAAGCACGTCGAGGTTTCAAAAGATCTTGGTTTTTCAAATCTAAATCCCGATTATATACTATCTAGATCGTTTAAAAAAATAGGACATAAATGTAATTTAAAAACACGATACGTTCTGCGCGCGATCAAGATAATGTTAATATGTATTCGCGTTACCGTGAACATTCTACGATCAAAGTACATTTTTGGGTGTACTTTATTCTCTGATATGCAATAAAACGAGCGTTGTTTTATTGATACTCATAGTACTTGACGAGTAGAATCTAAAAATGCAAGTTTTAAGTTTAGGTATTCAAAGGTTAAGAAGTGATATGTATGTACAAATTACTTATTTTATTTTGTCTCCAGGTACATTGCATTTTGTCTGGTGGAATGGTGCACAGCAAGTGTTTCAAGTTACACCTACCTAGCCAACAAAAATAAAGTTTTCTATATTTAATATAAATTTGACACTCCTGCATGCATTCCCACCAGGTTTGTAGATATATTCTTACAACTTGTACAAATGAATTGTACATTTTTCGTTACGTTACTGGAAATGTTTAATCACAGACGTGCATTCATTTTTCTATATCCTTTTTCTACTTCTTCTGCATTATTCTTCAAATATCAAAAATACTTCCTTAATCTTCTCCAGCATATCTACATACTCTAGTTTTAATTTCGTTTGAATATTCAGTCTTGGTGTAGTGCTAGTCTTTGGTAGCATGTCTTCTTGGACATCGTTATTACCTTCTTCTCTTTCTCCTCATTCCTTCTGTCTACCATTGTCTATGGGGTAACAGTAATTCTACTTAATATCATCCTACCTGTTCTCATTAGAAAGGATGCAAGGGTCCTATGTATTTTCCAGGAATTCTTATAGTTTTTTCAGTTCATTTAATGTTCCATACATTCTCGTATGAAATGATTGATGTCCTCCGTTTCTTCACAGTGTACAGAGTTAGCATTGTTAATTGTATGGTTCCTTTGAAGTATTTTCACTGGTTGTAGTGGTTTAGTTATTCTTTTATTACGCATGTTGATCAAGCTCGTTTCCAAATTTACAATTTCTCTAAACCAAGAGGATCTTTTATCTTCGTTAGTATGAGTAAAAGTGTAATACATGCTGCCTTTCTGTACAGATTCCTCCCTCAAGGCTTTATCAGAGTCGCCCGATTTGTCATTCTTCATTTTTGCGATTATGTATTCCATGGGGATTTTTATCTTGTCTTGTGGCGTTTTGTATAATACAATTGTAGTAAATTATTCTGCTCTCTTACTGATGCGTGCTATGTATCTAAACATGTTTATACTTTTCCTAGTTTTCTGTACTACCTTATCCTACTACCTCGCATATCCTATGTGTTGTATCTTCTGCTACACTTGGCTATTTCAGTTTTGCCCAATGAGATATGTAGGTCTACAGCTTCCAGGTTATTATTTATTACGTTGATGTCTGAACTCAATGCTTCTATATTTGTTTTCCTGTTAATATAACTGGTGAACATTGCTATATATCGTCCGCGTACTGCAGAAAACTCGTTTTCCTGTATATTCTACAAAATATGGTACAAAATTGGGCTCGAAGTGGAGCAAATAGGCGGGATAAATCCAAGTTGCCTGTACAGGGTGTACAAAATGCTTTGTCGTAACCACCACACGTGGATTCCACAGCTACAGATCGGTGGAGATTTGTTTATTCAGAACTCATTTATTAAGGAATTTTGCCATGGGATCCTCATCGCGCTTTCGTTTCATTTGATATGCTTCGATTTCATCAGCTGTTGGTTTTTTTGCTTCATACATACTATTATAAGGTCGTTTCCTTTCACCCATCTCTAATAATCTGTCCGCTTCTTTCTGTGTCTCCTCCTCTTTTTGTAATGCTTGTAGCAATTTATCTTGCATTTTTGCAGCTTTCCTTTTATGTTTTTGCTTTTGTTTCTTTTCCTTTTTCTTTGAAGATTTTGATCTCTTAACCGTCTTCGATACTTTTTCTTCTTCGACGGACGAATCATCACTACTTATTGATTTCTCACCAGTCGATTCTGCTTTTTCAACATCGCATTGTAAGTCTTCATTTACTATTCCCTTAGTTCCCATTGGATTCTCTGTAAAAAAAAGTATGAACAATATTAATATCAAACGTTTAAGAAAAAAAATTGTAATATACATCAACGCTTAAAGGAAGTTATTAGTCAGGAAGGTTACCCTACAAGATATTAAATAACTTTTTCAGTACAAAATGAAACAAGTAAATTTAATTTTCAAGTGCCCAAATATTAAAGTAACGTTAAAATCAGATATTATTTCATTTAAAACGTATTATGTAACAATAATTATAAATTACCTACAGCAAAATACAAATTTTGTGATGTCCGAATATTAAAGCTACTTACTGTATATAGCCCCATTTTCAATATTCTCAATGATTACTTCAACCGCTTCCTTTCCTGCAGCTCCAGTGCAGTATGAATTTTTGATGAACGCATGGCAACATTTGTACCCCCACTTGCCATTCCGCCAATATGAACCCCAAACAGATGTGTGATTGTTTGGATATATATTTTCTTCGTACTTTGACTTCAATACTTCTCTATCTTGTCCTTTGATAATCTATTAAAAAACATACATTTTTTTGAATAATATTCTGTAAGAAGATTAAGTTTATCATAATAAAAGCTTACATACCTTGCCATATCTAGAATATTCAACATAATGTTCTGTCTGTGCTAACAGAAGAGAAGATGGAAGAGCATCAAGATGTTCTTCACCTCCATATCTGTTAATTATGCTATCACGAGCTTTGTCCTTAAGTTCGTCACGCTTTTTATCATACTCCTGTTTAAGTAACTCTAATTTTGTGGGTTCAGCAAGTAAATGAACATCGACTCCCTTTTCGTGTGCTTCCCATGCAAATAATTGAGCATTTGCATGATGTTGCGTATCTCCCAAAAAACGCGCATAATTTTCACCTTTGTAATCCACCCTATAAATGAATGTAGATATTTAATAACTGTTTAAAAATTTGATACGCTTATATAACAATAAATATGGTACATACTCATTATCTTTGCTACTATACGGATTATCACGCATGGATCTGGTTTTAGGATCGTAGTACGCAGAATCCGGATCCAAATTTCGCAAATATTTTGCTGTATCTTCCCTAATACGTAGATTTCTAACAGTAATGCGCTGCTTAGAGTCCACTTTTGTTCCAGGCATATCAACTTCATCCACGTATTTGTCTTCGTCTTTATCTATATCTTGATCGTCATTCTCTTCCGCATTCAACTTTTCTGCACGCATATGTCTCTTTGCTTCTTCAATTTTCCGATACTCTTCAATAATAGCCTTATGCTGCGAAGGATCGTAACCAGCCCACCTAGGATTGAACAATTTGTATTTAAAGCATTATCAAAGGGATATTTTTAATACGACAGGGTCTTAGACAAAAACGTAACAAATTTGATTACCTATCTCTTTTGCCATCATAATCCATAGACAAATCTGGTTGAGCATATTCATCAGGAGCTATGTTCGCGTTTGTAAATTTTGCTGCTACTTTTCGTGGCCGTTCCATACATTCTTTTCTCTTGTGCGTCATTGCCCCACAATTTTCACAGGCCCCTTTGCGATATTTACTTGCTACCTTTGTCGTGTCTACACCACGATTATACCAATCATCTATGCCGCTAAGTTGATATTCCTTCTCAGGCTGTGGCCTTTGATGTTTCAAAGTAGGTCCCTGAAGACATTTTATGCTATTAATTTACATAATGTGCTATTATTATTATTATTAGTTATAGCTCCATAAAAAAGTATCAATTAAACGGAGTAGTTCATGCATACCTGTGCTTGAAAATACCATGGTGTAGCACTAATATATTGTGGAATATGTGGATTAATATCCTTGCCGTCTTCATCCACGGCAGCTGGTGCAGTACCAGCTTTTCTTGCTTCTTCCAATTCTTTCGCTTTCCTCCATTCTTCTCTGCTTGCTTTTTTGGGTTCCTCTTGAAAATTGTTTTTGTCCCTTATGATTCTTGATACAGGCACGTTTGACGAAGTATTAGTCATTTTTAAGCTAGTTGAAGGTTAAACTTTCGTAGGCAAAGGTACTTTTCAACAAGACGCTTTCTCTTAGACTGCTTTTCGAAGCGATGCTTCCAAATCAGGAAGTGTCCTTTCTCCTTTTTTGCCGTACCTGCAGCTATCAACTGATCCCATTGGGCGAATGCAGCGCCGTGGCGTCCTCCTGACGTGCCGCGCTAAAATAAGTACGCGTCTAAAACGCTAATAGCGTGTAAGCCAGGCGCTATCTCACTCTGTCTTACATCTCCTGATACCGCACGCGTACTGTTATTGGCTGAGGACGGTGACAAAGATCCACGATAAGCATATCGAGACAGAGTGAAATAGAATGATTCCATAGCAGTGGCGTAGCCTCAGGATATCATTCAATTTCTTAAATATGTTGACACTTTAATTAGGAGGTTACGTCAATGCTGCAAAGTCATCATTCTGTTTCACGTTGTCTCGATATGCTCGTCGTCGTCCTTTGTCACTGGCCATAGCCAATAACGACGATGCGTGTGTAGCAGTAGAGTGAGAACGCATATGCTCTCACAGCCATCTTCTGGGGAACGTACTGTAGCAGGTTCGGAATTAAGCGCTCTTTCAGAATACAGAAATGAGAGACTTTGTAAAGCGGCTTAGAGGTCGCTACAATCATAAATAAGTTGGATTACGACGAATGTGTACATCAGGACGTTGTAACCTTTAAACATGACTAACGAAAATAAATACAAACAGTTTAATTATTGTAATAGTAGAATTAGATAGAAAATGGATCACGAGGAAGAGTTTCTCAATACATTTTTCGGTCAAGTTGCTCAACTTGGTACTGACAAAGCTAAAGAATTAGTTGTAAGTATTTGTTCAAAAATATTTGCAATAGAGGATACTCTCGTATATGTCACTTAAAAAAATTTTAGACATGGTGGTAATTTTTGACTCTATTAGGCATGGTATTATATGTTTAATATTATAATAAATAAATAAATGAAAAATAATGTGTTCGGATGTCTGCAACTCCAAGCTCCAAACTCTTTCGTCTCATCGAAATTTACGAACAGGAAGCCTAACAAACAAAAATTCAACTTGCAGAGGTTTTGTACAAGTTAACGTTAAATTTTGCTAGCCAAACATTGCTAGATCTACAGTTATTATGGCCTAGCAACTTACCAAAAACCACAGCTTTCTCATGTAACATTGGACTAACATTTTTTTTCTGCCCTGTTGAAACCAATGATAAGCAAACTGTGTCCCTTGGCCATAGACCTGTGGCCTGCCAGAACATGTCCGACACAGGGGACACATGACTATTGAACAACATTTGGCCAAAACTGAAAACCTAATATTGTATGCGGACTGCAATATTAAATACCTAAATATTGAATTTGTTATGTATAATTATATTTATAGATTTATAATGGAACGTTTTTTTTCATTAATTAAATTGAGTGTTTAATATTGCAGCCCATGTGAAGTAGTAGATTTCTACTGTTGGGCCACTGAAAGCCAAACATTGCTCACCGTTGGTTTAAAGATTTTAATCAATTCTTCTCAATGGCAGGATATGCAACACTCCCTTTTCTCATAGAATTTAAATTGGGCATGGTAGTTTGAGTTTTATAGACAGCTATAAACTTTAATTTATAGAAGTAAATTACTCGCACAGATGGATCTTCTCTAAAATTGAGTGATATAGGTAAAACGCACATCTAAGCGTAGCAAATAATTGGGGCTGTAAGAGGTTTATATTTTGAGTTGTAAAGGTTTGTACAGCAGTGCATGAAGAATAAACATAATTTTAGTCTTACATAGGATTTCGTGTATTCAATTTACAGATTCAATTTACAGTGATTCGACTGTATAAAAAACCATGCTTTATTAAAATTTACACACAGACTAAGTATTTAAAATAAAAAGCAGGTAAAGATATTTGTTGATAGGAAAGTTATTGTCCTCCCTCAGTTTCCATTTGTATTTTTGTATTTAAAGGGTTAATACGTTGTATTATTAGTACATGAATTACATAATGGAACGATTATGCATTCAGACCAGCATCAACATATTCACATTATTTAGAAGTATTTTGTTGAAAGTTCTCCTAATGTCAATAGTGCTGCATCAACACCCTGTCTTATTGTCTCTAGCAACCTGAATGATTTTGGCAGTCAGGCATTGTGCTGTTAAACTGGCGATGACCTTAAAGCTGTTCTAAGTACATACTCTGAAATATTGCTGTAAATCCTTAATCATTAATGTAAAATGAACGATCTAAAGTTAATTCTTAATTTCATATAGATCTATGTTTTTACTTTTAATGATTAATATTTAGGAAAAAGAACGTGGATCATGTCGACAAACACAGATGGGTCCATGGGGAATGCTACTCATGCATCTACCACAGATAGCAGTAGCAGAACATTCTTATGCAGATTTAGGTTTCCTCCATACTAAAAATAAAGGATTTCTAAGGAAAGATGTAAATGAATTAATATTGAACTTGAAATCGAATAAAATAGCAGTAACCATCATTTTATACAATGTTTCGTTTCTTTTATAGAATTCATTAAAAACAGTATATGAAACATTAAAGTCTGATCTGAAAAGGGTAGAAGAAATGACCAGAGGAACTAATTCTATTGGTGCAACAGTTGCAGAGGTTTCTAATCAACTGTGTCAATATATCACTGCAAAAATACAACTGATAGATTTGTTAGTATACTGTCATACTAGCTCATTTTTAAATATCTCATAATATACTTTATTGCAGTTATGAAAAAATGTACAATATGAGTATCAGTTGTAAAAGTATGAAATATCAAGAGTTATTGCAATGCATTGAAGGAATAGTAGAAATACATTCTTTGTCTTGTTCGCATTTAGCTCTGACAGCGATTAAAGCAAGCTTAACGTAAGTACGAATAAAAAATAAAATGTTAGAAATCGAAAATTATTCCTGGGACTAAAATATGCTTTGATCAGTTTAGAGTGCGAAATATTAGTACAATTAACTAAAGCACAATTTGAACTTCAACATTGGAGATTTTTGTCGACATTAATGGCTCTTTATGGCGCACAGACACGAATGTCAGCTTGGGAGAGAACTTTACAAAATAAAGAGGTGAGTAGACTAGGATTCTAGAGAAGAATTAAGAATGTATGTTCTATGAAAAACAATGTTTTCAGTCGTGGAAACTGGGCTTCAGTGCTTCATTTCTAAAAGCAAATCAACAACCGGCATTGTATCAATGGCTAGTAAAACTACGTAGCAGCATATTGGCGAAGTGCTCTTTATATTTTCATACTACTTTGAGTCAACAGGCTAGTCCTGGAGAAATGAGAAGTATCATGAGCAAGCAAAATGTGGATTACTACCACAAGTAAAAACATCTTTAATCATTTTATCAGTATAAGAGAGTAACAGGTAATGATATCATTGATTGACATCCTAACATATTTTTCTTTTAGAATACAAAGCTTTCAGCGTAAACACGATGTTCTAGCAATTTTAATAGTATTTGATTCTCGTGGAGTAGATGATGCAGGGCCAGGCTATAGACATCCTCGCAGAGACCCAAATACTTCTGAACAATTTCCTGTTGTTGTCAGTTATCCTGCCGTAAGCGTATACGAATATAATCACATATTACTTTGATGCACACAGAAATTTTGTTTTCTTAATAAGCACGTTATCCTCTAGGTATTTGTACAGAAGCCGTCACATCACTTAGATAATGTAAAGAAAGGAATTAAAGACCGACATTTGGAACTTTTAGCCATGGATAAAATAATATGCTGTAAAAATATAAAAGTATGTTATTTAATGTGTACCTCGAGAAGTTTGTGCGTAATAATACGAGGCAATTTTTTCTTTAGGATGCATGTACATACGCCATGTATAATACTGATCCTAGAATAACTTTGGTTATTGTATTTGAAAGTGGCAAACAAAAAGATAAAGAAGCTCACGTAACATCATTCATGACAGATTTGGGCCTGCAAATTAGATGTAACAAAGTATATGAATCGTTAAAATTATCAAAATGAGGTGTGACACAGATGTACATACATAAACAAAAGTTAAAATTCTACCAAAGATTATAATGCGACGAAAATCAAAAGATATTTAAATAATAGCATATAACTTGTTATATATTAATAAAAATTTTATTGTTTAATTACGTAATACATTATTTTTTCCTGAAATAAATGTTCTTAAATACATTTTTGTATACGTAGGATGTACTTTAAAAGGGGGGGGGGGATTACAATCTTCAAAACGTCAAAAATTTGTTTTTCTATAAAATGATAGTTTACTATCTTAAAAATCTAATCCCAAAGTTCTATAGATTTAAAAAATTAATTTCATATAGCTCAGATGAACGATGCGGCGGTCGCTACAGTTCCCGCAGTTTTGGAACTCACGCCGCGACCTGTTCGGAAAATGTCCTGAAACTCCGCCATTTTTTAATTTTTTTAAAAAACAAAAATATTTTATTGAAACTTAAACATATAATAAGTAAGTCTCGAAGTTACGAAAAGATAGAACAATTGGTATTGTGTAAAAAAAATCTTTGAATATCTGTTAAATTTCATGCTTCTAATTGAATGTCCCCCCTTAAATAGTCAAATATAACTTTTTTAACGTTTATTATGTGAAACATAAACCAAATGTTACAAAGCCATGATCGCTCTTTTTAATGCTTTCTCTTTATTTCTTCTCGCTTTATTTTTATGCTTGCTGCCCTTAGTTGCGTCCCTGAAAAGCTGAATTCCCTCTTTCTCTTCGACAACTCGTTGTATATGAATCATTCCGTGCAAATTAAATCCAATCATATCCTAAAAAAACAAATTATCGAGAAATTATTCCAGATTCCTCGAATAAGTACGTATGTTAATAGATTTCATGTAATAAAACTCTCCCTACTCGTAATTCTGAAACTTTTTTAATAGCAAGTGTTTTCACTGTTTCTAATGTAGGTAAAAGGTTTTGATTAGCTACAATTGGACCATGGTGAGCTTTTACTAAACACAATGCTAGCCTTGCAATCAACTCCGTGTCATAGTCCGATTGTAACAATTTGGGAAGCATCTTGAGTATTTCACAAGCAGCTGAGTAGGGTAACAATAGTAATGTTTCTTCCAAATCGCTATAAAATAATACAAACGTTACTAATTTCGTTTTTATCATACTTAAAGTTAATGTATACGCTTCATAATACGTATATCCTACCTTGCCCTAATTCGCTTAATTGTTTCCAATAAATAATCATCTATCGTTGAACAATTATAAGCTTGCATTTGTAATGGGATGGCAGGGATCGCACTGCCTGCTACTTTCAATAGCTCTTCATCGAATTGTTTAGATATATCCAAACACTCTAATATCAATTCAGCCTGGAAGTTACATAAAGCAGATTATATTTGACAGTTTATTTAGGGTATATATCATGATATTTACCCCTTTTTCACTAGATACTGTTTTTCTCGACGGTAAAGATTGTAGCTTCTGTCCTGGTACAACAGTGGTTTCTCCAGTAGCTAATTCATTTTCTTGACGTTCTCTCTCTTCTTCTTCCTCGTCCTGAAGAACCAACGGTTCTGAAGTTCGTTCGTATAATCTGACTACCTTGTCAGACCCACAAGATACAACGTAAATTCCGTTCGGAGAAACAGCACAGTTCCATGCTTCACCTGCGTGTCCCTTAATAAATGATCCATTTTATATCATTTTCCGTTATATTTGTTATAGCTGTTATATTATCCATACAATTCCGTTAAGAAAATTTATTACTTGCAGTGTAACAATCTTTTGAAAACTATCTGTATCCCATTGTTTCACTTTTCCATCTTTCCCGCAAGTAAAAATGTAATGAGTCCCATGAACAAAGGAAAGTCCTGTTACGGAGTCATCATGGGCGAACATCGATTTGTGACAGTCTCCAAAGTCTAATCCCCAAATTTTTATATTTCTGTCAGCAGAACCAGTTGCAATAAGCGCTGAATCGCTGGATATGTCCATACTTAATACTGGTAATTTATGTCCGTAAAGCGAAATGAAAAACTAAAAGAATATCCTCAAATTTATAAACATAACGAGTTGTTGATTAATACCAGGCGAAATTTATATTTCTTAAGTAATTACCTTAAATGTATCAAGAAAGAATATTTTTATAGTAGAGTCAAGCAATGCAACAGCGACAAATCTATTGTTAGGGCTTACTCTTACGCACAACACGCTGTCTTCCAATTTTAAAGTTCTCGTGTGTAAAACAGACAGAACTTTCGCCTTTATTTCACTATCAGGATCTTGAATAAGTTCGAAATTCCAAAATTTTACTGTTTGATCTCCACCGCCACTAACTACCCCTTTCTGGAGGATGTACAAAAGAATTGTAAACTTTTACCGTACAAAGAAAGTACAAAATGATATATAGTGTGGACATATAAATGAAGAAATTAATAGATATTGTGCGTTCTTTGAAGTCATGGAAGTCACCTTATCAGGAAGCAATGTGACACTCCAAAGTTCTTTCGAATGTGCAGGTACTTCTTCTAACACGTCACCCGATGCAATATCAATAATTAGCATTTTACCATCCTTTAAACCTACAATTAAATGCCTGTCTCCTGGTACAAACGTTAGCGTTAAAGCATAACCACATTCTACGGTACGTAAACATGTCAGAGTTGGTCTAGAATTACAAAAATTATGATCAGATGTTATTAACTCTACAAATGTTGTTGTTACCTGTTCCATAATTTCACGGAATCTCCACTGGCGGTTGCAAAAGCTAAATTATCAGAACTAAAGCAAACAGCACGAACGTCAGAACGATGGCCTTGATTTGTTATTGATCTTAAATGTTTTACTTCTGTATCTTTTTCTTCTGTCATCAGGGAATATGATTCAAGAGAATTATTATTTACTCCAACACATATCTGGAATAATAACAAACTAAAGTTACTAATACTTGTATTCGAAACAGTGTGGCTTTTTTTTACGACTTACCCTAAGCTCTCCACCTCTACCCATTACCATATCTAATCCTTTAGCCTTAGCAGAAACTTTGATAGCAGGTAGACGAACAAATTCATCCTTTATAGTTGGTGTGACTGAGTAATTTGCTTCTGTGTCGTTTCCACTTCTATTTGAAAGATTGGATATCACATTAAAAACTATTTGTTTGTTCGCAAAATATTAAATTTTGTGTAATTGTATCAAAAGATATCCCTGCGTACTTCTCTGCTTTCTTTCTTAGCCTCTTTAATCGTTTAGAGATATTATTTTCTACTTTAGCCTCGGGCAGCATTTGAAATAATTCTATAGTGTTATCTACCCCATGGCATCCAACGATAGTACAAGAGGTATCAATTTCAAGGGATACAAGTCGGCCACGACCGCTTCTTAATATAGTTCCAACCTTTTCACATCTTAAAGGATGTTTCTATTAAAATACGATACTCTTATTATATATCCTATACGATGTGTGCGTTTAATTACGAATATAAGATTGTAAAATATACCAAGTCGCTAACTTCAGCGTCATCATCAAGAGTTAAATTTAACAAATTGGCATCAAAATCTGTGTTTTCGCCAAGAGTGAAAGACATTTTCCATATACGTAATTCATTATCATTGCAGCCAGTTATTAAGTATCGATCGTTTTTAGTTAAAACGAGACCCCAGACCTTAAATGATTAAATTATGAACAGTAAAGAAATTGATCTTAATTGCAAGTATACTTTTCATTCATTTTCATTACCTCTGTCCTGTGACCAACAAGAGTTCTGAAATTATGTTCTGTATCTAAATCCCAAAATTTTACAAACGTGTCCTTACTACTGCTAATAATAATGTTATGATCATTCATAAATGCCAGTTTAGTTATAACACCCTTATGTCCTGTTAATCTACATAGTCCAGACTCAGCCACGACATCCCAAACAATAATGTCTGTATCCTAAGAAAGATAAACATAAATGAAAAATAAGAAAGAAAATGACTTTGATTTACAAATCAGTATAGATTATATAAATAATTAAAATAATGATACTCTGTTGTAGAAAACAATTGTGTACATATTTGGAAAAGGACTACAATAAGGTCTCTCTAAATGGCAATCACTTGATTATTATCGAGTTGACCGTCACAAATGTTCTCCTTGTCAACAATGTATTCGTATGAATCGACTTGACTGATCCAAGCTCCTTTTGAGTGGAACCAGTCATTTTTTCTTACTTTGTCATTGTTGGGTACAATGTCGACAAAACACATGTTCATTTTCTTCACAGAGAATCTCATACTTATTTTATAATTGGCACTTTGAGGTTCCAAGATACTGTCAAGTAAAGAGACCTTGCTGTATATACCTTTAATACATGTATGCGTAGTCTTTGCATGTAAAGGATTAATTTCATTGAATAAATTATAATACCTTTGAACCTGAAGCTAATCTATGCCCTTTTCTATCGTAAACCAACGTTGTAATTTCAGATCTATGACCTACAAATATGCTCATATTTTCGTCTGTTCTTAAGTCAAATGTTTTTATAGTTCCATCAGCGTAACCAACTGCTATATGTTGTTTATTAGGCGATGCAGCCAAGCGAGTTACATTTATTTTGTCTCCGGATAAAACTTGGGCCTAAAGTAACAACAATTATAATAAATATAGATGATTTATTTAAGAAAATACGTCCGAATATTTAATTATTTACTTTTTCTCCTAAACGTAGGTCCCAAATAAAAACATGTTCGCAGGCACCAACTGCTACAAATCTACCTTCTTGGCCTTGTAATGTTACAAAAACAATATTGCACGAAGGATTGGTAATTATATTTAAGTTTCCAGCTGGTACGTATCTCAAATATTGTTTCGTTACACCCATTTTACACTTTGTAAATATTTGAACATTAATCCCAATTTTCAATGTTGTACACTCTCTTCTTTATCGCAAATATACAATATTTATAGAAATATTGTAAGTACACTTTTTTACATAGATCACTTTACATACGTTTAATAGTGTAATTTCTATTAAATATTATTTATTTATATTTGATTACTAGTATTACAACTTGTTTCATATTACAGGTTATCGACTCACGTGTTCGATATTTACTACTGCACAGTTGACGTAAGAAACGTTAGCGCACTGCCAATCGAAGAGAATTGGAGCGGGAAACATTTGAATATTTGTCTAAGCAACTGAATATGATTTTAATGCTTATTATCGTTACATTTGTTTAAGGACTAAAGACTAAATGGAATTGATTTTATTTACGTTAAGATCTAATTTTAAGAAATCAAAATTTATAGAATTATATATAGAAATAAACTTTTATTGCTGCATTAGTTGTTGTCGCACCAATACGTTTCCTTGGACTTTCCCGACGATCTGTCGAACCACTATACGTACGTATCGCTCTCTGCTGGGCTGCGCTACAGTTTAATATTGAATCCTTAAGAAAGAAAACGATATTGATATATAAGATCCAACATATTAATAGGCACGATAATTATAAAAAAATAAAACATTGTTTTATTTAACAAATTATACATTTGTACATTTTTAACATAATCAGGCAACAAATATAAAGGATTCCACTAATTGCCAGGAAGTCGAATTAATGAGAAAACGGAAGTGTCACACTTCGTCAGTAATAAAGTCGAATTATATTACCAAAACGGCTATAGCCGAATAAGGGGGTCAAATGTGCCCCTAAACCAAATTCAACTTGTGAGGTGTCATTCGATAGCTTATCCAGAAAAATCCATTAGTGCCAAGTTTCAATCCTTTAACTGGACTGGGAGGGTAGTTAAGGCGAAAAAATAAAAATCAAGTTTTGCTCAACATCACCCATTTTAGCGCACACAAAATTTTGAACAAAATCTTTGCAGATTTTTAAATTGGAAACTCGAGCTGCAAAAAATAAAAAACGTCAATAAATGCTGAAAAATGCCGATTTTGTGTTGAAGTTTTGTACTATAATTATACTTCTTTTCTAGGTACATGTTATTGATACTACTACTTTGAATTTTTCTCCGACTTTTTAGTTCGGTGTGCCACAGTTAAAAAAATTAAAAACCGATTTTTTTTGTTCGTTAAAATGGGTGATATTAAAAAAAATCTAGATTTTTGTTTTTTCCTGTAACTACTCTTCCAGTCGAGTTACAGGGTTGAAACTTGGCACAAATTGGTTTTTCTTGATGAGCTATCTAATGGCACCTCAAAAGTTGAATTTGGTTTTGGGGGCACATTTGAATCTCTTATCCGGCTTTATAGCATTTAAAAGAAAAATTCAAAATAACACTTCGTTCTATTTCCTTCAAGACTTACAATTAGTAGTGTAGTTATTTAATAAAATCTGCATTATACATTTTAGTACTCAAAAAAATTCCAAATTTTAACATTGCGCCATTTGTAGGTTCCAGAAAAATATCATCTTCAACAGCCCAATCATTGTTTGCAGGCCCTAACAAAAAATATAACAAATGAGGTAAATTCAGAATTCGGAGATGACGAGTTAATTCCCACTGGAGAATAAGTTTCGAAGTTCCGTAATGAATGACCTCGTTTTGCTTGCCGGAAAATTATTTTCCAATGATGAGGTAAATCGTAATCCCCGGTTAAAGGATTAAATTGAAAACTTCCGCAAATTTTAAATGACTAATTGCGTGACACTTGTATTTAATAACTGTGGTAAAAACATTTTAAAAGAAGTAAATAATAAACTAAAAGTATGGTTTATTTCTTACTTGGCACAACTGGTAATGGACTGGAAAATAATGTTACACGTGACTTTTTCAAGATTATTCTTTCTAAGCATTCAAGCTTTATCAATATCTGCAAACGAATACATTTTATTTTTCTTTCACTCATTTGCATAGAAACTCGATATACGCGCCACATAAATTAATACATATTACTATGACATCAATGACTACAGTTTTTTGTTAGAATTTTAATGTATAATAAGACTTGACCATAGAGGATTTGCAATAGAATAATATATATTTTTCCTCGAAAAAATTTGTATATCCTGAAGCAAACAATTAAAGGAAAATATCCAATTTTATATAATTATGAATAAATTACCTCGACTAATTCTCGTGTATGACATGGTTGAAGAGGAGGAAGAAATCTATTTTGTATCTTAGTTAATGCTATTCCTGGATGCGTTAAACAATATGATAAAATTGAGCCCAACATACGGTCCAGTACCCTACGATTCAAAACACCATCTATTCGTATCCATGGTTTTATTGCTACCCTTATCTCTTGTTTTGTACTGGAACATGAATGAAATACATTTAAAATAAACAATATGGCTAATAGTATTTTAAACTTTTTTTTTCAGTTAACACTGACTGTAAACTTAATAGTTAAAGAACTTACTTTAAGTCTAAGTGCTTCACAGCCCTGGATATATCTTTTTGCGGTAGTAACCTAGTCCGTTTTCTTTGCATCCTTCTTTTCACATGCATATTGCATTCATCATTGGCGTGACTAAATGTAGCCTTACCGAAATCTTCATTTTTATTATTTTCTGTTTTTGACTGAAAATCTTCTTCATTCACATATTTACAAATGTCTTTTAATTCGTTTCCTAACAATGAACTATGATTTTCGCAGGAATCTTCTACTGTATTTACAATATTATCTTCATTCAATGTTTCCTTATCTTCTGTTATATAAACTGTTCCTTTGGGTATTGGTAGCAGAGATTCTTTTTCTAAACGGCATATTTTATATGAATGAATTAGCCAAGAGTCGGCATAACGATGATGGATGTATCGAATTGTCGTAACACCGGATCGCAGGAATAAGCGATTTTCAGTAAGAAGTGAAATAATGGGATTTAAATCTTCTCCTATGATGCTTTGAAATTCATCCTGCCAAGAAAAATGAATAGAATGATTAATCGATAGAACATAGTCTCCAAGTAAACTTAAAAATGTTGCGTTTAAAAATTACAAGCATTAAATTATTTGGGAATGTAATACTTCAGTTTATTATGCACTCATAAATAGACTTTTATTTATTTGATTTATTCGTTTACCATCAATTCTTGAGTGCTGGCGCCAAGTTCTTTCTTGCTGCATACAAATTTATAAAGAGCTTCCATGTGATTCAGATTTAATGGAAAATTACTTTGTAGGTTCTTCTTGAAATCAGAAAATGAAACATCTTCCTTCGGAAATACAGCAAATTTATTTATTTCCTGTATAACATCGTTTGCTGCACTTAGTCTTAACGGTAATAAGTCCAGAGGCATTGACAGACCTTTAAAAGTTTCATTTTCACTGGGAATTTGCTCGTTCGGCCGATGCAACGAATAAAAGATTTTGAACATGTTGACAACAAAAAAGTCGTGCGCGTGGTGACTGTCTGCTACTGTGAGTTCGCTTAATTCTTCTCTCATTCGCAACAAAGCTATACGAGTATATCGTTTCTGTATATCTGAATCATCGATCTTGCAATATGAATTCAAGTAACTCAGTTCCGATGGAATATTGGTCAAAATATCACTAACACGCGTGAAACCTTGTTTGTCGCTCTTCTTCGTTTGCAACAAAATTTCATATTGAATAGTTGAAGTACTTTCTTCAGTGTTTGTCTTTGTTTCAGCAATTTTATCTACTTCACTACTCGAATGTTTCTTTGGATCTTCATCTTGCGTTTCATTTGATACTTCAGTTGAAACAACATCATTAGTTGTAATTGTTTCATTATCCTTTTCTGCATCCTCGATGTTATGATCTAATTTCGCTCTTTTTTGAATAGGTAGCTGAGAATAAACCGTTTGCACGCTACCATTTCTTTGTCTCTTACGCCCAGATATAATACATTTTTGTTGTTGGTCTACAATTAATTGCGAACACGAATGAGATGAAAGCGATTCACCTACATTTGATACACCACATTCAGTGTTAGTTGCTGATTCTGAAAGCAAAATACGATTACATTAATCTTTGTAGGCACCTTTAAATTTACATTGGTTAGTCAAAAGAGATTAGTACCTTTTACTTGTGCTTCGTCTTCTACTATAGCGTCATTCTTCTCAGTACACAATACTTGACTTGCTTCTGCTTCCATCATTGAATTATTGTCGCAAGAAACTGAACACTCAACATCGTCTTTGTTCAGTACAATTTTAGTCCCATCTTGAAATTTGATTATATTCTGTTCAGTATCAACTATATTACGACCACCGTCTTCGTCGCTATCAAAATTTAATTCGACGTAAAGGGAAAAGTGTTTCGACCCTTCGATATTTTTCTTTTCACCTCCATAGTCTCGAGAGCTCGTATTCTTATCTGTATCCAAATCTGAAAAATCGTCTCTGTCCGACTTGCCACCAGCATTACGTACATCTTGTTCAAGATCAGGCACACCATCGCTGCTTTTTACCGACGAGCCCTTCCTAAATTTCAAATGATCCAAACTAGCCAACACATCTTGATATCGTTTAGCTATTCGAAAGTATGTTTCATCTTTCTCTTGTAATCTGGGATCAAGCATTATAACTTGATCAGGTATTTGAATATCAAAATCCAGTTGATTTCGCACCACGCAGTCGTGTATTGTGGCAATTAGACCACCTATAACTGGCAACAGTTCGATGCCATTAAAGTGATCTGGGGGCTTCTTTCCAGCATCCGCTTGATTATGATAGTACCAACTACTAAGTTTGAAGAAAACATCGTACGCTTCTTTGAATATATCGTACGGCCATTTGGTATGAAATTTATATACATAATTACTGCTCAATTGGTATTGAGAACTACTCATTGGCATGTAGTTCCCGTATTTTCGTATAGTGGTCAAGTGATTCTTTTTAATTGTAACCATTTGGTCGCTACGAATTTTTGCCATAGCGTTCCTTAGCAATATCTCCGGATACTGCTGATATATTTTAAATAATTGATATGCCCACGATCGTCTATCCTTCCCGCAACACATAGAACTATGAATGACAGAATTTATAACTGCATAATGTATATCATTGACACTTCGAATATCTTTCGTGAAACCACGATTATAAAACGGTTTCGTGGGATGTATAACTTTGTAAAATAAATTGAACTCTTGCACTGTCATTGGTATGGGGAGTGGTTCTTTCGAACCGGTTTCGGAAATTTCATAGTATTTCTTCGCTACATAAGTAACAAGAGACTTAAATGTCTCTATAACTTTTTTTTCATATTCGTGATAACTTTTGTGTTCCTCTTTGAGCTTCTCTAAAATGCCACCGAAACGTGTTCTAAGGAAGAAATTTTGCTTGAGCTCCTCAACGCCTAAAGCAACGGTATTAATGTTTCGTTGCTGCCTAAGCATGTATAATAACCGCCGTTGGCAAGCCTTCGAAGTTTTATTGTACGATGTGTACGAATATATCCGTAATACATCTCTTACCGCAGAAAATGGTATTATTTGTTTACGTGGATTTGGACAAATATATACCATAGCTACTTTGCACACAAGTAGAATCTTATCTTCATGCGGTTCCCAGTCCACTCGTAATTTGTGCATCCGTTGCAAAGCACGATAATCAACCTCGTCGTACTTAGTCCTCCTTCTCCTGGGGCATTTTCGAGGCAATACCCTCCGAACGTACGATTTCTGCTTTGTAGTTCGTTGATAAGTTAACGCTTCATACTTGCTCGGTTGGTCTGTATTATCGTCGTTTTTAGTTTGCACCTTCTTTCTCAGTTCTGCTGCACTCAAAGAAGGAGGACCAGATACGGTTTTCAAACCGGAGAACTCGGTAAACTTGATAGGCTTTGCCTTGATTTTAGACAGATACGAGTCTCTTTCGTTCGCCACATTCTTTAGAGTCTTTATTGGTTGAACACCATAGCTACCGAAACCCCAGTTCCAGTTTCTTTTAAGATGAGCAAAACATGCTGAATCGATACCAGCAGCACCTTTACGGTCTCCAGGAACATTACCATTGTCCAATTTTACAGCTTCATCTGGTGTGCGAGCTACTAATGCTTGGATCATATCGCTTTTCTTCGTCAAATCCTCCAGCACTATATCTTTCCCTTGAACAACAAGTCGGCCACCTAATGGTGTATTAATGCACGTATTCCACATATCGTACCAATATTTCTCGACCACCTGAATCTCATCGAAATAATATTTCATCACGGGATAGGGTTTATCTTCAATCCTGTGGTAATTAGGGGCAGAAGATGTTGTATCCATTAACTCGGTGTGACGATTTATATAAATAAATACTTGGTCCTTCTCTTTTAATCTCTGGGGTCCAAATTGTACCAGTCCAATGTAACACAATCTGGTCACAGTTTCGTGAATGTGAAATATGTATTTTCGTGCATACAGCAAAGAATTGCGAATGTCGACTGGTAAATCTCTTACTAAATAATGTTTTCGAATAGGATGATTTAAATATTTCTCCACTTCCGGAATTGTATATGAAATGTAATGAATTTTTACAAACGTCGACAAAGGTAGTCGTAGTAGGATATCGCATATTAATGTCCATCCACGAGGCCAACCTGAGAAATAATTTTTTACGTTAGCCATATTGTTTAAACAAATGAAACATCATGTTTGCAAGCGTGCGTGTTGAAGTAAATGTCTACGTTTTTAATAATAGGAGGCTTATGTATTTTTTACTAAGATTTCCGTTCCCATCCTGTGTGTAAATGAAAGTATCACACTTGTCGAAGGAAATAAATCATTATAAACAAAACTTACCATTGTATTTTGGCAAGGGTGGTACAAACATTCTCCAACTAACATCGTTGGTGTAAATGGTACTGAATTCCTCAGCTAACTCTTCTGTTATATTAAAATCATTATTTCGCAAAACTTTTATTTGTTCTGCTTTTGAACGACTTTGTTCTCCAGGATGTTCATAAACCAAATAATACAAGAAAATGTGTAACGTTTGCATACGAACAAATTTTGGACTATATCCATACTGCCTTGATATTCTCTGAAATAAAAATGAATTCTAAACATTGTTTGCGAGGAAAGAAAAATATAAACGAAAAATGGTATAGTTATAGTTCATAACTAATGTTATTATTTTCGCAAAATTATAAATAAGATAAATTAGGAAACTCACAGGACCGCACTTAGTACTTTTTACTAGTACTTTTGAGTTACTGGATGAAGCTACATTCGATTCAGGATTGTTTTCCGTATCATCATTATTATCCTTTTTGGTTTCCAATTTTTCTGTAATCTCTGTAGCCTTCTTTACAGATGATTTACATTTTTGTGAGTTTGAAATATAAAATTTTAATTTTGCTTGCTCTACAGCTGATTGAATAATAGAACTGCTAATATCAATGTTCGGATCACATATAAAGGTTAAATGTTTTTCTTTTCCATTTCCACTTATTGATATTCTTATATTTTTTACTAATTTATCTTTCGAAAGCTTTTGAAGTAATCTTATTAAAGATTTTTTGTCAATTTTCACATCATACCCTTCCTTATCTTCCTCTTCATTTATCATCTAAAACCAAGTAAGAAATATTTAATAAAAACTCATAAAAAATAATCGTTGTATTTTATCATAATATTAGGCAAATATGTTTCAACAATGCATTTATGTTACCTTCATTAACTTTGTCATATCATCAATTATTTGATGTTCTTTAACTGATTCTATAATCATGTTCGCTCTTCGCAATAATCTATACGTAATATTTGTACCACTTTTCTTCTCGCTATTTTCTACGTCCTCCATAAATCCGTATATTTCGTTTTCCGGTTTGTTTGTTTTCAAAGGCTGTAGAACTGTTATATCCACTTTTATATTCTTATATGCCGCAGATGCCTTTTCCCTGTTTGTTAACGTAGGCACGTCCAGTAATGCATTATTAGTGTTTGCACTTCCTTCTGTAGTCTGACTTTTGTTCATTTTACTTGACACGTAATTAAAGAAAGTACGTTTGTATCTGTTCGGATGTTTTGTTATACGATATTTACGTAATATTCGATTAGCGACGTAAAATAGTTTTTGTAACTTTACAGTTGTGTTGTTCGTTTCTTGCTCCACTTCGGTACTAGATTTTTCGTTAACCGTACTTATTGCATTAAATTCTATCACCTCGTCCGCATTCCCTTTATCATCAGTAGTAACAGTACTCTTTTCATGTTCTATAGTCGTTGCACCTTTTTCTGCCTTAACATTTTCAGTTGCCATTTGTTTCGTAAGTTCTTTAATTTTATGTATCTCCTTCTTAAACTGTTTGCTTAGTTTACTACCTTTTTCATACTTCTTTGATACATATTTGGTAAGTCTTTGTCTACCAATGTCATTCATATAAGTAGCAACAATATTAGTTTTTACTATATTCCGTAAAATTGTCCGCGATTGCAATTTTGTCAATCCCATTATCTTAGACAAATTTCCCTGATATACACCGTCACTTCTATGGTCTTCAATTATTATGTAGGCTTGTTTTAAATAAGGTACACAATATTTGTGATTCGAAATATTTAAGTCTAAAAAATAAATATAATAAAACACTGTTGAATAACAAAGCTTAATTTCTAAAAAATTAAATCACGAAGAGTTGTAATATAATAATATAATATCAAATAACAAGCAATATACCTTGGAGTTCATCCTCTTCTGGTACTTCATCTTTATTCCATGCCTCAAAAACATCGATATTTGGAGATAACAACTGAACTACTCTAATATTCTTTTCTTTTGTGGGATTATTTTTCTGTTGCCATTCTGTGGCCGTTGCATTAGGATATAAAGTCCTGTATGGTACTCTCTAATTAAAGATAGACAAGTTTGGAATTATTAAAAACAACTAAAGTTATATAATTAGAAATCAAACTGAAGAAAAGTATATAATTACTTACAATATCAGCTTTTACAACTTTCTGGAAAAATGAAGTTTTGAACAATTTCTTTATTGCATTTTCAATTTGTAATTTGCGCTTTATTTCATCATACTCCGCAACGCAATTAGGTTTGGACTTCAGAATTTTTATAACTTCCTCAGCCAAAAAAATGATTTTTGGTTTTCTTTCGATAAAGAACCTTGGAAGATGCAAGAGACTTCCGTTACAGCTATGGCCGCCACTTTTCTGATGATGCATCTGTTTCGTGATTAGCTTGTGGCGTAACAAAAACTTCCGATAATAAAACAAACTTTTGGGGTCTTCTTTTAATGCATTAAGACTAAGTTTTCCCTGTGTAACTTCTCCATGATATCGTGACCTTCCAACCCTTTCCAAAAAACAATATTGCGTTACATTTAATTCAAGTGTCGGGGGCACATCATCACCCATTAAGGCATGATTTCTAGCAAACTGTGATGCAACGATAACTAATTTTTGCCCATATTTTTTTATAGATTCATCTAAGCTAAATCTTCTTACAACATCTGTCACATCTTTACGAGTATGGTACGTTGAACAAGATCCTTTAATACCATTCGCAATATCGTGTATCGGAAAATGAGGATAAATGTCTGATGGTACATTGTCCTATAAATTGCAAACAATTCTTGTACATTTTGTAATCCAACCATACAATTTTACTTTCTCTACAATACTTACTGGTTCCAATATAATACCCAAATCAGGATCTACAAATTGATAACGATCAAAAATTACCAATGGCTCTCTTGCAGTTTCTAGTTCTAAGAATACAATCTCCCTAATCTGTACACATATTGACCATATCTGAACCATAAACGGTTTTGCCAATGGTAAAGGATTGTGAAGTCGATATGCCAAACGTAACCATAGCGCTGAAATAGAAAAAGAAAACTCGTGTGATGAAATTAATATTTCAGAAATATGCAAACGTTATTAAAAATATGTATATACTTGTGAAGGAATCAAACTAGAAATATTTTCTTATTTAAAATTTATCGACTACAGAATGATACTAATGCTAGTATTTGAATACATCTTTTGCAATTTATATCCACAGATTAGAATCTAAAAAATAAATGACAAATATTTGGATAAATATTGAAACATAAATGTCTGTTCGGATATCCCTTGAATAGAATTTGCACAAAAACAATTTGGTCATAATAAATTGTCATTTATTCAAAACTGTCGGGGTTAACAAGATTTATCTTACTTCATAAGTTATATGCTATGAAAGGTATATTTGCAATGAATTCATTTAAGTTTATTACTAGTATACAATACATATCGAAAGGGTGCAATGTTGTTTAACAAAATTATTGTTAAGCACAACAAATACTAGTGAATAATATAAACAGATCTATGCAGGACAATTATGTGTGTTCAATTTTTAAGAACGATATAGAACGAAACCAGTCGACTAATAAATATTACCAACAATCGACTAATAAATATTAACAACAATCGACTAATAAATATTAACAACAGTCGATGTAATAATCATGCAACAAAACACATTAAAATTTTTACTAACCTTCTATGGTAATCCCATCCAAACCTTCTAATGCTATTTCGTCGAGTACAGAATCGACTAAGTTAATTGATGGATACGATACCATATTTAATCATGTTTTCAAATACAGCAAACAAATATAAAAACTAATGACATATTTATCTTGCCATCTAACGTTTTCGAGCGCACAAATTCGACATTATTTCGCGGCGCACACGACGCACGTGGTTCATTTGACGTATGAGGCTGAGGGCACCACTAACTATAGTTATCGGTTGTAGGATCTGCTAGATTTGTCGCGCTAATCTGCTCTAGCATGTTTTTTTATATTGCACCCGCCTTTCTGCGGCAGTTTCTGTGTTTAACGGACAATGTATCAAATCTATGGGAATTCTGATACCACAACCTGCAAACAGGCGCATGCAAAGATCTGTAGGAGCAGGTTTGGCTATCTGGGTAATTGTATGTATAAATGTGGTGCTTGGTACGTCAAATAAACATCGACTAAGATCTATTGCAATAATATTTCTTGTTGGCGAGCATTTTCTCAAGATAACCATTTGTAATTAGTTTACTATGCATTATTACAGAATTGAAATGATTTGCCTGTGATTTTGTGATTTCTGATTTAAATTTTAGCAACACTACAGGCTTTCAAATTGGCGGCATAAACCGAGCAGGTCCTGGTAACATAACACGTTACCAAAGATAGTCAGGTCCTACGACATCCTTGGGTGTCCACCACATGTTGTACCTTGAAACAATGGGGCTTCTCAAGAGCCTCTCGCCTCTTTGGCGCGCTTTCTCGGACTTTCGCGCGTTTTTCTCTGCTTTCTCGCAGTTCCCCTTAGCGCGCACGCGCAAACTGCCCCTCCCACTTGAAAGCGAAACGGTTGCCAGCACCACACGCCCAAGGACGAGCCAAAGCTCGGCAAGACTCAACCTCCATTGGACCAAGCAAAATCAGAGAGAGGATCAAGGAACTCGGGAACAGGAATCAGAGTCGAAATGTAAAAAAGAAGAAGCCTCGCAGATCGGATGTATATTATTTCTTGAGCTGTCAACGTTTTATTACTTGAGCAGTGAATAAACAATCGATCTTTTTCAACCTGCAACTTGCCTTTGAATTTTCCGCGCTTCTCGAAACGGATACAGTAAAGTGAATTGACAAGCATGAATCCAAATGTAAGTATGACTTTTAATCATTGCACTTACGTGTATCGCGGACGTGGATGTATAACTATTTTCAAATTTTCTTCCAATATTCTTTCATTACAGATCGAAATGGAACAACGGCCAAAGCGGGTTGTCGTCAAACGCGAACGATTTGAGACCACGTCTTCCGACGAGGACGGCAGTGCGGAATACAAAAATCCACAAATTAGGTAAGATGCATGTTCATTCTTCTCTCATAAAATACTGGTAATAAAGAATGTATTCCTCAATTTGCTACATGTTTAAGGACATTTTCTTACAAATATTAATGTTTACAGGGATCTATATCAGAAGCTGAATAGTCTGGAGGGCATAATGATGTAAGTATTCATTGCATTATTGTTATTAAAATATGTAGTTGTAATTTATCTTCATAGGAAAGGGCATGGAGAATGTGTTGCATTTTACGAGAAGATGCTGCAACAGCAGCAGCAGATGCTGCAGCAGCAAGAGCAAATGCTGCAACTGCAGCAACAAATACTGCAACAGCAGAAGGAGGTGCTACAACAGCACCGTGAAATTCCATCGAGGCCAGCAGTTTTGCCGATTTCTTCCCTGTCTGGTATGAATGAATTTGAAAATATTGATGATGGTGGCTACAAGGAAACTGTAAGTGAAACATAAGTCTGATTTTATTCATCTTTTACTCATTTTTGTGTAATAAATGTTTGTATCAATGATTACTTACTTTGGTTAGGTAAACTATTTGGAATATGTGGGTGGCTTGAATCTGAAGGAAGCGGTTACGTTATGTTTTAAAGAGACATTTAGTGACTGCTTATTAACATCGTATTCCTGGTTGGGTCGCGAGGAGAACAATTCCCCTCTATGCGAAACCAGAGCCGTTCGTGCTATTCATGGTAAAAATCAGTTTTCAAATAATTATGATACTGTTACTTTATATGGTATTCAGTATTTGTACTACATAGGTTTTGTTTACATTTCATTTTCAGAAGCTGTACTCCAAAATAGGCACTTCCCAAGGCCATCCCGCAAGGAAATTGCAGAACAGATTAAAGCAGCGCTTCGCACTGCTAAGGAGAGGGTGCGAAGCAAAAGAAGTGGCCCCCGGAATCCTCAGCATGCAATAGTGGATAACTTTTGGACTGCCGAGGAAGAATCAAGTTGAAACAGGAAGGGGTTAGTTTTGTATTACATATATAATCATATAACATTAAAACACTAACACTTCATTATGTACAAGTAGCTTCGTGGCTTTTTTAATTTATTGCCATAAACACACCTGTTGGGTACATAACTCAAATACAATGAGATCTTTCTGAATCTCTCTTTTCTCTTTCGCTTTCTGATTAATGTCTTTCCATTGTATACTGTGAACTGCTCTAAACAGTGCCCCAAATTTTTTCCTTTCCCTGTGGTACGCGGTGTGGTTGTAATGTATTCCACTAATAAAAATACTTGTTATAACGCTATATATATACGAATGGGAATATTTTATTATTTTCTACAGTAAATGCGTCGAGAAAATCCGAGAGAACACTAACAATAAATATGTACAAGAAATTTGGTCCGTGGAAATTTGTCACTGAAATTGCAAATAATAATATATTTAAATAAAAGATTGAAGTATATGCATGTTTTCAATCTTTTCGAATAAACGAATAATTATTGCAAGTGTCAGTGTCCAATTTACCAACATTAAATTCCTTGTACCCAGTTCAATGCACTGCCGTATGATAGTGTATCAAAATCACGGAGACTGCTTATACATATGTATATACATAAATATTTTAAATTTGCAGCAGGCGGGGGTCTAGCCGTGAGGACGGGCCTAAGAAGAGGTAAAGAGGACCTGAGGAGCATCCGAACTTCCCCGCAGAGCCCGAAGTTTGCGACCGTGGTGGTTTTAGCCGGTAGAAATCCGGCACTGCCTCCTGCCCGCCCCCAGGGGACAGGTGGCGTCTTGTTGAAGATTTCCACCACGTAAAAAAAAAAAAAAAAAAAAAAAAGACTTGAGGGGCATCTGAAGAGGAGCTGTAAATGTACATATACTGTATAGATGACAAACGCTTAATGCTAACTTTTACTTCTTCTATTGAATAAAGTAGAAGCATTATTACTATCACAATTATATATGAAGTTCTTCTTCTCCTAAACACTCGTACTTCGGAAAAGGTAGATTTCAAGTACTGCTTATAACTGAAATAGTCACTATTCTATGCAAAATTTAAATGGCTAAGTTGCAGGATCTTCCTGGTTTCTGCTGCCGTCCTGCCATCAGAATACGCTATACAGATTCTGCTCCGCATGTGCTACGAATCTGATGCCAAACAACCGCTATACAGACTATGATCCATTTCTGCTAACAATATGCTACTAGGTTATGTTTACAAGATATGCTACTAATCCGCTCAGCAGGTTTCGTTGGATTTTGCCGCCAAAATGCTACAATAGCTGATACACATCCTGCTTCAAATCTGTAGCCATTCTGTTGGAAAACCTGCTAACAGGAACTGGACAAAATCTGCTATAGCAGGTTTGACTGACTGGGTAAAATGAAGATAAAACAGTTTCCACTCTTTTTTCTATATCACAATAATTTTAGCATATTATTATTAGAACTTTTGTTTATTTACGTAAATACAGTACAAAATATATAAAACAAATATTTTTGCAATGACATAAATTATGAAACATTTTCCTAAATATATTTAAAAATTATATGAAAACGTACTTTAAGTGTGTTGTAATATTTATAGAATAAAATAAAAGTTAAAGAAAAAAATGTTTATACAGCTTATTCTTTCAGTTGTTGAAGAGGTTGCAAACTTATTTATATATTGAACGAAAAAGGAATCTTTTATTTGTATCTACAACAGTTGAATTCGTTAAAATGTAACTCTTACTGAACGTTTTTTATGATTTATGATAATAACTTCTAATAACAACCTTACAATCAAAAATACTAAATTGTTTTTAATATTTTGCTCAATATAAAAACAAAAAATAGTTTCTATCTATTAACAGTATTATTATATCTTCCATATTCAAATCATAAGTTGCATACGAATACAAAAAACCTTGCTCTTAATATGTATATACATTTTATTAAAAAGTATCTGTTTATAAATTGTCTTTTTCGCTGCTATTTTTTCTTTGTATTTCAACTGAATTTTTTCAGTGCTATAGCCATGGTATCGTTCAAATTTTTCCTCTTCCTCAAAGCTCTTGTATGTTGCTTTGATCGGTACACATTATCAATCTTTTTCTCTATAGTACTAGGACTTGACAACGGAAGATCAAATTTATTCGATCTCGCACACCGTAATCTTTCCGTCTTTTGTGCATTTGTTATATTGTTCTCCGATCCCCCAGGAATACAGCATGTATTTTCTACCGTGTTCGTGCATTCCGAATTTTGACAACGGGGGTCTTTATTATTTACAAGATCGTGTTTATCATTGTCATTCTTTAATTTATCTAAAATTGTTGAAGGTACAGGAATGGGAATAGGAATTGGAATTGGTATAGGTAGAGGTATAGGATATGGCACAAGAACTGTTACAGGAGGTAAAGTTGTTGCAGACGATGAATAAAAGGATTCAGTTTGAGTGTTTTCCTTAGATGGTGAAATTCCAGATGAAACATCAGTTTGCTCGTGATGTTTCATTTGATTAGATTCAATTGCACAAGATTTGGACAAGAATGGAATCCCTGGATTCATTACAGACGTATCTGAAGTATCAATCCAGCGTGACGAATGCATTATATTTTCAGAGAAATTATGATGTTCCGCCTGTAGCAAATTTCTTATGTGCCTTGCATGTATGTTCTTTTCCAAAAATTTCTTGATGTTTTGATTGCTATCTGAATTATGGTATAGAGTAGTATCCATTGTAGCGCATTCCTCTTTGAAATTCTTACAACTCAAGTCATTTTCTTCGGAACAATTTACGCTACAATGAGTTTGTTTATTCACAAAATGACAAAACTTGGATTCTTCGTTTCCTAAAGTGTGTTTCTCAATAGATTCATTAACATTGCCTTCATTCTTTTCTGTATAACAACCCTTTTTCTCACTGCAATTGCTAGTGTTTGTATATCTTTGGATAGAAAGTGAATTTTTTTTTCTAGTCACTTTGTGTCTCGGTTCTACTGATTTCTTAAAATATTTTTTATCCCCTTCTGCCGCTACATTATCATCAACAGGTGATTGTAAATGTGAGGTCAGATGCTTTTCAACTAAATACGTATCCTCTTTAGAACTATTCAATGGTGATTGACAACTTCGAAGCCATAGTTCTGGAGTTATTAAACCGTCTCTTCCCTCTGCATTATGGAACGAAACATTATTCATACCTTGAAGCATTAAATGAGTTTGCGTTTCATGGCAAAAAATATGCATTTTATACTGGTTCAAGCACTTATCGCTACAAAATTGAAGTTGACTTTCTTCGTCCTAAAAATCAATATATTTAGAAGTTATAGAATAAATTAATTATACTGTGTGTATAAGGTAACATACATGATTTTGAATTGAAAAGATTTATATATATACGACAACTATATATGTATATCTTCATGAATAAACAGATAATAAATGACTGCAACTATGAATCCTTCAATTTCATTTATATTTCTCTAACATTTAGTAGTTTGTAGTCAATTTACATACCTGGAAGTCAAAACAACTAGTAGGATTTCGTATATGCTTACACCAATGACATGTTTTTGCCAGTTTAAAACTGGCTCTCCTACCAGCCACGAAGCAAGCTTCACTACAAAAGTGTCTCGAAGGATTTACCATATTGAAAGAAAAGGAGCTGGATTTTTCTGATTCACATACATGAATAATTCTACCACACCAAAAGCAGGACATTTTATCTGTAACATATACGAAAATCTTAAAAATTTTGTAACAGAGTTACCTGAATCGTTTAAACTGGAAATGAGTACATGTATATTAATCTAATATTTAATGCATATTTTGTAATGCTGCAAAAGTACAAAATAAAATAAAAAATTTCTAATCATTTTCATTTTAAGGTATAATTATTTTCACATGCGAAATATACTCCTGAAGAGTCAGAGTGTGTTGAGACCACGTTTTGAAAAACAACATTCTATATGTTTCCCGCATCAAATTTTGTACTGTTTCCCGTGGTAAAAAATAATTTCCTTTTTAATATAATTGTGTAAAAATGATATTAAGTTTCCACTTAGTCAGCCAAACCTGCAACAGCAGATTCTTTCAGCAGGTTTTGTAAACAGAAAGCTACAGATTTGACGCAGAATCTACTAAACAGAATCCAATGGCAAATCGGCAGCAGAAACCGAGTAGACCCAGCATTTAACGGGCTCGAGTTGCCGGATCTACTCGATTTTTGCTGCCCATGTGCCGTCAGATACTGTTCAGCAGATTCTGTTGGCAGAACGCAAGCCAAATGCGGGCGCCGATGACTACGGATTCGTAGACAGATTCTGTTAGTTCTGTTGCAAATCTGCTGTTAATCTGCACGCAGATTGCTGTTAGGGTATCTTATTACAAGGTTTTTCATGTTCGTTTGTCTTTACTCTAAAGTTCGAAAAGTGTGGCTTAATACACTCTAGCTCTGGGGTTCAGATAGATGTACTTATATCCCTTTTTCTTTACCTAAACATGTAGTATTTGAATAATTTTCGTATTGGTATTTTGATGTAGAATTAAGAGATGCTTTTTTTAATGGTATAGGGGACAATACTAATTGCCTATTCATAGAGATTAAACTATTAGTGGTATATGACAATGGTATACTGGAAACTTCGAAAAGTGAATTAGGTGGATTCACTGATGTACTGCTCGGTGTTAGCTTGCTTGAACCAATATCTTTTTCCATTTGTACAAGTATTTGAGTATTTTCTGTAGTCGGTCTAGATCTAAAATGATCCAAGTTTAAACTTCTTGTACAACCAGTATCTACTTTGTCATAGCCATACCACCCCAATAATTCACTCATTGTTGTTGCTGCATATTCCTGTAATAACGTATTCAATAATAATTAATACTTCGATGTTTTAGAATATGTATATATCGTTTTTCATATAGTTATTTGTAGTTCCATTTATACAGGGTGTCCCCGTATTAACCCCGTATTTACTGCATCAGTATATTCTGCGAGTTAAACGAAGAAAAAAATATTATATAGACATAGGTCCGCAAATGCTTTGTACAAAAGTTATTCGTTGCGAACAATGAAAGCGATTGTGTATCGTTCGAACGCCAATTCGCGGCAAGAACTAATAGACAGGACGAATAGTGCATTCACTGGACTAACAGTTTGAAAGAAAAAAATACATGTGCAAACAAAGCAATGGCCATGCCGCCATAGCGGTGACACCGATCGCAAAGGGCTAAAACAAGATAAAGATGAAATTCGGAGAGTGATAAATTCAATTCTCCAATGATACAGCATCGCAATGTCAAGCTTGCATTCGTAATGGAGGACGGCACTTTGAAATGGAAACATAAACCTCTTTTCAAAGTAATAAAGCGTTTGCAGACCCATGTTTATATAAACTGTTTTTAATTTTTAATCATGGAACATACTGGTGCGATTTCATCGTTTAATCCGGGGCACCCTGTATAAATGGAGCACAAGTATCAAAAAATTGCAAATCAACATTTTCTTTTAGCAGGTTATTCTTTCAACAACATAAAATATTTAATTTATAGACCGCAATTAAGTCCATTATTTAATAACAGAAAGTATTTTAATTATAGATATAAAACTTGTAAATAATATTAATCATTTTGATGTTACATATGTTTTTCTATACTTCGGTATATCGAATATTATTCTGAATATTTTAACAAAATATCATTTAATGTTTAATGTACTCTGTAGGTTGATGAAATTATAATGCTTAAATACATATATTACAAATGAAAAGTGATCTAATAGTGTTGTATTGCAGCGTATTATGATTCTAAATAAATCTCTCGCGGAGGAGTAATACGACACCCGTTGCTCTTCTTAGATTATATGGAATAAGAAAGCTATAGAAAATTACATGAGAAAATTTTTTTATTATCAACAATTGTGCTATGCCAGTGAACAGCTAAGAATACATATTTGTTTAGTATGTTTTACCAGTACTAAATTCTGCCAAAATAATATAAATTATTTTTTAATAAAATTAAGTATTATTAACATATATTTTAACATATAATATTGCAAGCAATTAAAAGTAGTCTATAATCGGCGAGTCTTAAAATGAAATGCAAAAAAGAAATAACGGAAGTACAGACTAAACAATTGTAATTTAAAAGTTCTTATTATTCCAAATAATGTGCATGATATTGTACGAAAAAGTAAAGTCTTTAATATTTCATAGGGTTTACTGTTGCGTTTCCAGTAACAAACGAAAAATATTAGTTTTTAAACAAAAAAATTTGTAATGAACGAAATTGGATATTCACGTTAATTATAATGGAATATGGATCGATGGATTATGTTACATTTTAATAGTATATGGATTATGTTGCTCTCGCGTTACTCCTACTTGCACGGACCTCTTACAATGTGATGAACTTCTGACTTCAACTTAGTGCTTATTGAAAAATCAAAAATATAAGTTAACGTATTTGAAACTTCGACATTTGTTTTTAATTAATGAATTATTACCAATAATACATCTCTTGCACAAGCCCAAAAATAACCGTCGTAATTACATAATATAGTATTTTTTATAATACATTCATCCCTTGCAAAATTAATTGTAATTAATAACCATCTTTGTTGCATTCAAATTTTGAAATAAACGATCAAAATAGTTTGTCAAATTAGCGAAATTCGTACAAGTTTATCGTGTCATAAAAATAAATGCGATTGTTTTACCATAATTATTATCATTATTTTTGTATTACTATAAAGGAATGCAAAATGTAATTTGTGTAAAATCAATGAAAAATATTGAATGAAAACTGTTCCAAAATACATCGGGTTAAAAGATGTTTTTTTACGTATTAAAAATTTTGTATACCAAAATTCTTTCTTGAGATGAATGATTGTATTATACAGAGTATAAAAATGTTATGGAGTCAATAAATATTCCGTTCTGTTAGATATCAATTTGTTATCGGAATAAAAATATATTCCCAGAAAATTAAGAGTAAGTACCACAATAGCATTTTACCTGAATTTCATCGGTGGTTTCTTCCTTAATTTTAACCGGTGTACATTTTTTTCGGTGCGAACGATTAGCCCCATTATCCTTTGGCAACGATGAAAGTACTTTTCTCGTGTTTTCTTCAATCTTTTGTAGGGACGAGTTAACAGACCCATTGTCCATGACGAAATATCACACAACTTCGAAACTAAATGTTTGAGAAAATTAATATTACTTTAATCTTGTATAATATATTATACAATATTATTATAAAGCGATTAATGTCAATTAAATAAATTATTGTATATTACAGTCAGTCATCAAAATGAAATGATTTTAATGCGATCTTTAATATATATATAATATCCTCCTCATACATCTACCGTTTTGTCAAATATTTCTTTATTGATATTGTTTTTTGAATATTATATTTTTCTGTTAATATCTCACACTTAAGTTTCGAGAGACAGGAACGTGTTTTATATTCGGCTGAATTATTATATGCATGCTCAAAGAATGTTTTTCTTGAAGGAAAAGTAGGACTCCTCAAAAATGGAAAACAATCAATTCCGAAATAAAAAAAGCGAGAGTCACACTAGTGCAAAAATTGTCAGGGGCACAGCATTATACTGCAATGTTATTTTACATGTGGTGTTCCATATATAATTACATTGTACAATGTAAAAAATATAAAGAAATGCATTGAATATACAATGTGTACCGAGTTTTCTCGACAAACCGTAAGGATTTAATCTATAGGCCAAAATAATAAAAAATGTTGTATGAAGTTTGGCAATAAACATTTGGTTACAAAGTTATGAACAAATGTACACATGAAATATGTAACAACGCATTTTCCATCACAGTACACAAAAATTGACAGTGTTGTTACGGGATTTCTGTTATCTGATAGCAAATGTCATTAGCAGTGTCATTTACAGTTAGTACAACGAAAAATGATTACGTAGTATTTTTTGAGACATAATGAAGATTCTGAAAATTTCGCCGAATATCAGTAACTACGTTATTAATTCTTCGCACGAGTACTTGGTGTCAAGTCACTTCTGCGCAATAAACCCTTTGTTCCGTAGTTCCCCATAGGCAAAAATCAAGTGGAAAATGCGTTGCTACCTATTATTCCATGCTTACAATATGTGTTTATAGCCCTATAATAAATTGTTTATTGTAAAACTTTATCTAGCATCTTTTTCTTATTTTTGTCTATAGATTAAATCCTCGAACTTTGTCGAGGGAAACCTGGGCTATCCTATATATCTGAAAATGCCTACTTTTTTAGCCCAATATAAACCAGAGTGCTATAAAGAAAAGACAAGCGCAAATTAAATTTTCAAAAATATATTTTTCTTGTAATATTCATAACTCTGTAATTGCCGCGTTTTCGAACTGCATTATTAAAGGTAATATTCGCAACAAAAAATCGTGTAATGAAGATATTTCGGTAACGACTTCTTAACTATAATACTAATAATTCTATCTTATGGTAATACTGTCGCAATAGGTCATAGATGTAGCAATTGAAAATTTCCACGAAAACTCATACTTAGAGACAGGTATGATATACATATTCGAATAGGTAATACTAAAGCATCAAGCTGTGCCTAATCAAATTTCACTGATATTTTTAGGCCACTAAGGTAACACAACTTGCGTGAAAATAGATCGCATAAATAACTCGCCCAGTATCTTCTCCTTCTAGCCGACTTCACAGAAAATTTCTTCTCGCTTCTCAAATACTTATTTTTATACAATCTGTGCGATTAGTCATTTTCACTGGAAGTAATTTTATATAATAAACGATTTAACATTAGTGCAACTATCTCATGAGGATTCACTGTTTCGAAGTTGTGTTTGCTTAACGTATGTATAAATATTACCCGTCTAAATTAAAGAAATATGTCACCATAATCGGAAATTGTTTTTCAAAGGCGCACATTATCGATTTACCAATCACATGGCACGATTTCCTTACGTTCTTTAGACCATTTATTATTATTTTGAATTGCAATGTGTTCTGTCAAACAACCTTTCAGATCGGACGCCGATTCTACTACAACAATCGACATCAATCGATTTCGGAAAACAAAAAGTAAAGACGAAATAAAACAGAACGAAATGTGTAAAGTTTAGTTTCATGCACACACTTTTTAACTTTCACAAGTATACGTGACGCTGACTTTTTTCAAGCCTTGAAGATGAAATCTTGCGAATGACTGGTGGATAGGCGGGCATAAAAATACACGCGGGATTACTTCGTTACAAACCGTTCGACTTCGTTCAAAGTCGGTCTTGATAACTTCCATGTTGCACCTACGACAGCTGAGCGTCGACTAAACGCAGATTTTCGCGTTTCGTTAAACAACGCCGTACCTGTGCGGCAAAACGTGCTCGTTCATCCGTTTTTTTATAGGATTACATGTTATAGATATTGATTGAGCTACTATCATCTGTGGTATTTAATGAAAAGCAAACATTGGATGTAGGAGCTGTGAGAATTAGTTTTCATCTGTCGCGAAATTTCTGAAGAAGAAGGGTTATTGGTCGTTTTCTAGTTTAATGAAACCATTATCAGTTTTCAAGATCATTTATGCTGATTATATCGATAACCCAGGCTGAGTGTCATAGTTTAATTGTTTGCCAAATACAAACTTATATAGAATTAGATAATGGGTCCTTTTTAATATGATAGAAGATGATTACGAATTTTATTTTCCATACAGATAATCCTCCTATAACATGGCATCCAGCTACGCGTTTCCCTCTAACACGATCAAAAATTTGCGAAACCCTCGTACAATACGGTTATTTACACTTCGGTGTTATATATGTATGTATACTTACCAATTCTTTCACTTTTTGATCGAATCCCCGCGCTAAGCCATCGATCTTTGTCTGCACCCCCTTTTTGTATTGGTTCTGGATCTCATATAAAACGGTTTCGCTTAACACGGCATTTTCTAGGAACCTATCTACCGTGGTATAGGAGGGTTACCTGTATTTAAAACAGAACACAAATTTTCTTCATAATATGCATAGAACAACTTAATAGGCCAGATATAAAAATAAAATCTAACTGTTGTCAGGATCGTTCAAAGTTGAATTTTACCGACATCGTTTTTTAAGCGATGATACAGTTTTTTCATTGCTTGAATTTCCTTCACTTTTAGACATCGCAAGCTTTTTATTTACAAAACAGTTACAAATATTACCATTATTTGCTCTTACATGTTTTAACAGATATTAAGGTATTTACAGAGATATTAAGGTAATGACATGCTTCCGCATCTCTAACATTTATCACCAAATACATAACAAATATTTTAATGAAAAGTTCATCAGATTTTTCGCTTTCTTCAATAGAAATATCTTCTATAATCTATAACAATGGACCACAGTTATTTCTAGGCCTTTTGTAACGTCGTACATTTTACCTGTGTAAAACTAATGGCAGTAATACAAATGCCATCTTTTATACAAGGTGTCCCGTAACGAACTGAACATCAGGAAATGGGGGGTTGCTTGGGTGACTTTGAACAACTGTTTCCTTTACTAAAATGTAGATTGAAACTTCGTTTTTTAATTACTGTTGAATTACAAGTGCCGGCTCTTACCGCGCTAGGTAGCTTTATGTATTTCGACTATCAGCTAACAAGGGAACCCCGGTGACTGATACACGTTGATTTTGATGAAACTTTGCACAAGTGTTCATTTTATGTACCTAAGAATTTAGCCATAATTTGTTCGTGTGCGTCTTTTAATTGAATAATTGTGCAACGGTATAAATTCACTACTACGACATGTTAAATCTTTGAAGAAGCTGCACTATGAAAGATTTCATTTAACCACCTTTCTTTACATGCTATTACTTACCAACGACACAGCTGTATATCATACAAGATTAATACGTGGTATCAATAATAATTTAATACAGATATGTCACTAGCACTCATGCAATTCGACATACTTATTTCAATAAGAAATTTGAGAAATCCTTACCGGTCAGAAAGATCGTTTATCCCTGCAGCAACATGATGATACTGCGCATTCCCGCCAGCCAGCATCGCCGAAATCGATATTCGATTCTTGCGATTCTCGAACCCAACGAAAATGACGCTACCGAACAGAATAAAATTGAAACAGATAAATATATTAAAAATCGCAAGTATTGTAAAATTTCGTTAGGGAATGGAGAATATATTACAAGAAAGCCGAATTTAAAATTGAAATATGTATATGCATAAGTAAAAATTAGAGTTTATTAAAAAAAGGTACACTGACTGATTCTACGCAATATTTTCTCAATTTCTACTAAAATATAAATCAATGTTAACAAAGATTCTAAGCAACCTTTCCGTTACAAAAATGTTGTTTTTTAGTTTCGTTTTTTAATTATTAACGAAAAACACTGCTCAATCAGAGCGCCAGTAAAGAGCTCGGATAGAAAAAAGGAAATATAGCTAGAGGATTATACTGGTTGTTCTGAATTTTGTTGCACTCATTTATTTTGTGTTGCGTGGTTTTGGAGAGTATGATTATTGAAGGAAACTATCTGCTTCAACATTTCTTCCCCTAAAAAATTGCAACCAGGAGCACCAAACACGAGATGAAATCACTGCCTTCCTTAAAAATTACAATAATCTCAGCTCCTGATAGTTATCTTTTTAATGCGTGGCAGCTTAATTTGAAGCTACAAATTTACAATACATATATCTCACGCTCGCCATACTCCTGATATCATGAAAGTAGTTGTTTAATACTTAGGGTCTTCTTTGGAATAATATCAAGTACACCGTTGACATGATAAATATTTTTTATTGTCATTTGATATTCTTTAAATATACATAAATTGAAGATTCTAAGTACAAAAATAATATAATATATTTAAGGACTCCCGGTATATATTAAAAATGATACAGAATTATATCATAATTATTAAAATACGCTAGAACAAATATACATATAGAAATAAAAAAATGTTTTAAATTTGCTTAATTTCCCCGCTACAATGAGGACAACACGTTATATGTGAATCACTTCGTGGAAGAAATATTTGGCCACCAATTGCAACAGCTGCTCCCATTACTGCGCTACAAGCTACATCTTGTCTTCCGGACATAAGTAGTTTAGGAGTCATGAGTAACTGCAGATGAATAAAAATAATACATCTACATAAAACAATGTAATTAAGACAATTGTTGAAACGACTAAAAATGTAAATCAATATGTACTTACTTGCTCTGCAGTTTTTTCAGCAAGTGTTTTCATATCGAGACCAGTTGTATTAATTTCCCTTTGTAAATGAATATTTTCTACGCCACTTAATAATTGAACTTTTAGAATTTCTGCAAGTTGGCAGCACCCCTGCGTCAGGTCTATTATATTTGTACTTGGTAATTCATGCCTTTTGTATGAAACAGCCCCAACAGGATCGAAATTTTCACGCAAGATACTAAGTGTCCTAAACCAAAAAATGTAATATAGAAATAGCATTTCCATTTGCATATACTACTTTATAAAAGTGCATGTGATGGAAATATCTATAATTAATATACCTATAGGTTTTAAGAGATATATCTCGTATATGATTTCTATCCTCTAAAAGTCTTTTTATTGCTTCTTGAAGATCTGTTGTCCTTTGGCAAAGACCTGCTTTCCATTTGGCTAGCTCTTCAACCATTAGACTATAAAAATATTATCAATAAATGATTGTAAGTAACTTTCGAAAAAACAAGACACATCGAAATAAATGTGCATGGCCCAAAACTTTGGCTTTTATGTTATGTTAACATATGGTCAATAATGAAGTGCAAATATGTATTCGAGTTGACCTAGTTTCATTTACCTACTGGCTAAGAATTTACTTCTCCAGACTTCGCACTGTCCAGCTAACCACTCTGTTTGTTCTTGATGACTCGAGAGATGTTGTGCCGAATTCAAAAGGGCTCGTGAAAGTTGCAATTTATCTTCGGTCAACAAGTGAACCTTTGTTTCAAGATCTTCGCCCACAGCAGCCACTAGTAAATTTTTCAGCTCTCCGTTAACCTATACATATAAGATGGAACATCATAAATAAAAAGGATTAACATTGTACGATAAAAATATAAAGTTTGGAATAATCTGGAAAACATAACGTATGGTCTTCTTTTGCTTTTCAAACTAATTATTAGATATTAACATTTTTATTGTCTTCCAAAAACATATATTCCATCCGTCACAAATTTCAATTGATTCAGATACAAAATGCATAATTACCTGCGCTTGGAATTTTAACTGATTTTCAAGTTGAGAGTTCTCCTCTCTCAGCTTTTGTATTTCTGTGTCGTAGGCCTTCTTCTCTTTTACCCATTCGCTGTCAATATTCTTCTTTGCGTCTATTATTTTCACATTGTTAGGTGTTATTTCTTTTTCATGAATTTTCATTGCACTAACTTGAGACACTGTCATATTCATATTTATATTACTTTTGTGTAACTTTTTAGTCTTCTTTTCATATGGAATGATTGGATTAACTGCAGCTTTATATGGTTCATAAGGAACAAACTTTGGTTCTTTCAATCTTAACGAATTTAAAATATGCTTTTCATCTTTTACGCTAGTAACATGTTTTGGTACTAAATTTATTATTGGTCCATTTGGCATGACTGGAGGTATTGAACTTAATTGTTTTAAGTTCGTTGGATGATAAATGAGTGTTTTGCCAAGGCGACATTTTGTTTGCTTAATTTCAGTTTTCTCTGCTATCACATTTTCCATTCCATCACCTTGCGTGCGTTTAATACAACCCATCTCTTTAACATCTGAAATGTTACATATAACATATAAAAAATAAGCGAGAAGTTCAATGCTGACAGAGGCAAGTAAATATTATTATTGACATTCGATATTACAGTTATTTTATCGTTCATCTTATATGTCTGTTATGATGGAAAATAAAATAAACATTTTTACAATATTTGATTTTTTTGCATTCGTAAAACTTAATATAATAAAGTAAATAATGGAAAAGGTAATCTAACCTTGCAATTTAGTTTTTTTATCTTTTGTAGAATTTGATGTTGTAGCCATTTTTATATTGATTTTGCTCTATTTAAGAAAAATTTAATAGTACATATTTTGAGTTGGAATAATGTAACAAACTAAACACTATTTTCTACTGATCATCATTATATACTGCTATTTAGCAATGCGATGAAAGTAATACAACTACACGACAGGCGGAGCATCACAATACATATATGCAAGCAAATATGCCTCCACAGAAGCATGAAAGTGGGAGAAAATTAAAGTGCACGATGCACGGGCGTAGATCATGGTCGTGTTGGTCTGTATACACATATGTATAGATTTGCTTTGCATCAGCTAATGTTGGTTTTTATATTTTCCAAATACTTTACAGTCCTATATTATTTCAATGCTTTCAAAACAATTTCTTTTAAATGAAGGATCCAATGATCTTTAAAATTATTGTTGTAAAACATATAATACGTAATAATAATAAAAGAAAAATACAGAATTTATATAATTCTAATTCATACAATAGTTTAGGATCTTCAATTTATAATAATCAAGACAATGTTTCACATTTTCTTCAATAAATAATAGGCGACATAATTGACAATATATACCTGGTGTCCCGTAACTACCGCAATATCGGGGGTAAGAGGGGGTAGCTGGTTTTTTACAAATTTTTCCTTGACCAAAATGTTGTTTGAAGCTTCGTTTTTGAGTTATTAACCAAAAACCCTGCCCAATTAGAGAATCTGTACACCGCGCGCTCTGGTGCTTACCTCTATACTGTGGTCGATCGTGTATGGGGGCGTCGAGGGTATCGAGGAAAGCGTACGGCAAATGTTGCATCGTTATTCATTAATAAGACATAAACTAATTATTATTTTCATCAATCGCGCACGGTCGTGGTCGTTATTCATGAGCAACGAATAATTCCACATTATCCTTAGTTTAAGACGATATAACATTTGCCGTACGCTTTACTCGGATACTCTCGATGCCCCCATACACTACCGAGCACGGTACGGAGGTAGGCACTAGAGTGCCGGCTGTACAGGTGCTCTAAGTGGGCAGTGTTTTTGGTTAATAACTCAAAAACGAAGCTTTAAACAACATTTTCGTCAAGGAAAAAGTTGTTCAGAATCAGCCCGACTATCCTCCATTTTCCGCTGTTGCCGGTAGTTACGGGACACCCTGTATATGTCCAAGTTTCGAATTTTCCCAATTGCGGCCCCGTTGTCATGGGAACAAACGACATGGCGACGAAGTCGATCCTAGGAATACCTTAGAATTTCCAAGTATTAATTGGAGGGTTGTCATTAGTAAACAAATTTTCAATGAAAAAACTTCCACTGCTCTTTGTATTTTCACACCTCAACAATCTGAAGATATTTAAAAACTTGTGACTAGCAAAGCTTTGCTACTTTGTTGATACTTTGTCTTTATCGATTAATCGAAAATCGATTTGGACATCCCTTCAATCCCGTTTGCACTCCTTGCACTCCTTGGGTAATTACCAAAATGCTTTTAACCGGGCACAATTTTCGTTAATCGAAAATGATTTAATTCTATTCATAATTCGGTGATTAATATCCAAGAATATATAAAAAAATTAAATAATAGATAGAGTGTAGCAAATTCATGCTAAATAAAAAACATCTTGTAACAATTAATGTAAAAATAGTTCGTAGACACTATGCACATCAGCTTTTTTTAAACTTTAATCTTTATTTACAACCATTCTAAACCACAAAAGATAATCGTCTATTTTGTACGATCTTTTTAACGCTGTATCTAAGGAAAAATAATCGAAACTAAACGAAGCAAAAGATGATAAAATTATGGACACTTGTATTCAAGAGTCTATCCTCTATCATGTAAGACCAATTTGAAGTTTCAAACGTTTCTGGTTTTTACATGTTACATATTCTTACACGTACAGATATTCTTGCCCAAAATTTAACGCTTTTTCAAAAGTTCGTTTTCGTTTAACTGATGACGATAGAGCAATTCTGTTTGCGGATTCGTATTTATAGCGTTTAAGTGGGAGAACACTACATAGAAGAACCACCTAGTGGATATTGCAAAACAAAATTCGTATTGAGCAGTATAGTACATGTTATTAAAGTACATGGAGTAAGAAGTTATTTTTAACAAGTATTAGATCGCATAGAAATTAAATACACTTTTATTAAAAATATCATGTAAAAGATATAAAATAAATATATTTTGATAGTAACTGATTGGTATTGTTCATTTGATATAAATACCATATTTATAATTGATCTACTAAAAAATATTACGGAGATATTGGAATTCAATTGCAGGTGTCAAATTTTTACTTAAACTTATCATCGGTTATATAAAACAATAATGAAGTATTGTATTTGCCCGTATTATTTAAAGTTTATTTAGAATTTGTAATTTAAACAAAACCTTTTATATTTATATCTTATATTGGGGAGATCCGTTATTAATAATTATCAAATTATTAATGCAATTATTTCCAATATGAGTTTCATTTGTACAATATCGATATTGCTATTGTTATAAATCATTGATAAGACATAGTTTCAAATTTCCATAGTTAATGACGTGATCAGTAATGAATAGTATAACATGAAAAATAATTAAAAAACAGCATCATTAATTAAAACAAAAAAAATAAAGATCACAAGTTACATTTTTCCAGTAACCAATATTGAAATTACGTAATACGATACATCCATTAAATTTTAATATGGTTTGTAACCTCTCAAGAAATGTTTAATTAAGGAAAAAGGGTGTGTTAGTGGATTAAATGAACGGGAACAGAATAATATAATAAAATTAAAATAAATAAGCATTCCAATAGGAAAGCCACCATGGATAAAAAAACGTACAAAAAATATAAACGAGGAATCGCTAATGCTGCGTGTAAAGTTGATAACAAAGCCCCGAAATTTGAAGTGTCCGCTTACTATAATAAGCGTCACTTAATGCTATTCACGAATCGGATGGAAGAAATAGATCGACAAAACTTGAAATTATTGCGACAAATGAACATAATTACCCGAATGGGTGTAAGTATGAATATTTGATTTCCAAAACCCCTTTTTCTTTTAACACTTTAATATTATGTTGCTTTTAATACTTTAACATTTCTTTGATACTAGATCACCATCTTCTGCTATTTTTGTGTATTATCCGTCTTTATTATTTGATGAGAATATCTCGTCTATTTTGAATTAATAAACTAAAGATATTGTCCAAAAATTTGTGAACATTTTTATGCCAAAGTGCATAAAAACTGCAGTTTTTATGTAGCAATATGTGATCCTACATTATAGTATGAAAAAAAATGTTTCTTTAATACTTGTGTAGCATAAGTATACAGAAACCCGATTTATCTATATTTAGCTACTTTATATTCGAATTGTAGAGTAAAATCGATTGTTGGTTGCCAAAGATCCATTACACATCGAACTTTGAAGACTCAACTGTGAAGAATAATCATATTATAGCACAAAACAAAGTGCTTTTGAACATGATTAATAACGCCCGTAGTATCTATTGTACTACTGAAATGATACAAAGTTGGAAAGAAATGAAAAAGAAGGCACTCAAGAACATGAGGCAAATTATTTTTCTTTAACGGCGTAATACGGATTTATTTATATGTATATATTATTTATATAGTTTTATTCAACAAATTCCGGTGGCTTTATGCAAATCATCTTTATAAATTAATGATAATTATAAAGTAAAATTGAAATGCTTTTTGATCTTTTTACATAAATCATTTGAAATTAATATACATATTAGGCATAGTATATGTAAACGTGATGAAACGCTTGTGGGCTGTACCATTTTTACAGAATAAGCAAAAAAAACTAATAGGCAAAGAAGTTTTCTATAATTTCTTATTTAATTTGATTAAAACTTTGAAATGGTAATTGGCTTAACAATAAATAATAGAAGACAAAATTTCTGAACGAATTTATCGAATAATAATAATAGTCGTCACTGTTGCTTAATGTAGCAAAAAATCAATTGTTTATTGAGAATCTATGAATCTTAATTTTTGGACTGAACATATTTTGGTTGAGGAAAATTCTCACTTTGTGAAGGGAAAACGAATTCCATTAATTTATACGTTTACTTTTCGAATTTGGTCTTCCTGGGGATTTAATGCTTTCAAATATTCGCTTTGTATTTCTATTTGCTTTCATATCAGAAAAAAATCTCTTGAAGTAATAAAATTAAGTTGCAAAAATGAAAACTTTCCACCAGTAAAACTATAACGCAAACGTGCAAAATCAAAATATATATTATATTTTAACTACATTATACATATATTATATATATGTAATATTATTAATAATATTATTGTACAATCGTTCAATAATGTTAATGTATGTAAGAATAATATTCTTTGGACTCATGCAGATTCCCTGAAAAATCAGCAACTCCAATCATAGGTCTACAATCTCTCCAAGATCATTGTATGCTAAAAGATGTGTCGTTGCTTAAAGAAATGAATCCCTCCATTCGAACGAAATGCTTTTTTGAAATTGAAACTCAAGGAGGGGATCAAAAATTAGGATACATCCAATTTGAACTTTACGACGATATCGTACCCCGAACGTGCACAAATTTTGCTGAATTATGTCGTGGATATAACGGTTTATCATACAAGTAAATGTTAAACAATTTTGTTTACGAAGTTATAATAGCCGGGAAAATTTCACAATACATATTAGGCATATACATACATATATATCAAATAATAAAATTAACAGCCGTTACTTATAAAGAAATAACTTGAAGCGCACAAAATATGATTCATGTTCTTTCGTACTCGAAAAAATCGTATGTGAAAGTGTAATTACCGACATATATTCGTCCGGGACGTGCTATTTATATTGAATTTAATTTTGATAAAATTTTTCGCCGTAAACATACGTACATGTTCGCACAATAAACTTATTTAATTTCATTTCTTATAATCCAAGGTCCTTGTAAAGAACTCATGTTTTAATACACTTTAATACTTATAATAATACTTATTTTTCTTGTATTAATACGCTTACTGCACAAAACATTCGAAAAATATTTATTATTAACGAAGTCAACTGAAAGGAGGATGTTTAAAAATGATCATTTTCGGACTTCGTTGGGGACGAAAAATTCTTGTTGCGTATTTAGGAGCATCTTTTGAGGAACAAAAGATGTTATTAGCATTTGCCGGAAGTATGATGGGAAACTTGAAAAAAATTAGCGTGAAAACGGAGAAGTTGCAGCGGCCGAACTTAACTGTGCGTTACATTTAATCTTTATTTTCTTCAAATTCTGATCCAACATCAGAATAATTATACATCTGTGTTGATTTAATCCTTCGAAGATCCTACTAATAAATCAATTGAAGTTTAAAACGGTGTAAGCTTGAAGACGCAAAGAGATAAGACTCTTCTCCATTATAGCTCTCAGCTCCTATGAGTGTTATAATAACTTATCATATTATTAATAAGATACGTTACCCTTTCTCTTACTTTTCAGTGATTAAGATTTTTTGAATATTGACTTGAGTGTATATTCTGATTGAACGCAATAATAGAGAAGATTGGGGCAATGTGTGAGGAGTCCGAGGGTGGTGGCTCGTAAGAATTACTAGTAGTGTAACGAGCAATGGTAGTGTGAAAACTGTTATTAAATAGTACAGCAAAATAAATTACAATTTTTTGACATCCTCCTTTGACTTTGGATAGAATGATAAGGTAGAAATTAGCAACAATTGAAACATTACTTATTTCTTAATAGAAACACACCGTTCCACCGAATTGTTTCTGGTTACTGGTGTCAAGGGGGAGATGTTACAAAATTCAATGGAAGTGGAGGTACTTCGATATATGGAGAAGCATTTCAGAATGAGAATTACAATTTACGTCATGCTGGTCCGGGGATTTTATCTATGTGTAGCGAAGATGGAAATATATGTAATTCTAAGTTTAATCTCACTTTAAGACAATTAGAAACAGTGGATGGAAAACACGTAGTTTTTGGAAAAGTTATTGCAGGTCTTGCAAATATATACAAGGTAAATTTATTTCAATAAGGATAATAAATATGCTATTTCATTTTTATTATTTTTTAAAGGATTACTTTCGCCTCAAAAAAACCTTTGTTCTTTGAATTTTAACTAGTAATCCGTAATACTTTCTCTCGTGTCTCATTTTAATTTATTCACTTCTCTTAAAATATTAATAGTTTAACAAAATATAACTAATCAAATAGTCAATCATAAGTTTGTGTATCTTTACGATATTTTGTATTAATATAAGTTCTGTTAATTACTAGATTGAAGAATTTGGTACGCAAACGGGAAAACCGTATAAAACAATAATTGTATCAAATTGTGGTATTATATCACAATATATAGACAGATCTCGTAAAAAATCGAGTAGAATTTAAAGTGTTCAACTGCCCATTAAATTAAAAATTTATATGCGGAAATATTATACATATTTTTATTATCTAAACAATCGAAATCGACAGCAATTTAAATGGTTTGTTAACGTTCTATTATACGCTGGGTGGCCCGTAATTCGCGCCGTATCCGGAAATATGGCACGTATTAGATCGCCTTACATTAAGAATAATATGTAATTATTCGTTATTCGTAAATATGTAGTACAATTACGCCTACTAAAAAATTGTTAAGATAGGTCAGGATCGGTACAATGACCAAGTGCCAAGGACCCACTTCCGTTGAAGCAGATTACTTCGCGAACGAAAAGATAAGTTTATTTAACTATCTTTTCTAACATTAATTATCCAAACATTTTATTCATAAGTAATAAAACACTTTATACGTTTCGGATAACGAATAAAAGTATGGAACAGTTATTAAAGGACTTGTTAATTAAATTGTTATTCACGAATAACGAATAATTACCCGATAAAACGTTCGCCCCTGAGCGCCAGCTATACGGGCGCTCGATAAACGAAAAAAAACGAAAAACACTGGCTCTCATTGGCCAGTGTTTTTCGTTAATAACTCAAAAACGAAGCTTCAAGCAATATTTTGGTCAAGGAAAAAGTTGCTCAGAATCACCTCAGGTACCCCCCATTTCTGGATAAGGTGCGAGTTACGAGCCACCCTGTATATCTGTAAGAGTGAAAACGATTTTGGAATTATTGGTAGAAATAAGCTGAGACATCGTAAATTAATCGCGCTTTATTTTTCTTTCAAGTTTTTTCACATAAAAAGACGTTACAAGTTTCGTTACTTACAAGGTCGTATTAATTGATTTTTGTATACTAATGCTATAATTATAGCAGCATAACAACATAAGTATCTTCATGTTACGAAAAATATGTTCCTATACTATAAATATTCAATATGTTTATAAAAAGTAAGGCACTTTAAGGTATCCACAAGAAATAAATGAGCTTGATATTTATAAAAATGCATTAAAACATTTAGCATGATTAGGAAGAATAGCATAAAAATAATTACAAAATGTAAAGTAATGTTATTAATCATGATATAGATCTAACGTTACACGTATGATATAATAACTTGGACTTTCATTAAATGAAGTAGAAATTACTTCACCTCACATCTACGTGATAATCTAAATATGATTACGGATCAGTACAGATACCCTTTACGCTGGCAACCTTTTGGGATTTAAATCGTACATACGACGCATACGTTTCTTCAATTCTTGCGGAAATTTGTCATAACATTTTTTACAGGCTGGCTTTAAATCAAATTCAAAGAACTTTGTTTTTTGATTCATCTTTTGATCGCAAAACGCACACGCAAAATGATGTACGCACCAAGCTTTATTTAAAGCCGTGAAAACTGAAAAATTCAAAACACGTATGATGTAGTTATAGTATTCTAGTTATTATTATTATTACATTTTCTTATTTACAAACCCAGCCGTCTACTTACCATCACCGGAAATTACTTGATTGCATACAAAACACAAATTGCCAAAAAGTTGATGGTAATGTGTTTCACAGTAAGCTAAACCTTTCTTTTCATAATGACGATGACCTAAGAATGGCTTCTCGCATTTTGCGCAAACAAAATGTTCAACATGCCAATGTTTGCCCAAAGCAGTTACCACTCGCTCTTCTATTGGACGTCGACACGCGCCACATATTGGAATTCCCATTTTATCATGGCATCTCAGACAATATAATTCATTCTAGGAGCACCGATATAATATTTGTAAAGATATAACTATGCTGCGATAATTATCGAAATATTGTACTGGTAAATAATTACCATTTCATTGGCGGCATATCCTGGTCTAGAATTGACTTCTCTAGCATCGGAATTTAGTTCTATACCGCAAGCGGTACAGTTAAAATGATACGGGTGATAGACCTCTCCGCGAAAACGTAACGGCTTATCATCAATTACTCCACTGAAAACAATGTTTGAGAAATATTGAAAACAACAGAAATGAAACATGTTCCATAATATTCACACATCTCTGACGGGGAACGAGAAATCTACTTTCCAGGCATGCACGCAAATTTCAATTTACTACAAAGTAGCTACACATAAAGAAAGCTTGCTTCAAAGATTAAATAAACAACATATTTCAGGTTTTTTACAAAACAGGGGTATATTATTATAGTATACCGTGTACTGCTATACTATTAAATCATTGAAAAATACCCATCATGGATTACAATTTCCACAACACCTTACCCATCATTAATGTGGTCATATGCATTAATATAAGTAATAGAAAAATTCATACTGGCACTGATGGCAAATATATTTGCCCAACGCTCCTGCCTTAACACGTGCGTTGCACGTGTGACACAAAGCTCTACCCTGGCATTTAATAAATCCTGCGTCAGCCAATTCACCATTGCATTCCTCACAGCGAAAACATCCGGGATGCCAATTGGCATTCATCGCCTTTATAACGCGGCCAATAACAAATTCTCCTGTATACGAATTGGAAATACGATGTTTAAAAATTACCAGATTTGCAATGAACTAATATATAATATCATTTACATATAATTAGTTCAATTATTTGGAAATTAACTTACCGCATTTCTCACAACAAGGTGCGAATAAAACGTGGAAATCGTGTTCGCAATATTTATACCCTTCAAATTCATAAAATATTCCATCCGGGAATGGACGGAAACATTGCGCGCATCTGCATAATTTATTAAATGTTAATTCCATATCAATTTATCAAAATAAATGAAAGAATATTGGTAATAATTTGAGATTCTTACACGAAACATTGAGGATGCCATAATTCTCCATTCGAATTGACAATCTTTTCATGAGGTATAAAACCTTCTCTACATCGTGAACAAAACATATTATCCAAAGACATCTCTGTAACACTTTTTAAAGTTTACATTGTTATTAACAATGATCATCATCTTATAATTGATTTGTAATATAATACCAAATTATAGAATCAAGTACTTTGATTATAATATAATTGAATTGGTAATGCAAAGTACTTACTTCACTTCATAAATAATAAGGCAAACAAAATTTACACGCCAATCCAAATTGTTTGTAAGTATATATACTATACAGTATCATATATTTTGTTTCAACTCTGTATGTTAACACTGTAGAAAATGTAGTTTGAAAAATGAAAAAAAAATAAAAAAATATATAAAAAACCAAAAATCGGGCAAATGTACAATTACTTATATAAAACTTAAATTCACGGTAAAATAATGCGAACGAAGTTTGATTATCAAGACTCTCGACCCTAGAGTATATATATCCTTATATGACGTTTCTACTAATTTAGTGAATTTTGTCACATCTCGGAGGTTCGTTGAACGGAAAATGATTAATATGTAAAAAGTCGCAGAAATATTGAAAAAGTCAAATTAATATGTATATATATATACATTGAAGCTACATCGTTTTCAGTATTCCACAATATCTCATAATAGCGAATTTAAAATGATATACCTTGAAATTACTTTTGATGACGGATGTGATATCCTATAACAGTATGTTTCTCAAGAGAAATAATTGTGCTTACCCTGGCATTCTTTAATGATAAAGAAGAACTAATTAAATCTCACGATTTTGATAAATAATGGTTACTTAATTTTTATATGAAAGTTTCAAAAGTTTGACAACATTATGCAGTAAAGATTATTTTAAAAAGTACCTAATGTTTATTAAAACTATAAAGCGAAGTTATATATTATTATTATATGATATATAGTTCTTTACACTAATTCTTTACACTTTTCAATACAATTTTGTACGGAATATATAAACACTGTTACAAGTATGTCTGAACTTTAAGCCAATTATATATTTAGAATTAAAATTACGTCATCAAATAATGCACCGCCTTTTCTGCAATGATCATTGAACTGCAATAGCCAATCAGATGTTAGAAATATGGAATTGCCTTTTCTGAAGTATTTCAAACAACGAAGTAAGTGTATATAGATAGGAAACTTGATAGATGTTCATTAATGTCAAATATTGTTAGAAATGTCGTAATATAATTATTTCCTTTGCGCAAGACAATTTATTTTGTCAATATATAAGCATAAATATGTGTTTTGTTCTGCAAATGATATACAATTGCTGTTGATACTTTGCTACAAGTTGGTTAATTAACAACGCATATTTTGTCTTACTCGTTTATTTACTAAAACATAATTCGCGTTGTAATAAGCACTACAGGAAAGTAATTGATTCATAATCTTTTAGTTATACAACACTCGTTATAACACAACTGTTATTTAACTTTGCTTACAATATTGATTATTAGTCGTATTAATTGTTAAAAGAGCGTATACGCACATGCACCTATAGGTGCATGTATGCAATCCAAACTTTAAATGTAACACATACTTATTTTGTAGTCTAACAGAAATTACAGTTATTGTGCATAGCTCAGATTTTAAAGTTCCAATATATAAATGGCAAAGTTTTTAATGAAAATAAAAATCATAATCCGTAGCACAGCCTACTCTAGTACTAGCCGTGCTGAACAACGTGGCAACACCGCTTGTTTACCGATCGGGGTCCTATTTTTAATAATGGGAGTCCTGTACTTCTGATTATAATTAAAGCTTGTTTTCATAGAAAATTTTGTTAAAGTACACAATTCTTGATTAATTAATTAGTTAAGTCTAAGTAATATATAAATATTATAACTATGGTAAGTAGAAGTGATATTAAAACATACTAATAGTTAAAAATGTGGTACATTTTTATACATAATATTGGAAATATTTTTCAGTGGTTTTAAGGAAATGTAAGTATGAAGAAAATAGAATCATCTTTGAACTAAAACGCAACATTTGGAAATGAACAAAGTGATATATAAGTAAATAGAAACCTGAAACAGACAAAATTATTGATACGAAGTCAAGGAGGTTAAATGAACACGGAAAGAGGTTAGATAATTAATTACTGAAGGGAAAAATTGCGCAGGTAATTATAAAATCTTCAACACAAGTGCATGTGTCGGAAAATGCAAAATGATATGCATTTGATTGCATATTAATATATGTTAATTTACATAAAATGTGCTTATGATTTTCAGATTTTCTAAAATCTGATTTTCTAATGGATAGACACCCTCTTTGTAAGTGACCAAAATATGCATTATTTATAGTTGTACCTTTATCCTCGACAATTAATTATTTTCTTATATTACAATTTAGTTTTTTAGCAACGGAATGGGACTCATAACCAAATATATAAATCTTAATATAAATCCATTTACATCAACAGGAAGATAATGAAGATCATTAATATTATTCTCCTACAATTGGGAACATAACAACACTGTGGCATTATTAACTAATCAATCTAGTATAAAACTTGTGAAAAGAACTATGCAAAACAAATTTTTCATGTGTATGTATATATATAATACATATAAACTTAAAAAAAATTACAAATACAAGTGTTTATATTAAAAGGGGCCTATAGGGGCCAAATGCTCGACGCTTCTTTTCTAAACACATTTGATAGAGTTTCTCCTTTGAATAAGAACGTACCTTCCTTTTACGGTATATTAAAGTATTCTTTTATTAAATTGTGTATTATACATTATGAAACTTCCTCATAATCTAGTTATCCAATTCTAAATACTAAATTGAAATATATTAAATGCACAATAGCTTTTATTAAATAAATGTGCTATACACAAAGATTAAGACCTACATAGTTAATAAATAAAACTTCCCTGCATTATTGCGCTTTTATATTTTAAAAGATTGCCTACTAACAATAAGTAGTGATGTGTAAATATTCGAAGAATAAGCAAGAAACTGACTGAGTCTGGTAGGGTGGGTTGGGTTAGGTATACTGATATATATATATATATATATATATCGCAGTAAGACTCTCGCGATGTTGCCATTTTCACGGCTAGTACTAGAGTAGGCTGTGTCCGTAGATATTGTGCCTACTCGGTGGTATGGCGCTGTGAACAACCAACTAATCGATCGAAGAGTATGCCTGAGGTTGACACTCTTTAGCCGCTTTCGTACAAATTGTTTTCTGCTGTGGGGAAACGTTCTCTTTCAACGAAGGATCGTTGTAATCTGAAAAATGGCATGGTTATGTAGCCGTGTTACTTTCCAAACATGTCGACGAACATTTTTCTCCGACACCATTAAATATGGGAAAAAGGGTAACGCGAATATTAATTTTCTACGTCGTACCAAAAATTTTACTCAAGTTAATCCTTTCGCCCTTTCGTATTACGTAATGTTACACAAATTTATTGATTATTCATTATTTCTAATTTCTCTTAATTGCAATATTAATTCTTGTAAAAATTTCGGTTACAGAATTTACGGATGCGTTGGATCATGCCACCGGTCTCGAGAAACGAGAGTTACTCGCCGCAGCTGCGGGCAATTTTGTAAGTCATACAGTTATTTTCTGACTTAATGTCACACTTATCGCTTATGTCATTTACATTATCCGACCAACCGCATAAAATAATGCGCAATTTTGAAATGTAGTTATCCCTTTTATCATACTTATTTCGAAGTTGAAGTACGATTAATCACCTCACTCATCGCCTACGAATTACACATCAGGATTGCATGATTTTATTTGAAAATGAATTATATTTGATTTTTAAAGGCATACAAACTTATTATTTTGTGCGAGGATGCTGTAATAAAATGCAGGCAATTTATATATGTGAAATACAATATATTTGAGACAATACAAATGAGACCTGGCGTATCGGTCTTCTTGGTTCCATGTAGCAAATCACTCACGGACCGATTCTGACCAACTGTAATCCTACGGTTTAACTGTGCTTAGCCCCTTTGTCACAATGTACAAATAGTGATCCATGTGCAAATGGACGCAAAAATAGTGCAACCAAATATCTGCCATTATTTATAGTTTTCACATTAGGATGTCAGAAGAAGTAAATATCTTATTTGTAATAGATCACAAGCACCAATATAGAGAGGGTCTTTAACACATTGATTGCCATGTCACCCATATCTGGGTGACAATCCAGTTTTCATCAGAGCATTTCATTTAAATGAGTTCATGGTTATTACACATTCAACGTTTGTAAGATTATTGAGCATTTCTTGATTAGGAGAACTGTGAAGGAAACAAAAGAATAAGGGCACAAAGAAAGCCTAGGAAGTAAGCTGAGATCCTCAGAATCCAACATTTGTAGCCCTGTGATAAACATAGTTAGTTTATGATTGGCGATCAACGGATTAATAGCACAGCCTTTGTATCCACTAGTGAGCGGATCATCCTGTGTTGTTTAGTCCTGGAATTATGCTACGTGAAGAATGTTCAAACTATTCATATAGATTCTTACCTAGAACTCTGACATACTTTTTAACTTTCATATGCTTGTGTTTTATATATTGATAATATAATTATTGCAGTGATCTATTTTATGTCAAATAGTATTATTCTTTCCTTGTTTAAGTTAAAAGAATGAGTATTAAAAGAAACCTGTGTAGAGATTTGATATATACATTTCATTTCATCTTTTTTTAGTTAGTTTAAAAACTTTTTTTACCCATTGTAAAACTAAAATGTTAAGAATTAAATTAATCAATAAATGAAAATGAATCATGATTTATTATTATATATCCTGGATGTAGGAACTGAGTACCTTAATATGTTATACATTATATATTAAATTTCTGATTAGTGCCTTATCGACTAATTTTGTTTCAGGATCCATATCACATGAAAGCCCTGGAAATATCAAGAGACAGCACAAAAGACTCTCCAAATTTAGTACCTAGCGCATTTAAAAGTCGTATTGTTGGATGTGTTTGTGAACCAGATTCCTCGCACGTGAATTGGATGTGGTTACACGACGGTTATCCACGCCGCTGTGAGTGCGGACACTGGTTCAAGCTTATCCAAAAAGCTCCATTTTAATTTAATGTCATTTCTTGTTAAATAGTCATTTGTTTAAAACATAGAATTAATGTTATATAATACCAAAGATTGTTTTTATTTCTTACCCTTGCGCATCCCAGTTTTAGTGATTCACATATACTATTCCTATTCAAAATAATTGTTGGGATCATTACCTTTTATCGTTCACAAAAATACATAGTGTATACATATATTCATTGCTTACCATCTGTTTTAAAGCTCCACTGTATTTAATATTAGTTATGAATAATGTGATTTTTGTTTAGAACTGGAATACAAATAAAGCTTCCTTTTATAATAACATGAATCGAACGAGAGAACTGATTTAAAATTTCATTTCTATAACTGAACAAGCAGATTTTCAAATGTATATTTACTAGCAGTTGATACATTAGATAAATTAAAAAAAAATGTAAGAAAATACATAGTCCTTCTTTTATTTTACACGTAATTCGTTTTCTTCGAATAAAAATTAGTAAGTGTGGGAAAAATTACATATAGCTAATGATAAGAATAATGGAAGACATGTATGCAACTATGTGCTAACTTCGGAATTTTGTACGAGACACAATTATCTTTACTACCATACATTTAAAAGAACTTAAATACTTAATGATATAAATAAATTTATTATAGAAATATATATTCTCTTTATAATATTATAGATTTAAATAAATTGTTATGTAAGTACATTCTTTCTATTACATATAAATTGTTCAAAATGGAAACAATTTAATTCACTTGTAGAATTCAAAACAACACAATATCTGAATTATAAAAAACCGTAGAAATTTTCACAATTTAATACACATTTCAAACATTTAAATTATGACAGAAACATTATGTATATGTTTTTTTTATAATTGTTCATTATTTCTATGTTATATTCTTGCCAGTGTATAAAGTATAATGATAGCCAGTACCTATGTTAATTTTTATATTTTCGTACGAATTCTAATAATTTCTCTCAACTCTTTCAAGTAATGTTACGTATTTATTATAAATGTAGTTTCCTATTCAATGATTTCGTTCCATGAAAAGTATTATTTTCTTTAGGAACATTTCATGGATCTATAATGAACCTTGTGAGTCTTCGTAAAAATTATAACATACTAATAATATAAGCATTCTTCAATCACTATTTTTTAACGTATTGGATGATAGCTAAGTACCAGACGAAAGAAATGTATTAGAAAATAATATACGTGTATAATTGCAATCTACATGCGTCCATCTATTAGATCATCTGATAACTTTGTACTATAGTGCATTTGTACATATTACAAATATTTTATATTTATTGTGTTGCAGACTTAGCTAATAAAAATCAGCCGCAGTTATGGAATACGACGGTTTGATCTAAGTTTTAATACTTAATAACAAATCCATGAGAGACCTAAAAAATGATATAATCCGTTATCTTCCACAGGAGCGTTTGTGAATATAAATTAATATTTTTACTGTGGAATTGTATAAATTATACGTATATTAAGTTGTTCCCTTATATCACAGCTACAGTGAATTTTAGTACGTACAAATTTATTACAGTTTAGTTTGACCAATATTTTATTTCCAATTCCACACTCGTAAAAATAACTACCTTCTATCAGGCAAAGATTATAGCAACTAATAACTGTTACTGTCGAGTTAATTTGTTTTCTATGTTTTGTACAGCAATTAAATAATTTATATTTTTATAATTCATTGCAGTCTTACAATTGATCAATTGTACATACACAAAGTGTACAAGATTTTATAGATTTGAACTTCATGCACAAAATTATTCTATGTGACAATGATATGTTTCTTCTTCTATACTTCAATATCCAGAATATATTCTTCGAAAACTTATATCGGACTAATTTTTCCTAATAATTCTAACAAAAACATGATTGTAACGGAAAGACCGTTATTGTCACTTAGACTATAAATTTGATGGCTAACATTAATTTATTATGCTTCGTATTCATTATTAGCTAAGTTAAGTAACGTTTGAATCCCCTAAACAATTGTTTTAAATGCAATACACATTTTGATATTCTCTTTGAAAAGATCCACTTCCTACATTTGTCAGGATGTCTGTCCTTGGTCTACGAAACAGTAACACATGAGGTTCTAAAATAAAAAGTTTCTTAAAGTTAGGATAATTATTAACATTTTATTTGGTGCTTTGGCGTAGTATTATCATTTTTGTATAATCTAATTAAACTATATAAAACAGGAAACACAGCAGTTATTAAAAAAGTATCTGCCGTTTGTTATAGCTATATTTTATTGCCCCTATGTTAAATTAAACAAGCGAATAACGTACATTAATTAATGTTAATTTTCATTTAAATTTTGAGTACATGTTATCAAAAATATTTCTATGTTAGGTACCAATATTTATTGATTCAATAAGTTGTGTCACCAGGTCTAAACAAAACAAACATACAGGTACTAAAACCTGCAAGACCGGCAGTAACCACATCCACTGGTTAAATTTAATTATTAAATGTTAGACGTAATAATTGTTGATATCCAGAATGGACGATTTGCATAATTTAGACAAAACTGCTTCTGCAATTATAGCTAGTTATGCTATTTCGCATGAAATGTATTACAGTATCTGATGATTGTGAATAAGCTTCGGTTTTGATTCATTGAAAGGATTATAAACACGTAGCAAATAAGTTGAAATACAGCATGTTTATATTCCAAATTACAGAAATTTGGCCAGTGGATCGGAAAGGATCGAACAAAATTCTAATCTTATAGAGATTCGAGTTACAGAAATTCTACTGTATATTGAACTTTATACCTGGAACATGCATCATGTAATGCACCCAGCCTGGACTTTGTTGAACTCCTAAGTTTCTCCATTCTGTTTCCGACATAAGATGTGTTTTTGGAACGTGTCTAGCTAAGTCAGCAGGCAAAATGACATGCCTGGAACAAACACATGCAAACAATAATTTACGAAAATTGTAAACTCTAAAACAAGTAACGAACCATTAAAGTTACTAATTGCTCTGAAAAACTTGAAACATGTGGTGAAACTATATATAGATCATGTATAAGAAAATAGTTTAAGTACACGACATTAGTAAACTGTGTTAATAAAAATTTGTTTGTAAATGTAGGTTGAGCATTTCGGTTCATAGATCGGTAATGAAATAACTATAATTTGGTACAAACCTATATTCATATTTATCGTCGTTATATTTTTCCGAATATTGTATCTGATCAGCTGGCATTTTGAACATTAAAATCTAAATGGATTCGTTTCCTTTATGGAACTCGTTTTCATAACACATACACAAATATACAACAATAAATTTCACCTTGCTTTCGTTTGACGTCCGACACGTTCTAATTCTATACATGAATCTAATGTTGCATTTTTTTTCAAAACCCATAACAGGTAGTAACAGGCAAATATACACGCGCCTCGAAGAAACTATCGCGCCCTCTGGTTTCATTTAAATTTGAACTAGGGATGGCAAAAAATTCAAAAACATCGATATATCGATACTAACAAGAAATGCCATCGTACGATTATTATCGATGTTTATAATATCAATCTGTTTTGAAATGTACTTACACTTTTATAAAGTTTCTATAAAACTTTTATTGAGCAAACCAATATTTCCCTCTGCCCTTCGGAAATTAGAGATTTATGATACCTACAATTGCTACTGAGACCGGGAGAAAGTTTCGACGAAAACAGAATTTAATTCTTCAGTATTGCTGATTAGGACCGAAAATAATGACTCTCTCAAAAATAGTTTTGTTGACACTGGTGTCATAAGTGCTTTATCCATATGCACTATCCGATCACGCTATACCTGGTTTTGAACGTGAATACATCCTCGAGAATGTACTATAAGGTATTTACTTGTTTATATTACATATTAACGTGCATTCATTCACGTTGAGAGTAACATAATATCGAAAGAAAACAGTGCATTTTTTACTTCACCGCTGCAAAGCCAACTTTTCCGTTGATACCATTCAGAATTAAAGCTACGAACATATTCCTTATTGTTGCTTGTGTTCGGCTGAGAAATTAGAATATCAGGCATTGAACAATCTCTTTTCTTAACTTTAACTTTGTCATGGAGAGACAGCTGTGAAAACTTCAGCTGTTGAAGTTCACTTACAGTCACAAAACGTATTTCTGGGGGATGCAAGGCCATGGTTAAAGTTGTCTGTTAAATAAAAGAACCGAAAAAAAAAGAATTAAATAGAATAGCTGGAAGCAAGATAATAATCTAATTCTACACTTTATTACATTGAAGAATGTGGTACACGGTTTTTAAGCACAATACAGTCTGAGTAAAAAAGAAAACTACCTTCCACCAGCACGTCGATGCGTCGGTGCTCTCTCTCCCTCGCAGGCCCGCGGGCAGCTTCCTATGTGTGCATGCGCACACAGCCCAACACCACGCTGCTAGAACTGTGAGGCGCACAGTTCCATACGAAGGTTTTTGTATCTTTTTCATAAACCGGGCGATGGCTACTGACATTATGCTTAAAGTTTATATATTATACAAATATAAAGAAAGAATTAAAGAAAAAAGACCCATTATATTAAATGCTATCGATAAATTATCGACGATAATATCAAGTGGAAATAGGGGGTGCAGTTCCACAGTGCCTATACGCCAGCTGCCACTGTTCGATTTACTATTTAAAGGGGAACTTTAATAATTAATGAATACTATTTAACTTTTCTCCGCTGTTTGTATTGTTGAGTTAACCGATTTCGGTACTGAACGGCTCATATGGATGCTAAAAACATCGATATATCGAGAGAAAATGTCGATGGTTGCCATATCCAGTTTGAATACGATAAAAAAAATATCGGTATATTTTATTCGAAACAACCGTGACATAATGCGAGATCACTTGCTCAGTAGTTTTAAAATATCTTAATGTATCTTAACTTTAGTGAATTTAGATTTTGTTAGTTATTGACCGTTACAAAATGCAAGACCTTTGTCCATTGTGTTTAAAGAACGGCATAAAGAATACAGTAAAATTATTGCAAATTAATTTACAAGAAGGTGTATGGATATGCTCGGAAGAAAAGGTAGGCTTTTTACAACCTCTACAGTTTTGTAAACTAGATTACATCTTGTCATTGAAACTGTAATGTTTTAATGTGCAAAAGATTAACCTATGACACGATAAAGATTACTTCGAAGGACAAATATGTTCACCGTGGGCCGCAATTTGTATAACAAATGAGGTCAGAGAGGTAATATGGCTCAAGAAAATCAAGAGTAGGAATCGTGTGAAATATGATGAAAATCAATTTAGTACATCTACGTGTAACTGATGGGTAGTTTTACAGAATTCACTACAGGCTACTACTGTGCATGCAGGATACACAGCTACAAAGCCTTCAATGCATGTTTATTATTTTTGGTTGTCACCTTATTTTGAGCAATATTGTCACCTTGGCCCTGTTTGTACCATAAATTTTGGGCCACAATGTATATCTATACAGTGTGGCCTGTTATAAAATATGTTATAATCTTGTCGCTGTACAACATGTCTTAAAATGTGTATAAAAGAACTTTGGTATATTGTCCAGTACATATCAGGTTGCTCCGTAAGTAATATCGCCTGTTCTCATGATTACTTAAGATAATGTATTTGGTTTAGAAATAATGCGCTTCGAATTTCTAGGATAAAATTTTATTTAATCGATTGTGTTGTTTAAATCCAACACTATAGACTTTAGTTTATTTAGAGCACTCGTGTGTTGCAAGGATTATAAAGCATAATACAATGAAGGAGGTTCCCGACAGCAGCCTAATATTTTATGCCAAAACTTTAGAAAAATTTAAGAGACAGAATCAAATTATTATTCGCTGAAATAATCGCTGAACGCTGTGGCCAATGAAATCACTAACTCAATACAACAGGTTCTAGTTGCTAGCATTCTACAGTTAAGACGGCTGTGTAGTTGGAATTGGAGATAAAAAAAAGAGGAAGTGCATCGGTGTTGAGAATTTTGATTTCCGACGCTTCAGCACAGAAAATTATATGTATAGAAATGACATTATTTATGGAATGACCTGATAAATATATGATGTCATACATCATACAATATGAATATAATTCCCCTTTTCTATACTTTTAAGAATTTTAAATATTTTTGTTGGCATAATAATATCCCAAGTTTGATACATAGATTAAGTTGCAACTGGTAACGAGGAGTCTAGGAGACTACTGGAGAATAATTCTTTTGGGTAACCCTTAAATGTGTGAAATATTCACTGAGTCAATTCCAGTACCTTCCTAGACTTAAAAGTTAATTTATACCTCATAAGTAGCAGTGTTTGTGCAGCACTTTTTGTTAATACTGTGGCAGAGTTTGGAGTCTTCCACAGATTAATTTGTATTGATAGCTATATTTAAGCATCAATGGTAGAACTTTTTAAATATTCAAAGTTGGATATAGTCAATGAGACTGTTACTTAGAATAATCCTTTATACTATTGTTATTATATTGCTTTATATTTTAGTGTGTTTGGCCTTTCGGGTATGAAGACTTTGCATTATGTCCAAGAGCTGTGGGAAAAATTTGGTCCTGTTATTGGGATGACTATAAATCAACAATGCCAAGAGCAAAAGAGAATGTAACCATGCCAATAAAACCAATGTCATGCAGTGAAGCACCATTGAATTCAAATATGCTGAAGGAATTCACAGTTAATGGAGATAGATATTGTTCGAATGATATTAATGTTGCATGCGACAGTTTTAACAAACTACGAACAGAAACTGATTTAAGCGATTTATGTATTTCTGGTGATGGAGAACCAAGTATTTTTTCAGATATTGATAGTGATAGGCAGTGTAGTAAGGACCATTCGATTTTAAATAAAGAATCTATTGCTGTTGAAAGCAATTTGAATAATAGTAGTTTGCAATTGGTTGAAAATAATACGAAGGATATAATATTAGAAAATGAATGCGGAAGTCTATTAAATAAACATATAAAAGAGAAAGATAGTGGGTGTATACAAAATGTAAGAAATGCAAATACTGTAAGGGGGATTCCCAAAATAACAAGTATTGAAAAAACAAACATTAACATTTCCAATGTTAAGATTGGAAATCAAATCTCGCTTTATCAAGATTTAGACAATAAAATAAAAGACCTTAATATGGCTACAAGTATTATTGAAACTAAGTTAGTATCCGAAGTTGAAGGATTATTGAACTCTGAACCTACTGAAAGTGACAAAGCTTTACCAAAGTCTAACTTAAGTGTTACAAAGGTGGAAATAGATGGATTGCCACCCATAACTTTGTCATTTGAAATCCCAGGATCTGTAACAAAACCAGAAACAATAATTTCCAACACTCAATGGACTGGTGCCAAGAATAGTGTGCAACCGAATACTCCAGAAATAAAAAACAGAGTTATAAAACGAAGCATAACTAGTGGTAAACAATACGAAAAGTTTAGCTTTAGTGCTATAAAGAAAAAAATAGAAACAAGCAATTGCAATAACACCAAAAGTAACAATAATTTGTCAGATGTAAAAACAAAGGCGAAAATTGGAACAGTGGACAGTGATTCGAAAGATAATATTAAGAAAAACGAAAAGGATCGAAATGTTAATAATTTTAATACTGTAAATATTAGTAGTAATAGTAAGCAAACAATGCCTATTGTAAATAGTAATACTTCGAGATTGAATCAACTCGATAATTCTATAACACATCTATCAAGTCAAGAGGATGTATCATCCGATACATTAGCGGTGAATACTAGTATGAATTTGGACACTGTATTAGAGGACCTTTTAAGTAATGATTATAGTGTTTCCGAAGATTTAAATGATGAATGGTTAAATTCGCTATTGAGCTAGCATAAAATTAACAATATAAACCATTGCAATTAGTTGTTCTACCCTGACAGTATTGCTTTCTATATTCTTTTATTACCATATAAACATAGTATACAATAATAAATATGTTCTTACTATCAGTTTATTAACACGAAAATGAATGAAACTATTTTGAACAAATGTTTCAAGGAATTTTTACATTCGTAGCTACAAGGAAACTGTAATAATTTGAATCTGCCTCATTTTTCCTGGAAAATTATTTTATATTAGATGCCGATATACAGAACTTTATTTATTCGTAATATAGGGACCAACTTTATTCTAGAATGCCTTGTATATAAAAGTCCGAATTACAAGTTTGACAAATCATATTATACATTTGATATTAATATATAATTAGTACGCACACTTATTATATATTTGAAAGAGATACATTATTTCAGTGATTTGCAAATTCCTGTACAAAAATAATTTGATTTTGTACGATCCTAAAATGAAACAGAGTGCATTCCTATTAAAAAATACAGCTGAAATTATGTCACAAGGTGGTCGACCTTTATCAAACCATTCAAAAATTTCTTTTATCGTCGATTATAATACAGCTATAGCCTCTCCTAGTTAACAGATTTCCTCTGTTTATTATCCATTAACACTAAAGCTATCAATGGGTTTTGGTATATTTAGGTATATGTTCGACAGGTAATAAAAATGAAATGTGTTCAATAGAAATTAAATAGTGATATACAATTGTCTACCTTATTAAACATCATAAATTCCTACAACAATACCTACATGAAGTTAATTTTACAGCAAGAAATCTGTAAACCATCATTCCGCCCGACTTGATAGTCTAGCTTGTGATAGTATATTTTTTATAACAATACTAGAATGATTGTTTTTAATCATACTCTTTAAGATGGTTTACGAATAAAACGTGCTCATATTTCTAATCGTGTTATATATATCTTATATATTACAGTATAATACAGTTTATGCATATATGCATATAATATATATTGCCAGGACTATATCTCCTATAAAAATGGTGTTTTTAAATACAAAGAGTACAGTTACGATTATTATTAATTACGATTTCATGAGCATACAATTGTATACAACATTTTTTAAGAAATACAATTTCGTACAAATAAAACTTTCGATTGAAATTACAGTCAACATAGTTATTGCACGTAACATATGGGTGAATATTTTCGAAATTGTGCAAAGAATAGGCTTCAATGTTTACAATTTTAAAGTGACAAGACATTCCATTTTGAATTTATGTTTTGCAGATAATGAATATCTAAGAATTTTGAACCTCGTTAAACTATGAATGTTATACAATATAATATATATTTCTTTAAGAAAATTGTTATTAAGTATTAAAATCTTTTTGAACGAATATATACTAAAAAGAAAGTGATTGTGAAAGTAAATTATGCAGAAAATAATTGCAAAAAATATATTTATATTGTACAATTACAGTAATTTATTAAACAGAATGATCGTTTATTTATGAATAAAAAAGCATTTACAATTATGTGCATTCAGCTCTCTTGTTTATCTTTTACAAGTTTTATTTCTCGACCTAAAAGATCATATTTAGTATGACTTGGTTCCGGATCTTGATCTGTATCGGAACTACAATCACTACCACTAGAATCTTCGTAAGAGCCAAGCCCAGGTAAAATTCCAATACATTTCATGCCTCCCGTTTCGCTTCCTAAGCTTTTGTTTTGCAAGCAATCATTTTTGAACATATTTGGTTTGCATTCTATATTTTCGGTAACTGTTTTTTCATTTTCTTCGCCGTCCGCTTTCTTTTCTGCGTCATTGTTTCCGTCACATAATTTTCTCTTAACGCCTCGTGTAACATCTACAAAAATATCACGCGGAAGCGTTAGATTTGGGAAAATTACGTTTTTCATGCTTGCTGTTTAAATACAGTTTACAAATTAAAAATCATCCTTAACTATTTGTAGTTTTGCTTTTTCCAGTAATAATTGTCCTACTATTACAGATGTGTTAAATTATTTTAAAAGTTCTTACTTACCCTGCTTTTGTTTCTCAGGTCGTTTAACTACAACACCTGCTAATAATTTTAATTGTGAGCTGCGACTGCTAAAAAAGAAACAGTAGTCAATAAACTTCATCTTCGAAAATCGCACACTATTAATTATTATCGATATATTTATCGTATATTGTTGTTATAAATTTATCCAGAATATAAATATGCATAAGATTTGTTAGAATGCACAGGTATGCAGTATACTACCTTCCAGAAGAAGCAGTTTTATTTATGGCTTGGGGATTCTTCAATTCTTGTTTCAATTTTTCATTTAAGGACTTTTCTTGTAACGAAGCAACGGCTGCCTTAAAATCACGCATTTCCTTTTCTTCTTCAAGATTCTTCTTTCGCTCTTCTTCTAATTTAGTTCTATCTACTAAATCCAAGAATTCCACTTCATCATCGTCTAAGCCTTTTATCATATTCTCTGTAATTAAAGATCAAATTTTCCTTAAACAAATATGTTTTGTATTTCGTGAATTCTATATACCTAATAGAGTTATAAAACTATTTCATATTTATTATAAAATTCTTATTTATAAATGAATTCTAAGCTTTCGACGCACTCAGCTTGTGTGCTTCTTCATATTCTGAATCCCTTTTGTTTTTCTGTTCTTGTAGCCGTTCGTACAAAGATCTTGAATCATATGTTTCCTCTGGAGCTTCTACAAAATTTAAGAAATACCTCATTATATCTCTATTATAACCGATATAAATAAAAAAACAAACAGTATAATACAAAGTTTTATTTCGACTTATAAATATATACTTTGTAGGAGCATTTACAGTGCTTATACTACTTTTATATAAGATGTGAGTAAACATATATGCTTCCTACAGAACATATTATACATATTATATTATAAGTAATATACAGGGTGAAGTTGGATGGGTAGTGCAATTGGGCAGGTAACTGCTACATGTAAAAATAAGTCGCAAAAGGAATACAATTTTTGCTTTTGAGACCTCGTCTTTGAGAAAATTGACTTTGGAAATTCTACAAATACTTGTGCACTTGACTATTTCTAATCTTAAGTATATATTAATAAATTAACATTACATTGTGAAATGAACTGTTCAAAGTGACGTTCTGGTTAACGAATACAAATCCTGTCTCTCCGAATTAAAGAGTCATTAATTGATACCACATAATTTGATGGTTTAATTCATTGAAAGTTTGTATTTCTTTCTTTCAGCTGTCGAGGATTTACATTGCATTCTGCGTATACTGTTTCTTTAACACGACTCCACAAGAAGTAGTCCAACTTTCAAACTCCACTTTCTCAAAAACGAGGTCTCAAAGGAAAAATATTCCTTTTTTCTACTTATTTTTATATAGGATCACTTCCCACCTGGTTGTACCATCCTTCCAGTTTGAATCTGTACATTAGAGTTTTATATAATATCTCATTGTAAAAAGTCCCATATACATACGAAAGAAGATATACTTTGTAATTAATGCAACCAATAAGAATTGATTGTGATATAGTTAATATAACATTTATTATTTGCTATCCATAGTACTTGGATATCCTTTTCTATATTTTCTTTAATAATTTTTGTATGTTCTTGACAAGATATTGTAAATCCACTCCCTATCTCCATTTTTTGGACACTTAGGTCAATTCACATTTTGTGAAAAAATTTATGCAACATATTTTAAATAACTAAGCTTCAAACTTATTGACCATTTTGGTTGTCTACACTAGGGTTAAAAGATTTTTTGCGCCATGGGATGCACAGTGGGTGGAGTTGGTTTTACATGGGACATTCTATGTATCAACATACTTTAGGCTCGTGCTTGAAATGTATTATTAAAATAGGATCTTAAAGAAGTACAATAATCACCTAATGGTTGATCAGCAGTTCGCACACGTTCCCATTCCTGTTGTCGTATTTTCCGCTGTTCTGCGATCTCTGCTTCTGATATAAATCCTGAACTCATTGCGAACTAAAAGCAGATGTAACTATGGAAAATATTGTTTTAAACCATATGCTTTCCTTAGCATTTGGAGTTCATATATTCATTCTAAAATACTTCTATTTACGCAGAAACTTACCACTTTTATTTATGACAAATTCTAACACATTTATTGGCAGTTAATAAATACAAGAAATATATCTTGTCACACAATTTTTTTAGTTCTTAACTTTAGAAACATTCAATATTTCGTAGATTGGACCTCCGCCATAATATAAATGTATAAAGTGGTTTTAATACGTTTACTGTTCAATACTTAAAACTAGAAGTTTTAAACATTAGATCGAATATTTACAACGTTAACACTTTCCAATATAGGTACGTATGTATATTTGGCACTCGATAATTTATTCACTAAATTTCCTTTGTTTACATTGGATTAAACAGCAAAAATTTGCCACTTAATAGTATTTATGTACATCAATGTATTAATGTTTGTGTCAGTGCTCGAAGAGACAAATACGTGATTTTCTTTTAAGGATATTAAGGTTATTTTTTAGATATAAATTTGAACACTTTCAATTGTGAATTTGAAAATTAAATACTTTATTATAAGTAGGCCACCTTTTTTCTACAATCAAATGTAGAATGAATAATTTTTGTCATTATGCTATGAACTTATATCGCAGAAACGATGCTTGAGACACCTTGTAACATAATTGTTTGTAGTTACCAAATTATACTGCTTTATACGCATGCGCACAAACTATATCATTTTCGGATTGTATGCATATATATATATTTCGTATACAGTTTTCATATAGTCGAACAGAAATATCACGTGTCATTTACTACACTAATTTGTCAACAGTTTGATATTGCAGCACAAAAATAACGCCTTAATCAATTTTTACTAGGCCTTATTGTTCATATATAATAAATCATAGAAAAGTTATAATCCCTACGAAATATTAATTGCAATATTTTAATAATTTGAATTCAGTACAGTAATTCATATTATTTATAAAAAAAATGTTGAGTAAGGACAGGCAAGGAATTTCGTAAAATAAAGTGGTTTGAAATATTTTTATTTTTTAAACAAATTATACGTAAGTTTCTGGGAATTCAAATGTTACATCTCGACCAGTCAACTTCTTGTACACAGCAGCAAAAGTGTCAACCTAGTAAACAAAATTTTGTTTAGTATTTTTTGCATTTTACATTAATTGTTAGTAGATAATACAATTCATTTATATATTTATCTATTACACGAATATACATACAAGAATTTTTAACAAGGCTTTGAAATATTATACACTGAAAGAATAGATATTACTTAAAATTATAGTTACCTTGTGTTCAATGTTTGTTTGTTCATTTTTATCTAAATGGACTTTAATGAGCTGTGTACCATCCAATTTAATCCTGATGCGTTTGCCAACAATCTCTACAGGATATACTAAATCTTCTAATAACGCATCGTATACAGCAGTCAAAGTGCGGCTGAAATTTGTTTATATCCATTATATATGTATCATCAACTTACATTGGGTAATGTATATTTAAATATACAAAAGCTATTAATAGGTTTTACAATGTAGCGCATACCTTCTTGGCCTCTTTTGCTTGTTCTTAGTGCGTGTTTTCCTTGTTGGCTTAGGCAAGATTTTACGTTCCCCAACAAACATTACATGTTTTCCAGAGAATTTCTTTTCCAATTCTCGCACAAGTCTGGTTTGAATTTTTTGGAATGCCTTCAACTTTGGCATAGGTACATAAATGATGATGCACTAAAAGAAACACAACTGTATTCAACATATGTACCTCCTTTAAATATTAAGTTTTTAATTCGAGTGAACTTGCACTAAGTAAAAATTGCTATGTCGCTAACGTAAATACCCTGATAACAATTAATAAGAATTGGACAATCAATGTAAAGTATTTAAAGTAGTATCGAAATCGATATTAGATTGTAGAAATGATGGTAAGAAAAAGTTGAATGCAAAAGAAGCTATAACACTTTACCTTCTTATTGTTCGTTTCTATTTCACGGGCTTTAGTGATATATAGCTCCCTTAACTGCGATTTTAAATCGCTGTTCATCTCCAGCTCCAGTAGAGCTTGAGAAATGCTAGCTTCGAACGCATCAGGTTCGACTCCGCCGCTCTTGATTATTTTAGCGTTTGCTGTGAACATCTGCAAAATATTTAGAGGTTAGGATGTATTATTGTTTATACGTAGTTTCGAAGAATATTCGACAGTTTTTCTATTTCGTAGCGATCTTAAATGGAATAAAATTTGTGCCTTTTTTATGATATGACCAGAAACTATTTCTAGGCCAAATACTAGCTGTTACAATATGCTGTCAAATATAGTGTGTACATTGCAGCAAATAAAATCCGGTTTTATCAAATTTTATAGAGGCGATCCGAAAAAAAATCTTAGCTCATACAACAAATTGCAACGTTACGAATAACATGCAAAATTGCATTTATTGTATTCTAATTCATTTTAACTTTGTTTTTAGTTAAAAACGAAACTGCTATTCGCGTGTACCTTGACGATATCCGCACCGCGTGAAAAGGATCCAAGAATCACATCAATAGAAATACCAACTGTGTCAGGCACAAAATGTCTCTATATCGGTAGTCGTATAGATATACGTTCATAATGATTAGTTAAGCAGCATTTAAATGAAATATTTCAGGCACCATTTATCTTTTTAATAGTGCCTAGTAGTTAATTTTCATAATACGAAGTATTTTATAAAGTTAATTTCATATTGAGAATTGTTTATGTAGCTTTGAAATAAAAATTTCTTTAAACAACTTTAACGTATTAATACATACATATTAACGTGTCGACTAATGGGTTAAATTAATTGGCATGTAATTCGTTGCGTCTCCTATTTTTTAATAAACACACTAGAGTCTAGTAATTTTATGTCGAAGTCATAAGGTATATGACTGTTTAGTGGCGCTCAAAGCACATGGTTTTCAAGTAGTTTGCTGCCATGTATGACTTAGTGAGGTTAAAGGAGAATATATCGGCATAAATTATAAATCGTTGTCAAAAAATATGGAAGATCAAGAAAATGTAGAAGAACAAAAGCCAAAGAAAGTACCGTTTACTTTTTTTGGAGAGCAAATAATTAAATCGAACTGTCAAAGGAATGCTCTCATAACTGCTATCAGTGGAGGTATTTTCGGTGGATTAATAGGATTTTTATTTACAAGTAGCCCAAGAAATTCTACTCGTATAGGTGTAACCACTTATTTCACAATAGGCGTTACTTACGCATGCTATTGTGCATACGATGAAATTGAGACAAGATCTCAGCAGAGGTTACTCAAGCAAATAATATATGAAAATAAAAAGTACGAGAAGTCAAATGATGGAAAATCAAATGATGCATCAGTAAGACTTGAAAGTGCTTGAAAGGTTTTTAAGAAAAAGTACGTCATACACTTATACAGAGCCTGTTAGATGTAAGGAATGTATAATAATATGTAATTAGTATGAGAGAAATATTTAAACGTCATTATGCACTTAAATTGGTTCACAATATTACATGTAGAACATAAGTATAATGTACAACAATAAAAGTTTGGATGACAAATAGTTATTATCATTTCCCTACGATCTTATTATTACAAGACAGCGAATGGTAAAAGCTAAAACAATATTGCCCTTTGCAATAGGCATTATAATATTGTTGGCTTTGAACGATAATTTCCATCAGGGATAAGAAAATACTTTTGCATGTGATTCGGGAGTATTCTTTGGAGCTATTGTAAATATAAATAACATTGCAAAGTATTTAATTAATATAATTCTTCTAATCTGTTTATATATCATCACATAGGTAGCAATCTGTAAAACTGGGAGAAACTTTCATCTAATGTATTATACAGCATCTTAGAATTTACAAAATTATTATTATTTCAAGTCCTAATGTATGTGTATACGTAAGTTATGAGAACTTTTTTTTCAATTCTTCCTACAACTATTTTTGTGGCAATTAGTTTTATAACAATTTCAGCAATTAACTATTCGTATATTAAATTAAAGTAATTCCAAAATACTTTGGATAACATTAATGCGTACAACATATTTAATTGAAAATTTTATGCAAACTGGAAAGGATATTATGGATATATTAACAATTTTTTAGAATTGTTGTGTGTGTAAATGTTCTGATAGTGTACGCTAGAGGGTACTGTACGGGGTGTGATATCAAACGAAGTTCTGTTGCTGTGCGCTGATTGGTGTTTGGAGGTTGGTGGGGGTGTGCAATGACATCACGACGCATGTTTCGTACTATCGAATATGCTGAGTGACAGGTGGTGTAGTAGTTCTGTTACGTACTGTGTACCGAGGATAGAAGTCGCATCCTCGCGTCACGCGATCGGCACGTTGTTACTCGTAGGTGTCAGTGTTAAGTTTTGTGATGCATACCACGATCTCACGCAAACTACCTGAGAGATTCGACTCTGCAAGAAGAGGTAAGTTTATATTCAATACTGTAACCGAAATTTCCCTTCGTCTACAATGGTTATATTACGTATCCGTTCAAGCACGATCATCAACAAAATTTCATTGAATTAAAAGAAAATCTGTATAATATCTCGCGTTATCTGTTAATGGCATTCACGAATTTCCGTCGACAATAGATTCTTCAATTTTCACTTAATGCTAATAATTATAGATGAATACAAAATATATTTTCGGGAACCTCGATTATTTCTCATTTCTTGTCATTCATCTTGATAATTGATTAGTTTTAATATAATTTCCGTTATTTTGTGATTAGTATTTTATGCTTTATTATTATATATATTTCAGTACATAAAAGGGTATAAGCCTAGCGCTTATGCATAGTGGGAGTTAGAAGACGATTAAATTCGCTTAGGTTTTCACGATTTTCCATATGTAAACAATGAACGTAGTCTATTAAATGTTACGTACATATGCAATGTATGAATTTTGTGTCCGGTATTTACCGCAAATCGTTACTATATCGAAAAAAGAGACTCGTCATAGTTTTGAGCAAGTTTTGATGACGTTTGCGTCAAGACTTTTGGTATGAAAAGGACGATTTATTTTTTCCAGTGTTTTTGAGACAGCTATACAACAGGCCAGGCATAGGGCTGCAGGGAATTTTGTTTCTGTGAGTAAATACGAGTGTATTGCAATCAAATTTCCAAGTACTTTTGGGAAGGAGGTGTTTACGAAAGGTTAAGGTGCATGCGCAACGCATCCGGGTATTTCTATATCCTTTCAACGATTAACTAACAAAAATTCTTCATTTTCATTTCTATGCTTTGTCTTTCCTTTTCTTCTTTTCCCCTTTAATCTATTGAGATTCGGGCGAATAATGTTATGTCTAGTGTGATCATTTTATTTCAGGTTTTACGCTCTCATATAAGTTTTCGCAATGTATTTTCATGTGACTTCCCATGAGTTAACGCTTATGTTAAACGATATGCATCGTGGTGATAGTAATTATAACTGGAGTAATTTTAGTGGAAAACTGTACAATTAAAATACACGGCTGATGTGAACGTACAGTACAGTACCGATCTAAAGTTTGGGTACAGCTATTACATTTGTCTCCGACACTTCAAATAGAAATTGTAGGTTTTAACATTTCGTCATATTTTAATACGTGAATATTTTGCTGTATGATTGTAATGTTAAAAAATGCACAGTTTACCTACAACTGTAGATAATACATTTAATTACACGTTAAAGTTTGTCGTTGTTTATTAGTTTGCGACCTTTTACTCATCGAATTATTGGTTAGCGAACAGATTGCGTAGCTCTGGTACGATTAATTATAAAAACTAGTTTGAAGAATTTCGAAATTGTGTAAGGTATTAAGAAAAAACGAACGAAAACAATTCCTCTCCAAGATATTTTAGCTATTATAAGTTATTTTGTTAATTGTCGTACGTATATATATATATATATATATAAGCAAAGAGAAATAAAACATTCACGTTACATTAATAATAAAGATTTAAGAATAATTCACACACTAGTTACGTGGATCCAAACTTTTGACCGGCAGTGTACGTTGGTTTTAGTACTTATTATATAAGGTTAAATAATTCAGAATAACAAATTTGGTAATGCACGCCATTTATTGATGGTAATTTATGCCACGATAATACGTATTTTAATGCACTTCGTACAAACCAGCGGGTCTTCAATATTTTGGTCAGTATCGATTACAGGATATGAAATAGAAACTGGGTAGGGTCCTTTATCGTGAGACATCTCAACGTGAATTCTGGTACCATGTGTGGTTTCTCTTTGAGAGGTTTTCAAAATGTTGTGCGTTAATCATTCTAAAGAAATAATTAGTATAAATCGATCAACAAAACATTATTAATTCCTGAATTATTATTCGATTCTCGTATTATATTTCGAAAGGTTTTAGAAGGGTTTTCCAAACGTTGCATGTTGTTAATTATGTGGGAATAAATAGTAGAGTAATAATAATATAGTAATAATTTCTCCAATTTTTTCAATACGTTTGTAATGAGAATATTCCAAAGTATGTGATAGATAATTTATTAATAGTAGGTACATTATGTTAAGAATTTTATAGGATAAATGTCTTCCACGTTTAATTTTATTGCGATTTAATGTTAATACATTGATTAATAATCAACATAGTAATAATTAGTTAAAATAATTTTTATTAGGCTTCCGTAGTAATTCTCGATCCATTAATGTTTGGGTCACTGGTGCACCTCTATAATAAGAAGTAAATGCATCTTTACCATATGCTTCTAAATATAAAAGAACATTATAGCTCTACAGTTTCAACAAACTAGTCGAGTAATTTAATTTTTACTTACCGCCTTAGAATGTTGTGAAATGTTTCCCACGTGTAAGAGATCGGTAAAATTTCTCAAACAAATAGAGTCGATGAATTCAGGGTGCACCAAATGTGGTGAATTGGGACAGTGGCATTTATCGTCCTACATCTCGGAATCACTACATACCGCTGCCTTTCACCATTAATTTCATGTACTTAAGGTTGAGTTCCGAGCTAAAGTTCTACCTCTTACCTGTATTTTTTCACCCATTTGCGAATAACGTTATAATATCGTAACAATCACTACTGGATCTCAGTTGGTAATAAACTTTTGCAGCATAGAGAATTGAGATATGAACGGCTGATTATAAAAATGGGTTTTTCCGTTTTGAGATATTTGAATATTTGAATTTACATTATTAAGAAAATACTTTTGTACGACCGCCACATATTATTTTAAAACGCAATTAAAATTCTTGTAAAACAATGCTAGTAGAAGAATTTATTTTGCGATGTTTCAACTGACTCGGACGACTATTGTAATTACTGGCACATATGTTCTTGAATGGTTGTTATCAATAATGTGGGACGCAAGAATTCGTAGAAATGGTATGAGAGGGCTTTGTATGAATCGTGTGAAGGGAAGTATCGAGTATTACGCGAAGTGTGAATGAAGAATGTTAGTCGAATGCGGACCGAGTGAATGTTTATGCACGTGGAGTCTAGAATGCATGGTGACCCGTTGTCGAACTGTGACACGTGGTAAGAATGTGTGTGTCGGTGTGGGTCTTAATGAGTGAGAACGAATGATGAATAGAACGAGAGGGAAAATGCATGAAAGAATATACAGTAATGTCTCGATTAGTGTTAAAAATTGTGTCTACGATTAGCGTTCATTTCTATCCCCACTACTTGGGGTGGTCCCCCCTGAAACGAGCGAACCGTGAAGCGCCGAGCATGTAATCTGAACCCAGATCGAATGTCGGTGAGATCCAACACTGATGCAAGCGACATTAAAAGTTAAACTTGTTCATTTTTGGTCCGTTTTAAATGAAATTTTACCAAAGTGTTCGTTGCAATATCCTGATTAAAATGACACCAAACACAATATGATTTCGATAATTTTTACTTATCGTGGTATTAATAATTTTATTCCTCTTTATTATTGTTTCCGATGACAACTGCAGTTATTGAAAATAATAATAAAGGAGAATAAAATTATTAATACCATGATAAGTAAAAATTGTCTAAACCATATCGTGTTTGGTATCATTTTAATCAGGATACTAAAATTAGTAAAATATATACTAAAAAAAGTAAAATTTCATTTAAAACGGACCAATATTGAAGAAGTTTTAATCTTAAATTTTGAGCGCGTTAATATTGCCTCACGTACACGGGTATTTAAACCTCCTTTTTTCTGGAACGCTGCCCCGTATCTCGGCTGCCACAACATCAAAGGGGATCCGAACTCGCTCGAGAAACGTGTCCTGCACAGGATTAATGTTCACATTCGATCCCGAGCGAGGTACACTAATCGAGACATTACTGTATACAGTGGATGATGCGTGCGAGGGTCAGAGTTGAGGTAGAGTTGAGCAGAGTTGAAGCGGAGTCGAGCGAGAATTGTAGCGAGAGCATTGTTGAGATAAGATATATTGTGTTGTGAGAGAGAGTAATTAAGAGATATTAAATAATAAAGTAATTTTACGAGAAAAAAAAGGCAGTCACAATTTCCCCTGAAAAATAATCCTACAATAATTGCCTTCGTATTTAGTTCTATGGAGGCGCAGTACCTGTATTCTTTTTAGCACGTCGGAACTCTTACAAGTGAAGTAAAGTTTTGTGAGCTCACAGCTGTTATGACTCAAAAAGATTATAATGTATCGAAGGTTGAATAATTTAAGTGTAGTTACGTTCGAAAACAGTTGTTATATACATATTATTTACAGTGGTCTTAATTACTTTCACCGCAAACCACTACGGCTGATAATGTGGCAAAGTCATTGGACGATTATCTAAGAAATGAATGTCATCGCGTTGTGGTGATCAATATTATTTAATGTTGTAAAACCTCAAAATGATAAGTACCTTTAACGTGTGATAAGGAGATTGATTTACGAAGTTGTATGAACTAACACCATCTAAATTTTTTTATAGAAAAATGAAAAATCCACTGTATTATTACATATTACATAAACAGAAATTTAAGACACTACGTTTTAGAAAAAATGATTTATTATTTCGGCAATAATAATTCGCCAATAAAATAGTATTTTAGCATAATTGTCTTTGCAGCATTTTCATTTTCTGTGAAATTCTTATTTAATCTCGCTAAATTTTACACTCAACAACAAATAAACAAGTCTTGCATCGACCCATTAACAACAGAATAACCTAAACTGTTCACGTTTCGTTGTTCATCATGTCTAATAAAAAAAGAGGTAATTTTTGCATATGTCGAAAAATTATATCGTCATAAATATGCACTATTTATTTATTACTTATTGGTCTTAATAGGGAAAGGGTATTTTAAAGGATTCGAATATTCTTCTATATTATTTTATTTCCGAATACAAATGGCTGAGGAAACAAATAGTACCCCGGCATTAGCGTTAGGAGTGTTTTATTTTACACTAATGGTGTTTCTTGCAAAGCAGCATTCACTTGGACGATGTGCATGCGTAGATGCACAACGTCATCGTTTGGGAGCTTCCGTTCCTCCTAATGAAAGTATATATTCATTCAATTGTCCAATGACATCTGTAGTCAACCATTAATCTGTATCGGGATCACGTATAGAGTGAAAGTGCGAATGGCGTGAAAGTACAAGCGGAAAAATTGCATTTTGTATGAAATCCTAAAAAGGGACAAATATCAAATCAAGGTATATTATTTGAAACAGATTTAAGTGTATACAGTATGTATTGAGATATGACTCAATAAGAACTTTTATGACTTATATACAAGATCATTTTTAACATATTGAATTCTTGTAAATTCTTTATTCATGCCTCAGATTAGTTTAAAAATGATTATTATTATGCATATGCTAGGTGACAATTAAATAGTTCGTATATTTCTTCTTAAATGGATAGGCAATTTATTTATTTTTTTTATATTATGTATTTAGTAGTTAAATAATTATTGAATAATGTGATTGTAGCACAGCTATACATATGCAGTGCTGGAGAGTTGATTTTTGTCTTGGGATCGTAGTTAAGATTACTGTGCTGATACTGTTTCGCCTAACTTGTGTCAATAAACTAATTAGTGTTTAGGATTAGTGATCTTTTGAATCTACCTGGTATGGAGGGATTGGTACTATTGCTTCATATAATATAATAGATCTGTATAATTGTAGTGTGCTTTCCAATAACTACTCATTGAACAAAGTAGTAAATACTAAGTAATCATTTATTGGAAAATTTTATGTGACAAGGTACTCACTAATACAGCTTCATCTATTTCTATTAATTAACTAAATATATTTAGTTTGGATTTGTAACATTTTTAAATGATGGTACGTCAATTAATATGATCGGTTAGTTTAATTTAGAAGCATACCATTAGCATTAACCCTTTGCGGTTCAGCAATTTTGGCGAAATATACTAACAACAATTTCGATTACTTTAAAAAATATGATTTGCAGCGTACTTCACTTTGCAGCCGAATCATTAGAAGCGATTTTCGCGTCTAATGGGACGTGTTACTTTCGCCACATCCGAACAGTGAACAGCATTGAAGCGTTTTATTACATTGCGATTGAATTTGAATGACTGTTGCTATTTTTCATACAGTCAAACATGAGATTTATGTTCCTTCATGTGCAAGAAGAAAAACTCTAATTTATTTAGATAATTTATATTATCTAATTTATTATTTTTAAATTAAAGTGAAAGGTTTTGAACATAATTTATTACAATTTTCTTACTATTTATTGATTAAACATCCCCTGATTGTCTATATTAAACATTGTCTATATTGTTTTGCGTTCATATGAACAAAGTTAACAAAAACATGTGCCTTAATAGGAAGTCATTAACAGAGATGTAGTAGCATTTGCAAATTGTCGTAGAATGGAGTTTTGTGGTACAAATATTTCATTTATTCATTTGTTTTTTACGTATTTGTATTTTGCATGCAATTTGGTATACATATATTTACGTTATTTGGAAATATTTATTGTGTTTATTATTATATTTCTTCTTCTTCTTATTATTATTATTAATATTATTTGTACGTTCCCCTATTAAATATTTATTCATTATTTGTTTATATACTAGCTTACTGGATGATACATTTATTAAGAATTTTTCATGAATTGACATTACGAAGTTGATATGTGAAAGTGGAGAGTTTGCAAAATAGTCTGTTTTTATAAATATGTAGAAAATGAATATGTACATTCATTTCCTAATGTATCAAGGTATCTGGAAGGTACATTTTAAGAAACAAACATTGATAACATTTAATTGATTCCTTTAATGAATACACTGAGCAGTGTACAGGAAGTCCGAAACTGTAGCACTTTAAAATTACTAAATTAAATTAATTGCACATTCTTCATACCCCTATCTAATTTAGATATCCTTCTCTAATTTATCTTCACAAGAAAGTAACAGCTTCTTTTGCAACGTCCACACAGTAAGGTATAATACTAAATTCTAAGCTATTAAAATATGTAGTTTCTTATATTGCCAAAAAGTGTACGCATATTACAGTCACGCGGCCATAAAATTCACGCTTTTCAAATCGCAAAGGGTTAAAATGAACAGTGTTAAATATAAAACCGCAATACAGCTACATTTTGTATATATTATTTTAAAGATGCTTCATAAAACTCATACTATTAGATTATAAAGGGTGCCGTTTAAAAGTCAGAGGCAAGATTTCGCGATGCATCTGCATCAGATTGAAAAATATACTGCCTACTACCGGCTAAAAGTTTGGGGTCAAAGGGAGAACAATAGGGAAAGAAATTTCCGAAAAGACTGACAATATTAACTGGAACACTAAAAACCTTTCCCAAGTTCGTCAAATACGTATATCGTAGTGAACTATGCCACTATTAGCCTCTACGATATTCATATCATAGGGAGAAATTATCAAAAGATTCGATATTTATAAAACTAGGCAAAGTAATTCCAAATATTTTTAGCTGGCAGTATGTGTATTTATTTATGTTCTACATATACAGGGTGAGGCACGTGACTTGATCACCTTGAATAAACTTCTAAATTATTCGTCTACTAAAAAATTGTTAAATACAAAAGTTTTAATATAAGTGGTAGTATTTGGAAATTTGACGGTCATATTGTTTATTTAACTGGAATGCTCTATCTTTTTAGAGTTAATATTTCGTTAATTATTAGCTTTAGGACAAACAATGTTTAATACTTTTTTACATGGAAATTAATGCTCTTCCGAACTGGCCCCCAAAAGGTAGGGTATTCCACTTAAAAAAACGGAGTTGATCTTCAAATCTCTGAAGCCCCACCATTTATGAAAAAAGTCGTGTACACCAATTTTTGTATTCAACAATTTTTTAGGTGGCGCATAATTTAGAAGTTATTCGAGGTGATCGAGTTAGGTGCCTCGCCCTGTATAGTATTTGGGACTTATAATAATTGTCCACCATGAATTGACGATTGTCTGGTTTTATACAGATTGTGCTGGGACAAGGTTGGGGAATCTATATGGGGCAATGCGTGTCTCGTAAGGCGGGCGCCGTCATCGCAACTGGGCATCGCGACTCGCTCACCTATCGTATCATGGACAAACCCGCCAAGGTAAATTACTTGAAAATATTGATATTAATTCCTTAAACACGCTGATTAGCGAACACGAGTTATTACGTACAGCGGGAAATACAAATGATTCAACACGCAAATAGCAAAAACTAAAGTAATACATACAAATGTATAAAATATATAAAATAATCGAGTTGTTTTAGACAACAGATTTTGATTGGCTCGCCCTGTATAATTGTGAGTATCTGAAGTGAGAACGAAAAATCTCGGTGGTTCCACAGAACAGTACTTTATTGATGGAAAAATGAGAAAGTATTTATACAAAATTGAGCGGTAGCTATTAAGGAGTTAATGTACAGAATTATTTAATGTTGAATTTGTCGATAAAGGTAAAGTATGAAATGGGTAACTATTGATGTGAATGTCACGGAATTATGGAATTGCATTTGTTTTAAAGCTTTTTAAGGAACTTCAGCTTAACTTTTTCTGTTTTACTTCTGAAACATTTTAATATTTCCTAGCAGATTATATTTGCAATACGCGTCGTAGAAATAGCACATCGAATAAAGAAATTTTTAATAAGGTTACTTGTTACAAATTGCAGAAACAAAGAACAGCAAACCAGGTTTTTAATTTTTAGAAATGTTCGCGAAATTGGCTATAGTATTTAAAAAGAATGTGGATCATTATCTGCTGTTGCTTTGAGCATTATCGAGCGTATTTCATTAACCCTCATACAGCAATTTGACAATGTTATGTGACAAAGTGTTAGAATAATAAACGGGCATTTTCAAACAAGCTATATTCTTTAGCTTATGTTCGTTTTTCATAAATATGTGAGATATTTCATAAATACGTATTTAATGAAGCAAATTAAATGTGTACTAGGTGTATCAAAAAGTAATCTGCTATAACTTGGCCACTTTCGCGGCTAATTATAAATTCTAAAACATTCCCAAACAATATAATTCGTAAATGGAATTAAAGTTTTTTTTACATCTTTCTCTATGTGATCCTGGAATGTTCAAGTCTTCGAAATGTGTTGTTATTAAACGATAAAATTAGCAAAGAAACAGTGGATTACTCGTTCGGAACGTTGAATATTTATTTCTGTAGAGAAAAGGATGCGTTGCGTAATTTTTCTTTTGTAGATTAAACTACAATTGCCCTCGATTTCCTGGGTATACGTTTCATTAGTTTTTCCCTCATTTCTATGCGTATACAATAGTGTACAATACCGGCAGGAAGTCATCCTGCACAGCGTGGTTCGTTATTTTTTGCAGTTGAACGATAAGATCGCATAGAAAGCATCCCATTCATACTAATTGTTCTCATCGCTTTTCAAATGAACAACAATTCCCATCATTGTATGATACCTTACACACGAATATATCTTTTGCACCAACTATTGGAGTAGTTTCATGAATTTAAAGGGTTGTCGATGTTGAACCATATTTGTTTGTTGATAAAAATTGTGGCCAGTTATAGGTTTCATTTGAGTGTAAAATCGCTGGAATTTTCATTTAACTTTCAATTTCATTTTGCAGCGTTGCAAAGTTGAGTAATAGAGGTTGTTCATTACTAGCCAGTGTTTTTCTCGTAATTGATAGAGGTATTAGAAAAAGATGGAAGAAGTAAAAGTTTTGCAGCACCCTGTGACCAATAATAATAGCGTATATCACTCCGTATATCATTCGCTTCCATATAATAGACAAAAATTAGGGTAAAACTATGGAAGTGCTCCGACCTCTCCGATTTCGATGATTTTTGAATATATTGTAGAACTGAGTATCCGGAACAACTGTTTCCTATGCATATAACCGCCGCTCGGCCTTAGTTTTCGAGATATTTGCCAACAAATATAGTTACTACTACATTGAATTTTGTATATACGTGCACGCTCGTGGCAACGTGTTAGGCTGCCGCTTTTCCGGCGGCCGGCGAAGAATCTGTATACCGGGTGACCTCATACAAATTGTACCTCTAGAAGTTGATATATCACATCAGATTTGCTATTGGCGGGGGAGGGGCACGGCTCCTCCCCCTGCACCCACTCCCCACAAAATCAAACCCAAACCTAACACGAATCTAATTTTTATTTAATCAAATATGATTTTGGGTTAGGTTAATTAAAAAAAGGACGAAGGATTGCTATGGTTGTTTTTGGCAGATGTGCACGTACTTGGGGGTTCCCGTGGTACTGCAGGTATGACGTGCAGCGTGGAAGGTCGGGTATCTAACCATGTGTTAAAAAATCATTACTTTTTCGATGAGTTGATCGAGTATACAGTTTCTCATCGGAAAAGAAAATTTTAACCCAAGTTCATATTTGATTAAATAAAAATTATATTCGGGTCAGGTTTGGGTTAGAAATTTATGGGGAGGGGGTGTAGGGGGAGGGGCAAGGCCGTCAATACCAAGTCTGATATAATATATCAACTTCTAGAGGTACAATTTGTATGAGGTCACCCAGTATACAGATTCTTCGCCGGCTGGCGGAAAAGCGGCAGCCGAACACGTTGCCACGAGCGTGTACGTATATACAAAATTCAATGTAGTTGTAGTTATATGTGTTTGCAAGTATCTCGAAAACTAAGGCAGAGCGGCGGTTATATGCATAGGAAAAAGTTGTTCCGGATACTCAGTTCTACAACATATTCAAAAATCATCGAAATCGGAGAGGTTGGAGCACTTACGTAGATTTACCAAAATTAGCAGCATTCCAATAAAAAAATTGAAGACAAATTATAAATATGATATACGCTATTATGTTGGTAATAGAGCGCTGAAACACTTTTTTCTCTTTCAGTTTTTCTTACGTACCGTTTACGAGGATAACGCTGGCTAGTAATCACGTTAACGCCTCGTATATTATACTGAAATTCATTATTAATCTATGCAAGGAATAGATACGAGATGAGAATGTTCTGCGAGTATAGCAAGTTTGTATATTCATAATTACCGTGAAAGTATAGTATCACCAAAGTATAAATATTTTGGTGACACTTTCTGTATTATTCTATTAGACAGTATATTTATTCTCTTCATGCCCTAAGCTAATATTGTGTCTCGATTTTACTGACTAATAAATGACTAAATAATATTTCTCATCCAGGAATAAGGGGAACATAATAATCTGTGTGTGCAAGTTTTCGTGACGTAAGGCGTTAAAATACGCAGAGATTAGACATTATCTTAATTAATTTTATCCACGTGTAAATCGTGTAGGTAGTATGGAAGGTTAAATATTCTTGTATATTTAAGCGATTATCGTAGAAAACTGCATGAATGAGATTTGGTAAGGAGGATATATTGTAAAAGGCAAGATTGGATTACCTTCATTTTGGAAGAATATTCCCTCATAATAGATTTATATAGGGAACATGTTTTAATTGATGAATTTCAATTAAGTTGATCTAATCACAGGAAAAATAAATTAACAGATGGTTTCCAATATTTAATAAAAACAGAGTTCTTTGCACATACAGGAAGATCCTTGGTTCCTTGTTGTAGGAATGAAACTGTGCGGGCGAACGTGAATGAATTGGTGAAAGCGAGGAAGTTTTTAAGTAGAAAAAGAGAATGAATGAGCACAACGATACGTGTTCCCGATAGATTTCAATCACAGAACTGGAATTTTGCAAGGCAAATAGCGGAGAATTTCATTCATTTGTAATTTACAGACAAGTTGAACAAGTTTACTTCGACATATCGAGCTTGCAAAAAATTGGAAAACAGGAAGTTAGTATTTCTTCAGATGAATGCAAGTATTCTGGGGCAAGTAATGTTTCCTTAAAATTTTCAGTAAACATTGATACAGTTTAATATATTGATATCGATTAAAATTTGAATTCATTTTAAGTTGTTCCATAGTATAATAAGTATTATGTTTAGTAAATACTAAATGTCAAATAGAGAATAAAATTCCCGTTCTCGTGTGTAACATTATTGCCAGAGAAAAGAGATTACAAAACGGAGAGATTCTTAGATAGTTATAGTAAATGTCATGCCGCAATTATTGAATAATAGACAAAGTAATTAGAGCAATTAGAGTGATCAAATATCTTCGAAACCACAACACTTTATACAAGTTAAGTTACGACAAATACATAGAATAATACAGAAAGTATTTTTTTTTTTAGAAATTATGTTAAATCTCTAAATAATGTTTTTTTACAAATCACGCGTAATATATTAATGTTTTAAGAAATATTAGTTTGTGGTTCCGTTATTGTTAACAATCATACATGCATTCCTTTTTTTATTGTGCTTTTTGTTTCTTTGTTATACACACAATGCTTTAAATCCTTTCGATGTTTCACTTGTGCCAGTATACGAAATTATCTTGTACAGTACGTCTTATTTAGTGTCACAATCTTGATTTCTATTTTCTTCTATAATTTATAACAGGCCCAATCGTTTTAATATTTACAAAAATTTTAGAAAGTCCAAAACGTTAGAATCGTACACGTATACGAGGATGGCGAATAACTACTCTAACTGCATACCCACCTACTTTTCAGTACATTCCACATAGCAATTCTATGCAATAGCGTAATCAACTTAATGTTCTTTTGTCAAAAATACTTTGCTTCCTGAGTTTTTTTCAAACATTTACACTTTATTTCAAACAGTCATCTAAACTTATAACATAGACAGATATATGGTCAAGCTTAAATTTATTGGTACAACCATGGTCCTGAATTCAGTGCTTTAATGCTTCATATTTTAATAAAATATAGTTTTTTGAGTTCATTTAGGTTTTTCGATATAGAAAGGATAAAATAGGAACACAAAAATGTCTCGTTTGTTAATCAAAATTCGTGTAAATTTCACGTTTTTTCATTTGCTGCAATGAATATTTGCGTTGTGGGGGGTATTTGCGTTATGTATTAAGTAATTTCAAGAATAAAAATAATACGGTACACTAAATACAACGAAGCAATAAGTCTTTCTGGATTGTTATTAGTGTTCACGCCACTGGTCCGATAAAATATACATCACTCGCTTTCTTGTTCCCCTCTGTCCTTTCACTCGACCATTTGTAATATTTCAATATACGTGTCTCACTTTTTTCGCACTGCTTCCTGCATTGAAAACACTTTGTGGCTCTTCTTTTTATGCATTACGCGTTCAGAAACTTGTTCCAATGATTTAGATCGAGCTATAGAAATACAGATGAACCTTTTAGTCAGTGAAACAATTTACGAAATGTTTCCTTACAGCCGCCTTTGCAAGCTAGTTAAATTTCAGTCTTTATGCAGAATTTACGGTACCGTAATCGGATCGCTTTGAATTGCAAATGGTCTATTTGAACGAATAATTGCTTCTACCAATTAATTCAATTGCAATTTCTATGATATCGTTACATTGTTAATGTATCCTTTTTTTACTCAGGTATTTAATAATTACTTAGCAAGATTTATTTGGATCCAAAATATATTTGATAGAATTGCTTAGCCTTGCATACAGTAGGTAATATTTCAGCATTCATGGTACTTGAAGTTAAGAACTGTTTTTTATGGGTGAATATATGAACGACGATAAGGAAATTTCCTTATACCGGGATACAAAATTTCTGTTACTTCCTATCATTATTTCATTTCTAATACAAGACCACCTAAAGATTTTAAATGCGACGAATTGAAATATAAAGCTGTTGATGCTAATTTAGAATATTTATAATTCATTTTTTTGGAATAATTAAAAACAGGGTAATTTATATTCAGGAGTTACCCATTTAACCATTGAAGAAAGGGTTCATAGCTTCTAAGGTAGATACTAGTACTTACCAAATGATGGGTCGAAAAATGTATATTCCCTAAAGTTATAAACAAATTTTTGCTTCTGTTAAAGCGAGTGACTTGCTTCATTCGGGAGCTATAATTGCCTGAATTTATTCACTTACTCGGCGCTAGTTGCAGCACGATAACTAGAAGTGAACGTGCAACTTGTACTTCGAATCGGTACTTTGATACAACGCTTAGGTTACTGCAATACTATACCCGTACCTTACAACTTTATGTAGCGGAAAAGCCAGCTGATTCTATGAGATACGAGTTGAAGGCCATGCTCTCAAAGTTCAATGTCCTCGGAATCATTTCCATTGGTCCCTGGATCTCCCAACAATCTTTTCCATTTTAATTGTATTCAGTGATACAATAGAATAACACGAAACTTTTGTCGATGGTCATTTACCAATCATTTCCATAATGAGTATGTTTGTGAAAACTGGGTTTCTAGTTTCATAGAAGAGTCAGATCTAATACTTTGCCTATCATCTTTGTAAATGTTTTGTAGGAAAAAGGATATACTTTGTTCACAACCATTTATATCATTTGCTGTTGATACATAGATCTCGTTCGTGTAATATATATTTTATAGTCAAACTTGAGTGAAATGATTTATAGAGGGAACTTGACTATGGAGGGTGATAAAGAAAAGGGCCCAACACTTTTTTGCTAGATAGCCCTCGTTAAATGAAGGAAAGAAGGTCTAATAAACAGGAGTTGAAAACTTGGTCTTTTCAAATTTATAAATCATTTATTGTTTTGTTTAAAGCGAGTTTGGTTGACTTGCTCACTTCTAGAGAAATAATTGTATTAATTTTTTAGTTAATGCGAAATCAGTGACAATAAGATATTACTAGTAAGACTGTGCTGTGCTATGATTTAGCGTTTAGTTATATTTTCGAATAGCTTGGAAGTATACAGTCTGGAGTATCTTGAAATATTGGGGTAAGAGTTTTTAATGCAATATACACTGGGTTCGTTGCGTTGCAATATAAACGGTTTTCGCAATTCCGCTACTTCGTTGAGGTTTATCCATCCATAAAGTATTGAGCTCGAACTACGGTATTCTCTCTAAATATTGTATTACTGCACGATAATCGTATTCAATTTATTTGTGTCCCAGAATCTAACTGCAAATGCATTTATGTTCGAATTGTTTGACTAATTTAAGATTCACCTTAAAGCCATACTTTTTTCTGAAATTGAATGATATTTTCTAGATTGAAAGCACGTAGGTAAAATGAAATGCCGTTCTAAAAATTCTTATAGCAAGGTAGAGAGAAATTACAGTCTTTCGACTTATAATAGCCCAAATGTTATAAGACATAACGAGCCGATCGGACAACGAGGTAATAGATATTGCATACATTTCATAGTACAGTCATGTTTCAGTGACATTATCTAAAATTGTGAAATATTGTGCGAGATATTTTAAATATAAAGTATTACATGGCATTAATGAACCTATTATTTTAGTATTTATTTTCTTATCCATTCATTCTCGTAAACCACATAATGTTTATTTTTATAATTAGAATAATACCGTTGTCCGCAATATATTAATATATTTGTTTACAATAAAGTGATACGATAAACAATATTCAGTGGATCACTCGTTCTGCGAACTAGGAAATGGAATATCGCTTCGTAATCTTCATCCGTGTTACGAGTTTAGTTTCTACAAAAATTATTCCCCATGTAAATCACAAATCCGGCCATTCAAAATCTTTCACATCAAATTGTTTTACTTTGCCAATCGAAAATGTTTATTCTATAATTTCTTCAATGCATTTAATGAGGATGTTACTATTGATAGATACAATAAGTTGACAAGGAATCGATGTCTACGATCATTTCCGGCATTATGAGGCTCGCATATTTAATACACAATATTTGTATTATGTATGTACATACATTGTACATTGCTGGTCAGAAGTTCAGGACCCCTATACATTTCAGGCAATGCAGGAATTTCATAACGGATTAATAATTTTGTAGTTGAGAATTTGAGGACATATCCATGATAGACCATATTGAAACAAGGGCAATCATTGTCAATCTCTATAATATTAATTTCAACAATTAATTACAAGTTAAAAATCTGTTATTGTAATTTCTTGTGTTATTGGCGTACGGAAAATGATTTTTTCTGGTACTTTGTTATCGGTTAAGTTTTGTAACTAAGTTTTTAGAAATGGCTACGTGAGGGCAGTTCAAAAGATTTAAAATTCGTCTTCCCTTTAAAATCGGGATGTTTTGGTTTCGTCATTTTTGCAGCGAATGGGTGATTTGTAAAATTAATAAAGTGATTCCAATCTTTTGTGAAATCACATTGACATGTTATGCAAGTAAAAACATATCTGGTTTTGTTTAAAATCGCATACCTCAATCGAGTCGAAATGTATCCGTTGGGAATGTACATGATATCAGACTAAAAAACCAATGATGAAAGGCCTTCCTTTTGCGGTAACTCTACCGTTATTTTACGCTTACTGATCATACGTTACATCCATTCACGTTCCAGGGAACTTTCAATAATTAATATGTATTGTTTTCGACCGTACAATACCTTTCGTATTCTTATTATACGAATGAATTAGACGAGCACTGTACGTAGATGTGTTACATTGATATCAGAGCTTTTATTATTCCTATTATGTCTGTATATTATCACGTAACTTGATCAACTACTAATTAATGAACATTTTACATACTTTTTTTCTAATGTAACAATTACTTGGTTTGTGGTTAAAATAGATTCAGATTGTCTGCTGTTTTTTAAAAATATTTTTCATTGAATTCTCCCTGAAGGTTCTTGGAGTTTTTCTACGATATGCATCACCTATTTTGAACAGTTTTAATAAGAAAACTCATTCATGAGAAAATACGAAGGATACTAATTTGGGGGAATTTTTGAAATATGATTTATTGTACAGTGATTTGCTGGGGAATATCGTTTGTCTGTAAGAAAATGCATGTGTGCGCACTTTCTCATTAAACATATAGTAGTATAAATATACATTTCTTTAATGGTAGATAATATTGAAAGACATCTGACTTTTATATGATATGTAATAGTGCAATGAAGTAGAATGTGTTTCTCATCGGACATGGACAACCAGGGATTAAATTGAGTGCAGAGTGAAATTTTATCAAAGCAGCTTCATTGCTATTAACTTGAATTTTGTTAATGGTATAGCATGTCTCGATAATACATAGATTATTCGTCCGAAATTTCAAGAATAAAATTAAAGTATTAGGTACAGTGAAAAAAAATTTACGTTTATAGCGCCCAGTTTGAACAGATTTTGAATATCATATAAGAATCCTCGTTTCTAGAAGCAAGAAAACAATCAACTTCGTTTTTCACTTCGTTTTTCACTTCGTTTTTCGAATTGAACTGTTTATTACATTAAAAACGCAAGCATTGACGAAAACAAATAATTGTCTGAGCTATGTGACGAATAAAGCTTCCCACCTAATGCTTTGCAGCTTTCTTTGTGTCTATAATACTGTATGAGGTCGTGCGTTAACACGAAGCAATAAAACACCCTTCGTGTGTGATTGAACAGTAAACGATTTAACCTGGCAACCGTATATATCATCAGGAAAAATAAAAAGTAAGTTTCCACATGATATACATACTTTTGTAGCAACTGTTCAGTGCAAACGAAAAAAAGCATTTGAAAAGAACACAAGCAGAAAGCGTGAATTACTTTTTGTGGTGCCTAGTGGATACCAATGGTGTTGCCTTGACTAAACTTGACTATACTATTTTCACTGCATGTCAACTTAATTTCATCTCTGACTGTACAATTACATTGCTTGACTGCGTGTGATTTTGCATACCACAGCCAAGACTTGCATACTGTGCCTTCTTTAGATACTGTGACTCTTACGAAACGTCTATACTTTCGTGTATTCACGGAAACGTTTTCCAGCCATTAGTAAAGACAAGTTACTTAGGACTTAGGACATATCGATGTCTTCACTGAAATAACGTCCAAAATATTTTTTCTTAATGAAACATAATCAGAATTTGGAACTGACCGTACCGTTTAGTGCCTCTAGTACCATTGCAACGAGGCACTGCTAATTTATAAATTTTTGATATGTTATTAACATGCAATATTTAAAATGAACAAGAATTATGAAATATAGACAATTAGTATGCAAAATTTAAGATGGACCAGGACCAAAATATAGTTATTTATAATTGTGTGATATTCTATTTCAATTTTATGCACATAATGAGGTCATATTTATTTAGGTGAATTTAAGGCATTGCTTTTTTTTACATGCTGTAGTAGTTTTTTTCATTTGTCTTTATGGACAGTACTCGGTAGGATTACCTTGGACTTCAATACAAGCTTTTAAGTATATTGTGGTCTCCTGATCTGCTTGGCATTCAACGGACCTTCTTAATCTATTGGTGAAAAGTTTAGAAGACACTGCAAAAGCAGACCCATATATTTGAAATGAGGCTAAAGATTTTTTTACGTAATATGTGCATGAAAAGTTGTGTTTTCAGGCAAAAATAGCGCCCAAAAAATATTTGGGATAACGTGAAATTTTGTCATAATTTTTTTGTGTTGTTACATAATCGATGATATATGTATAGTTCTGATAAGATAACATAAATTATTTTAATTCGTTCAAAGTAAATAGTAGGAAGTAACTGACATAAAAAACAACCTACCGTAAATAACAAAAATAACAGTAATCTCTTTTGAATTTTCGAAATGGTAATTTTGATAAATCTGAAAAACCGAAAGTAGTACCAATGATTCTTAATTTAAACGCTGTAACAACGAAACTTTCAAAACTAAACTAGGTCAAAATAATTATGGAGATAAAACAACAAGAAGACTGACAGGCAACACTAGTAGATACCAGTACATATTACTTCGTCATTTAAAACAACTTAGAAATATAATGTTCTTTATAATGCGTTGAAAATCAAATGGACAAAGTTATAGATGATATATTTTACAAATTTCTCTCATCCGTATTATAGATCATAAAGAGTCATCCAACTTTTAATTAAACGTGTTTCGTGTATCTTCAACAGTTTCTTAATTATTCACGATAATGTGGGATGCGAGAATTCTTAAAAGTCGTATGTGAGAGCTTTGTACGGATCATGTGAATGGAACTATCGAATGTGGCGCGAAGTGTGAATGAAGAGTGTTAGTGGAAATGTCGAATGTGGATCGGGTGCATGTAGCCGAAGGAGCGCAAGAAGGAGCGAACGGTTTCGGAGAATGCACCTGGAGGTGCATGGTGGCCCGTGGCTGACCTGTGCCACGTGTCAAGAGTGGTGTGTCGGTGTGTGCCCTAATGAGTGGGAACGAACGAAGGATAGAATCAGAGAAAATCTAACAATAAGAGTGAAAGAATATATCGAGTGGACGATGCGTTCGCTAGTCAGAGTCGAGGCAAAATCGAGTTAGGATTGGGAATCGAAACAGAGTCCAGTCAGAATTGTAAGAGAGTTGAAACAGAGACGATTTAGAGATGAATTCGAGACGAATTAGAGACGAATTAGAGACGAATTAGAGACGAATTAGAGACGAATTAGAGACGAATTAGAGACGAATTAGAGACGAGTTCAGACGAAGTACGCAGAGAGACGTTTGACGTGTAAAGACATTCCGAGACATATTGATCACATATTTTTCAGTTTATAATAAACTGAACGAACGGTCCATAGAGTTGTGTCATTTCACCCTGCTTCTGACTCGGTCTCTTGGAAATCCTACAATAATATGAAAAGTTACGATTTTTTTGGAGGAGTGCTTTCACCTCTAGGGCCGTTTTTCAGCAGGAAACAATTTTTGGGTTGCCTCTTTCAGCCCTGACACCCTGTATACTAAAGTTTAAATTTCTACGACTCTGCATCTTTATAATATTGTTGAAAATAGAACTGCGGATTTCTTAGGAATAAAATGCCAGTATCTATAGAGGATGTTCTTTGTTTAATGATGCACAGTGTTATTTAAGCATGGCTAACAGCCATGCAAGATTATCCGATTGACACGAGACGCCTTAATTATGCTTGAAAGAATGTTTCTTTCGACTGTGTGTTCTCACACAGTTATCCGTTTGCATGACGTGTCTGTGATATGTGAAAGTAATTAATTGTTAAATTCATCACCGATGCTAATTCACTCAAGTGTAGTTCTTGTTCTTTCCTTTCATTATATGGGCTTTCCATTGTTCTTCGTTATGCTAGTTGGTTTCATGGCGGTATCCGCTAACCGGAAACAATATGAAAAAAAACACGAAACCAGGAGGATCAACACCTACGCTCGAGATACGAAGAAGAAGAAGTTTCTCTGTTTTTCGTCGAGACTTCTTGTGATGATTTTATAAATGTTGCCATGTTTTCTTCTTCACGTTCGCTTCTTCCTTATGGGGGAGTTACACGCGCGTGTCTTTTTAAAAGGAATCCGTACATGAATGTTAAAGTCAGTAAAACATAGGTTTACTACAATTATTAGTTAGGAGATTTACGGATACGCGATACATATGGCCATGATCTAATTGCAGCATGTACAATTAGGGAAGGTATTAATTTCGTTTTCTATGAAAACGGCAATCTAAGAAAATGTGTAAGAACAAGTTGTAAGATTGAAGTGAAATGTACTGTTAGCACTTGTATTTTTACATTTAGGGATACAATTAAGCGCAGAAGTTAATGTATTAACTGTTTTTATGCCCCGGATTTAATTAAGATTAGTGTAAGTATTATTAGTGTTTACTTAAGCCTTTTTTTGCCTATGGTCTATAGATAAATACTTAAATAAGTACTGCTTCAATTAGGCTTTAATTATCACGGAAAAGGACGTAGGTAATAGAAAATATGGAGATTTACATTTAATTCACATAATTGTTAATATAATATAATAATTAAATGTAGTAGCAATTGTGGTATCCAACATTTGCATTATTTACGAAAATTTTCTTTATCTCAAATGTTTCACGTTTATGTGTACGACAAAATTGTTTTACAAGGCGATATTTCAATTATTTTGAATAATTTATTTTCATCATTAAACTTTTCTTTTCACAAAAAAAACTTATAACTCTTTAAATGAACTTATCTTGTGCGATTGCTGTTCAAATCATTCCCTGCTTTTACGCCAGATGGCATAACACTGTAGAATAATGATTACGTATTTTCACCGTTTGTAATTACTGTACTTTATTAATATTGTTTTGTATTTTATATATTATTTATAGTATTTATTTACAACATTACGGCAGTATTAATTTACATTAAACTTATAAGACACATTTATTAGTGTTCCAAATATGTAAAAAGGAATATATATTTCGACTATTTTATTAATTTTTGATGACATTTCTTATTAAAGTGCTCTGTGAACTTTATACGAACAGTTTCTTTACTTGTATAAGCAATCTTTCATATAAGATGAATATTTAACTCAATATTCTTTCGCTCATCTTAAATATTAACAGTACTACACAGTAATAGTGAAAATATTTAAAATATTTTAGTTAAAATGTTTATAAATATGAATATTAATGTCCACATATCATTTTGATTAATACTTTACTTCATTCAATTAATACATAAATACAGTTGTTCTATTTTACATGATAGTGCTCGAGGGTACGTAGCTCATGAAAATGAAAAACACTGTTGATCGTAACATAAATTTTATGGTCCGTTAAAAAGTCGTATACAGTTCCCGGTGTAATTATGAAATGTACACTTTAATGTAAGCACCACTTTCACGGGCTACTAGTACCTCAAATTATTTTGTATTATTTCAGTAAAAAAGCTGACAAACATTTTCTGACTCTCGCTGGCACGAAACTTTAATTAAATCAGAAGACCTTAGAAATATCAAAGGGATCAATTTCTGGGTTAAGCTAGTTCTAAGTGAACAAAAGCAATATAGTACTACAGTTTCTATAGTAAAGTACTTTATTCATTTCAAAGCCCACAAAATTTATCACAGTATTGCATGGTCGCTTTTAATGTTTTTAACGTACAAATGGTATTTACTACTAAAAGTAAACCCCCCACTCGTGTTCTTATGTTAGCCATTTAATTTCGTAGATCCCTATCTACATTATGAATTTGATATATACTTTGCGCGATACTTTTATTGTATCAACATCAAATATTTCCTTCTATCGATTTTGTTCTTTATTCCAATTATTAAGCAATGCATTTCACTGTTACAATATTGTACATTATTTATGTTTAGTTGTTCCATAATTTTTTGTAGCTGTGGTTACTAATTCGATGCGATATCAAATACATAAACTATAACGATATACTATTTTGCATCACTATCCGCAAGAGAATAGATATTCGTATATTTTGAAAATACGTGATATTTTAGTAACGAGGCTGTGACATGGAAATGAAGCTAGTTGACCTATGTTAAAAAAATGCTGACATCGTGAAGTACGAGACTCGGGATGGGTGGATTGAAAAATAAGCGAGAGTATACGGCTCGTATTAAAGTGTGATGACTCATCGTACTTACATTAATGTTGAGGAGAATCTGATCGACGTCACGCTAATTGTCAGCGTTATCGGCACTCCTCTTGCATGCGCCAAGTTCAACGAGAAAGTTCACTTTTCAATGTACATCCATTGCACAGCATCCAATCGAAAATGATATCTTCCATTTTTCCATTCTACGACCATACCTGTGAACTTCTACTTCGATATTCAATACTTAATCCTTGTCTAGACAGCCAAATTGTTCAATAAGTTTGAAAAGCTAGTTATTTAAAGTACTTGAAAAAATTCTTTTAACAAAATGTGAAACGGCGTAAAAGTGTCCAAAAGTGTTACGATATTTCGTATAGAGCAATAATTACCCATCAATTGAATATTTATGGGAAATATATTTTGATAAGTTAGCGAGCCAGTGTTCAGCCCGAGTAAAAAAACCATCGATAGCCTTTCTCAATTCACTGAAACAGTGATTTTAATTATTAAATAAATTATAATCACTTGCTTGCCATGTTCGTTGTCAATGGGAATATACATTGCTTAAAATGCTAAATCTACAATTAGACGAAGCTTCTTCTAAACGCACAATTGCGAAATTACGAAATGCACATTTGTTGGAGGCGAGACAGTCCTTTCAGTGCATTTTCTGAACGAGGGTTGTAGCTCGTGCGTGAGAGTGAAATATTAATGGGGAATGGGGAAAGGGTGCACGAGGGAAGAGTATTCAAGTAGCAGTACTAGATCTCTCAGAAGGACTATAGAGTACAAGACTTAGACCAGACTTCTAGTTGTAAAGTTAAAGAACATGGAGGTGCTTATCGTGCTGTCTGAAAGGGATATTGTGTGATGTTCCCTGTACATGTTCTTTACATCCCCTTGTTGAAGTCGACTCGGTGATAAGACCAAAGGCTGATTCGCAGTTTCGTGCTCCTTTTGTCTAGCGTACATTGCTCTGAATAAAGCTGAGTAGTTTAGCATGTGACGAAGTTATTGCGATGCAAGAAATCATATGCAGTCTGTGTAAATGGTATGTGTTATGTAATACTCGAAACTAGAATTGTATTTACCATTAGATGCAATAAGGGTGTCAATGACGAAATTGAAATTCGAGAAAACTGTGACTAAACATTACACAATTCAATATTTCTTATACGCAGTGACGCTACTTTGAAGCTTTCTAGGATATTTAAAATTTCAATATTTTTCCTTTTGACTTTCATTAGTATAACGTGAATTACGTCATAAATGAGTTAGTAGAATTCATTTTAATTATGACTATCTCACGCCCGTCTTCCATAAAATATGTTTCTTAATTATATTCTAATTTTTATTGTTAATATAATGTTTATACAATACTTGAAGATACATATAATGTTGAGAAAAGTATAATTTACAAAGGAAAGTGAATAGAAAAGTGCTTCCTAGTTTCACACTTCAACTCATTCTGTTCCTTCGATGATGTTTTCAACATCACTAGGCTCGTTTAAAACTAAATCAATACAATTGCGACAGATTGCGTTCAAAACGTCCTTGCATCCAAGAGTACAATTTATTTTCGACGATGGCACGAATGTTTTGTTATTAGAAACGTCTCAATATACGTACAATTTTGATTTCTAAAGGGTTACGTGCGATTCTATTTTTTATAGGGTTAGATTATTACGAAACTTGTAAGATCACTTTTTAACTGCTTCGGCGACAATCTCTACGAAGAGTCAATTCTTGAATAGATTTGCATATTAATTCGTTAGATCGGTGTAGGATAGTATATTTGAAATAATTTTAGAGCCTGCGTGATACCACGAAGCACCGGTAGCTCCTAAATCGAAGTAACATGATCGTAAATCAACTTGCTTGAGAGACGCCCTTGAGGGTCAGTGTAGTTAATTTAACGAATGAACCACTACGTGCCCGACAATTTTTCTTTGCATTTCCCTTTTCCAGGAAAAGATATCGCCTACGATAGTTGGACTATAATGCATTTCGATGCAAAAAAGAGTTATTTTTGAAGGTGTAAGAAATGCAACTACTTTCGTTGCAAACACAATATCACTTAACCAATCGATTTAGCACTATTGTAGATTATTTTCAAACTTTGCTTCTCCTTTGCTTTTAAATTCGTGTTTATTAAAAGGTCATGTTAATAATTTAGAATATGTTGAATATTTTACGAGTCAAATGGTTAATACGATTGGAATTCTTGGCAATAACTAACGATAGTATGTTTAGAATAACGCTAATCGATAGACACACAAGGCAGAATTTGTAATTAGCAGTAGGAGTCGCTAATAAACTGTTATAAATCAAACATAAAGCCTCGCACTTACTTGGGTCTCTGTCAATGAATCGTCTCTAATCCAAGCTGTCGATGGTCAGTACGGCATACTCTATAATTGGCACACTGTTTGCTATGGCAAATTGGCAAGTGCGATTAATATTTTATTGTTTCATACATCGAACGTTGTAGCTGGGTGAAAACACAAAAAGTATGTAGCACAATAAGAGGATTGTCTGTGTCGGACAAGTTGGTATTATCAGAAAATTGCAGATTAACTTTCTTATATGATATTAAAACTAAAGCAATTGATAAGATACGATCGAGGAAATATTTATAATAGCACAATGGGTAGACCACTCATTTCTATCAACCAACACTTCAAGATTAATTCAGGATAAAACAAGATTGATAAAAGCTTAGATATTCGATGGAACTAAACGCGCTGCAAAATAGCAATACTGCAGTATTATAAAAAGCACGTAGAAACACATATTACAGAAAAAGATGTGTAATAAAATTCGTTACCAAACAGCTTAGAAATACGAAACCAATTTTCGAAATTTTAAACTTCCATCTACGCAAAGATAATTGAATATTTCACAATTTACATTAAGCTAAGAAGTTGTGTTATAAAAGTTGAGTAACAAAAACTGAAATTGAATAATAGTACAACTTCTTGTATTATACATAATGCGAAACATTCATATTTGACTATACTTGAAAAATTAAACAGTTTTAATTACCCCCATTAAATAATTTTAAATTCACTATAAATTTCTTATATATTTTTTGAATAAATGTTTAAGTGGAGTCTAAGAAAATTGTTTCAAACGTAATATGAAGAAGGAAAATTAGTTTCGTGCTACAAAATTGTTAAGTATCACAGCAAAATTGTCACACACATTTGTGCACACATTGTCGTGTGCATGTGACAATATGATCTTACTTCCTCCTTCATGAATGGAGGTCTCGTGAGTCGAGTGTGGTATGTTCGGTGGGCCGTTAAAGAGTGCAGCTTAATCGTCGAAAGCATAAGATGTCGGTAGAAGGATTAATTCGGGCATACAAATTCTTTGACGCTTAATTTTCCACTCGCCGCGTGTCTCGTCACGCGTGTACATGCGCATAGTATTCACGTAAGTCAAAATGCACGCGTTAGTGCCGGCTATTGTGCGATGATAAAGTGTACACAAACGGAATAATTAATTTGAACGATTTAAAGGAGGTACATTGAGGGCGGTTCTCAAAATAAAGTAAGACATTTTTGTTATCTGTTGCTCGTTTAATCTGCGCACATATGCATGTATGTACAGGTAAATAAGATTATTATTATTTATAATCAATCTCTTTATAAGATTCAGTGTATTATCTGTGCAAAAATTAACAGAAGAAATTAGCTCATTGATATAAGTATAAACAGCGGCGTTGAACAGTTCTACATATGAGACCACAAAGTTCATCGTGTTATATCGTGTTAGCACAGAGAAAGTGATAAGAGAATATTTCATGGATAAATGATGAAACATCTTCGTTTGCTTAAAATTTGTAAATGGCCGAAGAATTTTTAAGTACAGGTTGAATATGTAAAACTATACATACTTGTACCATTTCTCGGATTGACAATATCTTTTGGATTGAGGAAAAAAAAGAATATACACTTTTATTCAAAATAGCAGCTTGAATGTAGATATTATGAAATAGGCTAACACTTACTAGGTAAACAAGCAGTATATTTATAGATGTTTAGGGCGAAGAAGAACATGCACTTTGACTCCAAATATTTGATTCACAAATAGAGGTTCCAATCCATTACACTTTTACGCTCAACTGAGCGAGAAGAAATATTAAACAGATTATTGAATCGGAGGAAAGCGTAAGATGTAAAGGAAAAGGAGTAAAAGATATAGTACTTACTGGAGATACATAATCATTGCCGATAGCTAAAATAAAACTTGTTATCGGAGCAAGCAGAATACTCTGAACAGTGGAAATTCGTAGAACAGAACAAGCCTGGCGCAGAAAGAAATAAGCGAGCATAGAGAAGCCTTCGATTAGAAACAAAGAAATCAAATGAATTAACCATAAATCCCATGTTACGCAAATATGCTCTGCGCTGAAAATTAGTCAAAACTGCATAAGAAGCGTTGATCGTCAACGGACAGAGATCGGTATATCCCTCCCAAAACATTCGAAGATATAAGAGCAACGAGCAATAAGATTAGCGTTCAGTTAACGAGACTTGACGCTGTCCGACGCTCTCCGTCTCCGAGCAACGTGTGTGTCACGATTAAACGGGGCGGTCGAACCCTTGTCGCACGAGCCTTAGCTTTCTTGGTCCGCTTTTTGTGCACGTTGCTGTACACACAGAGAGACAGCACGGAGGAAGACCGACAAACAGAGCGCAGTATAGGAACACATCGAAAGGCAAGCGCGGGCGCACTCGTGACATCAGTTGTTCGCAGCTACGCGAGTGGCACGGCGGTGTGCGGTGGCGTCGCGACGCCGGCGCATTTTCGTCGATCGATTCCACGTTTCGCCAGCCCCGTGTGCTCACCGCCGGTGGCGAGGAAGCCGAGTCGGACAGAGACAGGGCAGCTAGAAAGAAGACACCCCCAGGTACGACAAGGTAGGAGCGAAAGGGTGAAGAAGCAGATAGAGAAAGAGGGGGCGTAATCGTGGGACGAAAGAGAGCGAGCGAGGGACGTTGCGGCGGAGAGACGAAAAGGGAGAGAGTCGGACCTAGGTGTTTGTGCGCGTGCCTGTTTTGGCGACAACGCGTACAAACTGAACGTGTGCAGGATCTCTATAAGAGGTGACAGATTACGGGGAAGGTTTGTTCGGGCCGAAAAAACTGCTCGGTACTTTCGGCACCGTGCCCCCCACGGTTAAAAATATTCACGCACAGCGGTGCAGGATGACGGCGTTGCGGATTTAGAAGAGACAAACGTAACGTTCCCGCAAGCTGGACGCCGGGATCGATCGTAATACAGTCTTCTTAATAGCCGGCTGACACTGGCACGAAGACATGGATTACCGGTCTGCTGGCACCAGGTGCGAGGATGATCCCCTGGAGAACGAGAAAGGAATCGGTGGTGCGGTAAGGGATGCATCCTTCTATGTGTACTTCGATACCGATCGTTTCGTCTAGCTTTTAGGCTACGACCGTGAACGCTGATACCAACTTTGCGCGACAACTGTTACCCTATCCCAGAGCCGTCCTTTTCCCGTGCTGTTGCAACGGAGCTGCGGTTTCACCTGCTTCGTGATTTTTCATTCACCGTTTTCTGCGTGAAATACAGGGCTTTCCTGCCGCAGCACTTCAGCTGATAAGTAGTACGACGAAGGCTGGTGTCATCTGTGACGACACATTGCGAGATTCGTGCGCCGAAACAGTATGATAAACGGGCAGTGTGCATCGTTAATGCAAGAATGTGCAACGAAAGTGTGGCGTTAAAGTACCAATCGAGAAGGGGATTATCGATAGGAGGAATTGTGATAAAGAAAACGAATTCCACGTCGTCGAGTGGAAGTCACGTGTCGAAATTGTTTTCACGAGATCAGCCCTTTAATTGCGCTGTCATTTGATCTGGAACGGTATTTTTAACATACCAAATGGGAAATCACCTGAGACTGCACGGAAATTTTCATTTCAATTCTGCTTTCCCGAGGTCTTCTTGTATCTGGTACGAGAGAATATGCATACACGATGTGTAATACATATGTGTGCTATTTTAATTGGAAATTTATTTGAACGTGACATTTGGGTCTCGTAGAACGAGAATACGAAAAGCATAGAGACGTTCGTTAATTTGGGGACGCAGTTGCTCTATTTCTGGAGTTTGAATCGGGTTACTTCATGTTTTTCAACTTCTACTTTGCTGTGATATTATCTACTACGTGTGGTCACCGATAGATCAGATTGTTACGATACGTATCGATATGTAGTTTCAATCGAACCTGTGCGATATTATTTCTTCATATTCCATGTACGTATCTGGATTTACCGTCGTTTATTCTTCTGCAATTCGTATTTAGTATTTTATATCTAATCAGGATCATTGATTTATTGGTAACTTATCAAGTTATTTATCTATACAAGGTGTAAAATGCGACGAACGCGTTGACAGATGTCGGAATGAAAAATGCTACTCCGATTATTAAAATATTCGGATCGAACTTTTACTTGATAATGAGTTAGCTCTAAAAGAAATTAAAGAATTTTCACAAAACGAACAATCTTGTTCCTCAAAGGCGATATTTGCTTGTTATTGATTGTATCAGATACATTTCTTTGTGAACATAATATACGCATTAAAAGATACCAATTATTCAATGTTGTAAGACATTTGATACGCACATTTCAGTCCACGAATCTCTGTAGTATTGAGTTTAATGTCATTCCTGCAAAACGAATAAGTAAGATTCCTATTAAGTTAGTAATTTATTTATATATTGTCATATGCTCTTTTATTGCAAATGAATTGTCAGTTTTGTAGCATCGATACGTACTTAATAATTGCATTAGATTGGAGAACATAAAACTCGAGACAGTACACCCAATTGCTATTGTAAAGAATCTGGAATGTTAAAATTACAATTGCATTCGCCTTTTTAAAATTAGTCTGAAGGCAACGGTAATGTTGTCACGAAAATGTTAATCATACACATAATCATACACGCCTTGAATATACTGTCCTTATAATTCCAAAAATACTAGCTTCGACAAGAAATTTGATTAACATTCAACTGCAACATTTACGTTTCTCATTGGAGGAGCACTTCTTTCTCGATTTCAGCACAAAAGATACGCGGACTATCGATTTAAAGTTACCCAATCTTCCGTACAAATTCCGCTTACTTAAAATAGAAATCCTAGCTATCGTGTACTTCGCCTTTTTCCACCCCCCGCGCTCTTGTTCGCCCGCATAACGGTGCAACGCGACAATAAAGATAACAATTATAAAAAAAGAACCGGAGCCGACCTTAGACCACGATAGTGATTTTGTAATCGCGGTTTCTTCGAATAATCTCTAACAACGCGGTTAACGTACCTTCCGCGCTGGTTGCAAAAGGTAAAAATAACAACAACGATAAAAACGGCTGCGTAAAAGGAGCGCACGTCCGTTTTATTGATCTTCAGATGGTGCACGAGAAAGTGAATCGGACATACGACGAGCACGCGTAGCCGAAAGATTCTCCGAATTCTCAGCGTTCTTACTCTACAGTGCTTTTCTTTGCTGATGTTTCAGAACGAGCATAAGGGCGCGTCGAAGCGCGGCGGCTCGCATACGCGCGGCACGGCAATGTCCTTTGGTTTTCGACGCAGACCGGCCTCCGGGATACCAATGCCTGTAACAGCCTATTCCACGGAGTCGACAATGCTGCATCCACGATCGAAATCGGCTGGCCCGGAGCAGAATCGGAGACGCGAAGACGACACCACTAATACGATTCACAATTCGTCCTCCGGTCGATCGACGCCACGGCTGGCGCCACCGAAGAAGGAATCCAGCGGGGTTGCCGTGAGGACGAATCGCTTCGGTTATCGGCAGCCGCAGGCCAAGTTCACCAATAAAGTTGGCGACATATGCAGCAGTCATAGCGTAAGTCATTACAATCAGGAGAAACTGCAGCAACCGCAACAACAGCAGCAACAGCAAGACGGTTTCATGAAGCAACCGCACAGGGTCAATCAAGTCTACAACATGGCGCCGGGGTCAAAAGTTAAACCGCCCACCGTACACAGCACAGTCTCCTTTAACAATACTAATATTATGCATACGGATGGGAATCGCAGAGTATCGGGCATTCCGGAGCCAATCGGCAGGTATACCCTGCACACCAGTCACCTGCCGCAACCTCAGTTCGCTGTCAGAATGACCGATGTGAACTCGAAGGTAGCGAAAACCGCGGCCAATCAAAGCAGAAAGGTGTCAGCCGCGTCGAAGAGCTCCACGAGCTCGAAGGAGGGCTCGAGCACGGAAGATTCCGGTGTTGGAAGCCAACAAGGCTGCCCTGGTGAATGCGATTCGAGGGGTATGGACTATACGGATGGGTCGTTAACGCGACGGCGTGGCATGGGCAAACCTAGAAATTTAAGGATGGTTGTAAACGGGAAAAGCTTCGACGTCCGGGATGTTAGAGACGACGATAGCACAGTCACCGAAATATCTGTTATACCTTTGCCAAAAACGTTCACCGCAGCCACTACTGGATTGGTGCGAGAGAGAACCACGCAGTATCAAAGAATCGTGAATAAGGACAACAGGTATACCGAGTCTACGACATCCATGTCCACCACATCCTCAGAGGGCTACGACGAAGGATTGGGCGAGGAGAAGGTTTACAAAGACAGATCACATTCCGAAAAAATTCCTTCTATTAAGTCAGACTTCAGTCCACCGAATTCTGACGATCCTGAATACGGTCACGGAGAAGCTATGGCTGATGAGTATTCCTTGAGCTCCAGTGACGAATGCCACCGCTCCAATCCTGCTCAACATTTGCAAACATCGTTAACCACGTCGAAGAATGGAACGTTAGCAAAAACTGCGTTACGTTCTGTGCTTCTTACCATCGAAGATCCAGCTTTCGCTGCGGCTGCTGCCACATCGACCACGCTGATAGACGATGAAACCTCCCCTGTTGATAGTCTTTTCGACAGTCTTACAGCCAGTATTACTCAATCTGACACGAAACCTCCGAAGAAAGAGAACGCGATGGAACAGTCTGGGAACACTATCGACGACGAGGGTCCCGGAACTCCGACGAATGCATCGAACTCGTTGAGCTTGTCAGAGGGCAGAGAATTTTTCGATGACGAGATCGCTGATCAACCTGGGCTTATTTTTGATGACAATTCGAGGGCTGGTGCTGAGACTCAATCCGCCATAGCTAGTCAGGTCGTCACAGAGAACAGCCACACTTTGGTCGAAGCCAGTCCTAAAACAGGTAATTGCTGTTGAATGAATTTGTAGAAATAAATAATTGCTGGTATCTCTTTCGTGATTTCTATTTATTTTGATAATGCACGACAACGATAGTGTTATTTTTGACTCGGAATAGTTTTGCTTTGGAAAGAAATTTGCGCACAATATATTTTTTTAGACATGTACATACTTACGTGTATTATGATTTAGGCCGTACATAATTTGACAAAATGGGTAGTGTGCAGTGAAAAATTGAGTATTATTTTAACATTAGAGTATTGCGCGCATACATTGAAAATAAATGTATTGCTATATTAAGTGGTTTCGTTCGCATGCAGGATATTATGACTGATATTTATTAATTATTGTTTCAGGTGTTGTATATGGAAAAAACATGACTAACAGCCCGCATCATGGAAAACGAATAAGTCGAGCTGGCAGTGTCGATACTTTATCTCCTTGTGAATCTATTGCTTCTGATGATTTGATATTGGATTATGAACAGAGCGATGCAAGCTCCTACGATGAACAGCAACATCGGTTGGTATCATTTAAATATATTTTTTATGTCCACACACTTGTCGCATACATACATATGTACATATAGGGCATTTTATCATAATACATGTTTTTTCACTGCCTTCCATATTATTAGTAACATAAAAACACGCTTAATAAACAGTGTTTACAGTTTAAAGAAAAATAATCCACGAATGTGGAAAATGTTTCAATAAAATTATACATTGCACAATACTGATAAGCCTTTAGCATTATGCTATTTACGTAAAATATAGTTAATAATTGATCTCAAATCGGCTACACTAAAAATGATCTCTGAAATATTTGTTACACTGTTAATAGTAACACAAGTGTTGGAATTTTGAAACTGTATTATAATAACACGCCCCGTATGTTGTTCTTTACACTTTGTCCATATATAAAATAATATTAAATAAATGAAAGCTCATCTGCAATTTATTTCATTATATTTTGTACATTTTAGTGTGGAGCCAAGCACAGCATTGCAAGATATGGACAATACTACCATTCTTTCCGAATTGGAGGCACAAGGTGAAGAAGTGATGAGGCAATGGACCTCTTTATTGGGCACATGTCAAACGCTACAACAAAGTAATAACTCGAACACAATTAACAACAACGTGAACGGTGGAACAGCCAATAATAATAATCAGCCTACCAAGGAAATAGGGTGTGTATTTCAAGCTTTTATACTGCTTTTGAGATTCTTAATTGCTTTGAACTGTTCGTGGTTTAACATAACGCATGACTTGATCATAGACATGATCGCATTAAAAATATGATATACCGAAATAATTTTTTAGCTGATCTTTAAATAATAACATTTTTTTCAAATTCTTTTTTCAATTATAGAACAGTGTCCCTGTCGTTACTGATAATATTGTATTTCAAGCAAGTCATAATTTTCTTGTAGCTTTAAAAGTGGCTTTTTTTGTTCAGTTTTATATATTTTCGTTATATGTTGCTTCGCTACATGTTATTTTTCGTGCCTTAATATGGTTGTACTGTAAGATAAGCAAGTAGGATATATCGCGCTTCTTCATTTTCTCAAAATGTGGTCTTCTATATTCAATTAAGTCTGTGATAATGAAGAAAACTGACTGTGTGGCTATATTCTATACATTTTACCAGATAATGTATTTAAAGCATAAGATGGGGTGGTAGAACTGTTATGAAACTATTTATAAATCTGTTCTAATACGATTAGACACTTTTAATGATAATGATCAATTCTATAGTATTTATAGACGAAAGAAAAATTGATTACAATTACCTCTGTCGTTTCACTCAAAGGCAAATATTTTAAACGTAATCCCTTAAAAATTTTTTTTTTATGAAATCTGTATGTGCAAATGAACATTTAGTTTCATTTATTTCTGGGAAATATAATGAGTGCGAATAGTGTAGTGTAAGTTGTTCCTATTAGCAGGTTTTCTTTTTTTTTCTTTTTAGGGTATGCAAGGTAAGTCATGTAACATTGTACATGAGTGTAAATAGTCTGTGAATATTTATTGTTTTTGTTTTTATAAATATATCGTTAAAAATTAATGTTACCATAATTTTTGTGAGTATTTCATTCGCTTCGAAAATTGATTAAAACTCCGTTTTACTACCATTCGTTTACATTTCATTCTTCATACCTACTGCAATGCAATCCACGAAGTGTACTTAGGAAGATTCTACATTTTTGTCATATATCATCAAGTTTTACTTAGAGATATGTACTGGGTTCTCAGAAAGATAGCGTTACTGATCGTGCATATTTACTTCTAAACTCAACTTTAAAGAGGTAGATACTCTAATATTTAGAATAATTTCTGTAATACTGAGAATCGATCGTGTACGTAAATACATAACATATAGGTACGTAAAAGATTTTATAGTACAGAAATGCAGAACAGGAAGTGGGATACTTAAAAATGAATTATGAGAACCGTGTCGTGATATATGATAATTAACAATGATAATTCGGGAAAAAATATTAATATACGTTCAGGAACATTATGTGTACCATTTAAAACAAAATTCTAAAATCGTAGAAAAAATATACAGGTTCTTAACGTTGACATTGGAAGAATTAATGGAAAGATTGCTGAATTGACTGTTTAAATCTCTACAGTTAGATTATTGACCGGCAACAAATTTGAGTAAAAATCAGAGTTATGCAATTTTGAAAGGGTTTAAAAGAAAACAAGTAAAGAAAAGATTTCTCTAAGACTGAGATATAAGGGATCCTATATCGTAGAAAAAAGAATACATAATCCAATATAATCAGTGAAATGGTAGAAAAAGCTGTAGTCACGTTTTATGTTATGAAAATTACATAAATTCTCTGGGATGTCGAATAATAAAATTCATTCGTAAAAATAATGAATACCATTATTTTAAATTAGGAACTACGTAAGAGAGATTTGAGTAAATTGAGTCCTCGTAGATAAAGATTGTAATTTCTCTCTTATATCTTTGTTACGTGTACCACCAAGATTTCGTATTTTGCAAACCTGAAAATGGTGTTACTGAAAGTTACTGCGATCTCTTCTGTTCAATATTTTCTGAAATTTTATATGAAAGGGTCATATTCAATTTTGTTTATATTTATTGCAATGAATATAGAAGATATTTTAAATTTGTTTTATTTTTGTAAAAGATTAACAATAAAACGGAAGTAAGGAATTAGTATTGTTGATCAACTAATATTTCAATTACTTGCAAGCATTATCTATATTTTATAGTAATTTAAATATTTAATAAAGATTCATTATTTCATTAATTTATAATAGCGACTTAAAGTAGAAAGTAATTGAGTATCTTTTACGTTATTGACTGTTTCACTTTTAATGCATGTTACATTTTGAAGCATGCGTTGAACTTTGTAGTACGTTTCCTTTGAGGCTAACAATAAGTGCCCAGAATAATTTACAAGTATTTTTCACGATTTTCGTATTTTTATATTGATACATCAAGTGCCAAAGTGCCAAAATAATAGTCTTAAACAATAACGTTATGAAACTAAACGTACAGAATATCTGCTGTGTTTAGATATTAGTAGTTAAATTTTACGTACGAAGAAATAAATAAAATTTAATGTTCATTATTTGTTTTTGATGAGGTATATGAAAGTAAATATACGCACTAAACATATGAAATTAAATTATTTGAAATTAAAAAGGATTATTAATTGCAATTAATCACACTTTTTCGAGCGTTTTATTGAACTCTTCAAATTATCGTATCCCAAATATAAATGTAGTATTTGTAGATATAAATTATTAAGAACCTCGAACAAAATAATTGGAGAAATATACGTAAAATCTTACCGATTACACTTAAATCTACATGGATTTTGAATTGGAAAAATACTTTACACTTGTATTTTATCTTTACATGTTTCAAAAATATTATCCTTGAATGTCGGTATGTTTAGAAAAGGTTTAACCAGTCCAAAATTAAGTCCCTTCTAATATGTATTTTTGAACCTTCATAAAAACAGGGTCAATTTATGAGAAATGTTCTTAAGAGTGTATATTAAGTGTTAATTATTGCACGTGCACGTTTGATTTTCCAGTCGTAGAAGTATTAGTTGTTTTAAATTAAGTCGTTTTGACGAACATATTTCTAAAATACGTCAGAATTTATTCTGTGACGAATACAGATGAGATATATCTGTCTCTATTGAAAATTACGTCTTTATTCCTAAATACAGACTTGTCTTGAAGCAAGGTATCACACTAGCCAGAGCGTTCATTCCAAAATCAATAACCCCATAGACATTATTTGTACATACCTACTTACATGAAGTAAGTTCTCCAGATCTTTTCTTATAAACGTTAAAATACTATACTCTATTAAAATACACTTTTCCACGTTATGTTTAGTAGTATTATTTATTTCTGGAAAATATTTGTTGAAGTTCACTGTTGGTACTGTGCTCTTGTAATATTATATGAAATTTGGTTCTTATACAGGTAGATTTTTGTTTAGTATATTTAGGCGGTTATAGTGTTTCCTAAGTTTTTACGATGCGGTTGCACCTAAATTTCTAAGAAATCGCACATTTTAGTTAAGCTTTAGGATAGCGTTCTATCCTTTTAAATTTCATGACACTCCGTTTTAAATGACCAAATATCGTAGGATATCATAAATCTTTGAATACTAGTATCCGATAAGAAGATATGGAAATGAAAGAAGAGACATAGAAATCTAAAAATAAAGTAACGCTATACATTTTATATCTGTTTTTGCACTTATACGTACTTTACCAAATCGTGGTACCCGTACAATAAACATTATTTTATATTACTATGATAATAAACTTACAATAAGACCGTTGAATACTGCAGCCTATAAAAACCATAAAATTCTGCAGAAAGCAGAGAAACACACTTGCACTACCAATGTCAAGTATCGACTTTGTGAATTCTAGGATGCGTTTGCTAAAATTGAAATGAATCCCTTGGTACGGTTGTATATTGGCGGAATTTCTTTACGAATCTACCGACCATAAATATCCGAATTTACCGCGCGTCTGCGCGTGACGCATCTTTCATCCCCACTACGCAGCTTACCTTCTCCCCCATTCGCTGACTCAGACGGGTGTCATGGCGCCGCCGGCAACTCGAGCTTGAAACGCGGAACTCGATTGTTACTACTGTTAGTAACGCGTGTGCGCTCGTGCCGTTTGTACTGTTTGTACTTTTTATAGTGAATTTTATACTCTCGTCGTGTTATCGCGTGCCTTCATTGTTTCGTACGATTTTGAAAGCGAAACAGAAGTGAAGTGTTCAAAATAATAGTGATTTATACGAAGTGCAAATAAAAAAAAGCCTACACAAGCCTACAAAAAAAAGTGGTCTGTGATAAAAGTGATTGATGGGTAACTTATTTCGCGGAATAATATACTGTTTCGCAGTTTTTTTTATTTCCCCCTTTTTTTATTGTGGCGCGTTCGAAGATAGGTTGAAATGAAGATTAAATAAAACACTATCAGCGTTAGTGTCACTGCTATTACACTATCAGTATAATCTGTAGATAAAACTTTTTATACTTTCGCAGATTGTAATAATGTATTGTTTTTTTTATCGAACTTAATTAATTAATTAATTTTTACAAAATATCTAAGGTGAAGATTATTATGGTACAGCCGAGTCACTTTCGATGCGTATCTTTTTAATACGGTTCAGAAGTTATGGGGCGCGTATTTCACGCAAATTTTTTGGATTTATCCTTGTACGTACATATTGCCTAAAATTGTCAAATAGCTACGATAATTGTGACGAATAAATGTGAAGAGAATTGCTACTTTCCAATTTCTTCAGATTTTCGGAGCAATTTTTTAGGCATTCTTTTTTTCCTGACTTTTGATAAACTTCTTTTTATACGATTGTAGATTTATTTTAACTCATTGCTTTGGATTAATACGGTCTTCGAACATTATGGGACGTATCCACAATTTTTCATCGTACGTTCTTTTTTGTGCGATTTTTTTACATCCATTTTTTTATGGAACGTATCTACCACATAAAAAGATACTCGCCAGTATCTCAATTTGCTTTTTAGTATTTTTTTGTATCCCGTAATATGAACTGGTTTAATTATTTAAAGAATACGCTGCGTATTAATTTTAAAGAATCTGACACAATTATGCAACAAAAGTTTGTTAACATATTTTCTAAGCTATGAGATATATGAGCTTTCTTAGAAATGCTTAAAAGCATATGAAGAAAAAGCAAACATATTTAGTTGTGCATTTAAATACACTAACTGTTCTTACTTGACCAAATTAAGTGTATTATTTCAACATTTTTTTGGCGAATTTTTTGTATCTATTTTGAAAATAATTTGTTGTGTCAGTATTTTATTAAAATTCCTACTAGCATAGCAATACTAATATCTCTCTACAATTTGCCCCTTTAGTAATATCGTTGTGTTTACCTGGTAGCGTTTTTAATTGATTCTAAATGATTCATTAAGATTTCTGCGCTCGAATCAAATTTAAAATCTATATGATGAAATATTAATTCATTCGGCGCATTTTATTTTCCGTTAAGTGCGTATGGATATGTTATAAAATAACGAATAATCTGAGTCATTACCGTTAACAATTTTTTTAAATTGTTATAGTTACAGTATATACGCGTTTTTTCGTTGAAGAAAATAGTGTGAAAATCTGAGTTTATTTTTCTGAATAAATTTTTCCTTAGAACCTAATATACTATCATTTTTGTTTCTTGGATTTTCGTTGCTTACAAAATTTAGTTATATACAAAAGTACTTATGTGTAATTAAAAGTTATTGTCATGACTTTTTCACTGCCCTGTTGAACACCTGGTGGGTTAAGTTACAGGAAACGTCACCTTTTGTGGTTACAAAAATTACGTCAATAATTCCATTTTATAAGCTGCTTTAATTGTACTAGACTTTATTCGCATTATTCCTCATACATAATATTAGTTTCTGCACTATATGCCATTTAATATGTATTGAGTTATCTTACTAACCCATTTATTACATGCATATTATTCTTTTTATAATATATAAAGAAGAAAAATGCAAACTGAATTGATTGCAGCATTTATTGCCGCGATATGAAATGTGCTCCAGGATTTATCTTAAAATGCATTCGCCTTTCACTTACACGTAAATTGAATATTATGTACAGCGTTTGTGGTAAGTGAATAATATTTGATACCACTATTTTTCCTTGTAGCATCAATAACAAAATCTGGAAAAAACATAGAGCAATAGTATCAATAATGTATACCTACGCAAAAAATATAAATGTGGGTCTGCGATTCCTTCAATAGAAAATCGGCATTTTGCAGTGGCATCTTGGGGGGTTTTTAATTCTTTACAACGTTCGGTGTGAAATTAAAGAATCTGCAAAACTTCTATAATACCTACGTGCTTCCTTAACAGAAGAGTCTCAGATTTTTTTCTAAAATTTTCATGCTCCAAAATGGGAGATATTCAGCGTAAACCATGATTTTTGTTTTTTCCCCGTAACCACCCCCTTAGTTGAGATACAAGGTTGAAACTTGAATCCCTCATCCGGTTATATATACCCTTTATCGGACCACCATACGCTGGTGTTCTAAGAAACAACATATTCTGCAATTGTGCATGATCTTAATTAGCGTTGCAACAAAGTTGTCCGCGATTATTTATATACAAACTTTCGTAAATTAGCATCGCACATCTTTATTTCGGATGAGCAGGATTAACGTTTACATAATTCTATGTAAATCTTAATATAAATGTAAGTTATCAAAAGTATTTTTTCCTTTTAATTTCATTTAATAGTTACGAATAATAATTATTATATAGCTAGTTATTCGAATAAAGAAAAAATTCGTCTTTAAATACTGGACTGAAAATTCTAGTTTCTAACGGCGTCCTCGTTGATAAGTAAAATGATGAATAAAAGAAGGTGTAGAGGTCGTAAAGCACGTTTAATAATTCGGGGTTGTGCCATGCTCGTTAAGTAACGCTTACATATTTTATCAAATCTAATACGAACCTTTTTCGCAATCTGTATCAACAGATATCACAATATGTACACCGAAGAGAGAGTTACATACGTAGTTTGCATCGTACTTGAAGTATCATTTTAATTACTACACGTATCTATTACTACCTTTTTGGTGTAGCTCCCGCGTAAGTAATAACTTAATTACGCTTTTCATTGTGTATGCTGCATGCACAATTAACTACATTACACGATGGCAATATGAAGGATAATCGCCAATCTCTATCCTTCGATGTCCGTAGTTTTCTCTGGTTTGTCATGTACCTACTTACTTAGAATTATAGTAAAGTGACATCGTAGACAGTACTTTGGACATTGCATTTTTCAATGTGAATGACAATTTTGCCTCGACAAACGTATCCCTTTTATATCGTGTACGTAGAATCACATACGCGAAAGCATCAAATAGTCCAAAGGCTATCCGCAGTGAAAAATGATTGTGTCCTAGTTGTTTGTATCAATCTTGTGCTAAACTGAAAAAGTCACGCTGTCTAAAATAGGATAGTGTTACGGATCAAATCACAGATTGTATCCGAGAGCATTGTAGTTGTGTTTTACGCTTTATTCGATTACGTATTTTGTTCAATATCGCTTAAGTTCGAACTGTTCCGTGCTCAATTTTTACGTTTCGTCCCGTTAGAAAACGATTTACGTTGCTTCTGTATCTAGATCATTTATTGTTTCGTACGACGAATCTTCCTGCCGCTTTAAATCATTACTTTTCGGCCTGCTTGAGTTGACATTCTCTGTGGGACGCTCTTCAGCGTGCAATTAAATGTTAATGGAGGAGAGTCGTCGCAACAGTACATATAATGTAGAAAATTGCGCACCGACATAATCGTCACACGAGACAATGGGAAAAAGAGAAGTTTGCGAAAGGCAGAGCTGTCCTTGAAAATAAAAGCAAACCGCTGGGAAAGCCAAGTCGCTTTATTAGCAGTAACGACAGAGTACCATCACACGGTCATTGCATCGAACCTTTTTCGCCCACAAAATACTCTCTGCTTGTCATTTATTCGTGGGCGTGTATGCGTTTTATTTACGATTTGTATTCGTGTAAGGGAATCGTGTTGTCGCCTGTGCCTGCAAACTTGTACATAGATGCGTTGTGGCCGAGAAACCCGGTTTCACGGTCCAACATCTTCGTTCGACTCCGTTGTTGCGAATTCTATTTAAGTTTTTCATTTTCGTCTACACGATCAAAGACATTCGAACACCGTGGCGGGTCTAGTCCGATCTCAAAACTTCGTCAGAAGCGAAACGGAGAATCGCTTCGTATAAAACATGCGCAATTATTAGTTTGCAATTGTTCTAAAGAATACAGTTGTTACACTCGCGCGTTGACAATAAATCGTTACGAACGTGTAGAATGAAATCGGTATTGCACGATGCGAGAGCCACCGTCTGTTTGGAGGTGAAGTCTTAACGGAATATAGATTCGGATGGAAATATAAATTCGGATAGAAATAATTTATAGAAAAAGGAAAAAAAAGAATGAATACAAAGACATAAGAAATGAAAAGGAGGTCAATTCAGCGATAGTATTTTGTGTTCTAGCGCGCTAATAAAGCGAGTGAAGCAATTGCAAAGCCCCGATGAGGACTCCGCGGGTGGGGACTACTACCAGCTGACATATCCTAACTAGCGACCACAACCCGCCGGCCCTTCTCTGTCGACTAGCGAAACCACACTAATCGCAGCGACTAAGTCGGCATAGCGTTGAGCACACGGACATACACTTAGGCAGGGACAGAAATCAGGCATACGAGATGAATCTCTCCGACAGAGGAGAGACGAAAAGAGCGAAACAGAAACGAAACAAAAAAAATGTAAAAGAAAAGAATCAGCGGAAACAGTGTTAATACACGTATGAATTATTACCCCTTTGGTCACGAAATGTCCGGATCAAATCTTCTCCCGATAAGCACACGTATATTCAGATAACACACGATGTATAATCGTTGGATAGCAGAACGCTAGCACAAGCAGACGACGATAATTAACTATGACGATGATGATGAGGATGAACACGATAATGACAAGTAGAATGAACGATAAAGATTATTTTTCCAATTTCATACGAGTCTCCGTCACGTCCGATAACTTTCGTCCTTGTGAAGGTTCCAAATCTGAGCCATTTTTTCTTTTGGTTCGATTGTCCTTTTTGCAATGTGTTCTCTGGTCTCCTAGCTGATCAAGTTAATCGTCGCTTAATTGATATACATGTACGAAAAAATTGCATAGCTATGTCGTCGTATTGATACTCGATTTCCAATGTACCTATATTAAATATTCTAGTAGACTGCTGGTAAGCGTAGCGATTATCCCTGCAAAGGTATTAACGACGTGCGGTACTATTCGGCCACGAATTCTATTTCGAATTGTCCAAGAAAACAAAGCATGCTGCGAAGGATATTGCCGCACGATTGCTTCTTTTCATTTGCCTTCTTTCTTTGTGATTTCGTTCCCTTTATTTGCGTGAATCACTATTCATGGATCACTTTCACAGTACTGGGTATACATCCAAGGTAATGCCAAATGTTAATTCTTTTTTATCTTCTTTGTGCGTTGCTGTCACAGTAGTTCTCCCTTGAAACGTTCGTTTCCAGTATACAAGTTAGAATATCATTGTGATAGAACGTAATTGTATAATTATTTTATATATGAATTTCTTATACTCGTCGGACGCAACGCTTTGAATTCCAATCGTTCTGCATTTATAGATATTTTTCTGATGCGTATATAAATATATATAGTATGTAGAATTTTTATTTGATTAAGTGTACATAAATGATTATTCTGCGTATATTTCATAATACGCAATACTAATGCTCTCAAATCTTCCTTATCGAACACGATATGCAATAGGAAAAGTTAGTGTTCTTATTAAAAAGTATAACATATACATTGCTATATGTCCTCTCTACGTGCATTCTCATTGGAATTTTCATTGCACTGGTATCACTGCACAGCTGAGAGTTGCAAGTGCATTCACAGAGACTTGCAGTTAATTAAAAGTCGACGCGGATCTCCCTCCCGCCCCCAATACTTCCAGCAGCAGTGCACAAATGCTTCCAGTAGACTAACTCGATACTTTAAAATCCTCGAAGGGTTGACGCGTGTGGCCCCTGGTCAAGTCTTTAATTACCTTGCTAATCGACTTGAAAACTCGAGCCATCCAAATTGGAAGGGTTGCCACGTAAATTAGTTTCTCTCGTGGCTGTGGGCGACTACTAGCCTCGTCAGTATATTTCATCTAAATATTTTCAATTTCTTGTTGGAATTTTCCAATGTTCATTCAAGTGCACCTTTAAATCTTCTGCCAGGTTTTTACGAGTTCTCACTTCTACAGTCAACCTTGGTTCTGCAATATTTCCATTGCATTGTGACCATTTTCAAATAAATCCATTGGACCTACGACAAAACGAGAACTTACTACCTAGTACTTCCATTGTACAAGGGAACTTTCCTATTCCCTTTCATAGGTGGGAAACAACCCCTCGTCAGATGTTTCTAATCCTAAAGCGTTGGCCGTCAAATGAACCCAAATAATCCATTTTCCTCCGCCAGAGTACTCCTATTACGGTAAGTTAGGTTTAATACTTCCGGGGTAGGTCGACGGCAACCCTATACCCCCTGAACGCCAAGAGTATTCTTGAAGGGGTTCTCCGTAATTACCACCCGACTTGTACCCTCGCATCAACTGTAAAATGTGAATCCAACCCCAGCTCTCAGTCGGTGTACCTCGAAGGGATATTATATTAACGTATGCTGAAATTTAGCGCTAGTTTACGCGGTAGTTAATCAAACACTTTACACAAAACGTAGCGTAAAAGATGCATTTAGACATTGCTAGAGATCTCGTAGCGTATATTTCATAGTACGTGTAGAGTTTTCTATCGATATCCGTAGGAAGAAAAACGCAATGCATAAATGGAGTACATTTTGATATACAGTGAGTAGCAGAAGCACTCGAATGGCAGAGGCAGCGAAGTGATCGTATACCGAGTGCATAAGAATTGTGCAAAATATTGCGGCTGATTTACATAAATTATAGGGGGTGTCCCGGGTTTTAATATTCAAACTTTGTTAGTATATTCTATGAGGATTTATTAAAAAGTTGTAACGAAAATACGGAATAGTATATCGCCAACATCTGTGGGGAGCTTTGAAAAGTAAAGTGTATCAGACACGAATAATTTCACGTAATGAATTAATAAAAAAGATTAGTAATACATTCGATGAAATGAAACTGAATAGAAACGAAATTTGCACAGTAATAAATTCGATCTTCGATCGCTATCAATCATGTATGTATAGTTCAGAACGGTAGACGTTTTGAAGTGTTAATTAACTCTGGAAGTGACGATGCAAGTAGTGAATACATTGATCTATTCGAGCCAATGCTCGCAGTAACAGCAAGGCGGTTACTATTCCGTATTTTTATTATAACTTTTTAATCAAACTCTATGTGACCTCTGTTTACAGAACATTTTTTTTATTTCACGCCACAGAATATGCCGACAAAGTTTGAACATTAAAACCTGGGACACCCTGTATACAAACATCTATTAATCTATACGTAACATATATAATTTGTATGTATTAATGGACGTGTGTGTATAATTTATTGAAATGAATCGCAATACATATTTTATATAATTTCCGCCCAGTCGATATTAGAATACCACGCTGTATCTACCGTTCAAATACTTTCGTTACTCACTGTAACAGGATTCAGAATGATGCCGAAACGTCATGAAAATTGCAGGGAAATATAATAATATGTGTCACGAATCTATAATCCATTGAACGAGTCGAGTCAGCAGCTGCAAAAAAAAGCACGTGGCTGCACTTTCAATTCGGAGTGACAGGGGTGTACCCATAGTGCTTAGATACTACAGTACTTGCTATATTCTTAAGCTGGCCATAATCGCCACAAAAGTTTTGTCCGAATGGCTGTATACGTCAACCACTCTCGATATAAACAATTGACCAGCGTTTAATAATTAACTTTAGCCAATAGCACGTGAATGTTTTGTTTACAGCTGGTAAATCGACTTCGTTGAATGGAAGTATAAAAGCATGAACCATCCACGGTACTATGACATGCTGAGGGCATGCGCTGTTAAGTGCCTCAAGCATCTGTCGAACAAATTCACGTGGACAATAAACGGAGTAATCGGTGTGCAGCGCGTTTCGTGAATCATACATGCCGCCATTTCAATGGTGCACCCTAAAGTTACCATGGGGTGTCTCCTAGGGTCGCTTTATAGAAGGAGGAAGGGACATAGTTAAACAATGTAGACAAAGGAGCTTGGCAATTCTATGGTTGAGCCCTCGCACCTATGGTGCTGATTCAGGCTGCATTCATGATTCACCAGGTACGAGTCAACCGCCTTGTATCCACGAACTCGTGTATCTTTCTTTCCTTGTTTGAGAATCGAAGGAACATAGCCCGTTTTGAAGATGATAATTTTCTGCTGTTTTATACATATATACATTTCTGACAGTGTTGCGTGAAAATGCACGATATATATTTTCTTCTTTTCGTTCTTTCCTGTTACATTTGCTTGTGTGCGAGATTTCATTCAATTTTTTCAGGAATGTTAGGCTTGTAGCGGAGCTATAACTATTTAAGGGGAGAAATACCATTAGAACCTACAAAAACTCAAAATTTTTTTGCTATAAAATGCTAGCACAATATCTTAAAAATGTGCTGTAAAAGTATTAAAACGAAATTCGAAGTCCTTCTGATGCTATGGCCGGCGATCCTGTCCCAGGATCAACAAATCTTTAAATGCGTTTTTCTCAAAGTTACATTTTCTTCAGAATTGGTGGGATCGATAACTCAAAAACTATTAGATGAAACTTGTTGAAATTTTGCACACATATTTGTAACAATATCACCTTCTACATGACCCTCAAAGTATGAAATAAACTGATAACGAAAGTACTTTTTTATTGCAAAATGTATCGGAAATTTTGTGTCCACGCTTAGATATTTTTGTTTAAAAGCTTGCCATTCGTTCAATTTTTAATATCTTTCACTTCTTCGAGGTTCACGGAGAAATCGTGAACATTGACTATCGAAATACTTTTTACTGGTTGGTCTCTGACCAATACAGCCAAAGCTGGAGCTTCCGTCGTTTCACAAAACGCGCTACAACCTTCACGGAACACCATCCGATTGCTTCGCCATTTTGAAATATTTTGAAAAAGAAGACGTTGCAATAGCAACAAGTTATAATAAATGATATCCAAAGTTTCAAAAATGTGAAACAAACCTTTCCCTTTCAAAAAATGTATGGAAATCAGCTCACTTTCAGCCGCCTAAAGGTATTTCCACCCTTAACTACGAGTTCTTCCAAACGAGACACACGCGTTTTTTTAAATGTTTCGTTACACATGGATCGATGTTTTACTTCGTACAAGAGAGCAAAGTAAATTACAGAGGGTGCGGTGCATTTACGTTACTTCCATCGTTTTTTTTCTTTGTTAAATTACCTCTTAAGGTGTAAATTGTACGTAAGTTGTTCAAGCATTTTGCCGACGAATCGGTTCAAATTTTTCGCTCAAGGTATTTGATTGTTATTATTACCGGTCAATTGTAATCGTTTGAAGCGCATACGTCCGTTTTATTTGCAGTTTTATTTCTTCGTGTTCTTTACGATTTTTCCAGTCACGAGTGCCACGTGATACCTTTCGCAAACACTGACTAATCGTAAATGCTCTCGATGATTCGTATAAAGAATATAACACGTATATACTGCAATACATAATGTTATACGATATGATTATAATTTTCTGCCATTCAGAAACTACGTAAGAGTTATTATCGTCCTTGTATGCATAGCAAAGAAAATAACTTACATCAACTATCTATCTATTTAACTTAATTTATTCGATGATATAGGCAGATGGTGAATAGTTTTATGTAAGTATGTATGCCGCTTCGTGGCACTATTCGTTTCAAACGATGCACGAGAATACTTATTTACGTAAGAGTATTGGTAAAAAAAAAAAAGAAATGCCGCCAGAAAGGTGCTAATACAATTTAGTTTGAACGGACGGTAATATTAGCGTTAATTGTGTATCCAATTTTAGCGTTAGTTTTAAATCTAACGATAATACGACATCGCGGTCCAAATTATTATGGAAAAATTACTAGTCATGGTGTGTAACGTTTAGTTAAATAACCTGCATACGAATTGAATTAATGAACGTGGTACAATTAGGCTTTTTAGCAGCACAATTGATTCATCCGATGTGTAAATTATATTTTGAATATCGAATACTCGTCTAAAAATGGAAATTTATATTTTCTGTCGAACTAGCGTGCTATGCATTTCGAATAGGTCCCCACTGAACGTTAATGTTTAAAGATTGTTCTATTTGGTTGGAGATATATTTAATTTCGTAATAGCTGTTGGAATTGTATTGATGAGATGTATTTATGTACGAAACAAATAAAGGCTGCATTCCAAAAACCGAATAGATTCTTAAACCGGCGTTAACAATATAAACTTATTCCTTGACACGTTGGAATTATTATGAAGAAAGAGTGATTTATTTATTAATTAATTGCTTTATTCTGTTTTGTGTAAACGATACGATGCATTACGTGACAATATACTTAATTAATATTTCCCATAAATAATATCGAAACGCTTGTAAACTTAATGCAACGAGATTATTAGAGTTGCTATGCTGGTCGTAAAATTTCGCGTTACGCCGAGGTGAAATGCAAATTAGAAATAAGAAAGAAGCATTCGTTGAATAATTTATGAAGTTTTTTAATAGGTGAAATCTGATTTCATACGTTTCCTAGGACTTCGGTGTGACTTGCCTTGGAAAAATTTCTGTGCGGTGCAGTAACGCTGATATGTGTTTTATTTGTGAGAAATACTGGAAGGTATACTTCTAGGGAAAGTTCTAACAGAATAGAACGCGGCTTATCTAGACCACTGATATTTCCTGAATGTCGTAATTAAAATTTCACAATCTCCGTGATTCTGGAAATCGTCGATCAACAATTTCAGGAGACTTCGTTCCAATCCTCAAGTTTCGGAAAGCGACCACAAATTTACTATCCCGCAAATTATTTCATTCGCTTCCCCTCTTACTAATCGGAAAGAATCCTCACGTAAAATTTCTTTCAATTTATTCCAGCCTAAAGTGCCTGCAAAATATTTATTTTTCGTCCATCGCATGCGCGGCTTCCTGCACCAGAGGATCATTGACATTAATGGGCCGTTCTCGCAAGATGAATTTCGCAAAACGATAAACAAGAACATCATCCGCGCACGCACAGTCTACGTAACGAAAGGGTTCGAGACCTGAAACGGTTACGCAAAGTAGCTGACGTTTGGTCCCCACGTGAAGTATAATCGTAAACTCGTCAAGGCGTGTGGGGTTATAATTTAAAAGGATTTAAAGGGAACGGAACGCGATTTAAATGGAACTCCGCGGAGTGTAGACCTGGAGAGTGGCAATCGTGCTGGCGAATCCTTCTTCGTCCCTCGTTTCGCGGGTCCCAGAGCGGATCGGGAACCGTGGGTGGAAGAAAACGAAGGTGAAAAAAGGAAAGAGGGACGGTGCAGCGAAGAGGAAGAAGAAAATCGCTAGAACGGAAGGGAACGTCGTAAACAGGCGGCACTAACGGTGAGAAAGCGAGAGGCAAACGAGCTGAATACTAGTTAGTATCTCGAGAATCACTGCCTGCGGATCGACCAGTGCCAGGAACGAACGATTATAACCCTTTTGTGAAAAGGAACGACAAGAACCATGCCATTCTGCGTGTTATATTGCGTAATTCGCGACGATGCCCGCTCGAGGGCTTCCTAAATTGGCGGTAATCGTGTGTGGTGCTCGTTAAGGGGAGACTTCATTAGACGAAGTGGTGTGTCGATGGTTAGAGTGTACTTATTCTGGGAAAATTAAATAGAAACGCAAGAATCGTGTACGGTGTGCGCGAAAAACAATTAGTCTCTGGTGTTTTTCCTCGTACACCTGTAGAAGGATCGCGAGGCGGAGGACATTGTGCAGGGTGGTTTTCGGGAAAGGTTTCCGAGGATCGAAGGGACAATGAAGGAGCCATCTGTGACGAAGAACACCGTTCCACGACAGAATATTTCTACGACGAATGGGTAAATAATTGCAGCAAATAATAATTGCAGTAAATAATTCACCCTAGTCTTGTGCTCGTCTATACGCAGTAATTGTGTATTTTTTTTTTTATAAGAAATCTAATGTTGCCGAACAATTATTCGAGAAATTCTATGAGCCGAAATCAGCATGAACCGCAAATGTATTGGCCGATATTTTTTTCACGTAACAATAAGTGCAAAAATTTTGGGAAATCATTGATATATTAATTTTGCAATGTTGCATTTACGTTAGATTCATATTTCAATGTTTCTATGTTTTAATAATACAGTGACTTTTACATTCTCTAAATTTTAATAAATTAACATAGAAAAGAAATATGTAATTAATTAATTATTGAAGTAACAAATTCCTTGGTTTAAAGGATACATAAATACAGGGTGTTCAAAGAAAACCGTTCAATATTTATATGGTATACGAAAATGTTTGTATCTCAGAAATGTTTGACCTTTCGACCTATGTTTACTATGGCTTTTTTACTCGGTACAGTGTGTTCTATGTACCATATAAATATTGAATGGTTTTTTTTTAACACCGTGTGTAAGATTGTAGGCTTATACGTAACCTGAACATTATGGAGTTACTATTACTATTGCGCTGTATAATAAGAGAAACTTCGTGATTCAGACGATAGCGTTGCAGGTTGCAAGGTGGATAAACAAAGTTGGTCAAATATTTGCTCACAGTTTGCACGTGAATACCATCATTTTTTTGCATTACTTTAATAGTTTATTTTAACGAGTTAATAATCAAGCGAATCTGAAATAGAGGCACCGATAAAATAACAATTAACGTGACTAACTCGTATTTAATATTTGCATATAATGTAAAATTGACTTTATGATTATAATATGCTGTGAAACGAAGCTTTGAAATTGCATATTGTTACTTTTATGTGGGCAAGAATAATGAGAGTAAAGGTACGGTAAGCTTGGTAGTCGTTAAGAGCATCCTCTGAATGGTTATTTTGCAGCAATATCTAATCGAAATATTATTCCGTTTCATTGCAACAAGTAAATAAAAATTGAAGATAACAGGGCGGAACTGGGGCAAAATATGCACGGTTCCTAATTAATCTGCAATTATATCAATTTAAATAAGCTTCTCAATAGGAAATTAAGTAAACGGAGAAGCTTTCAACGCGTTCTTAAAAGCTTCAATATTAAATCATGAAACAGCATATCATTTTCATTCGACCGCGAAACCGGTTTTACACGTTCCTATCTTTTTTCAAGGGTCTGCAGTCTCGTGATATAACAAAGATACATTACTATTGCCTTGAAATACGAAAAGCTTCGTAGTATGTACTTATCCTGAAACACTGATGCCTCAATGAAGTTCCGATTGTTCTTTTTTCGTGAAAAAATATTAATAAGTATCCAATTGATAAAAGATTAAAATCCATCGATAGGAATGAAACCTTTTTATTATCAAAATTATGGTAACAATTTTATTAGATAATACGGTATTTACCGGATGAGATTTATTATTAACGCGCATATACTTACTTGTTTTTTTAATTTTATACCTAAAGATTGTGTTATCAATAAATATTTATAAACATTCAGCTCGTGGAAATTAATAATTGCGTATAATTTTCATGATACCGCGTATTAATGATTTAATAAACACTTTGGATGTTCAGAAATTCATTTCGCGGTAATTAGGTTGTCAAGTTTCTAATTCGATGTATGCGTATATATCTTATTCATGAATTCGCAGGGAAATAATTATCGCCGAAAATTAAATTGCAAGGCGAAACGTGATTCAGATTCCTGATTGATTTCCTGCAGGTAATTTTGAGTCACTTAATGCCACGGTTGCCAGGCAAGTAATCTTACGGTATGCATCAACGCGCATTAGGGTTTGTTAAATTTGATACAGCTTTCGATTGGATAATTGTGTTCCCGTTACTAATAATAGATTATCAATAAAGCAGTGTTGAACAGAAATTGTAAAAAAGTTTATCTATCTTCCATTATATAAATATTATACAAAAGAGCTGTTTATTTCATTGTTTATATTACAGCGTTTCGTACCCACATGAATTTATTTCTAAGCACAATAAACAGAATCCAGGACGTGTCTACTTTATTTTATTATACATTTGAAGAACTTCAATGAATTGTCAAAATAGTGAAATAAGTATTTTATTTCACAAGAGATGATACATTTTTTGCAATAAAACGAAATAATACCGTCGAACAATGCACAAAACACGTTATTATTTTTTTTTATGGTTCTCTTGAGTCGGTGTACCAGGAAATTAAAAGTGGTAAAAGAAAGTCTGTGCGAGATAAAGAAATCGGACATGGTCTAATTGACTGATTAACGGTGTTTCAAAATATAAAAGAGTCTGTGCAAGCGGTTGCCAATAAAAAACATACGGACAGTTTACACTTTAAGCTCTTGCGTTTCATTTATCTTTCCGCGTTTCAATTGTAATATCTCACGAGGTCGTTCGTTAAGACAATTTTCGTCCAACTGTACAAAATGTCGAATCTGTTGCAATATTCCCTATATATTTCCACTTGTTTTCACTCGAGTAATAAGGATGCACCTATCCATAATATCGTCGAAATGAACCGACCAACGATTATTATACTCTAATAACACGATAGCTAGCATTTAAGTTTTAATGACTAATCAGCGTGACGTAATACCGAAAAGTTGCAATTGATCCCCTTAATATTTGTAATATTTTTATTTACAACTAGTTGACTCAGTTACTCCAAAGGCGAACGACTGCAGCGATTTTTTATTGTAAACATTGAATACGCGATATGATCTCATAAGTTGTGAAAACGCCTCGGAATACAGACACGCGGCTGTACCTATTTGTTTTTTTTCGGAGGCGGTGTATTTAAAGCATTTTGAAAGTACATTCTTCAGTTGCAGTGTGTACTTGCTGTGTCTCAGTTAGGCAAAGTATCTTTGTCCAGTTCCCCGTGGCATTCTGCATTAAAATATCTCGGGTAAATAACCTGTCCCTGGTGAAAATAACCGTGCCCAGCACCAAGACGGCATCAAAGTAACCGGGCATTTGATTAATGCGTATGAATTAGTGCGGTAATATGTCAAAGGGATAATAGAATGCTGGGGTGGCACGTAATTGTTGAATGAAAGACGTATCAGGCTGCTCGGCTCATTGAAATATGTAATCCTAGTGCGTCCTCCAAATGGGGCTGAACTATCTTTCCCATGAATCTCAGTAACGAAGCTTGATAATTTAGTCTTATTAACGAGTAACAGCGAATTAGTCTATAGAATTTTTTTTCAGCACTAATAAGCTGAATATTCTGTAAAATTATGCAATAGTATAGCAGTTCATGTTAAAAATAATATTTATAGAACTAAATTCATATTGGTCTATGTTCTGTTTGTACTATTTCTCAAAATTCTGCAGTTATTTATTACCATTTTTCGAATATTTCGTACTTTAAGTAAATGAATGATAATTGTTTTTGAAATTATAATTGGAGATGAAAAATAGTTCACGTTCGGTGTTTTACAATGACACATTAAAATTTATAAATTACTGCGTGATACTACTTGCATGAAAACTTGTGAAGTATCCTGTTAAACGATGAAGGGAACTTCTAATTAAAGCTGAATAGTATAATATTTTTTCAGTCATTAGTCACTGCTTTAGCAACTTGCTTATTCTACAGTAGCAGAATTTTGAATCAAGAAAAGAAATAGTATTTTCTTGGACCGTTACATCGATCGAAGCGAAATCGAAATACCTGAGATACCATAAGTATGAGTAACCATCACGAACGCAGCAATTTATGCTAAGCAGAACGGTTTCAACATTAATCAGAGCGTTACTAGTTAACCGAGTTCTTCTGTATACTCTTCCCTTGTCCTTTCTTCTCTTTTTTTTCACTCGCAGCTTTGCTTTTCTCAATCAGATCGAACTTCATATTTCTCGCAGTCAACGGGACGGTCGATGAAAAAAGGAAAAACGGGATCGGTTTCATTTGTAACTGAAAATGTAATTATTTATATCACTAATATTGTTCAGAAATTATACAATTCACGGAAGACTGAAGAAAAAAAAGTCAGGAATGAATATCGTTTGTTACGTAGGAACAATTATTCCATTTTTTCTTCCTCCTACTACGCCTTCATTTGGAAATCGAGGGTGCATGCAGTCGAGTCTGCCCCTTCCGCGACGTCGCGATGACGTGACCCTTTTTCGGGGGAATCTTCCCGGACTCCCCTGGAATTTTCCATGCCCCCACCAGCTTTTTGGTCCGGCTTTCGAGTATAAAAAGGGCATGAATTCTGCCCTCAGCGGCTCAGTTTTAATCTAGCTTCGTGCACACTCCTGTACTGAACATTTTGACGCTTTGAGCTCAGCGAGATCGGGTATCGAGTCCCTTTCAAGCAATCTTATTTAAATTCGTTTTTAAGCGATATACATATTGTAGTATATCGTTAGGCCTTCGTTGGTCGGTAGTAACTCTTAAAACCGTACAGATTGAGAAGGGTGGATTTTGTTTAATTCAATTGTAATAGAACATAGCGCAGAAAATACAAGTTTAATATAACCGTACGCATTTTAATCATTGAGTCTCCTCAACCAGTCATTGGCAGTAACTTCCCACCAAGCAGATACACCTTAACCGCTCGAGGTGTATCGTTATACGTTACGAGTACTTTTACTAACAATCCTGTGGCTCCCGGCGATGAAAGAGGCGCTGGTTTGTCCACGCAAACCTTCCTGTGGCTCCCGGCGATGAAAGAGGCGCTGGTTTGTCCACGCAAACCTTCCTGTGGCTCCCGGCGATGAAATAGGCGCTGGTTTGTCCACGAAATCTTACCATCCTGTGGCTCCCGACGATGAAAGAGGCGTTGGTTTGTCCACGAGAACCTTTACCTTCCTGTGACACCCGGTGATGAAAGAGGCATCGGCAAGTTCACGCACTTCCTATCTACCCGGGCCCCAGTGACGAAAATCGCACTGGCCGTCCGCGACTAACAAATTCATAAAAACCGATCCTCGGCTTCGCAGCTGTGCCCCTTTGCCCTCGGCTCGTAACACGTTAATAAAAACTGAAGTATTCTAACGTAATTATAATTATCAACGGACGTTTATCCCTTCTGAATTTTAAATATTTATTTAAACATTAACTGACATTAATTTAGTGTTTAATATTGCCATGCTTCATAATACGAGTAGGTGTACGATATAAATATGTGCAGATATTAATTTCATTTACGGAAGTGATGTAATTTTATGTAACTCTTTTACTAAATTTCTGTAACGATCCGCCAAGGATTAGAGTTCATCAATTTTCTGTCTGCACTTTCACTATTCCGCGAAAGATTTTGAGTTTTCGACGATTCCATTATATTCTCGGGTATGTATATAAACGTTTATTAATCAAGACTGAAATTTTATAAATTTTTGGAATGAAAATTTTGGGAAATGTAGAACAATAGTTGTATCGATTAACTACAATATTCATTCTCCATAAACATGTCGAGGTTGAATATTTCCATTAAACTATCCAGATAAATGTTTAAAGGGAACTAGATAAAGTAACTTCAATGGATTCAGTTCTTTCGCAGTAATGTGTTATACGCAAAAAGGCACCTATAAGCTAGGTAATATTGACTTCTCTATTAAAAGACACAGTGTAAAGCACTTCTCCATTTTCCTTCCTTCTCTTTCCCCGCTGATTCTCTCAACAATATCTGTCAAAAACTTTTCCACGTTACGGAAGCCGACAGCTGCAACTCTCGTACCCTTTTCAATGATAAATGTATACACAGGAGTCTATCACTGGTCAGGATAATTCAATGAACGGAGCAGTCGCTGGATAATAAATGAAAACTCAAAGCTGAGCTTTTTAATCACATTGCTCTCCATTGATGATTTGCGAGGCCAACAATATTTTCATACGATTTATTCCGTTGTGTCTGTATGTATTTCTTTGCCGCAAATTGTTTGCATAATCTTCTAAAAATATTAAATTTATGTTCCTCATAACTTCTGTCAAATATCTTCTAACGATAAACTCGTATACGAAAAATCGTATGAATGTTTCTTTGATACTATTTCCTTATTATCATTTAATATTATTACTACTAAAGGCGTGCACTGTAACAAATTTCACCTTGTTCACCGCGATTTGCAGGTGCTTAACACCAAGACAAAATGTTAAAGCATGGATATCAAAAAAGTAATTTGAAATAAAAGTTTGACACCAGAAATATCGTCAAATAAAGAACTGAGCTAAGCTCGCAATACTACTGAAAACTAGAAATAACATAATGTCGAATTTACGCATATAAAAGCAATACGAAACGCACAAACAAAAACACCGCAGAGTGTACGCAAATGTTTTCAATAGAATCAAAAGTGTCCTATCGTACGTTCAAACTCTCCATGTAAAATCATGCATTCGGAAAGTATCGGGAAACTACTATACTATCTCAGCCGGATGTTCAGGGGTGAAAATTCATCTCTGTGGAGGTTGGAAGGTTAGTATAGAAAGCGGATCTTTTTTCCCCATTTCAACGACCGTAGCTCCAGTAGGGATGTATGATATGCTAATGGACGTCGTAAAACGAAAATGTTCTGTGCTTTTGTTGCCCGACGAATATCCTCTAGAGTCGACGGTTTCTGGCAACAGCCGCGGTTTCAGAAGTCTACGCTGAAAGGGCATTGGCAAGCTGAAGTTTCGACAACGGGGAAGGGAATGACTTCTGAACCGGCATTCTCCAGAGATCGATCGAGTGCGCCAGGGGCATTAATTGCTAATTATTCGCTATTCTGAGATGCGCCCTGTGATTTTTCGTTTGGATTCTTGCCACGATTGTATCGACCCTTCAATTAGCACTCTAAAACGATAGCCTTGGGAGATCCAGTCGGAACATCGGGATAAATTACGCGCAGGGTGATTAAAGAAAAAAATTGATGGGAAATTCGGAGGAAAAATTGCGTAATTTGAAGGAAGGATTTTTCGGAGCAGAAGAAGTTAGGAAAGGCGAAACTCGGTAGTAAACAGTTTTCTTCATTTTTTAGTACACGTATTAGGTGTGCCAATTGGTAATACAGTATTTCTTGAACATTATTTGAACTGTTAGATCGTAAGCTGTTAATAAGTAAATAAATTAATAATTGTCGAAATTTTGTTCAGTCCGACTGCTGCTTTTTCTGGAATATTAAAAGTTCCAGTTCAGTTGAGACGTCGCGTCGATACTTGTTTGCAACGAAGTCGTCAAAAACGATTTATTATTGCGCCGATAGTTTTCAGACATTTTTTGTTCGTTGCATTACAGAATGAAATGACCCTTGACAATTTCTTTATTAACAAATAATTCTGTCTGAAGAAATGCGAAAGAACCGCAAAAAATTCCAACGATGTAACAGCAATTGCTATAAAATACTCGACATTCTTTGAGAAGGTCTTGCTATTAAATTAAGAAATAGTGGATTATCCGTTGGCACACCTAATACAAAACTGGTTTCATATTTACATTCCGTTTATGAAAAGAAAAAGTGACTGACGCAGACGATTTTCTAAAGTCAAACATCGCAATAAAAAATTAAAACGTAGGTTACATCGCATCGACTTATTACTTTCACGTAAACGGTTTTAATGGAAAATGTTTCGGACAATCCGAATTCTCCACATTTCACTTTCCTCGCTGCATTTCGTTACATTACAGTGCTAGTTTCATGCATGTACTGTAATTAAAAGAACAATGTTACCACAGAAACATCTGATACCATTTTTATCTATATCAAACACATATAAACGGCACCATTTAAATGCTGCACAGCCACGTGCACGCATACCCGCGTACTCATTGTAGAATAATCGCAAACACCAACAGAAGTCCTGACAAAGTGGAAGTACAGAATACGGGAAGTCTCGAACAAGCGATTTACGAATTCCTGCGGATCGATATCAGGGAAAATTGGGGTTACTGACTTATGAAGCGTTTAACACGGCCCGGCGCGCGGGTGTTCAGTCTCGACAGGAAGCGAAAATTGAGTCGGCATAAATTCGCGAACTTGGCAGTAAAGTGGCGGCCAAGGGAGAGAATCGTCGCTATGGGGTAGAAAGGAGAATTGCTAGAGCAGACGCCAAACGCAACGTAGTCAAGGCCCGAAAGAGCGGAAGAGCAAAGTATTGATCGTTTGCTCCATTGCCAACTACAATGTGCTTCTCGAGTTGAGCGTTGAATTGCGTTGGTTTATTGTTTGCACAAACAACTTTTCATTGCATATATGAGCCGTCTGTCTTGAAAGCAACCTAAGTCCATTTATATTTAAATTGAGATATTTAAGAGTTTGGGTTTCAAAAATATTAAAATTGCTGAAGTGCTAAGAGAGTTAAATTTGCAATTCCTATTAAAATAATAGCAATTATTAAGTGAATGATACGTGTTTTTTTACCACAAATAGATTTAAGCCATTTTATAAATTAACAATTACATTTGTTATAAAATTTGAAAGAGCCCAAGTCCATCCGACATAATTTAATTAAAATGCTTCAAATTGAAAAAAACAATATTAATATTCTGTTAACAAAATTTCAGTGAATTTAAACATATTTGCTCCAAATTGTTTAAAAATGAAAAAAAACCACGTAGAATTGTATTAATTTTGTTGGGTAATGCACTTTCAATAAAACGGCTCACATCGTCGATCATCCTGACACATCATAAACGTTAAATTGATTGGAGGAAAAATTGATTTTGTATGTACAGAAGTTTATGTTACGTTTACTTTTTGCAATATTTAAGTTTTTCTTTTTACCGAGTTAATGCATCGTTAATAAAATGTTCCGTAATATTTCGAGACGCAAAGGTCATTTAATGAATTAAATTACTTGTCTTTATTTGTAATAATAAATTATAATAAAGTAATTCTACGGATATTTACTTGTGTATATTAAAGTTTATTAGGCATTTTGGCTTTTCTTCGGTACTTAACTATATCTTTTATATATATTTGTCATTCTTTTACGTTTGGAGGGAGATTGTTACTCTTCTTGTATATTTTTTTAATTGTTGGTATGACGAGCTTGGTTGCATCTTTTGTTGTTGTTCTATTGTTAATTCTGTACATATGGTATGGCGTCTTCTGGTCAGCGGGAATAGCTAGATTTGGTGAACAATATCTCTTACATTGTAGAAGTCATGGAATCGTGACGTACAAAGCTTATCTTGTATTAGGAAGAAATAACTCTTTCGTTTGTAGCATTATATGTTGATTTCGGAGCATAATTTTATGCACGTATCATATTTATTATTATCATATGGACCTATTAACTATTATTATTGATTAATTTCAAAATCGCCTGATTTATTGGTAATACACCATTTTTTTCATGGACAACATACATATTTCCACGGCATTTTCTGTCTGTTTAAGGTTTAATGTTCATGTCTGTTTAGGTTCATCTCGTTTATGTCTCATTTAAGTATTTACGCTATAATGAGTATTAGAATTTATTTTACATTATGTTTGATGGTGTTACGATTATCTTATGAACGGGTAAAATGTTGAAAATAATGCAAAAGTAATACATACTTTGAAAAGAAGGAGATATTCATGAAAAAAAGTAAGATGTATACTTTGTAAAAGGAAAACCTCTCACATTCTCACGTGTAGTTTCTAAGGGGTTACAGTTAGAAGACACGTACAAAAAACTTGAACAACGCGAAGCTGGTATTCCGGATGGAGGACGAAGGAAAATAAATACAGAGAAGACGCTTTTTACGTTTTTACACCTGTGAATAGAAAATGTCTCAGCTTTTTAATCATACGACACCCATCATATTCCACTCTTGCCAGAAGCAGTGGTGTATAATAATACTTGACTCCACATGTACCGTATTCTTTTGTGTAGCGACTACTTTAAAGATAATTATGTAATACATGCTTATGTCACAGACATTTAATACCACGAACACTTTCTAACCATAACGAATGCTCTTCTATATCAGATTAAAAATACCAACGATGCTTTACGGAGAACAAAAATGTGAACACGTAAAACAACTGAAATTGCATATATCAAAAAGTAATATTTCGGATTTATTTATTCTGGAAAGTTCAAATGAATAAGAGGAGTAAATAATAATTATTCGACCGTTTTAACTGTAATTAAATAGGGAGTATAAATTTTCAGTGCAAATATTAGAGATATTAGAAATATTAGAAATATTAGGAAAATAAAATTGTATGTATGTACATACATAATAAGTGAGATCTTCTGAAAAATATTTCTTTTCTATACTATCGAATATTTTACATTTGTTATTATGAAGTTTTTCCGCGATATTTAATTCTTATTTTTAATGTCCCGTACAAACGTTTTCTGAGCGACTTTTTTTCAAATATAATATCAGGGATATTCGTATCTCTCATCTCCCGGAACCGATTTCGTATTACTCAATACGAACTGCCCTTTAATTAAAGCGTTTAGCGTACTTGCTTTGTAACATTATTAACATTGATGCAACGAACACAATGAATTTTATTCTTCAACAGCAACCTTCTACACTTTTTGAAATATATCGACTAAACGACCCGAAACTATATTTATCCACAACCGCTTCAGGGGATTTTCTGCTGGGTATTTAAGCATTTCCTTCAAGCGCATAGAATCTACAAAAATGTACGTTTTACGAGTTACAATATGTTTTAAGACCTATATAGATAATAATTATTTATAATTATTTCTTATTCAAACTCGGTAAATTAACAAAAAATGACCATAACGGTAAAAGTAATTAATTACGTTCATCTAAGATTTTATTTAAGAAATAAAAGAAATAGCTAATATCATAGCTTGATTTAAATTTAAATTTTCTATCACAAAAAGTTCAAAAATTAATAAAAATTAATTTATTACTTCGTGTCGGATTCACTCATTTACATTATAATAATGTGGAACCATTTTTGACAAAAAATCAGAAATTTAACCATTAAATTATGTCGGCAATTGTGTCGGTGACCAGAATCCAGTTCATGTTTATTTTTAAGACCCTAAATATCTTGAAAAAAAAAGTATGGTTTCATAATTACCAGCATGTACAAAAGATTGAAGACTTTTCCTTAAATTCCATAAAGATATTTGTTTAAATATTAGTTTTTCTATTATCGAATTAAACGTTAAGAATTGTACAAAAATAGATACTAAGAAAATTTCATCTAAAAAGTAGTAAATTTTTATGAAAATCTCTATAATACCAGCGCTTTATGTTTCCCATAAGAGACTTACTAAAAATTTAAATCTAGCTTTTTATAAATACGTGCAAGTACAAAATACAAAGCAAACTATTTATTATCATATTCTATTACCAAATTTCGACTTTCAAACAACCCTGCAATTCATTTCATTCCCTGCTACAAAATACAAAATGTCCCATCATTCAAAAGAAACCTTACTACCCTCAAAGTTCTTCCCCTAGTTGAAACCATTTTTCCTCCGATTTTCTCTCATCTGTTTGCTTCATTCGCGTTGTTCCAGTATAATTTTCGAACGGTGTTGCACAGGGTGCCACTCGTACCCGTGATTCGTCAACGACGCGTTTGAACTAATCCCATGCATTACCGGGAAGCACCAATTTCTTCTCATCCCCTTCGCTCTTATTAATCAAGGGTGCCATAATCCCCTTCGCAGACATACGCTAATCCCAACCGTAATCGGTCCTCCACACCCCGAGGACACCCTTACTCGTTCGTCACACGCTCGACAACTAATTCCTCCGATGTCTCGAGTGATTTTCACTCATTTCCTTCGCCGGTCGTCCACGTTGGTCCGCTGGTTTGGCGCAATTCTCCGCGATATCGAACGGAACGACGCAATCCAGTTTGCGCAGGTGCGAGAGGCGTCGGTGTCCCGAGGACGATGTGCCGGCTTGCGACGTTCACTCCGGAGATCGCGGAACGCCGCTCGCGTTCGCGGTTCCAAACAGCGGCGAGTGGTGACCCGGTGTACCGTAAACGACGGGATTTCGCACGCGCGTCACGTGGCTTTTCCGACAGGTTCGCCAGATTTCCCGCCCGAATGGCGAACTCGAGGATCGTCCGTGAACACCGGAAACGAACGCCAAGGGCGCCGCATTGCGCAACCGACAGTGGGGTTCGAATGAATTATTTAGACTGAAATCTGTGCCGGAACTGTGTGCTCGTGCCAGGGACCCATGTTTCGTGCACGCCTGACACCGATAACGTTTCGATGGATCAACCCTTTCCCGAGTCCGATCCGCGTTCTGGATTCGGTGGCTTGTTAAGCGTTCATTGGGGGAATGGACACTGGTTGATTGCTTTGTTTTTGTAGATCGAAGAGACTCGGAGGATAAGAGTGATCGTCTGTTTTGATGTCGATTCATGTGATTTTAATGAGGGCATTGTAATGAGGACATTGTCTGTGTTTCAGGGGGGGTTGGTTTGAGACAGGTTCTATATTTTGCTTGTCTGGTTTCCGTTTGGCAAACGTAGGATTTGATGAAGGTGTTAGGTGGTAATGAAGTGGCAATTAAGTAGGTAACTATTGTGTTGTGTGCTTGGGATATATCTTGAGTTAATTGGAGGAGGACATTTTGTAATGTTTATCGTTAGGTGACTGGGCTTGTTAGTATGTTTTATATTGCTTCTGTACTGGCGATTTGAAATGTATATTGCTGGTAATATTTTTCGCGAGCAATGTACATGTGGAGGGTTCAGAAGCCAATCACTGGAAGTCTTAGCATTCAAGTATTAGCATTCAAACCGAGGTATACATATAAGATGTTCACAAATCACTTGGAAAATAATGGCAATGTTAGTACCGTCATCTATTGCTTACGTATGAAAATAGTGACTTAAATGATTTACCACATGAATGTTTCAACAATAAAGGTTTTTGAACTACGTAACTCATGTGCAGGGAAAGTTGGACTTACGCTGATTGGCTTCTAAGCCCTGCATCTATCGCTTGTAACTGATTCGTGGTTTAGGTTTACTAAGGTTAACATGGATTAATAGAAACTGGGAAAAATTAAATTTGTTGGTAAATATTATTACAGGTATACTGTGGTCTCTATAAATTATTTAAAAACCACAAGTAATATAAGTAAGAATTGCAGGTTTATGAGAAATGAGTATTAAATGAGTAACTGAGTATTATGATATATCATAGTTTTAAAAGCTGTTCAAGTGCATAAAGTTTCTGATTGTTTCACTTACTGAAAATAGAAAAGTGGTGTGGCCCTCGTGTGAAGTAAGGAAGAAGAATTTAAAATTAGCGTCGGTAACGTCAGCAAGTTTACACAAGGGTGTTGTTCCAAATAGTACAAGAAGGCAATAGATTAGTTTGAACGTTAACTATATCATTAGAACTTGAAATTCTGCCACAAAAATTTATATGTATAGCTAAATATCAATTTACTAGTTTATATCTTTGCCACTTTTCACTAATATACTAGAAATAGGGCAAGCGAAAATTAAAATATCTGTTACTGCACTCTGTTTATCATGGCACACAATATAATATAAAATATTTATATTTAATTATTATTCTGTTTTTAGTGCAAGAAACAAATTAGGAATAATTTCGCCTTTTCCACTTTTATGCATAGAACATTTACTTAAACAAAGAAAGTACAATTTGATACTCGTTTAATATCTTTATTATTATATAACTATTGTTATCCAGGGAGATTAATACATTTTTACCGATATGTAACGAAGAAACATTGTTATCAAAATTTTCGGGGTACCAGTAGAAATGTTCGTTTTACCGTGACACATTTGTTATAAAATTCTCTGTTACGACAATGTATATAAAACTGCCCATGTTGCACAGGGCAGAGTACGAGTTGGTAACCGTTTTTTAATTAAAAAGGCGAGGAAATTACGTTCTGCCGCTGTAAACGTAACGGTGCACGCAATTCTTTCGAAAGACACTCAGTTTTCCATTTATGGAAATCTGTAGAAAAGTTAACCGAGCAGTCATCTAGAAAAATCTCAGCAAATGAATAAACTAGATGTCGTTAATTAAAAAAGCTCATTTCATTAATCTACTTTTAATACATTCGCCAACTCAATATTTGAACTTCGAAGCATTTAAAGAAAATTTGTATTGGATGAATATTGTCCATAAAGAAAAATCAGGTGAACTACAATGCATGTGTTTTTTTTTATCGTGGTTATATCTCGATTCTCTGTATAGGTTACTGGTCTGTAATGCATAGACATGTAACTCTTTGAAAATCAATGGACTCTGTATGGGTTAACCATGTTCACGTTTCAAGGAAAATACATAATTTCACACGGATCTCCAATATCTGATAACTTGAGTGAAAATACGCTGCAAAACACGAGTGGAAAATATTATTGAACACAAAATTTCTATTTGAATAATTTGAACGTGCATATACTCCAATCTTAGAATCATTAAATCGTTTATTTCTTGGTTTATATCTATATTAATTAGTGTACCCGAAGTAAATTTATGCTTGGAATAAATAGCAATCTAACCGTCTCTTAATTTCCAAAATATCGCTCTCTTATGTAAATATGATTAATTGAAACTCATTTTGGCATTACTAAAGGGTGTCTCATAATTCACGCAAGAAGTAATTTTGATAGAATATATAGGTTTATAATTAAAAATTGTACTCTTTTTATTGATTCATAAAGTATACCGTATAGGGTTATGTATGGAATAGAATATCAGGTAAATGGCGTTGAAATTCTCCATGATCGTTTAGTATAAACGTTCCTGAATTTCGTTAATGCAGCGCTCAATTTCCTCCTTCAAGGCGGGGGTGGTCGTGGGCTTGTTGTCATAAACCATCGACTTCAAAAAAAAAGTAAAAGTAAAAAGAAAAAAGTAAAACGGCGTTAAAGCGCATAATCTGGGCGGCCAATTCTGATCACCAAAGTGGGAAATTACACGACCAGGAAAATACTCCATTATTCTTCAAATATTGCTCAACAATGAAAACGCGTTGTTCTTTCGTGTAACGCTCCATTTTTAATAACCCTGAACTGTAAGCTGTCCTTTTTTCCGTTGGCATCACTTTGGTAACCGTATTTCAAGCTTTTATTACAATTGTGAAAATTAAAATAATCCCGACGTTGCATTACGCAAAGGTTTCCAAGAATGTCTATTTAATTTTTGTGATAACAGTGATCTCGCAAAATTTGTTGTTACTTGCGAACATTAAAATATTTTGTAGGTCGATATAATCGGCGATGCACGTTAGAAAGATTGCAGTCACGCAGGTTTCTCTAGAAAAATTGAGAACACAGGAAAAGGTTACATGCAAGGGTTGAGCCGGATAAATGTATGCTTCAAATATAATGGCATCTTATATGTGAACAGATCTTCATGTTTGGAGACATGAATTTGTTTATTATCTTATTTCTCTTTAATCACTTTATGCTCTAATAATCATTCTTGCCATATAATATTCGATAAATATTTGGCGAAAACCTACATATGGAGGGCTCAGAAGGCAATCAGTGTAAGTCCCACTTTTCTGAATATGAGTTACATAGTTCAAAAGCCTCTTTATTATTAAAACCATCAGTTGATAAATCAATTAAGTCACTATTCTCACACGTGGCGAAATAGATGACGGTACTAACATTGTCATTTTTTCCAAGTAATTTCTAAGAACCTTACTTATCTTGGTTTGAATGGTAGTGGACTTACACTGATTGGCTTCTGAACCCCCCATATAGTTATACTTCTTCGATTAAAAAATATATAAGGGGTAGGAGCCACGGTGTAAAAAGTGACATTTACAATTTGAATATACATATGTAAATCAGATAATCCTCCGAAACCTGACGGTGATCTTTTGTCTTACAATTTTGACATTATTAACTCATTGTAATAGTAAACATTGTTTCTGATCGTCTCGAAACTTGAATTGAGCAAGAGTACGACATCTAAACTTCTCAAATACAATTTTTTGAACACCTTGTCCATTTAATCCTGCAGAATTATGTAAAAACCACGAATGGACGTGTTTTAACCATTTCTTAACGAAGAATTATTTTATAATTAAATTTAAGTCCTCAGTGGAAGTTGATGTGTGCAAGAAAATTTCGTAAAATTGTAATTACCAGAATTACCAGATCACGTTTTACATTCAATTGTAAATTTCCATGCTCTACAAATCTTACGTTCATATTAATCGCACAAACTTGACGACACACGTTAAATCTGTTTAGCAATCCGTCCAACTATATCACCTTAACGAAATAATTAAAATATCTAAGAAGGTAAAATCGATGGAAAGCAACATTTTTAATTTCCGCTCGAAGTGGTTGACAGAGTGTAATGGCTTCTTCGACGTCCGAGGCGTCGAGGGGCGCCAAGAAACGAACAGTTTTAACCGGAAGTGCTATCGTCGCGAGTCTCCGCATGAGCGTTGTGAACGAAATCGGAATTTCGTCGAATCGAAACGGCGAGGATGGTCGTGATTCCGGTTTGTCTTCGGACAGTTCGACGCCTACTGTTGGATCACCGGTACCAAGGCAACGAAAAGTTACAAGCAATCCGATTAATATCGTCAGCCCTTTGGGGAAGGCACGCGCCTCGATTCAGACTGGAAGGTAGTTCTGTTTCTTAGAACAGTGATCGATTATTCCTTTTCAGGGAAGTTTGACGAACGATGCTTTTATTCACGTCGTATAAAAGTATGCAAATAATTATAAAAGATTCAGCTTCTTACGTTTTCTCTGTTAGCCTGTCGAGCGCTTTATTTTCATATCAATTAAATTAGTGAGCAAGGTAATCAATTTTTGTTCTGTATTATTGTTATACAGAACGTGCATATATCAGTAAAAAATTCTGAAATTGTATATCTGTGTTATTCAGATGTGGCAGGAAAATAAGATGCAAGAGGCGTAATAGGGGAAAAGCTTTCACATCACGAATTTGCAGTTATTATAGCGAAACTGTGTAAATAATGTGGATAGATCTCTTTAATCACGTAATAATTATTTAAAATTAGTTTTCGTCTAGCAAGGGACATCAGTTAAACGCAGCATGCCGGATTTAATGTATATACTAGATGGTTCTCAAAAAAATATTTCACGCGTGTTTTTTGTTATCTGTAATGATCAATATCTAGGGGGTGATATCAGCCCTCAGAGTTGGGGATGAAAATCGTATCTTCCTAAATATTTTTTAAACTATAAGGTCTACAAAAAAATGTAGTTTAAATAGAAACTATATATTTTTGAATGACAAATTTAACTACGTGCCAAATACTTTTCTAAAGAGCTACTTCGTGTACATATCTCATTAAAATCGCCGTGTTACAGTTGAGCGATGCCCCTTGTGAGTATACAGCGTAATTCTGCAGAGTGAAGAAAATATTTGAAGTAAATGTTATTCAGTTCGATAAGATCTATCCGAGTAAATAAAAATTGATATGTTCTTCCATTTAAAAAAATTAGCGACACCCCCGTCCGTCTCCCTAGCTAGTCTCCGACAAAAATTTGTTGCACGCCAAATAAATTTGGCCTCGTTGTCGGTGCCATGTAATTAGACAAAAATTAGGTCGATAGCTGTAATAATTTTTCAGAAACCAACTTGTAACACTTCACTTGTCCCACCTTGAATATTCTATTATTTTTTAATATATATATTGTACTTGACCCCCGAACAACGCTGGTGAAAATTCGCTCATAATTTTTGACTCTTCAAAAGCTTAACTATAATAAGCAATTGCTGAGTGGCAAATTTATTTTGCATGCTATATACGTTATTACTGCATTCTTATAACAAAATCAATTAACCTCTGACTTCACGCTATAAGGAATAAGGGCGAGCTGGATAGACTAATTTGAAAGTAATTCACGTTCTTCGTGGGTTAATTGTATTTTATTGTGGGTGGTATGAGTTATCACAAGTGTTAAAATAAGAATATCTAAGGTATTTGAGTATTTTAGTATTCAGTGTTCTAATGATTCCAGCTGTCGCAACCAAATTTCTTAATCAATAAATTATGTACCATTATTATAATACGTAGGTTTTGTTTTATCGCGAAGAATTATTATTGACTAATTGCAAGAAAATTGGAGCGATGTATTCTAGTTCCTTCAAAAAATATGCAACGCGATGGAGAGATTTATTTTCATTGTATACTACGTTAGGGTTATACATTACATTCGGATAATGAATGATTACAAAATTATTATAGTTCTCTTCCCCCTTCTTTGTTTCAGAAACGAGTCTGATAAAACGACAAAGGTATGGCGAACTAGATCCGTAACGGATTCACCGCGTTCCATAGATGGTTCACGCAGTCGCCAATTTTCCAGCCCTATAAGAACATCAAGAAACGTAAGTGGTTTTCAGAATGCTTAATATTTTTTTTAGAAGCTTTTCTTTATAATTGTATTTAATATTCGTAACCGAAATTGTCACAATAAAAACTAATATAGGAGGTTAGTATCTTCTTGTTCAGACGGGGTTCCGTCCGCGTGCATTATGAGCCGGGCGAGCGATCCCCGTTTGTTCAGAACGGCTTGAGTTTGAACCTCAGGTGCACATTAATAATTAACATACTTTAACATTTATACTTTAACACTTCTTAACAAATTTGAACAACAAATAGTATTAGACAACGAACGCATATTTCGAATACTGTGAATTTATGGCAACTCTCCAATTTCTAAGAACAATATCATTTTCATTTTTCCCCAAAACTTCGCTAATATCGTGTTCATATCGTATTAAAATTTCCTTCCGTTTATTGCAAGAATTATAACTGTAATAAATATAAGCTCGATAATTTATCTGTAATATCCATTCCAATTACAGTTGCTGGATTTTTTTTTATATTTTACTTTCTCGTGTACATAAAGTACATTCTACATTTGAATATACGTGCATATACAGGGTGACAAAAAACTCAGGGAACATCGATAATTGAGATATAGCTGAGGGGTAGAAAAACAATATTTTCCTTGGCAAAAATGTCCTACATAGTTTCGTTTTTGAGTTATTAACGAAAAACACTGGCCAATGAGAGGGCCCGGCGGGTATCGGCCGACGCGCGCTCAGGCGCGAACCGATCACTTGCGGTAGGTCGTGATGGGGGCATCGAGGGTACCGCGGAAAGCATGCGGCAAATGTTACATCGTCTTAATTAAGAATCACGTGGAATTATTCATTATTCGTGAATAAGAAATACACTAATAAATCGTGTAATAACCGTGTTCGATACGTTTATTCATTATCCGAAAGGAATGAAGTGTTTTATTAATTATGAAAAAAATACTTTTTTTTATCAGTACGTTTTCAGGTGGATAAATTATGTATTAAGAAAAACGATTCGCATAACTAATGTTAGGAAAAGCTAGTTAAACTTACCCATTCGTTCACGAATTAACCTGGCTAACATTGTGTGAATCCTGACCTAGGCCACAGTTATTACACGATTTATTAGTGTATTTCTTATTCAGGAATAATGAGTAATTCCACGTGATTCTTAATTAAGACGATGTAACATTTGCCGCATGCTTTCCGCGGTACCCTCGATGCCCCCATCACGACCTACCGCAAGTGATCGGTTCGCGCCTGAGCGCGCGTCGGCCGATACCCGCCGGGCCCTCTCATTGGCCAGTGTTTTTCGTTAATAACTCAAAAACGAAACTATGTAGGACATTTTTGCCAAGGAAAATATTGTTTTTCTACCCCTCAGCTATATCTCAATTATCGATGTTCCCTGAGTTTTTTGTCACCCTGTATGTGTACTTAAATAGCCTTTTAAACATACTCATTATATAACATGCTATATGTTTATCTTAATTATGAGGAATTATGACATTTTAAATACGGGTAACTAAAATTTGCATTTTAACTTGAAAGAGACATTTAATTTTAGGTTTATTCGCCGAGTCTCGACTCCGGAGATGAAGGAAGCCTCCGCGTCGATCGTGATACGTATCAGCACATGTTTCAAGACATTGTTTCCATAAAAACAATGCTCCTGAAGCTGAAACGAGTACTTCAGGAGGTATATTGCACAAACCTAGAAATTCCATTGAATTTGAAAAGCTTCCTCTTATAATTATTGCAAGTGTTGTCATGCTAACGACACGCAAACTTTCTCGTTCACATCGTACACGTGTCCTTGATGTGCTTTATGTATTAACACGCAAATTTTTATTTTTTTCATTATTGTCACCAACCATGATTTTACCTTCCAAGTCAGAAGAGAACGGTTTGACGAGGGTACGTTTGTATTTATGTTTTTTTTTCAAATGCACATACTATTATTTAATATCGTCGCCTTATCTCATACCACGTCTTATGTATCGCCTACACTTACATTTATAATGCGATTAATTGTGCTTCTAAGCTTGCAAAATGTTAAATACTATAAATACTTTGCGTTATGTTTATAGGCAGAAACTCTCAACCCATTCGAGAATTCTATGAAGGTTAGTATAATTCGTGATAAATATTTTTGTTTGCATTTACTTGAAATTATGGGCTCCCAGATTTCATTTGTGAAACGCACGCTGGAATTCTCGTGCAGCGAATACATTTGAAAAAGATACGCCTCCATTTAATATGAAACAGTAATTCAGGCTCAAAAGTATTTCGCGGTCCTTTCTTGTCGATAACGAAGAAATTTCATCGCCAGCTGTTATTAAACAAATGTTAACTGAGCCAACCCGCTACATTTATTCGTGCGCAAATTGATGTTTCCACGCGACGCGAAAATAAAAGAGTGTAGAAGAGAGTTGCACGAAATTGTATATATTAAGAAATGTAGCACACCTTGAAATATCGTTGTGAAATAGGATGTGTACTGTCACGAACGAGCTACAATGATTTAATCTATGTAAATTTTAGAATGGTCTCTTCTACAACCTGAACGAAGGTGGAACCGCGGACGTTGGTACCTCTCCCGGAAGTGGAGGTAGTAGTATTGCGGACGAATTGGCTGATTTACGTAGGCAGGTGGTCTTTTTGCAAGGCCAAGTGGAGGATCGGGATCGTACGATACAAATATTGCAGGTGAGGTTTTCAAGAAGCACCGTTTTAAAGCTATGGAAAAATACGTTACTTCTTTAAAGTACGGTAGGTGTGGGTAATTTTTACTAGTTAGATAATCTCCAAGTTAAACGTTTTTGTACAGTGTTAAATAAAATATAACGTATTAATCGAAGTAGAGGACAAGTTGTGCACTTATCTATAAAGTTTCAAGTGAAACTTGCAAGGCATTCTGATCTAATTATATAATTATATAAATTAAGAGTCGAAAGAATCTTATTCCGATCGTTCCAGTTTTCAGAAAATGTCAGCACGATTTTGTATTTTGTAGTTCCAGGTATCGAAACTTCAAGGACCTAACGGCGATGGCCAAACATGTACTTTAACCACTAATCATAATAATCTTTCATCCATGAACGCTTGCAATGCTGCTACACAAACAGAAAAGGTAACGTTGTCCTCCATTTTTCATATCGCGAAAAGTTAGCAACAAAATATTATTGCCCAACGATCTCGCGAATTGCCACGTTTGCTTTAGAAAATTCTCGAACCACAATCGTGAAATAAATGCCAGCTTTTGCTTCGTGCCGAAACACTCGTAGGAACGCAAAACAAAAGGTTTTTAAGAAACAGCAATAATCCACTACAGAAGTGGGCAAATTTTTTAGTGCAACAAGATTTTTGTTATCCACTTTGGCTGAACGTTTTACAATGTTCACATTGTTATTCACAGTACACGTATTTATTGTACTTATATACAGTACACACTACGCATAGTTATAAATTGTTTTTAATAGTTGTTCAGTATAATCATTTTGAAGTTGCATACACATATACACCATTGCTAACATTGTGTTATTTTTAAAAGGTTTAACTTTACCATTATCATATATCACGTTTCAATTGTAAAAAATGATTTATATTCAGCACAGTGTTGCAAAAATGTATAAACTGATAACGCCACGTATAAAACTACTCGGAAACGATTTAAACTAACAACGGCACTTTTCATTCTTTACGATGCAATTCCCCTAAGACGAACGATGCAATATTTAATTCATTATTCATACCCTACACACGTATTGTTAATGTTTCCATATGTACAAATGTTAATATTTCAATATACATATATCCATTTGTATGCTGCACTTTGCTAAATTTTTCTGAAATTAATATTAGTGTGTGTTCAAACATTTTACCCTGACTGTATACTACCGCATATTTATGATTATCATTATTTTGTTGTTACTTTTACCTTTGTTCTATTTATAAATATTGTTAATATAATGAATTATATAAATATCGTAGCGTATATGGGTCTAGAGTTTTGCAGATATCGAAATTGTTTCCCCAAGTAATGCTATTGTCTGCATATTTTTTGTATTATTTGTATTACGTTATTTATTTATTATGTGTTTAATTATGGACACAGACACGACCAGTGTCGGCAGGACCTTCACTCCTGCAAACACTTCCACAGGAAGACGTTATGGGGCCTCTAGTTAGGTGAGATTTTGTTTCTATTTATTTTACATGCGCAATCTATCCGAGTTTTTAAACAAACAAGCGATACAAATGTCTATTGGCCGAGGAACCTTAGGAAAATTTTTAAATAAAAAATTCCGCTTCAACGCATATTTTCACGAAAAATATTTAAAAAAAATGCGAGATGAAATGTTCGAAAGCAATGTTTGCTTTGCACAGTTAAGATCCTAAGGTCCTTGGTGAAACCTTTTCGTACAGAATTCATTAATCAAATAATGAAATACTTAAAAAAATACATAAATAATAAAATAAGGTGATATTTAAGACTGCTTCAGTCTCTCATATTCATGAAAGATAGGACACTTTTCCTTGAAAAATTAGATTGCTGAAACAGCTCTATTTCTAAACTAATAGCGAGATATCGAGACGGTTGCTACAATGCACTCGTGTGGTATATATGTTTAACCAATACAAATACAATCACGATGCACGTTATTATCGAAGAGATAATACAATAGAATATTTGCAGTCAATAAGAAAACGATCATCTTGAATATCCACATGAATAAAAGAAATGATAGACATACCGCAAAACTTGTGGTACAACTGGCTGGAAAGTTTACGTAACAATACATTTCAAACATAGAATAAAATATATTTGTTAAATGTCCTTCGAATATCATTCTCATTATCATTTATTACACTTTAATATTATTACGTTTTCACACTATTAGATACCGCGAGTAGGAATTTTTAACAAATCTACAATGAAACAAGTAAATCAATTTGAATAGTTTACACGTGCCGAAAATATTACAATTAAATATTCACTTCAGTCCTGATTGTACCACAAAATGTTCACATTTACACAAATGTTTAAACGTTGTGCTGTATCGTGAAATCAAGTGTGCATAGACTCAACGCTCGCGAACAACATAAAAACATTTCTCATATGTAGCATCATGAAATATTGTCATAAATAACGTGTTGTTCTTGCTGCTCTGGTCCTTACCTTACTCCGGTGATTCCATGTGAGACAGCTTCAGGATCGGGAAGGTAGAGTCGGTCAGTTTGTGTGACTTACTATTGGGATATTTACTCCTCTCTGCATTAAACGTCCTTATATTCATGCATCTTTTCTACGTCAGGATTACTTGTCTGATCGTTCAACCCTAACACTATCTCAGTCTCTTTTGCATGCGAATATTGTAAAACTTTCTGCTTTTACTTTCCTTTTGTGCTGTTCTATTCTGTCGCGTCTACTGCGTATAAATGTAGATACAAAATTAATTGTATTGTACTACGTTCAATACTATCTCATATTGCATTAGGGTTTGTGACCGAATCGCGAGGAATCAATACTTTAATAGCTTATGGTTTATTTTAGCGATAATAGCAAACGTTTTAATGTTTTCAGCTATGTAGTTAATGATTTTTAATACTTTATTTGCCTCTCATAACTTATAATTTTGGGTTTGATAATACATGTACTTTATAATGAAACTCAATTGCATTGCCTAAATAAAGGTACTATTGTTTACAATTCAAGTGCTATTGAAGGGCACTTTAACTTGCAAAATGTTCAGCAAATAAAAGTTAGTTTTAATGAAGACCACTGTGGCTTCGTATATTTGTGATATTAAAATTTTTGATACAATTTTGAATTACTAGTTTTCAAGAGCTAATGTGTAATCGGGAGAAAGTATATTTTTATAGTAAAATACGAACGGGTACAAATTAATTGTTAAAGGATTGGTTGATTATCCATGTATTATTTTCAACACTTTCAGTTGCGAAAACTTTGTTTATATTAAAATTTTTTAAATATATAATATATTTAAAACTTATATTTGTGAAACGAATGAGCAGCAAATTGTAGAAATGTCTTAACATTTCGATTCGGGTTGCAAGCCCTAGTTAACTCTAAATTATCATCAGCTAACAAAATTTACTGTTCCAAGAGTTCAAAATGTAATTCCAATGATAAATCATATAAAATGTGTGATTTGTTTTCAGAGTGTTTCTGTAATACTTTACCAATCTTAACAAACTAATCCTCCTAGCATGTAATGTAAATAGATAAATATACGATCATTTGCAAAATGTAATTAAATAACTCTTCTTGTTAAGACACTGTATTGAGAGTGTAATAGATTTACAATTAATAATGTTTCATGCTGCATTCGATAGCTGTGTCGGGTAAGTTCCTGGCTTGCATTTTTAGTCAATAAAAGTTTTTTATAGATTTTATTGCAATGGCTTTTCAAAACTTGCACTCAAATGATAACTTACGTTTTAAGAAACGTAAGTGTTACTAAACAATTTTGGTCGCAATAGAAAACGACGAAACAGATATTGAATTGTTAACAAAGTCTCGAAAATTTTTTATTCCCAAACTATACTCAAAATTTTCTACTTTTACATTCACGGATATTGTATTGTTTAATTAATATGTAATAAATTCGTGTTTAATTTCCACGAACAATTCAAATACGTTATCCGTAGTCGTTTAAAGTAACAAACTAATCGCAGTTCCTACAAAAAATAAGAAGATTTCTAAATGGGTAACTTTCAGGATAAAATAATTGCACTAATTTTCTGTACTACTACTACTAATTTGATTGTTTCTTTCTGTACTACTCATAAATAATAACCATTGAAATGATCGAAAACGCATATAAGATTCTAATTTTATTGTTATAAGTAGATATGTAACAAGTTTTATAATAGAGTTTCTCTAACACTGTACAGGATACAGCCAAATATTGAGCACTTCTGAAAGTTTACTACAATTGTTTAATTTTTTTAGAAAAGTGTTCCCTCAGTACTCTATAATCGATCCTTTGGAATTTTCGTAAACTAAAACAAAGTATTGAAATTCAGCACGTTCGTATTTTAGTTTTCGTATAGCTCTTTCACTCGTTTGATCTTACGTTAAACTTTGGCATCTATACTAGAAATGTACGCCCTAAAACTGTATTTGTTACTGCATCTTGCTATTGCGTACTTTGATCACGACTAGCAGTTTAGTTAAATAAAACGAATGATCAAGGATAGAAATATCAAATTATTTTAAGGTTTTAAATTTCTTCTCAATCGAAATATTGATAAAAATAGTAATATAAATCGAATTACAAATACCTTTGTGATTTGACCATATCTTTGGTTACATCCTGTGCAGGCTATAGCCAACAAATAAAGCTTTTTTATATTATATAAAATATATAGTGGGATTTCGATAAGCTAAATCGTGATTACCCGACGTCACGAACTTATTAATAATATATGCACGATCTTTTCGCTGGAAAAGTTGTCGTGAAAAAAGTACTTTAATTTTGAATTATGTTCTTCAATATTTCGTGCAAGGTATACGTACATTTTTAACAGTCTCTCAATTTATCTAACTCGTTTATCTTCAGACTTGGCCGGTTTATCGAGATCCTACTGTACAGCTATTCTAAATATACACGGTGGTTAAAAAAGGATTACATTATATGTTTATATAGTTTAGATAGTACTCTTTAAACTGAGTACAAAATTCTATTAATAAACGTAGTAAAATATATGTAAATGTAAACGACACGTTAATATTTCTCGGGATAGAAAAGATTTCTGTTTTAGTAATGCAAACGGTTTGCTCGTGTCCTCCAAACGAATAAAGTTTATAATTGCAGTTTATATTGCAGTAACCTTGTATTCGACGATTAGAGAACAAGGTGTTTTAATTCTAAATATCGTCATTCCGATTCCACATATAGAATTTGGTACATTTTTTGTATCTATTAAATGTGTATGCTAAATAGTATTCAACACTTTCTGTAACATCTCAAAACTTCCAAGTTTGTCAAAGGACCACCCATAAAAATGAAAAAGAGTATCACGTTATTATAAACTTGAGTAACAAACGTGTTCAAACGAAACAGAAAATCGGTTCCACCTCCAGAAAAATGCTCATTTTTCTATCCATTTATTGCACTATACACCCGCAAAGTGCATATCTGTATTTTTAACCATCCTGTATGTTTCAACGCGTACAGTTTAACCCATTACTGTTAAACTTGGTATTGGCAACATAAATGTACAGCCATGGCCATCGAATTAGAACCACTCGAAGTTTTTAACAGTTTCACACGTACTTCAGACATTGGTGTTGCTATTGTATTTTGCTTTCCCTCTTCCTTGCCCTTATGTCTTAATTATTTCGCCGGGTATCTACAATTTCTGTTCTCAAATATTTCCAATATACCAATGATTTTCAAACATTTCCAACGACATTAAAGTCGAACGATTCGCCTGTCAATGGGGGTAGACCTTCAAAGTACCTCGAAGAATTTTATACGCGAGAAGAAATGATTAAATGCAAATGTTCCCGAAATATTAAATACTTGACTCAAAACGGTACCATCTCTTTTTCGAAATTATTATAGAGTGTGAAGCCACCACTGTACACGTACAATATTTTTTTCTTTATTCATGGCTATTTGAAGGTCGGCGTATCATACCTGTCTGAAATCTATTCCATGTCAGCTATAATAATGCGATAATTAAATTATGTCATTACTAATGCGGAGTCATTGATGACCTTGGGAACTAACATAAAAATTTCCTTGAGAGAAGTCAAACAACATTTTCCTCAAATAATTTTCTGTATCGATAAGAGTAACAAAGATATTACGATGCATGTCATAGATGAAACACCCCCTATTATATTAATACATTCGACAACTCAGTTAATCGAGGTTCTATTGTACAATACTTGCAAGGAAAAATCGCGAACGGTCAGACACCGATTTTAATAAAAATTCGCAGGTTTGAAAAACAGTTCAAGATATATTTGTGTTTTTTTTTGTACCCCCAAAGTGTTACCTCGGAAACGGTTTTATATAAAGAGAATATTTGAACAAAAATTACTTATGGTTTTCAATGTTTCGTAAGAAAATACTAAATGAATAATCTCAAACCGTTCCCGTGGATAGCACTCTAGAAGGCTGGTTTCACCCCTTGAATTTGAGTTTACCGCAGCTAAAAAAAAGAAAGTGCGTATCTAACATTTAGGACAGCTCCCCTCAAGCCTGCAAAGTTTTATTAAAATCGGAGTCCCACCGTTCGCTGCCCTTCCTCGTTAGAAAAATGAAACTTTTGCATCTGGTCTTAATTCGATGGTCAGGTGGGTGGGTGGGGTGTCTGTAGATATAAACTAAGTAGCAGAAAAACTATATTTACTGCCATATTCGATGAAACTTGATTTACAGATGGAGTGACTCCTGGGATCGACACCGTCCACCATCGCTCGCAGAGCTTAATGGTAACAGAAGCCCTCGTAAGTCGGCGGACCGTATACCGCGGACAATAAAGTCTCGTCAAGAGGAAGCCTCGCAGCGTCATAATGGGCACACAGATAAATTGCCGATGGAAAGCCCTTCCAGCAAGAGAATCGTGAAATCGAAGGATCTGAACAGCATTGACACGAACGGTAGTGAACGACAGGAGACGAAACGGGAGGATAGCCCAGCGAAATCGTGTATACCAACGGTTCGAAGACTCACGACACCGACTTTGATACCACGATCGGCGAGGGCCGTGGCCTCGACAGGGCGATCGCACAATACGTAATTTATCTTTTCACTACGAATCTTAGTTGAATTTTAGTTTGTGCCTGTCAACGTCGTGGAAACACTGCTCAGATAGTTTATTAAGCTTATTTCCATAGAAGCAGCACCGAATTGTTGCCTTTTATTCGTAGCTGGCGAACCGATGTGATAACGCCACTATATTTTCTGGGTTCTTGCCCTCTTCTTTTTTCAAATTGGTACACCAGATATCACTATTCCGAACTATTTCAGTTGGAGCGGATCGAATTTATGAAAGCACACACGTAATAGTGTTCTTGATGTTTGGTACGCGTAAATTTGCAAATGTAATTGTACAAATTTTATGTTCAGAGTTAAGGGCAATTCATAAGTTCCTATCATTGAAGGTTTACCTTTTCATTTCGATTAATCGTTTCACGTGTAGAAAATGTCGCGGTCATTCTACAACATTCGAACAGGATCGGTGAATTCGTTTTTCGCGATAGGTCTGTATCGATTCGTTTTGTAATTATAAATTATTACTCGAGTTCTAACTGGCCCTGTTTAAATGTATACATTCATCGCATGAATGTGTAGTTTAAACTTTGATCTGAAACAGACTTTGAGTAATGTTTGTGATATAGTAAAGAATCTCCTATTATCATGCTTTCTACGGATCTATGAACGCCTCGTCACGTTCATTCGACTACGAATGGTGCGGGACGCAAGGCACGGAATTTATTTGTATTTCTAATAATCGACAACATTTGCCAAATCGAACACACTTTTGTTTAATCATGGCTCGGCTGTAAAATTTACCACTCCTTTTCTTTTCTTCGTAATTTAAAAAAAGGACAACAAAAACGATATTTAAAGTACACTTAAATGCAGCAAGTACATAAAAGAATTCATGCGATATAAGTTATATGATACAATTGTAATTACACTACATACGATGTATGCTATGGTACGATACACTGTACGCGAGTACATTGCATGTACATCGTATACATTGTGCACTATATAGTGTAATACTGTTGTCATCACGGTACATATGTATAACCGCATAACAGTGTAACATTGTAGCGTAATATTTTTAAAGTGTACATTGTATTCTTTTACAGCTATTGTACTTAGATTAGAAACACAAGATAGAGAGAGTTGGTCATTGGAAAAAATGAAAAGAAAAGAAAAGAAATGAATGTTCCATAGAACGAACAGAAATTCTTCTGAAGAAGTATCAGCAATTTAATTTCCCTGCTTGTTGTCAAATATCGCAAACATTAATCTTGATTTCGAAATTTTTAACGAACGAATTTTAATTCACTGCATTATTCTTTTATTGATGTACAAATCTTCGATGTTAAATGATAACACCTTTTAACCGACCTTGGTTTCAACAGCGAACGGTCGCTGCTGACGTCGGGGTATTCTTTTGTAAATTTTTTTTTATAATTTATGTTACTTACAATTTATTCCATGGCTGATTTGTAAGATTATATTTGGTGCTATTAAATCTCTTTAGTTTATCGTATTTAGGGTCTCCTGAATCATTGGACACCGCTAATAGAACTGGTTTATCTTCGAAACAAAACTATGCGTGTAATTACAATGTTGCTATATAGATAAAATAACTGAGACAATAAGCAATGCTGTGAGGCGATTGGTATAAAATAAACGTTTCGCGCAATTTGCTTCAACGGCGCAACAGTAGAGATTAATTGTTTTAAAACACAAAATAAAGGAACGCTTTCAATACTGTTTAATCGATATCAGGGGATACTAAATATCTTATATATATTGTACATTTTTTTTACTCATACTTTAATTTGTAAAGTGGTATAATAATAAAAAGAAATTAATGAGCATAAACCAATTTTTTATATGCATACGATAATATTTGAATGATTGTTACCTTCGTAATGAACGACGGGGCTAATGTGCGCAAAAGCATATTACAATAGACGGACTCCACAAAACATCTTTGAAATGATGGACTGAACTCGTATGAAGTAACGCTGCTACCGGAAAAATTAGAACGACTTTCATTCCTATAAACTATTAATGTGTTTCTTGAAACGACATAGCAGAGTGTCGTAGCAAGTCATTTGCCAAATGTTTATGGCTTGCAAATTAAGTATCTTCGAATTCTGACGAAAGCAATTTATTAATTGATCAAAACTAACATTCTTCAACGATAGATAAGACGAGTGACATTTCTAAATTTAACTTTATTCGCTCTATTTCCTGTCTTTCGAATATTAATACTGGACAGAATGCTTCAGTACTTTGAAAAATTTTACATTTCATTTAATTGTATATAGCAAAATCGTGTTTCTCTTTACGGTTTTATGGATAAATTTGTTTACACTGCTTTTTATTTCCTTTAAAATTTACTTATTTCACATCTACATATTTAATTCGATAACTGGAGATTCAGGTAAAACACGTGGAAGCTTGCGTTTATATATTTCTACCAATTTTGACTGAAGGATCATTGCTAACTTATGTGCAATTGCATTTTATAGATTCCTAGAATCGTCGAGTAGCGTATTTGTTTATGCTTTAATGTTACAGTGTTTCTTGTAGACCTATTTTTAACATATTAATCTGTGCATCTTCCACTTGAAGACATTCCTAAAATATTTGATAAGGCGTGATGTATTTTGAAATGAAATAAACTATTAGCCTTTTAGACTGACGATAACTATACATGTAACAAACAAACAGGTATTGTACCGGCAGTATATCCTACTTTCCTCAAGTTCAAAACAAGTTTTTGAAAAACGCTTTCGAGAGGCGCATTCAACATTGAATTCGGAAAAAATTTAATATTTTACGATGCGTTGAAACTGTGTTTTGAAGCTGGGTCCAAACCAAGCACGGAACATAGCGCCGCACAATATATCTTTCTGCATCTGTTCCTTTCTGTTTTAATTTCCTATACATTTTCATCGGCAGTTCGTATAAGTAAAGGCCAAATGATTACTCTGATAACTTAGTCAGCTGGCATTTAGTCAGATCTTGCACGAAAGGAGAAATAAGTATGCTACTTATAATAACAAGAATAGTCTCTACTCGAGCACTCAACAGTGAAAATTAAAATTACTACGTTTTTCATGAAATCTTGAAAATGCTAAATATAAAATAAGTTAAAACATTGATATATTAAATAAAGTAAACCAAACTTTACAAAATTTTAAACAAGGAAATATCACAATTCGTCCGGACACTAACTACTTGATAATTTACGTGAACAAGCGCGATTAATAATGGCGTGTAATATACAAAAAGAAGTTGTGTTTAGTACGAACACTTCCTGCAGAGTTGCATTTCATACTGCACAATTTACTATGAAAGAACAGTGAATAAGAGGAGCCCTTTGTACAGTTGTGTGTAAAATTGTTACGATTTCGCAGCGTTCCGTGCATGTGTGGATCCGTCCGAACACCTAATAAAATTAGTTGATCAGCAAATTACCTATGGCTTGTACACAAATGTAACTGCTTTTTATATTGAGTGTAAAGTCAAGTGTAAAGTCATCGGACTCGCTTGATTTTCGTCAATTTTTTAAATACCTTGCTATTTCTGTTCAATTTATAAACACTATATCTTTCAGAAATAAATATGGCAAGCCACAAAATTGATAACAAAATTTTGCTATGTATGTGCAATTGTTTTTTCGGGCTCTTTTTATTGAACGAATGAACTAGATTTTAGAAGAGAAGTGAGTATGCATATATTTATGGAAGCAATGATTTAAACGTAACGATATGAAATCGTTATAAATGCTGCTGTTCCTTGAACACGAGTAGTATTGTATTTACGAAATATGAAATTTAAGGATAAGCATCGTCGAAATGTTTAATATGAACGAAACTGCAGGCGCAAAACAGACCTGCAACGTCTTAATAAAGTACAACTAATATCTCAGTCTTACTAAACATTTGCATCTTAATATACATATATACACAAATGCTTTCACTTGTAATAGATAATAGATAATGATTAGTTATGATCTGTAATTCATAAATATTATTTTAATTTGTATATTATATGTATAAATATGTTTTCTCTGTGGTCCTAAATGCGGTTGGATTAATAAACGAAATTACGTTTGACATTACTATTATTTTATATCCTGTCTGGCCTAACGCAAAAATTCATTACTATTTCTTTTCTATAATGAAAGATAACGATCAAGAGAAACATTCCCATCCTTAACGAAAATTCGAAGAAAACAAACGTGTAAACGCGGCGGAATGATATAAGATGTATCAGAATGTTTATGTATAAGATATTGCAAGCATATTAAAAATAAGAAATTCCTGTTAGCAAGTTATGTAAACAGAATGCGTACAGATTTGATGCAGGATCTGTTCAATTCAGCTATTGCAGTAGATTGCCGGCAAAAATATAACAAAACTTGCTGGAGTAGATTGGCTGCTGAAACCCAGCAGATCCTGCAACTTGAGCCATTTAAATTTTGCGCTCACTGACGCACAGTGGGGCAAAACGCCAATTAAGTGTTGCAAAAGTAAAAAGACGACTGCTTAGGACCTTAATGGTAGTTCTATTTACAGGAACTGTATCAACGAGGATTGGGGTGTATAAAGTTCAAAAGATACATTTTTCGGAAATTTTTCAACAATTTATTTCAAGAATGTTTGAATAAATTTACGAAATATTTGCGATATTCACCCGTTCCCGCGTTAATTTTTATATACGCGATTTTATATATGGGATGACAGGTTTATGTTTTAAAAAAATTTGCCTGCAGCCTACTGCAGCTGCACAAGTTATTTCGTTTTTTTATGGAATAGTTCGATATGGAGAACGTCCGCGCTGATGTGGCCAGAAAGTACACTGCAAATTCCAAATTTCGGTACTTTTCAATATCCTCGACTTAACCGGGATAAATGCATGGATTTTCTATAAAGAAACCACGAGAGAAGTAATTTCGAGGCGTATAGGAAGTTTTTTTCTTTTCCCTGGAGATTCGAGTTTTCGAGGCTCGCCTGCGGTAGTATTTTACTTTCAGCTTCCGCCAAGAAAAGGACCATACGCTGCATTATAAAACAGAGTAATATATTTAATATGTTATTTACTGTCACTTCCAAAATCTGTTTTTTTTCTTAGTTAGTAAAGCTTCGTTAATTAAACAAAACCGTGGAACCTTTCATAAGAAACAAAATTGTATTAATTTTTATTAAGCAATCGGACACTATTTATAGGATAAGAGTTATATTTCTTATAGCAGATTGCAAGTGCCAAATATGGTGAAGTAGCATATGAGTCTATTTCATTTGCTTCGCAAAATTTCAAGATATACAATTGAGAAATCGTTTGTTTCGGAACGAAGAGCGAATTCGAGTTTTTGGCGTACGTTCATTTATTTGAATTATTGTTAAGACATTCAACATGTCGTTAACAAATGGCATTAATCCTGTGGAATTTAACATGAAATTGCTTTTACGTAAGTTTATGTAATGTCTCGATATTCGATTTTACGTTGCGAATGTCTTTACTTATTGAAGTTTGTGACGGTAGGACGCCAAAAACTGGATAATTATTTTCTAAATTAAAGCGATTTTGATCGATAAAGAACTACAATTTCACGAACTTGCAAATATTTGCTCATTGTATGCTTTTCATTTGTAAAATTGCAAGCATCAGTCTCATAACCAAAATCATTCGAAAGGAATAAGACCGAATATATCGATACTAAATGATTGTGAAGAGCAGAGCGTTACATTGGGGGATCGAAGTGGCGCGCCGCTGGAACTGTGAAGCGCACAGTTCCATACAAAGATTTTTCATAAACCGGGGGATGGCTGCTGACATTAAGCTTAAGGATTATATATTGTACAAGTATAAAGAAAGACTTAAAGAAAAAAAAAACTCATTATATTAAATGTTATCGATAATATCAAGTGGAACTACAGGGGGTGCTGCAGTTCCACAGTGCCTATACGCGAGCCGCCACCGGTACGCACTGCATAAGTTTTAAAGATTTAAGGCTAACAATAAGTAAAAATATTTTATTATCTTTGAAATTTCATAAGTGTTGTCCGATAATGTCCACTACATAAACGGTATTAAAGTACATCAGAGTGTAATTCATTATAATGAATACTGAAAACTACGTTAACAAATTGTCTTTTCCGCATGGAATAATGGAACTATACCTCAATAAAAATTAATTGGAATCATTATCTTCTACGCTTAATTGGAATTATAATCTATTAATTGACGTTGCGTGATAAATTCAATTTTGGTCATTCACGCTGCCACAGATATTTGAGCCAAGTACCCGAGCGCTGCATGATATTTAAAGAAAAAGCTCTGTGTAGCATAAATTTATTATTACTATTATTATAATTATTATTGCTAAGGACAAAAAGAACAGCCTACGTATCCATTATTACAGTGTCACATTGATACTTCTTTCAAACTTTAAAATTCGATCTCCATCGCCGTAAAGTAATATATCGAAACCATTCGTAGTCCGAAAGTAAACTACCTTATATAAAACGCATATCAATTGCGACATGTATTTTTCCGGTTAATATGAAATTAAACAAAAATTTGTCCGTGAGATTCTTATTACTCTCAACTAATTATAAGAATATTTTTAAAGCTAGCTGTCATCGTTATCGATTGGTCACATTTTGCGTCTAGATATTGATGTTTAAATTGAAATTGATATAATTATATTTCAATGGCAAAAACAATGTAGAAGTAACGAAACGCAAATATTTAGGCAAATATTCAGGCGAAATTTCAAGTACGATATAAAACTGTTATCAAGGTAAAAACGAACGAACTTTATTTATCCAAATTGTTTGTCAATACGGTTGTGATATGATAACAAAATGTAGGACGAGTTTTGGAAAATATTTATAAGCGCCGTAATAGCAAGCCAGAATTTAGGAATATTTATTTAAAATATAACACTTCTTTTCTTTACCTCAATTCAATTTTTAAACGCTTCTCCTGTAAGATTTCACGGGTTGATGTTTCTGTCGTAGAATAAGAATGATCGTTAATAAAAATGTCGTAACAAAGCATGCAAAGGTATAAACAAAAATCGTTTATGGTGTTTAAAATTTATTTTGTTCGCGTATCTCCTCGTACTTCGAAGTATCCCTTGCCAAGGAAATAATTTTACAATATTTCTGACTTTCGTTTCACATAGATTATAGACGCCATTTATTGTTTGTTATTTATAAATTTATCCTTAACGCATTAGTAGTTTCTTGACATGGATGCAATTGTCTAATAATAAACTACAAAAAGATTTCTTTATAATTGATTATTATGTACAAAATAGTGTCCTTGGCATTGTGTGTTGTTTAATAATGGAACACATAACACAACAAGTATTCGAAAAGCACGTTATTTGTTTGTTTGCGTATTTTCTTTTTCTTTTACGAGTATTCAGGTCATATTTGTGTAATGAGCAATGTGTGTTCAAAGTGAGGGACATCATGAGCACTCATCTTTCTACCATATCGAGCAATCATCGTTAACATAGAACGTTTTGTATAAATTATGTTAAGACAAATAATATCAACAGAGATGGCAGATTTGTGTATATAAAAGAAAACTGTACGTAATGCTATTTGTTTAAAATTGTTTTTAAATAAATTACTGTATTTTATATATAAGTGTATGTATATAGCGATATACTGACTTGGTACTAAATCGCTTACGGATGCTTTGGTGTTGAAATTACTCTTAGGTACCGTTCTCTGAAAAGTATTTACAGCAGCTACAAGAAATATAAAACAGAGCAAAGTTTCATTTTGTACGTAAATCGAGAAAAACAATGCTAACGATATCCCATAAATTAATCATTAATGTGTACTTTACAGTTAGTGTCATACATATTGCGTACAAGTTTTATTTTGTCATACTGTTTCCTGTGTACAAAGCAATAAATACACTTATAACATAATAAAAATTACATTGCTACCGTCAAACGCATCATTCAATTGTTGCTCAAGAAGAAAAGAGAAAGGGTAACGTGTCTGAGGTAAATAATATTTATCGTGAAGTCACTTAAGGATTATAGAAGTCATATAATCCATGCAGGAAAGCAACAATACTAACATTCTTCTAAATGTAACTCATCGAAGAAAATAAAAGTTTGCATTATAAACGTGTTCAGAATAAATTACAGTCCATTGAAGACGACTCGAAAGAAAATAAAAAACAGCTGAACTGCAACACGTTGGTCGATAAATGTATTAATTTATCCAGAAATGTGCGGCCGACTTGAAACTATATCGATAATTATACGATGATGATATTGAATGTAAACTTATTCTGAAATTACGATATACAGATATCTATCAGTACCTGGCACTTTATGGCAAATCGGAATTGCATTAGTATTTTAATTATCCGTTAGAATTTTCTCCATTTGCATAAAGTTCGACGAATTCTTATGAAAGAAAACAACGGCTGTGTAATAATGACACGTTATAATGTCTGTATTATTCAGTATCACTCATTTATGCTAGATGAACGCGCGATACTCCTTACTTCTAACGCAAAATACGCACAGAAACAGGTTTAGCACATATTGTCACCGAGTGAAAAGAGTTATAAAACAGAGCGTCTTTAGTTGATTTGACTTCCGTACGGGTGAAATTTCTCGCCGGATCAATTCTTCCTTTTTGTCACTTAGTACATTCGTAGTTCAACTTGTTACTAATGCAGTTAGAATTTGAGAAGAGTGCGTTCAGATCTGTTGCAATAAATAAGAACGAGATTCCTTCTATTTTCTCTCTTTATCTGTTTCCATCATTTCTTTTTTTATCGCGACTTTACTGTCACATTTCTTGTCTCTGTCACTTTCGCTAAATTCTTTTTTTATTAAAATTTTGTTGTCGCCCCATCTTGTGTCAGTTTTAAATTTCGCTTCAACCTCCGATCCATTAACCTCGCCAACTTTTTCGTCCTGTATTTCTACAACTTCTACTTTCTTTGTGTCAGACTGCATCATCTTTGCCGCTATATGATACATATTTTTCACCGCTGTGACGTATGTGTGGCATTCAGACTGTGAAAAGAAGGAACGATGAAAAATATTAATGTACCATTGCAATTCAGCTCCTTTATATCAATACGTTCTAAAAGAGCATTACGTACCGATGCTTTCTTCAGCTTCTCATCGGTATTCCTTAATTTGTCTTTGTACATTTTTAAGTCTTCAGAAAGACCTTTAATATTACTCGTCTGTTTTGTAGATTTCTCATTTACGATCGACAGATCGTGTTGCAACTCCATCATACGTTCTTCCGTGTCCAATCGAGCTTTTTCTGATCTTTTTAATTGACTAACAAGTTTCTCTACGTCTAATAAAGAGCCCTTGTATAAAACAAAACCTTCCGGTACATTCGATTCTTCCGATTGGTCTGTAACAGCATCTTCTCTTCGAGCCCTTTTTGACGGTGGGCCACTACCAACGAACACCGGCAACAATTTTTTATTCCCTGAAATAGAAAAAATGAAATACAAACACGATATATATAATTGAAAAATAAGCGGGCCGTAAGAGTAATATGTTTAAAACGTACCAAGTGCCAGTGAACGTAATAATTCCTCTTCGCCTTCTATTTTAGCAAAATCACTCCTATCAAATTCTCTGTCGTCTTTTTTATCCTCCTTTACGTCATCATCTTTCGATTTATCTGTTAACTTACGATAATGTAAAGAATCCCGTGTTACAACCTTTTGTACTAACTTACGAACTTGAGCTCTAGACAAATTTAGTCCTAAAGTGTAAATAAGTTCCTCTATATCTTTGTCGAATATATAACCACAGTGAGTTTGATCGAAATAAACAAAAGATAGCAAGAGGTATGGATCGTGTGTATACAATTTGGTTTTTCTTTTTCTTCCATCCTTTTCTTTGTCTCTTTTACCCTCCTTCATCGAATCATCGTCCTACAAATATGCAAAGAGTAATGATTACGTTTGGGATAAAGTTGAGGTTGAAAGTTAGTTAGTTTGCAAAAGCAAATTCAGTAACGTCTGCAAAAGTACGTACATCGGATTCATCTTCTTCATCATCGTCGTCGTCATCATTTTTCTCCTTCTCTCGATCTCTGTCATCGGTTTTACTTTTCGCATCTTTTTCGTCTTTCTTATCTTTACTTCCCTCCCTTCTTTTGTCATCTTTTCTCTCATCTTTCCTACTGCACCTCTTGTCATCGTCTTTTCTCTTCTCATCCTTCTTATCGTCTTTCTTATCTTTTTTCTTATCCTCGTCCTTTTCCTTCAACTTTTCAGGAAGACTACACAATGCTCGGTAAATTCGAAAACCGAAATCTCGCATCAACATCTCGTTAAATAGTTCCGCGAACAATGATACTTCAAAGGAATGTTCCTGATGTTGAAAAACACGCAACAGCGTGTGAATTTATTTATACCACCATAATTTGCTGCATGAGTGAAGCATGACGTATAATAAGAACAAAGAAATACCTTTGTATCTTCCGGTCTGTAGTCTAAAAGTACACTCAATGACATCACAGTGCAATCGAACTTTCCACTCTTCGCCATTCTCGAGGGATGGACTATAATATGAGACGATTCCGGCAAAGTATACCGTTTTTCAAGGGCAGCGCGTTCACGTTCACAAAGCTTTCTTCTATCTTCGTCGTGCTATACGCGTCAACGGCGATACAAAATTAATCTTTAAAATCGATATATATTAACACTAACATATTCCTTAAAATATTGAGGCTTGCACATGAAAAATGTTATATGTATATCTATAAAATGTGTACAAACGAATCTCACGTCTTTATTGTCCCGAAATTTCTTATCATCCTCCTCCTTCGGCGGAGGCGAAACGTCTTTTTCATTTTCTTCCGTGTCGTCCTGCCGACCTTCTTCTTTAGCTTGTTCCGACGCAATTGTTTTCGTAAGTCTCGCAAGCAATTGCGACTTTAAGCCTTTACAATTCATGGTACGTGCCGCTAACTCCTGACGCAGCTCGTTCACCTATATCAAATTAATAGTGCATGAATACACGCATGCGACGATGCAAGTTAAACAGAATTCTGTATAATATATAACTGTACTTAATTGAACTAACATTCATAGCTTTTGGGTCCAATTCAGAATAATGAGTAGGGTCCTTTTTCTCGGGTACCGGTTCGTCCTGAAAAAAAAGAAATCGTACCATTATGTTATAGAATGCGAAGGAAGGGATAGAAAACTACAAAACAGAAGCAGCCCCTATATAACGAAACGAAACCACTCCCTCTTCATTCTTTCATCACTCTCTATTTTATCACCACTCTCGCACATTGTAATGATATACACGGTTCTCCATTCACGATGACCTTCAAGTATGACTCAAGTAACTGCTAGATTCTCATAGTGTCCTGGCTCTGGTGTCTGTGTGGTTGATAGGTAATGGATAATATCAATAATGTTGTATATAACGATTATCAAATGAAACTTTTTGAATGATTTATCAATGATCGGTGAAGGTCTCAGGAAAGGGAATGGCTCAGCTGCGCTCTTCTCCGAGCTAGGCTTGCTTGCTTCTCTTGTTAATGCAATGTGAGCGCCAGTGGCTAAGGGAATACTTGCAATACATTACTCATTGATCTTCTTTACGTTAATTTAGCTATCAAACGTTTTGACAATCGAAACACTATGCGACAATACACTGCAGCATTTACAATTATTATATAATTTTTGTGCCATTAAGCATGTGGTATTACTTTGCACGGATAATTGTCCGACTTGCTATATAACGTGATAGAATATGCATATATAACGTCACTGTTCGATTCATAACTTACCACAAGGTTACAACATTATTCATACGTTACCGAGTCACCTTCTAAAGAAAACTTATGACTATATGCGCTCAAATGAAAGTCAAAGTACCGAAACAACGTTTTAACTACTCGTATACAATGTGACCAGCATTCACTTCGAGAAAAAAAAGAAAGAAAGGGAAAATAAAACCATTGAAGTGGTCTAAAGATAACGGTAAACAGCAAAATGCTGAAAAACCGAAGAAATATTTATAGCGAATAGGATCAATGAGCAAGTAGAGCCTATATTGAAAAACCAGTTTAGTAATGGGGAAAACAGTTGCACGATTATATATAATGTAATAAAAAGGTAAAAGTAATATGGGATGATGTTGGCAGTGCCTTTTGATCAGCGACGGCAGCCTCATCAGTGTCATTCGCAGCATCCAAATCGTCGGGGCTAGATGCAGCACGCAGCAATTTTCGCTCCAGTTGTTTCTTATAGCTGAGTTGCAGGCCGTCCCATTCCAATTTGGTGGGCACACAGCTCCAAACATCTGGGAGAAATAGTATGACGGTTTCAACGCGAGAGGGTACCACTCGCCCCGACTTGTGGGTCGTTTCTGCACGTCTGTAGTAGAGTTCCAGGAAGCGGTACCTGTGCCGCAAGGAAAAACAATACCCAAACGTCAACTCAGGTTAATGCCGCTTAGCGTTGCCTTATATGCTAAGTGTTCGTTCGCTTGTTCGTAAAGCCCACCCACTGCATACAAAGCCAACACAACAGCGCACAATGTAGACCGTTCGATAAAGCACAACTGAGTGGGTTCACAAAACGATCATAGAACAATAGCGATGATCTGTCTGCCACGACTGCTCGTATATCATCATCATCATCATCACCATCACCATCATCATCTGGGTGCTCGATACAGGATCTGGTGCAGCATATCTCCATCGGTCAGTCGTTTAGAATGCAAATACATACCTCCTCTGTAGAGATTGAGCTACAACCTTAGTTATCAAGTCAGAACTCGCATTAGAAGTTACTTTCTCTTATGGATGGTACACATCTGCAGGTCTTTCTTAAGAGCTATAACATTCTGTCTGATATCTTTAACGCAATTGAGTAACACCGCCGGTCAAAAACGTGTGTGTATATCATATCATACATTTTGTACAACATAGAGCGTCCCATACGGAGCCGACGGTCCCAAAATTATTATAGAGGTCTTGTGATCTTTCGCATTAATTTTCGTTCTTTTTTACTTGATAATGTATCGACGAACAATGAAACGATAATGGCCAGCGAAACTAGATAGCGTTACGTTCCTCTTACGGCGAAAGTGCATTAAATTCTATTCGATTGTAAAAATAAGAAATGAATATTAACTTTTCAAGAGTCGTACCATTGTGTGCAGCTGGACAGATCTATCCCGGTAAGTGCTTTACATGTCCTCACTGCTGTTCTGATCAAAACTGATGGATCCTTTTCAGGATTAGGACCGTCCAAAGAAGGACTCCAAGGCCCACCGATAGCCATTGTTTCGTTTTTACCTCGTAAGCCTACCAAGAAATTTATTAAACGTGTGGGATGCACGTAATCGCGATCCGGATCTCTGTCCTCGGATACACCGCAACATCGTTTATATATTTCTTCCATGGCAGGCATAGTTATAAGCATGACCTACAAAAACAATTTACACACAATTTAACAAAATTGTACAATATTAATCCATTTGCATCACAGAGCAAAATATTCGATGAGTAATTTCTGCTCTGTATTGCTGCATTTCATTATAACCAGTTGATATTAACAGAGAATAGCAAATATTTAAATCGAAATAAATTATGTGTGATTTATTTACTGTTGCTGTTATAATCCGGAAGCTCTGCCAATTCAAGTAGTGATGCAAACGGGTTAAATAGGAATATATATTTTACGTTTTTTGTTAATATAAAAGAATCGTACCAAGATCGAAGAAATATCGAAGAAAGATAGATTTACGAGCAGATATTGCTAAAATATGAAATTACCACGAAATATATCCATCTTAAGTACATACTATTCCTTTTCAAAGATTGCTTTATAAAATTGCGTTTGAAGAATAACAAACCTTTGCAGAAAAAAGATAGTCTGCGTCCGAGGGTTCTAGTACTGCAGTATTTTCGATACAAGGATCAACGTCCTTGTGCATTACATGGAAAGAACACGATTTATTAAGGGCGAATGGCATGTGCGGAGGAAAAGCATCAACCCATCGGAAATTAGTGGAAAAGAAGTCGCTTGGAATATACATATTTTGATAGCGTCTTCGTATCTCGAGTACATCTGCTTCGGGTCTAAAATAATGAATAAATATGAAGAACTGTATTATACAGAGATAAATTAATAAATTCTATTTCACTATATACACTTATATGTACGTACAAGTCGAGTGCTATTTTTGGTATTTGTACCATGTAACGCGGTACAACTCTGGTACGCCGTCTTGGACGCGGAGATTTGCTACGTCTAGTTCTCGATGGACTACGTTCTTCCTTTTTTTCGCGTTCTCTAATTCTTTCTTCGCGACGCCTCTTTCTTTCAATTTCCTCCTCCTCGTTTTTCCGGTCTCGAGGAGACCTTTCCCTTATTCGGCCAACTTTGTTTCGGTTACTAGCTGTATTAGCACTCGTCGCACTAGATGTGAATCTATTAACAATTAGATTTTTCGTATAATAACACCATTGTAATGCATGTACCGCACTATAACACATGACACAAACCTAAATCTCATATATAATTGTAATTAAGTGTGTGAATATTATGTGAATGATACAGATGATGTTTCAGTACCTATTGTTAGCATTTTCGTTTGGTGGTGGTACAGCATTATAGGTCCCTGAGCTTCGATTTTGCTGTGGCTGTGGTTGTTGCTGTTGCTGGCGATTAGCTTGATTATTTTGTTGCGCATTGGCGTTACTATTATTATTTCCCATAGGTAGTACTTGTATTCTAGTGGCGCTCCATTTAAATGGCATGGATGGATTGTACGATGCTTCCACAAGCACACGGTCACCCACAATGGGATTAGATCCCTTAACGCATGCACTAGAAGAATATTTTAATTATACGTATGGTAGATTTTCAATCACAACCTAATAAAACCATTTTTATATTGCATTATTACTTTGTTTGAAAGAACACATCTTCGTCTACAAAACCAAAATTGTCATATACTTGAGTAACTGTGCCAGTGAAAACTCTTTGTTTGGTAGAAGATGGAGGTACATTTTGCTGTACTTGCTGCGGTACACCAGCCACAGAAGGTTGGAATGCATTGGTATTCAATGCTCTTGGTGGTGGATAAGAAACAGTAGCAACTTGCGGGTACAATTGGCCAGCTATACCTGATGGCAAATTAGATCCAAGCGTTGCCATCGAAGCCATTGTTATGTTGGGCTATTTTGTAAGATACATGTTCTTTAGTGTACATTTATGTATCAGATAATAAATGTTCGTGTTTATGCAGGCTCTATAAAATATTAAGACACATATTCACTAACTTAACCCCTTAACAGTATAATATAATTTGGGTTTACCGTCAGTGATATGTGTAATTTTTTTGATTGTTTATGACATTACTATATGTGATAAATGTGTTTGCAGGTACTTGTTCAATAATCTTGTTGTGTATGGTAAATTTTAAAACACAGGGTACACAATCCCGCATTACAATTGGGGGAGTGGTCCTGGACAGCAAAAGAGTAGAAACAAGAAAGACAAAAACTACAGATAACGTGTACAGAAGAGTAAACTTAGATGTATCTGTGTAACATTAAACAACTGGCTGTGCGTCACCATATCGCTGGGCCCACTTGGAATAGACTGTTCGGCACTTCACGCTATACCTTAGTCTCACACGGGATACACTGTTAAGGGATTAACTTATAATCTATCGTATGAAATCTGGCAGACTCCAGATTCTGTAATTTTATTGACCAAAAGAATATCTCCTCAAACAATTCCTCAAAGCCGTCACATCTAAAATACAAATAAACTTTCACTACTTTGAAGGAAGCAAATGGTGGTCAATTCACAAATTTAAGTGTTCCATACAAAAATAAATCTCTAGGAGTATCCCAGACCCTGCGTCAACATTTATCAGTGTTCTTTAAACATACAACAGAAATTTAAAAAAGCGGCTAATATTTCCCAAAAACATGTAGCATTTATAATGATAAATAAATGTTGAGAAATAAAGAAATATTTACATGAAAAAGTATAAACGTTGCAGATGAAAATATGGTTATACTTTTACCTTCTGACTTGTTTATCGTTACTGACCTGCTGTAATCCTAAACTTTGTTGATAAACTTGTTGAGTTTGTTGTTGATATTGTACCATAGGCTGTCCGCCTATACTACCCATTGCTTGCCCCAACATTTGTTGTTGAATATTTTGAATTCCTTGTCCTATGTATACGTACACAAAAAATGCACCAAATATATATATCTAGATATTAATTGGAATCCCTTGCGTAAATAGAACGGCTAGATCGTATTACAATTGTATTGCATAAGTTACATCATAAGCCATCGAATCTTACAATTTGTAATAATATGTAAGTTTTTATAATATATAGATGTAATAAGAAAAATAAGTTACTTTTCATGAATATAAATTAAATAATAATTACAAGAAAATTTGAACTAAAAATGAATGCATGTACTATCTGCATGTTTATATAACAAAAATGATTTCTCAGTTAAACAACTTGTATGAAACATATATAGATGCAAGCGAAATTTGTTAAAAAAGAAAGAAACCTTTTTTTTCCGAAGTCGAAATAGTATAAATGAAAAATTTAGCAGTACAAAACATTTTCCGTTCGTTGGCTAGCACATGAATGTTTATCGTTTTAAAATATGAATTGAAATTAATTTCTAATGTTTCAATAGTGTACGAAATATTGATAGAAACCGCTTCATAAATATGTATTCGTCGAGTCGTGAAAAATTATAACAAAAAGTTGGCAACGTTGTTGTCCTGCACACGGGATAATAAGAAATATATTAGTGATAAAATCGATTTACCTGCATTTCGAACCCACGGTGGGTTTTTCCCACCGCCAAATGGTGAAAGATTACTCATTTCTTAAGAAACGTGTGATATCTTTAACAATATAAGTTTAACAATATCTTGACGATACTTAATTCAGCGTCCTTCATTCAGGCGCCATCTTTACAGTTGTAACTACTGAAATCAAATATATTCCTATTGTATACAGGAAACGAATTAAATTCTAAATTCAGGATAAATTTTGTTCGTGATGAAATGATTGTAGAATGTAAATGCTGCCTTAAGTCCCACGCAGCTTATTTTCTTAATTAATCATAAACGCATTATACATTATACTTAAATAATAGTAAAAAAAACAGGACAAATTTTAATTTGATTCTGGTGCATTTCTTACAATGGATGGTATTCAAGTGCAGTCCTGTTCAAGTCGAGACTGGATAGAACTGCAGGTTATTTTCTCGACAAACGCCGGTATTTAATATCTTGTTGCATTTGAATTTGTGTACTTTGTGACAAATCGATGTAAACATTAGGTAACAATCAACTGTACAGGTATACCGCAATTTAATAATATGTAAATGTGAAAATCCAGTGATGCTTTTATTTAACGATTATTGAAACAGTGACACCGAAACGTCATGTCCGGCGTATATGCACATTGAAATTCAACAGAATCATGATTGATCTGCAATCAAGATTATTAAGATTCAAGGCAATGCATGACATAACATCCTTTGGTTATGTCAAATGAGTTGCATTAGTATAATTGTATGCTCCCTTTCTATTAGCAAGAAAAACAAGTCTCCTGCGGATATACGACTACAATTGAAAAAACGATGCCCAAAGTCATAAAGTGTAGGAATTTGATAGCAATAGAAATAGTTCAAATGCATTATATACTATATCGAAAATAAACTATCACGAATAAGTGCTATATTCAATACTGAAAAAAGCGTTTGGTTTTATATAATGGAGGATGTTTCTAAAATACCACTATGAAAATTGTGTTCTACAAATAATGTGTTACTTACGATAAAACATACTTTAAGGCGCGATTACAAGAGCGTGATGCAAAATACCATCGGTCTAAGGGCCGGTTGTATTTAATTACTGTCGAAAAAAGATAGAGATGTAGATTTATCAAAATATTCTTTACCTGTTCAATTTGTATTTACATTAGGTTTATTCTTCTTTTGGCGAATCTATAAGTTTCGTAAAGTACATAACGTATTCTTTCCGTTATATGTGCTGAGAATAACGCACGCCATTGGCTACTTCGCGTAACCGTTGAAAATCTTGCGCCGCATTGGTCAACAGTAGGAAGCATGCTCGTGTGAAATAATTATCGATACTAAACCGAAAATCACAATTTTATTACATAATAATTCTATGAAATAATAGTTGATTCTCTTTGGAAGGGAGCGGAAGTTATATTACAGATCAGTAGCGTGGGATCGAGTTGCTTAAAATTGATTTTGTAGGTAGCAAGCTCTGAACATGGCGTTACGATCGATCTGCCGGCTGCCAATTGATTCGACCTTCAGCCATTTGAGCCATTTGGGAGCCACCGCCCGGCCGAGACGATCGTCTTTTGTAGTGCTCGCAAGAACTTTTGCCGCTGAAGCTAAAAAAATGGCTTTGCCGCGTGTTTACTTTGACATACGAGTGGATGGTGAGCCCATTGGCAGAATCGTGATGGAAGTAAGTATAAAATGTTCACAATTAATATGATTTTCAAAAGTGAAACACGTTGTCGTTAGAATCCCGGTATGATTGGCCATCTTGGATTTTCTTGAAAGCCGGTTGTGCGAGTTCGTTTTCTTTTTTTTATTATTACAATTTATTCGAAATCTTGATTTATTGTATTTCTGCATTGGAATTTGACATTCCGTATAAATGGTACGAATTGTTATCTCTGTTGGGTGTAGCAGAGCGTGATAATGATCGTTGTAACATGGTATCGCATTACGTACTCTGATCCGTACTGAATTGTAAAATTTTCCATTCACTGATCTGTCGCTGACACATTTGATTACGTATTCCACATATGCGAACCATTACGACGTGTCTGTGGAATGTGTCTTTGAGTACTTATCAGAATTTTAGTGGCCACGGTTGTTTAAAATATTCCTTTTCTTTTGCATTACAATTTGTATACATATAATAACGGAATACAGATAACAATTTTATCTAAAATTAACTCTTGACACTGTGTAGATATTATATGTATAAATGTGGGTCCTCCCTATGTTTTATTGTCCAGGAAAATGAGCATCACACCATCCTATTGCACTTGTAACTGCGTATTCCCTTACGGTTTAGAGGCCTAGCAAATGGCATAGTATGTCAATAGATTTATTTCAAAACCAAATTTGTGATTACGGCTCGAATAGTGGCTTTCCGGTCCTCACAGGGACAAAAAATCTCAATTTTTTCATTTTGAAAACGTGGCACGTACAAAGGGGTTTCAATGTATCGTATATGATTACCAAGTCAAGTTTTGCAATTTTCCAATGGTTGAATTTATTGCAGACCAAATTTTAGCAGATACGCGAGTACAGGAAACTTTAGCGTTATCCAGAGTTAACACGTGGACGCAGAAAATTTTTCTGGCTCCTTTTTACCATTTTTATGCTTCTATTTTCGAATTTTTTGCTTGTGCTTTAGAATGAATTTTGTTATATCGGAGGCATTAATATGGCTTTCCAAGCCTTTTTAAGGTTAAGCATGTGGCACCGAGCGAGCATGGCAAGAGCAATGATTTGCTTGCGCAATTCTCATTCGGGACCGGTTGCGAATTCTAACTTCAGATGGGCACGCATTCCACAAGTGTCCGCATAAATGTGGAATCCGGCTCGAACAGTTATTTACATGAATTCTGTGAAATACATATGCTTCTTCATTTGATAATTCTGTTCGTAACGGGTAGTGAACGCGCGAAATGTGGACGGCAATCAGACCGTGTGCTGATTCACGAAATGCGGTACACGTGATGCTGGTGCATTCAAATTATGACCGTTGTATTCGGTTCGGGTTTAAGGAGTTAAACTTTAGTTTTGGGCACTAAAAGCTATGGTATTTTGTATTAATATGTTCTCATAGATTTTGACTAGTGGAGTCTAAAAGTGCAAGTTTTAAATCTAGGACTAGGAATTTAAGGTTAGAATTACGCGTATGGGAAAGTGGGTGTTTTTTAGCGTAATTTACAGGTTAGTTTGACGCCATATTGAGTTCTACCCATACTCCGATGTCCTGTGTCTATCCATTATCCGACTGTAATCGAAATATAAATCAAACCTAATTTAAATTTAATGTACATAAACACCCAATTTTACATGCTCATAATTTTGTATTTTTCGAATACTAGCAGAAGATTTAAAAAGAAAGCTAATAATTGTTGCTGGGTCAAAGTAAAGTACAGGCATTCAATGCATCTGTGTTAAAGCAAGCTTAGGCTTTACACTTTGGATGTGCATCGCGGATGATTCGTCCATAGTGAATGGATTTTATCCGTGTTGCACATTCTTCAACGTGTAAAAAGTGTAAATTCGTCTTTAGATATTTCGATAAAACCATGCATCAATGCTTTATCGGATATTACGGGCTCTGGGCGAATTTCGAATGAGTTTCGAAACAGTATAGAGCGTGAAAATCATCGTTCGTGTGATACTCGTTCAGAACAGGATGTCAGGTGCATTTGCACCTAAAGAGTGTCCTCGTCTATCTTGTGTTTCAAGAGCGAGAGATGTTATGAAACGCTGTTTAATAGCGATAATGCGTTATGGACGATTGAAACGTGCTAAGGGGTCTTTCTCGCGAACAGTACTGATATAAATAGCAAAAATTTGAACGCTTCACTAAGCAAAATCAAAACGATAGTAGTATACCAGTGTTGTTCGACGAGATGAGCCCCAGAGATAGAAGAGCTTTATCCCTACTCCCTGTCTCTCACACTCGTGAGCAGCTAATGAAATCGTTTTTTATGAGATTGAAGGTATTGTCATGAGTTTTAAAAATGGGGCGCGCGCAATGGAAGCGAAGTCTGCGTAAGTAAAGTCTTATGTTGGCAGTATTTTACAGTTTACAGTACATACTGTTATCATTTCGCGACATTCCGTGGACAGTTTTTATATTCATCTAAATGAGAATTATAGGATATCATTTGTTTAAGCTCCACTTATTGAAATGAAATTATAGGTAACATCTAATTTATGAAACACTTGTTGAGCTCTTATTATTTAAGCTATTATCGTGCATCACTCCACCTATACTGACCCCTTTAGTTAAAATGTCCTAATGTAGTATTTTTTCATTTTTCAAAATGCGTCGAAATATTTTCAATTATTTTCTACCTAATATTATCCTAATAACTTTTCAAATGATTTTACTAGTTTATTATGATCCATACACATGTCGCCTTCTCAGTTTTGTTCTGAAATGCAGATTGCCTATTTTATTGTAGCAGAGTAGTATATGAATATTTACAGCACCTCGAATTAATTGCAATAGATACAAATAAGTAATAATAAACCATTGCGATGTACAACTAATTTTGTTTTTCCCAATATTAATTACTAGAGAAATAAGCGACAGGATCTTTTCTTTATTTAGTATTTGCATTTAAATGTACAATATAATGTACTTTATCTAACTTATGTGAAATCTTTGAAGTTGTATATATGAATATCAGTCTTACTCAACCTTTGACTCGCGACTCCCTCCTATAACATTCAAATATCTTACGGAATTCCCCCTGCCCCATGCAACTTAAGGTAAAAAAACATTAAGAACGTTAAAAGTACGTATTATATTTCCTCCTTTTAATTTATAATCAGCATTACATTAAAAAATAAATAAATACTAAAAATAATCGCGACGAACCCCTAGGGAACACTTCGCGACTCACAGATTGGTAACCACTGTTGCAGTAATCAAAATCATTCTTGGCATATTGATTGTTGTTTTTCTTTTAACAAAAAATGTATACATTTAATTTTCAGTTGAGAAGCGACGTTGTCCCAAAAACCGCAAAGAATTTCCGAGCCCTCTGTACCGGTGAATGCGGCTTTGGCTACGAAGGAAGCACTCTTCATAGAGTGATTCCCAACTTCATGCTCCAAGGAGGTGATTTCACCAACCATAATGGCACTGGCGGAAAATCAATCTATGGTACCAGATTTGAAGATGAGAATTTCGCATTGACGCACGACGAACCTGGTATACTTTCTATGGCAAATGCTGGGCCAAATACTAATGGTAGCCAGTTCTTCATTACCTGTGCTAAGACCGGTTGGCTCGATGGCAAGCATGTCGTTTTTGGAAAAGTTCATTCTGGAATGGACATTGTTAGAAAAGTATGTTTTACAACCTTTGTCTTTTGTTTAGCTTTAAACATCTGTTCAATACGTACAGCACCAGCCATAAGAATTTGAAGGACTAACAATATTGAATTTTTGTATTGCCTTCAATACGTTTCAATGTTTGAAACTAGCAATTCTATGATTTATTAAAATTGTTGATAGTTATTTCTTAATGTATATGAACTATAAGAAGCTTCAATTTTATTAAGAAATTTCTTTACGACATGCATTTAAAAATACTTGTATTCAATTCATTTTAGTTCAGTTCGAATATTTATGGCCGGTACTTCACGCAAAAACACATTTACATATACTAACAAAAGTATATCTTAATAACAGCATTATACCTACAAGGTCTGTTGTTTTAAATATTTTTTTTACCAAATATTTTGTATACGTGTGTGTGCGCGCCCCCGCACACACACATTAAAAAATGTTTATATCTATATTGTTGTGTTACTGCAGTCCTATATTTTTTAGAAAATAGTAATAGTTTTATACGGCTAGCTTTACATTTAATTTAAGGAAATATATGAATATTCATATCTTTTTCATTTCAGTTGGAGAGCCTGGGATCCCAAAGTGGAAAGACTTCCAAAAAGATCGTAATAGCTCAATCTGGAGTTCTGTAGATGGTTCACCTAGATACTCTAATGACTGCATTTTTATTTAGCTGTTGCATACAACTGTTGCTGTCTTTATTGTATGACACATTCATTCTAATCATCACCATTTTTCTTCTATACTGTCGATTTGATTCCATTCCAAGAGAAATGTACAACTATTTCAGTTTGGAACCAATAAGTCACCTACATTGTACTATTTTTTATCTCAAATAATTGAAGTTTGAATACACTATCAAATAGAATTCAACAGCAGCGTTTCTATTTTTTTTTTTATTAAAAATTATTTAACTACGTTTGTTTTTTCCTGCTGCTGAAAGCAACATATTTCTCCTTCACTAAAGAGAAATATTTAAACAGGCGATATGATGTTTAGATCCAAACTCTTCCATGGAATATTGCTCCTTTGGTATTAAGTGGTATTAAGCACAGTAAAATATACAGATCTATATATGAGGCGTGTGCTTCATAAAAAATTGTTTCTGTGTCTATTATTCGTACTTTAGTATCGAATAAAAATGAAATTTTCGGGCGTTTAAATTTTTGAGCTCGTCAATTAGTGAGTGTTACATGGTTGCTGTACAATGCATTTATCAATGAACTTACAATGTTTTAACTTTTCTATTGTGCTTTTATACTTAGATCCACGAAAATAATGCTTATGTTATCTAGGGCATTATTCGTTTTTATATGTGTGCACGATTCATTTTCTATGCACAGAATGATCAGTAAAAGTTTGATTAGTGTAATACTGTAATACCAGATAATGCCTTTAGATAATTCCACCTTACTCTGATGTAACATAGTAATTGGGATTTCCATAAAATAAAATTCTTTTCAGAAGTAATCGTTCGATATTATTTTTAAAACATAAGAATGAATATCTGAATTTCATTAAGATATGCAATATTTTAATTCCTGAATTTCCAAGCGTCCTCATTTGTCTCATCTTAAATGAGAGTTATTGGATTACCCTTATTCGGACAGTTTATATTTATGGAACATTGAGGGGCAGTTGGAGTGTAATGAAGTGTATAAGCGTGTCGCACGATTTTTATAGAGGGTATATGTAATTTGTTTTAAAATAAATTCGTAAGAATGCTGACACCTTTTTTATGTTGTGCGTTTCCTTTCTGAAGCACGTGCTTTATGTACATAGTCAAGTGCTTATTATACTATGAGTTTTAGTAAGGCCAGTAGGATGTCAAATAACACTTCGGTACGGAAAGGGTGTAATGAGTAGAAATGATTGTTTTCCACGTACCGATGTTCATATTCTTATTTATCAATTTATTAAAGTCTAATGTTGGTTACAATAATTAAAGAGGTATGTATTTGAAACTACTGTCCCGTTTGTCGTAGTTACATGTTCTGCGGTAAACTGACTTCGCGTCCCTTGTAGTGGTTGAGAAATATCGATGGTTACTGTAGCGCTTGTCGGCAGACAGACAGCTAAAAGGTAGGCGGCACAAAAAACCAGCGACGTTTTTCTTGCCTCTAAATCCCGGTGGAGTCTGGTCTTACGCGCGGTATTGCCCGTTCGCGGGCGATCTACGAGCAGTAAGAAATTGTATACAGTAATGTCTTGATATAAGCGTAAGCCTCGGATCTGAACGTTCGCTTATATGGCGTCGTTCCTACATTGTTTGAAATTTGCGGACGGCGGTGAACGTAGGAAAGGACAGTGAGTAAAGAAAGTGGATCGAGCAGCCAAGCCAAAAAACAATATCCAGTGTATCGGTGTAAATAAAACTAATGCAAAGATAAAATTTTTGTATTTCTCATCCTTTTCTTATGAAACTTTTACATAGCATAGCTGACATTTATCTGATTAAAATGACATCAAACACGATATAATTTGGACTATATTTAGTGTCTTAATTAACGGTAATAAGTTTCGACCGCAGAAAAGGATAGCTAGTGAAAAGAATAGAGAAGCTGCGATCGTGGCAATCGACAAAGATTGAAGCCCCAGTACACGGTTTAACGTACCAACTTATTACCGTTAATTAAGGCAGAAAATATAGTCCACATTATATCGTGTTTGGTGTCATTTTAATCAGAAAAATGTCAGCTATGCTATGCAACAGCTTCATAAAAAAAGGATGAGAAATAGCAAAGTTTCATCGGTCAATTAGTATTAAATCGCGTTACACTGATCGCCAAGTGAACTTCTTGACGATTCAAGGGGTATATCCCTCAGTGGTGGGGATAAACTCTTCGCTTATATGGTGTAGAAGTCTTTCGCTTATATCAAGACATTACTGTACCGTGAAATACACACGAAAAGCGGCCTGTCGACACGCCACGTGGTCGTTAAACGTATTCTGTGATCGTAGATGCTTGCTGCTTCATTCTATCAGCAGCTCCTTTCGCACTCCCCGTTACCTAAAGTTACTACTACCGAAAAATATCGATCGCCCATTTTTACTATCGTTAGCTATCGGAAACGTGAGTCGATATTCGAAAAGCCGCGAATTTAATAATGAAGGATTCAAACTATTAAAAAAAAGCGTGTGAGTTCGGTGGACAGAATTTATGTTATAATTCTATGGCCATAATATTTAAAATAAAAAAAGAGATTGGAACTTTTTTACTAATACTGGAAGTACTGGTTTATTGATATCATATTTTTAGAATGTGAAAGTTGCATCAATTATTTGAAAGTATAGCTCCTATTATTATTCTTTTTTATTCTTCGGACTATTGTATAAGACATATAAATAAGGAAAAGTCTCCAAATCAGTCAACAGTTGACTCTCTGATTTTTGTTTGTAATCCTTTACGGTCCTATGTAGTATTTCCCAAGTTAAATAGTTCTTAGTTACTGTTTAAAATGCAGACAGGGTACAAAAATAAAACAACTTAAACGAACAGATGTGACATATTCTAATTTCACTCAGAAAATGTTTTGTAAAACAGCAAAATGTTTTTGCTTAATAGAGCATAAAATGGAAATTGCAACACGATCGACTGGTGAGATTCAGGGTTCAGTGTAGAGGAACTTCAAGAGAAAGAAAAGAAAATTTAATTTAAAAATTGAAACGAATTTTGCTATTCAATCGCCTTGCCTTTTGGGAATCGTTACCGCTTTCAGACAAGGATTATTTTTTGTGTTAAATCCATGTATTTAGCAGTCCCATTTAACTGCTAATGGTCATTAGCGACTACCATCAGATGTCGAACGGTGAACGGTGGAGTTTTAACCCTTTGCGGTCGGCAGATTTCACTTCCGGGAGTACCAGCAGGTCCGAGCATATTTGGCGCTTCGCAGTTACTTTTCCGTACGGAATTTAAAGTCAATATGTGGGCATTGAAACACACAGAATTTGTTGAAACTGATTTGTTGTGCTTAATACTAGTTATAGTACATAAAAACATCAATTTTTAATGTCTGCAATTTTCCAAAGCAATCACCGATATTAAGTCCTGGCTTCCGTGTACAACTATCACAGTACGTGCGTGTTGCTCGTCTTTTTCCTAGAGTTTTCCTGTCGGAACGTACTGCACAGTCTTTTTTGGTTTCTGAACGGAGTATGTGAAGCTGATTATGTATTTAATCTAATGTCTACGAATGATGTTGAAGGTTTCGCTGTAGATGGTGTTGTTGGATGACCAGCCCTTGAGTCACCGATAATATGTAAGGCCCGCGGATCCTGGCCTAGTCAGAGTCAATATTATGCACCAAGGTAGTAGTCAGCGATATGACTACCAAGGACCAGACTTCGCGTTGGCTAAGGCGACACAACAAGGGCCAAGGTCATCCTTCCCCCTAAAACTCATAATATATATAGTAGCGAAATACCAATTGTAGTTAGAATAGCTTTGAACACGACGCATACCATCGCTCTGTCGCGCAAACTCGTCACGGTATTCTTATATAAAAACCTCTTTGCAAAAGTAATTGTTGCACACGATTTCGCTTACCCCGGAATCCAACAGTGTTTCGTGCAGGAAATTTCGTACTAACTCTCATAGACTAACATTTCATAAAATGTAAGTGTGTAGTTGTCTTATCTGTAAGTTGATCCAAACATTTCAAACTGTCATCGGGAGGATAGTTTTCGTTCATTATCGCCAGCCCCATTCGCCAGGCGATCTTGAATGACATGCCGCCAGGCTGGCGGCACAGACATCTACGAAGCCTTGCGAATGCCGCCACTGTGGCGGCATGAACCGCAAAGGGTTAAAAAACCTATATTATTTAGACTTACCCATCAGCTTTAGGTGGAATTCGAACCACCAGAACTATGAATATGTACCAGAACAAAGTATATGTATCATGTACAGAGGTGCCCGTTTAGAAAGCGGCAGCAGCGGGACCTCGAACCGCAGGTCGTTCGATTACGAGTCCAGCCTTTAACTGACAGATCCACCGCGGCTTTAATGATAATTACAATAGTGACGACTGATAAATAACGATGACAAAGGTTAAAATTATAACAGCATATTCTTCGTGCATTTATTTATTATTAACTATAATTATGATTTATGAAAATAAACTTCTTGCTGCCTCTCCAATACTTTAATTTTCGCAGCTCTCTCTTGAGCTTGATGATTTGTAATATGAGAAACAAATATAAATCTTATGTTAATTACTGCACTAATGTCTAGACGTGTTCCCACTTTTATGAGAATCTAAGAAATGTGAAAAGCCAGTATTTTCATTTTGCGTGAGATTGCCCACGTACCTACATACTTCCTTGTATCTTAGGCCCAGTTCCCTATATAACATGTATCGTTCACACAAATTATGGTCTTCTAGGGACGGACTTCGTCGTCGGTACGGACTCCTCGTTCGTGACGGACACCGCGTTCGCGACGGCGTCGTTTCCCTTAGTCCTTCGACATTCCTGTTTGAGATGTCTTCTTTGCAATCCATCTAAAAACGAGTCGAAGAAACAGTGAAACTATTTTATTGAAATTATAGCCAAGATTAAGCGCAGGAGGGGTATCATCAGATATCTAAATGCTGGAATTTCCAAGTTCAAAAGCTTTGAATTTGCACTCTTTGCACCGCTCATTCCCCTCTCTATCACTCCTCTGCCGGGCCTTATGCCTTCGGCTTCTGTCTAACCTTCGCTTTCTCTGGACAGAACATACAGGTGAAATAATGCGCAACATTTAAATTCTGGCCCCTAAACAAAGTATACGTTAAGGAAAGGATATCGAAACGATTTGATCGTGATCCACGGTTTAATCTTGTCGGCGGCAACGACTGTTCTCCCTCGCTTCGAGCCGTCCCTCAGATCTTCTACATCGTAGCGATCGTTTGGCAGCACCGCTCGAATTCGAAACGGCCCTTTAAATTTCGGTAGTAGTTTCCTCCTGTCGCAGGTTCACTGGTCACCTGTATCAGTACCAACTCATCCGTGGTATATTTGAGAGCTTCTTTTCGCGTTCGGTCATATCGTTCCTTTTGTTTCCTCTGATATCTTCTCTTAATGCTGTTAGGTCAAGTAGGTCTATCTCTTCTGGAACAGCGCTTAGTATTGGTCCTTCATATATCGATTTTATATCACAACCGGTCAACGCTTTCATCGGAGTTGCGTTGACGCTTTTATTGTGCATAGTGTTTATGGCACTCTGCACTTTCTTCATATGCGTGTCTCAGTCCCTTGCATCTTGACCTGCAGCACTTCTCGTTAGGGCGTCGATAATAGTCTTGTTATAGTTCTCGCACTGTCCGTTCGCTCTCGGTGTAGTCACTGCATTAAGTACGTGTTTAATGCCGTACGTTTCACACAATAGTACGAATCTGCTTGATGTGAAACTTGTTCCACGATCGCTTATGATCCTCGTTGGTACTGTCGTGAACCCGTGAAATGAAGTTACTCAGAGTTGCAAAGTATTTATGTGTAGTCTTTATTTATTTTTGCTTCGAAGTGGATGGTTGGACTGTTCAGTTTATTCTGATTTTTCGGAGTCGAATGATGAAAAATGTAAACTATTACTATTGAAGGAGTGGGAGTAGGAGATCGTAGTGGTGGTTGAGAGGGTGGAAGTGGAACTGGAAGGGGTTTTCGGAATTTTGGGGAAGGAGGTACTTTATGGTTTTTAGAGGCCTTGAAGAGGTGCGTGCGTTTTCGGAGAAAGTTGGGTATCATAAAATAAAAAGGACTGGGATTAGGGCGGAGGGTAATTCTAGTCGGATTATTGTGAGGTTCACAGTTTTGCACATGTTCCGTGCACGTGTAGGTTCGGGAGTCCAGGTATCTAACACCTCCCGCCTTTAGATTAATTTACGATTTCTTAAGAGTAAATTATTTTTACGGTATTTGATCGATCTTATATTCACATTAAAATGATAAGACTTAGAAGTAGTGTTAAAATTAATCCATGTTTATGGAAGCGGCTCGGAGTGGTGATGGTCTGGGCCCATGCGGTGCAATAGACCTGGTTGGGGTGTCACCTTGGTAGTACTCGACGTTGTCGTGTGCTGGTTGTACGTTGATTTTTGGGTGTAACCCTTGCACTGAGATTCGAGATGAATGGTTCCGGTGGACTCCAATTCGAGATCCTCGATGTGTGTCGAAGAACATGTGAGGGTCAACTGCAGGTGTTGATTTGTAATGAAGACCCAGGTGTTGTCCCTGAGGTGCTACCAATTTTCGAAGTCACCTTCGATGGTATGAATTCGACACGATGATGGGATCGTCTTGGTGGTGGGTGCGAGCAGCATTGTCTCGCACGTTGGTCGTCCGGCCGTCCGTATTGCGTACTTCTTGTAGCAGGTATATTCACCGGTATCAACTGCTGGACATATCTCGAGAATTTCGAGCGGTGCGTAATATACCTTATTTGTACTCAACAGGAGATAAGGAGTACTGGGGTGGACATAAAAATAGGTGTTTTCAGGAATTGTGGAAGACGGAACGGTAATATTTCGTATAGCTCGAACAGCATTGCGCGAACCAACGGAATTTTTATGATGAATAGTAAGATATTGTTAGTGTAAGCTACTGTTAATTTATATGCTTTTTCGTACTTATGTATGGTACTGAGCGTTAATGGAACAATTCATTCTACATCGTTTTGAAGAACGATGTTGTTTAGTTTATCGATAAGATTCTGCGGAGATATTAATTGTGGATGAAGTATGTTTCGTTTTCCCAACATAATGGAGGAAATAATTAGATTATGGTATTAGTCTAACCCGGAAGATATTTGATATAAAATAATCAAGTGCTCCAAAATGACTTGTCTATTTTAATTAGTCGCCTGGAACAGAGGGTTTCAATAAATTGGTGTGATATGTTACTAATTTTCTATTCACCTGTATCTGGACTGTATTATTTGTATTTATTTTGATTATCCTGTACGGGCCTTTATAGTTTGGTGCCAGCTTCTTGTTTAATCCCGGTGTATTTTGTTTATTTAAAATATACACTAGGTCGTTGATCTTGTATTTGTGTGTGATAATTTTGTTATCGTAGTACGATTTCGATTTGGTTTTTGATTCTATTAAATTGTCTCTAGCTATCTTTTGTGAGTAGTTTAATTTCTGTTTCAAATTTACGATGTAGTCGTCATAAGAATAATTGAGTGTTGGTTCTTGTGTTAGGCTACTGGGTAGATATGGTTTATTACCGAAAAGGGTTTCGTATGGTGTGAAGCCGGTCGATTTGTGTACATGTGTGTTGTAAGCCATCATTGCAAAAATTATCAGTTCGTCCCAGTCTGATTGTTTTTGGTTTATGTAGTGTTTTAGGTAATCTTTCAGTGTTAGGTGTGACCTTTCCAGTGCGCCGTTTGTCTGGGGGTGGTAAGGAGAAGATAATACGTGTCTTGTGTTAAACAGTCTGGTCAGTTCTTTTATTAAATTTGAGGTGAAGTCGGTCCCTTGGTCAGTCAGTATCGTTCTAGGGATTCCGAATAAGGTCGTAAATTTTGCGAATTCTGCAGCTATGGTTTGCGCTTCGTGATTTGGAAGAGGTACGGCGTATGAAAATTTAGTGAGGTCGTCTTGCATGGTCAGTATGTAGCGGTTATTGTTTTGGGTCTGCGGCAAGGGTCCTACGATGTCGAGTGCTAGTCGTTCGAATGGTTTGTCAGATGTGGACGTAATTACCATTGGGGCTTTCGACGGTCGGAAGTTGGTCTTGTTGACCTGGCAAGACGGGCATTGCTTAATATGCTTTTTTATGTCCCTTTTCATGGTGTCCCATCTGTAAAATTCTTTGATCCGCTTGTAGGTTCTAAGGAAACCCGAATGACCTGCTAATTTTGAGTCATGGTTCTCTTGGAGGATTTTACTTATTTCGATTTCTGATTTAGGGGTTGTACGTGCGTTTTCTAATATTACGGGTACAATGTCGGTATCTTTGAAAATATAATATATTATTTCACCGAACATTTCCTTCTTTACATTTTTGTTGTTAATCGTTGCATCGTGAATATATAGAGTTCCGGAATATTGAGTTTCTTGTAGGTGATTACTTAAAGATTGTAATGAATAGAATATATCTTTATATTCTAATTTGTCGAAGTTAAAAACTTTTCCAATGCAAATATATGTGGTTTTAGAATCTTTGAGGAGTTTAATCGACGAATATAGTTCGTCGGGCTCTTTGATTTTTGACATATCGTATTCTTTCCTGATTGTTTCGGAGAGCAGATTGTTGTCATCTAAGTCTTTTGAATAGAATAAAACGTTTGGAAAGTATTGAAATTTGTCGCAAGGCATGGATTTTATTTTAGGAATATCGAGATTTTTATAATGGAATTGAATAAAGTTGTCGAAGGAATGATTATTTTGAATTATGTTTATTACTGGGAACCGAGATAACGCATCAGCGTTCGAATTTAGTTTTCCTGCTTTATAAACTATTTTATAGTTGTGGTCCTCTAATTTTAGACGCCAACGTACTAGTCGACTACCTGGGTCCTTGCAATTAAATAGCCAGGTTAGCGGCTTATGATCCGTTACTATCGTGAAGTGTCTACCATATAAATAGGGTCTGAAATGGCTGACACTCCATACGATAGCAAGGAGTTCTTTTTCTGTGGTACTATAATTTTGTTCGCTTTTGTTTAATGTACGAGAAGCGTACGCGATCGGGAGGTCCTTTCCGATCGGACCTTGACTTAACACGGAACCTATTGCATAATTAGATGCATCTGTGGTGAGAATAAACTCTTGACTAAAATTTGGATATTGAAGGATCGGTTGTGTGGTTAATACTAGTCTAAATTTATTAAAAGAGTCCGTTTGTTCGGGAGTCCATTCGAAGGGTATATCCTTTTTTAGTAGAATGGTTAGAGGTTTGGCCATTTTCGCGAAGTCTTTAATGAACCTTCGATAATAACCGACTAGACCTAAGAAGATTTTGATATCTTTTTGGTTCTTAGGAATTGGAAATTTAGCGATGGCGTTAATTTTGTCTGGATTCGGTTGTACCCCGTTGTTAGAAATTATATGGCCTAAATATGCCACCTCTCGTCGCATGAATTCACATTTCTCTGGTTGGAGTTTTAAATTATTGGTTCTGAGACGATCAAAAATAGCTGTTAGTTTAGCGGAGTGTTCCTCGATTGATGGCGCGTAAATTACTATATCGTCGAGGTAGACAAAACACTGCAACCCTTGTAAACCCGTCAGGATGGAATTCATCAGCCTTTGGAAAGTCGCAGGAGCGTTCTTGAGTCCAAATGGCATTCTTGTGAATTCATAGTGACCTGAGGGCGTAGAGAAAGCTGTTTTCTGTTTGTCCGAATCGCGCATTGGGATTTGATGGAATCCAGAAGCTAAATCGAGCGTTGTAAAATATTTTGAATGTCCTAATTGATCTAATATGTCCTCGATGTTAGGTAAGGGGTATGCATCCCCGACCGTTACATCGTTTAACCGCCTGTAATCTATTACAACTCTCCATTTTCGTTCTCCGGAAGAATCTAGTTTTTTAGGCACGATCCACAAAGGAGAAGACCATGGAGAAACTGAATTTCTTATTATTCCTTGTTTGAGCATTTTGTCAATTTGTTTGTTGACTTCGATTTTGTGAATTTCCGGATATCTGTATGATTTTGTATATATGGGGGTCGGGTCGTTTACGTTTATTTCGTGTTCGATAGCGTCCGTCGTGGTCAAAGTGTCGTCTGGGAAGTGGAATATATCGTTATATTTGGTGCAGATTTTTATAATCGAGTCTTTTTCTTCAGAATTTAAATGTTCGAGTCTTAGATTTTTGTTTAAAAGTGATTCCCGATTTAGGTGAGATTTGTTTGAGCTATTTGATAATAATATCGTGGTGTTAAAAGGTACTTGTTCTAGGTATACCGAGATGGGTTTTACCTGTTGATCTATTATACGCGTGTTTAAAATAGTAGCGTAAGCCTTATTATTTTTATTTACTGCTGTTAAAGCTTTTGATAAGTAGACGCCTTTTTGCAGTTCAAGTTCCGGAATGAGGCCTTCTTGAACTTCTGGGTTTTGGATTTCGATTTCGACTAAGGTTTCTGATCTAGCTTTTAGGTTTATAAGATTTACGTTTTGAATTTCCGGGTTCTGAGCATTGAGTTGGATCGCGACTGGTACCGATTTAAGAGTTATTGACTGTGTTTGATAGTTGATTGTCGCGGATTCCTTCTGTAAAAAATCCTTTCCTAATAAGCCGTCGAATGGGATGTTTGTTGCTTGATTTAGGATGTAGAATTTGGTCTCGATGGTCGCGTCATGTATTTGTATTGGAATTTTACAACTGCCTACGGTTTCCACAGGGGTATTTGTGCTAAGACCGTGTAATATTAATTTGTCTTTGGAATCGAAGTATGTATCCGGATGTAGTTTACAAGCTTTGATCAATGAGACATTTGCGCCTGTATCGATTAGAAATTTGAAGTTATTGTTTAAGTTTTTAGAATAGCGTGAACATGTTAAGATGTAGTCTAAATTATTGTTGGAGATAGATACGCTTAATTCTCGAACACTGCTGGTTGAGAGATTTGGTCCGCCAGCGTGGTATCCGCCGCTGGGGACTCCTGGCAGTTTAAATGAAACGCAGAATTTTCCGTCCGAGGAGGGCCATCGTTAGGCGGTTGCTGCCTACGATTATTATTAAATTGTCGTTTCCTACACTCGGCTATTACGTGACCTTCATTTTTGCAATAATTGCAGAATTTCGGTTGAATTGTGTTGTCTCTTGTATTAGATTGATTTGGAGTTTGGTGTGAGTTTTGTGCTTGTCGTTGTGGATATTGCGCGGCTTGGTTCTGATAAGGAGGTCGAATTTGGCTAGGTGTTTGGACGTGGTGAATAACCCTGTTACGATTAGTTTGATTTGATCTGCATTGGGACGTTTCATGGTTTGATCTCCCACAAATAGCACAAGATCTTTGTCTGCTATTTCGATGCATATTTAACGCGCGTTCTTCCGCTATCGCGGCGGTGTAAGCAGAATTTAAGTTATCGAAATCTTTCCACCGAAGCATTTGAGAAATTTGCGGATTGCTATGATAAACGAATCTGTTTAGGGTTGTTTCCTCTACTGATTTTTTCTTTCCTGGTATCTCTAAAGGATCGGTTGAATATTGTTGTATAGCACCAAGTGCTCTGGACGACAATGTGACGAGTCTTTGGTAAAAATTACTAATACCTTCCGAATGAAGCTGTTTACTATTATTTAGTTCCTCCATTATCTGGCAATAATGTTTTTTGTCTTGATAGAGTCGTTTCAGTTGTTCCTTTAGCTCTGACCAATTGCGAAAACTTTGTAATGCTAACTGTTCTTTAGCGTTTCCAGAAATTTTTGAAAGAATGAAATAGAGTAGTGGGGTCTTTTGTCTTGGTGATGCGAGTTCGTCGGCGTTATTACAGTTTGCTATAAACTGTCCGAGCTCGAATCGGTTACCGGAGAATTCTTTGGGGATTAGACTGCATAAGAATTGAATTGGGAAATCGGGTGAGGAATTTGGGGAATCCAACATATTATCGGGTGAATTTGGTTGAGACATGGTATTAGGATGTTGAGTTGAATATAAGGCGATTACAAAGCAACGAAACCTGAGACTGTACTTGCCGTATACCGGTGAAGTCGTTGAACTTGTTGCTGGTTGACTTCCGTTGTCGTATACTGGTGAAGTCGTCGAACGTGCTGCTGGTTGACTTCCGTTGCCGTGTAGATACTCTTGCACTCGTAGAACCTCGGGGTTGACACTTTTACTTTCCGTCACAAAGGATAAGAATCCACAGGCGAAGAACACTTTGAATAAAGTTTATTTATTCTTGCACCGTTGACGGTCCTACCGACTGCGCCAATTTTTGTGTCGTGAACCCGTGAAATGAAGTTACTCAGAGTTGCAAAGTATTTATGTGTAGTCTTTATTTATTTTTGCTTCGAAGTGGATGGTTGGACTGTTCAGTTTATTCTGATTTTTCGGAGTCGAATGATGAAAAATGTAAACTATTACTATTGAAGGAGTGGGAGTAGGAGATCGTAGTGGTGGTTGAGAGGGTGGAAGTGGAACTGGAAGGGGTTTTCGGAATTTTGGGGAAGGAGGTACTTTATGGTTTTTAGAGGCCTTGAAGAGGTGCGTGCGTTTTCGGAGAAAGTTGGGTATCATAAAATAAAAAGGACTGGGATTAGGGCGGAGGGTAATTCTAGTCGGATTATTGTGAGGTTCACAGTTTTGCACATGTTCCGTGCACGTGTAGGTTCGGGAGTCCAGGTATCTAACAGTACACCGAACAGGTACATAAAATTCAATAATACCCTTCCATCGGACTCTTCACAGGTCCGATAATCGTAACCTTTGTGAACGCGCCCACTATTATCACGAGCAGGAACTTGTTGCCCTTTCAAATTGTCTCGAACGGTCCTACATGGTCAATATGCAAAGTATGGAATGGGATCGGTACCTTTTCTATCGGGTTCAGCTTGCACTGTTTCTTTCCTGCTGTGTGCTTGTAATATGCGCAGCTCAAGTACGCTTTTACGTACTTTTTGACAAAGTGTCGCATGCCGGCAAACCAATAATACCGTTGAATCCGTTCCAGCGTTTTTTCCGTCGCTAAATGTCCAGCATCGTGACACAACCTGCAAATTTGTAATCTCGCGCTTCTTGGCACGACCCAAGCCTTTCGGTTGTTCGATAAGCATCGATATAATTTGTTTTTTTCCAACGTATTCCTTGAAATAATGTGTTGCCACGGGCGACTTATCATTATTTGCTAATACCGTTCTAATCCGTGATAGCTGCTCGTCCTGCATCTGGGTTGCAACAATCCAATCCGCTTCCGTATCCTTCACGTAGGCGACTTCAAGGGTGGTCGGCTGAGGATTACGGCTGAGTGCATCCACATGTGCCATCCTCGGGCCTGGTCGGTACAGAATTTCGAAAGTAAATTCTTGCATTTCCAGCCACCATCGACCTATCCGTGGTAATAAATCCTTCTTCGAGAATGTTGTCCTCAATGCATCGCAGTCAGTTACCACTCTGAACTCGATGCCAAGCAGGTAGACTCAGAAACGTCTCAACGCAAAAACAACGGCCATCGTTTCCAATTCGTACGAATGATAGCTTCTTTTCCCCATTGCCATTGTACGTTTTTACGTGTCAGCCGTGTGAAAGGTTCCACGAGAGCTGCGAAATTCTTAATAAACTTCCTGAAATAGCTGGTCAGTCCCAAGAATTGACGTACCTGTTTTACATTTCCAGGCGGCAGCATTTCTCGAACCGCGTCGATTTTTCGTTTACCTGGTACTCGATATTTTTTCTAAAGAAGGAACACTTCTCGAGTCTAAGTGTTTACCCATGTGTTCGACGAGCCTCCAAAACCATCCTTAGTTTTCTATGCCCTCTTCTACAGTCTTTTATGGTATTATTATGTCGTCTAGGTAAACGATGGCTGTGGCCTCTTTCAAGGGCCGCAGAACCTTTTGCATCAATCGTTGAAAAACAGCTGGCGCGTTCGTTAAACCAAATGGCATCCTTAAAAACTCATAGTGCCCCTCCGGAGTAACAAATACTGTACGTGCAAGTGAATTTTCCGCGATCGGAACTTTATAATACCCAGACGCTAAATCGAGACCCGTGAAATACCGATTACCCCCAAGCTTGTCGATTTGATCGTCGATAGCAGCGGTATGGGATATTTGTCCTTCGCTGGTATCGCGTTCAGTTTGCGGTAATCTACGCACATTCTGTAATCTCCGATTTTCTTCTATACGAGTGTGATCGGACTCGCGAAAGGTGAATCGGATTCTCTAATAATCCCGTTATCTAAAAGATCTTGGATTATCTCCCGGACAATCTCCTTCTCCGGGCCCGCGAGTCGGTACGGATGGTACGCGATCGGCTCGTCCGCGAGACATTTGATCTCCATTGACATCGTGCTCGTCTTCCCGAGGTCCCGCATCGACGACGATATACAATCCGGGAATTCTTCTATCAACGCGACGCATAATTTTCGGCCTTCTCTCCCAATGCTTCCCAATCTCAAATTAAGCTCCGTTTCGATGACGTAAATATCCATCGCAGGGGTTGCCTGCGGTCTTTTATAATTCCTGGTGTCGTTGAATATCAGTCGATTTCCTCGTTTTAGCATTATAAAGTGATCCTGTTGTACAAAATCCCTCCCAAGCATCGCGTCCTAAACCATGTTTTCTCGTTCGTGACCCGATTGTCTGCATATGCTGCACTGCGTCCTCGGATTACGGCATTCCATCGCCTTGTGACCCATCTTCCCGCGTTTAAAACAAGTGGGAGGCAGCCTGCTTCCCATCGCGGTCTTGGCTGCCGTGGTCACTCGTTCTTCTACCTGCTTTTCCTCCTTGCGCGGCATACTACCCATCGCTCGCATGAAGGCGTACAGGTCATTTGGATCGGTATGCTTCGCTGACCGTACCGTCCTGGCGATAGCTTCATCCGCAATTCCGTAGACGATCATATCGATGACTCGTTCATCGGATAGATTTATATCCAACCGCCGGATCAAATCTAATTTTTGGAAACAATAGTCTCCAAGCGATTGTCCCGGCTTTGCCTCGTACAAATTCGCTTCTCGAAGCTGCTGTGAGAACGGCATCGTCCGTCGGAATTGTGCAACGAGGCACACCTTCATCTGTGCCCACGTGGTTGCACCGCGCACTGTGGTTTCGTACCACTGATGCGCGTGTCCTTGCAACCTCGTCGCGATTAGGCGCGTGACGCTCAAATCGTCCCATGAAAATCTCGCGGCCAGTTCGTCAACGTGACGTACCAAATTTTCGATAGAGATATTCTCCTTCGCGGGGTCATATTTCGGCACCAGGTTTTCGTCACCAAGGCGCGCATGATCGGGCGATCTTGGTCGCGACGCGGAACTACTATGCGTATTTACGCTCCCCGCTTTTTGCACCGTACATTCCCGAGGCGCATCTTCACGCACTTTTTCCGTACCCACTTTGCTATGCGGGGTACGCGAACGCGAATTCGACCGCGCCCGGCAATGGGTGCGCGAGCGATAATGCGCTCGACGGTAGGACGACGAATGCGATCGCCGATATGACCGCGTGCGGGATCGCGACCGACGTAAGAATTCCTCCATCATATACTCCAACTTCCCAAGTCGCGACTCCGTTGTATAACGGCTCGTACCTTCCACCCGCTGAACCTCACGGCAGATCGAATCGCTACTCATAATTTTCAAAATATCGCACAAAAGTGTCAGTTTACCGAATTAGTACGTCACTATTATTAATTATTCACACAGTTTCAATAAACTGAACACAACACCAACTGCACAGTCTGTAGTTCGACAACAAATACTCAATTGCCTGTACACGCACTCAATAATTGTTTATGCAGGTAGTACGCGAGTATATATGTATATTGTCACAATGTGCACTAAACAATTGGTAATCCCACTTCTGATTTTGTAAGCGAAATCACTAATACTCGAATCGAAGTTTCGACTAGGTATGAATATAATTGCGTAGGCGTGTATATATTAACGAGGTACTCCGTTTATTAATACTGTGCTCTCTCGACCGTAGTCTATACAAGAATGCCCTTCTTTGGCAAAAGCGTCGGTCGTGAGGACGCCTACGTCACCGTGGCCCTTTTTAACCATTTTAGGGTTCGCCCCGAAAGAAAGCTACGCTAGACAAAGACAGCGTGCATCGGCGAAATGCACATGGCCCGCCTCGGCCGTTCCTGTACCTCGAATATTCTAACAATATAAACAATGCTGTAGAAAATACGGTCTTCTGGCCGTCTAGGTTTAGTTTTTACGTTTATTGTTTAGGTACCAGCCGTTATTTACCCTATGGAATTTCAACAGAAATTGTGCGATTGGAAATTAGTACTGCGTGACTCTTTAGAATGGTTCCGAGGTGTGAAACATGTACAATGTGTTTGGAGCTGAGCACTTGAGATGATCGTGTGTATGGGGGGTACAGTGGCCCAAGGGTTTCGGGTGGTCGGGACCGACCACCACCGAGGGATGACTGCGGGGGTGTGTACCAAATGAGTGAGAGCAAATGAGGAATAGAATGAAAGAGAAACTAAGAGTGAAAGAATATAAAGAATGAATGAGGCAGAGCTAAGGCAGAGCTAAGTGAGAGTGAAGAGAGAGTGGAAACAGAGCGTAGTGCAAAGTATCGTGTGTTTGAGTAACGTCGTGTGTCGACGTATTTATAATAAAGCTAGTGTTTTAATGAGAGTAACTGAAGTCTTATTACACCACCTGTCCTCTATTCCCAACTACGTGGGGTTTACAAAAAATAACTTCTACAGTATTTTAAAAAATCAAATTTTATACATACATATAGAAGCATGCAAAAATGATAGGTAAACATTGAATGGTTTTTGGATATTTATTTTCTTAGGAGCCTCCAATTTGTTATCTTAATTTTCTAAAGATATTCGTACGATGACAATTAATATTACTTTAAATGTATTTGTATATATTTTCAACATCAATTCATTCTTTTGAATATTTTGTGTTCATTATGTAGGTGTATTAATATTTAACGGGATATCTCAAACTCTTTATTTGAAAATTAACTTATTGGGGATGTTTAAAAGAATTGACTGATCACTGCTCATGAGCAGAGTGCGCTCAAAAAAGCCTGGAATTTCTGATGAGTCGGAATGGTAGTCACGTTGAGCTACGAAAGTTCATAAGGTGATTTGCCTGTTCCTTATACATATCTCGTCTGTGCATTGGTTTGAGGTAAAATGAAGCTATGTGAAAAATATCTGCCTAATCCGATTTGACTGGTTTTCGTATATACAGCCTTTGTGCTTATGTATCTAGACCTATTTATCATAATTTTCATTGTATAATTTTTATATTTTCCCTATTATTAATTATAAATCTTATTGTTCCAATGGTGTTGATATTTCAAATTTCGTATTATTCTGAACCGCTAATGTCGCGTGTGACAAGAAACTGGCAACGGGGGCTACGTACCCCAGGTCGTGCGATACAAATTTACATTGCATGTTAGTTCTATTTTATACCTCGTCTGTGCTAAAACTTTAAACTATATTATAGCAAATATTTTAATGCTTTGTTGGGTTTTGTAAAACGATGCAGTTAAATTGATAAAAATATTAATGTTTAAATTAGAGAATTCTCCACCACCTTTATTTTGAAAAATATTGCCGCACCGAAAAGTACCCAGACAGCCACCTGCGTGCAGAGTGGCAGCACATTGGCAGCAGACAGTGACAGAATCTGTTCTACAAATCCATAGCCATCTGCGTCGCCATTTGGCTTGGGTTCTGCAAGCAGAACCGGCTGACAGATTCAAATAGCAGATTGCTGGCCGAAACTGAGCAGGTCAACAACAGAATCCGCACGCTTTTGGTACCGAATCTACTCTAGCAAGTTCTGTTGTATTTTTGCCGGCAATCTGCTAAAATTTCTGAGCTTGATAGATCCTGCATCAAATCTGTAACCATTCTGTTTATAAAAACCTTCTAACAGGAATGCGACAGAATCTGCTATGCAGGATTATGTATACATACAGGGTATGTATACATACTTATAAGGCTCCCTAGAGCTTTATTCTTATTATTATAAAGTTATATCTTATATGTGACACTTAAATAATATTAACTGAAATGTGCATCTTGCACGACCCCAGGTGCACTTTGTACGCTGCGTTATCAGTTATCGAGTATGTGTTGAACTTCTTGCGCATTTCAATATTTTTATCGTAGACGTAAAACAAGAAGGTAAACAATATATATGAACAAAGATATTTACTCCGTTAATGCTAAACATAATAACAAGGTGGCGTATTTTTTAATTTAAATTCAACATTTATATCAATTTAATTGTATCGTTTTAACCACTATAGTTTGAAAAATATACAGAGAAATAAAAGACACATATATACATGTATGTTCCTTTGAGGGATGCTTTCACCCTGAATAACTGTATTGTGGTTCAACAAAAGACTTTCTCTTGAGGACGCTTACAAATCTCCAAAGTTTTCAAAAAATAACAATTTTCGAGTTACAAGAGTTTGCTGGCAACTTGCTAAAAACTCTTGTAAAGGACGATGTAACTCAAGGAAATGATAAAACTTACTTTAAATTTAAATAATTTGCGATGAGAGATACGAATATAATAACATTACCAAATTCTTCTTAACAATTGTTGATTCGACCGTACGTCACTTTTTTTAACAGTAACGACGGCGCGCGTCTAACAATTATAAGTTGCCTAGACTGCGCTTCCCGACGGCAAATTAATGGCGGCGAGAACTTTTAGGCGATTAGAGAGCCTTTGAAGAACTATAACCATAGTAGCTCCTAATCAATGTGATATACTTTATTGAGAACTACAGCTCGGTTATTATAGATAGACAACGGTGTTATGGCTAGGTACAACTGTTTCTTACGCTGGTTAGTGGTAAACTAAAACTAAAGGCTCATCATGCTCTTCGAGGTGGACTCCGAGTGGGTGGAGTTCTATATGTTTTTTAAAACACAGATACTTTATTGGTGCAATCCGGCATAGCTCCCACCAAGGGTGCCAAATAAGACCTTCCCCTAATAATTAGGGAAAGGGAAAAACTCGCCGTGGGAAACCCTATGACGCGGGCGGCCAGCGTCGCCGCAGGACCGCTAATTCTGTCATCGGGCCTCACAGGCCCTTATCGCCTGAGTACAAAGAGGCCCTTGACTTTGACTCGTACGCCAGGAAAACTGGCGCCTCGACTATGAAAAGTCTCGCCATACTCAAGAATCCTGGCGCCTTGAAATAAACAAAAATTCCGTCTAAGGACGGAACAATTGTGCACATTTGAAGCTAAGAATTCGGAAAGGTATTTCTTTAACGTTAATTAAATCTTTATAAAATTCAAATAAGAACGAGTGTTTGAATTTTTGCAGATTTTATTAACTCTGTGAAAGGTGAAATCATGAATACAATATGAGTATTATATCAACGTTATTTCATACAAGTAACAACACATGTACGTAACAGTCATATTTAATGAAACATTTACATATTCAGCAAATCCATTTTCTTCTTGAAATTTTGTATGTTGTTTAAATTGCCATACTTATTCGAACATTGTCGATGACTTAACATAAACTTTACTCACATCTGCGAGGATCGACGCGGTATCATAACTGTGTTCTTATAATACAAATGAATTCAGCGCAACGTTATTAAAAGTCTATGTATATGTACGTTAATTTTATACACACAATTATACATATTTATATATCCATGTATGTAATATGTTACAATCATTTAATGAACCTTTGACCGGCAAAGGCAAATAAATACACGTATTACATTTGTTTGCAGCAACATTTTACAAGGGATGCTTTTCACGAAATAAGGGTTTTTTTGACGTCAAAATAATGATTGATCGTATAGGAGGGTTTATTTGTTTCATGATTTTAAACATAACAGATTATTCACATATTTCTTTCATTTCAATGGATATCCATTATTTCTTGGAATATTACTGCCGTTGTCGTTATTATGGAAATAGTACTAACTACTGAAAAAAGGGGACGAGTTTTTAACCGTTTACAGGCAAGCTCGTAAAGTATAATATTTTCATTTCAGTTCTTAAAGCTGCCATATAGGGGTCTAACACATTTCTCTCCTTGCTGATAAAAATATATTCGATTTACTATATCTAGTGTAAATGATTTAACAATAATTGAAGGAACAACAATTCGCGACGTAGAGAATACATAAATATTGAATAATTACCACGACAACTAAAATAAACTCTGGAGGGCTACACATATTTCTCTTTACAATGTTATTTCTTTACGGGACCCATTGTAACACACATAGGAAACATTTTGATTTCGAATCATTCGTATTGTTCAACAATAATCTATCATGTATTCGACCCTACTTATATTAAGAAAAGAAAAACAACTCTTTCATAGAACACCATATAACATTTATCGTACAACACAGTGTTCACTTATATTTTGAAATTTTAGCGCCGGATCGTTTGCTCGATTACGTTCTGGAATCGAAGACACTGCATTATATAATTGTAGTAGCTGAACAGACTTCTGTTTACATTTATTGGTTTCAAAGCTACATCCATAGAAATCTTCAGATCTACAAAGTTTTGCGGATTTTTATACGTAATTTTTTTATGACGGATTCCGTACATTTTACAATGCAGTAAATATTTATTTTACAACCTTCTAATTTTCCTATACCGATTCTGATTTAATCGAAATTACATTTTTGTAGGTGGAGTTGAGGTTTTTAATATTTGAAAGCTATAACTTTTAACACTTACCAACTTACAAAATATTAGTATGCGAATTTGAAATGCAAAAAATCAAGAAGACACTAAAAAAAGAGTCACTACTATACATTATACAGATTATTATCTTTTCGTGTTAATTATTCTGTAATTATTTTGTTCCTGAGTGAATACACAATTTACATTTTCCTGTTTAGTTGAAAATAAATATTTCATTTGGTGCGGTCAATATCAACTGGAAAATATCAGTGGGGAAATAATTTCCTAGAATTAGTTCGTTAAATTAATGTTTCGATGTTGGACGCTAACCGGATAAAATAATGTCGTTGTTGAACACAAGATGTCTCAGAAGTAAGAACTAAAACAAAGCTATCATATTTATAGGCATAAAATAATTGACAAAGCGTCCAGCTGCAAAGTTTCGCAAAATCAGAAACGGCTATACGAATAACGCATTTTCTTAAACATATACGATAAATAAGAGTTATTTAGTGTAACATTTCAGCGCACCTTCGAACGCAATATGAAATGTAAAAATATACAATAAAAAAGATATATTCTTCATTCTATAATGCTATTTAACGTTATAACTATCACTGTAACGAATTATTTTCGCACACACTTTTAACACGGGTATGAGGTAAACAGAAATGGGAAATAAATGTCCTAGGAATATACAGGATGTCCCAGTATTAATGGTACACACATACAAACCGATTCCCCGTGTAAAAGTATATCAAAAAATTTTACATTTAATTTATTGTAATTTTTGTGTAGAAAGATCAGCTCTCGCGACATTTGACAAAACGCCTCATCGCAAGAAGAAAATCTATTCTATATTTTTGGATTCATTTTTTTGACAAGGAATCGATTCATATTCGTATGTACCACCATTATTGTCGCGCCCCGTATAAATCGAATAGAAATGTATCTGCACTGTCGACGTTGCAGCTCGTTAACTTAAATTAAACCAGATTGTCAGTGATCTATTAGGTCGCGTTAATTTCCGAATAAATCCTTAAACGAAGAAGCGTTAATTGATCGAGTGGGACTCGTACTCGTGCTTCCATACTATTTAACAAACAGATCCTTCAGGGAAGAGCAGATTGACGGTTCGCTGCTCTCGCTTTGTTCTTGCTCCTTGTTGCCGCTTGAAAACCAACTGGACACTTTGTTTGGTCTTGGTTTGTTGGGTGAGACCGAGGCTTTCCCGTTCGATCCAGACGCCTCTGCGTCACTTCCTCTTTGTGCAGTTAAGAGTTTTTCGATTGCGGTTCCCAACACCTATGAATAAAGTTTGTTCAATGTTGTGATAAATAGAAACTCTTTTGTACAGTGTATTGTTATTAGGCGTATCGCCAATATCGAGCCAGCGAAAAAAATTGATAGAGGGTCGGTGATGTTTCCGTTACGATAGTTGCTGTTAAAAAAAGGCGTATACGGCACAGTAAGATATGTCCGGAAGACAGTAAACACGAAAATAGTGCAGGGGCTACGAAAAATGTTAATAAACTGTTGATACAATCGTTGACAGCATTCGTTTACTTATAAATCTACATCTGTAAGAAACTATTGCATATCCACTTTTTAACTCAGAATATATTGAATTTTTCGAGACAGGCAAAGACTAATTACTAATTACTAAATGAATGGTCAAAATTGGCAACGGGAGGAATTGTGTTAATAATTGAATTCACACATTCATGATTGTTTTTCGTCAAGATCGCAGGGCAACGAGCAAAGACTTTTGCAAAAACGACGATACTGACCTGAGCGTCCACTTTCGTCCCGCTACTGCCATCCCATACGACTTTGTGTCTGACGTCGTTGGTTGGGGACGTCTTGCCTAACGTTTCCTTGACCGCCTTCACGACCTTCGATTTATCGAACTTGAAGCTCAGGCTCGCCGTTATCAGGTCCTCCGCCTTCTGTTTCTTCGACATCGGCTGATGTCTCTTCGTGAACCAGTTCGTCGGCGCCGCAATGGACGAGGCAGCCGATTTCGGGGAACCGGCAAGCTTACTCTTAGCACCGCGAAGTATCGACACGTCGAAGCTGTTCGACCGGAAACTCTTCAATCGACTACGCTTCTGCTCGGCCGTTTTATCGGACCAGCTGGATTTGTGCTCGTCCCGCGAACTTGACGCTTCATCTCCGCATCGGTTAATCTCCGTCGCGGATGTGGCTAACGAGCTCAGGATCGATATCAGATCGGTGTTGGTGCAAACGATTCCAGCCGCAGCGGAGAGAGAAGCACCCACGGCCTTGGGCACCTCCGAGGCGCGCCTTCGCAAGGAAGACGTCGGGGACACCGAGGGCGGTGGCATTTCGGAGAATCGACGTTTCTGATATTGAGTGTAACGTTGAGTTGAGCTATTCCCTTCTAAAGGCTGGATTTCGCATACTTGCTCCGTCGACGTCTTGTACATTTTTAGGCGAACCTGGAAAATTCGTTACATTCAATTGGATATTTTCTATTTCTTTGTTCGACTATTTTTTTCTTGAGTTTATTAACGGACCTTATTTGTCGCGAACGCTGAAGAGATAAATGCTATGCTGAACCGTATTAATGGTAAACATTATCGTTTTAAAGTAAGTTTACTATTCACTTATGGCGGAGTCGTGAAAATTTTGTTCGTAATAATCGACATTATTTTCGACGACTTTGCCCCATCGTTTTTGGACGAAAAAAGAGGGCGGTTTTGATGAAATTAAACGATCAATACTTTTTTTGATCTCCTCCAGTGTTTGAAAGAGTGCATCTGTCGAAAGGTATCGGACCGATTTAAACAAATGGTAGTCGAATAGAGTCAGGTCAGAGGAATAACCCAAATGTGGAAGGATTTCCAACCCTAATAAACCCTAATAAACAAATTACAGCCTGCTTCCCTTTTGCAACGTGTGGCCCAATGTTATCTTGCTACAAGATGACTTGCCGTGTTCCGTGACCGGTGAACGGCGAATTCACGACTTTATTCGTCAGGGTTATAATACGGTAACCACTTATCATCCCACGATATGATTTTGCCCGAAAAATACTGCTGTTCAAATCTTATTAACAGCGACATAGCCATCTCATGCCGACGTTCTTTGTTGTACAGTTTTATTTAGACGATTGGAAATTGCTAACTGTCTTTTGGCTTCACCAATTGTCGCTTGTTGAATAACTGCGAGGACTAGAACTTTAGCATCACAAAAAGGCAGGAAAGTATGTATGTATGAACTCATTTGTGTACCAAATACATACATGTATTTGATAATTGAAAGATGGTTCCGATACTTCAGTATTTCTGTTCGCTATCTTCGAGATTCACGATTATAATGTCTCGTAGAATCGTTAGACGTGCAAGAAACGATGTTCTCGAAAAATTTGTTTAACTCAACATTGCATTGTGAGATTAAAACATATAGGGTTTGGCACGATTTGTGATAGAGCTCGAGAAAGGTATGATTCTTCATGAAGAGAGAAGTGGGAAATATATAATGAGACATTAGAAAATATTTTAAATTCATACAAGACTGTATGAAGTAATGAAGTGGCGGTTAGGTAATTTCATTTATTATTCTAGATAGAGATATTGAAGTTTTTAAATCATAAGAATTTTAAGGCCAAGGCATTATTCCACGATAAAAATTATTGTACTGCCACTTTCTGTTATACAAAAAATGTCCCTCAAGTATTGTATTATATTAATAATATGTATAAATAATAATTAATTCTCTACACAGGTTTACCGAAATGGACAATTCATGGCACAAACTTCTTTTTAAACATTACTATTCATAGAAGTTGTATAGTTCTTGTTCAAATGCACAATAGTTGTTATAGTATTGTCAAAATACACGCACCCATCCAAGTTTCAAAGTTAGTATTCCCGAAAATCCAGCTTCGGATAAACAAATTTTATTCTACACTTCTAATTTCTCTTTGGGCTAGTAACCTTCGTTCCGTTTTTTACCCTAATTTCGATCGTACTCTGTACAGCATGCACCTGTTATAATCAGACTGCGGAAGTTTATGCAAATGCACATTTTAGAGAAATGGATTAAACAAATTTGACAATGACAGGAATACGTTTCGGTATTAGGATCCTCATGATTTCAAAAATTTATTTTGTTATTTTGTATATTTCGCATATGGCATATACTTTGCACATTTGCATACATCTTGCATATACTCTGCATATTCACTGCATAACGTAATTGCACGAACTTCCATAGTCTAATTATAATATAGCAAGTAATAACAACAACCACGCAACATGATCATCGTACTTAGATTATTCTATCGATAGTAGGTTGATCGACTTGTTCATCCGGTGCAAAATGATTCTAACAAATTACCAACTATTCTATACGACTTTTTTAAAGTTTTCTGTCCAAAAAGTGTATTATAATCGTCTGGAAGCACTAGTTAATATATACTATTCTAAATAAACAAATTTCTCATCGACCCACTAACAACGGTATAATCTCGGCTGATCGCTTTCCCTGATTCCCCCTATATTTTAACAACAAACAGCTAAGCTATTAACAATAAATGTTATAGCCGCGAAAGCCTCACCTTCCTCGCTCTAATTTCCGCGATGTCGTCCATAATGTCCAACTGAAGATTGTGCGTACTTCCGCTGTTGCTCGGCGGACCGGATAGTCCTGATTGCGAGTCTCGGCGACCAGGTAATATTCTGGCCCCACCTCCTAGTGGAAATGCAGCGATTGATTCCCGACGATTGCGACCAAACAGAGTTGGCGGCACTTTGGAGATCGTTACGACCGAGTGCCTTCGACCACCTGGCTGACGTGCTGGTGCTTGAGAGAGGGTGGCCAGGAAGGCAGCTTCTTTGGGCGACGGTCCTGATCCTTCTCCACCACGTTCGCTCAACCGCCTTACCTGTTGATAAGAATCGATCGACTTGAACAGTTTCGCATCGATAATTGAGCGCTGGTGATTGCGAAGAAGGTGAAATCAGGCGATAAATCTTGATGACGGCGACAAGTTAAGCAATCCATTCGAGGATCTAGCAGAGCTACTGGTCCATTGAGAATTCAATTGATTCTAATTGTATTTCGAGTTTAGTCTCTTCTTTTGATGCTGAATGATAGGTATGATGTACTGATTACAAGTACTAAGTGAAATATCTTTCTAACTCAATTCCCGTAGCATTGTGTCAATTATGAAAAATTAAGCATCGTATGTAATCATGTTTTCAACATTTTTTTACTGCTGTTTTTGCAGAAGGAATCATTTCATATTTGTAACGAAAGTATTGTAATCTGTTGGGCGCATAGAACTTGAGTGGGTGACAAATGCATAAAACATTTCTGTTAATTCAGAAAGCTTGCACGAATATTAGTAAACATTTATTCCAATAATTTGTTGGACTTTTTTAGTACAGTGAAATGATGAAAAATTCTTTTACGTGTGCACTGATTTTGACATCAATTGTTGCTACGCACTGTAACACTGTATGTATATAAGTTGAATAATTGCATTCGAATATATCTGTTAAGTTTTATAATTACATTTTCACAATAAATGTTCTGCAGTTTGTGTACATATTGCGAAATATATTTCTGAGTTTACACACGGTTCTTTAATGGATGTCCGCACAATGTGCATGCAATTTATTTAAATAAGTTTATGCAATAAATATTTGACTGTAGCGCCGTTCGAATACTTTAATTACTGGCTGCATACAGAGTGGGCCACATAAACTGTTACAAACTGTTTTCGTACATACCACTGCAGTTACCGACAACACTTTATTGAAAATTAAATAGCACAGGAGGACAAATTATTTGGTGTGCACGAAATTTGTGAGAAAGAAAGGGAGGCCTCCATATTTTTTTTCAAATGGAATGACATATTAAGCATTCCCCATTCGGGTAGGTTTGATTAAACTGAAGCATTGTTTTAATTCTGTAAGGAGTTGGGCAGACGAAGTTGGCCAAACTTGTGCCTATCAGAATATACTTTATGCTCATAACTCTGTAATAAACTAGGATAAGAATATGTTTCAAGTAAACGTTATCCAGTTCTAATTGGTAGCATTTGTAATTACTATAATTACTGAACAAATCTATTATGCACGGTGTGCCGCAAAACTAATTGAACTTTTTAAAAACAGAAGAACGGAGGAAATTTTTGGAGGAAACTATTTTATTTGATTAAAAATACATTCCTTCTGCGGCGATGCAATGATTCGCTAGGGCAGCTAATGCATCAAATTACGGTTTCATGTTCTTTTATGGAATGCCTTTGAGAATACTCGTCACGGCCTTTTGGATGTCTAGAATGTTGCCATAGCGCTTTCCTTTCATGGTTATTTTCGGCCGTGGAAACGCAAAGTAATTGCACTGTGCTAAATCCAGTGAATAGGGTGGATGATGGAATATCTTAACTTGGTCATTTTTGACTCGGGAACAAACACTACGCTCGCGTTGACAAGTGATGCTTCTAATGATCTGACTACCCTAAAACTTTGACAGTATGCCAATGGAGGATGTATTTATGGACAACAAAAGTTTTGTATACAGTTTGTGTCTTGCAAGATTAACATTTGGATATTAGAAGTTTTCGAGAAACATTCCTTTCAGTAAAAGATGAAGCTTTGCCTAGACTTGTCTAAAACGAAGGCATATAATTTTCACTTCACAAATTGTAGCGGATGAAGACAAATTCACCGATCTACTATACTATTCTTTCGAGATGACTTTGAATCTCAAATTTCATGAATCTTCGTTGCTTCATGTCAGGTAAAAGTATATTATTCTTGTGGTTGGATTTGCTCAACGAGTCCTTCAATAAACTTATTAGATTGACAGTCTCGTATAGAATGTGTGATTTAATTGAAATAAAATAATTTTCCAAACGAACTCTTTCGTCAATCAGCCATAAATTTCTGAATTCAAGATCATCTCAAGGTCATTTCAAGATCATAAGTATAGTAAGTCGTCGAACTCGTTATTACATCCGCGACAACTCTGTGAAGTGAAAAATATACAAGCCAAGGTGAGCTTGACTTTTCATCGAAAACAGCATTTCCCGAAACTGGACTAGACCCAATGCTAATTAACTTTCGTTCAAAATGTCTCCTCAGTTGATTCAGATTCGCAGATGTTTTGCCAGTGGTCTCTCCCACCATCTCCCACAGACCATTTGCAATGTTATCTTGGGGGTCTTAAAAACTTCTATAAAAATGAATAAAAATTACAATGAAAACGGATGTGGTTCGTAAGCGTGGTGTTCCTGACATAATCACGAAAACGGTACCTGAGATGCGGTTATCCCGGAAGTGCATTGTGGAGTTGGCAGAGAATGTTTCCTGGCTTCCCGCCACGGTGATAATAGATAAGGATTCAAGGATGGCGAATCAGGATCCAAGCAGCGCGGAGGCGATTCATTTCTGCGCCGTTCCGCTTCCTCTTCCCCTACCGAGCTTTCCTCGACGATGATCTGCGGCTCGCCGCCGCTTCCGGCGCTCAGATGCGAGCTGTACGATTGCCTTCTCATTTTGTTTCAGATATTCTACTCTGAAAGCAGGAAGGTGCATTTGTTGTCAATCAGAATGCATAGCTACAAATGTATGCGATTTGTACAGGCTACGATTTCAATAGAGAATATTGTATGTTAGGGCTCCCCCATTTCCCTGTAATACAGAACGTTACAAAAATATACTACGAATCCCAACAAAATTGCACGACATGAAATTTCTGTAAAGCATTTTCGCGTCATCTTACTGCGTGGGTTATATCCAAGAGATAGAAAAGTGAATCCGTGGAAGTATTTCACATAAATGATGAATTTAATTGCAGAGTTCGCTGTCTTCATTTATTTATTTAAAGTCGCACGCACTAAGATTACACGGTTACTGTATATTTAACATATTTACATTACAACGTAACGTGTATTTGTTAAACGTCTATTGCTTATGCCGTTATCACATTAGGTTACATTCATTGAATTAAATTAATGTTTTTTACAAACGTAAGTAGAAAGTTAACAACTTTAATTTCGTTCAGTACTTGCTTGAAGTCATTGGGGATAATTTGTTGTTGTCTCTCATTTTTGTAGTTCTGCAGAATCGTAATACTATTTAAATAGTGTTTTACAGTATAGTAATGGTGTTATACATATTATGAAAATGCGGCAGCGTATTTTGTGGCTGCTAGAAATCAAAGGGCTCGCGTCATCCCTTAGGCTACCGAATCCTAAGTCGCAGTTCAGACAATACGTACATATTTTGATTAATTATATTTATTGAAACGTGTTGCATTATTGCAGTTTACTAAGAAAATAACGATTCCACAAGAAATAATGTAATGTATTTATCCGTTGGCTCAAATCCGCTCGTTCAAATATCGCAACGCAATTCGATAAATATGTACTTTAACATTTAATATTAAAAGTATTTCTACATTATATACAGGGTGCTTCACTTCGTTTTATTACCTGAAATATGTCTGCTGTAATTACATTTTGTTTAAAATGCGGCTTACAAAGGTTTTATGGATTAGTGGGTGCGTGATTACGGTAAAAAATGGCGTTTCATTTAAGAGCAAGGGAAGTTGATCTTCGTGTCGTATTAATACTTCCAAGTGGAATAAAACTATTGTTACCATAGACTGGCTCTCAGAAAATCATGAAACTTTCGTAAGAAACATTTTTATCAGATATTAATTGCAACAAAGATATTTCGAGGGATGAAGTTAGGTGAAATACCCTGTATAGTGTACCGAAATTTGGATTTTCCAATGTATTGCCGTTTGGAGTTCATGCGTAGCTTTTATTCCACTGAATATTTTCGAGGCTACACTAACATGTTTCCTAACGAATCTGTAATTATTCTTAGTATCTTAATTTTTGTCATAAGAAAGTTGTGTCCAAGTACAATTCATGATTTGTATTTGTGAAAACAGAAGCGGCCTCGTTTTTACATTTTTTAATGCTAACGTTACAAACCCTTTGTACAATTATCTGGAGAAAGCTGATGACGAGGCAGTATTAGTAGCTTAATGTCGATGAAATTATACAAAAATTTTTGTATTAATTATATAATTATTCCATAAATGTCTCTCACATTCAAATATAATGCTTGAGGTATACTTTGAATTTATTAGTAAAATCTTACATTTGCATTTTTTATGCCCTTGAAGACACTTGCAATGCACAATACAAAGAAGGAAGAGATTCGTGGAGGCAAAAATATGTTATACAGCTAAATTGAATCGTATCGATTAAACAAATCTGTTTAAACAATAAGGGTTAACATAAAGAATACTGAAAAGATGACGAAGAATTTATGTTCCTCCTCTCCTTCTTTATTTGCCTCTCTCCTCCCACCTTTCTCTCTTGTCTACCATTATTTCCTCTACCTTGCACCGCTGATGGGAATCAATCTTTCCAGGTGACACATGTTCTCACGTTACAGATAACTAATTTTGCGTCAACCTAAATACGATCATTATCGTGGAATGATTATTGCTCACTTTCCTCGTGGTTTTACCGTTCATGTGTCTATATTCCGTGGAAGCACGACGATGTTCACGTTAAACTGTTCAATGGAATGGCACTAGGTAGAAACGATGCAATATATCGATAATAAGACTAAATCGATCGTATTCCGTAAAAAAATTGTCCTCTGAATAACGGCAGCGTAAATCAGTGATTTCATTAGTCTTATTTTTTCGTTTTTCGATCAGGTCAATTAGATATGGTTCACTAATTATTTTCTTTTAACACGTGGTTTCAAGCCAATACTATTCCAATATTTTTTCATCGTATTTTCCATAACGAAGTGGCCCATTATAATTTATAGTTTATAGGTTTCCTAGGGTGAAAATTTTCATCGACACCATGCTAGAAATATTATTAAAAGAACTTAATTAAATGTACTTATGTCTACTAAATTTGGTCTTCGTTTATTAAATTAGCATTGCGAATAATCAAAGAAATTTAAGGTTGCGAGATTGTGTTTTATAATAAAAATGAAACTTTTGTTTGAGAGCCTTCATTTTTATGTCTTTTGTAGTCTTTTAGAAACAGATTGAATAATTATACTCGTACAGTATACGTTTAGGCGGAACATCATGAGCCGATGTATTCTTGCGTGAATTAAAAGCGAATCCCTGTTATTTCTCTGGCGATATGTCCGTATGATGGATACTAAAAGTCAAACTTTGGTAACTGTTCCACGTATTTATGACATTTTATTTCCAAGGAAACATTCCTTCTATATTAATAATAATATACACGTGTTATATGCCCGTATCTCTGATAGACATTACGCGAATGTAACTGGAGCGTAAATCTTTCTTCTGTAACGCGGAGAAATTTTTGAAATTGCGTCGGGCCAGGAACACATTCACACTCTTATACCAATATTCAAACATCCTTCCCTGGTGACAAGCTGACAAACACCTACTTAGAATTGTATAATCGAATAGAAGTATTTGCGTCATACTGTAATAAATGAATAATCAATTTATTAACATAAACCAGTTTTAAGTGGTACTCATACCTTATTCTAATATAATATTATTTAAGCAGTATAATTTGTCAAATGTTAGAAATCTATGCATCTGAAAGCTATCTCTATTAATTCATTATTTATCTATCAAACCAATTAAACCCTTTTTGAAACACCGTAAAATTTCCGGATGCGATTCAATCGGATATATTATTCAATTTTTGTTTACTTAAGGTCTGAACGATTGTTAACAAAGAAAAAAATGTACCATGTTTTACGCGCTGAACTTAATATCGAGAAAAATATCGATACACGTAAACATGTAAACCGTGGAACATATTTATATGTCAGCAAATATTGAGCGAACAAGTTTGGTAGCAGCAGTTCCTTGTGTTCGAGTCTCAAAAGAAAGTTCGTTCTCACGTCGACGATATCGATTTATTACACGCGGTTTATTTTTATCCGCAGAATCAGCGAACTCCTACTTTTCCTCGCGGATCATCGAGCCGAATGATTTTTCTGCATACAAAGGGCTGCAAATTTGAAACGTGCTCTACTTCAAACTCCATCGGATTAAGCTTCACGTGGTTCCTCGGATCCGGCAGCAAGTGCGAAGCACTGTGATTTGCGATCTGAATTCGATTGGAGCAAATATTTTCTGTCTGCAAAGATTCGTAACACTGAACCGTATTGAGCAGACAGTTAAATATTTCAGTTTTATACTTTTTTTGTTTTTGGCTCAACAGGACCACAAGATTTCGATAAACTGAGAGATGCATACAGCCAGTCCTATAAGTATACGTACCCTCACTGTTAGTAACAGAAACTGGTTAAATTTAGTGATAAGATTTTTTAATAAATTTGTGTACCACAAAAGGACGCATACATGAAGCTTATTTCTTTTAAATTTCAATAAAATTTTGTAGCATAGTAATAAAAGTATATGAATTTTAACTTACCTTTAAACATGTAATTTTAACAAATTTCTTTCACAGGCAGTGAGGGTACGAATATTTATGGTGCTGAGTGTATTTAGTAATAAAGAGGTACCAAAATGTTGCCTTTTTTAAACACGATACGAAAATGATTTTACACAGGTCAAAATATTATTTCATTATGCTTCATATCATTCATATGAGTTTCACACTTAACATGTGATTTAATAAATATTTGGTTATTCTGGAAATTATTTTAGTCCGGTTTATTTATGTAATAATAATACTAATAATGAAATCGATTGGTGCGAAATGTACCCCATGCATATTATATTTTCCCTTATCTTATTTTGATTATTATTCGCGGCTATTCTTTCTCCCTGGGGTATAAAGTTGTAAGTGGGAATTCCAATGTGAGTTGTAGAAGGAAAGTTTTGCAGGGCGGAAGTGGACGAGGAAAGAAGGATGGAAGCTAACGAATGACTGCGTTCCATGATTGGACCAAGTATATAAGCCGGCTTTTTTCAGCCTATTAACATTATTCTCGTGCAAGTTGATTTGCACACCTCGAAATAAAGAAGGCATTGCTGCTTCTTACAATTTTATTCAAGAACTCACCGGGACTTGTATCGAAGAAACATGAAGCTCCTCGCTCTTTTCGCTATTTTTGCTACCGTCGCTTACGCCTTTGGCGCAGTGGTCCCGCCAGAAGGCTACGACGATCCAATTTACGAATTGAGTAAGTAATATATTTAAATAATTGTTAATCAACAACGTAGTTTCAAATATCCTTGTACTTAAAAGGTTCGATTTTATTAAGGGGCTGTTAAATGTTTTATGAGTATACTTCAATATTTTTGGTCTACGTATATAAATGTTATGTAAAAGCGTGATAAAAATTATTAGCTCATTCTACAGAAGCAAAATGAAAGGAGTATCGAGCAATTGACACGAGACTTTGGTTTAGTAATGGTTTGCGTTAGTTGTTCTTTTAATGGAGAGGCTTGAAATATAATCTGAAATAACTATTTTACTGGAAGCGTGTACTTATAGTGATGTGCTTTAAACAAATTTTGGATTCTTTAATTGTTATAAAGGAATGTCGAGGTATATAAATACTGTGTTAAGGAATATTTCTTATTTTACGCATGTTAACTGGTAAAGTAAACTGGCCACGGATATTGAAGTTAATAAATTGCTTACATATTATGAATATATAATTAATAATTCTCATACCTAGCACGTTTTTTACTTCGTACAATTATTTATTTATTTACCAATGGTTTTGTAATAAGTTAAACAAATTTAGTAGCTTTAGCTATCGGTGACATCCATGACTGTCAATAATCATTCACAATATCAATCAAGCTTAACATTTGCCACCAATATTCATAGATATATCCGATAAATTACTCTTCAAATATAATCATTTCATACGTTGCTCTACAAACTGATCATATATGATAAACATAAGAAATTACGTTCCTAACGAAGGTTCCGTTCACAGTAATTGAAAAAACATTCGAACACTGTATTAAGCATGTCTCATTAAATAATACAATGTTCGTATCACAATTAGTTTTGTATTTAAAAAAATTAAATATGAGGTCACTTCAAAAGTCTTTGCGTATTTTTCGGCGATTTTAGCAACAGAAAATCATGAAAGTGTAAAAGTAATCATTAACGCATTTTTAACCTTTATAAATAACTTTCTTCCATTATTTTAGTAATTGGCCTTTGCCTTGCTCGAAGAATTCAATAATTTTCCAGATAAAACACGCACGGGTCGTAGTTTCTTTTACATGCAGACTTGTAAATAAACAGATACTGGCAAACTAGCTTAATTTGTTTATCAGTGACTATTATAATTTTTCGCAGCTTGTGCAGCATCGTTGTATTTATCGTGTACCTGAAATATGTTACTACGTCTGCCATGAATTTTAGTATCAATTATTGCGACGAAAACAGCTCTTCATAAATACAATTCGCTGTTCCAGAATGAATAATAAATTCTTCATCTTCAAAAAGGAGGTCACACTTTGTGATACATATTGCAGAATACTTTTACCAAATACGCAGAGATTTTTTAAATCTTCCATCGATACACAATAATATCGTGCACGCACTTAAATCGACCACGCTGTATACCTCCAAGTCTAACAAGCATAGCATTTTTTTTATCAGAACCGATTGAAGACGACGGGACGGGCACAGAAGTGGCAGCGAATAGTGATTCCTCTGAATTGGCACCTGTTCGACATCGTAGGGTAACGTGTGACGTTTTGTCATTCCAATCGCAATGGTTGAGCGTCAATCATTCCGCTTGTGCCATCAGATGCCTGGCTCAGCGTCGTAGAGGTGGTCGTTGTCAAAACGGCGTTTGCGTTTGTCGACGCTAACACGCGTTGAATTCACTAAATTCATCAAGCTGTCTGGTATACGTTGACAAATTCTCCAATCATTCTACTTGACAACCCATTTTTTGTTTCTACGCGCTTCACATAATTCTTATTTGAAAACATTTTTTATTGTTGTAATTGATCCCTTAATCTTGTTCAATGAATGTACTGCCATTGCACTTTAACACCGTACTTGAATAAAGAATTAACTGGGAAGACTGGTATCTTGTTTTTGGAATATTTGTATTTACAAAGGGATTTTGGAAACCCGAAACAGTTTTATTTCCTTTTTCAGACCTTGTATATATGAAATATTTCTGTTCGATTAATAAAGGATCATCGCGAAGGACTAGTATTGGGTTTCTGGAATATTTGTATTTGCAAGGTAGTTTTAGCAACCCGAAAATTCTGTTTTTATTTCATCCTTTGCATGTGCCAAACATGCTATACTATACTATACAGTAGCATGTGAATGTATGCAATACGTTTCTTTTCAACGTGCCAATGAGTCTGCTTTTAATAGCTTTTGCTAATATCTTAAAGTGTTATTCTAAAAATATTTTCATTTTGCATATATTAAACTGTCTAAATATTTGTGTATAAATATATTACGATGCATAATTCCGAAATACTAAATAACATCAATAACTACATATTTCCACCTCTGTTTGTCAAATTCTTTTTTATATGTCAAGTTTCAGACAGCAGATAATACGGTACATTCGTTTAGTTTGCGCTTTTCAATTTTCTTTATCCCAAATAGTTCGTTAACATCGGATTTCTGGAAAGATTACTGTAAAAAGATATTTGGCTCGGATCGATTGCATCGTTTGCAGTCGAAACAGGGGCTTGAAATATTGGAGCCGTTTGCCGATAAGCGGGACCATTTATAGTGAAAATGACGATTCCCTTAGGCAAAAGATCGAAGAAGATTTCGATTTTCGTATATCAAGATAAATACTGTAAGATACGTTTTCAAAGTTATCCTTTTATAATATCAATTTTAACTTACAATTTTAATTATTATTCAAAGCTCCGGTATTTATTAAAATGAAAAGCACATCTTATGACAATTTACATTTTATTTGTTTGAAAGAAAGAATAACTTCAAGGGACAAGAATCTTTATGTTGTTCACTTTGTGCACGAAACGCTGACAATAAGAACTGCAGCTCGAACAGAGAGAATAAAAGTTTCGAAAAGTCCATTCGTTTCTTCGAGTTGAATTAATTCACACTGAGGTTTGATTTTGCATATGGAATATTTGAAATTACAAACTGACACTCGCCGTTCTTTCTACAGCATTGTTGCTGATAATTTAATTACCAATTAGTATTATGCGACATGCAAAATTGTTAACTTGAATTTAAATCAGAACTGTAATTTATTAATAACACTATTCTGTTTACTGAAGTATAATAAAAATGTAAAAAGTTTATATTTATTTCAGAAGTTAACGGAACTTTTGAAATTACTATAAGATAAAGATTATATAGTACATTCCACAAAAATTGTATTGTTCTTTTTAGACTAAATATAAAAGTATGCGCGTATGTGCATTATATGGCTAACGATGAACACTGAATCATAAAGCTTATTAGTAGTTTCGTTTGGTATTGACATTTAGGAAGTATCTACGTCACTATATTGACAATGTCGATTGTTGCACGGGATTTATTTTTAACCGCGAAATCGAACAGCTGATTGTTTTTCCTTCGCGAGTCATCGAGCCGAACGATTGTTCTGCATACAAGAGGAAAACTGCAAATTTAAAATCTGCTTCATTTCCAATGACGACGAATTACGCTTGAAAAGTCCAGTGTATCGACCTCATGCTGTATTGCGCCACGCAAAACATGTTTCGCAATAGTGACGATCGTTGAAACCGATGAAACGTTGAAATTAACGACCTCCACGCTGAAAAGAAATGTATTCTGGATCTGATTCGTCATGCAGAGATCTATACAAGTTTTTGAATGTCAAAAACTCATAAGGAGAAAACGCTGCTCGATGCTTTCGACTATATGCATCAAAATTTTATTCAACTCGGCAATTATGAAATGCAGAATTTCAGAATAAAATGCTTGAGAGAACCAGTTACCTTTTCGATAAGGAGTTTTTAGCTTGCAAATGTGTTCACAATGTGATCGGAAAATAATTGAAGTAGACTATATTTTTTACAGAGTTAGAAGGAATGAACGCCAATGAACGTTCAAGAACTTTTCGCTTATGAATAGAATTTATCCAATATTTCAAATTATTTTTTATTATATGCATGCAGAACATAAAGTTGGCATCTTTTGTTTAATGTTTGTGTATAGCAGAAACGGTATAATACTAATGATTTGTGACATATTTCTTTCGAATTAATGCCAACGTTCTTTCTAACTGCAAGGAATGATTAATTAATATTATGCATATATATCTGTGAATAAGTATTTCTTCCATTACTATCTCAGATATGTTGATTCATACATTTTTATTCAGTACGAGATTTGATGTTGATAATATAGAACCTTCTTATGTAATTTCGCTGGAGGAAAATTGTGCAATGCAAAACAGTCAGAAAAGGAAAGACAAAGAGGGACGGCAATTATCTATCATTATTTGGTGGACATTATAAACAGGTGGCTTTACTCGACCAACATCACTTAAACATAAATCGATCGTCAAAGGAGTACGCAAGGCACTTTATCGATTGGTTCGTTTGAGGCAATGTCCAAAGGAACTTGACGTTTCAAAAACTCTCCTGCTCAAACATTTGATTATCGATTATATTTTATTCACCGACTAAATAGCTTTAGTTTCGTTATGTGGGCATCCTAGCAGATAAATGATTGTTAAACATTTCTTGTCACTGTAAAAGACAATTCAATCTTAATTTTCAAAGTGAACATGTATACAGTAGTCCCTCGAACAACGTGGGGGTTAGGGACAGACACCGCGTGGAGTGAAATCGCGTTGTTTCGGAGCCCTCCCCATCGCTTTTACCCTCCACCATCACGCACATAAGAACTGAAGTACATACACACATTTATGTACGAACCGAATAAGAAGGAACGGCAGGCTTCGGGAATAGAACCCGAGATCTTCGTATTACTAGGCACTGATCAGTCCACTTACACCACGGCTCCTTCCCAATATTCGCTGTTCGTTTGTTCCTCTTACCTTCGTTCTTTGATGGAGGCGCCCGATCCCACATTCATATGGTTTAAACGCATGTGCATATATGTATGTATGTATGTATGTATGTATTACGTAAATTTAGTATCTACATATACAGGAACGTCTACATAAGTGCATCTATGTATATTATATAAGTAAACTGCATTACATATATTATTTATGTATACGCACATGCATTTCGTATTTTCATCGATGTATTCCTTTCTATTCTGACGAATACTAACTGCTTCCATGGCTCGCTGTCAGGTTTTCTTCCCCGGACGATAGGAGTGGGGAGAGCGCAAAAATTTGTTTTACTTTTTGGGGGCTATTTTATGGAAAAGAAACCCGATCATTAAAGGTCAGCATGCAACGAAGGTCGTCGATACGATCGGTTCTTGATCATATCTTGAGCAGCTATGTACATCGAATTCAAACAGATAACAAACTGTTGGGAGAAGGAGATAAGATTGCATTTGTTTCTAGGAATAAAATAAATTAATTGGAAATGAATGTGTCGTGAGAAGAAAAACAATATAGTCCGACAGAAAAATCTGCGGATAACAAAAACCGTGTTGTTCGAAGGATTACTGTATATATACGGAGAAATGTCCTTTTCCTTTCTTGGATAAATTGTTCTTTGTATTCAGCATATGAAGCATAAACTTTCAACTTTCTATCTAAAAATCAGGTAATCTTATTTACAAGTTCCCGCTACGGAACGTCTCGAAAGACACAAATTAAGTCCAGAGGAATTAGAATATTTTCTCTTCTACCAACCTTGTAGAATGTAAAACGAGAAACATTTCTGGGGAAACTTTGCCTGTCCTACCGGAGACATATTGTATTTTACTAACGTCACTACTTTGAAGTCTAAGTATAAACCTTGCTTCCACGTTTACCACTAATCCGTGACAAACCGGGCAAAGTGGAGGTTGCATTTCATCGAATCCAGGAACGTTTGATGTACATGTATACTCTGACAAGCAGAAACTTGTACGCCTATGAAACTTCGTGCTTTGATGTTTGGTCTCGAATGCAGGATTCGTGGTGGCTTTACCACGGTTGGAATCAAGCTAACTTGTTGTTGCAGTTGTAAATGCGAGCACAATTTGCTTTCTTCTGACGCCACAGCAAGATTCGAAGTTTGTGGGGAATCTAGTTGGATCGTAAAGACAGGTTTAGGCTCTGAAGGGGGATCGTCAATACTTATACAAGAAATCAATTCCTCTTTTTTCTATAGTTTTTTATGAATAAAGTGTAATGCACTCTTGAAACATTTAATCTAAATATCGTAGGAGTAATAAATTCTTATTTTTGTGTACTGTATGTTCCATAGTTTGTCGTGAATATGCTTACGAAGGATTGGAATTATTGTTGTTATTGTTATTAGCTAGTTTGTGAAAATTGCGATCCAAATAGCATGAATACAAGGATGTCGTGACAAATCTTCAGAATAGGTATTTAATTTTATTCGATATGCTTGGTGAAGATGATTACACCAAAAAGGTTTGCATTTTTTGGACGTTCCAAAGGTTTCTTTCCCCTTACGGAGATACGAATTAAAGGATCTTAAGAAGTTTGAATTTTTGTTTCGATAATTTTATTAGGGTTCCTTTTTAAATGAACTTAGTTGCATTAACTTTTGGTCAACTATTTTCGAGGAATGCGCCACCACTTCTTATACCTGCAGTAAGTAAGAGGAGGATGATCCAGGAATTTCTAACTGGATTTTTCTACTTCAGGGGAAGTTGCTTCTAGTATTTCGTAGTATTTCGAAGCTAAACTTTCGAAATAATTTAAAACGTTTCGCGTTCTCTTTTTGTACGATGTTACGGTATTCGAGATTTCTTCATTAGTCGTTTGCTCACTTTTCACTTGATATACGGTTGCCAAGCAGTTTGTTTTCTAAAAATTAACTAGCATCCTTGGCATCTTCGCGTACAGGAAAGACGAATTATTTCAAAATTTTCCTCTTGAAGTATATCAACTTTACCGAATAACATTTTTTAATGTGATTAATATGTCTGAAAATATTCAAGTTAAAGAATATTTAATTCTCGCAATAAGGAACTAATTCATTCTTTCCAGCGAAATGCCACTCAATTAGTTCATTGGATACTTTATACTTCCCTAGATTTCAATTTTGGGGAAAGTAGAAATTGCACAGCTTCGAAGAAGCAGCGATCAAGACATAACTGTTATTAATATAAGTCTTTTGAGTGCATATTATGAATTGTGATCTTATTTCTGGTTAATGTTTATATTAAATAACGAATGGAAGAGTATACATATATCAATATTAGTAAGCTTGATCAGCGGTGGTGTTTGTGCAAATGGAAATTATCGTGAAGTTGAAGCAATAATGATGTTCACTATTATCTGTTCATTTTACGCAGCTGAGAAGTTAAATTGAAATTCACGTATTTACAGAAAGTAATATCCTTCTCTAAGTGACGGCGTTAAACCGGCAACAGAAATGGATTATGCCACTCAGGGCTTTCAATTACAGATACGAAGTTAAAGGAAAGTAAAGTACCTTGCTCAGATATCTTTTTCTTTTCTTTTTTAATAACTTTTAACGATTCTGAATATTTTTTAAGAGAAAGATAATTAATTTCTAACATCATTATTATTTATATTTTCATCGTAATTGCAATTCACTACAATTACTTCGATCTCGTAACGGTTTAACATTTCTTTTTGGAATTGCTCGTTTCGTATTACATTGAAATAATTTTGTACCTAAATTCGATTCTACTGAGTGTTTGATAAATTGTGTTTTTTAATTAGAATGATAATAACTAACATAATGTAAGTGCACGTTGTCAGTACGAAAACTATCGTATAATGTATACAGTAGTAATAGGCAGTAACTAGTCAGACGCAGGCCTTCTTATTGATCGTTTTATATCACTTTTAGTGGCAATAACTTCATTGCATTGAGATTAAAAAGTGAGCTATTATACGTATGTCGCGTCGCAATAATGCACCCCGCAGAGGAGGCTCGAACCCATGGGCAAGGGTTTATGGCACGACCGAAAATTAAAGCTATTTTTGAGAATAAGGAATTTTTATATATTTTACATTTACAATTTTAGAGTAGGTCCTGCCTCAATAGCTTAAAGACATGCCATAAACCGAAGAGTTTCCGAAGGCACATCTGGATGTAACGGTTCGACAACCGAAACATCAGCCGACGGAAATACCCATGACGGTCAAATCTCATCACCACGGCAAGCAGGTAACCTCCCTCCCTTCCAAAAGACAGCACGCCAAGGGCGTATTTGGAAGGGCGGTAATTATTCTTACCAACCACGCTGATTGGCATTTGCAATAATCGAATGTAAACCAATCAGAGTGATAATTGCCAAAACCGAGGTTTCCTGGAAGCTACACCGTCGAGCAAAAAGAGAAGTAAAAAAATATCGAAACAAGAACTACCAAGAACATAACCAGTACTTCAACTGTTGTGTCGAACGGAACTTATCCGAACAACAAAATACTCACACATTCTTTCACTCTACGAACCGTTTAAACCTTTTTGTACAGTTTGTTAAGTTTACAAATACATACCTTTATTTGCATCTACGAACTGTACTTTTCGTTGTGTTTTTATTCGAGAATCAGTGCAACCATTGACCTCCCAACTCGCGTTAAACTAAACGTGAGGAAAATACAACGTATATAGTCTTAGTTTAATCGAACAACAGTACCCTATTAAGTAAAATCTTTTAAATGAAAACAACTAAAAGTTTATATACAAATTTTTTGATAGTTTTTAATAACACTATTAATAATGAAGATTTACTAATAATAACATGCCTGGTAATCGCTTGTGCGCGTTAAATGGATGTCTTCTTTTATATAGCTGTTTTGCACCGAGTAAAGTAACGCTGAACGCGACAATTTATTTTCATTCTTCTTAAATGAATTCCGCAATGAACTTAATTTACTACCTTTCTATTTTATCACCCACTTTAGGTGAAAAGATTCATTGGACACGCTTGATCGAAAATTAGACGCACTTTAAAACACACATCAACTGCATAGCATAATTCTCAACTTCTTTTTTATGAGATACCAGGGCAATATTTTTCCATGTTCCTCCTTGCTGAACTTTCTTATTCATTTACAACTCTCTACAACTACGTGCACAATCATAAATCGTGAATTCGGTCAGAATTGTTGGAGTTCTCAATTCTGCCCCGAAGAACCTAAGTCTCCCGTGTCCAAAAACTTTCCGGATTATCCAAAGTTTCAGTAACGTCCAATTTTTGTTCTCCGTGCAAAAGGTACAAGTTACAAGCAGTTCGGATATTATTATTGATTCAGAGGATTGCCACAGTCGTATCTCATTCAATTTTATTTGCAGATAAATGTTACGCTATGTTAAAGACGTAACAAATTATATGGGGCACAATATAATTGATTGATTTTCAAATAGAAATTCGCCGTGATACTTTCCAGCATTTTGCTATTTCAAGATAAGCGAAAGAAAGAAAAATGTCGTTGCAAAAAATTCTATTATGCAGCATTAAGCATTAATTACTATTTGTTTAATTTATAATTTAAAGCAATTCGACGACACGTATTAATAAATATTCTTCTGCAGTAATTCATTATTTCGAAGCTTATTATCGCCGGTAATATGGTATCCTACGCTTATAAGATGGTTCAGTAAAAAAATAGGAAATTCACAGATTAGTATAAACGAATGATTTATGATTTGGTAAAATAATGGAGACAATAAGCATACAGGCAAAAAGTCGAGCTATAATTAAAGCAACATTAACACAATACGTATGTGTGTCTGACTGTGTAAAAGGTATAAAAATAAATAAATATCGTTGTTAACCTTCTATATACACGTGTAAGTTTGAACTCACGAGTAGATCCTTATTTGGTATCCATATTTTGTAAAGGTCCGCGCTTCTAGTCTGAATTTTTTGAATAATTTGCCAAGGTATTTAGCAACCTATTGCAACCAATATGCTTTTTGTACCGCAGATTTTTACCCGCAATAAACTATTCTAAATTGTTTGAAATGTCAATACAAATCGGAGTACAGAGGGTTAAAGTTCGCTCAAGCTTTTCGAGCTTACTAAAAACATGAAAAACGGTGACAATGGTCAGCGGTATCAACTCAATAGCTAATGGCTGTACGATTGAATACGAACACGATGGAACATTTTCCAGTTTGTAATTTTTTATCGATCGTAACAGCAACGGCACTGGAAAATTCCCCCTGTAGGAAGACATAGTACAACCGTGGCCTGTGTTCCAATCAATCGACTACACTCGAATTGCGATTCCTTGAAAGATATCGAGTGATATCCAATAAAGCAAAGACCTGGTGAGTGCAGCTTTAGATGGTCTATCGATCGTGCCATGCGACCACGGTTCACCCTTTGAGGCGCAAAGTTAAAGCGTACAGGGAATTACCGACTGCACCGCTTCTTTTTTTATTATTATTAATTTTTTTGCTGTTAACGTTACACAGCCCGATTCTACGAAGCGTACAACCGTCTGTATGTATACGTTTACGTCATACCTTGATTCATTCTGACGTCACGTGCTTTCTTTGCAACGTTGGGGGTAGTATACAGAGATTTGTTGTGATGCTGCATGACGTGGGGGTTGGTGAAAGTGTGTTTTGCTTCGGCATCGACGTTTCCGAACTTTTCTAATGAAAAACGATGCGACCTCCTTAAGAAAGAACGCTGGCAAGCGTCTTGACAAGAAGTGCATGGCATCGTGTGATGGGCAGTTATGTAGTAGTACTATCCAATCATCTTTCGTAAGACAACATTTTTACTTAAGGGTGTATCGTAGGGTGACTGGAATGGAGAGGGAATCTTCCAAGCACAATAAAAGAATTACACTTAATGAAACAAATACAAATACAACAAACAAAATTGTATTCGAAGCATAAATAATTCGAACGTTCGAACGAAATAAATAATTCGTGATTAGTTTTAAGGGTAGCTAATTCCGGGACATTTTCCGCGCAGCTATGCGGGACGCAGAGCTAACATCCGGGACGAATGGTTACCCTACAGTATCGGTAACTTTAAATAGTGGGAAGTTCGGCGAAGTAGGATTCGGGAACGAAGTAGAGTTTTCCATGTTTTTCCTTGATGTTTGATCGATGGCTGTTTAGCGTGTCACAAAGAAGTAACGGGCGGGTGTTGTGAGTTGCAGAATCTGTATTTTTCTGCGAGGTTTATCAATAATTGTGAGTAAATAATAGTGCAAGTTCCAATTAGTCAATTATAATTTATAATTTTGTAGTAAAGGAGACGGTGCAGTGACTATTTCTTACACATATTTATGTTCAAAGTGAAAGTAATTATATTTGTGTGCACGGATCTATAATATTTTTGCTAAGAAAAATTAATTATGTATGTATTATAGTTTGTGAAGAATTCTAATTATGGTAAATGTCCCACAAATGTTCGATATTAATTTTTACTACAACGAAATTTTCATTCAAGTATCACTTACAGTTAGTAACATGAAATAATGAAAAGGAAAGGAAAATATCTTGCTCTAACTGAGACGCATCAATTTTTAGTCTACCAGCCTTTCAATTTTTATTAATCCTCGCAGGCCACTTTAACAGGCCACTTTGACAGGCCACTTTAACCCAACGCTATGGCAACATTTATTGTACGTCATCATACGTTTCAAATATTAATTTAACAGGCTAATATATTCGACATTGATTTACTTCATAAATTCTTGGCACTCACAATCAGCGATGATTGATAATCTCCAACTAAATTGTTGACGACTCATCAGAAATTTAATAAACATGACATAACGTCAACATAAATTAAAAATTGTGCCAGACTTTTATTCGGGAGCTTGTATGTCACTTTTGGAAAGTAGGTTTGAATAAAAAGATTGATAAGGTTTTGCAATAAAATTCCAGGGATTCATATCATACTACGTTATTCAGCCACTAACATTTCATGGAATACCAACCACCAATCAAATACCAAATACCAACAAGTATCAATAATGTTTACAGTTAATATAATTTAATGCATAATTTTATTGAAGTAGACTATTAATAGCTATCATTGAATGCTCAATAACGATTGACTTTACACATTTTCCAGAATTAATTTAATTCAATTGAGCACCTTGTTACGTACCATCGCTGATGAATGACCGCTCAGCTGTTAATTAAAGTATAACGTGACGATTAGCAACATTTTAAAGAGAGGAGCTTGTTTACTTCTCATAGCTCATTGCTGCGAATTTATTAAATTTTTGTTAAATTTTATACAATGAACAACTTCAGCAGCAAATCAGTTATACTATTATGATGAAGCTAATAATTTTAATTAAAAATGAAGCAATTTGCATGTATGGACCACATGAAAGAGCAAACTAAATTTTTCGAGTAATTAGTGCAGCAGTGAATACAATCGTCGATGTGGTTAAACCAAGTTTAAATTCAATACGCTTGCTGCGTTGCAAGTTAACAGTTCAGTTATTGATTCCGCCTCTCATGGCCCCTTAAATTGAAAATAAAATGCGATATCCCCCTCTTCATTTACCATTGCTTCCTGTTACTGGCTGGCACTTTATTTCTTTTTCATGGAATAGCACTAACCGGGAACAAAAATTTCAGTGGCGTTACGGTTTTACGGTGTTGCAACTCTACAATTGCAATCGTGTTCTAATAGCTTTTTATATTGTCAATTTTTGATTGCAAGGTTTGGTTCCAATAAATAAATAAAGCAACTCAGAATAAATACAGCGCGCAACAGAAAGATAGATTCACTTGGACTTTTAGTCATAACTTTCGAGCTAGCTAACTGATTCGGCTGAAACTTATTCGACATGTAGCCCAGGCACTAGGGAATATTTATTTAAAATTTCCAAAAAGCAGGATCATCTTGTAGCGTACTTGTGTCGTTTTCCATCGGCTAAATTACAATTTGTGCACCACAATGCGACAATTCACGTTTCTGCCAGCACTAGGCAGTGGTTGCAAGAAAAAAATATCAGCACACGCACTTCGCCAGCGAGATCCCCTGATATAAATTCTATAGAAAATCTTTGGGGTTAACTTCTACGTGACGTGTATGACAATTGTCGGCAATCTAGTACAGTCGCCGAATCGAAAACTGAGATATTGGAGGGCTGGCATCGCGTTACACCGAAGCCGCTGTAAAATCTAGCAGAATCAATGACCGAGAGAATGAATTTGTTAATAAAAAGCGGTGGAAAATCAATAAATTATTGAAAACATTTATTTTTCTAAGTTATTATGTTTCAGTTAATTAAAGTTTTTGTTTTTCTGCAAGTGGATCTATCATTTTGTTACGGTAAATTTTGAAATGAACTTTTACTCTAGCATCGAAATTATTATGCAAAACGAGCTCGTGAATTGTTTCAAGAATTGTTTGAGAAAAATCTTTTTAAAATTTCATTAAAGGACAATGCGTGGGTGTGAATCCCATTTACGAATTTGCACAGTTATGTACTTCTTACTTGGCGGCCTTCTCATTCATACTTCAGAAGGGGCTAACGAGCTGGCTGATTGGGGGAGAATGACCTTCTCTACTGAATATTTTTCAAAATACTATGCTGTACTTATTCGGGTTTGGAAAGTTTCACGTGAGGATTTCTATACATAGCAATATATATACTAATATATTATTAATACACGCGCATGCTAAACTACAATAGCTGGCAAATTGAAATTAAATATCGCAAATATTCCAACAACATTCTAATTGAGGAGAAGTCGCAGTTCGAATTGTTAATGCAGTAAGATCTAAATACAAAATATACATTACATTACAATTAAATTTTGTCCTTCGCTGCTCTCCAGAATCTCGAACAGGCGTAAATGATATTTATTTGACTACTTTGTAAGTAAGAAGCTCGTATAATATTATCACCTCTTACTTCCATCTGTGAATGTCCGTAACATCTCGAGTAAAAGCTGGTAGCAAGAAGAAATGGTGTAGCGTCGATAAAAATTGTATTATTAAAAAAAAAATTACCACACTCGGGGTTTTCCCCTCGAAGGAATTCCCTTGGGGTCTGACTCGCTTCCCTATTTTCTTTTGGTATTTTCTAAAATGATCCCTTTTTTTCTTCTGCTTTTTCTGGCAAATGGGAAAGGAACTATTGAGTGCCACCTCATAAGTTACGCAGTTTCTTTTTTTAGAGCTGAGTTTAAAACAATGGTACTCGTCACGAATACCCGTTGTCTGTTCGGTACGTATACTTTTGTAAATCGAAAGCTCCAGACAATGTTCTATCAAAGCTTCGCAAATGTAGATTGAAGATTGCAAGTATTAAAAATTAACTTGCAATTCACGAAGGAAAGTATTTGCCATGCTATGTCATATGAGTTTAATAAAGGAACTAATGCAACTGCAGAGCTGAAAATCATATTGGAATTGTACATATGAATAAATTATTAATGCAAGCCAGTGTCAAAGGAAGCTAAAAATGACGCTACCAACGATGAACCTTGTACTGAGTGCCCTGTAAAGTTGGATAAAGTCGTTTTGTGAGCTATCGTTGCACAAAACTCAAAAGAAATGGTTGAATTTGTTCAAAAGTTGAATTCTACAGATTTTTAAAAGATTCGCATCATTTATGGGACAACTCGGTATAATTACTGTAATAAAATACACAATTTAATTTGCATTTTTCAATTCAGAATTTAATAAGATATTTTGATTAACGTGCTCCGCGTTATAAAATGCCAGGTCTTAGAGTGTGAAGAAGACCGTGTTCTCGAAGAAGCTGTATCATTACTTTCCAAACCGTTTGTCCCCGTCGTGATCCCTGCGCAGGATTGAAGGACTTCCGAAGATAATTTACGCCCTCCCATCGGCGAGCAGCTTTCCGTTTGGATATGTCGGAATCGTCAAGATATATCCAACCCTATTTATTCTGCCTTCAGGGGGTGAACGAGAACAGAACGTGGTATTAACGTGGTACATAAGTCCCTCTCAGTTTGCTTGTTGCGCGTTTGCTGTGCACTTACACGAGCAATAATTTTTCTTGATAGCAAACGAGGGAAGGAAAGTGGAACGTATTTGACGGAGAAGCTTCTCAGGAAAAAAGATTTGAACGATTTTTGTTAGTACAAAGTCTTCACTACTGCACTGAGAAATTATAAATATAATAACGAATAAAACTGTCATCTTCAAGTTTGTCTGTAGTTTACTGTTTTTTATATCAATTAATTTTCATGCGCCTGTATTTTTTTAAGTCTGTTCATGATTATTTTAGTTACTTGTCTTTCTAGCTAACTTTTGAAGGGGATGGAGGGAGTACATTAATCGCGTGTTAGGGATCAAAATGTCTCAAGAATTTTGTCGAAATTAGTAAATTAATATAATGATTGGCCATTTTCATTGTTCTCTAAAGAATCAGAAAATAATAACTGCTAACATTTACATACTGTGGCAACAGATAATAAGTTATATTAGAGTAGAATTTCGATCAACCCTTTCGTTACAATGTATTATTATTGCAATTAATCATATCAATTATACCTTGTGTAATTAAATAGAGTAACTAATTGTAAGTGCTCAAGCGTATTGCTTTTCGATATTGACAAAAACTCTAATATACTGTGTAGCATGGACAGTTTCCTTTTTTAGAGTACTGGCGCGAACTAACGACGTCGATCATCCAAAGATTCGATCTTACAAATCAAATATTTATAATCATATATTTTGACTCTAAAATTAGATACAAAGAAGGTTTCTCAGTTTCAAGTCAACATTTTTTACATTTAAGAAAAATTTTTTTATAATCATTTCTTCTCAGATCTCAACATCTGTAACGATTTATTATACTAGTATTTGCAATAATTCCTTGCTTTATACTTGCTACATGTATCTATACATTACAATTACACAATTAAGGAGACCTTAGTTTGTCAGTATTTCAGGGGGTCTTAAATTATTTTGCGTTTGAAGGAAACTTCAAACGAACAATATATATTGCCAATAATGTTGAGAACCTTGAAATATTCACAATCGTATATTAACCGTTCGAGGGCTCCTTCAGATTTATCATTAAATTTAAATCCCATATTATTCTGTTCTAATTTTATGATGCAAGACAATGTATTATATATGGAACGTACCCTTTCCCAACTACCATATTGCAAAATGTTGGCACAACCCTACTTATTGCACCAAAGAAAAGGAAAGATAAGAAAGGAAAAACTCTTACGTTAGATTATTTTACCGCAGCATGTATGGAAAGTTATGTTAGCACACATCGTGATTCTCGTCAGAAATATTTCTAAGGAAAGGAACCCCCCCAGGATAAAATCGTAAATTACGTTCGTTCCAGTAGTCTTAAGAGAGTGGGTCTACTTCTATGGCGCCGTATTCTTGCCGCGCCACATCCGAGCGAAACTGCTGAAAAATAAGAAATCTAAAAGCAAAACCCTATTCACTGCTCAGACAGGGAAACCTGGATACAGCTAACAGCGAAATCGAGAACGAGAATGGCGACCCAACTGAAGATCAATTGGTCCCTCCTTGTTAACTTCAACGAACCGCATCGTAAATAATAAAGAAGTTAATAACCAACTTCTAACCGTTCCTATTTTTCTCTTTTCGATATAAACCCTATAAATAAAGGTACCGCTAGGGAGATGAAACGTTTCGGTTCTCTTGTCCCGGCAAAGAACGGTGGAAAAGAAATTTTATAAAGAAAACGGAGAATTAAGTGCCCCATCAAGGAAGCATTACGTTGCAATATACCGTCTTAAATTTGATTACTGTAAAATTGCCCATTCGAGCTTATTGCGTCGTTGATAGAAGATAGTCGCGACCAATAAATTTCGAACTTTGCTGAGACTTCTATGCAGTATACTTTTCAACGTGTCAAAAACGCGCCGTGAACGGTGGAACTGGCCTTCGAATTTTGTATTAAAAACTTTATATTGCGAAACCCAAAACGATTGATTTCAGTTTAAACAGTTCAAATGTAATAATTGCTTGTTTTTTAATGCAAAGACTGCAGCTATGCAATTGGTTTCGAAAAAACTCCAGTTTCGAAGAATCATATTTATATTTAAGTGCAAGTGACAAATAAATTTGAAAGGACCTGTTGAATGGTCTCTGAATAATTCGTTCATCTTTATTGCTGGCGGTATGAATAGATAATGTGAAGCTCGATGTCACTTTTCTATTAGGAGGTTTAAGTGCTAAATCCTCAGCATTTCAAATAGCTATATGTGCAGAGGGTCCGAAACTTGTATCGTACAGTACGTTCAATGATTTGCTTTGAGCTATTTTCCAATACGGCGCGTATATTTGCGTTGCTGTCGACGTTACTTTGCTCTTTATCACCTTCTTCCGTGCCTTCATCGAAGTGGGGAGAAACTAGGCTAGGACGGCGATTCTCGAAAGCTGTGTGCATAATATTTTTATATTATATTACGTGTGTGAATTATGTATAATAAACGTGCATATTAACGAGATAGCGAAATTGGTTAAGAGGAGAAACATTTCACTAATATCATTAAATAACAATTGATACAGTCAATCGTTTTCAATTTTAAATCTTGTATAATAATTTTACTTCTTCTTGTTAAATAACAAATTTTGTAAGAAGAATAATTTCTTTTATTTTGAGATCTTGCTTCTTCTTTTTAGTTGTACTCCTAGCCCTTCAAAAAAATACGTCTACTCCTGTAGACGCTTTCTTTGCAATTCATAGCTACTGCTTTTGAAAATTATACGACCACTTCATTTTTCTGCACGATTTTGATTTTGGAAACCGTTGAAAATATGTATGAACTGGATGTTGCACAGATGTTAATTCAAAATTATATAAAACTTTGTTCGAAATTGTAGGAATACTTTCTAAAACCACAGTATATTGGAATTGCTTCTGATGAAGAATATTATACACGTACTTATTTATCTAATAATATTATAGTAGATAATCCTGGAAAGTTAATTTAAAAAAGACATAATTCAACACTGCCCACGCGATTTTACAATTTCATTACAAAGTCAATACTAATAATATCTTACTCTACTGTCCGTACAAATGTCACAGTTCTACTATTTTCTAGATTAATATTGGACAACAGGAGTTGATCACACCACTGTCGATTCACTTCCCACGTACTGTGCTTAATTAGAAAACATCAAACATGTGCATGTATATCTAGAATCAGGTTTATTACATTTTCCAGCAGTGGTTCACCAACACATATTTTGTCCGGTCGCGACTTTTATAATCTTGTAAATGGATATTTCAACAGTATCGTAAATTGTAGTCGGTGTGTTTTACAATCGAATATACCGTGCGCAATATTTCGCGTTTTTTCGTTTGCAGGTCAATGCTCGTAAAAGCTGCGGATGTTTACATCGATAAAGGATGCAATGGGTTCAATTTTTTTTTTATTTCCGAGCACTGGGCTTCCTGGTAGAAACATAGCTTCCATTTCCCTCGAATACATTTATGCAACAATCTCTTATCTTCTACGTGGAACCCAAGAAAAGCTTCGCCAATGTATATATTAGTGCATTCATACACGCATGCATGTATGCATGTACCGTCGCCGTTTCAGAGAAACATTTTAAGCTTCTCGAGACGACTGAAATTCGTGCCTGCTAATGTTTTACTACAACGTTTGACTGTAAGGACAATGGTTCAAAAATTTTATTTAGATGCCAAGATATTATTTTTGGCTTCTTTAAACCTTGAGAAAAGTGGACCTTCACTTGCTTTTGTGTTACACGCATTTTAATACTGATGAATAATAGCGAATAGGTAAAATTCATTCTCGTACTTTTAATTTTACAATTTACAATTATATTGTTTTGGCATTTTTAATTTTATTGTGCGAAGTTACATTAATTTATTATTACATCCACTGTATTGTAGGTGAGTAACTAATATAAAATTAGTTTAAAGCGGTGATCATTTACTACGGATTTACAAGTTTTACGTTTTGTGAAACATTTGGCTGCAAGTGCTGCTTAAGAAACGACAATGGGTTGCACAGAAAGGTTTCATTATTTTGGTAATAGTATACGTTAGCAAGGGATTATTCATTTCCACATTTTCACAGCCAGATGCAAAAAGCACGGTGCCCTTTGTAAAGCGTATCTGATTTCTATATTTTTCATTTGATGCGGGCAGTATTTTTGCACATTGAACAAAATACGTGGAATTATGAAAATTAATGAAATGCACTATAAAAAAATTTTAATCGTAGGTTAATAACAATTATACAATTATCATGTTTGTAAAGAGTTGTTATTCGACAAAATAATAGTATCTATCACAATGCTTCTGTTTAATAGCTTAATCGTACTAATAAAAAATAAAAATACGTAATAAACATTTGCTTAAACCTTGTATATGTTAACATGAAATACCCTTATATAAACCTTTTATTTTTGTTAAAAATATAGAGTCTGCAATAAATAATCTCTTAAGTGTATTAACAATATTTCAGGTTGGAAATCTTGGATGTTGGATTATATAATGCAATCCGACCTGCTCCGTTCATTTATTTAACTGTGTACTGCTTTAATTACAATAATTTAAAGTTATATTCTGTGTAGCAAGTATTTTGTTAGAAATATGTACAGGTTAATTTACGTTTACCCAGAAGCCACTGATTATTCAGAATTTCGATATATAATGAAGAAGAATGTTTAATTAAAAAAGGGAACATAATCTGCATTTCTAGTCAGCAGTTAGCCGACGATTTTTACGGAAGTGTGCACAGTAGTCCAAAGCTAATCAGAAAAAATGCCATGCGATTTATCTTCTGGTTCTGGAAACCTGCTGAACTCATTTACGCAAAGTCAGCATTAACACGTATGTACATATATGTATATGTATATGTAGCTGTATGTTTTTCAATATTTTATATTGTAGAAGTTATTCTTTGTAAACCCCACGTAGTTGGGATTAGAGGACAGGTGGTGTAATAAGATTTCAGTTACTCTCATTAAAACACTATCTTTATTATAAATGCGTCGACACACGACGTTACTCAAACACACGATACTTTTCCTTACGCTCTGTTTCCACTCTCTCTTCACTCTCACTTAGCTCTGCCTTAGCTCTCCCTCATTCATTCTTTATATTCTTTCAGTCTTAGTTTCTCTTTCATTCTATTCGTCATTTGCTCTCACTCATTTAGGACACACCCCTTCAGTCATCCTTCGGTGGTGGTCGGTCCCGACCACCCGAACCCTTGGGCCACTGTACCCCCCCCCATACACACGACCTTCTCAAGTACTCAGCTCAGAACGTACCTTTCATACATCGCAATCATTCTAAACATTCACGCAGTATTTCCAATCCTACAATATGTATACAGCTGTGGACGACAGTTTCCGAAGTTTTTCGTGTTTGAATTAGATTTGTATATTTCTATTGGAGTTGTAAGAACATAAGTAATTATGTACATCGACAGAAAATTTCATGATCTATAAGAACACATCTGAAGAAAAGTAAAAAGTATGTTTGATATCTTATATTTAACTTGTACATATTTGAACCAAATAAAGCGGGTATTATTTATTATTTTATGTAATGTCAGGTGAAAAAGCCAGATGTACGTAGGTTTAAAATCGTTTCTCAGAAAACCATGTTTCTGGACTTGGCAGCGAGTACATCTCCGAAACTGCCCATCCCATCAAGTTCTAATTTTGTCAGCTTATTACTTTCAAAATTAACCTACGAAGCAACTTACAATTTTGTTGATATTTCAATTCGTTCAATTGTTATGAATTTTTAGAGCTAATTTGTTCGCCCATCATGGAAGCTTTTACTTTAAATAGCCGCCATTTTCTGATTTTGTCTAATTTAAATTAATCGTACGTAACTGTTACTTTATAGATAATTGTGTAACGAATACTTTGCCAGAATTAGAAATTAATCGGATGAACAGCTTGTAACTTCCCATAATGAAAGAAATAGTAAGATAAAGTGAAGATGTTACTTAACTTTACCCAATAATTATCTGAGAAAAATTACAATTCCAAGGGAAATATGCAAAAGCGAATCAAACGCAAAAAACACTGTCGTTTGGAAACTTTTATCCGTAGCTGTATACTGTGAGAATATTTTTTTGAGCTGCAAGTAAATTACAAAGGACTCTGTGCATCTGTTTATTATAATCATATTCGGGACACCATATTTCATTCGTTAAACATTGTTTATTAATATACATTTTCCTTCCAATATCACATCACATTCATGTTCTATGTTCGCATACTATAATGAAAACTATGTCGTGCACGGGACATATTAAATTTTTATACGAGCTGACTTGTAATGTACTTGCAATTTTAAACAGAACATATTTCGAAAAATGGGAATTCCGATGTTTTTTTAATGCCAGTGTAAAATATAGTCCAGTTTCCAAAATCCTTGTGACATGTGTCAATTCAGAAGAGTTTCATTTTCTGACATAACAAATTGACGTAACCTTTTGTAAGACGCTTAATTTTCTTATAAAGTTGTCTATGTTTGCGTTATTCATTTATTCACTGCAGTAATTTAATTATTAGAAATGTTTGATATGATGGTGCGCGTAAGTTAAAGAAATTGAGTACCTTGACTCAATGAGAAAGAATTCTTCACGGAATAAAAAGGTTGCTTGAATTAATAAGGGAAAAATTTTTGTATAGTAATACCTTTTGATTTGAAGCATTACAAAGGACAAAACAAATAAAGTTCTAGCACGTTCTGCATGTTCATCAGATTTGTCTTAGGTAAATTCTCAAATCCGGGACCACGATGATTGAACCAATCGAACAAGGGATTAGTTTGAATGCACCAAACGTTTCTAAATATAACACATATAATTACTGTAGGAAAAAGAAATAAAGTTTATTAAAAAGTTAGATGATATTAATACAAGAAAAAAAAGACAGTGCTGTTCACTTGCGACGTGTGGCAACGTGCAACTTACAACTAACTTCGTCCTCAACGATGCAACGCTCGCATGTTTTACGGCGATGCGCGTCTGTTCTCGGCGATCGCGCATCTCTCTTTTCGACGCACACAGCTCGCTCTCAAATACTACATTACTATTGGAAGTATAAGTGGAGAATGAAGCATATGCACATAAATTATAAGTATTTATAGATATTACTCCTCAATCTGATATGGTGGTCCGGCGATACACAGGTAACGCCATTGTTATCCATTAGCGTCTTCTGATGGTTGTGACATTTAATCAGTCCAAATGACCGGTTAAAATGCTTTTATAAAAATTTCTACGTTAAATTCCATCGTATGTTCTCTCACGGCATTCTCTATTATATCGTACATACATGCATTGTACATACATGGAGGGTGTCTCACTTGATTTTGACATCCTGATTAACTCGGCGTTTGCTAATCTTAACGAAAAATGTTTCAGAGTAGAGTTGGATGGTGTCATGTCGGGCATCCTCTGGTCTTATTAGTTCTTTCGGGAGTGGACGCGTAAAGGTCACATGAAGGTCAACTTTGTTTTGTTAAATTCAATCATGTATTTTTTAATGTATCAATCGATGCAGCTCGACAGTCGTTATAAAAAGTTATTAACCTAGTTATGTCGAAAAGTCGATAGTTTATTTCGACTTATATAATTGGGAAGTTCGGCAACTCGAACATTTAACAAAATTTGGGACTCTGCACACATGCAGTTCATATTACGCTAACAACGGAGTAATTTTTGTTTCCTGCTAAAAAAAACGGTCGTGGGGGTGAATACACCCCTATACTCCAAAGAAATTTTGATTTTGCATATTATCGCGAATAATTAAGAAACAGAAAAGGAATGCAGGAAGAAAGTTGGATGGCTCTTTGTGGTGTATAATACGGACGTGAGGAATTTCGAAAAAGAAATTGTTTTTTAAATATTAAAAAAAAAAAATGTTCTTTTATAATTAAGATATATGTCTACATACGATCAATTTTTTAAACCTTCTTTCCTCTCCTTCTCTTTTTACTGAGATTCACTGCTGGCCAAAAGTTTGGGGCCACCAGGCATTTCAAGCTATACACAAAAGTAATACTGCTTAATTATTTAAAAAATTGTTAAACTGATTAACAGGTTTAAGTTGAGAATTTCAGGAGACATTCGAAATAGAATAATATATCGAAACAAAGTTAATTACTATCAGTCTATATAATGTTAACTGCAAATTACTGAAACGTTAACAAACCATTCCCCATATTTGCAAAATAATGGAAGTGGTTCGAAACTTTTAGCCGGCAATATACATATCAGCTGATCGTGATTGGTTCGCAAATATAGCATTAAATTTTTATTGCAAACTCAATGACCAATATTATGGAATACAAATAAGAAGTAAGGAATCACAGATAAGTACTAACGATGCCTAGTCTTCGGAAAATAAAAAATAGTAATAATTGAGGGTTAATATCGATTGCTATAATACTTTACTTCTCAGTAACCCAGTAGGGGACACCAGTCAGGGTATCACTAAAAATGAAAAAGAAAAGAGAGGAAAATTCGTTCAGAACTCTCCAACTTTAATTCACGGTCAACCTTAATCTTGGACGGGGGAATCGAAGGTCGGGCGTTGATTGTTCGAATTGTTCCCTTTTTATCCGTCCAACGAACGGTAATATCGAAAACGTTCTAGCACATTGCGAAACAGATTCGTTCATCGGCGAAATGAAGATACGTTTGAAGGAATGAATCCAATTAACTCTGTGAATTGAATGTGAACACGAACAAAGCCAATAGGAAGCTGCGTCGACTCCCTCGAATTCTTCCAATAATTGGAGAATAATGCCGGCCTCGGCAAAGATTGTCCTGTAGCTTGAACGATAATCGATACTAACAGTTTTATCAACGAACAACGCGCGTATGGCCGTTTATCGATTGAATGTTGTTGAACTGGCGATCGATGCCACTCGAAAATCGTGCAGGTAGCAGATGGGATCGTTTCTTCGTTATTATTTAAATGAAGGGTTTCCGTGCAACGTTGCCATTCGAATTGTTAAATTCTCAGTGCCTCACGATTTGTGTTCTTCAATGGCGCAGGTACTTGAGCGTCGAACGGTATTTAGGTACTTCATTTGGCTCTCTCGGTGCAATAGTGTAATGGAAGCTACAAGACACAGTGAATTCCATTGATTGCGATGTCATTCGAATAAGACGATTCAATTATACTGTTGTACGGATTACTTTTCGTAAATCTCACGTAAGCGCGATAGAAAAAAAGGGGAGGTAGGAAGACTTCAGTTTGGCTTCAAATATTAACTAATTATTTGCTAATAAGACGTCGACACGGCAACTCTCTCAACCACCCATTCTATATGTATATTCTATTGTTTCATCCTTAATTTCTCACTCATTCCATTCCTCATTTGGTCTCACTCATTTAGGATTCACACTGTAGACATTCTTGGTCACGCAGGCTGGGCTATATGCCCAATGTAGGTGGAGAAAATTCATAAATGACTTTATGATGTTCATAATGCGATGAAATTTTATCTTTAATCTTGGGACCTGATTTTATAGTGTTATTAATGTAAAAAGATGATTTATGTACGTTAAATAGAGTATTGTTAACTTATAATTTATTTTCATTTATTTTCATTTATTTTCATTTAATAATTTTAGTTTAATAAGTAAGACATAATAAAATATAAATAAAATTAATCCATAATATGAAAACATAATGTAATTAGTACATAACAGGTGGACATATATAGAGGGTGTTTCAACATATGTGCCGTTTGATGTAGTTTAGGTGCTGCGACAGTCAATCACGTTCACCCGAATCGTTAGGTGGCCGTGCGTCCTAAGTTCACACGGATCATCTCAAGTGCCCAGCTCCAAGCATATCTCTTTCACACCTACGAATCATTCTAAACAGGCACGCGGTATTTTCAATTCCACACTATGGATCGGAAGTTTTCAATTACAGTAATTTCACGAGTATTAAATCCAAGTTTTACAAACATTAATTAATTCGATATTAATATTCCAGAGATAAATGGTTATTTGCTCCGTTTCAGTATATTTCAATTCGGTAGAGTCTCATTTTCGATTTAAACTCGTAATTGTTTATTTACACCGGTCATGTATTATCGTTTTAAATTCGCTTAATAGAGCTTTCCAAACAGTGTTCACGTACAGGAATTGAAATTAAGGGTGGGGCCTGCAATTTTACTTTATGTTTGTTTAATTTGCACAATCCCACATATATGTATTTCGTATTATCAGCGACGTACATGTATTCCTTCCTATTCTGACGAATTCTAACTGTTTTGCACGGCTCGTTGTCGGTTTTTCTTTCCCGGATGATAGGAGTGGGGAATACGCATAAATTTGTAAATTTGCTTTTTGTGAGCTATTTTATGGCAAGTTCGAAAGCCTTTCGTCATCTGGTCGACGCGTAGCCCGAGTCAGGTAATCCGAGCTTGCCAGGTATCGTTGGTCGTTGATATGTTCGGTTCTTGCGACCAAACAGTTACCCTATGCATCGAGCAACTACATCGAATTCAAACAGACATCAAACTGTTTGGAGAAGAAGGTAAGAATGCATTTGTTTCTAGGCATAGAGTAAATTAATTTGAAATAAATATGTCCAGCAGACAAAAGAAAAATAGTCCGAGAGAAAATCCGCGTACAACCGAACAGCGTTGTTCGGAGGATTACTGTATACAAATCTACTGTTGGGCGACTTGAATATAAATTGTTCGTGTCCGTAAAGATTGAGAATGGTGGATATATAGTTCCGCGACAATCTGTACATTCTGAATAGTGAAAAACCTAAGAATTGGGAATATAGACCTTTTTACTTGAAACTTTAACGAAATCACAATAATTAATTTCCTGTGCCAATCATTTTGCAGTATCGTCCCAGAAAATACTGTACCGTGGTAAGCTTGGGTTGTGTGGTAAGCACAACAATTTTGTGATACACACAAGGTGTATCGACTTATTATAAGTTAAGAGGTTACATTATTAACAATCCTAGTGACTCCCGGTGATGAAATAGGCACTGGTTCGCCCGTACAATTAACAAACTCTTGAACAACCGATCCTCGGCTACTCAGTCGCGCCTGTCCTCTCGGTTCTTAACAAATGAGTCTTTTTTAACCTTCAAATAGCGTAAGAAATAAATAGAATAGTCTTATTTTACTCTTGAAGCCGTACATTTTTGTATTCAACACTCATTCACAAAATATACTGCTTTCGAGATATTTAGATTTGAAGCTTTCCAATTGAACACCCCGTATGTATGTTACATTTGATAGTTGTTTCACGTGTAGAAGTTTCTGATCTGAATTAGGCGGAATCCGTATTATTTCGTATTCCCACTGCTTGTGGGCGAAGGAGTGATTCTCGATTGTTTTTTAATGAATTGTTTAAGCACAAGTACTGGTCCCTCTAATTTAATTTGTTGTTTTTTAAGATAAGGAGTGTTATGCTGAATTGTATTATGCATCATTATAACACCTTGTCCTAATTTGTAAATCATTTAACTTTGTTTGTATTAATTTAAAGTAGGAGTTATAAATATTATATAAATTTGCAGTAGGGGTTATATTGGGTCAATATAGTTATGCAAGCTCTTTCAACTATTATTGACTAAATACAGTATTTATCGTTCGATCGTAGAGTAAAGTTATGATGTCGCATGAAATGTGTTTCAATTGGGGCGAGCAAAAGCAGCGAATCAAAAACTCTCACGTCTGTCATCCATGATTAATGGGGCACTTAGTGCTTTGGAAAAGCTTTTTAAATTTGAATACGCTCCAAAAATTGGATTCTTTAACTCAATTTCTACGGTTACTTCGGACAGGCAAACCGGAATATTTTATGGAGAATTTTAATATTCTCTTATAATTTGCAGTTCGGGTCCTAAATCCTACTTTTCAACCACTCTTATGAAATTTATCAACCGAGTCAAATGCTTTTGTTAGTATATTTAATAATTATATTAGCGGTATAATGGTCATCCAATTAATGATAAACAAATGGTAAATAACATAACACGTTGTATATCATATTTTGCGTATACCATTATAAAAAACGTTCATATTCTCTATTACATAAATTTTTCAAATGCTCCTATCAAACTACCGAACATTTTGTTGCGCATGTTACGAGCCGAGGGCAAAGGGGCACAGCTGCGAAGCCGAGGATCGGTTTTTTATGAATTTGTTAGTCGCGGACGGCCAGTGCGATTTTCGTCACTGGGGCCCGGGTAGATAGGAAGTGCGTGAACTTGCCGATGCCTCTTTCATCACCGGGTGTCACAGGAAGGTAAAGGTTCTCGTGGACAAACCAACGCCTCTTTCATCGTCGGGAGCCACAGGATGGTAAGATTTCGTGGACAAACCAGCGCCTATTTCATCGCCGGGAGCCACAGGAAGGTTTGCGTGGACAAACCAGCGCCTCTTTCATCGCCGGGAGCCACAGGAAGGTTTGCGTGGACAAACCAGCGCCTCTTTCATCGCCGGGAGCCACAGGATTGTTAGTAAAAGTACTCGTAACGTATAACGATACACCTCGAGCGGTTAAGGTGTATCTGCTTGGTGGGAAGTTACTGCCAATGACTGGTTGAGGAGACTCAATGATTAAAATGCGTACGGTTATATTAAACTTGTATTTTCTGCGCTATGTTCTATTACAATTGAATTAAACAAAATCCACCCTTCTCAATCTGTACGGTTTTAAGAGTTACTACCGACCAACGAAGGCCTAACGATATACTACAATATGTATATCGCTTAAAAACGAATTTAAATAAGATTGCTTGAAAGGGACTCGATACCCGATCTCGCTGAGCTCAAAGCGTCAAAATGTTCAGTACAGGAGTGTGCACGAAGCTAGATTAAAACTGAGCCGCTGAGGGCAGAATTCATGCCCTTTTTATACTCGAAAGCCGGACCAAAAAGCTGGTGGGGGCATGGAAAATTCCAGGGGAGTCCGGGAAGATTCCCCCGAAAAAGGGTCACGTCATCGCGACGTCGCGGAAGGGGCAGACTCGACTGCATGCACCCTCGATTTCCAAATGAAGGCGTAGTAGGAGGAAGAAAAAATGGAATAATTGTTCCTACGTAACACGCACTTCACCGAGATAAGAACATTGTCTAACTATTTAGAAATGTAATAATTCATCTAAGAAAAATCAATTGCGAAATATATTGTACAATGGAGTATAATATTTTTAATTCAATATGTTTGTTTAGATTGAATAAAATGACATTTTGTACAAGAAATTTTTGCGGATGTAAGAGGCATTTAACCAGATTCGTGCAATCATCGATTCCGCAAAGGGGAGACTTTGCATGCTCGAATGGAGACGAAGAATACTAGTAAAGAATAGGACATCAAGAACAGGAGGACTTAATATACTGGAAATCGATTTGTAAAACGTTCCACGAGGCATTGGTTTCGGTATCTAAGGGTTGAGTGAAAATCTAGAACGTTTTGACGTCACACATTTTATGTTTTTCGATTCTTAATGATTGTTAATTGCTAACGATATCGTAAGAGAAGATGGAATACGAGTTAGATTGTAATAATTATAACGATGAAACGTTGTAATAAATTATTCAAATCATATTTTAATGAGACTTTCCTTTTTTATTACTCGAATTAAATGCTTTATTTCATTTGCATCAAAGTTGACAATAATGTTCACAGTTCGTTATTTCTTCCGACATTGTATATTATATGAAATAAATATTTGTTATATACAAGATTATATTATACACAAACATTAGCTTTTATTTTCTAGAAAAAATATGCATTACAGAATCTCTAACGGTACCTACATTACAAGTTTACATAATTTGAATAAAAGGCTGCTTACCAAACCGAGGACTTGCAGACTAAACTTACAATCAGGTGAACTTCAAGTTACCTTGCAACAAAATAGACTATGATGGCTCTACTTACAGCGGGTAACTGACTTCATCTTATATATTTTGTCATCTAGCACGTGTATATCAGTCATAAATGGAGCAAGGTGCATAAACTAACTTGCTTGGACATAATTAAATTGTATTTCAGGACGCAATTTACGGGACTGTTCACCAGCCTGCAACAATAGAACAGGACTATAAACAACTAACTTGATCCTTCTTTAACACGGTGGTCTGTAAATTTAAGGGATCAAATTTATTCATTAATACTCCGTAATTAAGATACCTGCACGATTTACCTTTGAAACATAGTACATCATCGGATAATAGTGTGGGATCACTGTGTATTTCGAAGGGTACAGAAATGTTTCGAGCAATTAACAGTATTGTGTTCGAAATTGAAGAACTTTTCTCAAGGTGAACAATATTGAAGCTACGCTAACAACCGTTAAGCTCTCACAATATCAATTTTCAATTAATGAGCGACTAACAAGGGACGCAACACTTATGAAACTAACAAAGTAATTCCAAGCTTTTGATCGTTTATTTTGTGAAATTCAACCTGAATATAATACAATAAGAAAACCAATAATCTTATTGTACAGATTAATAGTAAATTAATTTTAGTCATTAGTCATAAAAATACCTTCTACTAAGAATTATAATAAATTTTTTTTACAGTCGAACAGCTGATGATAACAGCAGGCTAATTTACGTTTTACGCTTGCCCAATGGATTCTCATCCATTTTGATTAACTTGCGGTGTCCTAAAATGTTGGGCACAGATCGATACTGTAAATCTCAACCATAACGAGGCCAAGCCGTGATTAATGATCCATGGTTGATGGAATTTCTGGCTTTCATCTTCATTACCTGCACGGTACTCCTTTATAAAGGCGATAACATGTGTGAACCACTATTTGATGTAACATAAAGGTGGATGAAACCTGAAATTAACGCTTTACAGTGTTTTTGAAACACCATTTACGCATCCAAAGGTATTCGAATGAATGACGGGGCCTGCAATGCCATAAAATAGATATTCACTGCCAAATAATAATAATAGAATTGTTGGTACACAATATTGTATGGCAATCATGTATTTGGCATGCTTGCATTTTTATTTATAAATTTTCAAAGCTTCTTCGCTGTGATTGATAATTGTACTATAAATAAAAGCAAGATCAATATATTTATTACTTATTCCTTGCAAGTGAAATTTTATTTACATTTGAATTTGGGAGAGAAACAAATAATAAATATTTTTGGTCTTCTCTTATCTGTTTCATTTTATCTAATGTAGAATACATAAAATGAGTGTGGTTAATTTTAAATAGACAAATTGTAGTTCATATTTGTTTTTGGAATACTTACTCGCTTTTTGATGATGCAAAAATAAAGCAATACGTAAATAATAAATAAAAATTGCAAATAAAAATTAAAAAATAAATTAAATTGTAACAATTAATATAAGTATTTGAAATAATTTATTTTCACTTGCTTAAATAACAGATAATTATTTCTGCTGATTATTTCAACTCTAAAGTAACAAATAATTTTCTATTTAAATAATTATCGAAATCAAATTTCAATTAATAATGCCCTACATTGTCAAACGTACTTCCTTTTAACAGGATTTAAAAAGATTTAATATTGAGATATCTGCAATACAACTCATTCGTTTTTCCTACCATACTATGTACCTCATTTGTCTTATCATATGTACATTGTTTTATTCTAACCATATTCTCCTGATCACTCAAATACAATCGTTCACTAATTTAAATATCGCCCTGCGGTTTCAAAATTATTTAAATTACGACTGCGAAAATAAGTATTTATTCTTTTTGTTTATGTAAAATGATTGTCATTTGCTTGCGACGAGGAAGTTGAACAGAAATAATGATGTTTGGTTATTACTCTCAAAAATGATAATACATTTTTCTGACCACGTATCATATGGAGAGCTTTATCTGCAGACACCCGCCCTTTATTTTCGCAGTAATGCAAAGCAAAAACAACAGTAGATTAATGTCTCAGGTGCAATGAGCACTCAGAGATACCTGTTTCACCTTTTTATTCAATTTTAGCGTCTTTTCAAGATTGGATTAGATAAATCTCGAAGATCCGCGTAACGTTCTTCTCATATTTTTTAAGCTTATCATTAATCTCTCGCGTATCAGGGATATATTACAGAGATATCTTACAGAGGATAGTTCCAAAGACTAAATCTGCGTCTTTATGAAATTTCGTAATATTTTAGTCATTTTCATAACCTTAGGAAAATTTTTGATAGAGTGGAAAAATTTGCGTTTCTGATAATATATTAGAATTTCTGCTATGGCGGTGAAATTCAAACTTGCGTGCTTATATTTTTACAAATTAATGTTTAGTTCTGTAGCAATATTGTTTCGCAACTTATGGAAAATATTTTACTTTAAGAAACTGATCGAACACTTTCCCCATAAATCGAAGTCTAATAGTAAAATATTTTTCATCGCAAGTTGAATGACCTCGAGTCGCAGGTTACTGAACGCGTCTTAAAACACCCTATTAGATAGTGCGCAGAAGAATATATCAGTCTACTAAAAAAAACGGAGGTGACCTTCGTATGTCCTCTATGCGTTCACCTAAAAAGGAACTATTAACATGAAATTATGCCACCCTCGAAGTCAAGCAAGTTTCGTTTGACACATTTTCTTCTATCGCCAAAAGCAACCGAGATATTTAGATGACCAGTTTTAAATGCCGCACCCTGTATATTGTCAATAATGAATTTCGCTCATTGCTTTGTTAATTTCGTTTTAATAAATTTTCATTAAGCCTTTATCGCGATTTGTTAATATTTCTGTAATTTTGTTCCACCAAATCTTATTTGTCTTCTCTTAAGAAACCAGTAATATAACATGTACACTTTACAGTCGTCATATTTTTACGTATGTACCTTGACAGAATAAATTTAAATCATCAACGGTATTCAAGAAACAGAAATGCTTGACACAATTTCATTTTCGCAGTCTTCCTTTGTACGCCTCGTAATTTGTTTTCAGCAAGTTCATTTTAAGACGTCAATAGTATTTCTTTCTCGTTATTTGCAAATCGTCTCGTTCTCAAACGGACGTCTTCTAAATTATTCTAGCTTCTTGCAATTGTACAGCAGCGATACCTCATTATTTTCAACATTTATCTCGAGGTTTCGTCGACGTTTCAAGTTGTTCCTTTGCAGTGCGCGTAATAATCATTGCGACTTCCTAATGGGTGTATCGAATAATTCGTCTACCTGTTGTGCATTATTTTCACGATAAAACGTGCTTATGCAACTAGCAGTTCTGTGAACGACGTTTCATGATTACTGCCAGAGTTAAGAAATTGGTACAGCGAGATAATTAAATTGAACATTTCCTTACGCACAATTACCAGTGAGGAAGTATTTATATGTACACGGTCAAAAGTTTCCGAACGACAGGGTTTTTCGCGTTTGATTCACTTTTGCTTACTTCCTCTGGAGTTGAAATATTTTCCAGGTAATTATTGAGTAAAGTATCCGGATATTTTCGGGATTGCTAAGTAACATCGTTACTATCTTTCAGCTTTTCTTACATTACGAGAAGTTACAAAATCGCGGAGTTATGAAACAGCGCCTTTGCTTGTGTTTAGGGGAAGAACCTTGTCAATTGGTGTTCAGTAGATCTCCGAAACAAAATTCGTTCATGAGTTCAACTTCAACTTTTAAGACATTATTCCTTGCACAATTGTCCATAAAGTAACGATTAAGTGTGATTAATTTAAATTTTGCAAAATAAGGATATGGCGGCTAAGCAAAGTAAAAACTTCCGTTCTTAGCGAAAACAAATTAGCTTTAAATATTCATAATAATTGAACGAATTGATATAACCAGAACATCGTACGTTGCTTAGTAGGTAATTTCGTAAGGAATAATGTGTCAAAATTTGATGTTGATAGGGTGGACAGTTTCACAGATCTACTGAGTGTTATGTCCAAAAATATTGTCCCGAGAAAAACGCGTTTGAAGGTACATGCAATCATTTGGAGTGCTGTAACTTTGCCAATTATTTATAATAATATACTTGATAATAATAGGTTCCTGCAACAAGTGCTTCGAATCGCACGGAATCCTTTGTCGAGCTGTAATTGGTTCAAATACGTACGAGTTAAATGTAAGCTATTAAACACACTTTTTAGAAATTCAGAAGTGTTCTTCTAGATTGTAGACCATTAAATTCTCTGTCGTTGTACATAATTACTTTTTTTCACAGTTCCAACAGAAACATGCAGAAGTCAATCAAACACGAACAACTTTATCGTTCGGAAACTTTTGTTTCGCAGCTGTATGTATAATTAGATTCAATTTAATAAGCAGATGTGTTTGCGAATTTCGTAACGCACAATGTTTTGTTATTAAATGAAATACAGAATTTATTTATTAATTTAAATTTTAATTCAATTAATTTGAATTTATTACAGAATTTACAGAAATACAGAAATTCTGAATTAAACTGAGTAGTTTCATTATTACGTTACGTATTATTTATTAACGCAGACGTGATTATTATATTATAATGTAATGTTACTGTCAACTTAAATGTTTCGATGAATGGATAGTTTTGGAAAAATTGCATCGCATATGAAAAGAATATCTTCTGCTTGTACTCTGCATTGTATTAATACGCGAGACTAGTCACATTTCTCACAGTTTACTAAATTTCTCAATTTCGCAAAGGTTGGATTAAAGAGGACCACCAAGAAAAGAGTCGTTCATATTTCTTATATTTTTTAAGCTGATGCTTACTTTTCTATAAAGTGAGAAAGAAAATGGGACAATACCCTGTGAACCTTCAGACATTACAGAGAAATAAATTTATGCACGAATAAGTGACAAAATGGATGTATTTGTAACGTGTAAAAAATGTAACTATATTTCCAGAATCATTATTTCATTTGTACTTACTGTTGTTTGAATGATATCTCACAGTAATCAAAGTGTACACATTTGAAGCATATCCACTTTAAAAAAAGTATTTCATTCATTGTACTTAAGATATTGGATCATTGCATAAGTTCGTACCTGATTTCAAAATAAAACATAAGTGGTTAAATTTTGAAGTTAACAATTTTATTATAGAATTATGTAGTCACCATCATTTTCCAGAACTGTCTGCTAACGTTCTACAAGCTGGTGGATTCCTTTTTCGTAGAAACTGCGTGATTTTTCTTCAAAGAAGATCTTAAGGTAGTTTTCAACAGCTACCAGAGAACCAAAGTTCTTACCAATCACCATTTCCAAATCTGCCAAATCACTTTTGAACTATTCGGGGAGCAAGAGCACGGTCCAAATAAACGTCTCGAATGTTTTTTGTTGTGATTCGACTTAACTCAACAGGTGATACTATCTTTCGATAGATGTGTAGCATGACAAAAGACAAACATCTGGGCCGAAGTGCGATAAGGTTCCCTACACTTCTGAAAGTCGGGCACGAACTTATGCAATGATCTAATATAAGCATATTTGCTTCATCCTGATTTCTTTACAGTTATTCAAGCTTTAACGCTGCATTAACGCTTAAGTACTTACTCTAATGAAAATCCAATGAAAAACGCACAAAGTAATATGCCTATTTTCCATATATGGAGGTATACCTCAATAAAACCTCAGTACAAACTGGCAGAAGAGTAATATCCCATCGTGAAAAAAATAACTTGGCCCTTAATGTAAGAAAACCCGAGGCTTTGGAGCGCCTCGCATATTCATCTGGAAAATGTCGCCACGAGGCCGATAGGCGAGCGGGGCCCGTAAACATTGGGGGGTCGTAAACCAGACCCTTGAAGGTACTGCGTCGTGGGACCGGGGGCGCGCCTTCTTGACGGGCAAGAATGCAACGACGAGACACTCTTCGGGAAACGATCGTCTAGAGCGGGCTGATTATAACCAGTCCATTGTATTGGCTTAGAAATAGATATTCCTATAACCGTTGACGAATTTTATATATTCTTTAAATATCTGTGTCTTACATTAACGTGTTCGAAAATTTCATATTTATTTCAGCAATGAATAAAACGATACCGTACACGACGAAGTTCACTTACAATCAATAGTAACCAACATGTGTAGCTGATGGCACTTGAAGCATGGTAAAACGAATACAAAAAAGGGAAGCAACATTAGCGAGATTGTATATTGTATGAATCTTGGGCCGTGCTGTTATACAAAGTCTATTGTATTGCACGGTCACGTTCATTTTGTATTTATGTACGTCGTGTCATAAGCCATTCTCATACACGACTGTTCCTATATTCAAGTATTCAACAATAACTTCCTTGGTTCAATTTCAATCGCAATGCATATTCTATTCTGTTTTTCATCATTTGAAAACAACGATGGCTGGCGGCAAATGTCTGTTGCATAACTTCTATATTTATTCGCCCGCATACATATTAGTGAAGGGAACAGAGTGTGCTGGTGGCGTAGAATGTTTCGCGGGGGCAGATATATTGCGACAAATAAATGTAGTCAGCGAGCCGAACTACCGCAGAAGCATTTATCATTGGCCTGTATTTAACGTGCGCATCTTTGAACGACTGTTCTGGTACCGACCTATTCTACTTACTCGTAACTCAAGCAATTGGAATACATTATGCTTAGAGGCGAAGATTTATTATGGTCGAAAATTTGTTTCAGTTTACAACACACTAATGGCATCGTAGTACTACATTGTCGGTACGTATTTAGCTGTTCAGTTTCTTTTATGGTTTTCTTTTTATCAGTATAAGATGATAAATATTTGTATTCCTTGAATTTATTTCTTCATAGTTAAGTCCGTGGGGGATTTGGGGGATTAGGGGTTTGAGTTGGTAAGTTTGTCGACTTTATTTTTGAACGTAGTACTACCACCGGTTTTGGTCATTCTTCTAAAGCTTTCGAAGTGAAAATTGCCTTCTCTCTGATTTAGATATTTATATTTGCACTAGAGTAGTGAAATATTTTAATGAAAATGCACGGTAAAAATGGTGTGCAGCAAGTGTTTCACGATTCTGCTTACACTATAGTTCGCACAGTGGTTTTTACATAACATAACGAGAACAGGTACATTTCTTAAAATCCTTTTACTATGAAAGAGTAAGTAGATTTCGCATGAAAGCTTTTGTCTGCAAAGGGAATATACTGCGTATGTGGATTTCTACTCAAATGACGTGAGTAGTTTAGTAGAGTGCAAGGTAAGAACATTATGCTGCTCTTCAATTCTGTGTTTCCTGCCATCTGCGTATTTCAATTATACGTACATCCTTGCACTATGTACAGCCCGCACAGTTAACTGACAACGTTATCATCTTTCTTTCAGTTTCCAAGTACCATCTACGTTACAGAAACTTTCTACTTTAAGAAACTTTTAATCGATTGGCATAAACTATGAGCTGTGTAACTTTTAAATTAGTTTTAATAATCCATAAAACCGTTTACATCGTAAGAAAAATATATTCGATAACTATAAAATGTTTCAAATATTTTCGAGTACCCTGGAATTTCATGGGGATCTTGGAAACAGTTATAAAAAAATAATTAATTCCCATCTGTAATCTAAAAAGAAAACCGAGTTACATGTTATTCATACATTGATGTTCTTCGACATAAAATTATGTGTTTTTCAGACATGAATCCAATTTTAATATCATTCACATGACGAAGTTTATTTTAAGTTTTAATCGCATTTCTTCTTAATACTTGTTACTGCTGTTATAATACCGCTGCATTTCAAATAATTTGTTATGGTTACGAAGTAATATTTATTACAGAAGACGTGTGATGGATTCTGTATATATACTTCGTATGCAACGCAATGATTATCACGTAATCTGGATTTTAGATTGCTCTAACTTAGCTATGGATATTTCCTATTACAAAAATTTCCATTACTCTGATATAATGTATTGCTCTTAACGATAATTGAGTAATCGATTTTTTTATAAATACACTGTGGCAATAACATACCTTATACAGAGTGTCCCGCACGACTGCTGGTAAGTTATATCATTAAAATGGTAAGGAATAAAAAAGGTCGTTATAAGGTAAAGTTACGTAACATAGGGCACAGTACACTTCCGCAGGTATTATAAAAATACTCTTCTGTCATTGGTGACTATGAGAACTCCAATTGCAACTTTTTGCCGTTCGAACTCAAATTGATTTTTGCGTGGCACGAAATTTATCAAAAAAAGGTGCCACAACCACATAGCATTGGATTTTCGGATACAAAGTGACACATAAATTCTCGAACGCAGTTACTAAAAAAAAATGCAGATTCTGTATTAATCGAGGTCTGAAAGATCGTGTATGAGATTTTAAACCAAGGAAAATCCATTAAAGCAATTTTTTCTTTTCGAAATGAAGATGTAATAAATCACGAGCCCCAGATTTAGCCTACGCCTATCAGTCAAAGAAATATAAGTTCAGAAATGTTTGCTCATTGTATTATTATGTGAAACGAATCAGCAAGCATTTTTGTATTTCATATTTTTGTCGCAATAAAACTAATATTTACTCCACACAAGTTCAGCAGACTTGCGTTGCTTTGTCTGAAGCAATCCGTTTAATGGTTTTATTTGTGGATTATGCCCATTAAAACAACAGGAAGAGTTGCATAAATTTATTGTACTTCACGTGTTGACGATCACAGATTGATATTTAAAACTTGCAACAGCTATATGCCCAAACCGAAAACATGTGATTTTCACCGTTTTCCTTAACAGACACTGAAATACTGTTACCAATTTAATCGCAAATCTTAACAAGCACTTCCTTCTTACATGTAAAACGAACCAACCCCCCAAACAATGCAGGCACCGACAAAACATTGGAAACACCGAACTTCTAATTAATCAGAGTCCTTGCCTTGTCGGTATTCGAAGTTTAATTTTCACTTGGAAGTTTCTTCGCGCCGTCCCCTCTGTTCTGCAACTTTCAAGTTATAAGTCACCGTAAGTGACAAGTACGGATAGTAGTTCGCGACCGGAGACATCGTCATTAGCGGAGCCGTAAATTAGAAAGCGTGCACATAGCTTGACAGTTTTGCTCCACGTCGCTCCATGTTGGACCATGTTTTGTCGAAGCAGAACCCCGCGGATTTATAAGCGCTCACGAACTTGTGTCATTGGAGTTCGGATCACGGGATGTGGATTAGCATAACGAGTAAGCGTGGCGTATAATGTGTCGCGATAATTTGCACTGAACTTCCCGTGCAATTTAGATATTGGATTGCTAAAGGGGCGTTCTATTAAACTGGTACGCGCCAGGAAGTATCATCTGATGGACCGTGAAGAAGTAGGTTCACGAGACGCTATTTCCAACTGCTGCAGTAGATACACAGTGACGACTATGGCGCAGGGTGATAATAAAAAGTGTTGAGCGTCGTGGTATGCGACACTCTGGAAATACGGTAATACGTCGGTACACCTCCCGTCATAAATATTAATTATAACGAGTCACTATTGAGATCGAATGGAACCAAGACTCGGTTGGTCTTACTGGAAGAGATGGTCTCCTGGTTGGTGTGGCTATGGTTGAGGTCAAGCTAGGACTCGTGTATTAAGATGTTGGATTAAGACTAACTTGGGTTTGCGTATGCTGATTGGTCATTTAATAAAATGCCCAAATACAAATCAGCCTGTTTTTTAAGGTGTAGCCGCAGCCTTCCTTAGCGCCCGAAACCCGTTTCCTTGGAGGAGGTGGTGCGACTTCGAACGTTGCCGTAGGTTTGGTAACGCTTGGGTATTTCGGCCGGGGGGTCGAAGCCTGACCTGGTCAGTGGCCTTTGGGGACCAGCGTCGAGCCCGCATGCATTATGACGCATGAAATTAATTCTTGAAGTCGTGTATAGATTTGACGGCTTATATCTTCTTGTCTTAGGAAATAAAACGATTTCCTCAAAAACAGTTTGGTTACTTGCGCGTCATAAACGTGCTAGCCATCCGCACGTTGAATGTTGTTCCTTGTGCAGATTTCCAGCCGCCTTTTTTCGCACGGTACGATTTTATTAGCGTCGTTCGCAGGTAAGGCGCGGGATAACAATTGTTGCTCGTTTTCGCCACGCAACAAAAGAGGTTCAGTAGTTTTGCGTTGATAGTACACGCCGGATGAAGGAAAAACACTGGGATAAACGCGGACGAAAAATAATGTTATAAAGTTTTAAACAGTTGTGTATTGCATTGTTGAATAGTAAAACGAAAATTCGAGAGCAAGGGGTATATGATGTGATAGAATTACGATAAATAAATAGTAATGTTAATATTTTTTGTGTCGTTCAAATTAATATTTAATTGTTAACTTCATTCATTTTAAAACGATGATGCATTTATGCGTCTTTGTTACGTCCTGAAATAATAGGATCAGTTCCTGAAAAAATTTCACATCATTATATTTTCCTAGTATCAATAATAGAATACCTATATTATATACGTATAATAAATATTTTCAGTAGTATATACTTGCAACACAAGAAGAATAATAGGAAGAACAAGATTCCCAAGCTGGTAATTAAACCAAATTGATAAAAAACCGTATTATATATTTTGCAGTTCAGTTATTAATTTTTGTCCAACAATTATTCATTTATCGAAGTGCCCACACTTTGCCTTAATCACTGCTTGGGATATTCGTGATATTCCTTTAATTTTAGTAGCGGTTTCGCATATGCCCAGTCATTTTTTAACGTTTAGGAATAAATACGACAGCAAGAGGAAGTTCCGATCAAACAAATATCAGAGAAACACAAACAAATATGAAAATATTATAAAACACGATGATTAAGGAAAAGCAATAAATGGAGGTGAATATCCTATAAAAACCAAATAAATGAATGTAATACGCTTTGCCCGTATTAAAATACCTGTTTTGTAAAACTTGTTCATTGCGCAGAATAACGCAATAAAATGTACGTTTTTGGAATACCTACGAGTACTATAGAACGCAGTTTATGCGTTCTAGACTACAATTTTACTGCGACTTCAGCAATAAAAGCATACTGATATTACCAAACGATGAAGGAACATTATTTTATAGAATGTAATCATAGAATTAAATGTACCACATTACTTTATTTATTTACGTTTCAAATAATATTTTGACGCTCACTCCTTTCCGTGACATGTTCAATGTAAATTCATTCGGAAGAAATATTTTTTCTACATGCATGTAACTTTGCCTCTTTCTGTAAAAAAAAGAGCTACCTCGTGTGATTTGCGCCATTAACAAAAGTGTACGTGGGCTCGTATGTCTCTTTAAAATCACAACCCACGTGTATTGTCATCACGCGCAAGACAGACTGCGTCACGTCGACCGGCGTCATGGAATCGACTGAATGAATTGTAATTTTTCGTACCGCTAGCTTCCTCACCCGTCGAATGGGAATAACAAAGTTAAATTAACCAGATGCTTTACTACCTATTCACAAATGCATTTTCAGTATTTTCCTGTTGCATTATATTTATTACTAGGGAAATGGCGGGTAGCACTGGACATCTTCATACATTTATTCCTAAGTCATATAAAAATATAAATGGCAGACGATAACATGGCTGCTTGTGCGTAGAAACAATTGCAAATTGGTAGCTTCATGTGCGCCAAGCGAATAAGATATTATTATCAATTTTCTTCTCGCTGAAAGTGACGTTACCGGGAACGGGTTTTATTGATCCCAGTATTAACAATTGTATATATATATTTTTTCAGGCTCTTAAACGTTTAGCAGTATTCCTTTCGTATTGCACAAGTTCATGGCGAAAATATTGGATGAAATGAATCAGATATCCGCGGACACTTTTACGAACCTCAAGTTTTAAAAACAATCCATTATATTATCGTGATTCCTTAACAGTTTATATTAGATTAACATAATGTTATTATATTGTGTTCATATTACATTAATATAGGCCGTTGTTGAGGTTTGTAAGGCCAATCTTAAAGGGTTTCGTTAGGCTTGGGTTCATAACGCGGTCAAGAGACTCAATGTATCTTTTGCGAAGGAACCATCGCAGAGGATTGGACCCAATGTAATAAATGCAATGCTTGGCCACGTAAACAACGTGCGAGCATTGATATGTTAAGTTTATATTATATTGAGATGTATGTAAGGATACGTGAACACCTAGGCTGACCTAGATAATCATTGAAAATTATGTTCGTGTCTAAGCGCCAATTTTTCAATTGCAGAAAAACGAAAAGTTTTATCCTCATCGACTTTTTTCCTAAAATTACTTAAGAAAAGTGTTCTTTTTCTAATCAAAATGACTAACGAAATCCTTACGTTTATTTCTTCCAGGGCAAATTTGATTGAAATTGATTGATTTCTGGGGGCGTTTATTCGCCTTTCCTCTATTCTTAAATGTTTCTTTAAAGTAAAGTGGAAGAAACTGTAAACATTACGAATTACATAGCATCCATTTCAAGTTACTTGTCTGTTAAATAATTGAATTAATAAATGTGTGTACGTGATCTAGTAATATTTCCCTTTGTAATTATCTTTCTATTGGAATACAAGGAATGAGACTCTGTCGAACCACCGACAAATCACATTCCAAATAACAGGAAGAAAGGCGACCCCGGGCCCAGTCTTTAGGAACCCGAGGGCCACCAACTGGGAACTCTATAAGAAGGAACTAGTAGGCTCCGGGGCACCAAACGATGCGGCGGAACCGTGGGATGGATTAAGAAAGCGGCCTACAAGGTACAGATCGCCATAATTCAGGTCTACGAAGCAGCATGTTCGGTAAGGAACAGGAGGGATAGCACAAAAGTCCCCTGGTGGACAATGAACTACACTGCCTACGAAAGAGAACTGGAAGGCTACGCAACAGGACCAACGGGATAGGGCAGGAAACGGACTGGTTCAAATACAAAGAGGCCCGGCAAATGTATAACAAGCAAATCGGCAGGTCATAAAGGGAATTCTGGAGGAGCTTTTGCCAAGAAATCGAGGCACTGCCACTTGTGGCAAGGCTTCGGAAGGTTCTAGGCATCCCACAACCCAGTTTAGGCTTCCTGAGACTACCTAATGGGAAAGTGACGGAGAACCATAAGGGGGTTCTGTACACTTCCCTGGCTCCAAGGAGCCTGGAATCAGAGTACGGGTCACCACGAATTCAGATGCCAGTAGGCTGGATGGTGGCCTCCAAAATTGTCACATACGACAAAATAAGATGGGCGATCGGCTCCTTTAAACGGGTTAAAAGCTCGAGGACGTGTGATACGTCTATGAAGTCCACCGATCATGCATAACCTAGGGATATATCGGGCACATAATGGTCCAGATGGACTGAGCGCCCGGCTAAGCCCGTAATTACGAACTATTGGAATACTACATTGTGCAAGTTGATTATTGTTTTAGCTATGACTTGATTGTCCTATGTTCATTTCTTGCAATTAGAACGATATTTATTTACAAGAATCGTTTAAACACAGGTATTTTTGAGTTAAAAATATTGTCGTACTATTTTTGAAATTAACGTGGCAATATAGTTGACTATTTTTTATTTTAACAATTACTTCCTGAAGTATTTTAAAGTAAAATAATTAAATAAATCGAAATATAAAACTTCTAGTTAAATATCCCCTTTAACCAATCAACGTCAATTAGATCAGTTCTCAATCAGTCAATCCAGATTTAAAAAAGTAAATTGTCATAGTTTAGTCGTTGCATATATAAATTCGACCATCCAACTAAATAAAAATATGTAGAAAAATAAGAAGACGTGTTAAGTTGACTTTCTGCATTAACACTAGAAAAAGAAAAAAGTTAAAGAATGAATATGTCACTACCATAAAAAGTAATGTACATACATATAGTGTTCGATAAAATTAATTCTATAAATTTTATTCATTACAACCGAATAGGAACAAATTTTAAATATCAGAAAATTGTTTATATTTCTTAAGACAATAAAAAGGAAGTTCCACTGTTTCTATTTTATTACGTTTTATATAATAATAAATAATATTTTTCTGGAACATTTCCACGACCATTTCATTTTTTCCCTTCACTGACATATTACAACAGAAGGCTACTGACATTTTCGTTTAACGAAACGTAGTATTGCTGTTTGCTCCACAAGCATATTTTTCGCTTTAATATTGATATATTGAATTCGACAGCTTTTCAACCGAATTGCTCATTTTTGCGGAATTGTGGAATACATACACCAATGATATCGGGTTGCAGCAACACGTTGAAACTTCTTTGCAATAGTTACGTGGTTGCTGGTTGAATATCTAGAATGCATGCAACGAGGTCAACGGGATAACAACGCGACATGCTTGATCGTCGCTTGTCAAAGAACAAGGAATATTCTCAGCAAAGTAGGAATCTCTTTTCCGCGCAGATGTAAATAGAGGGAGTTTAATTTTGTACATAGGGTGATCTGCATACGGTGTTTAAGAAGGGATGCGTCAAGCTTTAATTTCAAGTAGAAATTAATTAGGTTATGAGCAACGAGTTGTTCGGATATCACATTTTTCATGCCTTGCACTTGTATTGCAATTTCACGAATGCAAATGAATCGCCATCAAATTAATCATTCCCAGGTTTGCATGTTATAGGTCAAGACAAATTTGTATATAATGGAGGAAAATAATTGCATGGAGCCAAAGATTCGTTCATAAAATATAAATTTAGTTAAACACCATTGATCCCTAAATTTAATCAAATTGATACAAAGCTATGTGAAAACAACTATTTAATAAAAGAAATTCGGGCTATTTACTTTTTTATTCTATTCTACTATTTGCAGAAATAAAATAATACTACAATTTTTTTTACATTAGATTCCAACGGATTATATATTTTCTTTTTTTGTTAAATTTTGAGGAATTTATTTTCTAGACAAAAAAACGTATATCATTATTAGAAACATTAGATTGTAATATGTTTTCTTTTAGTTGAAGAAATAATACACGGATTTATTTTATTCGTAGTACAGGCTCCACTATCTGATCTTAATTATGGTATAGCGTCCTTGAAAAAGAATATTGCAAAGTCTACATCCATTATGGGAACTTGGTAAGTAAAATCAGAGTATTAAAACTTTCAGATAAGATTTATTTAATATCCTTAATAGAGCTTCTCAAGTGTAAAAGTCTGCATGATGTACTGCAGAGTGGGCGAATGAAAATTCTATAAGAACCATGTGTTTTTGAACCTTTTATCAGATCTGTGTAAAATTGTATTTGTATAATTCAAAGGCAACGATCCTTGAACACTAATGAATATTTATTTTGAATTTAGATTAGTAGATGAATTTATCAACCCATTTCAATGACTAAAAGTGTGGTACGATATTTTTGAGCAAATACTACTTTTGCATATTAAAAATCATCATTATGAATAGGTACGATGTAATTGATTATAACTTATAAATCAATTGCGCTTGTTTCTAAATGTTTCGTCAACTATTTTTCGCTCATCCATTATTCATTATTTCTTTGCAATGTTTCGATATATGTATATTAGATATTCCAATTTTTCCTCCAGCTATGAAAACTCTCGAAAATGGTTTGCTGCTTTCAATTCATTACATTTATACATACTGATTAGTATTTTCTGTTGTTGCATGCAATTGGTCTTTTACTACATTTTAGTACAACTTTTGTTTCATTTTCATTCATTTTCATTTTCATTTTCATTTTCTGTGCGATTATAAAAGTATCCAAGAGGTTGCTCAATAATAATTATTATTACTCGTGAAACAACTTATTACGTTCAATACGGATTACGCATATGTACGTATGCAGCAATTACTTCCGCACTGAGTAATTTCCTACTGCATCAGACGAAATCAGAAAGCGGTGATCAATTTGCCTTATGTAAACCAAGTACCAGATCGCTGTGGACAGAGAGATTACGAGTCCCTCAAGCGAAAATGCAAGTGTAGCGTGCACATATAGGTGGAACATGAATATTATTAATCAATGTTTGTTTTCCATCCCTGGATTATTGCTTGCAAATAGTATGGACAATGGCGTTTCTGAAATGAACGTCACTAATAAAAATTCAGTCCTGATACAATTAAAAAATCTTTATGTCCGGAATGTTATAATTTTATACTTTATATCAGATATACATAACGATTATAATAGTCAATAATTAAATCTAATTTATATTTCGCTAGTAACTGGTATCATTCCTTAACATTATTCGTGTTTGTCATTCAATAGTTAATTCTACTTAAGTCATTAAATCATTTGTCATTCAGTTCTTCCTACTTGTTACTCAGAGCTTTTTAAATGAATGATTTGTAAATTCTCGATAAGCATTTGTTTCATAAAACAGTACCGAACCAATTGAATAAATAATCGTGCAATTACGTGAAGTGACGCATACCGAATGGAACAATTCCACCATTAGTTACAACCAACGATTGTTGTTAATTAGGGCAGAAATGAGAATGATAATACTCGAAATAATCAACTTGCCCAATTGTAATTGTTGCTGAAAACTTTCGTCGCATTGGTTCGTAGTGCAATGGAAGAATTCGTAAACGCTCAATAGTTATCCGTATATCATTTGCCGATGTCGAAGGCGCACGTGCACAATCTGAACGTGATTTCTGATAATTCCGCGGTTATTTCGACGAGCGTGCCAAATTTTCGCAGCTGCTCGTTGCAAGCATCGTTTCCGCAAATAACGAACTTCGACAACACCGAAATTCGACGTGAATTCGCCAACTTGTATTTCCAGCTTCGTCCTAATTGCTATTTGCATCCGTTTTAGAAAGTACTATTAGCAACTGTTACATGCGCTTATTTCAATAAAACACTTTGCACACGACTCTGCATCGAGCAATATTTTCTTTTTTAATATCGCGGGTTATTCTGAACTCGACTCTGCTGTTTCGACCGTACGTCACTTTTTTTAACAGTAACGACGGCGCGCGTCTAACAATTGTAAGTTGCCTAGACTGCGCTTCCCGACGGCAAATTAATGGCGGCGAGAACTTTTAGGCGATTAGAGAGCCTTTGAAGAACTATAACCATAGTAGCTCCTAATCAATGTGATATACTTTATTGAGAACTACAGCTCGGCTATTATAGATAGACAACGGTGTTATGGCTAGGTACAACTGTTTCTTACGCTGGTTAGTGGTAAACTAAAACTAAAGGCTCATCATGCTCTTCGAGGTGGACTCCGAGTGGGTGGAGTTCTATATGTTTTTTAAAACACAGATACTTTATTGGTGCAATCCGGCATAGCTCCCACCAAGGGTGCCAAATAAGACCTTCCCCTAATAATTAGGGAAAGGGAAAAACTCGCCGTGGGAAACCCTACGACGCGGGCGGCCAGCGTCGCCGCAGGACCGCTAATTCTGTCATCGGGCCTCACAGGCCCTTATCGCCTGAGTACAAAGAGGCCCTTGACTTTGACTCGTACGCCAGGAAAACTGGCGCCTCGACTATGAAAAGTCTCGCCATACTCAAGAATCCTGGCGCCTTGAAATAAACAAAAACTCCGCCTAAGGACGGAACATCTGCAGTGATCTACAAACACGTTTTTTAGCACGTCGTTGCATGCATTTTTGATATTCTCCTGTTTTGTCAGAGCATCGGGAATAATTTTATTCAGCCCTCTGAAATTAAACAAAAATGCTAGCAAAATGAATACAGTGTAAAATTTTTGTATTCATTTTAATATTAATTAAGTTCGCCCTTAATTATTAACAAAGATACGTCAATCTGAATAGAGTCTCAAGTTCCATGTTTCGAATATTATATCAAACATATAACGAAATTGCATTACCATTTTTATAAATAATTTAGTTATAGAAGAAATGCTAAATACAATGTATATTTAGTCAATAATTTAAATGTATTTAAATCTCTAAGAGAATTCACACTTAAGTATTTCTACTGTACATCTATACGTACATACATAGATTCCCACTAAGTTAGCTACATAATAAATGTTTAAAAGTTCTTCTATTAAACATTTATTGTAATTTTCACTTCATATATTATTCTACGTAGACTTCTAGCTCATGTTTTAAACGAACGAAGTCTTACGTGGCGATATCAAATCTCTTCAGTGACTATTATATCAAAGGACCATTAAATATCTGAGCGTGGAGCTCCCTTTTGCCGTGTTCTGTCGTCTCATTTAGAGTGGCAAGTATTTCCGGATAGTATAACATGGCTTTATACGGAGGTACCTCGAGGCGTTATGCTCATTTGTCATAGTTATAACACACAGGTACAAACTTTTGCACCTCTCTCCGTTGCAAGACACAGTTTTATACGTGGTCTAACTTGCTCGCTTATAAAATTCACATTATCGTGAATTACACCGCGTGCATCCTTTCACGTGCTAACGCATTTACGAAACAAATTGAACTTCACTTTCGTGGATAGAATAATATGACGCAAACGATGTTTATGGGACAAGAAGCATTCATTAACAGCACCTGGTGCAGCATAATAAATTGTCGAATCTTTGACGATATATTCGGTGTAATAATGGTAAAGGAACTATGCTGATATTTGTCCGTGTTTATTTCTTTATTTGTAGTTTAACAATTTTTATCATGAACCGAAGTCTCATGTAAATTCATTCATCAATAACTTGAAAAACAATGCTCTTGTTCGCTTCATTATATTTTAATTGAGTTTTGCTAAATCCTTTTGATTATGGGTAGCAAAAAAAGTGTTTTAACTCAAAGTTTGTTGTATATGAAGAGTTACTTGAAGATAGAAGAATTATCGAATAGAAATTTTACAACTGATTTTTTAATCCATAGTTCAGTAGTTGCCGATAATATTAATAGTTAAAACAAAAAGAATAGAAGCCTCTGAAAGGAAAACAGTAATACATGGTGTTCAAAATAATAAGCAAATGTTTTTAAATATTCGTCATTTCTACGATTGGTGTAGTTGTAATTGTCACTCATGTTTGTAATATAAAAAATGCCATTTCTTATATAACGTTAATTCTGAAACCATTCTGCAGATAAAAGTATAAGCCGTACATATAAGTAATGCAAAATAATATATTTCTTGAAATATTACATTTTTCAATCATTTCAAGATTGATAAGGATGACAAAACAACTCATACATTATTCGTGTATAAAAAGTTCGCGAAACTCCTTGCCCCAAATGTTCCTCAAATTTTGTCTTCGAGGGGCTATCCTAACAAAACTTTAGTTTTACATAAGGGTAGATGTCTGAAACGAAACTTCCCATGGGAACTAGCTTCGCAGTGTTCATTGATAGTCTACAGCTGACTGCCAAATATGTTTAAAAGCTAAATAAACTTATAATACCAGTAGTACTATTGCTTATCGTACGTTGCATAGTGAACTGTCGTTTTTAAGTTTGCAATATAAAAAGTTTGCAAGCGGAACTCAAGCAGAAAGAACTCTTTTTCGAAAAGTATTTATTAAACTGATCCTATTCGTACCAGTGTCCTGGATCATAATAAAGCGTCTTCTTCATATTAAATTCGCATTTTGATATCTACGGGAACTTCGCGTTTTTATCTCACAAGTGACTGATATTAACGAAACTGACAAATTTCACTTGGAAGAACGATGAAATTAGTTTTAAGCATGAAACACAACTTAAGAGATCGATCCTACCGAAATTCGGCACTCGTTATTTTACACAGTTGTTTCTAGTGTTTCCTGAAATTGTATATAGTTTATAATACAAAGCTTCGTACAGATACAGATTTCTTAAAATTTAATTTTCCACGATAATTTATATTTAAATATCACCCCCCTTACATTTGCATTTTGCACATTCCTGATATATAACATATCGTATTTGCAAGAATCTATGCACGCTGGAAATTTGTCACATCTTGATATAATTTTTATGCACAAGAAGCAACTTTTTCACAGACATTAATAGATATCGCGAGAATCGATTCAAATCTAAATAACTTCACGGTTTTTAGATTTGTATAAATCTGAAATATCTCTTGCTGTCGCAATTTATAATATAAATGGAATGTATCAGAAGTTATAACACGAGGGCGCGATATGTTATTGACGTGAAGTCGTAGTACATACAGCGAAACGGAGATAAAGTGCGTGCGAGGAAAGATGAAGTGCGCTGAGTGATAGTGGCTTGTGTATAGTCAGACGCACTTTGCAGTCCATCACACTCGCACTGTATTTCATTGCCACTTTTAACACGTTCCATATTCTACAAAAACGTGCTGATAAGGATACGTTCGTTTCCGTGAAAATGTTACGGATGTTAATATTTATTATCAATTTTTGTCGAATAATTTGTTCGTCGCTTTTTTCATTTTTCGGATGAACTTTATTAGGGAAATCGGATCTCTGCGTCCAATATTGATATGCAGTAGAGTAATTAAAAATATTTTGCGCAATATTCGCGGCGTCATATCTAGAATAAATCTGCACATATTTACGCACTTTCCATCTATACAAAATTGTCGAATCGAAACTAATTGCAGGACAAAATTTTGCACAAACGGCGAATGCATTTTTATGCTTAAAGGAAACGGTTTGAAATTTTTCAATTAATAAAATCGTGTAATTAAAATTGATTAAATCACATATGATTTCAATGCGTGTACGATAAAAGAAATAACGAAATACAATAAAATAAATTTCCCGCAGAGAAATTGATAAGATTCATGCGACAAGTTCTTGCGCAAATAAATATTGTTTATATCCTTGTACACTTTTCATCGTCCATAATCATTTCAATGGTATGTGACTGACATATCGCTCTTGAGAATCGAGTTTTACGGTCCAACACCCGATTTATCGCAGGTTGTTGATGGGAATAGGAGGTTCCGAGAGTTTTATACCCACGGGGGTGCGAATTCGTAGAAGGAAGCTCTGCCAATCCGCCGAGCCAAGATGTATGATTGATTGATTTCATGTTTCGTTGACTGCTGACGTATTCTCGAGTATTGGTAATCAATACATTGAATAAATGCAAAATAGTAATACGTACAACCAAATGTATATGATACGAACATTCGACTATCCGTACTTTCGATCCATTGGACACTTGTTACCCGATACAATCGATTTTAATATTGATGGATAATATTATCCAACAATGTACGTCGACACAAATCTTTCTACTGTTTGACACTTCGTTTATATTTCTATTTAATCTCAAAGTTCCGTCCGGTTAATCGATAACATGTGTATTATTACCAACTTATCGGACCGCGTTCATCCTCAGTTTGCCCGGATGATCGGTATTCTACTGTACCTATGCATTGTCTACCCACGGAATTATTTTTAACCATTTCAGAAATTGGTTGAAACGTATTAATATATATATATTTTGACGAAAACATCGACACGAGAGTTGTTTTATTACCTTATGCCCTTTTACAGAGTTTGCGTGTGCAAGTATTAATTACTTGGGAACTAGTTGAGAAAAATTGGAATCGCAAGGGAAGCGTCTTTGAGTGGGATAAGTGAGCGAAATAATCGAGGCTTTGATGGGGTAAAGTGTCAAATATAATATTGGTAATACCGATACTAATGTCGGCATTCACGTGCTGTAAATTGATCTTTGTGGTTTAACCCGCGGGCAATCAAGTGCTTCACTGGTGCACGTGGGTTCAATTAAAACGCTGTTACGAGCCGAGGGCAAAGGGGCACAGCTGCGAAGCCGAGGATCGGTTTTTATGAATTTGTTAGTCGCGGACGGCCAGTGCGATTTTCGTCACTGGGGCCCGGGTAGATAGGAAGTGCGTGAACTTGCCGATGCCTCTTTCATCACCGGGTGTCACAGGAAGGTAAAGGTTCTCGTGGACAAACCAACGCCTCTTTCATCGTCGGGAGCCACAGGATGGTAAGATTTCGTGGACAAACCAGCGCCTATTTCATCGCCGGGAGCCACAGGAAGGTTTGCGTGGACAAACCAGCGCCTCTTTCATCGCCGGGAGCCACAGGAAGGTTTGCGTGGACAAACCAGCGCCTCTTTCATCGCTGGGAGCCACAGGATTGTTAGTAAAAAGTACTCGTAACGTATAACGATACACCTCGAGCGGTTAAGGTGTATCTGCTTGGTGGGAAGTTACTGCCAATGACTGGTTGAGGAGACTCAATGATTTAAATGCGTACGGTTATATTAAACTTGTATTTTCTGCGCTATGTTCTATTACAATTGAATTAAACAAAATCCACCCTTCTCAATCTGTACGGTTTTAAGAGTTACTACCGACCAGCGAAGGCCTAACGATATACTACAATATGTATATCGCTTAAAAACGAATTTAAATAAGATTGCTTGAAAGGGACTCGGTACCCGATCTCGCTGAGCTCAAAGCGTCAAAATGTTCAGTACAGGAGTGTGCACGAAGCTAGATTAAAACTGAGCCGCTGAGGGCAGAATTCATGCCCTTTTTATACTCGAAAGCCGGACCAAAAAGCTGGTGGGGGCATGGAAAATTCCAGGGGAGTCCGGGAAGATTCCCCCGAAAAAGGGTCACGTCATCGCGACGTCGCGGAAGGGGCAGACTCGACTGCATGCACCCTCGATTTCCAAATGAAGGCGTAGTAGGAGGAAGAAAAAATGGAATAATTGTTCCTACGTAACAACGCATTGGGAAATTGCAGATGCGATCGTGCGTTCGATAGAAAATCGAAGGACGAAGATGTTCCATAATTTCGTCGCGACATTGCGTAACAAATCTTTTGCATAACAAGTCAATAGTTGTTATTTTGGCCAATTATTTTATGTTAAGTATACACAATAGTAACGTTATCGACTCCATTTAAAATAAGAAGCGTTAAGTCTACATTCTCAATAAGTATTTCCGTTACTTTTCTAAATTCCACGTCTCGTGAAACGACGGAATGCTTACATTTGATTATGAAGTAACCAGGAATTATTTTTCCAGCATAAATAAGACTAGTTGACGCGTGAAATATATTTATCAATAAAATGATTAAAAAAACTTAAAAATAGAAAATGGGAATTTTACTCAGTTAAAATGAATATTTATCTTATTTGTCCGCAACTTTGGCTTTTTGCAAATATATCTTCCAAAAGATATTTTCTTCGACTCATTCACTGTGCTGTGGGTTAATAAATATATATTTGGTTCATTAAATGCAACGAAATAAATGCACGGAGGAAAATCGATATAAATAATAATGACTCGTACAGTATTTTTCAATCGTAAAATATCTTGAAAGCATCGTGCGGCGATTTATTGGAGTTGCTCTGACATTCTACGTGCACGCCTGAACTCACAAAAACGTTGACATTAAGCTCAAAGTTATTAAGCCGTACGTTCAACGTGTTCATGTCACGTCCTCTCTAAACGCAGCAATGTGTATAGAGTTTGACGTGCTAACGTGTCCCAATCACTTACAAAGACGGTTAGGCAACACGGTAAATTCAGAAACGTATGAAGGTTTGCATACAGGCAAAGTATGTCATCCGTAATAAAACTCTATTTTTCGTTCGCGCTATATATTCGGTTTTAAAGGGGCGAGATCAGCCCTTGACAAAAATTGAGGAGTTTCTTCTTCGAGAAATATCTCGGGGGCGTTAGGATATATCTGAAAAAAGTTTAACTAAAACCTGTATCGCTTTATTGTTTCTACTAAATTGCGTAACAAATTTTTTTCAGAAATGCATGGTATTCGAGGTACCCTCCCCCCAACCCGTCCGCCCAAAGAAAAGGTTGTTTATTATTCGTGCTTAAATACCCATGGGCACCCTCTTTTCATATCTGTAAATGACTTATGTGTTAAAGTTTTTTTTTTAAATAAAAAAAGCCATTATTAACGAACTGGAAGTCCATTTAAGCAGTTCTCTTCAATAAACCGGTCCCATAACGCTCTACTTAAATAATTTACATTTACTTTAAGTTCGTTTGCAAGAAAATTAATCGTATTAAATTTAATTATAACGGTATACAAATTTTGATCAATAAAATGAATATACAAGCATTGAAATATATTCTTTTTGTACATTTTCGCACGTCAAAGGGTAACATAAGTAGCAACTGATGAAAACAATGAAAATCACGGTTTATAATTACTATAATAATAATATTCCTCATGGAAATGTTTGAGACAAAGGTACTCGCCGCACCACGCACATCGGACAATAGCCGTCGCTTCACAAACAGTTCACTCCAACTCGGTATCAAATTCATGTGATCCAGAGTGATCCAACGATAAGGGGAAAAATGTGCAAAAATAAATCGTCTAACAATGTATTGACCTCAGACCTTCTTGTTAAAGAATTACTGCTTGTACCAGGACACACTGTTTATTAATCAACGATATATTAAACCGGTGTTTCAAAACTCTTGCGCAATTTAAATTTAATAGACCATTTTATAATTCAGAGAAAACGGTAAGCTTCTCGTTAAAGAATTACTGCGTGTACGAGGGCACACTATCAATTAAACAACCGTTTAAAAATAGTTTCATAATTCTATGTTAATAGACAATCTTGCAAACGAAAAAAGTGAATGCGAACTAATTCTCGAAGAATCAAATGCCTCATACTAGTTGTCTCGCAGAAGTCATTTTAGTTCGCGATATCGTTAAAAACAATATATCTGCTGATTGTAATCCCACTTTAAGAAACGTGACTAAAGGAAAAGCGTGTCCCGGCTGTCCACCGGCGTTTCATCTTAACGAAGCCTCCGTGGAAAGACTATTGATCAGAGAATATGCTCGACGAGATCCTTTTTGCTTCCAGGGGCCTCGGCTTGCTAACCGCCTCCAGTGGCGAACTCCAATCTGTTCTACAATCGACTCTAATTTCGAGGCAATCGCTCGGTATCGATCGCACGCCAGCGGACGTAAATCTGCACGCTAATTTCATTTCGGCATTCCAAATCGTATTGCCAAGGGGAAATCACGATCGAACACGAGGGAAGGATAGTTCGCGGGCTACCTCCGCGACTGACGTTGGCTTTCTTTATTAGCTGGTAATTAACTCTGATTCGCGTGTCGTCAGCTGTAACTGATCGCGTTGTTTGCGAGATGCTGCCGGGTAAAATGTATAATAGACAGAGCGACCAGGGGAAGTTGTACGGGATGGAGAATAGAAACGAACATGTTTGTTGTATCGCAGGCCGGCCCGGAATATTGCGTTCAACGTCGTGACGTTGGAAATAGGACAAGGAAACTTGTAAAAATCTTTTCTTCCATTTGTTCATCGCCTTTTTAACGTCGATTCGACTTTTTAGTTATTAGTGACTCCTTTGGACAGCGAGATTTCTCAGATACAATCTGGTGTCAAGTAAAGAATTTTAAGGTATCCGATGTGTGGTCCAATGACGTTAACGCTGAGATAACATTAGTCCTCTATTCCGCTCATTGGTTTGGTACTTGTTACATTCGAATAAGAGGTTGTTGATTGTTGAGATGGACAAAATTAAGGGAAATAAAGGTTTAATTTCTTTTGCTACATTTAATAATCTAGAAAGGATATTATAAACGACAAAAAATAATGAAACACTGAACGTATATTTTTAGAAACAACTTTTATCTGCTTTACTGTGGCCAAACTTGATCCAAGCTCAGAGAATTTCAAAATGTAAAGGTACCTGCAGCACACCGACAGATCTCGTTTATACGATATACTTTCAGAGCGTCACTCGCAATTTAATTTTGCGAGACTCAATGGAACTCGTTCCTGAATAATTCTAAATGTTTTCTTCCGCGTAATGCATGTCGCGGAAGTCACATAAACCAGAACTGTGAGCAGCCGCCAAAGAAGCAATATCATTCCCATCACATGATATTCGAAAACGATTTCCACACCAAAACCTCACTGTCGCATCACACCATATCGACCAACATGCAATGATATATGGAGCAACAATATGAAAAGGAAAGATAGAATAATCATGACTGGCCTTACAACAGGACACTGCAAACTTGTGTATGAATAATAAACCTAATAAAAAAAAGAAACAGAACTCCCAACGAGTAATGCGTGTAACAAATTACATCGACCAACCACCTACTGTTCGAGTACAGTAGGTATACCATACCCAAAGACGAAGATATAAAACAACGTCGGCTGCGGGCTCGACGTTACAGAAACAGGTGGAAAATACCTTAAGCCTTAGACTATCTAAAAGAATCTACCATAACATACAATCTGATTGAAACGAAGAAAACAGGACCGTGTCGTCGCTAATGACCTGAATGACGATGCGACGTAAAACTCGAAATAAAAAAAAAAGAGTGAAAAGAACTGTGAGCTCCACTGACGAATAATTCTAAACGTCAAAAACCAACGTCGCGTCGTACGTTAAAATGAAAACAGAACAACACTGATATTAATTTCCTACTTTTTAATATCTACCTTAAATCAATAATACTCTGTCCGTTAGAGGTGCAATTAAATTCACTCACTCTTCTGGAAATGTAGCGAGTAAATGTGACTTTGGTTGTTTAATTGGTAGTGACAGTAACTGTAACGCTATAAACCATTTTGACCATTTAATAAGTGACGCTCTTGCATCATTAAAATGATTGAGGCTAATTTCGGTCATTTAATCGATGAAGTTACCTTCACATTTGTGAGTACAAAGGTGAAACTTGTATGATTTGTTCGTTTGCGATACCGTGGGCGTCGAATAATCGCGTTACTGTTTAGTACCTACCTTTATTGGCACATAGGTACTTCACTTACACATTTATGTATGTATGTAGATATATATGTGGGCATTCTATTATAAGTTGCGAGTTTACCTTTATTACCTGTGTCATGTGATATTCTCGAATTGTTTAACAGTTGCAAAATTTTCATCATAATACGATTAAGCGCGTAATATCATTTTCATAGTTATACTTAATCAAAGCTAACGAAAGAGGACCAGAATTATTATTAGAAATTAAATGTTATGGACAAAAGGGTATCATCGTTGGACATGTTCAAAGAGGTGCTTCACAAATGTAGAACAAAGTTTCGTAGATTCTTCGCGTTTAGAAAGCAAAGCCCATTAACTTGCAATATTTGTCTACTGTGTCTATAATTACTAAATACTTCATATCACGTGGATTATTTATATTTTACTGTTATTTTGGAAACAAATTTCATATTTGTTAGAATATTCGAAGTACAGGAACGTCCGAGGCGGGCCATGTGCATTTCGCCGATGCACGCTGTCTTTGTTTAGCGTAGCTCTCTTTCGGGGAAACCCCAGAATGGTTAAAAAGGGCCATGGTGACGTAGGCGTCCTCACGACCGACGCTTTTGCCAAAGGAAGGCATTCTTGTATAGACTACGGTCGAGAGAGCACAGTATTAATAAACGGAATACCTTGTTAATATATACACGCCTATGCAATTATTCTAATACCTAATCGAGACTTCGATTCGAGTATTAGGGATTTTTCTTACATATTGGAGTTAAATAATAGTTGCGTTGCAATATAATAGGAGTACCTGTTTTTGTGTTTGAGGTAATGTATGCAGGTTCTACACTGTGCAGAATCTGGAAATAATTGCACTGTGAATGAAAGAAATGTTTTCAATGTTTATAATTACCGTAATTAATTCTCGCGGATTTGTCCAATAAAAGTTAAACACGATACAAATTACATGATTTTTATCTTAATTAGCAAAATGACACGTCTTATCAGTTTGTCGCAACTCATTTTGCCTCATGTCAGTTTCGTTTAGCAGAGCAAGATGTAGCCGTGGCAGGGATCAATTTATTTCGCACCTAGGAGAGATTACTTTCCCCTACAAGGATAGCTTACGAGAGATCCAGTGACGACAGAGATAAATTTGTTAGAATCCATGACGGAGTGAAACCATAAATACATTTGCAATTATACGCGAAGGAATATTTCGAGTTTTGTGCGAAAGTAGATTTTGAAAATTCTTCAAATATTTATGTCGCAAGCCATTATAACAAGTGTTGTGAATTAGGGTACTGAAAAAACGTTTGACAGTGTTTTATTTGGTGATTAAAAATAATTTTATTCCAATGGTATGTCCACAACAATATTAAAAACAATCAATTTTAAACACACATGTGTTAGAAAATCTGACACCGCTCCACGAACGAGGCGTAGCCGCTCGCGGATAGGCACCCTAAGGCGAGCACGACGACGTCGGGTCCGGACAACGTGACCCCAGACCCCCCATAAATTAGATCAGGCCCTACGGAATTTAGACTGTGACAACGCAAGGACCTTCTGGGCCATGCGCTAGTCTTGCACAGACCTTCGAGCAAACATGTTGCATTCTTGCATCGATCGTCGAACGTAGAAGTCGCATTGATAAACAACAGAGTACAAACGGAGTAATTATTGTCGAGACCGTGTAAAGATGACCTGACACATCTTTTACACGCTTCTATATCTTTCTACGCTCCAGTATTGATTTGTATAGCTTTTGGAGATAATAAATAAGTAATTATAATAACAGCTTTACACGTTCGTTCGGTTTTATGCAAAGTAATCTTACACATGAAACGTGTTTAGTGAATGCTGAACCAAAATATCATAAGCATTGGAATTCTTTTTTATACGTACCTAAATTGTGCCTTTCGTCTATTAAAAAAACACATGAAATATCTTCCTCATTAAATATCTACAAATTTATTTACCAAAAATCGTTAAGTATTCTCGTTTTTGAAATAAACATACCTTCATCCTCCTACAAAACTTATATTACAAATAGAAAACATCGTACAGAAACTTTTGTTTCCCCAATAAACGATACACCAAGTAATACGGACGCGGAACAAAAACAGCCCTCTTTGATTTCCACATAGAGTTTCATTAAATATGTAACCTTCGCAAAAGATTACATCAAGGGCACAGTATTAATTCCATGTTATTTCTATGCCGCCATTGGTGACCTGCTTCTATATTTCATATAAATGCTGCTTCGCGACACGAGGCTGTCTTTTGTTTTCAAGCCCTGTGATTTAGCAGTATCAAGGTTGTCAGGGAAAAAATCAAAAAGCAATTCCGTTCCCCTACTTTCCGCGTCGTTTCAATTGAAAGGCCGTCTGCGGATCGCAACTACACCCAATACGTCGGCAGGAACATCTACAAGAGCCCGTGAATCGGATGAAACGACGCTAGAAACAAACGGGAAAGTTTCTCGAAACACGTACATATTTGTTTGTGCGCGTTGCTTGCATCGCAGTTTCTCTCGTTCGAGCAATTTCAATCGATGCTCCGGATAAGCGTGTCCCGTATTCCATTCCGTCGGATATTTCCCCGAGCCGCTGAAACCGTCTTCCGCTTTCAACTTCCGTCTGGGCTACTTAACGAAGCGCAGAAAACTATGTACTTCGAAATATTTGCAACTTGCGATTTCACGTTGGATCGCGTAACGCGTTGTCCGACATCCTTTTGCAGATTCCGTTCGCTGCTTAGCAATTTGTGCGAAATTGTGGCTAACTTTTGCTATTATACGGGCTGAGTCACCTGAGACTGGAAGTCGAAATATTCTTGAAACTATTTTTACAGGATATTGCACATTAACACTAGAACTAGGTTTAACACCTGGTTTTGGTATTATTTAAACAGTATACGCCAAGAAGATCGTGAAAACGAAGGTGGTATTGTAATTGAAATAGAGATACATACTTGTCACTCTATTTTATTAAATGCAATTATAAATTGTTGGAACAATACCTATATGTTAATAATCTTAAAGCAAAAAATCTGAAACTCGTCAGCCTTGATAGTTCTATTATTAAAATATCCCCTAAACTAATGGTTCTTTTAGCATAAAGTGTTTATTACTTTTTTCCATAGCCAATGATGAGTTGAATCAATTGATGTCATTAAAATATGTATGATTACATCAAAAGAAACAAAATTTGATCTCAAAATGTTCTTCATGCATCCACATACAAAAATACGATATAATTAACAGTTTCAAAACTATTTCAACATCCAGTCTTAGGTGGTTCATCCTGCATATTATGTTAGTTTGGAATGAGGGAGACTATTAGAGGAGATGGTCTAAATATGGGCTAGTTGAAGTATTGAGCGATACTATGTGCTCCACTCTATTAAATAAGATGAAACTACGATTTATGAACAAAAGAAGCTTTGTGGAACACACTTGTGTTTGTTTCTTTTACGTGTTGCGATGCAAAAGGTGTCCTTTCCCTTATTTCGCCTTCTTGAAACCTTTTTCAGGCAAGTTCGTTTCATTTTTTCAGCAATAATCTATTGAATAAAGAGCTAATTGACTAAGAGCACTACATTGCTGGCATCGGAAGCTTATTTGTAATAAAACGTTTGTAACAAATATCATCATATAGTAATGAGTATCATCCCTCTAAATGTATTTAACCAAATATTACCAAAATGTCCCGGATATGGGCCAGCCAATATTTATTGAAATTCATCAGGGAGAGTGCACAAACAATAAGGATGCATGTTGTATATTTTCTGACAGATTTGACTCCGAAGACACGGAGGCAGGACTCTGGATGAAATGTTTTCAATCCTTTACGTGAGCACACAGTGCCTTTGCAGGTGTTGAGAGTTGCGATTATGGTAAATAGATTGTAAATAATGTAAACAGCGTTTAAGTTTAAGTTTCTATACATTTTGTACATGTTCTTAAATATTTCAAACTAGAAATGTGCACCTTTTACTTTTCATTTAAATTATTTTACGAATAACCCATGCATAGACCACAAATCTAAAAATGAGGACTTCCTTTGATTTTAAATACGCAATTTGCAAAACACGTTGCGTTTGTTGAGTTTATTTTGATTTCCTATCATAGAGTAAACACGTAATCGACATATATTCAAGTGTTATATCTTGAAAACCTTCAACAGGTTTGACAGCAAACATTAAAATCAAGATGGTAGTCCGAACATAGAGCATCCCCCCTATACATACGTATAGGAGAATGAGCAAAAGACCAGAGAAGATGTTTGGTTGCTGGGAAAAATGAAACAACGAGCAGAATGAAAGTGACATCGAAAGTGTGTGAAAGTTTTTTCTTTGTATGAAAACTGGAACTCCGTTTAGCTACACTCTACTTATCCGAACAAGTTAGTGCCTCGTTACAAATATACGATCTCAAAGGTGACCTCTTATTATCAAAGCTATAAACGCCAATTTTTATAACAAATGGGGTTGAACGTTTTTATTATTTTAATTATTTTCAGTCACATCGACCGTGTAAGGTGCATGGTGCACCGGGAATGCACCATGCATTCCCGGCTATTATGCATATTGTAGGATTGGAAATACTGCGTGAATGTTTAGAATGATTGCGATGTATGAAAGGTACGTTCTGAGCTGAGTACTTGAGAAGGTCGTGTGTATGGGGGGGTACAGTGGCCCAAGGGTTCGGGTGGTCGGGACCGACCACCACCGAAGGATGACTGCGGGGGTGTGTCCTAAATGAGTGAGAGCAAATGAGGAATAGAATGAAAGAGAAACTAAGAGTGAAAGAATATAAAGAATGAATGAGGCAGAGCTAAGGCAGAGCTAAGTGAGAGTGAAGAGAGAGTGGAAACAGAGCGTAAGGAAAAGTATCGTGTGTTTGAGTAACGTCGTGTATCGACGCATTTATAATAAAGATAGTGTTTTAATGAGAGTAACTGAAATCTTATTACACCACCTGTCCTCTAATCCCAACTACGTGGGGTTTACAAAGAATAACTTCTACAATATTGCACTAAATATAGTAATACAGTAATAACTTACATATGTATATTAGTTAAGTATAATAAATGAGCGTGTGGATTCAGGCTGTACAATGAACTCAATAAACTATATTAACCGGAAAAAATTTGTGATTTTTAATAAACTGTAATCCTCATTGTAAAACTATAGTGTCGTTAACAAGTATTTGTAAATCGTTTGGGATACCGACCTTTCCCGACACGTTTTCATATTTCGGACAGTCGATTCACGTATGTATTTTGTATTTATATTCTTATTAGATGCACGTGGATAACGTCGACATGTCATATTTTTCGTTTCGTGAGTACTGACAGATGCTCCCCGTTTAGTCAGCTTGCGATACTTCTTTGTTATATCATTAATATCATTTCCGATTAGCAAGTATATTTTACATACTTCTATTTATATTTTATATACCACTTCCCGGTTTGATATTTGTCTGCTATGTGCCCATAATCTTTGTCCATAATCTCAGATTTTTGTGTACGATTTTTGTAATATAAAAAAATTTAATACTGTAACTGGAATGTAAAAAATGATCAATTCATATACCAAGATGCAATTTTCTTTTAAAAGTCTATCGTTGGTTCATATTTCCATCAGCTTCTGCATGCTTTGTTGCAAGGAACTACATATTTCAGTTCAAGCATGACCATTATTGCACCATTTTGCATACTTCTGTTTGAAGAAAATTGGACTTGAACTAGAAACAAAAGTGTTACGTCAAGAACAGGAAGTATGTTAATCTTGGGAGACCGTGTTTCTTCAGTTATCATTTACAATATACAGTAAAATAACTTCACGGTATCCTTTTATTATTATATCAATGGAAACAGAAAATTAGAAAATTGCACCCGAGAGTTGATTTCCTATATTGTATTCATGTTCTAGAAAATTACATTTCTGTATGTAATGTACTGTTTTACAGTGACCAGAGATAGGAAGAGTACCCGCAATCAGAACTGTTGCGTATTGTATACTTCATGTACGCAATACAGTATTATACATCGCGAAGTGCTTTTCAATTCTCTGTATGTATTGTCACGTATCAAACTGCTGGACCAGTGCACTGGACACAACAATACGTGCTGGACACGGCAATGCTTGACTGCATGTTTCGCATTAAAATCAAATTCTTCCGACTTCAACAACTTTATGAAAACTTTATACTGAAATACTATATTATCTTTGTTTTCGACGGAATTTCACAATGGGTTGTCGCGAGCGATGCAGAAGTTACTGGAAGTGACGTTTTACGTTGGAACTGCAATATTGCTTAAAGTAAGGAAGTGGTGTAATGTTTCGTGGCATCTTGTCTTTCACTTTGATAACATCGCATTGTACAAGTAGACTCAGATAAAATCAATGTAAATTATGTTTTCAAAATACGAAAATATGGTACACATATACATATAGACAATGTAGAACTGGAAGTGAACGATACGACAAATGGTAATCTATGTTTATAATAATGAGGGTCCTAAATATGTTCTTGGAATGCCAAGCAGAATTTGTGTGATTGAATGCAGAACTTAAAGTGCTCTATTTGACAATTAAGTTTCACAGTCCGATTTGTTGTAAGCGCGAATTGTCAGGTAGCATTTAATACCAGAACAACGAAATGCGTCGAAATAACAGGTACATATGTGTGAAATGCAATCTGTTTTAAAGAGATTTTAAGAACAGTTTTATTTTAACCAAGATAAATTTAGCATAAATTACCGAGTAGCTCTTTAATTGAAAATAGTTTTCTTCAATTGGTCACTCAAATATTAAACAAGTTAGAAAGTAACAAGAAATAAATTTTCCTTTGACTTCAGTTAAAAATCATATGCCACTTTCCAACCATTATAAAGTAAATACTCACTCATCGGTGTAAAAATTGAATTAACTTTTCTGTTCAACTTGCAAGCTCTTAAGTAAAATATACGAAATTGCATCTTCTGTATACTTGACCGTACGTTCGCAAGTAAAATACTTGATATATTTCTCGCAGTGAATTGTAGCGTTTGTTTCAAATGTGTGTGAATTATTGTTGTAAAATATGGTTCGAGTTGATGCATTGGAGGAAAACGAGATGATTTATCATCGATACACAGACATTCTTACACATAAAAGGGAAGCAGAGCGCACCTAGCGAAACGAACGACTAAACGATTGCAAACGCACATCTGTTTCTACTCCTGATTGATTTTCTGTCGTGCCAGTGAATTTAATCGAAATGGTACAGTGCAGTCGTCCCTCGTTAATTGTTATTCCAAGCTTTGCCTCTCATCGCATTACATCTCTTTTTCGTTGGATTTACAGTTACAAGCCAATAGACTAGCATTCGCCCCAAGTCGACATTGAACGGTATTATCTGCGGGCGATTCCCAACTCTGAAGCAACTCGAAATTCCCATTTCATTCAGACATCATTTAACGTCAGAATGGATGTCTGTCGTAATTATTGCTGCCGTATTTTCAGAACTTTGGCCACAATTAACTTTGCATGTTATATGGAAAATTTGATTATATGATTTTGTTCAGCTACGAATAATATCATTATTATAAATAATATTAATAATAATAGTTTATGATTATTTTGTATAATATACCAAATTAAGCACTGAAACTTAATAATAACACCGTTATTATTACATTCATATACTAATTAGTCCATTCTACTGACAAACAGACGAATAATATAATAAGTTATTAATATTGTAATATTATTGATAATATAATTCGCTGAAATACTTCAACAAATATATCTTTAATAGAAAATTAATACGTTTCCTACGACGCGTCGCACAGTGGTCCGAAACCGTAAAAACACGAACTAAATTCAATTTTTCAACCTTCTTGGAAATGAATGAAATTTTAGGTGTAGCTTCTGATATGTATGGACTAAATCTTGGTGTAAAAATAAATTGTCGCAGAGCACCGGTAATTGCCTGAGACACCCTCAAAGGGGGGGAAAAATGTTCACTTTAAAACGATCTCATTTCTTTCTGAATTTGCTATACTTTTCGGTGCTATATTTTTTTACAGAGTGGAGCTAACTCAAATCTGATTATATATTTTTAAAGAGTGTTCTTTCAGCTACAAGTACATGTAACATGAAAGGTATCTACGTATTTAAACCCTATGAAAAATACCTTTTCGCGTATCCCTATTTTTCCCCCGTTTTTCCACTTTAATGTAGTTTATAAAAGGGATCGGTCGCGATCGGTGCGCTAAAATTTATATGGAAGTATTTGTTAATACCTACTTAAGATAGCTGCATAAAAATTTTTTGCAAATATTTGCAACTTTGAAAGTTATTACAATATATGTGCAGTCAGCGCGCTGTTTTTCCACTTTAATGTAGTTTATAAAAGGGATCGGTCGCGATCGGTGCGCTAAAATTTATATGGAAGTATTTGTTAATACCTACTTAAGATAGCTGCATAAAAATTTTATGCAAATATTTGCAACTTTGAAAGTTATTACAATATATGTGCAGTCAGCGCGCTGTTTTTCCACTTTGATGTAGTTTATAAAAGGGATCGGTCGCGATCGGTGCGCTAAAATTTATATGGAAGTATTTGTTAATACCTACTTAAGATAGCTGCATAAAAATTTTTTGCAAATATTTGCAACTTTGAAAGTTATTACAATATATGTGCAGTCAGCGCGCCGAACTGCGGGGGAAAAACGTCAATTAGACGTTTTCCTTAAAACGCCAAAGTGCCCTACATAGAAGTAAATCCATTAATGGATTTGTTGTATTGTATTGACTAAATTCTTTTTGTTTAATAACAACGACCCTGTTATAAACTTCGAGGGGTTTGACTCTGGTTTAATCCTGAAAAACATTAATCCTGCCATACAAAGGCCTACTTTCGCTCATTCTTTACTGGCTAAGCAATTAAGGTAATTAAAGTGTTTATCACCCCTTCCGTGCATTCAAATAACCGAAATAATAAAACACTCAGTAATGTGTAGTTCGTATATTCGATATAGATCGGTTGAAAGCAATAAAGTCATAAAACATGTTGGATACCCGCGGTGGATATCACGAATGTGCCAGAAAGTGAAACGGAGTCGGAAAGTGACGTGACCTCATCAGAAGATGAAATGTAGGGTAATGTAAATTTAGTTGTAAACCATTTACTTTTTTTCAAAAATTGTTTATTTAATTTAAATTTTTTAAATAATTTTGTATATATTTTTCATTTTAAATCTTTTGCTAACATGTTCGTTCAGTTAAATAACATCATAAACGCGCATTTGGATGGATAGATTCAACATCCCATTGTCGAACTATTTCCATATTAACTATATAATTTCAGTTAAGTTTTTTACAGATTATGAATCTCAATGATGAAATCAGTATGGTAAGAGTCGTGATATCGGCTGTAACAAATTTTATTTACTGCTACCTGAGAGATATCTACGCACCACAAAAAATATCAGAACCATTTTCGACCAAACAATATTTTATCCAATATTACTGTTAAAATAATTATAAAAAGAGAATTTTTAGTTGCAATTATATTCTATAACTCAAAAACTACCTAAAATCTTTCTATTCATAATGAATAATGTGTAAATAACAGTGCTATGAATTTAGTTCGTGTTTTTACGGTTTGGGACCACTGTGCGTCGCGACGGTGGCTTGGAGAAATCTGTTCATCATAGAATATGCTTTTTCTTTTGTATATTCTCGTAATGTGAGTGTTAAGTTTAGGGGAAACTTTATTTATTCATGTGGGATAATTTGTTCTGTATCAAATATGCATGTGTGATGTTTGGCTCTTCAAAACGAATCGGTGATCCACCCATACTATATGTAGCGAATTAAGGTACAGCACGTGTTAAACTGTATTACTAACGTAGCAGTGAAGAAAAATGAATAGTTTCAGGATAATATTCAATTTGAGAATACTGTGGATGGTCTATTTGTAAAATATGTTTCTCTAACGTGCCATAGCCCAAAATGGCAACGGATAATGCTGGTGTATGTGGCTTATACGCAGCCGCGTACATTGACATGGATCAATTTGACTACGTATTTGCATTCGTGCCGCTTACTTACGAGAAAGGTTGGGCAACCCGGAAATTGAGAAAAGTATGATACATTGCGTACAAGTAAAGTATGTGATCCGCGAATTGTCAGCTGGCATTCAATACCAGAACAACCAAATCCGTCAAAATAGCAGGTACATATGTGTGAAATGCAATCTGTTGTAAAGAGATTTTTAGAATAGTTTTATCATAAATAGCAGAAATTACTGAATAGCTCTTTAATTGAAAATAGTTTTTGTCAATTGATCATGCAAATATTAATAGGTAATAGGTAATAATAGGTAATAAAGTCCTATTTTTCGTTCGTTCCATTTTCGTTCGGTTTCAAGGGGTGAAATCAGCGCTTGAAAAAAAATCGAGAAACTTATTTTCCGTGAAATATCTCAAGAACGCTGAGCGATATTTTAAAAGAGTATAAACAAAACTTGCATCGCTTTGTTGCGTTTACAAAACTGCAGAAAATGTTTCTAATTTTTTTTCCATGGATTTCCTAACATTTTCAACAATCTTGTTAATGTTTTTACTATAGTCACTAATGGCATTTTGATTACAATTGTTTCCATCTGGAACTTTGGGCTTCTTTTCTATCACATTTACTTAAAGAATAATTTGTATTATTTACAACAGGGCTGTTATTATAACGATATTGAAATTATCTTTGTCCATTGCTGTTATATTTAATTTTTTGCCTTTGTTATACTTGTGCAACTTTGAACTTACGTATTCAACATGAATATTTGGGAAATCTTATACCATTTGTTTTAAATAATTTGTTATAGCGTTTTGCAGTTGCACTAGTCTATCGCAACCAATATGACGTTTGCTGTATCCCATCATCTATTGTAAGTAAACTACCTCAAACCTATTCAGGCGTGAAAATAAATTAACGCATGGGGTGTTAAATAGGGGGTTTATTTATACGGAAATAAAAATTTTATTCGTAATGAACGCGAGATTGGAAATAATGTGTTGAGTAATGTTTGTTATCTGTGTGTATTTAATGTATATCCTTCTGTTGCGTAAGGTGTCAATTAATGTTAATGATTAGTTACGTAGGCTTATGATATAACCACAATTTAGAAGAGTGAATCGCGCCACGCATAATGTGTTTTAATACAGATTCAGTAGTGAGATGCTTATATTAATTCAAATAAGCACTACTAGAGGACTGCCTACGATCCACTGAAAATTTATATATTTATGTTTTTAACCATCGAGTTTTGACCAAAAATGATTAGGTTGGGATAAAAGATTTTTGTTTTGCATATTTTATTCCAACCATTTTTTGATTTAGGAGCATTTACCGTGTAAAACCTGCTCCGTATCTGGTTCGTAGTAATGCAACGTTTAGTTGCAACGAGAATATGAGCCAAGCTTCCTTAATCATGATAGAGTAAAGAGGAAACTGGTATGCTGGTTGGTAGTTACCTAGGTATATACCGTTCATATGTATGTACTGCATTCAATTCACAGCATGTGAAATGTTCGCAATAAAAGATACATCCATGAAACGGGTAATGGGAACAAATATTTAAGTAAGTAAAAATTCATCTTAATAGTTATCTTAAGTATCCTGTATGAATTGTGAAACAAATATCATACAAATCCCTTCAAAATAGTACACGTGTTTAATATAAATACTGTTGAAGTTGTATTTAATTAATCTTGTGTTTTCTGTATCGACTTTTTGCATAGATATTATTAAAATAAAAATTTGTAACTGAAAACATCTGTCACTGTCTATTTATTAGGCACAGTCAACAACAAAAATTGACGCTGCCCTAAAAAGAAGATATACAATTTTCCATAACTAAAGGACATAATGGATCAACACCATATCTATGAAAATAATTCAATATCTATTTTTATTTTCACGGTGCCCCGATATAAACTTTTTCATCAAAATATCCGGAAATTTTTACCTGTAACGCGTGTAAAATCTCTTGCATTTTAGTTCGATAATATAAATAGCCACATCGTCCTTATGAATTCCCTAAAATGTTATTTCTTGGGGCATGATGATAATAAGAAGAGAAAGAGAAGACGAAGCAGACGGTTCTGAACTGCGTAGGTTTGCAAGTATGTGTACGTGCAATTCGAAGCATTTCAATAACGGCGCCTCGAGTATGAAACATTTCAGGTATGCGCTATCATACGATGAAGGGGTTAGACAAACTGACCGTATTGCTCATCGGGAAAGTACTCAATAATTACTAGTTCCTGGGGGCTCTTCCTACCACTGAAGTATCTAATGAGAGCTTCCTAACGCATTTCAGGCACGGGACAATTAAATTTTGAAAGTCCATTTAGATGCAGTTTTAATCGTACTCCAGGGATGTTTGTTGCAGATAGAAATGTGGGAAATTGCAGTTTGCTGTATTTAACGGCGGAAATTTCAGAATCTCCAAGATATTATTACTTTCTTTTCAAGTTTGTCCCGTTGTTATGCGTCAGAGGCAACTCGCTGTTTTTGTTTTGCTATTTAAAATATAACATAGAGGAATGGGTAAGGGAACTGACTGACCGCACGACCCAGCGACGAGTCATACCGCTTTTCCTACATCCAAGTGCAAGGATCAAAGGGTCTCGATACCGACGCTCACGAAGTCTAAAAAAACGCCTTATGTATAGGAAACCAAAAGCTAGGGTTGTCAGTTATCTAGAAATCCTCACGCTGCTAGTTTTTAGTTGCGTCGTCTGTAATATATTCCTGTAAAGTGCAGTTCGAGGATTGCACTCGTGCCTCGACAATCAGTGCTGTATTACCACAATTTTAGTGACTGGATATTAAACAAAGAGGAAAAAAAGAACACCAACCTTTCACCTCATCTGCCAACCACGAAACGCCGGGTTTGAAAATATGTGAATTAACGACAAAGGGTGGATTAGTGTTTTCTTAGCTCTGTTGCATTCCCACATATATATTTTAATATCAGTATTCCCTTTCTTTGCTTTATAATTTGTCTTACAGCTAGTTCGTACTGTACTCCTCTCACAATCATGTTTATGTAAGATTACTTTGCATAAAACCGAACGAAGGTGTAAAGCTTCTATTATAATTACTTATTTATTATCTCCAAAAACTATACAAATCAATACTGGAGCGTAGAAAGATATAGAAGCGTGTAAAAGATGTGTCAGGTCATCTTTACACGGTCTCGTCAAGAATTACTCCGTTTGTACTCTGTTGTTTGTCAATGCGACTTCTACGTTCGACGATCGATGCAAGAATGCCATGATGCATCCTGTACGCCAAAAAGGACGCCTTGTCGGGGTTTTTCCAGGCGCCATGGCTTCAAGGGCCTCGCTCACGTAGTTCCCTTCAGCCTACGGTCTCCTATGGGTACGTGCGCTATCGGGCCCCGCGCTGACGTAACCCAGATGCCCAGCTACGGCGCTCGCAGCCGAAATCTCTTACATTTATGTAACCAATAAGGCGAAAAAGAAAACACTGCTTGTAGGTCCAGCATCAAAATTTGAATGGGCGATTTAAATGATTTTGATGATGAATTACCAACTGTAATAAATATACAAGTAGTCATTATAATTTTGCACAACGAAAGAAAACATTATAGAATACTTGTTATACGTCCAGCACGATTTAGTAAAATTGGCTTTATTACATGAAAGCTTCATTTAAACATTCCAACGTTTCCATAACTCATTCCTTAAAGCTATACAGAACCTTGCAACCATACATAAGAAAAATATACCGCTGCAATAAGAAAAAGAATGTTTTGAATTCATTGACATGTGTTGTAAAAAAATCTAATTGTACCATACGACTCATTTATGATTAAAAAATTCCATTTAAGCTTTGAACGCTGTCCGCGCGTATCGATTACGCGTTGCACAGTAAGATATTATCCACTCCGAAGATTTCTTATTTTCTTTTCGTTGTGCCAGATTTACGACAGTCCCACTAATGTGATTGCACGTAATTAACGACGTTAAAATAGGATCGATCGGTATTCGCGGAAGGCCGTGTAGTTTAGATTGGAAATTTCCATAACATCCATCCCTGATCATCCATGCAGATTCGAGATACTGTTGTATATACCATAACGCGACCGCGCGAAATGAGCGTAACCCGTATCACCGGTTGACACAGTCAACACGGTGAAGGTAAACCAATTAAGGCAACGAGTTAGTAAAACGATTATCAACCGTATTTTCCTCACGTGCGTACATGCGTGTGAAACGTGCTTGCATGCTGACATAACGCTGCTGCTTTATGTGCCTTGTAACAGAAAACCCTTGCACAGCAGTAGAAAACAATGGAACAAGCAGTTTTGCATAATGAATACTTCATGGCCAAATTATGATGTTAATGTCAATTTTAATTTGCAATACTTTGTATTTGTAAGAAGACATGTTTGGTTTACCATTGAAAAGGTGGGGTGGACGTGATGCACGATGGCTGGCAAAATTATTGGTCCGAATAGGAACATCGAAACGTATATTTTAAATAGGAAGTATTGAGCTACTGCAGATGAAGTGGATAAAATTACGAATGAATCGTTTTGTGGAGAATAATATTTATCAATCAGAGTTGGATTCATTCGATTCAATACACTCTGATCGTCGTGGAATGAAGTTGTTTGTACCTTTAGTATTTAAAATCCGTGGTTTTAGATATGACGAAGGCTTCGAAATCTCTTTTTATTGTCGGCGAATCACTTATTCTTGAGGTTTACATTGTTCGAACTAAATATTACGGATCAGTCACGAACCATACGTTCACCTGTAGTAACTTTTCCGAAAAGTGTATCGACTCTATTAGCAGAATCTGTTGCATTCTGTTCAAGTCTAGGCTTACAGTACCAGCCAGAAGTATTTTGACAACCAAAATGTGTTTATTCTTTCATTTTTTCATTCTTTCATGTATCTGCGTTTTACATGCCCTCGTAAAGATCGAAGGTAGGTACATGTCCACTGTAAACCTTGCAATTGCTTTTTTAAAAACGTGATAAAATTTGAGATACGCAGCATTATTTTCGAGTTTTCTACAATCGAAATGACCAATAGTTTGAGAATAAAATTTAAGCAGATCGATTATGCTTGCAATTCAAAATAGGGTTACAAGTAAATGCAGCAACTATAAGCTAAGGAAATACGTTAAATACAGCAACGTAGAGAAATTTTTCAATGTGCAATGGAGACAAATCATTTAATATGATACCCATAAACAGATCACTATAAATTATTTAATAAGTAACAATAGGGCGACTGTGTAAGCAATTTATGCTATGAAAAACACTGAAGAAATCCAGCACCCCGCGTCGTCTAATTACTTATGTCAAGTACTGTATATCAGAAAAGCATTCAAAGCCTTTTATCCATGCTTCACTTTGATGCACGATTTGCGATTCCAATTGTAAGACATGATAATAATTGGAAGGTTATCGACCATATTCTAGCCGTCTAGCTCCAAGTCCTAAATTAATATGGATATAATCAATACTATTTATCAATTCATTTAACTACTGAATTTTACGCTTAAATCGCTGGCTTCCTTATTTGCAGCAACCTAATATTTCATGGGGACTGTGCATCGTCAAAAAGTGTATTGCTAAAAGTTGCATATTTTTTGGTTCTTTTGGTGCAAGTTGCATAACAATATCTTTCAAACTAAAAGGTAAAAAGTATTATTGTTTTTCAAAATTCGCACTCTGACCATTTGTACTATTTTTTGTCAAGCTCCATAAAAATATTCCCGGAAATGGATAGCCCCTGTATGGGTTTACAAGTATGCAGCTATTGTTTTCGTGTACAGTAGAACCAGAAAAATTTTTTTCAGGACACGTTTGTTAAAACTGGGAAAGAAAATAAATTCTCTAGATTACTTGAAAAACATAAGAATGTTTTAAAGTATCTAGGAGATTTTGTGGAATTTTAATATTATTAAGTAGTTTAAAAACAGTTTTGAACCAGTTAATAATATTGCAATATACATCCTAGATACTTTAAAATCCTCCGATCTTTTTATATATATTATATTTATATTGACGATGATGTGCTGTTCTTTTTCACTTTCATATTTAGAACAGCCGAGTACAAGATATTTAACCGTGATCCTTATTTTACCGGTATTAGAATTTTTAGGACACTGTTTGGTAAGTAAATGCTCGTGTGGAAATAAATGTTACAGACAATGTATAGAGACAACCCACAAAATCCTGCCCGACTCCAGTTTTTTGAACTTCAGGTTTCTTTGATTGAAACTTATGAGTATAGAATACGTAGAATTCATTGCGTTCAGGTAAACGAAATTGTATTGCGGCCATCAAAATTAATATGACTTGAAACACCAACAAAGACAAGCCATTTATTTATTCCTTTCCACTTTGGATACGGTTTCTTAAATTCAGGTGTCCCGGAATACTTTTTGCTTGGAATTTGTACCTCAGGGTTGTCTCGAGGTGTCGCGTCGGGTCGTGTTTATGACCGAATATTCCATCGCGTTTCAGATTTTCAAAGTACTGCGATGTGACACATGTAACATGTTCAGCCTCTCGGATGTGTGTATCACACTATGCATATATTATTAGTTACTGCTAGCAATTTACGAGCTATTAATTGTGTATTGCGGAAGGCGGGCAGTTAATAATTTAGTGTACCACCCTTGTGCATTATATTATTAATTGCTACCACCTATTTCCTTGCTACAAATTACAATTTTAATTATTTATAATCTAGGGAAAATCGCTTAAGTCCAGTTTAGAATTAGTTCAATTAATTTTGAACATATTTTCTTTCATATTGTACATAATCACAATTTGGATGCCATTCGTATACTTTTTTTTTATTGCGAGATTTGAGCTCGAGGGCTAAAATCTTGAATAAAACCGGTGGAGCGTTTATGACTAACAACAAGTACTTTCCTTTAAACTTGAACTCAGCAGAACAAGCTTTTACACGACTTTAAGCATTGTTTCTTCGGATAATCAGATTCTCAACGTGGAAACAATATTCTGTCGAGGTACAGTCTACAACACCTGCTACCTAACAACGGACTAACCAAGCTCAGCGACATTTTGTGCATCGTGGAATTATAAAATTTGTTGGCAGCTGGGTCATACCTGTAGGAACGGAATAAAAAGGAGGGGCAGTTGTCCTTCTTGTTGTCCTTTACATTTGTATGCACGCCAACGAGTCGTTCATTAGCCAAATCGGTTAATTCCAATTTCTGAAATATTTAAAATTGTAGCAAAACGCTTGATGGACTCTTAACTTTTTATATTTGAAGAAAATTTCCTTATCATTGGGTTTAATATTAAGAAATTACAAAAATTTGTTTATAGACAATAGGTAATAAACAATTTGTTTCAGAAGCTAATGCGATTAATTCCATACGCTTATATAAATCATTTAAAAGGTATAATGTTTTTCTGCATTAACAATAATACATTCTCTAACGTTGATTCGATTTCCTATTCAAAAGTGGAATTTTAGTAGTCAATGTATACCATCCCTTTTCTCCACTTTTCGTTTTGCGGAGTTAACCTGTTTGGCTAATGTGCATAGCAAATGTTACATAGAATAAAATTTTCTCCCGAAGGAAGCATACGATAAATTTTTGTGGTATATTTGTGAAGGAATACTTTTACAGCATTGATTTCAATGATTATCGAACTGTGATGCGATATTTGAAAGAACAAACGAGTTCATTTGAGTTGCTCAGGAAGATGCGGCTGCAATGTAACCGCGTAGGTATAACAAAGCAAATTGTGCAACAACATATGTATTGTTTGCAGAACGCTGTGTACCACTTACGTATCCTCGTGTCGTGTCATCGTTGCGCGTCAATTTGGACCCTTGCACCGTTGCGCACCGAAAGATAGAAAGGTACATAATTTGTCCGTTTATTGTTGTCGTATCAAAGAAACGATACCATATTCAAGTGGGCGAGTATTGACGGAGGACGTATCAATATTCCGTTACTCACTTATTTCCATCGTGGATGGCCGACTGTTCCGGCCATTTGCGTACTTTACACCGAATTGTTTTGCCTGATAATAATTTAGGAGTTTACTAATGTAGGAGCTACTTTCGGAGAATCTCGCGTGTTTGGAATAGAGGACAGGTAAGGCAAAGGGCGTCAGCTTTTTTTAGAAGGCTAGCTATCTTCATTGATATCTGACGTCGGCACACGACAACTCCCAAACGGTACAACGACTCTCACACGATACTCACAACTCTAACGATACTTTCAATTCCATACACGAAACGATTCTCCTCTCATTCAACCCTCTTCTACTCTACCTCGGGCACGCATCTGTATACGGAGGGTTCAGAAGCCAATCAGTGTAAGCCCATTAGCATTCAAACCGAGATAAATAAGTTTTTTGCAAATTACTTGACAAAAGATGACAATGCTAGTAACGTCATCTATTGCTTATGTCAAAAAATAGTGATTTAATCGATTTATCAATTGAAAGTTGTACCAATAAAGAGGTTTTTTGAACTAGGAAGCTCATGTTCAGGAAAGTTGGACTTACACTGATTGGCTTCTGTGCCCTCCATATATCCTTTCACCCTCAGCTTTCCCTTCGTTATACTTTTTATTTGCCCTCGCTCATTTAGGATTCAAACTTCAGACATTCCATAGCGACAGTCGGTCACGTCCACCCGAATCCTTGGATAGCCGTGCGCCCTACGTTCGCACGATGATCTCCAGTGCTCAGCTCCAAACACGTATCTTTCACACCCTGGACACATTCTAAACAGCCTCGCAATATTTCCAATCCCATACCAATTGGGAGAAAATTGTACTTACAGAAAGAATGTACAGTAATTCTTCGCTTGGCGCTTACGATTCGGGACCGGCCGTAAGCGCCAAGAGAATTTGGTCCTACATTGGGTTCGTAGAATTTCGGCGGAACCGTCAGAGCCCGGCTACTGTGGAGATATCGATATCGGCGGGCACAGAAAGGGACAGCGATACGAAAGAAAGAGACGAATGAGAAGTCGGGCGTCATTAAAAGATTAAATGCTTCGTATCGGTGAGGCAACACTAATGCAACGGCGTAACTTTTTTATTGTTACTTATATCGCTATAATTTTTGTTTTGAATTATTGCTGAGGTTGTGGTGATTAAAATGAGACCAAACACGATAAAATTTGGATTATATTTACTTACTTACTTACTTACAAGGATCCTTACAAAAAAAGCTTGCGAACGGTCGTGCTCAGTTTTTACTATAACTTTACGGGCTTAGAGAATAGTCGAAATCTAAAGATATATTCCAATAGGCCTCTTCAAGGTAGAATGCGCATTTATTAGTATGGTTTTATGTTTTTCTAGAAGCCCATGCAAACACATAATAATGAAATGCCACATACAAAACTGAAATCATCAGCCGCAATTGAATGAAATAACGAAACGTGTGGTATGGTTGAAGCACCGAAAACAGCCGTCGGCCGTGTTTACACTCGAGAATCGAGTGGATCAAATTCGTCGCAATGCCTTCTCGGCGCGCGGAGTTCGCTTCGATCTCCCTCGAGCAAGGACAAGGCGGCCTGTCTCAAAGATAAAAACGCTTTCAGTAGCCGCGACCTACGCTACCTCGAGGGAGATCGAAGCGAACTACGCGCGCCGAGAAGGCATTGCGACGAATTTGAACCACTCGATTCTCGAGTGTAAACATGGCCGACGACTCTGTTTTCGGCGCTTCAACCATACCACACGTTTCGTTATTTCATTCAATTGCGGCTGATGATTTCAGTTTTGTATGTGGCATTTCATTATTATGTGTTTGCATGGGCTTCTAGAAAAACATAAAACCATACTAATAAATGCGCATTCTACCTTGAAGAGGCCTATTGGAATATATCTTTAGATTTCGACTATTCTCTAAGCCCGTAAAGTTATAGTAAAAACTGAGCACGACCGTTCGCAAGCTTTTTTTGTAAGGATCCTTGTAAGTAAGTAAGTAAGTAAATATAATCCAAATTTTATCGTGTTTGATCTCATTTTAATCACCACAACCTCAGCAATAATTCAAAACAAAAATTATAGCGATATAAGTAACAATAAAAAAGTTACGCCGTTGCATTAGTGTTGTCTCACCGATACGAAGCATTTAATCTTTTAATGGTAAACGCGTCCGCGACGTGTCGGCTAATCAAAAGGTGCCGAATTACTCCGTCGACTCGGAACTAGAGGGGCCCCTCCAGTGGTGGGGATAACTCGTAAGCATGCTCGGTAGAGATCGTGGTGAGCGCCAAGAGAAGAATTACTGTACATCGCTAATGGAGCTTACTTTGGGACCCGAAAAGCCCATACGACTTTATATTGAAATAAGAAAGGAAGATGCGCGGCGAGAACTAGTACAGGGGAAACAATGCATACAAACGTATGAAGCTACTGCTGGTCGCAGAGATAAACTCATTGCAGAGTCACACGAGAAACAGAGGCCCTCTTTTTCGGGGTATCCGTCGGTGGCATCCTCTGTTTTGATACGGATACGTAGGGATGATACGAGCACAAATTATACATCGTTGCACTGTGCCTTTCATGGGATGATACGGTATACGGATTCGCAACAAATGGTTACAGAGCTTGCCAACTTGTGTCGGAAATTGCTGATATTATATTGGTTGTTCAGAGTTTGCTAGTTGCGTGGATAAACCAGTGTCTATTTCATCACTTGGAGCCACTGAGATTGTTAATGCAATCTCGTAACGTTCAATTAGTCGATACATTTCGAGTGGTTAAAGTGCATTTGTTGTGAGACGAATTAATGAATTAAAATAATGCACCTAAGTGTCAAAGACCAGTCTCTATTTTCGGTAATTTGAACTTCACAATTTGGAACCAAGTATTCGCCTTTCTCGATCTTTACGGAACGAGAATGTATGGTTCAGATTTAAAGTTCCCTAACAGCAGAATTATGTACTACACGGTAAGGGTTGCTGGGTAGGGATTAAATCTCGATCTCGCTTAGCTTGCGTATGGACTAGCTGATACCGACGTGGCACGAAACTAGTACAGACTCAATACTGAGCCGATGAGAGTAGTTACGTGCCCTTTTCATACACAAAAAATGGTTTAAAAAGATGGCGGAGGCCCGTACTCTGCCATCAGAATCTAAAGCGTTTCAGGAAGATCTGAGTTACTGCACCACCGAAAGGGGTAGCTCGACGGTATGCACTCTGATTATCAAATAAAGGCATAAAATGAAGGAAACGAAGGTCAACATTCTCAATAAATATTTTTTATATTTTTCTTATTACGCCCATATTCAATCAAAAAATATCGAAAGGAGAACGTATTCATTTTGTACGATAATCGTATCACTAGGAAATATGAATAACGTGCAAGTATTTAGTATTAATTTGGAATCTATGTAATTTGTGATTATATACCAGTGAAGTCGTGGAAGCCACATGAGCTTCAGGAAGATTTATTTTACAGTGTCTATGCTGAATAACATAGAAAGGAATCAAAAAGTAATTTTGTGCTTCATCAATCTGCCAAATTTATTTAGTATTCACTTAGACTTCTTATTAGACGCTTTCCACGCGGGAACTAAAATATGATAATAATGAAGATGATAGTAATGCAAGCGAGTTCAACTGTAAGTTATTGAATATTCAGCGAGAATGGAATGGGATCAACTGTTTGGCACCACGGATCACATCAACTTACAAATAGAGTTGTATGGCTACAGGTTTGCTGTGGCCATACAACTAAACACAAGTTATGACTATTATTCCTGTTTGTGCAATTTAATATCATTGAAATGCTAGGATTAACAGTATCCATAACGTACATTCGCTTCTACAATTTATTTATCACGCGACTGTACATCTGTAAATTGTAACGCATTGTTTCTTAAGAAACTGTTAATGCTACGTCGTTTTTTCTATTTTTGATCGGTACAAATGGTAATAAGGTGTATGTGCAGAGATTGAAAATAATCTGTCATGAATTCTAAAGTTATTTGATAAATGACAAGACACCGTAAAGAAGTATAGCCATAATTTAGTTAAATGGTAATTCGGAACAAACCCAAGACTCTGAATTTCATTTCCATTGCGCCACGAACTCTTCAAGTAATTAAATAAGTTCACGAAATTATATAATGAACTTTTACTAGGTTTATGATATTGTTATTATTGAATCGCTTTGCAAACTGTATTATAATACTATGTAATACGAAAATTGCAACTCCAGTTTCGCAATTCAGGTTTTCCACTTTAGAGTTTATATTATATTACTGGGTAAAAGTTTTGGTCTAAAGTTTATTTCTATTGCGGTTGCTTTTGCGACTATCTTGTGCCTGTACGATGAGATTATATTGAATATTAAATTTCGCTACGGCTTTGAGAATGAAAGAAAATGCTTTGTAGAATTTAAAAAGTATGCCAACTTATGGATGCGGTTTATGGAATACAAAATTAAATAGCTTCATTATTAAGTTCACTTATACATTTCTGTTCTTTGATTCCTTGAATAAAATCGAAAACGTTGCATTTTTTACCTTTGACATACACAAATATATTTAATAAACTAATTCATTTAATTTATTAGTAATACACAAGCGAATGGCTTATGCTTTTCATCTATTTTGTAATTTGTCTTAATAATACAATACTTTATATTTGTTCTGTTGCAAAGTACGTTAAATATTACGAGGATGAAATTAAAGCCAATGACAATGATGAAATTGATAAACAGAATTGTAAATACACGGATTAGTTTGAAAATTGGTAACAATAATTATTACGCGTTGTTTTATTTAATGCTTATTCGGTGCAGATGTTACTTCTAATACAAACATTAAACCGCGTATCCCTTAAGCTCTATGTAAATGACGCAAGATATTTTATAGCAAATGTTTACAGAGCTCTAGTTGTCGGATTACGCGTAATCTGGGTAGAGCAGTACTTCCAACACAATTATCATTGAACATTTCAGTAACTGTTAACCTGCTGATCATTTAATGAGGGAAATATGGAAGACACTACAATTCTTTTCCGTTCTATCCTTCGATTTCAAAACAAATAATCAATATTCGAATATTATAGTATGGATTTGCTTGTTGCAAGTTTATAAAACATACAATACAAAAATCAAAGCACCAATAGTAGCTCGTGATTTCTTTGATAATCGAAGATACTGCAGCAATAGTATAGTGTCATGACAAACTTTGACTACCTTCTGCCATTGATCAGTGGTCATAAATTATTTCGTCGGCGCGTAAAATCATTTACAGCATGACATCCTATTCTGCAGAAGGAAATAAAGACCGACAAGCTCGAAAATCTGTTTCATTAAAAATTATATTCTCTATGAATTCTACATCTCAAACTCATCATCAACATATTCAACTGATATTGATAAAATCTCGAACGCGGCAGCAATAAACAAATTCCGAAAACCTGTACTAAACGTAGTGTAAAATACAGATTGCCTCATTATTTTGTCAAAGGTACACGCTATAGTTAAGATAAAAATAATTATCCAACGATAATTATCCTCCGCAAAATAATGCACTTTCCCTTGTGCAATAACCTTTCAACTTTAAATACGTTAAAAAAAAGGCTATGCTTGACCTACGATTACGCCTAGACGTTGTTCCGTTAATATTAAATAATGTCAGACGACGATGTTAAGGGACGCGCGCGCGCGCCCGTGAGAGGGGGGGGGGGGTGTGACGATTAACAATTCTTTCGTATAATGGAAAGAATGAAAAGGGAGGGTCAAAATTTGGTCTCCTCTCCTCCATAATAAATTCCGTACAGGGCGAAAGTAGAAGAAGATGCATCTAAGGAGTATGCACGTTTCCACGTCGGTGCTCTCATTGTCTGCTTGCAACATCACACTGCACATCGTTGACGGTGCGCTCGTATTGCAGCCCTTTATGGTCAAAGCACTTTGGATACCGGTCAAGTGAGTGTATACGACCTATTTGTAACCCAATAACTAAGCTCGAAAATTAATTCCGACCCTTTGATCCTGATGCTGTGACTTCGATTGGGTGTCGTAATTAAGTATTTAAGATATCGATCGGTTGCACGAAGATGAAGGAACATTTCAGCATTGTTTTCACGTTTTGCGAAAAATATTATTTGCAGTTGAAGAAGCCGTGATGTGCTGCAGATGCGGCTCTCAATCATAATCTTGTAAATACTCTCTAGATTGATATGAATTCTTTCGTTCTGCTCCGTTTTGTTTCGTTATTATGCTGATAAGAATATTGCATTTCATTATGATTACTATTATAGTGTATTATTATTATTATTATTATTATTGTTCGGACGTACTGTAGAGTTTTACTGTTGTGCTGCTGCTATTAACGGTGTGTTCCACTTTAAAGTTCGATGAAGTGTTGATCATATTTGTATAGTTTTCAAAACTTTGGTGTATTTTAAATACTATCCGGCTGTAATTGGATTAAATAAACAAAATTGCAATAATTCATTATAGGGTATCGTACGCCGCGGTGTTCAAGTCTTAAACTATTTGTTACAACTTCTGAGAAGACGTGGGCCATTCGACATGACAAGCTCGTAGCAGGCGTGTGTAAATCAATACGTAAAATCAACATAGTATGTAGTATGTATGTACATATATAGATCGTAAGCAGGTATCTGAATAGGTTGGTATCCAATAATATTTCCTTACAAAAGAGAAAAGTTGTAAGGATAGTGGACGATCTCTCAGAAACTGCAGAAGTTTCGCAATATCAACTTTTAATAAATTGTGGCAACTCTGACATTGAAATATAGCTATTATTTTATGCACTGCACGGGAGTAATAAATTTATTACAAGTTGTACTGCGAGACGTGTCGATATTAGAAGTATCAATTACAATTTCTTCACGAAACTGGCAGGAACGAGGTAATTATTTCAGTCAACATATATACGTACAAGGACAAAATTATTATACAAAATTTTATCTCTGATAATGGTACTGTATATTACGTATGCGCGATATTATTAATTAATAATTTTATTATGGCTGCAAGAACATATGATTAACAATATAGAATAATGCTTCGAATAATGGACTGGGGTTGAAAATAATAACGAATTTCTCTATGAATATGTACTTTATACGAATTATGGTGATGTACAGTCCGCCCTATAGGTATTAGAACTCTCGCTATCTACACAAGAAATTTGTTGAAATAATTAAAATTTATATATTTTTGTTATTAGTCACCCAATTTTGTTAAAATTTGATCTAAATACGAAAAACACTACTTCAATCAATTTCTTTTATGGGCTGTGAGGATACGGATACTTATGGCAATGACTGTGCCCGTATAGTATTTTATTTGAGACCTTTGGGCCTTAAAAATGTACAATTTCGCAATATGTACTTTATCGTGCGAAGGGCATACACTTTTTCTATGAAATAGCAGATAGCGATATTATTTCATCTGATTATTCGTAATAATAAGAATAATAATAATAATAATTTTATCAGATTATATATTTAGAGTATCAGTCCTTTAAAAAAATATTCTCCCCTTTTAAAGTAAGAATTAACTGGCACTTTTAACCTCTCAATATTCGTATTTTCGAACAAGGAACGGAACAGAAAAAAGAAATGCTTTCGCATAAATCATATGTTTGATCCATCAATGTTAAACTCTTTTCCAACTGAACTTATCAGTTTTTAATACAGCACAGCGATTGGTATTTCCAACTCTACTGAAATGTTAGAGGTCAACATGTTTAATGTTTGATATTAAATGACTGAATATGCTTTGAAATGGGTTACAAGAATTTTGCTTTGTTTCAGGATTTAATTCAAGATGAATTTGAAATTCTATTATAGGTATGATCAAACCGTGGAGCAAAATTTAAGCAGCAATCTATAAATATTGAATGAAGTATTTCGAAATACTAGTTGCGAACAAATCGGTTGATTTGCTGAAAGAATATTATCGGTTTCGTCACGTCCAAGGAAGATTAAATTAAACTGGAATCGAGTATCAAATATATTGAATATAAGATCAAGCTTTACCGCGATACCAATTACGTGCGACATTTAAATTGTATCTATTAGACACTGAACAAGCTTCGTGCCTTGAATACATTATTCATTGAAGCTTTTCATGAAAAAAATTTAAATACTTTGGCGAGCACAGGTTCAAGGTGACTGCAAATATTAAAGACGAGGACCTGCCAATAAGTCCTGCTCTATATCCAAGTTCATTTTCAACAGCATTGAAAAACAATTCAGGTTCATATTTGCAATCCACAAATAAAATAAAAATTAATCAAACAAAAATTATACTTAAAAACCTATTTAACGTCATATACATGGTGCACCTGAATAAAAAAATGTTCCTCCCAAACCCGACAATAAAAAATTTCCAATCCTAAAATATTATTAGGTCATCCCATAAGTCGTTTCGTTTTTTAACACCCTAACTTTAACCCTAACTTTAACTCTAAAATAAGAATACTTACATCCATCTTTAGCCATCGACGCATCGGCCATTATTTTCAATGACCTCCTCCCATTTTTCAATCAATTCCATTCTCGAAAAAATTTTTTGTTCATTGGACAGTTTAAAATCTCCATTTTGGGATTTGGAAAACCACCTTTGAGACTTTCTTATACTTAAAGCATGTTCTCCATACACGTCACAAATATTTTTAACGGTATCTTTAACCGTATTGCCTTTTTTAAACTCATACAGCATGCAATGCCGAAAATGGATTTCGTTAACACTCATTTGAACAGTGTTTTATAACAGAAAATATCGATCTAAATGCTTCGAATGCACTGGCGAGAGGATACTTCTTAAAAGGCCTAAGGAGATGTTTCTGTTAACATATCGCAGAAACAAAATACAGATGTTTACATAAAGTGCGACAAAAAACGACACGACTTATGGGATGAGCTAACAATTAGCAGCAACTTCTAAACATCCAACGAAACTCGTTTTCGCCTTACAATTAAACTATTTCATTCCTTAACAATTCTCCTGTTTACTACCTTACGAACGATTAATCAATTTCCGTCACCTGCCTACGCGCCGTGGAGGCGAAATATTCTTCGCGGAGCAGCGTCGACTCGTTTCAAACGTGAACGGGGACGCAGTGATTTACGAGAGCAGCTTCCACAAAATTTACTTACCCCAGCTCTTTTCTATTTCATTTGTTTCGTCGATTCGCCCGATACGGTCGATAGATTCGCAGATCTCTCGCACGACCTTGCGATTGTTGCGAAGAGTCTAACTGAATTTCGTAAACGAAATGAAATTAAACGTTCTTGGGAACCGATTGCCGGGAAATAAAGTGGATTCAGGGGATTCGCCGTTTCCCCAGTGTACCCTTATTCTCTCCCACCATCCGTACTAACCCCTAATCCAAAGTCCTCTCGAATTATAGAACCGTGCTATTCTATAACTGGGAATTTCAGAGTTGATGGGTTTACAAGATTAAGCATGCGCTCGTCCTGTTTCGTTTAATAAAACTACGTCACGCTCTGGGATTTCTCGTGCCCGAGAGTTTGGCGCAACTTTAATGAAAATGTTTGGCAAATACACGCAGCTTTGAAATGTTATTTACCATAACCACTTTCTGTGGGGGTTGTGTACTGAACACGTGAAATTGCAGTTTTGCTGCTTGCGGGTAAAAATACGATTCGAAATTAGTATCCGAAATTTCCTCCACTGCTCGCACGTTGAGACTAAGATGATATTCAATCGCGACGATGTCGAATTGAGATTACGTATGGTACTTTGGACACATTGGAATTCAGATGGAGAAAGCAATGTTATTCAAATATCGAGTAATATTTTAGGAGCTATTTATTTCTTTTCGACGAATGTTCAAATTGTGCATTTGTATTAATGATCTAATTAAATTAACGTAATTAGCCGTACTATCCATGACTTCAATATACGTTTTAGTAGGAAGACTGTGAAATCGCATAAATATTTTTCTGTTATTCCTGTGATTTTACAGTTTGTTAATTTTATTCGCACAAAGAAAGTTTTGACAGTTTAGTGCTGTCGAAAATTGTATGCAAAATTAAAAGCCACTTGGCTTATAGTGCAGATATAACACAGAGTATCATGTAAACACGTTTCAAAAGGCATCTACGCCTGTACATCGAAACTTCAGTGGCATCGATCGAGAGCTGATAAAAAATTGTTTCTAGTTTTCTATCTGATATTCTTCGCGTGCCAAGAATTACATATGATCAACAAGTACCAGAGTTTGCGAGGAAGGATTTTGAAATCAATTTACTTCTTAATTAATTCGATTCCCCCTGATTGCAATAAATTAAGTTAATTTCATTAATAATTTACTGTTCCGATTAAACATACATTAAACCCGTTGACGTATACGTATAACATTTGAAATGGTTACTTAAACAGTATACAATTATCACTTGAGCTATTTAATTGTGTTATTCATAATATATTCTACTCTGTCCAAATATTTATTTAAATATTATCACGCTATGTTATAAATTGATAGAATAAAACATATTTAAAAAAAAGGGGCGACATGTAGCGTGCCATTTGTAGTGTTTTGAACGGCCAAGAGTGTATCTGATCAACAAGTTTCATCTTCCATAAGCACAGTGTTTTAAATTAGGCTGTTCTCTAATCGTTAAGTATTCGTGTCCAGCAAACGCCGCTTCTTGCGCCACAAACTAATTAACTTCGCTAAAAGTGTATTAACGTATAACAAAAAAGGTGGATTAAAAATTCTCCACCATTCACCACTATTTACCATTGCCAATTGCAATACCGCCCACGAGTTTTCTCACAAATAAAATCACGAGTCGAACTTCATAAAAGTCAAACGAAATATAATAAAGGTTTAATTACCACGCTCCCCGCAACTGGCGGGATATTCAATATTTCAGTAACGCTAAAACTCGCCTTCTTCAATTTCTACGTAAAATCACGCGGCGAAGAAATACTCGTCCTACGAACCAAAGACTCCCGACCAAACCGTCGAAATAAAAATGAAAACTCACCGAGAAGAGCACGGCGATAAGCGACAAAGGCGCCAGCTCGATTTTTCCCCGCAGACAATAGGTTCGTGGCAAGTGGTATCTGGGGAGGAGAGTATCTTCTACGACACAGTCATAGACCCCTAGACCGTGTTCGCGAATAGCTCCCTGTCCGTCGATGGATGTTACGTGCAACGACCTCGATGACTTGTTTCTTGCGCTACGCGTACAGGTGCACCTGTTCGCGCGTCACAACCGGTGCCACGCACCGCACGATTTTATACGTAGACGCGATTGCAATCCGCGAAATTATGCGCCGATCGCGTTGTCAGACATTGACAAACATTTCGATGCAGCCGTTTCGAAACGATAAGTGTGTGTTGTGCGATAAACACCCGATGGTTCTTACCGCGTTCACAGTTGAAGCGGTACTGCGAGGCTCGTCGCGACCCGGCTTCCCCCTCTACCGTCGACCCGGAGCCCGTCGACCAATCAACATTACGGATTCTCCAGCGTTTAAACCCCTTCCGCTGGACCCGCGTAAGGCCGATTTCAGTTTCGCAAGGGGGTGGAAAGTACTTTTGGCGGTCTCACGTGTTGCTTCGCTGTAAACACCGATGGATGCTGGCTTTCATTTAAATTAGCCGGGAGGGTGTGGATTTTGGTGCTCCGGCAAAAGGGGTTGAAATTCTTGATCTGTTGAATAATTGAACGCGAAGACAGCGGTTGATTGGAACAGGGAAGGGAGCAGTTTAAAAAATGCTATTTCTATGCAGAAAGTTGGAGAATTGTGTGTTTACGGGGGGTGAGTAATTGGATTGGAATTTTTTATTGAAATTCTGTTGCAAGTTTTGCGCGCACGCTTGCGTATCGATCACTGTCCATGAATTTTCTGATTGCGTCCTTGATTTATTAGGGGCTTATTTAGCGTTGGAGTCACAGTATGAGAAATATGTCTTTCGTGTTTGTGTAGAGATGAAACCATAATATTAAACAAGTGTACACCGTGCATGTAATTATAAACAATTAATTGGTTTGATGTGAAATCGTTGATTCGTGCAGATGGCTGTGTAATAACTTTTAATTATTTTCAAACATTAATCAACAGTTTTAATCAATGTTATAAATAAATACAATGCGGATAAGTATTGACTGACGTATGTTAGGTTTATATGAAAGTGGTACAGTCAGTCCCATAAGTATTTGTCTCCTCAATAAAAAAAATTGGCTGAATCTGAGTGACGCGTTTGAAGCTTTTCAATACACTTTTTTTAAGGCATATAAAATTGTGTAATTACGAACAAAAACATATGAGTTTGAACATTTTTACACTTCATTTCAACCTTGTATAGGCAGTGAGCGTTCAAATACTGCAAATAGTTAAATAAAATGGCTTTCTTTATTGTTTATGATTTTCTACTATTTTTATAATTATATGTAATGTAGTAACTTACGAGTTCGTTCACACCAAGCTAACACATTTATTCATTCGGAAAACATAATCTCGTTTAAAATAAGTGCTTCGTTCTATGTATACTTGACAAGGAATAAGAGTGGAATAATTATTCAAAAAATTGGAACACATGCGAACGAATTAGTCAGTCAGTGTATAATAAATGGGACGATTGTGCGAGAAAACAATTTTTTATTTGCAATTGTAATTAAGTGTAACAGTTATTATTTTTCAATACATCTAATATAACTTTGACAATTCGATTCTTTATACAATGGACGACTATTGTAAAAATCATGAAATTGTATGTATAATGGGTATGTACGCATAGTAAGACTTATTGATATGTTTATAGTAGAAGATTTAATCGAAAAGGGGATGGTGAAATGAAGAGGGAATGAAAGATTGAAAAGAATTCCCTGATTTTTCTCTGAAGTATATTTTTAATTTAATAGAAGCAAAATTTTATCGCATCGTTTGGTAAACTGCTTTTCATTTATACAGTTCAGACCTTTTTTGACTCGAGTGGAATTAAATTACTTTGAAAAGGTAGTTAACTTTAATGAATAGAATTTATAACTTGCACGCTCTTTTGGGCACAGTTTTCAGCTTGTGAGTGATACTTCAAATGACCAATACCATTAGTTCATAAAACGAAGTATTTATTATTAGTGTAAAAAGATATGCGATTAAAAAAAACGAATAATGTTTGGTCTGAAATATAGAATCCTTTACCCGTCGATGATGGCACATAAAAGTGAATGAAACGCATTTTCTAAATAGTTAAAGATATGTCTGAAATGCAAATTAATGGTAGTATAATCATGAAAAAGACATAAAAGTTTCTGCGGGAAGCTTAGTAATTACTTTTCCCCAAGATTAAACTCTGACCCTGTTTACGTATACGATTGAAACTCTCTAACAATCAGTTGTTTTTAACCAAGTGCCCTTTGAAAGTATTAATCCTACCTCAAGTTTTTATTCTTATTTTTAATCAACAAACAATCATTTCATTCATTATGAGAGAGAAATATTTATTCGTGAAATGAAGCATCCGAGATATGTTTTATGATTCCTCATGTTTTGCCATCTATTCTTACAAGCTTACTCGTATAAAGAAAATAATATGTGACGTAGATTTATTACACATTTGTGTGATTCGATCTGCGATGTGAATTCAGTTTACGGAAGGTCGCCTTTTAGTATTACGACTTGAATAGTGAAATTGCTATTAACTGTCCTTTACCTGTTTGACATCATCCAATGATGTTCGAACGGTGTCCCTAATGATGGTCTATCGGATATTGCGCTACGACTTTGATCAAAGTGACTTGCTCCCATGATGCATTTCGAGAAGTTATAACGATATGAGCAAAGCTAACAATAATTTAAGATTCTCTATGCTAATATTCAGATAACCTTGCCAGTCCTCAGTGGTAGTGTTTACATTAACCTAGCTGTATAACTGATAAGAGCTTAACAAGTTAGTTACAACTACGTTTGCTACTAATAGAATCAGACCAGTATAATAAATCTGGTATTTATGTAAATATGTATAGCAGATATAACAAGTCAGTACTTCGTTATTTTAATAACTATGACGCAGGTTTATCAGAAATATTAATAATGAAGGAAATTGGAGAATACACAAGTTGGCAATACTTTAATTACTTATTAATAACTATTAAAATTACAAAGCATTATATTTTTGGAATTTTTCAAATTGTATTTCAGCTTCTTGTTGTAGAAGAAATTGAATTGACCAATCTCCCGGCGAATGAAATAAAATGTTGCAATAACGCTTTCGTGTATAAGATATTGAAGACGTTTACATTTCTAGGAAGTATTAAGTACGTTCTCGTGTCCCATAATTTACCAAACGAGTCTCAAGCAATTTCATTTGTAAGAAACTTTGCTATGACCATCGTGCAGTTCCTTTCTTGATTGACTTTCAAATTCCCTGTGGAATTCTAAACTGCCTCTGTCATACAGAACGTGAGTTCACTGGCCCTTGAAACGAAGCGGCATCCTATTGAAATTCATTTCTAAGGGTTGGATGTAAGCATAATTTGCGGTATCGTCGTATAAACCCTTTATTGCTGAATATACAGAGTATATTCTGAGCAAGTTTCGTTGACGAAACCGACACTTTTCTTTTACTATCGAATAATTCGAAATTGATACAATTCATTGAAAATGTATTTTCTGTTCACTTTGAACAGCAATGTATTCTTTACCTTATGTGGTGCGGTTCTTTTTGAATGGCAATGCATTCCTTACCTTTCACTTTTGCGAGAGTTTTAAGGAGATTAGCAATTGAAACTTCTTCGTAGTTGTATATGAGTTTAAAATAATGGAACTTTTATGTAACATGTAATTAAATTTACAATAAATTGTGTATATTTAGTATGTTCTATGTTTGTGTTCTAAATTGGAATGATATTGATACAGAAAGTGCAGAAAAAAGTCTTTAAATTTTTACGTAAAAGTAAAAACTTTTGCTTCCTCTCTTATATTTCTTATATATTTTTATTATTATATTATTACTGGTGCAAATAAGTGCATGAAGCAGCAAGAATATATCTACTCGTACCTTTAGGTGTACCAATATCAACTTTGAGTACGATGCGCTATCATTACACTCTGTGTAAACTTTTTCTTTAAAGCTTGCCAAGTTACAATAAGAGTTGATGCTATATACTTACAGAAGCATTAGGAAAAGTTTTCCTGTTAAAGGAGAAAAAAGGATGAATCCACTTCAATGACAAAACTATAGTCAGTTCCTTGCGCGCTCATTCAAAAACCAATTTATTTAATCAGTTACGTGACAGAATTGTTTCTGCGCATGTTCTGTTTGTAATATTTAATACAATTATTTTACAAGACGTCTGATATATAATATTTCATAATTTCTATTTCGCTACCATTTTATTGTTCATATGTAAATCTTCTTATATAAAGCGGTGGATTTTATTCATCTTTTGTAAATTTGTTATATTATATTATATATGTTCCAATGTTATTTATTGAAACATTTAGCTTCTATTATATAATACATATTTCATTTTATATTTGCAATTTTATGTTCAAAAATACTTACAAGGATTGAGATGAATTATTCAACAATCGTTAACAACATTTGTTGCAACAAGAAAAAAATATGAATTTAGGTAACGCGCAATGTAAGCAGGTGTTTGTTGAAGTAACCGTATAAAATTTATCCCTGTACGTGGATGGGGTTGAAGTATGATTGACACAAGTTAAGATCTACTTTGCGAGTAGTTTCATCCTCGCAATGTCAGACACGCTATATTGTAAGAGATAATTCGATCGAGGGATCTCGTGGACCCTTGGTAACAAGGATATTGCAATCAACAAGTGCAGTTATGTAGTAAAATCATTTATTACGACCCTTAAAAGGGCATATAAAAGTTTCAAATTTGAAATCTAATACGTCAACATTCGTTGAAAGTGTATGAAACACTAGCTCGAAAAGTTTCTACAATAATTGGTGTAATGTGTAATATCATATTTATTTTCATGTATAGCGTTAATTAAATCTATTAATATACTATTTCGTGCTGCTAGGAAATTTCTATTTATTAATACATATATTACAATATTGAAAATCATTGCATTCGTGTATAATTTATACCATGAAATGAATTCGCATGCTGTTTGTCAGCAACAATCTTTGTTCGATTAAAGCTTAAGCGATATTTTCTTTTAGAGAGAACGGTAATCTGTATTTTTCAAATAGTGAACGAGCATCGATGTTTTGTCCAGCAAAAACTAGCGCCACTCTGGTTCTAATTGATTCTATCTCCAAGGAGATTAAGTGATATTCGATTGTCGTTCGAGTTCTTATATTCACGGTGAAATACGGCAGAACCTCTGTTCTTGGGGCATTAATTACATTACGAGAGTCCCTTCGCGTGCTTCTTTAGTAATTCTTTAAATAACGTGATTCCTTTCTTACACTTTCATGTCGTAAACTATTGCAGACCTTGGGTGCGATTTATGGCTGATGTTTGTTAACAAAATCGTAAAACTCGAAATGTGGACAAACATTTAAGTGAATTTACATGCATGGAACATGGATAGGTGATTAGAATTCGATTTCGCATTTATTAATTATATGATCTGTAATGATTCGAACGAATGATTTCTATTAATATCGTAGCCACGAGTAAATTCGAATACACGGATTTAATGGTATTTGAAAACAGTTTTTATCATTTTTACACTATATGTTCAAAAATCTTGAGATCCTCAGTTACTTTGTGCTCTTCCCTATGTTTTAAATTTAGATTTAAAGAATTTCTTGAGGGTGCTTTCCCACTTTTTACAGAGCAGAATATTTGCCAAGCACTGTAGATATTCAGAATTATTTCTCATCTGCAATTGCTGCAACAAATCTTAATTGCCAATTATACGCAAACATCGTTTTACATGTTCCACCGCAAGAATGTTCGTTCGTTGTTACTAATTTATTCCGACTTCCTTTAAGCAACAGAGTTAACAATTTGACGTAGATTTTGATCAGGATATTTATTGATCACCATTACATTTTTCTCGTGACTCAATTTGGAAAAAAACAATGGACTTTTATGTGGACAATACCTATTCAATCTTGAAGAATTTGATTGATCAATTTTAAGTAAACAGTTGAACAAATCGTTCTTTGCTGAAAGTACGTGCAAAGTAAAGTAATATATTTTCATTGTTTATTGCAATATTTCATAAGCATGTTCATAGAGATATTGTCAATTACAAAATGATTCTCCAAACTTGACTTTCTACTACGTTTACAGTTTTTCAAGGTCATTACTGTTCGTGATTGGACCAAAACGCGAAATTGTAGTTTTTGTTAAAAATTTCTTAATAATTATTATCTCGCTTTAATCGTCAAACAACAACGTAATTGTATTTATACTGTAATTAATATTTTCTTAATATTCTCAATGACGGGGAATATGGAAAATAATTGAATGTAAATGCAGAAAGAATTGGGGAGTAATATAGGCACGAAAAGGACTTCTTCCACGTATAGTGATTCTTCTACTTTATCTGCCTAAGTCAGTTCACTTTCGTGGTGCTTTATAGGGCTGAAAATAGCAGGGGTGTGGCTGAATGACGAAGAAGATAACAGCTTTTTGTTACTGTCTGCTCTTCCTTTAGCTGGAGGCAACCATTTGGGATACTTCAACTGGTGAATTGTTACATATTTTACTGAACGTTTATATTCAAGTCTCTTATGGCTATATATAAAGAAATATTCTTTTACATATGAAATATGGATAACGGGTATTTATTTCTGAACGTAAATAAACGTGGTGACGATGGTACAGTAAAATATACGTGTAAAATTATATTATTACTAAAATTATTAGTTTCACTGTATAAATGATAATAAATGATGGATATGTGTATACATTTATTTATTAATTATCAGATTTAAAATATGCAATTGTGCTATTGCTTTGCACAAGTCTAATTATTAGCAGTGGATTATTGTTTACTTTTAAAATTGACAATTCATTATACTTGACAAAATGGCTTTACAGGAATCTTTCTAAAAATTTGTAGCGGAAATGGCGCTAACACAGTTCTTCTTTCCTTCCTATACAGCTGATTCATAACTTAGGTAGGCAAACTAATAAGGTAATACGGGGTAAAAGGTGAAAGCAAAAGCAAAACAATTTATTTTAGATGGTCTTACAAAAGCGAGGGTAATATGACTCTCCAGCGAAAATGGTGAAAAATAATTCATTGATAACATCGGAGATTAATAAGTAATGAACAAAATTGTTTAGAAAGAAAATTGTTACACATATTCTTCTTCGTCCAACGTTCGCTCGCTATGTGTCCCTAATTCACTTATGAGGCATTTGATCCACATTTCATCACTTTGGTTCATAGAATGCTGTCACAAAATATGCATATTCCATTGGTATTATCAGGAGCTTCATGAAGAATTTCGTGGTTCGAAATATAAGAAGATGATTTGTGGACCTCATACTCTTACTTGTACTCACACCTCATACCAGGCTTGGGCATTATCAAAATAAAGTATTCGGAGAACAATCGTTAAGATAACATATTATGTTATCTGGCTACGTTATTTCACATAATCTTGCGTTAGTTTACTTGAGCAGACAAATGATTTTTCCCCAGATACATTCGTTATTTCGAATACAAATGAAATAATGTTTAATTCTATTTCTTATTTGATCAACTAATTTTTCAAATCAAATCTTTAATACTCTCTGATTTTATGATATCAACCATGTCAACTGCGGCTGAAATACAGATTTCTGTATAGTGTTTCACGCATTCAACCACTACCACAAATATGGATGTCTTTCTGACGAACTCTTAGGGGCGAGCGCAATTTTGAGAGCAAATGCGATTAAACTGGCTTATACTCATACTCATGGGAGCCATATTACCCATCATTATGCGGGGGCCAAACTAGAAAGATACACAGATTTGGAAACTTTATGCTTATATTTAAGAATATCAAAGATTAAGTAACTTTACTTATAAATATGGATGGATAATTGTTATCAAATATATCCCAACGCAAAGCACTTTAACTACCTTAATTTACAAGAAATACTTTTGTTTCTGGAAGACGAAAACTTTTGATTTTGTTTATGCTTATTTCTGGCAACAACAGTGCTCCGTGTATCGTAATTTTTGCAGCAAATGACGACGCGTGTTTTTTTTTTGTTATTACAAATCTGAAAATCACGCGGGAGCACAATTTCTATCTTTTACTCTACTATTTATTCATTAATTACATTTTCAGGATTAAAGATAACAAACTTGTACATTTGAAACTGATATATTCTTTTTAAACAAATAATGTAAAGCAATAACTAATTGTAGGAACTCTGTTATACTTCAAATAAACCACATAAAAACGTATTGCCTTAAAGTCTATTACCTTCATCATATGACCATATGCCATCATATTAAGTGCAATTGTTCATTTAGATAATCACTTCATCCCATTATAAATTACACGCTAATGATTAATTGTTGAATGACTGGCAGGATGCCAAATCCATTAATTCTATTTGCGGTGCTAATCATAAATTTCTCATTATTATTCCAATGAAATTTATGCTATGCATTATTATGAATTAAATTTAAGAAAACATATGCATAGCTATATGACTGTGAAATCTTTTTGATTTCATGATCACCAAATATGAAAGTATTTCCTAACAGGTTAGAGGAAAACTATATACGCTGTGTCTAAAATATTTATATTGCAAATTCCTGTTTAAAGAGCAAGCGCATTCTTGCGAAATCCCAATTCAATAAAATTTCCACAGTAACCCGAGACGTTTTCCTTGAAATCGGATACATGATTCTAGAATATCTAAAGACAATACACTTACAATTAGAGAGACCGCTCGAGTTAAAGCAATAACACTTGTCCCTTGTAGACCTGAAATCGATTACCCTGCGGCTATTCACCCCTATAAAACATGCAACTGCAGCAGACTGCTGTGAAATAGTCGAAGAGGAATTTCTCCTTTCAATTTAACGTTAGCCACCTATTACTTCAAATAAGTAAAACGAGAAAATTCCAGAGATGGAGGTCGACAACATGCATTCCAAACTTTTCAGATGTAACGTTTAATTAAATATTACTTTCTAATTAAATACACAGCGCTTGTGGCATCCATTTAAATTGCTGGGTACTCAAATATCTGTTCGGAAAACGGAATATAAAATACTTCAAAACGTATGTTTTTTCAGTTATGAAAAACAATTATCCGTATTTGTTTCTAACACCATAGATACAAATCTTCTGACTTTATTTTAACAGGTTTCTTTTGAAGATACTAACTAATAGCTTCCAAGCATCCTGCACAACTTTGATGTTATTCATTTCTAGTACGTGCATGTTAAGAACTTTATGAAATTAATTTCCTTGGAAAAACAATGATTGCTACGCTTTTTCTGAGAACATCGTTCTTAACAAACGAATCACGATTGAGTACCAAGGGCTGATTTTTAAAAGATACGAAGTGTAAAGTTGTCGGAAAAATAAAAGCTGTTGCACTCGTTAAATCAGCGCTGCAAAAAGTCGGTTGCAAGTTCGAACTACACACTCTGTTCTAAAAAAGAAGGAACGAGAAGAAAGTTCAAAGAGACACTACACGCTTTGATTTCCGGTACACGCTGGAACTAGTAGTATTTATTTAGAGGTGAAAAAGTGATTAATTATTGCAACACATTTGGTTTTTCGTTACAGGTTTACTAATTGAGCCCCGAAGCAATCAAACGTTACTTGTTTTGCTCCTAATCTAGATGCAAATCCTTTGGTTTATGTTTCCATGAATGAAATTCAATTACACCAGCAATTATTATGATTCGATGGAAATCGTTTTGTTCTAATGAATGCTCATTTCTGCAAAATTTTAATATGTTTATTGAAATTAATTTGTTATTCATTTTCTTGACAAAGTTCAATAATCCTTTTAAATGATATTTTGCTTTAAATGAAACTAGTTCACTTATCGTTAGTATATTAAAGTAATGGTTTAAATCGAATAGACAAATTTGTGCGTCTCTCTTGTATATACATTTTTCTTTTTACTTTGCCAATACAAAGGACTGAATATTATGAAATAAGTATATTGGTAATATTTAACGAATTAATAATGTAAATTATACCATCTTTCAGGATATTCATTTCGGCTATTCATGCTGGCAACCATACAGGAACTCATTTTATTCGCGAGTATTGTTGGATTGGGCTAAAGTTCATTAATAGAATGTAGAGTATTTAGGATTGTACACAATATTACATTCAATAAATCGATTCACGGTACACGGTAACATACGGCTTTGTCCGTTTAGAATCAGGTATTTCTAGCTTATGATCGTCTGCTGTACGGTAAGCTTATTTTACATGAGTTGATGGCAATACATTGCCTTTTTTCACTACATATAAACAAAATTATTGTACACGCGTACATAATTTGATTACGGAGAATTAATGTGACGCTCATTTATTTAAACTTCTGGAAAAATTTCTGTCGGTGTGCCATAACTTTGTTAAAATTTTGGCTGGAACTTTCTATTTTTGTATGCTTTTCTTCCATTTTAGTTAAGTCGGCGCAGAGGGCATAAAATCATCCCTTAAACACAGGTTTATTACATTTCTTTATTTCTTGATAATTGACAAGTGCTGTATCTTGCAGACACTGCCTTCAGAAGAAACGAAACTGCATCCAGAGGGGACGTGTTTTAACGAAGTTCTTTATAGAAATGCTTGTATTTTTATGGTTTCACGGGTTTCACGTTTATTAGAAACATTTATATAAATTGTGACAAATTTGATGAAGTTATGCAGCATTGAACCCCACGAAACTTTCACGACTGCACAAGTGATGCAATGAATTTTCGCAGTACTGTATATATAAAGATCCAATTCTACTAAACATATGTTTTTGTATGGCTTACCATTATATGATTTAATTCTCGGTTGCATAAAAAGCTGTATGAAATTATTACTCAATTAACCTGTAATTCAATTTACCCCAACGTATGATTATATATTACAGCACGAAACTACAATGCTGCGAGAAAAGTAAAGCAATTAATAATTTCAATTTCACGTTACATCCCAATCAACGCATATATCTATTTCTCATACAAATACGTACACTGCGATAACAAATTTCAAATAACCAACAACCGCAAAGTATTTCGCACGCGTAACTGACAAGAGACAGTAATTACATCGAGACAATGTAGAATTTTAATCCTCTGCCTTATTTTCCTCTGTATCTCCAAAGATATATTGAGGCAAACACAAAAGGGAACATTTATCAGCCTATGATAGTTACACCTACATATCCATGGCGTTCAGGGCTGGCGTGTTAAACAATTTCACCACCCAGTTTCAGTTACCGGATTTCTTCCATGTAACACGCGTACTACGCCAACCTTTCGTTCCATCGGAGCCAAGTTTAAAAAAAAAACTCACGCCTGATAAAACGGCAAGTGACGTATTAGTATTCTTGAGCGAATACCTCAATTCATTTTCGCAATTTGTCACGAAGATCGAAAAGAGATTGTTCCCTGAACATTTCCCAAACTCGTGTCCCTTCCATTTCCGGAATTATGCCCGATAAACTCTGACGGCGGAGAGTTCACCGGTTCCATCGGTGGCAAATGTGTTGCGTAATTCATTTACGTCAACCGCGACACAGTGTTTTAATACGTCAGCTACAAGGTGACGATTTGTCGCAGGCAATCGGAAATAACGTTGCGAATGAATGAACGTGCATTGCAGTGCAGGTGTCCAAATTTTTAATGTGCCGGACCGTTTGCCCGTGAATTAATTGGAGTACCGATGGAATATTTCGAGTTGCGATAAATGTTATAGGGAATATGAAACGAAGAAGTTGTGGTCTATAGGGCGGTGGAAGTTGAATTCTGTGATCCCTGTCGAGACAGCAGTGAAGTATTAGTTTTTATTTATTCCGTGCTCGACGTGACCTTTTGTAAGACACAGATATTTAAAGAATATATAAAATTCGTCAACTGCAACAAGTATATCTATTTCTAAGCCGATACAATGGAATGGATATAATCAGTCCGCTCTAGACGATCGTTTCCCAAAGAGTGCCTCGTCGTTGCATTCTTGCCCGTCAAGAAGGCGCGCCCCCGGTCCCACGACGCAGTACCTTCAAGGGTCTGGTTTACGACCCCCCAATGTTTACGGGCCCCGCTCGCCTATCGGCCTCGTAGCGACATTTTCCAGATGAATATGCGAGGCGCTCCAAAGCCTCGGGTTTTCTTACACTTTTATATTTAAACAGTGAAATAAATTATTTGAGGACCGTAAAGTATTGGATTTATTTATGTCTTTTGTCGTCGACTTTCAATCACCCGTGAAATTATTATTCCAAACAATTTTGTAATTCTTTTTGGGGTAGTTTATGAATTAGTTTTTCGTTGCTCTAAGTGAAAAGAAGTGGAGAGCCTCGTCAAGTGAGAGTTACATATTGGGAGAGAATATTCTACTTAAATGAAAGCCACGTAATTTCGATCACGTCTATAATATCTAATTTATTATTCCGATTAACATTAATAACTATTAGCGAAAGCTAATTTCACGAATTTTTATAAACCAGGATACTGTAAATATTTCCTCGAATTAATACTCTCACTTCTAAATTCCAGAATTGATATTCCGTTAAGAAGCGTATCGACAGATATTTCAGTTTTTCAGATTATATTGGAGACCGTTGATAGAAACGGCCACGATGTATAAAAAAAGAGGAAATAGTAAGTACATTTGACGTTCGTTCGTGCCATGAAGTTTTTTGTTACAGAGATCGATTTTCTGAACACAGATTTCATTTCTCGTATTGTCACGAGGAAAGCATAAAAATTATTTAATGGTAGTATTCATCTACTGCATTGAGCAGAATGGAAAAGGAATTATAATTTTTTGCTGAAGCAAAGCTATTAAAATAGTATGTATACCCCTTCTTAAAGCAAGTGTGGTCAGTGAAAATTTGGGAAAGCTAGTACATTACTCTAAATTAGTCTAAATTATATATCAGTCTCACGCGTTTTAGTATCAGTCGCAATTGATGAGGCTTATTGATATTAATTTAAAATGATTAATTTAAGTGATTTATTTAAATATATAATATATAAATAGGAACAAGATAGAAAATACTTATTATTATTGTTATGTGCGCGATTTAACAAAAGCAATGCAAAACTCCACTTCTTCATGTTACATTCACATACCTCACAAGTATACGGACAAACCGAAAAAAAGTTTTGAAAAAAATCATCGTAACGAAACCAAACGCGAGCACTCTCTTCTATTCCCTTACCACTTGCTCGTTGAAAAACATAGCTGCCAAGCAAAAACGCAATAAAAAAAAATAAATTACGCTCGAACGTTCAATAAATCCTATCCCCCTTTGCACACGACAATACTTCAGTGATAAAAAAAACATGAAAAAAGTAAAACCGAAACAAGCGTTCGCTATCCTGCAAAATGATCCGAGAGAGGTTTCAATGAGCGCCGAGGGTGGATCGTGTTCCATCGCAGATCGATCGCATCTGTCGATAGACGACTGCGACCGGTCGTTCGCAAATTGCTATCGGTTGTAAGCCCGATTTCGCTGTAGCAGCGACGGATCATCGATTCCGTGGCGACGAACTTTCTGTTTCCTGGAAGTGACGCGGATGCGCAGAAACTTTGACGTCAAACGTTCCCGCTGTACGAACGGGACCCTTCTTTCGCTACCATGGATATTGATTTTCCGTGGTTTCGAGGTTACTAGAGCATCCGCATTTATGCGCCGCCGGCGCAGACGCCGGCCACCCTTAAACATGGCGGTCCGCCGTGCACGAACCCTTACGCGTCGCGTTTCGACGCGTTCGCCACGATACACGAGGATGCGGCCGGTGCACGAGGGACACAGCTGAACGTTTTCGCTTTCAAACTGAACGTGCTGTTCCTGGTCAGAATGGCGGGCGACACGCGTGCCGTAGTCACGTGCCTCGTGATCCTTGCGTCGATCGCGATCGTCACCGGTGAGTTTTGCATCCCCTTCGCCGTTCGCTCGCCTCCGTTTGCCGAGCAGCTATAATACGACGTTTGTTTGGCTAATTTTCATTTTCGGTGAGCAGAATTATAACGGGGAATGTATTTTTAAGCGGGGGCTCGGTTGTTCGTTGCACTGTTATCGTGTTATCGTGTATCTCGTTTAGCTTATGAATGGGTAGGATGAGGGTGCCGTTGTCATGGTGTTTCGAAAACATTCGAGAGAATGGAGATTGGTTGATGCATGGCGGCGTTCCAGGGTATATTTAGAGGAATTTTCACCTGTTGAAGTGACCGCTTTGTGTGCTAGTATTTGTCGCGGGCCATGTAATCAGTGCTCTTTGCACATGGTGGTTCGGATTAATTTTTTGTCTATTGCTGTTGAGGGTAATTCATGGGGATTTCAATATCGGCCTTGTGCCTTTGGTTTCGCTGCGAGATGTACGAGGTTGCTTGAAATGGAAAATATTCATCAGGTGTGAATGTGTGTTCTCCATCGAACCTTCTTGTCCTTTTGCTTTTTCGTTCAATAGAATGAATTTTACGAATTTGGCAGCCGTAATTAGCACCATTTGCCATTATAAATATGTACCAGCGCAACATAAATGAAATAAGTAGCATTGCATGAATCTATACGAAGTTGCTTAAAATTGAAATTTAACTTGCATTTGATGGGAGAAACTAATTTTCCAAATAAATATAACACTGTAAATATATAGTAATATATATAAATATATTACTATATTACTAAATATATTACATTTATATAAATTTCGTGAATAAATTGCAAATTTCAAAAATGCATTTGTAGTGTAAAGACTGAACAAAAAATTATTTACACGAGCACAATAGTTGTAGAGCTCCATTCAGTTGGGTTTTCGCAATTTATATGGAATCTATAAATGAAATCCCGAATCTGATCTTATCTTAAATAAAAAGCACTAAGAATTTCGTCCAGTTGCAAAAACATCGTTTCCACTATAATAAATTACATCATTGCAGTGCGAACCAATTGACGTTTCTTAAAATAATTTTATCAACATTTTATACCCAAATAACATTACAATCGTTATTGTTCGACAAATAAAATTCACGAAGGTGTACGAAAATTCGATTTTGTGTGATTATTAGGTCAACTGTTAACTACGGAACATCGAACTCACGCAGCTTCCGAACGAGTAAACGATTTATGGTGTTATCAGTGCGACACGATGGAAGATGGAGAGAGATGTGCCAATCTCACCGGAAATTATAGCTCTTTCGAGCACAAGTGCACTGGTGACAAAAGGACCTGCATGGTAATGACAAACGATAACACCGCTTCAAATGCGCGTTGATTACACAGAAAACACACGCGGGTCTCGACCGATGTTTGATATTCCGCTTTTCGCATGTTTTTGCAGCAAACAAAACATATTAGCCAATTTGCTGAGGGTAATATCAATTATTGTATGCAAAGGATAGATCAACGATTCCTTTTTATGAATAATTTAACTATGCAGTGATACTTATTCACTACAGCTGGGGAGAATTGTGACTGATAAACTTTATTAATTTGGTTTGCAACAGTTCTGTTAAAAAGTGCCCCCTTTGACGCAAGATGGAGACTTAAAAAAAAAGAAAACTAGTAATAATAACTAGCTTCAACTTAGGAGAATATACGGAATAACCGTTATTATTTTACTATCTGTTACGCAATTATCTTTTTTCGACACTCGGAAGAGACTCTCCAACTTGAAAATCAGTTCTTTCATTCGCAGTGCTTCAGAAAATATTTAAAAACACTGCGAAATATTTAACGAAACGCCTGCAATTAAGTACAAAATGTTTAAAGAAATTAAAGTGCGAAAATGGTAATAATTAATCACTAGCAACTTCCAGTGTAGAAGGTGTTGCAAGATGTAAAATTGTATCAAAACTCTGTTATGACTATTTTCGAAATTAACAAATATTTTTTAACAATTGAATTATGTTAATATGCAGTTTACCGAATGGTACTTGAACGTTATAATTACAAACAGCAACTCTGTCATATAAGAGCGACTGTTAAAAATTTATTGCTCGAAGCAAATAATTTTTTGAAACAATATTTTCTTCCAGGTGAAACGATTTTCCTACACCACCAGCACGGAGGATTCAACTTCCAGCCCGCAGACTTGGTCAATGGAGAGGAATTGCACCAGTAAATGCGAACCCGGATGCATAGTGATCGGCGAACGTACGAAACTGTCCGCTTGCACCACTTGCTGCGAACAATCGTTCTGCAACATCGGTACCGGGGCTGCGACTGACCTGACGATGAAAGGAATCGATGTGTTTCTGGCCCTAATATTGCAAATTACATTGACCGTCATCATGTATCCGTCGTGACATTAAATAAAATTGTACTCCATACTCCGTGTAAATAAATCCGTTCACCATTACCACGTGAACTTCTGGTTCATTCCGTTGAACCGTACTGGCCAGCTACGCGAGATTCATGCAATTTATGTTAATACATATCTGCCGCTGTACAATACGCTGTAACATACAAGTGTGCAATATTCGTTGTATCTGCGAGTGAAAATCTTCATTTTATATTGTACATGGGTGGACATTCATTTAAATGTGTACATTTTAAATTTGTTCATGGTTACGATCGCCCTTCGAAAAGTGAAGGCGCGAATGTGGAAATGTTGTGCGATTTATTATGCTCTCATGTTATACGTATAGTCTATTTTAGTTGTACGCATATGTTATTGTAACAAGTATCATTAAAATCGAGAGAGGAATATCAAATTATTTGTGAACTGTTCATTGCATATCCCTGTGAGCTAATAGAAGTTGTTGTAGAATTTGATGGTGGTATTAAATTCCATTTTTCTTTGCGCGCTAAGTTCCAGAACACCATGGCTTTTTCAGTATATATTATTCTGCACATATTATTTAATCAATATGCAGAGCGTGCGAGTGAAATATTGTAATTAAAAGATGATTTAACGAATTTTGTATCCACGATAAATTACAGCGAGGTTAAATTACACGAACACAAATATTCGGAACATTATCACGAATTTTCTCCAATAAGAGTAAGTACCGTCATTTAATAAACAAGGCACACAGTTGCAATGTTTGTGCATAAAATATTGGCAACAACCTCTGAAGCACCCTCAATGGTCTATAATTATGAATCGGTCGATCGACGGAAGGATGATAATTCGAAAGATAAAGCTTCAATCACGTTCTAATGTTTGATTATTAGTTTAATATCTCGCAACAAGTGTCAAGAATGTTAATAAATATTACTGCGAGATAAAAATGGATACCTTTTTTAACCAACGCAAGTGTTATCGTCGCGTGATAGCAGAAAATATTAGTTGCGTTACAAAAATTGAAAAATGAAATCGCAACTGAACTTCGTACCATATGGCATCAGGTGCATAAATTGACAAAACTGTATCGTTTAAGCCGTTGGTACACTTACAGCTGCGACCAATTAACGTAGTTGCACCACGTAAATGGGGGCATTCAGTTTAAACTCGAGCATTCTCTCCCACAACATCCTGGAAATCTGCGTATTATCATGTTCGCAGAAGTCAAGAAGGCTCCGATTGAACGTCAATCTTACTCCGTCGACTTCAAGATTCTTCAATCTTCAGACTGGAGAAGAACATTATAAAAGCGGCAGTTATTTGAACTTCACATAACCCATACATCACTTGCGCAAATAATTTTATATCCTCCAAATACTTCCAAACAAAATGAACCGAAATAATAATAATAATAACTATATTTGTTTAAGTAGGGAATGAACGGAATTTTAATTGATTTCAATTTCTTTTTAAATACAAAATTAATCGAATTCTTGTACGTTTCAATCTACCTAAATATACATTGACCAATATCATTATATTTTTCGAATTCATACACGAACTCAATCATTCTGTACACAACGATACCCCTTTTCTTTAAATGCAGAACGATTCAAATTGTTATACGGTAATCTCCAACGACTCGAGAAATGGGTAAAGAAAAAAAAAGGAAAGTACCTCGCTGAAATAACGTCCAACCTTGCGCAGAACCAAATAAAAGGCAAATTACTTAACTTCGCCCCCACGAGGCACAACTTTCCCCGGCAGCCAAAGAAAACCGGAATCCTCCGAAACACTGGCACTCGAAACAATAAATAAAATCACTCCCTCGCCAAGAAACGAGCGATCGTACATTTCATTGGCACACGACGGGAACGTTATTCCCACGCCACACAGTGGTCGGAATTGACGAACTGACAATGAGTTATACATTTAGGCAAGAAATCAACATTTTCATATCGATATCTAGTGAATGTATGTTAGTTTCCAAATGTCCATCAGTCTCGAAAATGAAAATATCAATAAAGTTTAGCAACAATTTGAATGCAAACGAGCACCTGAAGCCGAAGGTTTTGAGAATTGTGCTTTTCATCCGATAAAACTGCCTTTCTTTTTCGAGGTGTCCGGATGGTCTTCTTTAGTATAATCATTCCGGTTTTTTTAAAAGTACGGAACATTCTTTCACGTTGGGATAGAATAATGGCATAGAAATCAATTCCCACCTCGTCCCATTCTTCCAATTAATACCGTTGAAACTTTAAATCCAGCAATGTTCTACCGTGCTACGTGCGCGCGTTCGCATCTATCGGCGAAATTCCGCGACGGGTGGAGGGCTAAGGGGTTTTTCCATTGCAAGGAGTTGCTTATTTCGGTTCATGCCACTATCTTTATATTTTACGCTTATGATTCGCTGCTTAAAATGTATGATTACCGTTGTATCTTTTAACCTACCTGTAAAATAACAACACCGCATTACTCAGTTCAAGTTTCACGCAAATACCGTCAACGGTTCGAAAGTAATACAAAAGTGTCACTCGGTTCGTCAATTCCGACCACTAGCGCGCCACGATCCCGCGGCATTATCTCGCGTTTCTTTCGTTCCGCGAAAGGAAGCTGCCGGAACGGATTTAATTCTCGTTCATTAGTCCCATTGCGTCCGCGGACACGTCTCGCGCACCCGGTTCAAGGAAAACGAGGAATTCTGCCGACTCGTGCCACCGTCAAAGACGAAATCCTCCGCCCTTGTTGTGCCGGTCGCGGCGCGCCGCGGGCGAACAATGCGTTCCCCGAGCATCCACGTTTCTCGGTGATTGCACATAAAGCTGCCATTATTAGAACTTCAGTGGGCGGCGAGCGCTGGTGCTTTTTCCAGCCTCGGCGTTCGAGCTTACGCTTACGCGCTATTCGCCGCTGCACTCGCGTGCGTTTCGTACTTGGCGTTCGTTCGTCCATGTGGCCGCCAGTTGTAGCCAGCTACGCTCGTAAGTCTCGTAACGCGCGTCGCGGCGAGCGTCCGTTTTTTTCGTAATCGCACGTCCGCCCGGAAGTGTCTCGCGTTCGACCGATCCGCTCGCCGATCCGCTCGCCGAAAAACGCGCGAATCTCTGCTTCGTTCGACGCGCATTCGAATTTCGCTTGCGACCACGCGCGTGGAGGCGTGCGATTGTCGCGACCGCCGCTTATCGGTCGCTCCACTTTTATTCATTCTGCTAGTTACTCGCCTATTCGTTCCACGGCGATTCAGTTTCCGACGGTGGATCGTTGATCGCTTCGTGGCCACGATAGTTTTTTTACGGTGCGCGGAGCTCGACGGATTCCTTCCTCGAGACGGGTGAAAGTTTTCGACCGACGGGTTCGACTAGGGGGTTTTGTGAAACGGGAAGTGGTGCATTCGCGCCGCGGATAGTGTGTTGGTTTCAAAGATGAAGTCCCTCGCTGCCGAATAGAACATTCAAGTTGTCTGGTGTGAATAATTTATAGATATTGATTAATCGTGTGCAACAAAGTACAGTGGCGCGGTATAATAAATTACACAGGATTGTTATTAGCTGCAGTACAATGTGATTTGTATCGTTCGCCTGCGGAAAGTATGTTGAAAAAAAGTAATTTAGGAACAAAAGAAATTTAAAACGGGTGTAGTATGAAGTTTAATGTCCTCGATTTTTGCGCGACTTCCTGGAGTCTTTCCGGTGCACTTTCTGTTAATTTATTAATTGCATTTTGGTCTATTTCAGGACACGTTTTTGATAATGCTGTTTGGAACAAGATTTTATTATTCCTGCAATGTTTGATTTCTTAATTAATTAAAAGAAATTAATATTATTTCCATTCAAAAATTTGTTAAGAATTTTACTGGTGAGCTGTTTAGAATCGTTGTCCTGTTGCAAAACAAACGAGTCCAAGACGATCATTTTTTCAGTTGATTGAATAAAATTTTGCTGCCAAATATTCCCATATTCCACTTCTGTAAAGTGTGCCCTTTCATAAATTGTAAATTGCCTTCACCGGCCAGTCAAAAGTAGCCCCATATTAAGACTGATCCACCTCCGCGTTTAACGATTCGAATAATTATTGAGGGTTTAGAAGTTTCTTCCACTTTCCTTCATTCAAGTTTTCTCCATTTATTCCAACGAAGTGTACACTTTGATTCGTCAGTAAACTCGACCGATTTCCAAAAGTTGATCGTTTTATTTACAAATTGTTTGAATGGTCGCTTTCTCGATACTCGCCCATGAAATCTTGCTTCTTTTATTCGCGTACGAATTGCGTGTCTCTTGTATAGGAAAACACGGCTCGGATTTTAATTGTTTAGCGGAAATGAAACGATTTTTGAGCACATCTGTTATTATCGTGCGATTCCGTCGCATTGTGGTTTTCATCGCGCGCCCCGATTTTAGTAAATTTTCCGCAGCACCATTCCTTTCCAGACGATTTACTATTTTTCAGACCCGTTCTGCATGGACGTTAAAATCTGACGCGATTTTTCGAAGCGCATCTCCTTTTATACAGCTATCAAATATTTGCGAGCTGTCAGAAAGTGTAAGTTCGCGAACTTTTGGCACTCTACAATACTAATATTTTTTAAACGATGAAAAGTATCTGTCAACTTACTTTTAACGATAAACACTTGTGTTCCACTTAATCAACGAACATATACGATTTGTACCATCTCAAGAAATGCTTACAAAGTACTCTGCGGCCTGCAAACCTTGAGTATATAATTTTTCCTACGGAGGAAATTCCGAAACAGAAGATTTTGATGCGTGCCAACATACTTTCCGCGACGAGTGTATATGATGTATTGGACTGAGTTGTAAGTAATTGCCCCTGCAAGTAGTGGATCTAAAAACTACGAGTTGGCATGCGCGGATTGCACCAGTGCAATTTTTTGTGTAACTGAAATGGAGAAACGAAAATAGCATATGTGTTAATAGCAATTTGATCATTCACTGTATAATACAGATACCACACTTCAAAACAAACCTCGTATCAAAATAGGCCAATTTTGTTTCCATTGGAAATCGATAAGTTGCCAAATAAATGGGCAAATCTTATGAAATACACTTTATGGTTCAAGTTGCTTTGCAAGTCTCTTAAATAAATAATTGGACGAGTATCAAAAACTCGCAATTACTTCTGACAACCCAATAATATGATAGGCCGATGTGTCCTGCGAACGGGAACGTTGTTTGTTCTACTAAAATATATTTCCATGGTAATCGTTTTTCCACTATTCACAGATAACCAGCCCCTGCGTAATTCCATCCGCGGCGCCACGAATAGACCACAAATAGAGACAGGTTTATACTAAATTCTAAGTACGTCGTCTAACTCTCTTTTTATGAATGCGCAAACTTGGACAAAGGCCGTGCAAAATGTTTAGCTCGAGGAGCATCGTAACTTCGACATTGGGCCCGCGATACGATCGTACAAAGCGCCCGAAGCAAACTTCCGTGTAACAAAATGATGTCGGACTGTTGAGTTGTCAAAGAGTTCGTTCCATTCGTCGCGTCGCGACAATTACATCCGACGGTGGACAAGTATGCTCGCGAAGGTTCGAGCACCTGGAAAGTCTCACTGAGGATTCATCGAAGCGCGTGCAATGACGCAATCGAAGCTTCCCAGTTTTCTCTTGGCCACGTGGTTGCTCGGCACGATCGCGACTAAATCGCGCGTGAACGACTTTCCGCAGAGCTTGCGGGAGTACGAGATCGTTTACCCACGGGTGATCTCGAATGGAAACGCGCGGGACAAGAGATCGACTCGGGATAGGGAAACTTTGCACGACAATTACGAGGAGCCGGTGTTTCTGGAGATCAGCAACTGGACGTTGAGAACTGTCGCGAATGACCGATTGGTGCTGTCGTCGAATTTCACCGTGCACTGGGTATATTCGAGCGAAACGAAATCGGATGGACCAGGTAGGAATGCGCAGTGCGACCATCGACGAGGTAGCTTAGAAGATAACCCACGTTCCTTGGTCGTGGTGACGCTTTGCAAGGAGGAAGTGTACGCTCTAATGCTGATAGATCAGAGATCGTTTCTGGTTCAGCCTTTAACTGATGGCCAGCACGTGATGTACCAATCCGAGCACGTTAGATGGTGGTCGACCAGGGAAAATCCGGATATTGTGTCCGTGAGTCGTGGAAATTTTGAAGGTAGGACGAGCCAGTGGCGATGAACGTACCGAATTCTATTTTCATTTTCGTTTGTCGCGATGTAAATCGAAGATTGGGTGTTGCAAATAGTTTCGAAACAGTTAATTGTATCGAGAAATGTTTCACGCGAAAGTTGAACGGTTTCCAGGAAGACATTATTTGATATAATTAGAATTTTCTGCATGCGAACGTTTGAAAGTTAAGTTTCTTTTTTGTTTTGTATCAGAATCGTATGTATTTTAATGTATCAAACGAGTCACCTCGTCATTCTCTATGAAACGGTAATAAACTCTTTAATACTGAAAAACCATTAGCATAGGAGCACGTTTTGTTTTAATTGCATGTGATATTTTTCTCTACTTACGTACATTTTTCAGCTTTGAGGCTTAGAAGACTGTATAGTCATACTTTGATAATTAATGTTTGGCGTTATTTGCTGCAATGGGTGTAACAGTGTGTTCCAAATGCGCGGAATGTAAAAAATATATTTACTGAGTCGATGAGATTGAAACTAATTAAGTTTTTTATAATATTACACGGACGAACATATTTTAAGTAACTAGTTATTTCCATTAATTCTGTTATTCTTATTTTTAACATGATTCAGAAGAAGGAACTTTATTTTATGGGAAGAGTAGATCATTTATTTTCAAATTTTGTACTGCATTTAAACCTTTTGAATTTATGTAACATTTTTTTGTTTTGGAGTATTACACTATTTTATATAAAGCCAAAACTCAAAGTAGAATATAGTAAAGTGGGAATAATAATAATAACTATAATTGCACATTCCGAATCTTTACCGTTGGATTATTATAAAGCAATTTTAATCACGTTGAATTAGTGAAGTGTCTTTGGACATCTAGGTACGTATACACGGTATCTTGTTACCAGCAGTAATTTTAATGTTTTACTTAAGTAATGCCTGAAATAGATTCCCAGATTTGTCACATAGTACAGCACTGGTAACTTTTAACGGTTTTGGGAACATTTTTTAAGTAATTTCTCAAATGATAATAGCTTAATTTTAAATAGCTCTTTTACATTTAGATTCTAGGAAAAAATTGAACTATATTTTGTCAATAATTTAGTATTATGTTGAGAATAGTAGAAAATGCTATTTTAGATCATGTGAGTTTTAATTAGCCTTCAATTGCTTATGCTGATGGAAAGAAGTTTTGATAACAAATACAAGAAAAATAACGGCTGCATAGAAAGTTATGTCTATCATGAGCAGTACAATTTTAATTAACAAATGAACAGTTGCTAGTTTCATACATTACATAAAACATAGAAGAGTGGAAGGAATTGAATTGCGTAACTCTGCATCATTGTAACTCCCTGACCCGTATATGTCGAATCGCGATGGAATTTTCTACAAACAGTAGGAAAATTTTTCACGCGCAATTACTAGTTTAGAGACTAATTAGTCCATCCTTTAATTAAATCCCCGCACATCGAAGCCAATAGAATGCTGCGACCGCTTTAAATTGGGAAAATTCCATTGGCGTTAAATCAGAAAACTTCATATTATTCATAACTGGCACTAGCAAAGTGAAAAATTGTTTGATAAAAGTTAATTATATTTGTTGAAAAATTAAAAATATATTATTTATCTTTTATTCGACATCTTTCCGGATCATGCCACGCTACATAAGTTATTAAGAATATTTCAATATCATATTATGTTTCTGCGCATATAACGCAACGTAGATATTAAAGAGTATACCTGAAACATTATACAGGCGTTGCACTCTTTAAGCAATTTACATTATTAACTACAGCATAGAATGTGTATCGATTTAGGCAAAAAAATTAAACGTTATTTACTAAGCATCCTTAAAATTATACTGATAGCATTATTTCCCGAAACCGGTAAAAAATATATTTATATCAATTTTTGTGGTCTATTATATCTTAAGATTATTTTGACAAAGCTCATTCGCATTCTAAAACTTAACTGTATGTCTTTAAATGGTTCCTTAACGTTAGTTGCAGAATAAACCTGGATACCACTGTTCAACACTGATCCAAATTTGATACTGATACTTGATATTTATTGCACAATAAGTGTATAATATAATATATATATGTATAATTAGATCATCAAATAGAAAATGATTGGTGATAAAGTTTGTTTAAAAAAGTATTATACGAATTAAAAGGGAATAATTGGAATTAATGAATTAGTTACAGAAAATATTACCATCGGGATTGGAGAAAAGAATAAAAGGTCGAGACGAAAAAAGCGCAGTTCTCTGAGCCACAATTCCCAAAAATTTTACAATCTTTCCGGTGATGTCTTTGATGTAGAATACCCAGAGGCTGAGAAACTGATTCTGTATGACGAACGGGATGAAGTGTCCACAGAGTATAACGATACAATTGTCGAAGAGTTGTCCATTGACGTGAATTCTGAAGAAATTGGATATTTCTCCGGACCCTCGTGGCAACGGAACAAAGTATCAAGTAATCTGAAAAGTGTTCAAAACGAGGCTTGACGATTGAGATTATAGCATTCTGGTTTTATTAATTTATAGAAAAACATCTACACGTTATTAGTTGACTCTTGGCTGTCATTTATGAATAAAGTAGTACATTAATATTTTTGTTCAAACACTTGTGTTTAATCCTCGGTTGACGCACTTGATCGATAAGACCTAGATTTCGATTACTAAACGGGAACAATTTTTATAATACTTGTCTCAATAAATTAATTTGTTTCATGCAAACACACAAATGGCTTTATTTAAAAATTGCGATATGGCAAATAAATACCTTTTTTGTAACCTTCATCAAAACTAGATACATTTTTTTCAAGTAAATATCGCATATTAACATTGTAGCATATGCTCCCTCGAAATGTTTAGCAAGAAATGTGAAAAAATGACAGCTACAACTTTGTTTCCCAAAAGTCTCAAGATAACTTTCTTCAATATGATGTCCTTCCATTTCTTGATCTCCATAAACCAGGCCATATTCTACATTGTTCAAACATTGGTTGTCCTTTTTTCGAATCTATATCACTATTATTTTTTAAACAACAGTTGATTGAACGTTGAATATAGTCTAATTGACCCAGTGTAACAATCGTGCGCCATACATGAAGTGTGATAATTAACCGAGGTTTAAATATCTGCAAACTCGCTTAAATATATTTGCTGCATTGTTAGAGAATTTGTGTAGAATATTTTTTTGGATTTAAACATTGCATGAGTCTTAAAGTTGTAAGAATTCTGATATATATGCTAGAAGCAGTTATTAACATTTATGAATAAATGCTTGCATCTGTTCCTAATGAACGTACATAATTGGAATACCAAGAATATAATTCTCCACAATTGTTTTATCTCGACAAGAGATCCTAAGTAGAATTAAAGGAAATCCTGTATTCTCCATAAGCGTTGCATCTTACTATGAAATATTAAGTAGAATTAAAGGTAAGCCTGTACAGTGGGGTATCCTATAACGATCTACATAATTCGTTCTAGAACCCCGGTCGTTTGCATACATTCGTTATAGGATACACGTACAGTCAAGCCTCTTTGATTCGAAAGCCTCTATGGTAACAGAAAATAACATACCAATATACGTATCATAAATTTCATTTATTATGATGAATTCGCAACACATGTGTAAATTTATAACAAAATTATAAATAAGGGGAGGGTGAGCAGCTACCAATTCGACTTCTTTTGGCTAACTGTCCGTTTGTTGCGACATATTCGTTCGTTGCAAGCGTTTTGATTTAATAAGAAAAACTGTTCGTTGTAGCATTCTTTCGTTGGAAGGTCGTACGTTACAGTGGTACCCCACTGGATTCTCAATTTTATTTTCTACTACAGATAACGCAATTGCTTGTGCGACGAGTTCGAAACATTTGTGGAAAACTAAATTTTATTTCTTTCGCAATGCGAGAAAGTGGTTACTGATGCTTAGAAATAATTATTTCGCATCTATTCATAATGAATATATTAGCACCTAAGTAGGATATTGATGGCAAAAACTATTTGTTTGCTCTCATTTTCATCGGAAATACGTTAATTAGTCTACTTTTAGAGAAAAAACCGATGAAAGAATCGTCGCCTCGATGGTTGGAACTTGGAGTGGCTGCAGATTATTCTGTAGTTGATTTTCATGGAGCTCGAGTGCAGCAATACATTTTAGCTCTCTTAAACATTGTGAGTAGTGCCCGAAATTAGCGCAAAATAATTTGAAGACAACTGTGAATATTTATGTCCTTTATCTTGTCGATTTATTTGCTTGGCGCTACTAAATTGTAATCAATATAGTTATTTATCTAAACAGTTATATGATGTTTATTAAGTACTGTGTATCGAAATAGAAATTTATTTTTGATACTAGGTCAGTGCAATCTACATGGATCCCTCTCTTGAGTCAAATATGATTCTAGTTGTTGTGCGAATAATCTTATACGCAGAGAAAAGAGACGGTATGGTAAGCAATTTGAAACTTTTGCATTTTTCGCGATATCATATTTTATGTACATTTGGTTTGTGTGAACGTGTGACTAAATGTTTAACATTTTACTTCTGAAGATGTCTTAATCCCTTAGCCTTAAAGCTTGAACTATGTTGACAGTATTTTTTACCACAATTGTTAATTCCAGATACCCAAAAGTGATCAAGAAATGTTACACGTAATGGGAGTTTCATTATTATCTATTATTAATTCATGACAGTATTTTAATATTGTACAGTAAGTGGTACCATAAAATACCGTCAGGCAATAAGGGGTTAAACATCTTATCGCAGTTTGCAATTTCAATTAATTTAATACATGAGGCTGAATGAATGTTACAATGAATGTTAATATTTGAATAGTATTTTATTTATTAAACAGTAATGTCTTATATGTAGCAGTTTTGGATTTCAATTAGATTAGTATTTAATGAAGTATTATTAATGTACATACTTTCTAATATTTATATTTCACACTTATGATTATTTTAATATTTAAAATTTCAGAATGTACGATTATTAATCACAGACACGTCGATCTGATCATCTTTCAATTTTAATTAGAAAAGATAAAATCAAGATTTTCGATTTTCTTTTGAAGACAAAATTTGATTTCATTAATTTACATACGTCCTATTAACAAATTATCAATGATTCGTTAAATGTAAGTAGTCAAGTTTATCGTAGGTTCGTCGCGGCGATGCTAGACGATCTCTCGAGAACGTGAACAGGTGGAACAGAAAAATGCTGTCTTCGGGGGATGTGAATCACGATGTTGCAGTATGGTTAACGCGTTTAGATATAGGAGGCCCGTCGGGATACGCACCTGTATCAGGTGTATGCGATCCTGCGAGATCCTGCGCCTTAAATCGAGACGAAGGGTTGACCAGTGCTTTTATCGTCGCGCACGAAGTTGCACATATGTGAGTGTTGTGGATGCTGCATCATTTTTTATACCAGGATAAATCTTTCATCCTTTTATTATACCTTTGTCCTGTTATTATGTTTATAGTTGTTCTAGTCTTAGATTAACTGAACGATTGTTAGTGACAAATTTAAATCTCCATTTTAAGAAGTGCAATAAGAAGCACCTTCAATAATAAATTACCACTTTTCTCGACAGAAATATTTATCAATACCTTTTCAAATAACCAACGAAGGGGCTTGAATGGCTACGAAAAACAACAAATATAATTTCTGCACAACTTTTAGTAGCTGCAAAAAAGAGCGACGTAATAGTGCATCTGTTGTATAATACATTGTATAATGATAATAATAATAATAAGATTTACAAATCGTGGTTCTATAGACAGACCCTTTATTGGAACTTAAATCCCCTAAAATTAGATGTTTTTCGTTTGAATAACGCACATACGTGTTTCCCGTAGCCTAGGCCTGACTCACGATGGAGACGAGTCGACCGGAAACGCTTGCAAGGAAGAGGGATCTCGAGGTAGCATAATGGCCCCTATGGTGGCCGCAACGTTTCATCATTTTTATTGGTCTGCGTGCTCAAAGAAAGAGTTCAATCGTAAAATGAGGTGAGAACGGTCGTTTTACTCGAGCATATCTTCTTTAGAATTACATACTCCTAAAATAGATATTTGCAGACGGTGGTATTGTTTGTTGAATAAGCCGAAGCACGACGGATCTACACAACTGAGAACCAACGTTCGTAACACATTCACGATGGACGAACAGTGTCGTATGGAGTTTGGCGAGGGGTGAGTTGTGCTCGACGCTTTTCATTACTTCCTTAAATAATTATTTCATTAGATAATTACCTACCTTATATTATGCGAGCGTTTGTACGAAACGAATGAGATGCTTAGGACGTGTAAAGTGAAGTGAAATTCGATGCAAAATTCAATTATGGTCTATCTTTGTTCTACTATTTTTAACAATTATACGATGTAATATATTTATTTCGAGTTTAAGGTAACTCGAACTGTTTATAACCCCTCCAAGTTAAATGTATCTTCTTTACTTGTTTACTTTAAAGATTTCACAATTTTAAAAGTTAATGCACAATGCAGTTATTTAAAGGTTCAGCTATATTTATTATTACAATTCGTTTATAATCCTTCCAATGAAGTTGTACGTATATTTGTAATAGTATCACTAAAGGCTACTCTACTACGGTAATGGCGGTTAGATAATGGGGTCAGAATATAAAGAATAACAAGGATATATATTTAACGGTACATAAGATGCAACAGATTGACATGAAGTATAAAGCACATAACGTCGCTCTCTGCCATTCGGTAGCGAACTACCGATGCTCACGCGCGACTCTCGAGTCCTTCCTCGAAGCAGGGCCGTAAAATGCTTTACAGTGACGCCAGTCGGGTGCACATATTATTATTGAGGAATATAGTAGGAGCATTTTTATGCGTGTCGTGTAATATATTTATTGAAATGCAATCTTTCTGTAACAAGTTAGCGTGCAACCTTTTTTTATTTACTACTAGCTACGAGCATTGCAAAACGTTCAACGTCATGGAGCCATGCTCTCGTCTATGGTGTGGTAACAGCAATGTTTCACAAACGTGTAAGACTAAGAAGGGGCCACCTTTAGACGGCACATTGTGTGGTATTTCCAAGGTAAAGTCCAAGATTTTAAGTACGCGTCATATTGGAAAGGAACCGAATGATTCATTTAGCGAGTACTTACTTGATTATTCTTCGATCGACTTTGAGCATAATTATAGTCGTTGAATTCGTTTGAGTATTAGCTACACTTACGCATATTGAAAAATATACCGTATCGACCATTTGAAAAATATTAATGACCTAGAAATGACACTGATACCATGGCGTGAAAAAAAATTACTTCCTAAAGTTGTAAAGAACACCTCAAGTGCATTAACTTTGTATCATAACATGTTTTTCGTGTCATTAATATTTTGGAAAATATCCGCTTGTGACGCTTTACGTGTCTCGCCCTACATATTAATTATGAGATCTATAATTAAAATCTACATCCGTTCTTCTACACACATTGAACATCTTACCACAATCTTCGCATTTCTTACAAATTATTAGCAAATTAAAATTAGTTACATCAGCCGTCCCGATTCGGGCAAAAATTTATTACTTTCGAATACATTTGCAACAGCGAACTGTGTTATTCTTTCAGTCATGTATAAGGGGACGATGTCAATCGACCAGTAGAAAAAATTTCGATTTCGGTGTAATACTGAACAAACCTAGGGACGGAGAGTGGAGTGCGTGGAGTGGCTGGGGAAAGTGTTCGAGAACATGTGGAATCGGAGTGCAATGTCGAACCAGAAAATGCAACAAACCGCTGTCAGTATCCTTCAAGCACTAAATACGTTTTGCCACGTTTCAAAATATTAATCCGTTGGAACCAAATCGAAAGTACAATTATCACGGTGAATGGTTTTATTGCAAACATAAAAGGGGGGCACAAATGTATTTGCGAATTATGTATATATTTTATATTGTCAATATTTTTGCAACCAAAAAATTTGCCCCTGCCTTTCCATATTTAAAAGCAGAGAAAAAAAATTGCAACTTCCTAGTTGATCCTTGCAAAGTTTAATTCATACGAAAATTATTTCACGTTTACTGCCGATTGTCTCTCGTTCAACTGCATAAAGCAAGCCTGTTTCCAATTAAAGGCCCGCTTACGGTGGAAAATATTGCTCGGGAACCAGCGACGATTGCAAAGTTTGCGATTTGCCAAAGTGTTCAACGTCCGTCGATCTTAGAGCACAGCAGTGTTCAAAATTCGCCAATATTTTGTATCTCGAACGAGTCCAATCGAGGAACGACGTGACCTGGCTACCGTACGTGTCCGATCAGGAGAACTTGAAATGCCGATTGGTTTGCAGAAGCAAAGAGACTGGGGAGGTATTTTATACCAGAAAACATTTAATCGATGGAACGTCGTGTTTCTATGGATCGACGGATATATGTATACAGGTAACGTTGAGCCTTTGATATAGGACTGTCATAGAAATCCTGCACGTAATTGTATTTACGAAGAATAAATCCTATTAAATTGCAAACGAACTATTTTTGTAATAATAGATGCGCATTTAATTAATAGTTTGATCTTATATGCTGCAAGTGGGCGCTTGTTCTACTTTGAGATAATCTTCTCATTTCTTTTTAGCAGTAAATCAGTAACATTAAATACATACGTGGAAATACAATATGACCAGATTCAAACCTGTTTATAAGTTAATGCCGAAAAGAATGTGCTCAATTGCATTTCATTTTCTATACAATTATACATATTGCGAGACAATGCCACGCGGGAGAGTAACATAACTTTCCAAAAATGGAACTACGCAGAAGAATGAAATGAATGAAACAAGTTTCAAAACGTGATCAAAATGAAATATGACGGCATCCATAAAATTGCACTCGATCACAATTCAAGCGATCCCCAAGAAAAATAAACGTAGTACTTAATGACCACAATAAAAATTGAGCATATTCATTTCCCAAACGAGAACAAAGCGTGTTGCACGATTCCCTAAAATTCATTTAAATTTGCCGATAGGCAAGCGTCACTTGTGAGCCATTAATTTAAACAGATCGAACGCTGTTGTCAGGGTGAATGTCGTCGAATGGGATGCGACAACGTTCTAGGATCGAAGAAAACGCCGGACGCGTGCGGAGTATGCGACGGGGACTATTCGAGCTGCGAGAATGTCATCAGCAAGTTTCAACGGAAACTACGTCGAGGTCAGTCCAGTCGCCGTACAAATTGAGTTATTAGAAGATGGTGATGAAGTTTCCATCATAGTCGAATAGTCAAGGAAGCGAAGTGGAATGGAACGCCCCTAATTAGTTTAAAGGGAGAGGAATGGCGAGAGCGAAGTGATTAGTTTCCAGTCCAGTCCGCCCGGAGGAATGAAACTTTGAGTCTATATCTTTCTTGGAATCCGAGAATCGAACTGAGAAAACCGTGCCGGTGAAAAGTTTTCGTCGCGACGATCGGACAATATTTGACGGTTTCAGTGATTTGTAACTCGCGTACTTAATACACGGAGTAACTGGAACTGTAGATGACCTCGATAACTTTGAGAAAAGAATCGACAATTTGCTATAATCATTTCGAAGCTTTCGTTAAATCATGTTACGACAAAGTTTAAATCAACTCAGTCACCAGTAGAATAATCTAAGCTCACGTTACGTGGTCCACCTTGTACAATAGAGTTTAAAAATAGATAAATTTAGAGAAATCTTCATTGGAGGACCGGAAGTCTAATTTTATTTAAAAAATTGAGTAACTTTGCTGAAATTGATGTTAGATACGAAAAATGAAAAACCTCTTCGCTAATATTATTTGACAATGTATCTTGGTTGCTTTGCATAAAAGCGATAAAGTTAAGAAAAATACGTTGCGGTTATGCATTAAAGGATAATCTATTAATTTAAATTGAATTATTGGTATGCTTCAGCTATTGGTGTATTCCATATTTTGCAACCCATTCTCCTTATAAATAAAAACGAATATGTTTCCTACTTTGCTTGCCATCTTTAAGAAAATTGTTCACATAATTATTAACATCGTACACTATTATTATTAGGAAATACAATTGAGGAATGTTGTATTAAAATTGTTGTTTACGACACGAAAAATCGTTTAATCTTTTAATCCCAATACATTAAATATTTCTGATTAAGCTGATAAATTTTGTTTAAGCTATTGAAGCTATTGTTCTTTTTCAGAAGTAACACGCGTTGCCATAATACCACGGGAGTCTCACAACTTGCGTATGAACATCACGATACTGCCTTCTCAATTCTTATTCCATTCGGATAATCTAACCATCGTGATAGGAGATGGTAGAAGAAGAAGAAACGTGAAAGAGAATTTAACATGGCCTAGGCGAGATTTAACGATCGTTCAAGGTGCTGCCTTTCGAGTTCAAACGAGGGATAATAACACGTTCTTCATAGAAACGGATGGCACTGCATTCGAAGAGGTGGTGATTCTGGTAAGAAATCAATTTTCATGACTCACTTTTACGAGTAAAAGCTTACGATATTGAATGAAATTACGTTAGACAAAAAGAGGGTGGTAAAGAACGTAAACGGTGGTAGGTCTGGCAATAAATATTAATAAACATTCCAAAAGCACAAGGTGAAATATTGGGAATTCCTGACTTTGAACCGTCATAAATTCCAAATAAATGCATGCAACGCAAAAATTCAAGCACCGCTTTGTAACTGAGCCGCTCGTTGAGCAAATCGGTTAACTCCACTTTTTGAAGTACCCAAAATTTTGCCGTCAAAGCGCTTGATGGACTTTTAACTTTTTACATTTAAAGAAAATTTCCTTATCATTGGGTTTAATATTAATAAATAACAACAATTTGTTTACAGACAATAGGTAATAAATCATTTATTTCAGAAGCTAATGTGATTAATTCCATAGGCTTATATAAATGATTTAAAAGGGATAATTTTTTTCTGCATTTATAATAAAACATGCTATAATTTTAATAATCAATGTAGACTATTGCATCACTTTTCTCCACTTTTTTGTTTTGTGCTGTAAACCGATTTGGCTAAAGTGCGGTTGAAATAAAAGTCGATGTTCATATTGTACATAAAAGAATTGTTAGAAATATTAATCAGAAATCGTAGAGGGCGAAATATGAGATAACAGATAACTATGCATTTATTCGAGGAAATACGTTTCCAATTATACTTTGACTTCCTCGTAAATTTGCTAAATTTGCGCCTAAATTTGTAAAGAATAATTTCTACATATATTTCATCATCGTTCTTTTTATCGCATTATAGCTTTAGCCCTTCAAAATTTCACAATTTTCATACTGAATCGTTGTATTTTGTTTGCGATACCTTCCGTTTCATTATTGTTGACAATTTTTACATTATCATTAGATCGTAGTACCAGAGAAAATAATAGAGCAAGGTATTTCGACTGCAGTCTCGTTGCAATATTTCCAAAATCGCGATGAAAAGAATGCCAAGGCCAGGCACGCGTGGTTATTTGGGGGTTGGAGCTTTTGTTCGGCAAGTTGCGGCGGTGGAACACGCCAGAAGATGATAGTTTGCAAGGACGAGAAAACTGGAAGAATAGTGTCACGACGAAAATGTCCGCTGGCAACCAAACCGAGTCAAGAAATAGAAACGTGCAATGCTTTTAGGTACGAGATTCTATTATATAATCATTAAGATTTTTTTTCCCACAAAGGATCTTTGGATGTATGTGCATCTTTTTATAATCCTTATCTCACTCGTTGATTTAATATTGCAGTAGAAAATGAAATGCCACTCAGATAACGTAGACGCAGCTTTTCCGGTAGAAAATAGACGAAAAGACAGTTTTTTTTTGCAAAGAAACGTACAAATGGAAATAAACAGCAAACAGCGATGCCAAAAAGGCAGACGAGGGGATACTGCAATATTCATAAGCGCAATAGTAGAATGGAGATAGCAAAATAAAAATTAGGTAGTACGTCCGGTTTAAGTGTGTCCATGGTATCATATGTTTTTGGTAAAACGTGAACACAATTTTCATACAAGAATTAATAGAATCTTTAATTTTGTTTTTTAATTCTGATTAAAACATTTTTGTTTAATGCAACTATATATTATTATTACTGCTAGTTTTAAGTCGGCGTTTCAAGTCGCCGCCAATAACGTCTATCAAAATTTGTTTCAATTTCTGAAAACTAAAGAGATAATAGCGTATAATATGTATATTCTCAAACCGGGCATGCTGTATATTACTTTCAATCAACTACATAAATAGCGATAATGTGGCGAGTAGAACTTGGCAGAATTTATTTATAATAGCTGAAATTAGTAACTATACGTACAATAGACCTACGTTTATCCGACTGAATAAATTCGATAATAGGGACTCATTGTCAGAAGTTTTTCTGTACTCTCCATTTACCAAAGGAGTCAAGCACGCCCTGATAAATGTTCGAGTGCAGACAAATGGAATTCTACTGTACTTTAAAGTCTGCCAAGCAGAGTGTTTTTACATTTCGCAGCTTTAAACTTAAAGTATCATATACATAAAATTCGATGTATATTTTTAATATTACCATTCATATTTAATAAGTATTTATTTCGTACAATATTATTATTGACAGTATGCATTAAATATGTGACGACAAGTTTATCTTCAATTATTATAGCTGTACTTTTAAATGGTTACCTGGTCCATGGGAGGCCTGTTCATCTACGTGTGGAAGATTTGGTATGCAATTACGGCAACTTTATTGCGTGCATTCAGGGTTTAATGGGACCGAAGTTAATAAATACAACGAATTGGAAGTCTATCGAACCATGGTGCAACCATCTATATGTCAAGGCAGTCCTGTGCCAATAAATACTAGAGAATGCAACAGGATTCCATGCCCAGGACGTTGGATATTTACAGATTGGTCCTCGGTAAGAAAATGTTTCCATTAAAAACAAAAAAAGGACTATATATGCGTAGAATTTTACTCCAACTTAAAGAACAAATATACAAATGAAATATATAAAATTTGATACTAGATTATCTTTGTTATCCTTTTAGTATTGGGCACAAATGGAACAATAAACATAAACGTATCCGTTTTGCATGTTATTTCTATATTTTTAATGCTTGATAATTACAGTATCTCCAGAAATAAAAGATTGTATCGCGCAATAACGTTTGATTCCCTAGGAAGCTTTCATTTTCTCGTAGAGTGGCCACCTTTATTAATCAACTCCTTGCTTTACCGAACGGATATTTCTCATTCTTCAAGCTTTTCTCCAATTTTTTCACTGTTGGTTTCTAGTCAAGCCATATTTGTTCATTGATTTCTTATACAGTGCTCGAAGAGCAGCGGAAGGGGTATTATACAATCTCGAATAGCCCGTTGTATACCCCCGGAGAACGAATCGTTTTATACCTGCGATGGGCCAACGGTGAAGACAGAAATACGTTCTTGCACTGGCCACGTGACTAGAGCCATTGAATTTCCACCTCGTTGCTGGAGAGACAAGAATCGATTCTGTTCTGTGCCAAGCTTGATACGGTATTGCAATATGCCAGTATTTAGGCGAAGATGTTGTCGTTCTTGCAAAAGATACAATCCGTCGAATTTACCCGACGCATATGACCGTAACAATCAAACGTCACGAACTTAAATAGTATCCAAAGAGAAGGAAATTAAATGAGATGAAACGTTTCATTGCGTTTAGTAGTGATTGTGACAAGCTGAATACAGAGACACAATAAATGATATATCAATTAGAATAAAATGTACGTATTTAGTGTGTAAAAGTTGTAAGAAATTTTACTTTGTTACTTGGTTACTTTGATTAAATTAGATTTTCGAATGCGTAGTGTTTAAAACTAATTGTTACGATAATATTACTAATATTACATATATTGATACTATATAATAAGAAATATGTAAAAGTAAATTAATATTTATAAATTGGTTTAATAGCTGGATTAAAAGACAACGTTTTAGTACTGGAATCTGTAACTAATATATGCTTTCATTTCGAACAATGTACGTGGTAAATAAAATGGATTTTGGTAATTTTTGTGTTTGTTCCAATGGAAATCCGATTATACAAGGTGTCCCGTAACTATCTTTTTGCATTGAGAAATGGTGTGTAGCTGGGGTTATTTTCACCAATTTTTTTCTTGACCAAAATGTTGTTCGAAGCTTCGTTTTTGAGTTACTCACCAAAAACACTGCCCAATGAGAGCGCCCGTAGAGCGCGCCCCTAGGCCCGTACCTCTCTACTGCGGTCGGTCGTGTACGGGGGGCATCGAGGGTATCGAGGAAAGCGTACCGCAAATGTTGCATCGTTATTCATTAATAAGATATAAACTAATTATTCTTTTCATCAATCAATCGTGTACAGCCGTCGTCGTTATTCACGAGTAACCAATAATTCCACATTATCTTTAATTTAAGACGATGTAACATTTGCCGTGCGCTTTAATCGGATACTCTCGATGCCCCCGTACACTACTGACCCCGTACTACTGAGTAGAGATGTACAGGCTTGGGTGCTCTCAGTGTTTTTGGTTAATAATTCAAAAACGAAGTTTAAAATAACATTTTGGTCAAGAAAAAAGTTGTTCAGGATCACCCCAGCTACCCCTAATTTCCCGATGTTGCGGTAGTTACGGGACACCCTATATGTACTTATAACTGGCAAGTCTGAAATCCAACATTCCAGGAATTATGAGTTACAAAATCTATAGTTGGAATATTGATATTGTTAATTATAATTTCGCGTTTTGTTGTACAATAGTATTAATCAAATATAGTATGGTGTTATATGTATCATAGTGTGGTGTTATGTATACATATGTATTTTGACGCTGCAGAAGACAGAAGACAGAAGACTCACGCTATTCCTTACGCGAGCGAGTTCGGCAGCCTTTAGTCGCAATTCGGACGCTACGCACCGGCTGCTACACACATAACAATATTTTCAAATAAAAGTTGACATTTCTGTATTTACTGTTTATTTAATGCAGCGCGTGTCCGTTGTTTAATTGAAAAAAGATATATTTGGGCAATACTGGTAATTTTTGATTTATGCAATTTAGGACAATATTCGTAGGAAATCTAACATGGTTCCAGTTTTTAAAATTCAAATAATGTTACATTTTTTATGTTAAAATTAATAATTCAAATTAAGGAGAATCAATTAATTATTTATTTATACGCAAAATGATACTTCAAATACCATAAAGGATCGTTATCACACCGATGTTTAATATTATAAATATTAATTTAACTCAAGGAATACCTTGCGAAACATAATGAATTATTCAACAAGAAACATTGCAGTCTTGGTAACAGACTAAGGTTTATTTAAATTTCGAGTATACAATACACAGTGACATTATCATTAGTACAAATTAAAGTTCCAACGAGATGAATTGAAATCAGGCGGGCCGAATAACCTTGCACAATATATAACCGAAGGGAAAATGGTAATATGGAACTCGACTGGTATCACAAAATTTTGTTGCTGGTATTACAAATTGTCAATAATTCATAGCTATATCATTCATTACTGTAACTATGATTTCATTTTTATTCTTTAATCCCGAGGACAAACAAACAGATACACGTTGGCCGTTATCATAGTTATTATTTATACACTTAATTCTTATACCACATAAATTTATCCGAATATATAATTACACAAAAATTCATCGATCTTTAACGTAACTTTTTCAACCGTTATATTCAGCCTTCTTTAAAAATCTAAATAACCGCGCAATTTTGACAAAAAAGTAGAACACGCCCTATATTGAAATAATTCGTGTAACATTGCAATAAATACTCCATGTACCTCGCCCTTCTTCTTCGATTTTCACTAACTTATTCATAACGTTACACGATACGCAGGGCCGTTCCTGGGTTGTTGGCCGCCCAGGTGCACAAACAGTACCGCCACCCATATTGATTTAATATTAGTCTGAATTTTACATATACTGAACTACTAAACAGTCTGCGGCCACCCCCAAGCTTGGCCGCCGAGGTGCAGGGACACCTTTTGCACTCCTGTCAGGAACGGCTCTGACGATACGTTCAAGTTCATGGGTTCAAACGATTAATTTCTCCAGGTCCTTTATTCGACTGTTAAAAACGTCTTAACCGCGGAATTACTAATATCTAACGGAGGATTGTCATTATTAAAGAGAGTCTATAACTGAATGCACGTGGTCTATATAACATTCCATATTATCATGTCCTCTTCCACACCAATACAGAAAGTTTCTACAGCGCGCTGTTTCTTTGGGAGCAGCAGAAAATCGCAATCTCGATCGCAATTTGGAAGACTGGATTCCATCGGCGATTTTCGAGCCTTCCGTTCGTTACGTATCGTCCTGTGGCTTCTCCATCGAATTTCGTTTCCTCGAATTCACACCTGAGATTATCGAACCTGCTCGATTCAGCCAAGATATGTGCACGTAACAGAAGATATGTACGCAAAACTTTGCGAAGGATGTTTCAGAATTATAGCCGTTAAATTCAATTATATTATCAATTTTTAATCCGACAAACATTTCGATAAACAGACGGATATCTGTTTGATAGTATGCACATAGTAAGTACATAGATTATAAATAATAACTTTGTAATGTGACGAAGGAATAATTTAGATACAAAAGCTATCAAATATGTACGAACACATTCCACGAATCCATATTAAGAAACGTCGAAAATTTTTTGGGCGTTTAACAGGTTTTTGGTTACAAAATTTCACGAGCTTCACACCTTCACGTAATTCTACTTGCTATTTTCCACTCCTTTCCTATAATTTTACAAGCTAATTAAATTCGTGTCTACTATATAATTCCGCAACATCCCGGGAAATCGTGTGCGGGTTCTCGAGACGTAGAATTTCGTCTGTGCGCGAGAAATCGTTCAATCTAACCCTTACGTTGCAACAATTGTATAAATAAATGAGTCTCCTGACTCAAGACAAACGAAAAAACAATAATAAAGCAAGAAAACGGGAAGAGCAAATTATTAAACGAGAGTGATACTTCTATTAAGAGTAAATATTATTAAAATACTAACAAAAAAAAATCATTTGACCATAAGTTATTGATACGTTACATTTGGAACTTGACGAAGTGATTCAAACCAGTTATCACCGAAGTACTATCCGAACGTGAAAGAGGTTACAAATGTTATGAAGAAGTACAGACACCGACTCTAATCATTATAACTGCCGAAGGGCTAGACACTCGCGCACTCTTTTTATAAACATCCACAAAAAAGATCCCACTGATCGGAGAATAAGATTCGATCAATGGACTGAAAGGACCATTAGTCGCAAATCGGTGGATTAATGCCCTAATCATCAATTATCTCTTCTCGTTCTACGGAGTTGCAATAGTAATAAGTATTGTCTGTTTTTCCAACTGGATCCTCGTTAGCCGTCGCTTTATCTCTAAACTTGGGTGTCGGCTGTCGTTTAACGTCATGGCGGGACGTTCTAAAAAATCGGAGTGACCTGTACTCGTGACATTGGCGAAAATCCATTAATTATTGTTAATCAATATACGGATTAACACGCCTCGATTTTGTTTGAACATTATGTGTGTGCATTTTAACACGTGCACGATTAATTATGCCGTTAATTACCTCTGCAATTACATTCTTCATATTATATTATATTATACCTATGTATATGTGTGTATATATATATATAGATATATCTTTTATACATTATATAATTCATTTATATATATATGTATATGCGTGTGTGTGTGTGTATATATATATATATAACTCTGGGTAGAAATAATGTTTACAAAAATATTAATTTGGGAAGGCAAACTTTCAATTATAATTCGCTTACTCTTGGATACTCACGAATGTAACAATAACACGGCTGATTTATCTACAAACAGAGAGGGGGAAAAGGTCTTCCTCGAATTGAAATCAACACTTGACTCGAATCCGTCGGTTCGTTACTGAAAAATCTATCGACTCGGAACAATCTTCACGAAATACAACACGCATCTCATCGCGACCACGCCGAAACAAGACAGACATTTCGCGTTGACTACTCGGTAAACTTTGCTACTTCGAGATCAACATGCTCGTGATACTTGTGACTTTCGCTCGTTTCTATACGCACCTATATCTACACTGTTTTCTCTCATGAACCACGAGGAATTTTGTCGTATCTCTCGCATTCGAATCCGCCCCGTCGTTAATCAGATTAATAATGGCATTCGATTCGATTCGATTCGATTCGATTCGATTCGATTCGCGATACGGCTGGCCACGATCGTCTTGTTCGTTCACGTGTCGCGGAAAATGGCGTTCAATCGAAAGTAACGGGGGTGCAACAGAATCTTCCGGTGTAATCTCGCGTACTCCTGACCCAGTAATCTTTCATACACGACTCCTATAGTTGTAGAAATACGACATCGAAGCATCGGTATGCCCGATGCTTCTGATCAAGCGATAATCAGTCGTCCGTCGCTGCAACCCTTCCCAATACTTTTCGTACCTGTCTCGTTATCAATTACGCGAAGAAGTTCACATGGACGAATCAACGATATGCGCCAAGGACAGCCGATTCCTTTTTGTTCGTGGATCATGTACATTTTCTTTTTTTTTTTTCGTTTCTTAATTACAATTCACAGGTATTGCAACTTGTACACACGATTTCCTTACACATCCACGAGAACTGGAACTTCCTTTTTGCAAATTGATCAATCCTGCGACACGATTGTCACTTGATCGATTAAACGGTTAATACGAATAACATCGTTCGTTGCTGGTGAAACCAGATAGACCTCTCGATAGACCTTTGGGCTGTTTACAATTACACAGAAATAGGCTCAACGGAAACTCCTCGGTCCAGTGTGCCGAGCACACTATCCAGAACTTTATCAAAAGTTACACCTTATTTTATACATCTAATTCCGTTTCACGAACGGATCGCGACGGACTCTTGGAACGCGATACAAGAAACGCAAACGCCTCGACGACTGTTTCGTTCCTCGTTCTTCGCGTCGATGTCTTGTAACGACCGTCTGGCGTCTCTTCGTTCTCTTCCTCACGAAACATCGTAGAATAAATTACTAAACGTTATCATACACTACGTACACGCTATGTTGCCTTACGTTTAAGTGTCGTTTATTTTTGGTGAAATCGACGATAAGGTTCGTTTTTGTTTTCGACAGGCCTGTCACGCGTTTTTTTGTTAGACTGCTGCTATTTTTATTATCGTGTGATAGTTATATAATAATTAGGAGGAAGACTGTAACGACGTCGCGTCGTTTCGTTCCTTATCGTCGTCGCGTAAACGTTAAATCTCATCTAGGCTCTCAGCGACTGGATTTCTTAATGCTTTGGTAAAACGCAACCTTCGGTTCTATACGGCTCCTCGTTGTCGTGCCTCACAATCGTTCCACGTAGTTTCCAGGGAAAGTGCCGAAATAACCTGTCCTCTGACTGGAACCGACGTACCAACCATCGTCACATTTCTCCATTACGTACACCGTGTCCGCTTCTCTCAGCTCCAGCTCGTCTTCGTTTTGTGGTCTATAATTGTAGAGGGCACGGTACCTGAAAAATGTTCGAGAAATATTGCCTTCGTTAGACTGAAGTTTATAGTACGACAATAATTTTTTGGACAAGTCAAGCCCGTTAGATTCCTGCTTTTGCTTTTACGATAACATGTTGCCTGCCAACATTAACCCCCTGTACCCCGATTTAAAAGATTTCACATAGTCTATTGTAAGGGAAAATTTGTGGCTCTGAATTTACAGTGGGCGCTTAGATACAACAAACACATTAGTTGCAATTGAATCGTTCTTTTGCAAAATACTTTGGCAAATGATTTGAAATAATGAGGATTAATCGGATTTTTGATGGCACTTATTTATTTTGGAACTTATTTGTATGTGGCACGATGCGAAGTTGAGAGAATAATGCAAAAAATATTTTTGTTATAGATAAATTTCGGAAGGAGTATTTAAGGCAGTATTATTCTTGCAATTTTGTTACCGTTTATGGTTTACATTTTTAATAATGGAACAAAGATATTTCGCCGCAGAATGTAATTGCCTAAAGAAAATACTGAGATAGAATATAATTGCGAACACTAATTATTTCAAGACGCCAGATCAAAAGTGCAAAAATCTTCTTTTCCTCTCTGCATTTTTACGCAATACTGTATTTTCATTTACATTGTATTGTAATGAATTGTATATTGTGTAAATGAATTGTGTTTACATTAAATTTCATTTATAAACTTATTAATTTAATTGAAGCACCATTACACAAGCTATAAGTTTTCAGCTTGAAATATAAGGACAACTTTAAATGCAATCACTCACTCCCTCCACTTTCAAATAGCAATTACAGTGCAGGAAATGTTTTGCAAACGAAGGACAATGATAATTTGATAATGCACAGTTCCAAGTTGAAATATATTGTGGAGAAAAGCAGACAATGCGATACGCTCGGCGTATTCAGGCTACGGTTGTACAAAAGACGGATGGCGTAATTCTACTGACAACTAGAAAAAACAACTGAAAACCTACACAATTTGATGGTGCTGATATCTGCGATATGATCTTCACGATACCTGAACCAAAATTTATAATCGTTTGAGCCTTATGCGAAAAGTCGAGTCAATTTGCAGCAAATAGAGACTTTTTGCTGGAAGAAATCTGAACGAATGTAAGGGGTAACGATGAATTCCTTTGAAATTCGATTCTAAGTAGTTGAATAAACCTTGGAAATGTCGAATGGAAATTTCGAAATACATCTTATTTTTCATATTTGCTTTTCGTTCCAAAAAGTATGCGAGACAAAATTACTTAATCGCGGAATATTTAGAAATTTAATTTTCACGAAATTAAATTTATAATCTTTATAAGTAATATTTAATACTCTTACTGAATATGCTTGCTTAGAAATTGACGAATATATTATTGCATGCTCTTTTCTCTCTGGTTTTAATTAATTATATTACTGAATATATATCATTGAAAAATAAAATTCAAATGTAATCGAGAACTTTTTTCAACAAACTTACGCTATTGGTTCCGAGTGTGTGTCGATGTGCAGTGCTTCGTTAAGTTGTGACACGTGTAATTTGCTCCCCCCCATACGTGGCTGTAAATAACAGGAAACAGAATTGTTACAAGAAATAGTTTCATGACATATGAGAAAGTTAAAGTAATGCAGATGAATAAATACTTATATGCAAACTTTAACTTTAAACTGTTTAAAAAAATATGTAAAATGTTTATCGATGATAATCAACTGAAACGCAATATCCATAGTATTTGAACACAGGTTTCACCTAGTTAAAATCGATATCCACTCACGCTGGATATAAGATTACAAAAGGTTAATGCACAATCAGATTGGAATATTGGTACGGTAACTATGACTTTGTAATACGAAACTTACCAGTGAATTGTAGTGTGGCTGGGTTGTGTTCATGTTAACTGGTATTGACGGCATATAGTGATGGGGCCCCATACTCATTTTCCCTCCAGCTGATCCATTTGCCAAAAGGCTATGCGCGGCTGGAGAGGCGACTGGTTTACTTTGTGTTGGCGTTTCTATCATTAAAATACGTTTGTAATGTACCAAAGGATTCACCAATACTAATGTGACCTTTTCTCTTCGTTTTATTATTTCGTTAATTACTTTGATTTTATACAACAGTACCTCTGTTCAATTCGCATCGAAGTATAAAAATACATGCACGTATTTACCTGATCTATGCCCGGGTTCTATAATGACATCGACGTAGGAGATAGGGAATATTCCCCTTCTGTTTGCAATACGTCCCTCATACCAGTTCTCATCGACTCTTCTTGTCAAGACAACAAGCTCTCCTAAGAAGAAACGGTTGAATTATCGTGCCATTATTACAAACGTGTTGATCTATTCACATTTTCTGCTGCTTTTTGTATTTACCTTTGGCTAAAGACAGTTCGAGGTTCGTTTGAGCCACGAAATTGAACTTCGCGCGTGCTTGGCCTTCGTAAGGTTTCTTTGGTGTCGTTCGCATTCCGTCGTACGGCAAAATCTGTGGTTCAAGGATTGGCGGCTTTATTAACACTATTCAACATCAGTTCGTTTTCCTATTCCGATAGATATGTAGATAGACATATTTCAGAATGGTGACATCAATGGAAGGTGAAATTATATTCAAGACGTTAAAGAACAAATAATTTGTGGAACAATTTTACGTAAAATGAATAAAAACGAAACATATTTCTGTATTCTGCGTTTAAATGTTTGATATAAATATAAATATTCTCATTTTAAAAAATGTACACGGAAAGAACTGCTGAGAGCTTAAGCGAAAGTCTGCGACAGTATATCATTTTCTATCTGAAACAATTGATTACAAAATCGCGAATTATATATTCCTGTAGCGCAACTGATTAGAAATCTGCGAACCGGAGTAGAAGAACGTTCGATTACGAATTTTAATGGTAGCACAAACAAGAGAAAATTGATTAAATAAAACCTTGTCCCTAATGTATCCAAATGTAGTTAAACTCTCTAACAAACGAAATAATACACTTTGCTATTATTGAAGTCATGAAAGCATACAAATATGTAATTTTTCCCTCTGTTCACAATAATCTGATCACCCACTGTGTACACGCGACAGGAACGAAAGTGATAGCAGTGTTAGGGCTTTCGAAGCGAAATTACCTCGACGTAATTCGACGGGAACAGGCCGATCATCGCATTATGTTCACCCTCGTACCAGTTCTTGTCTACCTGGCGGCGTACAAATATTATGTCACCGCGGCGGAAATTCAATTCTCGCAAAGATTGCCCGATGAAGTTGTAAAGCGCCCTTGCTAGGAGTCGAGGTTCCGGCGTTTGCTCCTGAGATCTGCTTCTGTGACTCAGATCGTCCACGAAGTCGTCGTAACGGTTCAGAGGAATCGGTGATTTCTGCGATGGTCTGTAAATCATTGAACGCGAAACGTAGAATTATACAAGGAAGCTGCGGGTTGATAGAAGATGCACGAGTGGCAAGATAAACGCGGAATATGGTAGAAGTCGTGGTTCAAGAAAAAGAGAGGAAATTCTTCATGAGAGAAACTTGAAAATGTGAGAGTTTATTTCTATAATTAATTTTTTTCTTGGTGCGAATTGACGGGTTACTATATTTCGAATTTCGGCTGGACGTTTGATAATACCTTGCACTTTATTATCTTCTATATCTGTATTTGTTACTATCGATTGTATTAGACTAATTTAGATTGCAATATTGGGAATGTTTCTATTTCTGTTTATAACAATAAAGTGTATCAAGTACCAACGAACTATTTTTTACTTATGTTCGTGTGCAATGATGAATTGCACAAACCAATGATTCCTTGTTCATACAACTTCTAAAGAGAATTTTCTCATGTACAGTTGAAATTTATTCTACATACGTCCATTTTTTTCTTTTTGTACCGCAAAGCAATTGCTTTTCTGTTTTTACTTTAACGTATTTTATGCAAAGGTCCTTTCATTCAGCATGATCACTTTAACTATTATTGACATTAATATTAAAATGTTTTATTCGTAAAACTGATTATACAATAGGTGACTTACCTAGGAAGGTTGTATCTACGAATATATTACTAACTCAGAAATCAAACAAGAAATTTCAATAAAAGTAATAACAAAAAGCATAATGAATGAAAAGTAATTTTCTGCTGAAGAAACTTTTCTCTGACGCAGTTATAATAATTTATTTAAGTAATTGGAATTATTTCAAGATAGTTTTTCCTTGATGGAACTTGTCTCATTATTGCGTTGATTTAAGACATTATCTCCTTCCGTTCCATGAGAGCAATGCATAACACTTGCACAATATTTGTTTGTAGATAATGATTATTGTATTCTATTCAGAGTGCAATTATATCGATTGACTGCTCAGCAAAACAAAGGAGAACCATTTAACAAAGGAAATTACTTCGTACAGTACTTCTTCGAGCAAGTAATTATAATTTTTTGCTGAATACAATTTATATAGCAATACTTATGCACTGAAAATAAATTCTTTGTAATATAACCATTCTTTAACACTAGGGCCACGGACATTGTTTGTGTACTTATTCTCACTGACACCCCGCAGATTAACGATTGACAGTCAAAATAAGCACGCATTTAATTCATTTAATTTAAAAATAAAGTTTAATTAATTTACCTTCATTATATTGTTTTTAAGATCTAAGATCCATCAAAATGACGGCCCTGTAAAGCTAGTGTTAAGTATAAATAATATAAGCATTACATATTCTCATCTTTACAGGTATACTCTATATTTAAGCCCAACTGAGATGTATTGAGAAATATAAAGTATGAAACTGTTTATTTATTTAGCAGTCTCATTTTAAATTGCCTTACAAATTAATAGATTTCTGAGTGATTTTTTACAAATACTTCCTAATATTTCTAAAAGTAATTCAGAAAGAGGTTTTGTATGCCATTTTTTGTGAACGATGTACAATTTCCGATATGGTGCAGCCTGCCCAATTGATAAAAGACGTAAAAATCTTAAAAATAACTTGAAAACCATGTATCCTTGTTATCATTCAAATATGTATACGTACTGGTACACTTCGTAGATCTTTAAAAAAGTTTCTCGGCACTGTTTAGATATACAATTAACTTTGTGGCATTAAAGACAATGGAAAATAATGATGATAAGTGATGATTAATTATCATAAACTGCATTCTTCCCGGACTTATGAACTTCGTTAATTTTGTTCGCATTACGTCTTTACTTAAATATTCATTTACAATTCTGAAAGCAATAAGTCTATTAGTGTGTTATTTTGTAAATGGGTGTTTCTCAAAATAATTAGCCAATAGTTAATGACCCATTTTCTTAAATTATTATCGAGAATCTAGATTACTTTATCTTCATGCATTTAGCATTAATAAACGTTAGCGTTTCTATTTATACATTTTCGAATCATACATGTATACATGTGGATTCAGTTTGTAATTATACGGAATGCCGAGCTGAAATTCAATTAACTCTATTTTCTCAGAAGAACTCAAGGGTGCACAATTTAAGCGGCAACTACAGTGGCTAATGTACAAGACCATCAAGGAAATGGATACATTTTTTTTTTAATTTTTCAAATTTTGTCAACATTTTGCCACATTGCAAATAATATTTTTCAAAAGAACGTGGATTATCATCTAAATGTGAGATACATATTTCCTAATTACCTGTTTCATATTACTACAAATCTTATAAAAATATACGTATTGTTAGAAACTAACAAATAACCATTTTGTTTAAGTAATATATTTATAGCGTATTTTAGATATCGTGAAAATAAACTATTACATAACTACAATTTTATTCGAATATGAGACCACAATATACTATAATTTAACAAAAATATTTGTTAAAATAGATTACGATTGACTTTGTACTGCTTAATCGGTTAATCATTTAATGACTATGACACCTATGTTAAGTGAATCTTTAGCGTGATATCAATCGGCGTGAACATATTCTGCATCGTGGTGGAAGTCAACAACACGTTAATCATGTACCATCAGATGTAAGGCCATCATTCTTCCCGTTACTTACGTCATTACGTAATGCATCACATACTCTAAGATATTTTACGCAGGCGTTGCAATAAAAGCGTAGGTGAGTCACGCGTCTATCGAAGAATACAAAAATGTGAAAGAATAGCTTTGCGTTGCCGTCTTCTTACCATCTTTAACTGATAAATATTTGAAACTTGAAGTGCATGCGTGTATTTCAAATGTAGCCGAAAATATAGCAATAGCGTGTTGGAAAATAATGGCAAAGTATTAAAATTTATATAAGTTCTATTCCATTCATATTACTAGAAAAAAATAAATATAGAATTATGTTAGCTTAGCAAAATAACCGGACTTGTTATCGCCATGATATAACTTGCACGACTGCATATTTCATTTAACAAAGTCCAATATTATTCTTATTAAATAATATTATACATAATGCAAACTATATTATAAGGTACTAGTTTAGGATTTCGAAGAACATAATTAATACTGAAAATTTAAATTACTTTATCCCAAACGATATATCAAGTTACCCCATACAGTAGTACAAGTAAATACTTTTCTTCTTGCTACTAAAAAGTTGAAATAAAACAATTAATAATAATAAACAAGTATTTCAATTTACTGTTCTCCCAATTTCCTTAAAAGTCAATATTTCTGGATACTTGCATACACAGCACAATTTGATATTTTACACTTCCATTAATTTCTTAGCGATAACTTTCGATATTTCCTTTATATATCAATCGTGTGCTTAATTTATAAGTCACCTGTTCCTTGGTACCACATTAATCACCCTAAAGTTACTAAAAAGAAGAAACAAAGACAGCGAGGAATTGATGAGTGATACTTACATGAAATTGTCGGTGTGCCTGCGTGAATCAATGTCGTGGAGCTCCTGGAGATATTTGCGACGACGTTCTTCTTGATAAACGCGTCGCATATTCTCCGCGCTTCGACGAGCGAGCTCTTCCTCGCTCAATGGTTCTTTCGCCTCTGCACGCACTGGAGAACGATAGTGAATCGTCACCTCACCCTCCACATAACGCCTCGGCGATTCTGCGGCAGAAAAGATTTCTCCTTAAAATTAAATTTCCTCTCGATATCGTTCGATTCGTTCCAATCAAGTTATTTAATTGTGCAGGGTGTTTCTCAAATACTGGTTCACCGTTAATCTAATATTTATGGCTACTGTGGCGAGACATTTCCCACGGAACGTTATTAGCTCAGATTCTTCGGTCGTCAGCAGTGGATCGATTGAACATTTTGTCATTTGGTGGAATATCTTTTAATTAGAACTTTCAAACGATTATAACAAACGTTGGAATCACTGCAAACATTTTGAAGCTGACATTAAACGGTGTTGTACCAGATAAACAAATTTCCAATCGATCCACTAGCAACAAGATAATCTAATAAAAGTTAAGGACGTTTCGTGGTTCACCCTGAACAATGAATTACATATCTGCTTTGTAAAGTCTGTCTGCTTAAGGGAAATTGAACTTAACTGAAGAAATTTCCGTGGAGATTCTATTTTTACTTTGTTCTTTACAGTATTTTTTATTCTGTTTTTTTATAGCCGTCCTAATCGACTTTATAGTTATCGTTCGTTGAATTTACTTCAATTTAAATCGTATAACTTTTCTATTACCATTCACGAAATCAACCCGATAGAGCTTTAGCCGAAAGGTATCATGGTCCCTTGATTAATATCGACATGGTGCGCACGAGCTGTCACTAATGAAATACCCATTGCGTACATTAGTATGCATGTATCAAAATGACAAATGGAATTAACGTATAAATTATAACCATTCCCCCATTGTACGTGACGGTGTTCAATAATCGATATCCTTCCGTATCTTCTAGTGATAAATCGCCTTTCCTATATCACAGGACGCATTATTTCAACTTGGTAAATTAATATGTTATTTCTAATAAGCTTTTCATCGTGATATGTGTTTTGAACTTATTATTATTATAATGTATTATCTGTTAAGAAATGATTAATTGTTAATACGATGCCATAGACTGAACAATGACTTTCCCGATTATGTATTCGTTGCGTATTGTATTCCTCTCTTAAACAACGAGCACAGCATATGCAATTTCCAGCAAATCTGATTGAACATTTGTTTCAATCTCTTGCGGGATACTTAAAATTAAAGCACGAAGAAGTCTAGCCTGTTATTTACATTATTGTCTTTCCCTAAAGAGTTCAATAAATTTTGTAACTATTTCTTTCTATACAAATTCTCGGTAGCTTTCCCTGGTTATATATTTTCTACAAGCGAGTATTCAGCGCATTGACTCCTACGCATATTTGAATAATCAGTGTACAAGGTACGATTTAATTAATGGGGTACCAGAAAATTAATAACGAATTCATTTGACAAAATGTAAGAAACAGTTATTTCAAGTGGGACTATATTAAACTAAAAGTTATTTTATATACCTTCCCCCAATCGCACTCCAAATAGAACAATTATATCGTACGTATAATAATGCACTACGTATTTGCATTTATTGAATTTCATTTAAATATACACAATGAACTCCAACTATATCGTTAGTAAATAAACTAAGAACTTCTACTTTCACTTATAGGTGAGTACCCTGAGTACATATGCAAGTAGATCAGCATTCTAGATAACCTCGTACAACGATACACGATATGCAGATACGCGTCTCTTCTTTCGTGGTGTTGCCTTACGAAACATGAGATTTGTGAACCTTACTGGCAAATAATCAACCCCTTTTACTTTTACAATTATCAGACCTTTTGCGTTTAGCTATTCTGAACGAAATGGTGTTACTTGTGTCGATCCGTTCGTCCATACGAATTCGAATTTCATATTATTCATTATTAATTTCACTATTCTCCAAATATCAATTTAATCGAAAGAATGATTGTTTTCCAATCTTAAGAAAATCAGCGAATCGACTCAATTGGTACTAGTAAAAAGACAATTCAATAAGTTCAATATAAGTAAAAACGTAAATTATTATCAGATTAAAGATACAATTCCACTTTCTAGAAATATGGGGAGTAACAGAAATGCATAGTAATAACAAGAATTGTTTGAAAAACTAATAACCTTGATTGTGCCGCCATGTGAACACACCGAACTCATTTTTCCCCTTTATGCAAATCCCGTACTATTTGTACCTTCTAATTCCTGTTTTTCTTAGAAAAAAAAAAGGAAATATGAATCATTCTTTCTGTTTTACTGAATCAAAGCCCAAACTAGATAATGTTTTTAAGTGAAAAGGCATTGTAACTTATTCTTAGAGAATTCCTCTTTTAATGACCTTCACTGACCGGCACCTGTCATATTCAACGTGACCCAGTCTCGATACGCGTTCGTGAACGCGTCTTTGCACTTCCGATTCTCTCGAAATTATCAGGGCATGCAGAAGTTTTACGCCGGAAGAACGGCTTTTTATGCGAAAAAATCGGATCGTAGATAAGGGACGCACAGGTTTAACCCACATCGAGGTCGTGACATGTTTAGCTTATTCAGCATGAAGTATATGGCTTCTTCTTTTACGCGGAAACGACTTTACCTATTCGCAGAATAAACTAGGAAGACATTTGTATGAAGCATACCAAGAAATTAAGAAACCATTTAACTTTTACTAGAATAATTTGTGTGAGAATTATATAAATTCTAGTATTTGTAATAGACAAGAATTATTATAATTGCTGCGTTCCGGTGTTTATGTGACTGATTATTTTATTTCAACAATGTAGAATAGTTTGAAAAGATCTTAAGAAGCAAATCACGACCTACCTTTTTTTTTTTATAGAAAACTGTATTCTTTATTTCCCCAAGGTAGCGTTAAGAAAAGCTATTAAATTGAAAAGGTTTTATTAAGAATAATAATGTGGAAAAAGGATCGTAGCTTTCTTTCTTTTTATTGTAAAAATAAGCCCATCCAATCATAATGTAACCAAAACATAAAATTTAATATTCGCGGAAGATTGAGCTACTTTTGCTCCATTTCAATTACATCCATTTCAAAACCCATTTCAAATTCTTATAGAAGCAAAATAGAATAAATTTTTCCAATTAGCGTAAAAAACGCAACACAATTAAAAATTTATTAAATTTTAGAATCGCACAACCCACGATCGAAACCACAATGAACCAACGTTACATGCTACCAAAAAGAAAATCCAACAAAGCTCCCCATCCCAAATCGTCAAGCAATGTCACTGTTAACACCTTCAGAACCGACACACATCGCGTACAAGTTGTAGTCCTATTCCCACGAGACACTTAGATCTTTCAAGATGGGAAACCAAACCAAACCAAACAATACCTCGTTACATCGCGAGAATAAATTAAAAAAAGATTTAAAACGAGGACCGTCCATGAAATGAAAAAAACAATTACCACGCCACTGTAGCAAAACTCCAGCGATCAATGCAAACGAATAACATGTTAACCACCTAAACAGATTCCTGGATCTTTATTCGAGTGCTTGCTATGGGCGCCTCGTTCGTACAAACAATTCCGTGAATTTATTGGCAAATTTGTCGAGATGAAAGCGTGCAGGCGTGTAACCGGTAGGATGAAGCGAGATCGCGCAACTGATAAAGTGAATGCAACCACTGCACTGGCAGTCTTGGCGAACGCGAGAGGGAATCGCACGTTGCGCTTGCGTCTCGGTGATATAGGATTGACACAAGACGATATTTAGACCAGGCTTCAGACAGACATTCTTGGAGAAAAATGTTCCGAATGATCGGGGGGATTGAGGGGTAAACTGGCTCCATATCCTATAGAAGGATATACAGGCGAGTGTTCAGGATAAACGGGGTAAATTGAAATTGGGTAGAAAGTAAAAAGATCGCGTCGCGACTAAAGGCCAAAGAGAGTAACTCTACCTTATGAACATTTTTTAAATTTTGCCACTAAAGCACTTGATTCGCGCTTACCCTTTTGATATCTGAAATAAATCTCCTTGACAATTACGTTCCACACCACTAACAATAAGTGACAAAAATTTGTATGACCGTCGATAGACAAAGAATTTACTTCAGAAACCATGCAACGTAATTCATTCTATATGCTAAATTGAATTTGAAAATTCTGGTCGCAATATCAATGTTACATTTGTCGGCAATGCATGTAGCTAATATACTTTACAAAGTACGTTCCAACGTATATTTTGTAAGGAATTTTTAAAAACAATGTATATAAATTTATCAATTTTTGTCTACTTTTTGTTTTGTCGACTTAATTACTTTTCGAAACGAACGACTCGATAGTTATTAGTTCAAACATCGACGCTGCAAAGGAATTTCCTTGCAAACACCAAAACTATCACTTTATAGTAGAGACAAAAAACAATTTTTCAAACTATTTTATATTAATAATAAATTGTGTAGTGACTTGAAAGTGATAACTGACTGACATCTACAAGAAAGTTCAAACAAATTCTGTCCCAAAAATGATTTGATTACATTTCACATTTAGTTGTGAATTGAATTAGTACGCTCGTGGCACGAAGGAATGATATAGTCCGACTTATTACTGAAAATCTAATTTCTCTGAGGGAATCAAACATTTAAATGTTTGCATTCCCAATCGATATACCCTTATGACAAGAAGTGTTTAAATGCGCAAACGTAAATTGGAGAATCTTTAAAAGCTTCACAACCCGGGCCATCACAATATAGCCTATTATCTAGGCCCCAGAGAATAATGTATCACATTGAGCTTTCGGAGCTCGGAGGCTAGGTCTTGTCGTGCCCAGGCAAATCGTCTATTACAGCAGATGTTGGGTGCGATTAACCCCTATCAAGGTTTATGAACGATGCCCAATTACCACTGTGACATTACCGTTCATTAGTCACGAGTACTGAAAGGCTCAAACTGACCTTAACTGACCATAAAGAACTTTTGTCTTGGGCGTTTTATGTTCGTAATGGATTAATCTGTTTTTGACGAGATATGTCTGTGCTCAGTTCAAACAGCAGATGTTCATTTTGCATCCTTCTCATTAAGGGGTAAAGGTTTGCTTTAAAGTTAAGATTACTTTTACTTCAATTGGTGTAAAGAATATTTGTTAATATAGAAGCGATAACGTTTTGTAGGACTAGCATAGAAATATTTATTAATAAATTTACTTATAGAAGAACGTGTTAATTTTGTTTGATTTAGTAGTAAAATATAAAAAGGAATGGCACCTGTGCGAAGAGTTTTGTAATACATATGAACACATTGTAATGTGCTAAGCTAATATTGTGTTTTTCATTCTGGAAACAAAAGTAAAATCAGCGAGCCGCGACTAATAATCTCCGTATCAGGCACTGAATGTTATTATAAATGTTACGTTATCAGACGTTTAAACTTTTGTTGAAAAATCTTATGTTTCCTAATCTGATATGGTGGTGCTGAAATTATTATGAAAAAAAGAGAAATTAATCATAGCTGTTATGGATTTCATTGACTGCTGCAGTTTCATTATGCAGTTGAGCTTCGTCTGTTCGAACGTGTGGTGGGATATCATAACAATAATTAAAATCTATTATAATTAAACAAAATAATTGCTTGGACTAAACTGGTTGTAAAATATGTTACTCAATTTTAGTATAAATTATTGTATATCATACCAGTTCCTTAATATTTTTCTAAGTTTACTCGTGCTTCATAATAAATTTCTAGTTTGCTTCAACAGCTGCACATAACAATAAATACTTTTATAGACAATTTCGTCACTTTCGGTTGAAACATGTTTAAAGCTGCATGGAATTGCTTACACGTTGAAGAGAAAACTATGAATTAATATTACTAAATTCAATTAATGGCCTAGTAAACATCCGTTGAAATTTTTATAATCCATTTTATAGGGAACGCATTTACATTTTGCGCACAAAATTTTTTTGGTAAGCATTCTGTATCAATTTGTAAATTGTGATAGCAATACTCACGCTTAATTGAAGAAAGCACTATATTGTTAAAATATTTGATAGAATACGGAAACTATTTATTGAAATTCCACAAAATTCCACAAACAGCGCATAAGCAACAAATAGAAAACCTACCGGTACAAATTACGTGTAAACGATCGATGCGTCTCGGTCTGATGAATCCCTACCCAACTACAAGAAATTTCACTACTACAGATACAAATATTTGTTTCCTGAATCACTTTGAAATACATTAAAATATCCTTCATATCTAGTTATTCCTCTAAACAACTTCCTTAATTCGTCCAGCCATTTACATTAACTGTCAAATGTTTTTGTCAATTAAGTTAGCAACAACGATATGAAACTTCCAAATTACTAAAAAACACCGGACACAGTGTAAAATAACTAACTACTAGCCTGACATAAATTGTCTAACATCCAATTCTCGCTTGTCTAATATTCATTACCAATACTGGACTGACTATAAATAATAAAATAGCAGTATGTGTAACACCCATAGTACATAATAAAATCCAGTTATCGGAAACTATTCAGACTAAATTTTGTGCTGGATGATGCCATACCACCAAAAAGTTTACATAACGCAGAAAAATATAAGAATTATTTAAACTTGACGCATTCGTGTCTAACAATTGCAGTATTATCAATACTAAACGCCAAAAATGAATACATTGCGTCCACAAACAAATCCTACGAAATAAAATACCACCTGACCAGCATTAATTATTAATCTAGCGCAGGTAATAAATATCAAACAATTAAGATCTCGAAAGTTCAAATAAGTCTCCAAAGCGAAACCAGTATCGTCCCCAAGTTCACACAGATGAAGGAATCCCCTAACCCACCACCCACCACTTAAAATCTCCACATTACCCTTATCATAAGCAAAACACCTGTCCACCTAATCAATTCGTTCCCGCGAGTGAACGTGTTTCCAACGACCGCGACGCATTCTCTGAACGCACGTTGGTAACGACACGAAAGCAAGAAAAAACGGAGCAAAGAGAGAAGGTGCGCGTCGCGGGTCTAACGGCACCACGGATATTTATAGCAGGAAGAGAATTATTTCAGGAAAATTATGCGCATGTTTACTGACTGTACGGAATCGGCCCGTAAACCGAGGGAAGCGTGCTTCCGCTCCCAGCCTGAGGTCCGTTGCTGATCGAATTCACGTGATCGGACAAAGGAGACCGGCCACTTCTGTCCTGGGTTGCCCCGAGCTCAGCCACCTGTGAACTTTGTTCGGGATTCAACGTTGAACCGCTTGCCCGTAGATCGATCATCGAGTTCTTGTAATTGTTCACCAACTGGGGCGATTGTAGATCCTCCGCAGCGGACAAATCGCCGCAGGATTTGTGCAAACCTCGCTGGCCCGATGAATCCTCTTTCTTCGCCTGTTTGCACACTCTTGGATCATCTTTCTCGACACGATTCTCAGGGTCGACGATTGTTCCCTTGGTCCGGTCGTTGCTACGGCACGAGGGTGGCTGTTGAATACAGTTGGCCCTCGTGTACTTTCGATCCTCTCGATTGTCAACGGAGGAACACTCTTCTCGAATCACCGTCGTCTGTCCCTTTAGGGGACAATCGTGGTTTCGGCGCAGGGACACGTCGACTATGTACATCTGCTTCCTTTCAAACGCCTCCACCTCTTCGAACCTCTCGTTCACTCTCGAGAGATCCAAGGGTGGAGGGATTTTGGTGATCTTTACTTTTCGTAGAGTCAAGCTTGTTGGGACTACGGCAGTTGCTTCTGGGAGATCGATATGGGACGTGAAGCCCCTATGGGTTCTTTTAGTCTCTTGTCCTCCTTGCTTCGCTGACGAATTTATTGATAACTCGGACTTTGTCTCAAACTTTGTATCGTAATCGAGGAATGCATTTGGTCTTAAGGCGTTAGTGAAGTTGTACTCCTGAGACAAAGAGCTCGACGCTTTCTCGCGGAATGTTAAATTCGGCAGAGACTTGCAAAGATCCTTCTGCGAATCGTATCTATCTGTATCTGCGCATAATGCAGATCCATCTATCACTGAACTTTCGTCTAAGTTAATTGAAGTTGCATACGATTGATTGGTCTTTGAGACAGGTTTGGATTCTGCGACGGTTCCTCGCGATTTATAGTCTGTTGCAAATTGACACGAGGATTCAGACTCTTCCGGCTCCAGTGTTTGTCCTTGCGTCTTTAGATTTAGGATACGTAGATCTGTATTTTGATTCACACCTATTGACTCAACCTCCGTGAGTTTGTTGACTCCCCTGTCGGTTCCTCGCCGCATTTGGAACGGTTCTTCCGACGCGTATTCGGGATTCTCTTGTTCGCCATTATTATGATTACTGTCAGGTGCATCGTTACTGTAATTAATTCCACGTTCTCTATTCTGATACTCAATTTCACTTCTGGAGCTCGCATATTTGTAGCAGTCTGTCAAAGCTTTCGGTATAAATCGATTATTTCCGTCACGCGGTTCGACGTCATACCTTTTGGAATTTGTCGACAGCTGCGATTCCTGTTTAAACGCCAAGTTCTCATCCGTACTAGCATTCTGCGCAGAAAGGGTGTCGTGAAAATGATCTGGTTCCTTCACAACATACACTTCGTTGCCTGGGACAATATTCACCAGCAGTTTGCCCTCCTTCGTCGTGGACATTAACCGTCCTCCTTGCAAACGATTCACGTCCACGATCAAAGCGTTCTTCGGATAAGCGGTTTTGTGAGAAAACTCGCCGCTGCAGGATTCCTCCTCCGCCAATTCGGGCGTGACGTTCACCTGACATCTCGATTTTCTATCGTTGCTGCTGATAGACGACGGATTGCTCTGACTGGTTATCGTTTCGGTGCTGCCGAATCCATTGTACTTCGAAACTGTGCCGGAGTGTTTGCCACCGAAAGCTTTGGGTAAGTCTGCGGCGTAGTTGGCCGCGTCGTTGTCAGGTATGCTGGCGAAAAACTTTCTTCTCAGGTATCTGTTGCGCTCGAAAATCTCGTGCAGCCTTTCTCTGGTTCCGCTGTACGGAGCCTCGTTGTCGTAGATCCTGTTGTAGATCTGGCTGAATTTGTCCTCGACGGAGGAATCCTGAGACTGATTCGATCGTCGCGACGATCTCTGACGTGTCCAATCCTCGTTGGATCGTTGGCATTCCAGAGTTTGGCCCATGGGTTCGTTGTACGACAGCGGGCTGCAACGTTTCTGCGACTCGTAGTCGAAGTTTTCGTTGCTGTAATCGTCGTAGAAGTACGTTCTTTCGAATTCTGTTTTTGGCCTCCAGCTCCATCGGCACGGCTCCTCTGTATGCGCTTTCGAGAAATCGTTGCTCGCGCCCTTGTTCGGTCCCTCGTTGGGTTCTAGCCAGACGGACGTTGCCTTTTGCACTTGGGGCATCGAATGTCTGTGATAGTTGTACTTCACCGGGTGCCGGCTGGATTGACGATGATTGTTCAAGTGACACAGTTTCTCGAGATCATTGATTTCGTGGGCGAGATTTGTCCACTGGGGACTCTTCTCCAAGTCCAAGACACGCGGCAGATTTGCACTCGACATTTTCAGGTTTTTCGAAGAGTCTTTCATTGTTCGAGCATGACACCGATCGTTAAAAACACTCGTACACCATCAACACTGGTTTAGTAATAGAGATTCTAAAAAGACAAGGGTGGACATTTAGTCGCAATGATTCGTACGTATGACAAGTTTATACGCTGATTTCTATTTACGCTGATGAAATTTGATTTATAGATCGTTATTTGTAATCGCGTGCGTAACAAGAACGAGGATAATGATCGAATTAGTTTTTCCTGGTTATGATAAGGCTTGTATAATTTAATGGTAATTGTGTTGGCATAGAATTATTAGCAGCCCGTCACTTGGAACGATTCAAGTAATTCTTACTTCGAGGCAATTGAAATTTCTTTATCAGTGGTTAACGTGAAATAAACACGGGCGGGCAGGATTTTAATTGCCGTATTCTTTACTCAACGGACGTTGTGATACTTGTTTTGCAACTCATCATCGCAATTAATTGAAATTTATTTCAGCGCACGCACACAACTTTATCGCGAAGCGGAAGAAGATCAAGAAGTTTATTTTCTGATAATGTTGAGACACAATTAATTACTTGGCTTTAGATTTCCCTGCACTTCGTAAAATTCAATAGTACTTCGTAGAGTTACGAGGCTGTTGACCTAGTTTAGAACACATATAAACTAATAAAGGGTAATAAATTTGAAACTAGAAAATCAAGGTTGCAAACATGTAAAATTAGGAATTTAAGTAATATTTCACTGAATGTCATTCACAAAATTCATCACCATAGTGTGCCAAAATTCAAGGCTTTCTTAGTATTTCTTATGAAAATTTTTCTTTTGGCGATTCCCAAAATGCATATTTATGAATATTATAAGAGATTGTATGGACATGGAAGGTAAATTTATGGAAACGAAAATACCATTGACAGTACTATATTTGGAGTGAATTGGTACTTGGAAAAACATTTCCGAATTCATAAAATGCATCTGAGAGGCCAAATTTGACATACCGTGACAATACGACAATATGATGTCACCAATTACTAATACAAGGCTCAACTACCGTCAGCGGTGTTTTGAAAATATTTACATTAACAATTCATTACTTAACAAAATTTGTCCACTGGAGGAATTTTTATCATGAGTAAAACACCTCAAGAACAACATGTGCCCCTTTAGAATTTTATATTATTATATAAAATATAATAATATAAGAATACTTGTTGCCTTTATATTTAGTAAAGTAATTCATTTGTATCATCCTCTGCAATGTGTGAATAATTCTAATAATTATCAATAATCATTAACAATGTATCTATAAATCACTTATGTTAAAATTGTAATTGATTTTGCGATTCCATTCTTCCTTTCTGTAAATCTTTTCATTCTTTCAAACGTTCTCTAACTCAAACCTCTTGTAACTCTGTCTGCTATCTTGAATTGTTTAATTTGCATTTTTTCCTGTCTTTCTCTCCCGACTTCATCCTCCAAAGTACCTACTCTGTATTTACTGTTTGTAACAAAGGTTTTTCCCGTTAATTCTAACAAAGATACGATAATACTAATATTATTATTACTAGCAAACTATCTGTACTTATAATTTCTTTAATGAATTGCATATAAGTAAAACTTGCAACTATGCTTGTGTATTTCTATTTGATCGATTAGAAACCTGCAACAGTGATTCTCCATAAAACGAAGAACTGAACTAACGTCACGGTTACGGCGCATTAGAAAGAGATCTACGACCTAATAGAAAATAACCGGAAGTTCGCAATATGCGTCTTTCGTGTTTTTGCACCGCCGAAAGTTTCCATCGTTAGGTTGCAAAAACGCAGATAAATCAAAAGCACAATTAGAAAACAACTATATCTTTCTTCAACGAAGCGAATAGGGAACGAGGAACAGCAAGACACCTAGTGTACGCATGGGTGCTCTTCTTCAATGGCAATAAATCTGAAAAGGTTCAAGTTTGAAAAAAACAAAACAAAGTAAAAGAAAAATATGAAGTTTTATTCGTGGTGTCTTTCATTGAAATAACTTGATATGTGAATATTATATAATTTGATTAATACTGACAGGGCGCTTCAGAGTTGCATTTGCAGAATTTTAATAAGATTTCCCTAATAAAAGATTGCAATTTCATTATACTGAAATTATTGTAGTTATGATCGAATCCAGAATTTAAGCTCCATGAATACCGCCGACGAATAAAAAATAAGGTGCTATAAACGACATGGAGAAGAATTGTGGTAATGTCCAACGTCAGAAATAGAACGAATATTTAATGATTCATAAATGATTCACTGTACTATTGTACGACCAACTGGAACATCGTAGAGTTAATCTAGCTAAATTTCTTTTACTTTCTGAGTAACTATATCGTTCAGTTAATACTCAACAAGATGGCCCAAAGAATAGCGTATTGAAAAGGAACAGAGATTACAACAAATTGTGACAACATCTCTACTGTTCTTATAGATGATAAAGAGTAGAATTTCTTATACGCGATTAACATTTCATTGCCAGGAAATCATAAATTAAATATACTAATGGTAGATATTATCTTTAAGAGCAGACTCTGTTAAATAATAAGAGAAAATTTATCTATAGAAGTATCGTTTCCAGTTCCTTTTCATCAGGTGCAGAATTAATTACGTGATAATTAACGACGAGGAATGGAAAGTGTGTTTCGGTTAAGCAAGCGGTAGTTGTTTCTGGAAAATTTCGTATCGCGCTCCTCGCCATCGATCCACAGGATTTTAATTAATATCCTTAATTGCACAATGAAAACACGCGAAACGCCTTGATTGCCCGCCTGCATTGAGAAACAGACGTTTCAAAAAAAGAGAAGAAGAAAAAATAGAATAAAAGTCGGCCTCCGTGAATCAACTTGAATAGAACAGAATAGAATAGGAAGGTAAAAACAGGGAAACATACTTTCCCACGAACTTTTCTACTAGAATCATCGAATATTAAAACCTGGTCAAAAGATTTCAATAAAAAGCACAACATTAAAAGATGTGCACTCGAGGACGTATAAACAATGCTTTCAATTTCGATTGTACTAACAACACTGAACTTAACCGAGCAAAAAAAGAAAGATGATCTTCCAAGTATAGCGATAAAAATCTGCCATACCCCATTTTCACGTAGAACACCTTATATTTAAAAAAAACTCAATAATTAAGATACTTGGCTAAAAAAGATCATAATACTGTAGGTAGTTAATTATTATTCAGTAGGAAAAAGGTAGGCAGCGTCGAATTATAAGGAACTAAATTACGGAACGAAATAATAATAATCTCGTAACACTTTCTCTCTACTCACGAAACAATTGTTCTCCTGTGGAACGATTCGAGGTGACAGGAAAGAGGAAAGAGATCGAAGCGGCTTCACCCTTGTTCGAACGTGAAATGTTCACAGGAGATCGGGTAGAATCGCGCCTATTTAGATTAAGTAGCCGGCTCAATGGGACACGGTTATATCGTTAGGCTCGCGGCGAAATCCTTCTTTGAGAAAGGTGTTACTTGCACACTCATAACCGGCATTCTATTCAAATGAGCAACACCATCCCCGGTACACTCTGCAAACCCATTTATTCACGAAGCGTAGGGAAACTTTTTGCCGGGAAAACGATTTCGCCGTGAATTACAATCTACTCTAATGATCCATTTCTTTCTGCGGCTTTTTACGGAAATTTATGGCACGTCATTGTGAAAATACGACACGAAATAGTAATTAACGGATGAAAAATGTTTTCTGACATTGTTCCTGTTGCGCCTGCCGGATTTGTCGCGAGGTAGGTATTTATGTAGTTAAGTGGAACGTGCGAAATTATCGTGAGTATTACAAAGGTATTAAATAATGTCGTTTGAAACCTGGTGGGTAATGTCTGTAAGTGCAGGTACAGTAGTAAAATATAATAGTGCATCATTAGAACAGAAGAAACTCAGTACAATAAACTGCGCTTCGGTATACAATGATAAATAATAATACAAATAATAAAATGTCTGCAAATGCTTGAAACACCTCAGTTAAATGTCACAATATAGCAATCTGAATACTTTGGAAAATAATTGATAACAATTAATATATTGCATGCGATTATAAGAAATTTGCCACTTGAAATTATGCTTTTAATATAATTAGTACCTTTTCTTTAAGTAAAATATTATTTAATATCATTTCTATTACATTTTGCACTGTTGTAAAAAAAGATTGAAATAATTAATGCGATTTGAAAAGAAAATTGAGGCACATTAAAATCTGCAAATAAAATGATGCTTCGCCTTTGGAATTTACAAAACTCTTCATTATTGTAGAAGAACAAAGATAATGAATTTCTTGCAATAGTGTTATACAAGCATGTAGATTTACGAAATTACTATTGGCATTAATATTGAAATAATTCAGTTTTGATCTTTTAACAACCTCAGTTGAGACTCGTTTGCATACCATCACAATACCACAATGAAACACACTTTTCCTTGTCTTTCATTTTTGCACCTTCTGTGCTGGATAACTAGAGTACTATATAAGTATCATTGTATGTTAATTGATTAATTGATACAGACATCTGTCGCGTAGCGAAAATATTGTATGCACATCGATAAAGGAATTTCGAAATTGTTTTGCCACATCACAGATAAAAATATATATGTATATTCTTGTATTAATGTCCTACTTGGTATAGTGATAATTTTGAGAGCAAAGTATATTAAGATGTTTGTAATATATAGACTGTCAACATAAATAGGCATGAGCTACCGATAACAATCGATCATAGAAATTTCCACAACATTCACTCACATTAATTCTAATCGCGTGCACATGCATTTGCAAGGCGAATTCGCAGGCTTCAATTTCCACGCAGACCGATATTCCTTATCGATATCGCGTCTTTCGCTCGCATTTCGCAACGTGACTTATCACAACTGTGTCTCAATTTTGCACTTTCTCCGCCTGAGAAACGGCGCACCTAAGCACATTATACGAGCGACAATTCGGATTATGAAATGAAGTTCTACCGTAATTATTAAATTTATCCTGAAAACTCCAGCCATAGAAACTAGCACGAATTTAAATTCGTTCAATCCACGCACAGTTGACCGTAATTCCGTCACACGTTCCCCGTTAATTTATCCCGTATAAACTTGTCATACGAAGCTTCGAACAGACGTCGGGCGCCAAGTACGAAATTAAGATTCAAGGCAGAGAGTGAACTCAAGATGCCGCACATCGCTGACCTTGCGAACGTTCATCGAAAACTTTAACCATCCTTCAACTCACCGTATTTAAACGAACCTCATACCTATTTATAATCCGTCGGCACTTCCGCTTTCTTTTTACACCACCTCACTCACCGTATTATTAAATCATCCTGCGCAATTAACTGACACCCCGACAATCTTCATTTGTAACCACCCGAATTCAATATCCTTATTCGTAATCGCACTCTGCACGTTTCACACGAAATTGCCTGTCACATTTCCAACGAAATTTAATTTCACTTCGGAGCTACACGGTTCCTCAGTTTAATCAACACACCTGACAACCTCGGCAAACGTATTTGTTCCTCCCGGTTGTTTTAATGCACCTGAACTACCGACGATATTATCAATGCAATTACCCGATGGGCCGATAATTGTTAGTTCCGAGTTATCTTGAAACATAAATACGGGTGCTTCTCAGGATTGAAAGCGCAATAATGACTGCCGCTGCGACGTAAGAAAGGTGATGAAAACGCGACGGGGCAACGCGTTGGCGGAAGACGCGAGAGAAACGCGTTTGGCGGTGTTAATTGTTCCGCGGTTAATTAACGTATCGCTAGTTAACACTGATTCACGGCGAGCTCCTGGCGAACGAGCGTCACTTCCTTCTGACCAGGACGAGGCCTCTGCCGCGAAACAAGCGCGACGATCGTCTGTTGCTCGCGCGAATTCGCAGCCGCTTTTCGCGCTCCCTACCCTTCCAATCACGTTTGCCCCCGTGTCATCCGTATTTTTGTAACGAGACACTCGAATCTTCTTGGAGATCAGTCGCGCGTTCATGACCATCGCAATACTTTTCTATTCGTGCGCACCGATACGCACACGCTTAAGCGTGCAGTTCTTTAAGCAACGCGAAGGACTGTCGGGTATTCTATCTGTCCAGTTGATGGGAAATAAATAGCCAGTGGGCAGTGGAACTACTTGTAAATCGGATAAACCGTTTCCCTGATGATTTTTTGTGCTGTTTCGGAGGGTAATAAGATTCTACTGGAATTTTTTGGAATGTTATTAACAGTAATCACGAAGTAATTTATCATTTAGGAGTTTGATTGTGTTGCTCTTACGCGGTAGATCGTTTGGGTTTTCTGACGAATAGAAGCAGTACGTGATGGAACTTAGTAGTTGAAGTTTAATTAGCTGACGCTTGTTAAAGGACTTGTTAAGGGGCTTTGTGCTAGCTCGAAAATTTATTAGAATGTTGAATAAGAAAGTATACGGTCCTTTTCTACGATGCCTCCTTCGCATTGTGATGTAACAATTGTTGAAAATAATTAAGTACCGACGCCAGATTAATGGGGTTCAATCAGACACACTTTAGTTGGCCATTTATTATGCTCCCTAATCTAAGGCACATGCATACGTGTATGTATTTGTATAATACGAGCCACAAGTACGTAACGATAGGAATGTCTTAATTTTTTCTTTCACAGTTGCCAATCTTATCTTTCCTCTCACGCAAAAGTTAAGTGCATTCCTCGCTTGAGTATTCTTTTTCTCTACAATCAAGCCATTTTGTTAAACATAAGCATCTACTGTTTTTTTACTCATATCTACCCACATTCAAGTACCAACATGTTCGTCAAGTCTATCCATATAGAAAGTGCAGTAGGTACTTAAAACTGGAGGGCGTACATAAACGTACTATAAAAATTTGATGTACTAAACACCTTCGGTGCTAAATTTTGTTAATGCTCATAAAATAAGAATTAAATTGTATTGCACTATATATGTAATAAGTAATGTTAGAATTACCGTGAATACGTGTCGTCCTATTGCAAGTGATAAGTAATGCCAAATTATTAGATCATGCTTATACTGGTGGCCAGTACTGTGCATCTATTGTAGTATTACTGTATGAATCAGACTTTGAATCTAATTATGAGGAAGGTCATCATACTCTATGACTTTTACAGCTATTCAATATTTTTTCGTCCAAAAATTCTTGTTATTTTCGTTGATGATGCTTTCGTAATTCTGGTCGGCAAATGAATCTCAGGACAATTCAGAATATATTAATCTTCGAAAAGCGCAACGTCTTGAACCTGCTCTTTATAATTCCACATTTGGTATGTCTATTATCTTTTAGTAATTTTGAGGATCTTATAAAATCTACAGCTACCAAAAATTTCGGGAACCTCGGAACTGTTTTAACGAGTGAAAATATGGTAATATACATATAGCTGACTCGACGTTACTAAAATTAATCTATTTCATTTCGTAATTCCTCTGACATTCTAAAGATTTATTTTTCACAAGCATTCTTCAAAGTGCCCACATTTTTTATATTATTTTTGTTTCAAGGCAATCGCAATCTATACTGTATGTTTATACTCTCGACGCTTTTAAACGATTTGCAACATCGTGATATATTCTTTCCCTCTTACACTTACTGTATATGTATAACACAAACTCCAGCCTATCTTATTTCAGTGAAACTTTTTAATTAATCGAAACAATCAAATATCAATCCTTGATATTTCGAAACTCCCATTGCACTTTTTATCTAACCAAAGTTTCATCCAACAAAAGTTGAGTACACGTATAATTTCTGGGGACTTTGTATCCCTCGAAAACTCGAAAGTTGTTACAATTTTTCGGTTCGATCGTATGGCCTGTTACATAACTCTCAGTTTCAAAAACCGAACATCTAAATTTAGGAATGACGTACACGAAATCCAACTTTTCATTGATATCGCATCGCTTCTACGGCACACGATACCCCGCAATAAACTAGCAATTACTGCATTCGACTTCCAAAACTTCGTTGCACTTTACGCTGCATACCATTTTCGAACTAATCGCGCGTTTAATTTGGTCCGATCACGAAAATACATGTCCGATGTTCATGTTTTGTCAGCAGCCATATCATATTTTCGCCGCTGCAGACACGCACGTCTGATCTCCTTCATCGTTGAGCATTTTATCAATACGAACTCGGATGCACGAAAGGCCACGTGTACACGTCACGGCCGCGATAACAGAAATTTCCAATTGCCAGACAGGTTTGCCCGCCGCGTCGTAAAATGAAAATCCAGGAAAGCTTCGCGATCTTTGGCCACTTAAAGGCATTCGTTTCACTGTATCGCGTATTTAGTATGTGCAGATTGAAAGATTACGAGTAACCCGAAATCACCACGTCACGTTTTCTTTTAACCTTCGAATTCTCATTTGTGAAATAGGCTAATAGTACTGTGTCGACATTCTTCCCCGAAGATATCACCGATTGGTGTATTTACGATGGACGAAGTGAACACTCTATTTGCTGGAAAGCAGCCAATTTGCAGTAAATAAGATTCTACTTGCTGACGCACCGATCTAATTATTCACAAAAAATGCCGCCCGGCCGAGGACTATGCTGACATCAATGGTTATCGGAGATTAGATAAGTGTCTGTACGCAATCAATGTCGCTGCGATACGCTTGGGCTCGATCGTAGATACAGCTTGAGCGGACCTCGAGAAACGAGCGCGAATTCAATGAAGAGTGAACTTGGATTTATACGGTTCATATTGTCAAGGTCCGCGTGGGGGAACGATGGAACGTAATAGCGAGAGCCTTCGCGAAAATTCGGACGTACATTGGTAAATATGTCAGGAATGCAATACGCCCGCGTTATAATTTTTGCAATGGATATTTCATCATTTTCAATTTCTGTTTGTATTCAGCAATTTGAAACTTGGTGTTGTTCAATTCTTTACACTAATTAGTGTGGCTCATGAAATTCGACTAATACTGTATAATATCGCAATGACAATTATTACGTTTATATTAATTTTATGAACTGCCTTTTATAAATCTGTTGTCTTGAATCGTCTTCTGGTATTGAAACTATTAATCCACATTCAGATATGCTTGACACCAAGAATTAAGTTCAAGGTCGATATTTGCACTCTTGCACTATTTATACAGAAAATTGATATATTTTCGGAAAAATAATTTTAAAAATACATTCAGAGAAATATTTCTAACGTCATTATTGTTCGTAACCATGCCAATGTTTTTATACCTTTGCAGTGCACTTCTTCATAATACAGTAGTGCATTATCCGAGAAATCTAAGAGAGGTATCCTACACTCAGCCCTGAAATTTCGTCACGCTTAAAGTTACATACCAAACAAAATAGCCCGTACGTTTTGTTCCTTTTCACGAAAGCAATCCATCGTTTTGTAACACAAATTTCATAGACGAAACACTGTAAATTATTCTATTTCTCGTGGCGCAGTAGCATGGCACTTTATTCTTCTTCGACCAAAGACTATTTAAAAAGAATACATTTTTACGTAAACGATGTCATTCCTATTTGTCGTAAAATTCTTGTTCTTTTTACTGGAAGAGAAAGAATACACCCTCTCATACTTTGTCCCTACTTAATGTGTAACTGAAGGCGAATATCCTGAGTTCAAAGTGGCAATTGTACCCCTCTATCAGTGGGTACACTGTTCTATTAGTTTCCTCGCTCGCGGAAAGCATTTTGATTAAACAAGGTCCCCATAGAATAATATTTTAGATACGACGGCCTCGCAAGATCAGTGCGTTAATTTCCCTCTCATATTCACATTTGCTTTAGAAAGAGTATCTGACAGGTAAAAATATTTTGTATTCTCCACAAGAAGTAGAAAATATATGATTACTGTTTCAATGCTCCAATTGCTTCTTCAACTACTGTATTTCGTTATATAGTCTCTAATACGACAGAATAAGATAGATAACATTGTTGATAACCGACAGTAGAAGATTCATTTCAACCTTGAACTTTTGCAGTTTACCGCAGATTAGATTAATAATTAATAATAATAAGCCTGTCCCCGAGAAATCACTTGGTACGCAACAAACGTACGAAATAGTATAAAATCAACATTGAGTTATTTTTACTTTGTACGGTATACAATTAAATCGTATCACTTTTATTCAATATTTTATAAAACAAAATGTGTTTTAACAATAATTTCACTGTATTTTGCTTGATTGAGAAACACTGTTTCACTTTTCACAGTTTTCCTAAATTGTCGTTAAAAAGTATCAACGTTTCAATACAATTTTTGTAACTCGTCTCCGATCGGAACAATCTGCTCACTACAACTTCTGCTAACAGTTGTTCCTTAGAACTGTAAGCGACAACCCATCGATTTCTTATTGAGTACAAACGAGACATGCTTCGATGCGGTTAAACGCAAACGTTCATACTAATCGAGTAACGGATTGATAAGACAAGTCTACAACCGTTCATTGTGTGCCAGATTCCCCTTCTTCGATGTGTATTGTACATGTTGATGTCCGTGTTAATGTATTTCGTAATGTGATTAGACCGTGCACCATTTGTACGCGCATTTTCTTTGTGCGTCAGTTCTGGGAAAAATTCTGGGCACCTTTAAATAGAGAAAGTACACAAAAAGACAGGAATGTACTTAACATTTCTTTACGGTCAAGATTCTCCAAAAATTTGGACGCGAGTCTTAACTAATTAAATTTGTAGCAATTGAATTTTCCCATGGGAATCATAAAATATTATCATACAGAATATACCTGCTGAGAATGAAACGGAGAACATCGTTTAAAGAAGCTAATGAATTTTTCATGATTTCATTTCTAGTAGACAATCATAGTTTGTAATACCATATTTCATAAACAATATACTGAGGAATATATTGAGGAAAAGTAATGAAAGCGTAACACTCTGTAGTTTCTAAGATTAGTGAAACTTAAATGAAAAGGATTCTAAGATGCATTGCAGATTCAGAATATACATAATTTCGTTCGAAATGGAAAAGAAAATAAGAACAGAATAAAGAAAAGTGTACATGCATAGGTAACTATTGATGTACCTGGATTCAAAAAGAAAAGACCTTCGTTACTTTTATTTTATTGCATTAACGATATTTCAAATCTACATTTGTGCAGAAAGCACAGTTTATTATTTTTATTGCTAAAAAATTTATGCAGTTTTTAATTTGGTAATCTTGTATGTTTTGTTCCTTATTTTCTTTCCTTATATCAAATTTACCAATTTGTACACAGAAATAGTGAGGGAGGCCTTATCTTTTTCCGATTGGAAAAATATAAAATCGATATTTAGTGCAAATACCTTAGACAGCTGCAAAGTATATCTTCTGATAAATACGATGAAGATAACATTTTGGGTTCTACTTATCTCTGAGTAAAATTTTCTTGCCCAAAATCAAACTTAAATTTAGAGACATTTTCTTTTACTTTTACGATTCATGTTAAAAATGTAACTAACACTTTAAGTACCTACATTCAGACATTAAAGTGCAATGACACAACACACTACACGCCACACGCAATTAATCGTAAAATTCCTAATCAAAAACTTCACTGAACATGCAAAATATTTCTCTCTTCCACTGTAACAAATCTCATCACTATTTACAAATAAATTTATAGTAAAAGTTTTTGCGAGCGTAAATGTTTTCTGCAACTACTGCAACTACTGCAACTGTGCACGACAATTTTCCATTTCTATGACAGTTAATGCAAATCTTTTCCAACTCACTCAAATTTTCACGTTGAAAGTTTCATATCATTGTACTTACTTCGCATACGCATATATACAGACAATTATTAGCCATGCACCTACGACTAGCTATTTGCAATTGATTTTACCTGCACAGCTATTTCGTATTTTTTCGTAATCGACACCGTGCTCGATTCGTTGCAAAACAATCGCACGCTTCCCCTAACGTAAACGCTTGCGTTTCGTGTCATGCACAACGAGGAAATTTCATGCTCTGTTTCGTTTGAACAGTCGTGCGCCACGAAAATAATCCGAGCAGCCTCAAACGAACGAAAAAGCGATTGATCGCTTAAAAGCAATGCTTGCTCCAGTGAAACGCCTTGCGAAATCGTCGAAAGATGAGATCGTTTCACGCAACCATGAGTACGAAACCGCGACGAAGAAAGGAGACGTGACGCGGATAGAAAAACAGAAAGGAAATTAAAATAAGTAACAAAAAATGAATGGCATGTAGCATTACCTTGGTAGTCGTCTTTGTAGTGCTGAGATTTTGGTGGCGGCTGGGGTGCGTTTGAATATTCTATGGACGAGCCAACAAAAAAAAACAAAAAAAGGAAAATAATAATTAGCCGCACTACGATTATCATGAAATAGAAGTCACTGCGAATATTCGACGATGCGTTTTGGGTTAATCAAACACACTCTTGCTCAGCATCGATCGATATTGGTATCCTGGAACGAACCACTCTTTTTTCCAACGATGCGTTGAAGTCGAAACGAATTACTCGATGGAATGATTGTACCCGGAGAAAAGTTCGCGATTACGATGTAAACGAGTGGGCGATGCACGCTCCAGTTGATGGAAAATTATCACTTTCTACCGACTTACTACGTGGCAATTTGCTATTATCGGTACTCTAGTTTGAAACTTTCAGAGGCGTTAAACTGTAACATTTTGCAAGATTGAATTTCTTAAATCTTTTTTAAAATTAATTATGGTGTATGGCATTTCGACAAAGTGAAGCAATTCAAAAACACTACGCGCACTACCATCGTGTGGACTAGGAGTTGAGAAGAGAAGACATTTTTAGAAAGGTTAAAAAGAACTACCAAGAAACTTTCATAATCGTATGTGTTTTAAGAATGTATTAAAAGGAAAGTACATATGCGTATTTAAAAGAAAAAGAATATAGTCTAAGCATTTACCAATAATGTTTCTTCGTTTCAAACTTCTAAAAAGTCCAAATAGCACCTCTTTTTGAAATTTTATGGCAAAAGGATTGTTACAAAATGTGTTCTACTTTCAATATTCATCGTACGTTATCTGTACTGCATTACTGAATACCGCGCGTTCAATTCGGTACTTGTGATTCACGACTCGTTTGTTGAAGACACCAAAACCGAAATACCCATTTAAAAAAAAGGGAATAAGAAAACTCAACCGGTTGGCTTCGCAGTAAAATAATTTGCAGCACTTTGTAAATCAATCTGACGAAAACTACTGCCATCCGTTTTAACCACACTGTACGTTGAAATACACGAATACGAATATTGATCCAATTTTAACAGGTATGAAAATTCAGACCTTCGAAAGTGACAGTAGGTCGAGCGGTGTAGATCGGAATCGGTGACCACCAAGACGCGGTTTTTCGTCGCAAAGTTGGCGAAGGTGGTGGCGGAGGTGGTTGATACCTAAACCTCGGCCTGTGCTTATCAGGATCGAACGGTTGATTGGCAAAGACATCGGTCTGTTTCAAAATCGACGACGGGCTTTTCGAAGAAGCGCTCCTTACTTTTCCCAGCACTCTGCTTCCCTCGTTGATCCGTCCTTTCACGGGGCTCGAAGCCACGGCATCTTTGCACGAGGACTGCCTTCCAGCCAGGTCCGGGGGCGAGGACAACGAACGCATATTGTCACGTCGACTAGGATACCTATGCGCCACCCAACGGCCAGCCAAATAAGGCGCGATATCTCTTAGCTCGTGGACATCCGGTGACGATGTAAACATTTCGCCCAAAATCGAAGCCTTCTGCGTAGCGTATCTCTCGAACTTCTTCCTCATACGCCCAACTGCCCTCTTCGCCTCCAATTCTTTCGTCTCCGCCTTCCTAGCCATGGAATTGACCGACGCGGAAGCCGAAGTGTCCTTCAGCTCAGCTGTCTTGCTGATCACGTCGATGTGCGGCATAGACAGGTCCTCCCGTCTGAGAGGCACGCGTGGTATCGGAGGTGATTCACCCCTGCGACGAGCCCTTCCTCTGCGAGGCTCGTACTTCCGTCGCAGCCAGGCAACATCCGCAAATTCGTGAGGCTTCAACTTTCCCTCGTCCACCTTTTTCAGCAGACACCGCGCCAGCTCTGGGTCGCTCCGAAATCTCTTCGGCGCTGGCACCACCCTGACTCGACTTCCGCGAAGATCTTCCGCGCTTTCGAATCTGGCACGCAGCTTCTTCACCGTGCCGTTCTTCACGAGCTTCAGGTAGGCGCGCCAGTATTTGTCCGGATCGGGAGAAGAGCTGCGCAGCCAGATACTATCGAGACTGCAGGATGAGTTCGATCGCGTGGTCGCGCGACACGGACTGACACTATGGGGCCTATCGTGTTCACGGTCTCGTGGACAAGAGCGGAGCGAGCGTCGCGTGCTGGCATCCGCTTCCCGCGCGGGGCTGCTTCCTTTCCGCTTGCTGGACGCTCCTCTGGGCGAGATCGAGCGTGTCCTGAACCCTGGCAGCGGCAGGGTCGCGTATTTACCTGACTGCGTCTCGCCAAATAATTCCCTCAAATCCGCGAAGCTTTGCGACGAGGATAGTCTGCCGGGCTTGACTCTCGCTTGCTCCTTTTTCACTGGGCCCGCTCGCGACACCTGTTCCGCGTCCTTCTTTTCGACGTTCTCGAAGAACTCGATCTTCGTTGGAACGTCCTGGGACTCTATATTGCGTTGGATAATCGTCTTCACGGACGTGTCGGAGCTCTCCGTCGTGCTGTCCCTTTCGCTACCTGAATTTACAGCCGCGACCTTGGCCTGAGCACCGTTGTCAGGCAGGGCGATGGCCAGAAGAGGAGGCTTCTTCGACCACTCCTCCAAAACACTCTCTACTCGCTGCTTGTCGGCTGGACTCTCGTTGCTCGGTGTCAAGACCAGGAGGAAATCGTTCTTTTCTTTACTTTTCGATAGGTCTTCGGCGGTCGTTCCTTCCAGGGAGTAGCAACTTCTGGGCGAAGTACTTGCCACGCTAACCGCGGCCGATGACGTTCTTGGTACTTTCTTGGCGGCGAGACTCGCAGCAATGCTACCACGCGTTTCACGAGGGGCCAATGGCGCTGACAACCTCCTCTGCGAGACTTTGTCTAGGACTTCCTTTCCCAGGGAAACGGAGAGTCTTTTCTTCTCTAATTCGGTCATCGATGGACGGACGGCGATGGCTGTGTCCGCGTCGGATCTTTCCAAGCTTTTTCCACGGCTGATAGAGTCGCTCCTCTTCAACGACGATTCTGGACGTTCGGGGATCGATCTCTGGCTAACCGAAGACGTCTCTGACGTTAACATCGAGTGACATCGCACGTGCAGTCCTTTTCCGTCTTTCTGAACGCTATCGATCGATGCAGTCTGGGACGGGACCACGATTTCGTACTTCGACAAGCAATCGCGATTATCCACCTCCGTCGCCTTCGTCTGTCGATGCTCGACGAATTCCGACTCCCCTTTCGAGGACGCGGGGGGCGTAGACTTGCGCAAGCTGTCGCTGCCGTAAATCTCGTTTAATTGTTTCTTCAGGGTGGCCACTTGCTCGATCGACAAACTGCTCCAGAATTTTTTACTACCCCCGAGGCTTCTTTGCAGCGACGGCTGATCCAAATGATCCAAGGATTTGTCGTTCCGATCATCCCCGGCCTTCCTCTGCATCGTGCACGCGACGTTTATGACGGACGTGCCTCTCCAAAGCGGCTTATACGTATCCTTTCGCGAAGAAATTTCTCTCCTCCTAGAAGATTCCAGCTCGCTCTCCTCGCTCTGCAGCTTCACGAAGTGTTGGATAATATTCTCCACCGATCGCTCTTTACACCTCAACCCGCAATCCCCGTGCCACTTGAACTTGCTTATATCCCTGGTACTGAACAGAAAGTCTTTGTCCTTCTGAACGGCCTTCAGTTTTCCGTACAAAGTGTTCAGTTCGACTTCAGCCTTCTCGTGCGATCTCACCCTCTTCCAGCGATCGTAATCTATAATTTCCTCGTTCTTCGCCCTTGGTCTTAAGTCGCTGGACGAGCATGTCCTCTCCAGTTCGCCCAGCCTTTCGAGACTGGAATAAAATTCATGAAGTTCTTTATATCTCTCCGATTTCCTTCTGTCGTGCACCATCTCCAACACGTAACGATGGTACTCTTCGCGATCAACCGGCGATGTGCAAAGAGAACTCGTGCTTCTGTTCAATGACGTATTGGAATCCAATCTCGATCTTGTTCTTGGCTCATCGGCATCGCCCGCACTTCTGGCTCTAACTTTCTTGACGATGATCGTGCTCGGACACTCTGATTTTTCAAGTTTTAAGGTGCGTATCCGTCGACAGGCTGGGGATCTGATAGGCGAAGGCGAAGAGGTACGCGAGGAAGAGTACTTCGAATCGGAACACTCCGACAGAGTCTTCAGTGGCGGTTCGCTCAGGCTTCTTTCCTTCAGTCGTTCTCTTGACAAATCTGGACTTCTGTCCAATGTTCTCGATGAACCGAAGTCGTCGATGCCTAGAAGACTGTCGAACTTCCTGACCTTCTGGAGCACGGACCTGCCAGGCCAATTGCCACCGTACGGGCTGGAACTTCTGGAGGAAATGCTCTCCCGTTCCCAGTTTTTGAATTTCGAATTAGACACGGGACGCTTGTGCGCCAAGTAAATGCTGAGGGATTTCAAGGAAGGTTCCGATTTGCTGCCCTCCCGGATATTTTCTTGGTATATCCTTGCTCGTTCACTGACGATCGACCTCCTCGAGGGAACGTTCTCGCTCGAAACAGCCGAAGAAATGGATCTTAAAAAGAGATTCTGAAAGAAGGTGTCCGAACGCGTGATTTCATGATGCTTCTTAATATCCTCTATGGTTAATGCAGGCGATTGGTTCCAGCGTTTAGACGGTTTCTGTCTGACATTGGGTTCCTCGTTCTCGATGTCACTTTTCTTCGTACCATCGCTCTCCGCGTCATACGTTTCTCCGTTGTTAAGTTTCTTTGTTCTCGCGATACCTCCGTTTCTATCGCGTCTGACGTTACACTTCGTCTCCACTTTTCTTCTACCGCCGTCGGGAGTGATATGTATCGTTTCAGGTTTTCGTGTGGCCGATTTGATAATGCTCTGAGGTTTCTGTCTTTTCTTCTTACTGGGCTCGCTGATCGCCTCGGAGGAAGAAGTGAACTCCCTGCTGGAACGTGTTTTGTCAGGTTGCTTCACTATGGTTCTCGGCCTTTTCGCGTCTCCTAATACTATTTTACGCACAGCTAGCGGCGAAGACGTAGTCGAGGAAGATTTCAAGGAAGACGTTGTTGATTTTCCTGCAAATGTGGAATCCAGTGGTTTCCTTAAAATCTCCTGCCCCTTCGACGACACCCTCACCACCACCTTCAGCGATTTATCTTGCGGATTTTTCTCCTTCCCGTTATTTAAAGCCGATGAATACATCGTCGTCGAACTTTTCACGACAGTTCCAGACGGCAACGTTGTCGTCTGAACATCTTTACCGTCTTTATCCCTGCATCTCTGTAAATGTTTCTTGCTTTCCACGGAAGACAAATCGACAGAGGACCTGGCTAGTCTTCTAGACGATTCCTCCTGTTCCTTCCTCGTCAAACGTCCCCTGACGTTGATCTTTTTTGAACAGGCCACTGAAGAGACACCATTCGAAGGATGCAACTTCTCCCTTGACTTTGTCAAAGAAGGAGCCACGTTCCTCGAAGTGATTTTCCAGGGTGATTTATCGTCCAGGCCACGTTTCGCGTCGAACTTCATCGAATATTCGTAGCCAGCCCTCCAGGAAGCAGTAGTCGCGGGGGCTTCGGATATTCTTCTCTCCGAACTTGTTCTCTTCTCTGCAACTGCGCCGGTCAATCTCTGCGCCAGGCAAGACTCCGACTTCTTCTTCAACGGAGCAGACACTCCTGCGACGGATACCTTCGATCGAGACGAGAGTGGAGTATTAGAAGACGTTCGTTGCACCGTTGAAGCTAGCGAACTTTCGCGACTCTTCTTGTGTCTGTCAAGGTTACTGGGAAATCGATCCTTCAGCGATGCGACGTTGGACGCGTCATCTGCGAAACATTGCTTGTGCCTCGACTTGAAGGGTTGATTTGCATTCGTGTCTTGGTCCTTTATATTCGACGCGTACATCTTCAGGGTCTTGCTGTTCCTCGAAGACTGTCTTCGAGGTGGTGACGGCGGTCTCGCGATCAAACCTACGCCTGTCACTGCCCTCCCTCTATTCGAGTTAAAATCTCTGGAAGTACTCGTTCTCGTGACAGCCGTTCGACGGTCCATTTTTTTGGTCACCGCGCTCTGACTGTTCGACGATCTTTTGTATCGCGTTAGAATCGTGGTCGACGAGGCGGGCGTGGTAACGGAAGTCGACGTGTTTCGCCGGTGGACACGGATCCGTGTCAAAGTGGGCGAGATCGGAAAATACTCGAGCCCGGCGTTGTCTGTGGACAAAGTGCTGATTGGTTGCATTGGTCGCGTGTTCGTTCGTGTTATGTGTGCCGTTCGTGGTACCCTGTCACCAAGAATTATAAAGAAAAGAGTCTCTCTGAAGCTGGTGATGTTGCGTTTGTTTTATTTCGCTTTTTTTTTTTGCTTGATTTTAATCCGGCGGAGCGTGAACATTGGAAAGTCCTCTCGGCGGTGGTACTGCTGGTGCATCGTATTACAGGGGAGAAAAAATATTGTATCGCACACCAATATCGATAGATGCCGAGGCGAGGCGGTGCGGTGTTTAACTTAAAGAGCTACTCTAATGAGACTATTGTGGAAAAAAAGTATGCGTTGAAGCTGGACATGTTGGCTAACGTAGCTACGGACATTATTGTTACCAGTCATGCTTTGTACTTTTCACTCGATGCATTATTCAAGCGAAATGAAATTCATACCATTGTGGCTTCGCATTAAATCGTCTTTCGCGGCAATTACACCGTCTGGTTACGTCGAAATGTGATTGCGTAACGCTTATATTAAAGCGATTTGAAACGACCGTGAAATAACGTTAATTGAACACGTTCGAACTAGTTAGAAATTTTTGCAACCGCATGGTAAGTATATTACTGATACATTCAACGATTCAACTATTTCTTCTTTTTCATTGTATCTACGATCGGTTTAGCAATGTGAAAAATTTAAAACGATAATGTTTCTTATACGAGCGTGACGAAGAAAATTCTCGACTTAGCCATCGATGCCACAGGCGCTGTATTGTTATATAAAAAAAATGTACGCAAGTGAATGGTAAGAATTAAAAACGTCATGCTTGGAGGCGTAAGGTGTAATTTCAAACGAAAGTTCAGTGACACGTCTACGATCATGCACGGTCTTACAATTAGTAAAACACTGCTCACGTTAGTAATTAGACACACCAGGCGCAAAATGTCAGGCGTAATCGAGCCGATGGTATGCACGCATGCCTGAGTGAGTAACGTCGAACGATACCAAAATAGAGGAAATAAAGTTCTATGTGAATTCAAGAATAAAGGAAATAAATACGACTTAGAAAAGTATGTAAAGAAAGCGATACAGGATATAAATAAAACTTGTTGCATTCTTCGAGGACTTACCCTTCGGTCGTTCAGGGGCTGGTTTACGAAGGCCATGAAGTGGCACGTCACCACCACTCTGGACAGTTTTGTAGGCCAATCGTTGCTCTAGTTGACTCAAAGGACTGATGTCTTCCTTGCGACGAAACACCAGGGTCGAGTCGCTTTCGTAGCCTGATTCTTTGAGAGCGCTACGCAGAAACAGTTGCCGCAATTTTGAATACACGTCCTCGCGTACACAATTCAGAATTTAGAATCGCAAATTTTTAATTATGTGAAACAGATCGGTTTTTATACAGAAGACTATTTATTCCCTACAAATGTGTAAAGGAAAAACGAACTTTTGAGTGCTACGTGTTTTTTTTTATAACAAGATATTGCGTTATAACGCTATTTTTCGTCCATAATTGGTTAGGGGACGCAACTGCATCTTGCAGCTTACAAATTTATTCAAAGCCGAACAATGGATGTAATTGTCAACCCAAATGGTGCCGAAACACGTTAAATGACGGAACCAAATTCTGAACACAAAAGCGGACAATTTAAATTTCCTGATGACTACTATGATACACTGTTGTTAGCTTAATAGAAGTTAAATGAACTAACAGAACTAACGGAACTCATATCAAATATCGATTTCATTGAACGCACGATTAAAGTATTATCGTTCTATCTATTACAAATAAGTCGTTTTGCAATTTATACTTGCAGCTATGAAAAATAACGAACGAATTAACAAGCTACAAAATCACTTACTGCGTCATGTACGGTTTAACTGGACGATTGTTGCGCTGATCGAAAGGCTGAAAAATAAAATATTTGTTCAATTAATCTCGCCCAATCCTGCACACAATTTGCAACATACATATATGCCATGCTTTCCGCGTGTTCAGCGATCGATAATTTCAAATTTGCCATGGTTTTACGCAAGAAATGGAAATGTACCATCGGCGTCGGTTTCACGAGTATAGAAGACCGTGTAATAATTGATATTGTGCCCACAAAACATCGAGTGGGAGTTACAGAATTCATGCGACATTCGGCTAATGCTAAGCGTAAATTAACAATGAACGTTATGTACGAATAAATGAAATGCCATTCAGGTAACATGGACGTAGTATTTCCAGTAGAAAATAGACAGAAAGACAGATTTTAAAGGTACATAGAAATAGGCACATACGATAAACGACGATTACCGAAGGAAAGGCGAAAAGACACTGCTATATTTGGAAGCGTAATAGTAGAATAGAGATAGTAAAATATAAGTTGTACATTACTTTCAACGAACTACACAAATTGCGAGATTGCAGCGAAATCATAGAAATAGAGTTTAGGAATAATAGTTGAAACTTGTAATTACAGCTACAGCAGAACTCTGTTAATCGAAACATGTCGACGGATCTGAGGGCTTCGATAACTGAATAGTTCCGATAATATAGGCTCAGCAGGTCTCCTGTTTACGTGAACTTATGGTTTTCGATAAAAGGAATTGAAATGCGGAATACTAGAATTGAACAGGTTCGAGATTCTTGTCTGTACCCGTGTTCAAATGTTCCTTCTTTGATGCATGCGTTCGTGTTCTTAACGCAAATAAATATTTGTTCATATTCATCATAAAAATAAGCGTTCATATAACTGAATCCAATGCTCGACCATAGTTCCAATAATAAAGACTTCGATTTCGCATACTGGTAACTGTGCATCAAGTTATTCGGATAAATGGAATTCTACTGTCATTACGCATATCGGTTTAGTTTATTTTGATCGTTTCGAAGCATCGCAATTATAATTGGTTCAAGAAAAGAAATTTAATATAATAAACAGTTTGCTAGTGAAACACTGAAACTAACAGTTAAACTCTCAAAATATAAAGTGGCTATTAATTGTATCCGACTGATTGCATTTTTTGTTCAAACGTTATGTGAGTCGTTAATTTCTTTAATATTTATCATTTAGCACTTTAAAGAAATAAGAACTTTGAATTGTATACAATACACGAATAAATTAAGTAAGTTTACAATATTTCATGATTTATTTTAACTCCTATAGTGTAAGTTGTTGAACAGTTTATTACTCCAACACTGCCTAAATACTCAAATAAACTTAATTAGAATTATAAAGTAAAATAATATTTCTTTATCCCCTTTCTTCAATATAAATACAAAGCTCTGGAAGAAAATTACGTAAATAAAATTTTGGCACTTAAAATCCCCGACTGAGAACCACTGTTACTGCTTTCAAGGCAAATTGACCGTATCTTCTAATTGATTATAACCGTGATTATTAGTTGACGCTTAATTTTTGAATAAAGATAGTATTTCAACAAGGGCCTGATTTTCTTGCACAAATATATGAGTTGCATATACTACAGTCTTCAATCATTCGAGATGTTAGATTTAGGAAAAGAGAATTCGTCAATAAGTCGGATAAAGTCGTGGATCCACTGGTCAGGCAAGGGATAGATAATCCCGAATCTAATCTGGGTTTAGTAATTCGATAGAACGATTCTTCTTCGCTCCACAGCATTCAAGAGCAAATTGTTCCTCGCTCCTTTACGACTGGCTTTCGCGTTGGTTCACACTTTTCTGCACAACCATGATAACGTTTTTTACTGTAAACGAATTGTATGTATAATACTTGCTTCAATTAATAAATCACGAAATGAAATTATTCTGTTAATAATTCAGATGAGTCTACATTCGTCAAATTGTTGCTTTAACCATAACAATTAATAGAATTGTATATTATGAGTTCGATCATAAATGTAACGAGATATTATTTTTGTAAATATTTAAAAAACAAATGAGAAAGCGTGTGTAACATAACAAACGCAAAAAATTGTACCATATTAATGTACCACACGCAACAGTGGACAATAATATTATGTTACTATAATATTAAATTTGCAGATCAAAGTTGCAGGCAAAATTGACAAATGAAGTTAATTTCCGGAACGTTATAATTCCAAAATAATTTATCTACGATTACCTACTGTCTTTTATAATAACTCTGCTTAAATTTAAAATGCACAAAAATACTACACAATTACGGTTGCAAGAAATCCTCCAATCCTCCAATCCTCTAATCCTCCAAGGGAAAGCCAATGGCATCATGAAGAAAGTAATACATTTTCTCGGAAAAACAATTACGTGTTTCTAGTTACGGCATGGAACTGGGATCGCGTTAAATTGACAAGAATCTTTTTCTTAAATAACTACGTCCGAACCTTATCATTTTATGCGATTCGTAGACGAATGTCTTAACAAAAATAAAGAACTATTTCTCCGGGCAACGAATGGTTAAGTCGAGCTGCAAGTTCTGCTAAAAGGCAATAAATAGGAAGACGTAAAATGACGGCGATCGGAAAGAGGAGCTGAAGTACTTACAGGCAAGCAGAAGACACATATGTATACATACATATAGGTACATGTACACAGAGAGAAACAAACAGCAATATACAGTCGGAGTTAAAATTAAGTGGACAGCAAGATTTAGCGAAGTTGACCATTTTTCTACTTCCTTGGAAATAGCACTATTTTTGTTGACTTCAACTTTATTTATTATGAGGAAATTTAGACTTGCTGACATTGATTTAGATTCATTATAAGGAATAGCGAATAAGCGGAGGAACTTTTTATAGTTTTCCGACAAGTTTGTGGATATCACATATTATGCAGCAATTAATAATAATCTTCAAAGTTATCTATCTTGCACAGAGTAATATATTTTCACTTATTGTTAATTTCGCTTTTTCACCAATATTCACAACTGGATCGTGACTTTGACAGAGCCGCACAGGCTGTACTATATTTCGAAATTTTAGAGGAGTGGGGCTTGTGCACATCATTATCAAACCGGAAGGTAAAATAAAAATGAAATTCTATAGACGTAGAAAATCTTCAAAAAATATGTGTCTCGTTCGAGGCGAACCTCGTTTAAACAGAGAGCTATATAATATTCTATTCTCAATCATTATTCAAATAAAAAAAAAATTGATATACACGTTGACGCTATAAATACTAGAATATTTTCCCATCTCCCTGTCCAGCAATTCCTCAATGAATGAAGTGAAATGTGGATGCCGACCACCACGCCAATAGTGCTACAACGATCAAATTCAACCCCTTCGTTACGAAGCAGCGCAGTAAAGAAACGCTCAACGAGACCGTCGAATTTCTCACTCCATGCACGTATATATGCCAACAGGTCAACATGAATTTCCTTTCCCGAGCACATGTGTGCGTCAACGGTACTCGAAGGGTTAACAATATCATTAACCCATTGAATACCAAACAGTGCAATAAAGGAACGTTCTGCGACCGGAACAGAAATAATAATAACGCGAAGCGCCGCGGACAAGCACGTTGGGCGCATTCATGCGTCAACGGTACTCAAAGGGCGAGCAATTTCCACTTAATTCATCCCCAGAATAGAACGGAAACAAGAGTAGACAGAGGTAAGCGAGACAGAGAAGGTCGAGTAACAGAGGGGCAGCAGTCATCGTGCAGTCTACTTGTCGACGACTTGTTGCAGCCTCTAACCCGTGAAGCAGCCGACGTCTGAGCGTTGGCGATGAGAACAGAAGGTGTTGCTGATGACGGTGACGATAGCATAATATGATTGGTGCTGGAAATAGAAGAAGACGTAGAAGAAGAAGAAGTGGGCGAGACGCGTTGGTGATGGTGACGATGGTGGTGATGGTGGTGATGGTGGTGATGGTGGCGGTGACGATGCTGCTCGTCACTGATAGCCTGTAGGGGCGTCGATCTGTCGCCGATCGGCGAGCTCGATCCGCGCAAGCAACGATCGGGCAGCACGAAGCTCTTGGATCTTCCTTCCAGCATGCCAGCGTGCCAACCACAGTCGGCAGCAGCTCGGTCAAGAGGTCGCGCGATTCGTTCTTTCGCATCGCCCTGGCCGCGTCTCGCCGTTTTCTCGATCGTTCGCTCTATCGACCGATCGAGATTACCGGATCTCGCGTAGTCGAGCAGATTCATGCTCGACCACTGTTTCGTCGCCGCTTGCGGTTTCGTCTCACGGATATCGCTACGGGGACTCTCTTTCACGCTTGGACGAGATTTCGGGACGACCTCGAGGGTTTTCGAGCTGCTGACCGCTGGTACCCTTACATTGTGTCTGCCCTCCGGTCGATAGGAGAGGCTCAGAGCACGGTGGCTCAGCTGCGCATCCCGAAGCTCCTCCATATCCGTACCCTGAGGATGTCCATTCTCGTTCAACCACTGTCCCGTTGTTGTAGTAGTAGTAGTAGTGGTAGTAGTAGTTGTTGTTGTTGTCGTCGTCGTCGAGTTGTTAAAGTCGTTGTTTTATCGTCATCGTCGTAGTCGTCGCAGTTGAGGTTGTGTAGTGTTGTTAACGGCATCGTCCGGGGACCAGAGGAGGACGCGATATCCGGGACCGTCCAACGTGCACAACGGACACGACACGCAACACCAGAGGCACACACACGCACACATGGACATCGATCACGATACATGTACGTTATTGCCTTGACTTATCGGTGGGATTATGTTTTCGATGATCGACGGGGGCTTTTCACTTTCCACCCGTGGACCGCGGGTGAAATTGCCCCCGGGATCAGTGGGGCGAGAAAGTTACGAGGTGGGTTCGCATGCATGGTTGTTCGCGTGCGTTCGCTAGGTGCAACGGGAGATCTTTTACTGACACGCGAAAGCCAATTGGTAGAACGCTTGGAGTCGTCCTAGTTCGCGCGCAAGAATATCGTTTTGCACTTTTAGAAATGCGCGAAGGGACAGAATTCGCCGATGAAAGTGTATCCCTGGAATTACACGAGGAAGCGTCTGTCTGGCTAAAAGTAATAGACCTGGGTCAAAGGAAACGTGAGGGAATAGTATATGCACGGTGCTGTGCAAAAGCTTAGGCCACCGCGTGACATTTGTTTCATCGATCAATCGATGTTTACGATGCTTACTGGTTACCGTGCCGTAGATTCTAATATCTCGCTGTGCGATAATAAATTGTTCTGCGCAGAAGAAGAGAGCTATTGCTTCTTACGGCATGCAGCGTGAGCCGCTTCTGCCAGCATTTGAGGTCAAATTGTTGACCGTAGACATTTCTATCGCCGATGTTTCATTTCTGTTTCGACTTTCGACTTGCCACCATCGTTCTAAGGATTCCAATAGACAACACTTTTTACGTTCAGTAGTTTACGCGCAGTGTGCTCGTGCGGCGTGAAATTATTGATCCATATTAAAGATATTGAAATATAACAAGCGTAATGGCAAAAATATCAGTTGCAGATAGACACCGAATCATTATTTATTATCAGGAGGGGGCTCAGCCGGACAGATTGATAAAACATGTGAATTTTCAAGGAGGGCTATTCAGAATGTTATAAAAAGGTTCTAATGCAAGTAGCCTAAGACTTGTGCACCGTACTGTATACAGATATGTATGTATACCTACTCTATGCACAGTTGGATGATTGTGCCATGACGTTATTTTAGGGACGTATTTGTAGTGGTATGTCCGAACCTGCATAGATTTGTGGTAGTGAGGAACGATATTCTTGCGCATGCTTTACGTAGGTACTTTGTCACGGTTAGTTCATAGGAGTACGGAGGATGATGGTAGAAAATGTCGAAAGAATGGAAACAATTTTCGATGACATTTTGGCTTACAATTGTATAGTGTGGCTGTGATGCGTTTTGTGTAATGTTTACTAATTTCTCGAGGATTATTATGTTGGTAGACTATTAGACATTGAAATTTCAATGTAAGGAGGTGGTAATAGCAATCTTGATTTGGATAAAAACAGTTGCATTATTTTTTAGTATGCATCAATGATTTCTACTGACAAATGATGTAACCGTATACGTGATTTAGGTACTGAAGAATTGATTTTCATCGCGATGGATACACTGAGCAAAAGGGAAGTGAAGGTGAACAGCAATGAAGAGAAGAGAGTCGTTAGAGTGAAAGAAAAGTGAAATGGGTCCTTACTTAACTAAAATTAAATATAAAAATGGCGTACCCCGTCAAATATGTCCATGACCTCGTCCCACCACTAGAAACATAGAATTAAATACAGCGTTAATCTATGCACTAATTATGGGGTTAAAATGATAATAAACTAAAAAAAAAAATAACTGAACATGTGTTTCTTTTTGGCTACTTTTCATCTAAAATATCGGTTAGTTTTCATGAGATCCGATCAATGTGAAATTAAACCTAGGAGCTTGTGTTTTCTTGAAAAGGTAAACTGTTACAGAAATAATTAACATAAACTATCACACTTTTACAGTATTATGAAACTCAATTACGTTAGACCATTGCTCTCGGAACAATTAAAATGTCTTTGTCTGTTATCAATAGATAATTTCCAAATTGAATTTTATACCACCTCAGGTATACAATTGTTCTTTGCCATTATCGGTAAATTTAATGGCCGTAGATGAAAAGCAAGCCACCGTGTCTGTTCACTAAAAGCAGCGCTACTGAAGCTAACTAGAAAACCAAAAAATAAAAGAAGAAAGAACAAAATAACGAGTTACGATAAAATATCGAGAAGCATGGACGAGATTGCGTGCGCTCGATATATCTCTGAACACATCGAAATGTTTTTAACGCTGGAAAGAAACGTAAGGTGACGTTCGATCGTGGCGAAAGAACGTGCCACACACCAACAAAAGAAGCTTCGTTTAAATCAAGAAGGAAAACAAGTATTTTACTTCGTAAATTGATTTCAGTCGTTCGATTAATTTGTTACCTTCCTTCTGGTCCGTGTGACAGAAGTCGGCTAGAAGCAAAGCCATTTCAAACGATCATGTTCGAGACACACTATGTTCGGGAAGCTTCTACGTACGTACCGTGTGTATTGCGACTCGATAAAACGCTGAGAATAATCGCATTAGTTGCGTGAATCAAGCGTCGCTTCGATTAGAATCCGCGAGAAAGCACACGACCGCGAAATTTCAACCTAACTGTCCGTTTAACGAATCGGATGGGGCCAGATACTGTCTCTTACCTAACAGGGAAAGTACGTTTCATCGAGGGTAGTTTGAACGAAAATAAAGGGGTACGTTTTAATAATGTCTGTCGTCAGGGGTAAAAGTATTTGTTATATTTGACAATGAATATTTAGAAGAACCGTTTAGTTATAAAAACATTTCAGTGTTAGCACTTTGGACTGATTTTGATCAATAAATTCGCGCGAATGTAACCGAAGTGTCACAGTTTTTTTTCTTTTCCCTGGTACTGCAAAATGCAACGAAATAGCAGAATCCTGTTAAAATCTGGCACGCGTATCATGGCGCAATACTATAAAACAAAGTGTTATAAAAGGAAGTGATTATTTGACTACTGATTACTTTGTAAGAATATTTCATTATTTGTTTCCGAGACGTGGAAATGAATTTTTGTCAGTAATCCAATCTATTTACCACCACAAATCGAACCATTTTTTGAAACAATAAAAGGTGAAATATTCTTGACGAGAAATTGCTTGTATAAAATTCTTTCATTATTAAAAACGCGAAATGAAATCGGAACTGAAACTGGGATAAAAGAATTTAATATTGTTTGAAAGGCAGCTGTGTATATATATATATATATCCATTTTTATATCCATAAGTTCGTTTCTTATTTAATATAATTTCCTTTTTTTTTTAATTTTTTTTTTAATTTTAATTTGTTATTCTACTGCTTTTTGCTTTTACTATTTAAATACAGTTTGGCTCCGAAATATATTTAAATGTAATTGACACACATTGCCCCTCTATTTTCGTTCTGAATCTAATAAAAATAGAATTTTTGCAGCTATTCAATTGTTGCGACATTTCCCTGTTGCATAATCACGAAATTCATTCATGTTTCATAAAATGACTTTTACGATATGAAAATGGGGAATATCCACAAAAGAAATTCATGTAATCCAATGGATGAATAGCTTGCTTAAGAGTACGAATTTACGTACCTCCTTAGCTTCCTTATCGGCAATAGACGATCGCCCAGGTTCGTAGTCCTCGATGCGTCCAGGTTGATTTTTATAAACGTCCGAGGTGTATCTTAGGCCTCCATTTCTGAAATAGAGAACCAAAATTGTTCTAAAGTAATCAATTTCCACAGTACGATTTCTATTATCACGGGGTGTTCCTAAATTTAAAATAACTGTCCGTATACGATCGTTCAGTTAAAAATATATTAAAAATATAAACATGACAAAATTAATATGTGTGTCGTGTAAAAGTAATAGAAGTAAACTCTCAATTTTATTCGTGAAACTGTAAATATTATTCGAAATATTTATAAACGCACCACTTCAAAAGGAAAAAATGTTTCAAGCAGGTGCACAGATACGAATTTATATTCGACATTGAATATTATAGCTTTAAATGTAATTACACAATTTGTTACTGCACTCAACGTTTACCTACTGAAATGTAATTAATCTCGTATATCCGTTCTTTAAAAGGTAAATACTAATGGATATGTAGCCGTCAAGTTTTCATTGAAAATTAAAGACATTGTTTTATACGCTACAATTTTTGTACGAAAATAGCACTTTAACTTTTGTAAAAAAATGGAACTTTAATTTAGTTTCTTCATAAAATATACACATAAAGTGATAAATTGATAACCATTTCTTACTTTCTGGGCACAGTTGACGTGGAGAAATCATTTTCTTTATTATGGAGACGTCGACGATTGTCAAGCGTGGCAGAACGATCCGAATATAAACGATGTTCCGGTTCACTTAAATATCCACTGCTACTTCCATAACCATATCTGACTCCTAGAAAAGAGGTGATTTCGCAAGAAGTAACAATGGCGTTAACATTTTATTCCTCATTCATCACCGACAATCACCGGCAAAAAATATATCTATGCACACACACACACACACACACACACAGGCACGCATGTGCAATTGATTTCGTTTCGTTGAATTTTAAATGAGCACAAAGCATTGGTGCTGGTTATAAGTAGATAACGAACAGTTTTGATGAGTGAGTAAAGTACCTTGTTAAATCATATTTAATAGTAAATTCTTTTTACAGTTCTTTTTTTACATCTGCAGTGTGCAGATTTTAACGCTTGTTATTTTTTATTACATCTGTCATGATCCATAGTACAATAAAACCTATGTGAAGTACTTTTTTTTTATACTTCATAAGGAGTATTAATATTTTAATATTGTAAAAATAAACATCTCAATAAAGGTAAAATGTTGTTGCAGTATGATTAATTAACTCAATACAAATTGTCAATTTCTTTAACTCGAATACTACAAATCAGTTTCTTTAACGCTTAATGTATCTTTTTTTCATTTTCATTTGATAGTTTATTTTAATCTATTATTTAATTGTAATCGTTATGTACGATTCCGAAAGGAGCAACATTAAATAATGGAGCCTTGGGATTTTACTCCTTATGAATGTTACCGAAATCGGACCGCGCACGTAACAAAGCGTCACGTTATCTTAATTTGGCACTCTTTGGAATAAGAAAACGTATCTGTTAAAAAACTCTATCAATACCCGTTCGCCTTTACAAACGAAAATTTCGTGATTAACTTCGAATATTTCTTAATTAACTTCGAACATAATTAATTTACTTCGACGGAAAATAATTTTGAATTGGAGTCCTTCCGTTGATTTCTTTTGCTCTATTGAAACGTTAAAATGGGAACTCTAATCAGAAAAAACTAAAAAGTATTGCTCTAATTTATTCCTTTAAAGATCGCACAAATTTCTAAACATTTACTCACAATATTACCATAAGATGTATAATGTGTATTCATAAAAGTGTAAACAAATTAGAGTAACAACTATTTCAGACAGCGACATATTTATCAAATTAAAATATTTCATATTTGCAAGTTACATGCAAAGAAATCATATTCAACAATAATAAAATTATTGTCAATTATTTGCGAAGAGTCAGTTATTCATACTTTTCGGAAAGTAAGTACATTCTGAATCGAGTGAGAAAATTTATAATATAATTATTTTCCAGATGTTCAAAAATAATAAAGATCCTCTTGTTTCAAGATACAATATTTTACTAAAATTGCATTTAAACTCTAACACTACTTTCAACGTAACATGGTTCCACGTGAGCGTTCTTAAATATGTAGATCGCTGTAATACTTTACTTTACACAATTCAGAAGAAACAACCTTTGTACGCGTACATGTGCGGAAACGATTAATCAGAGAAAAAGCTGAAAGGGGAACAATTGATTATGGACGTTAATCGGCGGCAGGATGTTAAATAAATACGCGAACACACGCATGTACACGATTCTACTGTATCAATCAGAACACTTATTGTTACTTTCACACACGGGCCATTAAGCATGGTTAAAACCGATCGCAATAGTTATGTTGTGTTACGTAAGTCGTCGATACGTTTAGCACACACTGTGAAACGTAATGGATAACATCAATTGTTGCAGAGCAAAAGAAATTGCGCCTTTTTTCAGCGTTAAAACAGCGAAATCGACCGAAGAAGAAGGCCATTATTTGCGACGTGTTAATGTCTAAGCTGCTCTATTATTAGTATTCAGTTTATGTAATAAATTATTCAATTCGACGGAGCGTGTATTCACCTTTTCGTGGTTTGTAACGAATAGTTATGTAGTCATCTGAAAATGAGATTAAACCATTAATCTCATGAGCCTAGAATTTTAAATAATCTTCTAGGATTACGTTTCAATTATAGTTGCTAAGCTATTCTATAAATAGCAAATGTACTTTTGTAACATGGAATAGTGTATAATGTTACAAGGACTTGCTGTAATTTATATTGCTCAATTTATTAAACATGTAATCAGTTCTTGTTATTTTCGCTGCAGTAAATAAAATAATCGTATTTTGAATGGACTCTATTATTTTTATTAGCATATTCTAGAAATGAATAATTTGTTTTATCAAGTTTTACTTGTGTTGTAATGTGCGACTGGGCACATCGCAAGAATTAATTATTATGTAATTACGATAAATAAATAAACTGAGAGAGCGAGCACAACATTATTTACAGCAGCTTTGAGTCTCCAATTTGTTAAACTAGATGTTAAACTGTTGTCAAGTATTTTGGTGATATTACTTTCCTATTGCTTTATCATAATTAATTCAATTTTATATTAACTCTTGTAAGCATCGAATCTATACATTATTTGCCACACAAACTCACCGCTTCTGTCTGCACGATGTAACGAGTCGTACATTTTCTTATACCATTTTGTCTGATTAGTCTCCTTGACTTCCTAAAATGTGTTTCTTTAAGTCATATAAAGCCAACTTGAAAAAAACTTTGCTGACGGTAAAATAAGAATCATAAAGAAAACCACAGCGACGATTCGCAAAGTTATATCTAATAATAAATAATAAACAGAGTTAAAAGTCTTATGTATAAATAAATTCTATACTAAAAAGTTTTACAAAATGAATAGAAAAGAAAAGTTGCAATTTTGTTAAACGTGTCAAGTGAAGCCGAATTATTAATTTCTGGTAAAAGTACTTACCAGTTTTTATTCTAATATTAATATTTTTAGCTCGAAATATTTGAATTCCTTTTCGCGGATGTATATACATTATTCAGATGCACAAGTATAATTAACCCTTTACTGTGAAGCACTATATCCCACTGTTCCAGTTAAATTGTAATTATGCTTACACTTAAATTGTACCTATATGTAATTTACGATATGAAATACTGAAATGCATATAAATTTTCGAAATTACAAGTGTGACATTCGACATATAAATATGTTAATACATTTCATTCCCCACGAAGTGAAATTCATAAGGGGTCGATTTTAATAAACTGTTACGCAAAATCTATAATATATATTTTCAGCAATGCTGTTCATTTTCGATAATAATCATCCTATCTAACGCAATAATTATCCAAGTACCGAAAATGTACATACATCGAAAAAGTTGTAAAATACAGAAAGAGATTAATTATGAAATAACCGAAATACCAGTCAAGATTTGTGTGTTAATAAACCTAAAGCGTCCAGTAACTATTGACAGACCTACCGATCTTAAAACAAGGGGAATACCCTCCTTGGTCGTTGGGCCAATACCCTCGATTTTTCGAGGACCCAAATCGGCCATCTTCTTCGGTGGTTCATTTTCCGTTTCCGGCTCGCTCTCGTACTCTTTCTTCACCGTGTAAACTGAGCGAACATCAGTTTAATTTCACAATGCGGCTAACGTGATACTCGACTCGCGTGAAATTCACCGAAGGAAACTTTTAAGAACGATCGTTCGTATCGATTCTAACGTCAAAATCACGATCACTCTTTCCTCTTCTCAACCCGGGTGTAGAAGCAAGTTGTATTTGAAGAATGTGTTACGCGCGTGTATCCACGGAACAAAGTGCATGAGCGCGGCTAAATTCGAATCGCGTGCGAACTGCACGTTGCATTATAAATTATTCACGATTCTGGATCTGTGAGAAAAATGCACTTACTTATCTCGCCGGGACTAATCAGTGGCTTCTCGTCGCTCGGAGGACGTTTCACTGTTACGTTTTCTTCTAAATAGGCAGCCCCTTTAGGCAGCTGCCCCTCTGGAACCGGATAAAACAGTGGATATTTTGATGCAGCGATTACTCTTACAAGTGTTATTAGTAACGTAACAAAAATTGACTCTTTTCGTTTTAAGAGGAGGCAACTATTAGTTATTGTAAAAATGATTGACTCGGTGAGATTGGTAATTTTTAGAAACGGGGAGAAATATTTTTCAACAATTAATATAAATTACTATTGATATTTCTTGCACATATTTGAGATATTTAAATGCGAGCAACCTAATTCAATGCACAGGTAAGAACGGGAAAGCAATTTGTGTTGTGTCTGACCAATTCACGTTACTCTTATTATAATATTATAATTTATTCTGCTACCTGCAGTGATAGATGGGTGTTTTCTAATTAATAAGGATTAAAAACACCGGGTATATAACACTGAATGTATGCTTTTCCATAATTATGCGAGGAATAACCAATGCTAGATGAGCAAAGTGATAGCACACAATTATTGATGTTACAGAGTACTTTACTAATATATTGTATATATTATTTATGTTAAACGAATAAAATAATGTGACAGTGTACTTTTTGCTCTACAACTTTTCATCGTGTACTAACTTCGTATCCAATATTATAGATATAAATTCTGTATTCGATTTCAGTAACTGGATAAGTATAATAGTACGTTACTCAATTTCATCAGGGACACAAGCGTGGTTCCTGAAATGATCTCCACTGTTCTTTTATTATTCTTAAAGCTTCGCTTACGGTATTCCAAACATTATTGTTTTCTACTTTTGTCCGCTTATTTCTTCGCATTCGAGCCATCTCCTTACCTCTTGCTTTCTGCAGCAACGTAATAGTTGGATTCTGAGCACGTGGCAGTCGAGGAGTTGAAGTTAATGAATTTAATCCTTGCGTCGGGGCGGAGTGCGAATTGACAATTCGCGAACTACTGCTCTCATAACTACTCTGCGTCCTTTCCCGCTTTTCTACTTCCGTTTGCCAAGGTGCTGCAGTTTCCTGTTTAGTCTGACAAACGACGTGAACGTAGTTAAAGCATACAAGATTGAAAACACCATGAAATAAAAATAAACGCGGAATTAATTACAAAAATGGATGGTGGGAAGAATCTGCATTTTCTTCTTTTTTTTTATTCATAATACGGGTATGTTGTAGTCACAACAAAGTCTAATATTTGAAGTACTGGAAATCAATCGCAATTGAACAAAAAAAGCTATTCAATAATGTTTAATGTATGTCGTCAAAACGAAATGTTTAATAAGAATAAATGAGTAATTGATGGTAGTGTCTATTCCACTTTTTTCAATTTGCGCCTAATATTTAGAGAAAGCTGATTGTTTACTTTTCTGTTGCGTATAATTATTCACGTTAAAAAAAATAGTTATCAAGATGCCTTAATTTAGTGCCGATCAAAGGCCAATTATCCATCAATTAGTAAGCCTGCAAGTTTAGCTTAAGAAACTTGATAAATTAAAGAAAACTTAATATACATCAGTTTACAAAATAGAAAGATGGATATCAATGTAAATCAATGATTTCCTAAATCAGGAAAATTTATCAACTCTGAATTTACTTTAAACATTAAATTACCCTAAGCGGTTTAAAAATCTTGGATACCACAGCGACGAATGAAATTCTGTATATAATCGATTGTGCTGTAACATTTTCATCCGTTCACACTCAACAGCTTCGCCGGGGCGGAACCTTTAACAGCTCCTCTAAATTTCACGAGTGCACAGAACGGATCGAAGCGTAAATCTTGATAACTTACTTCTTGCTGGCTCAGCTTTTTTCGGCTCAGAACGGGGCTTTCGAATTGCACTGGCCGGAATTCTTTTTTCTCAGGAACTGGACTGGCTCCGGCACTGGTTGGCGTCCAGACAGGAGGAATTCCACCATCCCTCTGACACTCCTTTCGTTCGGGGCTTGGTTCCTTCGGGGCTGGAGGTGGCTCGCTACCAGGTGACCAAACGCCTAGCAATAAACATTTCTGCCGTCAGCCATCAATCACAATCAACGTATTATTTAAATCTGTGCACCAGGTATCGAGAAAATTGTAAACACAGACGTGATGTTGTTATGCTATTATTAGACACTGACTGTTCGTGCGAATATTATTGCAAGCTCTTTTTGCAGAATGCTGTTAAACAACATAAACAGAAGCCTGTTCTGCCATTGGTAGACTGTCAGAGTATAATCTTTATTGTATGTCATATTTTGTATCCTGTATACTGATTAGACATTTCGTTCAAACGTAACTGTTAATTAATTTGATCAATAAATATTTCAATTTACAGATGACAATAGTAAACGAATTACTGCGAACAATTTTTAGTACAATTAGATCGGAATAAATCAAATACTGGAAAGCAAATATGAAATTTTTCCTCGTATGTACATCTGCGTATTTTTATATTTCAACATATTATACCTGCATAAACATCCGCTCGCTAGATATTACATTTTATTGCCGCATATTGGCCGCAACAACGTGGAACGGAAAGTTTTACAAAGAATCAGTCACTTGATTACTTCCATTATCAAAATTATTTACAAGAACGAGGACTATTGTTAATTACTTTCCTCGCTATAGTTGACGAAAATTTTGATGAAAATTCCTGGAGGCGTCCGAATGTTGAAGGAAAATGGGGATGGTAGTAACAGAGTACTTGTCGAGAATGTCTATTAATTAGGAGAATATTTAATATCAAAAGTTCAGGAAGTGTAGCTGAGAATTGATTATCTGTAGCGCGGAATGTAATATACTATGAAGACCGTACTGCAAGATTATATAATTTTCTTCCACACGGTGACCCATATTTTATATCTCCCAAAATTCTGCACGGCGATATTCTCGAATAACGCGAAAATATTATTCTATACGTCAACGAAGAACAACGTAATAAAACAGACTAAAATTAAACCAAACGATCCATTTCTTCAGTATTGAAATCCTTGCACACTGGAAATTTTCGGGGAATTTCGGTTTGCGTTTTATTTTATTGCACCGCGTAAAGTCGCGAATAGCAATGACCGTGTTTTCGGCCGCCGATTATCGAATCGAATGGCAGTTTCGAGTTTCCCGTAAACATTACTCGGGCCGAATTTAACACGAGAAAGCTGCTGTTAGGGTCTTTGCACCAAGGCAGACACGACGCCCGCGCCACGTGAATTCAGCCAGGCAAAATCAACAATTCTGAATCCGTAAGAGCTCTGCTAATCCTGGCCCGCGGAAACCGTATGATGTAAAGGATCGTTTCCTCCAAGTCGATTTCTCGCTCCAGTACGTCAACCGTTTCCAGAGGAAAAAAGGGCGGAAGCAATTTTTGGACCAGCACGTTAACGACGGCAATTATTCACCTATTCGTTTCCCTCTCGTGTAATTTCGAAATGGTCATTAACTGTTCGAGCTTTGTTCAGGAGAGTTCGGCCCCGTTGTGAAACTTGCAGGACCGTGAGGTACTATGTCTAATATTGACTTTTGAATGCGTTTACACAGATTATTATAGTATTTCTGTGTAAACGCGTTATGTATATTTTAAGGGTATTAAAAGTAACTGTTAAATAGGTATACCATTAATTATATATCAAGGGGTTAAATGTTATTGTAATTTTTGTAGACAATTTTTCAGACACGTTCAACATGCGAGGAGTAATTATTTATAATGGGACAGTTCTTGCGCTACTCTGAAAGATCAAGCAATGACAACCGTATATTTATAATATTTATTACAAGCATGAATATAATTAGTGCTGAATTGTGTTGTATGGTGCGTGCCCGCTTGCAGTATGTGATATTATGTATGCATAATAGTCAATGTAACAGTTTTTATTTATATATGCACGAAGTTCTTGGTGAATATATTGCACTTTAGGGTTGGTCAAAGTCCAGGGGTGCATGACGCGTGGAAATAAATAATATGCATTGCTATTTCGTACTCCGGTGAGTGCGCATTTAAATATTCTAATTGCCTTGCATTTTTTATTTTAAATATATTTTGTTACTTTAGCCCCCACACTGTAATATTTATTCCCTGTATTAAGTTCTTAACGGATTGAATATATGCATTTATTACAAGAGCTAATTAAAAATTTCTCATTGATTTATATCGAAGATCAGATTTTGAGACAATTAATTTATAAGATATGTTATAAGGTACCGAGTCTCGGACAGGCTATGTATGTTTACATACGTATTTCGACTTTCAAACGGACGTTAATTTTCAATTGAGGAAAGGACTGACGACTATCATTTACATTCCGCCGCGTTATTTTTAAACCTCAGAGTGACTACTTTTAGTCAGCGATATTATTTTTACGCAAAAACGGAAACAGAAAATGTTACGTAAAGCTTTATTTCCATTCCATTCTTTTAAAAGATATAATACTAGTAAGAAGCTGTTGTATTCTGAAACCACTTTGGTTCGGATTTAGAGGGTTGTAATAGTTAATAATCCACTTAAACGCGGCTTACTTAAACACTAGTTTTAATTAGAATAGTGCCGTTATGGTAATTTTCGTGTTGCACATTACTGATACCACGGTGATAAGGTTTTCATTAAAGCAGCAAATAATTACAAGGATGGAAATTTAACTAGAAATTCGCTGTATTGAATTTTTTTTACGAAAAACGTGAAGAGCCATTAATTTTATTACATGCTATAAAAATGAATTCCGACGCGCTATGAATTTGCGTCAGATTTAGCTTTTCACAGAGGCATTCTATTCATTAAAATCTGACTGACAAGTGACTCTAATTGCTATCAGATTATAGAGTTTTTTCTATCTACCGTGACACGACAATGGCATAATTTTCATGATCGTAAAATGTTATGAAGGACATAGAATCCATAGAATTCCGAACGAATCAGTGACGCTAGTGTCAAATTGTCAATGATCTCATAACGTTGATAATTAAACTCGTTAATTCCGGAAATAATACAAGTATTCGATTCAGAAAAACGTAGCGACAAAGATGTTTTAAATTTTGGAGCAAATTCAGAGAAAATTTGGCTTCAGCAAAGAACAGAAAAGCAACACAAGGGCCGGTCCTTCATTTTTTCTTGGGTTCCTACTAAATAGTATGATATAAATGCACCATAATAAATGAAGCTGAAAAGCAACTTAGTATTTGTAATATAATATATCTTCCTAATATTATAAAATCTCAAAGAATCGTTGCCGAAACTTAATTAAACGAGACTACTTATTTATTATAAATAAATTGAACACTGTATATGATAAATGTAGTTATATTTGTTGTTCATAAATGTTATATTTTACGCATTTGCATATTGGATATTTATTGCCCATACGGTTCTTGTGAGGAAAGAAATAATGTAATCTATAATATACATACAGCTCAAACTTATTGACCATTTTGGTTGCCCACACGAGGATTAATCTTGCTACTAATATCTAACAGAATATTTATCGTAAAAAAGTAATTAGGACAATGCCTCCAACCCGTAAAATAAAATTTTACTATAGTACAATATTTCCAATAGTTACAATTTTTAAATACACTCTAGAAATATATTACGATAGTATTCAACAAAAAATATTGTGCATTTTAGTATTATAACGAATTAGTTTCAACATTTTATAAATAGAAAAATAACCGTTCTCTGATAAACATTTTAATAATGCTCTTACATTAACTTTGATTAGAGCACAATCCAATTTAATAAATTTAATAATGAAAGCACCATTTTCTATTACAGTCACTTACAGGTAATTCTTCAAGTACATTAGTTGGTAGGACGTACCTAAAATCATTTTAATTTACTTATCGATATCCCAATTGTATTACTTTTGAATTAGCAAAAAGTGTAATCATTATCGTGTTCAATTCTGGGTTAAGAAAAAACAGGAGCAAATAATTCTTCAGGTGATAATTTCGGCTTCGCACGCGTCGATTGCGACAGCAGGAAATAAGCAACTGTTTCATTCGATGGAAACGCTCCTAAAATTAGAAACTCGTGGGCGTCGATATTAAGGTACGTCTAATTGTAATTGGCCACCGAGTGCTATCGTACAATGCCGCACCGAATTTTCTGGAGCAACGTGTCGCGCATCATGCCAATTTTCGATTCAATTAATTTCAGAATTACATGGGAGAAGCCGGCTGTGTTAATAACAAGCTGCATAATATCGAGCCAGATGCTTATTTACGTTCAGCAGCCAGGTTATAGTGATTCAAGGGAGAAGTAATTATCCTATAAATCTGAATTATGCCATTACCAGAAAAGGAACAAAATTTTTCTATTGTTTTTTGTCTATTTAACTGAAATATTGATTTCTGTGAATATTAGCTTTCTTGTTCGTGTAGTGTCAAAACAAATGAAAATAAATAAAATTTATATTATGAGAATTATGAAATAATTGTAGGAAGTATATGATACACAATCATTCATTGAAAATGAAATTAAATTGCTGTGATAAAATACTGTTTGCATATATAAATACTATTATCCTTTTTACTGATCGAAGAATAATTAATTTCGACTACTATTATGGACAGAATAATGTTCGTATGTTATTCACGATATACATTTATACATATATCAGAGTTACTATTTTTGTAAGGTGAAATATATATTTGAGGAACGATTTTGAAAAATATTATCTATTTCACGTTTTATATTATCGATGCATCTGATATTGAATAAACGTATATGCTGGCGAATATTTACTTTGAAATTCTGATGTATAATCCTTGCCCCTAACAAATTTAATAATTATAAACATGCACAGTGACAAAGGTAACAGCCATTTGAGTGGTTAATCTTATGTAACACAGTATACTAAGTGTACAATAAGTTTTGAACATTACCATTCCAATTATTAAATCATATTTTCCATGGAAGATTTAAATCAATAATATGGATAGACGGAGCTTCTAGCTATTTAAGCATTTTGATTACAAGTTTTCAAAATAAAGTTACATATTTTAAAATATAGTAAATAAAGTCCATTTCAAATATCACATTAAAACGCGCAAATTTAATTGTTAACAGACATACTTTGTTGATATTAGGGAAATATTTATATCGGGGATTATGAAAATGATTTCACTCATACATTCTTCGTTTTCAGATATTTATCGTTTGTGTAAATTAAAACATATTTTTCTATGATCGTAAAAATGACAGATTCACGATTTCAAGGTAATTCTTTCGTGTAATGGTAAAATTTCAAATGACTTATTGTCAGACCACATAATTATTAGAACAATTAGTACCCAACTTCGCTGAGACAATTTAATTACATTCCACATTATCCACGTACAATCAAACGTGATTTTTAACTTCTGAACGGCGATTAGTTACAAAGTAACAAAAAATTTCATCTTCCTTTTGATAGAATATTATAATTATATCAGGTATAAAATTTCTTGTTCCTTTACTGCCAACGTTTACGGTGAACGTTCCAGTTCATGTTTAATTCACTCGTCACAAAAGTATAAAGCACTCTGTTAGTCACGCGTTTCGTTTGCAACTTTACCTGGTGTTGCGGACGAAGCTTTAAACGTGGGAGCGAACATAACGTTCTCTGAAAATGCCAATAAGTAATTTATGGACTCGAGCAATTTTTAATTTCATTTGACGAAATATCTGCTTAAAGCAGTAGCAACAACTAATGCGACAATCGAACGCCGAAGATATTAAAACAATAGAAATATTTCGATATAAATTACTGCTCAGTAGAAAGTTCGATTTGTATTTTACAGATAAAATTTCGTTCAACAAAGGTGGTCCTGCTTTTTACTGATTGGAAATTTCTTCACGTGAAATGGAATTTCGATTAATAACAGATAATGCCGAAGTACAATATTAACATGGGCATAGTAGCATTATATTTGTAAACAAGAAATACAGGCGAGTCCTTTTTTACATAAACATCTGTTGCTTTATTTAGGTATTGCAAAATATATGACACGTATTTATTAGCAATTATTCTATCGTGCAAATCATCGAATTTTTCGCAACATGTGCGACATTAATAAGTGAATAAATTATTGTCGCATTGACTTTACGTGAAAAGAACTGCGTAAATGTATCTACTCCATAGGATCATCAATCATTTCGCCTATTTCAGATGCTCTATTTAAAGGTGATATCCGCATTGACAAGCAACGTGACCTTTGGAACTATGCCATGATTACTCCGTTGGAGGGACAGCATTTCCGAATAAAAAAACTTCCTCAAAGCAAGCACCAAAAATAACACACCCTCGTCTACCACAAACCCCATTGACCGAACAGCATTAACAAAAATTTCTTTTTACTTTAATCACGTGTGTTTATTATCTCACATTGATTTGCATATCTGATTGAAGTCAAGCTATTCGAATTGAAAAGTGGGATTATTTTTATACTCGAGTTTACAGTTAATAAAATGCACCAAATGTATAAATGAATGGAAAAATCAAAGAAAATGCACGTCAATAAAATGGTTCACCCAACAAAAATTTTCATATCAACTTCCTTATAAAGTAAATATTGATAGCACTTCGTCAAAGGTAAAAACTGAATTTTGAATTCGTAGTTATTGTTGCAAAGTGACACAATTTTAATACTGTTTATACAATTTACTGTTCATTACGGTATGCTACTTTTATTATATTTTGTAGGTACAGAGACCGTATAGTAATCCTTTTCTCGTAATAGTAGAGAATTCGAGATACGAAAAGACTCTGACTTGTGGGATTCACGGAGACGCTATTTTTCAACCTTAAATCATGATGGAGAACCTACTAAAGACTCCTTAAATTGCTCCTTTATGAGAACGGTGCTGGTCATTAATACAGAAGTAAGCTTGATGAGCTTCAAAGAAAAAGAATGAAAAGAGAAGTAGACTAAAAAAGAAGTTGAAAAGTCTAAGGGAGAACGGTAAGTATCTCTTGAAATATGATATTCTATGCATCCCTTGCGGCGAAACTAACTACTATTTAAATAGTACAGTTTTCTTAACAATTGAATCACTAATTAAGCGAGAATTTACGAAACGGAATATTAATGGGAATAGTTGTAAGTTCCTTATTAATATAATTTAACGCTGAAATGTATGACAAAATATTCTATATATTCTAGTTTAGATCACCGACAAGAAACAAATATACTATTCGGACCGTTTTGTTCTTTTTGTTTCATATTTAACGCATTAATACACATGGGCATTGTATTTTGCAAAGATAATATATTTTTCTTTAAGAATAATGAACTAATGAAAACTATATTACATTAATACAATTTAAATAATGAACATTTCATTTATAAAATTAGATTAAATCCCGTATATCAACTTTAATGGGCGGAGAACAGTAAACAACATTAATATGTTCTATTTTTTTAAACTGAAACTAAATTATCACAGTCGCTTGATACTAATTGTAGGCTGTCTATCTTATTCGAAGATTCATACCCAATATTGTATGTATTTGGCTACCTATGTTTAACTGTTCGCTTCTACACTTCTGCGTCAAGTAATTTGTTTTATTTATTATTTTAGTATACCGTGTCGCGTGCCTATACTACTGGTAACGTAAAATCGCCTCGGAAAGTAAGTTAATGATTGGCATTTTGTGGAAATGAAAACGATATATCCAAATTTTTGTAACTCATTTGTTTATGTACTTATATTATAAAGAATACATTAAGAGATATAAGCATATATATTATAGTTATTATTATACATTTAAACTGTTGGTAAGAGCGTTCACTTACTTTCCGAGTCGACTGTATCTTGCAATTACTAGTGCACTAGTGAACAATTGTCGAAGTGTAATGTTCCATAACTTTCTTAAAATTCATCCATTGCTACAACAAAATGCAACATCAAGTTTGCTGTCCTACTTTTTTATTCTGTTGTGCGATTTTATTTAAGTCGATGTTCAAGGGGTAAAATCCTGCCTTAAACAGAGGATTGCCAAATTATAGAAACTCTTGACGTCTGACAAGTGTTCTATCCTGCAGGCAATAGGTTTTCCGATTTGGTCGAAGGAAGTGTGAAACTTGACCATCAAAGCAAACGAAACTTCGACCGGGAAGGATGATTTTGGACGAAGTTATAGTCATTTAAAGCAGTGATTGCACTTCGTTTACGGTTCCATGCTTTCCGCTATGGCACAGTTTTGATTCCTATCGAACAATATATTGTAAACTAATACACTAGAAAAATTTGTGATATTTATGTAACAGCAAAATGAATAAACTAAGACTGGACTTATAGAATAAAAAAGGAGCAATGGTTGATGATTGCTGATACTTTACATTTTGTTGTGAATAACTCTAACTACTTGAACTTAACTATTCCTATAGCTTTTTGCCGTGGCGTTAATTAAGTCTTCAATTCTTTACAAAGATAGTTCTTCAACCCACACGCTTTGAATAGCTTCCCCTGATTCTATTTTGTTTCTGGTGTCCGTTTTTGCAATAGCCTTCCCAATTATGTACATTCAATTGCTCTCTTATGTAGGACATAGTTTATAATAGGTTGTACGGACAGTGTTATTATGATACAATAATAATAAGCTATTAATACGTTAAAATAATAAGAATGTAAGTCTTGAAACTGCAGGTGTAAAAAATACACTTTTTAAGTGCAGTTGCGCTTGTTTTAAAAACGAAGGATCACATTTACCGTTGCTGCAAAACCTATTGTCAGCGCAATACAACACATCTCAAACATCAAGAATTTTTTATATTTTTCCAACCTTTGACACGGATTTAAATGAAATTGGACAATAACATGAAAATGTAGAACGCGCGAGCTTTTTAATGTGTAATTTGTTGAAAGCAATTTGAATGAATTTTAACAAACTTATGTGACATTGAAATTCGCTTATTTTTCAATAATGCACAAGTGATGCATTAAATTTTGCTAGTAGTATGCACTTACATCACTTGCAGAAACTTAATTACGCGAACGTGTTTCGTATTTTGTAAGAAGAGATTAAGGGGTCCTAACCAATTCGTGAATCTATTAAACGTAACATATAACGTATTCAATAATAATCATACGTCAAGTAAATGGTGTACAAAAGAATATTGTTGTACCAAAAAAAGCAATCAGAATAAAGCAAGGGAAACTAACCGATCAAAAAAATTTTCCCTCTATATCCAAATCTATAATGAAAGCCGTCCTAATAATAATCATCCACCGGAAATGAAAATAAAATGAAACAGAGAAAAGAATAACCCCTTCAGACAATACGCGAGCAATGAAACTTTCCCGCAGGGATTTAATTTCGATCAGGAGAAAAAGTTTACGAAAATCATCCGTTCGATAGCCTCTCGGGTCGGCAACCTCAATTCACCAGCACGATATCAGTCGATCGATAAATCCCGTCGAAATCGAATTTATAATAACAACGATCCCGACGAATTGTTCAGCGAAAATGAAAACCACAGACTAAACTATGTAAATGGAACCGCAATCGATCAGCAAAAGGCCGTCCAACGATGTTTTCCCGCACAAATTGAACTTCGCGGCCGGAAAAAGCCGCAGAAGCGGAAGAAGCCAGAGGCTGACAAACGAAAATAGCGTGCGACTTCTATCTCGAACACACGTATATTGCAATTTCGTGCAATCTACGGAGCAGTAACGTGACACCTTTATATAATCGAGAACCGGCAAACCGCTGTTCCACGTTTTCCTCTAGGTATTTGCTAAACCATCTCGAGTATCGGGATTTTTTTCACGCACTCCTCGCAACGATATCGGTAACTCACTGCACGTACGCGTATCCTAGAGCTTCAAGTACTCGCAAAGTGCTCGAACTCGAAGAGCTTATAAACTCGACAATCGGGAGAATTATGTGTAGTTTTCTGTAGGTTCGCGTGTAGTCGAAGGATGGTTTGTTTGAAGGAGACGTTGAAACTGAATTTCTAACTAAAGTGTTTGTATAATAACTTATGTAAGCGCTAATTGAAATGCAAATATTCATTCGCACCTCTCCAAGTTTCATGTTTGATAAAATAACTAGAGCGGATTTGGTAACATTCGTCCGAAGTCACGATCGTGTTTTCAATTGCACGAAATGTAATCTGTACTTTGGAAACGAAGGAAGAATAGCTTGCCTCTCGTCGATAGATTTAAAAATCCCCAGTGAAATAGTACTAAATATTTGGCAAGGGATTTACAACATTGCTGTTATAGAACTGTCACAATCGGACTTCGATGAACGTAAATTTTCATAATTTTCCGCACAGCGTTCAATTGAACCAACGCCGAGGAACCAAATCGGTGACAAACACCCAAGCAAATCGAATCCCTTCACCTCGAATTATCACCAGAGCCAGAAAGTTCCAAAGGCTTTCGATCACTCGGCGAACCGCGAGAAGAGCGAACAGGAAAGGCAAAAGGAAACAAAGGGAAACAGAAATTTGTGGAGCACGTTCGAACGAGAGCGTCGAGTGGGAAGTTCGAGCGCGTCATATTTTAAAGCGGATCTCCGCGTTCGCAGGACAACCTGTTGAACGATTCCTTAAGGCGAGACGCGTCGCCACGAAAAATTCTACCGCGATCACGCACACGTGTATACACACACCAGCCCACCGTTGAACGTCCAAGGAAAAGTCTCTGAACGACGCGGATACTCACTTTTCTCCAACATCGTTTGCGCTCTTTCCTCTGCGCCCAAGAAAATAACGTTCGCGGGATCGCGTTTCACGGCCACGAACGAACGAACCTCGAAGGATGACCGAGGACTGAGAGGCGTCGCGACGCCCAACGCCCGACGCCGCCGCCGCCGCCGCCTTCGACACACGCTTTCCGCATCGTTCGACTACGCAGAAGCCGGCGATTCAGAATAGTGCGTGACGGGGGCTGCTCTGAACGCACGAAAATTCGCACGGGACTGAGGCTTCGACAGGGGAAACGTAAACGTAACTCGTCCGCTCTTATTTCTCTGCATTTACTCTGGTTTCGTACGATATTTATGGACATGGCCGGCAACTTTGCTTTCCTTCCGACGTCGCTTTCGACGGGCACAGTTTATGAAGTGACACGGTGCCGAAGGTTATAAGGATGCTCGCTTTCGTGACGCGTCGATTTTTTGTATTTTAATTTGCGATTTTAAACCGTCGCGCGGACGACGCGATTTAAGAAGATATATCGCCTTGTCGGTTCGAAAAACCGATACACTTATTTTTCCAGGGTCTCTTTTTATATTTGATGTGTGCAGAACACTGTGGTGGGAGGATTTTTTTGGAACGCGAATAATTGGCGAAGTTACGGCACGCCGAATGACTGCACGATTCTATCGGGAGGGAAGGCCTAATGTAACCTCAAACACGTTTTTCTGTTTTCTTTCAGGCACCCATGTTTTTTTATTTGGCACCAAGTAGATTTTCGAAACTGTTCACCCGATTAACTTTGAATTTTGTTAGGATATTGCGAAACTGTTTATACAGTAGAGTGCAATATTTTTTGCTACTTCAATTTGTTCAATTGACGTGAACTTTTAGAGCGGTTTATTTTCAGCGGAAACAGAAGTTTTTAGTTTAATTTACTAATAATATTATGTAATCGTATCTTTTAATTCTACAATTAATGGTAGAAAAAGAATTACAGTTTCGTGTCATGATTTTCTGTGTTCGGACATTTCTTTACAATCGTTGCTTTTCAGGTTTCAATTTATTTAGCCTGCCTCCTGATTAAGCGTGTTAATTGAGGCTACTACACTGTATTCTAGGTGTAATTATCCAATTGAAGGGTACAGAAGATAAAAGTGTTACAGTCCGCCCCACAGAAGTGCCGGTGATATCTCTAACAAAATGTATATAATTGTAAAAAATAATCCAATCTCCTCTTATAAATGAAAGCTTGGCAAAGTTTAGACATGCTTTCTATTAATTTTTCGGCACTAGAGACAAACAAATATTAGCGTAAAAAGCGTTCTTCATACTTTTCGGGCGGGATGTATTAAAGCTCTTCGTTTTAAAATACATTTTGCTTTGAGTTTGTGCACCATAATAAACCACTTGTGTGAAAATGTGAAGATACAGGGAGAAAGAGAGCGTATGCTAAGTAAAGAAGGAATTTGTTTCATGGATGGTGTTACATATTTCCAACGTGTCGTGTAAAGTGCTCTGTTGCGAACAATTTTTGTATACTAAGGAATAGAAAAAATGGCATTGGCAACACAAACGACATTAGATGGAATTTACTCAAAACTTCGTATTTCTCAATTTGTAACACCTTCTTGTTCTAAACCCTGCAATGTATTTGCTTCGAAACCGACATGTTTTCGGTGCACTTCTCTATTTCTTGTAAGATTGGTTGTTCGAGTTTGAATTGGTAAAAGGTAATCACGCAAGTAAGCAAGTAAGGAAATGGGCGTGTAGAATGAAAAGAGTAATAAAATAGTACATTGGTAAAAAATTTAACTGGGATATGTTGTATTCTTATAAGGTTTTAAATAAGAATCAAGAAGAATAGAAATGAAATTTGATTTTTAAGTGGATCTCTATTCTTTCAGGCCCACTGAAGGATGCAGTTTCTTGGACAAGAATACCCCTCTTTCTATTTATTAGTATAAACCTACTACTTAAAGTACAATTTTCTGATATTAAATCAAAATCTTGAAATAAGTTGTATCTTTAAATTTAAGCTCGTTTTTTGTAAATATTTAATATTGAGCTATTTTTGCCCAAAATAATATATTTATAAGTACCTTAGAAATCTTATCCACTTAAGTCTGCCAATATTCTTCGATACCGTATTTCGCATACTGAACTCGAAATTTTCTTCTCCATTTCGTCTTATTGTGAGCTTTTCTTCGCACGAATTTAAAATCGATATGCTTATTGAAAGAATATTTCTGGAGGCATATATACCTCTCTTTTTTTTCACCCCGAGTAACTGTATTCTTTGGTGCATCGATACATATTGGATTCTAAACATTTATAGCATTGCAATAAGGAGCAATTTCAAGAGTTTCTACAAATTAAACAAATTGTATAACGGTGCAATTGTACATTCAAATTGAACCATGCATGAGATTAACATAGAAATACGTACGTAGTATGGACACGGGGATAGAGGGATGCATATAAAGGAAGTGACAAAAACGACAGGAGTAGCAATGTCGCAGACACGGGGAATAGGACAGGGAATGTTCAAGAACAATTTTCAGAGTAGAATGAGTATATTCAGAAGCATAGCGAAAAGTATCCTGCTGCACGCGGCACAAATCTGGGGACGGATTGAAGCAGAAAAAGTAGAGAAAACTCAGAAGAAATACGTAAGGTGGACGTTAGGTCTGGACTTCGACGCACCAGCATATCTAATTCTGGAGGTAACAAAATCGGGCAAAGTATGGATAGAAGCGGGGAAAAAAGTGATAAAATATGAAGAAAAAACGAAGCGGTTGAAGGAGAATGAAATAGTTCAATGCTAGAGGGAAATAGACCCGAAGCAAGAAGAGAAAAGGTCGAAGTGGGAGGAAATGAGAGACGCATACCATAGGCAAAGAATGATGGATATACAGGAAATAAAAATGGAAAGAGGGAGAGGGAGAGATTTTACTGAGGAACTGGCGCAAAAATACAGGCCAGAGCAAGTTCAATGGCAATACGATAGAATGCTACGAGGCAGATACAACGTACGTTACAAAGAAATCAGGGATAACCGGAGAGCTAATTACCTAAACGGAGACTACAGAGGAAGAGACCAAAGCATGATCGCAGGATTCGGATGTGGGAATGAGGAACGGCGAAGAAAGTACTGGAAGAACGAAAAAGGGACAGTATTGTAGACTATGTAAAGGTGTCAGATGGGTCACATGCTCCAAGACTGCAAGCAGCTGCGAAGAGGAAACGCAACGATAAGGGGGATACTAAAGGGTGGAGAGGATGGGGCGGAGTGGGTGAGAATGGTCATGGAAAAACGAAGAAAACGATCACAAAAGAAATCACTCACACACAGATTATGTAATAGGCTATGTAACCCACATTTTGGGGCCGAAAGGCAAAACATAAACCTATTTACTACTACGTACGCAGCATGGCAAATGCAATTTCATTTAATTCTCTCTCATGATTATCTTTTTTCTGCCAGCAAAACGCTTCTGAGATATAGCTTGCCTCAATTATATAAGAGAAACGCTTTCTACATTTCTATTTATCTTACAAATTAATTAATTAATTTTTTAATTACTATCTTCTTTTCTATAGAAAGGATATATAATAATTCATTTAAGTGTTATCATGAAATACGTGAAAATATTAAAAAACGCAGTGCAGGGAAATCAATACTGCATATGCATGTGTTCCACTTAATTATTGTGTCGTTGAATTTGTTCGTGAAGATACGAAATTCCATTTTAATTTATTTAAATATCTGTTACAAACTTTAAGTAAGGTGTTTGTACTGCCGGACAGAATTCTGTGAATTTTATATTTATTGGGTATTATATTCTACTCGTGTTATTCCTTTCCTCTGGTTTAATAACACAATATACTTCGCTGCTTAATGTGTTTGTAGTTTCATCCAAATATATCATAGGTCACCACTGACCCACGCGGCAAAGAATGTGTTAATTATATCCTCACCCGTAGCTCTACTCAAAACACTCAATTACCTTACCTTACATTTGTTTAAATAAAACGGCGCTTACTAAAATTTAGAAGATATTGATCTTGTTACATTTATTCTGTTTAATGTCTTCCACATTTTTATGTCGCTTTTTAATGATACATATATGCCAATGTTTCTTTCATATGTATTACGAGTTGTAACATTACTTCTTACTACTCTGCATATTTATAGATTTTATTAGAATGCCTTTACTATAAAAAGTCACACAAAACTTTTTATTTTGGACATATTCGAGAAACATTTAAATTAAATTTTACTTTAACTTAATTAAGTTTCAATTATAAGTCATATGTAATATACATTTCGAGAATGGGCAATGTTGCTAAATATTGTAAGAAAGAGATAGAAATCAATTCCATCGTCGTGAATGTAAAATAAGAAGAGAATCATACGTGAAATTAATTACACTACACAGGAAATTAAAATAGATAATAAATTGGACATCGGTATGGAGAAACCATTACACAATTGCCATTATAACGAAATGGACGAACAAAATTTCCATCGTGTAATTGAATGTATCCTTTGAAAAATGTAAGTTAATCTTGAATGCTTAATTTGGTAGAAATTATTTTTTACTCAAAATAAAAATCTCTGATATTCATTTGAAACATAATTATTTCATAAATTCAAGTTTCCATAAATTACAAATTTGTTGGAGAAAAATCTATCTTCTTCAAATATAGTTTCTTACACTCGCAACAATATGATACTGATGTATTATACATGCTGTAATTAAGCGAACAAAATAATGAAACGCACCTTTACCATACAGAAATCCTTTGCCGAATTTCAAAGCACTGTCGATCTCGTGCAGCAGATCGCTCTCATTGCCATTTTCCTTAGTTGCAAAATCATAACCACTTCCTTTAAGAAAAGCATGCCGAAGCATCCCAAGGAAAAAAAATATAATACACAAAGAATTATATTACTAACAAAAATTCGAGCCGTGTAAAATGCATCTTACAATTAGCAGTGTTAAAAATAATTGAAAGTCGTTCGTGGAATATTTACACTCGGTTTTTCTAATCTAGAAGGGCTAAAAGTGATCCGATGGTCAGCATAATCTAAACTGTGAATAATTCTCTATTTTTAACGATTCACAAGCGAATGTATACTTCCGACGAATCCAAACTGCGGTTTCTAGAGAGCAGAAGAGTTCTTCGTTCTTAAACGTAACACTCTTTATTTCTACGTGATCATTTTAATTGCTGCGGATTTTTACGTCCAGGCAGGTGGTTTAAAAATATTGTAAATTCTATTATAAATATTCCTCGATTGTTCTGCGTTAATATGTTAGTAATTTTCATGTTGCTACAAAGCCATGCTATGAAGCAAGTATTATGTACGCATAATGATTTTGAATAGTTATCACCAAATAAACGTATCTGTCGAAATGGAACATGAACAATGGAACCAAATTTGTTTAATACGAATGCATAAACGTTGCACCAATTATAGTACGCGTTCCCTTTGAAAAGATTTATTTCATAATTCGTAGTTTAAATTAGTTTAATTCGTAGCTCGTCTGTCTTTCCTAACAATTTATAGCACTACATTCAATAATAGTTTTACGTCGTCGGTACAAGCGGTCTACGAACGCAGTATATTCTTCTGATAACTACGGACTTGATAAAAGGAAATAGCATTAAAATCGACCACAAATCGATCAGAAAAATTATACTAACTACTACCAATATTCTCTATACAAACTCTGAAACTTTGCAGCTACAACCAAATTCGAAGTACACGATGTCAAGCTACACTCTGCGATATATTTCTCTTCAATTAGGCCGTCGTCGATCATTAGCACCCTCGCAAACTCAGTAAGAAACGAGTTTGTTCATTTTTCCCGGCAGAAATCTACTATAAATAAAACGCAATGCGCTTTAGTAACCAACCGCGGAGGAATCACTTCCGCACAAATAAAGTTTCATGTACGAAATATTAACCATCCAATCGATTAATCCGGAAACATTTATTCGTGTAACTATGTCGAGGGTTATCTACGTGAAACAAGAAGTTCGACGTTGCCACGGCGACGTGGCAGGTTGAAAAGGGTGAAGGTCTCGAGGAGGTTGTTGAGTTAACGCGGCGGATGTAGTAGGTCGTGTCGCAATTCGTCGGAAATAGCCAAAATCGAGACGGTGGTTCCGGCGCGGTGCTGGACGCGCGACGAAACGCTCTACGAGCGCTGGCCTATTTCTCGATGGGGCCTATATTTAGGTTCTCATTCTCGAGTGAATCATGAACGCGATGCAACCGACCAGCCTCGATCGCTAGTTTTCGTTCGACATTGAGAAAAAATAAATTGCGGCCGATAGTTATTTATTGTGACGGCCGACGAGTATTGTCTTCGTTTCTACTTTGGTGTAGTTAATGCGTGTAACGCGAGCGCCCGTCGCGGTTTCAATTAAGGGCATAGATAGAGGAGGATACATGGGGCGGCAAATAGGTGTTAATTGTCTTTCTAACACGTTCACCGCCCGTGGCGGTCATGGTCGGTCATTAATGAGATTTTCGTTCGAGGGTTTATTTTTCCGGTTTTCTATTTTAGTATTTTCTATTTAGCGTCGGTCAGATACATACGCCGTACTTTGTATTTATGCACAATTCAGTACTACGATATAGTAGAATCCATTACTGCAGTTTGCGTTTGAATAAAATCTAATTGAGGTGAATTGAGGTGAACGTCTGCCAAAATACGTTTGGCGGTGACTGCGTTAAAAGATCTTCGGTGTTTATCTTCGTATTTGCCAGTTTTAACAGATTTCTTTGGAGCAATTTGCTTTCTATCTGCAGCCGGCGCGGTATAATTGTAAGCATTCGTTCTTTAGAAAAACTAAATTCGACGTGCGAACAGTATTATGCATCTTATTTTTGGCCCTCCGGTCTTCAAAGCTTTTAATGCCTGTTTTTAGAAACTGTATTTTCTACACGTGAGTTTGCAAATAATTGTGATACATTGAAGTATATTTTTTTGCATTAGTATTTCGTATTGGAGTTCAGTCAGAAATAAAATTGGATGGACAATTAGTGGAGACGGTAATATCTCCAGATTAACTAAATTAATATTGGTGGTTTGAAATTACGTTCCGTTTCTTAATTTTTGCACAAGTAGTCTATGCTTAATGATAATGTATATTTATAGTTAGTACTGATAACGGCGTTTCCAACAAATTGGGATTATTTTTATCCCCGATTTTTTACTACCTTTAATTTAACCCTTATCTATTTGATAAATATGCTAGTACTATTACCTCGAATACTTATATTCTAAACGGAGTATGGATCGAAGAAATCTAATCTGCAGTATGGTATAGTAGTGTAACACTGCTCTTCTATAAATAAGTACAAATATCATGGCACCTTAAAAATGCAGTCATTCGAATCTTTTATAGTTTTGAGCGTAAAAACATACTTCGCCGGGAAAGATATTTCTGGTGTGCTACCCAGAGTAATATGTCAAACTTTTCTTCACGCGAAAGACAAACGGTTAAGGTCTTTAGGACAAAATAAGAATCGAACCAACTTAAACAAAAAAATACTAAAATCAATGTACAAGCGTTTGAAACCTGTTCTAAAATTTCCAGTGCGATACTGTATTCTAAACTGGCATTTAATATGCAATGCAGAGAGAACACAGAGCATTGTAAACGACCAGGATCTGCACATTTTTCTCAGTGGCACATATTTTCATAATGATTAATATTTATATTGCTAGATAACTGAGCATCCTCAGATTCTAAACAGAGAGAATTAAAATTCGTCTTCATGCAGGCTATGCAAGTTAAAACACTAAAAACGACTAATGTTATATAATTGCAAGAGGACGTAAAAAGTAGATATCAAGTATCATGTAATTCCAAAACAAAAACGAACAAGAATTGGCCACGGTAAAATTTTCTATGGTATTATATACTGCTGTGTTCTATTATAGTTGCAACGATAACCTACGACCCGTACGAAAGCCAACAAACTTATCTCTCACAACTTCCACTTTATTGGCAAGAAACCAATCCGCTCCTCATCTATCGATTCAGAACGTAACTGTTTGTGGTGCAATATCTTCTTTCTGATTATATTTTACGAGGTCTAAACGATTCGAGACATTTCTTTAATTAAATTCGAACCGACTTCCCATTCATGATTCTAGCAATTAGTTTGTATGTTACGAATTGGAGTCTAAATTGTATAAACACATCACTGTACTATGTTTATCACAGAAGATTTATGACACAATGTATTTTATATGATAAAACATGATGTCACCCCTATATATGAAATGATGTGGCTACTGCAATAAAACACTTTTGGACACCGAATAACTATTTTCGTGCCGTGCATCATTTGCAAAAACTTCGATTTAGAAACTATATTTAGTATATATTTAAACTGTTGTTACTTAACTATGTGTTAAATTACTCTATATTGACCATATTTACGATTGAATAAGAATTATGTAAATTTCAGAAACATTAAGATTTTCTATCCATCAATCTCCGATTCGTTGAATTTGATTCTTTAAGCTGTGCAATTCATTGATTACAACTTTTACGTTAGTGTTTTCTACAAGTAAATTGTTGTCTCATGTTATACTATTTATGGATAAGTAAACTTCTGCCCCATATTCTACGTAACGCTCGTAATAACAAGACATAGTACTTGGTACAATTGTGCGTCTCAACGAGCAAGCTTAGACAAATCTGCGTTAACTAGAGTTAGCGAATTTCCGAAGTTTGCTAAATATATATACAAAATATTATGAAGACAGCAAATATTAAAATTTGTTTGCCTTTTGTCAGTACTAGAAAGTAACGATCACATTTAAAAGTGTTTTTGTATTTAAGAGCACAAACTCTATCACAGTTCTATGACTTGTGTATGACTTTTATACATCACTACAAAATAAATATTATAGAGATTTAACGCAAATTAAAATAATATGCAAAGAAAACGTTTTCCCTATGACGTTTTCTTAAGAAAATATAAATTTAACTGCAAATCAAAAATGAAAAGTTCACAATAAAACTACTAATTGTAAGCTCTAATTATACAATATGCAATTTTCAATATACTTACAGATTAATTGCGTTAATTCGTTGTGAAAATGCAAAATCGACATGAAAATCCATCAAACAAATAGCTTCACTTCTCTAATTCACCTTGTTCGCACTTCGAGGTTCAACAATAGACTGAGGACGAAAGGCGTAAAGTTACAGGTATATGAGACATGTTATCGATCAAAGGTATATAGCTTTTTAAGAGAATAACCACTTTGTTCTCATCCTAATCATTCAGATTTGGAATTAGTTTAAGTGTATAGGCGAATCTATCACTGACAGATTATTCCTACTATTTTTAATAGCAATTTTTATTTTGTCAATGGGAGACTCTCACTACTATTATTACTACTATTATCCCTTGTAAGTTTAACGAACCTGAATTAAATGTTGACACAAATCAAGATAATTAATACTGCAGTCTCTTTATCTTAACACTGAAAGATGTACAATTTTTCAATCTAGATAGTTCGATATTTTGTGTTTCATCTACTCAAATTTTATCTTTTATTTAAATACTTCTCATAGCTTGATTGTACTTGAATAATATCGAACCTCAAGGGTTGAAGTATTTATTAATTAACGAAATATATAATCACTATGATTAATATTATTATACGTACATATATAACGAGGTTCAAATATTTCAGACAAATATTGGAGAATACGATAACGAAACTCCTTACCAAATATACATGCACCCCGAATCTTTAAATTAATATCTCGTTCAAAATAATATCCCTCCCAATTTTAAACTATCCTGTCCGATAAATATCCTGCGGAATGCGCACAAAATAAAATCAAAGGAAGAATGAAAGAAGGGAAGATAAAACGTGGTTCTCAACCACAAATACGGCGAAAGAAACAAATACAATATCATTCGTTCAGTAACGTTAGTGGCGAGCAATAAGACAAGCACGGAACACCTACAACAATGCAATCCAAGAGAAATCTACGAACGTGCGTTAGTGACTGTTATTGTATCGAATTCTCGACACGACGTTCGTATCTTTTAAATCGAAAATCAGGCGACCAACACTCGAGCACCGAGATTTCAATGCCAGCAATCGAAAACACAAAGAAGAAAACGCCGAATTAACACAGCAACCCTCGATTCGGTGGAACTCACCGTCGTCAGGCATGGCAGACATTTTGAGGAACTCTTGCAGGTGCTTCGGCAAATTTTTCGCATCTTCGAACTCCTTCCCGTCCATCAGACATTTCCCCCTCGCGACACTTTCCTCTCCGTCGCCATCCGGCTTTCTTTCTCCAACTTTCTTATCCCCTTTGCCGTCGCCTTCCGGCTCGCTCTCGTCCAAATTAATACCAAACTTATTCAGTCTGTTCCTCGCCTTCTCGATAAATTCTTTCTCAACGGCGCTCATACCACTCCTATCCAACTCGTTGTTCGCTTTATGGATATCCGCGTGCGTGCTGATCTTCAACACTTTATGGTGCTTCCTCTCCTCCCGTTCGAGAACTTTGTGCACATACTCGTCGTACATCTGCTGACGAAATGCCTCGCCATTCACGACGATCGCGGCCGCCTTTGGCTTCTCGATTTTGACGGTCCCCTGAACGTCTGATGCCTGCGACGACGTATTTCCTTTAAAGGGCCGACGCTCGTGCTTCGACGTTTTATTATCCGAGGGAATATTTTCGCGAGCACCGCGCGTCTTCGTCGATCGTTCCTCGTTCTTCTCGTTCTTCTTGCCAACGACTTTGTCCCCTTTTCTTGTAATCACGGAATGTTGCTCCACGCGTTCGATCCTCTCGAACGATTCTTCCTCGTGGAAACCATTCTCGCGATGCACCTTGCTCACGAAATCTCTCTGACCATGTTTATTGACCGTCTCCGAGTGATCTTTCTCCGCGTTCTCCGACCTCTCTCGCCAGTTCTGACTTTCCACGCGGCAGCCGTCATTATCTTCCGGGGCGCACTCAGAGACGCCCTTCGGGACGTTCGACTCGGTGGCGGTCGACGTATTGTCTCGCGTGCGATTCGACTTCGATTCTTCCCGCTGCTCTTGCTCGCCCTGTGCCGGATGCGTCGCGTGCATCTGAAATTTCTCGAACGCCTCCTTCTCCTCCTCCTCGGCCAATATTACGTTCTTCAACTGATTCTCCAGCAGTTCTATATACTTGAGCTGCTGGGCGAAGTACTCTTGAGGCAGGGAATACTTTCGCCGGCCCTCCAGTCGATTCTCCGCCTCGGTCTGCAGCACTTTCAGGTTCTGCATAATCTCCGTGGCCGCCACGTTCTTCAGATTCTCCGCGTCCTTGTAGCGACGCGGCTCCAGCCGGCTCCTCGGCGGGCTCTGATCGAAAATACTGGTGGTATCGATGCACGATTTGTCCACGTTCACGACGCGTTTCATTCGCGGGGGCACCTCGACGCGGTCGTCGATCAGCGCCGGATTCACGTTGTAACGCGGATCGATAGTCCTTCGCGGGGGCGTCTTCTTCCCCGCGGTGTCCGGCATGGCTGTCGATTTATCGATTATGGCGCTGTTCAGAGTAATTGGACTCCTGTTGAAAGGCGTCGAGCTTCTTACCGGCGGGTCAGGCCTTTCGGGCGAATCCGCGATCAAAGCTCCGTTGACGCGATGAGCGGGTGTTGCTCGTTCGCAGGCGCCATGCTCGTCGCCGCTATCGAACCGTGGCTCTTTTGCAACGTCCGACTGACTGTCACGAATTCGGACGCTGGAGCGGCTCTTATCGGACTGCTTTCCCTCACCCGACGGTTCTATTAATAAATCATCGGAGAGTGATGTCGCGCGGTACGGTGTATCGACGGGTTCGCGTCTCGCTAAGTTCAGCCAGTCGCAAAGGCGAGTGACCTTGAGACGCTCCTGACCTCTGTCAACAGCGAACTTTGTATTCGAGGATCTGGAATCCGATTGACTGTACTCTTCCAGCGTCGCCCTCGTCTCGCCCCAGGTGCTAGGCTTTTTGCAACCGCCAGAGTTTTCTTTGATTATTTCTAGAAGCCTGTTGGTCGCTTTTCTGTCGCCACTGTCTCGTGGTTCGCTCATTGCGGATTCGCCTGTTGCCTCGGCGACAGGCAGCAATTCTACTCTGTACCTCGGGACGGAAACTCGCGACGGTGGTTCCTCGTCGTAGTAGCTGTGCCTGTTCAGGAATTTGTCGTGCAGATCCAGCAAATTGTCCGCGTTGGCTCTTATCGTCGCTTTCTGCTGCGACGGTGACAGGCAGACGAGCAGCCTGGGATCTCTCGTGGTCGACAGGCCAATCCACGTATCCGAATTGTCTTTGGCCATCTGTCGAGGTTTCGAGGTTTCGTTGACGTTGACGGGACTCGAATCACCCACGAGTCGTTCCTTCTGTTCTAATTTCTCTGACTTATCCTGGTCTGAAACAGTGGTTTTGCACGGATCAGCACCCCTCGGTCCCGTCGAAGGTGTCGTTAGTGTAGCTGTTTCAGGCTGTCGCTCGCCCACGCCATGCAAGTTTAATCGGCTGCCTCTAATCTGATCGCTCGTTACGTTGTTAGCAAACTGCGGAATAGACCGTAGACTTTTGAAGATGTTAAACTTTGGCACCGTTATTTCGTTGAGCACGGAAAGCCCGTACGGTACCGACAAAATTTTCTTAACGCAAAGGTCCTTCAGAGAATCTGGTCCAGGCGTTGCTGTGTCTCGCGATGCCTGATTTTTCGTGCAATTCGCGGCATTTTCTAGCGGTACGTAGTACAAGTCCTCCACAGGCGAGTAAGGTATAGGCTCCGGCGTTACGGCTATTCCGTGTCCGTTCGCAATATCGCACGACAGTGCGTCCCCTTTCAGCAGAGAAAGTTTGCTTTTCAAGCTGGACGACTCGATTTCTTTCTCGGTGCCGCGTTTAAGCTTGCTCTTCCTCGCTTCCTCGGCTATTATGGAATAAATGTCCGCCTGCCAGGCTTCCATCGGATTATACTGCACTGTGCTCAACGTGGTCGCGCTGCTAGACGAGTCCTGACCCTGGTAATCGCAGCTGTCGAGTTTGTCCTTATCCAGAGCCGAGCCAATCGATCGTTCGATACTCGTTGCAGACTCGAACGTTCCACGAGCAGCATCGCGCTTCTCGTCTTCCTCGCCATCGCGCTCGTCGTTATTCCACGTCTTGTATATACAATCCTTCGCTTCGCCGTCTTCCCTGGAACACTTGTATATTTCCTCGAACTCCTCTTCGCTGGTGGTCAACTCGCTGGTGTCCCTCGACGTTTCGATCCTGCTGCTCCGCTTGGTGACATTTGCTCCGCGAATAGTAGACGTTCTTTCCTGCGTTTCAATCGTCTTCGTGCTGGACATCTCGTTCTTCGTGACCTTCTTGCGAACAAGGTGTCGCGAATGTTCTCCCTTCGCGTCGGCAACGTCCGTCGGCCGTTCCTCGTCCGCCGTTCTCGTTTCGTTTCGCGACTGCTCTCGCTGGAGACGGCCTCCAGCTTCAGCCGCGTCAGATTCCTCCGCCGGGCGCGTCTCCATCACGATTTTCGTTTCTCGCGCGACCGGTCTACGCGCGTGACACTTCGCCGCAGACGCGGACGTCGGCAATTTTTCGCGCACCTTTCGATCCAAGCAGTCGCGCGTTATTTCAGGACTTGCTCCATTGCCAGGCCTGGCGCCGTTCTCAACGTAATTGCGCAATTGTGCAATACTGTCACTCTCGAAGCAGACCCTCCTCCCGCGGGCCCTTAGATCATCGATGATCTCGCGTACGTTCTTGGGCAGCGTTCGCGTGTCCACGTTGTTCGAAGCGTCGCGAATATTTTCGACCGTCGCGTCACCGCGCGATATTATTGTCAATAAAATTCTCAGAATGCCGATATTCTTGCTCATCTCCGCTGTCTCCGCGGCACTTATTTTAGGTCGTTCGCGAGATGGCGCGTGGAATACATCGAGATGCTCTTTGGGCAGCGGTGGTCGAATCGGTGGACGGTCTCCGTCTGTAATTTCCCTTGCTTCCCTGTTACGACGAACCGGAGGGGCTGGAAGATTATTCTCGTCGACGGGGGAAGAGCTTTGTTTCTCCTGGAAATCGACGTCAGCGAGGCTGGACGATCTCTTTGGTGGTGCTGGGGGGCGGGGTTTCTCTTTTGTCGTCGTATTACTGTTTACTTCGGAGTGGAATTTTGAGCACGTGCTTTCTATGGATCGATTTCCCTCTGACAGCAAGGAAGCGTCCTTGCTTGGAACTTTCCTCGGGGTCGATTGAGCGCCGTTAACGTTACTTGGCTTGCCAGAATCTTCCTTCTGCGCGTCATCATTGGCTGATTTTGAAGGCTGAGAGGGTTCTTTGTTCCATCCAGTATCCATTGTTTTCTTGTCTCTCCGTTCAGCCGTTTCATCTTCCGGTGATATATTTACCCCCGAGTTTTCCGTGACATCTTCGGCTTTCTTCGACTCCTCCCCTTTCATCGATTCTTCGGTTTCTTTCTTTTCTACGCTAGTTTCCAATTTTTCTGATTTTTCTAATAGTATACGTGGCGCGTTTCTTTCTTCTTCCGCAAATTCTTCAATCGGTGTTTCACTTTTCGAAAGAGCATGGGTACCAGTTGCTTTTAATTGCTCTCTCAAATCTTCCGTTGGTACATTAGGAAGGGTTTCACTTTCGACCGATTTCAATCCCCCACCTTCCTCTTTCGGATTTCCGCTTGCTGTCTCTTCGTTAACAGCTGGACTGCTGTCAAAAGATTCCGCCTTATTTTCCTCTGCTCGCTCCATTGACGCACTAAAATTTTCACCAGGCGATTGGTCGTCCTTCTCCTCTGATTCCACATTGTTAACTGACGTCACATCCGTATCTAATTCCTCGTTACTCGAAACATTCAATTCTGTACAAGGACCGCGAGGTAGAATTTGATCGTTCCCCACTTCAACGTTCAACGCCGACTCACTTCCACTCGCATCGTCGTCGCTTGGCGTCCACGTTTCCTCGTCAAATACTTCTACTGTCTTTTCCACCGACCCTCCACCCCTGCCCTTCCCTTTCACGACTCCTTCGCATTGTCCTACATCTTCTTCTAATTCGGCCTCTTTCGTCGTATCACTTCCAACAATTTCACCTCTGGATTCTTCCACAACCTCGCCACCCTTAAACTTCAAAGGCTTTTCATTTAAGTCCTTCCCTGTATTCCCCTCTCCGTCACCATCGTCCCCTCCACTTTCACTCCCAGCCACCGCTTCGTCCAATTCTATATTTTCTCTCGAATCTAGCCCGCTGTCCGCCCGGTATTTCTGCCAAGACATTTCCCTCGTATCCGTGTCGACGTTGATCACATTTATCGCCACGCCATGCACCGCTTCCACTTCGTCATTAAATTCCTTCGCGATCCTCGACTCCACCCGACTTCTTCGGTCCTCCCGACGTTCGTCTCTCCGATACTTGCCGATCTCCTCGTTGATGAAATCTCTGATGTGCTGCTCCTCGTCTTCGGACAGCTTCTCGCCCTCCTCTTGAATAATGTCCAAGAACCTGGTAGCCGCCTGCGAGTGCGCGCAGTGCGCGTCAGTAACGGCGCGTTTTCTCACCTTCTTGTACGCCGAGCCGCTGATCCGCTCGTGCCCCGTCGATCTGCAAGCCTCTTCGACGTCCTCCGCGTAAGTCGGCAATTTTAGCTCCTCGATGAAGCTCCTCAATTTTCTCTCGACGTCGCCGGGCATCACGCTGTCCCAGGCGTGTATCGGGTCGGAACGTCTGCTGGACGCCTCGCCCTCGTCGAAGTCCGCTCCCGATCGCGCGGTCCGGTCAGCCGCGTCTCTCTCCACGTCCGACTCGATCTCGACGATAACCGGTTTAACGTTATCGCTCTCCCCTACGTCGCAGTAGTCGCTCACGTCGCGGATTTGCAGCGTCTCGTTGCCTCCCGCCGACGGCATCGCCCCGTTCACGTTTTTCCTCTTCGAGCCGGCGAGCTTCGTCCCGCGAGAGTGAAACGGGTCCACGGGCTCCGAGATCGTCACGATCGACTCCTCCTCGGCCGACTTGTCCTTCCCACCGGTCTCCAAGATACCGACACCGGGAATGTGATCGATCTTTGCTTCCAATGGCAAACTACTGATCGTCGTAATTTCCAAGACCTTTATACCCGGCTTCACTGTGCCCTTCTCGATTCTGCACTTCTCTTCCTTCGCGCATCTGCGGGAGCTCGCGACCCTGTCCACCTCTGGTCCGATTTCGCTCTCCGTACTCGTTGGAGCGTTTCCATTGGGTTCGCGTTTGGTGTCGGTCGCCAGCTGAATTTCGTCACCGCGTGCGGCATTCACCGTGCCGGAGTCGTTCGTGTTCGCGGCCGCGGGGCAATCGAGGACCTCGTCGAGGGGGTCGAGGTCCTCCGGATTTTCCACGGCGGCGTCGTCGCCATTCGACGCTCTCTCCGGACTCTGGCGACTTTGAAGGCGCCTCTTGTTGCGACCCCTGCGATTTCTGCGGTTTCGTGCACCGTGCGGCATGCTAATATCTTCCGTGCCTGTTGCGCACTCCAAAGATTCGCGGGATCCTATGGAATCGCAGAAGCAGAGCGGAGTTTCGTTTCGGCTGCTGTCTCGTTTTCTTTGTTAAGGACTCGTAAAACGCGATTTCACGCGAACGGGGGTGAACCGTTCGATCGGCGTCCACGTTTCCCGGTGGAGCACGCTTCCAACGATTGTTCCTCGCATGAATTTCCCCTGCAGGGCGATCAAATTCTATCGACAGGGGATGGTAAGGAGAATACTTTGGTCGTTGTCTTTTTTTACGGGAAAACGCCTACCGCCCCGAGGATAATCGTTTAATCGATGGATGGTGTAATAGATTGAACGAAGCACGCGAGGTAAGAAAAGCGAAATAAGAGGCATGCGCTGTTCGCTAGCTTCGCTACGGAAATTCGTACATACATTAACGGGAGGCTTGGTCGAGAAGAATATACGATCCATACCTTTGGTCAACTAAATTAACTACTTCGTCGTTTCGCGATGTTAAAAGATATTAAGGAAACAGCAATCCCGTCATTGAGGGAGCTGCGTTTAATGTGATCGCCTTAAGTATCGTATAGTATCGACTTTTACCAATTTTCTGATTCATGTTTCTAAGGATGTCCATAATGTTACGACGACGATACCGAGCGTTTGACTCGTGGACGTTTTGTTTAGATGAACGAACGATTTCGATGTTGAATGTCTCTTCTTTTCCCGACGATAACGAGGATAGGTGATGCGAATGGTGCACGGCGAAGGAGAAAAGAAATTATGTGATACTTTACTATCGTGCAACAAGCATGAGTCATTGTCAGACTAGCATTTTAAAGTAGAATTAGTTGGTAATTATAAGAGGAGATTCTTACTTTCTTTGCTTTCGTCTCGTTGCTCGATTAAGGAGATCTTCGAACCACCGTTCTGACTGACGTAACTTTGGGCAGCCTTCGTGTCATCTGAAAAATAAACGCGACGCCGTGATGCATTACTTCTTTCTGGTGTCGGGCTGCTCTTAATTTCTTTCCTTCTTTATTTCAGTGTTTTTAATAAATATTATGTCTGTTGGGTGAAACCCAGCCGTCAGAACAATTCGCGCAGGGTTAAATACGCGTTCAATATTTCCTCGATGATAGACGTTTCTTTGAAAATTTCAAGCTGCGCTGCGATTATCGGTAATTATTGTATACCCCGGTGGAACTGTGAAAATGACAGACCGTCGATGAAATATTGGTTGCCCGAGAATAAATGATTGACTGGCAATAACGTGTATTTCATTTTTCAATTAATGCTGAATAACCAAAGTGTTCGCATACTTTTAATAACTACGTCCATAGAGGAAATCGAATTAATAAATTTACCGGAAAATTTAATTATCGCGGCTCTTCTTGTCAGAATTAGTATAATTAAAGAGTCACGTATAAAACTTTACGCGTGAATGCAGAGGAAAATTATTGTTCGTATGCGAGGTACATTACCCGAACTAAAAAATGTATTTCATAGCATGTGAAAATAAGAAAATCACGTAATCCCACGAAATCTGACATACTTCGTACGCAATTAAAAATAAAAAACAACTGTAAACCCAATCTGGTTCCAATCGTCCACTTATTCCCTTCCAGCTAATATTTCCGATGAAACAGATTGCCTTGCGCACATTTTCACGAAGAGTACACCAACAACAAAGTTCGAGAACCCGTGCAAAGGAATTACTTACACGGAAATTTATTTTATCCGGTAACTTCGATAATTCTCTAATCAAATTGCCTCGCGTAATATATTTTTTTTCAAATATGTAACACTGTATCAATCGACAACGACGACAGCTGGCAGATTAATACAAAGCTCCGTTCGAGAGATAACGAACGGCCGATGGGAATGAACGATCCACCTGAAGGCAAGTAAAACTAATTTGAACGGCAACGACGTCGCTGTCCACGGACCTGACGCCTACGAAATCCATGAACAATCGAGGTAGATTCGCGTGTTTCGTCGCCGCTGACAGCCGCTTATGAATTCGGAATTAAACGTCAACGGGCCACAAATCAGCGGCATGGCCTGTAGGGTCCATGAATCGCGGGAATGGACTGAGCGCGAACAGATCCGCCACCCGTGAAACACGCTCAGGTCCCCACCCACGCGTGCGATCCGCTGTTCGCGCGTGTATCGTTAGCGTGTACTGTTTGTGTACACGCTTACCAATATCAGGGTTTCTCAAACCATCCCTTCAATCAAGGGGGCCCCGTACGATTCGTGCACGTTGTTATTGTTATTATTTGTCCGCGCTCACAATATTATTGGACTTGCGAGTCTATGCACGGTGATTCACGAGCTCGCTGATTTGCTTTCGTGTTTTAATCATAATGGTTTCGAAGCTATCTCTCTGTCAAGTTACTATGCAAGTGTGTTGGAAGATGCTTTTTCTATACTTAACACTGGGTTTACGGGCGTTGCTTGCACGGTTTTCGATAAAAGTGCGCGTTTCCTTTGAAAAATGAATTCACTTGAGTTAGAAATAAAACATAATTAATTAAAAAGTTTTATTGAACTTTGTATTTTCGAACTCTGAAATGCGTCAAATTGACGCGTTCCATAAACCTAGTGTTAATAAAAGCCTGCCTTGTCTGATTGTGTCCCATAAACGGGATTATATTTTACGGACGAATAAAAATGTTAGCTTCACGTGAACAAATATGTGAGTCACTGTATTTGATAAATTTAAAATGTCTTAGGTGTCAGTAAGGCAAGTAGTAACATGCTTATCGATATTAGGGCTTTGCACAGTCCTGCGATTGATCAGCACTTGTTGTCAATATTTTGTATTAAATATTGCTGAACGTTTAAGAGAATATATTTATTAATTCATGATGTTTGAAATATTAGTGTAACCTATAGGTAATTATTTACGACTACTGGATTGAGAAACTACCCCTTCACATCCAGTGCTTAATTATTAAAGGGAACTCAAATGGTCCGTGTCTGTTGTCACTATTTTGCAGACAATATTGCTGCACGTATAAGACTATGTGTATATTCACTAACTAACAATGCTTGTAACGCTATAAGAACTTATATACCTACGAGTACATATTAAGATTTCTGAAACTCTTCTTTTACATCGACTACACACCTAATTATTAGGAGGTCCACAGACGAATTAGATTTATTATTAATCTTGCCATCAATATTACTGGATAGTGTTGGGCGACAGTGTCGGAGTATTCACTGTAACTAACGGATGATAATCCAACTGCACGCTTTTTTTGTCAGCGAATTTATGCGATACATGCTTGCTTTCAAAGTATTAGTTCATGTGCTGTTTATAATGTCCATACACGTCCAGATACTTCTTACGGTACGGCACGGTTTTTATTCAATAAATTTAAATTACTAGTACGCGCATGCACGCATGCAGCAATTAATCCATCTCCAAAAGGGGGCAAATTCTGCAATAAATTGTAAAGTAAATCGCTAAGAGAAAAAGTAGCGTAGATAAAAGTAAATTTATGGGCAAAATAAATTTTACAACAACGCAGTGAAATATATTTTATATGAAAATACAGCGCTGTAACCGGAGCATTAAGAGTCTACTGTGCGCAGTACAAATAAAGTGAAACGATATATTGTGTTATTCGTATGTTAAACTGGAGTGTTCATAATGAAAAATATTCAAAGAATAATTTCTTCGCTAACTACTGCTTCAGGAATGATGATGTAGGGAACAAACAAAATAGGTACTGCGATTTAATATTAATTGATAGTTAAGAACCTAGGAACTAGATTTAAACTTGTAATACGTTTTTAAATGTAAAAAAAAATAAATAAAAACTAAATACTGGCATGTTCTGATAACAAAATTTAATGCAAAAGGAAAGGGCAAAATAGTTTACTTCATCTAGCTATTTAATTATTGCTCTAAAAAATTAATTCATCGCCTTGCAATAATTACGCTCCTTTCTTGTTTAAAACACAGCGTTGTTCTAAAAAAATTCACTGCTTTTTCAAATGTTTAAATAAATTACTATGTCAATACACTATATTCTTCACTATCATATGTAATTACAAACTTGTAATTTTTCATCAATACAAGGAGTGTTTGATAACACAGCAAACATTTTTCAAAACATTCAATTAGCTAATCCCTAAACGAAACAGTTATTAACCACTTAATCAATTAACATAAAATACGTTTGGCAAAAATGAAAGTTCAAGGTTATTCTCGTATCTGAAAAATAGTCCAAAGACGATAACTCTAATCGGCCATATACTTCTCGCCAGCCTAATGGTAACCCATTTCCAATCCTACAACTTCCATTAATCCTTGCAAAAGCGACATTCAAATATACCTCTGGGCAAGTTTGAGAAACGCTGTTACATATCAGCCGACAACAGTCTGGATTCAGAATTTCGAGTTACGCTTGCGCAGCCGGTCCCCTGAACGACATTTTTACATGAAACATATGCCCATACATACGCACGATGCGTTAAATACACCGCACCTTGTCTGTGGATCCCACTCACATTCACTCGTCACCCTTTGTGGAGATTCTGGCACACACAGACGGACAAGGTGCGTGTGTTCCTCTCCAACATCGCGCTAGCCTCATGAATAGTGCCACTTCCGAGTTGAACTTCCTTCCGAGTCAACAATGCCGGCAGAACGACTACTATCCTGAGCACGCCCAACGATTTTCCACACTTTTCATTACATCACACGTAACACGCACCCGACCGACGAATTCAAACCGGAACAGTTCGAATGGACATCGAACGGCCGTTCGATTTTTAGTGCGTTGCCCCTTTCTAATCGGGCACGCTAATTCGCATGAATGAATGCAAGAGGGGCGGGGGGGGGGTGATAGGGATTTAAAAATGGACGAGGTGAAAATATGCGGTAATTCTAACAAAACTTTGGTAACTTGGAAATTTTGATTTTTCGTTTTTCGTCTTTATAGATTTGTATACAAGTATAATAGGGACGGGTGAGAAACTAGCACTTAGGGGCGAAAACCACCCTTATTGTTAGGAGTTTTCTATTTTTCTATGTATATTAAAAACTGGTAAAGATTTTAACAATAACGTCGGAATCAGAATTGGAAGGTTTCTATGCCGTATCAAACTGTACAATGCGGTGTAGAATTGTTAGAAATTTGTAGTTTAAAATACGTTTTCGGTCACCCTTACTTTTGTAGTTTCGAGTTTTTGTCGAAATTGAAGAATATTATCCAAAATTTTAATTTGAACAATTTGCTGTGTCCATTATAGGTTTTAAGTAATAGGAAAACAAACTTTAATCTTTAAGGGATGCTTTCACGCTGAAGAACCGGCAGGTAGCAGGGAGAATTTACTTAGGACATACTTCTATTAAGATTTTCTCCGTTACTGTAAGGTTAAAATTCAAATCGTAATTTTCAAAGAAACCGAAGTTCCCTTTTGAGTAATTTGAAGGATAGTACGAATTTGTGCCGGTCCGATTGGCACAGCCCAACATAAAATATAAACCATCAAATTTCATGAAATAAAGAAAAGAATGCAGTATTCGAAAAAATATTTGGTACATATACATATATATATATATGTTGTCATCAATGATTCGTAAGCAGAGGGCAAAAACAATTCCCAAAATTGAAATGGAATATCTACTTTGCCAAATTATTCTGAAACTATTCAGTTTTAATATATTTGAGTTTTCGTATAAAATTATAATTAAGTTCTGTTCAATGCTATCTCACCTTTCTATTTCTGTAGATCTTAAAAAGAATATCAAAGCTTCAGAAGAACAATTAAAATGCGAAATATAATGGGAGGAAGTTGCAACGTAAAGTTTCCTACCCCGGAAAGTGTTATTACAACAACGAGGTATCTTGTGGAAAAATAAAATTTCACTTTGAAAACATTACATTCGACAGGATGACTCGCATAATTGAGGAGAGGTGCAAATTATATCTCCAGGAAAAAACGTATTTGGGAAATAATAAAATGTCGCTCATTTAAAACGTTTTAAATTTTTTAAAAGAATAGCAATACATAACGTGCAATTTAATTTTATAAAATAATGTCAAAATGTATTCGGCATGATTAAAAAGTCAACACTACATTGCAAGTTTCCACTTTTTACGAACTAAAATTTGCACATAAACTTCAAGAACATTAACAAATTTGATATTAGTATACCAGGTGCAACAGTACGTAATTGTCTCAATATCACAGATATGACACAATTGAAACAAGAAAATAGAAATAATTTCGATGTCGCGACGCTCGCAGATCTTATGTCATTTCCCTTCCCTTTGTTACTCAAAGGTGAACGACTCCCTAATTAGGTTTTGCTCCTCGAGATTTCAAAAGGGTTGCACGACTCCTCTCGAGATATAATGCAACGACTCCCCAGGGCCCAGACACGACAGTCCTCACAGACAATATTGATTTACATATATCGCGAAGGAAATAAAAGAACAAAATGCTCTATTTCCCGTCTGTTTATAACTTTTCGGGGGGAGTAAATTACACATGCACTGAATTATTTCCGTCTAACAGGATTTTTGCACGAGACATTGCCGAGTAATCTGATCGAGGACAAAAATAATATATTTCCTCTCATTTATACCGTAAATGTACAATTTTTTAATTTGTACTTTCGTTTTATCATATACGATGCTTAACGTTCATTCATTGTCTGTTTTATGGTTATTATGACTGCAATAATAGAATGATTTCTTTGCAAGTATTGCAATACCATTATGACAATAAAATTTAGAACCTCGATTCATTATTTCATGAGGAAACAATGATACATAATGAACAATCGTTCTCTATTAGTTATGAGGAAAACAATACATTACGATTTTCCTTTAACTAAAACTTTCCGTAAGAAGAATATAAATTATTATCAACACAACAAAAATTTTACGGTTTTCCTTTTAAATAAAATGTCGCCTGTTGTCGAGTTATCGTAACCTTCGAATCTAAGTGCCCATTCAACCTTACGGAAACTTAAATCTCTTCCGTTCTATTCATTTTCCTTTGTACAAACAAATGACCGTCAAGCAGTGATACATATTGCGCATCTTAATTACGCAATTGAGCCAACGATGAGCCTCAGCTAATACGAAATTATTGGAGAGTGAAGGACAACAGTAGCAATTATAAAGGTGGGAGCGGCTTTTGTCAAGCACGGAGGAAACACGGTTAATTCACTGACTGAATTAATAAAAGTTCCACTATGAACGGCTTATGTAACATGACAATTAAGTCACTTGAAAAATAAGCATAACACATTATTTATAGTACCATCCAAAATACAGTGGAAATGGTGCAATTGAATTCGAGGGTTCTATAACAAAAGAAAAACGAGGGCGAAATGAAGAGATAACGTTTATAAAGATATTGAATTTCTTTCAAATCGATTTTTGTGTCGGTATTGGAAATCGACTGACGTACTTCCATAAACCTGTGCAAGCGTTCTTTTGACGTTCATCAATGTTCCACATAAAATAAAAAATATCGAATGTCGAAACAACCATCGCTTTTTTATATTTTGAGCTTTCGTTTTATGCAAAGACTGTGCAAGAAAATCCTACCTTTAAAAGAAATTTAATGTACAGTCGATTTTGAGTAAGAAAATATTATACGAATGAATGAATGAATTCAGATGCACAGTTCAAAAATAATACATGAATCTGCGTGGAAGAAAATCAAAATCTGCATGAATGAGAAACTAATGATATCAATTATTTAATAACTGCCTCCAAAATTCGACTGCACTATACCGTCCAAAATATTAAAATATTATTCGACATCAATACCGTATCGGTTGGGTAATTTTTATTTTCATAGATGAAACGGCAAATTCATATTAATAAGATTTGTGAAACAACGATGATGAAGCTCCTGTTAAAACAGCCTGTAAATTCTTAAAAGACGCTCAAGGACACATCGTGTAACCAGCCTCATGAAAATCCTAGTTTCCACGTCCACGGTTCTTTTACTTTTTTTTTGTATTTCACTAAAGACGAAGGAAAATCTCTGTACTTTCCTACAGCTTTAAGGCAACGTCTTAACGCTTTGCGTACGGCGCTCTACTCGCTCAACGCGTTTCTAGGTACCGCACATTTTTGCGCGCTCCAAAAAACTTTATCCAACGCATATATGCCCGCTTTTTGCACTAATCATTTGCCGTAGGAATATGCGGGGCTTCGTTCCCTTGGTAACGTAACAAGAACATTCACTTATTTTTAATTCCTTGAGTCGATCACACGCGCGTACGAAAAAACATTAAAAGGAGATATCTCGTAACCCGACCACATCTCGTGACCCGTACGCAAAGTGTAAGTGCTCCCATTGTTCAAACGGATTCACGCTAATATAAAACAGAGCAATAAAAGATTTGAAACTGAACAATCAGTAATTTCCCTGCAATAAAATTATATTCGCAAACTACCAAAAACGATAACATACCTAGAATGATCAACGTAATATTTTCAAAGATAAATTCCCTCTCTGCAGAATTTATTAAACAAACGTCTATACACGATTTCACTGTTCAGTAATAATTGCAAGACATGACAGATTACTTTCGTTCAAAATCAATCCCGGAATACAATATTCGATACTGCCCCCCCTCGAACAGAACACTGCGTTCTACTTTTTTCCCTATCGAAACACTTTCTCGAATGCGTTACCAAAATCTTATTCCCCCCGCGAGGCACCCCGTTGCGTATTGATAACAACAGCGAAAAGTTGAAATTGATAAAGCGTAAAACGAAGGAACGACGACTCGCGATGCGTGTCCTACAAATTGCGCAACGAATCGCCGGGCAGGCAATAAAATACGTCGGGTCAATTAATGACGTAACCGAAGCGGTAACGAGATGGTAGAAATCCCTAGCGAGGGTTCGGCTTCTGAGCACCGAGAACGCAAAGGACGAAAGATGGAAGACATGGCTGCGGAAATGCGGGCTTGGCACCCTCGGGCCATGACGATGAACGGCACACCCATCGAGCAAACGTTAACGCGTCTCACTCGGGTCTGTTCGACGCTCGCAGCCGCGAATCGATTGTTGGAAATCGATTACGCGCCGAAAGAAAGAAAAAAAAATTGAAAGCATGCTCCTTGCGGCACTGCGAGGCAATTGCTTGCACGATGTCAAACGCACAGTACTCACCAAAGGTTTCGGATTATGATATAGAGGAAGAGCCGCGTGTTTGGAATACTGTTGGTAATTTGGAATAACGGATTATCTGCAATAGTTACTATCGTTATCTAACTTCTAGCGGGCAAATAATAGGGGCGAATGACCCGTTAGGTCGTGACATTTGTGGGCAATCTGTCATTTGGATATTGTCGGCTTAATCTGTGAAATAAGAAGACGTGAATTTGCGAAACTTCTTCAGCAAGTATTCGATCGTTCCATTCGAGGTTCAAGTACGTCAAATGTTTCAAGTTAAACACTTAGTCTACTGATTTGCATATTAATTCTGTGGTCTCGCGTCAGTTTCGCGATCGTTTCGAAAGTACAAAATGTGATATGAAATTTTACACTGCCTTGTTATTTAATACTTGGAAGTGATATTTACCTAAGATGATTGTTCCTATACGGTGTTTTTTGAGTCCGATTAGATCTTGGGAGAACTTAGAATACCGGCATTCCAAATTTTCTGCTATTTTTCAATTCGACCAAAGCTTCAGATATTTTTTCTTTTTCATTGTTAGTGAGGGTTTAAAATATAAAAGTTTATTGGTTTCCCTATGATGTTATACAGTTTAATTTGTTCAAATCCTCGGTAGTAATTTTTTATTCTCATTAATAAAGCTGTTTAGTTACAGAAATTACGAACATAGGGCATAAAAAGAGAAAAGAAGAAACAAATGTTTCCTTTATGCATGCATTAATTAATTAATTTATGCTGGAATTTATTATTCAAAATCGGACGAAATGGAAGTAGATTTAATACATTAAACAGAGAATAAATAAATATAGAAAGCATTTGCGGGATGTCAGTGAAATTAGCATTGCAAAGTTACTGTTCAACTGCGAGTTGGAATGTAAAGAAAATCAATGGAATTGTAAAAGGGGAGAGAAGAATATTTAATCGTTTAAACAATAAATCGTTGTACCGTGAAAGAAAAGTTTTGTCACTAATCATTTGCATGCTTATGTAAGATAACAATTTGAAACGCTCACAATAATTATTTGTGTAAACTATTTGCAAGAGTTACAAGTAGCTAATGGAATAAAAATTGCCACAATCTTCCAATCGAAATCATATTGAAGAAGTTTGGAATGAATTTCTTAACTCTTCGTAAGTTAGAAGTTAGTTTGGAAAATCGAGAGAAACTACGCAAAATTTAAACTTCACTCGTGGAATTATCACATCGTGGAAGCATTAATCACTAAAGATCTACGTAATAACAGAAAGAATACGTAATAAATAAAACCTAGTGACACGGTCGCCAAAGTTGGTTAAAGCAGTGATTGATAAACGTGGCGAATATATAGAAAAGAAAACTTTATTTTATAGGCAAAGTTTCTATTGCGATATTGACTATAAAATTATTTATTATAGTTCAATATATTAAACTGAAATACCCGAAATGTATACCCGAAAGCCTTAGATATGTGGTATTACCTCACATGATACATTATTTCACTTTGTTTTTTCAGAAATAATATTTTTTAAGTTCGGGTGAAGAAACTTGGAACTCATCCTGTGAATTAGTAATTAAATGTTTTAGTTCGTAAAAGATTTTACGAATTTCCGAACGATTTTCTGACTCTACTTACTTTTCTAAAACGTTCAAATACTTATAAACATTGATGTATAGGAATTCCCTAGGTAGATATACGTTGGTATACAATAAAATGCAATTTTATAAATTTCCGTTTTAAAGGTATTGAAGTGCTTCCAACTTCTAATCTAAAGGTATTATATTCGAGGAGAGGTACATATACCTGGTATCGGAAGCAATCTTGCTTTATCGGTTTCTTCTTATAGGTATCGGGGTGGCTTCACTTTTCTAATTGAATGCTGGATGCTGTTTTGTCACGAAAGTTATTAAAGAAATTGAGATGAATTCAGTGACCTATGTATCAATCAATCAAATATATTTCTTTGCCCTCCATTTCTTTGAAAAGAAATTCTTCTTCTGATTTCATTTCGTTGCATTAAGCGTTCTGTATCCTCTTAATGAATAAATATTATATGAGCTTCTATAATAAAACGTGTATCAAAGAAATGGGTCACTTAAGGGAAATATCTATTTCATTCTTTAATATAGTAGAATATAATCGAAATGTCTGTTGTTCAGCCACTTGCAAATAAGAGAAAAGTACGAACTACGTCAACTAAATACCGAAGGAATATTTCTTTTCAAGAATTTTCGTAAAAAATTCGTAAATGTACGAAGCTTTAACAGTGAAATAATGATAGGGAAGAAAGAAAGTAATATTGTGTGTCCAATAATAATAATTATGAAAACATTGTCAGCTGTTTAACATCGTCACTGCACTTAAATGTGATGTTACAAAACACTCCGTTTTTTACTTGAACCCTTTACGTTTACACGAACCCCACATGTATTCAGCAACGAGTTTTCAAAATTAATTTAACGTTTCAATCCACCGTAATTATCAACTTTCACGACAATACCGTAAAAATAAATATAAAGTTACTGTAATCGTATTTTGCAGGTTGTAGTTCTAATTCCCCTGGATTATTCCCAAATGTATAATTCGCGCTGAAATAATTGTATTCGGCTAATGAAAATCAGTGTTCCATAAAGGAGACTGCCTTATTAAAGGATATTAAATTTTGTAAGGATTTTATTGTTCTTCTCAAACTTCTAGCTTTAAAAGTACCTATTAAAGTCTTTAATAAGCACTACCGAGTCATTTGCAGATTAAATCGCAAATGTTGGTGGGCCAAAATTGTGCAAAACGTTTCTAAGATATTAAACACCAAGTCAAATAATATTCGATTAATTGGCCTACTTAATTTGGGTCTAAGTTGAAAAATAATCAAGAAGAATCTTTATCGAGTTGCTATCGGCGAATCGTATAATGGCTCTTGACTATCTTCACCCAAGACAAGAACTGTTCGCAAAGTAGTTTGGCACGTGTCGGGTGTCATTAGCTTTCTAAACTATGCCCCATTTAATCCAGATTTTATCACGCAATGAAATACAGTAATTAATTCGTTTCGAAAGAACTTAAAATGTATTGACAATGAACATTTCAAATATTGCAAAATATATTAAATTTAAAAAAATCAACATTTTTATAATACATAAAGGCATAAAATATAATTTAGCGAATTTATACACCTTCTTAATGTTACTGATTTAAAATAACTAAAGGACTGTTTATCTGTTCAGGAATAGCAATCTGTACATCCGATGCACTGTTAATTACGACACATCCTTCGTATCGGTCAATTAGGTCAAATGATTATGACTTTATGGTAGCCAAAGTTATTGGCAATTATAGAACTAATATGGTTGCCATTATTGCTATTATTATTACCATTTTACAAGGGAAGTTCGGGAACTCTAAAATTCAGAAAAATTTGAAACCTTGCACAAACGTAGTTCATATTATGCTAACAGCGGAACAATTTTCGAAACTTCGGGCAAAAAAATTTTCTTTTACATTTCTCCGTACTATAGACCATAAAGAGTCATCCAACTTTTAAGTCAACTTTGTTCCTGTATCTTAAACAGTTGCTTAATTATTCACAAAAATATGAAAAGTCGAGATTTCCTCTTACCCCCTAGGATCGTTTTTAGCAGGAAACAAAATTTGTTCCGTTGTTAGCACAACATGAACTACATTTGTGCAAAGTTCCAAATTTTTCTGAACTTTCGTGTTGCCGAACTTCCCTGGTCAGCATTTCATTTCCACTCGAAAGTTAATTTCAACTTTTTCGCCACTAAGATCGTCCGCCAACTATAAGAAAAATAAATGTTAAGCATACCATTCCCCGCAGCGACATCAAATAACGGATCGAAGCCTCCATCCAAATAGCCACCTTCGTTCAGCCCGCCATCCCCAAGTAAAACATCGTTTCCATCAATTTCGTCAACAACCTCGGCCGCTTCCAGTAACGCCCAACCACCCTTCATCTGCTCCGACGTTTCCCTCAAACCCGCGCCGTCCCGTTCACCTTCAACATTCACACCTGCCCCCACACTTTTTGCCTCGCCCAATATCTCCCCCCTATCCTGTTCATCCTCGAAACGCACACTTTTCCCCTCCTTGGAGCTGTCAAATAATATAGTGCGAACGGCCCGGACGCTGCTGTTCTTCAAAATTGGCGCTCGAACGAATAGATCGATCATAGTTCCCTCGATACTCGAGGGAACTCGAGGGAACTGTTTCTGACCGGCGGAAAACTGTCCGAAACCGGATGCTCCATTCGCTCCATCGTTAACGGGGTCGGGATTTTTTTCTGCCTCGCGCCCACGAGCCGACGGAACCGTTGCAGAGTCGCGAAACCCGCCGGTCGGAATGGCGATGGTATTCATTCTCCTAAAGTCCAACGTGTTTAGCTTGTTTTCGAAGTTCTGCCTGGCCTCGTCGTTCCTGAAGCAAGCCGGCGGCTCGATGAGAAACTTCAACGCTTCCAGCTGCTCGTAGTATTCACGCTCGAGCTCTCCCCGGCTGTACCCGCTCCTTCCGCTTCCGTCTTCCTCTAGGCGGTTAACCAGCCGTGCCTCTGCGTTCGCCCTCCGAATTTTCGAGTCGATTCTTCTTGCCGCATGCTTCGCCGGTGTCGCGTCCCTGCGACGTTTCGATCTCGCCCCGTACAATCGATTCCCCTTGCCCGTTTTCCTCGAAGGAACCCGTTTCTTCGAGCTTCGCCGGCCCTCCAGGCTGCTCGCCGTTCTGGATTTTCCGCTGCGTTTCCAGGACGCGCGGAACGAACGAACGATCGACAGAAGTCGCGGGCCCGGATTGACAAACGTGACCCTTCCCTTGGACTTCGAACCGAAGATTCGTTTAACGGGTCTCTTGGTGGTGACCAGAGGGTCCGTAGTCTCGAACGACGAGATCCTCGAGGGGCCAGCGTCCTCCGCGCATCCCAAGCATCGCGAGCAATCGAGAAACCGCATTTTCCTCAAGAAAATAGGACGCGTTCGAGTGGATCGAGCTGCGGACGCAGATGTTTAAACGCCTTGGCGGTTGCTCCGTCGCGAAATTCGTTTGCTGACGGTCGAGGCGAAACGTTTCCCGATAGGAGACAGACGTGGCTGGGAACGCTTTTACGTTCGCGTTTGCAGCGGGAACGCGAGAACAGCTTTTTGCTTACATTTTTTTGGAGCTCTCGCAGTAGCGTGACATTTTCTGCTCGATGTGAGATTTGTTCGTGTTTTTGTTCACTATTTTATAGTATTTTCTTGGCCGGCGCCGCGGTCCAATTAGACAACATTTATTTGCTTCCCTCAAGAAGATTTTATCGTCTGCTCTCCTACGATTGCATGAATTACAACGTCCAAACTATCGACACGTGCTTCGCGTTCGTTGGATCCTTGGGGTTAAGGGTTCGGGGCATTGTAATCGTTCGAAGCAGTATATCCGCGTTCCATCATCGACGAGTCTAATGGTTTCGACCCGAGTTTACGTGGCTCAACTGCGCGATACGTTTTTCGGCGCAGAGGCACAAAGTGCGAAAGTTACGCGATCGGTTCGCGATGCGAGACTTCCGTTCGTTCAGTTTCTCGCTTTACTTTCCACGTTAATTATCGAAACTATCCAGTGTAGCTTGGGAAACATTGCTCCAGCTTCCCTTTCGCGTATCCGCCACGGTATTGGCACAGTTCCGGATCGAACAGTCGTGTACCGCTCCGAATTTCCGTTGCGAGCGCAACGAGCTTTCTGTTACAGTATTCCGTTTACACGGAAGGCAGGATCCGTTGTAATGGAGTCGAGCTTGATGGCGCAAGCCATTCGATAATCCTCTTCGTACCGTGCAGATGTATCAACTAACTCTCCAAGTATTTTTAAGAAGAATTCTTCTACATTGTACCCTTTTTTGTGCGCACAAAATCTGGGATTCGAATTTCTACGAATTGCTGTACTATTTGAGGCACGTCTGCATTCCAATCTCACTAAAAATTTCAGAAACACATATTTCTTTTGCTTCGTTTGCACTCGTTAATAAGAATCATTTGCACCTGTTTTAGACACAATGCAAACGTAATTGTAGTTTGCAAAGTATATGAGCCACGCGTGACCAAAAGTAAGTAAAATTGTCAGTCACTGTATATTATCTTCAACGCTCCTGTTCAACCACATCGTCGCGCAATTCAGTTCCTTCAACGGACTAAGGACTAAACGGAACAACACATTTCAAACTTGAACTTGGTCACCTTATCTGCGCCTAGACCGAGCACTAATAAGTCGAATTCGCGTTTCAGTATCGACACGAGGAATCGAAAACAAAAACCGAATGGAGACAGTTTCGCCAGCACGCCGGACAAAGCGTGCTCGAGGACTGACAGAGAGGTGGGTCAGGCGGTGGTTCGAAAAGGAGGAAGAGGGTCACCTTCTAGGGCGTCTTCTAAGTGAAGAAGGGTGCGGCATCGTCGTGGAAACACAAATGAAACTTATAGCTGTGGGGGCAGGTGCATCTTGTCTATGTAATCGTGTTTGTGACTGACATCAGGTGTGTGGGTATGGTTCACCGGTGTTTGCAAACGTGCACGCACGTCTGGGCACAAGTGAACCGTGGATACTGGCGAAGGGTACAATTCTTTTCTATTATTGGGTGGGTAAATAAGTAGCCCAGTGTTTTATGATCGGTTTTGCTGCACACCATTTATGAAAGTGTAATAACAAATTCAATTTTCTATTTCTTTTCTTCTTTTCTGTTTGTTGACGGTTAATTAACGTTGGGCATCTTAGACATACGTACATATGTGTGTATCTCAAAAGAAACATAATCATAAAGTTCGGGATAAGTATAGTTGGCTCGGAATGTAAGATAACGATTGGCATTTTTGTGCAAATGAAAGTGATTTGTGTAAATTTTTGTAACTTATTTTCCTATGTACTTATACAACAAAGAATACATAATAACCAAGAAACATACATTATAATAATAATATATGCATCACAATTATTATCTATACATTTAAACTGCTGGTAAGAGCGTTAACTTACTTTCCGAGTCGACTGTATATAATAGGGAAGGTGATAATGCTTTGAGAAAACATGCGCTGAAATCTAAGGTAAATTTTTTTTATGATAAAATGTAAATGCAATATTACAGATATACACAACCGTCCAAAAATTACCGGACACCCAGTCCCATTTGAGGACAAAGGGTTACTAAAGCAGGTGATGTTCGAACGCAAAATTGCATCTGCTGAAGTAATCATTTTTTGCTCAAAATGATTGAGTGCCCGGTCACTTATGGATGGAAGTGTATATTAGAGATGCATTTCGTTCACAACATTTCATCGATAGGTTCATATAAAATCCGTAATTGTGAAAGGTAATCCATCGATCTGTTCGCGGTCCACTATCATTCAAGTCGCCACTTTTTCTACACCCGATCCTCCTGTCGACGTGTTATCGTTCGTTTCGCGATCGTGACGATAAGTCGTGACTATGGCGCGCGCAATCAATCAAGCAAATTGCGTTTAATTGCCAGGCGATCCCCGCCTATCCGACGACCCGAGCAAGACCATTCAGAATATGGCGTATGGGAATTGGAAATTGGGTACCGTAGGCGCCACGTTTTCTGCATCTGCTAGATTTACTGAATGAAGTTCTTCCTCGACGAAACTGTTTTTAATTCTGCTATTAAACGAGGCTGGTTGGGAACGAATTGTGGCTTGAACGATCTGAACTTAATTATCGACGGTGAAATGATAAACTCCCTAGGCGTTCAATAGCTAATATTTAATGTATTATATTGTTAAATTAACGGTTCGAAATATTCCTGAGACAGTTCCATGAAAAATTTAATCGCGGAGATGTCATTCTTCTAATAAACTGAGGGCTACGTATTCATTGTTTGTTATTTTCTATTAGCAGAAAATAACTGTGCGCTTCATTTTCCATTGAGCCTACCGATATCTATTTGATTGATTAAAACAATCTTTCGTGTGCATACAACTGTTTAACTCATTCATTTTAACCTATCACGACCCTGTATTCGAGTGTTGGACTGGGTTGCAGTTTCTGTATTATTTGTCTATCAGTTGTCTCGCGAATTGGCAGTGTAATAAACAATTTTTCCCTCGATATTTATCACGACTGCACGTACACAGTGGTCTGTACTCGCTGATCGCACGATAAAGCATTGCGTGTCACATGCTCAATTAACTAACAGGTGCACTCTGCCCTCTAAACGTGTGCAGATTACGTGAGATTTATGCAAATAATGAAAAATCACGTTTCACTTAATTCTGTCCACAGTCATCATTGTATCAAACATTGAATCCATAATATTTCTGTTTCTGTAAAGGTTTATACAATTGCTTGGAACAAAATTCGAATTGTTGCATAGCATAGTGGCGGCATCTAAAATATATTGTATATTTAAATATCAATTGTACTATAAATTACGAGAAAGCTTAACGGGAGAATAAACAAAGAGAAACAATTTCATAATAATTCTGGTGCATAGCTATATCCTTTATAACGAGAACAGCGTTTCAGGGAAATTTGTCGAATGAAGTTTGCGTCACACTTTTGTGTATTACGTTCTGGTTTGGCAATAAAATGAAAGCGCTTTCGTGTGTTTATTTAGTTAATAATTTAATGTCGTATGCAGTACCGTGATGGTCATTAATGAAAAGTATTTCAATCGTACAGTAAAATAGAGGGATACTTACTTGCTTCGTTTTTCTTGGATTCTGTCGTTATAATTCGTGCATTCGATATGGTCGTTGTTTTCGCCGTCGTTGTCTCTGTAGAACAATAAAATCGCCATTTTTATGTGGAATGGAATCCATATCACCGAGACTACTATTCTTCTATTTATAAAATCGAACACTTTTCTATAATTAGTAACATTTTAATATTTATACTACCTATTTACAATTGTAGTTTGGCTTTTACTCATTACAGCGTTTCAATTTCAACGTGCAGTATTATTATATTTAAAGTAATATAATTGGCAGTGTTACAATAATTAGCATGGCAAACTGAAAATTACTTACTGCTGACGGTTTCAGTGGTAGTATTCTCTTGCAAACTACTTCTATATATTCGTCTCTTCGGGGAGCCAACGTTTTCTCTGTAAATAAAAATCCAAAATTTGAGTTCGATCCATATCGTTCCGATACTTGTACCGAAGTGCAAATAAATCTGGCAAAACATTTAAATAACTGAAATATAAAGCAAGCTACGAAAACGATTTAGTATTTGCAGTCGATAAAAGGGACAAATAGGTGTAGAATTTTTCTCATCAAATACAAGCAAATTGTAAACGTGTTCCCAGTTACATAATTTTTAATGCACACTGAATGTTTCTCATTTATTTGTCACACAACCCGAATTATACCAATTCAGTGTTAATTATTTTATTACAAAAATACTACGCTACTGAACAAGAGATACAATGTTGTCAAAAAAATCTAATGAAAATGGTCACTTTGCGAATGTGTGCTGAAAAATGTATAAAACGACTTACTGATTCAAGCCAAGTTTTAATTGCTCTCCGGAGTTTCGTAAGAGTGCATGTGCTTCGCTGTTCGTTAATTCCCGTGTACTTCTTCCATTTATGCTACTAATTAAATCACCCTCTCTCACTCCTTGCTGAGCCGCTTTGCTGCCTGGATTAACCTGCAACGAAAATTCGAATTCGTTTCTCAATTAGTATGAAATCTGCGAACCGTCTATTTAACGTCGCAGCACTCGCGTTTTTATTCAAACAAGCAGAATACGATGAAATTGAAATTCTATTTGCAGAAAGTACGACGAAAATTAATATGCATCGAAGTACTAGCTATTCACACGCCAGTAGGTACATGAATTCATAATATTACATTGTACAATTAATTACGAAACGAACGCGCGTGTTTATTGATCAAATTAAATACGCATATTTTCTATTTCGCACTACTCGACACAATGATTTCAGATCATGCTGCGCGTGATACGTTGTGAAAATTTATTAGAATATCACTGTTCGATTAATCTGTTATTAATATGTCACGGTCCTCTTTTTCAAAGAAATTCATTTTACTGCCGCCCTGGAATTTCTTGTGGACAATGTGTAGAAACTTGTGGTATATTACCCGCAATTAATTAGGAAAGGCATGAATTAATTACATTTAAACTAAAAGTATGCACTGCAGTGTAATGCATATACATGTAAGCTCGTTGATGAAATTTTAAGAGCTTTAAAGCATAATTTTCTGTGACAGGAAGGCTAATTATAAATATTGCAGTAAACAAATTTTCTACGCAAAGGTTTTTAAGGTCAGGTCGAATGATATATTTAATACATACTATCAAGTTATAATTATAATAAGGTAATTTAAACTCTGTATATTGTTAGATATCATTGTATAATAGAATATAGTTTTAACGTAAATATCGCTTCACTTATTAATTTACTGCGTTCTTATTCACAATTTTAAATTACAATTGCGATAACTGTAAAATACTCGTAAGATCAGATTTATTTAGCTTCGATATAAAAATCAGCTTTCTATCGAGTCGATCGTATTCTCCGAAATATGGTCGCAGACTGTTCGGACGACATACGAGAGAAGCGAGTTCAGTTTATCCAAATTTACTCATTAAATTCAACTTTGGGGCTTAAGATTCTCACCGTGTAGTTGCACTTTCGTTGCGCTGATGCTCGAAACTTCAGCATGTTGAAAACTTCGTTGATGCACCGGGGCTTGTCGATATGTCAACGAGAACAACGACAACGGTCGAGCAAAATGTAACTTCGTTTTCTACTTTTTTGGGAAGACAAAGTTTCAGTGGACCTTAATTGAGAATCGGTGTGCTTTCTGCAAAAAGTTATCCTCAGTCTATCAACTTTCCGACAGATACCATTAATATGTATAAATTGTTCTCGAATTGCAAATCTTGAAGTGAAAATATTCTTGTGGACCAGCTATCTACTTTTCATTACTTTACATAATATATTTTCTTTTACAAATTTTTTTGTCGTTCGTGAAGTCAAAATTCTGTTGTGTCGTATTCAAAATTATTCCGTGCTAAATTAGTGTTATTCATTTCATTCCTTATTTTATTCCTTTCAACAACTTTCTCTTCAGATATTTTAGATGGTCGATTGAAACGGGACACCCTGCATAATTAACTTCCGGAAACAGGGAAGCCAACTAAAGTCACTTAAATATTTAATATAGAAGTTAGATCGCTGAAATTTTATTCTTCGTCGAGGATACAGTTAGTATTTCAAGTTTGATAAAAAAATCAGGAAAAAACAAAATGACTGTGCGAACAAGTTAATCGCGTTCCAATGAAAAATTCAATTTCTTAACTGAACTTTTGATTATCTTTCGCTCGTTATTTGTAGGGCTTGGCTTCAGCTAATCAATGATTCGTGCAGCATCCTACCTCTAAACAGCCCCTTTATATTTCTTGTCTACCCTTGTTCGAATGCTGAGAAACTTAAAGCGATTCCAGACTTACGGTCAAAACTTTTACTTTTTCAACAATTGGAAACTAACGGGCAGGGTACATTAATTAAAAACACTGCCAATATCTCCCGACAGGGCACAGGAAAAAGTTTATATTCTCTTAACAGAAAGTTACTATGGAGCGCTTATAAAATGATAGATATTCATCACTTTCGTCCCACGATTTAAATTTAAATAACTACACTGTTTCACTGACTCGCAGAATACAAAATAAATAATCGATTTGTAAATACCAACAAAGGGTTCACATTTTTTTATACGTTTCAAGTTATTGAGCAAGGGTTAAATGAGTTTGTTTCGCGTAGGCGTACTATTATTTCAATTTACAATTCCGATATGCTGTAATTGGCGATGGAAAAATTTTTCCAGAGCTCTGCCGTAATAATTTATATAAAACACGCTACCCTTGGGCTTAATTCCGCAGACGAAGCTTACATTTCCAACCAAAATATCCTTTAATAATATCTGTATACCAAGAATATTTACGGAGTAATTAAACAATCCTTAACGGAACTCCGAAAGCAACAACGCCCACATCTCCTTATTCTTTTTAAGGGCTGCACTATAAATCTCCACGTTACTAATTGCTATATCGGTTGTCCGATGTTCCACGCGTCATAGCGACAAATTAACTCTGCCTATTATTAGCCAGACGCCAATGTCGCGATTCGAAAAATAAACCAAGGCGAACATTTCGCCTTGTCGGAACGAAATAATTAGTGGAATAAACAAATGTCCAAACTACAAGAAATTATATTCAACAAAATATTGCAACCCTTTTCGCAATCAGAAAATTAATTACCAAACACCCGTAAACCTTTTCGACGGTGTCGACGCGCGAATTGGAAAATCTCAAGGCAACCACGAAGACAATGGTGCACAGCACGTGAAAGGGAAACGTAAACTGAGGAAATTCTTGAAAAGCAGTGCGACATGGATTCATACGAACGCATCGCCGTCGCATCGGCGCCGCCCTTTCAACCAGGAGAATAACACGATGGCTCTTCTGGCTGACCTTCCTCCTCAAACTTCTCGTAATTGTAACTACCAGAGTGTTTCTGCACCCGCAAACAACTTTTTATTCCTGCTCGAAATCGGATTCGCGCCGTCCTTTTGCGAATTTATTCGCGGCATAATTATTTCAATATCGTTGCGGGTGATTTAAGGGTTGTTTAAATAATTCTGTGCGGGTTGAAAATGCACAAATATTGTACATCTACGGAGAACTAATGAGGAAGAAAAAAATATGTTATATAAAATATAGTAAGTGTGGTATATAAAGTACAATTTATCTGACAATTTTACTTTAATATTTAAAACTATGCACGTTATTCTGCGATGCTTGTATACGGGGGGGGGGGGGATTAATTATTTTAGAATTGTGCAGAAAAGACTGAAATGAAAATGTAGGGAGAAAGAACAAAATATAATAAGACTATTGCTCACTCGTATACAATAATTCGAATGATACATTAATATATGGAAATATAGTACTTCGGTCTCGATTTGGGTCAGATTGGCCCACTTTTACGCGAAAGCGTCAACAAGCTATTTTGTTGACATACTGAACGAGATTTTGCGCTGTCATATGCATAATTATTGTAATTCCAGCAAAATAGAATTGTATTTTTTCTGATGCCCATTTCATTAATGAAGTCCATTATTGCAACGTATTATATTATATTATTGCTTGTATTATACATATTTGCAGATTGTCAATTCTTCGATTTTCTTGAATATCATTACTTTACAATGCAAAGTTTACATTATTACATTTCTTAGTTAAATAACAAAATTCGTTTATTCTTGAATTGTAATTAATGGAAAGGTAAATCGTATCCGAATGTTTCGAAAGAACCGATGTGTTAAAAAATCTGAAATATTATTAAATGAAGAGAGCACAAAAATACAAATAATATAACAGATGTCCGAAGTAAGACTGTTTTTAAATATCAATTTTATGCTTGCATGCCTTAAGGATGAAGTTTAATGTACTCTTCCTTGGTAAATTGAGACGCCATTTTGGTCTAGAATTAAAAATAGACTAACCTTCCTAACGTTTTACAGAAATTAATGCGAGATAAGTATTAAAATTATATTTGATATTGTTTATGTTCACGGTCATTTCTGTAGTCTTAACTGAAAATTCTACGGTTCGTTTTTAATTTTAACTCACGTATCTGTCTTCAGAAATAGCAAACCAACTGACTTACCGACTTCAACAAACGCACGATGACAGTATTGCGCGCTATATTTGAGGAACGCGGCCAGTAATTGAACTACAATTGAAAGACTTGATTCTACCGATCCGGAAGTATGTATGTAAGTAAGTACTTATTTTATCAATCACTGCGGTGTACAAAAATTTGCATCCTACTAATATTTGAGAAAAGTTAAGATGCTGCAAATTTATATATTTATAATTTTGTGAGTTGAAACCCGCAAGATTACTACAGAATTGTTATTTCAAGCAAACATAAAATATTACCAAGGAAAAACTGTATGATTTTTATAGTCAATAGTAATAATAATAATAATAATATATCCATACTACAATAATACAATATATGTAATATACATATAATTAGTATTGCTTTCTTCTATTATTTCTGTACAATCCAGAAAATATAATTAATTCAAGATATCAAAAATTGCTTCTCAACGTTCTATTATACCAAAAATATCTGTTGCAACTATTCTCCATCTTTTATGGATATGATAATTAAAATAATAAAAATATAACAACAAAAAATAACCAAAATTGTTATTACATTGTAAGAATGCATGTTTATTTACTGGTTTCACTTATTTAGTAAATGTTAGCTACACGGTCGAAAGTAAATGCCTGTTACCCATAATTAATTAAAACCGCTAATTTAAAGTCTATCATTTAAAAAAATTTGTGTAGCGAAGGACAGGTAACAGTACTAGAATTACAATAATATGTACTGTGACTTTTTATTTTTCACTTTTCAACTGAATTTCGAAACATTCGAGCGTGTGTCACTTTTACCTGGGGAAAGAATACGCGAGCTGTACATTTTTACTAAAATATGAATTTTTATTCTCTAGAGCGCCCATTAAAGAATCTGCCCAGCGTGGCATTGCGGTTATTGTTTACTGAGGTGCTTTTTTCTTTTCACCCATAAAACTACAGTTTTTTGCTGTCCTGCTTATTTTGCAAAATCTGGCAGGTTCAAAATATTAAAAACTTGCGAATTTTAATGCTGCCTATTTAAAATAGAAATTGCTTCAGAAAAGCTTCTGCCCTTATTCTGTATTGTTTCTATTCCTCTCTACTGGTCGTTACAAACATAAATTGTTTGTTGGAAAAAATCGGATTAAAACTTGCTTCTATCTTAATAGATAATTGAATAATTGCACTGTATTGCTCATAAAAGTTTGCGATGAAAAGTCGATTAAACATTAAACAGTAAGAAAGTAAAAGAAAATGGCGTGCTCCTAAATTATTTGTCAAAGACCTCACGATTAAAATTAAGATAAATCCTAACAACAGTATTATAACAAATGCTGCAAATATCGCACAAAATACATATAACGGAACAACTTTCGGCCACGTTTATAACATAAACGCAATTTCCCAATTCGTACTGCACAGAAAATACGTAAACATATACTTGACAGCTGAAGCAAAAATTTGAACCTTTTCACTGCAGACCATTAAATTCTAACCGAAGGTGCTTCCATTAGCGATAACACGAAAGTTTCCAACAATCACCAAGCATTTTCACGTTGCATGTAGTTAGGTGGAAAAAATTTTCTCGTTCACGAGACCGGCGCGTTCTCGTATTTCCGTGAAAGAACGTCGCGAAAGTCTCTAAAAATCAGCCACGCGCTGTTGCCTTTAATCAAGAATCCTCAAAGCTTTCCTTGGGCATTCACATTTTTCCAGAATCACGCGCAGTTACGCGTCGACCCAATTGTGCTGCATCGATGCACAGTAATTCCGAGTTCGTCTCTATATTCCAGACTTCTAGGCCCATAAGAAACGATGACAAGTCGGAAAGCCTTTTACAAGAATTTACGAGTACATTTTTCTTCTTTTTTTTTAGCCTATAATGTATGATTTCGAACGATCGCGATGAAATGTGCACTCTCGATAGCAATTGATGGTTTACCTAGCACTGGTGCCGTTTTTCCATGTGCATACTTCTAAATTGCAGATCACCATTTGTCGAATGATTGAGAACCTCTTATAATAGGATAATCCGAGATAATTTATGGAAAATATTTTGTTTTTACAAGCAGAACGTTGGATTGTTTATAGCAATACGAGCAGTAGGCTAGCTACATATTGAGCGGCCTTTTTCACAATTTTGGGTGTATAAAATGTTAAATTTCTAATATGTATTTTCTGAAACCAAACTAATTAGTTTTAATTATCTACCAAATATTTTTTTCTCTTTTGCATGTTTAATAGAAAATCTGGGAAATCGCCAAATATGTTTACATTTTTTTTCGTCCCCTCTAACTTTGCGCTATATCTAAATAAATAAATATTCGTGGAAATAAGATCAAAATTAAATCGAAGGAGAATGAAAATGTAGTGTTAAGTAATATTTTCGCAGAAAGCAAATCTTTCATCCGAAATCCTATTAACGTTTAAAACTACTGTGCCCAATCCCAAGTAAATGATTGTTCATCTTTATGAAAAGTCAAGGCGAAATCGAAATGGGTTGCAACTATAAAATAAGAAGGATGATATCGATATAACAGTTCCCTAGGCGTCTGCAAAAATGATTTAAATGTTTATATCACACGCGTCGCACAGCTAGTCCAAATCAGCCCAGAAAGGCTTAAGCAATGCAAAATGAACGAATGCCTCTAATGCAAGCAAAGAAAGCAATCGGTTCCAGGAAAGAAAGTCCATCCGAGAATAAATGCGCCAAGTCAGAATTCAGTAGTGCAACCGTTTATCGAAGCTGAATGGTAAGACCAGGAAGGAATTAAGATGAAACGAACGTCACGCAAAGCCACGCTAAGGATAATTCAGGAAAGTGTGCGAAGTACCCGCGGCGATATTCCTTTTCCCAAGATCACTTATTTCATTCGTGCCTGTTTCGCGAAGTTGGCCATCCGCTCCGTGAAATGTTTCCACCTTTTTACTCGCGTCGAACAGTTCGCGCTATATTCCGCGAGCGGAATTTTCAGCGAACAGTGTATTCCACTTCCTTCGCGAAGAGTTTCTTTAAAGTTCGAGCTTGACTTGTCAACCGAGGACCATTGCGAACAGGCACGGGCTGACTATTTTATGGGAAACGGGACTCGCCAACGACGAATATTTATTAAATACAGTTTCCGTTGGACACGAAACGGTTGGAAGTGCATCTAGAATTTCGATAGGTGTTTCTATCGTGAGGTATAAAGTGCAGGATATGTTTAAAAGAATGTATGGACCCTGTTAGAGCATATAACTTCCACAACGATTCTTTCTTCTCGGGTGTAACTGATAAGTAATGTCGGGAGCAAGACTAACTTCGGGCAAAAAGAACACGAGCACTATGTACTTCGAATCAGTTACGTACACCCGCGGAGAAAGAAAGTTTCAGTGAGTTATGGGCATCAGGAGTGTGTGCCTTTTTTGAAGCACCGTGTACATAGTGGCGATTGGAGCCAATTGTGTTGGTCGAGAAATAATGAGTTTATCATTTCACAAAAGACATGATTTTGGGGTTGATTGTCAGTTCAAGAATTATATAATATTTGTTCTTTATTCGTTTAATCCTTGTAGGGAATTGTAAATGTAGCACGAATAAGACTTTTCGAAATGTCAGAATTTAACGTATTCTAGGAAAACGAACGGAAATAGCGAAACATTCTTTATTTGAAAGCTTCGATTCAATTTCCTAACAGTGTGCTAAATTGTTCACGAAGCAGTTCGAAACTCTACTTTTTTCCTCGAATTCGATAGTCTGAATCGATTTGAGATCGAATTAACCCCTTCCGTTTGGTGACTGAACTTTTGAGTATCATCGATTTAATTGTTTCTCGAATTAAAAGTTATAAATATTGATATGTGGAATGTAACAAATAAGCCGATTGATATGTCAATTTAAATTCAGGCGTTGTTAAATGTCACATCTTAGATATTTACAGATTGGAAAATAATTTCTTTACCATTTAGTTTGGAATTCTGGAATGCAATTTGGAAAATGTTCAAAGCATCCGCGATATACTTTGACGCACGCTCTAACGTATCTTAATATTTCCAGAAATTCTTTCTTATGGCTTGGCTAGAAAATACCTGAAATCGTTGAAATAACTTCGACGGCTGCCTCTTTTCCCAAATATATCATACCATTGCGGCAGATTTTAAGTATTGCACATCAACAATTGAAATCCTGCCATGGTTAAATTATATCTGCAATTTATACACAAAATACTTAAAAACAAAGTTACAGTTCGCGGTCCTACAATTCCATGTTCATTAGTAGAATTTACTTTATTAATGCAGTATTTCAAAAAAAGCCCGCGATTTGTTTTTACCTAAACTGTTGAAAAAATATGGACATTCATATTCGGGTAATAATATATGAATATCACGGTATAAATCTTTTCAAACCATAACGAGGGGCCGGTAAAAGCGTGCCAATAAAAAATGTTCAACAGGATATTAATTCCCACAAACTTTTCCTGGCCACCCACGCGATGCGATTTGTCCTTGTTTATCGTATTTTACAAATTTCGTAGAGAACAGATATGATTTATATTCGGTCACAGCGAAACTTCTTCAACGATGAAAAATGAAAGCGATCGGGTATTTTCTGCTTACCGGCTAGACAACTTTTCTTGAGATCGTATTTCTGCATTAAAGATTCTTGACGTGGCACAGTTTTTGATAATAAATTGCAGACCTTAATTAAAACCAATGCTAATTGTTCTCCCATTGTTAGCCAAAGTATCTTATTTCTCGTTTTGCTTTCACCAATGCACGTACGCCTCAATTATTATCGAACTTATTTATAATAGAAAAAGGCAGCGATGTTTTTAACGAGACTATTATTCATAATAGTAATAAACTATTGTTCCTGTAATATCCGGATAAATATTTTACAGAAAGAATTGACCTCTATGTCTATTATAATTATTCCAGTCTCGCTCAAGTAGCTTTACAGTGTTCAAATAGCTTTAAAGACTTTGTTAAAGACAGTCTTATCGAATAATTAAATTCCAAAATTGTATTCAACGCTTCGGAATATTGTAATAGAAACATGTTTTGCAGTGCATAAAACTATAACTCGATATTTATCAAAGCTTCAAACAACTCAATTGTACACATCACAAATGTTAACTTCGTCAACAACTGAATGAAACCATCATGAACAAAATTAAATATAATCAGGGAAAGTAAAGTTCAACGAAAATCTGTGTCTATCTACGATTTTCAATCCAACATTTACCTCTAAAAACCGAACAATTTCCTTGAACGATTAATTGTCGAACCTTTTCCCCCGATACACCAGATTCGGAATCGACCAACGATTAAATTCTTCCCTTAATTGAATACCTTGAAGTCTCTCCAACTGTCTGCCCATCTCTAACTGGCTCGAACGTTTACTTCACCGATGAATATTTATAACATCTTCTAACGGGCTCTCCTTCCGAATCAAAAGACTCCAACTGTTTGAGATGAAACGTTATTTCTAGGGGGAGGGGGGGGGGGGATTTTTTGTCGATCAGAATATTCAAAGGGCTGGCTCAGACGAAATCGTGACCATCAAGTTGTTGTTCAATTTGCAAGAAGAAGGAATTACAGAATACTGAAAGCTACGGAGATAATGTGGCAAGGAAAAAAAATTTATGAAGCTTAGCTGTGATGCTGCCTTTTAAATGTGTGTATCTACATTGTGTCGAAATATTCTAAACTGAACAAATATGTTTTACTTTTCACTACAATTTTAGTTTAAAACTATTTCTATCGAAGGTGTCAGGAGACACCTTTTGGGATTTGCACTTAAAATTAATATCACTAGTTTAATCGTTTTGCCTCGATCAAGTTTTTGGCTTTTCCTATAATGGTTGTTAAATTAATTATGTGGTATCCTTTTCTTCCGTTGTTCCCAAGATATTTGCATTCAAACGCAAAAGTGTCAAAAGATACGTTTTGATCGAAATAGGTATACAGAGAACCGTGGTAGAAATTGTGTTAAATAACAAATGATTATGTGTACATATTGATTGATACCGTTGATTAATACAGCTCCTTGTCGACAAATTGGAGATGAGACTAAGATGCCCAGCAATTTGCAAATTGGTTTATAATATCTCAATTATTGTACAATTGCCCTATCGAAATCAACATGTCTATATTAATGGCGCAGCTTTTGACGTACAGTGATTAAATTCTAATTGTATCCTAAATCCTAATTAAATTTTACTTCTATTAAACAGTATTTAATTTTCACAAGGATATCGCATAACTAAACCATCCTCTGATGTCTCCAACTAAAAATAAATGACAAATATTGTGTTAGTGTTAGTCACAAATATAATCTGTGTATTACAAAAAGGGCTAACTGTATTTAACCGTAATCCAATAATTCGAAAGAAGTGTTACTTTCTCGTAAAAAGAATTGATCCGAATTAATTTGCAGTTCAAAACCAAATTTTCATCAACCTTCCCATTGCTCCCAAAATTGTTCCCGGGGAATTAAAATATCCTGTTCATATTGCTAAAACGGCTTACGCGGTCCAAAAGTACAGAAACTATGGTAACAGCGACTAACTAACAGTTAGACACGCATTGGTGATTCCAAAGCGAATTCCAAACTGTTCAGCTGGTGCGAGTTCTTGCATCTATCATCTGTCGCAGCAGACCGTGAAACCATATTTTCTACAGTTTTGAATTAATTCAGCCGATTAGAACGGTTCAGCGGGTTTCATCAAACTCTTTCACCCGGAGATAATGCGTGATTTTATAGAACGATTGATTTTATGGACATCGCTACGGTCAATATTATTCGCCACCTCCTCCATGTAATCGAAGTACATATACGAAAGCTTGGGGGATCGCATGCTTGCACCTGTTAAAGATATTTGCACAATTATCTGAAAACGAAAAAGCAATTTACACTTTTTAGATAACAATAGTTCTATAATTGTATTTCGTTTTATACCTTTCTACATTTACAATTATTGTTATTAGCTTCCAAAGTGTTGCCCATAAACGAAAGAATGCGCACTATAACCCTTGATTCTCAAAGGCGGTAAAATCGATTGGGGCTTGCCGTAAAATAGAAACTGGGACGAAAATTAAATCCAAAAGGTACGACAAATTTAAGGAGGGATATAATACTGTGCAAAAGGAAGCATTTGGACCAAGCGGTGTAAAACACATTGCTAGCAATCTAGCAATCAACCACGCAAAAGGAAACATACAGAAAAATTAGAAACTGTAAAGTTTACGTATCAAGTGTGTTCAAACAGAAACTTACCAATGTGTACCAGAAAAAAATACTAATAGCATTTGGGCAATAATTTTTAAATGCCCCTTCGGTTTTACTGTTCTAGCTTTCATTAAATGACACGACGGTACTTGTCGGAAAGAATCGCAAAATCCGTGCAAAGAATCAGGTGTGAAAGAAAGCCTTTAATACGCGAACAAAGAACCACGTCTGGGGCAAAAGAAGGGAAGAAAAAGTGAATTAGCCGTATCTCTTTACGGATGTGGAAAGTTTATCGCACAATTCGGACAGTTAGTCGGTAACAAGTAGCAGAAAAACGAAGCACAGACAAAAGTAGGGCTAATGCCTGTAATTACGAAAGAGGCAGATGCATATCAAAGAAATAAGAAGGAAGGAAAGCAAATAAAAGAAACATGCACAGAAACGTGACATAATTGAAGGAAACTGAGAAGCTACTGATACAAAATAGAATCGATATAGAAGATTTGATAAAAGCTTCCTTCGAAACACTGGACTGCGATTTAAAAGTCTATTCCATAAAATTCTGAAATAGCTTTCCCCGAATTCGTAATTGAATTGTCCAAAGGTGGCTAAAGGGCGGGGTCTGTTTTGTTCGTTATTTTCGACGTCACAACGGGTATAGGTACTAATTTTAATTAGAAACGAAACCACTGAGATTCTAGGAGCGTGACGAACTAATGGAAGAAAATTCTTGAAAAATGAATGGAGGTACTGTATATAACGTGTCGGGGAAATAGTGGAGGTGGATATTCAATATTTCGAGACAATTTCCAATAGTTTACGCTGCAAGGGTTGGGGTTTATGGGGAATGGGGGAGTTTAATCATTTCATGTATGGTACAAATTCCATTTTATCAGGGAATACTAGAATACAACTTAAGTGCGAAAGTACAGAGAAACTTTAGTAAATTGTGAAATGCTGTGATATACAGGGTGTCCGAAGTTTTTTCGCACGAAAATAAGAAGAAAATGTTACATGAAAGTCGGCTTTATTACAAATTTGTAACATAAATTGTAAGACCGCTTAATTTTCCTGCTCAACATGACCTCCACCTTCATGGATGCACATCTGACACCGCTGTACATAGCGTGCTGCCTCTGACACGGCGCATTTCTTGACGATTTCTATTGACGATATCTCTGCAACTGTGTTTTCAGTATTTCCCGCAAATAAAAATCTAAAGGTTTAAGATCAAATGATCTAGGTGGCCAAGCAACTGTGGCCCCTCCTTCAATCCACATTTGAGAGTAATGTTCACTCTACCAATTTTTCACTAGATGATTTTCCAAATCGCGCTAAAGCTTTGCAATAAAGACTTATTGGTCGATTTTCATATAACACTTTTGTCTTATTTTCGTGCATAGAATACGCCGACAACGTTTGTCCGAAAGAACCTCAGACACCCTGTATAATATATAATTAAAGTAGACTACCGCTTAAATGATCGGTCCATTCCTTGGTAGTTAGTAAACAAAACTATATTAATAAGGCCGAGAATGTACATCCTAGAGGGAAAGATGTGCGGAATCCAGTACTAAGAACTTAGTATGAATAGAAAATAATACTATTTAAACAATGACAAACGTGATGAAAAATAAGTTTAGTCAGTAGAAAGCGAATTTAACTTTTGATACATGATATGATCTTCTCAAATAAAATAAAATTTGGTTAAATAAATAAAAAATATTTTTTAATTTACGACAGCTACTAGTACATAATATAATTATAAGTCGTATACTCCGATTATAAATAATTAAAAAAAAAAATAGCGAGCATCGGTTGCAAAACGATTTACCTCAACATTTGTTCAAAGCCTGGGGTGCCAAATGGCAGAATATTTTTATCGTAAGTTATATTTGGAATATTTCCGTATATTAAATAAGATTGTTCCGTCAGCGCCAATCTCACAGTATGCTAAGTAAATAAAATAAAATGATAGGTCGGAGAATTGAAAGAAAATATAGGAGCAAACTGCCAGGGAAACGTGGCTAAACACATAAATTGAAAAAAGAAGAGACGAAAAGGAGAGACTAGAGGGGAAAGGAAAGAGGGCAACGATGCCCGTCTGACGAATAGTAAAGAAAGGAAGCGTAAAGAAAAAATGGAAAGGATGCAAGTCTCGTGAAATGCATTATGCATTCAGATAGTTCCTTCCAGCTAAGTCGAAGCCAGCCGCGCTGGAGACGGAGGCATTAATTAAAAGGCAGAATGGAGGAAAGCAATTAAACGTTCTACTTCGAGAAAGCAGAAGCAGATCTCGACGGATGGTGTTAAACGTCGCGAACAATTCTTTCTAACAAAACTGTGGACGAATATTTTGAGATTGTTCAGTTTACAATTGTGACGATTTGTTTCGCATATAATGAACTTACGTCAATACGACACATTGTTGGGGCTTTCTTTCGCATTGTTAATTTAATAGTTTATAAAACAGTGTAGCAATATTTAATACTTAAATGGGTCAGCGAGAAGACGTTTCATTTTGTGTTCCGAAATTACTGCATACGTGCATTATTTTCCGTTCAATATAATTAATCAATATTTTGTTACATGCACTTCTATAATAACGGTCCCTTCATGTACAGAACCATGAATGTACAAACCTTTTATTACAAGCGTTATGATAAGCGTTAATAATAATAAATAATAATAAAAAGCGTTCTCCAATTATTTAGTAAAAAAAAAGTATTAAATTTCTTTTCCGAGCAAAAATTAATTGGCAATTAAATGTAAATCTGAAATTAAAAGTGATATCTGCAAAGAAAATTTAAAATCTTTGATCTACAGAGTTGTTTGATTAGATTTTGCATTTAATTACGCATTTTCATAATTTATTCATTCACATATTCCGATTTATTGATTCACTAGATGGATCGATATATGTATATGTACTGACAATGAACACCTATATGCTTGCTGTTGTAATAACCACTGAATAGCGGAAAAGTGTGAGTTGGAATTAGGAAATCATCGTTTATATTCGAACTACACGGTGAAAAAAATATTAAAGGTAGGAAGTCAAAATGAATTTCTCAGAAGCGCAATTAGAATTCAAAAGACGTGTGGACACCAATAATTGGAAACTGAAATATGTTCACCGGATATTAAAGGTGCTAACATCAATCCTTACTAGATGAAGTATAATTAATAAATCCGTATATTAATAAAAAATGTTTGATTGCACTTTAATACGCTATTTGAAAACGAGCAGTAATGAAAATTGTAATTATGAACAGCAAAAGTAATTACATATATTATCTTAAATTTGCGACGCGATGTAATCTTTAAAAGGGACGTGCCTCGTCTTGATAGCCCTATAAACTGTGCTGATTTTCGTGCATTTTAGCGGAACGCGTGTGAAGCTAGATTAAAGGTGCACTTCAAAGTGTAGTCACGTCGAAAGAGCCGAGGGTGGCGAGCTGCCATTTTGTTTTACTGGGACGATAGCCTGCGAGAAATTCATCGATAATACATACATACCACGGTCAATGAACTACCATCCTAAGCAAGGAATTTCGTGAATACGATTATATATTGTAAAACTGATTGAATTTCTTTCAATTTTAAGTGAGTCAATTTTCAATAGCTTACACATTGAATATATTCGAAACCCTTCTCATTAATATGGATGTACGGTTTTGTAATCTCATTAAACTTTACAGCGTAAGTCGAAGTTAATAATTATACTATTTATAGATATTAAAGATTCGCTTATTTATCTACTGAAGTAACGGACCAGGTTTTGCTGAGTTTATTTTCTAGCATTCCGTTTAATAATCTCGGTAGACGTGAGGTAAAGCGGCAAATGAAGAACACGCGTAGTAACATTTTTCAGCGATAAAATGTATCGTTTTATCAGTCTTAAAGATGCATAGTAAGAATGGATAAGGTAGCCTATACTCATGAACTTCTGAGTAAATTAGCAACCGAGACGTGGAGTTCAACCTGATTTAACTTTATGATCCAAGAGTCAATTGCCCATTTGGTGGATCTAGATCGAGTTTAAAGTTTAACAATCGCTAATCTTCTATTGAACAACAGATGCTAGACTTCGGCAATAGATTTGGCCATTTAGATTGTATCTATTTAAGTGCGGAATGAAACTCTATTATGCATTTCCTTAACCGCATATTAGTTAAGTTGTTGGCGTTTCTAAATTCTTTCATTACATCTTCATCATCTAATCATTTTCGTAGAAGTGTAATATTCTTCTTTCTAGATGCAATAATCAATCTATTCTTTATTCAATTATTTCACAGAAGTATATTTTTTAGTTTAGCCTAGAAAAATTAACATACTTAATTTAAACGTGCTTTATAATGACGTATAATTTTGCTAACAATGCGGGCGGTGAAGAGTAGATAATAGTGTTAGCAGAATAATATTTAAATTGTGCAAGAATACCATTTTTTGGCTGCAATTATCAATAACAATATTGTCGAATGATATAGAATACAATATAAAGAGATGGATGCATAGAAAAAGAGTGGAACGTAATTATGTTTATATTGAGTAAAAACAAAGCAATGCACATTAATCATTGAAATCAGCGAGACGTGAATCATACGAAAATCAAGATGCCTCACTCGATAATCCGTTTTTACTACACAGTAAACAGCATACAAATATTAAGCATTAAGTAAAGATATTACACATCGAAAAATTGTGACAAATTCAAATTTTCGTTTGAGAAATATACAACTAAATAACAATTAAAAGAAACGCTAAGAAGCCATTAGACTACTTCAAGAAATAAAAGCAATTTTTATACGTATGAAAGTATTTAAACAACCATACCAGCTATGCATTATCAGCGAAACCCTACTTGAAACGCAAATAATCCCACACTATAATTGCCAAGCCATGGCGTTCAAAAATGAGCACACTTCCTTTGGACCATCAAAAGCTCAGTTAACAGGCCAAGTATTATAATATTAATAACAACTGTAAAAAAAATCCATGCTATACAACCATTCCACACTTAAAACCCAACTTAAAACAGAAAAAAGTTACACCGAAAAGCAATCTGACACTATAATTACAAAATTATCGCGCTGAAGAATGAGCCCGTCCTCTTTGCACATGCAATCGGCAGTTCAATTTAACGATCCACCTCGAATCCAAATACAAAAATATCGATCGCAACATCTAAAGCGGAATAAAAAACCCAAATCTAACCCATGCGATACAAGTGCCGTGCCATCGCAAATCCATAAACCGAGCTGCGAATCGTGCGTTTCAGAGTTCAGTTGTAGATGCGTCGCATCGACCGAGATCATTCAAACCTACTAACTGAAACCTACACTTCGACCAACGGAGACTCAGATTCGCCGCAAGGCGAACGTCACGAGGTTAAACGCAATCGACGTCGTCCTATTCCTACTTGCCATTAATTAGACCAGGTCCCCACGTCCCATCAATTGCACGAACAGCCGATGTCACCGTACGTTAATTCAATTTCTATCGAAACAGAAGAAACGGGCCACGACACCATCGGCACACGATTCACTGCCCAACGCAACGCAACGCGACTCACGCACGCACAAGTAAAACGAGCAATGCTGGCTCGCAATTTCGCGGACCGTGTCTGGCGACGGGCAATAGAGACGCCCACCGTGCATTATCAGCGGTGAAAACAGGGATTTGACGAGAAACAGATGTTGCTTTTCACCGATAATCAGCATTCACGCCTAAAAGCTTACGCCGTTACGCTTTTAGTCGTTGTTCAAATGCACCGCGTTGCGTTGGAAGATTAACCGGATCGGAGGAAAAGGTGATTGGGCCACGATGTTCGAGAGAATCGGCGTTCCCCGGTAGTCTGACGATAAGTAGCGATTATTTCAGCGGGAGGATACGCGGACGCTTGTGACGAATTCCATGGGATATTCTATGCGGTGGATGATGGAAGTTCGTTAGCTAAGGGTGTGAGGGACGGGATTAATTTTTGATCGTTTTATCTGTGGGTGGTCTGGTTTCGCGTTACGATAAGAATTTACGTGCACGTAAATAGTTGGTTGGTTCGATTGATTCTGGTGGATCGGTACAAATCGCATTTTGAAAATTCTATTTCGGCTATGGTATTATTGCTTGGTGGTAATCATTTTTGGAGTATCTTTTCATTTACGATTTATTGGGCCTGGTACTCTGTAATCGAATGTTGTGTGCTTGAAAACATTGTTATGTTTAATAGTGAGTGGAAAATATTTCACTTTAATTGTAAAACAGTAACACGTTCTAAGGTGATACATTTGGCAAAAAGATTTTAAGGTATGAGATAAAAAATAAATGGCGAGGTATAGTACTGAATACTAGTAAAACTGAATTAATTAGGAGCTGAAAAGTTGGATATATGAGTACGTATATAATGATATTAATTAATGTTTGATTCATACACGAATATTACCCGCAATTGTAAAGAGTTAATGGATTCCTTTGTACATATTTATACTCCGGTATTATTTTACTTTCATATTGGGTCAAGATTTGTCAATTTATATTACAACTAAGGAATCTTATTTAGCTGTAATTTAATCAGTTGCTAATGCTTTTATCCTACATAATGAAAGTGGAAATGATTCATATTGTTATAATACATTCAGACAGCTACAATAGTGTAGTACGATTTGGGCGCATAATACTAATTAATATATCATTGTGAATTTTAATTAGAGTTTTATATGAAAGAATGCGAGAAAGTAAATGAATTCACCAAGAGGGGAAAATAAAATTCTCAGGATTATCACCATAGCTCTTTACCCGGAAAATTGACTGCCATCTCTTATCAGTAATGAGTCTATGAAATTCCTTTAGAAATACGTGAAATACGAAATTAATTAGGTTTCATTCATATGCTTATATTTATCTTCAACTTATTGTACATTTTCTTAATAATATTGAACGTAGCATTTACTCGAGCGTAATTTCTCATTAGAACTGCGAAGATGATATTTCAATAACATACACCTAATTTTTAATAACTTTTAACAAGAATTAAATTTGCACACATGCTTGCTTGCGCTACAAGAAAAAACTGTTCCAAAATCGTTCCAAGGGTGCCAAGTAATTTTTTTATCCCAATATGTAATATTTGTTTTCGATATAAAAGTTATCGAATTAGCAAAATTATCGATAAATTTAATTCGACTGTCAAATTCGACTTGTGTACAAAGGGAAACAATAAACGTAGCACGATTAAATTTCCAATTAGTCATCGATATCTAGCGATATATGTTCACTGATATTACGATATCAATTAACCTGAACAAATATATTGCGTAGCTCCATTAGGAAGAACAAATTGCAAGTCACAATTCTTTTCAATACTCTTCCTTGAGAAACTTGAAATGGAATGAAAGAATAATAAAATTAACGATTACATTTTAACATTATAAATTATCCTTGCCATAAAATCGCATTTGTATAAAATTATCAGAAAATCCAATATTCATTACAAAACCGTGAAACAATACTACGAAGACTTCTTCATATGCAATATAATAGTAATATAATAAACCGTCGAAACGTTAACCCTGTTATTTGCATAATAAATATTAACACGCCGCAAAGAGTAAAAGATATTATTACGATTCAATTGCCACTATGCACCTTATATCCCATCGTACTTTAAGTTAAACGCATTTGTCATTAGCGAAATCAGTGTACGATATCTTACCGAGATATTAAACAAATTGCGGCACCAACTTGTATCATTGTATGAAAACGTGAAATTACATTTTCGTGACTACGTAATCTAAGTAACTGAATGCAAGCAAGGGAAAATGAAACGACCAAACACGAACGATCGCATCAGAATCTTATCTGAAGGTGCAATGCCGCAACTGCGGCGATTCATGTAAGGAAAACATCGAACGCAGAGGAAAATTACCTCTGGTCGGTCTACGAAAGACCGTCAGTGGTAAATTGGACGTATTAAGCCACATACTTTAGCCACTACGCCTACTTAAGGTACAGCAAAAAAAGAGAAATATGTGCTAAGCCTTGCACTCGAGACTTTCATCAAGACCAAGCTTTCTCAAAGAACGAATCGATCGAATAACGGGAACAATAAATTGTTCAAATAATACTGCCTCTGTAATTGGTCGAATAAAATTGTATTAGTTTCTGTATCAATATGCACGCAAATCCTTTTTGAAGTATTAATTAGTATGCACGAGTGCACGGATTAGTCTCCCCAATTTATAAGGTGCGTGGACGATTAAAAAGGCTTTATTTTGCTTTTTGGAAAATTTTGTAGAAGAAAAGGATCTGAAATTCTTTACTTATTAAGTTTTCATTTATTATAAGGGGTTAAATATTACTAGTACTGTTCTATAGAGGAATTCGAAAGTTTAAAGGGTATTAACGTTGATCAGCATAGTTTTCATAAGATCAGATATAAACTTATTCTGTTATTTTTGTAATATAAGTTGCAGACCAAATCTAAGCTGTAATTAAAGGTGTGATACTTTTGTTGTCCTCAAAGTATTAACTTCTATGTACATCGCTTTACCGTTTTTCAATTATCGTAGCTTAGAAACTATACATACTATACATACAAATTGTGATAGTTTTATTAATCTATTCATAAATAAATATTTCATGATCTTCTTCTGCCAATATAAATAATTATCCCCAGAAGATACTGCATATTGGACGTTCACTTCAAAAGTAAATAACGGTGTACTGCTCTACGCTTCATCCATTAAACAAAATACGTGTTACTCTTATATTAACTCGACGCGCTTCAAATAGTCCATCCGATTTCTAACGTAATACATAAATACCTAAACCATGCGAATTACATTTCACAAAGGTATTACAATATATTTCGCAAAGAAAATGAACGACAATTATATGACAATCCACCATTATCTTAAAATATCGTTACAATATTCGTTAGTTTCGAAATGAATTTTTCAGGCTAGTATCTTTACGTAAGTACTTGCGTATTTCTCGTAGAACATGCATTTACAGGCGATAGATACAGGATGGAAGAGCACCCGATGAGGTAATTCGTTTAAAAATATATCGTCAGCAAGTCTAGCCAACGATATCGTTTTCATGACTTTATATTTCGAACATAATCACCGTCTTTCCGAAAACCCCGACAAGCTTCAGCTGTTGCAAAAAAAAATTGTTACAGCATCACTTGCTATTACACATATTCTAAATCGCATGCATCTAATTTTCATTTACAAAAGTATGTTTAATTGTAAGATGTGTCCCCGTTCCTTTCAATCCATTTAAATTCAGTTTGCGTTGAATGTCTTAATGCAATTAACGATTCGCAATTTTGTCTTTTTCTCCCTTCTTCCATTCAATTTCAATGGCGCAATTTCTTTAATCGTTGAATATAACAGTTTTTTTTAGGGTCTTTGTGTAAATATACCTACTTGTCCAATTCATTTATTAAGTTTCCTGTAAATGGCGAATAAGCTATTGTACAAAACGTACACATTCAGAAAATGAATTTCAATTAAACAAATTTTCGGAATTCACTTGCCTTTCGTTTATTTCGCACTGCTATTAAATTTGTAGAAGAATGCGTTTTCCTTCGATCAAACATTTCACTGATTTATATGAATTTTCATATCGCGCATTCCACCATTCAATCCATTTGGTTTATATTTTACGATAAATTTTCCGACAGGCATCATGCAGTTTTTAAACATAGAATATTACATTTTTGTCCTATTTACACGTCATAGCAAACAATTAGCAAAAAATGGGACTGACAATATTACTAGCGATTTTATTCGCATCATATTTTCACTCGCAGGCATTGATTGGTTTTGTTATGTACCTTGCCTGTTTTTAATTCTAACTGCATGGTAATCTTTATTATTATGATTTAAACAAATCATCAATTGAATCTTTTATTACTTTACAATTTCTATGAACTATCAATTACTCCCTTTTCCCATCCTATCCTAATAATTAATATTCTATTCGTCGTAGATCACCGAGTTACCACATTCACTTTACCAATTTATTATTTATGTGTTTTCGCACCTTTTGGATTCACACACAATTATAGATGTCTTTGAAACTTGCTTTACTGTAATTAATGAGAACTGGGAAGACAACATTGGTAATTCAAATAAATTGGCGCTCCTTAGAAAGACAAATGTACTGAAATAGCAGCATTTTCATTGCTTCAAACAATTTCGTCAATATTATCTTCTCTGCCTTCACGTTGCTTAAATTCAGTTGCCAAGTTTGAATCCAAGCTATTATATTTTAAACTTTTATTCGTCGCCTCTGCCCGCCTCTCAATTAGGTAATACCATTAGGTTGATTCGAAAATAATGTGGGATTTTCTATTAGAAAGTCGACTTATTCTGGTGAATGCCAATATCCTCTCGAATTTGCTATATACCGTTTATTGGCGGATCTATTATTTAGACATTTAGGCCTTCGAAAAATAGCAATATACGTATAATATTCTCATCTAGAAATACTTGCTGCATGACCGCCTCCGACAACTAATTCTCATTCACAAATGTCTTGCCACAACGAAGTTTGTTAAAACGACTTTAATACCGTAGGCATGTTTCCAAGCAGCACTGTACTCTAAAGTTCCACAGAAATGTTCACTCGTGATGGTAATAAAAATGGTAAACCAATTTTTTAATTCGACGTGCCTAAATTCTTACAAATCTTTGAAATTGAATCATCTCAATTCTTATAAATTCTTAATATGAATAGCTATCTCAATTATTAAATCTGTTGTGAAATCTTTGATACTAAAGAAGCATCGTTACTTTCTAAATTATTCTTTGCATCCAAAATGATTTGCCAGTAGACCCAATACTTTGACAAACGTTTCCAAATTTTCCCATCGCATTTATTGCCCGCAATGCTCCTCTCATTTTCGGCCACATTGGCCTAGCCAGATTCTCTCCCCATTTTTTTCAGCCGAACATTAAAGTGACCTTCGATAGATGAGCTCGCGGGGAGCTTTGCCCGCTTTAAAATAGCCGTTTGGTCGCCGCGTCTCAAGTTTCGCGAGGATTTTGGCGGAAGCCGATACGCGTGGCATACCTTTCGTTTGCCTCGATCACGCGTTGCTCTTCTTGCACCGTCTACCATTCAGTCGGCTTCGAATTTAGATCCGAGTCAGGGGTGCGCACGCGTGCGAAAAGTATTGATACGCGGGCAGCATACATTCGAAACGACACGCGTATGTTGCACTGCACACGAATTCAAGAGACGCGTGCGATCGTTTAACCCTTTCGTGACCATTGGGGAACGTACACGCTGCCGGTGAAAAGTTTCAAGCCACTTTCCGAGTTGTGTAACTATAGTGTGGCTGGTGAATAATTCGTTTGGTCCGAAATAAATGTTACAGAGACCGATGGTAATTAAATTTGTTTCGACTTGCTCGTTATTGGATATCTTCTCGAATTTTCAACGTCAGATTATTTACGCGTTGTTAAACTTTTGCGGAGCCTGGAATGTCGGGTGGTCTGAAACTTTTGGCCGGTAGTGTACATCTCCCACACGAGTACTCGAATAGATTTCAATTTCCATATTTCAATTGATCTTTCGCTGCAGGCGCGATGAAAGAGAGATAAATAAGAAATTTAACCCGCATACATAAATTGGAAATATGTATAGCGGCATAAAAGAATTTGGGTTAGAATGGTCTCGCAAGCTTATGGAAAATGGGTAGCAGACAAAAAGTTTATTCTGTTTTAAAATCTCGGTTTAATAAACTCGCTCTATCTCGCGACACACGCCAACAAATATATTACATTTTTTCGCCGATGAAAATTATTTTCAGTTGCTCATTTATCGATGGCACTTCTAACAAATAATAGCGCTCGAAATTGTTTAAAGCTTATTTCGAATCGTTGCTCTCACGCCATATTAACTTGCAGTCGATAATTTGTGACACACCAGTTGAAAATCGCTATCCAAACATTTTGTTCAGTTTTCCGCACGCAAGTCCTAGTTGTAAGATACCGTAAAACCTGGTGGTTATGTAATTTACAAATGAGGGAAGAATATTCTTTGCCTCGGCTTTGGATCAGATTAATCCTTTCCGTATGCGTGTTAGCCGAAGGAAATAATTCGAGCACCAAAGGGTTAAATAGCACGCGTTCGAATGCGTAGCGGGGGTTATTCGATAAACAGGAAGCAGGCTCAACCCGTTCCTGTTACGTCAAGAGTTACAAATATATACTTTATTTATTGGTTTCTTAATTCGGATTATTTTGTGCCGGTCAGAGAAGAGAGAAATTGTCAGGATTAAAAATTGAACACCTCGTGGTGTGTCGGTTACAGTTACAGATATTCATACATTAAAGGGTTAAGTTGACGGAGAACAGTTTGCAGGAAACTACTGTGATGTGTATTGGTAGCGAAGGGGTTAAACTTTGGTAGAAACTCAGAATTCTGTACGAAGTGTACAGGGTATACAAGTAATCGTGGTACCAGGTTGAACAGAGGGAGTTTTTATAAAAAAGATAAAACTAATATAAAGTTCAATGAAGTGTTTGAACACCGATTAAACGTATACGGATACTGTCCATATTTGCAAGTACAAGTGCGAAAAGTAATAACAAAGCGCGAAAGTTAAATTGTTCAGCTTGAAACTTGTAATTACTAAATACATGAATTAATTTTTGTATACAGAAACATCGTTGTGCCAACTCGATTTATATTTTTGTCAAATCATTATTTCGAGACTGTACCCGTGTTATTGAAATACCTTTTATAAACACCCAGAAAAAATTGGAGTACAACCTCGATTAACCGGATCGTTATTATTCGCGATCTCAATCAGTCGGGATCTTCAATTTATTAACGATACATTTATATACGTATCTCCTCGCTCGGGGCTGAGCTATAAGGAAGGAGTCAGAGTTTTGAAATATGTCTTCCAACTTCCGACGTTTCAGAAGAACTTATTTTTATTCGTTTCTCTAAGACCTCAGTTTATTAACCAGCCACACACGCGTCACATAACTGTGTATAACTACTGTACATGAAAAAATGGTTTACCAATCGTAATATGATTTTTAGAAGAAGAAATCCTTTTTAGATTCGTTATTTGATGCAAGCGGAAAGAGAATCATAGAATGATTGACATTTCTTTAGCTGTTGTATTAAATTATTGGTTTAAAGATTGAAGTTTGATATAAATTGGAAAAAAGGAAGGATACTATGGGTGCATTGATTAAACAGAGCATATACGTATATGTACTATGCTTTCCGTCGAGAACCACGAAGAGCTCCAATTTTATCTTTACTCATGACATCAGTGGCAGGGTTTGAATTTTTGATCAGGTTTGTCGTTTGGTAGAGCAGTGTAAATCAGCATAAATTAATCAGCATAAATACCGGATAATCAAACGTTTCAAGCTACCCAATTATTTTAGTTTCTCCTGTAATCAAAAAGCAAGGGCAGTAAACAAAATGTTAATTCCCCTAATAGACACTTATATATACCCTAACATTAAAAGAAGAAAACTGAATGCTTCAGAACAAGTTTTACAAATCTATTTTACGATCTAAACTTTATTGTAGGAGATGAAACGATGTTGCTAAAGATAGTATTAATAAAATAGATTACTTTACAGAAAACTTTGATACATTTTGCCTGTAATAATTATAGCCGTACGAACAGCTGTTCCGGATGTTTGAAATTATATGCATCTACATGTACAGTTAGGAAATGAGTCAAGTGGCACCTACATACATAAGTGATCTTCCGCGACTCGGAGAAAAGGAAATAACGACCATCTTACGAATTGGCACTGTCAGTTTAAGCTCGTCACCAGCTCAAGTGCAACAGTAGTTGCACTTATTTATAGCTTACGCAAATATTCTTGCCGCCGTGCATTAACGCAAAAAATGTTGTGTTTGGTAAACACAATTTCGCAGCAGGGGCAGTGTTAAATGTTTTGATACCATCTGTACTGCAATGGTTACAATTCAATTTTCATCGGTGCCCAAATACAGCAGAGATTATGCAAATAAAAGGTACTCTCGATAAAACTGAAGTAACAGATATGTATATCCATTTTCAACGCATAATGTAATAATTAATTTACTAGAACAGATTCCCTTGCTTTAATTAATTTGCGCCGCCCTTATTGGATATAAATCAATAATACATACGTATATATCAAGTTTGTATTACCGTCTATTTGGTAATCAACCCTCCATTATTGGAGAACGTAAAACAACCACACAATGTAGTAACAATTATTTACACGTGCAAAGTTGTTTCTCCAAAGTGTATCGAATTTCAAAATCACCAAACCGTCGAATTTATAATTACCTATTACCTCCGAAAGAAAACTCAAGCACTACCAGAAAACAAACAGTTAAATACAACTAGTGTCACAACTTTCAACACTCTTTCGTAGTCTGGAAGCAATCCTCTGCAACAATATTCCACACAGACCTTCCTTCTGCAATATTCAAATTCACTCCAAACCACCGTCACATACTTCTCATACTAATCACTCATCAATTTACACGTCACCGAATTCTTACCAACCACCACCACTCACAGGAACAGAGCATCCTTCCCTTCTAATCAATTCATCCGCCCTTTCCTACTAATCTACTAGTCACCACGTGCCATCACGTAGCATCACCATACTCACAAAGCTACACACACGTAGACAACACTGTCAACCCTCTCCAGAACAAATCACAGTACTTCCCCTACACTCCATAGCAAATCACAGTTCCTCCAATATCATCAAAAATGTACTTCCTCCAAAATTTCAAATCCCTACCGACTATAGCAGCCAGTAACTCTCATAAACTTCGTAACGATTCAACCACCCAACTCAACCTCGGGTGTCCAGAAAAGAATCTCCCTTTTCCACCACCAAGGTGTTTCAACGCCACCATAGATTCACGCGAATCCAACCTTCTCTCTTATCACGCTTACCAAGTGTTCCGCTCGGTACAATCCAAGGACAGCTTCGAAGCACTCGGACCAATTCACTCGTTGCCTGGCGTCAGCAACGATTCCCCTCGATCTAATTCATTCGCGCGATTTCCGCCGGACTTCTTTTTTCCACGGAAACGAACGACAACGATTTTCCTGATGTCGATGGCGCCGAGACGGGTAGTTCACTGCGTCCGGCTTGTCGCGAGCCATCGGCCAGTGCCTAGGACAATATTAGAATCGTCGATCTGTAAGCGTCTCTCCCTTCCTCTTATTCCGTAGTCTATACCGACGCGACGTGTGACGTGCTTCGTCCCTCCTCGTCACTCTTCTTCACTCGTGCTTCCTTTCTGCGCGTCTCCTTTCGATCTGTCCCCCTTTTCACTGACGCTCACGTCGCTTTTCCGCTGTATTTTATACCTGACTTTATTGCGCTTGGCTCATTAGACCCTTCAGGTCCAAGGACTTCTGTGCACGAGTAACTGCGTGGCGTGCCAGGTGTTACGATTCATCATTCGATCACCTTGGAACACACGCTGCCTCGATAAAAGTTCAATGCAACGCAGAGCAGTGGCGTCTAGCGCTGTGCAACCCTTTGACCATGTGTGAAAATTTCGTTGATTCAGTTGCACGCAGTGCATCGTAGATTCGTGTACACGGTTTACAGTTTCGAGTATAACGATTCCACTTCTATTTTTTGTCGTCCGTTGGCTTAAGCCATAAGCATTTCTTTTGCCATAATGTCTGTTTAATGGGAACCTCACGCGCCTGTTGTGTAGTAAATGAGATTTGCTTTTGCGGATGAATAAATGTGTTGGCATTGTGAAAAGAATTGACCGTTGACTGCGGTTGTATTAATTATTACTAAATAGATTTATTATGGCCAGGTATACGTAGTAATTGGTTTATTGCTACTGTGAAAGTCTACTTTTATGGGCAGATAATTCGGCCGACTTGAATGCAATTGTCTATTGAAATCACTTGTCTACTATTACTGGATTTAAGAAGATCAACTGTAGATATTTGGCAAAATAGTGAAGACGTAAACGATACGATGGCACAATGTATCAGAAAGAATACGCCCTGTAATTAAAGCAGGTGGTTACGCTTAAAATACTAACATGCCTGTATGCGTGTAAGATCTGAAAAGTCAATGAACTTTTAATTATCTTTAGTTCTTCCAATTCTGTTAAAAATAGGCAGAATGTTGAAATCTCTAAGTGGTTCTATTTCGACGGCTACGGGCTGTATTAACGATTTCAATTTGAATAACTGATTACAACTGTTGTGGTTTTTTGTTGCTTTGTGGATGTGTGATTTGAATGATTCAGCTTTAGAGTTGAGATGAAAATTTTGGTGCACAATGATTTGAATAGTTGAATTAATATTGCTAAGCTGATAATAGTTCTGTGTATTGCATTTAATTGCATGCGTGGTGGTATCTTTCTTTCTTCTGAAAATATATGCATTCTCTGTAATTCATTTTAAACTTGAACTATGTAATAGAAATTTATATCGAAGTTTTCTTGTATACAATTCTACAAGAATTTTGTACAAAGCTTCACATTTTTAAATCAAGCAAATTTTATGCGAGTACCATATTATTTTCTTACCTACCTAAACAGCATTTCAGATATCGTTGAATCGAAATATTGTAAATAAACATTTAGGTTCGAAGAATAACTTAATATTTCAGTACTCAATTCGACCAAGTGCACACAAGCTATGCAATGTTTAATTGTTAAAGCTGGAGTGGTAGTTATCAGAGAACTATGTACAGTGGACCAAGAAAGTATTCACACAGTGCGTTGAATTTTTAGGAATACGGTCTTTCCTTCGATTTATCGATGGCGTATATTGTTCAAAAGATATATTTTCTAATAATTCATTAATGTTTACGGTAACATTCTGTATTCTTTAAACGAAACATGCGTTATTTTCATAAAAAATTAAAAGAAATTTCGAAGTTAAAGAAGAACTTTACGCAGGGCGAAATATTTCCTTCAATCAAACTTTCATCAGATTATTAACTTACGTACTGCAATTATATTACTTGATATACATTAAAATTTCTCTCGTCAAAAATCAATTTTTGCTGTCAGATAATAAACTTCGTATCGTTCACAAAATCTTGTGTCTAATTACTTACTCCGGAAGCAACCAACAAACTTATCTCGCCGCTTTAAATCACCACATAAGCAATTCTGCGCGGTACTTTGAAAGCGCCCATCCAAAACTTCTAATAAGTATTCAAGGAAGACAAAGTCTCGTTATCGATGGGACGACGTGCATGATTCACCGAGCGGAATTATGAATGAAGAATTCCCTCTAATGTCTATGCTGTACACGTTTACACGTAACATCTATAAAGAACCATTGTTTCTACGAAGTATAACTAAACTGAAACACGACACCATACTATTTGAATTCAACCTTGTTACTCAGTAACGGAGTTTTTATAACTGTGTAAAATTTTTGGGAAGCATAATCTGGGAGAGAAATACCTTTTAAGAGCAACACGGAGTTTATTTTATTGGGGTGCTCAGAAAACAAACTAAGACATTTGTTTATTCATCGTAGGAAAATGTATCTTAATTAAAAATTTGTATATAGTTTAAATAGATTCGACTCTCTCTCCAAGATACAAAAATGTATTTAAAGGAGGCACCAATGATGCAAACACATTATTTTATTTTATGATATTAGAGAACTACTATTTTATGTTTGAATAATAAAAATACATTTGTTTTATAGAAATCTTTACCGCAATTTATAATTAATAAATAATTCTCTGCATTCAATTTCCTTCTTTCATAGAAAATATTGGCACTTTTCAGGAGTTATTAACAAACGTGAAATGTTATGTTTTCTGACACCAAGCATTATGTGAGAGGATAAAATATATTTGACAAGATGACGATCAACTTTTGCATTAATGCGAGGGACAGGGTTTTTTCTTTTTACCGCTAGACTGCTCAGAGACCGAAGTTACTTTAAGCATCCATCTGCCAACATCGTCTTCTGGCATTTTGCCACTAATTCTGGGCTCCGACGAGGATTACGCTTGCTCAAAAAGAGATAACATTCGAAAATGCGGCAAACATTTTATCCCTCTGCAAAAAGGATCGGGCATAAGCGTCGCTTTTATTCGAAACGAAAAGTGCTGTTGAAAGTCGTGCTTTAAACTTCTGCAAACACTAGATTTTGCGCAACTTCCATGGTCGTAATCGTTTTTGCTCTGGTACACGAATTCAATTTTACGTTTTGCAACATACATATAATACGAAGTTTCGTCAAAATAATTTTCCTTCCTCTTTTTAAATTTAGTTTTCCTTTTGTATTATATTAATAATCGCATGCATTGTAAACGTATTATTATTAACTCAATAATTAAAAGCAAGCAAACTTTGCATTTAAAATATTCGTGTGCTCGTGCTCGCATTTAAAAAAAATGGGCTGTAATAAATTAACTGCACTGAATAAAAGATAAAATAAGTCCATCCAGTTTATTTCAAGCAGACATTATTGCAGTAGCCAAAGATAATAGGTTGTCAAGCAGCCGTATTTATTACTGCAATGTAAAATGGCATCACGAATTAAAATAAAATTGTACCTTCAAGCACACCAATGTTTCTAACAATTATTCCACTACAAAAGTTACGTTAACAGTATCAACAGCTACTTCTAGTTACTGTTAAAGCTTCAACCCTCTCATACCTTTGTACGTCATATGGAACAACAAAAGTGTGCAATATCTATAGGTATATAATAACAGTTTCCGGTATAACTGTAACAATTGTATCAAGCTTTCGTTTCCAACTGTACCACAAAACAGTATATTCAGCATCTGCAAATCTACAATGTCGCACAGATATAAATATGTACGAATGGTACACAGATTCTCAAAAGTGATACACGTTCCCTAAAAGGAAACTTATATGAATACATAATTTTTAATTATTATTGCTGTACTGCTATGCAAGCCTTTTGAAAGGTCACAGTAACCATGAACGTTAAATTCTCAAATACACACTCTGACGTTACTGCTGGATCAAACACACCGTTGATTCATGGCGCGAAATCGTGAAAATTTCCAGTGACCTCGTGATGTACATACATGATTAAGGAATAACAGTAACTCACCGCGTTATATTCGTTGTAGGCGCGGCGCAAAGTAGATGGGCGCGGTTTACGTGAGTTAGATCAGTGCTAACGGGCACGTGTAAGCAAGTTTCAAGTCGACTTCACTTTACCCTTATAACGTAATGAGGGGAACACACGGTACTGGAGTCGCCGATTTGATTCGCATTTCGCACGCGGTAAACATAGATCGTCCACGATACCATCACAGAAGGATATAGAAGGGTATTCTGCCAGAAATTACCTGGATTTTCCATTATCGTACATCTACTTGCAGGAATAATGGAAATATTAATTAACAATGAAAACACGGTTTAGAGATATGAATATGTTTTTTCGTTTTATTAATGATCTTATAGACATTTTATGTTGCTGTGAACAAACTTTCATTCTCCGCGTTACCTGCATAGAAAGAGTTTCTGATGAAAGAATTACAGTGTATTAGTAGCGTGCACGTGTGATTACATTTTTAGGAAAGTACATTTCAGTTGCACTGATTGTGCTGTCGTTGATTATTAATGAATTTCACGGATATTTGATATAGCGCACTTGCAACAGATTTATGCGCCATAAACAACAAATTAGAAGAACAAACAAAGATTTATGGTGGATAGTATTTTAATTTATGTGTATTTATATAAATTACTCGGTGCTTACGTGCGGTACTTGCAAAAAATTATGAATATTCATTACTGTTTCATATTGTTTCATATTGCGCATTGTTCCGGGCAGGTTGAACTTTGCGAAATGTGTAATCTTGCTGTCACTTGTTATTCGAAACTATTGCATACAGTTACGTGTACCGAATGACTAATCCTCGAATTCCGTTAAAAAACAGTTTAAAAGCCAACTTTCTCCATTCATTCAGTCTTCAAATGCAACGTCGACTGCCCATACCACGTTTCAACTTCACTGCATGTTTAGCTTCTCATTAAAACCTATGGTTTTAAATCCTTTTTGTAGAAAAAGGAAACTTTTCCTCTTAAGGAAATAAACGTCTGTGTTCAATCTACGAGTTTGTACACTTCTAAAGTTGAACAATGCAATTTCATGTTGGATTAAATTATTTATGGCTAAAATGCATTATGTGTATCTATTCGAAATCGTAGTACAATTGAAAATGTGAAGAGTCTCTAAACAAAAACTATGTACTTGGCAATTAAAAAAAATGTTGTTATGTAGAATTCTCTTTTTCAGTTTCTAAAGTAATGACTTTATTTTGGAAGCAAAGAATGCTTCATCTTTTAAATGGATATCGACACATTTATGAATGTCTATCGTTTGTATTTCGAAATACTGTAACATAAGCTAATTCTAACAAATTCTATCAGAAATACGGTCACTGCAGATAACACGAAGTAGTCTAGTGGCTTCAGCAGTCAATCTTTATTAATTGAATTAGAAAGAATGTATTATCGAACAGGTACTTTGTCCAGCAGACGTCTAGACTGATTATAACTATACTTACTAGCTTCGTGCAATGCTTTGCAAAAGTCTACCCTTATAAACCAAAATGTGTATAGTGGAATAATACAGTATTACTTACTACGTTATTTTTTTCAGAAATATTTTATTCGAAAACGTTTAAAAGAAGGCTTCAAAATTTGCAGGGACGTAATAATTTTAAATTAACCCATTAATATTTAATCTTAATTACAACTAGCAATGATATGCATTGAGTGCATTCTGCTTATCGCTACTGGTCGCGTCCCCTTTTTTTTTAGAATGCATCCTAAATGACGCTTAAATCGCACGCAGCAACGATGAAACAATTATTGAAATATTCACTCTTATTTTATTGTCTAAAAATTAAAAAGTCAACCGTAAATAAAATAACTTAAAGTCACCTAACTAAAGGCGAATTTACACTTGTACACTTTGAATATGGATCGCGAATAATTCAGCTACAGTGAATGTGAAAGATGAAAGCTGAAGTATTTACAGCAGAAATAGGTGACGTTTGATTGAGTTAATAAGTTCAACCCGTGCAGAAAAAAAGTTAAAAAACTCATCGGATTATTCATTCTGACGCCTCTTGGCATCTCCTTCAATTTATAACTATCTAACTGTCTGTACTGTGATAGTGTAAATGAATGATTATTCTCCCTGTGTGTCAGGTAAAGTTTCTTTTTTAATCCAATCTTCAGATTTAAGCACAGAGAAAATGGAATAAAACATTTCACAGGCAGAATTCGTTAAACTACGCATTAGGGCCGGTCTTATTTACTCCCGACGAAAATGTTTTCAAAATAGTTCAAATTAAAAAAAAAAAATAGTCTGTGCGAAATTCGAGCCCGACTGGACAACGGGAACACTGAAATAATTATTTGAATGCTCGAAAAAACGTTTTCTTTCGATTATTTTCTAATTATTGATTATATTAAAAAAAGGACTTGTAAACGTGGGTAGGTCATGTCTTTTGTGCGCTATTACTTCTTTTCGTACAATGAACGAGTCTCGAACGAGTGCACGCCTACTTAACGAATTTTCAAACTCAATTTTCTCGGTTATTAAGCCTCATGTGAAAAAACTTTATTCCATATTTTCGACTCAGTTTTATGCGAGGAATGCCTCCCACCCCCTGCCGGTTGTACCACAATTTCGAAAACATCCTGTATATTGTTACATATTCAGCAACTGTTTGCTCCATAATGTAAACGTTCTGTACAACAGCGTAACATTATTTCACTTATTTATATATATATTAAATCTTAGGTAATTAAGAAGAGTATCTAAGTATTTGTATATACTGTAGGAAAAAGAAATAAAGATTATTAAAAAGTTAAATGATATTAATACAATATAAAATAAGACAGTGCTGTTCACTTGCGTCGTGTGGCAACGTGCAACTTACAACTAACTTCGTTCTCAACGATGCAACGCTCGCATGTTTTACGGCGATGCGCTTCTGTTCTCGGGGATCGCGCATCGCTCTTTTCGACGCACACAGTTCGCTCTCAAATGCTACAATACAGCCCTTCAATATTAATAAAATATTTCTTTCAATCCACATTCAATCCACTTTCATTCCTTGTGCTTCATTCCGTAGCGAAAGGGCTAAGAACAATTGAAGGTTTGCCTCCAAGTGTCGGATCATTCATTCAATTTATCCAAAGTACGGACTGGCTCTGTTTTCTTCACTGGCCGCCGTTGGATCAAATGCAGGTGAAAGCAATCTTTACGCCCTTCAGCATGGAAGAATCATCCACGATGCACGTCCAAGGCCTTAAGAGAAAGACTATACAAGATTGCAGGCATCCCCATTTATTACCTCGCCGTTTGCAACCCGCTCGCGCCGCGAAGCCACAACAGGCGCGTTTCAAATTCAACCAGAACAAACGCGTCTTTATTCGAATGGCCAAGATTCTCAAGCGGTTCTGCTTCGAATTTCGTGACTCGATACTAATTAACTGCAATCGTGGCTCGCGACGCGGCGTTAATTGCAAACCAGCTGTGCATCGAGCGGCTCGAATACGCAAGAGTTCCGCTTGCTGTTCACAATCCATCCATTCTCCGCGTGCCCACGTTATTCGCGCCACTCCGCCGCTGAAAAGATCTGTTTTCACGCGTTCGTACTTCGCGAAGGGGCCAACAGCACGCTCGGATTCTCGAGTCGGGAAGTCGAATCGAAAGAAATCGCGAGTCGATACGTGCCGACATTATGAATCGTAACGCGCCGTTTAGTCGCCCGTTGTGCCGCGGAAACACGCGCACGATCGGTTGCAACATTATTATCGAGCAAACATTTTCATCCGCTGTTGTTCTTTCGACGTCGACTTTTATTGAGCCGGGCCATAAGTATCGGATTGTCCATAAGTTCGTGACGGTTTTATTTCACGGTGCATCTGTCACGACACCATTTGCCAATTGGATGGTACATTGTACACCGTTTTATAGCTTTTCTGCTCCCCTTTCGGAACGGCTGTGAACTGTTTCGTGTTGGGCTAGCGACAGAGAAAGTTTCGTGCGAAATGTGCAGAACGTCCATTTAACAGAAACGCGAATGTCCAACGGATTTTACACGACGAGCTTAATTTAGATCCAAAGGTGTCTAGGATGGCCGAAATGTTTGCGACACTTGTTACAAAAATCGCGATGCTGACAAGGCGGTCTGAAAATGATTCACACGTTTCATGAATGGCAATCTTTGTGCAAACAGTACTCCATAGCTTGGAAGAGTCTTCGTTTCGTTGCGCTTCGTATGCAAATTCTGCTAATTAATTTAACAATAATATTACTCTCCGAAAGCTTGAATTGGTTATTTACCAGGTTTATTTGAAGCGGCGCACAGTCGAACCCCCGCAGACAAATTTAAAAAAATCATGATTGAATTCTGATCTGATTATTCAAAATAATCATTAATCGGTAGGTAAGGAATACGAATGTAGCAATTATTACTGTAAAAATTAATAGGGGGCCGGCAATAGTCATCCTTATATAATAACTGAAGTCTTAAAAATTTGGTTACTCGTGCATCACTCGTTCTTTTTTGTTCGCATTTCGTATCATTGATTGTTGTACCTTAAATATGGAGAATTTTATAAACGGTATGCAAAACTTTAATTCGTAATATGAAATTTTTGATGTTTCCTTAAAATTTAATTCGCAAAAAAGCGGTTTAAACTATCTATTCTGTAAGTTTTGTTGTTTTGTATCGACGATGTGTTGTGCTACATTGCTATACAAGTTTTTTTCTGCTTCTAACTGCTACAGTAAACGTTATTTAATTTTTTTGAGAGACCGAAACCAAGTTTCGGGTCAACGAACGACGCACAGTGGTCCCAAATCCCGGAATACACCAGTATGTTAACTATGTGCCGTTCATTCCACTATGTATTGCTTTTTATTATAATATTCATGTATTACTTATATTTCGTTATGTAACAATTATGTCTTGTTATTTGTTACTGTTTGCTATTAATTGTTATTGTTATGTGATAATTTTATATCATACAACTAGTTTGACCTTTATCACGATAAAAATGTTGATTATTTCTACATTATATGCATTTTTTTATTTTTGTCCCAAACGTCCATTGAAAGGCCGCACTAAGCGACGGGTTAAAGAGCACCAGAGCCTGGAATTGGGTTCAAAGCAATGGAACTCGTGGGGATCATCGCGTATATATTTGATGTGTGTACTCCTTTGAATTAAAGAATCTTTAGTCAATATTGTAGAAAAATTTCATAAACACTTTTATTAGTTATTACAAACGTTTGAAATAAACGCGAAGAAGGAATATATTCAATATGTTATATCGCATCAATTTAATAAAGAAAATAATGGATTTACGGTAGTGGAAAAATATTTTTTTGGTATATGCACAAATATTAGTGTAGTCCAGTATAATAAATACCTCGTCATGAGAGTCCTAAAGAGTTAGATAAGACGTTCTAGAAGCTGCTGTTGCACAAAACCCAACGGAAATTGTTGAACAATTTGCACAGCAGTTGAATTCAACTTATTCTTAATTTTCAACAGATAACTGGTTATTTTTATCTAATCGTGAATCGAAAAAGTCGCATTATTTACAAGATGACCCAATAATTCCAACGATATTGTTCGTAGCTAGTTCACGGTCAATTATAACCCATTTGATTTTATTACAGTAACCTTGTTATATTCGGTTTCGATGAGATGAATAATATTCACTTATCCAATAGAATTTTGAGACGCTCGCATTTTCGAGTTGTTATTTCGTTCATTTATATCTTTGTGGCATTTTATAAGTAACAAGTTCAATCCTTGTCATATAGTAATGAAAATTGCAAAACACAAGTGTATCTTGTACGACAGGATGAAATACAAGTACAAAAAATACGAGCGTGTCTCGTGGAAATTTTAGCTCCACGTGAAACTATTATGGATTGCTAAACCTCGGCAGTTTCCCCGATGCTACAATCGACTAATCAACTGTGGCGTACGTCATAATATAAAAAATCATAGGGCACAGTAAACAATCCATGATTGAGATACGCAATAATACATATAGAAAATTGTTACCAATAAACTGCAATTTTGATGTTCAAAGAGAAATTTTATTCGGAATATTTGTTAAACTGACGAAGCAACTTTGGATTACACAGAGAAATTTTATTGCGAATGAGATACTGGGTAGAATATCCCGCGTAGAACGATAAATCGTATTTTTAAAACTTGAATGCATTTTGTGCTTGTTAAACTGACGAGGGAGTAAGGTTAACTATAACTTCATAACTTTGTAAGGGGATTCCTTGCATAAAGTAAAACGCGAAGAAAAAGAAGTAAAAGACTCTATAACGACTTGATCACTGGGAAAGTTCTGATTAAATTCTATAATTGACTGTAGAATCTTCTTTAGTTAACTTACTCTTAATGCATCTATCTCCCTTACGCTTAAAGTTTATAGTCTTTCCACTTTGTGGTATATTTTTTTCACACGAATAGTTACACATATATACATTACAAAGTATGTCGTTAAGACTAGACTTGCTGGTGTTGGGAGAAACAAGTACTACAAGGAAAAATATGTTTGGCAATATCTTTTGTACTTTATTCAACGTTAACCAAAAATAAATATAACATTACTGGAAAACATGCGCCATAATTTTGATGATTCTAGTGTTTCTAACGTTGATGTGGATCAACACTGAATTTTCTTGTTCGGTATAGAAATACTGAACACGAAATATGTATCAATACGATTTATCGAAAATTCTTCAAAATTCTGCGGGGAATGTAAAATGATGAAAAATATTTGATTGATTGATTTGTTTATTATTTGTCGAACTTCATAATAACGTGCATGACTTTAAATATACAATAACAAGATTACTATCATTATTGTCATGTTTCATCATTGTTAACATGTTTGTCGTATTGCAGCTCTAACGCAACACGATTTAATCTGATTATATGAAACGTCCTAGTTTGTCCGAGGACGCAGCACCTTGCAAGATATATTGACATTTGTGTACGCCAAACAATGTTCGTATTCAGCAGATGCAGTGAAACAGCATGTATCTACAATTAACAGAGAATCCTATCACGAACGAGCCACTAACTCCCAGCTTGCACCTTGGGCATTCTGCATTATTACGGCGTGCATAGAACAATTCAAGCAGGACTTGTTTTCAGAGCCATCTAAATGTATGCATTAAAATCGTTCTAATTCAACCGCAATGAAGTATACTTTGAAGTAGATTTAATAGTAAACGTATAGAGCTAATTAAAAATAACCTGTATCAAGTTTCAATTGGAGTTGTAAAAAAAATAGATAGTAATATAATATTTAATTACCAAAATACACAGTATTATAATATATTTTGTAAAATGTTTATTACAATAATTAAGAAACATGTAACTCAAAAGGGGTTATAATTTTTCAAATTTTTCACCCTATTACCCTAAATAAACGCGACATAGAATTTTCGAATTTTGGTTTTGCAGTACAATAAATTCTGTCTGTAGTGAAGGATGTTTTGACACGAATATTTTGTAGTGTTAATGAAGAGTTGCGTAATATAAAAACATATACAGAGTGAATTAGAGTTACAGCGAAATAAATATTGCACGCAGGGAATAAGTGATAAAATGAACTTTCCACTGCACCATAAAAAATATCGACGCCGTTTATCTTGTCAGCATAATCACATAACGTTTATCATCTGCTAGCGATTCCATTGCATTGATAGTTAATATTATTACAAACAATTACATAGTACTGTTAATCCCACGCGTCGATCCGGATCCATTGCTGTTGATTTCGTACGTACAATATTTCTTTGCTTACAGCTTTGTAACAAAATATTTATTCCTGAACTTTATATAACAATTTTGTCTTATTTTTATCTAAAGGATAAATTACCGCAATTTGTCAGAAAAAACCTTGGACGACCTGTAGTACACGATGGTGACTATTCTTTATACAATATTAGTTTGGAATTAAATTTGAATTACACGAAAAATAAAAACCTTCGTTATGTTCTCTGTTATGTTAGTTTTCCCGTTTTTTGCTACTCCAATCGATAGAAACCTTCGTTTTTTAGCACTTTGATGTTAGTAAATAATAGTGTTGAGCAACTAAAAAGACCGAGAATGACTGAAGCAATTTTCTGCGTTATGCAAAGCAGGGAAAAAATTTTCCTGTATGAAAGAACTGGCTTCTAAAAAAGCGTACATTACGAAACACAATTACGCACTTTTTGCTGATCATTTTATTTGTGTTGATACCGGCAACGCAACAGAACACAATTCTTATGAAATATGAGGGGCTTTGACTTTTACTAGTAACAGAATCATTAATTTTTCAAGAATAAGAACTACGTTAATATACAAACTTATTGCGTTTAGAAAGTAGATTTCTAATTAAGTTACCTTACGCCATTAGTAAATTGTCTTTTATAGCAAAATCCAACACTACTCACCTGAAACAAACAATAAACACAATCACTTTAGTAATGTCGTTATTAATACAGGAGAGTAATAACTCTATTTAATGTACTTTAAATATGATAATGAATGTTATTTTAGTAAAAACATGTTACAATTGTTTAAGATAGGAATGATAAAGCAGATTCTATGACAGTGATATCTTTTTGAAGGAAATTGATTTCGGAATATGTTTCAACGAAAGGGAATAACCTAATTTTTAATGAATAAATAACGCGCATGGGTACTAATTTTACAGCACTAGCTCTTATTTAGTACATTTAGTACAGATTCAATGTCAGATAATAATTATAGAAAGTTCTAGCAAACTGAAAAAATGTTCCTTCAAAATTATGGAAAATAAATCTGAATTAAATAGAAATAAATAAAGAATAACTCGGCTCCTCTAATATTCAAAGAAAGTAATGAACATATTCATTCATAGGTATTGACCAACGCAATTAATTAAAATTTCTATCCAGGCGATGAGATGATTAAAAAGAATAAGAAGAAAGATCACTCTTCAGATGCATTCTGAATTGTACTTGTGAACAAAATGCAGTCACACTTCTAAATGCATTATGGAAACTGAATTTCTTCTTCTCACTTTTCAATTTTTTGTATTTAACCTCGCGCATTCCACTCGATACGTATCGAGAGCAACGATAAATATTTCCTCGAAGGCAATGATCTCAACGAAGGCATGTTACAATCCCAACATTGTTAAGTAATAGCATTGGAGCGATTGAACGATCATACTGGCCGTTCTCAGTCTTGATCGGTGATATATAATAATTGGTACCTTCATTGCAAACGGTACTCCATTAAGAACTGAATGATCTTCATTATACTGAAGTTATAAAATGTTAACCGGCGATCGATCATGTTTAATGCTACCCCTAACTCTAACGTGTTTGAAACATTTCTATCGTTGCTATATGTAGTGGAATGAAAAGTTAACAATAAGCAGTGTGTGCGCGAACTTTTTTGGTGCAGTAAGTTTTATTTATTTTCCCATCACGTATCTCAATTATAAATTAACTGTATAACTGGATAAAGTGTACTGTGTTAAAATAGAGTTTCTAGATAACACATACAATGAAACATTGACTTGGTGTATAAAATTGTACGAATATAGAACAGAATAGCCAGGTTCTGAATTGTAGAGTTATTCTAATATTGGAGAAATTGAATTTTTAGCTCATAAATAATGTAGGACCCGAGCAGACCTGACTGCAGCGTGATAAGTGACTTATCGGGAATCGAATGATGCGTAGTTAGCAAGTTTTTTTTCTCTGTATGGATAACCATTCCTTATTTTTAGTTCTAATAATAAACTTGATCTTTTATTATAATAGTCAAATCCTATAATAATAGTACCTTCCTTGAGTTCAATTTCTCCTATAATACTCTTCTTATGAGTTAAAAATTTAATTTCTTCAGTGCTTGAATACTTCTGCTCCGTAATATTTTTTATTTTTCCGTTTCACTGAATTGTGTGATCATAGTATTACGTAACGCACTTAAACAATAATTATGTTTAAAATGGATTACTACGTATCTCTATGATTACTATTACAATATGTTACACATTTGGTTCAATTACATGTCACAAAAATAATGAAAGTGTATTATAATAAGTTTAATAATGTATTATAATAACTTTCAAATAAAGATTACCAACGGAACGAGTATAAGCCGTCTAATGTTTTTACGTCAATAAACAGACGACAGTGAAAAATTGTGCCAATTTGACGTTTCATTATGTTCGCATTGGAGCCGCAATACAGAATGACGCAAATTGAAAGCGCCTATCAGAAAGTCCATTACTTAATCCAAAGAAATGTTCCTCTAACAGCTTGCCGTCTGCGGCAATATCTATGCATTACTGTCAACTCCCATGCCTCCATTGTTTCGAATTCCACACAAGAAGCGATCTATGGAACGGTCACGAGAATTGTGATGCTGAATTTGCAGAGGGTAATATGTTCTCTTTGTCTCATCTGGACACTGAAACGTCTATTTTAGAAATCATAGGAACTCGGGGCACACTACCAGCGCTAATTTGCACGCAGCGCGATAGATATCCCTCTTGCATACGAATATCCTAATTAATTTAATCGCTCCATTTATAAATTATTTCTAGTGTTCGGATTTCCTAGTACTGTCCGTTACAAAATAAATCGTGATGAATTATTCCGCTTTTTTCCCGTGTAAACCGTAGCCATTTCGCACGCAGAAAGCATAGATGAAATTATTAAGAGGCCAGTTACGTAATCTGGTACACCTGGGCCTCCTTTTTGCACACTATTATTCATAAGGCTCTTTTCATCCGTTTTGCACGGTTTCTTCGTCATGTTGTCCTCACGGCAACACAGTTGCAAAACCGCACACTAATTCATTCGTAGTAAAAATCTTGAAAATAATTCGTACCCTGTTACGATTATTTCAAATCTATCTTGTTTCAATAGACTGCTCAGTGCAGCTGTGTTTGTTTTTTAATTCCCCTAAAACACGTGCAGTAAGTATAATAATTTGGCTGCCGTGTACCTGTAATTGATCACAAGCGAATCAAATATTTTGATTGGACGCATCTCTATATTTTAAATCAATTTTTGTATAGTTAACTTTACTAATTAACCAGTCAGCTGTGGTTGACGACTATATCCGTAATAGAGAAATGGCAGAATTACGCGTTACGACGACTATATCCATCATGCGTAAAAGTTAATTACCATTTGCTATTTAAATTGTAATTTTAGTCCAAACTAAAATATATTCGTAAATTTCAATATATTTAGAATCTTTGGAGGTCAAGACGATATAAAACAAACAAATAAAAAGCTTGAGATGGATTCCTGCATCCCCGTATGCACTAACTGGAACTGCTTATCGGTTTCTATAACCAATTCATACATGTGCGACGATAACGTTTTTTTAGATGTTAGTGTAAAACGCGCAAAAGCAAAAGTCGAAAAGCCTTAGCCCAGGGTTAAAGCCTGAGACTGAATACCACTCGATAGCAGCAGGTTTAAATTTTTCACTTTTATAGATACGTATTTGATTTTTCCTGAGTTTTTTGTTTATTATGTACACTGCCGTTCATAAAGATTAGGACACCTCCGTAAGTGTGCGTAAATTTGAAAAAATATTCGGAATAAATTGAGAAAAACTAACCGAAAAAATGAAATAACTGTTAGTATATTGGAGGTACACGAACGGCCGATGCGGGCCATGTGCGTTTCGTAGATGCACGCTCTCTTTTGTGGCAAACCCTAAAATGGTTAAAAAGGGCCATGGCTGGTCCTCACGACCGACGCTTTTGCCAAAGGAAGGCAATCTTGTATAGACTAGACGGTCGAGAGAGCACAGTTTTAATAAACGGAACAGCTTTTTAATATATACACGCCTACGCAATCATTGTAATACCTAATCGAGACTCCGATTCGATTATCTTACATAACTTTTAAATCTTTTTCCCATTGATGAACTAACAGTCAGATTTTTTACGAGCATAGCAAGTGTCCTAATACTTCTGGACGGCATAGTATGTAGTATATGTTTATGTTAAGTGAATGAGTACATATTAGTAATAAAATTGTTCATTTTATAAAACAAAGCCGTCCGTTGTATCCAATATTTTAACAGCGACACTTACTCAATGTTTGACGACTATACCCGTCACCGCTTGATTCTCGCGTCACACACATAGGTGCGCGCTCTGAAATAGAGATCGCCACAGCTAAAGGGTTGATATAATTTTTTAATTCCAATCATTGCTTTACTCTCGATTCCATTATGGCTATATTCTGCAGCATGCCGCAGTGAAGCTTATTTAACAAACGTTGAGCAGCTTTCCTTAAAACGTTTGCGTCGCCTAAGCGAAGGCGTTTACTTTACTTTATCTCTAATTAAAAATGAATAGGTCCGCAAGAAAGTTTGCATGCTGAAGGAGTATGATTCACGGGTCTGTTTTGCAATAGCAGAAACACGGTGCGCACAATGTATCTGCTAACGATGTAACAAGAATGATCTCGAGGCCCGATTACACGTGCGAATTACAAAACGTGACTCTGTCTGCACGACGGAGCGCGTGCATTCTGTTTCTATACAGCTGTTCCCGGTCGCCTTCTCCCTTACACGACGATCGAATAGCTCTCCCGGATCGTTGGATCGGCCTTACTGCTTGTAATTAGATCTTCGAACGCTACTTTGCAAGCCGCCTTACTGCTTAATCTGCTGGTGAACGACTGAACGGTTCAAAAGGACTTGGCCGCTGTGAACGTGTCAGTGTTGAACCCGATCTCTAGGATTTAATCATTTAATGCATTGACCGAAGGGTGGTGGTTATTTAATAAAAAAGAACAATTTGGTTTTTATTTTTTCACGGAGCATTCCCTCAATGCGTCCACCCTTATGAGCAAGCGACAGGTTTGATCATTTTCTTTATTTTGTTCTGCTGCATATTAGGGTCTGCCACCGGTCATTGAATTTCATGGTTTTAAGGAATAAATGCAATATTCTTTTCGAGATATTACGAGTTACAAACACAATTTATTTCACACTGGAATATTATTGCAAACCAAATTTGTGAATCAACAACTTTTGAGAACAATCAACTCACTATTATCAAAATCTCGCTGGAAACTAATTAAATTAGTCTAATGATGTTTGCTTTCTTAATGTGAGGATTATTTCTGTCTGAATTGCTTGATAAATACCAAGAAATACTGTTTTGTTCTTCTTGATGATATGTTGTCGAGATTTATGGAGAGTATACGTATGTGATGTGTCTATGGTCTATGGATACGTTATTCAAAATATTAACAAGCCTGTAGCAGCCTCTAAAACATTATGAAATGTAATGAAATGTTAACCTGGCCCGTTTTTCGGCATGGAAAGTAAAATTTTAGGGTGTCCCAGGAACGTTTTAAAAGTAGAATTTTATAGCCCACCCTAATCGATAGATAAGAAGTTTATGAAGTTTAAAAGGTCGAACTTTATTTAGGGAGTACATGTGTAATAGGACTGATGTAATTTACTATAATTAGCACATATCGATCTATAAATATCATTTTAAATAGTATTTTAATATTTGCATATCTTCCCAAACATTTCTGAAATTCTTGTACTCAATATTACGCAAAGGTCGTAATATTACATCATGCATCACTGGATTGGATTTCGTTATTGCCCTATCATGGTGAAAGTATGTAAGAAGTCGTGTTTAAAAAAATATTGATGACATTGAAAATTCGATCGATATAGCCCTAAAAAAAGGAATGCTTGCTTTGCCATTCAAATTTGTCCCTTTGAATTAAACAATGTTTTCCTTTGACCTTTCTTTTCCATTATTAAAATGAAGCGATAAATTTAAGGTGCGCAAGTTGTGTGGGGCATCCTGTGTATTAACTTCCTGCTTTACGATTTGTCATATGTAGACGCACTTCAAAGTTGATCATTTCATTTGTGCATTGAACAATTCCGCAGCATGTAGAGCCAAAATCTACCGCGCGACACACTCGTATCTTTTGTATCTTGAATCTTGTCTTCCAACTTGTACCGCCAGTGTCATTCGTCGTTATAAAGAAAGAGGTCTCTCTACTGCTAATTGCAAGTGTCACTTTCTCGCTGCATACCAGTTTTATCATTATTTGAATGAACGAGCATATTTTCCCCCACAGTTAACTTGAAAATCCCACATACCTATGACAAATATGAAAATTTCAGTTACATGCTGAGAAATTTCTTAAGCAATGTGAGTTAATTTGTACAGTAGCGAATTGAATAGACTGGAGATAAAGTATTTATTGAATGAATGAAAATACATGTGTACATCTTTCACCGCGTGCTTCAGGGAAATTCAATAAAAGGAACTACTATTTGCTTGGCAGTTAAATATTCTAGTATATCTTGTTTGCTGTGTATTGAAATTCTGCTAGAATGCTTGTTCCCTCTTCGCATAGAAAGACCAAAATGATTTTACGGGTGAATAAAACTTCCTTTAAGCGATATTATCATTTCCAAAATTACTACGTCCCGACCCAAAAATAATAATCTCTTTTAATAAGTTTCATATTGAACCTTTTATAAGGATATTCGGCCTAATTTGTTCAGTATAAAACACGTATTGCACATTATCTTACTAAGATCTTATTGTGTCAAAAAATCTGTAGCACCTATACTATTAAAAGAATTACCAACATTATTCCAATCACATGTACAAGTTCTCCACTAAACCCCATATTAAATCCATCAATTGTCAAAATTCCATAAATATTTCGTCACGCGTAATTAGGAGGAAACTGCATGGTGCCCAATAACAGCCTCGCAACGCCACAAGTAGCAAATACACTTTCTCTTCGAGTGTAAAATTAAACGTAGCATGACATAAGCACACGGGAGGAAGAAGTCTCGCGTAATTAAACGATTAACGTAAGCCCTGGTCGGTAGACTTACGAAAGGACGAGCGTTCAACGTATCAACGGCGTGACCAATTCGTTTCATTCACTACTTAATCGACGAAAAGTTGTGCACGATGTGATTTCCTTCATCTCCCATAGAGCCACTTGAATGAACTGAATAACGATTAATAAGCGTGAAATTTATTGGGGGGCCGAGAATAGAAAGCCAGAACAGAAAGGAAGACGCCTTGGTCCCGATTCTTTTGGACACGCTTTGAAGCCTTTCAGCGCTACGCCACTTGTCAAAATTCAATTCTTTTCGTTGCTGTTGGAATGTTCGACTCACCGGCCGGTTCGGTACACTTCGTAAGAAATCAACGTCGAATCGATTCTTATGAGCTTTAAAACTCTCAGGAGTAATTCAGAGAGAATGGGGAAGCAGTTCTTTGACACTTGTCGCATTAATTCTGATTGGCGAGTAACGTAGACGTTCTACTATTATTATGCTCATGAATCGATGATAAGATTGAAAATATTTGACACGCATACGGTCCAGGGCAAAAGTATAAACGTTTGACCGTAATAGTTCTTTGAAGATCATTTTCATCAGCATTTTATTATGTCTTAACTGAACAAGAATATCGTTTTGCTTGCACGCCATTCTCTTCTTTGCAAGACCGTATAAAAATTGGTGGAAAGTTATTACCGAAATCTTGATTAGAAGGTTGAATTAAATCTACGGAGATTTCATTTAATTTAATATAGGTGTTAGGGGGGATATCTAAAATAAATTCAATCTTTTAACGTACGTGATATTTTTATGTGGAATTCATTTCAACTGTTACACGCAACATTCTTTACCTTCAGAGACATTTGTGCATCTTAAACTGAAATTTGTCTTTTCTCGCATCTTAAGGTGATTTTGGCTTCCTTCTCTTCTAATGTACTTATATTTAATTTGACGTAATTATAATTTAGAAAATTCGATTAACATTTCGAAAAACGTGTCTTAATCTACGGCTTTCAATATGTAACGAAGTTGTAAAGGTTGCTAATGATTGAAATATAGTTTATGTTTCTTATGTGTAGCTTGATTAGAAAATTGCCATAAGTCACTTATTGGCTTATACTTCGTATACTATGATTTCGAAATTACCTATCTAATTTTTTACCTACAACAAAATTATAGTCACGATTAAATACGATGAGAAAACAGTATAATGGCTTTGAGCATAAAAATAACAAACTACCTACATCACTATTAAAGACCTTGCGAAGTAAAGAAACATCGTAAGTATTCTCCTCTTACAGAGCACTTTTCTAACGTAGATAATTTGTATCATAATTTGTGCCATAATTTGTGCCAGCGTTCATAATTAAACGCGTAAGCGTAATACAAAAATTAACTTATCTTTGCTTCCACTCGTTGAATATTCGAAAAGCAAGGAAATATGAAAAGCGCCTTTTGGGTAAACTCTTCGCAATTTCATTCATTGCCTCCGGGATTATTCATAAAGCTCTTTAAAGAATATCCCGGGCATTAATCAACATAGCAGTCTTATTTACAGGCATAAAGTGTGTATGAAAAAATAGGAACGACATTCTGAGCTTAAGTATACAGCACGGTGGAACTAAGATTGGCGATTAGTAATTACCGATTACGTTAACGAACACCCATGAAGCACTACCGGTTATGATTTATCATTGATCTTTAATACCCGGCGGTTCTAACAAGAAATTCCTTTTTATTTCAACACTGATACAACTAACGTAGCTGCATTCCCATTACAAAATGCATCTACATAGATTTTAAAATATACGATTCTCCACGGAAAACCGAAAAGAATTTTCATGCGCAAATATTAACTACCACAATTATAGAGGTACAAACTTTCACTTTTCAAGTAAAAAAGTAAACAAAAATGTTTTTCTTCAAACGAAAACTGGCACGCAGTAAAAGCTGATGATCTGGAAGGAAATCTGAAAATTTTTCATCTCCAGATGAAGGGACATCTAATTACATTTTACATTCGATTAGAAAATACTCATAATTTTAATAAGGGGATGGTATCAAAACCAAAACTATTCTTACCAAAAGAATCGTCCTACTGAAAATAGGTGAACGAACCACAAAGGCCCAGCAAATACTGGAGAAATGAAGCACCAGGATTACTAATCGCAAACTAGCAGATATATGTATGTATCCGGCTGAAGCAACGCACGGAAAATCCTTCCATTACCATTGGACAATTCCCGATTCGAGCAGATTCGCCGGGCAAGCATAAAATCGGTAATCACGGTGGATTCGGTATCGAATCTCGTCGACGTATCCGATGCAACAGGATCGATTATAATTAACGATGCAGCAACGGTCGACGTTTGTTTCCCCGCTGAAACGTGCCGCCCACAATCGAGAGCGATGTTTCGCGATATTACGAACGATTATTACAAACGAGTGTGTTCCGTGAATGGTTCGAACGATAAACCATCGCGGAGACTCTCCCCCTAAGGCCGGCTATGCAGTGTCTTTTTAGTTCTTTCCTTGAGACTTGTTTGACGAAGATGTCTGCTCGTGCGAAACTGGTAGCGGCTGGGGAAAGTCCGTTGGACTTGTTTGATTCGAGAAATATCGGCGTTCGACTGTCTTGCGAGACTTGTCCACTCGAAATTGGACAGACATGTTCAATGGGCAAACACGAAGGGCTTCATAGAGTGTCGAAAACGTTTTTCAAGGATACGTGTACAAAATACACAGCGGCGAGCATATAGTATATTATTTATGTAATATGTAGGGAAATTATGTGCCTCTTACTTGAGTGGATTATATCAGTGTATATCATGTTTCTGTTCGTTCGATTATTATAGCATTTTAAAGTACATACATTACTCATAGATGAAAAATGCAAACGCTAAAGAATTTAGAATTTTATTCGCAACGTGTAATTAAATACATTTAAAGAATGCATATAGATAGATAACTGAATAGAGAAAATGATTTGAACCAAATAACTTAATACGAACATATAACGAAATGTGGAAATTTAAGGGACGTTCAATTATACTTAATATTTCGTTGGTCCACCCTTATTTCATTATTAGTTCGGCATGATTACGGAGGATAGAATCAAGTACACGTTACAACGTTTAACAGAAATTGTAGTCCATGCATTTTGGATGATTTCATATAATTTATTTAAATTAGTAGTAAATAAAAACACACGAGTTTAGAGTATCAAAGCAACTTAAGGCAGATGATTTTGGAGATGATATACAGTTCGAACATCGATCACAGCCGTACACGCCTTGGATTTTAACCGTTGCGGTATGAAACAGTGCAATGAAAAAACGCCCCTTACCCTATGCGCATACAGCAATATGGAAGAATGTGTACACCACCATGCCAAAATAAATTTAGTTTCCTGAGAGTACATATCTACACATACATTTGACATAGAGCTGATGAATTTTCATTTCTGTTGAAGGATAATCATCCATCATAAAGCTGTCCAGTTGAAATCGGATCAAGTCCCCGCAAACTTGACGAATCTTCAAACTTATTTTTCTCGTAAACAAAGCTTCCGATGAAAAGAATTTTCGATTCAGTTTTTCACGTAGAATCAACCCCCGCTCGCTTGTACCACCAATTACGGGACTACCCTGTATACCTCTCCAAATGGGATACAAATATTAAATAAGAAAATGATGTTGATGAACAACATATTCTACTATGAGGCGGCTACAATTAAAGTTAATTCTTCTAATTTGTGTATTACGCAATTCATGTTATACTAATGAAAATAAAAAGAAGGAACATTGGATTTCTAAATATCCTAGAGAATTTCGAAACAACGTCAGAACGTATCAGAAATACTGAACTTCATAATGTTTAGAAACGCTTTCCCCGAAATTTTGGTGCCACTGAGGTGCTTCTTATATTCAAGAGTACCTGCAATTACTTGTCGATGATATAAAAAAATGTATGAAAAAAGTACAAAGGGTTAATACTTCAATATCATACATGTACATACATATATTCCGGTTGTTACGTTCAAACACGAGTGGCGGAATATATCGTAAAGAGTTGAAGCTATCAAAAAATGTTTCTACAAAAGTTGTTTCAGTTAAAGGGACAGAGTTTGTGGTCTAGATGCTTTTGTATAGGCGAATTACTGGGGGACATTTAAAAACCAAGACACTTTTGTAAAATCAGGCTCTATATTACTGTCTATAGATAATGTTAACGACCAGAAAATATCATACTGTATAAAAATATGTAGAAAATATAGAGTACCATTTAAAAAAATAGTCTTGGCTTTTGTATCTCCTCCACTACACCACCTACACAAAAATTATCTACACCGTATAATGTGCCCCTTTAATCTAAACAACTTTTGCAGAAACATTTTTCTGGTAGGTTCAACCCTTTACGAGATATTCCACCATGCGTGTTTCAAACGTAAAATTCTGTATCTGTATGTATTCTGTGCATACATCTACGACGGCTGAGGCCGGAAAGAAAAGAAAAGAAAAATCGTTCCTTTGATCCACCGAACTGTTGGTTTCCCTCAAGGCAGTTTTCTTTCCTCGTCCCTCCGTCTTCGCCACTTTGCCATAACTCTTCTCGCAGGATTGCACACGTAAGTACATGTATATACACTTCCGACTAAAACAATTCGACGCATCCGTACGAGAAGGGCGAGTATGTAATCGCTTTGGAATTCAGCGGTGGTCGAAAACGAACGCCGCTTGTGGGAAAACGCCCCGGGTCCTCTTCGACGCGCAACAAATCGTATGTCATGGCTAATGTAAATACGTAAGGAGAAAGAACACCGTCTAGGAATTGAAAAAAAAATCGAGTGCCACAGGCATCGTGGAGCAAGTAGTTTGATTAAAGGGGTTGAATAAAATCGAGATCGCTCGTGTACAATGTTTGTTAAGCTATAATTCAAGTGTTGCGCTTCTAGGGGTGCTTTTTGGACAAATGTGCTTGGAACTGTGAGAATACTTGTACGTGTGCTGGTTTGAGATGATAGTGGCTTTGAGAGGTTCATTCAGTTTGGAGTTTCTTAATTTTTAATGGACATAAGGGCATCTTTGTGTTAGCACTTTTTCCTCGTGGGTGAAACAGAAACGCGTTTTTAAGACAGTGTATCAGTTTATTCCAAATGGAATGCTTAGTACTTTGCTTAGTTTAAAAGAAATATGTGTCGGAGCTAATAGTAAAATTAATCTAATTTTATGATACACAGAGTTTATTGTTAATCGTGGTTAAGGAGAATGTATTGTTGTTATTACCTGTTCTCTACTTTCGTCACTTATATTTTGTATTTTAAAAACAAAAAATTGATAACTGTTATTTACATATGTACTGTTGTCGGGTAAATGTATGTAGCGTAATATCTATATTTTACATTGAAGTTTCATATTGCTCAACAGTGAGGACGTCAATAGTGTAGATAATGTGTTTAATTTTGTTCTTTATTATTTTACTAAATCGATACGAACATTTGCGGCGGTACCAAGGATCTATGATCATAACACGTAATTTCATAATATGTACTTATACGATTGCACTAAAACAAACGCTAAACGAAACACTGCAGCTGCTTTTCTGCGCATATATCCAGATAAGAGTTACAATTATTTTTCACAACTAAACGCGACCAGAAATCACAGAAAATTTAAAAACTACGACATGATAAAATGAAAAGCGTACATTATTGTTTTACTATGACAATAAGTCTCAAGCTTCGCATGTAATTCTCAATTATTCTTATTTACAAACTAATTTAAGGTGTTTCCAATCTAACTAATGTTTTTAATTCTCGTTCAGCGACACTTATATTCTAGAATGAAGTAGCATATACGCAGAATATAATTCATATTGGCCTCCGAACTGTCTATGATAATTTCAAAATCTTCTAGTCTTCAAGTACTTTGCCAAACAAAAAAAAAAACCATGAATAAAACTTCATAAAACTTACTAACTTAGTAGTATTAAAAGCTTTGAAGAAAGGGGTCAACTCCCATTCTCCTGCGAAGGATGTGCCCAATATGTTGGACTAAATTAGACTATGTATACTAGACAAGGAATACAGAAAAAACAGAAATACCAATTAGAAAGTTCTAATTGCACAGCATAACAAAATTTGATCCCGAATATTATGCGACTTGCCATAAACAATTGCTTTTTAAAATATCACTTTTTCTAAGCTTTTTAAATGAATGACTTACAATTATTATTTATAATTAATCTAGATATTTCAGTTTGTTGTACAATTTCAGTTAACATATTCATTATATGTATGTAGTGTAATATAGTAATCTTTAATAAACTCGTGCGTTTCATGCGGCTGGATATAAATAAAATAAAATGCAATAACCAGGACATTCGTCAGATTTACTAACTCAACAGTATTGCCCTTTAAAGAGCCCTTCAAACAAAGAATCAATGAATCTCGCAAACTTCTACCAAGGTCTTCACAATACAATAAGATTTCTTCGTAAAATATTAACTTCCTCCTTAAGATACAATAGGAACTAACCAATAAAAAAAAAATTGCTCAATCGCCAGACTCAAAGTCGAGCATTCAACATCCATAAAACTATGTACATAAACCTAATCGCAACTCAATCATTCGGTATATGCTGAAACTTTATCGCATAAACGCTACGTTTATAGTTTTTGATAAAACTAATCTACCTGAACTGACGTATCCGCGGGAAAAGGTAAACGATTTCCTAAGCACCGCGAAACATCAAACATCATTAGACGAAACTAAACTGGCAGATTGCGTCGACGCTGTCTGATATGAATTGAACAAATGAATCCAGAACACGCGTGGTTCCCACCAAAAATCATTCGAATGTTGACCCATCGATGGCGAACAACCGTGCCGCTCGAAAATCTCGTCGCGCCGCGAATCAGAAACAATCGAACCGAACGAACGTGTAACGAGCAAACATTACGCGTAACGCTGAACATACACGGCATTGATAAACGATAACGGTCGAGCAGATTGGAGAAGAGAGGGAAAAAGAATAGGCTCAAGGGGGTACATCATCGTGGTGGACTAAAAGAAAGTAGGTTTTGACAGTTCTTTCCTCTTAGATAATTATTGAGTAATGTATCGTTATTTGTTGGGGGTTGTTAAGTAATATTTTAACTTCATTTTAGTAATTTATTTATTATCTGGAATTACAAAATAGCGGAGTCATATGGCATCGTCTATCTTCATGCCTAGCAGAACCTTGTCCTTTTCTAGCAGAAAAATGTAAATGTTTTGTGCGTACGAGTTTTTGAAAATTTTGTAATGCAAAGAAACGGCGGCGACTAATCAAGTCAAAGCTTCTGTTATAGATGAACATAATCAGCTTTGTTTCACAAGCATTCAGAGCATTGAACAACATTGAAAAAAGCCGTACGCTACTTTGCAGATATAGTTTTGTACGGTGCAATGCGTCGAAAGAAGTTAATCGGATGAACAGTTTCGAAGATCGACTTGGGTGCCAAGTCGGGAAACGTGGTTTCGAGTAAAACACGTCCGAAGTTACATCGGGTGTTTTTACCAGATACGTCGCGCAGTCACTTAGACTGCTCCGACTTCGCCAATTATTCATACTTTAAGAAGCCCTTTAACCGCAGCATTCTGTGCATACGGAATGCAAAGAGACCATTCTGCCCATTTTTTAGAACCAACAAGGTGGCGTGAGACCGCATAAAAACAAATATACGAACCTTGTTCCGATAAGTGCTGGGCAGACAGGCCCACTGCGCGTAGCTCATGTGAACCATCGCGGAAGAATCTCTTTCCAATTTCTCGAGAAAGCTCTTCCCTCTCCAACTCTGCCGCCCTGGGCAACCACTTTCTTCTGAACTTCTAAAACGCACCTCGACACACCATCGTACACTTTACCTCAATTCATTAATAGTCCCCCTGGATCGCCAACAACAAACTAAAGTATCCTGTCGAACAACGGTACAAGACACCTGGGACCAGAGACGCGTCGCTATCACATCCAGCTGTCATCGCGTCACGGAAATTCAACGATCACCGTCCATGATCCTTTTGCGATATCGATTTCCGCGAATTTTAAAAGTAGTCGCTCGCGCGAAAACTGTTTGTCACCTGATAAAGCTCGGTCTATCGTGACGTAGGCGAAGTTATCGAACAATTTATCGCGAGATACCTCGCGCCGCGTAATAACAATCGATGACGAATCAGTGGGATTACCGTGAATTAATCGAAAATCGTCGATGTTCCTGTACTTTGGCCCGCACGTTTTCCGCCCTGCGAAGTGGACCGGCGATAGGGGTAGGTTTGGGTCAGCTTTTAACGCGTGTTACTTTTGAGCGGTCTGCGGTCACACTAGCTAGCCAACACGTGCGCTAGCCAAGGCGTAGCTATTGCCACTCGCGGCGCGAAGGATACGTCTCGGCGATTGTACTCGAGAGCCAGCAATCGCTGCCACTGGCCCAACTCAGGGAACCTCGACAACCGCTCGCTCCGCGCAGTCAAGGCGTACGGGACCCTCAGGCCCGTACGAACTTGGCCATCGAATTGTAGGAAACAAAGGGCTCGGCGCGGGTTCTTTCGACCGTTTCTGACCTTTTCTTCGACGACTTTCTTATGCAAATGTCGGGAGGAATCCGTCCATTTCATATATCATGTTAAGGAAGTTGTCCTGCGTTAATTGGGCACGGGTATCTTGTTTATCGTGTGCGGACGTTTTGTGAGTTATGGTACGTGTCGAAATATGGAAACTACTACGCGTATCCGACCTGTATGTAGAATATACGCATGAATCGAGTGTGTTTATTTATTATTTTGGATACTGTAGTTTGAGGTGTTGTGTGTTACTATGGCGCGAATGTTTATTGGCCAGGATATGTCGAAATATGTGGAATATATTCGAAACAGATGTATTTAAGAGATATATGACGTGTTTTTAGTTAAATCATAATGAGCCGCAGTAATTGGTTTAACGTGTGTGTCTGTAAGATATTATACGAAATACAAGAATATGTTTTCCAAATTAACTAATAAGGAACCGAATTTCTGTCAAGGATCTTCCTTTTTATCTACTTTTTTCAAAAGTAGTGTGCAATACTATTTGCATAAGTCCCTGAAATCTATTAATTCCTTAAACACGCGTATATCCTGCGGCATGCCTTTGAGAGTATTAGACTGACAATAAGAAACAAGTTCAAACCTATTTCTTTAGAAGAATCTTAAACGTTATTAGTTTTCTATGTAATGAACCTAATCAATATTGTATGCACTATGTATTATCTATTATAACTTTCTGACACTTTTTGGGTAACTTGCATAAACAATTGCACAAACTTATTAGCACAAATAAAGATCGATTTAAAAAAGTGGCGTTTACTAATGGAATGTGTCTATAAGGGAATGAATAAACAAATACTTAGTTTAAGATACAGAAAAACGTATATTAACTTCGCAAGTTCTTCTTACCTAGTACAGTATAGCATTTACATTTATATGAAATTTCGAAGCTCTGTTAAGCTTGTAAAAGAAGTTATTATTTGCTCGTTTAGGATTACGCAGTTTAGAATCCTTGGGAAAATTAAATTTATTTATGATACATTCCAGGAAAATATTTGCGTAAAGGACATGAGTTGTGAAGGTACATTTGTATATAAATCACGCTGCATTGAGCACAAATATTTGCTTATTTTATAATTTTACTCATAATTTTTTTTTTATTATACACGTATATTGCCTGGTCTTTAGGTAAATTTGAAAGTTGTCAAATGCAGTGCCCCCGTACAAAATTCTAATCTAGTTCTGATTGCATGCAAATAATGTATGCTTCCTTAAGCATCGCTGTTTATGTGATAATACATTTTCACATTGTACGATATTTTTCAGGAAAAGAATCCTCGATCCTGCCATTGATTTGCTTACACAGAAAAATCATAAATCGAACCATCCAAATTTCGGAGCTATGTTCCCAAATCCCCTCCCCTCTCCCCTCCCCCTCCCCTCCCCCTCCCCTCCCCATCCCCTCCCCTCCCCCAACCCCATAGAAAATTCTAGCAAACAATTTATCCAGGGGGTTCGACGAGTGCCTAGAAACGGCCCTGGCCAGTTGCCCGCTCTACGACGTTAAGTATCGAGAGGACAAGGCATAGTCGCGTGTTTTCTACGCTTCGCGTTATGCGGGCGTAAGCAGGCGAGCGAGCGAGCGTTTCGTTACGAAAGGGGCGAACCGAAGCGAACCGAAGCAAGGGGCAGGCGCATACCGGCTCACACATGAGTCACCGACTTACCGAATGACCAATGAACTAAACAGGGCCCTCCTTGCACTCTGAATAGTCTGAATGCACATGGTACATCGGCAGAGCACGGAAAGGAGGAGAGAGAGAGGGGCAGGCAGTCTCATCAAAATGTTATTAGCAACCGTTTGCCCCCATGCACGTTGAAATTGAAGGCATATGCGCCCTACCAACCGGCGATTGTTCTTGGAAACGCGTGTACGTACTCGTTCGTGTCGTGCTGCTCCATTCATTGTCAATAAAGGAACAAGACGGCACTTAATTCCGTGCCCCGACGAGAGCGAGCCACTCGAAAGTGCGAGTGGACGAACAGGATACGTGAGAAATAATATAAGTGCGTTGCGGGGCACTGTGCAATTGGTTTTGGGAAAAAACAATGTTAGATTTTTCAGTAAAAATCTCTCTCGCGTGAAAGGGGATACCTTATACTGTTTCCTTTCATCCTCCGTTTATAAGGTTTGATCTATTGTTGATATAAGAGGCGATAGGGCCCCGCACACCCAGGAGATTAGTCGTCTATGCTTTGGGTCAGTCCGTTAATTTGGATGCTGTTTAGTTCCTTCGGACCATTGCGATAGTAAAGAGGTCACTCCCAGTACGTGGTTAATAAAGTATGTATATTATAAAATCACAAACGGGTAAAATTGATTACACGTACCTGTAAGTCTAATCGCAGACGATGGAGAACGGAAGTGTGTAGAGGAAATCAGGGTAAAATAAGGAAGGTAAGGAAAGAGACTCGTAACATTAATATTGATAAAGTAAATAAAAAATAAGATAAGGGCTTGTTAGGAGAATGTTTTTACTGAACTATAGTTTGCATTCTGTTTCATTAAAAGTAAAGGAAATTCGACAAAATAGACATTTTAACCCTGAGTTGTCACACTGGGTAGAAACGTCTTCGCATCTATCTATCGATAATTAAAAAGGAAAAACCTTTGTAACTCTTGTTTCGTAATATTACACAACATTTCATATAATTGCTCTTCGATCTTTCATTCATTTTAGGGTGTTCTTTATTTATTATAGGTTCCATGCGCGGAATAAATGCTATAATTGCATACGTGTCTTAGCAGACTTACGTCATTTGTGTGTATTTGTTGAAATTTTTAGTTTAAAAAATTCTTAGCCAAAAATGAAAACAAAAACTATACATCCCATACGGGCGGATATGACAAGTATTTCGTAAAAGAAACCTTAGAAAATTGGTTTACTAAAAATTTCTTTAAAATAAATTATTTAATTATTTCACCAAAGTTATCCTTTCAACGTGATACATTCCTAATCCTGCTTGATGCAGTTCCTGCAAATAGAACTACCATTAAGGTCCTAAGCATTAGATAGCAGGTGAAAATAATATTCTTCATTTTTATGCTATCTCTCATTTCAACGTTTGTATCCCTTGCCACGCTTAAAAACAATGGATTTGAGAAATGAAAATGACCGTTTTAGCTTCTGCGCACATCTATGTTGATATTCGAAACTGCATCAAGGGCCTACTCCGTGTTTCGTTTGTTGACTTTTGCACTCCTAAATTGGCGTTTTGCCCCTCTGAGTGCCCCCCTTAAGACCATTCAGCTTTTATCTGATACATTTTTCACTGAGATGAACACGAGATCGGCGCCAATTTTTTGATGAGAACGATTTGTTGTATATTTTGTACAATCACTTGATCTGTCCTTCATGGAAAGAGACACTGCACGTGTATCACGCTTCGCCGGTCCTCTTTTATCAATGAGATGACAATGGATCCTGCAGACGAATTCACAATTCTCCATTTTGGGAATTTCAAACCCCAACTATCACCACTGATCTTCGTGAACTTCCCAAAAAGCAAACCGACTAACAATCAGATAAATATAAAACAATCTCAAACGATGTAAAATTTGTGCTTTCACTGGAACAGTTTAGGAACTTTTCAGACAAGCTGTTACCATTTGCCAGTACCCAGTATTCAACTGCTCAGGCACTGATGAATACGACATGTCTTTTTTTCCTTTTTACAACTTGAAGCGTACAAATGCGAAACGTAACGCTGAGTTTCCCAATTGAAGTATACGTCGGTGGTAAATAGAATTTTTGAATGTCGGATGACGTGGGACAGTGTATACTGGAGAAGAGGTACTCTAAGTTTGAATAAAGGGATAAACGGGATTTAAATAGCGAGATTTACCTCAAGTTCGTTTCCTAGAGGGTGGAAATTTCAAGGATTTACCCTGCTACGGACGGGAACAAATATTATCATGTAGTGTTACTTAAGCAAACTCGTCACAACGTCTGCTTCTTTTGTCTCCTTCTTCTTCTTTACAGCGAACTTTGTGTACACGAAAGCGTGCATTACGAGGCTGATCGTAATTAGCGGTATCCAATGGTACAGGTATGTTTATTATTTTTTATATTTAAATAAAATTCGCTGGACTTCAAAAAAGTCAATGGTCATAGCGGTGGCTTTGGTAACTGTGCCTAGTAATAACAGTGTCAAACAACTGCAAAATACGTGCAATCATGAAGGAAGTCTATTTTATATTATTGTTCATTTTTCCTGATCTTTCTAATTTGTTGATCTTCAGTTCCCACGAAAATTGAGGTTGCCTTATTTAAACGCCGTATATAGGGTGTCCCAGGTTACTTGATTACCCCGATCAACTATTACACGATACGTTTTATGAAAATTGTAACACATGGAATTTAAATGGTATCGAGGGGCCCATCTCATACGGTATTTGCTTTTCTTGCGGGTGGAGTCGTTTCGGATATTTCAAGGTCACTTTGATTTTTTAAAATGAAACGACGTACAAAATATTAGTTATCGAATTCAAGGTACAGAAGTTGAGAGACGTCAGAGACTCAGAATTTGATACTCTACTGAATTACGATACAAAAGGTAGGTCATTCCATTGTTCCAACTGGGACACCCTATATATGACATCGAACAGGTATGCATGCTTAAAGAAAGTTAATTGCGCAGTTCAATGCGTCACATCCAATATGCTCGGAAGGGAACTTAATCACGCTAGATATCCAACCACGTGCGCCTCTATTAAACGTGTACATACTCTACAATAACGCCGCAGTATGTACTTTCGCGGATGGCACGCGTGAAATGTGTCTTCGCCAGCGATTAGTTGAACAAAAGTTTTTCTTTAACGCGACGAACATCCTTAAGAAAAAGCCGTATTGTGAAATGTGGCGTTCTCTATGCACTTGCACGCAGAAAGTAAAATTTCATATTTGATAATGAATCGATTAACGATTTTCTCTTAAACTACACTTATTCTTGCAGTCGTGACGTTTAAAAAATGATATCTCTCCGAATTTCTTACAGTTTCTAAGCATGAATAAAGCACACGCGTGCTCAAAGAATTCTGATTCATTTCATTAGAAATGGAACTATTAAATATTATTAAGATTCGTATCATTTATTGACTTAAAGATTGTGCAAGGAAAGGATTATTCTAATCTGCCTGCTAACTAATTAACTTCTATAGCGATGTCTGTGCAAATCACATAAAATTATTTTCTTTTAATATTGTATTCATATTATGCAAAATTTGAAATGGTTTTTTCTTTTCTTCGACAATCAAAATTTTGTTTTGATCGACGAGAATCTTGTAAAATTTCATAGAAACACGATGAGTTGGCGGTTTCTCGATAAAAAAAATCTTGCGGACGCTTATGCGCTCAATTTTAATATGAAGTTTTCAAACGAAAACTTTTCACGGGGAATAGTTTCGCTTACGCAGAAACTTTTCAAGCATTGCGCAGTTAAAGAGATGTAGTTTGCCTTTACGCTGACGCAAAACACATGTACATCGCAGTATTATGGCCCTCTGTGTTCATTCAACCAAAACCATAAGTTTTCTACTTTTTATTCAAACGATTTCCGCTACTTTACCTCCATTACGACACTGAGCAGAGGCAAATTTAGATAACGCGAACGTTGGCAGGGCTGTTTTATACTTGCATACTTTACGTTACTCCATTTTTCGTTTGTAAGGATAAGACATACGTAATTGCCCTAAGTCTGAATAATGTGCCTTACCCAAACTGCTTCGGAGAAATAAATGAAATTATATAACAAATTCCTCCAAGCACCAAATTTTAATCTCAATATTGTCCAAATAATAAGTTAACAAGAATAATTATTTAGAAGAAGATTAATAATAAAATCGATTCTCGTAATTAATTGTGGGGAAAATTTTAAAGGATGGAAGGGAAGTAGAAAAATTTGCTTAAATCTTCTTCATTTATTATGATTTAAAATATGCACATACATATGTATGTATTAATTTCGGTCATTTCATTGTATAAAAATTCTTAAGTTATCATTCTGATTGATTTTTTGTTTATTTAACTTGCTAACAATTAAGCGCAAATGATAAATAAAATTTGCCTTACAAATATTACTTTTTACTGTCAAACACTTTGAAATTGAATAAATACGAGAATATTTTTGTTCAAGTGTTTCTTGTTATTAGAAAATTCTTGTGCAATTGTATGTAATTTCTCTTCTTGGCGTACAGTATTATACACTGGCCTTCCTCATTGTTTTCATCAGCTGAAATTTATTGCGGTACTTTGTAGTAAATTGTTGACGACGTTTTTGTGACATTTAAAGGGACTTGTGTCCAATTGGAATTCTGATATGTAGTATTATAAAATATTATATATATATATATATATATATATATATATATATATATATATTATATATATATATTATATATATATATATATTTACCAAAAGGAAGATCGATATTCAGTTTAATTACTCATTTACGTATTTCTAAAATTATTTCTAAGCCTTAAGGTCTGAAGGTGGAATGATAATTTAAAGCAGTAGACAATTCCCACGAAATTTACCATGTAATTCACCATGTAATACACAAGTATACCAAGTAGCTAATAAACACTTATGTCCACCATTAAAAACAGGAAAGCTGACGATGAAGTCAAATAACTATAACAGAATTTAAGAACGAATATGAACGTTTGTTTTGTTAATGTAGTATGTTAAAATTGCAGATTACTCAAATATAATATCATATCGCAATCCGATGTTTCAAAAAGTGCAAGTCAATGTATCTTTAAGGATTTAGAAAAAGCCCGAGGACTTGTCAACCTGTTATTTTACACTATTTGTACATGGTTATTTGCACGAACGATGATATGAAACATACATACTTTTCTTGCGTTACTCGTCACAAACTGCATAATGCGACTCTTGTTTGATATGCCCCTCGTGACTACCATAATGGTAGAGATACAAGAGTATTTCCCTTTAAGGAGACCACCCTCTGCACGACGTAAATCATTCTGCTTCATAACGCTGACCACGAGCGTCTTATTGCGGTCGTGCAGGAATTAATAATTTCTAACGTTTGCCAATTTTTTTCAACCTGCCAAAACTACGATGCGCGCAGAATGCAATACGAAGGTTGAAATCTGTGGAAAGATGAAAATATTCGAAGGTGTTGTCCGCTTGTACTGGAGGAAACTTGAGAACAACAATGTTTCAGATGGAAGAAGGTTTGATCTATTTTGCAGAAATTATGGAAAATTGAGTCAGATTATTTGCATATCATAGTCCTGTATTTAATTAAACAAATTTAATTATACATTAAGTACGAAAATTATTTTGGGTGATATCGTAGGCTGCTTTTTTAATTCAAACGTCTTACTGCCATGAACATTGATCATTATTACGATAAACACTAGCATTAGTTGGTAGATACAGTTCTAATCGAAGCTATAACTGTTTAATGGATTTAATTTTCCTAATGCCCTTCCTCACATTTTCGAATAATCGAGCGACATACATTCTTCATTCATGGTTAAGTATAAACTTCGAATGATCCTCGAAACGATTTATTGAACTGCCATTTTGAAATTAATTTTTTACTTAATTATCTTTCTATTATATGTTTTCCCTTATCTACTCTATATTTATTAAATATTTATAATATTACGTAAAACATTCTGTCATTAATTAATGCAAGATAAGTGATTTTGTAGTTTAAAGTAATTCCATGAATTCAGTATACAAATATAAATTATTCTCATGAAAAATAAGATGATTTCGGGAAAAAAGTTTGACATAAAGTAGGAATTTATAGATGTAAAAGTAGCAGCGCAAGGAAGAAAATGATCCATGATACCTTCTCTGAGATTTTACAATTGTAACCTTTCATTAATACAGTTTCTTGTTTACAATATAAGCATAATTATTGTAAATACAAAAATTGTGATACTAATACGGACTGGTACATTTTATCAATTTCCATTTACCATCTTGCGAAGGCAACAAAGAAATTATTTTATAAGAAAATTCAGTAATCCTTGGAAACATTAGACCTTAACCCCTTAAGCTCGACCTACGTGCACAGCATCGATTCACGTGGCGTTCACAAATTTTTATGTCACGAAAATACGTTCTCTTCTTACAAATTGCCAACATTTTATGAAGTTTAATACTGCTCTAACAACAATTACTTTATTCACCTGTACTGTATTGTATATATTATACCTATGTATGAATCGGAGGTACTAAAATTCGTACCATGATTATTGTAATCTTGAGAGTATCACAATTAATGTGTACCTAAATTGGCAAATGTCTAAAACTGTTAATTGATACTAAACACACACAACATTTAATAAATCGTTAATACAATTTATAAATATATTCTATATTTGTTTCACACATACTCCACAATTTACAAGTGCGAAAGGTGATTCATAAAAATGTTCTCACAAGATACGTTTTATTAACGAAAATAAATCTAATTTCCTCACTCTGTACTTACAAACTACAAGTAAAATAAACAAGTGTAAGATAAAATGATAAATAAAAGGAGTAAACCATACTCTTCTCAATTTTTTACTCCACTCCCAAATTACAAAAATTTACTCCAACACCCACAAGAACGAGCTTCAACCAAATCCCTACTGTTACTCGATTCCCTTGTTAGCCAGGCAGTATCGTCGTTATTCAATCGCGAAGAATATTCGTGAAATCGGGTTCGTTTGAGTTTCACACGCGTTCCAACGCGTCGCGATCAATTTATCCTGGAAAAGTCGGGATGCAACGATTTTCACGTCGGTTTCGTCGAGACAATAGGTACAGAGAGAGGGAGAGAAGTTTCCCTATCAATATTCTCCACGAGACCTTGGGAAACGCGGTGGAACGTTCTTTGGCCGTGTCCAGAGGTAAAAGTAATCGATCGCGGCGCCTGCAGACTCGCGCAGCAGAACTGCAAGCCTGCATGCCGGGCTGCATAAAGGTAGGCGTGACTGAAGCAGCTCTAAATCCAGGCTACGCCAATGCATGCAGTAATCGCGGGGAAAAGTATCTCGGCGACTGTGAAATCGGTCGCATTAATCGAAATTATTGGGAAATTTTCACTTCAAACATAGTGCTCATGATAGAAAACTTTGTACCCATAATACGGTAACCGTTTCCATCGATTGGTACGTAATTGGGAAACAGAATTACTATTCGTCGGAAGTCTTTGGATACACTTGCTGCATTCGTATCCTACACTTTTTTAAATTGCAAACTGCAGACATTAATAGTTTGCCACATCTTAACCCGTGTACATTTTTTCCGTAGGATTTTATTGTGTTAAATATACGGTGGTTGCCTTCCACTCTGGATAATAAATTTTTGAATTACTCGTTCAGATTTCTCGTTGTTTCTTAGTTTGGAACTTAATGTGGACCGTAAATTGGATTTCTGAGCAGATTATGAAGCTATGGTATGATTAATTACAAAAATTAGTTTCAAGAACGCTAAAATTCTAGTAAAACATTAAGAATAAAAAGAGTGGATACTTTTACTAGTGCTAGGTTTAATACAATTTTTTTGGGATACTTTGCAACTATTGTTATTTTGATAACTTTCGTATGCATATGTGCAAATAAAGTGAAATAAAGCATTCGTGCATCAATAATACAGATATAAGAATATTGAGTGCAGTAGCAAGTGGATACCAAAACTTTCTGCTGGCAGTCTTTTAACCCTTTTGCTTCGATACCCTCAGAAATGGAAATATCCTGGGTATGTAAAATATTACAGTTCTTATTAATATCGAGGAGCTGTACGTACAAACGCATAGATACTCCGTTTAATTACCTAAGGTACAGTCTACATAAATAGTTTCAATAGTCATACATTGTTTCTGAGAATGTTTATCTAGATTATCACCAAACATTTTCTGAACATATGAGGGCGTATACAGTCAGTCTCACAAGTATTCCTACCCTCGCTACCTATACAAGAAGTTCGTAGAAATTGGAGCACTTCAAGGTAGATCAAAATTGATATATGTATTTCTATTATCAATTACCCAATCTTATTTCTACTATTTCATCTTTTGTTTTAAAAAATTGATTAGAAAAGCTCAAGCGCATCACTCAATTTCAATAAATTTCCTTTTAAGCAAGTGGCCTTTATTCGTTTCGCAACAACTTTGTGACAGATAACTGTTCAAAATTTATATTCAACAGATTCTTGCAAAATAAAAAAGCAGCACTGACTATTCTAAACTAATTGATCATTCAATTCCCCGGACTCGCTGCTCAGCATTGATCCCTATCGTAATTCGTTTTCGAATATTTCGATGCATCTGACTCCAAACAAACTGATGAAATTAATTAAAATTAAACGCGCCCACCGCTCCTGATTTCTTCGAAGCTCGACAAAAAATGAATAACACTAATATCGAATCGATTAACGCAGTGAGTCACAAATTACTTACATAATAGTACAACTGCAAATAACCAATTTAAAGACAATCCGCCCCAAATAACAGACATATCCAGTCGACCGGAGTGCACAAGCGCATAAAAGCCAAGCACTGCGATCCCCTATGTCCAAGTAATCTCCTCACTTTCGAACGAGTTCACCTGCTTTGATTGCAAGGTGGAGGGGGAGGGAATGCTTGATTCGACCGCACAGAAATTCTTCGACAACAAGGTGAAACCCATTCGAACCCATCAGTGATCGCATTTGCACCGGCCAGCCCCGGCTGGTTCACTGAATTTAACTGACAGCGCAGCAGCTACCACCGCCAATGGCTTCCCGACTTAAATCACCATAGAAAAGATTAATTCCTCGGGACACGTGAACGACGGTGCATACACGAGCACCGTGTGCCGTCTACCAACGAAATTTCCCTTCTATTTCGGATTTGCCAGCAGGCCCGTGTCTGGTCGTATATACTCAACACACACGCGGGGGCGGCCAAAGCAATCGTTTCGCGTGTTTCGAATTCCTGCGAGATGTTCAAACGCGAACACTCGACCCATAGAATACTGGTATACACCGCGAACGTCTATTTTTAACGATCGTGGAATTCGGATCGGTACAGATTCGCGTTGCGTGCAAGAATGTGTACTGGGAAGGAATGATCGTTTCCTGGTTGTCATGAATGGAATTAATGTCGCGTCGCGTGGTTTCCACGCGCACGATAAAATTGTTACGTCGATGAAAAGGGCCCAGGTTTTCTCGGAAATATTTCTCTGACGATGATGGATCGCCGGGCGAACAGTGTTTAAGTTTTGAAACGGGTTTGAACAGTTTGGCCAACAGTAATCGGTTAACTGGATAAAGTAATGATTGTTTAGTCTGTCGGGCCTCTGATGGATTTTTGGAGCACGTAGGTGAACGGAGAAATTCCTCTACAACTTTTAATCATTTGTCCAGACAGTTGGGATATATTGAAACCGTATGACATGATATATCCAATATTGTTATCGTATATTATGCTTCCTTGAAACATGTGTAGATAACTGAAATCAATACAGTATGAGTGCTTTACTATTTTACTGCGCATATATAGAAACGGTGGAATATCTCGCAATGGAAGAGCGGTTTGAAAAATTTGTTCTTTGGCGAAGGCATACGGGTGTATTATAATAGAATACCAATGGCTTATTTCTAAGTCAAATTGTAGAAGCAATATTTTGTAATACAACTGTATATACTTTCGTTAATAAAAATGCTGAAATTCCCAGGAGAGTATTAGTCAATTTTTAACCGATAGTCAAGAAATAATACTGCCTACGAAATATTAAGTAACATGTAGAAATCATATCACAAGACCAAGGTCCATATCGGATAATTTTCCATGAACAATTCTCTTAACCATTAAACTTGGCTTATGCAATTATACGAAATGAATTGTTCTAATGCAATTATGAAATAACGCTAATTTATGCAGATAGCACGAATAATTTAATCACCCGCTGAATAAGCAGATGCGTCTGAAAACCAGAAGATCCGTCGAAAAACATTCGCGGTAGATATTCTATATTCCCCGTCCTTTTAAACAAATCTCTCAGATGTTGAAACGGTCAGTCAACTGAACTGTTAAAAAGTGTGTATCGTTTGATGTCGTCGACACTTTAAAATACAATCACGAAAATCGTCGCCAGCTTCCGCAGAGGTTAACAAACTGATTATGGCGTGTAGATCATACTTCATAACTGTAACAGTGACAACCAGCATGAGCTGATTAATAAGGACGACAATCTATGTTTCCGATTGGGGTCATACGGGCTGCCATTGAATAAGCAACGAGAGTCAACGATGACTAGATCAACGTAACAGCCGTTCGTCACCTATATTTCATAAGATGAAACTGCAACTGACCTAACACGCATAAATTAATATTCGCCCGCCACGTCAAGCAAAAATTAAATTGAAAACAGCGGACACGTCTGATCAATATAAAATAATAGTTAAAAAAAAACGGAATAGCGAATGAAAGAGTCGGATATTAAATTCTGTCCAATAAGTTAAACTCTATAAAACTCTTCCAACACAGTGCTTAATGATTAATTTAATAAATTTTTTTATATTGGACCCATGTCTATCCTTTTACGCCAACGACCTGTAGCGACGACTGCCTAATGATTTACTGCCATCAATCTTGCCAATTCGGTATCTGAGGTACCGTTCATTTGTTAAATAAATAATTTTCTCCTCTGCAACGAAGTGATTTATTATAAATTACGAAATTTATTTCTATCTGACCCGAAGTTGTGTAGCTTTGAAATAACGAAATACGAAAGCATTTCTTTCTTGAAATTCTTTAGCGCTAGATTCTCTAACCAGTCAAAAGAACTAGTTCAGGCATGTTAAAGTATAGCTCATGCATACCTGAGAAACAGGAAAAAACAAAGAGGAAAAAGGAACTTCTAAAATTGATCGTATGTACTATACTTACTTACGTGTTGCACTTACTTTCGACGTGCATTGTACACTATAGAAACCACCACAATGCGTTAAGAAAGCATGCAATTAAATTTAAAGTAGAGTTTATATAAAAGCACATGAAAGCAGACACTCCGACTGGTTGATGCATTTGTAGTGTTGATTTCATTAACAACGCGTGACGTACTGGACGTGGGGTCATAATTACATAAGTTTTACGTGTCAAGCCATGCGTTGCGATAAAGCAGGAAAAAGAATTGACGGGTCATTTGAAATTTTAATTCCATGCCCCGCAAAGTCAACGGAAAAATGACATTTCTGCTCCCCACAAACTTACCAACTTTTCTTCTTCCGAGTGCTTAGGTTCATCAAATGTTTTTCAGGTATTAAAGGTTTAAACTAAAATCATTGTGAATTTCTTTTTTAACATAGAAGAGGAACGAGTTTGGTGAAATATAATCAGAACGCAAACATCGTACATAGAAGACAAACAGTCTTTCAATTTTATTACAGGATTGGCTTGGGCAAATTAATTACAGCAATTGTTTTGAACATCATTTTTATTTAACAAACAACAGATTTTTTTGAAACGTTCGCAAAGAGACAGATGCGTATATTGTAAAATCGTTATCATAAATTATTTGTTTATGTACGATAATAAATATTTCTGTAGGCCTCTAATGGCCTATACATAGGTGTTCTGACCGACTTATGTTCTCGTATCTATTTCAGTTGAATTACTATGCCGTCATCGCTGAACATAACAGTAGCATGCAAAAAAACTATCATGAGCATGCTTAACCTGCGAATTCTACTATCGAACAGTATTATCTGTTTAAAACTATAGAGCCCAGGAAATTTTAGAAGCTTCACCTTTATACAAATTTACATTACCTACTGGAATTTCTCATTCGTGGTATTATTTGGTAAATGGTATGGCAAATTTTTAAGTTACCAAACATCATTATTCGTTGTTGCTTCTGCTATTGGCCATTTTTAATTCGAAAACATATTTATCACCGCTCCTACCATCAATATAATCATTATTGAGCTACCCTCAATATACTGTAACAATTGTTTCTTATTCTAAACAGCACTTGAAAGCTTATCAGAGTTCTAAATGCTAAATATTATCTGCGCCGTGAACAACGCGCTAACAATAATTCATGTTCATCGCCAGCACAGCAATATCTGCTATCTGGGAAACGTAATATAACTGAAAATAATCACATGTGCAATGAGCATACAATGTTCCACTTCTTTCAAAATACAAGCATCGAATTAAAGAACAAATTACTAAATTATATAATCGGTAGTACTCGATTTAATCTGCCCAATTCTGTTTGGATAAAACATTATTTTGCGGTAGTTATTTGTAAATAAAGGGAAGGTATTTCACTAACCCCGCCGTGAATACAAATACATGTATGATCCACATACCATCTCAATATCAATGGGGAGGACCAAATTATTGTGTTTTCGTGACGCGTAAAACTTCTACTTGTTTCCGGTGTCGCCTCAGCAGAATTAATGCAAATACGGTAACCTTCGGTACAGGAAACGTATGCAAAACGATCAGGCACATTATTCATGGTATTTTTTTCCTTAAAACTCTTAGTAAGTTACATTAATGCAGATCATTTATCGCGAATGCTGCTTCTTGTTTTTTTTTTTAACGAGGCAAAGCACAATTTGTGTAGGAAAGTTAATAGATTATAGAGCCATAATAGAGCTACTGATTATTTAAACTGAATTGATTAATGGAAACGTAATAATCTGAACATAATTTTTATCCACAGCTATTGTTTCCATTTCTGTACTTCCAGGATAAATCAAATATAATTGCAAGATAACATTTAAATGAGGAATCAATTGTTGTCGAGTTGAAAATGAAAAAAAAATCTAGACATTTATTAATAAAATCTTTTGCATCCAACTGTACACATCGACTATTAATTTTCTTAATACCTCATGCAAGGATAACTATTTGTACTGAGAAAAGTTGAGTGCTTCGTGTCTTAAAGTGGACCAAAGTGCACTCTTACCGAGAACTCCTGCGAAATATGATTGACGGTGACATTACATGTACACTAATGCACTTATGAACACGCGATATATCGTAAAGAATTTTGACAATAAGCGTTTCTCGAGAAGGCGACAAGTGTATTCGAAAAATAGAGATTTAAGAAAAGAAAAAAACAGCGTCTTGTTGCTTGTTTAAAAAAAGTTGACTAACACACTGCACTTCAATTTTCATTGCAAATCGTTTCTGTTTCATCTGCAAAATATTATTCACCGTTTATTACGTTTCTATTTACAAGACAGTTCTCTTCGAGTAATTACTTCTTGCAATTTAGATGCAATCTATTTTACAAACATTTGAATACCATCGTATTAATGGAATTCAAATAGGATCAGAATTCTAAGACGAATACAAGAATTGTGTAGTAAACATTAAAAACTGTTTGCCACATTTAAGATACACATCTCCCGGGCAAAACAGAAACAAAACAAATTGGTGCTATATGTCTATAGTGCTATATACTATAATGTCTGCTGAAGCAGTTATTGCAATTGAACTAGCGACGGATAACTACTGTAGCATGACTAATACGATAATAAATCGTTCAATAAATCACAAATCATTGGATTTAACACTGAACTACGTAAGAATCTTCGTAAAAGAAGAATACAATTTTTTTACGCGTAATAATACAGTAAGTTATAATTGCAAAGTTCTACTTTTTGTGTCCGAGAAATATGTCGAACATGTCATCCACGACGAGAAATATAATATTAGATTCTATAAATGCGAAAGTAGTTCTCGGGACAGAAAATCTATCAGCGTGAATATTTTTACGAACTTTCTCGAGTGACGAGAATATTTGACGATGTGGTTCGAACACACATTGTGCGTGTCTTGTTCGATTAATTCATTAGAGAGGACTCGAGACTTCTTATGCGGGAAAACGGTCGGTTCATCTCCTAATGGAACAGACGTGTCAAACACAGGAGCGCCGCTCAATAGAGGAACAGGACGTGATCTTTAATCCATTTGCGCCTATAAACCTAAAGTAGCATTTATCGTTGTAACTACGCTGGAGCACACGTTAAACGTGGAGCGCAATAAACGAAGCATGTACTTTCAGTTTGAACGTGGATGAAATTTTCAAGGGAAGTGTTCAATTATAAGAATTCGGCAAATTAAATTAAACAATGTGCGATATAAAAGATTTCAACTCTAGAGTAATTAATTAGAAGTTCTAATTAGTTACCTCAAATTAGGTCGTATTTATTTCTAGTAGCATTCAAGTGGCAAAAAGAATTTCACAGATAAACTTACACAATTTGTATTTGGAATCGGAAGCATGAATTCGGTTCAGAATTATATTTTTGTACTGAATATATCATTCTATGGAAATAATAATAATGTCAAAGTACATAATTGAAAGTCATAGACAAATGGGGGAGAGGGATGGTTATCTCCTTGTTATGTCCAGTTGATCGTCACGTTTCTTAGTTATTATCAGACAGTAAGAACCTATCAATTCTGCAGACGATTTAAACAGCACAAAGCGCAGCAGAACAAGACAGATACAATGGCCTCATAAATAACAATGGTTGCATTGTGGTCTTCTAATGCACCAGTCAATTGATCAATACAACACAGGAACGGTTTGCTTTGAACAAGTAACGTTTTCTTTAGTGCCACTAGCATATGCTGCGTTCTAACTGATAGATCATACTTTATCCTCTTACAATTTAAGTCCCCCTTGTTACCATTCACTTACTTTAGAAACGTCTATAGACGAACCAAGTTTTCAATAGAGATTCGCATTTCAAATACTGTGTTGCTACGAACCAATTAATTTTCATCAAAAAGGGAACATAGAAGTAATTATTTGTTGGGCGCTTAGAATTAAAGGCATCCCTTTCCAGAAATTGAATAAAACTCCTAATTGAAATTTTTGTACACCAAAACGCCCGGATTATTATCACGTCTAAACTAATTTGACAACCTTTGAATCTATTTTCCCACGAATCTCTATATTCAAACACTCAAAAAGTACCGCGGCAGTTATGAAACCCTTTGAACCAGCCTGATGACATACAAATAAACCAAGTCCAAAAAATAAAATACTGGAGTTCAATGAACCTACTGTAAAATTCCAAACACCCTCCATAGTCTTCAATTTTTTTCTGCACACAAAGTCAATACCAAACGAAGACAGTTATTAGTGATAGGTACAAACGACGTGTAATATAATAATTATATAATTATTAATGTAATAATATAATTATATGTAGGTACAATGCTGATAATTTTATTTCATTCGTTAAAGTAACTGTTCAGAATTATGTAACATTTAATTCACAATCCCCGGTTTTAGCTTATTTCTTTTCTATTGACGATATTCCTTGCGTTTGAAAATACTCTTTGCGGAGGTGCAGATGTTGCTATTATGCAAAGGTGCTCGCAATCAGTTATATCGAACGATGCATCGTTACCTTAAACGTACCATCGCGATGGTACGTTTAATATACAGAAAGTAAATACGTATGTACAGTAGCGAGCATTGTATAAATAGGGAAATATTTGCTCCCAACTTCATTTTATTATATGATTGCGTATTACGTTCCTACTTTTTCGACTATTATAGCATTTAGAGGAACATTTCCCATAGAATAAGAATGTAAAGGCTGAAAGAGTTCAAACTTTAATTCTAATATACAATTAAATACATTTAAAGAATACATATTTGAAACAAATTAAATAGAGAAAATTATATATAGTCGAACAATTTGATATTAACATACAATGAAATGTAGAAAGCAAAAACTTTAATTACAATTAATATTTCCCCGTTCCACACTGATTTTTTATTATTTCGGCTTAATTACAAGGGATAGAATGAATTAAACGCGTACAACGTTCAAAAGAAATTTTGGACCATGCATTTTGGATGATTTCATATAATATATTTAAACTAGCCGGTTTTTTGTTTGTTTAACTACTCCCTCTGTATCATTCGATAATTAGTTTTATACTTTCTATATGCATTTAAAAGAACCTGAATTCTGCATTTCGTGTTTCCCAGTTACATGCTCACCACTGTGTCTAAATGTTCGTTGGTTCGAGAAGTTTACTCTGCGCTGGGAAAGGAAAACATGTATAACATGTGGAACGAAAAATTTGGGACAAGTATATCACGAGTGTCATTAATCATGTGGAAGTGCGTACTTTTTCAGAAGAAACTAAAAATTGCAACACTATTTTAAAAGCAATATTTCCATACGAATGGCTTGTGTATATTTATAATTTCAGGTATTGTTTTGTAATTAAATCATGTATAATTAGTGCCATAGTTAACTTTAAAGATGGCAAAGAAACAATGATTCGAAGTAACGCTCAGGTAAGGTACTCATATGAGTTTCGAACATATTGGAAGTGCATATTGCTTTTGTTTCCTGACGTATTCATGAAAGATTCGAATCCATCTAGAATAGGTTCAAGTATACTTGTAAGAACTAATTTTATTTCACGAAATTATAGATTATAGAGAGTGCGAATCCATCGGTCAAGGTTTGAATCGACTTGTAAAGTACTTAAGTCGATCCTACCACTATGGAGTTACTCGAGTGATAGGCACGATCCCTCTCATTTAGTATCGACTCCTAGTAGCAAAGTATGATAGTGTTGAACGTATTACATATGTGAATAAATAAGTAATAAGTAACAAAGAGTAGCGGTTCCTAGTAGCAAAGTTTGATTGTGTTGAAACTATTATACATATGAATACATAATTACAATTATGTAGTATCAAAAGGTATCGACTCCTAGATGATACCTTCTCAAAAATATTGATCCTTTGTACTTGCAGTGGCGGTCAGCTACTTAAGTCCGCTTAATAGTTCGATGAATACACGTTGCACATATTTGATAAATTAAAATTTTCGTAGGTTAAACTCATATATAATAATCTCTGAAGCATATTGTAACATAATATGTTTATTTCTTACATTATAAATTACGAATATTTTTAACATTTTCTTATATTATATCGTTGTAATAGCGGACAGCTTCTTAAGACCGATTGGTTTTTATCACCATTCGCTTAGTTACTGTCATTGTGTCCATAGTTGCTATACGTTGCTATAGTCCGACGAGTTCAAGAATATAATAAACAATTACAAATACAAATTACAAAGGGAGATGAGGGATACTCATTTTCGATAATCGCTGAGACATTAAATAATTCAAAACGGCATCCGTATAAGCTATACAGTTCATATCAAAGACAGATTCAGTGAATAATATGTACCATACAAAAAAGGCTTAGGAAAACAACAGTCGGAGATGATCGTATTCTTCATCGCGTCTCTGAAGCTGGTCGACATAAAACAGCTGAACAAGTTCTCAATGAATCTGGTATTGAAATTACCAAGTTTCTCTCCTTTCGATGTGGTTCGAATCATTTAAAATACGTACACGTCTTTCTTTATACAATGGATGTGTCGGTGCAAAAAAGGGACAGTGTAATGAAAATGAAAAATCTTAAAAATGGATTTGAAGCAAAGTAGGAAAATTGCAAGAAACTAACACAAACTATATAATAAAGAGTTCAAAATATAGAGGTGCACCGAAACAAAATATTTTATTTGCCCGTTATGAATTTCAGGTATGTACCTGACAGTCTATATAATATACTTACTGATTATGTGATGGGAGAAATATAAAACAGGCATAGCTGTATGATACAGTATATCGAACAAAAGACGGATTAGAAATATTTGTACACGGTATACATGATTTCTATGACATTTTTTTATTAACTAAATAACGCGTGGTCTTGCAACCGTATTGCATTAAAAAAACATGGTAAAGAAACGTGGTAAAAAAAACGTATAAAGATAAATAAAACGTGGAGAAGTCACGTGAAAAAATCCCGGTAACAAGAGTCGCAGGTGTATCATTTGATAATCGGATTGCTTGAAAATCATGAAAATGTAAGAAACATTTGAATCGCTTCCATTGCATGGCTACATTTTACAGTGACCATTACCAAAACAATATAAGATGACGTCTAAAAATTCCATTTTATTAATCCTACTCTATTTACACTTCGTGGCTCTAGTTCTGAACTCTTCTATCTCCACTAGTTTGCAAACTGAGAAAACTGAATTTAATATTTATGAAGTTCACTATTATAGAAGGTTTGGAGTTGCGACTTAAAAGCACTGAATATTCGTTACTGTCTACATAGAATGTAATTATAATATTATTATGAATATAACTATCAATATTACAGTGAATATAGTGCAGAATATTATTATGAATATAAATATTCTTCGAATTATCTTAAATTTGCGTTCTTTATACCATTTGAACATACAGTGTGTCCCACGAACTATACCCACCTGATATATCTTCGTTATTTTAAACAATACGCGATAATGGTTCAAATAAAAGTTACAAGATTTAAAGTAATTAATAACATAGTAATAGCAGTTTTTTGACAAGTGGACGCGTAAATGAGATATGATGATTACTCTCGTTCTTTTAATTGGAATAACTTATTTTTGATACTCGATTTCGATAGAATGGTAAATTCTGAATAAAAACCTACTAAATTATATTTGCCCTACAACTTACCGCCTCCGATATATTTGACTTTGTTAATCATATTACTCGTCTTATGAAGCATATTCAAAACTAGGCACAGTGTTATCCTCGACACTTTTCCACGTGAAAGAAAAAGGGCGATAACGAAACTGCTATTATCAACTGCTTCAAGTCATATAGCTTTTATTTGAAATATTTTCACGTATTGTTTAAAATAATGAAAATATTTTAGGTGGACAGAATTCGTGGGACACGGTGTACATGGATTGTTTAATTAGGACAGATCGGGGTAAGATGGCGATGCTAAGGGAAAATAAGTGTAATTGTTTCATTTTTCATACGAAGCAAATAATATTTCAGTAACATAAATATAAGTAGAAAAAAACAACATAATGTTAAGGTTATCTTGCGTAAAAAATTGAAAAGCAATTACCCGATCACTGATTGTGAGTAAGTTAGTGAAGACATTGGAGCAAGATGGTCATATTAATTATTGAATACAATTTTGTCGCTCGAACAAGCCAACTGTGTCATACTTGCTGGAAGATTAACACTAGGACTACCGATAGATTTTGGTACCATTTAGATAGCATGCGTTAGCTGTTAGACAGATTAAGAATACGAAAGTCTGATGAAGAGTCATCATAAATTGCTGCAACGACATCTATATATTAATAATTTTAAAGCGAAAAATCTGAAACGAGTCAGTTTGACTTGCTCGGTAGTTCTAGTGTTAACGACACTCGTTCAAACAGTTCTTTTTGAAAATCGAGTCAGAACAGTTAAGAACTGGGGTGGCGGGTTGTACTCTCTGTCGACCATAAACAAAAATACGTGTACGATAAAATTAATTCTTCTCATTTTATGACTTATCAAAGGAAGACAATAGACTATCGAATCGCCGCGCCAAACCACCGGTTATTTGCCTGCGTGTCGTGGCGTCTAAGTAGGCGTCTCATATAACACGGTTTCACATAACAAGGCATTTTCTAGGAATCTACCTACCTACCTACCGTGTTATAGGAGGGTTACCAGTGCTGACACGCTCGTTCCAGGTTCTAACACAGCTCAATGCAAAGATCTCTACCCCTCCACTGCGTCATCTAGTTGAGGCCAATCGCCGGGCATCGCACGATTTGTGCCAGTTATGCGACTCGTTCCGTGTACGCACCTGTCCGCCGAGCATTCCAGCGCGAGCTTAATGTGCCGACGTTACGGAGTAAGTTTCGTACGTGCTCCCTTGACATTGTCGGCGCGACAACCGTGACACTTTAATGCAACTAGCTGTCAGACTACTGTGCGATTCACCTTTCGCGATCGTTGCGCAACACCGAACGATGCATCGCGTTAATTGCGAAGGACCTCGGGGCGCTCTTACGTCGCGTTTATGCACGCCGCGTTACGTCACAAAGTGTGCGCATCTACTTCGCAATCGTTCCCGTGGCCTTGAAACGCGATTCCAATGCCGATCGTCCTCGATTAACGGCGTACTCTGTCGTTCAACTTCCGGTAACGAGTATCAACGACGGTTAAGGAGAATCGATAAGGACACTTAGGCAAGAGCGTCTCTCTTTCAAGGGAAAAGAACGTATTTTACTCTCCGTGGTTGATGTTTAAAACAACATACAACGGAGTTATTGTAACGCATTGTTCAAATCAGAGACAAATTTTTGCGAGCGAAGAAGTTGCGAACGTATACTTGTTCTCCTGCAGGCTGCCTTTCTTGCATGCGTTTTAATTTTTAATATTTTTTGGAGCAGTGGTTTTAAGAACTCTAGTGGGGAAATTGCAATGCTTCGTTTCAACTTTCTTTGAACGGTGATTAAATGTAACGAAAAATGTTATGGAGTGTCCAAATAAAAGAAACATTTATAATATCCTTTGCAGAAAATATTAATAAACGAGAGAAAAAGGAAAGAGGAGGCTGTAGCTAATATAATACTAATCAATATGACAGGCAATGTGTCGCTGTAGGTTATTGATCGAACTTTGGAGACAAAAGAAGTCGATAACCGAAACCTAATCGCGAGAGACAATGAAAAAAAGGCAAAAAGAAGGTCGAAGGTGAAAAAATGTAAAAGCAACAACGAGAGTAAAAATAACATAGAAAAGAAATGAAAAATAAGAATGTAACAATAATAATTTTACAAGTAAGTGTAATGACGCGACAATCAAAATATCACACATTTTAATATTAATCCTTCTGCTTTCTCTCGGGAGAAAATATAATTTGCTAATAAAAACAATTTCTCGCTTTCGCTTGCAAAAATTAAAAATTATATCATTTCCCAGGAAAATTAGTGTGCCAAATTAAAAGCAGTTTTTGAGTTTCACCTCATGATGAAACGTTCAAGTCCAACCCATTTCGACGAAACCAATTAAAAGCGTAAATATATTTAATAAGCGATTAGGACGCTAATTAGGCTAGTCTAATAACACCTGAACGTGTACCTACAATGGCAGAGATAAGATCACCTCTTAGCAAGTATATTTTTTCTTTTAGAAGGTACGTTTCTCATTTACGAGGAATGCAAGGATAGTTATGCCGTTGTCGTCGTCGTTTAAAAATAAATTAGATGTCATACCGTGCGAATTGGAAACTGGGTACGGTTCAAAAGGTAGGCGATCACCATTTAACGTTCCCTTGAAACAGAACATTAAAATACACGAAGCCGCATCGAAATGCTTCAAAGAATACTTGAAAAACTTAAAAATGTTTCGAACGTGTTTGAAGTCAAAAGAAATTAGACTGTGAATTCGGATAAAATTAATTATTATACTCGAACAGACAAATGAAATATTAATTTTTAATACATTCGGCATATATGATTAACATATTGAACATTCTTCTAATTTCTCTATTCTTAAAAGATTAGAAATATATTACACTTTCCTTCAACAGTAATATCTACTGTTGACCGCATGACATTAATTAAAATTCGATTCACCTAATATTATTTTGCGATCCAACATATTATTAAAAATCATTAAACGTATAGCGCAAATAAACAACAAACTATCCTAAAATTCTTGCAAATTCCTTAACTACTAAAACAGAATACTTAATTTAATAACCTTTACCAATAGTTTTAGGAACTAAGTACAATGAAAGGTCCACCCCGTAATCGTACTTTCACAATTACCTGGTTTTCCCCTCAATTCTGCCCGATCAGTGCATCCAATTGAAAGGCACAAATTCCAAACGTATATTTTATCGAAATGCAGGCAATGCAGGCATATATTTTCAATCTATTTTCCCGGGCAAACTGGCATGGGATAGCTGACAACCCGCAAATAAATGTCACGTTTCTAATTCAACGAGCCATAAAGGCCGGCCCGATATTGCACTAGTTGAGGATAGGTTTGCGTATTTGCTAAACCACCCGTCCCTGTGTAATCTCTTGCAGCTTCGCTCTTTGTGTACCTACTAATCCCTCTTTAACGGACACACGTCCGCATCGTGTTTCCCCGCGTAAGTGAGCCTGAGTGCACAAAGCTGGCGCAAAAATATTAAAATGGTTTTCGTCCTTCCGGAACGCATAATGAAAGTGCCAGGGGATGAGACAGCCGGCGCGTACCAGCAGTTTCAGTGTTAAAAAGTTTGAGCGGTCGCGTTAATGAAAGAAGTATTTCTCTTATGTTTGGACAAAAATTATTTTTACACCTTCTTTCTATGTTGCACGTACATTGCCATATTTATTGCATATTATTCATGCTTGGATACATGCTTGAAGGCTCGATTTCTCTGTTAGCTACACGGTATTTTTGGCCCCGTGAGTTACTATGCTTTTATGGTAACCATTTTTGTAAATATTCGATTGGTTTTTCTTTTAAATGGATCCACTGAAATGATTAATCAACGCTGCGTAATATAATTGGAGGCATGAAGTACGTATTTGATGATGAATAACGAAATGCGCTAGGTATCCTGGATAGACAGTTGTAATTAAAGCATACTTTTATTATTCTGTGCATAATAAATCAACTTGGAGTTGCGAGCATTTGAAACATGTTTCGCAACAGGAAACTGCACTAGTTAATCGACAGTATTTGGTTTAATCCTATAAACTGTTCGATAAGTGCATTATAAACCATCAGAGCGTATTAAAATTTCCTCTGGTAGCATCGGTAATCTGCGATTAAGTAAAAAGAGAATACGTAAAAAGTTATACAGACATGCTTTGGAAGCTTATCTGTTTCATAAATGATATGTAGGATGATTATAAGAACAAAAATGGACGAAACAAAAATATCTTTGAACATTAGTTCAAATAAAATATCATTGGCCACAGAAAGTATCCAATAATAATCTAAGTTTATAATTTTTTAATTAAAAAAAAATACACACACTCATAATATATATAATAGCGTTGCTGCCTGAATATTATTAAACGTGCAGTATTAAAAAATATGCATGTATAAAGTTTTGGAGGTTGTGACCGTATATCAAAACCATCGTTACTTTTATCAATATTTTGGAAACCATGTTTCCATCGAGCTCGAACATATCGCCAAACGTGTCATCGAGAAAACGTCAGACTCCTTTTTTTGATTACGAATGACAAAAGACAGAGGATATGTATCACACTGCAACGGCCACCAACGATATTCAACTTTATGGTGAATCGCCTGAATGAGGGATATTCATTGTGTCCCTTGCCGTGAATGTTTTTCGGCGTGGGCAGATTCAGTACAAACAGAAGATTCGAGAAGGACAGGGCCTGCATTATCAAAGAGAACTGTAACCAATTTTTCTGACAGTCAAAGAAGTTTCGCGGGTAAAAGTGGCGTTCATTTCCGACGAAGCTAATTACTTATATATACTGATGAACTAATATATGAATGTCAAGAACAAAATCTTTATTGCATTTTGTTACCAAAATTAAGGTAGAAATTTTCAGCATGTATTTACAGATAATAAATTCTTTTTCTGTGCATTATAGAAGAGTAACGTTTTTTATTAAGATAAAATACAAAGTTACTCTGGATTTGTGGAAAGCGTGAATTAATTGCAATAAATACACTGCGACCGTCAATTAATAAAAGTACCTGTTCGTTAGAAGCAATAAGTGAAAATAAATACATTTTATTTAAATATGAATTATACTTTTATATTAAAGATAGAAAATAAGATAGTATACATTTTAAATTAAACAGTTCATTAATAAATTTCTACCCTCTATAAATACTATTATGTACTATATGTACAATGCTTCAAATGTTGCATACAATTCTTATTATTATTGCATATAAATCAATTCTCTGTATTTAATTACCTCAATTTCTTAATATTTCCTTATCAGAGACCTAATAAATTTATACAATAATAACCTATATTACACTCGAATATATTAAATATTTGATTGAAGAAACGAAACATTGCCAAATGTCTATATATTTATGCATAGTAGAGTGTTTCTGAAAGGCGAACAGAAATAGTTAAGAGAAACAAGTTCCAACAAGGTCAAAAGAAATCGACAACCATTATCCGGGAGTTACTTTTACAGAATTTCTAAAAATCGAGGAATGTGGGTCGTCTGAACAGTTCTCAGAATAAACTGCTATTGCAAAAACAGAAATTACATGAAGCTATTCTGAACATGAATCTCAATTGTATGTACACATAAATAAACTATACACAGTGTTGTATATGCCGCGTAAAGAAATATCTTTTCTACAAATTTATTTCATTCCATTTTTCTATATTAACCAAAATTTCTTTATTATTTTAATTTTAAAATTTGTTGGCAGAGTAAAATATACAATGAGAATCGAAACTATGGAGCAGGTTCCCCGATATTCTGGTCTGCATATAACTGCCTGAATTTGATAATGATTTGTGATTAGTGAAGCAATGTAAATCTCGTATGGCTTTGGACGAATATTACGCTAAAGACATAAATCTTTCTCAGTATTAATACAAATTATTATAGGAGCTATATCGTTGGAAAAGCAATACTTTTGGGAAATATATTGTGCAAAAATGTGCGGAGATATGTCAAATAACAAAGCATCCTTCTTGTACATGAGCAAAAGTAAAATAGAATTCCAAGATTACGTTAGACAATAGTAACTTCTAAAATTATTACTATAACTTTTAGTTCGACTGTAGAGGTGTACATTGAATAATACCCAGGATAAAATAAATTCTTATAAACAAATTCGTAAAGCGATGAACTTTGGAATGGGGTACATGTATACATACGTGCATAACGTGTACCATTTATTTATGATATGTATATGAAAAATGATTTTCTCGAATTTCGTAAAGTAATGTTTAATATGGACAGGCACAAGAAATAATCTCTCTAATGTTGAAGCAACATCAACACTGCTGATTAATGGGTACCTGAATTCCAAAATGCAAATGGCACATTTCTTTCCCTGTTTCTGTTTAATTCGTCCATATTGTTTTTGGCTTCATAACGAGTAAACGTTTTCAATAGACAACAAACAGACGTATGTTGGAGGTATTTGGATACAATAATGTATTAATATAGATGTAACATTACGAGCACGTGCCCCATGCTAAACAAGAAAGTTACGTAGTAGCTTAACTACGGCCTTGATAGTGACTGGCATTCGGATAACTACCTGAAACTAGTATTCATTATACGACTATTGTGCCTTAACACTGTGCAACGTACGATCATCTGCAATTTACATGTGGCGTTACTTTATAAATAACTTAACGTACACGAAATTGCAAAGAAAACTTGAATAGATCTCTACTAGCTGACTCAATAAATACACCTAAATTGGAAAGCCATTTGATACAATATGTTTATACGTTGTTGCATGTAATCACCTTTCTAATAAACGTAGCCCGTCGAGCACGAGCATGATTCCTTTTTCATGAAATTATAGTTCCGCGTTAAGCGTGTTAAATAATTTTGATTAAGTATTAGAATAGAATGCGAGTCAACGATAATGTGAAGTTCCAAGTGCAATTATTGGAAAGTAACAATGAATAAATTTATAAATTGTGTTGCATTTATTCCATTATTTTTTGCAAAAACTCAAAATACATTACCGACGATCATTTACAAAAATTTGTTTATGTATAAGTTAAATAGACTACAAATTTATGGTTAAAATTGAAATGCGTGTATGCAAGCTGGAGGGGCGTAGTAGTTTCGCTATACATAATCTGAAACACCATTTAAACCGACGTGTAACAGTTTTAGAGAGAAATATACAGAAGTCCAGCTATTGTTAATTTAATTCAGAATTATTATATCACACGAAATTGTGATATTAGATATAGATGTTTCAAAAAATGTACAAAGATTCATCGCAAGTCCGGTGATAAATTGCAGAAATATCCAGCAAGCTCGTTAGATAAACGTTTATTCATTTATTGTTTCTCGAAAATAGCTGTTCATGTATGTAGCCGGATTAAATAAAAAGCCACGAAACGCCAAGGACTCCTAAAGTCCTCGGAACGTGAAATGCAAGTATATTGGACCTAGAAAGGGACTCGACCAACGTACACACTGGCTGTAATTAAAGCACATCAGCTGAGCACACGTTCATCACATTGTTGACTAGGTCGCTCATTTTATAGCCTGTAAATATATGTTCAACGAAATAAGTCTCGGCTGAGTTGTCCGGACTGCTTGCAATCAGTGTTCCTGCTACAATGTCCTTTCCACCAAAACTTAAATAAATCAATTTTCCACTATCTATCTTCAATTACTGACGACTTATCGAGACTTTTCATCAACCAAACAGAAGGTGAATTTATCTTTGTGTTCTTATTATTGTTCTAAAGTGCCAACATTTTATAAATAAAATAAAATACAAATAAAACTGCATATTTGAAGTTAAGTTCGCTAGTCATTCTCGAGTGGTAGGAATCTATTGTTCGTCATCGAACGTATTTAATTTGCTGACTAAAAATTCGTACTTTGAACTGCAAATAACAATACAGTCAGCGACTGCAGCTTGCGCGATAAGGTAACAGAAATAAAATTACAAGAAGCACTAGCAATGCTTTCACAGATATCTAATCTCAATGCTTGTAACATCTGGCATTACAATATACACTGTGTACTTTAAGATAATTGCTGGCTACCTAAAGTACAAAGAACCTTCCTCGAGTATATTATTCAGGATTTGTGCATAAATAAAACCTGTCGAAACATTTTTTCCTCCTAGTTACGGTAAATTGTTTGTTCCCTTCGCGAAAAACGCTGAAAATTTCAATTTACTCGTATCCACACAAGCTCCCGAGCAGAATTTGTCATTGTCGATGATCTAAAAATTTGTAACCCTTTTTCATATTTTGCAAGGTACTTGATAACATTACCCTTACCTTTTATACACAGGGCATGGGATGCACTGTACCGTAATACGCAAATGAATGGAAAATATTATGAAAACTGCATCCGTATTGTATCGAATAATTTCAACTGTTGTCGGAATTAATAGATTCGTAAGCTGCATTAGAGCGAACAAGCGAAATAGGTTTATGAAACGAAGGGATCGGCCGCCGTTAAATTATACCAAGCGCCAAACCGCTTCCGATAAGTTTCGCTATAGATATAACGAATATCCTGTGGAATTATTTGGCCTTAAAATTGGTGTTCCCCGATTGTTCGTGCCGAGTGCCAGAATTTATTGGCAACGTTGCTAAACATCGGCGTTTCAGTCTTTAGAACCGAGTGCATTCAAGAGTTGCGTGCCAATATTTATTTTCTATCGGGAAAAGTTTCGAAACACGTCCAGATCGCTAAACTAATTGTAAGCAGCCGAGTCATGAGAATTCTATGAAAAGTACTATATTTATACGAGATACACACCAGGCTCAAGTTGTAATTGGTACATTTAATTTTCGGTGCTCTGAAACAATGTCTCGCGAGGCAACTTTCGAGTTTCGCTTCGAATAATAAATTTTAACCGATTCGAGATACCTGAAAACGGAAACGAAATGAAAACGAGAAATGAGCGTGAAGGGTTGGCAGTTAAAAATTAGTTTTATTTGTTATCACAGTTTTTATTCTAGTGCGCAAGGAAGACGTGTTCCAACTATAAAAACTTATGGCAAGCATTGTATCATAATTCGTGACAGCATTTTAATGTGTAAATGGTACAGCAAAGTACCATAAAGGATTAATCGTTCGCATCAGCCTTCGTAAAGAAGTTCCTATATTTAAAAAGAAGCACGTGCTACGATGGTTCGGTAGGCGTCTATCAATCGAGACAATGCACGCGTTCGTCTACTTTATTCATCAGTTGAAACGATCTACAGATTGATCTGCGTCGTCTATAAGATGAGACGAAAAAGTCGAGCCGCATCCACTCCATTCGAATTATCATAATTATTTACACACGTAATATTAATTTGGTAAAATGCAGCCGTGATATAAAATCGCGTACTCGAATAGTTACTTGACCCTTAACCCTAGAACCTCTGAACCCTGATCTCACGTGACCATCGGAGTAGTGGATTATGAAATTATGATCACTTCAAAATTACCATCCATTTGAAGTTTAATCAATAATGGAATAAAAAATATGTAGATATATAATGATACCTTTTTTATTACAAAATACATTGTTATGCTTACTGGCTGTTTGTTGTTACGTATGTAATGTAACATACGAGAACGATTTGAACCGTATTCGCCGAATTATGTATAATTAAAATTCGCATGTCTATGTCTATCCAAACATTAATATCAGTAAAATAAATAATAATCAACTAAAAGAATAATCCATAGAAACGAACATAGGAATCGGGAATATCAAACCACACTACTTACGAGATCGCTTGTTACAAATATACTTCACTATTATTCAATTTATAATTTCACCCAAAATACTAAATATATCATTTTTCTATCTGCTCGTAACAGATTCATCACCCCATATACACTCGTGAAACTTTCATGTCACGTACTCGACATCTATATTTTGTAAATGCAATCTAATTTGTTTAATGATTTTCCAAACTGTTATGCAGTTGTACCATTCTATTGCAACTAATGTGTTCCCAATGTGCATTCCACCACGTTTTATAAATTCAGAGTCACAAGCTCTTCTTTTACAATAAACTATTTCAAATCCTGTTAAGCGCTCAAATAAATTGCCGTATACAGGGTTAGAATATAGTTTCTCTTATTTTGATCATGCAAACATTTGTTTCTCCCCCCATACCAGTCGTAAGTAATATCTGAATATCGAACTTAAATGTGTATGCAACTATGATTAATAATTTCTTGAGAATTTTTAAACAAAAGAAATGCAGATCTATTCGAAAATTTGTCATCCTGTGTATTCGACGATAATCCTACCCCCTAACCGCCACAACGCCTACGAGTTTCAAGACTAAACGCGAGAGAAAAATTAAGTTTCGTGATTTGAGCGCGACGGGTTGGGAGAAATTGTTACAGACTTCATATGAAATTAGCTGATCTTGTGAAAGTACATACATACTTAAAGGTGTATCGATTCGCCATGGTGTCCCTACTCCATTCAATTAATTGTAATGAAATATCTATTGCTTTCTATTGCAATCTTCCCAGAGGAATCTTATTAATCTCGGTCAGTCAAGACAGTCCTGCAATTGTTGTCGCATCTTATTAAATCTACCTGTATACTTTTCATTAAAATAATTTCGAATAAGAAATTGTTTGAAGTATTCAAATAGCACTTATATATCTAATTTCAAGCACATATAAAACACCTGAAACTGTGATGTGGTCTACCTCGAACTGTTCCGCTAGTTCTTCAAATGTTTTCCATGAATTTCTGGTAAGAAGTTTTTCAAAAACGTTATCCACCTCTATCCACGACGGACTGGTAAATCAAGGCTTCTTTTCAAGGTTGCAATCATAATGTCGAAACATGGTGATGGAATGTTGGAATATATATGCATACAGTAATACTACGAATCATAACATCTTTGCATAGTTTTTAAATTTATTTAACTTAATTGAAAAATATAGATGTGGCACGAATTATGCACCGCTAGCCAACATTTTTGTTTCGTACATCAGGTCATAAAACATGCTGCTGCGTAAAGCCTTGTTCTGTAGTCCCCACCCCAATGTCTTGCTAATAAAGACTATACTTTAGTAACATAGTACGGCCACGCGGGAGGACATATCCATCGTATAAATTGAGGTACGCCAGAATTGTCATAATGCAAACGTGCCCGTCATTCTCACTGTGTATCGACTTTGGTCGTGACGTATATACTATACGGCAGAACCACTTAAGGGGTTAATTTACATCAGCTAGTCGGAGCAGATTTGATTACCTTGTAAACATAGCATTACCGCACTAGAGTAAAAGTAATTAGTCTGAAATTGTGACGGATAAGTCATTTGACAATATTAATGTTACAATTAGTACAATTGTATTAACATTCGACACCAACTTTTTAACCAAATCAGTATCAATAATTACTATGGAGAGGGATCCACTTTGCAGTACACCTGTAGTCTGATATATTACTACCCTGCATCGTGCTATTCTTATTCACTTTGTTCTGTCAATATAATATGAGATAAATGTTGTGAAAGCTAGTTTCAAATGAAAAATTTTGTATGATTAAGGTTGATAACTGAGCATAGTTTTGGTCTGGCTCATTCTTGATTATTGTTTATTAATATTTCATATTTACAAAAGCAGTAAAGGTATCGAATGGCATCCAGTTTCTGTTGATACATTAATTTCTTAGACTGCACGTGCACACGCATATTCAGATCAAGAATTCCTTCTTTTCGAAACCGGTGCAATAAAAATGTCAATAAACATGTTCAGACTTTGACATATAGATAATTCGTCAACACAGAAAAAGGTATTACAAGTATCTAGTTTGTTTCAAATTAATTGAAAAAGTAATAACTAATTCCTCGGAATACAATGCTGATTCTCATTCCTCAATAAAACCCACATACAATATGAGTTTTACAGTTAGCATCATGTTTGTTCACAGAACATAACTCGTCGTAAAAGCAATGATTGAAAGAATAATAAAAATGAATAACCCTGTTGTCCAGACAAGATTTGAGCTTTTTATTCGTAAAAACGAGTTTCCATAAGCACCCTTCTGTTTAAAACCGCAGCACAACAGAATTTCGCTCGCAACGGATAACAATGTCCCAAAGGCTGGCTGCCTCCAACGTGACTTAATTCATTCGAGAGTAAGACGGAGCAGCAGAAACGCGCGTAACATTGGACAACAAAAGGCGTATATTCAAGAAGGAAAGCCTGTAGCGTGACCTGCACGCTCGAAATTCACAGTTCAGATACGCCGAAAAAACGGCTCAATCAGCGATAGTAAAACGATCTACGAATAGACTTACCCTCGAGATGCGTAAGGGTTGATGCAGGTCATGCCCGCCGTGCATACGGAATCCCCAAGGGGAACCGCCAACGAGGGTGACTTCTCTCGCACTCATTTCGCCTTTCACCGGTCCGTTGCGATCACTCACCCGCGTTTCGGTACTTTCAGTGTATAAGCGCCGTCTCGTTTTCCTCGCCGCGAGCAGATCAACGAGGTCGTAGTTCGCGCCCCGCGGCGTAAAATCGCTGATCGCGCGTAAATTCGCCCCCGGTACGCACCGACGTTCGCATCTCTCGAGAAACGCTTGCTTGGCAGAGTTTACCGGCGCGAACGACGGGCATTGGCAACGCGATCTGTCGGACGCTAGTCGTCAATTAGCGACATTACCAAACCACGATTCTCTCGTCGAGCGAAGGGCAGATGGAAGGGGGTTGGTCCATCGATGGACGGGGTCGACGGTGGTTACCGACCGTTCGGGACGTTCACGGTCGCCGAATTACGCGAACTGTCATCGAGGAACGAAGAACTGTCGGCTCGCGGACGTTAAATGAGCTGCCAGGAGGAACGGCCAAGGGGCAAAGAGACGATCCGTACTCGGCGATGGTTCGCGGAATACTGGCGGCGCTTTTCCCCTCCCCATAATCGTCTGCGCGCCACCCTCGCTTGCCATCCTGTCAAACTCACGCCACCCGGCGAACACGCGTGCCCTCCCCACTATTCCGCATTCCGCCGAGTGACGATCAACGGCTCCGAACTCATAGGCTAGCTTCGTTTCGACTGAACCACTTGTGGCTGATCCTAGGTACCTAGGTGCCTAGGTATGTATTGCGTGCACAATTATTCTTTGCTATTCGCTAGGTCTGCTGACTTGACTGAGGTTTTCGCTTGTTCCTAGGAGGGATCTGAGCAATTATTGTTAGGTGTACGATCTCTTTACCAATTTTATTACAGAGGAGTCTCGGGTATACAGATTGCCGAGGTGTCACATTTCTCGGCAATCAACTTTGCAGACACATAGAACGAAGAAAGAATTAAACAGTAAGCCGTAACTTCATTTTTTCCGAATGTTTAACACAAAAAGAGTATAAAAGTCTAGATAGTCGGGTATTGTTAAGAGAGTTAATCAAATTTTCAATCAATCACATGGCTAATATTATATTATAGTAGTTCCGGGTTTGATTGCCTTATGCACAGGATTCAATTTTCTTCCATTGTGAAGAAATCGATGCTCATTTTATTCTGATGTTATAATTTCACATCTATTTAGTTACTCAAATATATTTTCTTTCAATTTGGATATCTATTAAATTTACAATAGACTGATCGTTTTTAACAAACTAGGCCTCATTGACCCCTTTGTATTATCCGAGTTTTCGATTATCTGAGGTAGACTTGACCCATACCACCTTGCATAACCGCGACTCTACTGTACTTTACTTAAAAAATCGATTTACTTTTTTTTTAATTTCTTAGACAGATATACATCTGCATCTCAAATTCCAGTTGACCGATCGATTCGAAATCTTGCGTGCATCTTCGATAGATGTGCCTCTATGTGATAGCATGAACCAAGCATACCAAGAACATAAGTTTTTCTTTCCGTTGGTATTATCCGTAAAACACGAGTAGGAAATCGAAAGAATCGAAAATCAAACTTCACAGTGCCACCATTTCTTTAATTTTCGATACATTTGTTTTATGTTGTTTCGTTTAGAATACACAGAAATGCCGCAGTGATGTCAGGCAATTGGACACTGTTTTTTAAAGGACTGTACTATATTGCTTGTATCACCCCTATTTTTTATTTTTATCTCTATAAAAAATTAGGAATATTCCAGAAACATATATAAAGGTGTGTAAAAATCTAATACCAAAGGTCTACTGTCTTCTTTCGTAAAAAGAAACCTAAAAATAACGTAACAATGACACCCAAGAGTAGAATACCTCCTTAACTCTGCTACATTCATCGATTAATCTATGCCTACACTTGAGATCTTTAGGTAAAATGTGACCCGAATAAACGAAATTCATATTTTCAATTTTTCATTGTAACAAAAGGATCAAGAAAATATAGAAATATATCATTATATTTTTGACAAGGCAAATTTTGTCTAGGATTTGCTGTTTGCTGCGACCAATAAATGATTTTATTTCTGGACAAATAAATGGCCTCGATTGCCAATTCAGGTGTCGCTTGTCTTTATTTAGATACTCCTTCATCTAATCACGAACCTAATTGTAAAGCAATATTTCATATTGTTTATCTTTTCGTACGACTCGGTTTCGACATGGTCACCATGGCTTCGATATATTTCACTTTGATCCTTGGTTTCCATCATTTCAGTGTGTCTTAGTTGTTTTAGTTAAGATCAAAAAAGATCCGAGGACTTTATACGTAACTATTTTTATTGCTAACGTAGAGGAAGTGCAGCGTACATGGGGTTTATTTGAGATGATTTTATTTAAGTTTATTTAAGTTTATTTGAGATGAATACAAAATTATGGCAGAGCATAGGCAGAAATAAAACTGTTTAAAATCGTAGGGAAGTTAATAAACTATTATATTTCAAACTCTGAAAACCAATAGGAAGTTTTGGTTTATTTGAAAAATGACACAAAGTAAGGATTTCCCTTTAGGTGTACAGAACCGTATCTTTATAAAATTAAGAAAGAAACAGGTATTTATTAAAATTGTCACCACCTCGATTAAGTGGAACACAAGAAGACAATATAGGAATTATGATGTTAGATAAATATTAATTTCAAGTCTTAAACATTACTTTCAACAGTCACAAGCACAACGGTCAATCGGTTCTATTTTATTTGATGTGGAATATTTCAAATTGCATTCATATCCATTATTCCGCATTAGCAGTATGGCATTGAAACTTAAAATCTCCTGTCACATTTGGCACTCCCGTAATATTTGCAAAATTCACATGAAGCTATAGACTTAATGTACTAGAAAGCAGGTACAACGATTAACTTCAAAGTTTGAGCTACATTTTAACTGTAATTTCAATGATTGAATAATTGCTGAAAAACTTTTGCAAACTTACATATTATTCGTCTGCAGATTAAGTTGAAAATATTAAAATTACAGTCTTTACAAAATTATCAGAAATGTTAACTGGTCGTTCACTCCTATTATCCACGGAGTTACAAATTACATATCGTTAGTACCTTTTTAGGTATTTCAGTATTCTAAATTACCAACAGTATTCCAAATATGCTGCTTTTCCTCCACTATCTGACTAGGGACAATAGCCTTTGAATCTGATCAAAGGGGAGAAAAACAAGTATATTCATAACAAGTTTGCGAAAACCCGTAGCAGGGTTAATATTACGCTGTTCCGAATTTCTTACATTAACCACTGTTCTTTTTGTTTTATTTTTCCTCGTTTCTTTATTAAGCTAAATTTGTCCGCATCATAGAAAAGTTAATTTTTGTGAGCGATAAAGTTATCTTGCCGTGGTTTCCAGTTAAATCATTGCGCTGTAGTGCTAAGCATCGTATGCGAAACATTATCAACCCACTTTACTTTAATTTGCCTAGGGCGCTGTAAATTATGCAGTACATAGGCATATTCACCGTTTACATCAGGGCAACGCATTTCATACATGGGACAAATGTTTCAGAAAATTCTTCACGATGACTTTACCGCAAACAGAAATGAAGGTTTCTATTAAGTTAAAATATTTAATATTCCAGAAGGAATAGAAAACAAATGACAAAATGACGGTAATTACTATCGCGAACTAATGATTTCGCAATCTGTTGCTCATAACTCATGGAAACGATCAAGAAACAGCGAATTACTTACTGATGCATCTAATAATCCGCGGAGGATTAATCTCCTTGCAGTGTGAAGAAACAATACGCCTCACAGTGGTTCGAATGGCATATTTAAGTGGACAGAATTCATTTTCGAATTTCGAAAAAAAAAATTGCTTCAATGTAAGCTGCAATAATCATACATTAAAATTCCTGAATATTAAAACATTAATCCCACTTGTTCAATGTTTACAGAGCGGTCAAAGTACGACTTCTAACAAACAATTTTTTGAGATTTGATCGGGCACATTTCTTTGGTCACATTTCTTTGGCCAGGCGCGCCAAGCCAAAATTCTAACTCGTATGCTTTTGAGATACAAGAAGTCAAAATATTGAAGGGATTGACGGATCGGACGGATAGATTCGTATCTTATTGAAATTTTTCGCCACTCATTTCCAAGCCAAAGTGATGCATAAAAATTCACGCACACCACCGTGTGGGCCTAAAAAAGTAGGTAAGCTTAACTTTTTTTTTCTCTCAATTATTGAATAAAGTATCAGAACTTCTTAGGAGTTTTTCAGTAACATTTTAACTTTACTTAATATTTTTATTTATTAACTGAATTTACAAAATCTAGCTCAAATTTGTCAACTAGCACTCAGCAGCAAACGCGAGTGCAATTGTTTTATTTTGTAAAATAAGGAAATAGTGGCCATTTAGATAAGGGTGCTATCACCCCTTTGGATCAACGAACATTTGATAACGGAAAATGGAGTATCTGCTATTAAACCTGACTTTGTTGCTCGCAGAAAGTGATTTGACCGTTTTAGAAAACGCTTTTCGTAAAAAAACCTAAAAATACAAAGGGAAAGTGCATCAGCTGATAAAGAAGCTGCCAAACTTATCCAAAGAAATTGATGAAAAATGTAAACAAGAATAATTTACCGGTATATTGGACAGCAAATGCGAAAGCGTGGGTAACTACTGAGTTACCTGAAATATGGTTTTTAAAATGGTTCGTATCAGATGTGCAAAAATTCTTGAAGCAAAGAAATCTAGATTTTAAAGTTCTACTAATATTGGTTAACTTATTGGTACACAGCTATCCGTAAGATTTAAATCGCCCGTGGCAGGTAAAAGGGGCCAACGACTTTGTCCCGAATAATTAATTGAAAAACGTCCCTGATTGAAGCGCTGAATTGTTGTGTGGGGATTTCCCGATGCCCGAATTCTAGTATTCTGCTGGTTTCGCAGATTAATGCTAGGGAAACTGCTGTTGTCTTCAGAAATTCTTTATTCTGTTATATTTTGCCCATCAAGCACCGACAAAAATGTCGTCGAACACGATAATCACAAGACAGACGTGCTTGCTCGCGTTTGATCTTCTATGGACGCAGAGACCGTCTTCGTGGATTAATTTGTCGCACTATCATGTGCGACATGCCTACACGGCGAACAATGCTACCAAGTATTAATGGCTTCATTAATGGAAAATGGGGTGCAAGAGGAATGACGCGTTCTTCCCTTTGCCAATGAACGCAAGGCCGCCCGGTCTTCGCTGGTGCTGAGATTCGATAATCTTCGTAATGAGTAATGGATCATTGAAAGAGTGATCTAAACGCTAAAACTCGCGACGATCTGGAATATCTCTTGCACATATACACCAGGTTACTGTTCACCAGCTACACGCAATAATTTTCGCGAGCTAACACAGTTTCCATTAGTTTCGTGAATGGAACAATACGTTGAGCAATTATATGGTAAAAAGTAAAACTATATACATAACTACTTAACTTCAAGCCTTAAAGTATCACTAAATGACTAAATTATAAAATTAAACAATTATTGCAATTTTAAATTAAAATAATACTTGAATTACAATAATACTCCGCATGGTACTAATAGATTTTGTTACGTGAAATGTCCCTTCGTTAAATACATAATTGTGACGTTGACGACAACGAACTCGCAAATGAAACATGTTTTAAACTCTGATTTCTGTAATAGCGTTTTAAGGTAACTTCATGCACGCTTTAATAGGACAAGCTGCACACAACAACAATGTAAAAAAATAAGCTATTAGATAATTATATTAAACGAATATTACATTTTTAATAAAAAGGTTATAGGAATTCTAGTATTTTTAAATTGTCGACAAGGGCGGATAATATATCAATGTCCCATTTCATTTGAATTCTTTTAATACAAGTATTAAATTTCTCTGAACGAGGTACAACGCTCTTCCCAGCATCCAGTATATAAACAAATATAGAGTACAATTGTCTGCAATATTTTTCAGAAAATATTCTATATATATTTAACCTATCAACTACCGTATATTGTACATTTTTTATCGTATAATATACATATATTACATTAACTCTTGTGTTCTCTATGTTTTTTCTTAGCGTCATATAATAATATACTCGGCGACGAAAAATTTTAAAAAGTTGCTATTTTTAATAGTTTCAGAAAATATAGCTTGTATTGTATGCAACTTTACATAATTCGTCATGTACATACTATTATGATAGTGATAGCGTAACAAGTTAAACTTTAGTAAAAAATAAATCACGTAAAAATTAAACAAATCACGACCTTGAAAAGCGTACGAAAGGTGACAACATACAATAGATAATCCTTTGTAAATTAACGGGCCTTACATACTAATAGATAACAAATGTGTAAGTATGTATATGCTTTATTTACTTTAGTAGATTCAGAAACACTGCCAATTCGTTGCTATATTGTATTTGTATAGAAACCAACTCAATACAATTAAGGTCCATTCGATTACTTTCTCCGCGTCAATCGGAAACTGTTCAGTTATAGTATATTCTGTAAATAAATGTTAATAAATATAAGATGTGCACAGTATTCGAAGACAATTCCATTATAGTCACTAAAGCATATGACGTGTTAAAATCGTTCAACTTTGTAATGTTATCATGTACTAATCAATTGCCATCATTTTATTCATCTACTAAAGTAAATAATGAGGGCGAATTGTTTCTCCGATATGTGAAAACAACTTCTATATTACGGTTTTATAGTATAGCATTAGAGGAACGCTATTTTTTAAAACATAAATTCTATTCGAAAAAGTAAATAGGTTTGTACGAAGGCCATGAATGATAAGCGAAAAATAATACATTAATTAGTGCAATATTAAAAACATAAATAATTTCTTCCTTTCGGCTCTGTTTCGTATTACCACATACATTTTTACATGAATAATTTGAGCGTTAAAAAGTACAAAACAAGATCGATATTGTGCAATACAACAGTTGCGTACGCAGTACAGTTACATCTCATGTAAAATACACCGATACCTGTTTAAAGGTTCGTCTTAAGAAACTTAAAACCTGTTTAAAAACTATAAAAAATAAAAGAAATAGCTGTGAACAGCTATAACAGAAATGCGCAATGTATGCCGAAATGCGTCCAGGCAAAACATAATACAACCCACTCTGCACTTTAGGGTTATTTTTAAAATAAAAAGAGTCGTAAGACAAAACTAAAACATAATTAAAAACAAAACGATACAAAATTGTCAATGTCATTTGCAGTGCTATATGTATATCTTTAAAAGTTTAAATAGCACGAATAGAAAATAATCGTTCTTTTGGTGTGTATACGAACTGTCCCATAGTATAAAAGTAACAAATACCTAGACTTATCTTTGGCTTTTTGCATAAGTATCTATTTACTTTTTTGTTTCCTTTTTTCATTGATCTTTCTTTGGTTCTCAATTGTCCACCTCTCATACTCTTTTTTCAAGTAATTGTACGAAGGCATTTCGGTATATGACTGTTCTATCTGCTTCTTCTTGTTCTTCTTCTTCTTGGTCGTCTTCTTTTTATCGACTGCATTACTCCCGTTGCAGTACTTATACTCTTCAGTAGCCGACATTTTTATCGCATCGCAGATTACATTTGTATTTTCTTTGGCAAATTTTGCAATTTTCATTAACGGTGTAAGGGTTTGTTCGACCTCCTTGTCCCCTTTATCCTTTTCGCCAGACTGCGTGTACTCGCTACGTTTAATGCGTACGTAGGTATTTATCCTTTTTCGTTCGAAGAAGCTTCTATCCACATCCGCCCATTCGATTTTATCTATTAAATGATTGATTCTTCGGTCGGAAATATCCTTTAACCATTCCTCCATGCCGCTGCCCGTTGGGCAACGATAATAGTAATCAACATCGTCGTGCACATTCTCCATATACTCCGTCATCACATAATCGAAAAGATAGGGAGAATGGATTTTGTGAATAGAAGACTCGTGACGGGCGCAGGATAGACCAATGTATATGGAATTGGCGAACGTGCAATCAGCATTAAGTTCCACTTTGTCCTTTTCAATCGTTCGTCCTAAAGCTGCGTGATAAGTTAGCGTGTACTGACGCAAAGGAAATTGATATAATTCATCTGAATGTATGAGATCGGTGAACAACCAAAAGCGATGGGCTGGCAAGATCTGATAATAATTAAGTATCTTTCTCTCAATTACTATCTCTTTGTTACTTTCTAATAATCGCAGATGTAAAGCCTGAGCTTCATCATCTACGAATGTAATTTCTTCCAGTTCAACGATTTGGTGAACGCCGTTCGATGTAACATGTATATACTTACATCCCTCTGCCAATATTAAATAAGGTAAAAATCTACCCTTGCATTTTGGTGGAATAGGTACCCAAGTGTTATCCTTCTTATAGCAAAACGGTGCCTTAACGTATTGTATATTATTCGATTCCAAGTACGCAGCGAAACGAATCAAACGCATTTTAATGTTCATATGACCCTGAGCCATATAAACGGTATCAAAACGCTCTTCAGTGAAGTATTTTGATTTAAAGAGGTTGTACAAATGGTACTGAAGATTGAAATCGAACAAAAGTTTTCCATTAGATTTCGAACGTTGAAGCATCTTATAAAAACTTGACATTTTCTTGTCAAGAACGGTGTCGCATATTCTCACGTTTCGCGAACAGTTTTCTACCGCCATGTCATTAAACATCTTAATGACATGGTAATTGCTTCCATTATGAAATTCCGATTTATTGATTGCGCCCAGTTGCAATATATGTCCGGCAAAAATTAAGCCAAAACGATGTTTTAGCGACAATATGTATAATAACAGTAGCATCGTAGGTGAGGCTATGGTGTATGTGTCCAAAACAATCGCCTCTATACCATCGGGCTTAAATTTCTTCGAGCACTCAATTAGCTTATACAGTTTGGACACTTCATCTCGTTCAGAAGAATTGAACATGCGGATAGCGTAACTGTATGATAGTTTGAAATGGCGCATACAGAAGGACACATAGGTTTCCGATATAATTCCATTTAGTGCAGTATCACTAGCTTGATCTCTTCTAAATGTAATGAATATCACTTGTTTAGAGCGTGCTGCAGCCCATGCGGATAGCAGAAATGTCTTGCCGGTTCCACTTGGTGCGTCGAGCAGAACAACCTTATTACTACTTTTGTTAAACAATCCTGTCAATTGATCATAGACCGTCCATTGATGGTCCTTCAGGCTAGAACAGACCTTCTTTCTTCCGACATTGTTACAATCACCACCATTAACAGTGAATGATTTCAATTTCTTCCCCAAGTCTCCCATTTTAGCACCACTGTTTCCGTTCCTCTCTGCATATTTAGTTTTTTCGACGTGATCGTTGTACACGTTGCCATGTATCATTGTCGCATGTGGCACGTTTTACCGGCAGTCGATTGAAATAATAGAAACAAATATATTATATTATTATTAGCTTACAAGTACATATACAATCGGCATAAAGAAAACGTTCTTACCTTTCCAAGTACTATTTAAATCGACCGGTTTATTTCCCACTTTCGGACGCCTATCAACACGCAATTTCTTCAACTAAATGGTCAATTTCTAGAATCACAATACAATTATCATTAGATTATAGTATACATTGGTATTATTTATCTGCACGTCGATAAATATATTTATATCTGATGTCTATGGTATCATGGATTAATCGTACTTTTTGTTCTTATTCCTAGTTCATGCTGTAGTGTTTATCGATGAGTCATAAAACAATACAATATAATGTCGATAGCTGCAAAATCCACTTTCTTTGTTGACCAACGACACCTTTTATTTTCACGACTGATAGTTAGACTGATAGATATAGCCAGAAGAAAAATTATGGTTCGCACAACAGTAACGAATTCTGCCCGACTGCATCTAAATGTTTGCATTAAAAATAATTCCCCTGAAATTGTATAATTATAATCTTTTACCGCCGAATTATGGGAACGAAAAACTGCAAATCAGCGGCCACGTTGTTTAAATAACCGTAACAAGTTCGTATACATTGTTGGATTTCGGGGTGAACGAAACCGTGTGCAAACATTTCTTTTGCAAAGAGGTTTTATACATATAAAAATTACCGTGGCGAGTTTGCGCGACAGAATGATGGTATGCGTCGTGTCCAAAACAATACTGAATACTATTGATATTCGGCTACTATATATATTATGATATTTAGGGAGAAAGGCAGACCTTAGCTCTTGTTGGGTCACCTGAGCCAACGCGGAGTCTGGCCCATGGTATCACCGACTACTACCTTAGTGAATAATTTTGATTCTGACTAGGGCAGAATCCGCGGGCCTTACATCTTATCGGTGACTCAAGGGTTGGCCATCCAACAACATATCTGGACCCCAGAGCCAGAATGTATTAACCCCTTGCCTAATTAACCCATGTTATCTCGGGTCAAATGAACTATGCAAAAACAAAGAAATACCGAGTTAAGTAGGCATCAAAATTTGGAGAACCGTAATTTTATCCCCGACTTAGGCCCGTGATGTCTCCGGATAATGCTCCAGGTACAATTGTACATGTAATAAGTTCATAAAACAACAAATTCTTGAAAGCTATTTAGAGTTTAGACCATCTCTTTGTCCATATGAATACATTATAAGACAGGCATACAAAATCGACACATTTAGAAGCTACATCCCGGACGAAAAGATTCGGGCAAAGGATTAAGCAGACTTTTTTGCAAAAACTGACATTTCTTTTGACAATTTCCGATACTGAAAATTATTTCGTCTCAAGTTGTTTAGTTCTTCAATATAATAGAGTAAATATGATATTAAGTCCACGATTTGTTACAAGGCTTGTGCACCTCTGATTAGCTCTGCTCTAAAGCTTGAAAACGGTTAATACAGCCCGGCTCTGGACTCCAGATATGTTCTTGCATGTGGCTTGAAACCGGACAATAAATTGTCTGAGAAGAGTAGTCTCAGTTGAACTACACCAAAGTACATTTCTTGCGAGCAACAGGTATAATATTGAAACATTTATCCATGGGAAAATCTTATTTCATGTAACACGACATGGAGAATGCTAATCAATTGATTAGTCAAGAATATTGATGTTCAACAAATGTCTACTTAATCCTCCTATTGCATTTACCAAAGCTTGTGCTAATTATGTTTCCATAACCGTACACGCTTTAAAACAAACCTTTTTGAAATTGGACCAAACGACACGAGCTTTTATAAGAAGCTAGGAAGATTAATTGTCAATTTTTTGTCCATCAACCGGTTTCGATGAAATTTTCAACATGTGCATAGCTGACTAAAACCTACAAAACGTAGTATTCTAAATTTTCATTACTGGTCAAAATAAAAAATTTTAAATAGTGACTTTCTCATTTTTTATGTAACTCCTACTAATTGCAATTTTGTGAAAAATTTTATACCCGTCATCTGGAAAATTAATCCTTCAAATTTCTGAAAAAACTCAATTCGTTTGGACCATTTTCAAAGAAGTTATTCTATTTCAAAGGGTGTACGATTATAGCCGTGACTCACTGTATGTATAGAGTGTAGCACTTAAATATATTAATCCAAATATTTCAACTATTACGTAAATATGTAATAATTCACAGAGCATGGTAATGCCGTTCTATTATTATGGATAAACAGTGTTAAAAGTCAAAATCCGAATTTTTCTGACAGGCGTCTTTTATGCATACAAATTTTCTAATGTCCAACTTGAATCTCCATCCGGCGAGATAATCGAATTACTATACGTGGATAAGGAGATGCATAGGCCATAAATTATCTTCTGATTTGTTGTTGACATGTGTAATTTCCTTTGACGCATACAAACTGTTGTATATATTGTTTGCAACTAACGCTGTCGACGATTTCAACGCGTCCCATTAAAATATGTATAATATAAAAATGTATGTAATGCATATGTTAGATCTTATTTAATTGTCAAACGGCTGCAAAGTTCCAAGGTGCTGGGGTAAGTGCTGGGGGGTTTGTCACAGTCCCCTTACCAAAAGGCATAGCATTCCCCTCTCTAGGCCGGATCCTAGAGGAACAGAGTCCCTATTCATTAACAATACGGCGTCGGGCCGCTGGTCCACTCGAGCATTCTCTCTCCTTTTAAACAATCCATCCTTCGGCACCTCAGCCACTCGACTGAGAAGATGTTTAGACGCATTCATTTACTATCAAAACCTTCAATATATGTACAGTCAATCCTAGGGCATCCGATATCAGAATGGCGACGGACCACCGGCCATCGTCTGTCCCCCATATTGCATACCCTCAAGCCACTCTCACCGAACACACGTAAACCAAGACTTTATCACAAATTCTTCACTGAATGAGTAGCACTCCACCCAGCAGCCTCATTTCTTTCTTCAAAAATACGTTCACGCTATCATATGCTACGTTAAAATGTGCACAAAGATACAGGGGGCCGAGAAATCCGATTGCACCAAGGTTCAACATAGAAACAAAACTTTTAATTAAAGCGCGATGGAATTACACATGCAGTCGCGAATGCAACAGAGGACTCGACTAAACAGCTTTTTTAACAAATTTTCTCGCAAACCTTCTGGCGCATCCGAATGAAATAAATTCACGCTGGCGTCTGTCACACAGAGCCATCGGTTGTTAATAATATCCGAATGCAGGTGTGACAAAGCATTCGAAACGTCGGCTAAAAATTAACTAACAACTGATGCTTTTGTTTGCTATTCACTATTTATATATTCGTTTTTTCCCATTACGTTTCCACTGATCAAAAGTTCTTCCGTTCATATCTGGTTAAATCACACACGAGTTTGCCGAGTTTTTTTCGTGATGCATTTTTCAATCCAGTCGCGTTACCTACAGAATTTCGACCTTACACATGAAAAGCGTGTAATTAATGCGGATGATGTAATTACTTCCTATGGAAAATCCATTGCATCCTCTATGACATACAATCAACAATTACATAGCATTGTGATCATCATACTACAGCACGGGACTTTCCCGAAATCTGTTTTTGCCTCGCATAATGTTCATCAGTGATTGCAAAGTATCTTTTCCAATGTTATAAAGAATCGTATTAAATTGTACTCACAGGTAATTATGTTTCACATATCGTCTATGCCTCATTTATGCTAAATCCAAGATTGTATTTTTAATCGCACTATCCACAGTAAAATAATCATAAACCACAAATAAAGAAGAATAAAAGGAGCACCGATAGCTCGAGGTTCGCGCTTCGTGAAGTCTCGTGATTGAATACTTTGTAATCTCCACCTCCAACAAGAGCATACGCTGACTCAACCTCAAAGCTTTGAATATAGCATACATATTGCATATTGCTTTGACGTTCTGACGAATCAGATAACTGGCTTGTCGGTGCAATAACATAAGTTCCCTCGTAGTGGATATGTATTTCGTTAGTCTCGCAACGTAAGACACTTATTCCGCCTGGAGTACGACTAAGTTTTAAAGTTTTCATGCATAAAACTGATACATATTCTTCTAAAATAATATTCACCTCCTCCGAAACAATTTTCATTTAATTTCCTATTCCGTAATCTAATTGCAGGCAACAATGCAGAATAACGGTGAAGAAAATTGATACTGAGCATATCGCATCGATGCATGCACACAGAGTACTGAGAATAAATGCACGACAGGACAAAATAATTTCACCCCATTTCTGTTTTATTGCCGTTGTTAGAACTGTGCAATGCCTCTGAAATGTTGAACATCGCACCAAGGAAATATTTTTAAGTTTCCCGTTAATTTACGATGATCTCAGACGTTAGGATGAGCAAGAGCAAAATCTTCCTTACACAAGATACGCGTAGCGAACTTAAAATCCTTTCCACCCTCATAAACCCGAACCTTGCGTCAATGCATTGCTATCAGATCCTTTGCCATTCCCACAACCTCGTATCCTCGACTTCCTAACTCCTTAAAAAGGATGCACTTTTACATCTAACCACATTTACGACCAACACCGAGGGCGCGCCACGTGGAAGAATTCCGAAAGTATTCAAGACACTTAAAAACACTAAACCCCGAATTCCAACAAAGGGAACGGAGCGAAATGTTACAGGTGTTTTGAGTTTTACTTACAATTAGTTTTAAGAAGAATACTGTTGGAACTTAGGTTGGACAAAAGTACAAGTTCATTTATTTACTAACTACTTGCAATGAAAATTATGTTGGAGGGGCGGGGGCAAGACTTTCGATTATTTCGCACTAATATGCTTGATACAAACAAACGGAAAACACTTGAATCGTGCATCAGATATTTGTTGCGATTAATTTATTGCGTTCTTATCCATTTCCCGGCCATATTTCTGATTCTTACGATTGTGTTCTGTGTTTTACAGTAACAGGTAAGGCAGAGTTGTTAAACATGTTATCTCTTGACCGCTATCAGACAGAAAATTTCTTCACCTTTTTTATTTATCTGCTTACTAATATCAATCTTATACAAATAATGATATTATATCCAATTAATTTCGATGCAACGTTTGGGGCAAGGTGGGGACATTTTTGAAACGTCCCCTAGTTTATAGATAACATGGTTCGGACGTGTACGTAGAAGAAGAACAGAGATACGGAGTTGGACCGAAGGATCATTGTGAAAAGCCTTGAAGCAATTATTTAAAAAATGGGTTACTGTAAAGCAGCAGCAGCAGCAGCTTTTAATACGCCTAAATCTACAGTGGAGAGAAAAGTGACTCTTTATCGAGAAAACGATCAACAGATGTTGAAGACTAATTTGGCAGCTTTGAAACAGAAAAAACTGCGTCAATCAAAATGAAAATTACTTTTTGCAATGGGCAGGAAACAAGTCGGAGCGTATTTTTACGTATGCAAATAGATGTGTCCCATTACCACTATGCGCAAAATCATTTTTTGGTACTTTCTTCCGTTGTTTTATAAATCTATTTTTTATCGGCATGAAATCAATAAACATAAAATTATACAGCAATTTTTTCTTAGCCCCCCCCCCCCCCGTATATATAAGTAAAATAAATATGCATAAATACAACACTCGTCTGAGAGATTTTTTCAGATCACGCATAGTTTTCGAAATACTTACACATTTCCAGATAGAACAGACAAAATGTATACATACATATACATGTACATATTGTGGAATGTCTGCGGTAGCCGAGACTATGCCTTGTTGTACACCTTATAAGCTTGTAAGCTTTCCAGCTGTGTACCATATACCCTTGCGAGTCTACCTTTAAAGCTACTAAAGATAAAGTATAATTCTGAAAATTATTTACTATCAATTGCTGCATCTATTGGGCAAATCGGTGTGCTAAATTATAAGTTTTCAAAAGAAAATCTATCCATCTAGAATAGTTAGGGTTTCATATAGTAGTTTCACTCCACAAAAGTAAACGTCAAACTCAACTCTGGCAAGCAACATGTTTTTCTAGTATTAGTCGTCCGAGTATTTATAACAGGTATAGTATTTCATTCTAGTTTCAATATTCAATTTAAGTTCCTAGAAAAAGTTGTAGCTTTGAAGTGCTGCCTAAAACGTGACTTGAACAAAGAACAAGCGGTAGAATGACGAATACGCTGAATAATAATAACCATACTCCGTTTGCTTTGAATTAAAATATCTTTGGACATTGCGTGTATGTTCAGTTATAGAATTCCTCTAAAATCCCTCCAAAATTCCATATAAAATTACCTCCTAAATAAATATTCTTGCCGTATGTTGATCCTTTGATACCATTCGCATTACGTAAAAAATATTTTTTGAAAATCACAATTCGACAATATATTTAGGGGGGCTTACTTAAATGGACCACCCTACATACGTACGTAGGAGCAAACGGTTAGGAGTAAATAAATTTGATATCTTTTAGAAAAAAATGTATATAATAATTAATATTGTAACCGTAAACCATATACGATATGGTAAAAAGACCACGAGCTCTCGTTCGTAGAATTGTTATGATAGTTCTTCGCGAGTGCCAACACAACCTGTTTATTCGAATATGTAGGTACTACATAGTACATATGCGATCAATAATGAATCTAAAATCTAAAGGTATAATAACAACAAGAAATGAAATGGCCCAGTAGTGCCCTCCGCTTTTAGCTGATTAGCTGACGTAGGGTTATCCGTGCCTGTTCTGAGAAACCGTTTGTTGCGACGATCCCACGCGTTATCCAGAACCATGATCTAAGCATGTGTGTTTGGGTATTGTTCCAAAAGATCCCTGTCGCGAATCGACACGAAAAGAGAGGTGATAGGAGAGATGGGGTGGAGTCAAACATAAAATTTTAGCCTCGGGTTTTTGTTCGTTTCCGAGACATTAATGATATACTTTTAGTACTATACAATGAAAACTGCATATACAGCCCTTCAAATGCCAATGCCCAACCGGGACCTTTTGAAACTATAGCCTACAGCCATGTGTCTTCCTTCAATACGACGTGAAACTTCCGTTTTCGTTCCAAATCTGAAAGCATATTGCGCTACTGTCACGCTCATGTTCTATCACGTTTGATATCGACCAAACATCCGGTTGACAATGCATCAAATCCCCTGAATTTACAGTTAAGAACTTTACACTTTACACTTTACAGCAATACAAACATTCATCCCCTCATGATTTTAGGTTTCAAAAAATTAATGGACTCCGCAAGAAATGGTGGTCCGCCCTACCTTTGTCAAACATTCCCCAAGAGTACCGTGTGAGCTATAGGTAACATTGGTGGTGTGTAATGGTACTTAGCTCAGACATGGGTACTGAGTCGGCCAGAATTAATTTTCATTGCACGAACACCAAAATAGTGCGAGATTATGAATAGAAAATTGTTATCATTTTCTGCATTCGCGGAAGTGCTTCAAGAGTGCAACCGAAATTCGTCATCACTACTTTCAGAGTAGGCATATAACAACAATGGACTAGACCTGACGGACTCCTCAGAGATCGGTAGAACGTAGATCCGTTCGATCGTCCGCGATATTTTCCGCACGAAGGCGGCAGATGAGGATGGATGGTGCATCGTATGAGACCTTCTTCATGGTGATACAAAAATTTACGTTAACCCCATGAAGAAGCGGCCAGTTTCGGGCGGTAAACCATGTAGTATTGTGTCGTGAACCCGTGAAATGAAGTTACTCAGAGTTGCAAAGTATTTATGTGTAGTCTTTATTTATTTTTGCTTCGAAGTGGATGGTTGGACTGTTCAGTTTATTCTGATTTTTCGGAGTCGAATGATGAAAAATGTAAACTATTACTATTGAAGGAGTGGGAGTAGGAGATCGTAGTGGTGGTTGAGAGGGTGGAAGTGGAACTGGAAGGGGTTTTCGGAATTTTGGGGAAGGAGGTACTTTATGGTTTTTAGAGGCCTTGAAGAGGTGCGTGCGTTTTCGGAGAAAGTTGGGTATCATAAAATAAAAAGGACTGGGATTAGGGCGGAGGGTAATTCTAGTCGGATTATTGTGAGGTTCACAGTTTTGCACATGTTCCGTGCACGTGTAGGTTCGGGAGTCCAGGTATCTAACACCTCCCGCCTTTAGATTAATTTACGATTTCTTAAGAGTAAATTATTTCTACGGTATTTGATCGATCTTATATTCACATTAAAATGATAAGACTTAGAAGTAGTGTTAAAATTAATCCATGTTTATGGAAGCGGCTCGGAATGGTGATGGTCTGGGCCCATGCGGTGCAATAGACCTGGTTGGGGTGTCACCTTGGTAGTATTCGACGCTGTCGTGTGCTGGTTGTACGTTGATTTTTGGGTGTAACCCTTGCACTGAGATTCGAGATGAATGGTTCCGGTGGATTCCAATTCGAGATCCTCGATGTGTGTCGAAGAACATGTGAGGGTCAACTGCAGGTGTTGATTTGTAATGAAGACCCAGGTGTTGTCCCTGAGGTGCTACCAATTTTCGAAGTCACCTTCGATGGTATGAATTCGACACGATGATGGGATCGTCTTGGTGGTGGGTGCGAGCAGCATTGTCTCGCACGTTGGTCGTCCGGCCGTCCGTATTGCGTACTTCTTGTAGCAGGTATATTCACCGGTATCAACTGCTGGACATATCTCGAGAATTTCGAGCGGTGCGTAATATACCTTATTTGTACTCAACAGGAGATAAGGAGTACTGGGGTGGACATAAAAATAGGTGTTTTCAGGAATTGTGGAAGACGGAACGGTAATATTTCGTATAGCTCGAACAGCATTGCGCGAACCAACGGAATTTTTATGATGAATAGTAAGATATTGTTAGTGTAAGCTACTGTTAATTTATATGCTTTTTGGTACTTATGTATGGTACTGAGCGTTAATGGAACAATTCATTCTACATCGTTTTGAAGAACGATGTTGTTTAGTTTATCGATAAGATTCTGCGGAGATATTAATTGTGGATGAAGTATGTTTCGTTTTCCCAACATAATGGAGGAAATAATTAGATTATGGTATTAGTCTAACCCGGAAGATATTTGATATAAAATAATCAAGTGCTCCAAAATGACTTGTCTATTTTAATTAGTCGCCTGGAACAGAGGGTTTCAATAAATTGGTGTGATATGTTACTAATTTTCTATTCACCTGTATCTGGACTGTATTATTTGTATTTATTTTGATTATCCTGTACGGGCCTTTATAGTTTGGTGCCAGCTTCTTGTTTAATCCCGGTGTATTTTGTTTATTTAAAATATACACTAGGTCGTTGATTTTGTATTTGTGGGTGATAATTTTGTTATCGTAGTACGATTTCGATTTGGTTTTTGATTCTATTAAATTGTCTCTAGCTATCTTTTGTGTGTAGTTTAATTTCTGTTTCAAATTTACGATGTAGTCGTCATAAGAATAATTGAGTGTTGGTTCTTGTGTTAGGCTACTGGGTAAATATGGTTTATTACCGAAAAGGGTTTCGTATGGTGTGAAGCCGGTCGATTTGTGTACATGTGTGTTGTAAGCCATCATTGCAAAAATTATCAGTTCGTCCCAGTCTGATTGTTTTTGGTTTATGTAGTGTTTTAGGTAATCTTTCAGTGTTAGGTGTGACCTTTCCAGTGCGCCGTTTGTCTGGGGGTGGTAAGGAGAAGATAATACGTGTCTTGTGTTAAACAGTCTGGTCAGTTCTTTTATTAAATTTGAGGTGAAGTCGGTCCCTTGGTCAGTCAGTATCGTTCTAGGGATTCCGAATAAGGTCGTAAATTTTGCGAATTCTGCAGCTATGGTTTGCGCTTCGTGATTTGGAAGAGGTACGGCGTATGAAAATTTAGTGAGGTCGTCTTGCATGGTCAGTATGTAGCGGTTATTGTTTTGGGTCTGCGGCAAGGGTCCTACGATGTCGAGTGCTAGTCGTTCGAATGGTTTGTCAGATGTGGACGTAATTACCATTGGGGCTTTCGACGGTCGGAAGTTGGTCTTGTTGACCTGGCAAGACGGGCATTGCTTAATATGCTTTTTTATGTCCCTTTTCATGGTGTCCCATCTGTAAAATTCTTTGATCCGCTTGTAGGTTCTAAGGAAACCCGAATGACCTGCTAATTTTGAGTCATGGTTCTCTTGGAGGATTTTACTTATTTCGATTTCTGATTTAGGGGTTGTACGTGCGTTTTCTAATATTACGGGTACAATGTCGGTATCTTTGAAAATATAATATATTATTTCACCGAACATTTCCTTCTTTACATTTTTGTTGTTAATCGTTGCATCGTGAATATATAGAGTTCCGGAATATTGAGTTTCTTGTAGGTGATTACTTAAAGATTGTAATGAATAGAATATATCTTTATATTCTAATTTGTCGAAGTTAAAAACTTTTCCAATGCAAATATATGTGGTTTTAGAATCTTTGAGGAGTTTAATCGACGAATATAGTTCGTCGGGCTCTTTGATTTTTGACATATCGTATTCTTTCCTGATTGTTTCGGAGAGCAGATTGTTGTCATCTAAGTCTTTTGAATAGAATAAAACGTTTGGAAAGTATTGAAATTTGTCGCAAGGCATGGATTTTATTTTAGGAATATCGAGATTTTTATAATGGAATTGAATAAAGTTGTCGAAGGAATGATTATTTTGAATTATGTTTATTACTGGGAACCGAGATAACGCATCAGCGTTCGAATTTAGTTTTCCTGCTTTATAAACTATTTTATAGTTGTGGTCCTCTAATTTTAGACGCCAACGTACTAGTCGACTACCTGGGTCCTTGCAATTAAATAGCCAGGTTAGCGGCTTATGATCGGTTACTATCGTGAAGTGTCTACCATATAAATAGGGTCTGAAATGGCTGACACTCCATACGATAGCAAGGAGTTCCTTTTCTGTGGTACTATAATTTTGTTCGCTTTTGTTTAATGTACGAGAAGCGTACGCGATCGGGAGGTCTTTTCCGATCGGACCTTGACTTAACACGGAACCTATTGCATAATTAGATGCATCTGTGGTGAGAATAAACTCTTGACTAAAATTTGGATATTGAAGGATCGGTTGTGTGGTTAATACTAGTCTAAATTTATTAAAAGAGTCCGTTTGTTCGGGAGTCCATTCGAAGGGTATATCCTTTTTTAGTAGAATGGTTAGAGGTTTGGCCATTTTCGCGAAGTCTTTAATGAACCTTCGATAATAACCGACTAGACCTAAGAAGATTTTGATATCTTTTTGGTTCTTAGGAATTGGAAATTTAGCGATGGCGTTAATTTTGTCTGGGTTCGGTTGTACCCCGTTGTTAGAAATTATATGGCCTAAATATGCCACCTCTCGTCGCATGAATTCACATTTCTCTGGTTGGAGTTTTAAATTATTGGTTCTGAGACGATCAAAAATAGCTGTTAGTTTAGCGGAGTGTTCCTCGATTGATGGCGCGTAAATTACTATATCGTCGAGATAGACAAAACACTGCAACCCTTGTAAACCCGTCAGGATGGAATTCATCAGCCTTTGGAAAGTCGCAGGAGCGTTCTTGAGTCCAAATGGCATTCTTGTGAATTCATAGTGACCTGAGGGCGTAGAGAAAGCTGTTTTCTGTTTGTCCGAATCGCGCATTGGGATTTGATGGAATCCAGAAGCTAAATCGAGCGTTGTAAAATATTTTGAATGTCCTAATTGATCTAATATGTCCTCGATGTTAGGTAAGGGGTATGCATCCCCGACCGTTACATCGTTTAACCGCCTGTAATCTATTACAACTCTCCATTTTCGTTCTCCGGAAGAATCTAGTTTTTTAGGCACGATCCACAAAGGAGAAGACCATGGAGAAACTGAATTTCTTATTATTCCTTGTTTGAGCATTTTGTCAATTTGTTTGTTGACTTCGATTTTGTGAATTTCCGGATATCTGTATGATTTTGTATATATGGGGGTCGGGTCGTTTACGTTTATTTCGTGTTCGATAGCGTCCGTCGTGGTCAAAGTGTCGTCTGGGAAGTGGAATATATCGTTATATTTGGTGCAGATTTTTATAATCGAGTCTTTTTCTTCAGAATTTAAATGTTCGAGTCTTAGATTTTTGTTTAAAAGTGATTCCCGATTTAGGTGAGATTTGTTTGAGCTATTTGATAATAATATCGTGGTGTTAAAAGGTACTTGTTCTAGGTATACCGAGATGGGTTTTACCTGTTGATCTATTATACGCGTGTTTAAAATAGTAGCGTAAGCCTTATTATTTTTATTTACTGCTGTTAAAGCTTTTGATAAGTAGACGCCTTTTTGCAGTTCAAGTTCCGGAATGAGGCCTTCTTGAACTTCTGGGTTTTGGATTTCGATTTCGTCTAAGGTTTCTGATCTAGCTTTTAGGTTTATAAGATTTACGTTTTGAATTTCCGGGTTCTGAGCATTGAGTTGGATCGCGACTGGTACCGATTTAAGAGTTATTGACTGTGTTTGATAGTTGATTGTCGCGGATTCCTTCTGTAAAAAATCCTTTCCTAGTAAGCCGTCGAATGGGACGTTTGTTGCTTGATTTAGGATGTAGAATTTGGTCTCGATGGTCGCGTCATGTATTTGTATTGGAATTTTACAACTGCCTACGGTTTCCACAGGGGTATTTGTGCTAAGACCGTGTAATATTAATTTGTCTTTGGAATCGAAGTATGTATCCGGATGTAGTTTACAAGCTTTGATCAATGAGACATTTGCGCCTGTATCGATTAGAAATTTGAAGTTATTGTTTAAGTTTTTAGAATAGCGTGAACATGTTAAGATGTAGTCTAAATTATTGTTGGAGATAGATACGCTTAATTCTCGAACACTGCTGGTTGAGAGATTTGGTCCGCCAGCGTGGTATCCGCCGCTGGGGACTCCTGGCAGTTTAAATGAAACGCAGAATTTTCCGTCCGAGGAGGGCCATCGTTAGGCGGTTGCTGCCTACGATTATTATTAAATTGTCGTTTCCTACACTCGGCTATTACGTGACCTTCATTTTTGCAATAATTGCAGAATTTCGGTTGAATTGTGTTGTCTCTTGTATTAGATTGATTTGGAGTTTGGTGTGAGTTTTGTGCTTGTCGTTGTGGATATTGCGCGGCTTGGTTCTGATAAGGAGGTCGAATTTGGCTAGGTGTTTGGACGTGGTGAATAACCCTGTTACGATTAGTTTGATTTGATCTGCATTGGGACGTTTCATGGTTTGATCTCCCACAAATAGCACAAGATCTTTGTCTGCTATTTCGATGCATATTTAACGCGCGTTCTTCCGCTATCGCGGCGGTGTAAGCAGAATTTAAGTTGTCGAAATCTTTCCACCGAAGCATTTGAGAAATTTGCGGATTGCTATGATAAACGAATCTGTTTAGGGTTGTTTCCTCTACTGATTTTTTCTTTCCTGGTATCTCTAAAGGATCGGTTGAATATTGTTGTATAGCACCAAGTGCTCTGGACGACAATGTGACGAGTCTTTGGTAAAAATTACTAATACCTTCCGAATGAAGCTGTTTACTACTATTTAGTTCCTCCATTATCTGGCAATAATGTTTTTTGTCTTGATAGAGTCGTTTCAGTTGTTCCTTTAGCTCTGACCAATTGCGAAAACTTTGTAATGCTAACTGTTCTTTAGCGTTTCCAGAAATTTTTGAAAGAATGAAATAGAGTAGTGGGGTCTTTTGTCTTGGTGATGCGAGTTCGTCGGCGTTATTACAGTTTGCTATAAACTGTCCGAGCTCGAATCGGTTACCGGAGAATTCTTTTGGGATTAGACTGCATAAGAATTGAATTGGGAAATCGGATGAGGAATTTGATGAATCCAACATATTATCGGGTGAATTTGGTTGAGACATGGTATTAGGATGTTGAGTTGAATATAAGGCGATTACAAAGCAACGAAACCTGAGACTGTACTTGCCGTATACCGGTGAAGTCGTTGAACTTGTTGCTGGTTGACTTCCGTTGTCGTATACTGGTGAAGTCGTCGAACGTGCTGCTGGTTGACTTCCGTTGCCGTGTAGATACTCTTGCACTCGTAGAACCTCGGGGTTGACACTTTTACTTTCCGTCACAAAGGATAAGAATCCACAGGCGAAGAACACTTTGAATAAAGTTTATTTATTCTTGCACCGTTGACGGTCCTACCGACTGCGCCAATTTTTGTGTCGTGAACCCGTGAAATGAAGTTACTCAGAGTTGCAAAGTATTTATGTGTAGTCTTTATTTATTTTTTTCTTCGAAGTGGATGGTTGGACTGTTCAGTTTATTCTGATTTTTCGGAGTCGAATGATGAAAAATGTAAACTATTACTATTGAAGGAGTGGGAGTAGGAGATCGTAGTGGTGGTTGAGAGGGTGGAAGTGGAACTGGAAGGGGTTTTCGGAATTTTGGGGAAGGAGGTACTTTATGGTTTTTAGAGGCCTTGAAGAGGTGCGTGCGTTTTCGGAGAAAGTTGGGTATCATAAAATAAAAAGGACTGGGATTAGGGCGGAGGGTAATTCTAGTCGGATTATTGCGAGGTTCACAGTTTTGCACATGTTCCGTGCACGTGTAGGTTCGGGAATCCAGGTATCTAACAATTGCTTCTAATGGCACAGCGAATATGAACAGGATTAACACGCATTTGTTACATTTTCATCAAATAAAAAACCGCCATTTCTGTGGACATAAAATGCGTTTTGCTGATTATGGCGTTTGTTAGGTGCAAGTCCAACCGATTTCGGTTGTGGTCCAAGCACATCTAGGAAGCGATCAATTTTTATTAAGCCATAATGTGGCTTCAATACTTTATCCGTGCGAATATAAGATTGCGAGTTTGATTAAATGCTCTAATCTGACAAATTTAATCTGACATCAAACGTCAGCGAATTTAATCTGATTGCAATGACTGTGCAGTAAAGCAATAGTAAAACAATAGGTTGCACTGTACTATATGTATAGGCCAACGACCATCGAGAGTATGGTTAGAGAACTTATGAGTAGAGGCGTCCAACAACGGCGGTCACGGCTACCGCGAATGTCCCATTCAGGAACTATATTATATGCATAGCTCAAAATGTGTAGATCCAACATTGGCGTAGGCTGCCTTACCCTTATCTGGCATGACCAATACTAACTCAGCCTGTTAGTATAATGCTATCCATTCAAAGCTAACTCATACGTAGAGTATCGAAGGTACTTTACGTATGTACAGTCTGTCATAGAAATTTTGACCTCTTATGCTCCATACCTTATGAATATTTTAAGTACACATATAAAAAGGAAAAAATTGTACATGTTGTGTTAGAGCTGTTAAAATTAAACGTATAAAACTAAAACAAGTAACAATCTTACATTAATAATTAATATTTTACAAAACATCCCCTTCGTTGTACATGTCTCAAACACGTTTGCATAATAAACATTATTATTTTCTAATATCTATTTTAAAAATATAGATTTTTATTTTTTATTATTTTTATCATGAAATATAAGTTTCCAATCCGATCCAATCAGAGGTTTGTGGACGTGGTGTGAAATATATAACAATAACAAATACCTATTGGAGGATGGAAATGTGTTTTGTCAACCTAAAGAAAAATATATATTCTTCATTAATTTGGAAAAAATTTTGTAAAGCAAAGGAATGGCGGATATTTAACGTCAAAACTTCTATTTCCACCAGAAATAATCAGCTTTGAAAGCTCGTAACATCCGAACGAATTAAAATATTTTAAAAATCAAACGTTACATTGTAAATATTTTTCCAAAGGAAATGTGTATTTTCTATACGGGTCCCTTAAGTGAAATACTTTTTGCAAAAATAATGTATATTTTTACCTGCATCCCTATATTTACGATAACCGAGACGAATCTTACATGTATCGACAAAGCGTGTGTCGCTTGAAGGTTGAAGCGGGCCTAATGCCGATACTTGGTTTTCTACGAATTGATATCAATATCATTTTCTCCGTAGTATACAATCTATATATTACACACTGTGCATATTGTATGCTAATATGGTAGTTAAAAGTAGAAATAACCTTACGATCAGTTTTCAATACTTTATAAACTGAGATCGTGTCAAAGTTTCATTGGCTTTAACCGGTACATGCATGTTGGCAAAAAAACCACCAGTAAAACGTACGACGCATTGCCAGCGGACGTTTTTAATTTGAGTTTGAATTTCGCGCCATACGGGTGTAGCGCACACGTTGGTAGCGCTCTATTGTCTTTTTAAAGAACAAAGAAATGGTCATGTCTAATCATCTCCCAAGGAAGGTTAGGCAATCGGGAGATTAAGGAAATTATGAAACTTTCCAACAAGTAAAGCATACAATGCGTAATACAACAATATTTTCCGCCCTATTATGATTTTGGTAAAACTACGTAAGTGCTCTGACCTCTCCGATTTCGATGATTTTTAAATATGTTGTAGAACTGAGTACCCGCACATACGTAGTTTTACCGTTCTTTTTTTTAAATATCTCTCAGCGTGCTTATATAATATTTGAAGTCGTTCAGTAAAAAATAAAGGCCCTCAACTAACCTACAATTATCTAGACAATCTAAACAGTTGTATAGAAACTTTGACTATCAAATGTGCAATTATTACTGTAAATAATTACATTAATTTGAACGAATTTCAACGGAAAAAAAAATGAAAATTGCTACTTCGAAGCACAAGACGCCGTTATTGGCCACTTGGTTGATTGTGGGCAGTTATACATATGCATACGTATTGATTAAACCGAAATTGGTAATGTAGAAACAAGCGATAGGCGACGAAAGTAGTGCAAGGAGCAGAATTTCGCTATCTTTAACTGTTTGTAGCTCGAGCATCCGTTAACCAATTTCAACGAAATTTTCAGCATTTACGTAATTGTCATAAATCTGCAAAACGTAGATTCATTACGGCACCGACAAAAAAGTTGGGAAAAGCACCTTCACAATTTTTTCGTTGCAATTCCGACTAATTTTGTTTGCACATCATCTAGTCTAGTACCCTAATCAGTCTAACTTCTCGAAAAAATTAAAGTCGGTTGGTCCAATTTTAAAAAAGTTATTCTGTTTTAATGGGTGTACGTATCTTAGGCAGCTGACTGCATGTATGCATACAATGCATACTAGATTGTGTAGTATGTAATCTCAAAAAGACTTACATGACAATAGTATAGTTCTACATGAATTAATGTCCCACTTGCAAGAAATGTACCAACTTGTCACATATTTTCGCCTTCACTACGTAGTGTAATTACGCACAACTGCCAGAAGAAACAACTGAAAAGGAAAAGATGTTCGTAGCATAAACTGCGTAACCCCAGGTGCTAAAACGGGACTGCCCCTTATGCTGATTGTCGCTTACGTCACTTACGAAATACTATAAAGGTTGGTGAAAAGGCCGCGAAAAGATAAGAAGTATTCATAGCTTCTTTAAATTTTATTTTAAAAAATATATTTTTTTTAAATTATTATTTATGAAAACCCCTTCGCGACATATGCACCGCTGTATAAAGAATTAGCCGAATTTGGTTGAAAAAAGTGTTAAATTAATATGTGCAATGTACAGTATTGTCCTAATATCAGTTACTAAATTTAATTTTTAATTGGAAATTTGAAATCTTAAATCCGTACATTAATTCCGTTGGTACTACACGTTGGTACTACACAACATAAATTAAGTTGGTACTACACGTTGGTACTACACAACATAAATTAAGTTGGTACTACACGTAACTGCCCTAATAGCCTAAGGGTTGCAACAGAACCGACGGAACTGGCTACAAGTCTATACGCATCTTTGTCTGTGTTACGCTATCGCGCTAGTAGGCCTTAATATCTAGTGACATCGAATCAACGGTCGACGTTATAATTGTAACTATCGATAGTGATAATAACTTAGGAGCGAAATTCGAAACCGGATAGGGGCACGCGATAAATAAAGCCGTACATTATTCTAAGTGCAGATCCTAGAACACTTCACTTGGAAGTTTCTAAAGCTTATTTATTACAGACCGTAAAAATACAGCTTAGTCTAACAAGTCACGTCTAACTGTTGAAAAGTCGACCCCACGATATCCGGGGCTGGTCACCACATGGCCTACCCCGAAACAAAGGAACCCTTGAGAACCCCACCAACTCTTCGACGCGCTCTCCCCGACCTTCCCGCGTTTTTCTCTAGTTTTCCCGCACTTTTCCCTTAACTCGCGCGCACCCTAGCTTGTCACGCGGAAACGGAAGCGTTACCACCTCCACTTGCCCAGCCACATCAAGAACCCACCCCATTGGACAGGAAACAGCAAAAGGGAGGAGCAAGGAACCCGAGAAGAGGAACCAGAGGCGAAAAGGAAAGAAGAAACACCCTCACAGAACAGAACTACTTTATCTCCAGTCACGAGCAGTACTTTTCTACATCGAGTTACGCAATAAATAGTCGTTCTTTTTAAACTTTACAATTGTGTGTTTGATTCTTCCGCGCTTCTCCACAAGCAGAGCGGTCCAGCGCTCCACGGGCACCCGAATCCACGGAAATTCCCTATATCCCACCAATAGATACGCAACAGTCTGCATTTGGCTTGTATCAGTATCCAATAGCAGATTGGCGACAGAAACCGAGCAAATCAGCAACAGAATCTGCGCGCTTTTTGTCAACGAAAGTGCTCAGCAGGTTTTGTTCCATTCGTGCCGCCGATCTGCTACAATAACTGAATGTAACAGATCCCACAATCAAATCTGTAGCCCACTCTACTTAAAAATTCGCCATCGGGCACTCGACGCAATCTGTTGTAGCAGGTTTGGTTGACTGGTTCGTGAACAGCTTACGAACAGTTCCAACCGGCGTGGATGTAATAGAGAAGCCGTAATGCTTTATGATAAATGATGATTGGCTTGAAGGTTGAGATAAACGAAAACATGAAGTTGTACTGGGAAAATTTTCAAAAAGCTTGGGCCAATTTCGCACAGTGCACCTCAAATGGTTGGTGACACTGTATAAGCGTTCTATGTGTAAAGAGCGGTTGGTAGAAGAATAAACGCGAGAGTGGTACCACCGTTGAACTGCACTGCTTTTTACGCATGCGTTATAAGTTGCATTGCGAAGTCGGCTTAAGATATAGAGTAATCTTTTATTTGTGAAATTTTCAAAAATAAGCTTTTACTTGAAGAATATGCTTGCAATATACAAACATTTGTACTCTTGGTTAATAGAATCAAATTAATTTGATTCACATTTGATAACAATTGTTATTTATCCCACAGCTATTACACTCGTATCAGTTGCTAATATAATTCTATATCTTGAAAGAAGGATACAAAAAAATGCATCATTTACCAATAATTTTCTTCGGTTATTGCTCATTTCTGTTATCATTATTTTTCAAATTACTTTATATTGAAACCAGTGGCAGCTCGCATATAAGCACTGTGGAATGGCAGCACCCCCTATTTCCACTTGATATTATCGTTGATAATTTATCGATAACATTTAATATAATGAGTCTTTTTTTATTTAATTCTTTCTTTACACTTGTACAATATATAATCCTTGAGCTTAATGTCAGTTGCCATCCCCCAGTTTATGAAAAAGATACAAAAAGTTTGTATAGAACTGTACGTTTCACAGTTCCAGCGGCGTCGTGTTTGACCGTTGTGCGCATGCGCACATAGGAAGTTGCACGTGTGGCTGCGAGGGGGAGAGAGCACTGTCGCTCCCGCAGTGCCGACCCTGGCGCGCTGCGGAAAGGTAGTATTTTTTTTACTCCACGTGTGTTGTGCTTAAAAACCGTGTACCATATTCTTGAATGTAATAAAGTGTAGAATGAGATTATTATCCTGCTTCCAGCTATTCTATTTTATACCTTTTTTTTGGGACCTTTTATTTAACAGAAAACTTTAACCATGGCCTTGTATCCCCAAGAAATAAGTTCTGTGACTGTAAGTGAACTTCAACAGCTTAAGTTTTCACAGCTGTCTCTCCATGAGAAAGTTGCAGTTAAGAAAAGGGATCGTTCAACACCTGATATTCTAATATCTCAGCCAGGCACAAGCAATAACAAGAAATATGTTCGTAGCTTTAATTCTGAATGGTACCAACGGAAAAGTTGGCTTTGCGGCTGTGAAGTAAAAAATGCACTGTTTTGCTTCCCATGTTTGCTGTTCGGAGGTGATGTAACCTGGACAAAAGATGGTTTTAGAAATATAAACAAAATGAAAGAAAAAACTGAAAAGCATGAGAAGTCAAAGAAGCACGTTGATAATGTAGTTTCACTGTTACTCTTAGGAACCGTAAGTATTAAGGAGAAACTTAGCGAGGCGTACAAACTTTCAATCAATGAGCATAATATGAAGGTTAAAAAGAACCGTGAAATTTTGTCCAAAATAGTAGACTGCCTTTTCTTTTGTGGAAACTTTGAAACTCCCCTACATGGACATAGTGAAAAAGACGATTCAGTAAATCCAGGGGTATTTAGAGGATTAGTAAATTTTGCATCTAAATTAGATTCAGATTTAAAGAATCACTTAGAAACCAATGCAGTCTTCAAAGGTGTTTCTAAGACCATTCAGAATGAGATACTTGACTGCCTGCTACAAATATACCATGAAGAGATAAGGGCGGAAATTAGAAAAGCTTCCTTTGTAGCTGTCATCAGTGATGACACAACAGATGTTTCGGAACACACTCAAATGGTCCTTGTTCTACGGTACGTATTAAATGGAGAAATATTTGAGCGTTTTTGGGGATTCTTTATACCAGAAAATCAAACTGCAGATGGCATATCGAAACGTATTTTAGAACAACTGGACATAATCCTTCAAGGAAATGGACAAAAACTGATAGCTCAGACATTTGATGGTGCAAATGTCATGAAAGGCAAAAAAGCAGGAGTTCAAGCAAAAATAAAAGCAGTTTATAGTAATGCACATTTCATTCACTGTTATGCACATCAACTTAATTTAATAATGAGAAATGCAGCAAGTATAACACGAAACACAAGGATATTTTTCTCTAACATTCTGGCAATTCCAACATTCTTTTCAAGATCACAGCAACGTGTGTCCATTCTCAAGAAGCATATGGAAGTCGGCATTCCATGTCCATCCTCTACAAGATGGAATTTCAACATACTGACCATAAATGACGTTCATGAAAATTTGCAACCTTTAAAAAACTGCCTTACTGAAATTCAGTCAACATCAAATGCAGATCAAACCATTGCAGAAGCAACAGGAATTTTAAAATACCTGAATGATGATAATTTCAAGTTTTGGTTAGAGCTTTTTCATCAGATTATGCCTCTTGTTGAAATGATTTACAACCAAATGCAATCTCGAGAAATTAGTGTGTCTAAAGTTAATGAATATATAACAAATTTCAAAACAGCTATTTTAGAGTTGAGAAACTCAAAGTACTGTGAGAATTCTTCAAAGACACTCATGGCAGAAGCTAAAGAAGTATGTGACTGTATATGTGTTGATATAATGGTCAGATATTCTTCTACTAAACACTTAGTAGCTGCTAAATTGTTCAACAAGAAATGCTTCACTAGTTTTAAGAATAAACATCCCAGAGAAGAGATAGTACTGACCACTGAAGCATATCCCATGGTTGACAAAGAAAAGCTTGAAACTGAACTAAAAGTATTCTATTGTAGGTCCGATATTCATGAATATTGCAAATTAATTGAGTTGCTGAAATTTATCTTGGAAAATAATCTAGATGATGTTTTTAGTGAAATTACGAAACTGATAAAAATCCTCTTGACAGTTCCCATGACTACATCAGAGGCAGAACGTTGCTTTTCAACATTGAAAGGAATAAAAACTTTTCTAAAAAGCACTATGAATTTGGAGAGACTAAATGCGGTTGCAGTACTCTCAATGGAGAAAAATTTCCTCTGTTGTCATCCAGAGATCAAGGAGAAAATTATTGATCTTTTCGCGCAAATTAAAGCAAGAAGAATGGATTTCATTTTCAAATGAATAGATCGAGCTTGAACTGTAACAATTTAGGTTATGTAAAAAATGTTCGATTTTGTTCTTCTAGGATTTTATCAAGTTTCTGAATAAATTTTCTTTTTATACATGTTTATTTCCTTTTACACAATTTTAAATAAAGGCTAAATTATAAATTAAATAAAGGCATTTTCTGGAGCAGCACCCCCACTAATTTTAGCTACGAGCCGCCACTGATTGAAACACATTTAATAATCGTACCTTTTGTCAGATATAAAGTTCATTAAGTATTATAAAATCAGTTGATGTTGGTAACGAATGTATTAAATATATTGCTACAGCCCCGACAACTACGTGTAGATTGGCAGCAGATTGGCAATAGCAATGACAGATTCCGTCTATAGATCCATCTGTACCCGTATCTGACTTATATCTGTATCAAATAAAAGATTGGCCGCAGAAACCAAGCAGATCAACAATAGAATTTGCACGGTTTTGTCAATAAATCTGCCCTAGCATATTTTGTTGCATTTTTGCTGTCAATTTGCTACAACAGCTGGATTTAACAGGTTGTGCTTCAAATATGTAGCCATTCTGTATACGACACCTGCAGGATGAATTCGGCATTGCCGGTATGACTGACTGGGAGTATCCCATATAAAAAAGAAAGAGTTATTATCTTTTTTTATATACATTACACAAATGTTGTTATGCCGTATTTCGCACGTCGAATATATGCATAAATACAAAATGTATTATTTTAAAGGTATATCAGGGTGACTGTATTTATTAATAACGATAAATGTATTTATAGTTTCAAAGGGGTGTAATAACAGGATTTATCGTATCATAAAATATTATTGTTACATCCTTTATATGTATTATATGTGTTTTCAAAAATATTCGTAAAACGTTAATCAATTGCACCTTATTTCCTATCCATGCAATAATGAAACAATAATGTATTCAATTATATTAAACAATTATTAAAATTGCCTATCATAGACAGCGGAAAATCATTGCCTATTCAAGCATATACATATGCATGCACTTAACGCGTATACAGCTAAGAATGTCAACGTCATTATTTTGCAGTTATGATGTACCATTCAATTCATAAAAACAGTGATGACGTAATGGAAATTTGCACGTCACAGTTAAATATAAGTATGGAGTAGGGCGGTGGCATGTGTCACCATTTCGATCGATAATTGTTTCAGCGATAGTACTGAGGTCGATCACTTAACATCACCTACTTCTTGTGCTAATGAACTTTGCGCATCTCTTTTCGTATGCATTGCCTTTTAAAGATCACCTTTATTGATTCCATATGAGGGAATGCTATCCAGACACAGCAACGAGGTTACTCAGAGATCGCATTTTGACAGGCGCAGGCACTGATCTCCGTAGTGAGTGGGACGGTCAAGGAGGCGGTTAAAAAGTCGTGCAGTAGGAAACGTCGGTTCGTCGTTATCGTCAGTTCTACGGACGAGTCTGAACTCGGTGGATCGTTCCACAAAATTTTCGTGCTCTCCTTGCTATCTTTTATCTATCTTTTATCGAGTATCGTAAACCAATTACTTATTCCAACATAAGTAGAAGACAAAAAGGAACGATGTCCGAAGTGGCAGAAAAAAGAACGGGTCAGTATTAACAAAATATTAGTGTTTTTAAAAATATACATTTCTGTAAATAAAAGGTTTTTAATTCAAAAATTTTCAATTAATCGTCTTATTATTGAGTATTGTAATGTGCAATATCTACTGCAGCATGTCAAATCAAATTTGTTTTGATAATTTACGAAAACAGATGGCAAGTCACTGACTGATTCAATAGGAATTGTTAACTGATGGAAACTGTTTTTTTGGGAAACGATAAATAATTTCTATAGTTTGTATTGTCGCGTTATATGTAAAACTATAAAATGTTGGACGGTCTTATTTTACTATGTTTCTCTTTTTGCATTTGTTAGAGCATATTGTTATGACTCCAAAATGTAAGACAGCGAACTCCACGACTCTTATAATAGAGAGGCAAACTTTAGAACCACCAGCTGAGAATGGAAATGAAAACAATGTTCATATCGCTGGAGGAGATCACAAGGGAATAGTCATTAATAAGCAAGCAGCTGCAGGTATAGAAATTTCTGGATCTACTCATTGCTACAAAATGTTGTGAATCAAAGACTTTACAAAATTCTTACAGTTACAAATGGTGAAGTACAATTTGCACATCTCTGCTTGCAATTCAGAGTATTTTTGGTGAGCGCTCAAACGGGAAAGCATACACAAGAGTCAAGGACTCTGCAATTTTGGTTTGTGGAGACACTTTCAGAGGCTGAACATCCAACTGTTGCACAAGAATTCTTTAAGGAATTAGTCAGTCCTCAAGAATTTCCCAGAGGTATAAATCATTTTATTTCTGTGCAGCATGTTATTAAGCTTATGCATATGCTTATGACTAATAAGAGTCCCCTGGTTTATTTGTAGATTATCCATCGTTTGTCATAAATATTGTCTGAATTAATTTTTAATCCAAAGGATTGGAACTTCCATTGCGTTCACAGTTTTTAAAATTAGTGTATATAGATAGAAACTAAAAAGTTTTTTCTAATTATATTTTCTGTGTTACAGATTATGTTGGATTTATAAAAAAAATAATGAAATTAATGTTGCATAAATATTCTACTATCAGAAAGATAGAGGTAGAATTAAAACAACTTGACGAACCAGTTAATCTGCCAGCTAGACCATGTAAGTAAAATGATATCCTGCACTCTTCACCTTGCTATAGTTTATGCAATTGGAGTAAACGTATATTTTCTCCCATGAGTAATAAAATATCCGATTAGGGGATGGGTTAGGTTTGGGTTAGGTTTGGTTAATTATTTTGGTTAATTATACATAAAAGTATTACAGTAGAATTTCGTTCATCCGAACGTATCGGTAGTAACGACGCATCCGATAAGGGAGAAGTTCCGATAATAGAGGCTTCCTAACTGTCCCCACTATCTGTACTTATGAATTTCGATAAAACGAGCTGAGGTTCAGAAAACTCGATTCGAGAACATTCATGCATTCTGCTTATATTGCGTTCAACTGTTCTATCCCTGATATATATTTACATTGAAAAAAAGTATGAAGCCATATAATTTTGCTAATATGAATTTAGCTATGAATTTGTATATTTGGAATTGAGCATTAAGTAGTTTGGATAAATTGAATGTAGATAAACGATGTTCTGCTGTACTTATGCATACACATATCATTCATTATTATCACATTCACATCGGAAGAATACATTGAAGTACAAAGTCATTAATCCAATAAACTTGTTTTTAATCGGTCATTTAATTATTTTTGACTTTTTTTATTCTATTGAAAGAACTGTAGCGTGGGGTGTCTGATCCAGATTTATTCCATTACATTCATTGAACTAAATGGTTCTTTATTGAAAGATATTGGAGCAGTGTGTCTCAAGTGTGCATTACAGCTTACACTGAAGGAAATGCATACTTAACATTCGTTCTCATTATATCACTTTGCACATTTTCCTATGCATGTGACATATTCATCTCGTATAAAATAAAAATATTTTTAATCTCTGTTATTCACAGCTGATACTGGACACATACTGTTCACACTTCTTCCATATAAGAAAATTAGTTGGACATCAGGTTGGAGACAATGAAAGAATTGCATATTTTATTACGATTTGTTTACGTTTATATAATTTCTTCTATGCCGGCTAATGTATAATACATAACAGTTCAATATTTGCCGGTCAAAAATTCGAACATATTTTTCGCAGGATCGTACACCATTTCGTTTTAATCTATGCCTATTTGATTCATTGGTACTTGTTACATTAGCCATCTGAAAAAAATGTGTTTTATAGCTAGTAAACAGTAAAAAAATATGAGAAGTTAATGCAAAATTGAATAGAAAAAGATACAATCCTTGTGTTGACCGGTAGATATACATATATCCAATTGCTTCACACAGCAAAGTAGTTACCATAACAACATTGGCTTAACACTTTGTGCTCTATAGTTTTTGCATTAATCCAATATTAGAATTTTATTCTCTGCTCTAATATTTATTTCAGTCAACATCTAAAATTGAAATTCACAATTATTTCGTTTGACTTGTTTTTCGTATAGGTATTACTACGGTTCGAAGAAACACAGAAATTTATATTAACCGTTTTTATTTGGATTACATATACGATTTATTCACAAAATATGTCATGGTTGCAATGCGAATGCATGAATACAAATACAGTAACGTGATTATGTTATTTACAAGTTTTAACATAGTTTGGAATTACTCTGAGTGTTTGGAAATGATATGAAACATTCGAGAATAATATAATAATTGAATGGGATTAAAGTTGCAAAAGCTACATGCGACATTGTATGGAAAAGATTTATTTTCAATTGACAAATGTAGTGTAAACAATTCAAGGACATTTATTTCTATTGTACTGTTTAGTGTAACACTAACACATTCATATAAAGCAATCACCTTGTACTCAGTGTCACTTACTGCAATATAAGGTTTCTAGATTTCTATGTCAGCAATTCCATAACAGGCATAAGTAGTATAAATTACACTCTTACTCCAAGTTCCACGTAGTTTTTCACCACATAAAAAATCGACACACATTTAGCATTTACATATACACAACCTGTAGTTATTAATTTATCAACAAACTGTATTTAATTGATATTAATGATGAATTATCACTGAGCAACTGTATACACATTTGACAAAATTATATATTAAGTCCGGGGGTTGTATTGATATTAAATTTGCTTGTTTAATAGTGTCAACAGATGAAACAGTTTTGGGTCACGTGGTTGAACTGACTTTGGAGAAAGTTTTAGAGCTAATCGAATCTGCTTACCCAAATCCAGTAACGATAAATGATATCGCAAAGTAATACTTTTACTTTATCTATACTTTACTATATCAATTTACTTTATTACGGATCAGAAAATATTTAATTCGTTATAATAATTCTTACAGAGAACACGGCTGGGAGCCTTCTGCTGTTGAAATAAAGTTGAAAGAATTGCAAGAGAAGGGTGTTGTTAAAGCAATGGAACATGGAGCATTTACTAGAGTTGTACACCAAGACACACAAATTCAAGTGAATTTCTCTTTTGCATATTTTTCCTGTTTTATAACAAACTGATAATAATTATTTGCGCTCACTGATAGTGTATTATTTATTTGTAGGTCGTGAAACAAATGCCAACAATGGCAAGCGCGAAGCAACCGACTATAGCAATTATTACTGCCCAGTATTGTGAAAAATTAGCGGTTGATTCGATGATAGAGAATAAGGAAACATTCGTACGCTATACTACTGTTGGTAAGTTACCCTTTATTTATCTTGACATGATTATTTATGAAGTCATTTGTATTAACCGAATTTTGCCAGTTACATATATTAACTGTTATATGTATATGTATCGAAGAAGCACAAAAGTAATGCGAATTAAGGTGCTTCTCTAGTTTAAATGCAGCAGTTAGTTTTGTCTTTGGAAATAGAATGAATAGTGTCAATAAATTTGGTATTATTAAAATATCGTGCGTAAATCGACGGTAAAACAGCTCCAGACGAGTTGCGTATATATATTTTATTACACATGAAACTTCAGGTACAGCAAGCTCACCTGATGCAACAGACGGGGTACCGCGAGTCACATGTCGTTTTGGTAAAGTAGTTTGTAATATAGTTCATTTTTCGTTTCAATGTCGTTTAACGTTTTAGCTTGCCAACTGCTTGTATCCAACAACAACCGCAGAGCCACTGTGCTGTGGAAAATGTATATTAATAGAGATTTTTTTCTCTAAAATATTATTTTCTATGGCAGAAACAGTACGTTGTTATGTTGCAATGGGATTCGTTCGGGATATCATCTCATGTGTCATGTCTCCATTTTTGAAACATTTTCTCTTTCAGCAATATTAGCAAATTGAGTTAAATCTTCTGCACACATACGTCAATTGGGCATGGTTCAACATCATCACGAATTATGTTACTTGTTCATGCGTCCTTTTGTTTGTGTTCTTTTGTTTTCGTTGTCTCGTACAATTATTTTTCTATATCTTTCTATTTTGTTTTCTTATTGAAGACTGGTATTAACTTAATGATCATCTCTGTTTTGAATATAAATAATTTTATTACTACTTATATGACATTTTTTTTAATGCGTTTATCATATTTTTTGTTATCTTATTTTTAAGGGTGCTCCATTTTAATTTATAAAAGCTGTATGAAAAAATGCTTCAGAGAGAAAGTGAATAGTTTCAAGGAGGACTTAATGCGGGGTAATTAATTTTTCTGTGGATGAACGCGTAGAGTCATATGAAGTTGACACAATTTTTTTTTAAATGGAATCGTATAATTTCTAATGTATTTGTCGAAGCAGTTATTTATTCCTTATAAAAAAGTATTAACACATTGCGTACCGCTCTCGGCCGGCCCAACGTGCTTGCAGTTCCCGCACATTTTTGAGCGCGGCACAAACAAAATTATTAGCGCAATATTCAACAGACTGATGTTCTCGTTTTGACTGCCTTACTGTTTTATATATCATTTGTAGTTTCCGCATGAAACCGGTAGGGAACCGTACAACGTCAATAGATGCGACATGGCATCTCCCGTATACAATGTGTTAACGTATCTATGTCATATGACCTCTAATTGTTCACCTACAGAAAAACTAACTATTACAGATCCATTTTTTATACAGCTAACGGGCACTTCGCGAGTAGCTCGAATTTATAGATTAAAACTGGGCATCCTATATGTATTTGACAAGCAATAATCTATTATGTACCGTCGCGTATAACATACTTTTTTCTTTTATACTTCATACATATATTTACTTAACTCGCGAATAATTTATACGTGGCAGAATGTTCGATTATTTTCCAGCTGTTGTTATAATTATTAAAATTAGCTTCTGGTTTCGAAGGTAATATTACAATTGATAGTAAGATCTTCACGTACAATGCTGTAATAATCTGGTCACATAGCATACCTTGAGAAAATTATATTTTCCAGTAATGTAGGAAGGTTTATATCGAATGATTTATTTGTATATCCAATGATGGGTACTGACCACTATTGCATCTATATGGAATGAATCGTTTTTAATCAATTTAATAACACTATTATATCACAGGATCGATACCAGTTTTTAATAGTAGCACAACGCACATGTATAATACACAAATTTGGAATCATTTAATGACGCCAAATTTCTTCGAATGCAAAGACAACCGTTTTTGTTATAGGTGAATCAAATGTTTACACATTAGGCAATATTGGCGCGCATAGAATCGTATGCACAAAACTCCCAACTGTAGGTCATACAAGAGAAGCAATGACTGCAGCAGGAAATACAACTACCAGACTATTAGGTAGCAGTTCAACTACTTACTTTGTTCGACTTTGTCAAAATTACTTGCACGTAGACTGCGTTTTTAAATAATCGATACGTTCCCTAGGTACATTTCAGAAAGTCGACTACGTGTTTTTAATTGGTATTGGCGGAGGTGTACCGCATTATACAGATTATAACAAACACGTACGACTTGGCGATGTAGTCATTTCGCACCCCACTCCTCTTAATAAGAAGTACATTTATGTTTACTGTGAAAGTGCAAAGATAAACGAAACTGATGATTATCATTTCGAAACCAAAGAATACTGCCCACCAAATTTATGCCTTCAAGAAATTGCTGTTAATTTAAAAGACCAGGTAAGTTGAGAATTTTTCAAGATTTTCACAACAAGCACATATGTATGTATATTCATCAATTTGAAATACTTTCAGTCGGAGAAGGAAAAAAATCCTCCGTGGCAAACGTACCTGAAAGAAGGCTTAGATATTTTAAGTAACCAAACGGAGCACGATTTTAAATCACCCCCGCCGGAATCTGATAAACTGTATATGGCTATCGGTGAAAGAGATGTTATTGAAGTCGCACACCCTACTGCACCCTCAGACGCGACAAATAAAAGGTATACATCATTTGGTACACGTGATTTTTAATATTTATGTACTGTTTAAAGACAATATCTGATCAGAAAGTTTGGGACCTTGTTCATAATTCGTGTTGTTATCATTTGTGATCTTCAGTTGTATGTCATCCACTTTTGAATCTGCCACACCGTTCATGAATTTTTAAACGATTCATAGATCATAAGATTCGTATGTCATTCCTAACACGACTTATGAATAAAGTCCCCGAACGTTTTGATCAGACCTTCTATTACAATATACACTTGTCCCAATTTATTTGTTCGTTTCACGGTCACCTTGCACGAATGCCTCGCTTGTACGACTCTTGTTGTTTCATGATCTTTCTTTAATTAATTATGAAAAATAACGACGTATCGATGTTTCAGAACGGATGGCTGTCCACGAATTCATTTAGCACCCGTGGCATCCGGCAGACACATTGCGCGCGACGATCAACTTCGACAGAAATTCGCAACCCGTTTCGGGTCCCTTGCGTTCGATGCAGAAATGGACGCCGTGGTTGAAAGTATTTTGGGTAATTGCCGTGAAAGCTTCGCTGTTATTCGAGGTATTTCGGATTACAAAGATGGTTCTCGTATAAAAGAATGGCAGCCTTATGCGTCTTTAGCCGCCGCTAGCGTAATGAAATCTATCATTTGCGCCATGGACCCACCGACTAACGTGTAATATTATTTCTTAATCTCCGTTCACTTCATTCCGCATGATAATTTACGGTATAATCTGTGAATCAATCATTGTTTCGCATTTTCTATTTCTCACGGATTTTTCTGTAAAAGGTGGACCAACTGTTCTTTACATTGATTCAGAATAATCGTAGCTTATATTGGCGCCCTCGAGGTAAAATAGAGCGCACAAGTTGCATAATAATTACTTAACGAATAGGGTATAAGTTAAGTTTCTCTTTCATCTCTTGTATTTCACGTCGCATTTAATGCGGCCATAGATCAGTCATTTATCTTACGATCAAGGGAAAGTAAGATCGCGGACAAAACGTATGATAGTCAGAACACGGTACCCACCAAGTGCGTATCAATTAGTTAAGGGAAACGTAGTTAGTAAGAATGACTTTTCCTAGTGATAGAAACAATTTGATACATTCACCCGCTTCCAAATGATTTCTCACACGCTCAAAAGTAACAAATCTGACTGATAAAAGTGCTAGACATTTTTTCTAAATTTATTTCGACGATTGGGGAATATTAATCCCAATTTCTACTTTTCGAAGGTATATATTAATCTGGTATTTAATACAACTATTTGCTACACTTATTCTTTCTTCCTCGTGTTCTATGTATACATAAGTTGCATATAATTTTACGGATTTTATATAGAGTTTGTTCATATATTTTTATATTTTTCATATACCGTCGTATGATTCTATCATATTTATTTAAATGCAATGTTGAAAAGTTAGTGTATACAAGTGAAATCGGTTCAACGATTCTAAGACTGGTGCCATTTTCGTTCAACATCGCACGCGCGTAGAATTTTTTTGGAAAATCTTTCCGCACGATAGAGCTGTTTCGTATGATGCCGAACTCGTACACTTGCAATAGGTATGCAACTTAATCGTTATTGCAATAACGAGCCCCTCGAGTATCAAACATTATCGGACGGGATCCGGAATGAGTTTGGAAAGCTTTAAACGTCAAGTTTAAACGAAGTCCCGACTTAGTCAGCAGAACAGTTTAGGTGTAGAATACGATACCTGAGATCGAAGGCAGATAGTAGATTTGGCAGTATCTATGTAAACACAATCAAATTATCGGTAAAACCAATGGTCATAATGAATATTACATGTTTGTCAGAGTATATTGCTGTTTCAATTAGATCTATCAATTTTACTCGCGGCCCATGTAATAGACACATCCACGAGCCCCGAATTCAAAGAGAGGAAGAAATATAAACGAAACGATACTGTCCAAAAGTTTAATCGTACTCTGAATAAGCTAAAGAAAAATATGTATACATATGTATGTTTCGAATGAACTCTTAGGAATTTTTGTTTGCTTTTAAGTCTAAGGTCTGATTGTAGTGCAATTTATAATATCCTTAGCAGTAGCTAAATTAATTAGTAGCTAATTCCTTTTAATGCGAAATTAGTTTTCGTGAAAGTGTTTTTATTGTTGTTATGATTTGTTTAAAATTTATTAGAATTTCTTTGTTTGCAATAGGGGGCACGCTTGATTCCTCATAGTTTGTTCTGAACTAATTTATCAACTAGATCGTCCATAATATTTCCACACTATAAACCTTATCTTCGTAAATGGTTGTGATTGTACGTTGTTCCTACTTCATTTTATAGGCTTATTTTATGGTCAATTTTAATTGCACAGTCTGATAGAACCAACTTATCGTTAAAAATAAATCGGCGCGTGTTCTAATAATAGTTGAAAATACAATGCTTTGACATTGAGAATATCCAGCCTTAAAATTTGAACATTCTTTTCTCTTATCTCTATTTTCATTCCATATAATTATCATAGAGGCATATTTTAGACAAATATCGTTCGTTTTATATTGTATGTTATGACAGTTAGAAAAAAAGAATTATAGAACGATTTCATAATCGTCATGCACAATTAATAATTATATGTAACATAAGTTCTATTAATTATTACTGCAAAAGAAAATAATATCTATATTAAATAGTTGCAAATTTTAATTTGTAGCAGATTAATTTAAATCATTAATAACAATCAGTTATTTATTATATTGTTTCATCAGACATTTATTATTCGTTCTTCGATTTATTTGAGTTTCCAGAAAACAAAATCAACCTTACGAAAGATTTTTTAATACCGTAAAAGTAACGTATTCTACATGTGATGTAAGTGCGATTAAACGTTTGAACGATGGTATACGCACCAAGTATACAAAAGTCTGTACGATGAATTAACATTAATTAAAGTGCCAATGTGTTCAATGTATTCGGTGGTGCAAAAACAAGGGACATTTTTCTAAAAGATAAATAAATAGAATATACATTTTACGTGATTATGTCGTTTGTAAATCGGCGTATGCAATTTATCAGACACAGACTGCCAGAATTTTGGTACAGTTGATACAGTTAAATATGTAAGTATGTTGTTCCATTTTAGAAATGCTACGTTTCTTTATCTCTTAAATCAATATTCCCTGCACGATCAACCTACAATACTGAACTCTACTGCCACCTTGAAATTTCGACGTAAATATTGGAGTAATTGAAAAACGTTTTAGAAAGAATTCGATAATATCTTTAAGCTTTGTTAACGATTTACGAAAAGAAAATGTAACTCCTCGCATTTCAACTTCTTTATAGATTCTAAAGCACAGGGTAGCATACGATAACTTTATATTTAAGTGACATTTAAATATCTGTCTCGAGCATAAATCTAAAGAAGTAGGAAAGTAGTAAGTTCACATAAGTGCATATATACGTATTGTTGATAGCATCAAAAATCTTCGAATCCTAGCATCATCGCGATAATCTACGAATTTTGCACATGTCAGTGACGTCGTTCTTGCCGGCGCTTAATTGATTACTGAAAGTCCCTATTTATTTATTTATTTATTTATTTATTCGTTACGTTTGACAAATTTATAATGCATAATTATCGTTTCGACGTGTTTACTGTGTGCCAGAAATAATTCCCTCTTTTCGACCATCTTACTTTACACTATTATCGAATGTACATCGGTATGCGAAAAGAAAATGAAAAAGAATTTTTAATGATAAACGATTAAAGGATCTCAAAACGATTTAATCAATGAAAAAAGTCACTTGTTGCGTAGAAGCACGTTTTTAAAAATTCTATGAAATATGGAGAGTAAATATCATATTATATGTATAGATATACATGTTATTATAAATACACGAAAATACGTAAATATAGATATACGCATATAGATATTTAAAATATTTCAAATACATATATAATATATATAATATATAAATCGTAAATTCTATTATGTGGTGAAACTTTAAATTCGTTTTACCCGATGACACAGATTCCTACGTAAGGCCTAAGCATTATGTACGAAACGAATGAAACTTTCTTATTGTGTTTAAGCTTCCAAAGCGAGCTTCCAAACTGCGAATCTAATTTACATATGAATGGTAAGGGGAAAAAACTAGATTTGTCACAAAACAGCTGTATTGAAAAAAATCGGTCTTAACATTTTAGTTCACAAGTAAAAGAGCAAAATTTAGCGATTCCAACTGTATCGTCCATAAAACGAATTTTGTAGCTTAATTACGCATCGCAAAAAGGATGATCAGTAAAATAAGAATTGAGTAAAATATATTTTGGGTCCATTTTTAAAAAAAATCCAGTTAGCATTTATAATAATTACAATTTGCAGCCAATATGTTCAAATTCACTGAAATTTTGTTAACAGCAAATTAGCTAACTAACGAAATGATAAAAATTTTTATTTTTAATGTGGCTGAAGTTCATTTATGACAGCCGAAACTTTTTAAAGAATGTTTAGTAAGCTGTTTATTAAGGTAACAAAAACATTATACTATCACGTTATTAGTAACCAATATTTTTAATATGATGTAAAAACGGCCCCTTAAGTATCTCGGATTCAAAACAAGTGGACTGCTTTCAAAATAAGCAGCTCATTTATATAGTTAGAAGATTTCCTGAATTGCATAAATTATATTTTAGAAGTGTAAAGAGATATAAAATAAGTTGAGTATTGTTTTTTCAACTTGAAGCATTTCAAATTATGTCGAATGGACTTGGGCTCTTTCAAATTTTATAACAAATCTAGTTGTTAATTTTGGAAATGGCTCAACTCCATTTGTGGAAAGAAAACACATATTATTCACTTAATAATGGCTATTATTTTAACAGAAATGGTAAATTTAACTCTTTTAGATACACGTGAGCAGTGTGACATATTGGCACCAATTTAAATAGAAATGAACTTAAGTCACTTTCAAAATAGACGGCTCAATTAGTTTAATTTTTTCTCGACTTTCAACACTGCACAATACTAAAATAAATAAGAAATTTCCATTTTATTTCTATATTATTATTGAAACGAATTTCAGTAATAGCCAGATTCTTTGTTTCTTGCTTACTTTTTATGCACAAGGCAACGACTGATAAAATCGCTAAACATTTCAATCGCAAAATTCGTTTGGGACCCGGGGTCTTCGTATTTTGCTTTTGAAGTAGAGTTCGCACTCCATTTCCTTCCTATTAAAGATCTAGTACAGAGTGGACATTCCAATCAGCGCACCAAATCTTGAACCCTATCTCGTGGAGACCCTTTGAACTTTATAATCTTTTTGGTTTGACAGAGTTCTGTAGTCCCACGTGCGACGAACAAATCGTGTTACCAGCATGGAAAATCCCGAAAAAGTGACATTCCTCGTCTTTTCCCATTACCCTTCATACACTTGTGTTAGAATCGCGCGCTTTCAACGCTAGTCGCACTATTGTGTTTTCCGTCTAATCATGCTGTATGTAGCTTTTAAGCAGCAAATACTATTGTATATGCTTACACATATGTATATGTACGTCCACTTAGTTCGTATTAAAAGAAACACTTATTAGCTTCTATAATGAACATAATATTGCAATGGATTTCGATTTTGTCCGTTCAAGCGAGTGATTTTAAGCATTAGGCTGCCTGTCTCAAGAGCTATTTCTTCTTCATCGTTTCACGCCGTTTCAAGTCGAACGAAATGGTGCTAGCAGTTCGTGAACTTGCAAATGTACTTGTACGTTGCTGTTTATTGCGTAGTGCGTATCGAAGGGGACCTTAAAGGTTTCAGAAAACGAGTATCTAAAAGCTTCAAGCTTGTATCTGAGAGTAGTCTTCCGGCCAACCAAACGACTAATCGTCGACGTCTTGGAGTAAGAACTCTGCATCTGACAATGAGCTTAGCTGTTGCCTGTGTCCAACGCGGACAAATGTCTGAGTCAAGAAAATGAGAGCCGCCAAACCATTTCCACGATACTTTCATTTGCAGTCAGTGTGGTAAATTGATTGTATAGGGAATGTATTCATTTCAGTGGAAAAATAGAACAAATGGTAGAGACACAATAAGTAATGTTTGTATTAATCTAAGATGAGTTTAGTATTTGATACTTTTAATAATATTTCCACGATTCATTCGCTGCCGAGACTGAAATGTAAAGGATGCGTTACTGAAATGGGATTATTTAAATATGTACACATTAAGTCTGTTTGCTGATATGCGAGGATAGTGTTTGCGGCAAAATAAATTATTCGAGAGGACAGAAAACTGATAAGATGAGTTCTCTCAATTTTCCATTTTTGGAGACGAATACAGCATACACGACGATTATGTTAAATCCACTTATGATTGGTTACGATTATCATTACGATTGGCCATGAATAAATATATAAAATATTGATTCCAGTTAAATTAAGTGATCGGTATTGGAACCATTAAGTTTCACATTTTGCACCCGATAATAATACAAAAAACAAAAATTAACCACCTTGTAATATAGACCAATAATAGGCCTTAATAGGAATTTCCATTCTTCCATACGATTTGCCCAGACGAGCAGTTTATATCGTTTGTAACAATTCTCTTACGCATTCACAAACAATGGAGATACTGAAATGAACCAATTTACATATTTTGTTAGCTGTATAGAAATTTGAGGATCTTTTTTAAGAGGAAATGTTCCGGCTGCTCCCATGATGTGTAACGCTTTAATAGAGTTATAATATCTACAGGGGAAGAGGAAGCAAAGTGTTGAATGTAATTGTAAGTTACTTCACCGCGGAAGAGAAACTGTGATAATATCTGGGCTTTTCTGCGTGAAGTAAGAGAGTACGTGCGGAGTGCCATAGGATAAAGTAAATCGGGTTCCGTGTCACGTGATTTTGTTACGAAATAGATCGTTAAGGAGGTATGTAAAATTGAAAGAGGGAGAAACGAACGTACTACTGAAATCTTGTGAAAAGCGAGCTCTGGAAGCAAAGAACCAAACGACACTAGGGACATACATGTATTTACATCTTTTCGCATTTTCGTTTTCCTATTCCTTTTTTTTTCGAGAATAACAATGATGTTTATAAAAAATGTTATACATGGTGTGTCCATTATGCCGGGAAAGTTTATTTTCAGTTACTCTGAAAATATAATCTATGAGATGATGAATTAGTTTTTTCGAATTAATTGAATCTGATTATTTTCATTACTTCTCTAATGATACCAAATTTGAGCTGAAAGGTAATGTTTTAATACTTAATGAACACAGCGTGTAACTTACATAAATTACGTATCTTTGTAACAGCATGCTGCAAGAAACACATTTCACATGCAAACCGGGCGATTACGTTTCATTTAGGAATATGAGGGAATGGTTTTGTATAAACTTCATGTATTAAGATCTCTATGGAATTTCATCGCCGTAAGATCGTTTCAATAAATAGAGGTCCATTGTTCCTATGTTTCTTATTATACTTGTGCCCAGTTGATTGTTTTTTATAATAATAATTACGCAAAATAATTAAAAGAAGTAAAACAATCATGCATGCTCGTTTAGCGTACATCTATTTTCGTTTTCATATTATATTTTATTTCTTTACGGTAAGGATATCAATGTTCATGTGCAATTTACGGGTATTGTTCATGTACACATATTATGACAATAAAATATATTGTGTCGGAACAAAGTGTTTGTATACTTGGTGTCAACTTCCCTTTGGTTAATTATGATGTTCAGCACATGCGTGCCACAAGACATAAGTATTCCATCATTTTTCGTGATAGTTTCTACCAATGGGTACACAGTATAATATATAATATATGTAACATGAACCGTTCGCAGGCCAAAGCGACTAATTCCATCTTTTGAATTTTTTAATTTTACTTCCAAGGCACTATCTTCAACACGACGTTTTATGTTTAAAACAATTTTCTTCGCAATTACATTCGTCAGCATTAAATAACAAAACGTTGCATGGCAGTCGTTTAATAAATAATTTGCGGTAAATTAAATTAGAAAATTGTAGCCCTGATATAAAATAAGAGGCACATCTGTAATAAAACATTCTATAATACAATGAATATATGAGTATCAGAAATTTAAAAAAAAAACAGTGTATATGAATTTACAAATTCTCCTCCTTCTGTTTCATGGTGCTAATCACTTTTGCCAATGAAACAGCTCATTTGGAACGTTACATGTTTATCTGAATTCAACGTAGTTATAACCAAATTTCGGGCTACAACATATCAAGAATCTCAAATTAATTGAATGATTATTTGAGTAATTCAGTCTTTGAAATTTTCTTGTAACGGTAAAAAAAAGCAAAATATGAATAAACACATTTTGCATACATTTTTGCTCGCACTTTTCTTCCTCCTCTTTCCTTTCTTCAGTAAAAACTCTTGTTCTCGAGTTCCTTTCTTAATTTATCGGTCGGGATACGTTTTATTTATCTGTAAGCATTTGATCTCTCTCGTGCGCATCTGTCTTCTCATTTCCTTCTTCACATTTGACAATTGATTTCGCTGTCAATTTTTGCATTTCTTGCCCGTTTTCTTTATCCGATTTCCCGTATTTATTCCACGGTTGCTCCTTCGACGTTCCGAACAACATGTACACGACTGTCCCGGCGATAGAATTAATGGCAGCTATAATGAAAACTATCCGCCATTGGGAAACGGTTTGCTGAAAGGAAACAGAAAATGTCAGTTGTATAAACGGGATAATAATGATTGATTCCATTTTTGAAACTTCGATTTTATCGTGGTACTATTTTATAAATCCTTATAATTACTGGTTTACTAAAATTTGTACTCTTTTCTGCGCCACTGTTCTCAATCCTGCAATATTTTTTTCATCTGTTCGTGTATTACAGTAAATAATCTTGACTTTTCCCTAGCACCAATGTTATTAAATACTTAACAAAAAAGTGAACGTTGTCATGTAAAATAATATATGTAGAAAACGACAGTCAATCATAATTAGTAAATTGATAACTTACAGCAGATTAGAAATCTTATCTGACAACCTGTTTAATGGGAGCAATAACAATTATAGAATAGACAAATTTAATTCTGTCGAGAATTTTGAATCACACTCACGTTATTGTTCGTCAAAACACCAACAACCACGGGTGAAATGAACCCACAGCCTATTACCATCATTCCGCAAAAACCAAGAAGGATGCTGGCATAATTTGGGCTCAAATCTATGAAATTCGCCAAGGTGGAGGCGGAAACCGCGCCATTCACAGCAGTGCCAGCCATCATAAAAGCAACCGCGAGCATAGGATGGCATCCACTGTATCCCAAAAATAAGATGAAGATTCCTTGCAATCCAGTGGACACGAAAGTAGCCAGTTTCCTAACATTCGTCAAGCTCATTTTGTTGTTACGTATGAGCCAGTCGCTCATCATCGAGTAATAGTAGGAGAAAATCATTCTCAATAAATGCGGAGCTCCAGCAAGTAATCCAGTCTGAAAAGAACCTTTAAAGTAACGAAATGTTGGACAGAAATTTGGTGAGGGTTATATTATATTTTTTAGGTGTCAGAAAACAAATATGGGATCAAATAAGATTTTCAAAGTCAAGTACCGAATTTGTAAACGGAGAAATTAATTTTGATTTCATTTAATTGAATGGTCATTACTAATTATTCTTCGTGGCTGTATGAATGTTACTTAAAGAAAAATAGTATTCGATTCTGTGTCAAAACACCTCATTAACGTTCGTACATGGTGGATTAACGATGTTATAATAAAAACGGCGGTGTGACATTTCTTATTTCTAGTCTTCCTTTGCATTAAATTTTCTTCAGTATACTGTTGGAGATTCTTCCGATTAAAATAAGGCCAAAGTTGAATCATATTTCGAATCGCATACGGCCCTACCGATCGGCGGCATCAATCGGCAGTTCCCAGTCCACGACTTTAATACACATATTTCTGGATTAGCACCGCATTGCCCAGCTCGACTCGACGAAGCGCTCGAGCTTTGTACTTTTCGAGGTCAAAACACGGGTTTTCTCCCCACCACTTTATTTTCCATCAAAAATTTAAAAACTGCTCTCGCCCCCCGTGGTGCACACACCCCAGGTTAAGAACTACTGCACTAAACAGATAAGCGATCACCGTGACGTGTTCCATTGTTTTAAATTCAGCTTTCAGAAAAATCGCAATACATAAGGTCGTACTAAGATGACCCAATAAAACTAAATACTTGCATCACGATGCACTTTATGCATTTGCAGTTCAAGTTATGTATGCTCGATGAGAAATGAAAGAAATTGCAGCCATATGAAATAATGGAATGTGCTGTACGATGTACAAGATTTCTATGAATGTTAATTTTGGAAAATTTTAGCTGCGTTAACTCGTACCGCATTGATGTTCCATCCATGAATGAAATTGAAGTAAGTAGGCGCTTGGGTCATCAAGGTGAGGAAACCCCATGCTCCACCCCATTGGGCTATAATCGACACCCAAACAGGCCATGACGTCAATATGGATTTCCAAGGAATTTGGGCCTCTTCTTCGTCGACAGAGTCAGCCAAATTATCCAAAATGTACTTTCTTTCTTCATCTGATATTCGAGGATGCTGCTGAGGTGAGTCGTGTATGAAGAATAGCCAAAAACAGTACCTTTAAAACAATTATTTTTTTATCGGTTATGTTTTCCCTTTTAACAAACAAATATTATTTAGTGAATCGAAGGCAAGTGAAAGTGTGCCTATTTGAATTTCGTCGAACTTAGAAATCATACTATTAATTAATCGTAAGGGGTACCCAATTTAATTAGATAATTATCTGTATAAGTGTTGATTTAATAAGAACATTATCTTATTACGTTTCGAATACATTCTTTGATATTTTAGGGATCAGTCGGTAAAAATATAATGTTTAGTTTCGAAAACTTAACAAATTCATACCTAAACAATTAGTCTCACAAGTTTTCGAACCCGCTTTGTTTATACAAGAAATTGGAAGAATATTTTTATATCAATTACTCATTATCAATGTTCTATATACGAATTTTATGAATGAATATTAAAATGAATATTATTTTCAATCAGAATAAAGTCATTACCAAATCACACCAAGTAATGACGTTACGTGAAAGGCTGCCGCCCAACCGAAAGTGCTACTGACAGCCGCGCAAAGTGGATAAGTTATGGCAGCACCCACAGAACTACCTGAAAGTACATGTAATTAGAAATGTTACGACAAAATTTCGTTACTAACGAAACTTTCCCCAACAACATTTGGAACAGAGTAATTTGAAAAACGTCTCTAGGACAATACGATTTTCTGGACTTTAATAGTAAAAGTTGCATTAAAGAACTCTAAATTTGTATTTAGAAACACAATCATAATATCATAATCATTACTTCCTCACTTCGTTATATTAATTATTTCGTTACGGTAGAGTTAGTCACCAGTATCGCACTTATACACTTATTTGTACAGTTTTTAAGGGAGTTCCAGGAAAGAATTTGACAAGGTATCATCAGTTACTCTGAAGGTATCAAATATTTCTATATTTAAGCAGAGTTCTTAACTGATGAAAAATTTTTACGGTTGGCTTATAGTCACATTTAGTAACGAAAAGGTTAAAAACCTTGGATAATCAAATTATAAAATTCGATCACAATTTCTATGGGAATTACTTTCTAGCGCCAGTCATTTGTTTTAAGATAACTAACACATACTTCTTGTGACTGAAATATATTTTTATATGTTGGACAAATTTACTGTGAGTATAGGAGAGCTTAAATGGGACAAAAACTATCGTATGGCCAAATACTCCAGCGATTTTCTGTAGGGTAATATAAATTTGAAACGGAGTACACGCTGCGCTAAAGACGACTCAATTTTTCAGAAAATATTTTATAATTCTTAGAATTCAGAAATGTACGATAAGCAATGAATCCACAATTCTAATGAATAATGAACAAATGAAGGCCATACTACATATCCTTCAGGATAACTAACAATGAGTTAATTCATAGAACTGACCGGCAACAAGTTGCAGCTTTTCGGTTTCTAGTTGACTAGTTTGCATAAATTACGTTACTTCCAACGATAATCTCAAATGTTTTAAACTTTCCAAAAGTTGCATAGCAAAAAATTATGCAAATTCTACAAAGACTATTTTTATTTATCTCTGTTCTGCAGTAAATTTGCAAATTTTAAAAGCCCAACGATCATAAAGTTATTGTGAACACGGTATAATTGCAAAATGATATTACTACAAAATGAAGGTGAATTAGATATCTTCTCGCAGCGCATTTTTCTTAAATATAAATTGTTACACAACCCCTGCGAGTACTTCGATGCACGCCAAGAACGCCGTCTATAATAAATTAACGTCTAAATCCCTATTTCTACATAATAAACGTTTTTATTACTTCCAATTAAAGTAGCTTCATCACTCCTTATCAACGTCAGTAGTTTGTAACTATAGATACCTTACCCAAATAGGAACTAACAAATTTGCTTCTCTCATTCGGTGGAATCCATTTGGCAGTCATATCGTGCATCGAAGGCCATATAACACCCTGAGCAAACATTTTTTATAATGGACATTTCAAATATTTCGTTTCTGCCAATAGCAACGAAATATACAGGGTGGCCCGTAATTGATGGCACAAGCGAGCCGACGGCGATTCTACGTGAAAGATTGAATAAAAAATGTACAAGTTTTTCACGTCGACCCTATGCCCCCAATTAGACACTGCTCGCTGGTGCCAGCAGTTACGGGACACCCTGTATATGTATAGATAATGTTGAAAGACAAACTTGGCCATATATCAAATAATTTACTTAGAAAATCAGTAGCCAAAAAAATAATCGTGGGTGTATTAATCATGTTATAAATTTTCATTCGTTGCATTTAACTTGTCTAGTTGACTTACTGCAGCCAGACCCTGAAGAACTCGCAGGAAAACAAGGGCGTTTAGATGGTAGTGTGTCATAAACGGTATAAGGAAACCAAGTACAGCTGTTACGAAATTTCCCACGCCATAAACTAGCTTCGTCCCGTAACGTCTAGCCAAAAGACCTCCAGGTAGTTGCGAAAGCCAGTGCAACCAGTAGTAGGCTCCTAAAGCTAAGCCTTGTTGATATTCGTTCCAAGCAAATCGGTCGTCGTACTGGTGAAAAAATAGTTGAAAATTGATATACATGGGTATACATACCCATGGACCTTATAAAACGTCGCATTTCAACGATTTCATGAATTTATCGACTCTTTTGCTATTATTTCACGCGTGAAGATTTATTGCCAAATCATATTAATAATTTTATTTGGCAATAAATCTTCACGTTTGAAATCATTAATATGATTTTATTGTTTCTTGAACGTTTATTCACGTTCGCGATTTTTCAATTATTATAAATCATTCATTCCCGAACATATAAATAATTGAACTATAGATAGTAGTATATTCATTCCACCGAGGATAATTAGTAACAAAAACATTTGTTTTCGTGACTTTCCTTCCGGATAAAGGAATCAAATGTGGGAGATTTTCGCTTTTAATTGTTTTCAAGGGAATGTAAAGAGTATACGAAAATATATTTGATTACGGCAGTAAAAAGTTTCATCTTGCCTTTAAAATAATACGAATTACTTCTCTTTTAAGGTGCTCGAAAAATCAACTACCAAAAAGAAGAAGTGGCATACAGTGGGCCAAATAAGTATTCACTTGCAACTTCATTATTTTGATGTTACCAAATACTTTTTTGGCCCACTGTATGTATACACTATCTATTAAAAGTATTTGTCCATTCATTGCTGAAGCGACTACGGTGAAAACGACAACTGTGTAATCAACATTTATTGCCAAATGTAGTTAACAATATATACAATTTCTTGTGTTTGTCGTAATGACGTGTAGAATACAATGAAATATTTGCGTCATCGATGCATGTCTCTCTAGCTCTAATGGCAGCAGCACCCTACAGATGAATTCTATCAATTTTTATAGTGTTATTTGCTTTCAGCATCTTGCACGTACATTGGAATATGTTTTCCTCAAAAATTTTATAAAAGGCTGCAATTTTTTTACTTTTTTCTTCATATAATAGCTCTCGTGGCCAAAATTTTGCAGCCATTTGTAAAAAATACTATGCACCCATTTATCGGGCCTAATGAAGATAAAATAAATGTGGAACGATATACCCTCGCATCGGGAAATGGGGGGGTAGCTGGGGTGATTCTGAACAACTTTTTCCTTGACACTAATATTGTTTGATGCTTCGTCTTTGAGTTATTACCAAAATCTACTGCGCTCGGTCGTGTACAGGTATCGAGGGAATCGAGGGAATCGAGGGATTCCAATGTTACGAATAATTGCGTTAATTTTTTACTCCACCAATTTCGGCTGCAGACATTTCTTTTGCTACGATTGTATAGCCTATTGTATTCATTGAAGTTCTCTAGTATAATAGAGCTTATCTTATAGATTGAACGCGGTTATATTTTTCACACAATAAATATTAACTCTTTGCCAAAAGTGCCAAATGTATGTAGTATTATATGATAGTTTGTAAGTGTTTATGTAGTTTCAACAGGGTTCTCGTGAAATGTGAAAAGAGAATAAAGTTATTGTTATTATTATTATGGCATTAACCGTTTATGAACAAATCTATGAATTACCGTGAGTTAATAAAAATAACTATAAGAAATAACTATATACATACCGTGATATTCTCTGAGGTTGGTGTAGGAGGTACAAATGTGACAGTTCCGTTACTGTCGTAGGTTCTGTTGTACAATAATTGCGAAGGTTCTGTATCACACTGGGCAATTGCAGCTGCCTTTGGTCGTGGCAAAACCATGGCCACTATCGTTAGATTTAAATTGATCCTCAACATGTAGTTGATGGCAAAGCCACAGAAAACGAGGTACCAAAGCACGTCGCGGCATGATAACAATTCCTTCCCTTGAACATATTAATTAAGTGTGTGAAATTATGTGGAAGAATCTGTTTCGAGTTTATCAAAGTAATCGCTACATTAATTATTCAATTAATTATGATATTAATATTTAAATATATACATATATGCATATATTCTATATGCATATACAGTACATCCATTTCAAGTGTCTACACGTGATTATTTCTACAATTATCAGACATACCAAAAAATGTTTCAGATTAAAGTTTATGGTATTATGGGAGGCATATCATGATGACAATTGTATGACCTTAAAATGTCGCCCGAGTGTCCTGTGAAAGCCACATTTAAAGTTTCAAATGGAACCCTATATTTTTTATTGCAGATTCTTATAGTTAATGTCGAAACACATGCATTTTGTACAAGCCGTTGGTGAGTTGTTAACATTCAAAGTTTACGTGCCGCCGGCATTACCGTTACTAAAAGAACCGATTTTGTGTGGGTGCGTATTTACCAATTAGTGTAATCTAAGTTAACTATTCCTCACAATGTCCTCCGTCATTAGGAATATATTTCTGTAATCTGTTTTGCAACTGATTTTACACCTTTCATAACATTTCAGGTGTTACTTTTGCACACGCACTACTTATTCGTTGACGTAATTCTGTTACACTTTCAACTGGACTGCGATAAACTATTTGTTTCAAGTACTCCTATAGAAAGAAATCGCACGGCGAACAATCCAGCGTATCATGGTGGCCATGATACTGGCACACCACTTCCAATCAACTTATATTGCAAATTTTCATTTAGGCAGTTTATTGAACGACGTATTTCTTCATTCTCATAATTCCATATTGTCTAATATGTCGCTTAACTATTTTTGCACAAAGTGTAAATATTTTTGTTCATTGACACTTACATCAAACAATTGCGGACCGAGTAATTTTCAGTTAAATATTCCGGACCCCACCATTGCCGAGTTTCGAATACTGATTACTTTTTTGTAATATCCAATGAGCATTTGTTTCAGACCACATTCTAGTGGATTGTGCAGGCGTAATGTAATCCGAATGAAAAATGCATTCATCCGTTATCATGAAGTAAAGAGAATGGTCTTCAACTTTCTCTGATATCCATAATGCAAATGCCTTGTGCAAAATACATGTTTAGGTAGTGTTTTAAAAACGGTTCAATATTAGCTAGAAGAATCTGTAGTGAAAATATGGGGTTCAGTTCAAAAATTTTAATGTGACCGTGAGGGGACACTCCAGCGTTATCTGAAAGACATGCAATTATCATCATGATATGTCCCCCACGATACCATAAAACTTTCCTGTGAAACATTTCTTCGCATATCCGATCATTATAGAAATAATCGCATGGAGATCATTTCAAGTTCATTTAAAACTGTATAATGAAAAAAGAAAGAGAGGGTGGAAATCTTAGATAAAAATAATTTAGAAACGCAAAAGTTTTAAGAAAATAGTTGGGTAGCTATTATGTGCAGCATTTAGGTACTTCTTATTCAATTGGAGTTCTCAGTGAAGTCTTTGTTTGCCATCTGTACACGTTAAATCATTCTTTTGTGAAAAAGGTTTACTTTTTATTTAGCAAATGCTAAATCATAATTTGGTACTTTCTTGCTCGCGATAATGTGACGATTATTGTAATATAGCAATTATGTTTGCCAGTTTCGAATAGCAATTTGAACGATTACCTTCCCAAACAGTGGAAGAAAATAAAAGGCACATGGTTTCCAAATGGGGACCAATAATACCAAAAATAATAACCGATATAATTTCCATGATAAAGTTCTTAAATCTTTGTACTGCAAATCTGAATAGGACGACGTCATGGAAGAAGAAAAGAATCTTCATTAATCTCTGATGCTGATGCGACTCAAAATAACGAAAGATTCACATGAAAAAAGAAGTACGCGCACTTTTCGATTTGCGAGACTCATATTTTTCCCCAAACAACTTCGTGCAATGTTATCTGTCGCATGAAATTCTGTGGAAAAAACTGGAACAATTAGTGCGGAAGAATCTAGATGCAGTTTTTATTTAGAAACCACTATTTCCCTCTGAAAGACTTACGTACGCACATATGTGTGTATGCATATATGTTCGTATCAGAGCTATACATACAATTCCCACATTTTAATCGAAGCAAACAAGAATGAACGACAGATAGACAATATACGTCAACTTGAGATACGATCGTGCAACTTCTTCTCTCACGGATAGGAAGATTTACATGTTGTCATAGCTTTACTTCAAGGCAATAGATAGGCAATCACCACGACGAGTCAATGATTCCATTGAGTCATTTGTATCGGAAATGCGCGTGGCTATTCATTTACGTTGATGAAATGAAAAGGGTGAAAACGGTGAATATCTCTGAGTAATAATCCACTAATAATATAATAGTATTTTTGTGTTGGGAAAATTTCACAGATCGAACCGAAGACGGTGAGTTGCAAGATTTCACACCTGTGTGTTAAATTTTCCTAATTTTTAATACCAAAGCACTTGATTGGTGCCCAAATTTGTATATTTAATATTAATTTTTTCGATAATTACGTTCAACACCACTAAATGACGTAACTTTGCATGGCAAACGATTAATAAATAATTCACTACAGTAGCCAATACGATTATCTCCAGACGCTAAATTAAATTAGAAAATTGTAGTCGTAGTATAGGTTAGTAAGTTATCTGTGTAGTAAGAATAAGTAATAGTACATTCCTTAATAGAAACGTACGCTTCAATGTTATATGTTTTGCAAGAAATTTTCGAAAAGAATGTATATGGATTTATAAATTTTGGCAATTCAATTCTATAATTAGCTATCATTAGATAAACTGGTTGTTGCGAAAAATAAGTTTCTAAGTTTATACAGGGTGGTCCAACTTATTTTTTCACCTAGAATAGCTCGCTTGATTTCGATAATATTAAACAAAATGTCAGATAAAAAGTTTCGAATAAACTATTTAATAAAAAATTTATTCCACCTTTGGTGACCATAAAAAATATCAGGTAGCAGGTCATTGTATTCACCTTTTAAATGGCTGTCATTTTCAAGTAACTAAAATATATAATTCCATTGGGAAAAGAAAAGACCTTCATGTGTCTTCTATGGATTCACCTACGTAAAAGATAATTACACACCCCATTGAACTTTTATTTAAAACATTCTTTCATTTTATGATGGGGTGATTCCAGCTGATAAAATTATGTGGTTCACGCTGTATATTATGCAAGGCTCCGTACTTTTCCTCAATAAAGTGTGTTAATCCATTAGCAAAAGTATGACAAAAAATGCAATAGAACTTTTGGCAAAGCAAATTTTGTTACAGAGTTTAAACAAATATTGCACATGAAGTATGTAAGAACGCATTTTTTATCACAGCACACGGAAGCGGACTATACTATTTTGTCAGCGTAGTTATATGCCTTTTTCGTCATATCCTAACAATTCAATGTCGTTTATAGTTAGTGCAATAAGTAATGAAAAATGAACGGACAATATTGATTTGTAACTCTATACACAAAGTGTTTATTGCCAAATCTTATGAATAATTTTTTCTTTGTTTGGCGTATAGATTAAGTAGTTGCACTTATTCGGGGAAGAAATGGATTTATTGTTCATAAAATTGTTCATAAAATCATTACTAGTTTCCTCTAGTTACAACTAGTTCCACCTTGAAACGAGTTTTAATGGGGGGAGGGTGTTTCGTTGATACTGATTTAAACTGATCAGAACGAGTATCAATTGAAATTTTATTAGATAATACTAGTATTTTTAAACAGATCTGGTTTATTTATAGAATGTATTTTTTAATACCGGCATTAAATGAAAGCCTTTGATAAAAATGATATTGATTACTTAACTTCGTTAATGCCGGATTTGGGAATCTGATTGAAACATATTTCTACAATACAAAATGTTGATATGGTACCTAATAATCTGCTTATATTGCTCCATATTTCTAGTATACATATATCGTAAATGCTTTTAATCAAGATAACAGATTTTATCAATGAGGTATTAAAGAAGCTGCAAGTTTTAAAAACAAAGTTTTTTTTTCTATGACTGTGCCCAGAATAAAGATTACAAAATTTGTTTAGTTTTCATTTTGAGTTTAATGTCGTCGAATAAATCGAAAAAACGTTCATTAACCCATACAAAAAACTGGAGAGAACTATAATTTTCTTGCTCCTTACCGATATAATCATGTGATTAATATTTCTCCTACTGTCAATTTTACGACACACGAATTCATTATAAATATCGATCATTGTAGGGCCATTTAAATTGAATCAACTGAAGTTATTATTCATCTTGTCGCACTGTTACACCTGTGCACAATTTCATTCAGCAGTATCTGACAGAATGAATCCCGTTTGCTCGATATAGGTATTCGCGTTGGCGATTCTTGGCACAGAAAATTTTTACTTACTCTTCCCCATGCTGTCGATCCTCTCCGCGAGCGGTAACAAATTGTCCACACGATCTATCAATCGAATAAAGGGAAACTTCGTTATACAAGCGTAGTGGCGAAATCCCGAGGGCAGTTAGAGGTTTATATTTTTCTTCTCAGTTGTCCCACGTAATTATCGTCGAACGTTGAAATAAGGAACATATTCAAGATTCTCTTTGATTTTTATTAATTAATCGTGGCATTATTATTACTATTATTATTATTGTTTTCCTCCCTCGATTTTCCGAATATTCGGGCGCCACAAATATCGCTCAATGGAGCATTTCCATTTACCTCTGGCAAATTTCGTTCGACGTTTCGCGCACCTATGAGTGTGTGTTAATCAGCTAGTGTCGCGGAGAACACTGCACGACTGTTCTTCAATTCCAATCACGCGCACCCCGAAGATTCTTCTTGTGCACCACCACCCGTGCAGAAACAGTCGTGATAATGAAAATTATGCCGCGGTTTGCACGTAAAAGCCGGCCTTTTTCGTTCGTTTGTCTCCCGCTGTTCGACGAGATTTCTTGCCCATCCACATTCGCCACATGTAGTATGTCATTGATGGGGAGTGCTTGTAGATCGAACATTCTACGATGCATTGGCTTATTTCTGCAGTGCGACAACGAGATTGAATTTTGCTCCGTTTACCGAAACCAACGGACTTGTTTTCATTTCAAGGAAAATTGGAGAAATCTTAATAGTGAATAGTGAAAGTGAAATTTTTTACTTACCGATCTTTCCAAATTATTCTTTTCTCCAGCGAATGTATGCTTGTGCAGGAATATTGAACTGGAAAGCATTAATAATATTTTTAACTAGGGGAACACCTGCTTTATGTTATTAAATTATTTAATAAGAAATATTATGCTACTGTGTCTATTTTCATAATTATTATTGAATTTTATTTTACAATTCATTTAAAAATTATTATACTCTGCACGTGCAGCGATACATTACAATTATTAAAAACATTCTTTTTTTTAATGGTATGTGTAATAATACGAATATCTCGTATTATTTTTCTCAATGCGTATATTTATTTAATTTTCTATTACATTTAGGTTACTAAAAATGGTTGCTTTGCAAATTTTACTTTTAATTTGCTTGTTAATGTATCGTGGACAGGAATATTCAAAACTTTTCGGGCGTAATCATGTATGTAAGATACAGCTGTAGATTGACAAAGGTATTCATGACATTGCAAATAACACGACAGGAAGATTTACTATTGGTATTAGGTGCACCCAACTTTTTAGTGTTTATAAATTATTTACGTTACGTATTTAAAGCGAAATAATAACAGATTTCTATAAAAGTACATATAATCTGTTTGGTTATTCGTTTTTTCAATGTCGTTGTCATTTTATATTACCTGTATGATATTTTAAATGAAAGTGTATAACATCCCATGCACCGAAAGTGACTGTAAACTATATATTCTGCACTGATCCAATTTTCTCTTGCTTTAATACAACGTGCAAATAGAATTATACATTAATGTTGAAAATCTTGGTAAAATTGAACTTTGCTACGGCTATTTCGCAACAAAAATGACAGTACTCTAATACAAGAATAATAAATAAAAAAATACGACGAAATATACCCACGCGCGTTATCCTCATTCTGTTATTGCACAACGGTATTTTGCTAAACAAATTATTTCTACGCCGTTACTTAAACATGATCATTGTAAAAATTGATGCGGTTCCATATTCTTGCCTCTTTGGACCTGTCGACGTACAAGTTATTTCAATAGCGAGTATGTTCCAATGGAGGAAAACATTTGATTGCCAGTAAGGGTAAACTGTCTACGTGCATTTCGTAATTGCCAGTGACCAGTTTGACTACTGGTCGAAGTAACGAGCGACGAATTTCTTTTCACATCGACACGAATAGTTTCGATGTACATACATACATTGCTACGTTGACTATTCAAATTGCACGTTACAATGAAATGATTGATTTCATAAACCGGTTTATTTTTTCCAATTTTCCTTTTCATTTTTTTTCTCTCGCGGCCTTTCAGATATATGAACGTACGGAGTTTAGTTGTCAGTGTATTTATCATTAATAACAGAAGGCAGTGGCGTTGAGTTATTTAGCAACTGGATGATAAATTAGTGAAAGTTAACAATTAAGCTTCGTCGCATCACTGGCGTAGTAAGTCGCTGATAATGGAATACGAGTGCTCATTGGCCACACACCCATCGGGAATATAAAATTCGCGCGTGCAAGCAACTATGTTTATCTATAAAGAAAAATACATGTACATTAATCTTTGCTTTTCAACAGACAATAAAATCGAAAAGAATTCTCGTGTTGTATTCAGACGTTATAGTTGTTAAATACTTATAAAAATATTTATTACATGGGTGGCGGCCTTTGGTAAAGTAAACGCAAATACAAGGAATCATATATTACTGTATTGCAGAATAATGATAGTAATGATCGAATTGGAAATTATATTTCAACTTTGTTATTTCTTCTCATACACTTGAAGATTAAAATTCTTGGTAATTCTTTTATGGCTGATGCGTTTAGATATTTCGGTTTATAGTTTGAAACGCTTCTTGATTTATAATTACGCATGCAAAGCTATATCAAAGCTTCCTCTGTTTGTCCGTGTGATTTAGTAATAGTGATGGCATTACGAGCAACAATAATTAAACTGTCTAACTAAGGGACTATCAGAATAGCGTGACACTGATTTAAATTATTTTTTATCACTTTCATTGTCTTTGGTCATTAATTTCGTGATAATGCAGTTACCAGGAACAGTGTGTTGCACGTGGAAACATCTACACACATGGTAATTCCTTATCGTGAAGCAACCGAGTCACGATAACAGTTAATATATGCATTTGAAACGCAAAAGGTACTTAGTAATCCGTCTATCACGATGTGAACGTCACTCTTTATCTTCGATTTTGATAATGCGTGCATTCCGTCTGGGACTGGTTGGTTCTATGTACATTGCTATCTTGCGATCGTTGTCGTACCAAATAATGAGGAAACAGTCCTTTTTAAATTCCGTTTTCATCGAAATCAATAAAAATAAATTCGAATCTGAAGCAAAAGAGAGTAATATTAACTGATAAGACGAACGACGCGACGCGACGCTGTAAATCAAATTGTACCGATAAGTGATAACGAAAAATTAAAGAATTGACACTTGTTTGCTAGCTGTAGTTTAATAAACTTAATGTTTTGGCTGCTTTTTTTGTAAGTCATACAAATCATGTAAGACATTTCTAAGCAGCACAAAATTATGAAGACTTTCTATAGACGCAGAAGAAAATGTTTCATCGTTTATATAATAATAATTTGTCATAATATTCAAATGTTAAAGTTTATATTTGTGTCGGGTAGATATTACATTAGTTACATTAAAAATTGGAAATCTTTATATTTTCAAATATTACATTGGCATCATCGCCTTTTATTACTATTTATTGATTACCTTACGAGCAGTGTAACAGCGTATGAAACTCCCTAATAGCATGTAATAAAGAAAAATCTCTGTAAACATAGTTTCCCTCTAGGCAATATGTGGTCGTAAGATGCGCAACATTAGCATTTAACGAATGACATTTAAATATTACCTTAATATGGTTATTGAAATTTACCTACAGCTTTGATCTTAATTGTATTGCCGAATTTTATTATCTTCTATCACATCTATATTCTTTAATGGTATTTTCGAAATTATTTAATTAATTAATAAATAAATTCGTCTATTTCAATTTTACACTGAGTTATTTATATATTAATTGTAATGTACAATATAATAATCGATGGATAATAAATTCGAAAGAGCTAACCCTTTCGCAGGAGTGTCCTGGATGTGTAAAGCAGTACAGATTTTATTAATATCGAAGGGCTGTATAAACACTTACAGATACCCTGCTTAACTACCTAAGGTTTAATTTGTATAAATAATTGAAATAATGATATACTGTAGGACAGAACGTTTACATTTTTTAGCAAACAGTTGCTGAACATTTACGTACTTGATAGCGAAAGGGTTCATAGCGGGATACTTTACACTTTCTGGTTGGTATTGATATTGAGATATTGAATATCTATGTATACATGCAACACCGAACATTATTTTTACCATGTTATATAATTATCACTACTGACCGATAAACTAGTTGTAGCTGCAATGAAAGTAAAAAAAATTTAATACTTGTAGTGATTTTCTCCTGTCGCAACACAGGTGACGAAACACAGAATTTTTCTTTCAACATTCCTGTAGTAGGACACGCATTCCATTTTCGAACACGACCGAGGATATAATTTTCCGTTAACTTTAAGTTGTTATTTCCAATTCCATACCTACCATTCATAATACACTCAAAATTATACTCAACACTCGCTATTAAAAATTTTTTTTCGTATTTGCGTTCCATAAAATATTTCCTGTCGTATTTATACTTGTAGCAGATTAATTTTAATACATTTATATTGTCACTATTACATTGTTTGATTCTTAACATACGTTTTCTTTTACTACTGTACGTTCAATTTTGTTCAATGTTTCAATATTTCTACCTTCAATTATATACTTATATGTTTTGCTGTTGTTGTGTTAGTTGCAATTATTAACTTTGAAATTTCTATTTTCTATTAATGGATTGATAACTGTTTGTCGGTTTTGTAAATTTCAATAGACGTTTCGTACAGATTTGGCTGTGCTGAACGCGAATCTGCAAATCGTTTTTTTCAGGATGCGTGGATTTTGAAAAAATTAATTCAAAACCAAATCGTACACTTTCATACTTGGAACTGTTTCGTACTTTTACGGGAATAGTTGATCAAGTTGTTCAATCGCTCTTGATAGGAAATGAGTCTATGAAGTTTTACGAATAAAGTGATATAAGTAGTTGTTAGATTATAAACATTTAAGTATGTTTAAATGATGATCAAAGTGAAATTTTGAAAGAAGTCTGCTATTATTATTGATTCGTACTACATACATATCTTGCAAAGCACTGTTATCCAACCGTACATACGAACACATTTAATTTTCATGGTATGCACCGTTTCGGGAACCGAATATGCATTTTTGCCTTTACCGACAAGTTGACTACTGACTCCACAACTTTCTGTGATTTCGCCAGACACGAGTGTTGCTCAGCAGCTACACTGTATGAACAACATATCTTTTCCTCGTGGAAAAAATCTAACTGCACCTTGTATCTCGAATACCGAAGTTTCCGTCGTTTTCTATCAGGAATAAATTGATTCGACTTAAATCGACTTGGGTCACAAGGTAGTCAACGTGGATGTATATACATATACGAGATATTTATTCGTTGCTGAAGGAAATTATGAACTTCTTAAAAACGTTCCCCTAAGCCTCATGGCATGCACAAAGTAGCAAGATTTGTTGATTTCGAAACGTTGTAGCTTAAATTATTTTCTATATTCATTGGCGAGTGCATTCATGGAAGTACAAATAGTTTATAATAATTTAAGTAATCTGTATATACCTTGTAAGAGAAAGTCACGAAAGGAGGAATTTTCGTTTCAATTAATTAGTACTTCGAAGTTGACCCTTTTTTTAACAACAATTTCTGAGGAATGGTTTTCGAGTAGACTATCGATAAGGAATTACAAAAATTAAGTTGCACAATAATAATTTGCAATCATTGTAATACAGTGGTTATGTTGTAGAGATTAATTCCAAATTGTTCTTATGGAACGATTGGTGTTATATAATTGCTGCAACAATGTTACAAATAATATTGATAATTATTCATTGATATTAAATAACAAGATTTGCCAAGTAATCAACACTGAAACTATCGATAGATTTTGGTCCCACTTAGACATCATACGTTAGACAGATTAAGAACACGACGGTCGTTAAATAAACATTTAATAGAGATATACGATTGTCATTCTGTCTTATTAAAAGTCATCATAAATTGCTACAACGATAACTGTATATTAATAATATTAAGGCACAAAACCTGGGACAAGTCAGTTTGAATTGCTTGGTAGGTCTAGCGTTAATTAATTATGGAAACACGCTAAATATACAAAAAGAATTACGAATATATTAATCAGCTGATGCAGTTTGTTTATTTCGATTGGCTGTTTCGTTAAGATAATCTGAAATATTTCGTATAAGTATGAGTAAAAGTTCTATGTGCAGCACAGTAAGCGTTATTGAATAGTGCCTATTTAAACCTAATGTTATATGCCATACACACAATATTTTCGTGTAGTAATAACTTTCAATTATGACAAGATAATTAAACGAATATAGAGAGTGTTGTGTATTAGGCTATGGTTACAGTGGATGCGTATTCGGAAGAACTGGCCTTCTGACGAATACGTTACAGCAATCAAATGCGTTAGTTCTTATGCGAGTGGTTACACTGCACGCAATTTCTTTTCCGATGTCGCACAAATTCGTGACAACAGGTTTATATTCCGATCGATCGTAGGAATTCTATCTCTGCATGTAGTGGGGTGTAACGATTCGGTCAGCTACCACATATAAAGCAAACATTACTATAGTTATTATAGAAATCAATAAATTGTTGAGAATAATTCATACATATATAGGCCAGCATTATTTTGTTTTTTTCGGCTGCACCAAGGCGTCAGAACATATTACAATAAGCAAACGAGTTTGATCCGCGGTGCGTCACAGAGAAATTTGATAGCCATGGACAGAGTTGAGGACGTTGAAAAATTAATTTCTCTGGTTTACAAAAACCGCTATTTGTGGGATTTGAGGGGAAAGAATCACAAAATTTTATAAGTGTGCAAATTCAAATAAAAGTTTTACAGCATTGAACAAATTTTTCAAATCGACCTTTGGCCAGGTAGATCAGGCAAATACCGTACCGCGCCTTCCTAAAAATCAAATTTACCTCCACACCATCACCGCCTTTTTCTTCAATTAAGTTTTAAAATTAAAAGGAATTAACAAAAAAATGACTATAGAATCTGAAATTGTTACAATCAGTTTAAAATATAAGTTGAAATAACAAAATATTTGTAAAAATTAATAAAAATGTATTTGTTAAATGGTTTTGAAACATTGAAAATGAGCATCTATCATTTTGCCCAATATTATCCACAATTTATTTATAAATAGTATAATATTGGCCGACGTGCCGGTCGTCGGTCGAATCGACCGATATCGGGTCCACTGTGATATTATCCCTAGACGTCACTCGTACATACATACCCATATACTCGAGCTATGACAGACTGACGTTTGCTCAGACGTTCACTGCCTTTTTGTAACAGTTCGGATATATTCGTCAGAAAACGCATCCACTATAACCGTAGCCTTAGGTTAATTTTACAAGTACAAGTTTTGGACTATTAATTAAGAACTATTACGAATGATTTAATAATCTGTCTTTTTGTCAAATGCTTGCAGTGTTATGTTAATAATACACTTGTGTAAGCACGGTGAAAATGAAAATTAATTTTACGAGGCTGCGAATTTGTGGAGTATCTATGGATACATCTAGTCACTAATTTATTATATTCGAACATAATCGATAATAATCGATTATATTATAATAATCGATAATAATCGATAATAAATAATCGAACAATTCGAAAAGCAATCATTTATTCTAAATGTCTTTTATATGTTACTATTAACGTTTAATTACTCTCTTATCTCCTTTTTATATGATACTAAAAAAAGCGTCGCGTAACTTGCTAATTTAAAGAATCTATTAGAACCTTGGATTCTACCTACCATTTAGATTTCTCATTAAATAAAAGAGAATACAGATATTTTACTTTCTAGTAAGGATAGTAGATACTAATATTTATGGTGTACAATGTAACGCGAGAAAAGGCAATTAATTTTATGGTTTCATTATTTAACATTATTAATTGAATACTTTAATGTAAAAAATATTCAACAAGGAAAGCATTTCTCTACAATCCCAACGAGCAGACCTGATTTAACTAATTAATATTACTAGGGATGGGTTCCTCGAATCGTCGAAACCTCGAAAACCCTCGGAACTCGAGAAAGTTTCAAGTTTCGATAATTCGAAACTTTGCACATTTTTCGGGATTCGATACATTCGAAACTGAAATGAGAAAATGTATAAAATTAACGAATGAAGAATTGTAGCGTGCACCGAAAATGTCCTATTCGTGTGTATCCCAAGAATTCGATGCCAGATTTCGAGATCGCGAGTTCTCGGCGATCGTTTTTTGTTTCTTACAATTTAAATAGATTGGGGATCGATCGTGAAAGATTTATTGTTAATTTCAAAAATGTTGATTCAGTTCTTAAAGCAAAATATTCGAATCAGCACTTCAAATTTCGAGAGCCTCGAGTTTCGAAACGTTAAAAAGTTTCGGATTTGAGTTTCGGATCCCTATTGATTATATAATATCTCTATTAGAATTGTACGCATAAATACCTTTAAACTTTGTAGTATACCCAAAAATGTCCACACTCCTGTACTTAAACGTTTACTATAATTTTTACAATATCAAAACAACTAATTACATATTCCATTTTGATTATTTCATACTTTTGTATACGCATATGCACTCATATACCTATAGAGTTACGAACGTTAATGAACCACCAAACTTCAACAGTTTGATTTTGAGTCGTTCATTTGCCGCCAGTGATTAACACCACGGAACAAAAAGTAGGGGGAATTGATAAATTTTCTCATTAGAAAATTTTCTAATTTAATTTAAATGAAGTGAATTACTTATTAACACTTTTACTGACAGTATTTGGATTCCTATTTTTACTTACACCTGTTATATAGTAGGGAGTCAGTGAAAATGCGTGTCTTTTTAAAAAAGTTGATTCATTTAATTTTGAAATAAACTACCATTCATTTAATTGTACTGCAGTAGAGAAAGGTTACCGACGTAGTAGACTGGCTCCGCACCATAGACAAGACAAGAAATGAAATAAAAAAGAGAGCAGAAGGGAATAAAGGGGAGGACCAAAGAAAAAAAGGTGCAATAGTTAGAGTAGTATTAGCATCAAGTTCAAATATATAAATAGTTTATAGTAACAGGTCAGTAGGATAAAGTGCGAGAAACGGATGGATCAGTACGGATGAATAGAAGTGTGATGAATGAGAGCACGATTGTATAACTACTAGAATAACTATAAGTAAATCTAAAACAAGTTCATACCTTGACCGTGAGCTCGAAATTAAATAAATCTATATAATTACTTTAATTTTACAATGTTAATAGACCGAGTTCGGTAAGTCTAAGTTAATCAACTGCCACACAAAGTTTTGTCATTCAGCGATATTGAACGTAATTATCGACGATACTTATTTGAAATATAAAAAGTTATGCACCAGTCGTGCGTAACACCAAAAGTGCTTTGGTAGGTGGAATTTGAAAAAAAAATTTAAGTTGAGTTGACGGCTTTGGCCTTTGGTTGTATGTACTATGAATGTATTGATGAAATCGCATTGGCTGACTGAATCATCATCACTCGGGTGAAGCTTCTATGATTATGCACGTGAGTGTATTTCTAGATGTGAAACGCGTGAATTCGCGTGCCACTGAATGCATTTATATGTATCATGTGTCAAGTTGATAGTGACTTTAGACTCGTCGAGATTTCATCAGAAGAAGTTAGTCCACGTTTCACACTGCCGCCAAATCCAAGTGCAAGAAAACAACACGCGAGATGGTAGAGAAATTGAACGTAGAAGTTTCCCGAAAATGTTATCAGAGCAAGGAAAATCATAATAATGTTAAAGCAACCCTATAACCCCCATAAAGATATTAGGTACATCCGATTTTAAATTGAGGCAACAATACGTGGTTCTCGTTTGTTCACGTATCATTTGTGTCATTTTAAACTGAGAAGAGAGTAAACAAAATTAGTATTGTGTTGTGGAACGCCTATCGATGATATTAAACTGAAATTTTCAATTAAACAGTAGTTTTATTTTGTGATTCCTGTTTTGTATATGTATGATATTTAGTTATTTTTATCACAAAATTGTTTAAGAAGTTTAATATATCTTTATATATTTTTCATAGATGCAATTATAAATAAGACAAAATTGTATAACCTACGGAGTTTCTTTGTTAGATTTTTCTTCCATCTTTTATTAATTAACTACTTGCTTTTATTACTGATTAACCAACAATCGAATAACCACGAATAAATCCTTGAAATTACTATACTGTATTATCGTAATTTCAGAATTGAAGGAAGCATAGAGGCACAATTACTGTCGGTTATTAAATAACAAAGAATTCACCTTCATGGATCAGTGAAGAATCGAGGAATCTTTCTTATATCCCTGAAACCCTTTACTAAACCAAGCGAATGATAGTTTTATTTTCTGGAACTGATAACTGTGCCTAATTTAACGCAACCAGAATCTAGGAAATATTAAAAATGAATTTAGATTATTATAACGACATTTTTTATACTCGTATCACATCTTATCATGGTGTTCGTATTTCACTTGACAAATATATTCCACTATACGCTTGTGCACAATAGATAGCACGATTGACAAAATTTTATTGATAAAGTATTTAGAACTGACACAATGGCGTATCATTTTCAGTAGTTAAGATAATAAAAATATGGTACAATAATTCAAATCGTGAAATAACAAGCAGATAACTATAATATTCAACAGATAGCACAGCGGTGTCGAAATATTGAAAAGAAATTTTATCATCTCAATCGCGGGCTAAACAATTTTCAACATAATGGTAAAATAATGACTGACAACAATTGATCACAGAAAGGGGCGATCTTCGTTTCCTTTCACTCCCCCATTTACGTTCCTCGCGGAACGTTCTAACTTTCCAATAAAATATTCTACACGAAATGCGCCCTTCTATCAAAAATATTCATGAAAAATTTTGATCTAAATTAAAAATTCACCCACAAATTTCCCACTCTTTCGTCATATTCCCTTCACCATATCAGTCGCTTTGTTTGCTTACACACCTCCGGCAGTTAACTGTCCTACTATTTCCACGATCCCCTTTCGTTGTACTCGTTTCGATGAGGAAATTCAAAAACGATTTTTGTTTTATCGTTATTCCCTTCTTTCCCGATCACGCCCCACCGTACGACAAGTCGCAAGCGTGCTTTCAGAAAGAAATGTTTCCCGCATTTACGTAAGCCGCCGATGTTCGGAGGGGAAAACTGGCCATCGACGTCGTTGCATCGAGCGACTTGCTTTCGGGTGGACAGTCTTAATTCAGTACTTGAACGAGCCGCTTCGGGATTAGTTTGCATCTGGTGCATCGTGTTCAGTGACGAGCTTCCTGCTCCGCTCATTTTTTTTGTACCCCTCCTATTTCCATTGATACACTTATCTGAGCACGAATAATCTCTGCGCTGAAGCTGCACCGATCTATTATAACACTGCCTGTATTCCCCTTATCGAGAATCGCCTCTTATGAAAACGGGTAAACTACGAAGAGTATTAAAGTTACGTACTTAATTCGATATAGTCGACTAGATTTCGTTGTTCGTGTATCTCACGAGGGACTAGAGCTTCTTCTCTAGCAATCGAGCGATAAGTGTTGATGTACGAGAGGTCGATCGACGGGTGGAAGTTTGTTCTCGATGTACGTAAAATTGAGTTGCTTTTTTCTTTTTGCTTTAATCTGTAATTTTGTGTCGAACAACGGTTTCGTTGGAGTTTATGCGGATTTGTAATTGCTTTTGCGCCACATCTATCGAGAATGAGTGCGATTGTCGAAGCATTGTCATTTACTAGTTTTTCTTCAGACTGTTTTCCTTTTTTTTTGTGGCGAAGAAGAGTTTGCAAATATTAGCGATAATAAGCGAAATTATTATCGAGTCCATTAAATTTTTGGTGCTTCTACACTATTAATTAGGAACTTCGTTTATTGAGAAATTAAAGATACGGAAATCAAACTTCCCGGTCAATTTTGCGATTTCTTATTGCAGTGCGCACTGTAATTTAATAATTTGTAAACAAATAACGTTATCAGGTCGCGACGCATACATATGAACTGAACTTAAAGATATAGAATTCAAATTTGTATAAAGAAGCTACTTTATTTATCATATTATGGGGTCATTGTGCAAAGCAATTTAAAAATAAAATTATAAATGAATTACCTTTACTATATCTCATTGCATTGTTATCTTCGTTGTATTAAACAGTTTAGGAACTATTCAACGTAATAATCTAATTAAGAATTAATTAAATATTCAAATTTATTTTACATCAATCGGAGCACTAAAATGTGAAACATTATTAATATTAAAATGTTGAGTGTTACAGTAGAGAAACCCGGAAAATATAAGTAATTATAGTGGTAAATAAGAAATTAATTTTAAATGTTATATAGTGATAATGATAAAATAGTCAAGGAGGGACAAAGGAGAGTAGGAAGTAGGATACGAAATAGAAGTTCTCCAAATTAGACGTGAAAATAGCTGTAAAAGTGGTGATAGAAAAATATGTAATGTAATGGGTTCTAAAATTCCATAACGTTCTTGTAAACGAAAAGAGGTGGAGAAATTGTGGAGATAATAGTACTAAAATCCATAATTTAACGCTAGGACTACCGATAGATTTTGGTACCATTTAGATAGCATACGTTAGACAGATTAAGAACACGGAAGTCGTTGAGTGGACATTTAATAGAGATATGCAATTATCATTCTGTCTTATCAATATGCCATTATAAATTGCTGCAACGACACCTATATATTAATAATTTCAATCCAATTGCTTCGTTGCCTCCATTATTGACAGATACCAAGAACTACTCTACTGTTAGCATGCCTAGCAGCAAGACCAGAATTGCCATAATCGGCGGTGGTGTAGCTGGATTAGTAGTAGCTCGTCACACAGCCGCCAAATTGGACACTTACAGTCTTACATTATTTGAGCAAACCGATCAGGTTGGCGGAACTTGGATCTACACCGATGAAACGGACCTCGACAAACATGGATTACCAGTTCATAGTAGCATGTACAAAAATCTGAGGTAAGTCTTAAATGGCAGTTCATAATCCGCGCAATCCTTTTCCGATCGAACTCGCGATAGCTAAATGTGAATTGCTTCACTTGTTCACCTTTATAAGTAAATCTGATTTTAGTTATGCCCCTTCGTGTTCAACTATTGTTGGCGACATTTCTGAGGGTCAAATATTTTGAATCGAGCATTAATTTGTGATTAAATTTCAGAGGGCTTCATAGAATGGAATAGAATAGGACTTATTATTATTATATATTCTTATTTTTCAGCCTCCCAGCCATGAAAAAGAATTTGGTTCGCATTTCGATAACCGTGCGTTTTTTACATTTTTTCTTTTCATGTATCAGTCTTTCACTGACACACATTCACACCCTCGTACCCCTTAGTACTTTATACTAAGCTATTGAATAATCATTCCTTCTTAATTGAAATAGTTGATCAATATTTGAATAAATTGAATCAATTATTAACAAGCAATAATAATAATATTGTATACCTGCAAATTGTTAGCGAAATTAGATAAAATACTCTTCAAAAGTTGGAATCATTTTCGAAAGTTATTCAAACATTGATTAATCGGGTACAATTGCACTAAATTTCTTTCTGCACAAAAGTATATTAATAAAGGAAATATTATAATAAATCGAGAAAATGAAACGAATGCCGATTGTTCATGAAAGTCTCTCGTCAATAAAGACGTACGCGTGCAAAAATACTTTTTATCCGATTCATTTGTCGCAAATGAAAATGTGTGAAAGTTGACCAGATTGCATTCACTTTTATTATTCAGAACGGTCATTCATTATTCGAGTTTACAGTGTTTACAACTTCCTCCTATTCGTTGGACCGTTCAATGATTCGGTTGCATCACTACGTACTTACCTACTTATACAGTGTCATCTCTGATATTAGCGCAAGTAATAGACGCACTGCCGCCTCGATCGAGTGTCGCAATTGATAGGACCAGATATTGCTTCAGGAAAAAACATTCGTTGTATTAGCGAAGGATAAAAAAAATAATAAATTACAAAAGTAGCAATCAACAGCGTTAATGATTATCGTTGCCAATAAACTTTCACTCCGCAAACATGGACGTTCCCTGAACATGTCGAACCACCTTATTACGGTGAACCGATATAATGGCATTAAATTGCTGGCAATTGACCCACGCCTGCGTTGAAAGTAATCATTTAACGTTATCTTTTTAATCACAATTTTTATTCTAGACACTTCAAGTGAGATTTATTCTAACTGTAAATATTTTTTACAGGCATTTGATCATAGATTGTAGTATGTAAGAAGATTTCAAAGAAGTAGTGCGTACAAGTTGGAACTTGTTCCATCCGGGTTCTAATTTCATGACAGTGTATTTTCATATAACTGGTAATGGGTACGAAGTACCGTCAGACAACAAAGGGCTAATGGGTGACATAAAATAACTTGTCAAAGCGTGAGGGTGTTTGTTCTGTTTGTTCTGTTTGTTCGGTTTTTCAAGTAATTTTATTAATGGTACGTTTTAATTTCCTCCCTCTTTTAATACGATTGTCAACAATTTCAGTGTTAAACGACGCGTTACACTACGTGGATTTTAAAATAGTATGGTCATTTTTAGAATTGTTTTAATATTGAGTTTAACTTTTATCAATTGCTGTATAATATGTTACACCTTCTAGTTATCACACTTTTCAAGTTGAATATTATCCTAACAACCTTTTGTTTTACATAATGTCGAACATTTACAAAGTATAGAAAGATTAGAACCACTCTTTTATGTCCACTCGATCGGATTCACAGGTGCACGTTGATAATGGAATAATACTGCACACCGATACAACTCACAATTAAATTTGAAGTATCCAAGTGTCGTTATGGAATATTTCGAGTACAAATTGCAGATCTGTCTCGAGTCCTCTGGTGTCATCGTGGAATGTTCCGAATGGAAAATACAAATTGTTACACTTCTATATGAAACCTCTCGAGTGTCATCATGGAATATTTCAAATGACAAAACATAATAGTTGCGCAACTGGGAAACAAGTAAACACCTTTCACAATTTGAATTATTCGACCGATTCCATAATCATGGGGCGTTAAGTGATTTTTTTGTTTGTTCTCACTTCATTTATACGGTGATGACGGTAGTTGCGTTCTAGTCGGTTTAGTCGGTCTAGTTGGTCGCGATAAACTCTGCTGACACGCGATACACTTCTTGACATAGTAACAAGACAATCGCTTTGGTAAGTTGTTTCGGAACAGGAAGGAGTTCGATGCTTGAACAATAAATCGGTCGACACAGTCAGACAAATAGGAAGTTGCTGGAAACTAATCACTCGTTATTTCCAATTATACGTTTCCTATAAACAAATATTTCAATTCGAAAGCAAACGTTATTCCATAGGCAGGTCTCGTCGTATTCGGTGCCACGTATATCAAAAAATGGACTACAATAATATTTGTAGAATGGCAATGAGCGTTACGAAACATATGTGAAAGATCGCAAAGAAATGTTTCGAAAATGATAACATTTGTCATTGATATAATAATCCGAACGGTTCACAAAGCGATGAGACAATTCCTTTCGAATTTTTCTGTTTCTTTTTTTATTATTATTATTCATTAACTTTATTGGTACTCTAAGTTGCTCGATTCTTAAACTCCTTACCCCACGAAGTAATGTTCGACGTTATTATAGTTAGGAAAAGAAATTCGAGTAAATTCTATATGAATATTTTACAAGAGGACAATAATTTACGTATATAAGGATCATTTCAAAAACTCTAGATCAATTGCTCGTTGTAGATTATTATTTGATAAATGTTAAATACCACAAAGTGTTATTTAACATTTTTGTTTCAGTTTTGACCACAAAGTGTCGAAAAATTGTCATTATGGGATTAAGTGCATGCACATTAATTTTCGCCACATCCTCTATCGTATCTAAAAAATTACGTCCAATCTACCTTCCATAATTCCCTTGCTTATTCATATGTGTATACATATTTTATGATACATTAAAGCGAACGTCTCGGAAAGAATCAAGGACTTTGATCGCGATAACGGAGGCTCTTTCTTTTTCACATAAACCACTATAACTGATGTAGATAGATTCGCGTTTACGTACACTGTCGATCAAAAGTTAAGAGCATCTTACGGTTTGAGAAGAAATCATATTATACATAAACAATTGTTTTATTTCATTTGTCACTGTTATTTATTAAATGCACCCCATTCAATTTTTCTAAACTGCATTTTCTCGCACCACAGTCTGCGTAAAAGATTAGTATTAATATATATGACAACGAGCTTTAACAAGTTTTTACTTTTAAACATTACTGCACTTTTGTTACGTGCATGTACTTACGAGAGCGATGCTTTATCGTTCATTATCCCTGGATAGTCTTATTCAACTTAACTAAAATAAGTACATCTTTTCTTCTTTCTTTAACCAAAAAGCCACGCCCAAGCCTCACTACTATAAGAATCTTAATTAGACTGGGATAACTATAATGTGTATCAAAAAATTGAACAACTAGCAGGTAACATAACGTTTTGAGCGGCAGTGTACGTATCAAGTAACTCGTTGCCTAAAACATTCTATAGATACTAAACCGATTGTGTGATTTTCATTGCAATTTTGGATAATTATTTAAATGTAAATGATTAAAATGCTGTTGCAGAACGAACCTCCCACGGGAGATCATGCAAATACCTGATTTTCCAATGAAACGCGATGAAGGACCATCATTCATACATCACAGTGTAATTCGGGAGTACCTTCGGGATTATGCGAAACATTTCAATCTGTATCCACATATAAAGGTAAAGACTAATATACTAAACGTCGTTTCTAAAATTAGAAAAGTTTCATTACGTTTTTGAAATATATCTATGTGTGTATTTCCATTCTATCATTATAAAATAAATTTGTGCCCTCAACTGATCTAAGTAGAAGGATTAAACGATTAAGACTGTATTTTAAAATAAATAACACACAATACTTGCTATTTATAATACAGAGTGAACCACGAAAAAATCTGTTTAGCTGGTATAACAGGAATTAAAATGATTATTCGTAGCAAATCTTTTTTTCAAAGTTCCTTTATTAATTAATTAAGGCACTAATTAAAGGATGTTATACCAAATAAACAAATTTTCTATCAGACCACTAATGACAGAATAAAGTGAGCTGATGACGTTTCATGGTTCATCCTGTATATCTTCTTCAAATCAAAGTACTCCATCTTTCGTTTCCTCTCTCTAACAAATGAATTACTCGCATGTTTTCCCTTCCCTTCCAAAATAATTGTGTTGTTAAATTTTCAGTTGCACACACTGGTGAAACACGTGGAGCCGGAAACTCTGCGAAACGGTCAAACGATTTGGATGGTTACGTACAAGGATCTCGAAAGCCAAGTGGAAACCACTAAAACGTTCGACACGGTGGTTGTCTGCAATGGTCACTATACTGTAGGTCATATACCGCGTATTCGAGGCATCGAAAGTTTCCCCGGAGGATCCATACACAGTCATCAGTATAGGGTACCGGAAGTGTACGCCAGGAAGAAAGTCTGCATCCTCGGTGCATCTTGGTCCGGTATCGACATCGCCATAGAAGTTGCGCAACACGCCGGAAAGGTACTTTAAACGATAACGCGATATCACTCACCCAGTCAGTTTTACTTCGTCCCATCTTGTTTTGAAAAAAACAGAACGCGAACACTTATCCCTTTCCAAACAACAATAGGCTATTTCGGTACTGCCAACGGTTTTTACCTGGACTCCTTTAAAGCGTGTTAAAAAGACGGTGAGTTTTATCGCGCGTTCAAACATTTGTGTTGCGAATAGCGTAATATTTCTTTAGAAGCGACTGCTTAAAACGCGAGGCATCGCTTCCAGTTACGAGAAATTATCTCGTATTCCCAATTCGCCTGAGATCTGTATTTCAAATGGTTCATTTCGAAAGATTTCAGATGTTTAAGTGTTTAAGTACAAATTATAGTACATTGGACTAATTTGTTATTGCAATAAGGGTTAATCTTGCTTCAAGAATCAACTAGAATTAAGCAAAAAATGAAAAGAATATTGTTGTTTAATATAGTTTGAATGTTTCATTGTCTAAGTTAATACGAATTGTAATTCTTTCGTGATACAGGTTTATTTGAGCCACAATCTTCCAGAACCGGTTGACTCGAAACTGTCGAAAAACGTGGAACAGAGGCCTGGAATTCAATCGATTCAAGGAAACAGATTCATTTTCCTCGACGGTTCCACGGCAGAAGTAGACAACTTCATATATTGTACCGGTAAAAAGACTTGATCTGTTTTCTACATATACATGATTGAGGTATCCTAAATAAATCACGCATTGGTAAACGAGTATTGGCAGGGTCTTGTCGAATTGTCTTCGGGCCTAAAGTAAATGTCTTGAAAACCAAAGTTTTTATAGCACTTCCGTTCAAAACTCGATTTGCAAATATTTGTATATGCATTGCAAAATTCAGTACTCGTTCCTTCCTCTTATGTGCATATACACATTACTGCTCGAAATTTTCGTTACAGATACTAATCCGAAAAATATTCTTCATGTTTCATTAATGTTGCAATGTTAACACTTTATGCTTATTGTTTTATAGAAATGTTATAGATACGGAGACACAAGGCCTAAAAAAATAGCACACAACGATTTGACTACATGTATATCTTCTAAGAAAGTGTTACATTTTCTTAAACCCTTTCGCCAGAGAATTCACTCTTGTCAGTTCTGCTTGAGTTTATGAAACTTCCTCGTGTTTCAAAAGAATTTTAGTTTAATTTAGGTTCTGCATTAGCGACTCTTGGTCGGTCTGATCGCTTTTGTCTTGGATTTATAGAGATCCAGTTCACAGCACTTCCGATTTGAATACTGCGCATAAATGGCTATGTAAACATTAAAATAACAGTGAAATATTATGCACTAGAATTTGACTGGTGTATCCATATTGTTTAGTGATAGTATAAGTGTCTGATGTTAATTCTTAAAACCAGATAGAACATTTTTTTCGCTAAGTAATTAGTATACTATACCAACGAGTGACACTGTTGTGTGCTATATTCATAAGTGAAATTCTTGTAGATCGTTTCGCCTCTCGCTAGAACCCTGGCCTTAACAATTACTATTGCTATTTCAACGAGATCTTGCATTTACAGGCTACAAGTTCACGTATCCCTTTATGTCAAGTAAAGTTGAGATGCGCACCGACGACAACCACGTCGAGCCTATTTACAAGCACCTGATACATATGGACTATCCAAGTTTGTTCATCATGGGACTACCTGGAATTGTGATTCCCTTCCCTATGTTCCATATTCAGGCCCAATATATTCTGGGCATCCTTGAAGGCCGAACAAAACTACCTTCTTCTGAGCAAATGCGGGAAGAGCACGAAGCAGAAAAGAAAGCCCTCCTTGATCAAGGAATTGCAGTACGTATTTATTCATCACAATTGTATTAATTTATTGGACGTTTTTGGTTGGATAACAAATGGAAAATGAGCACAGCACACCTCTGTTACGGGAATTTCCTTTTGTCTATTTTTTATCGCAATTCGTTTTATCTTTGTACAAAATACTCAATGCTCTATTATTTTCAGTACCATCAATGTAATTTGAAATTCTGGTCGTTCCATTCATGTTATACAGTATTTATTTACTTTGTAATATCAAGCACCAAATACTCTGGCATTATTGTTATGGAAATTGCACACGTAATAAATATTTATTTGAAAGTTACTGTCAAACGAATCTGCTGATCTGTCTGAGTACGATTTACTAATACCTTTTTAACGAATTTCGTTGCACTTTGAATTCACATTTTATAAAAAAAATGTTTATTAGAAAAATAGTTAATTCCTAACAATTTTTAATTCAACATGAACCATTCTTCTTCACGATTATTTATCAAATCACAGTCCACATTTCTCTCGTATTACGTTTCGCTCTATTTCGATCACACAAATTTACCCCACGTAAATACATTCAATTATCTTAATTTAGTCCAGTTTTACTTAACAATTGAATAAATATAAATTAAATTAATGCTATTGCATTGCGTTAGATGACGCCAGTGTTTGACAATAGTTCCACGAGTGAAACCAGTATTTCACACTAAAAGAAACGTACTTTTATTTTTGCAGCTAAGGCATATCTACAAATTGAAGGAAAGGCAATGGGCGTATTACGACGAATTAGCCGCGGCTGCAAACATTCCTAGTTTCCCGCCAGTAATTAGGCAAATTTACGACCACTCGAACCAAATGCGAGATTTGGATTTCACCACCTACAAAAATTACCAGTACCGAGTAATCGATGATGAAAATTTCGTGGTGTGTAACTGTAAACCTTGTTAGGGCTTAAACGCGAGAATCGAACGGAGGTATCTCAAGAAATGAACAGTTTGAAACAAAATCGTTCAGAGCTCGAAATCATTTCGCATTCAATTATGTCGCTTGCGTTCCACGTTTATTAAACGTGCGGAATATTTCAGTATATTTACATATTTGTGAAAACTGAAACGATAATGCACTTTGTCAGTATAAAGGAATTTAAAGAACGCTCGGGTCTTCGAATAGGCGAATTCAACAAGCATCTCGCGTCCTTCTATACGAAGTGCTTCTGTCGAGCCGAGTAATGATACTTCAGCAGAATTCAGTCTAGACAGTGAATGTAGCAAAATAAAGTTCATGAATAGAGAAGCATTCTGTCATGTGTTTTTATGTAATAAGTTTAATGCGATTCGATCCTAACAAGGAAGATAGTGTTTTGTAGGCAGAACGCGTGGAAAAAAAGTCGAGGAACTTTGCGAAGTTTACTGAAAAAGGAGGTGAAAGTAATATGTGATTGAAACTAGAATATGTGTTACTGTGACTAATAAGTTAAATTGTAATTATGATTTAAATATACTTGCTTTTGGAAAGCTGTGTCCTTTTTTTATTTGAATATCTCTATGTTTTTACGTATAAAATGTGTTTAAGCAATACTCGCTTTAATGTACTGTCACGAATTATAAAAATGCGTTACAGAGCAAAGATTTCCAATTTTTAAATAGAAATAAATTACACGCTAGTCAATATGTTACTGATTCTTCATCAACTCGCGTTTATTTTGATCGTTCTCCCATTCTTAGTGTTTAAAATTGGTATTGTATAATCCTTCTCCAGACTTAAACTTCGTTAAACGAAATCAAATGGCTCAAATAAAAAGGACACTAACAATTCTTTCCAAATATAATAGTTTGCACCATACGAAGACAATATTGCAAAGTAAAGTAACAAAAACGGTGACTGCCAGCTACGATATATCGTGCAAAATTATTATAAATTGTCATAAATAAAAGATTTTGATTTATACATGTATATGATGAATAAATTCGATTATTAAAGAAACAACATTGAAATGGAAGAAAAACAACAAAATAAAATTGACACAGTGATCTTGGGGAGAATACGAAATGATAATATAGTGTAGCAGTGGACGCGATAATTGTTATTTGAATTATGTTTTTCAATTCCTACTGCAAATTTAGGATCGAGAATACAGAATTACTAAGAAAATTGTATAAACACAAACATATGTGTATACATATTTAGTTACATGAAATACGTAGAGAAATGCCAATTTCAGCCAATTTGTCTAGTGGAACTACGTTTTAAATTTCGCGCGAATCGCCGTTGGCCTAGTAACACGCGCGTTTCTGTTTGTTTATTCTGTGTCGCGTGTCGTGACAGGACGCATAACCAAGCTGTAGTTCGAGTAATATTTTAATTTTGGTAAAAAGAAATTCGTACAAAACGGAGTAAATGGAGGAGAATGTTGAGAGCAAAGTATCTGCCGAATCAAGGGAAACTGCAGCAGAAGATGGCCACGAGGCACTTTTGGAAGATGAGAAAGCTGAGAAGGTAGAAAAGACACGGGTGAACGTGGAAGTGCTTGATGACGAACTGAACGGGACGCGACAGCAACCAGTTTATCAGATACGTCCCCAGTTACACGAGAAGTACTTCAATTACGTTCAATTTTTTACAATTAAATTACATATATTCCTATTTAAACATTTTGTGAATATAAACTTTCATGGATTACACTCTTTCATATTCGTTTATTCATCTATTTCACTGCATGATTATACTTGATGTATTGTAAAAGATGACAAAAGCTCCCGTTCTCTTTTTAACAGTGTTATTTTAAGCATTCTTGTGTATGTAATCTACGAGCAGAAATTTAGTATTTATTAGCAATAATTTCTGATATTTCGATGTATTACGATTCTTAGTGTTACGAGGAAACCGTAAAATACAGTCGGACTTTGGTAACTCAAAGCTCAAGGGAAGAAGTAAAATTTACAAACCATAAAGGTATTGTCTGATTATAGTTTTAGAGTAACAGAGGTTGAACAAATGGAAATTCACGCATATAGAAGCTTGTTACATGTGTTATAGTTATAGCTTTTCCTAGCCAATCATTGCAAGCTCTAATGTGTTATGACCTAATGGCTTAAAACGTTTGCTACCAGCATCAATATGTTTGACGCATTACGTTCCATTGAGAGTCCAGGCTCGCACTTGTGCGACAACAAAAGTCCCTTTGTCCAAAAGCAAAGGCCATGTCTGGAATCTCTTCTCTCCTGCACAGTAGTGAAGGTGTTTACAAAAGCCCTAGTTTATCCATGTAACATTGAGCTTCCTACGCTAAGATTTTCAGCACCTCTTGCAAAGCATATTAGGTAGAGTTGATTTGTCAAAAATAATTTGAATTATAGGAGGTTTATATTTCGGGGTCGCCAAGGCTTTTAGGAATGGAAGAAGTTAGTCTTATACAGATTTCCAAGTTGTACTGGTTCTGGTTACCAAGGTTCGATTGTAATCGAACGTAGTCGATCCCATTTGATTAGGATCTGAAGGATGTAAATGCTTTTAATCCAGGTTTAAACCATTAAGCGCCAAAGAAGTTATACATACTGTACTATTTGACCAGCTTTCTACAAAAACTTACAATGCCGAGGAAGCTGTACAATGGACTAAAGATATAGCAGATACAATTAGAGAAAAAGTTAAAGGTGAAGCTTCTTTTTATAAAACAGAACTTAAATATTTCAAATACTTCAGTTGTGGTTAGACGATACAGGATATTAAATAACTTGTAATATATTTTTAGAGTTAAAGTTCGATCGGTACAAATATATTGTAAATGTGGTTTTGGGTGAACAGCATGGTGCTGGGGTAAAGATGGGTACAAGGTGTATTTGGGATGCAGAAGCAGATACGTATGCGTACGATAGTTTTTTAAATGTAAGAATCGTACAATTAATTTATATACTTTCGTTGATGCACTCTTACCGTATTTCATTAGAAACACACAGAGCTATCATAGCATTTTATATTTTATAGAGTAGACTTGCAGTGTTTTCTATGAAGCACACGTTTATAATTTTCAATGCTGGAACAGTAATTGCTGGCAACAAAATACAAGATATTTTTTTTACATAAAAAGATTTCAATCTTACGAATAGTTTTAGATAGATACAAAGGTAATAACATTGTTTCAGGACACAATATTCTGTGTGGCTACTGTGTACGCTGTATATTTTTATTAGCTGATGACGACCTACCTCCGAATACACTATGATAAGGGTCAGAACTTGCTAATAACAACAGTATTTTAAAATCTGACTAACAAAGGAAGAGTGAACGTGTGATCTCATTAGAGGAGCAAACATTTTATTAAAGTAGAACTTATTGCTATTTATTAACACATTGTATATATATATATATATGTATTATAATTGACATGGCACAACTTTTACAGATATTTAAATATATCTGCGTCCATGTATTTTGTAATACACATACTCGCGCGTGTAATGTGAGTGCATTACACTTACATATCTTCGTTCATTAATATTATTATAGCACCATAATTCACGGTATTATCATGTAGTTACAAAATTGTTTTTAATCGTGATTGAAGGCACTTGCTAATATGACTATGACTTTCGCTTACACTTATTTATATTAAAGTTATTCTAAATTATTATAAATGTTTCGATTAAATTGTTGTCGAAATTAATTTTTTATTATTTTAAATGCGTTACAAATCTATTGCATCCACATTCGTATCAGCTTTATTAATCGCGAAGTTTCTTAGGCATGTAAACATGATACCTCTTACTGTAACAAGTGAAGGTAAAGAGGCAAGCAATAGATGAAAATGTTATTTCAATGGTATAAGGACATAAAAAGAAATATATACTAAGGTATTCATTAATAAAAATTTGTTCTATTGCAATATTTACTTCAGTATTTTAAGTACTTTGGTAAACTTAACGAAGCAATAAGTGATATTGTAAATGAAAGCCTTAGATAGATTTAATAAAGATGTAGAATGCAGACAATATAACAATACACTTTTATGTATGTATACGATAAATTATGTATGATAAAATGTGAAACTTGTAATAAATATAGAAGAGTATTTTTATAATAAAGAGAGCGGAAAAAATAAATAAGTTTCTGTTAATGTATAAAAGAGTAGAACAAAAATATGGTAAAACACGAAATAAGGTCTCGTTGTTTGATGCATACAACAGGATTTAATATTGATTATAAGTGATATACTACAATTTAGTAATAGAATCAATCGAAATATTTTATATTGCTACAACTACAGCGTATATTTGCAAAAAATATTTACTACGAGAGTAGCAATAATTTAAAACATACTGATTGTAAAATATATAATTATAAATTTCAGAAAGAACTTACAACTACGATATTACGATATTTCATTTTTTATTATTTATTTTCTTTTGAATTAAATTTATACCAAGATATATTTGCATATTTATTTAGCGACATATATACATAGTTGTTAACAAACGGAAAATCAGAAAAATAATTGCTCTTGTTCTTCTTTAAATTATTTATGGCTTTTCACGTTAAAACTTTCTTACATGTTATTCTATGCAAGTAACGGAAGACTGATTCAGGCGCGCGATCGTTGAAAATACGACTATTAAGTTGCTTAATCGATGAACTCGTTAGCGTTAATAATAAAATAAGTTACATAATTACACATGGCAAGGCACAACAAAGGGGCAGACAAACTGGAACAACTGCTTTGCCGCTTCTAGATTTCGATTTGCTTTTACTAGATGCTTCGTATTCGTATTTCGCACTACCTTTTTGCCATCCTCCCTACAAAAGGAAAATTGGATATTATAAATCTTGAAAAAACAACATTGGCCAGCATGTACTTAATTGATGTCTTAACATCAATTAACCCATTGATTAACTCATTCACTGTCAAGAAAATTAAGCGCGCCTTACTCTGGATGTTAAAGACAGCATTACAATTTGCCAAAATTGGCTGCAGAGTAGTTTCCGAATGGCATTTAAAATGATTTGAAGAAGAAAACGCCCTGCGAGATATCTCGCAGTTGGCTGTGAATGAGTCTAACAATAAGGAATACTAATCACGAAAATGTAAATGTCTAAATATGGTTTTTAAATACTCGAAATTGATTTTCTATTAAATGTTTACTCTACTTACGCCAGATTGTGACATAGCCGCACTGGCCTCTTCTTTTCTAGTAAATTCTGCAGCTCCTGGGGGATAATAAACCGGGGGTCCAGCGACGTTTTTACTTTGAACTTTAGGTGGTGTGTGTGGCAGAAAGTCAACTTCCTTCTTAACCACCGTGGATTCTTTCTGCTGTCCCTTTTCTCTTTTCTCAATGTTCTCTAGTACTTCTCGCTAAAAACAATTTTTCTTGTTAGCACTTCCGTTTAAGCCCCCGCAAGCAGAATATAATGAACAGCAGCGCGACTTATAATAGTAATAAATACAACATAGATACAGTAATAAATAAAACAACTATAGACAATTATGCATTCGGCAATCTTTTCAGTTGACCAGCATTGTAAAGACGTTTCGAAGCGATTTAAATAACTATTTGTTCCGTTACCTCTGTGTCGGAGAACGATGCCATAAGCTCCTCCAATTTTTTGGGAGGACTTTGCACGGTGCTTGCTGGCTTCGACGGACAAACTTGAACACCATCTATTGGAAACGGTTTAGGTAGCAGAACCTCGTGTTCCTCCGGGCTCCTGTTCGGCGGTATCGTCGTCGTCGTGTTCGAAAATTTATATATAGCTGTGGTAGACTGCGGCGGGGTAGCGGGCTGTGGCGGTGATGTAGTGTAATAATTAACCGGTGTTCCCGGTTTATCAGGTGTCGGGTGTCGTCCACTGGACGGTGGCCGAGCGGGATAATGTTCCTCGATTCGGTTTATAGTAGTATGGGTCTCGTTTATAGTAGGCGGTTGATTCTGATAGATCACCGTGCTTCCTGGATAATCCGGTCGATCACCAGGTGGATGCCCGTTGGCATAAATTCCGTCCACTTGATAATATTTCTCGTTTCTTGTTAACGTTGTATGGCTTTCCAGGGGTGGTGAACTCGGACGATATATCGTTGTTGTTGGATGACCCGGTGAACCACCGAGATGATCTTCGCGGTAGAATTTCGATTCCTGATGTATGGTCGTAGCCTTCTTCGTGATATCCGTCAGTGGGGGTGGACTGCTGTATCGAGCTGGTGTCCTGGGTGGAACGTTTTCGGTCATGCTTTGATAGCTGACCGTCTTGTCCGTGGTGGAGCTCGAGCCCTTTGGTATCGTGTACGTGATAGTTTGATCACCTGGTAGCACAACAGTTCCTGGCGCATTGCCACTTGATAGATAGGTTCCAGGTGGCCCCGGCAACTCGTACGTGTATGTTTTGATGGTGGTCGTTACTTTCGTGTTTGGACCGGGTGCCAGGTTGATTGGAATCGCTGCCGTTGGCGATGGGACTGGCACGTATTCCACGTTTCCGTATTCTTGCGCAGCATTCGTGTGCACCGTAGTTACTGTGCTCTGCACTGGTTCTGCTTGATAACCTGTGACATTATTTCATTGCAAGGATGAGTCTTTGGATAGAAATGGGGGGGGGGGGGAAGATTTTTATTCGTGATATTATTAGTGGTCGAGGGGAGTCCTGTTGTTAGTTACATTTCTATTTCTACAATTGCTGGCTGCACTCACTTGAAGATTCATGAATGTATTTGACGTCTCTTTGTTGAGTACCTAGTAAAGGTGAAGGTTGCTTCGAACGGGAGAGAGAACTATCATTGAACACCTGTAATAATCCGAATTTACTTTTATATTTAGTAAGTTCTTATGAAATTTACAATATGTAGAATATTGCAGGAAAGAAAGTGTACTGACTAGTTCTCTATTGACTGATTTGTTGACGGATTCTGTGCCGCGATGCAGAGTGCTTTCCTCGTATGTTCTGTCTCGAACATCATCGCTGTAAAATACATATAATTTTATCATCAGCAAAATCGTTCAATGATTCTACAGATGTGGAAGTTGATAAACAGACTATATAAACCCATTTGGCCTGACAATAGAATGTGAAATATTGTCTGTATTTTAGTGAAAGTTGTGCATACAAATTTTTTGGCAACGATTCAACGGATTGAGATATTTTTGAATGCTTTGAGAGAAAGAGAGAAAGTGGTACTTACATCAAGGCCGAACTGGTATTGGTCAACGCATTGTCCGTTGTCCACGAATCTGTAATGCAGAAGCTTCTTTAGTTGACATTTTTTGTGTTTCTACAAATACAATTTGTATTGATTCACTCTTAAGAAAGTACAGCAGATCCCCGCGTAATCGGGAGCTGGCCGCATAAGCGAATGACATGTAAGTACTTATATCAATAACGCAGAAAATGCACATCGCAGAGAGAAATATGTACGGAATTCAGTACTAAAAAATGTAGCACGAATAGAAGGGAAAAGTAGTAAGAGAAGGTGAATTTAGTACTATTTAAACAATGAAAAATGTGGCAAAAAGTAAATGTATTTGGAAGAAGGTAAACACTGACGGAATATGTCTAACATAATTAAAATAAATAAATAACATAATTTTTCTTGTAAGTTAATTGTTTTCATGTCAGCAAAGATGTGGCCGGCTAAAGTCGAGACCGGATAATCGGGAGACTACTGTAATTATATTGAAGGGCTTGGCTTGGCTAGGAAATTGTGTTTGATTATTATTGTTATTATCACGATCCTAGAAGTTTTGTGGAATTAAATTTCTGCCCCTTCTTTTTAAAATTTTTAATTTTTAAACAGCAGTTATATTTTATATTACTGCTATTTCTTTACTATGTAATATAAGAACAATAGTAGTCTACATCCCCGCAAACAGTACAGATTTAACCTAGTAATTGAAAAAAATGCACAGCGTGATGAAAAAACCGATACGTATTAAATTTAAATCATTTCAACGCTGCTTGCAAGATACGCAATTGCAGAATTAAAACGTGACTTGATCGTTTAATTGGAACTTCGATGCAAGTTCGTAGCCAAGCAGAATCTCTCCGTCAAGCAAACGGAGCAGAATCTCTCGTCTGATCGTGAGTTCCCGTTGAATGGCCATCACCCGCTAACCCAATGACAATGGGGATCCTTGTGTCTCAATGTCGCCGCGATATTTCTTCTTCTTTTTTTTCATTCCCATGAATGTTTTCGTCCTTTTCTTTGACTTTTTACTCTTTCCCTGTTGGAAGTGCAACAGAGGGACGGAGAAATCAGGTCAACCTTCTGTTATACGAAGCCCTAATATGGATGCGTCTGTGTATCGTGTGTTACCGCAAAGAACACACACTCTGGTTGCTACGTCACTTCCATATAGAGAGACAGCCAGCGCGGAAATCTCCGTATAATGGCGTTGTCATGTTACCTGTGATCATGGTTCCCCAGAATCTTATAGAGTTTCAACAGTTGCGACATTTGTAAGGCATTGTCCTCCATTTAGAATAATATACAGGATGGACCACATAAGGTGTTAGAAACTGGTTTCTTAGAAAACACTGCAGCTGTCGTCTTTATTTTTGTTTAATTAAATAGTTCAGGCGAGGAGGCCAATTATTTCATGATAAGTATTCAGATTGAGGGTTTTACTAACACACTGCTTTGTACTCTTTTTTTTTATTATTTGTAACAAGTCTATTACACCATTTATTTCTGTAATTTTTGTGATAGCTATAGTGTAGTTGGGCCCTCGTTTGTTTGCCTATTCTATCGCGATGATCTATACTTGTATCTTTTTCTTTATTACGAGTACCAACGTAAAATGAGTTCGAGACAGGGAAATCGTGGTTGGCAAGTTTTAGATTCATCTGATCAATAGTAGTAATTAAGCGAAAACAATAAGTTAAGCGATGTATGGCACCAAGGGATCAATCAAAGATATTCACTCATCGAATTGCATAGTCCTCATCGAATTCGTTCGTAATACTTTGTTATTAAATACTATGTATTTCGGCGAAAGAAAATGTAACTGAGCATCTGTTTTATTCGATACAGGGGTAGTTGAAGCGCAAAGGGAAGAACAATTATACAAAACCGTCGTCAGTAAGTAATATTATCTGAATAAAAGTTCCATAAAATGAACATTGCTCTTTCTGGAAAATTGTTTTCCACCGTGCTCGATCTAGATATACATATACCAAATATACATATATGTACCTACGCTTTTTACAATATCAAATTTATGGAATGAAAACGTTCCAACTTCTTTCAATCTCAGCGAACTTTCCGTTCAATCAACGCCTGTGGAAACCTCATCAGACTTAATAAGCTCAGAAGATTAGCATTTCATAGCATAACAAGCGCACACGTCATCAATCGTAGTAATGCACATAAGTGGATCGCATAGCACAGCGAATCCGGGAAAATTATTTTCTTGCCCTTCATTCACTCGTACTTGCTCCCTGTTACGTTAAATTCATTTCCACCAGAGAATCGTTCAAGATATGTTCACTCTGTTTACAAAAGCCACCTTATTTTCCCCGTTTCAGTTGCGGCGTTTAGCAACGGATAATAGAGATCGATCGATCAGAACGAGGTGTCAGACGAGTTTCGCGTGGATCAACGGCAATGGTCAACGGCGAACCACCCTCGTTTTGTCTTTCTCATTGTTAATTAACCGTATACCTGCAAGGCCGTTCCTCGCCTTAAAAGGAGCGACACGAGTGACCAGCTCCCCTTCCTTCCACAATCGTTTGAAACGCGCCAGCGCTTGCGCGCGATTCCCTGCGATCATGCCCCAAGGTTTATAGCGGCATATCGAACGTTCCGTCAGAAACCGGATGCTTTTTACCAAAGTCTCACTTCCTTTTGGGACTCGTAAACAGTTTACCGATAGCTCGGGTATATGTGTCGCTACCGACTCCTCAGTTTCGTTAATCAAATTTTTCTTTCCCTTGCATCATGGGAGAAATTTTTCGTTGGCGTTCGGATTCACATATGGAGTACTGCTTTTGGGCAGAACGCTGGTGGGCACAGGCAATCGTGTTTTCTTTCTTTTCGTAGTTAAATAAATTGGGGTCACTAGGCGTTTCGAGGTTTATAGAATAGTTTGGGGCAATTAAGCATTCTAATTTGGGGACGGAGAGCTTTCTTGAAGGTATAATGCATCGAAGCGTGGGTATACTTGGATTTTTATTTTGGACACGTCCGATATTTGTAATACTAAGGAATGTTTGCAAACTTTTGAACATTGTTGATAGGTCTGCTTTATGGTATTCGTTGGAAGTATAGATGAATATTTTACTGACAGTGCATAATGATAATATTAAGCAGATTGAATAATAAGATGAAGATTTTTATAATTGAATGTGGATAATTTACAATTACCAGCTTTTCACCTGGACTGTTATGATACTGTCGTCTAGTTTTACAAGGGACTGAATTTATCGTATGAGTTTTTCTTTAAGAATAACGATGTTGTGTCAAGTAATCACTCAATGATGGTCACATTTAAGTAAAAATAATTTAATCCGTTTGGTGTAGTCTATGTAAGCTTATTTTTAATTTAGTCCGTCTTCCACTTTTAATTTAGTAACTCTTGTTTCGGTTGAGGAATAACGTAATCTTCCGCTAAATCCTTTGCAAGGTTCTGCATACTATACATATTTAAAACTAAGATGTGTTTAGCATAAAGGTTGAGTTTCGTGATTCCACTTAATTGCTTTCACTGCCCTATCAATCTTCATTAAAGTAGTAGTCGGATTTTTGTACTGCCAACGCCTGGTATTAAAAAATATAATAATGTGTACGTGTACTTACCAACTGGTTTTCCGTCGAGGTTCTTGTTGTACTGATAAGACACCTGCTTGTAAGCGATCGTTTTGCTCTGACCAGGCTGTACCTAAAATATAAATATGAATTTATCAAATATTATATTTTGAATGCAATGGTAGATCTCTTCGCAAAATACTTTTGCGATGTGGCAACCTGCCTTTCTTGTTTTTATTCTGACAGGACTTTTTTATAAATACTCGTTATACATATCGAATAGCATTGCACGAGTATGGCCATAAATAATCGATGAATTCTTTTAATGAATGAATATCATGGAGTGGATCATGGTTATGATTCATATTCAACAAGATTTATGCCTGCGTTGAATGCGAAATGCTATGCGTGTTGAATCCTCTATAGAATACACAATATATTATCATTTCTAGATACAATCTTGGCCCCAATGAATATCATTGTATGAAAAATTGTTTAGCAATATTAGGGAGTGTCACAATTCACGATTTTTTTGCATCTTTGCACTATAAAATTAGAAAACATGGATAATAATTGTATATATCGTACAGTCTATTATGTCCACTTATTATTACAAAAAAATGTAATTATTAAAAACGCAGATATTTTCAATATTTTAAACCTTGCCTTTGTTCTATAATGTCGAATATATATATATATATATTTACAATGAGTAAATGATGAAAAAAATCATGCACTATAGCATGTCTTCAGAGTAAACCTCTTTAATATAAATAGAAAGATTCCTATTTACATTTGCTATACATGTTTAACCAACCTGTTGAATTTTTCGAGGAAATGGTTTTCTGTCGATTGTACAAATATTCATTGTTTCGTTAACGATTCATTGATTGGAAACTCATATTTTGGAGACCAATAATAATCAACTTTGTTTCTATATGTTCTGAAATTATGTGCTCAAAATTACTAATCAGTTATAAAATTTCTGCATACATATTGTATAGCTTGCACCGCCTGATGGTCCCAAACTTTTGGCTGACAGTTTATATATCCAGGTACATTAGATGAGAGATCGTGATGCGGTTTTACAAAAATAAAAATGAAAACGTAGGTTGCGCTTAAGTGTCTCTCCTCATAGGATGGTAATTATAACGTATATCCCACGTAAAACGCGTTGGTGGATCCATAATAGTGTAGAAATCACGTGGAATTTCAGATCACTCGGGGCCAATGAATATTTCATCGGGACAACACAATTATATGGGCACCAGATGCCGTTCAAATATTCGTGACATACATATAGTCAAATCGTGGGTGCAAATGATCCGAAATTGCTGGAATGTGGAGGCGTAAATAATCGTTTATAAAGTGATAATTTGTTAAACGCGATAGCAGCAATTTCAACACTTTAATTTTGTTTTGTAACTTGTAGTAATGATTTTTCCTTGAGCTTTCCATCTGCAATTTTAACACGATTCATGCTTTATAAACTGCCAATGTCAAATTTGAATGAAAACCGGGTTCCTGGCTTTCAATGTGAAATCTATATTTTGTATTTAACAAGAAAATGGAGGATCAAATATAAGAACGAAAACATAACTTTTGTTTGATAATAATTTAATTCGGGTTTATCAATTGTCCGATTAAGCTAGCAAAATTCTGAATTAGATTTACAGCTTCGATAATAAAATGAACTATTACTTTCGTATCTCTTCATTAATACTGAACTATTTGCCACTGAATTTGAGTTATAACTTTCGTCTCCACGCATCCCAATAGCTAGTGTTCACATATTGATATCCTGTGATATCTTTATTCCATCCATATTTTGCAACGCGCACTAAACTATTCTCGTGAACCTTTACAATGTACTAAACTAAAAAATATAGGCTGCACGAGTAAAATTACACGTTATTCCAGTTAGGCATTCGTATGTCGTAAATTCCAAGCAAGAACAAACCCATCACCTATCTTTCGCTCGTAGGCAAAAACGAATTTTTCGAAGCGTGAAAATTATCAAACCAATAAATTACACTTCGATCCTTTCCCAATAGCGAATCCCATAATTGTAGCATCGCCATACGACACCGCGAAGCTACAACGTATCGCGCGAGTGATATAAAGTCGAAAATACGCAACGTGTAATCGCAGTTGGCCAGTTCGCGCACGGGTAAAACGTATAGTAGAAGGTGAATTGTACGCGGGCAACTTCTCATAGATTTTCCTTTTCATAGTTGAAGCTGTTATTTCGTATGCAAATGAGAATTAGACGGTGTCCTTACGTTCCCTTAAGGGCTTCGTGGCGGAAAGTTTATCCGACAGGCGCAAGATGCGCGCCGCAAATTGCACGTGCAACCAATCTACATTTTCATTCAATGTTAGATTACGGCCTGACCGAGCAGGAAACGCTGCAATTACCCCGATCCAGTGTAAGCGTAACAGCAATTTTGTATCTTCGTTCGATCATCTAATGTCCGATGTGTATCTCGTAAGATGTCAGATTTATGATACCGCATTCCGTAAGAAACGAAGCGTCGTTTACTGCGAGCGCAATTGTTAACGCGCGACAGCCTAGGTATCGTGACCGGAATGGAATGTAAAGGTTCAATCGTGTATGGACATATCAGATTTGATATTGTCCCCGTGAGAATTGTGCTAGAGGTTTCAATTTATGTACGAATTTGTTAACCGAAGGTGTGTAATACGTTTATAAATTTTGTAGATTTCATGTTGTTTGTACGCTGGCAGGGGGTGTAGCTTTGTTAATAATAATTGAGAACATGTGTTTAAATACACATCCAATGTTACAGCAGTTTTCCTATGCGTTACGTAAATCATATGTCGCGTATCTATGTCTTGTTAATACGATTGGGATTATTAAAAAATCTCGAATGATTTTGAATTACTTAGAGCAGTCGATGTGAAAACGTGTTTGCTCAAATAAGTGCAGTTACCCTTGAAGTTCTAAAACCTGTCGATTAGCGAGCCAGAAATAGAAATATACGTGTTTCAAGAAAATTGATTAAAGAAATGCATCGCATGCAAGGTTGCAATATATCGTGACAAATAATGCTGTACATATATTATTAAAATTAATTCAGTCCCAGAACTGCAATAGTGGCTGAACAAACTTGAAACAATGTCAGGAAGCGCGCCAGAACTTCGCGATAAATTACAAACTTGGCTGATTTATTTTAGTTGGACGTTAGATCGAATTTTCTGATGGCCGTAAAAGCAGAGATCGCATCGCATTCAAGTACAAGAGTGATCTCACTGTTTGCTATGATCCATTTAATATATCTTGAACCTGTATATTAAGTACGTAAGACGCATGCAGAACCTGTAATCCCAGGTAAATCTCGAGCGATGTACATAATCTCTTTGACATATAATTGGAACTGTCATGTACTGACAGAAGGACGCGAAGGACCAAAAATTACAATTATTCTAGGTCCATCTAGATATACTTTGTACAGTTACCTATCCTATATTAAATGACTATTGCGTCTGCGTTAGTTTTGAGTCAAATTAAAAGGATAATTTAATCAGCATAATTACTAATCATTTAATCAGAACAGTAGTTCAATCGATAATCACTATATTCGTTTTGGAATCCTGTTAGAAATACTGCGCGGAGTAATTTCGTTTTTATTTATGGCGTTTGACAGTATTGTAGTTGCTTTATAAATGTTAACTTCGGTGATAACATGGTGCAGAAAATATGTGTATGTTTTAAATATGTATACGTTTTATAGAAATATATAGTATGCAAGAAAACCACCTGAAACTGAAAAAAGTGGAATGGAATTGGTCTGGGCTATGTACTTTTTGTTTGACTAATAAAACGTTTCTCAAAACTGTGAAATCTCGTTCGACAGTTCGTCATTTTAATATTGTGCTGCAGGAAGTAATCGTGAAGTTATTAGTTGAAGCAAGTTTAAAGGAAATAAGAATGTGATAATGTAAAATAAAAATACTTTGAACTTCATTCCGAAATCTCAATCCCCGTAAGTAGCTGAAAGAAAATAATTGAAACTGTAACACTTACATTTTGCAATTCTGAGTCGATGAATTCCAAGCCAGGTATACCACTTGTTGCACCACTCTGCCCAGTGCTCACATATTTTTCTGTAGCGGTCATCCTCGTTCGCGTCGGCGAAATCGTTCTAAATTCGAATCATTTCCTCAATTGAAAAATTAATCTCTATCGAAAGTATGTTTATGAAAGTTGTGCCTTAGATTCACGTACCTGCCTTCGGAGACCACCTTGGTGGGATTTGCAGCCATACGATACTCTACTTGAGGCGAAAGTGCCCTGCCACCTCTACTTGGGGTAGCACTCCTCGAGACACTTGTTTGCAGATCCTCGAGAAGAGCATCTGAAATCATGAAACGTGTAGGCACTCTGTCACATTTCTATTCGTGACTATGATGGCCAGCGTATCCTTGTGAAAGTAGTTACCGTGACGTTGATAAAAAAGTATATAAAGATGTAACAGAGTAATGTCGAGTTCATGAAGTAAAACGTATTATTCAATTATTTAGTTTTCGCTTGTAAATAGATATTCGTGATGTCAGGGTCGTTAATTGTTGATTTGGAAGTTATTTTTACTGTATGTTTTATCGTTTTAAGAATGATTGTGGGATTTTATCATTCAATGATTCTTCAACCAGTGACAGATGGTAGCAGTTCGAAGCATAATAAGAATTTCGGGAATAAGATTGAAAAATTTCTAAAGAATATTGTAGAATACAGAAGGTGATTATAAGCAATATATTATTGTGATACAAATAACATATTATTAGAAAGAATTTAGTAACGCACTGAAATATTTTGGTGAACTTGGTGCAAAATTAATTCGATTTTTATGTTGCGTACATTACTTTATCGATTGCTGTAAAAATCAAAGGCTTAATGCTGCACTTTGATCTAATACAGATACATACATGATGTCATTTATTATGTGCCATATTAAATATAATTTGTACGTCATTCGATTTTATAGCAGGAATGCTTATGCAATGACTGTAACTTAATACGAGCCGCTTAATGATTACTGCTCACTGTTTCCATGAAATGATACACACATGATACTTGAAACGATACATAACATCATTATAACAAAATGCATGAAGAATGTAGTTCTACAATCCGTAGATCAACAAGTATTCAACTCAAAATTGTTTTTAAACATAGAAACACTGGCTCTTTAACATAATCGAGAAGGTAATCAAAAAATCATAATATAGGACCGTCTTCCTACATTATTAATTCAAAATTTTAAATGCTATGAATATTCATCGGATAAATCTATATAATTAAAATATATAAGATATTCGCAAAATTAATCATCCTTTTCTAACGTTATCATAATAACTCATCGTTTTTCTTAAACAATCGAAAATGTAAAATAACAAAAATTGTGATATAAAATACGAACTATCTTCAAGGTAATAGAAATTATGTCAGTCTGATTGGCTCTAGTTTTCATAATTAAAAAAGTCTCGACACCTTAACCCATTAATGCCAAACAGTTACCATTATTATTATATTATTATTGTAAAATTCATATAGAGAACGCAAAATATGAACTTTCAATCTAAAGTATTCAAATGAAAGTGTCATCGAAATAGGACACGGATTATGTTCGTCAGTGGTTTAATGTACTGGAGGATGCAAAGCTTTCGATTCTTTTAAATAATCATGATGGAATCTCTGTTCGTAATCTAATTTAATCGAAAGTCGTGGAATCATAAGAGGAATATATGTAGAGGCTGGATCGGAAAAGAATGATCCATGGGTAGGATTACACCTCTGGTGGCACATTTAAAGGTTTACCTAAGTTGTTCTCGAGGCTGCTAACAGTGGTGGTCGGCTGGCTCTGCCCAGATATAGGACCGCCATGACTCACAATCTTTCTGCTGGTGTGCGTTGTCGTTCTCTCCCTCACAGCAGCTGACATTGCGCTGTTTTTCAAATTACCTGCCTCACGAGACCTAGAAAACGATGGGAACAAAAGAAGTAAATTTCTCAATTCATTCATAAACGAGTCGTTCATTCGCCAAAGTGACTAACTCCACGAAACAAAATGTACTATATAATATATATAATATATATGTACTATATATTCAAATATATTATTATGTAGACGCATGCAGCTTTATGCTACGAACAGAATTTTCTAATTAAATTTAACGTATGGAGTTAGTCGTATTGACTTCTGGAGTAAATTATTTATTAATCAACTATCAGACAAAGTTTCGTCATTTGGTCGTGTTGAATGTAATAATGAAAGAAATTTACTTTAACTATAAAAAGTTCAACGCCAATCAAGTCCTCTGATAAAACAAAAATTTAAGGAATGGTGTTCATCTGGAGCCCCCGTCGCAAAGATTTCAATCAATATATGTTGTCTACAAAAGTTCATTCCACTATTCTAATAGATTCGCAATTTAACATTTCGAGATGAATTACTACATTTTTCATGTCGTTAATACGAACATATATTTATCTGTTTATAATATACATTCCATGTGTTCATACAAACTATTTTCATCACCCCCGCGACTACGACAGAATACAAGTCTACAAATTTCGACGTACGTGAACATCCCTAAAAAATTCTGCTCAGCAATTCCATTTAGTGGTCGCGACTCCAAATCAACCAATGTCATTTCCCACCCGCCGCAATAACTCGACGCGTTCCCGTTCACAATTAGGCGATCTAATTACGAACTCGTTAATTCCACGAACCACCAGGCGTTCGATCATCCGCGAGATTAAGACTTTCAACGAACAACGTTGCGTCAATTAAACGGTACGTGACGCGATACGAAAATAAGTGCAGCCTCGATGAATCTTATTCGGCTAGGAAGCCTAGATCGCATTATGTAAGCTGCGTACAGCTAATTCGTAATCAGCATCGGTTCAATGTTTCGCGAGATAGCAGTTGTTTTTTTCTCCTGTATTATGGCCACGATCGCTGAAATTCTCTTGCCCGTAGCCGTGCGCGTGTCGAGCGTTACAGAACCTCTATTTATAGGGGTAGATCGTTTATAAATATGGCAGATTTGAGAAGACCGAGAACTGGATCTATGGAGGCGGCGCTGGAACTTTCGCGGTGAACACCTGAAGCCGGTTTGACGTTGAACCGAGCTAGAGCAGTGGCATTTCGAATTAAGTGGGCGCGCGCAACGCCTCAAGTCTCGACAGAAACTTGCAAACGGAGACTTATTTCTGCCTGGTATCGTTCCTGCAGCGCTGCTTAACTCTTGTTGCTTGTAAACGTGCGTGCGCGACTTTCGAACACGGCGCTTCGTAAACTAGTTTTCTAACGTGGTGGTTTTAGGGGACGTATTAGTGATCGTCGTGTAGATTGATTTGCGAGATTTCTTTGCTTCTTCGTTTTTTGCGGACACTCTTTGGATCGATTAATGGAAGTCATTTGTGCGATGATAGGGGGCTTAAAGTATTATCATGCGAGGTTACGTATCTTTTTTTATTAGATGCAATATACTTGATTCAATGCGTGGCTCGGTTAAGTCTGGTTTAATAAACTGAATTCTTTTTGTACTTGTGGAGCAGGTGTACTTACTTCCATAAAAGTTAAATTAATTGCGCTTTTAGATTTACCGGGTGACTAAAGGAAAAGCCTGAGAGTTTGTCTTATATATAATTATATAATAATTAAGGAATAATAATATATCGCTCGACAGCTGCAACAGTTATTGACGTCATTCAAGAATGTCTTGAGTTGGTTTCAAAAATATCCCCGCCAAAGCAGGAATTAATGCTTTTACAAAATTATGAAGCTTCAAAACATTGAAACTCGATTTCCCTAAAACCATTGGTAGTTGTCTAACTTGTCTACCTAATATTTCTTATGCACTTCAATTTATCTTAAAAGTTATATTTAAAACGGTAGTCCGCGATTCTGAAATCTCGACTTGAATATTTCCAAATATTAAAATCTCAGTCTCAATCTTACCTCTCTTATTTCATCCTAATATTACTTTCTAAAACACCAAGTCTTTAACAAGCGTTTGTCAATTACATTCGCAAACATGACCACAGAATAGTCTCCGATTTATCTTCCAAAGAATTCTACTATGTTTTCCCGACTTCCAGTCATCTTTTGAACGCTCATAAAGTTTCGCAATTCTCGCGTAGGCGGGAATAAATACATTTCTACTATCGTTTTAGAAAGCAAACGACTCCTCAAGAGTGTAGGAAAATCCAATTCGGCCAACTTTAATTCCTCCATTTACGAGGAACCGTTCTAATTATTGACACAGTGTGTGCAGCGAGTTGGGTAGCGTCGAAAGTGCTTCCTCGGGGACGCCAAATGGTCGGTTGTCTTATTCCGGCGGAGACATCAATGCGAATGGGGCAAAGGGGCCAAGGAGGCTTTCCAAGAATCGTTTGCGGAGGAGAAGCACTCGTATGATCGCGGCTGAAACCTTGAAATACGCGCACCCGCGCGGTTTTTAGAATTTGTATTCCCCTAACGGGTCCGCGAGATAAAGAATAGTTCACTTCGGCCAATCCGTGACTGAACTTTCATATTTTTTCCTTTTTACTTTTTTGGTTGTCTTGCGCTCAACGCTTTTTGAGCATCTGACGCGGTCGTTGCATTGCAATTGAATCGCTGGTAACCGTTTGTAATTACGCGTGTATTACGAATTTTTTATCAACTGGGAGAATTTTTTCTAATGGGTCGATTGTGTTATTGCTTTCAAGTGAGGTGGTATGGTTTCTGTATCATCAGTTTGTGAAATCATGTTGGTCGCGTTTATTATGGATGGTATATGAATGAATTAGACAAGGAATTAGAAGATAGTGGCGTTCTAACACATTCTAGTTAGCGTCTGATGAATCTTATCGCAATAGTTTTTTAATTTGTGGTGATACGATCAGCTGAGTTGACGTAAATGGAATATGTTAATCGCGAAAGTAGCACATATATTATTAAGCTTTTAAAAATTCCCAGAAAAGAAATTCTGAAGGTTCCTGTTTGGATTGTGTTCGAATAAAATTAGATCCAAAGTAAAACAAGTCATTAAATATATGTTTGGTCCCAAATGCAAAGTATAAGCTGTAATTGTAGCATTTCAATTTTAAATATATTTTACGATCGATGCAGAAACTATGCGGACGTCGTTCGAGAAAATAATTACTTTCTCAACTGTAAAAGAAAATTTTAAATAAAAGAGTGATCGACGTTTATTGGAACGTACAGTTTCATCTTCGTTTTGCTAAAATAGCGATTGAACGTTTGACTTTTAGAAAGCGTTTAGAAATAGTATCAATATGATCAACTACACGAGCCGTAAACTCGATTTGTTTATTTTTTACTGAAGATTATCTTAACCTGACCTTATTTTTTTAGCGTTTTAGCGATATGCATGGGATCAAGTATACGACGATTGATATTTCGAATATTTAACCAATTTTGCTAATTCTACATTTTTCAGATATTTCTGTTTCATCAGTTATGCTTTTTGCAAATTTTATGCAATTAATTGGGGACAATGGAATATATTTCTAAATTGTCCAGCTATATCAGTAATTAGAGAAAGTATTCATCTTCGTGTAGATGCGAATAAAATTACACAAAATTTCTACAGACGATTTAATAGAGAGGTACTCGAGTGTACTAATGTAAAACACGTGTAATTACACAGCCGTGTATACATATATACGATTTCATTAGTGGCTACTGCAGTCAAGTTTTGTGACGGCGGAACAAGATTGATTTATCTGTCACCAGTTCGTCAATTTTGAAATACGAATTTACTTACTTTCAAATTAAAATTTGATTTCCAAACGTTTCGCGATGTGTACTACACATTAAATATTCACAACTAGGCTGCCTTTTTTATGATCAACATGCAAAATGATTATATAGTAGACATTCGAAATCTGGCAATTATTTTCATATTCTAATACGTTTACAAAATAAAAATTCTATTCTTTTCATAATACTTCTGACGATGTTAGCTTCAATCTCCCGAGGGCCGAAAATACTTGGCGTTTGGGCTACTGCACATGTGCAATGTGACCTGTGACGTCAGATTATTAACGAAGTGTTAGAGTAGTAGTGACATTGTGCATCGTCGTTCAAGGCTTTCATGCCAATCAAAATGATGATGACCGTACTTGATTTGATTCCACGAGCGATAATGTTCGCGTGAATATACAGCTTTCGTTAAAAGATAATTGCAAGAACTGGGGTCACTCGTTTGGTCCACTTTTTTACAGATGAATCATTGCTATGTTTAAATACATAAAGTGTGTGTGTGGTGGGGGGGGGGGGGGATGAGAAATGTTTGCGACAAAAATGTATAAAAAGAATATTCAAAATTATTTTATGTAACTAATACAAATTTCAATGACACCATAATTAAAAATACATGTCCTGGTTTCGTGGCAATGTACTTCTGCTCTAAAATTATAACAAAATGTTTTTATATATTTGTCACTGCTCTGCAATATTAATTACATTTATTTTTGTGAAATTTTCCGATTTCTTTTAACTATTTACAATAACCTTTAAACACGATTTTGGAATAATATATCCTAAGAGCAGCAAGTATTATACGAATGCAACAAATCACATTTACTTTACGCAATTTTCCTCTACATTCGTGTAGCAATGTGATTAATATTTGCCGTACTTGAAAAGCGAATTCACGAATTTCGAATGATTGACATATTGAAATATATTCCTGCTGTCAAATAATATTTTTCTACGAATCATAGCCATATGACGTCGGCAAAATATGGTCGGCACTAAATGACAAAGTATACCTCAAAATAAAGGCTTAAAGTAACCATTCCAAACAAAGGAAAGGCAGTACTCGTATCCATCTCGAAACGTATGCGTATGCTTTCAGAGATCATGGAAATTTGTTATTCTTCGCCTGTAAAAATTGTTAATGGCTTTGCCATTGCTTCGACTCATTAAAATATACAATTGCTATTTATACTTAGCATAACGATAGCGTGTACGGAACGAAATTGAATTATCCAGCGAGACGGGAACAAGGTGTAACGAATTGGAAGAAAATGCTGAGATCAGACGAAATTAAATGGTTGCGCGTGTTCAATGGTCGAGATCTGAGATGGCATTCGACATATGCATGAGTTACTTTTAACCTACGGACGTAGAAAGGAGCGGTGATTCAGTCTGATTACTCGTGGGTTTTCGCTTTTTATTGTCGTTCAAAAATAGGAATTCTTAGCAGTTCCTATGCTTAGAATCCTGGGTGACTTTAAATAATACTAATCCTGGTCCGATAATAATAATAATACTGGCATACCGACGTGACAGAATTGAGTATAAGACATTGTGGTTTAATAATGGAAATAAATTCAATTTTTTGATTCCGTAAACAATAATTAATGTACCTATTTACTTTTCATTGTCCACAGAAGATAATCAAAATTGGATTTATAATATGAAAGCGGGAAAGCAACATCTAATTTGTTAGTGGTATTAATATTTGATCCAAAAATTTTGTATCCCATTGAGAAATTGATTTATATCATTCTATTACAAAGCTCACAGCGGACAATGACAGTTGCTCATGAAATTATTCCGCCTCCAAAATCGATTGAGGAGTCTTTATTCATTTAATATTCAATTATCTTGCAATAAATATTAAAAAATAATATTTCATAATTATATTAAAATGAACTTTGAAAGATTTGTTAAAAACAGATTGTCAGAGTTATTTCACGTTTTAGCAGCATATAATCCTGTGTAAAATTTACTGAGATTATGTGAACAAGTCCTGGTCCTTGGAAAAATATAATCACGTACACTTTACAAGACAACTATAAGAGGTATTCATTTGCTGCACATAAACGCAGCAAAGATAATGTTTGTATCTTAAATTGTCGGAATACAAATTATTATTCTCAAGTTTCAAAAATAGCGAATACCTATTGCTATTTTAAAGTTTCAGAAATACGTGAATACCTATGATAAATGTGTACACTTTTTAGTGCCGTTTCTTATTTCCTGCATCAAATTGCTACTCCACTTAATTAACATTATATGATATCGTTCGATCAATCATTCAAGAACGGCCAATAACTCTATTCTAGTGATATTTTCGCGCTACGTCCCTGTATTGCTCAGTCTATAGCCGTTTTATGGGTTTGGTCCAATTTTAACTTCAGTTCAGGAACAAATCGCTGCGCGAGTTGCACGCAGGAAAGCAAGTAGAAACAGTTTCGTTGATGATTTGCTTGCTTCAAGTTTCCCCGTGTCGGCATTCATCGAAAATGCGGCTAAGATGTTTCAAGGACCATTCGATGGCCTTCAGTAGAATGCAATAGTCGCGTCAATGAAACGTTCGAGCGTTAACGTAACACTGGTGTAGCATTGTTGCAAGGCAACTAATCAAGTCATCAGCGAAAGAGAAATAAGTAACATGTGTTAATTACATCACACGTTCCGTATCTATTGTGCATTTTTTCCTCGTCACTAACGAGTGAAGTAGGTATTCATATATTTCGTGGACGGCGAGCAATTATTCGAATAAGACGATCCAAGTGTTTGCATTTATAATGGTGAAAGAATTTTATAAATGGACATTTTTTGTTCTCATTTTTCTTTGCTTAAAGTTGCATCAAACGCGATGGTTATTAGTTTATTAGCAGCCAAATTCTATTACTAGTAAATCATCTCTCATTACTATATTTAGCTTTTCAGTGTGGCGGTAATTCATTTAAAACTGTACGAATAATTCCACATATTATATTTGGTCTCAATACCCTTTCGGAGGAAAATTGTAATTTCTTCCAGCTCTTTATAGTGCAATTTGTTTGTGGTCAAAAAGTTGAATTTTAGTTTAGAAATACGTAATACGATAAGATATTACAAATAAGTCGAAGGGAATTAATGCAAAAACTATATAACTTTGACTAATTTTCAGCAAGACAAGGAATAAGCAAAGTCACCTTAATGAAGTTACGCGAGAAAGTTTATAAAATTTTGGCAAAATTTAAGGAGGCATATTACTATTCGAACTTTTCTTCGCAATTGGTTATCAAAAACTGCTTCTTGCATAATACAAACATATAAATATAAGAAGGCGTTTTCAACAGAATTTTTCTTCGTTTGCGTTGTTTTTATCTGTGGGTGTTCGATTCAGGGAACCGGGAAAGGTGGCAAAGCCCGGCTAGTGTAAATTTAACAGCGACATTTGACATCACGTGGGTGTCTATGGTCCAGCCAACTGGCGCCCCGAGTTCCGTTCCGCTTCTCCCTTTTTCTACGGCTCCTGATCCCGTAGCTCTTTGTTCAACTCGTGTAAATATAACTCAGCAACTTTTACGAAAACGTAACACGAAAAGAGCTACGTGAATCTATCATATTCATGCTGTCAACGAGTTCTCCACTATTAGCGGCGCCCCATTTTTCATACTAAACTCTTGCACTACGTAACAGCCTGCAAGATTTTCATCAGGTTCAACTTTTTCAGAAAAACTCGTTCAATGTTTTTACAGGAAAGATAAGAAGTATCGCGTAATATAAGTTTCGCGTAAAATTATAATCGATATTCATTTCTGTAATCAATTTCCAGTTGCTCGTTCAGCATTTTCACTCGTACAAATTGTTTGTTGACTGAACAGAAATGTTTTATTTACAACAGCACCTGGCCTCGCATTATTTACGAATAAATATTGCGTTTCGTTGTCGATGCAACACAAAGGAATGCAAACGGAATGGAACACCAATATATCTAAAACAGGAGGGTCAGAAAATGAATCATTCCTATATTTTCGTTTGAAGAACCATTACATCTTCTCCATCAATAATTCAGAGATATGTAACCGCATCCGTTCACTCGCGATCTATTGAATAATAAGGCTCGGTTGCGTATCGATTTATCAAGAACCTGTCCTCCGCGTGTTTCGTAGGAAAACGGTACAGTCATAGGGAAAATAAATTGGTGGTGCTGAGTTTGTTTCTGGACCATCGCCCGGCTGTAGGTGTTTTATAAACTATAGGTCGACGTGTTTTTGGCGCGTCGCCTATTTTTGTGCCCGCTTTCGTTGCCCGCCGTCCTCTTTTCACCGATGACTGAAAGATTGCGCGTCACATATTTATATTCCCCTCGTCGTTATTGTGGATCAGTGAAGCAACGTCGATATTGTTAAACATTCGTATTACGCCCGTTCAAAGAATTCAATATGTATAATTGGTGAAATAGTGACATTTGAACAATTTCTTTGAAATACTTGGTCAGTCGCAAGTAATTTCAATTTTAACGAGCGTATCGTAACATATCTCTTCTGGTATTTGTAAGGTCCTCGTGGAGTAAGTTCTTCGATATTGTTCATTTCTGTATGGTGCGAGCTTCAATTGTGCGTATTATCTTTATTTTTTTAGTTAATGCGTTGCATACCAAAAATATGACCAGATATCTTCAGTTTCAAGCGAACAAAGTTTTTCGTGCGATGCGTTCGAACGCTTTCTCGTACACTTCCGTTCAAAAGTTTGGAGCACCCTTCGCTTTTAAGACGAAACAAATCTTTTTATTGAAAATGTTGCACTGATATGTTCAAATAAGAATATTATGAATTAAATATTTGTTTAGTTAGGGAAATTAATTCTTTTACGATCCTGACATGCTCCAATCATTCGAGCGTGAGTGTTCCTTTCATTTTTGCTTAAAAAGTGGAAAATTACTTTGTCCCATATTACATTATAATAATTTCAATATACCTTCAACGTAAGGGGCCACTAAAAAGGGAAGTGTGAATTTGCGGGTCCACTTTTTTTTGTTATTCAATTCAAGTTGCAACTTCAATTCCTTTATCAAAGTGATTAACTCCAGGAAATACTTGGTTTCTAAAGATTCCGCTCCAATATGTAGTATATTCAAACGTACATAAACAGAATTTCTTAATTTAACTTAGCGCATGAAGTTAATCATATTAGTTTCTCAAATAAATTACACTGTCGTTCAAAGTTTTGTCATTCAACGACGTTGAAGGTAACTATCGAGGAAACTAATTTAAATATCAACCAAATGATTTTGGCAATAAAATTTAACGAAATTCAACAAGCGAGTTGCTTTGATCTGCGAACAGAAAGCAATTAATACAAAATTACACGCCATTCGAGTAAGCAGTTGATTTCAGCGCTAAACGCGTTAATTAGGAATTTATGACAACTATCGAGTAAAGATAAAAACTTGCGGCGACTTAATAGCATATTATTATTGCACTCTTTTTTTATTCGCCAATGTAAATGTGACTGAAACCGTTCGCACGCGCGCGCGCGCGCGCGTACTCTGAACGATCCTTGAAACACTCCTTACATGGATGAAAGATCCACGAAGACGGAAAGTGGGATTTGACCTTCCGCCCATCTAGCAAGAATGATTCTCTGCTTACTCGGTTACGTGGGTCTCGTAGAACGTATAGTAAAACTCTGTACGATGGCGTGCTTGCCCATAATCAACAATTCACGCGTGAACCATTACGAAGAGTTCTCTCAATTTCGACGAGGCGTTCGATATGCTATTCGAGAACCCCAACGTTCACGGCTGCCGTTTTGAAAGTTTTATCTCCTTTATACGGATATTAGCGTACGACCCTGCGTGGGATGCGTAAAGTGAAAGTGATCTTGAAGCCCCGGCGATTGGAGTTATTAATCCTTAAATATCTACAATCTACGAGCAGCAGCAATTCGAGCAACGATTGATTCAAAATATATGTTCGTACGTTCCGTTGCAATTATTTCCAAACAGTATTTATTACGCGCGGTTGAAAAATGAATTGAACGCAAAAGAAAATTGAAGGCAAGCGTTTCTGAGCAACAGCTTGACGAAGTGTATGTTAAATCTCATAAATGTCATTAGCGAAATTTCTTGCTCCAAAATTGTCGTCTCGGCCAATTTATTCTATCAGCATTTGACTCGAGGAACGATTGCATATTAAAGTAACAAGTAAGACTGCAAATAGGTAAACGAATTAGTCGTGAACACGAACGACCCGGTTTGCTCGCGAGAGGTGCGAACAATATGCTTGTCCGCGGGGAGTTAATAATAATCCACTTTTATGAATGCACGCATGGTGTTTTCGTCGCGTATCTTTCGCACACGATTAACCAGTAGCGGGGGATTGGTAACGAAGATCATAAAAATGACATTCACGAGGACGACCGCGAAGAAAACGCGCATCGTGAGTCACGGTGGTAAAATAAGCACGACCTCTCTTTGGATGCGTTCGAAATTGGCGGCGGCCGCTTTTGCGCATCCAACAGCGTACAGAAGCGAACGAATCGAATTCAGATCGATGTTTTTTGCCCATCTCGAGCGCCAGCCAGTGACACTGCGCGATATAAAGTCGGCCACTGTTCGCGTTCAGCCTCTCAAAGGCGCCGTGAGTTTTTCGACTCGGCGAGATTAATTGCTGCGCGCCGCCGCGAGCACATTGGCCACTGTATTTAGAGTAATTCGATGTAAATAAGCGGACGTCTGCCGATCCGCTTGCAGATATGATCGGTATTTGACAAATCGCGCTTGGTCACGCGTCGGTAGTACACGCGATCCAGTTTTCGCCTTCTCGTCAACCATTCCGCTTCGGTACCATCAGAAATGATAGTGTCCCCGATATGGAGAAGTGCGGATTTTATTACGCGCACTATAGATACTCTGCGTAATTATTTAAGGTGCAATTTGTAGAAATAATTTCAACAATGATACGCGTTTGTAAAGAACGTTTGTATACATTTTTAGAGAACAGTTGGCGAATGTCTGGGGGCGTACATGTACGTTCTCTGTAGAGTAAGGGTTAAATTTCTTTGCGGATGTTTGGTAATGGGTAACAGGTATGCGCTTGTGTCTTTTCAGATGGAATTTATTTCAGGCCTTCTTGCTGCGGTAATTTATCCTTTCCATCCCTCCTGAATATTGTTTCCACTGTTTCGAGCCTTCAATGGTGCATTTAATAACGCATTGAGCGATAGATCGTCGGCAAAGTATGATATATTACCGGAATGAATAAATCAGCGCGAAACGAGCGCGATGCATTCGTGATTGTATGCAAACGGCATTGCTATAAGGTGGTTCCTATTTTGCACGCACGAAAAGTACAACTACCTTCGTTCATCTTTAATTAATATTCAAATGATTTGCCATAAGGGTAACATCCTTTGCGAAATTAAATACAAATGCAGGGAAAGACATAATACAAGGTGGTAGGAATAGATCATAGATGGTATGGATAATTAATATGTTTTAAACCACGCGCTATGTGCAATCAGAAAATTCTGTTGTACTCGTTCCTATTATTCAACATTTTCTGATTGCTCAAAGGTTGTTGTTAATTTTCTGATCGCTCAAAAGTTGCGCTGCTATGAATTTGAATAAAATGAGCACTTTGTCGCATTAGCACCTCGGATAAAAACGCTTTGCAGCAGATATCAAGCCGAGAGATCACGTTCACTTCGATTCATGTTTCATAACATACAAAGTGTAATATCAAATTTGTTGAAAATAGTCAAATTAAAAACAGCTTGACCTGTGTTACTTTTTTTTTTATTTGAAGTATGCATCTATCTACATTCTACTTTTTCAGAACTTGATTGACTATTGTGTCAGACGTAGACTGTTATTTGTGGCGCTCTGGTGGGGCATGATCCAAAAAGGGTTGACAAATACTGGGTTACGCTTTCGCTATCAGTATTCTCGAGGAATAAGCGTCTGATTTAAAAGAAAGCAACAGGAAATCAATAAATTAAATCGTAACAACGTCACTGAATGACCCCAAGTCATGTCGAACGAGGGTTGTACCTTCGAAACGTGATTCGACTTAGACTTGTCAGGGCACTGAAAGCGGAAACAAAACGATTGTAAAACTTACCTCGCGAGAGAGGGTAATCCAAACTAAGTAGCGAAGCACCGGTCGTTTCACCGTTCGCTTGTTCGTTTTATTTTCGTTTCGCCGAGAAATTTCGCGCGTCGAACAGTTCTACTGTCCACTGAATCGAAATACTGCGCACGTGACACCGCAGAGTGCCCGTCCAATACTGGCTCGATCCACTTGGCTTTTCGCTCGCGAGTTGTGCATCGCGGCTCAGGAATAGCGCACGCGCATGCGTAGATTGCCGCTCGAAGTCAGGTGCTCGATTCGTCGATCGCGTCAATTTCGAAGGAACGGATGCATGAATGTGTAAAGAACTTTTTCTGGGTCCTACGGTGACGAGGATTCAGGTATCCTGGCTTGAAATAAGAAGATGGCGAAATGAACGCCATTTATTTAAGCTTCTCTATCATTTTTAATTGCTCTCCTGATTCGTTTACAAAATTTAGATGCACTAAATGGTGTCCAAATCGATTCGAATGTTAGATTAAAACATTTTCAATTAGGAATCGTAATCATTATTTTGATCGGTTATTTTAGAATGAGGGGTCGGTTTCATAGAAGTGTGTATTATACTTTTCCTTATTGTGCAATTCACTTTGCATTTTAGTTTGTTTTATGTCATTCAAACTATACGTTTTGATATATTGTAATATTTACATTTGCATTAATTAAAATTGTTTTTCTATAATCCTGAGAGAAGAAAGAAGAATATATTTATTCTTGAAAAATAATTGTTTTATACAACCGTATAATTTCAGTAACAGGTGGAAGAATTTTTTTTCTACATCTCATAGATCTTGGACCACCTTAATAATTATTGGTATACACAGGAACAAATAGTTTTGTTTAATAATAATGCAGTATCTTTTATTTATAGATGTAATTTGTTATGCTTCTATATGTTCTGTATGTATTTGTTCTATGTACAATGCTTCGCAGATTCTCTATTAAATGTTTATAGCTTCACGACTAAAATTTCAACTTGTGATGTCGAAACTGTCTGGGATATTACATACATATCTGCCGAGACATTAAATTAAACTGAACGGTTGTCGCGCAACAAGTTTTTACAAATTACATCACTGCCATAATTCGTAACGAAATGTATAATTGCAAAACATTATGTAGGTGTGCTTATGTCTATCTCACTGTTATTATCAGTATCACAGAAAACTGGTGTTTCGAAGTTGTCAATATTTAATTATTATGAAGCGTTTCGACATGCTTCTTATACTCTTTATAACTATAACTGAACAAGAATAAAGATGGACATGCTATTTTCTCAAGTTCACATATTTTTGTTTGCAATTTCAAGTCTCCCTATGTATTTCTTATTAGACACTTCTCATCGAATACTTTTTCGCCGTGTAACAGTGCGTAACAGTAAATGGAAATTAAATGAAGTACTTTAGGGTTTTTATCCAGTGCGCTTGCGCGTGTGCGTTTCAAAAGCGAGAGAGTACAGCGCGTGCGAGTGTAATTTGTTCGGTCAGTGCGTTCGCAGAAGTCGTACTACTCCTACGTACAGGGACGGATCAATTACAATGCTTTTGTAAATCGTCTATTCGCTGGTATTATCATAAGGAGAACCAGTTTAGTAAACAATGTAATCTCAAATAGGTTTGTCGTTTAAATTTCTACGAGTATGCAAATTATAATAGATGCAATGCATTGGGTTTGTTAAGTTTTGTGACGATGTGATAGACAAATGAATGAAAGTATTAATATCAATTTCATTAAACGAGTTCATCAATATATTTCAAGCGCTGCTAGTTACCTCATTACTTATTATAAAATTAGTTTAACATGCTATCTTGAAAACCAATGTTTTATATGTTGATGCTACTTGTATGTCGCAATTTTTGTTATTGCTCAGTTGCGACAGTTATAATATTCGTATGACGGCAGTACTGTTATTAAAATGGATAGAACATTGTAATTGGAGGATAATATTTTTTAGTTACAAATAACTGACAAAGTGAAGAGACTCACGTGAAATTAGAAATGTCAAAATAAATTCTATTTTTTTGATATTGTAGATTCTAGAGACTAAATAAGAGAATTGTTTCTTTAACAGTTGGTTCTCTTTAATGGAGTGCGTCCCTGTGTGTGCCATATTTCTTTTTTTTCGCCCACGGTGTTACAGTCTAGCATCCACTTCTACCTTAAGAATCGTTATTTATGATAATAACGAAACACGAAGAGCTTATCGATACCTATTCAAAATGAATTTAGTGGGTGATGTAGAACTGGCAATATGGAAATAAATTACGAGACTAGCAATTTGATGGTTCTGTTTCTTATTTGTGACGCGTTTGTAGGGATTAGTTTTTTAATTAATTAATATTTAATAGTACGTTAAAACTGGAATAGTTAATGGATTAGTTAATTAATATTTAATAGTATGTTAAAAATGGAATAAAGCACAGTGAAGCTCTTCTGTGTATGTATATTTATTACATTCGCAATCGTAAGTCCAATATGCAGTTGTGTATGACAAACAGAAAATATATACATACATACTAATACAGTATCGAATGCATGCATAATTGTGTTTTGCTGTTGTTTAGGTGTTATTCGAATGAATATGCAAATAAAAGAATGCTCGAATAATAAGACGGTACTGACGAAACAAGACGAACCTGTTGATGATATCATCTTCTCGATGGTTGTTAGCCTGTTGAACTGGGATTCGTGTGATTTTTTCATATTTTTTATATCAACACTCTATAGTGTAAGTACTTGTGCTTTAACGCAAAATTTGGTTAATTTATATGTATTTATATGTATTACTTATTTCGATGTGCTAAATAAAATGTAATAAAATAATAGATTAAGATATTAAACTGCAGGAAAATAGTTGACCATGCAGAAACTCGTAGCAGGAACTAGCACCCTTTATATTTTTAATTTAAAAAAATTTTTTTTATAAATTAAATTAATAAATTAAAAATATAATTGGTAAATTAAAGCTTGCTTCGCAGCTGTTACAAGACTGTATATTTTTGTGGTATGGTAATTATATATTTATGTACAACTATATGCATATTTTACGTACAAACCATTGTGGTACAAAAATATTTCACCAATGAAAAATTTATTAAAAATTGAATAGTCTTTTTGCATGAATTGTTGTGAAGGTTCATGTTTAAAACTATATTTTTAGATTTTCTAATTTTTATTTACTTGCGTTGAGGATTGAATTTATAACAACTGAAAATCGAATAATTGTTATATTAGAAAACTTATTGAATTACAGGATTAACAGAAATCTGCTTTATTCAAAATTAAATACATATGTACAATGGGGCTGCGGTAAAGGAAGGTTTCTTCATTATCTCTAGGTAGTAATATTTTATCGACAGATAACGTTCACCGAAACTTTTGTAATTTTAATTACATATCTTGTCAGCTGTTGAAATGGAAGAAACTGATGATATCATATAATTGTAAATTAAATTTTACTCCCTAGAGTCTTAAATCTAGACATTTACATTTTGTATACGAAAAATGTATTTATTGAAAAGATCAGAATTTGTTCTTTGAATGCTCTGTTTAATATTATTTGAATTCATTTGTCGTCGCACTCCTAACAATTTCTCTAGACATCAACACAAAAATTCATGTACTTCATGTGACTTTGATATGTTTTATTTTAAATGTTGGCTAAAGTTTTAAAATGTATTCCGCACTCCGCCACTTCACTTAATTAAATTACGAATACAATAATAATGAATTCCAATCAACAAAATATCTGCCACTCTTGCAAAAAGGCAGTGCCACAATAAATCAATCAAATATTTTTAATAAAATCTCGTTACCTGAAGCCACACGAAGCACCTTAAAAAAATAGTTACTTCAACCGCAATGAAAATACTGTCAAAGCACACCAGCGCTTTGAATTCAGCGCATCTTTCCATTTCCAGACCCGGTGAATTTTCAAATTTTAATTACACCTAAAAGCTCTTCACCCCTAACCGCTACGCATCTTTTGCACCGTGTTTCCCTATCCCATCATTTTCGCCAGAGGAGGTAGGAGTGCAAACGCGAAGCGAATTGTGCAGCGTGGTAAGGACAGGTAGCAATTTTCTCTGTTCAGGGGCTCGCAGTAAGGGTAGAGGGCAAACGCCGGCAGAAGGTTGCTCTCGTAGGTGGGGGAGTACCGCAGGATGGAAGTGGGAAAGGAGAAACGATTGGTAAGGTTCTGTTGATACAAGTGCGAACACGCCAGGGACGATGGTATGCGTGCGGTGTTAACCAGCAACTCTCACTTCAGAAGAGGCGCGCCAGGGCAAAAGTACGTAGCAAAGTGTGAGGAAAAAGAGAAAAAGAAGGTGTGGTTGTCACCGTGCTGTATAAACACACGAACGATCATTTGGACTTTGGTGCTGTGCGCATGATTCGAACGTATATAAGCCACAATATGGCCGATGAAGATGGACAAAGTATAAAATGTGTTGCAGCGGCACCGAATATCCCAGTTAACGATGACGTTCTTTGTAAACGTTACTGTAAGTCCGAAGTCATTAATGCGGAAGCATTTGCTCGTTTAAAGGTCAGAATTTCTTAGAGCGACAATCTATTGAAATTTCTAGGCTTGCCGCCGTCATTTTTGGTGACAAACTTTCGGAACTGTTTTACTTTCTTCCATTGTGGTTGAGGTGTAGCCGATTAATGAAATCAGGCGAACGCAGATTTGCTGTGCGTATGGTGTGGAATATATGAACATCGTCTAAGTCGATTCTTAATGGGTTAGCGTAATACATGCTTTTTAATTAGAATATTTTTAATCTTGAAATATTTGCTTCAAAACTTCCATTTTTCCTTCCTCCGCTTCTCGCCAAAAATACGTTTGAAGATAAGGCCCCCTGCTACGCCCCTGAGGCTTATTTCTTGCTATTCCTAGATTATGCGGATATCAGGTAGACCGTAGCTTCTTTTAAAGATTAGGCTTTCGAGAAGAGGCGAGAACGATGTAGCCCAAGATGCAGGTAAGAAATTAAAAGCGGATATCTGTCCCTTTGCATCTAAACCGTTTGTACTTCCGATACAAGTAACTAAGTATCGTCTATCAAAGTGACACGATTAATGTCTTCGAGGGTTTCAAATAAAATCTGTTATCTTAAGCAACGCTTAAAATTAATTTAAACTCTTTCGCTCGAAAACGAACGACCCTAAGCAATTCCAGAAAACTCTATCCCTTCCCATCCATCTTCCTATTTCTCACACCAGTGAACCATTTCCCTCGCTCCGTAATACTCAAATATTGGTTCGATCTCGTATCAATCTTCAAACCCGGCGAAAAGAAAAAAATTCTCCATTACCAGAAATATGTGGAAACATATGCAGCATGTATCCAATCTGTATTGAAATCCACATCGGCAACCCTCAGCCAGTCCAGGGTAATCAAGTGCAACGAACCCACGCGACAGAACCAAGGATCTTTCCAGCATGCTACGTTCCTGGCTACTGGTCTATACACGCACGCGTGTACGTGGGTTAGGTACAGACTCTCTAGGCTCGAGGTACACGGCGAGGGAGGAAGCACAGAGCAGCCGTCGACGACGAGGCGCGCGGCGGTTCGGAGCAGGGAATGCAAAAGATGGTGGGAGTACTCGGGGCTACGTTCACAGTAGGGAATGGTTTAAGGTGGGGAAGTTGGAGGTGGCGGCGGCTGCGCCGGGTATCCGGCCGGGGCAAGCCGGCAGTTGAAGGGATAGAGAGAGAAAGAGGAGCGAATGGAATGGAAAGGCAGTCAGGTTAGCCGAGCAACGAGTGGGAGAGGCCAGGGACGAGGCAAGGCAAGCGATTTAGCTGCTGCTGGTTCGGCGAGCCACGAGTTGGAGTGCCGAGAGAGCAGCCGAGGTCCCGTTGGCCGTGCCTGCACCGGGAGAGGCGTCATGAAAGCGCGCCAGTTGACCGAGTGCACCTCTGCTCGGACGAAACCGCGTATTTGCCGTCGCTGAGGCCACCTTGTCCCTCGTTCTCTGCTTTCGTGGCAAGGATTCGAGCCGCTGTCACGAGCCCACGCGCGCCGTGCTCCGCTTCGGTGCGGGGATCCCTGTTTCTTTTTCCTCCATCGGCGGGCCTGGACGGAATCGGGAATAGGACCGATCGCCGACGAACGAAACGAAACGTTCCGCACTCGGTTTCATTATTCCCAAGCCGTGTGTACTCGTTTCGAAAGTTTCACCGTTAAGTGTGTGCTGTGCACGACGTGCTCTGTTCTTCGCGACGGATTGATCACCGATGTGCCAGCTCTGTCTCTGACGCGACGCTCGACTGGCGAAACAGGACGACAAGCTGTGCGTGGCCGCTGAAAGGGAAGAGAACAGGAACGTGCGCGTGATTATTGTTGGTCGGTGGTTCGTTGAATCGTTTTTTTCCATTTTTTCGAGCGCGAACAGCGTTGGATCGCGCGATATTTTGATTGCCGACGTATCGATCCCGGTCGGCACGGTGTTTGTGGAAGCGGTCGTCGTGGATCGCGGTAAACTGCGAGTGGAAAAAAAGGAAACGAAAACTCGTTTCTGTCAGTAGGCACGGCTGCATTGGACGGAAGTATAAAGCGTTCTTTGCATTTCGCGATAGCTCGCCTCCGGTCCGTGAACGGCGTTTCACCTTGACGTTGAAACATCGAACGTACTGTCACGTTTCAACCGATATTCTAATAATCGAACGGGCAGAGCATTTTGAGGTATGACAGGTATTGTTGTCGAAACGCTCGCACCTTCGTATACCTGCATGCCTGCAAGTATTTTCCTCGTCGATTCGCCAAGAGAAATCCGTAACTTTACGTATGTTCAACGCTTGGCTCGCGGCTGACTCTAAATACAAAAAGAGGAGGTGCAACGAAGAGAATGAAGTCACGCTGGACTGGCTCAAAGATCGATTCAAATTCATTCTACGTTCAGTGACGTACATTATTTACATAATTCAGTGTTAACGTAAGCGGTTCTAGACAGTGTGCGAAAAGAAGTAGAAGAAAAGGTAGAAGCCGCGTCGCTAGAAAACGTTATACCCTCTTAATAATTTATATTTTCGTACGCCTATTGTTTCTCTGGTGAGCCCCGTATATGCATTCCACTCGCTTCGCAGGCGAATGCAATAGAAGAAATTGAACGAAGCTTGAACAGTGAAACGACACGCTCGAAGTAAGAGTAGAAAACGAAAGCAGAGGAAATCCGTCGGAACGTTCGCTTCCTTTAGGCGAGCAAATTTCTGGCCCGAGGAGGTATCGAGCAGTCTCACGGCGTAATACAGTGTCTCTGACTTTGTGACACTCGGTTCGTTACCTTGTCGTTGTTTCGTCCGCGTTGGAGGGTAACATCCCCCCGGGTCGTTATCCCATCCCACGCGTTGGAGTGCTTTGGCGAGGAGAGATAGGAGCGAAGAGAGTGGGAAGAGGAGAAGGAGGATCCTTATCTACCTGTACGCTATATCACGTTTCGCGTGGGACACCCGGAATAGACGAGAGGAGATGACAATGCAGTTGCTCGTTATCCAACGTTACTTGGCCATTGTCGAGGAACGTAGTTTCCCGTGGTGTTCACGGTAATTCGATTGGTCCGTTCGTAAACGCCATGTCGGCCGTGTCATCGCGGTTCACCGACTTTCTAGCTTAACATTCCATTCGTTCGCGATTCGGCGAGGCAACAGGACAGGTTTCGCATCCCGAGTTATCGAGCAAACTATCCGCGATTCGTTCCCAGTCATGACGGAAGGAGGTACCGAGAGGTTGACGAACGACAGAACGAGAAAAAAGAGAGCAACGTGATCCGTCGGACGCGTTTTCCAAAGGATTCGTTCAGCCGTAGGTCGGGCGTGTACCGAGGAGCGAACGACTGTCGACGGAAAGTCTGTCGCGCGAAGTAGACCAAGCGGGAAGAGAAAAAGAAGGAAGGTCGTGGCACACGACGACACGTGGTCATTGTGTACCGTTTGCAACATTCCGGCGAGCGTATAGGTATCCGGAACAACGCAGAGGGGAGCCGACAGAAAAAGAGGAGTGTTCCGGTTAGCCAAACGCGAGTCAGCTTGCCGATGGATATGGCAGCTGTCGTTTCTTCAGTTGCTCTTCCACGGCTTCATCTCGATACTCGCCAGCGGTATCATCGTCACTGTTCTACCCGCGCGAACGAATCGAGCGAACAGGTGTCGTCGCACGGTGTCCAAGCTGGGATACGAGATTTCTCGTGATAGCAGGCACGCGGCTCCAGAACCGAGGCAGTTCCGCGGTGTCGTCGATCGATCGAGGGACCACCGCGAGCGTTCCTCGCGCGCATTCTTAGTGACCGAAAGTGTTCGTCGGCTGTGCTCGTGATACGGTGTGCTTCGGTGATTCAGTTGTCGCGAGGAAGTAGGTTAGAGGAGAAGAGAGAAGGAGAGAACAGCAGCGAAGTGTTCGATAGTGGAAGATAGAGTTTGATCGTTTCGTCTGTCGGTGATTTATGGTTTCGCTGAAGATGAAGAGCACGGCCATTGATTCCCCGCGGCCGATCTTCAGGTCCTGCGGCACCCTTCTTCTGATTCTGGCGCTGCTCGTAGAGGTGAGTAGGATGACGATGCTGGTTAATGGTATGAATCTAGGACACGCTGAAATGCCATTCTGCGACAGAGTACGCGCGTGCTCGGGACTATGACACTCGAGACCTCGTCTACGGTTACCTACTCTTGAATCTCGAACGTTTTGCTCTCTTTATTGGCCGTGTGTTGCGTCCAAGGAAAGCCCGCTCTTTTCGACTTTTATCTAATTTCTGTGCGGTATCCTGCGTGGCAACATCGGCTGATAGATGGCTCGTGAGATTGTTTAGATGGGATATTGAGATTAATAATCAGCGTCTGCAGGTATGAAAATATGTTCAAGGTTGGAGGAGAGTCGTAACGAGATCGAAGTGTCGAGATAGGATTTTATAAAAGTCGATATTGGTAGCTGTGCGCGGGAAAGGAATTGCAGATTTTCTTTTTACAAAATGCAAATGTCTTCTCCTTTGTACTCCCTTTTGGTACATCTTGTAGACAAGTTTGTCACTATGGGAATAATGCTTTCGTATTTTATGCGAGGCAGATTTGGAAGAAGCTGGTGTTAAAAGGATTGTTGTAAATAAATTTAGAATTACAATAGTACCCACTTCGCGTAGCGCTGTAACATATCTCGAATGGAGCGAGGACTAAGTTTCTTCTCCTTTTTCCCCATGATTATTGACTTCCAGTCACCCTTTAAAATTTAAACGATGCTCCGTTATTGCATTTTTAGTGCCGAAACTCTAACAATTAAAATGATTTCCTGCATTAACAGACGTCCCTGTTAGAAACCTATAACAGTTCAACCCAATTTTATGCTTTCATGCCTCATATGTGAAAGTTAAGGTTTACTTAACGTTAAGTTACAAGCTAGTGTAGTCACTTTATATGTATATATAATTACTTCAACTTTGCATTATGAATATGTATTTCCACTTTGGTAATACATGGATCGATTAGTCACACACGTTACTCACTTCTGAAATATCGCAGGGAATGACGAAGATGAATTTCGGAAACTTTCATTCATCTCCTTTCAGACGTTTCTCACTATCTCATTACATGTTACACAAATATCACAAAAAGGACTGCTCCAGAAGCCGCAACGTAAAGCGGCACTCCGTCTTCTTACGTCACTCTCTTTCAAAAAAATGGAACGCATTATCCCAAATACAGCACGGTCTTGGCTGACTAATGAATTCGATTTCTCAGGAGAAATGATTAACAGTAAACTTTTTCCAAATATTGACAAGCTACACTGGAAATAAGTACAATCATCTTTTTCATAAGTGTAATAATTTCAAGGCATGGGAATGCGATTGCGAGTACAGCATCGGTGAGTCCGACACTCCAGATAATTAAGACCGCAGATAATCACTTAATCGGGCTCCACTCTGCTCACAAAGTGCATAACTGTGAGCCATTGTTCGGCCCAAAATGCGCGGGCAAATATTTAATTCCAATTGAGCTTTCTAATCTAAAATCTGATCAAAGTTTATTTAGCCGCGATTGAAGTACAATCAAGCGCACCACGTAAACCGCCCACGAACCCCGCTAATATCGCCACGCTGTCTGCAATCATCAGCGAAGCACATCTGAAACCGGAAATTAAACCTTCATCCTGCTTTTTCGCCGTTTCTCCTCTATTCGGTGCAACGGCGCAGCACAAAAAGAGCCCGCGAACACAAATATCATCCAGTTCCGTCCGATCGTATTCGTATCGATCATTCTTACGCCCAAGCAGTTCCCTAGCTCAGCTGGAGATTTCTCGAGGCTCGTCGCAGATCTCGCTGGTCGAATCGTGTTCCGAGACGTGGTCAGCGATTGGTGAAGGGGAACACACCTTCGATATCTAGTCTTCTTTTGCTCGGCCGATTTGTGTCCGCGAGTTGCGAAACTCCGACTGGCTTTCCCATCGTGAGAGAGAACGACACCGCGAGCACCGGGCACTGTCCATTGATCCCTGGATCCGAGTGGTCCGCTGGACGAGGTGAGCTTATCCGAACGGTGATCTAAACGTTCCGTCTTGACACGCTGGATATCCGTCCGCCGGAATGTTTCATTTCGTTGGAATTGCGGATGGGGAAATTCCCGTCGTAATATCGTTTATCCTCTGGATTTCGTCGGGGCTTTTTTTTAATCGAACGTTTCGCATGCGGATTCGTGGCTGGCGAATGTTGATTCGAGCTGAACGTTGTTTTATTTTCCGGTCGTAGTGCAATTTGCGTTTGATATTTCTCTTGGTATTATCTGCTGATCTGTAACGCGTTCGATGGCGGCGTTTGGTTTTCAAATGGACGGGCTGGATTGTTTAACTCTTGTGTCGGCAACCGGGTAACCGGGTACCCGTTTCTATATTTCCTTTAATAATTTTTGCATGTTCCTGGCGAGATAGCGCAAAAGCACTCTGGATTCTCCAGTTCTTGGACAGTTTTACGGTCAATTCACGTTTTGTGAAAAAAATGTAGGCAAAATATTTTGAGTAACTAAGCTTAAACTTATTGACCATTGTGGTTGCCCACACAAGGGTTAAAAGGTGAATGTGAGGTCTTTTTTTATTGGACGAGAATTCGTTTGCAGATAATAATTATACCTTTCTCTTTCTTATGTGAATATGAATATTCGAGCATCGAGGAGGCAGGGTGGATGCCTTTGGATGGAATATTATTTATAGATATGGCAAAGTATTTTAGTTGCATTTTATTTCGCTTTGGCAATAGGCAGAGCAGTTTGAAAGCAGCTCTATTTTGTTAAACCGTTCTGCATAAAACGATATGTCACGGTATTGTTTAAATTATATATTTTACTAAAACACAATATTAAGGCACTGCCACTTTGGTCTGTCGAATTTCTCGTATTTAATTTGATTGCTAATGAATTGGTAAAGTCTGTGATATTTCTGAATGCAGTATTCTTGTTAATTTGAATACTTCCGGCGTCACGGAGTATGAGTGTTACGTATGCTAAATTATATAATCGGTTTTAATTTTCCTGTGTTCCAACGAAGGTTGCCAGTTTTATTTCAATCTGTCCGTACAGATGCAACTGACGATGAAATGTAATAGCAAGGTGAAATGGTATCTACAATTTCTTTTCTGTTTGGAACGTAGTGATGTTGGAATACAGCGCAGTGATAATTTACTGTACAGTGTGAACGATGAAACTTAATTACCTTAGATAATTCCCTTGTTAGTGAGTTGATCGAAAATTTGTTCGTAATATGGTTTAATGAGAGCTTCCAAATGATTATAGTAAATTGTCAACTATTTCTTTCGAAATTTTCAGAGCCGCTTTCAGGTTCGCATAAAAAGTTTTACACAATTACGTTAAAGATCTAATTAAAAGATGGTATACTAAATAAAAAAAAATTGTCGAACGAACTACAGAATAATCTGAGCTGATCGTCTCTTGTAGTTGACGTTGTATAATATTTGTTTCTAAGTTAGTAGTTCAAATGGGAGAAGTGGGAAAAGTAGATTTGGTTGAGAAACAGTGATTAGAAAAGTCTGCAACTGCAACAGAACAGGTTTATTAGAAACGAGCGAAAGAAATGGGCAGAGGAGATTAGCTTGAAAAATTTTAAACGGATGAAACTTTTTATTATAATATGTGCCAAAGTATTAATAAAATTGTTCGTAATATCATAGTAGTGGATGGAGAGGTGAAATATTTCCATGGGTGCATTAGTATAATTAAACATAAATTAAAATACAATTTCGTTTTATAATTTTCCCCTGGATTCCAATAGATATATTGTCTCCCTTCCACGTGTAATTACATCGTCGATTATGAAAAAATAGAAATTTGCTTAGCATCGAGTAACCTTGAATAATATTGTAGTGTTTCATAACTTTTCAAGATTTAATCTTTGCGCACGATTGTGCAAAGTCTCGGACATTATACAGTGAATACCAGGATGCCAATACGGATTAATCTTGCGCTTACATATTAGAATATCAAATATTTCAATACATCTTTCTTCATTTAAAACAATTGGCGTATATTGAAATGCATTTACGACTAAAACATTCTGCGAAAAATTAGAAAATCGATTTCTGATTTGCTGGCGATAATTTGTTTTTCACTTCGTCGAATATTACCTAAGCAATAACTTGAAACCTTTCACAAAACTTATTCTTCGTAATTATCTTCTTATAGTAAAAAACAGACATCGTTACACCGTGCTACAGAAATGAGGAAAGAAAGTACGCATGAAAACAATTCTCGTCTGCAGCTAATTAAAAAGTGCCACGCAATTGTACAATTTTCTTCCAATAAAGTAAACTATCAAGCATGAAGAATTGCTGGATGCATCGCGGTTTATCGACCAAAGGAAAGTTCCCCCTGGCGAAAGTGAGTCGCCACGAATTCAGCGAGACTCGTAGCAAATAAAATTTCATCGTGCCCGATGGGCGACGCCCATTTCGATTGTTCTCAAGTATTGTTTAACGTCTTCGAATATTCCCGTGCAAAAGATCGCCGCTGAAACGTGGTGCTGGTGGAAACTAGTAGGTTATTTATGTATGCTGGTACACAGTAAGTAGGCTAAGTGAAAGTGAATAAAGCAAAGATCGGTATAAAAACAATGCAAAAGCGGACTCTACTCTATAGACACAGGTTGAAGGGCAGAAGAAAAATCATGGAATTTTTAACGGTTTCACTGCGTTTCAAAGTGCACATTTAGTAGAAATAAAAACGAAGATATACATACATGGCAATATTTTTCCTCTTTCTTCTGTGATTTTTCATGTGATTCAGTTTGTTGCTCACCGGAGGCTGGTTTTTCGTACCGCTTCCGATATAATATCGTATATAGCTTCCAATCAATTTTATTGATTTTAGCCTCGTTATTTCATAAAAACTTTTGCAAACATATTGTATTTTATGAAATATTTGGCCCCTTTTTAGAGATATTTAGCGATTTTTAATTTTCAGTGGATACAAATGTGGATGTTTGATGTAAAAATTCCGGGGAGCAGTAAAAATCCGATTACTATGATAATATAAAGTAAAATAGGTTTTAATCCAAACGGGCGGAGCACTGAATTCTGCACAGTGGTCTGGCAAACAAGGCGAAATTGTAATTAACTCGACCGCGCGATACAGCAAATAAAGTAACAAAATAAAACAGCCATCTGTTTCAATTTGTTGCAACGGGTTGGTTCCGTAGTGGAGCGGGTATTTAGTATTTATATCTTCCTTGTTTTTTTGACGTTTGTGCAGTTGGGATTATTAGAGGTGATTATTTTCACGATTGAAATAAATATGCGTCGATCGTAAAATTATATTTTCGTAGAAAATTTTTATATCGTTTTACTTCGAACTTTTTAAATCGTTTCTGACATTTCCAATCATCTTCATCATATGTATTTGCGAAAACGTGACGGTAACTCAAATTTCTGCCACATGATTGTGCTTTTATCAGTTTCCTTTACTTTATGTCGATTTCAAATTTTAAACAAAAATGCTTCTGCTTTCGTGCTTCATCGAGTTTGAAAATCAAATGATAGTATTAAGAAAAAATTGAAATGCTTGTATCCATCTCGTTTTTTATTTATAAGTGGGCAATACGATAATTACTGTGTAGTTAATAATTATCCGCATTGTAAAGTTGCAATGTTTTAGTGAAGTGCGGAAAAGAACCGAAAGATTATATTAATTATTTTCCAGGTTCTGTTCCAACGCAATACCACATAGCCATAACTATAGCAATTTGTATTTGCGGTTTTTGTAATATTAAATTGGTCTGGCATAATTGTACCTCGTCGAACTACATTTTTCATTTCCAGCAGCACATTACTAAATTATTTTTCTGTGATTTGATTTTCAAAGAAGTCATGAAAACGACTGAACAGGAACGGACGTTGGATTTTATCAGCTAATGACACAAAATTACATCTTTCTCTTATTCAAAAAATATTCGAGTGGCTATTATATCGCGCGGCCAATTTTCTAGCATATACTTTTCCTGTAGACATACTTTTGTTATTCTGTTTTGTCAAGTAAAGCAATGGATTAGGTATAACGAGGAAAGACAGAAACGTCTTATATTCTGTCGGATTGAAAACGGAACACTTTTCGCATGGAAGTAAATAATTGAATCGGCGAGTTGAAGAACAATACAAGTCCAAGGACGTCATTTTGAGGTATTTTGGAAATTGCAGCATTTGTTTCGCGCTTCACGAACGTCACTGATTCTATAGTCCCCTTTTAATTTAAATATTATTAAAGATATAGAGATTTCGATCAATATATAGTAATGAAAATAAATTCATTGGATTAGTACCGATTTTTAACTCAAGCTATTCATTACTTGTGAAACTGATCCAATAACAGAGTAATTAAAAAGAAAACATTTTACGAATGCAAAAATTGTTTCTTGGAAGGTGATTATAGAAGTAAATTCGGCATTTATTTCAAAGAATTATTCGTCACCTTGTTGACCAGCAGGAGTCTTCCAAGAATAAACTTGGTAGACTGTTGATTCTTCGCTTGGAATGTATTTCCTTAACTTGGTCAGATTACAAAATTTTTCGACGAATCTGTTCTTGCACTCATCAAGCTAAAGAGACTATCTAGAATGAATGGTTTAGGCTTAGGGTATATGTACATGAAACGTACATACACTTCGTCTGAACGTGCAGTTCTAAGCATTTCACATTGAGTTAGAAGATTGTCTGAAAATGTCTAACTTTGGACTTGAACTGTTCTTCAACTCGTCAATTCAGTTGTATCGAATGCAAATGTGCTAGAGTGTATTGCAGTTGAATCGCTGCACTTGAAAAGACGTCACGTTGCAGGAAGGCATACCTCACTGAACCATATACTTTCTCTCGGAATAACTTCCTGTATCCTGTATCGCTTCCGAAGAGAGCTATGGCATTCAAATTCGTAGAACGATGCGGGACAATTCGAGCAGCGAATAATATTCTTTCTTTCCGAATGCCAGATAGATCAAGATGTTCCGCTGTTTTCATGCACGTTTGCTGTTTTTGCAATGGTATAAAAGATGCACCGGATGTTCACTTCCTTTATCCACAGCGTCGACACAACAGCGACTGCGAAATTCGCGTCCGTGGTTGAATCTTCAAAACTTCCGATGTCCTTTGCCAGAATTAGTGTAACTTCCGGTTTGCCCGACTGCGTTCAAAACAAATTTCATTTACTGAATGCGGAAACAATAGCTTCGATGGTTCGATTGAGGCGAATTAATTATTTAATTAAATTAATTATCGATAAGACGAATTCATTATCGAATAATTGTTTGGACGAAAGTTATCTTTGTACATTGTGCTGTTTGCTGTTCGAGTAGGTGGTTCGCCATTTGATGGCGCACTATTGTTTACTGTCTAGGTGGAAAATGAAGGTACCGTTGCGAATCAATTTTATTTAGAACTATCGAGAAATTATACATACTCTTCAATGATAGTAATTGTACATAGTACGCTGTTTTGGATAATTTTGCGTAACTCGACGAACATATTTCAAATCGTTGTCATGTGACATTAAAAGTAAAAAAATATACTTTGCAATAAGAATAAAGGTATCACTATTCATCAATTATTTCATTCATGATCAAACTTTAAATGATTGCCAATTTTTAAGTGCGCCTTTCCATAAAAATTGTGCGCAGAGAATAAATCAAGAGCATAACCTTCATTTGCATAAGCGTGTGCCACTATTTCACGTGTGTCATTTCCACGCAAACTAGATATTCCAGAACGATATTTCTGCCGCCAGGGCAACGTTTAGCAGAAGCGGGCAGCGGGATAATCGATACAAAAGCGATTCGACTCGTGCTCGCGAGCTAGCGCGGGAATTGTTCGCGGTATTTTCACTAGACATGGTGGGATTGAGAGAAAGCCGTGACATTATTGGCCCAGAATTCGGGGCTCATGACCGCTTGCTAAATTAAGCACTTACTACTAAGAGCCTGTTCGTCGAATGGATCGCGAAATAACTGACGTCGTCGGCTTCAAGCTGAGCACGTTACGTTACGCTTACGACGAGTTACGTTGCTACGTGGGCGTTTCGGTGGTTAACGTACCGCGAAAATCCCGTGTCAGAACTATGTTTTCCACTAATGTGAACGCTAACCCTTCTTTCAAACTGTTCGACCCTCGTCAATGTAAAAATAAAACTGTTCTCCCGCCGGGAAAATTCGATTTACCACGGTTGTAGGAAATTACCTGTTTCGGTAAACACGTGGCTAGGATTTTTTCATTCGACTTGGTTTTGCCCCTTTTGTCCGACAGATTTGACAAATATTTTTCATTCGCGATATATAAAAATCGTGGAATAATGCCTGCTCTTTGTTTCGTAGACAATTATTGGAAAACCATCCGTTTTGTTGACCCCGTGGGTAGGATTTATTCTGGCTCAGTTTTGTTCCCCTTTCCATAAAGATTTTGCAAATATTTTTCACTCACAAAAGCTTAAAATGTCTTGCCAAATTACAATGCGAACCTTGTAGAAAATTATAAGGCTTCTTCTGGCATGTTTTTCTATCCCCTTTCTTACCAGTTTCATGAGTATCATTCATTCAAGAGTTGCCCCGGATCCTCTGCAAATTACAATTTTTGACCTGCTCCCCAAAGGATTTTTCGAAAATCCTTTGTTACCTTCCAACGGCAAAGGAAAAAGATCTATTACTTGCACAGCATAAGTTTGAAGAAAAGCTTTCATACAGCTTCGAATTAAGCGATATTCTCTCTAATTCGATCCTTTTTATGCTCGATCGACAGCAAATCATATTCGCGAAAAATTTTCTTCTCTCAATTCATGGATTGAAACGTGGCTTTGTAGGTGTATTCTGTTCGTCGAAGTGTCTCGGAAAATCGTGGATAGTTTCTATTCATAGTAGGTGGGTACAATTCTTCCCTGTTTATAATTTTAACCTGTTTTCCAAAGATTTTCTGAAGAATCTCTATTTATACGGTGTGCTTTTTTTGGTACGAAAAAATTCCGATTTATTTTACGTCGAATGGGGTTAAAGAGAAACTACAGGCTTCAATAGCCCGAGGGCATAGATTTTCCACCAATGCGAACCCTTTTGTGGGTTCCCTGTTTGTGGGTAATTCGACCCTCGTCGAGGTAAAAATAAGCACGAGCTTTTAATGGAAAGATACAGTTTACCGTAAACGACGTTCAAGTGGATTTTTTTTTCCTCTTTTTTCTGTACGCCGTTGGTCACGAAAGTTGGTCGTCCAGTAAAGATATAATAAAAACTGCATATCTGTAAAAGTCTAAACATATTTTTAACAAACGTTATTTATTGCTTATTATTACCTAAACGCCACGAAAATGTCCAGAATAAAATGAATAAATTATTCGTAATTTACTATCTTGGCACAGCGATTTAAAAAAGCGGTAAGTCGAACTAAAATTTGTTAACGGGCTCGTAAAATGTTTAACAAACGTTAAAGTAATCGAACAACCGATGCTCCGATTTAGCTTGGTATATTATTGCCTCGGAATTCTAACGATGTTGTCGATTGCATTGCGTGTAACGAGCCTGCATGTGCCAAGCAATCAGTTTGCATTTACTGTAACGACAATGCGTGTGCGCTGTGCTCTTTACTCATTGGTTCGCGTGTCGCTTAAAAGTTTGCGACCTACCAGGATGGTGACCCAGAAATTCACACGAATGTGAACTCGACATTCGTCCGCCATGTAAGAGCAAAATGTGTTACTCTTTGAAATTCTTCAATTGATCTACTTTTGTGTCCCAGCTGACATAACTGAAATTTTTCCGCTATCCCGTTATCCACTTTTGCAAGAACAATTATTTCCTATATTCGAGTCCACAAAGTTTTTGTATCCCAGCCCGGTGATCGAAATATTTCTGCAATTGCATTTCGAAACAAAAAATATTTCATACACTCAAGTGCAACAATTTGAAATGCTACTTTAAAAATCTGAAATTGTAATTCTGATTTTATAGCGATTATTCTGGACAACTGTACCCACATTTCTAAATTTTATGCATTCGCACAGATCTTGGGGTTAACGCGGAGATACAAGACCTTGAAATGTATACGTATATGTAGAAACCGGAAAAATGGGGAAACTGTGTCTACTCTTAATGCAGCGATAACTTATTTCATCTTAAATAAAAGAAACAACGTTTTCACACTTCTGAGCACTCATTGGAATCTTCACTTTTCTAGAAACTGTTAAAATCTGATATAAGCAAAGAGCAGACACTACTTTTTATGGAAAAATGTGAAAACACTATCTATAGATAAAATAGGCAACACCGAATTGTGAAACTTCATTGTTTAGATGCTCCGCTTGTGCACGTAGTGTAACTGGACGCTGTTTAAGGTTGTATTCAAAGTTAATTCGTGTTTATCGCAGGTAGAAATCAATATTCTGTATTCCTGGGCAAGATAATAACTGTATTATGTTATAAAAAACAATTTGTTGTATAATTATTGGAGAATTCAGAACTTCTAATCGTTTTTACATGCTTTCGTTGAAAGCAAAAACCTTTTGGTTTCCAGGTGTTTGACCTTTTCACACCTGTGCGTATGAAATTCGGAAGAGAAATTGTTAATAGGCATGTTGTGACATTTAGAATTGATGGTCAGCCGAAGGAAAGTTGTCCCAAGAGAATAGCGAAGGACAGCGCGAGGTTGTGTAAGGCTTTGCTCCTCGGAGATTTTACTTTAGACAGTTAAAGTGAATGATCTATGCATCGATAAATGTTATGGATCTGCAGTAACTGTCTAAACGACTATCGGTAAAATTTCGCAGGGTGTGAAAATGCAACAAGCTTTTCTTCTGTAAGAATTTATTGCGGAATATATCGAAGGAACAATCGTAGAAATAAAAATTTCAGCAACAATAACTTTCGCCGTTTAAATGCTGAAGTCATCATAACTTTTACGTCTCGATACATAAATCTTCAGTGAATATTAAATAAATCGGGAAAAACCAATCGAAAAGTTTGGAATTATCAGGCATTTGAAACTATGTGCAAATGTATACCCCAGCAACAAATACTCTTAGTAAGTTGAATAATGTTCAAGATTATGGAGGATGGAGCATTTCTTCACAATGCTCTGACAGAGATTAAGTGTCTCTGATATTTTTCTCTCGCGAAGGGCGGAGAGCCCACGTGACTTTTACCTTTTGAGCCTAGCATGTGTTGTATATTCAGTTATTCATAGATTTTTGAATGACCCTTTTGACTATTCAAGGGTACATATTAGATATTACAAAGTCGAATGCTAATTGTCACGTTTCATAGAAACGCTTTATATTCCTGTGGACCTATAAATCATTATTGCGTACAATGTGCAGGTTGCAAACCATCGGGCAGGTGCTTTTATTTCATTGCTCTGACAGCGAATACTATTTAGTGTCTACTACAAACGTATATGAGAACTATTCTTTCCGGTACCCTATTGTGCAACAGAAAAATATCGGTTTTCAATTCCGCGACATCAGCCACCCATATACTTTTTATAATTCATCACGCGCCACATCAAAGCGCCACAAATTTTGCACTAAAAATCATACGAGTAAGCTAACAGATCGCAGCGCGCAATATACCGATATTAAAAACTGTTTGTATTAGCACCCGAATCATCAATCAGTCAAAATGTCGGGCTTCAAGTGTTTTTATTGAAATGTCTACTTTAAACTTCATCTAATGTTTTCCAAAGATATCGTGACGTCTTTTTATTGTTGGGGATAATATATAGGATCAATTTTATTAAGCTCCTGTTTCCTCTCCTTTCATTTTTTTCTGAGTCACATATGGAGGGGTCAGAAGCCAATCGGTATAGGTCGACCTTTTCCTGAACATGAGTTTCCTAATTCAAAAACGTCTTTATTGTTAAAATTTTCAGTTGATAAATCAATTAAATCACTATTTTCCTACACAAGCAATAAATGACGGTAGGGACATTGCCATCTTTTTCCAAGTAATTTGTAAAAACCTGGTTTATCTCGGTTTGAATGCCAACGGACTTACACTGATTGGCTTCTGAAGGCTCCATATGAGGTATCCTAATATATCAGAAGCAATCGTTTTGACAGGTTGGCAAATCTAGTTTTAAAAATGTTTTTATTGTTGTATATATATATTGCATATATATATATATATATGAGCCATCTCTTGTTGTCACTGATAGGTTTAGTATGTTAGCGTTATTCCTTTGTTTCATATCCCTTTGCCTTGTCAGTCGTCTCCCGTCCTTTGTACGATCCACCAGCGATAGAGTTAATATAATATTAAGTAAGCTTAAATGCTTTTCCTAACACTTATCACGCGTTCGGCTCAAATCACCATGGAGCAACTACAAAAAGAATTCTATTCTATAATTCCCTATCGGCATATCAAAAAATCAAATCTCTTACATATACAATGCCACCTACATATACAAAAGGACTAGCAATAACAAAAAGAAAAAGGAAGAGAAAAAGACGAGGCAAGCACCGGAACCGAGGATGGACAACACCGAGCTGGTTCGTGCTCGAAAATGCGTGCAAGGGCAAGTGCAGAGGCTGCACGTGCTTGTCTGTCGCTCGTTTCTCCGGTACGAGACTCTCTCATCCGGATGTGGGCTTGGAGTACATCCTGGCCTAGGCAGGGAGGATGCGGCCGCGTGCACAACGAAAATAGAGCAGACGGGAGAAATAAATCAGCGAGACGCACGGTATATACGCTCAGTGATCTCGCGCGTACCGCGCGTCCCTGCGCGATGAGAGATCGGGCTATGCGATATGAATAATTTTGGACAAAAACGTCCGGGAGTCTCGAGACTCTGGCAAGCCTGATCGAGGGGCCGCGCGATGCTCGAAAGGCACGAAGGAAAATTCTAATCGATTCCCCGGAATCGCATGCCGCGCGCGTTCTCGTCGACGCGAGTCGAATTTTTGTCCGCGCGATTATTGCGTTCGAGAATTCTTTCGATATCGCCCGATGCTAACGACTCGAAGCTGTCCGTTTTGTATTCGTCGATAGTACTGCTGGTGCCGTGCCTTCGCCATTCCGTGGATGGAAAAATTGTGACTGGCGCAGTTAAGTTTACACCTTGGGCAGATTTGTTGGTGTATATGTATTGGAGTTCTTTTGAAACGTAAGGTCGGGTCTATTGTTCCGGCTCTTACAATTCGTGGCCACAGTGATAATATACTCTCTCGCTTGTAAGTCGTAGGACGCGTAATATAATTTTGTAAAAATTATTGGATTTGTTAATATATTTAATACGGAAGAGTCGTTACATGTTAAACAATTAGTGCGGGTGCCACGAGTGACGTTTTTAATAAGTTAAATGAACATATACGTTGACGCAACGGTTCAACTTTTTAATCAATCTCTAATGATTAAAATAAATCCTTTGGATTTGTATTGCTTTTCAACTCAAGCCCCATTTCAGTCTCGAAACTGAACAAATAAGGCAGCAGCCAAAAAAATGGTTTTTGTATTACCCAGCGTGAATCATAATTGAAGGTGAAATTACTGATTGAAAAGTGATTATTAAAATAAAAACAGAATGAGATTACAAAAAAATAGTCATCCCCCTGTGGATCAGAATTAGTCTTCCAGCAACAAATTTTTCAATAAAATGTTGCTTCGCTGGTGTTATACGTTATTAACTTGATTACTTTTCAAATTTGCCAATAAATCTGTTCTTGTACTCATTAAGCTAATGAGACTGACTGAAATGTGAATACAGGGTACATACTTCTTGTACACTGCTCTTGGTCTCAACGTAAGGGTCTAAGTACTTTGCATTGAGTTTTGAGATCGCTTGAAAGTTGCCAGTTTTGGACTTGTACTTTAACTACCGATTCAATTAATCGAATACATGGTTGACCTGGTAATTAACTAATTCAAGGTTCCGAATACTCCGCGCGATACATGTAAAACTTGCCATTTATGAAAGGTACAAATCACTCGCAGACTGTTTTTTTCGGTACGCCGACTTTGTCACAGGTGACTCAAAAATGTATATCGGTCAACTCAGACTACTTTGGGACTAAATTCAATTCGTCAAGGATAATGTATCTTCGTTTCTGTTAACTCGACACCTCGCAGTTTCTAGATTAAACTTTCTCTATTAATAGCGAATGCAAAACAATTCCCCATCAGTTTTGAAAGGGGTCTATAAAAACTATTAAATGATGTAACAATAAACATTCCATTGGGATCACGAAATGAAAATGGCACGAACTTATTAGTCAACCTAATAAACAGTTCAGTCACTATAAACAGGAAGTGTTTTTTGGCAATGAAGGAATGTATATTTTGATTAGCAGACATCTTAATGCCTCGAATAGCAATGTAGGACGGGCTGTTATGTTTTCAGCAGCTGGTATTTTTGCATTTTTCAGGCTATTATAAATATGTAATACTTACGGTATCTTGTAATGTACTGAGTTCTTGATGATTTTATGTGTATTGTCTTACGCGTATAGTGTTTGGAGGATTTTTATGAAGCTTATTTGTAGTCAATACAGGAAAGTTATAGCGTCCCAAGGGTCTGAGTTTGATATTGGTACTTCTTCGTAAGATTGCATAAATGAATGTTACGTTATATACTTTCAAAGTGTACTGCAAATGCGTAAGATTGGCTTCACAAAAAAGCATTTTTGTAGCGATGGCAGCCAGGCTAGTAAAATTCTGTCCAAATCTAAAATATACAGGGTGAAGCATTTAAAACAGACCACCTGAATATGTAACCCGGTTGTTATTGGTGATAGAAGAAAGTGTGTCAGGTGATACTGGCTTGGTTCGGAGGGTGGCATAATGTCATGTTAATAGTTTTTAGAATTATTCGGGTGACCTGTTTGACATGCCTAACCCTGTATATGTACTAAAATTTATACATATGCTCATAATATGACATATAGATTTATAAATATACAATATAGATAAATTATAATTTTATTAACTAGTATGTGCGTTTTTAAAATTTTGAAACATAAAAATTGACGAAATATATTTCAAATGTTGGAAATTCGTCGTTCAATCGTTCCGTGTGATTCGGAAATATTTATGAGATGCCCTAAATTGTACGGTCCAATTAGAAAAAGGAATAGCTGCATTTTAAAGCTTTTTTTCCACCTTTATTTGAAGGAGGGCTACAATCTGACCCAGATACTAAAAATAATACAAAGGCTTTGGGTACAGTTTACAGTTTACAGCCATTCAATGAGACTTCCTGCGGGAGATTAATATTTTTCCTTGCTAAAACCTGGCCCTTTGTTATTTCCGCTTCAAGCACTAGTATTGCACGAAATCTCTTATTCCTAGAATTTTTACCCACAGCGTACTGCAATACGAGCTAGATACACGGCACACTAAAGATTCCAACTGTTCTGAAACAGCATCGTACGTATAAAACCAATGTCTGAAAACGACAGAAATATTTTTCTCATTCGCTCTGTATCTTTTGGGCCGATACTCGAATCGAAAAGATTGCAAGTATTTCAATTAAAGGTCGCGAGGTTGTTACAGCAATATTAGTTCGATCAAAATTGAACACGATTCTATATTACATACTTTACTCAGCAACTGGAACACATGGGCGGAACCGCTGGTATTATTGGGTTGCGCAAAGTTTGTAGATATTTTGTTTCTGATGCAATCACGTTTCATTTACAAGTATGTAGTTCTTGTTCTCTGGTTGTAACATTTTTCTCGGCGAAAGAATATATTACGAGTATTATAAAACGGAGCGAAAAGAGAAAGCGGCTAGTCATTATGATTTTCATGGTTCAAGCGACTTGTCGAAAATGTAGTACGTTTTTGTGCAAGATAAACTGTTATTTGAAGAAACTTTTCTTTCGGTCATGATAATTAACGAAGGTTTACTAAAGGGAGTCGTGTGTCTAGAATGCCAGTACCAAATTTCACTTTTACCTCTGGTCAGTATGTATTATATGGAGGGCTCAGAAGCCAATCGGTGTATGTCCAACTTTCCTGAACATGAGCTTCGTAGTTAAAAAAACCTCTTTATTGTTAAAACTTTCAGTTGATAAATCATTTTGCATTGATGAATTAATTAAGTCACTATTTTTATACGTAATCAATGGATTACAGTACTAACATTATCATTCTTTTCCAAGTAATTTGTAAAAACCTTATTTATCTCGGGTTGAATGCTAATGACTTCACACTGGATGGCTTTTGAGCCCTCCATATGTTACCATACTATTTTCTCATAAATTTTAAACGTACAAATATACTTGATTGAACCAATACTTTGAGAAGCAACTTTGTTCTTTTTCTTACATTCAGACAATTTTGTACTGTGTTAGGTAGAAATTAATTCTGTATTCAGAGTCTTATGTTTGTAATTGTTATAAAAATAGTGGTAAACAAGTTAAGTGTTCATCGATAATTTGAGCTAACAGCTTATTCAATCTATTCAAGCAACTAATCTTATTTGTTTTCTGTAACAATTAAACTATCAATCCGGTTTGCTTCGATACACTCATTGAAATGAGTCACTAGAAACTACAGCTGAATCGTGATCTTCTCTCCGTAACTTTCACTTACCAGGAACGTTCCCGTAACAGCAATATTTCGTTTTATTACACGAGGAATTATTGACCACCGTTTCTGTCCGATGTTTTAATTATTACGCAACTTACTACTGGTTTCCGTTATTCAGAGGAGTTACAAAATTTTACTTTCATCCTTAATACATACATTCGTATTTATGCCTTCCACCATGTATCTGAACAAATCAAGTGAACGGGAAGGAAAGTTTCAATACACCCGTAAATACTATAGCAGGTACTGACGATGACACAACTTTTAACAGCACGCAATTTTATATAATTTGGTTTTTATCATATGAATCAATTTACTTTATTCTGGACTGAGAGTTTCTTTTTAACAAATGGAGTTGATTTTCACTATGGTACAAGCTGATTTGTCAAAAATTTCGGCAGGTTTAAATTTAGTATGCACTGAAATAGTTACTCATGCCGTATGGAGGACTGTGATATACATATATACACTGTAATATTTCGAACACAATCAGTTCCCATTCTAAAGTTCTGCAATTCAGTAGACCAGAATACAATGTCAAACAACTGTAGAACATAATTGAAGGTACAATATTGAACCTACACCTTCTTTTACTTTCAATAAATACAACGCAGATATTGGAGCTGTCTCACTTTTTTAAGAAGTAGTGATCAATAAAGTGGAAGAGAATTTATTATAATTAACAGCGAACGACGAATCATCGTCAAGTTCATCTCTTGTATTTTCTACAACATCTGGTACTTTGTCTGGTTTCACCCTATTTTAAAACCACATAGTCAGCAGCCCTCGTAACATTTGTTGCTAAACATATTTATAGTTTGGTAAATAGCGATCTGAGTTTGCTCCTTCTTGCACCAAGCGAAAGGTCAGATTGTTCTGTACAACATGGAATATATAATAAAAATTTATAAAATTGCAACTGCCTCCTTGTTGAATCAAATTCTGCAATCAGTATCATTCCTAAACTGCAAAAAGTAAAAACAACTTATCTGACGTCTTCTAATTAAAAAAAAAAATACAAATGCCATACTATGAACGCACCATCAGATTATATTTAACAGCAGACTTTACAATTACAAACATTTTCTTCTACATGTTTTATAAGCCATTTCTGAGTGAAAATAACAAATGCAATGAAGATGTAAAAGCAAATTTACACAGCGTTCAAATTATCTTCATCGTTTACACTAGATTTACGAATGCTGTTTGCACACCTATTTATACCGACACCTGTCATATTAACCCTTGTGTGAGCAACCAAAATGGTCGATAAGTTTGAAGCTTAGTTCCTTCAAATATTTTTAAAGTATCCAAAGAATGGAGATCCGGAGTAGTCTTGCGGTATCCTGTCCAGAACATAAAAAAATTATTAATGAAAACGTAGAAATGGGTACCCGAGTACTCGGTTGCCCACACAAGGGTTAACGAGTGCCAGTAAAAACGCGTGTTTTCTTGAAAAAAGATTAATTCGCTTAATTTAGAAATGAGATGTAACTAATTAAATTATTCAATATTAACATTCCTTTGTTAATTTGAGCTCTTAATGAAAATGAACTCTTAACATCGGCATAGAAATTTCATTACAAGTACATATCACCTGTAACCAATCAGTATCTCGTTTGACTAACATATTACTGACCTGACAAGCCCAAAAAGATACACCGCAATAATCAACCGCTAACCCTACACAGTAACAAAAGTTCTATTATAAAATACCGTCACGTATATACATTGAGGGGTCCCCTTTGCGAGATGCATTCCACAAATAAAAAGCGAAAGAAGCTAGTTTAAGCGCGGCATAGGGGCCGTTTAAATGCGGATACGGTAATGCACGCGTGAGAAAAGGAACGGGCCCGTTCGGAGAACCAGTCGGCTACTTTTCTTTTGCTCCCAATGACGTCAGAATTCTGGGATCCTTTCGTTGCACGTGGTGCATCCAACTGCATCATTTGTATTTTTATCCCGCGCGATTTAATCTACGGTCGCGAACGGAACATCGCGGAAGCTCGCGATGAAAATTGGACGGATTTCCGCGCGTGGGAACGTTCCCAAGAAATTGGAACTTTTAGGGAGCGCGCGTTTACCTAAACAATCGCGCTAGACACGAGTTGCATAATGCAGTCGTGGATGTTGAATGGAATAATATTTAAAAACAGTAAATAGTACGTAAATAGATAAACGTGGAGGCATTGCTCTTTTAGATTAGAGTATTTTCAATTACTTATACCGTTTCAATTGAACTGATCGGAATACATAATTTTGGTAAACTTGTCGATCAGCCCATCTCACCGATTCGGATGATTTTTGAATATGTTATCAGGATGAAGATTTGAAACAATTTTTTTCCTCTTGCGACAATGGCAGCCTCGTATAGTTTTCGATATATTCGCGAAAAACTGCTGCTACTGTTATATGTAGTTAATTGTTTCTATACGCGCAAGCCCATGGCTCCCATTAGATGCGTCAGCATCGGATCGCCGCTTATCCATTCTTTCTATAAACCCATCGGAAGAATCTTTATTACGAGTGAACTCAACGAAAGGGTGCCTCATAGGAATGGCCCAGAAGAGTATATTGTATAGCATATCTCTAAATAAGCGAAAAAGAAGTATTCGATTTAAGCGTTTAAATACAAAAGTTTATCCCCCACCATTACACTTCTTGAGACGTCCACAAGTTCGCTTGTACATAATGTAACGTGGTCGTGGATCGAGCATATCGGTGAACTAGTAATACTAATTCGACGAACAAACTTGGTATTTCTCATTCTGTTCTGATGAGACTTTTCTAGAACCTGGAGACCTAGACATTGGCAACATTTCTCTGATTAAGATGACACCAAGCACGATATAATTTGTCCTATATTTACTGGTTTCATTAATGATAATAAGTTTCGAACACAGAAAAGAATAGCGAGTGAAAAAGGAAGCGAAGCGGCGACCGTGATAATCGACCAATATCGGAAGCCAAATGGCCTTTTGTGTTGATGAATGCACTGCAAACTTTTCATCTTTTATCTCTGTTTTTTATACAATATTCATCAACATATTCCTGACGTTATTCTGATTAAAATGAGTCCGAACGCAACATAATTTGTATCACATTTTACACTATTTTACATTATTTAATGCGTGGAGTATAATGCATTGTGAACAGTAAACATGGTTCAATTATTATACATATAGTGTTTAGATTTCTACAGCACATTAAAAAATCCTCCAAATCGGTGAAGGGGCTAACCGCAAGTCCACCCAATCGTTGTTGTTAATCAATATCAAGTTTTATATCTCTAGTGACAATTCATTTTTTTTTCAAGAATTCTATATTATATAGCTAGAAAATTAGAATGAACAATTGTACCGAATCGTTTTGATTTATTAAATTCTCGTGTTATTACTCTCGTTTCAAGCATTTCTATTCCTGTTAATTTCAAATTTGATATTTTTACATCCCCCCGTGTGAACGATGCCAACTTGAAATGTTTGTTAGCATTTTCGTAAGCGCCGTAGTGACGTACATAATGACGTGTTAAACTCGCAGATGACACCGTGGGTTTTTGAGTGTGAGAAAATGCCATTTGGTTTAGTCGCCTTCACGATTGTCTTCGTTTTTGTTCAAGTCCAGCAAGAAACGACTGTCGTAATCCGTTCTTTCTGTGCACGACGAGGCAAAAACGTGTGAGATGTTGATTCTGATCATCGTAAAATTCTTCTTAAATTCTACGATTATAAAACTCTTCGGCAACAGGTTTCGCTGAAAACGAAGGGTTTTATTTTCCTTGTTGTTTCACGTCAACCATAATTCTTATTGCAAAAAGTGTTCGACGTTACGATGTTTTAATCTATCTATGCGTGCAAATAATTTAGGGCAATTATGGAATATAAAAATAAATATATTAGTACGTAAGTACTTTGTAATTATTGTTGCACCTTATAGTAGAGTTCGATAAATTTATTAAACTTTTGTCTCCATTTGCGCAGTCGAATGGTACTAGGTACGGCATATGTTAACTTTAATTACGTTATAGTATCCGGTATAGTATCGACGGGGGTAGGACAATAGGACTAAATATGAAAATCGATCTTTGCGTTATTTAATTCTATGAAGCAGGAAAGGTACATAATGATCAGTACTTTTTGAAAGAGAAGCATTGATTATGGTTGAAAATAAGTTCGAGAAAGAAGGAGGTATTATCGACCAGAAAGGAACTGTCATTAGAGTTGAAGACCGGTCGTCCACCATCATTTACTACACGTAATGACTTAAATATACGTAATTCAATATTAAATGTAATTGCGAACCTTTCTAATACTCTTGACGTCAATTGACGTCAGAGCGTATATATCGCCCGTCACGCGTCAAGAATTTAAGATTGTTTAAATTCTTACAGTTCAAATATTTATTGCAATTTAAGACAGGATATTGAAGACCCTATTTCATTTTGACTGCACAAATATGTGACGTGTACAGTGTAATAATAATATGTGGAAATGTAATAGTGATATGTGTATGCGTAATTGTGTCTGAAAGTAATAATAATTGCAAATAATATTCTATTTCTAAGATTCCAATGAGAAAGGGTACATAATTTTTAAGAGAAGACCAATCTGAATTAGGAAATTAATTCTTTTTTTCTTTTTGGTATTTAAGTTTCGTTCGTCATCACCTTGGTTACAAAATACACTGTCCTTGAAACTCATTGTCAGTTCACGAAACTTCGTCACGAATTACGTTCACGTTTGTGTAAAACATTATGATAGTTATTGCCACGCAACACGAGAGTTTAATTTTTGCCACGGCCACTTTTCAGGTAGTTAGCGTAAATGAAATTTTATGTTTCGAATAAATGGATTTAAATTATTCATAATCTGCATGCCCGCCGTGTTATAATATTGTAGAAGTATTGAATTATACCGAAGCGTGCAAAGTGCCTTGGCATTAAATTAAATGGTTATTATTTTCTTCGTCGAATTAGAAATTTAAATCACGGTGGATGGTGTTAGGTGCAATATTATATTTCCATAATTAAAATTGCGTTCACATTTACCGGCTGTAACTTTCAAATCACCTTCAATTTTTTTCTTTATACCGTTTCCTCTTAAGAATTCTTTTTCCTTCTATTCAAATTGAACTGATTATCATTTTGGATTATTAATGATTTTCAGTGCAAACTATTTGCAAAAATGTAGTACAATACAATGTAAAACTAATATAAGTAAAGAAGTATTTGTAACGAATTTTAAATTCAGCATTTTATTGGTAGTATAATAATCTTCAATCAATAAAGTGCAACACGAAAACTAATACAATTGAAACAAATAAATACCACATATTTGATCAAACAAATAATAAACTTAAGATTGACTATTTTCTTATTATCATACATTTATTTTCTAACCAGACAGGGGCTAATGTTCTGTCGTATATTAATATATTTGAAAGTGAGCAAGATGTCTGCAATTTATCATCATTTTCTGCATTCCTTTATCGCAACGAACAATTTATTCGCGGGAGCTATGGGAGCTACCTCTCGCTAATCTACATCTGGCGTGTCGAAGAACGATTTTTATTGTGAAAGTCAGCACAATGGAGTCCTCGTAATCAATAGAACGTCACGCGTGAACTTTTCAATGTATTCGCCAGCGTTCCCATTAAAATTAAAAGTTTTTTACGATTCGATCGCAGAAGAACCGTTCTCCATCGTCTCCCCTCTCTCGAACAGTGTTCTCCAAGCAGTGCCTTGGAGTAGTTCCGTTACATTATGCATAAACACACACCAGTCCAGCTCGCCAGACACCTAGAAAAGTGTTTTGCGTGGGTTCTCAAACAATCCGTATGACTAATGCAATGAACAACGAAGCGTAATTATGTTTCTCGAAGGAGTGCATGTATGTATTCCTAGGAAACGCAGATTCTTTGCACAGACTCGTTGGAAATATTGCTCGGTAGGTTCTATGGAAATTGCGTTCGAGATTTCGAATCGGATTTGGTACTCGATAGACGAGAAAGGTGTAGAGGTAATAGAAATAAGGAAATCGGCAAGGAACAGAATGAAGTTGTTTTCGGTAAATTATGTATCCTTGGAATGCCTGTTTTTAAGAACGTGTGATTTATAATAGAAGAATAAAATAGTGTTCTTCGTATAATTGTAGAGTCATTTGGAGAGTCTGCTTATTTAGTAAAAATATATTTCTAGCGTTTGAGTTTCATTGTTTTTGTAGTCAATGTCGGGCAAGCGAACAGTAACATATTTCAGGCACGCAGCGAAGCTACGAAAAATATTAATAAACTGTCGATATAATCGTTGATAAACGAGTTATACTTGTAGGAAGTATTTGCTTCTTTACAAATATACGTGCCAAGGAAATAACAGCGCATCCATGATTTAACCTAATATCTATTGCACTTTTCGACCTAGGCGTAGACTGATTACTAAAATAAAGAGGTTATGAACGAAATGATAAATTATGTTGATACTAATAATTTACGCTTTCATGATTTTCTTTTATTAGAATCGCAAAGAATACGCAAATACTTTAGAAATGACCTGACTCTTACAGATTTTATTGCAATTTTTATATTAATGTTTAATTCAGACTATCTGGTCCAGTTTAATGTTTGATTAATGCTATACCTTCAGTAAGGATGTAAGTAACAAGGAGAGATATTTAAAAAGACCATAGTATATAACGTAAACTATGAAAAAGCTTGCGGGCACCGTAAGGTGCTGCGAGTGTTACAATTTTTTAAATACGTGGAAGCGGTAAAATTCCACCATCTGTCAGGTAAAAGTTCCCCACTCAAATCCACCGAAATCTACATAGTGGGACGCGTAATCACGGCGGCACAGGTAGCATTTAATAGGATTAGGAACATCCGTGCCTGAAATCGCGCACTGTAAATTATGAAAATAATCTCCTACAGGCGGCACCTTAATAAACGTGTATCAATTAAGAAGCGTACGCGCCCAGTTATGGCGTAATAAAATTTAGGCAGACGTGAAGCAAACAGGCTGTTCCATCGTAAACATGGAATAGGCGTGTATTATTACCTGCACCTTTCGTTCGCATGATAATGCAAGGGAACATAAAGGAAGAGCAGAAAAAGAAACTAGGTGCGTCGAATAAACGACGCTCGCACGATCTTTGATTAGTTGCACTGTGGACGAATGTAATTATTACTTCTATACTAGTTGGATTTTCCAAGCGTGCCGGCGCGTACACGTTTAGCATATTCTCGATAGGTCTGGCGCATCCGGGATCATCAATTGACGATTCGCATGATTTATGCATTTAATTGCACTGTAATGGCTGTTTATTCGTTTAATAGCAGAAATAAATATACATTAAAACGTAAAACGTAATATCTCTAAGATGGACTTGTACATACTTGTCAGTATTATCGTATCTTGAAATTATAGAGAAACATATGAGTCGCTTGTTTGCCAATTCCCATACGGGCATTGTTTTTGAAAATTTCTTATAAAATATATATTGAAATATACATTGTAGTTGTTAAATACCAGCGGTTGATCTTGCGATCGTTCTGGCTTTGTTGGGTATCTGCACGAGGTGTGTACCGACTAAAATGTTGTTACTAACTGCTCGAAGGATCAGCCGGATATACACCATATTCCGGCACTATGTATAGCGAAGTAGAAGGATCGAGAGTGTTGTAGCGAGATCTTTGGTTTTTAGGCAACTGCTTCCTTTGACAAAATGTGTTCTTATATACATAAAATGGTGCTCGGTCTGCAAGGCCTGCATACCTGTGGCTGACGGTACCGAGCACATTTGGTTTGGGGGTTCCAACGCGGTTTATGATACGGCAATTACTATTCAGATTCGATAGGCGCTGAAAACATGTGGTTTCTGTCTAGAATTACTGCACCAGTACAGCGACCAACTACCTCTACTTTAATGTGCCCGATGTCTCTGAATAGAAGTTAAAGGTAGCCGTATTATAAACTCGTAGGCCGAAATCGCCGAATGCCGAAGTCCTAACAGTATGTAGTTGTAGATTTTCTCAATTATGATCGGGTCAATTATTTATTATTCAACTACTCCCCACAAGGTTTTATCGTTGAGTGGCGTTGAACGTAATTATTAAGAAAATTTTATTTTAAGTAATTGGGTAGTAGAATTTTAAAAAATGGTTAAAGTTGAGTTAGCCGCTTTGGCCTCTGAATGAATTACGAGAAAAAAACGTAAGAGTCTAATATGTATTTCTACAGTAGTATAAAGTATTTGCTGACACCTATTTTTAAATGCAATTATATCTTGGTATTATGGGATCACAAATAATGAAAACGATATTTAAAATTAATCGAATAATCTACGTAATAGTCTTCGCAAGACGTATTAAATAGCATGAAAAATCTGTTCGAGTGAATTTTGTCATCTAACTTCTATCAAGGAGCAAAATGAGAACGAACGATTGTTGCATCAAAAAACATAAGAGGTTTTAATCGAAACAAGAATGAATGAATTCTTGATTATCCGTATCTTGCTTTTCATACAATAATCAGGTGGAAAGAAATAGATAATTGTGGGATTGTATTAAATAAATAAAACACAGGTGACAGATGAATACCTTTAATTGTGTCTCAGAACGAAACATTATTATACTGCCGCAGAACTCAAACGCAACGACACAAAAATTCTCTTCGCAACGCTATACTCTGTCGATACTCTTCACACGTTATACTGTCACTACAAATCATTGAACCGCTACCAAAATTTCGTTTACGGAAATAACGTGGTCGCAAATCTTGAATTTCTTCTCATCCGAGAAGATGACCTAAATTGAGAGCAATTAAAAAGAAACAATCCGCGACGCGAACCACGTTATTTCCGTAAACGAAGTTTTGGTAGCGGTACAGTAATGGCATGGGCCGCGGGCTTCGCGGGCTTGCCAAAAAATACTTGCGGATCATCTTGTACCATAATTGTGTCGTTTTCCTTCGGCTAAATTACAATTTATTGCACGATAATGCCACAATTCACGTTTCTGCCAGCACTGGCCAGCGGTTGCAAGGGAGACAAATCAGCAATCTCACCTCGCTATGGCGTGCCAGCGAGATCTCCAGGTATAACCCCAATGCAAAGTCTTCGGGGCCAAATTGTACGTGACGCGTACGCTAATTGGGCGCAATTTCATACTGTGGCCGAATTGAAAACGGCGATATTGGAAGCCTGGAATCGCGTGACACCGCAACAGTGAAAAATTTAGCACAATCAATGACGAAGAGAATGAATTTATTAATAAGATGTCGTGGAAAAGCAATAAATTATTGTTGTAAGTTATTATGTTTCAGTTAATTCAAGTTTTTCTTTTTCTGCAAGTGGATCTATCATTTTGTTACGGTCAGAAATTGGCGAAAATCAGATAAATGTTTACTGGACAAAAATCAGGCACTACGTTAATATGAAATTTTGCACATACATTGCATACTCCATAGTGCCTAGGCTACACGTTGAATAAGTTTCAGTCTTATGGTCAAAAATCCAAGCGCATCTGTATTTCTCTTACACACTGTACATCATGCACTTTGTATACGTATTCTTATACTTTTATTTTCGCACAAACGCACGTCTTTCACGCTTCCAAATTATCTCGCCTAAAGATTCCTCTATCGCTCAGGCCCGAGAATCTCTCATTGTCAGTCGCAGTTGAAATCATTTTCCACGTTCTCACGCCATTTTCAAACCCACTCAATTGTTCAAATAAGCAGAGAACTGTTTTCTTGGAAGTGAATTGAATTAACTCGCACAGCCGAAGGGGCAAGTACGCATATAGCGTACCTTCAATTACGCAAAACTAAAAGTTGCACGACCGAACGCGCCTTCGCGGGACAGACTAGAATGCGCAGCGCGAGCATATTTCGCCAAAACGTGTTTGAAAACTGCTCGTTTCTTGCATCGCGCTGTTCCTTTTCCGATTAATCGTGTCACGGTTTCGACACCGATTACATTTAACGCTCAAGAGCTTCGCTATGGCTAGGTGGAGTGAAATCTGTTTTTTCTTCTTTCTGTCTCGTTTACAGTGAGTCCTTTATAATGTGCCGATAATAATTTTTAGCTATTATACTATTGTGCTGCTATTCGTGGAAGTTCTGAATGAATTGTTTTCTATTGAAACAATTGACGATGATGGCTGTGGAAGTACCTACCTCACAGCCTGCAAAGCAAATTGAATCGCGCAAAATTCTTTCCACACGATGCGTGGAGATTAACAATGATTAATAATTCATTTATTCGAGTTTTATTACGCTCTTGCGATATTTTCCAGCGCTTTGTAAACTGTCGGGCGTGGAAATAGTTAAAATCCTGCAAGTTGCTTTTAATATTAAGTGAAATGATATCGGCCTTTTAATGTATGGCTCGCGACGTTTCAGCGCACGCAATTAAGATGTAAAAGGAGACAGTGTTACGTAAATTACCAGACACTTTTTGAAGAAAGATGGAAACGTGAAATTTTCTTAATTCAGCTGGAGTTTGGCTCATTAAGAACTAGTGCGAGTATCAACAGACGTTTCGAATGAAAAATTGTACTTAATGTTGGGAAAGAGGTTGAATTTTTTAAAGAATCTTCCACTTGCATATCTTAACCCCTATGTCAATAACCGAAATGCATAACGTTGTTCAATATCCTGGCCTGATGTCCACTTTCAGAATTCGCATAATAAACGTATTTCTTCGCGGGTAAATCTTAGTTTTACTAATTTATACACATTGTGGGCTTCGTAACGAGAGAACACGAGCTTCGACCGGGTTCGAAACGTTCCTCCAAACGTTTAAACGTTACAGGTCTCGTCGCGTCCCTAGCAATTAGATTATTACCGCCATAGAAGGTTCAGCGAGCGGTCCTCACGCCCCGATCAAGCCCAGGTCTCAAGGATTACCGAGGGCAAGGTAATAGTACCAAGTGCGTGTCGGTTGTGGGCCTGTTGTTTAGACATTGATTATATAGTTGTGTAAATACTCTTATTTACTCAATAACAAACGGTGTACCTCATATTTCGACAAGTGGGCACCCAGGTATCCCTGTTGTTGTGCAACGACTGTGCGAAATTTGAATCAAAAATTTGGTTTAAGAAGGAAAACAAAAATATGGAAAAGATATTTCGCTTCTAAAAGGTTCAAATTGCGACGATCCGGACGGTTTTTCAAACATTTTCACTGGAAAGTTAAGAGGTTGCACAAAATGTGTTCAAGCGGGCAAGTGGATACACGGTTATTGACATAGTGGTTGAATAAACAACCAAACGACCAAGCGTAATTAATTTGAAATAAATGATATTAATTATTTTTTTTGTTTAATTGAATTGATTAATTGAAAAAATTATTCTTTGCTGAAAAATATTCAGGAAACAAATATAAGGTTACATGAAATAGTAGGAACGTTATTTACTTTGGTAATTCTGTTTGAAAGGTTTGTTGCAAATATTAATATGTCTGAAAATTGATGGGGTTCTTGATAGTTTTGTCATTTCAATGTGCAATTTAGTTTCATACCCAACGACGATTAACAGCCTTACATCGAACAGGAATTCTTCCATGATTATTTACATCACTGTCCAACGATATGTTAATAACAGGTACCTTTAATAACCACGATGATTTACGAGGTGTATTCTGTAATGATACGAATATTATTTTCAAACAACATATACGTTTCGTAATTAGAAAAGAAGTTACAGTATACCAAAATCAAATTGGTTGTAAGTCTCGTAATTTGCATGGTTACACATTTAATCAACTTAAAATTCAAATTATTTCGAAAAATTTTTCTTGCTGCAATTACATATATGTGTGCATATATATTAGTAGCCTGCTATATTTATATCGACGTGTTTTGTCATTGCATGTTATTCGTTAATTAATAACTCACACATAGAAATTATAGAAACATAATATCAGTTATATTATAATATAATATAAATATCCAATAAAAGGAAGAATCTACTTCCCATTTTCGGATGATCAGAACTTTAGAAAATTTTCATGATCAAATTAAAAGAATATCAGAGTATTAGTAACATGGTTCATGGCTCACACCTGAATAATTTCTTTTTCTTCAATAAGAAAAAGCGAACGGGCAAAATGCAGTGAATCCCAACGAAATGATCGTGTAGGAAGAATTCAACATTCTTCGCAGTATTTTTATCCGTAACGAAGCAGAAGCTCGATGCTCAGAATTCGTGAAATTTTTCCACGTTTTTCTCACATTGAAGTTTAAAGGAAGTTCTTTATTTTCCTCGCGTTAATGAATACATACTCGCTTCTTGAAACGTCTGCGCCTTGTCCCGTTTTCCTTCTACGTCGCAATTTCGCGAGCAGCTCCCACGCTTTTGTTATTCAACGAAAATTTTGTTCCTGGAAATCGGATATATTGCACCTACACAACGTATTTGGTTTAAAACATTATTCTGTCGAAGCAATACTAACCGAATTATTTGAGATACATGCCTTTATTGACTCTGTATGTTATAAAGAATCAAAGTATTCATACTATGCCATCCAAGTGTGGAAATTATAATGTGTGTTATTTTCATTCCGGAATATACAAGTTTTTCGCTTTTTATTCCAAAACGACGTGTAAAAGAATTTGAACTAATATTGGATGTTTGTACTTTTTAAATCTATTTATTTACAAAATAATTAAACTAATTTGTGTAAAAGTTTTCAGTCATTTCGGTACACGAGCATATAAGTAACAGTACCCATATTGTACTTGATCATTAATAAGAAGAACAGAAAACAGAATTTATTTCAATTCAATGAAAAAAATGCACATACTTCTGTCCTCTATCGGGCACAGTATAATGCCAAAGGCATTAGGTACCGCAAGAAGAAATTTTTGTAACGTAACAATAAACACTGAAACTCTGAATGCTGTTTGTTTTCACAATAGAATATGAAAGGGAAATGCTTTCTGCTCATTGCGTGTGCAATTTTTTTTAAACAACGTTATTTATGCAACAGCTGAATAAATATTTTTTCGATCCCCCGCGTTCGCTCGTGCAATTCGACGCGCATTTTGTCCGCTTTTGCATTGCAAAACACATCTTGCCGACCACGCATATTCATTCCTGGTTTATTTTGTATTCCTTCGCGGGACTTTATCGGTTGCGTAAAACATCGAATTACACAATTTAGCAGAAACGTATCGAGCATCTGGTAAATAGGAAGTTGGATCGTTAAGCGCATAAGGATCCTATCCGACGATTACTGGTTGGCCTGAGCTGTTGTCAGGATATTGCATCGACGGATTAGATCGTTTCGAGGAAGGATGATTGTTGCTGGAACTTTTGCGGACAGTCTCTTGCATATTAAATTTCATCCAGGCCGTGGCTTTCCTTTATTTGCAAAAGTTTGCTTCATCTCTGCCGTCTGGAACATGTTGCTTTGATGCTTTATCGTTTGACATATTTGTGGCGAAAGATAGGGAAACGAATTAACCTCACTGCAAATTTCTGTGAACACAGATTTTCTTTTTGTGAAATAAGAATTTCGTCAGACGATTGTTGGAAGTCAGTAGCGTCTCGAATGTTAGGAACTCTTTATATTTCAGGTAAAGTTACTGCGTTGATGATTTCGAACTTAGCTGAGTAATATTTATCGCTAATATTTCGACAGGCTGACAGTATTTGCATAATATTGTTTCATATGTAGCAAGCAATTCGTTTTATCCTTTTTAGACTTCATAGCGGCGGCCAAAGTACTTAGTTGCTGCAAAAACTTAAAAGTCTTAATACGTTATTTATAGATTGGGGCGTACGAGAAGAATTGTGGCATTACAGTGACTATCGAGGGCACAGAATGGGGAAGAAATATTGAACGTCCGAGTGACTCCTTGGATTAGAATTTTTTATGCGGATTGTGTATCGATTCTGCAGAAGAGGGGATGTTTCCTCCCAGTTGGCGAAGGTGGCATCCATTCCCCCGGGATAAAGCGAATAACTTTTTAATTAACCCTCCTGAATATACTGCTTGGGTAAATAGAATGAATTATTTACTTATTCAATTGCAGTATCTTGTGCTGCAAATCTATTAGCAAGATATAAAGCTTTCTCGTTACCTTCGAGTGTACAATTTAACGATCTGCTGGGAAAGGAACTTGAAATTTGTAATCCTATTTGATATAACTAGCCAACAAAAATATGTGACACAGATTTCAACGATGACATTTTAAATTGTATTTGGTTTGTAGTGCGATGTGTTTCCGAGGCAATACATTTTCTGCGACGTGATTTCCAATTACAATATTAGCTGAAATGGTACTGATTAATAATAATAATGATAATAATAATAATAATACCTTGTGTAAACAATACATGTAACAGATTGTGCATTGACATTATGAATTCTGGAATCTGATTATGTATGTATATCTACTTATACGATTATAATATATTGGAAGACGCAAAATGTATCTGAAATATATGCAGAGCATATGTAAAATATATATGCTACGTTCTTTATTGTTTTGTTTGTTATAATCGACTAATAAGTTTTACGTACTATAATTGCAGTTACAATATATCTTTCAATTTTATCGGTCGCTGAAACTGTCGGTAGTAAAACTTCTATATGTAAAAATTAATTTAAAATAAATACAGGAAGTTACATGTTGTATTATATAAAATACGAAAATGTATTCATACAACCGTTTAATGACATAACGAATTTCGAATCTTGATAATATTTGCATATCCATATCCACTGTCTACCGTCACTTTTACTCATGGCAAAGAGAGAATGAGTTTGATGAATGAACCGTAACAGGTACGGATCACTTTCACATTCATCACAGTATTAACTAATGTTTCAAATGAATAGCAGAGAATGTTGCCTTCCTAATTCTAGCAATGATCCGGTGATTCGAAGAATATATATATTTCCACGCCTTTCTCTTCTGCTTCTACAGAGTATTGGTTGTACAATTGAAATTACTATCCACTCATTCGCGATCGAGATTACGAGATACACGTATTGCGTTCTAAAGTTTTAACGCGTACATTCGATGCAGGTGTGTAGGTCAATTAAAAAACTTCACGCCCGTTAATACTTCATATTTCCTTTCGTTTAAAGAACCCCACAATTCCGCGCGTCAGCCTGCACCCGAAGGACACGAATCTTTAGATCGCAGGTAGATTCGTGGTGCAGTTGTGACCAATGACGATCGATAACATCAAGGAGTGTTCGTCACGCGAAATGCGCGTGACGACGACCTTAACCATTATCCGGCCCCGCCATCCATTTCGTTACAAGCGTTGGATTGTCCAATTTCGTTAATTGGTATCAGTCTGTGCCATTAAATCGTTGGTACTCCGTGAAGATTGATCGAGTACTGTGGAAAGGATGGAGCGAATTACATTCGGAGGTGTGGACGGTTTCCATGCGGAATCGGACACATTCCCTTGATTCCGACAAGGAATTGCCGACACTTACAAATCTTTCCGTTTCCCCTTCAAGAATCAATAACTGCAGCATGACGTTAATTGACATTGGCAACCGTCTAAAAGCACTCGCAATTATTGGCAGTATCTTTCTGAAAGGAAAGACCTTCGTGGAGGAGAAAAAGCAACGTAGACGGGAGCTTAACGAAATTCAGTTGCTGCAACAAAGATCGCGAGATTGCCTTATCTGGAACGTGAATCGAAATGAATTCACGGTGAAATCGCTTAATTCGAAAATCGCACTTTTCGATCTCGCCTTCTGTCATTCCTTGGAAGGCTGTCTTGCTGTCGCAATTGTCGGAATATCTTCGAGTTACGTAAAGTAAAATTGAAAAAAAAAATGAAAAAAAACGGCTTTCCCTTCAACTGCGTAGCTTTATTTTATAAAATTAGAATACTCGGAATTTAATTGACACCGTTCTTGTTTTTTAACGAACATAATTTACTTGCTACTATCGATGATAGTACCAAAAGATTTCATCAAATATTCCGTATGTACAGTATAAATCCCCGACGCGCACCATTATTATTTCAGCGTGGCTAGAAAATTTCGTTAGGCATTCTTCATAAGTAATGAGCGAGTGAATTGTGTGCGCAAGCTTAGAGGAGTATTAGTTGACTTTTCCCTTCGGCTTGGGTCTGTCCCGGGCATTTCTTCCATCCGATTGGTAAAATTTTCACGAAGGCGAAGTCCTGCCCTCTGAAATCCAATTCAAAGGGATCGTCCTTTCCTTGTTCTTCACGAGAATGTTTGTCTTTGACAAACCCATGGAACTTTTCGTTTACGAAGACTCAGGTATTCCATGCAGGGTCCCTGCGTATAGTTTATTTAGGGATTCAGGACTCATCCGTGGAGCAGAGCGAAACAAAACGAATATTGAATTCCCTTGGGCGACTACGACTCCAAGAAACGATCCGAGTGTCGGAGCGAACGTGAATTGGAGTACATTAACGTGTAATGTTTTTTCATCATCTTATCCATCACGTAGAATTACCATGATATTTCTTCCCGATTTAATAGAATCGAAATATTAATGGAATAGTTACTTTAATTTACATTTAGAAAATGATTTAGTAATTAATGGCAAAGCCTGTTAGTACGTTGCTTTTCGAACTTTTGGATGCTGTGATATTTGATTTGAAATATAACACGTTTGAAGAATTAAATACATATGAAAATATGTGTAATAGCATTAAATTGTGGAATTTGATTGGTTCAAAGTGGCAAGTTAGTTCGGGAAATATGTACATGTATAAGGTACTGAATAATTCTTGTTTTATTTAGATAAGAGTTTTTGTAAATGTCTTCGTTGAGTACGTGATTTGTTGAGTTGTCTCCGACATGTTGAGGTATTATTCGCGCCCTCTAAATGATATATTGCACAGCAATATCACATAAAATTTGTAATTCGAAAAGAATAGCATTTTTTCCATTAGAAGTATCTATTGAAAGAAAATATTATTTTCTTCCTCAAGTGTTCTGAAGATACTTACATTTCATATATTCAAGTTGCAGGATTTTCCTAATAACAAATTTAATGTACATGCTAAATATGTTTTAACATTGCGAATAGCCTATTTTTCCACATATACCTAAGGCACAAATAGAATGCAATTGAGCGCAGCTAAGTGTATGAAATACAATTATGCAATTTTGCAGTAAAAACATATGGAATGCGTACATTGAAGAATATGACATAATTTATATGTATGTATATCCTATCCTTTGCAATTGCTCCTGTACTATGTATACTTTTCGAAATATAGAATAATAATTGTGAGAAAAGACGAGTGCTCTACTATCGGAAAATTTTCTGATCCCAACAATCGTCTTCTTATTAGTTCAGATAGACACTATAGATTCTACTGTACCTGTGTTGGATGTTTCATTTAACTTTATCATGTGTAATATCTCTGCCATAATTAATATTTCAGAAAAGTGTTTCCTACGAAAGTTGTACAGTTTGATGGGGATCAGTTAATGGCAGCAATAGTTTCATGATATTAAAGAGGGTTAATCGAATAAAAAGGCCAACTTTATTTTTTATGAGAACTATTTATTTTTTAGTCCACTAATCGATACAGTTCGTGGCTCTCTACAAAAAAATATTAAGCCACTTGGGCGAAGAAAGCTTTAGTTCGGCCATCTATTTAAGCTAAATGATATATTTTTTTAATGTAATCATATGTGTTTTCGTATTGCAAATGGGCATAGAACAAACTCAAAGATATCAATAATATCATTTTCCCTTATTATAATGCAACTGGATTTGGTAAATAAATAATAAACGAAATAAATAAAAAGTTCGCAAAGCATATTGCAACGTATAACATATAATATCAAAGTATGATGAGTATAGTAAGTTACCGCTAGTACGTAGCAGTTGTACGTGTAGCAGTATTCAAATTAAAATATCTCCCAAATTAACAGTTTCACGACATAAGAAGCTTGCTACATACTATTTTATAGAGAACAACAAACTGTATCGATTAGACCACTTAAAAATATATACTGCTATTAAAAAAAAAAAAAACAATTGACCGTCTTATCTCCTTAATCCTGTTTAGAACAATAAGAACGTTGTTACCACAAGCTGCCACCTTAAAACCATACAAGTTTGGTAAGAAACACTTTACTGAAATGTTAATTACAGTCGAGATATTTCAGGTGACAAAGTTGGATGAAACATCCAATATAAAGTAGAATCTATGGTACATATCTGAATTAACATGAACACGCGACTGTACGGATGAGATAATTTTCAGATAGCATAACATTCGTCTTTTCTCACAATTACGCAATTATATTGCAAAGGATAAGATACATAAATGTATTATTTTCGGAACTTGTATTTCTTTTTACTACAAAATCACGTAGCCGAGATATTTCAGTTGATAGAGTTAGATGACACATCCTGCCTACTAATATTACAATTTCAAGCTGCCCACGCTGTCCATTAACAAGGCATCATGAAATCGAAACGTTCGAGCAATTTTTCATCCTAAGTCGTAACATAAATCCGTGCACGCATTGCGCAACCAGCACCGCGACCTCCCTGCGATCAAAGGATATCTATATCTTATATAACTCACGAATGGTATAGAAACGATACCGTGCGTTACGAGCGCGTCGCTTCCTGTCCGGATGCGTCCGCGTAAATTAGTAGAAAACGCGGCATGCTTTGGGCCACGTGTTTACAATCGGAAGCGTGTAACTCGAGCGCTGGCAAAAAGCGGAAGCGACTCTGTCGTAGTCGTGGCGTGGTAGCGCAAGGCAAACAGGAGTGTTCGGGGACGTGTGTGCTAAAAGGAGAGAGGCCCCGGCCAGTTTGTATCGGAGTGTTGTAACGGATTGACGTTCGATCATGTATAAACTGTATTAATTCTCCATAGTTCTATTTATTTTCACCTTCACAAAGATTTGAAATGCTCTGGGCGCTCAAATTGTTATTGGGGCGGCTCACGGTGGTTCGACTATATGTACTTGGCGCTATTTGGACAAAATTATTTTTCAGCTGTCTCGGGCTGGTATGAGATTTTAATTGCTAGAAAACAAATTTGTTTTCTCATTACAGTTTATTATCTTAGTAAAAATATGAGTAATTACATAAAAATTCTGGGTAGGCAATAATAAAGACTTGTGAAACATATATTATTATTATATTACCTTTTTATTTCTTGTTTAGTACCTCTATCTTACGACTTTAGGATATGTGCTATACAACTGCAAAATTATGCAGTTATAATAATTCAAAAAGTAACAAAAATATACTTTAAATTGAATTGTTATGCTGCAGGAATAATTGAAGTTTATTTTTACAAATAATGAGAAGCTTGTATCTCTCTCATCGTCGTAGTTTATTCATTATTGAGGAGTGCTAGCGGCCAGGCCTCGGTGCAAGTTAGTAAAACGCAAGGGCTGTTCCTTTTTTCTAGGGAAACCCCATAATTATGTCATCAATAAAAGTTGCCATGAATTACATATTGCTAAGTGCTTTATTATTTGGGTCATTTAAATACGCCGTTGGTTCGGTCGGGGTGATTAGCAGTTTAAATACTCCTTAACCGCTTATAGAGCAAAGAATTAGCTGCGGCTGTACGAAGAATGTATTTTCTACGTTTGCCTGAAGCTAAAATCATGGGATTAAGAATAATCTTCATTTTTTTTATTGGGACTTTATCCCTCTTTGATATCTCTTCATTATATAAATACATGAGGAATCTGCAATTTCTCAACGAAATTATACAAAATAAGAGCACGTCTGATATTTGATAACACTGCCTTTTGTTGCAAACAACTGCTTTAATTCTTTTCAAGCGTACCTTCGATACATTTTATGCAGTTCTCGTTTACTCTATCATTCCTCTGCCGTATAGCAATTAAACGGTCAATTAATTGCTGCTTATTTGTAAGAAGTTTCTTTGAAAGTTCCTTTTTCCATCATTTTAATAGATCCTCGATTGGGTTGAAATCTTGATAATTCCCAGGCCATTCGAGAACCTTGATTTTATTTCTGCAAAGAATTTAGAAACCCTTTGGCTTTACGACGAATGAAAGAGAATGTCAATTTACAAACCATTCTGGAACCATTCTAATTTGAAGTGCCCTAATGATTTGAGGAATCACTGTAGTATATTATCTGAAAAAGACTTTCGTGTTTGTAGCCTAACTCGTAAGGATCGTGGTGCATAGGGGATGCTATTCCTCGAATACAGGTTAACAAAATATAAGTTCTATGTATTATAAATATAAGTATCTATTTCTTACTTGAAAAAATTCTGAGAAATGTGTTACTCATTGTTGTAAGCATACCCTTGCAAGTTCGATATTCAGATATTGTCACCGCTATAGGAAGAGAAAATTGTTTGCACAAAAAGTAAAAAGGAACTATGTTCGAACCCCTCATACTCCAATTTATTTTCACGGTTAAAAGCGTTTTGAACAATCCATTAGGAGAAAACACTTGCTTCGAAAAAATGAAGATTTATACAATCTTGTCCGATTTCAAAGCTATGTCGATGTGTAGGGGGGTTAACGAACGCATACTTCACTATATCAACCTCATACCTTGCAATATCTAGTGACATTCGTGCGACTGGTTACATGTTCAAATTAAAAAAAAGAATATGGACATAGCTGACAATATGAGATAAGATCCAAATATAAAAACAAATGTGAGTTCTGATATTTTCTATTCCTCCATTCGAATGTTGGTAATTGTTAAAACCTGTTCTTTATCTAAAACTTTATTGTTAAAACTTTGTCATCCAATGCAGAAATTAAATAATAATCGACTGTGGCGCGTGTAATTGTATGATAGACTGTAAGAAGACGGGGTAATAACACTGATTATCAGCTGTTTTAGTATTCTTTGGACAAAATATTGTTACATCGGGTTCGTTGAATAATATTGTTTATAAATCGCTACATATTTACTATATAATTTGAAATATGAAAAGTACATTTGAATTAGACAAGGGTTCCGTGTATTTCGGTTTACATGTACTATCATGGATTGTTGAAACGTGTCTGAAGAACTAGTTGGCGCAAGTTAAGAGGAATTAAAAGTAATTACCGAAAGCAAGCCTCCTTACATGTCTGGCAACTGCTTTCATTGGAATACTTGAAAGCGCGTACTTTAAGAATATTTCGGGAAAAACGAGAAATTAACGGAAAGTATTAACTGATAATAATATAAAACAATTTGTTTCAAAAAATGAACACCGAATGACAGTACCGAAATAAAAACTAAAACTGCTAAAACTAGGAAAACTAGTATCTTAAAGTTCTGAAGTATTTTATACTTTATACATAATTACAATAATATCACAATCCATGAGCCGCACATTAACCAAATCGGTTAACTTCACCTTTCGAACTTTTTAAATTTTATTTTAATTTGAGACTTTTTACATTTCAAATAAATGTCGTTACGTTCGTTTCGTGGAGTTAAGCGATTTAGCCAATGAGCGGCTCACATAATAATGCGACACTAGTCTAAAGAACGCTTTAACATTTGCACAGCGAATATTATTTGACAGAAAAAAGGTCAATGTGCTCACTATACGTACCGCACACATACGTAGAAAATTGAGTACAATAAATACGTAGAAGTGAACCTGTGAAGGCGAAGGAACGAAACTTTTCCAGTTTCCCACACATTTTTTGTTTTTTCCGTCATTCTACAACGAACTGGAGCACGATGAATGACAGCCAGTGGGCACATGGACGAGGTACATATGTACGTCTAGCGGAGTTGCGCGAGTGAATACTCGTGGAATTTTTAGTGCTCGTCGACTGGTGGCAACGTAACGAATAGATTGTTGTACCCTCTGCTCCATTATGATTTATCTCGTTAAACGGTACGACGAACGCGTCTCTATTCGCACCGCCGAGCCCGATTGTGAGTTCCGACAATTCACATTGCGAAGACGTGTTCCCCGTAGAAGCCAAGGGAGACCAAAGCTTGCACGAGTGTGCACGAGTCGCTTTGGAATTTCACGCGACACATCGCCAGACGCACATTATAACGCTCGCTGCACCGTGTAATCATTGTATTCCGTGTTATGCACGGAGTTTCAGATATTCGCACGCGTTGCATCGCGTATCGTGTGCGAAACAAAAGGATGAAACGTAGATTTCTTCTTTGCTTTCGTTTTTTTTTTGGACGAATTGAAAGGAGTGATGTGGGAAACGGGGGATTTGAAATGACAGGCCAACCGCTGCGACGTTGATAGACATCATATTTTTGGATCTAATCGATTATTATTTATAAAGAGAAAATATGGCACAGGATATTTACGAGAATTCGTGGTCCTCAATTTTAATATCAGTTTGCAATAACTAGAAACGAGAACGATTTTTCATTTATGATAATTTCAGTCTGAACAATCGTTACTTTGAAATTTTCAAAGGAACCTAGGATTCGCAGAGTTTTTGTATTCGCGGATTAATTAATCTTCTGGCAATCTAATTAAGATTTGTTTGTTTCCTAGGAATCGATCCCTTAAAGGGGTTAAAAATGGAAACGATAGACATGGCTATTTTGTTAGTTACTTTACTGTAGCTTATAATGTTAGCATTTTCCATAATACTTTGCCGTAGTAGTGTTAATTGCCTTCTTCTGGAACATAAGATGGTATATCATATGTGTAACCCTTTGTGACAAAGCGTTGCAACGCTCAAACGTTCCACTTGTCCGAGTGGTAAGCCTGCTTTTACAGCAGGTATTCGTACTATGAGGAAAAAAGGTGTCCTATTATGCCAGTTTCTTGTACACTCGTATTCACATTACTTTCTAATACCGCGAATTGCACTTCCTTTCTTGATTCACAAAATTTAGTACTTATTTGTTTATAGTTATAAATTTACAAGTGTACTTAAACTTAGTAGACCAAATATTATGTCGGCGGTGTATAGGAAACGAATATTTAGTTTTTAAACTGTTTCATTTTCTATTCTCGTTTATAATAATATAAGATGTTGGCCTGCTCGGTAATGACAAATCTTATCATCCCCGATAATCAACTACAAACCATAAAAATGTCACTAGTCGATGCACTTTATTCAATCGTGATATTTAGCGTCCCCTTACGCACGCGTTTAGGAATGCAAGAAATGTTCACGTACACGAGATATTCTCGCACACTGATTTATGCAGATATGTATCATTCGACAAGCATAACACGTGCTGTACATGGTATGCCGTGTTTGTTCGCTACTTTAAATCAATACACAATCGCTTCGATTCCCTCGTGCAATTGTATCGTTGCATTGCGACAGGTGAAATAGTACATGCAAAACGATCTTAGAGTACTGTCGTTACTCTTTGGTCATGCTTGAACCGCCGTGGAAATGTTATCACGCTCGATTTACAACTTATACATTCATCAGCCGGTTTGTTTAATTTCAATTCGAATTGCATAACAGCGTTTTCCTATCCGGTTCGGAGGTTGGTCTTCTGGAAGTGTCAGAACTAGTGCTCTTTACCTGGCAGCGTTACTTTCAATATTACACGAGTCAGATACTCTAATTTTAGCTACAGATATTGTACTGCAGTTTTGTTGGTCTGGAGTTCGTTATTATTTATAGTATTTCGATTCTCTATATTTCGCGCACCAGCTAAATTAAATTTGTTCCCGATTTATTATAATAATTCGCCATCAATAGATTAATATTAACATTAATCCGATTGCCCTAATTATTATTGTGGCCAACGAGTAATTGTAAGCGTGGATTTTGCGACACCTTCGAAACGTAACAAAATCTAATTTATTTCACCCAAGAAAGTACCACTTATTGCCGCTGTCTTTTTCCTAACAAGAAACGCCTTCAGAAATGTGCCGGTATCGCGAACGATGAGACAATTATTACTTAAGAGTGTCGCAGATGTGCGCTCCATGGAGTGGAAATGCGACATTTCTGTATTACGATGTTGCGTATCTAGATCACGATACAACGACACGCGACCAGACGAGGCCACCAGTCAATGGCAGGGAGGCATAAACCTTTGTGGTATTTATAGTGTGCATTTTATAGTATCGTAGTCCACGTTCGCGTCCTTTGGAATTGGATAAATTATACAATAGGGATCGGATTATTCGAACTCTTGCCTTATTTGCAGCAATGTGACCCCGGATAATGGAGACCAGTCCAAGAAACGCGATATCGGAATCTCATTAAGAGAACAATTCGACGCGGGGTCCTCCTCCTGCACGAGATCCCCTTTGTTGTCTGATTTATTTGAAGTGTGGCACGAAATAGGAGGGAATACACAGAGTAGGAGGGATGAAATCCGAAGAATTCTTCCTCTTTAAGAGCATTTATTTAATAAATATAAAAGGGGAAGCCGAACTATGAACAAGAAAATTAAATTATAGTTTCAGATGACAATTTTAATTTAAATCTGTTGGCGTTAATTATAATGACGTATTATCAGGACACATTAGTCCTAATTTTTGTGGCTCGAATTAACCTCCGTTCGACTAGGATCAGCTTGCGTTTAGCATCGCAAATTGCTCCGGTTTATTATCTAAATGAAAGTTACGGTTTTCAATACTCTAGGTGCAAATATTTTGTAACATTGAGTGATTTTACTCTTATCGAAAATGAAATACCATGGTGCCTATAAAATTGTTCGCTCGATATTGAAACTACAGCTGTGTTTACTTAATCGACACGGCGCCAGTAGAACCAGTAAATAATTCAATTCCGTTGTCGATCAATACCTCTGTGCACCGGTAATCCTTTCGGTAATTTATATAAAATCCTGACAAAACCGCAGACTGTGGACTGTCTGGTGCTCGATTAATTCCATTCTGCAGCACCCTATTAACTAAAACACCCCATACATCGCGTGGGACTAATTGCGTTAAAACTTCCTTTCCAAAAATCCATTTAATGTAACAATGAACTTTTCATTCCATTACAATCTCCTCGTTCCAACGAACTCGTTAACAGTTTCTCCGCGGAAAAGCCATCCAGCCATCAGTGGGCGGCCGAGCGGCTTTTCGTGGCGAAAATTAAAGCACCTTCGTCTCTTTTTCCAACAAAATTTAATTAATTAACGCAGAAAATATGATGAGTATAACGAAATACGTATATATAATATTGGGTGGAGTCGTAAGTAATTGCCAGTGCAGGTAGTTGGTCATAAACTTTTTCGGAAATTCCGAACGACTGCAGGTCGTAGTCTCTGGTCGTCGTGGGGGTTACTATTTTTCTAAGGGTGAACCAGTCTAAAATCGACAGTCGGCGAGTGGGAACCGAGTGCAAGTGCAACTCGATGTGTAATTGAAATGGAACAATCAAAGGGTGTTGCCACTTTATGGGAACAAAAGTGTCGCCGAAATATTAAACTTGGAAAATTGACTTTCGGCGACGAAAAAGCGGTTATCTAGCCCACGGTGCAGCCGTGCAACCCACGAATCCAAAATGTCCGCTCGGTCGCCGAAGCAAAGTGTTCCGGGGGACCAGGTGGCAGACAGCATTTACGTAACGAGTCTCGGGAAAAAAAAGTTCCGCGCCGCGTCAGTTAGGGTGACCCCAGAAGCAGCCAGCGTCGAAAATGGAAAGAAGACGGAAAACCAGCGAGAAAAAGGTGGGGGGCAAAGAGAAAGAGAGGGGCGAAACTCCTGCGACGCTGGCGATATTTAAAGTGTTTGTTACTTTGGCGCGAGGTTTTTTTCCAATTTCGTCTGGGGAGAGGAAAACAGGGGCGATAAGCTCGCAGAGGAAACCGGCGGAAACGAGCGAGGCGTGTACATAAGTACACGGCGTTGCGTTTGGAAAAAAGACGAGCACCCATCGGCGGTCGTGAAACTTGAACAGTCCGAAAAGGCTCTCTCGAGTCCAGGCTGCGTTTAATCACCGGCAATACCCGCGTGGAAAATAATTCCCGGCAAATTCCCCTCTCGAATGAAATTCTCCGCTGGTTTCCACACGCAACACCCGCATACACGCATAGGCACGCGCGCCCCACCGTTCGCTCCTGCACAGACGACATGACCCAGCGGCGGCTACAGCTATTCCGCTGTTCTTCGTACAATTAGAAGTTCCTGTCGTCGTTCGCGGCGACGCGACGCATCGCTACGACGAGGAAAAGGGAGCGCGCGGACTGTAGGATCGTGGTGGAAGGGTCTGGGGGAAGGCGAAGAGAAGCGGGATCGATATGCACCTCGGTGTCGCGACCGGATGTACGAAAAGGTAGAGGCTTCCGCGCGCGCGGCCGCCGTGACGCAACGACTCTTTGCAAATGGAAACGCTTGGAAAACTTGCGAATGCGATGGAATTTTTGTTGGCGAAGCTGCTATCGACGGAAACGGGCGGGGGACGAACGTGGCTGGGGTGGCTAGAGACTTCCGGCTAGCAAGAGGATCGCCCAGCCACGAAATGGGAATTAGAGCCGCGTTTTGAGGAGGCTGCGTAGACTGAGCATATCTAAAAAACAAATTGTTTTGTTTCCGAATTCTCATGTCAATTTTTTAATTCCTCTATTATTATACTGCGTATATATAGTCAAACGTTATGAATTTATTACATATTTTTCCCGCAATCAGCCAAACATTGGCTTAAACTCTCGAAAGTGTTCTCCAATATTTTGTATATTTACGTTTCCAGGGTGTAGTTAGGGTTTCAATTTGAATTGGAATGGTTTTAGATACCTTTCTTTTTATAATGAAAATTAGAAATATTTATACGGTCACTATTTTGCTATGAAATTATAATTTTTGACTTCGACATCAAATATTTCTAAATAACAAAAATTGTTTGTGTTTGTTTGTAAATTCAAGCATATTTCATCATTCTAGACAGATTCTAAATGCTAGAAAGGATGAAGTCTGTAAAATATGAAGTAGTGCCTACTGAAGTGTCAATCTGGCCCACTGTGCGTTGCTATCGCTGATTGTGTGTGATATCGAGGGATCAGTGGGTGATATATTACGGTGCTATGCTATTTATACTCCCGAGGGCGATGTAGCCGAAGTTCGCGATGACGGGGTGGAATCGTTGTTGCAAATGCGTTTGTTTTATTTGTTTCCTGACGCGTTCACCTTGATCAGTTATCAGCGGCTTCTAGATATATTGCGCTAGGTTACAGTGGTAAACGGTGCAATAAGCGGGGCATGTTGATGGAAATTGTAAAACAAAATAGATCGGTTAGATTAATTGAAAAAGGAGGTTTTGAACTCTATTGTCGTTGAAAACTGATTTTAAACTACATATATTAAAATTGTATTAATGTATGCTATTGCTTTGTAACAGTGGTCTAATGAAAATGAATTTTAACAAAGTATGAAAATTTCACTGAAAGGCTATAGTCGGATAAGGGGGTCAAATATGCCCCTAAACAAAATGCAACTTGTGAAAGAACCAAAATACAGTTTTACCGTAATATCTGCTATTTTAGCGGAAACAAAATTTTGAAAATAATTGGAGATATTTCCATTATGGAGGCACATACTGTAGAAATTTTGTAGATTTTTAAATTGAAAATCCGAGCTGCAAAAAATAAAAAACGTAAAAAAATGCTGAAAAATGCCGATTTTGTATTGAAGGAGTTTCTGCAGTTATGGTTTTGAAGGTTGTACGTTGACGTTTGATGGGAATTGTATGTGTCGAATTCTGAAATGTTAAAGGAAATTGTTTAATAGAACCCGTTGCAGAAACGCTATTTCGTATTTTAGTTTTGTTATGTACTAAAACTATTCAGATTCTTCATAGATGAAATTTTCGGATTTTGCTAGATATCAATTTTAACTAGTCCACCATTTTACATCGTGGGATATAGTGGCATAAATATTTTTCTGCATAAAACATCTCATACGACGCCTGCCATATTGGTGAATATAATCATGTTAGATATTTAGTTTATCAATTGCAAATGTTTGCAACATTTCGTTTACTTTTTCCCTTCCTTTTTGTCCAAAATATTTTCGCGTTCATAAAACAAACTATTAGCTTCGTTCCACTTATTTCTGCTACATTCTTTGGGTACTTTATCTCTGTCATTCGCCTGTAATTAACCGTAATGAAATACGTGTAGCACTTTGCATACCAAATAATTCCCACTACACGTACTCTCAGGCAAATCAATTGTCCGTTATGGTCGTTCCAGAAAACGTAGACCACCTCGTCTTATATCGAAGTAACGGAGGTGTAGGCGACACAGAGGATAGTGAAATTGGTATCGTTTTTAACGTGTTCGCTGTCCATTGCAGGCTGTTGTGCTACGGCTGAGTAACGGCATTATAGATTTGCGGTGCACCTCTTTCCCACGTCTGTCTCACCACTTCCGGCATACCATGTACTTACGTACCAGCAATAGTATTGCTCCGTCAGAATTTATAGCTATAAATATCATTGTCCATAATATTCTCGTGGGATGATTTTTAAACGCGATAAGAGAATCGCATTCCTCGGGCCGACTTTTATTACACGACGCGCAGAATGGCCGACGTCGAGAGGCACCGTTGATAATAATTGAGGAACGATTATTAGTCATGGTAATGAGATCTTAATGTCGCGCATTATATGCATATAATAACGATGTGCACAGCTTTATTCGCGTTCAAAGTCTCAGCAATGGCGAAATACAGAACGTGCACGTTTCATAAGGGACGTAACGTCGGATTTAAGAGATTAAATATTGCGTAAATTATGCGCGTTTCTGCGAAGCGATATTGGCCTTTCCTTGTACTTCGATAATACTCCGGGGAAAATGTGAAATGGTTTTCCAGAAATCGAGTTACGCTTCTGAACTAAATTGCTCTTTGTGCTTCGCAATGGAGACAGTGTTCTATTCAGGAACGCTAACATAAGAACAGAGATTAATCCGTTTCAGATAAAAAGTCGAAGTTATATGTAACATGGATAAGATGATCAGGAGGGATGTAAACAATTCTGCCTTTTGTTTCCCTCAGTTATAGTGGTTACAATAAAATGGATTTAATAATCTTCGATTTCTGAAAGCAATTTGTTTTTGTAATATCTTGAGACTGCATCCACGTTATATTACAATCGTATTTTCAAATCAAATTAAAAGCGGTTTGAAATAGAGCCCGGGTTTTCTCAACATTTGCCAACATTTGGCCAGTTAATCAAATCAGCTGTAATTATTAAAAAATTCATTTCATGTCACAATCACCGAAAACCCTTTTTTGCTTTATCAACACACATAAGAAAATTCGTGTGCTTCATTGGTATTAGTAGTGAGAAAGTGAAAAGTCGCAGCTGCATAAAGAAATTTGAAGCAAGCTTGAAACTATCCACGTAGAAAATGGTGGTTGGCCTTTAAGAATGCTGTACCATGATTCGCTAAATTATATCAGAAACCTATCTACATAGAAAATTGACGCGTGAGTGCGGTTGTCATGGAATTTTTGGCTATTTCTACTTCTCTTCCTGACCAATGCGTATCATCGTATTATTAATGAATCCCTACAAGAATTCTTAAACCACTTATTATGGGAAATCCAGCTTCGATCATCGTTACAATATATGTACATACAGTGAAGTCTACCGCTACACCATAAGAGGTACAAACGGTTTCATTTCATTTATAACTTGCTCGTACAACATTTCCTGTACAGTTCATCGTCTGTATTTGCATCTACAACTTTCTTTCATTGCATTGCAAAATGTTGTTAAGGAATAAAGGTTCTGAAATATTTCTAGAGGGTATTCACTCCACTGATACACGTCACGATTACTTAAGAGAACCCGGAAATTGGTACAGCCAGTATTTCAAATTTAAGTGACCTTTTAATTAACCCAGATATAACTGCCAGCCCCGTATCTGATGATCTGAAATACAAGATGTCCAATATCCTCAAGAGTTTATAGGGCCACTGTAATTACTGTCGCACTGCGATTACGAGTTGCGTGCAACTAAAAATATTCATTCATTAATCATCAAATAATTATGTCGCAATATGTTATATAATTAGGAAACTAAGTTGAACGATTTTGATCAGCGCTTCCTCATAATTAAAGCAGCAGTCCATAATTAAAACGTACTCATGCGTGAAAATATTATATGGCAAATAAATTAAATTCTCTTGTGAGATTACCTACAAAGTACATAGTTTCACGAATATTTTAGAGATTATTAATGTGAATATAATTTTTCTGCCTTAATAACCAATCATTGTGGAAGTCGTAGATACACATGTACCTACTGTTCGTGTGAATAGTAATTTTCAGATTCAATGTGCCCCTAGTATTGCACAGTCAAAATCGGGGCCCAATTATACCATGCTCAGGGATGACATCAGTCATAATTTACCTCGAAACGATACGTTCACATGGTATTTGACCTACCTTCGTGTAATCCTAATCATCTTTGATCGGTGGTTTCACGAATCTCCTATAGCACGTAACGCTTTACATTTGCGAGCAAAAGTAAAACGCAAGCTGGCATGTTTTTTTTACTGACACGAATTGTAGAACTGATCCTTGGCCAATCAGTATTATAAGAACGAGGAACTATTGTATACTGGTTTTAGCTCTACAATTTTTTATACTGGTCGAACGACCTACATTCATTTTATACAATCATTTTAGCTTAAATCAGGAAGCAATAAATGAATAACTACTGTAATGCAGGCGGAAAGCAATTAAGTAAAGAAAAAAAAGAATTGAAAATGTGCATATGTTAGTTGATGGCGGTGCGACTGATTCATTTAATTCAAAATGTAACAGTGTGTAATTTTCACGTGCTGTTAATATTTTGGTGCACATATTTTTCGAATGTTTCAAAATTCAATCTTATATTTCATGTTTCTAAAAACTATTTAAAACTAATTAATTTTTCAATTGATTTTTATATTATAAGACTATTTTCTTTTGAACTGAAACTTGTTTATTAGAATTATACTTAACTACACGTAATTATTATTCTTACCATTAATGAAATGGACAGAAATACAACAGATAAATTTTATTAACAATCTAACATCCAGTATTATTCGACATGTATATACAGTAATAATTTTCCCCTTACAAATGATTTGAATTTATCCATAAACTAACATGTATTCAACTTTGGAGTTACTGTTACGTAACTTTACGGTGCTTTAAAAAGTTATATCCTTTCGAATATTAACCCGTGTACGGAAATTGGATATAGGTATTGAAGTCACTGCAAGAATATTTCCTTCGTTTATTAATAAACCATTGAAACTATTGTATCCAAATAAAAGAATAATTACTTTAGAACTCTTTTTTTACAAAGCTATATTTCATTTTTAGATATTTAACTGACATTCCTAAATAGCTACGTTGTATGTAAATGCCTGATACTGGATCATGCTAACATAATTTTAGCTAATTGTATACACGAATGTACCAAATTTCGTACATGGGTTAATATTATACTTAATAGAATTGCAATAATTTGAAATCCTGAATTGGGAACACTATTTTTCCTTGATACGCTTATGAATTATGATTAAATAGAAATATTCATTGTTGTTCAGGTCACGTATTCTGCGGATCTTGCGATCGAGATACCAGGGAATCTAAGTCAAGGGGGCTCTTGGTATCGGTTAGACTACAGCCCTGCCGTTGGCTATCCACCACCAAACACTACGATAGCTGCAACTGATATCGGCGACGTGATCAAATTCAGAGACGGGCTTCCTGGCACAAAATATGAATTTTGGTTGTACTATAGTAATAGCACTCTTCACGATTGGCTCACGTGGACCGCTTCTATCACGACAGGTATGGCGACGCACGAACATAAATCTTACGCTGGTCTCGTGACAATTGATCACACGTGACAGGAGAACTTCGTTAGATTATTTGACTATTTTTGGTGAATATTATTTGACAAATAGTTGAAACAGTTGACCTTTAGTTATATACACGTGTCCGTTTCTAAATTTACCTTTGCGGCCAAAAGTAATTAGTTCGATATTAATTATGGTTTTTCGTAAACCTATTTTACTAGAAATATTATTATATGTCTATAATCATTACTAAATTAATTAATACACTGTTTAAAGTTTTCTGAAAAAAGTATCGTTAACTGTCAAGGTTTTCAAAGGCCTCTAAAATATTTTTGTTACACAAGCATAGTCAATCGACGTCCAAAGTATAATCAATTACAGAGTAGCTTTTCTTCGATTTAATTTATATAATATTTTCGATTTTAACTTACTGAGTATACATATATTATTGTATTTATATACCCTTCGTTATACAGAGAAAGGTAAATATGTCGAAAAATAATTGCTCAATTTATTGCAAGTGTGTAATTTTAAACCTTGCACATTCAATGTTCGTATTAGATATTCCAATTAAACAGCAGTCGCTTTTCCTGCATTAGTCCGACAGCAAGATGAAAGTTTGGTATCAATCATTTACGGATTTAATTTCCACGCATAATGTGCAAATTGGCATAAAATCATCGGGTGACAAAAGACATTCTACAACACAGAATCCTACAAATTTATTTCTAACAAGTGTACCTCCACGAAGTTCTCCGAATCGTTTAACGCAATCGCGTTTAAAGTAAATGTCGTTGCAATATTTAAATCTTCCTTCGGTCGTCCACGAAAACATTATTCGCAACGAGTATTCACAGTACCCAGCATTGAAACTCCTAACGAGCCTCGTTCTTAATTACATTCTTATCCCGCCGTTCACCCCACGGCAAATTACTTCGAATAAGCGACGGGAATAGGAGGCATTCAATGAAACTGAATGCGGTTCGTTTCGCAGCGCCAGATCCGCCCTCGAATCTGACCGTCTCGGTGCGAAATGGAAAGACGGCTGTGGTCTATTGGGCGCCGCCAGCCCAGGGCAATTATTCCGGTTTCCGGTTGAGGGTGCAAAGTTTCAGCGACACCGGAAATCCAAAAACAAGCGTCATACCCGCGGACGCTGTCCCCTATGTGCTGCGCGATCTCATCCCCGGGGCAACGTATTCCCTTCAACTTTTCACCGTACTAGACACCAAAGAAAGCGTGGCCTACACCAGCAGAAACTTCACCACGAGTAAGTAAATCGAGCTAACGTTTGAATGGTAAGCAATGTTAACCTTTATTACGAGACATTTTGTGCACGGAAGATGTAGTTTATCATTGAGCAGAATGGTTTGCTAGGTTTAGAAATTGATGGTGATTAAAAAGATATTTTCTGATCGACGAATGAGAATATAGAATATCTACTCATAATTGGTTTACAAGTAATAATTTATTTTCCTTTTTGTATTACATCTGACGAGGGAAATTCGGCCACTCGAGAATGCAGAAAAATTTGAAACTTTGCAACAAATGTAGTTCATATTATGCTAAAAGCGGGCCGATTTTTGTTTCCTGCTGTAAAACGGTCCGAATTAAGAAACTGTTTAAGATACGGGAAGAAAGTTAAATTAAAAGTTGGATGGCTCTTTGTGATCTATAATACGGATGTGAGAAATTTCTCAAAAACATTTCTTTTCAAAATAAAAATAATAATAATTATTTGAATGGTATAAGCACAGTACTTTCTCCATTATTGCACGATTAATGACCAGGATAGTAGTGTTAATTAAGGTAGATTAGTTCTAGTTTCTCTACATAAAAAGGTGTGAAATATGTATTATACATACGTTCTGGGTGCTTTAGCTTAATGCCATTTATATATACATAATTTAAAAAGCACGCAGACCTGCACAATAAAAAGAAAACTAATGACAAGTAGCTTTATTTTTCTAGACAGAAATTCTATTACACAATATTAATTCGATAGATGCAAAAAGAAATTGTGCCTTCTTTAAACAGGTAGTTTAATGACTTAGAATTTCAGCAGAGTAGCAAATTTTATTTATATCATTTAATAAATCATTTTTCCACATCAATGCGTCTACTTTAAGGTATTTCTTGGAAATGTTAAACTAAATTACCATTTTTTTGGTACATGCAAAACTAAAATACTATGGCTCGTTCAAACATATTTTTGGCTGAATATTTTTCGTTAATATTGTTCGACCCACGTACAAATACTTTTTTTCCGATTTTTATAGAACCAAACACACCAGGGAAATTTATCGTATGGTTTAGGAACGAAACGACCTTATTGGTGCTTTGGCAGCCACCCTATCCGGCTGGGATTTACACCCATTACAAAGTCAGTATAGATCCTGCTGATGCCATAGAATCCGTTCTTTATGTCGAAAAAGAAGGAGAACCCCCTGGACCTGCACAGGCTGCTTTCAAAGGACTCGTTCCTGGTAAGATCTTTTTTCCAAATAGCTGAAACGCATCCTAATACAATAAAGTAAATCAAATATATTGTAGCGTAATATAATTAAGTTAACTCTTCCAAAGAATCAAGCACTTCTTCCTTCATTTCATCTCCATTATAAAGAAAACTTGTATGCCTATCCTTCTGCACTGTTAATTATATTTACAAGAAAAATTATACACGAAAAGTTATTATGTACCAAAAACAATTGATCTTAAATTCGATACTATTATCTGTGGCAATTCACTTTATTGTCCAAAATTTATATACATTAATAACATTAGTCCTCCAACTCTTATTATGATTTTCCCAATTTCCTACAATTTTTAATCAATCTTTAAATAAAAATTACTGAACTCGCGATCCGAATTTTCAATGTATGATCATCGCAGGTCGGGCTTACAACATTTCCGTGCAAACGGTATCGGAGGACGAGACCTCGGCCCCAACGACGGCTCAATATCGAACTGTGCCATTACGACCCTTGAACGTTACCTTCGACAAGTCCTCGATAACGTCGACTTCCTTCCGCGTCTACTGGAATCCTCCTGAAGGAATGTCCGAATTCGATAAGTATCAAATATCTCTAGGGGGTAACAGGAGGCTAGCGCCCGTTACCAGAAACAGAGACGACGAGAGCAGATGGGAGTTCAAAGATTTGGAGGCTGGAAAAACTTATCAGGTAGTTGTGAAGACCGTCTCGGGCAAGGTAACCAGCTGGCCAGCTAATGGAGATGTTACTTTAAGTAAGTGTTCTGCATTTCTTGGTCCGTCATTGACCGTGCTTTGCGACTTCTTTATTGGTTCTTGACGCTTTCGGTATTAATGGATGCTACTGTAAATGTACTCTGGTAGACTTGCTTCTCTGCACTAATTGCTGCTATAGTAGCTTTCCGTCGATGTTATTTCTATTTGCGAAAGTGCATAGCTGTTGATCCAATTTTTCTTAAACAACACATTTAAAAACTTCAACTGCACGAAGATTGAATGGAAAAACCGCTAAATTATATAGTGCGATGAAATTAAAGTGTTTCGCTATTTTGCGCTGTCGTGTATGGTGGGGCATAGCGGAGGTCAACTTCGCCATGGCGAAAGGGCTAAGTGAATGTTCGGTTGCCGAACGTATCGTCTGGTTTGGCCCGAGTAGATCCGTGTCTTTTTTGTGCTTTTAAATCAGCGTCTTTTGTACACGTTTTTTGCGCTAACGAAACTGGTTTTTACAATGTTTTTTACGTTTTGCGGTGACTGCCTCAGAGCTCTTCGTTTATGTTGTAGATTTGAATTAATGTGTCCTAATGTTTGTATTGAAAAATTATTTCGCATGGGCTTCGAATTCATTTAAACAAATATATTGCCAAGCGTTTTTGAGTAACACTGTTTATTGTTGGCATTTTTAGAACCATTACCCGTGCGTGATCTGCGTGCAGTTATCGATGAAAAAACCGGAATGGTCGAAGTTTCTTGGCATCCTGAAAATTCAAGCAGTCAGGATAGCTACAAGCTTCAGTATCACGAAGTGGAAACAACAATTGGTGGTGATAGCAATACATTAACAACAGATAAGACGAAGGTATGTATTTCGTTATTTTTCATTTTTTCGCGGCATCTTCTTTGAATTTTATATACATATTTGAGCGGGGGAAGCAAATAATTTGAACTAAACGATTATTATATTTTTGTAAAAGTAAAATTTATGATATCAGAGTGTCTTCCGTTTTTTAAAAAGAAGTTATATTTTTTGAGTGCGAACGGTGCATAACTGTAAAGAGATATCGACCACACCTGGATTCCTTGATTTTATGGAGATACGTGTAAATAATATTCCTCCGACAGAAAATTCTTCGGAGCTAAAAAATAGTTTAAAATAGTGTCGTAAAAAATAGGATGTTGTAAGTATAATAGGGAAGTGGAAAGATCGCGCAACAAGAAAATATGCACAGGGCATACGGTATTTTCAAATTTTTTCTGTACAGCTTTCTTCTTTGGGAACAAAAATATAAATTTCTATTGATAGAAACATATTGTTACGCAAATATTGAACGTCTGTGACAAGAGCGAATATTTTTAATAGCTGTTATTAAATATCCATGAAAATGAACAATAGGTAGCAGTACTTTACAAAATTATTGTATTAAAACTATTCTAACATCTCACAATATTTTATTCCCAGGTTACATTAGAAGCGCTGCTCCCTGGCAGAAATTACTCTATAATTGTTCAAGCAATCAGCAATAAAGTCGAGTCAAATGAAACTGTTTTGTACCAAGTCACGCGTCCCTCGAGTCCAATAATCGAGGACTTAAAACCAACCGAGATGGGATTGAACATTTCATGGAAAAGCGATGTTAATTCGAGACAGGAGAAATTTGAAGTAACCCACAATAGAAACGATACTGGAGAGAGCGCGACCACGTTAACCACGGAATCTCATATTGTTCTTGAAGATCTGTACCCCGGGGCGGCCTATGAAGTTAAAGTTTTCGCCATTAGCCATGGTCTGAGAAGCGAACCGCACGACTATTTTCAAGCTGTTTGTAAGTAACACAAGTATTCTTCGTTAATTATATGCCAAACAAAATGTCTTACCTTGAATGAATGTAATATAATATACATATATGTATAAACATCTTATAATATATTATGTTACATTGTGAGTAATAATTTGATTAAAAAAACTGGAGAATATTTGATCAAGTTTAATGTTTATTTTAAAATGACACGAATGTTTAACTACTGTCGTATTACTGATGTACTCGTGCTATTTATTTCTTCTGCTTATTGTGTTTAAGAAGCTACAGACAATACTGTTTGTAGAATGGATACGAAGGAGAAACTTACGTTCGACTGGGTGTCCAGGTTTTCCCCGACAGACTGAAGTGTTACAAATGGAAAGATGTTATATAAAGTTCTACAATGAATGTTTTGTTACAAAGTTAGAACCAGATAAATATTGTGCGCGTGATATAAGTTACAATGGATTCAGATCCAAGTGGGGATTTAACAATGCAGAGTAATTGCTTTTAATGACATTAACCAGCAGTAACGCGCAAACTTTCCTGTATAATAAACATTACATGATTGTGCAGATAAGACAACACTTGCTGGAACATAATATTATTTGTTTGCTTACGACTTTGTAACAAAACATTTATTGCTGTATTTTATAGAACGTTTCTCCATTTTATTTTTATCTAGAGAATAACTCATCGCTATTTGTCGGGAAGAAGTTGGAACACTCTGCATATTTTCAATGTTCTTCGCACAGATTGAATCAGAAATCATGTTTCATAATGAACTTTATTTAGTTATTTTTTATTTATGATTGTAGTTGACGTAATTGTTTCATTACAGTGCCCCATCCGCCAAAGAATTTGAGCATCGAGAAAGTAACGAGTAGCACGGTCGTTGTCCACTGGGAGGCGCCGACAGATTCCTTGTATTCCGAGTTTTCGATTCGATATCGAACAGAGGATGACCCAAGGTGGGTAAAATTGCCCAGTGTACGCGTGACAGAGGCGGAAGTGGCAGATATGACGCCAGGCGAGAAATATACGATTCAAATGAATACCGTGAGCTACGGGGTTGAAAGTCTCTATCCGCTTCAAGTGAATCATACAGTTCGTAAGTAATAGAACCAATATCACAATCTACACAATATTCATTTTATTGCTGCATACGATTAACTCGATTATTCATTTTGTATTATTTTTCTATTTTCACCCTGAAGTGTTAGCAGTAATGGAAGTTTTATATTAGCATCCCAATTTCTAATTGCTCCGCTACAGTGTCACTTCGATTATCCAAGTTTCAAATTCACAATGAAAGCAATTTTATTATTATGTACTGAAGACGCAAGACGTCTCGTGTTCAATTAATTTTTATAAACCAATCGATTGGGAAATAAAAATCTTAATCTATCTTTTTCAAGTATTAAAAATTCTAGCTCAATGGAAACACTGATATTTGTTGAAATAATCGTCAGGCTCTTCTAGTTTTAGACCGTTAGATATTTCTGAATGATATTGCGGATCAAATTTGCACTGTTATAAATAAATGAGAATACGATGCTGTTATGCCTTGTGGATCTGTCGGGCAATTTAAAACGACATAGAAAGGTTACACTAAAGTATTCTTTGATCGTTTTAACATATAGAGCCAAGATTCAATTTTTTGATAAATATGAACTGTTTCTTTATCAACTTTATTGTTGGCAAAGAAATAGTGAATTATTTATTGGTAAACATAATACTTCCAATTCTTAATAAAAAATTCTCAATTCTCAAAGAATATTACTCGTGTTTCATACGCACCATGGCGCGATACATTTCTAACAAGCATGTAGTAATTGCATTAAAAAATGTGCTATTTTCTAATTCCTTTGTTAATAATTTATCGAAATGTTCCAGGACCAAATCCAGTACTTAACATCACTCCAATTGTTGACTCAACGAATGTAACTCTCGAATGGCCAAGGCCGGAAGGTAGAATCGAGATCTACGTGATAAGATGGTGGCCAGTTGACAATTCGGAAGATGTACGAACGAAAAATGTCACGGATAGCAACGACTTGATCAGTATTCTTTTCGAGGAAAACACCGTGCAAAAGGTTCTCGTGGGCGATCTAATGCCCGGTGTCCAGTATTCATTCGCCATTTACACGGTTTCCTACAATTTGGTCAGCGATGTCATCAACTTAACAACCAGGACAAGTGAGCTGAATTATTTATAAATATTGGCAAACGATCCTTACGTATTTCAACTAATAACTACGTTTCTCTTTTCGAATGGATTTGTCCAACTATTTCACTGATGAATTCGCCTGATCATAAATACTAACACGCGTTAAATACCTGAATCAACGCCAGTTTCACAGTTGTTTCATTACTAATAGCCTATGTGTTGCGTGATGTAATTAAATCTTGTACACGCATTTCTATGTACACGTAACCTTATCAATAATCTTGCTCTCATAAATGTTGATGCAGCAACGTGAACACGCGGTTCACGTAATTTTAGATTTCACAGTATACGCGGTCCAAGGCATTAGACAGACATATAAATCGATTAATGTACAAAATTGTTCCCGCATACCTTAAAATCACTCCGCGTCGTTGTTCGATATCTTCCCAAAGAAACAGTTAGGATACAAATAAGTCGGTTTAAACTTAGCTTGAACAAAGAGAAACGTGATTAAAATTGAGATAGAAGGTAACGAGCACAAAAAAAACCGAGAAAAGAAAAAGGAAAAAGCACGAATCTGTCGAATCCAGTGCCGCTGATCCAATCGGAAGTGGTTGTCGTGGTCGATCAGGATCAGCCCGATTCGTTGACGTTGAGATACACGCGGACCCCCATACAGTCGTCCAGGTTCGATCTGTATCGGTTCAGGATTAGCGACGAGAGCAACACGACGAAAGAACGGATGGTGGACGACATCGATACCAAGGTGACGTTCACTGGCCTCACACCTGGTAAACTATACAACGTCACTGTGTGGACCGTCAGCGATAACGTGGAGAGCAGACCTCTGCTTAGGCAGGATCGACTTTGTGAGTATTTTGCAACGAGGAACAATAACTCGGACCGATTAACATTCGATGCACAAGTGTCTAAAATTGAAACAATAGTATACAGAAAATGGGAAAATTATTTCAATCGGATTATCTGCAAACTTAAAGAACAATGCATATAACGTTTCAATTGAATGCCGTACGAAGGAATAGTCTTTTGTGTTTTTTCTTAAATTTCAATAAGTTTTCGGTTGGGTAATCTTGACGAAGATCTGCATATAGTTGTGATTATATTTTGTATTATAGGAGGACGAGGTTTAATATTAATTTCATAATAGGTATGTTTCTCGAGTAGGCAAGGTGTGAGTTTATTGCCACAATTAGCTGAGCTTTATTGCGTAGAACGTTGATTTATCGTTTTATAGCAAAACTTAATTGACTAGAAAGTTGTGTTCGTGTTGCAATTTTCGTTGTGCGATTTCAGTTTGTGGCGGTTTGTGCTAACGCTTTTCAAGCGTACACCAAGACAGTACGCGTTCACCTGAAATCCCACTTAAGAGCGTGGTAATTTCTTCGTACTTATTCATGTGCGATATCATACACAAATGTAATTAACAAATCAAGGAGAAAAATACGTTTGTGACCGTTTTTTAAAAATAGGTGTAGGTTCCAGTTCATTTCGCATTGGATCATAAAGTAATTTCGGAACTTTATTCCATTAAAATTAGATTCTATCGGCAAAAAATGACAATTGTCAACGGTCGACGACTTCTGAGTATTTATTGTAATAATCAGTACGGTTAGCAGAATGTTACGATAATTAAAAGAATAAATATGGAGAGAAAAATTGTTACAAAAAAAGTTATAAACTCTACAGAATGCGCGAAATCTGTGTCTCTATCTAATATTACGCGACCAGATGTATTAATTAATTCCCCTTTCCCGCACGTGGATTCGGGAAATACTTATTATCATATCAAAGAATAGAGTAATCTGAACAATTCATTATCACAAGATATTAAATTTTCGGTTGCAAATCAACTCCTCGATTCGAATATTCAGAATTAACCTCGGCGCAAAAGAAACGTAATTCAATATGAAATTTGTCCGCAGATCCCGAACCAGTCACGTCCATTCAAGCGATAAACATCAACGACACCAGGATTACGTTAACTTGGGACATTCCACGTGGACAGTACGACGCTTTCGAAGTGCAATACATAAACACAGAGGGAAATTATATTCAAAATATCACGTCGGTGAATTTAATAACCATTTCTGACTTGAAGCCTCACAGAAATTATACCTTCACGTTGGTGGTTCGTTCCGGCACAGCGTCCTCCAATTTGAGAATATCGAATCCCCTGAGCGCCAGTTTTACCACCAGCGAGTCTTACCCTGGCAAGGTCGAAAAATTCCATCCTACGGACATTCAGCCCAGTGATATCAGCTTCGAATGGTCGTTGCCTAGTCAAGAACAGAATGGCATCATCCGAAAGTACACGATCACGTATGGTTTGGATGTGAGTTTGATTACAATCTTCGTCGTTTTATGCCGAATTATCATTGCGTATAGTTATTTTAGTGACATTTTACGAAACTGTTAATATTATGTAGCAATTTTTTAATTATAAATATTAACGACGTATTCACGATGTCAAGTTGAACTACTGTACATTCTTTGTATTGCGAGTAACGTTTTTGATCGAGAAATCAAGTTTTACTTATTGCTAGATTCCATATTTACGTATGACGGTGTTCAGTTAGGTATTGATATCGATCGCGTAATTGGAAGATCTACGTTATAACTGAAATTCGTTTCGTAATGATCCAATTGTTTTTATATTTTTTTAAATAAATGGATTGGGGCGAAATTGATAAAAGTATTAAACTGATAGTAGGTAATGACATGTTGAATAATACAGGAAGTATTGACTTTTGTATGGTTAATTAATTCCAGCTATACCAAAGGTAATCATAAAAAAATGTATTTTCTCAGGAAGATAGTTTACACGGTATATCTAGGAAGAAAATAATAACAATACCATCTTGCGCATCTGAATTTCAGTCATTTGCCACTATTAATTTAGAAAATTGGTCACCTAATTGTTCTGCACGATACTGAACTTCTCATACAAGTCACGATTTATACGAACAAGCTACCTGGCAAGAAAAGTCAATTAAGTACCGGTGTAATTGCTTTAACTCTGAAATAGAATACGTAAAGGCACCGGTTCGTAGGAAACGATTATTTTTCATTCGTAAAATGATCATTAACATTGAACTACTCGTGACTCACGTATTCGCCCCACCTTGTTCGATATACGTTGCGTAGAAACAGTAACTCTGTAACAATCTAAATTACAAAAAAGCAACACAAACACACACACACACACACACATATACGAGCGCGGTTCTAGAATTGCATCATTAACGACAATTTCAAACCAGATTTCAAAAACGTTTAAACGCAGTATGCTATGTATTTCACGTACAACTACGTGGTCGGATTGAATTAAGAAGATGTATACTCTTGCTGTCATTAGGGTTCAGCTCACACTCAGATGCAGGACTTCAGACCAAACGAATACCGCGGCATAGTTAAATCTCTAATACCCGGAAAGACGTACATCTTTCGGATACAAGCGCAGACGAAAATAGGTTTCGGTCCCGAGGCTGTGTGGAAGCAAAAAATGCCGATCCTGGCACCGCCCAAACCGCCGACCCAAGTAGTGCCAACGGAGGTGTGCAGAAGCAGCACCACGATTCAGATACGATTCAGGAAGAATTATTTTAGCGATCAGAATGGCGCTGTCACGTCTTACACGATCATCGTGGCGGAAGATGACAGTAAAAACGCGTCCGGTTTGGAAATACCTAGCTGGAGAGACGTTCAGGCTTACAGCATCTGGCCACCGTATCAGGTAAGACGTTTTGACAAATTTTTTGGATGAAATGAAAATTTCGAAGACCTGCAGATAATTCGAAATCGGCGGCTTCAATTAATTTCAATAGTGGATGCGTTTGTTGTTTCATTCATTCGAGCGGGGAATTAAATTAATAAGCATGTGCTTGCAGCGCACTTTTCGGTGAATAAAAGTCGGATTGAATTTTTGTTCTAATGCATTGTTTCGCGTGGAGATAGATGAAGCGAATAGCCGGATAAAGAATCTGTAGATAGTAATAATAATGCACAGTTGTATGGACTTAATTAACGAAATAAGTTCGCTTTTACTTAAAGATAGCAATAGAGTTCTGATAATTTATAGAAAATGTTTATTTTCGAAATATATGTTTAATGCCGACGTGAGTTGCATTCCGTTGGCCCTAAAGGCGAATTGACGATGCAAAATTGACAAGAAAAAGGGAGAATTAAATTGTTTCATTTTTAGTATGAAGTGAAGCTTGTTGTTTAAACTTGGAAGTAGAGAGGTACTTTCGAAATATTAAGCGAATCTTCCCAGTACAAATAAGACTCAAGTTCTCATTTATTTTCACCTCTTTTCCATGGTCGAACATTTTGTGGTCCGAATATTTTGCATAAGAAATAAGTGAGGCAAGACGTAAAGAAAAATTTGTCCCGAAACATGAAATAAACTGGTCAACATAGAAGTGTCAATAGATCAAATATATTAAAGCAAAACACAAATCATTTGCTGTATAGCATTTCGTACCACAAACTAAATTAAGTACGTAATATTCTAAAAATTTCGACACACCTTCAGCATGTCATAGCAGTCGATTGCGTGAAATTTTGTCTTCGGAAATCAAACGATCAATTGCGATGCGTCATCGTCGCGGCAAACGACATTGCAGTAGAGATGTAAAATAATTAATGCAGCGTATTACAGCGAGTAACTCGTTGACTTGCAAGATCACGAACGAATAACGCAAACGATCGAGGAATACGTGCACTCAAGACCACGCATAAACAATCGTGCTCCTGCAATTGTTGCATTGCGTGTTCTCCACGCGCAACAGTCGATCAAGGAACGCGCGTGATTCTAGTTGTCATTAAAGGCCGAAGCGAACTGGGCTCATCACTGTCGTAATGGAGAAACCAGTGGAAATTAAATTCTACAGCATCCTTGTGCTACATAAAAACCACGAAGAATCGCGATTATAACGATGTAACTTAACGGGAATAATTTATATTCGCGATCAAAGTCAAGCAATCCGATTTAAATAAACGTAGAAAAATTGTTGCCGCTCTTCGCGAGGTGCCGGGGAAATTGGATAATATTATTGCGGCGTTGGATTTTGGGAACTGTGCGTTACGTTTGGCCAGTCAGCGTTGCGCACGAATTGTAGCAATATTTGAAATTCAACGTTTCGGCGGTGAAAAGAGTTTTGCCCTAGTTCGAAAGAAGTACCATGCGTTTATGACAGTGTTTCCCACGTGCTGTGAATTCGTTTGCAATAGTTTCCAGACGTGTCTCGTATGACACTCTTTTATCAGTCACTGCGTCCACAGGTACTGATATGATTTTTGAAATGCACCATGGATTTTCTACAGAACATGATTACAAAAACTGGAAAATTCATTGCAAAGGTAACGAACAATGGTGACGTAGAATTTGTTTATTAGGCACTCAATTTTAAACGACATTGTTCCAGTATAAATGATGTATCGTACTTTACACGACAATTAATATGCATTTTTAATAATGAAAAATTTTCCGTTAACAACACTACTATGATTAAATCTATATTTATGGTAAATAATACTTGAAGCGAAATCAATTTTACGATCAATAACTTACGGTTTTTGTACATCTTATTTATGATATTTCTGAAAGAATTTCCTGATGGCCAGCGAGCACATTATAACTGTTATATGCATGAATCATAACATAACATTTAAAAACGTGAATAAAGTAACCAGAGGTATATGCGACTCAATATGCGTACATTCAAGAATCAGCAGAACACGAATATAAAAACGTATTACGTGATATTGATCGTTGCCGCTGCGATTTCTGGAAGTATATACCCTCAATTCACCGTAAATAAATTCGAATTTAGATCTTAGAAATTCGCGTGGAACGGATTTTTTCTATAAGTATCTTGTCGGATAATTTTATTATTATAAAACAAACGTGGCCGAGAGTAATTTGGACGAACAAAATATTGATTTATTTGTTTACGGGTTAATGGCCTGTAATGAAAAAATTGTACAAAGGGAAGAAACTTGTCCTGCACCAGCAATTAAATATATATATTTATTTTATGCACTAGAATAGCATTCATTTCCATTTCATACTTTATACCTAACGAGGATAGAAATTTTTCGATTCTAATACTTCTGTATGTTTTATCTGCCTAAAAATCTGGATATCAGTGAATGTCGTATTTTCACTGTACAACGAATGGAAAGAAAATTGCTTACTGGGTTTACAGGTAATGGAACCTTACTACCCCTTCAGAAATGGTTCCGTGGAGGATTTCACGATCGGTAGCGAGAATTGCGACAACAAGATCGGATACTGCAACGGACCCCTGAAGTCTGGATCCACCTACAGAGTAAAAGTTCGAGCGTTCACCGCGCCGGACAAATTCACGGACACCAGTTTCAGTTTTCCTATTCAGACAGGTGAGAACGATCGTTGTAAAGAGTTCGTTGAAAAGAATGGTTCGAGTCAGAACAGTTGGGAAATATTTTTAATTTATGGAACGAGAACATGATAAAGGCATACTTTTCATGCTTGGAGAGGATATTGAATTCATTATCTGCGTCGAAGGGAATACTTTCGTTTTTCATTGCCACAATTATATTTTTTCGTATAAGCATATATTGTTTGGCTTTTTGGTTACCTTTGCTTTATATATAGCTTCATTTTTATTCATTATTCCTGTGATTCGGTGCATTACCTTTGTTCTACTCGACATATAAGCATATGGAGTGTTAAAGAAATTCAATATTAGGTATAGAAAGCTGTAGCTATAGCATAGCTGTAGAAAGCTTGCTAAATTCATGCCTCGTTATTTCGTGTACATGTCTGCCCAAGGATTGCTGCTGGCAGGTAAGATGATAGAATTCAATAAAATATGAATTAACAATTCGAACGTGGAAGAACATTTTAGAAATTGTTTGCTCAAGTATAATTTATTTATTGTTTCTTAGTACCACCTTCGTCGGGTGTCACAAGTTTATATATTCTGAGTTTTCAATGATTTTCGTAGTACAACTAATTTATCGCGATGCATTTAGCGTCGACTTATGAAAGGTGTTCTTTTTGCAACAGTGATTGAACATCACTTTTTCAATGCCCAACGTATGTACGCAAGTGTTTTTAGGTTTTCGGATACACGATATCTATTTTCTAATTTCATATGCGATTTGGGATAATATTTGTTTAGACATCAAAGTTTCGTATTTTAAGTTTAATCTCGGATTTGATACATTTAACATATAGTAATTTCGATTCGAATTTTATTGCAACCAATCAGATAAGGACAACACGGCTATCATAGTCGGAGTTACGGTACCAATAGTGCTTTTGTTAACTCTGCTGGGCATTGGGCTACTGGTGAGACGAAGAAGAAGTCAAGGACGTAAAACAACTGAAACAAGAACCACAGACAATCTGTCTTTGCCAGATAGCGTTATTGACACGAGGTGAATATAATTTCGGGTTTTCAATTTTACACGATTAATTAATTAATCGTTCATTATCCTACAACTAATTCTATTGCCTCCAGTTTCCAACTTTTATTTCTCTGCTCAACTATTTTTAATAATAAAAAACATTAAAGATTTACAAAATAGCAATATTAGTTTTTTTATCAAGAGTTAAACAAGTTAGTCGCAAATATAAGCTTATCGGGAGGAAAGAATTATAGCCGAAATCATTTGTTTACCAAAAACCAGATTAAAAGAATTCTTTTTCTCTGTAGCCGACCAATTAAAATAGAAGATTTTGCGGAACATTACCGGACCATGTCCGCCGACTCTGACTTCCGCTTTTCTGAGGAATTCGAAGAGCTGAAGCATGTTGGGCGTGATCAACCTTGTACAGCGGCAGATTTACCCTGCAACAGACCGAAGAATCGTTTTACGAATATTTTACCTTACGACCACAGTAGATTTAAGTTGCAGCCTGTGGACGACGAGGAAGGCTCCGATTACATTAACGCCAATTACGTTCCTGTAAGTTGAAAATTGTTTATTTGCCTTGAAATACTTGCGATTAAGAAGATCGAGCAGTTGAAGCTAGTATTAAAAATATTAGTTGCAATATCGCATGACAACAGTATTTCAATATTTATCAAAAATTTGTTCAAATGTTTATTTACCATTTCTTTTTTATTTTCGAAATAGTATTTTTATTACGAAATGTGTGCAAACTTTTCGATATACATATAGGTACCTGAATTAGATACCTGATTGAGATCCGGAATAATGTGATATTTAAATAAATTCGTAGAGTTTTAATTATTATTTGTCACGTTGGTCCTCGATTCTCTTGTAAAAAATTAAGTGCTAGTACAATTTATAAAGAATCAAAGTTTAAAGTTGTTATTGTCCGCGATAGGGCCACAATTCTCCCCGTGAGTTCATCGTCACGCAAGGACCTTTGCATTCGACTCGCGATGATTTCTGGAGAATGGTCTGGGAGAGTAACAGCAGGGCGATCGTAATGCTCACCAGGTGTATTGAAAAGGGCAGGGAAAAGTGCGATCACTATTGGCCCGTCGACACTCATCCTGTTTACTACGGAGATATATGTGTTACGATACTCAACGAAACACATTATCCTGATTGGAGTATCACGGAGTTCATGTTGTGCAGAGTAAGTGACGTATACATTTTATTGTCTCATCAAAATGTTCTGACTTTCTACATTCATACTATTTCATCTATGGCATATAAAGTATCGCAACATTACCTGCAATTATCGTCCAATGAATGAGATCATTTGTGCTACTCTTCCGTGTATTCAAGGGATCCAAGAATCTCTGTTAAATATCCCAATTTGCCAATGAATAAAGTTGAATGCTAAATATGACAAAGTACACTTTAAACTGTTCGTCCTATTCGTGCTCGTGTACTATTGTAATACTATTGACAGTACTCAATTTGTCTTCCACAGGGAGATGTCAAGAGAGTCATCCAGCACTTCCACTTCACGACGTGGCCAGACTTTGGGGTGCCAAGTCCACCTCAAACTTTAGCCAGATTCGTCAGAGCGTTCAGAGAAAGGGTTAGGCCCGATCAAAGGCCGATGGTGGTCCACTGTAGCGCAGGCGTCGGTCGCAGTGGCACTTTTATCACATTAGACAGAATATTGCAACAGATCCTGGTATCTAAGTATGTCGATATCTTTGGAATAGTTTGGGCAATGCGAAAGGAACGCGTCTGGATGGTCCAGACTGAGCAACAATACATTTGCATACACCAGTGCCTTTTGGCGGTGTTGGAGGGTCAAGATATGACTGGACCACCACGAGAGATCCACGACAACCAGGGGTTCGAAGGTGAGATTTGTACATGCTTTCATTGTAGCATAATATTTATAAATTTGAAAGGGAGGCCTTTTTTCATTTTAAGAATAATTAAATGGGGTGTGCGTGTACCGCTAATTCTTTGATTAATTATCTTTAATAAACAGGCAGGTGTATTTCGTGTATGTTAAATTATAGTTTGGTTAAATTACGTAATTGGTTTTTCGAATATGGGGAATGTAGCTCGTCAAGTATATCGCCTTCGTGAGGAAGTATGAAGAATACGGGTTAATGTTATTCTTGCTTAGTGTTTTGGAAATTCATTTAAATTGGATCGAATTTTATTACGACATTTATTTAAAATTATTTGTACTTTAATATCAGTCTTCGTTTTCCTTAAAGTATATTCCACAAAATCAATATCAAAACGTACGAGATACAAGTGTATCATATATTTATTATTTAATGGCAACGTGGTGTAATACACTATCTCAAATAAAATAGTATCTCTTTTTTTAATTCAGAATGTATATTCAATATTTTTGCGTAGATGTTAATGATACATGGAACATCGGATGTAGTTTAAAGATTTTCATATACGATTTCATTAAATCGTTTTAATTTAAAATACAGGTATCCGCGCACCTCTAATGATATAATATTCTTTGAGCTTCGAGTATATTGCAACGATTTATACATTCTTGTAAATAAAACTAAAAATAACTGCAATGAGGAAATATTTTTCATAATGTAATTGTGCATGAATGTTTTTTAAAGACGTATAAGTAATCAACAACTAAAGTTATGGATGAAGAAGTGCCATATACTCAGACGAAGTTTATTGTATGTCGACAAAATACAATTCAATATATAAAATACATAATTATTAAAGTATAGTTTCCAATATTTATTCTATTACTTTGTTGGGTGATTAATGCATATCCCGTTTTGTTCAAATTAAAGTATTCAGAGGAGAAAACCGTAGTGCATGAACAACTCGAGTTTGACAAAAAACTTTTACAAAATTTCAAACTACTCGAAAGAACATAATTGCACTAAAATAAGTAATCAATCGATTATCCAATTTGTTACCTCGCAATTTCAGAAATTCGTAGTATTAAAAGTTTCTAATTTCTCTATCCTTCTATAATATTACGAATTACTGATTTTTGTCACATTGCAACAAAAAGAAAAGTCTGTCACTTTTTGCAAGATAAAATTTCCGGGAATAAACTTTTAAGATGGCATTAACAATCAAATTATAAATCTTAAAATGTCTGGTGATGGTGATGGTGATGGCGATTGTAGTAGTAGTTTTGAACGATTGATTTCCTTGGGGGAAGGGTACACTCGGTTTTGTGTCACGCGTAAAGGTGTTGCTTTTGGTAAATTGTGTCACATCCGTGCGTAGTCAGTCACTTCCCCTCTCCAACCTCGTAATCCCTTTGAATCCAGGCAAGAATCGAAGCTCCGTTGAACACACAGACACAAACAGTCCTGATGAGGATGAGAAGGAAAGGTGACCCTCGAACTGCGATTCCGGCGTCGATGGTAATTTCGATCCTCGCTTACTTCTCTTTCAATCTGCTTCATTTTTTCTCTGCTGTATCATATTGTGGCATGCGACAAATCATTTTACCGATGCACACGGCATGGGAACTCATTAACAGATAGTAACGCATACGCTTTGAATGTACAGGGTGCAGCAGCAATATATGTATATTCGTCATCTGAATATTTATTACGTTGGTTGAAGAATAATCTTTTTTGTACATAAATTTACAGTGAGGAGGAACCGTTTTGTGGGGTAACATTAGTTCCACGACTTTCTTTGGGTACATATACGTTTATTATTTATACAGCGGAAGCCTTTCGGACGAATACAAGTCTAAACATTATTTGCTACAGTAGTGCTACTTTGATAATCTGTTATTTTACTTTGCTTTTCGCAGAGGTAATGTTATGCAATTTTAGGTAGAAAAAGGCGTATTTTTACACATTTCGTTCTTCATTGATAATCTTGTTTCTGGCATTTGTGCGGAAGGCTTCTTTCAGAATACGAGCAAAAGTTATTACAAGGAAAAGTTTCAAGGATTTCAGGCTCAGTATTTTTAATAGTCGAACTTCCTCAATTCTTTTTTTTATAATTTATAATTATTCAATTTCAGGCGAACAATTTTTGTTTTTTTACTGCTATGGCTCCAACTTATTTCATTGTTTACGATGGTCAGACCACCTTGAATTTAGAAAACATACTCGTGTAAAGTTAAACATGCGTGTCGCTAGACGATTCGTAGATGCTCGTTTGTTTTTATAAGCAATAGTGTGCATTAGCCTAAGTTAAAACTGTAACGTGTTTGCACACATTTAAAATGGACGCATGCAAGTATCATTGCAAATTTTATTTAAACAAAAAATTCATGTGTCTAGTTGTTCTACTTTTTTTGCACTAGATATATGTATTCATAAACCGAAAGACACCAAAAGATTCATTTCTTTTTCCGCAACGTATTCATCGAATCTTTCATTAATTGCATCGTTCGAAAAAAGTAGATTTTTATTCCATCAAAGACAGAAACAAATGCTGAAATGGACCTTGCCGTTTCACCTTTTCAAATCGTTGTACATAGCTATTTGTAATATCATATGTAATATATCACAAGTAATCGCAATTTTTTTTCGCAACCATACATTACTCGTATCGCTTATCGCTCACTAATCATCTCTAATGCAATATTACAAATATAACGCGCGTTGACGTTCATTATTATACTTCGCACAATAAATAACAAAATGCAAACATCGTAACAATTGTTTCCGCCTTTAATCAAAGAGCTTCACTATTCATTTCTACAATCTTGAACCGCATGCTACTTATTCAATCCTCACGACCAATGTTAGACGAAGTGTAACAAAATCCTCATTCGTACCCGTGTATTTTTGCAGACGACGAAGGAATAGCAGAATCTGGAATGTGATGTTCGAATACCTCGTTCCCTACAGGAATCAACGAGCACGAGAACGTTTTAGAAGTATTTTGAAGAGGTGCGGTGCACCTATTAGGGTAGTATCGCAACGACGCGCAATCGTCACGCGTATGAAGCAGTTGCAGAAGGGAAACTGAGAACAATCGTTGATCGAAATGCTCGCTACGACAGCTTCGAGGCGCAACGAAACGCGTAGCGACATTTTAGTGACGATGCCAGAATAATGATAATAATTCTGCGTACTTGAAACGAAAGACAAAGGCGACTAGTTAGCTGTGCTATCGAATACGAGCGTACACACAAGTGATATGATTCTAGTTTTCTTATTTTTACGACTACTCGTGAAGGAACACGGACCGAAGCGAATGTTCGTCTCGAGTTGCCTAAAAACACGCTGACGAACGAAACGCGTTCGAGATTGTCTTGGACGACACACGGACGAGGAATCTGCCGACAATAATCTCTTGTTTTCCGTTGGAACTCCGCTAGGAAAGCGTTACTTGTACAGACTAGAGTATGAAGTCTCTGTGATGACATGTGACATCTGTCCGATGCAAAGACTTCCGAGAAGTTGGACAGACAAGATTTCAAAATCGACGTACATAAGAAAGTACAAGGAAAATGTCATTCCTATCTTTTATACGGTAGACAGTATATTTTCCCCTCGTCCAATCATAATCGACTTATCATGCGCATCTTAGGAAGCACACGAGAATGAATCTTTACTTTCTGAAGCGAAGGCCCCCGAAAAAATAATCGAAAAGAAGTCTCCCCAAGAACTCGCCGACGATCGTCGAAACCGCACATGGGTGAAAACCCTGCGAGTCGCTGAAGGGGTTGAAATTCTAGGTAATATTACACTTTTGTGAGAATATCGTCGGGAAAAAATTCCGGTCGAAAAGCACTGGGTCTAGCCTCGGAACGCGAATCTTTCGGGACACCCGAGGAAAGCAGTTTCGAAAACTTCTTTCCAACGATTACGTGGAAGCGATAGGATTAAAGGAGATGTCCAATTTCAGCGAAGAGCTGTTCGAAGGGAAGGGAAGTAAATTGGAGCCGTACCTCAGAGCATTTTTCGTAGCACATAATATGCGACCGAACGTTGGTCCGTTGCATCGTGTACATAGAAATCGCCGGATCGATATTTTCGAATTAATCGGCCGATTTTTGGGAGCGTCGGGGGAGAGCACGTTCGTAGAATCCGTCACTCATTCGATTTTGAATTCCTATCGAGCGTGCTTCCAACTCGATTTGCACTATTGTTTGGGTACCTATCGTCGTGTAGATAAGTCCAGAGTTGCATATCTTAAGAATTGTAAGATGCGTATCCCGAATTGGGTTGCCACATTTCGATCGAAACGTTTGGGTCGCAACAAATCGACTTTTCGTGCGTGGAGGAAGATTGTACAAAAATGGGAAGATACTTTTCCGCGGGAATGTGTCCAAATCTGGTACGAAATATTGCGGATAGTAAACAATTTTTATAGCGATGTTATTTATAATTCGTTAATAATGTTAATTTTGTTTTGAATTGCACCGCTGCGCTGTGTGGATGTTAGATCTTTGCAGATAAGGGAGTTACGTATTTTCAATAATATAACTTATTTCCAACGATAAATTTAATACGAAAACGGACATTCGAAGTTGAAAAATGAATTCCCGAGATCTGGCCAAGGAGAATTGCGATCGGTTGAAATGTTTTCGTATTAGAACTTTTAGATATATGTACCTTGATTTCTGTGCGAAACTGGACTCGTATGATATGACCTACCGTTTAATGAAACTTTATTTTTACATTCATTGTAAGTTCGTCTACTTTCATAATTGTAAATAAAATCGTGCATTTCAGTATTGTTTTTAATAAATAAAAACTGTGCAAGTTGTATCTGTTATAAAATCATGCTGTTTTTTTTTTTTGTTTAATTGCGAATTTCATTTTTTGCAACCTAACGAATATTCACCTAATATTTTCTTTTGTTCATTGAATTGTTTCGAAGCTGCGTCAGCTGTATCCAAACTCTTGGATACCGTAGTCACTGTGGTGCAACCATAACGTCATTCTAGCAACCCAAATTTATCGTCGATTTGTTGGGAACCCGACGAGAGTTTAGTCTACGGACATCGTTGCTAATTAAATCACTATCGTGAGTGGCAACCATCCGTCCATGGGCTAATTGTAGAGACGCCAGTTTTAATGTAAAAACGTTGCCTAGAATGAAAAAAAAGGGGAAGGATGAACGACGAGAGAAGAATGATTTCCATCGACCCTCCTTTTTCATGATAGGAAGAAGAAAAAAAACATGTCAGTGGGAACAAGAAACTCGCATCTTCGTAGATGTCATATCACTTTTTCACGAGAATCACAGGACGATTCGTATAATATACATAACATATATTTACTCGTCGACGGTCGATTCCAAATGACGATCGAGTGATCGTTCTGAAACTTGACGCGCGTGTAATTCATTCGCATCGTTTTCAACGTCCAGCGTTGATCATTGTTCACGATGAAACGATGCGTTCGCTTCGATCGAGACACATTGAACAGTGGCCTCGACGCTACTGTTCATCGAGCAAAACTGTGTGCAATTTCCACCTTCAATAAGGCCGAAGCTTGTTAACACTAAACGTTTGACACTAATGTCTGAGAAAGCAAACAACGGACTAACGGCAGTAGAATGAAATTCTTGCTTACCCACAACGATCGAACGGACGAGAAACGTTGTACAGGAACGCGTTCAGAACATTTCGGAAGATCCGATCGTCACTTCCGGTACTTAGAGCCAGATTCTCTCGACGCTACAAAGACGTGTACTTAATTTTGTATTTACGACTGGGTAATTAGACGTGATGGACAATTTTAGACGTTTAAGAACGATGGCAACGCCGGTTATTCTTCGCAATCAGCAGGGTCAAACGAGTTCGCTCGATCGGGTCTCACGGAACTTGGGAAGAGATAAGGAAGCCCGTAAAAGGGATGGAAATTCACTGCCCATATGTATTTTTGGAGAAACGTTTTTTATATCGCTTACGTATATAATATGTAGATCGATTCCTAAAAGTCGTGATTGTATTCGTATTTAGAGACAAGAACTTCCGGTTGATTCAACGCTTCGTAATCGATCCGTTGACCCCTGCACGCGCCCGTGATCCATGGATCAGCCATTCCACAGATGCGAATCGTTAAGTGAAAAACACTAGAAGCATTAAAAACGATTAATAATTGTTGGTCTTTCAACAATATAACAGTTTTCCAACTATTTATTCACCGCGCGAATATTCCTACGATTTCCATGGAATGGTTCATCGATGGAAAATTTTCCTAACGTATAATATCAAAGATTGTAGATAATAAACAATGAAAAGTAATTTCGAAGGGTATCGCGATTAAACAGAACGCGACTTTAAATGATTAATGTACGTGTAACTGATATCGGTGTCGGCGAATATTTTTATAACGCTTCGCGATGATTCGTGTCAACGGCGATACGTATTAACTGAACAAAAGATTGCCAATTAATTTGCCAAACATGCATAGGGAATATTGTAGATTGTAGAACGATAAGCTCTGTATAATGGTACATCTGCGCTTCTCGTTCGTGTAACGTGCGTGCGTTTGTACGGAGCGCGATCAGTGTTCGTAGATTATAAATAATTACTGTACATTTAGGGAACGAGAGTAAAGGCGAAACGGATCGATAACGAAGAGATTCACCGGGCAACTGCAGTTTCCAATCCATCGAATTACTTTGCTGTAATACTATGCTGTGCATGCACGCGTACATACTCTTCGCTGTATTATTGATGTCACTCGTGTAAACGAATAATTACGATTGTCACCGGGTCGTTCGAGATTGATGTCAAACAAAACAAGGCACGCGCATTCTTGTTCTCTTTGTTCGAAGGTGTTTTCCGAAAGAGTTCGAAACCCATTGCTTCACCCATTGTACACGTTTTATGCACGATGGGTCTAGCTTCCTTTTTTCTTTGAGGAAGTTACTTGAGGAAGGTATTTTGCAATTGTTGATTGTAAGGTCGCAATATTGACGTCATACAAGGAATATGTTTTCTAGAGAGCTCTCCGTATTATTTTACTGTTTCAGTCTTAAATCTATGCAAATTATAGAAGGGTGTAGAGTTAAAAAAATTAGTTCTGCTTTACAGAAAGCTCGCAAAGGTTTTTTGCCGAAAGTATTTGTTCCTTTGCATCGGTACATTTGAAATGAAAAACATTTTCGAATATTTCCCCTATTATTTCTATTTCAATGCTAAATTTCTCTCTAAATGGATACCTGTCATAGTAATTCTTCATTTTTCTGATTCTCAATGCAAACGTTCCCTTATCATCGTAAACTACTTGCTAATAAAAATTAGTAGCTGTATTCGTACTCGACTATTAAGACAAACAATGTATCGCAGGCAAAAAGGATCAGACGCTTGGTTACTGGTGATAAATCCAAAATAAATGTTCGTGTATCGCTTTCATTCGAGGAGATTCGCGATACACCTCTCGTGAATCCTTTTTTATCCGCTCAGATTGCCTGTGTATCTATATGTATACACAAAAAAGCCCATCCAATCAAACATTTTGGCTCATTGTCTGTGTAATTGTGCTTCTGTAGGTACCACGATCATATCAGTGTGACATAATTGTATTTTTAAGAACGATCTATGTATCGAGATCTGAGTTACTCTATACTAAGACAGTTGATGTTTTGCTATATTACAGCTTTTCGTATGGGAATAATAAGGAAAGTAATTAAGCGTATGGTTCAATTTTCAAATAAATTTTGCCTCGCTCATTGAACAAGTACATTCGATTGGAAGTATTCCTATTGCTGATTGATTAAAACTGTTAGTCAAGGGTGCATACCGATGAACGATTTTCTGATCGCACAAATATCCAGACAACGAAATTCACGCTGAGGAGGCAACATTTATTACACAATTTAGCAGAGATAAAGGTAAATTAGATTGGATGAAAGCCGACATTGTAACGTTCGCATACACTAAAAATAAGCTTGAACACAAGACAGACTCTGCGATGTGCATCTAAAATTCCGAGAAACAAAGGAACCGGAAGCGAATACTGCTTACGAACAGCACGACACGACCAAACCTTTTCATTCGTACAATACTCGATTCTAGTGAAGGCAAGCCACTCGCTTTTCGCTATATTTGCAAGGCTCAATCAGATAATTTTTCGTGAATCAATATGTTGAAGAACATTCGTTATGGGACATTCTGTTCATTATTGTCACGAAAAAATTGCGTTGCTATTAGTATAATAATACGTTATTCTGTGATAAATCATGATCTTCTAACGAAGATTGGAAAATTCAAGTTATATGCGAGTCATAAAAATTCTTCTGGTACGGGCGTACACACGTTGATCAGTCATTAATTTTAATCGATTATCGATTCGTGCCAATTATCTTTTAGTTGCATCATGAAGACACAGATACACCTCGTATAAATATCACAATACAGTTGCATCGTTAACTAATTATTCGATTGATTAATCGTAAGGGAATGGTCGCGCGTTATCGCCGGCCTGCTTGTACATAATATGATAATTATTAAAATATGGAAAGACATGTACGATTATATTTTTTAAACGGCGCGCACAAATCATAGGTCTGTTAATTAATACGAGGCGTGTTTGATAATGATGGCTGCGATAATTTTCAGATTCTTAGGAAAGGTACGCGGTATTAAAATTGTACCAACTGTTCCATGGCAGATGAAACATAATGGAAGAATTTTCGATGAACGTAGTTAATAATTATTCGCAATTGCTGCAAGAAAATACTTTCGGTAAACAATAATATGGTGTTCAAAAATGTTTGATTGAAAAAATTAGGCTTACGTTCGAATGGTACTGTCACAAGTGTATTCTACAGGAAAGGTTTTATTGAATCGGTAAGTATGTTTTCTGCGAATATATTCTGCGAATACATCGATTTAAAAACTATTGTTTAAAATATCATTCTGCAGTTCGATGTTCAAGTTCGCAGATTTCTGTGGTGCGTGCAGCGCTATAGTTTCTTTTCCAACGAACAGTAATACTGATATGCGTGCGCAAAAAAGCAATTATAATACTGCGTAAGTCTATCATTCTTTCTTCGGCTTTTGTAAATAAACCGTTTTGTACAAGTTGCAAGAACAGCCGACCTGTTCGGATGATTTTGCGAATCAAAAATACGAATACTATTTGGTGCCATTCGTAGAACCATCCGAGATACTTTTGTTGTAACGCTATCGTAAAAACATGTTAATCTGCATTTGAAAAATTGTACAGCGTGCGAGACACGAAGGGACACGGGTTGTCTCACAAATAAAACAAAAAGGGGAAAATTAAGTATGCGTATATAATAAACATGGTTCTTCCAATAAGACGACTTTTCATTTCTTTCTCTTCACCTTTACAGTATAGTACTCGGTGAGTACAAAAGTTGTGATGGATATTGCTATAAATCGTCTGTGGTATTTTATTAAATATTGTATATGTATTTAGTTTTCTGTGATCTTTTGCGCCGTTATCGTAATATTTGAACGATCGGTATGGTTTTTTTCTTTTTAATAGGTTTCATAAGTTTGCGAAATTCTGAATTGTTGTATTTGAAATTGTTCATTTTGTTATTATATTGTTCGCCAGCGATTAATATATCAGAAATTATAGGAATTAGCAATTCTAGAAGGAAAGCGGAAATCCATGCAGAATAAAACAACATCAAAAGTAGCTCAGTTGGACAAATAATTCCATTTTCGCCAAAATGGGCAGAATTTGCCCATTGAAAAAAGATTGTATGTACTAAAAATATTTTGAAGTACATAAAATAAACAGTTGGATAATAAAAATTTGTTAAATAACGACGATAAAATTAATCTCGCCCAAAACATCTTCTCATTTCTTTTTTTTCTTTACTATACAGTCAAGTCTACAGATGACGGAAGATAATGTGGCGTTATTTAATAATCCCGATTTGTATAAAATGTATTCTTTGCATCGAGTGATTTTCAATAGGACAAATTACGAACGTTCCGCGCAACAGTTTTTACGTTATTATTTATTATACATAATTAAATACTTTATTCGATTCCACGTCCATCTTGCTTTCTCGCTTTCGTCGTCTAGTGTCGTATTGTGCCTGAAAAATGAAAGATACATTTTCTTTGCGACGAAAAATCTTTCACGAAATTGAACACGAACATTGCGCGAAACGGCTCGAATCACTAAATGTTAACTACTTTTTAATTGAAGCCGACCGATCGGAGGTGGCGCGTTAAAGGGAATATTCGAAACTAGGCAATTTCTGTGGCGATTCTGCGATTTGCGTTTGAGGTGATGTAGCGCAGGGTGATGATGGTAAATTAGGCACCCTCGAATTTAAGGGCACTTTTGGAGGTAACGAGCTCATTTTGTTACGCGTCTTTACATTTGGCTCAACCGCTGCATTTCCACTGCTTGGACGTCCTAAATATTACAAATGTAAATAGTAAATAAATAACTGGGATGTAAGTATAGTTATTCGGTATGCGAGAAGTAATTATAGAGTAATGGAAAATGTTGAAAACGAAACAAGATCCTTTCTGTCTATAAATGGAAGTGGCGATAATATTTTTCTATCGTAAACGTTATTAGGTAGCAGATGCTTGTGCAAATATCATTACAGACTATTTTTCCAAATCTGCAGATATAACTTATTGGGCAATTTGCAGTGTTTTCACTTTCCTCTTAACTGGTTCAACATTCTTGAGAAAATCCCAGGTACGTTGTCTTCTACGGCTTTTTTATCCTCGTTGCTCTCGTTATTAGGATGTCGGCGTAAAATACGGCTCAGGGAACCTGCTCGAGGGTGAAATAGTTTCTTCGGTGAACCATCTTTATCCACCAATTTTAGCATTCTGCCCAAAGAATTGCTTTTCTCTTTTTTCGTAACATCCTCGTTACAACTTTCAACAGATTTACTCATATCCTAATGCAAAAAGAAACGTCTTAGATTCGTATGTATTTTCTTACTAATTGTAAGTGCAATTGCTGAAAACAATTAGATTATTGTTTCTTGAAGAATTTGTTATGATACCTTTTATATAATACATATACACTGCAATAGCGGATTCGCTGAAGTATTTACCAAAATGCAAATAATTATTGTTATCGTGTTAAATATTTGTTTACTTTCTTTCAACCCGTTTTCTTAAATGTACGACACGCGAGCAATAACTGATCAATTGTTTAGCGTATCACTATTAATACAATGTATTAATCAGAGTACGTCAATCAGAGTCAAATTGAACAGAGTACGTATTAGCAAAATAAGATACTGATAAATATTCCGAATTACCGCGATTCGATACCATATTATTTGCAACTTTATATTGCTTACAATATTATTGTCCACATTTGAGGATGTTTTATCCGCGACGGGTGTTTGAGAGCGTTGCTTAAACATTTTCCCCATTCTATTCAGCGTAGCTGTTTTCAATTTTCTGGCGTCTTGCCTAACAGTTTCAGCCCTCGATAGTCTTGGAGTTAGCGGTGTCCCATCCTTCTTATTCAGCGGGCCTTCGCCACCGTCTGAGCCTAAAATGAATAAGTCGAACAGTGGTAAAATTTAAATCGACTTCCCATCTTCGTAATGGCAAGATAAAGTTTTTAACAATATCGCTTTTAACCGCAAACACAGAATTTAGATATTTATCCGGCAAACAGTTTTTAAGCTTGTAACAATGGAAATTGTGTTACTTCCTTTTTTAGCATATGTGAGACACTTATTGGCTACATCGGTTAACTCCACAAAACAAAAGTAAGGAAATTTATTTCAGATATAAAAAGTTAAGAGTTAATCAACCGCTTTGAGGGTAAAATTTGAAACAGTTCAAACGGTGCAGTTAACCGTTTTGGCTAATGTGTGTTTGGCTCGCATGTGCAGAATATTTTATAACGTCTTTCATTTATTCGTCCGATCAATGAACTTATTATTTTGCTGCTACAATTTAGCCATGCAAGCGTACATTTCCTTATAGACAACTGGCAATTCCTTGCACGAGTAACTCGGCGTAGATACTCGAATATAACATCGATGCAACAGGTCCATAAATACTCGATCAAGGAGATTCTTGGAGTATCGCAAAATACTGGATTTAAATTATATGCCAAACTAAACTGTGTCGCAATTAAAGTCCATCTGACAGGAATGATATTCTCGCTGAATCTTTTAAGAAATGGTTCAGAAATGTTATTTTATAGATATGAATAACTAAACTGGATTTTCAACTTGACTTAAGTTTAATAATTGAAGACATAAACGTGTTTGAATAATATATTACATGTATTTACAGGGTGTTCCGTAACTACCGTAACATCGGGAAATGGGGGGTAGCTGGGGTGATTCTGAACAACTTTTTCCTTGACCAAAATGTTGTTTGAAGCTTCGTTTTTCAGTTATTAACCAAAAACATTGCCCAATGAGCGCGCGCCCAGACCCGTACCTCTCTACTGCGCTCCGTGTAAATTGTTCCGTGTAAAAGTGTCGAAGCATGATTTTTTAAACTTTGTATGTATTCAGATAATTTATAAATTCCATGCATTTTTGCATATTTAGGACATGTTAGCTTGCACGTTAGAATAACTAAACTATGCACTCGATATACTTTAACTCCGCTAAATAGTTTATAGGTAAATAAACTTTGTACCCATTATAATATTATAATTACACGATGTGCCCTGATAAATTTCTTCTAACTGATGCGTATCTTTTCAATGTATCCATACGTCATAGATTTATTTCTATTTTCCTGTCAAACAGTAGGCTGTACTTACATATTCTTTGAAATATGTACACGTGTACTTAAGAGGGATCTCTGAATTCTGCAACAAATAATCCTTTCTTACAGTTAAAAACGTGTGCTATGGAATTTCAAGTGTGCCAACAGAAATGTTAGCCACCTTTCCTTTATTTGACGCGCATTAACAATATATGTATGATTCGCGTTCAATAACGTGTATCATACGTTGGGCAGTGTCTATTAAAAGTTTCAAAGCGAGCGAAAGTATGAAATAACTCAACAGCTTGTTACGCTTGTGCCAGGCGGTAGAAACTTTTACGTTTTTTTACGCGAACTTGTAAAAGTTTCACGCGAAATCATAAAAATTTATAGGATTTCAAGATGCTATGATTTCCTCGAACGATAGCAATTAATGGGATACCGTGAAGTGCACGTATCAATTTCCCGATCAGATAAGCACAAAAAGCATTCAGCTGAAAAGATTGAGCTCTTGCACCTTTTATTTTTAATCTCGAATCGTCTTTGCAAGTACAGAATAACAGAAATTATTTTTATAAGGGGTGCAGCAATATATTATAGAGTGAAATAAGTGGGTGATGAGTGAATATTTATATGCGTAGTACAATCGTCATTCTTTGGACATGCTATTGAAATAATATCTCGTACCTAGTTAATTGAGAATTATGACTTTAGTAAATCTTTTACTCGTGATGCTGAAAGATGGCGTAAACAAGTTTAGTGGGGCAATACAAATAGTCAGCAGTTTGAGGAAAATTGTATTGGCAGCTCTTTCAGTTAAATATCGTAATTTCACAAAATATGTGCCAGTAGTTCGGAACACGCCATTCGTAACTTTTTAAAATTTTAGAATAGTTACTGGAGCAATAGCATTTCGCGTTTTACAAAAACCAATTGAGTTGCAATTATTATTCTCTAAAAGAAATTGTTCATTCTATATTTAAAATTATTAAAATCACCCTTAATGCATAAATTAAATTGCTCAAATTTTCCTTCTTATAATAATCTCTAATTTATTGCTTATTTCATTCGAATGTTACTTTGCTTAAGTAGTGTTAGATATTGGAAAAAGAAATTGCTTCATTCAATTGTAACAAAAAATTTATCACTATTTAGTAAAACGCCCGGCTTGAAATTCAATGTATAACTTATGAAAACGGTAAAAAGTGATTTCTAATTTTAATAATAGATCAAGAAAACAATCTTCTGTAGGAATAACAATTTTACACACGTGCGCAAATCAAGTAAAATGAAACTTTACTGCTGCTTCACTTCCTTCTAATGGACGAAAATGAATTAAGCCATCGTGAAATACAAGCAAATCATGTCAGATGTGTAAGTTGTTTCACACTTTACTGCTCTTTCCCTTCATCGTTAACCACCACCCTTGTTTTCGTAGTAAATTTCACCAACTACCTGTTCAACGTATACACAGAGGTTCCGCCTTGGCAAATTAGTTGACTTACTTGATGTAGCGCGCAACGCGATCGACTGTGAATCCCTAATTACTTCCTGTTGCGCATCAGGTCGATTCGCTGAAACGTAGGACTCTTCGAAATGAGCTGCCTCCCCCATAACCTGTTAAATTCAAGTTTCACGTAAATGATTGTTTTTATTTTGGAATCTCTGCGAAAGCAGACAGACTACAAAAGTGATCTGTCACATTTATGTTTGAAATAGCTTTCAACTTTCCAGGTACTGAGTAGTAATTTGAGAACGATAAGAACATATAGAGTGTTAACGTACGTATCTATTATCGTTATATGTATAAGTTTAAGTTAATGTATAATACTAAATAATAAATAATTTGGCTACTAAGTTCTATGTTATCGGTGCTAAATTGTAAAATCCTCACAATTGTAAAATAATTGATGAGCCGGAATCATTATATCAAAGGAAGGAACGTCTACTTTATTTGAGTCACTTTCCTATGCCCATCCAGTCACGTGCAGTAATTTTCATAATAATGTTACGAACGGAAAAAAAACGCACCGATTGGTTTTGGTCGCAAACAAATATAAAGTTATGATAAACAAACTTAACCAGTTTTATTTGAACCAGTATATTTTTAAAACTTTAATGCTTTACTTTTGTTTAAAGGGGTCCATCGTAAAGGCGACTATGCTTTAAATAGAATGAATAAGAATATATTAATATCGTATTTCGAAGAGTATAATAAAATGCGACAGAAATAAATATTTAAACCGTGTATTAACGTTTCGCAAGGTGTGTAACACCACATTGTGCGACTAGCAATAAGTGAATCTTGCGGTGTGAAAGAGCAGCAAAATTTTATTATTTAAAATGATTATTTTTAATTTCATTCAATTCGTGTTCCATATTTGTAGTATAAAGCAGAAACAAGAAATGTACTGTGTATTTGTGTTAGGGGCAAAGCAATCACGTTGTTACCTCGGCGGCAGGAACGGCGACAAACGTGGGACCAAATATAACAGTTGCGATAAATATGTACGTAACATACATTCGATATGAGAATATATTTGTACAAACAAAAAAGATTCATAATAAATATTATTACCCATAATTGTACCTTTGTTTACAAGCAGGCAGCAAATACTAATAAAAAGTAGCTAAGAAAGTCGTAAAATTAATAGTGATAACGAAAAGAACATTGTTGCAAATGCAAATTGTAACGTAGTTTCTACGGGTTTGAACGGATCAGATACAGTCTCGTGTGCATTGCAGTCGGTCGTATTATCCGCCTTTCGAGGGTTAAATACTACCACTGTCCGATGTAACTATATAAAATATAGGGTAAAACTACGAATATAAATATTGAATAATATTTATATTACTAGTATGCGAAACTAGAGTACTTGAAACAAGAACATATAAATTCGAACAATAATATGGAAAAAGATGACTTACAGATTTCAGAGATTTAACTTGTTCACGAGTGCCGTCATCCATTTTTGTTACCTCTATAGTTTCTTTGAACTTTGTGTGGCGATTGTATAGACGGTGGTAGACAAGTTTGGTGAAATGCAGTTTATTTTCAGACTGATCAGGCTTCGATGATATATTTCGACAACTTCACGCGCAGACCTATTTATTTGAAATATCATTAATTATAAAAACAGCTTGAATAGGTAGTTTGCAAATAGTTGTCACTTTAAAGAATCTATTTTATTTTATTTTTTTTTTATTATCCGTTATTTGTCCGTTGCTGTTAGTTACTAGTATCTGTAGATTAACGTTTTGTACAGAACACCTACATGATATCTATGACATTGTCATTCGTGTTAAATATTTGTCTATATTAGACATAATATAAGATTTATTTATTAAAGAATAAAACGTGTCGCGAAATAATTACAATAAACTGCATTTATACATACATACATGTATTCGTATTAGATATGTATTTAAACCAGGAACTATGGAAAATATTGTGTCAAATGAAAATGTATCACTGATAATAAGATTTGGTTCGTTTAATGCGAACCAATCTATATAGATTAAAAACACATATATTACCTCTTCATTCGCAGTAATGTTGCTTAAAATATTACATTAAATAATGCACTGTTTCGTTTCATCCTTATCCGATTATTGAAACATCCAGCATTTAATGAATTTAGGAGATAACAAATGTAACAATAATATTCAATTTACGTAATTGTACCATTACGTGTTCGTTGCGGTTTGTTAATATATTCTATATAATATTATTTATTAATATTCGTTAATAAACATTCTCATAAACAACTCCCGTTTTTCCAAACATTTGCAATAAATCATATATTAAACCGTATCTTAAATTTCAAAAGAGACGCATCTCTTATTCACTACATCTGGAATAAAACAACCTCGTAACGTTTTACAAAATTCTCCGTGCATTCAACGCCAGCAACATCTCGTATAGGAAACGATTATCAAGAGTAAACCCAGACAGTGTTCACCACGCCAAATTGAAAAAGTAAGATATTGAAATCGTTTCAAAGACACCACGCGAGCACAAATGTAATTCAAAAGGCATTGCCACCTTCGTTTTTGGGAAACGTCTGCGGCAGTGGTTGAATACTAGTGGCCTTCGAAAGCTGATCAATTCCAGGGCGACCCCGCAAAGTACCTTGTTACCTCGAAACACGTTTCTCAACAATGTTCTTCGATCTTGCCAATGAATTGAACGCAGAACCGTAGAAGTGCTCAAAGGAAATCGAAGCTTGTTGTTTGGTGTCGCGTCTGCTTTTTCCTTTCCTGATTCTTCGCCCAATGAGGAACGCCGGTCATTCCTCGACGAAAGTTCTTTCAGTGCTTGAACATTGGTGAACAGTGTGTTTACGCTTTTTTGTCGGCGAAATTTAAATAAGGTGGGAGTCGAAACGTATTTCTACGCGTTCGTTTCAGGACGTTTTCCTGCTAAAAAAAGCAATCGTACCTCGTTAAAGTCGACGTTCGAGCGTTTCCTTTCCTCGTTCCCGGCCAGCAATGGCGGAATGACCGTGCATTGTTTCGCGAGTTGAAAACGCAGACGCTATTGAATATTCTATAAAGGCTGCTCCTCGTGAGAAATGTCCGCAACTTTTCCCACGAACTTTCCCCGTTCGCAAGTTTTCTGAAAGAACTTCGAAACTTTGTTAAAACAAATATACATATGGCAGTTGAAGCAGTAATAGTTTTTTCCAGACGTTGCTATCTTCATTTCGCGGTCAATAAATTACAAAATATGAACGAATGCGAACAAATTTTTGTATATTATTGTGGGCACAAGTAGGATATTCAGTTGGCATATCATTGTTCGTACTTAATTTTTATTTTAATTAATTTAACAGTTTGTTTATTTTTTCATTTATAACTCATTTGTATGACATAACTGCGGTGAGAAATGTAATAGGAAAATATAAATAAATATCAACCACGAATTACAAATATCTCAATAGGCAATATTTATCGCAAGGATCACAATGATTGATTGCTTGCCATAAACTTTGTTCCCTCCTCCGGTACAATTGTGTCTAAAGTCGAAAATAAAATAAAGACAATCACATATGAATTTCCATGCATATTTCGCGCGGCTATTGAAAATAATTATTCAGTATTCAAATTTTCTAACACCGCGTCATTCTTGTATACGAGATAGTTGATATATCGACCCACGAATAAAACAATTTATAACGAAAACATGGGCGTCAATTACTGCTTGACGTCAACGAGGTATAGACTTAATTATAATAAATTTTTTAATAAAGATTTTGGTAATAACATTCAAATAATTTTTATATAGTCTTGCAAAGAAGAAACTAAAACAAAATTCACGAAAATTCATATTTTTGGTTACTTCAAACATCCGAAGAATGAATACTATGAAGTTGTCATAGTTTTGTCTACTACTCAGAACCGTTACTGATGGGGGTGCAAAAGGTGCTACCACACCTGGGCGGCTAAACCTAGGAGCGGCCGCAGACCGTTTAACATACATATCGAAAATTGTTAATAACAAGAATAATAATCAAAGCTTTTCGATGATTAATAAGCTTTTAGACAAACAGAATTCAATCAAATTAATCTTCGTATACAGCCAAAAATAACACGTGCATTTAGTTATATGTACTGGATTAAATTAGTGTAAGCATATAGTGATCGATATTTATCAACTATAACAATTTGGTTTACAAATAGATTTATACGATGTTGTCGAAAAAGACCTAAATGGACTTGCATTATTTAACGAAATATTAAATTTTAGGGAAATAGTTCCTGCTTCGACAGAACCTTTAAGTACTTTTCATTACATCATAAGAAATGAATTGATATCTTCATTTCCGAATTTTTCTCTAGCAGTAAATATTTTTTTAACTCTACCTGTAACTGTGGCATCAGGGTTGCAGATTTTTTCTAAATTAAAATTAGTAAAAAATTATCTTAGGTCGTCGATGTCGCAGGAAAAGCTAACTATTCTTACATTACTATCTATAGAAAAAGATATATCCGAGATTTTGGATATATCAAAAGCAATTGATGAATTTGCATAAAAAAAAGTAAGGAGGGTTTTGTGACTGTGTGAATTTGCTTTCTTAGTTACCATTTTCATTTTACTTAACTCTAACGTTTGATCATTATGATTAAATATTAGTATGATAATAATGCAGATTAATGTTACACCTATGCCCGATATCAATTTGTTTTACTTTCATTACTGTGACGAATTGTACACGACATAAATTGGGGCCGAAAAGAATGTGCAAATTCGCGTGGGTTCATGTGTCTTCTATTATCTCTCTCTTCTAAAAATATATTAACGTCATTAATAATGAAGATTGGGCTGTATATTCCGAGCAGTTGTAGCTGTATTTTGTGGCAAATGATACTGATAATGAAGCAAAGAAGATGGCAATTTTGTTGACTGTGGTGAGTCCACATGTTTACAAAACATTAAGGGATTTGTGCCATCCAGCCTTGCCACAGACTAAGACATTTGCTATGCTCGCAAATTTGCTAAGGGAGCATTTTTAGCATCATCGGGTATTCAGAGAGAGAGAGAGAGTGCAATTTTATAAGGCTAGTCGGGATAGCGGGGAAAGAATCGCTGATTGGTCTGCACTGGTTAAAAGCCTGTCAGTATCGTGCAAATTTGGAAACATTTTAGAAGCAATTATGAAAGACAAATTTGTTACTGGCCTCGCCGACACAAGAATTTTGAATCGCCTGCGTGACGAAGATGAGGCGACGCCCATGAAGGAAATGTTTGATTTGGCAGTGAAGAGGGAAGCCGTGATGGAATGCGAGTTTCAAGAAGAAGACAGCGTATGGGGCGGCATAGATTCAACCAACGCGTTGCAATGTCTCGAATACACCAAGAGCATGGAAAGCTGTTGTTGGAGGAACTAAGGACAGTAAGAAGTGTTTGGCGTTCGGTCGCGTAGCCCACGAGTTTAGACTGTGCAAGTATAGACAGTATAAATGTAAGAAATGTAATAAGGTAGGACATTTAGCAAAAGTTTGTACTAGGGATCAGTCTCAGCATTTTGTACGAGATTTGAGTCATACAGATGTGACAGAGCGAAGCAGACAATGAGTGATTTGATTTGAGAGGTGGTTCTACAGAACCGATTATTATTAAATTAGTTGTAGGAGGCAAGGACATGCAATGCGAGCTAGATAGCGGAGCGGCTAGGACGGTTGTACCGGATTGGCTTTATAACAAACATTTTCAAGATAGGGAATTGCAACCTACAGAGATCATTTTGGAGAGTTGTTCCGGGGAGAGAATGGTACCTTTGGGTACATGTAGAGTACCTGTGAGGTTTGATACGACAAATTAAGTGCTTAACCTTTTGCTATTAAAGACTGAGGGGCCAACATTAATTGGGCGCGACCGGATCAGGAAATTGAAGTTGATTAAGGTTCGTCCTGAAGCGAAGTGCGTGAGGAATTCCCAGAAGTGTTTAGTTCCGGTCTGGGGCGTTATAAGTGCAGTCAAGTTATATTGGATTTGAATCAGGAAGCACGGCCAATTTTTTGAAAGCCTAGAGTTTTGCCCTTGATTTTCAAGGATAAAGTTGAAGAGGAACTGCGGCGTTTAGAGGATGAGGGGATTATTACACAGATTTCGGATTCTGATTGCGGCACTCGTCTTGTACCCGTGCTAAAGGAAAATGTGGACATTAGGTTATGTGCGGACTCTAATACGACGGTTAATCTCTTCTTGAGAGACGTTAAATATTCATTGCCGCGAATTGAGGAGCTTTTTGCAGCACTTGCAGGTAGGCAGGAGTTCACTAAACTTGACCTTTCGCAGGCATATAATCAGTTCGTACTTGATGAGGAACCCAAAATGTTGCTAGCTTGGAGTTCTCATAAAGGGATTTTTAAGGTTAATAGAATGCCTTTCGGGATTAAGCCTGCGTGTTCTTTATTTGAACGGGAAGTGGAAAAAGTGTTGCGTGATTGTAAAGCAAGTGTGGTTTTTCGAGATGGCATAATGGTCATGGATCGTATCAGGGAGGAGCGTGTGCAAAATTTGGGATTGCTTCTTAAGCGTTTGTCAAGCGCAGGATTGAGAATTAATAAAGATAAATGTAAGTTTTTTAGTCCCAAAGTTAGTTATTTGCGACACATAATTAGTGCAGAAGGATTGCACAAGGATCCGGCCAAAATCCAGGCTATTATGCAAGCACCGATACCGGTTAATAAAACTCAAGTGAGAACGTTTGCAGGACTGACGAATTTTTATATACGATTTGTACCGGGTACCGGGTACGAGTTGTTCAAGGAAAATGCCGAATTTAGACGGTCTGAACGATATCGAAAGGCTCTTGACGCAGCAAAGGAATTGTTAGCGTCGGATCAGGTTTTGGTACATTTTTCACGAGATTAAGCTATCTTGCGATGCGTCCGGAGATGGTATAGGGGCGACATTGTCTCATGTTTATCCTGATGGCAGCGAGCGACCTATCTTTTTTGCATCAAGGCTTTTGTCTAGTTGCGAGGAGAGATATTCGACAATAGATGGAGAAGCTTTGACTATTTTGAACGATCGAAATAGGCGCGCCATTAGCGACGGGACCGCGATCGTCTTTTGCCATCTCGACCATCAGCGTCCACCGCGTGGTGAAGTAGAGCGAACTGTCCAGTGGCCGAATACAGACGTGACTGGAAAAATTGGATAATATTTATGAAGGATTAAAGCGGTTCTCTTAATCACCTTAAGCTAGTTTATTATTAACTATACACTCATACATTATACCATATGTTAATACTACTACTACTACTACTACTAATAATAATAATGATGGTACGAATAAAGTTAACGTCAATGCTTCGCTCGCTGTGTCGACTATGCAAATACTAATTCTTCTGCACGCTCTTCACGCGCTCTGCCATCGCATCGCTTTCTTTTGTCTCGAATGTACACACGCACGCACAGGCATACACACGCATGCTTACATATGCACACGCACGCTTCTCGATCGTTCTATCCCTCATTTATTAGGAATGCACTTCATATTAGAGACCGTTCACAAGGCAATTTTTGGCGAAAAAAATCGGCCAATTTGTCGGTGGCCTGGAAATTCGGGCCGAAAAAAGACTTTGGCTGATTCGTCTATTGCTATATCTTGTCGGTACTTTTGACACACACAACGACGAGATATAAGAATTCATATACATATTTCGTTTGTGGAAATTGCTTCCCTGATTCCTCCATAGCATTCACATATCTTTACGCAAATGCGGGCCACCTGTCCCCAGCCCCACTTAAATAAATAGTAGTGCATCAACTTGTCACTGTTCATGAGCAGAGGACGCTCAAATCAGTGTCTAATTTCTTAGTCGGTAGGGCAGACACGTTATGCCACGAAAGTCCATAAGGTGACTTGTCTATTCATATATCTCGTCTGTGACACGGTCTCAAAAGTTTACACGCACTCTGCTCGTTAATAATAGAAATCGTTTTTCGAATCAACGTTGTTAGGAAGCATTATTCCACAAGCATTCCCTATATGTATAGTGACCTAATTTTCATCTTCTGATTACGTTTATATATGTATACAATAAAAATGTGATTCGCCTGAAAAAATTTAATTTGCCTTCCTCGCAAGTCGGAAAGTTATTTTTTCGATATAAGTAGAATTTTCGTATGTTAAACCTCTCTTACTTGAATACTCCATAGCAGAAAACCTGTATAATTCCAAGTTTTTTTTTCTCTTCCCGTGAGATTCGTGCTATCGCGGTTCGACTGTGCATATAACAGTAAATACTGCAATATCAGATTCTGAATTAAATAGTATTAAAGTAACAGGAGCGGCCCACCCGCGGCGGTATTGGTTTTGCACCTGGGCGACCAACATCCCAGGGGCGGCCCTGCTGGTACTGTATGTATTGCATATTTCTAGGTTGTGTATATCTGTACATAATATGTAGAACAGAATTCTGGTCTGTGTATTCCTTGTTATCTGTTGTACCCTTTATCCGTTTACCAACCTTTATTATCATTTAAGGTTAGTGTAATATTATTTATATGAATAAGGTGCCAATGAGTCTAAAAATATGGTACTGTGATATTACCACATATTTGAATAATGACTAACTGAATTTCACTTGTCTGGTATAATATCCTATGTATGTAATTTTAGACCAGTCATAACAGTGAGCCGTTTACATAAATAAATGGAGATGCAGTAAAGGCAAACTGTATTGCAATAGCACGTGCGAATAAAAGCAGCTCTATGTTTCATGTTTCGGCACATTTTTAGCCACTGTTCATTTGCGAGTAATTTTATTAGTTTCCATACTAATGCTTATACATATACAATGGACAATAATGTTCAGCTGTTGTATTCTCGTGCGGTTTGAATACTCGTGTCCGTCTTTCTGTGTTCAGTGTGTCACTTCCAAATAACTTGCTGTCAGTAGCTAAACTGAATATAATGAAGGCATACATTGGTTCTAAAGAAAATAAACAAGATTGTAAACAACAACTTTGCAAAAAGACCAAATACTCAGTTAAATTAAGCCCATTGCTACCTTAAACAATTATCCAAGTGACCGAAGCTGAAATGATTGCGAAAGCTAAGCTTACTGAAATTGACTTTTACCAAACGGTATACGACATATTTGAGAAAAACATCGATGCATTATAAAAATAAATTTTGATATACAGTTTGAAAAAGCAGATCGGGTCTGACCTGTCGCAGATATTACTCACTTAAACTTCACGCCCTTTGAAGCACGTTTTATCGTAATTCGATTTCTTCTGATCTCTAGACCGACACTTGTCACGGATTGGAACATTTTCCAAGAAGGGAAAAGATGGTCTCCAATAAAAGAATTCCGACATAAAACAATAACGACTCTAACTATGTTAGAGATATGTTACCATTTCGGTTTGTTCTGAAATATAATAAAAAATTTGCAATTTTCACGTATTTCACTGTCTCTATATTAATGCAAAAAATTCAATGCAATTTAATTTCGTGTCAAGTTACAATGATATAATATCGATAATATTTTGTTCGTACTCATTTCATTTCGAGCAATGCAAGATACACAATTACTGATAACTGAATTTTATAAAATTCATTTGCTCTGATTGGTTTGTTCAATTTGCGCCCTTTTTTAATTAAGCCATGTATCGCGTCATATACTATAGACACTATCACGTTACGACTACCAATGATTGTTTATTAGTGTGGTGCTTAAAATTCAACTTTGAACTTACAATCTAAATTCTCTATTTACAATTTTTCATTGTAATCTTTGTAATAATATTTCAATGTTAAGCAAATTTGAAAATTTGAAAATTTGAAAATCATAACATGTCAAAAACAAAATCGCGTTCTGTCCTTAAGAAACGTAAGAAATTCAAAAGCTGGTAGCAACCACTAACACGAAAGTAATTACAAAAATGTCGTATTACATACTCAGAAGGGTGGACATATTGACAAGAGCTCTCCGTGAAAAAAATAAAAAATGTTTCATTCATTAAATAAACATCGACCTACTGCATATTCATACTCCAAGCATATGTAACGTGCACTACTGGAAAAATGAGTTTATCAAGGTCATCCACTCTTCAGAAGTATTGTGCTAGAACGAATCTTTACTTATTCAAGTATGGAATAAATTTCTGAGCGGCTACAGGGAGTTTGAAGCATAAAAGCGGCTTCTTGCCGCGCGCCTTCGATATTATGGTGCCCCATGGCTGGTCCCACCGCTTGGGACCTTGTTCTCATGATTCTCCGCATTTCTGGTGGTTTGAGACTAGCCTTACGATCCTAGTCCCCTACCTGCTTAAGTTGCTTGGCCTCGTCTTATCAAATGGCTCGTATCGCGCTTTCTTCACTGGCTCCCCAACATTTTACACTTGGAGATATTCAATTGCTGGCTGCATCACACTAGAAGTATACGCTGAAGTTGTAGGTATGTGACCTGCTCTAAAACGCTCCAAGGGGGAGAAATACAACTGGCGTGGCTGCGGGACGCTGTTACAAATTGAATTCTGTCGGAACACAGCTGTAGACGCAGAACAGCATTCTCAGAATTACGATTTTAAACTAGAATATTCCATTAAATATGTAATGAATTTTGAGCTTCTTCCCCTTGATTGAAGCTGCGTGTGAAGCTGTAGAAAAGTTTCATCGCGGACGTGCAACGTCTGGTGTTCATGAAGCAATTACAGCAGAGTGCTGTAGAGCAGAGTCCTAGGAGGTCGTTTCTGAAAAAAATACCACAACTCTGTCATTGTTACCTGCCATCATATGGTTTATGGTATACTGTGGGTGGTCAAATCCCCAGGCTTATTTTTAATACGTTTACTTTATGATTCAACACAGCGGAAAGTATTTGTAGGAACAGCACTTACGCGGTTCGTGATAAATTAATCCAGTGTATTGAGTAAGTAGTAACAATCGAAGGAATACTGTACCTTCCGTAGTTATACAGTATTCATGGTACAACCGAAGAGATGGAGATTCTAGAGGAAAAGAAATCGACGTTAGAATATACGTAATGTTCATTGCACAATGTCCTTATAATTATATTATATTATGAATTATATTATAGACGAAAATTTATTCTATATTCTCGTTTTATTTTTTCACGTATAATCACTTTGTCCACAATTGTACCAACCATTCCGGGGCCTCCTGTAGGTAAGAAAGAGTCCAAATGAATTAGTGGTAGAAACTAGTTGTATTGTATACATGTATATGTATACGTAGTACATGAATGGAGGAACCGAATAAGCAGGAATGGTCTTACACTGTCATAAAGTCAAATACGACGAAAAGCTAAATATTTCACATTTCCACTACTGTAAAGCGAGTAATATGTTAGTCAAAATATCATACAATATGTGTTTTGAATTTGTCTCGGTGTCCTCTATAATATGGTAAGAAAATAAATATGTGTTCCCATGTGTTTTAGTCAAGGTGACCTTGAAATCAAGCAAGCAAGCAAGGTGAAAAATGGTGCGTCGCGTTACACGAAATACCCCGTATATGTAGACGAGCTACATATAGTGAGATTGTGGTGGTGTAATTATTTGGATTGGACTTGGATAGCCACCAGTACTTGTCTGTGTTGTGGTGATATTTGTTAGTTGGGTCGAATTTTGGTATGTCTGATGCTGGTGTTCTTGCTATTTATGCGGGGGTCGCATAGGATTATGTATATTGTTTGCTGGGCGCTATAGAATCTACCACATAGTAGATAATTGGGATATTGTGCAGGTCCGTGATCCTGCCTGTTCCGTCGAGAAGCAGACAGTCTTCTGGAGGAATGTTGCCGGATGCTAAAGGTTTTTTATGGAAGTCGTCATAAGGATATAGTAATTTCTCTATGTATGCCTGGCGAGACCTGGTGCGAGAGCGATCGCGCTTCATCCCCACCATTGGGGGGGTCTCCCCGGGTTCTGAGTGGCAGCAGCAAACTGATACGTCTCGACTAGTCAAGACCCGGCGGCTAATAGCTGGGGTAACATTTGAAAAATTCAATGCCTTTGTATCTGTGAGACAACACTAATGCCACCGTGAATTTTTTTATTGTTACGTATGGCGCTATGAAAACTGTATCAAAATATTCGTGATGCTGTTGGGATTAAAGTGAGACTAAACACGATATAAGTTGCATCATATTTACTTACATTCTTACATAATGAATTACTTATTGAAGTCTCTACTTTAATGTACACCTGTTCCTCCAGTTAATTGTTCAAAGGATTAGTACACGATACAATAACAATTCGGGAAAAATCAATACGATACTGATCTTTCGCTTCGATCACCAACAACCCGGGTTGGCCGCGGAGGTTTATTTCAGGTCAACGTTTTCACAGAGTGCTAATCTAGGATGCCAATTTATTGTATTATGCTTTTATGCTTTTTCTTTTATGTTCGCAAACGTATTTTGCGAAAAGCAATTAGGCGCAGTTGACAATTCCTAGACTTGGCCCCAATTGAATACAAAGAAGAAACGTGGTGTATGGTACGAGAAACAGCCGTCGGCCGCACATCCTTGCACAAGAACTAGGTGGTCACTTGCGTTTCTCATGGTTCGAGAGTGAGCAAAAAGTGTCTCTCCTGGCCACGGAGTGAGCGTCCGGAAGCGCTTCTTGCTCGCTGTACAATACATCGACAAGCCACTTTCGGTTGTACAGAAGATCAATGAGTGAGAAAGAGAAGAGCCCGTTAGGTATTGAAAGTGTTCGTATCCGTGCGTATCTGATGCAACGATGAAACTTTTGAATTTTTATTAATTTTGTTCTGCAAATCTGATTACGATATTGTTGACATTTTTATGATTACAACGAGACTAAACACGATCTAATTTGGATCATATTTGCTTTATATTGCAACCCGATTTTGTAATTTATCAACGCAGATATGATCCAAATTATATCGCGTTTGGTGTTATTTTAATGATAACAGCCTCGGCAATATTTTACGCAGAATGAAATAAGTAACAATAAAGCAGTTTTATAGATGCATTAATGTTGTCTCATTCATACGTACGCTGTCCCTTTGAGCGGCCGTCGATGTCGGTGCCTGCACAGGGGCTGTAGTAGAAGTGTCTCTGATTTTTTTCAAAATGTTTGGTTCGTTAAAATGGGAGATATTGGGCAAAAACTAGATATTTGTTTGTTCCCTGTAACTACCCTCCCAGTTGAGTTACAGGGTTGAAACTTGACACAAATTGGTTTTTCTTGATAAACTATCGAATGGTACCTCGCAAATTGAATTTGGTTTAGGGGCCCATTTGACCCCCTAATCCGGCTATAGCCTCTCTAAGTATAAGGGAAAGATCTCTGTGGACCCCAAGTGAGCACGGCCGGTCCAGAACTGCATTCACTCAACAAGAAATTACTTAATGAACTATTTACATATGGGGTGGTTATATTCTATTTTTAGGGTTAGTTATGGTTAATTTTATAATGAAGCTGTCTATTCTTGGGATGTTTGCCGTGTCGTATAGTTTTCTGTTGTTGATATACATATTGTCCGTAGTTGGATTCCTCGCTCCTGTTTTGGCCCGTGTACGCCCTGAGACGTAGATTGCTCTCAAAGATTCTGAGCTCTTCCATGATTGAGGGTAGTCTTATATAAAACCTCTTTACAAAATGTAATTTGCAAAAGTAATTGTTGCAGCCCTGATTTTTACATGTCCGTCCATCAATATTAATGGCGTTAATTGTATCAAAAAAGGGAAAGTGATGAGTCGATTGAAATTGCATGGCTCTTTACCATGTGTTCTTTTATTCTAATCCTTAGCATCTAAATGCTGCACTCAGATGGTCGAAAGGCTAAGAATTACTCCGCAAAAATAGCGTTAGTTCCGGCTGCGTCATAAACCTGACCGAGGGCCGAACTCGTCATGCACTCACAACACTTCTACGTCGCCAAGGGACGACTACGTCGTCTCATAGGCATAGGTCCAATGAGCCCTATCTCCCAAGACTAAACAATCTACACTACGTGGGAGCAGCACCACACAGACGAGTTCACACATCTACGGCAGCTCACTGGCTCCTTTGGAGCGGGTAAACCACCGACAGTTCCTCAATCCGCCGAACCAAGTAACGAGTAACGATATAAGGAAACAAGACATATGTACTCCACATTTGTCTTTCCACAAAGACGTCTGTCTCGTCTGAAAAGTCGACGGATTTCCTCTCATTAGTTTCCAAAAAGCGTATATCTTATATGTACTTTGTTACGTATTCAATCGATAACCGCTGACAATGTTTAAGTTTTCATATCATTATTGTATCTAACATTCTTCGAAATATGTATTGTTACTTGTTAGAGAGATCCTAAAAGTCATTTGTGGGATTCAATTACGCGCCAGCCGCGAAGGTAATGCGTGTAATTGTGTGTGTATGGGCGTGTGTTTGAAAAGCGTGAATCAGGAAACACGATAGATGGAATATTTGGAAACGAGTGTATGATTGGCAAGGATGGAGACGGAGAGCGTGGAATAATGTGGACGAGAGACGGCGAGCGAGCGTGAGGATGATCCAAATGGAATTAGAACGGGAATGAGCATCAAGGCGAAAGGTTCAGGATAAATAAAGGTAATCGAGGCGTTTTGGAGTTTTCGGTCCCCGAGATTCCTACACATTTCTGTTAATTAGTGTACAATCATGCAGGACGTATGACCTGTCCGATCTTATTCAAAAATTGAAATTAATTCTCCTATATTTTCCTAATTAAACCTTTTATATATTTCATAAAATATCGACAGAAATCTAAAAATAGATAAGACTTTGTAAAATCCCTAAATATAGCACATATAAATAGGCTGTACATGCATTTGTTTAAAATTAGGCTTAATTGGCAGATAATTGTCATTCATGCCCTTTAATTAGAATTGTGAAAATTGAACCTTTGTTTATGCTTCATCCAATCACTTTACTATACAATGTAAAATTGACTCTCATTTTTTATTACCACGAAGGAGAATATACGCACGCTAAATTGGTAAATAAACGAAGTATTCTTAATACTTACTACTTTCATAAAAAAAATTGATTTTTCGTAATGTTGGGCTTGCACCACTCACCAATCGAAGGGCCCACATCTTCCAGAGATTTAAAAAACTGAATTCATTAAAAACCAACATGGTGTTAACGCAACATATCAAAAGTTAATCATTTCTGTGGCACCGTAATAAATGATTATTATTGATAATCCAGTTTTACTTCCACTTCCCATTGGCCATGCAGGCAGCTTATCAAACTAATCGGTTAGATTAAACCAAAAACAACACCGTCATGGAACACCAACAGATCGTGTTTGTCATGACAATCGTTCTCTCTAATGCGTGCTCGTGTGGTCTAACGAATGTCTTGAAAAAGTTGATCCTCTTCTCTTGTTACGCGGGCTTAGGTTACCGTGTTAAATATACGTACATATGTACACGTGCATGTACTAACATGCTTTTGTATAGCTGCTCGAATACGTTCATCTAAAACGGTGCATGATTTTGGCATTGTCATGGAGGAGCTAATGATATTTAGTTGCAATTTATAGTAGAACGTAATTAATTCCAATTTGAATAGAACATGTTAAAGAGTTTCATTGCTCAATTATTGTTATAAAAGTCGTTCTCAGTGGCCAAGATACGATGTCACCAAGGTTGACTTTGCGAGACTTGCTTCACTTTGGAAATACTCATTAAACTTTTAACACGTTCCCCTGAAGGAAAGTATGGCAGTATATTGTTATACGTATTAAGCGTGATAGAAAATGGAACTTTTGTTGCACGCTAGAAATTGAGAACTGAGATGGAAAATTGGGAAAGATATCGCGCACTTCTTGCGCAAGGAATGACATCTTCCATTTTCCTTTCAGTTTATGATAAGAGTTGGTCTAAAATAGATTCATCTTGTTACTTTCGAGTTCAAAGACATCATTTTTGTTATTTCATATCCTGTCAAGGTCATGTGAAAATTTAATTATCGAAGAGCTCAATATGAAAGCATTTTCTGCTTTCCGTTATAACAAGGCTATCACTGTTTAAGAAGTACCTAACTAACCTGGTTTCCTTCTTCAATAGAATGAAGGCATACTGGACGAAGCAGATTTTAAATTGCAAGCCTTTTTGTCTTGAAGTTATGGCAGTAATTAAATAGAGAACAAATTTCCTATCGAATTACTGGTTGCTATTAGATGCAGCATGATATATTAATAGCGGAAAATATCGAGCGACAGCTGTCAGTTTACTGCCAGAACACCGTAGAATTCTATTTCATATACGAGCCCGTAAATGGCATTTTCATTTTCGAAACCTACCTTGAAAAGTTTCAAATTTTCAACGAGGCCTTCAGTAATTATTCGATCCATTTAGTTCTGTATCAAAGTGATATAAATTGAATTTGTAATTCTATTGAAATACTTTTTCTAAACCATTCCGATAAGTGTGTGCAGAAAATGCATTGGATGTGTTACAATACACTCGCGAATAGTTATGGGAAGTCCTGTGCATCTTGCTTTTATTAGGTTTGGAGTGGAAAATCGATCTTCTCGGCTTCACCTGTTGCCCTGTAACTGAGAACTCGTGACTTCATCCTAGCGTCAAAACGAAATTCGAAAAGAACATATGGGGCAATATTGATTACGTAGTACGAAGAGAAATTTTTAGATGCAGAAAAAACGCGCTCTTATAAAAAATTTAAAAATGCTCTGATTCTGCTCTATTTGCATTGCGTTTATACTGTTTTTGTGAGAATACTTTTCCGTGATGTATCAGAATTTCTCATGTTTACAGCTAGTGAGCACTCGTACATCGCAAGTGGTTTCGTTCAGAAATTCGAACGCACCAACCTTCTTTTAATTTCTTTAGTCTTCTCCAATAGCTCTTTCATTATTGAAATAAAAGAAGAAAGTATTTCAAATGCAAGCATACTGTTCTGATTGGGAAGTCGTTATTTAGCTCGTTCATTAGGCCTGTAGATCGTGAATAATTTATAATATTTATCATAATAATAATAATTTGTATAAAAATTACATAATGTGCACTGGTGGAATTAATCCTGGACACTGAGAATAAAAATATTTGAATAAATGCGTTTAAGTAAAGATTTAAAAGTGTCCAGAATTAATTCCGCTAGTGTATGTTACATAATTTATACAGTATTTATATACTTCGTACATAGTAATTTATCATTTAAAATTTGTCATTTCCATACAGAAATTTATAAAGGTTTATAAAGGTAATTGAGAAATTGTCGTAGGCGTAGATTTTCGTAAATTACATGTTTTTTAATTTGCGTTGCGTATCCAACGACATGCCTAATTGGATTCGAGGCAACAAAGAAATTTCGTTTTTACTCGAAACAACGGCCATGTCCGATATGTATACTGCGAAGGTTTCTCTTTACTTGTGAAACTACCTGTTTCACGGTTTTAAAAATAGCATGATTGGATCAATTTTCAGGGCGTGAAGTTAGTAATGATTATATACAGAGGCAGCTACAGCTTATTGCCAGACAAAGCAAAATAAATGGGAGAAAAAATGTCACGAATTATCCTTTAAAACGAATTTGAAAATTAAATTCATATATAATTCATATGCTATACAAAGTTACAGTCAATTATATCCATACATTAATGAACAGATTAATGAATTCAAAGAGATATCGATACGCTATTCAATTTATTATAACCACAGAGTTCTCGTATTTTTATTTAATTCTGAATATTTCGTAGCCTTGATTGATAATAAATATTCATCACGCCAGTTGGAGACCACTAAGCACTCTTCGCCAAATTGAATTAAGCTGGATTATATTCATTCAAGAGCTTTTTCCATGCTGTAGGATAATTGAATTTCGCACCATTTACGGTCACCCATGAAAAATGCAGTTCATTTAACAATCGGTTACTGTAGGAGGCAAAATTGTAAAGAACTTTGTCAAATACGTGCGGTTTGAAAATTCGTAGACTTGGAGGGTCTAAAATAGGAATGACAACGAATGTTAAGTTTTAAATATCTGAAATTCCAGAACATCATAAATTTGAAACAACTCTAAATACTCTGAGTAAATTAATAATTACATTTATTTATTTATATAATTTCGTAGAAAATGTTTTTTCACGTGAAAGAGTTTCAAAATTTGCTTTCCGATTGATGCAAAACTTACAAATTAATTTTCAAGTCTAGTATCTTGTCAAATTATGATACAAAGTACGTTCCACCTTAAGTTTTATAGTGATAAGCCACGAATTCATCATGCTGTGTTCCGTGAAAATGGTAAGACAAATATGCTTGTGTTTGCTATGAGCTCAGCTGCATACAATATTTTTGACCTAATACAGAAATTATATTTTACAAGCATCATTAAGTGTTTAAATAAAAAATACTTTCTGTCCAAAGCAATTCTTTAACATCTTTGTTACAAGCTATACAAGAAACGTAACACACGCAGCAAATAGTAAGTACTCGGTTTGAACGTCAGATCTCTTTTCATTTTGAACCATGTATTTCTCCAAAATAATTTGGAAGGTAAGAATGTGTCATTCAGTAACTACTATGCAGCATTGAATCTCTCTTGAACAATTATTCTACTGTGAAATAATAAAATTTTATTTGTTTAAAATCAAAGTATAGTACTTAAATGTGTTTCCCAATCCGAAATATTTCTGGCACGCATTACTCTAAGTTAATAGATCCGTTTACAGTATAATGCAAATTAAAGCAAGTCTTATATTCCTTTCTCCAAACCTATATTCCTTCTTCCACCTTCCCCTCGCAATAAAACAGAATTGCTGATAGGTAATCTCTTGTTAATTTGACAATCTTTAGCGAATGTGAACTGCATGTTACACTTCGTCTATTATAAAACAGAAATCGAAGTTAATGATTTTTTCCTGTATAAAGGTGTTTTGATAAAGGTGACGTATGCAGCAGAATGTTCCAAATGTCCTAAATATCCACAAAACATTCAAAGCTACATCTCTGTAGAGTGTGCCCTTTCAGAGTGTGCCCTGCACTAAATCGCTTTCCGGCAGTACTTAATATCAATCCAAAACGCCAGCTCTAATTAAACCAAACCCGTCAATTTTACAACAATGCAAACGGTACAAGCAGCTTCTACGTTCGCAGCAGCCATCCGCATCCTGGCAAAGGAGGCTGATATTAATACTGATCTCTCACCACTCCCAGTTACATTTCCCGTGCCGTAATTCTCGTTGCTCGAGCGTAGTTTATCCTCGCAGCAGATCCATCTTAATCCCGTTTTCTGCTTGCCTTGTCACATGCTGATAAGGCAGCAAAGGGAACAATTATATCCGCGGCGGTAAACCGGTCGTTATGTAAACACGGGTACAGCACAAAGAGAGACGATTCACGGTTGACGGTCGATTCGTTAAGGTAGCGAGGTGAGCGGTCTCCGGGTCCGATACGAAAACTAGTCCTGGATTCAGTCGACGGCCAGGTTCCGTCGCGTGCGCTTCGCTATACGTCGTCGGCTTGCGCGTCGACCCTAACTACTCGCCCCGCGTAAACCGTCGAGTGTCGTCACTCGAAGCACTTGGGTCGCTCCGATCCCAGGCAAACACTGTGCTCGTGGCAATGAAAGCCAAGTGGATCATTGACGATCCATAATCGCGCGTTATTTTCTCCGGACTTTATGAATTTTATTCGCATCGCTGCCTGACGGACACCGGTGTGCAAAAGAGGGCGAGAAAAAAACGATGCTCCCCGGTGTCACTTCGGCGGGGCGAAAATAATGGAGAAATTAGTTAATTGTTATTGGCACGTTGACGGGGCGGATCGCTGCGTGAGTTCGTGCGTATTGTTCATCGCAGAGTGAGAGAACTGTGTGGCGTGTAATCTCGTGGTCTTACGGGGTAAAAATTATTTATACGTGCACTTCAACAGGAGGCTTTTAATGATATCGCCGCGGAGGATTTAGGGGCCTGCGTTACGGTGAAGTAACCAGATTGATATTAAATGTAAGATGTTAGATAATTAGTATTTTTTTTACCGGTTACTACCGATGCAATGGTAATTGTTCCGATTAAACGTCGATTTATCGTTTTGTTGTCCGACGTTGTACGCTCCATTTATTACTACGGTTCGTAATTTCGTTGCTCGTAACTTGTGTGCAGGAAATTCTAATAATGCCGCGATCATTTTGTCGAGTATACAAATGAAATTCATCACAATTGATGAACACTGCAGACATTTAAAGGGTATCGACGTGGAAATTTAAGTCCGCCTCTTAAAGTATTCTCCATTTGAGAAAATAATGCGAGCGTGAAAATTAAGAATATTTTTGCGGAAACGAAATATTGTTTCAGTATAGAAAACTAGTAAGCGTACATCGCGAATAAAATGATTGGATCGTATAGTTTAGCCAATTAGACTTGAATTCAGAGAAGGTGGTGTAATCGCTTTTACGACGCCTGTATGTTCCGGCTCCCATTCACGATCAGTTTTATTCAATAATCGATGGCAAGCAATCACAGTGAGTCTTCATTCAAAGCGATTTTTAACTGACCTATGAAAAACATTCGACTATGCAATATGTATGGAAATTAAATGCCGTGAAATGTTTCGATATTCATTGTCATTTTCCAGGCACTTATACATAAAGGGAGTCGAATAATGTACTATTGTTCGCGAGCTTTTCTTAACTTACTTTCGATTGGAACATGTTCCCCGCAATATTGCTCGAGATTTACATACACATTTTTATAATACACGTACTGGCTGAATCTTAAGTGTAGAAATTAACTTTTCCAGAAACTTCTTCTGTGAAAGTTTTCGTACTAATCAGTCCAGTAATGCAAAAAGTGTTAATAATATCTGCAGAAAGAATAATTTTCAACAATTTTAAGAACGATTGCAGCAATTTCTAAGTTAACGAGAATGTTAAAGAAAACGAAAGGTTAGCCCCGATGAGCCTCCTATAGAAACTAGAAAAACCTTCATCGAATACACAATTCTCCAGTGACAAAAAAATTCACAATTTTCCACCACAGAATAGCAACAGGATTTTGCCCAAAGAATCTGAATCATCAGCCAAGGTTAACACGCTATAAGCTTGAACGTTTCCTCGAAAGCGTGACAAATGCTTACCTTTACTCGCATTACCTTTAGCGTTTAGTGACGAAATAAGCTCTCCAGTGGAGTCAGATTAGACAAAGCGGCCCTGATGTTGTGTTTTCGCCATTTCACGAAATCCCCACGGCACTGGTCGTGCAGTAGTTTATACTCGACGATCGATCAAATTGAACTTAGAACCAAGATATTTCTAATTATCGGCGTCGAGGAAACGCCCGGGATCGCAAAGCAAACGCGCGAATGGGTCACGATTGCAAGCTCATTCGGACCAAACACCCGTGAGTTCTAACGGGTGTGCCGTGAAATCTTTTCCATCCCAATATTTGCCAGGGGAACTCGATGCAACTCATATTTGGGGTTCGATGCGAAGCATTCTCTGTTTCGAACTTGCGCGATAAGACAGCTTTGCAGGAAACATTTAACAAAAAGCGAAGCACCGGGAAATGGAAACTTGGAGCTGCGAATTTCTCGCTGTATCGTGAAAAGGACATCCCCCCACCCCTCTCTTGTGGCAGACTCTTGTGGGTGCACAGCGCGATTGACCATGTCGGGTTATTCTAATGTGAATAAATATCATGTTGATTTCGCGTCACGCGAAAGGCATTACCGTAAACAGTGTACTCGTTTCTCGTTGGTGCGTTCCATTTTTTGTGATTTGATTTGTGCGACGATGAAGATGACGAGTGTTACGTTCCCAGCGACGGATTGCCTGGCCGTATAAGCATAAGTGAGTATTCGCGATTGCTTTAGATGGTGCAGAATATCAACCGTGCAATCCTGCTGCTCAGATGTGCAATTTATACGCATTCGGCGAATTAAATAATCTATCGAACGCCGTCGGATTCATCGGTGAACGTATTCGATCTTCAGCGATTGGAACACGTACGTGGATTTGTAAGAAATATGCAGAGTGAACGTGTTGGCGAAATTATTTGGTTAAATCCTGCAAGGGTTACTTCGTGAACATTTTTGAATATTATGTCTATCTGTGTTTTCATCTGTGCACTTTTATTACGCGTGCAATTAATTTCTAGAACATAATTTGGAAAAGGATATTGTGTAATTAAATTATGGAAATCGGAATAAATATCAGCGAGGCATGAATTTCTATATCGATTAAAGTTTCTTCCAGTGTACACAAATAATGACTAAAAAGTATATAAACGTTGTTATATGGTTATATATATAAATAACATTCTTTTTACATTCACGTTCAACTTTTGTGACGCATAGCGTACAATTATTTCATACTTCTAAATTCTAATAATATCAATTTCTCCTTTGCATATTCGTATAGTTGTCAAATTTTTGAATAAAATACTTATTCGTACATAGTCTATATTAATACTATAACAAATGATACAGTATTGTAAACATATCAGTTCCCCTTGTTGTACAGGAATGTGTACAGAATGTTTAACAATAAACGGTGTAATTGTTTTCATCTCCCAATAACTTTTGATTATAGCAGTACTCGAAATAATACTAGAAATACGTTGGGCAACAATTATATTATGTATATATCAGATTTACCATGACATCGTCAACGGACATCTCATAATTTTGCTTTGATTCATGCACATTTTAATATGTGGAGACAGGAAAGTTTGCACAACGATCTGCCAAAGTTCAATATCGCGTTTTCCAAAAGAATATTGCCCACAGGTATTTTTGCAAAACTGATATTGCGTTGCTCTATAAAAAAAAGGAATATGTGTCCAGCCTGAGGCCGCAATTTATATGCGCATGGCAATTTTTCTTGCATTTTCAATTCAGATACGGACCGGAGCAATTAAATTCTTGTTTCTTGTGTCTTATGTGGAAGAAATTAAGGCACGAAACGGGAAACATTAATTAAATAGTAGAGTGAAACAAGTTTTAATGCAAGCGGAATATTATGGAGGAAAATGGGGAATTTAATGATAAAAGATATTATATGTTACCAGTATTTTACAATGACATGCCAATATAAAAGTTTCTTCAGCATATCCAGGAAGTGTCCTTAAATAACTATAATAAGAACCGTTAATTAAGTGCCGGTATATAATTATATCTTACTGCAATTAAGTGTCGTTTAATGAATGGAAAATTACTTTATTGTCCCAACTTTTAGAACTTTCGTTTCAGCTAGCATATGCTTTCGGTTGTGTCACCCGTGTCAATTATATCATAAATTGATGCTTAAAATTAATATGGGTTGCAGCAATAGTTCATATCGTTATCCTTATTATTATTTCTTTATTTCTTTATTTATTATACGAAATTGAGTACAGGTATTATGCAGTGTTTTCAATCTTACGCTTTCTAATATACCCGTTTTCTGTAAATACGATTTCAACAATTTATCGTTTCGTACGTAGAGATGATTCCATAAATATTAAAAATTATATCGATATATTGACCGAATATCGTTCAGTGTGCACGAGTTTAAATGCCAAATATTTTCATAGTGTTGTTACATAGGAAGCCTCCGTTTCCTTCGTTTCTTTCGTTATGCCTTCATTTGGTAATCGAGAGTGCATGCAGTCGTGCCACCCCTTCCGCGATAATGCAATGACTCAGTCCCCTCAAAAGAACCTTTGGACTCCCATGAAAGATCATGTGCCCCGACCATTTTTTTAGACTAACTTTTGAGTATAAAGAGGGTATGGAAACCACTCTCGGGAGTTCGGTATGGAATCCACTAACTTTGTATCATGTCGGTGCCAACTAGCCGTACTGATGCCCAGCGAGATCGGGTTTTGGTCTCTTTCGAACAACTACATACATACGTAATAAATACAGTACATAAATCTACTGTTAGGCGACTTGAATATAAATATTTCCTATCCGTAGGGATTAAGAAAGGTGGATATGTACTTAGTTCCGCGACAATCTGTACGCAACGAACTGTAAAGACCAAAGAATCGAGAATATAGACTTTTACTTTAAACTTGAAACACATTAAAATAATTCATTTCCTGTACCAATTAGTTGCAGTAACGTCCCAAAAAATAGATACGCTTTAATCGCTTAAGGCGTATCGACTTATTATAAGTTACGCGGTTACATTTATTAACAATCCGGTGGCTCCCGGCGATGAAATAGACACTGATTCGTCGGTTAACTAACAAACTCTCAAACAACCGATCCTCCGCTCCGTAATCGCACCTCTGCCCTCGGTCGTAACAGTGTCTGCATTACTTCATAATTATTGTGGTATATTTATTTAAACACAAAATTGGTCCCATTCTGTGTAAATGCCTTTCTATTGTCTCTTTCTATTATTTAAAAGCAGCTACCATGTTCTCAATATCATTGTCGACATCCCGTTTCGATATTTTATTGTTTCAGAATTCATTCAGAGAAGGTTGCATAGAGTATCAGCTTTAACCTGGATTAGGCATTAATTATTGTCGATATCATTGCAACACAAGGTTGTTAACAATAATTTTAAATTATTACTTTATGCGAGAAGGACGTGCACATTGTGATAAATTATTGTAATTTCATGGTACTACTATCAGTCCTAATCAACGTTTCATTAGTTACTCCAGTTTGGTCATTTATTTAACCGACTGTAAGTTTTGCTAGCATATTGTTCGAGTAGTCGGTAATTCATTGCCGATTGCAAACAAAAGTATAATTCAATTAATCGCTGAAACAGTTTAATCGAAATCGAACGACAAAAATGTATCTTCCAATCGAGACTGAAGGTTTTATTGAATGTAATTGCTGTACCTGTCACAGACTGGGACAGAAACATGACAAAGATGTATGAGTATGAAATTACTGTGGAAACGTTTACGATCTTGAAGTTGGAATGATTAATGTGACGTATCGAAATATTAGGAATTTACTGGTTAACGTTAAAAATATCAAATGCAAAAAGTGAATAAAGAAATCTTAATTTTGTTAAGAATCGATATATTTCCATACTATTTTTATTACTTTGATATCCTTGTTAAAAAATGGAGAAAATTATTCAATTATACCCAGTAATGACGAACGTGACAAAGATATACATTTACTCGAATAAATTTATCAACTGTTGCGCTAACCATTTGCATATCCACTACAATTAGTAAGGCTTTTCGTCTTACCTAAGAATAAGAAGAATGTACGGTGGCTGGCATGATCCAGAATATTCTAGAATGTCATTTTATTCGTTAACAGAATAGTTAATTAAAAATACAAGGATATCACAGCTCTCATAATCGAGGAGTGCTTGCAATTGATACGATGCTGACTAGCTTTGCAATAATTCATAGATTCTGTTCTGCCAGGGATCTTACCGCGAACTAAATCCCAACTTGAATATTTCTACACTAAACCTTCTTTTTCTGCGCGCAACTTGCACAATTTTCTCTTCAGCAATTCGACGATAAATCGATGTCAGTGGGAATCCTACCTGAAAATCATTTGATAATTTTATTTCCCTTTTTAACCATAATGTGCAACTAGTGCAAAGTGCATGAGAATATATTGATGCCTAACAAAATTAGGTTTATTTTTTTCTTTTCTTGACGAATAAAATAGAATTCTGCCTAAACGAAATAATAAAGTCACGAGAAAATATTAATATGTAATATAATTTCATTCTTTAAAGATATAAAAATGTATACTAAACTATAGAAATAAAAGTAACATAAGCTAATGGACAATATACATATTATTATACGTATACGTACATATATCGAGTAACGGAATAGAATCTTACAAGAAATGTAAATGTGCCAAGTCGTTCATGACCTTAAATGTTAATGCGACGTTTCAAACTCTAAATAAACAAAAATTAACTATATATAATGAAAATTTGGTCGATTGTGTGCAGGGAGAATTTTACGCCAACATCTGAACAAAGTGGAAATTTTGTATTATGTTCAACGATATCGAGGGAACTGAACGCTCATGTAATTCGCAAAAGCCGATGATTGATGTGTTCCTACCGTTGCTTTAATATCGATGAGACTTCGTTCAGCAGGCATTCCCTCATGCCATTTTTAAAGGACAACGTCACGGGCTTTCAGTTCGATGAGTCGAGAGAAGTAGATTCCGTGAGAAGTTAGAAATAGCTATGTCTGATACAGTTTCATGGACATAAACTATCGTAACAGGATATCTGATCCCATCCTAAATGTAACAAATCTTTACGTCTGTGAAAAGAAATGTTCAATCGTTTGTAATATATTTTCAATGCGAACAATAAACGGAGCAGGATGAAACTTATTTAACACAACATATTTTATAGGCGATTAAAAAATGTGCGGCTAAGAATTTATTTTACATAAAATAACAAATAAAGAAAAACAAAACAGTTTCAAAATAATTCAGAACGGGAACTTCATCACATTTAAGTAGCTTTAACGCATCATCCACTCATGGTATATACAAAAATGAATGAAACTGTAGATATTACATATACATAAATACGGGCATGATGAAAGATGCTAATCATTTCTGTGGGGATCTCGTTTACACTGTGTAAAAATATTCCAATTTTTTTGAAATATGAACTACGGAACGGTTAGTTATATTTCTATAGACTTCTACTTACATGATTCATAAATTATTTTACGCAATAGACAATGCTTAAGAAATCTAGCTGCAATTAAAATTTTCTGCACGAAAGATTATACAACCTTGCGTTTCAAATTATCGGGACAAGCACGTATAGGCAAATGAGATTGATCTAACGCTTGCGTGTATTGGTCGGTATCACTTTGAGATTAAGCGTCTCCGGGCGCAAGTATATGTGTATCTGAAACGTGTATAATTTCCGTAATGACGGCTATACGGAAATCATATGTCAAGAGATTGCAGTCTGCTTTGCAATTTCGAATTAGATTATTGTAACACCTTAGAAATGAGATACGCGTAAGCATAAATGATTAATTTCTAACGGATATTATATGCATGTGATAAGGCGGCACATTCGCTTATTAATTTTACAATTTCCCTTTATTTGGACTCTTTATTTTAGTTTCATAATTTCATTGTAATTTTAGAAAATAGTGTTGCGACATGTTTCGAAAAGTTTTCGTTAGAAGTTTTATGTAAAATGGTAACAAATTTTCATAGATTCAGTTTGTGCCTTCTGTCACTGTTTTTCTTATCGCAATCAGTAAAGAAATATGACATGCCCTCGGTTGCGTGCACCATCCTGTATAGTAGTGTATACCAGCATCTTGTGGTTACAGGAAATGAAATTGTCACATTCTCATCCGACTATCCCAGTTAGATTTTTCTTGGATAAGATATAACAGCTACAACGTGACGCGTTTGATAATTTAACTGTAAGCTACCATTTTCTCAACGCTCAAACCTCGCCAATTTAGCGGAAGAAGTAAAGCAGCCCCCGTTTTGATATAGGGTAAAAAGTTTCCATTAGAAAGGATAAAAGAATTTGATGGAATAAGCTACGGAATCCGAATGGAATAACCCTGCACTGCGCGTGTTTAATTTGTGAATTTTTTTTAATACATATAAATTGACAATGTTTGAAAATTCTTTTCGCCGAGTTTTATTTGTTGGTTTCAATATGAATATTGGTGTATTAAAAAACTCTTTCTAATAATACATTTCGAAAGCTTCAGGAATTGAAGGTAATGCAAACGTTTCACGAAATGACAATTGACAGTTTTTGGAATTCATCGAGGCTCGTGAATGAGGATTAAATGTACATATTTGAAAATGCTCGTTTGTAAGTAGTACGCAATAATTTGCGACCATCCGAACATTTTGCTATTTTATATTCTCATATTTCCGTGCGAATTGCAAATGGAATGGATTCATATCTCGTGAAGGAGTTCCAAATTTTGCTGCCGTTTAAGAGATGTCACGGCCGAGAAAAATATGAGCCAACGATAATTAAGCTAACGCAGCGTGAAAACGTAACCCACGCGTTTGCATTCTCCCGTCAAAGCGGTATATATGTACACAACACCAACTAAGAATCTCCAGAGATATACATAGGTATTTGAGTGCGACGAAACTTATCGTACATCAAATATCCTCGAAATCGGGAGCAATGTTTGATGATTTACAGTTTATAAATGAATAAGTTAATTAATTGATAAACTGTATTGAAATTATATTACAATGCAAATACCCAAGTTTCTTAATTTAAGAAAGTAATGTGGACACTTTGGCACTATATAATGTATTCAAATTCTATTTAGTTATTCAGCGTGACTGGCGGAAGAACAAAAATTAGATAAATACAAATCAATGCTTAATTTGTAAAAGTGCATAAATTCATTTATATCATATGTTTGAAAATAAATGTTATGCAATATTTAACGGGCGACTAGGGGAGAGGCGGGTATCCCGAACACTTTAACGAACACTCCCGAGCACTGACTTTAAAGTCAGAAAAAAATATAAATGACAGACGAGAACGAGGCTGCTTGTGGCTAGAAACAATTGCAAGTTACTATCAGCATGCATTCCAAGCGCATTAGATATCATAATCAATTTTCTTCTCGCCGAAAGTGACGTTACTGATTGCGAGAACATTTTTCATTGATTCCCGTTATGTTTTAAATGTTAGTATTGTAACGCGTTCTATTGCTTTTACTATTAACAATTCAATATATTTTAAGATTCTTAAACATTCAGCAGTATTCCTTTCATATTGTACAAACTAATGACTAAAATATTGTATGAAATGAATCAGGTATCATCGAACACTGGTATGGCGGGTATTGCGGACACGTTTACGAACTTCAATACATTTCATTACTGTGATTCCTTGTCAGTTTATATTACATTAACATAATCCTGTTATATTGTGCTTATATTAAATTAATATAATGTTGTTATATTATGTTTATATTACATTACTGTAGGTTGTTGTTGAGAGTTATAACGCGAATCTTCAAGGGTTTCGTTAGGTCGGGTTCATAACACGATCAAGGGGTGAAATGCTACTTTTGCGGAGAAACGTTCGAAGAACATTGGGAAGAATGTAATAAATGCAAAGATTGGGCACATAAACAGTGTGAAAATATTGATATTTCAAGTTCATATTACTATTATGATCTATGGAAGAATACGCGGTAATCATTGGAGATGTTGTCCGTGGCTGCCTGCCAATTTTTCGATAGCATAAAAACAGAGGATATAGTTTATCGATCTTTGTTCCCAACATGAATTAAGGAATCTGTTCTTTTTTTAGTTCCAATGACTGACGAAGCCCTTGTGTTTATTTCACGAAGGAAAGATTGGATTAAAATTTATTGATCATATATTTTTGGGAGGTTTTATTTAAGTGTCTGGACCTACGCGCCTTTCCCCTATACATTTTTTAACGTCAGATTCTTTTAGTTGAAAGCAATATTAATTTGAGCGAAATAACCATATTTGCTATGTAGTTTCGTACATCTAAATTAGTTTACATGTACCTGAAGCAAAAGTTCATTACAAGCACACTTAAAGTATATCTCAAACAGGTTTGAATCTAATGAGAAACACTAGGTGTGCACGATACTCGTGCGATACAAGAAGAACAAAGCATTTAATTAATTAAATATTATCAGTTCAGATCCTACTACGAAATAATTTTCTACCAATTTCGTTTCGTCGCACAAGTAATAGGTAATTAAGAAAAACAATACGAATAGTAGTTGCGATTAAAAGGTATTCAAATTTAAAGATATATCCTCACTAGTTTCTTATCTCATTTCATCTCCCTTTCCAACAATGGCAAAGTCTAATATCGCCAATAAGTGCTCGCTACATTCTTCTATTCGATACTGTTCAATCTGGCAATCTCGTTCAACGAATGAATTTTGGTGATTCAAATTCCTCATCTTGTACGAATGTTTACATAGCCAGACGGAATTCCCATATAAATTTTTCCGACCAATCAGTGGTTCCGCAGAAACGTGGAATTGCGCGTAGAAGCTGACGTAAAGAATTCACAGCGTTTAGTTAACCCTTTCTCGCTGCCATCGCCAGCGTCGCCCAATCAAACTAATTGTCCAAGCAACGCGCTTCAGAATTTAATTCAGACTGCTCATTTGCTATTTGTCGTACTCGTTGCAGTGCATCTCAAGAATTCGCACGTTCACCGACATTCCATTACGGGTTAACTGTTGCTTTAAAATTTCACCGGAATCCATCATAAATTTGAGCTGGAGCACGGAAATTTCGGGTTGCTTCCAGTTCGTCGGTACAGGAAATTAATCTTGCTATCGACTGCCAGGTATCTCTGCTATGGACTGCCGAATTCGATTAAACGGATTATAGCACGAATCGACAGGACATCGATAGCTATCCTTTGTTTATAAATATGGAGCAATAATTTATAAAGCATGGCAGGAAGAAGGGTTTACAATTTTGGTACATTTTATTTGCTGCACGAATTTTCTCCTACCGGGAAGCGAAATACAATTTCCGTTCGTGCCTGCAATATATTCCCCTTCTTCGCTACATAAATTTTTCTATTCATTTTCCAGAATCATTACGCGGCTTGCTTCCGATCCACGAGGAGCCCGACGAAACTGAATTTACTAGAAAGCGGCAGAACCGATGTGAACGATTGAAACAGAACGATAATGTGCATTCAATGCGCCATAAATGTAACGAACAATTGTGCGAATTGTGAAACGAGGACGCTCGTTAAAATTAATGGGTTGAAACAAACAGTACAGAAGAGTCGAGTGAATTCGGATATGTCGTTTCTGGATTACAACATGTCTGATAGCGTGATGTCGAACTTTGTGAACTCTGACACAGATCAGTCATTCGTGAACAGCCCGCCGCAACTACCAACTATGACATCGATCGTTGTAAACGCCACTTTACCCACCGTCACACAGTCTGGTCAAGCCAATCTTCTGGAAAGCTTAATAGTACCGCTGTATGGAACAATATTTCTGCTCTCTGTGGTCGGGAACTCGTTGGTGTTGATAACGCTGGCGCGTAACAAGAGGATGCGCACTGTAACCAACGTTTATCTGCTCAACCTTGTAAGTTGCCTATTTTACCAATATTTATATATCCTGTTTTTACTTTAGTTTCTCATTACGTTCAAACATTTTTTTTACGTTTACATCGTTTAAATAGTATCTTCATAACTAATACGGAATGAAATAATAAAAATGTGGAGTAATATATGTAGGGCGAGAGGTTATCGTATTAAAAAATTCTGCCGTGTAATTCTTTCCCTCTGTAATTTATTTCCATCTGTACAGTATTCTAAGGAAATGCAATGTCACGTGACTCAACATAAAACGTGTATACAAGCTCGGCTACAATAAGTGCAATATACACGTGTTTGATTTTGTAGGTACATTTTTTATTCCAAATGTTTATTCGAAACGTAAATGCAAGTGATTCAGATAGATCGTACTGTTATTCAATACAGATTAACAGTGTAAAAACTGGTAGCTTCGCGATACGCGTTTGCACACTATCGACCTATTCTTCATATAAAATTCAACATCTATGCGTTTGTAATTTCCTGTTAACAGCTACTGTTTTCATCTAAGACAGAGGACATTTTAATTAGCTACTCCATATACTCCGAACCGAAAGTATTGTCTGTGGACGTAATTTACGGAAATATTAACTGTTAATGTAAAATTCAAAAGTTCTAATATGATTTCTCATTCGCCATGTTTAACGATCGAATACAAAGATTACCCGCGCATATACAATGCATATAGGGTGCAACGAGAATAATGAGGAAAAAGTATTTCAGCTTCAGTTGAAATACCTTCGTCGAAATATCAATAGCGCAATTCAGTTCCCATTATTTCAATGCTGCGGTTGAACTGTACAGTTGATACTGATTTACCGTACCGTGTCAACTGTATTCTACTCTCTGAAAGATCGCTTGTTGAACCGTAGTAAGGTTGGAGGGGTAACAAGCATAAAACTCGGCAATGTGGTGATGGACAAATTTTTAATGGTGCATACGGTCGAACCATCCCTTCGGCGGTGGTGCAGTGACTCTGATGAGACTCTGACAAAATGGCACGCAATCGCCCTCGCGAAAATATTAATGACACTTCTATTTAATAAATCGAAATCAAAGATTAATTTATTCGTTAAACACGGGCATTTGTTTTATTAGTGTTACACAGATATTTCCATCGCTAGCACATGTGTGGTATGTTTTTTTATACGGCGAAGTTTTTGTTTTTTCATTGCCTTTTTCAAGAAGGTTCCATGTTAACCACAGTGGCCGAGTTCAATGGTTCCACGAGATCGATGAGATTTAGAAAGAAAGAAAGTGGCATCCCCATCAACGTCAAGTGCCTTACGATAATCTACGCGACTCGAAAAACGTTGCTGAAGTTAGAATGGGAAATCCTAAAGTAAGTTCTATGCAGCACAGCCTTTTTGGTATAAAGTTTCGAAATGTCGAAAAGCTCCGATAATGCATTGATGATTTAATGCGCTTCGAAGCAACGACTTCTTTCAAGGCAATATTCAGTTTATGTCTGAAGAGTAGTAAAAACAGTAGTAAATAGAAGGCGGGAAATATTTTGATTAAAGGATATGAATAGAAAGAAACTTCAAGTAAAAACGATGAAAACTTTTGCAAGTATTTTTGATAATATGGAACTGATTCGTGTGCCATTTTTCTTATCCAGAGAAATTCTTCTTACCTTGTTCCTTCATTAATCCTCCTTGAACACCCTTTCAGATTACCCCCGATTTTGCTGGGAAAAATTTAATGTTAAAGGTAACAGAATACAAAGTTTGGATTACCCGATCCAGTGAATATCGAAAGGAAAAAAACGACTGATGTATCATTTCTTCTGTAGACGAATAGCAATCCATATTCTCACGGTATTTTTCTTTCCCATTGGCCCCCGTTTTATGTATACTATACTGTTCAAATTTTATTTCATTAAATGTAGGTTGCGAGAGTGCATTAGGAGTTTACCTCATTAATATTTATTACTAATTGAACACGAAAAATAATTTCCTTCACGGTTATTTAATTGTTTCACAAAAAAATTACCAGAAACTTGGTTTTCTCTTTGTAACTTCTAATTTGCTTCGTCAGAGCTTTATATATTTAAGGAAAGAATGTTCCCCGAGTTATCTCGTTTTCTACAAAATTTATTTATCACTTTTACATTATTATCGTTCGTTTGGCTCGGAAAAGGAAGGATATCATCGGACCAACAGATATCGACTTTTATGAAATTTGTCGTATGAGTAGAAAATTGAAGTATACGATATATCATGATTGAAAGTATTAAAACAATTACTTAAGCATAGTTGGCTTATGAGAAATGTAACGTACGTATTTGTATTGAAATTGCGTAAATGAAAAGTAAAAAATTTTTAAATTGTTTCATAGTTTCCGATATTTAAATCACTTAAACGGAACATAGTATAAAAGTGAAGAAAGATACACCAACTTGTCAGTGTAAACATTCAGTGCACCGATCGAAGGATTTTACGGCTTTATTACAGCAAGAAATTGTATTTCCACAGATCGTTACCTTTTAACCAGAATAGCTTTTTTATGATTTTACTGTGAAATTTATTCTTAATGAAATACTATATATGTATATTGGTCAAATACTTTCTTGTTGGGCTCTTGATAGTTTGAAAAATTTGGTATTTAACGAAATGAATTAATTTCTATATATTATACCTTCGCGTTAACGAGGACAATCTTTATTTAATTATATAGCAGCAAAATATTTTCGATGGCTTTTAACTCCCGTGCAAAGGATTTAATCAAATCGGCTGCGATACAGAGTATAATTCACGGAATAAAGCGGTCTTCATACAAAGTAGAACCTTCATATTTCTATCCATTTTCCTCAAAAATTGATTCATACGAAATTTACCTTTTAACGTGCGAATATTTACTGCAATAGTATTCTCAATTTAAAATCAGCGTTTACGATTATACGTGTAGTATACAATGTACTAAATATGTTTACGAAGAAATTGAGGATAACTAAAAGTATGCTCGTTATAAAATTCCATTATAAATGAAAATAATTTAAATAACGCGTATTTATACTATACAACGGTAGCTGCTTGAACGAATCTGATTCCACGCTTATATAAAGTTCCTTCGCAATTTTAATCAAATGTAAATTAATGAAATACGTGTGCATATAAAATTCCAAATGAGTATGAGTTAAAATATGCAGTCATACAGGTTGTGAGGTAAAATTTCCAATTTTCAAGTTGATATTTCATAATCCATTTCATTATCATTCTGAATGCTCTATTTTTTAACGTCGGTAATGCCAATCCTTCTGACATCCATGTCCGTTCATTTAGGAACTATTCGAAACCAATCTGTTTGTAGAAAAGGAAGACAATTATTCAATTTGTTCCAATTTTAAACATAGATTTATATTATCTCTGATTTTTAATAATGAATTGAATTGATACAAGATAAAAATAAGTTTCTGTAATGGAATACCAAGATGCTTTTCAGCTATTTTAGAAAAAATTAAAAGCCATTAACCAATAAGTCACTAGTATGTATTTGTGTTCCAGTTAGGTACAAAATTGTTAAGAACTAATACTCCTCGCAACTTATACATCAACATCCTTTAACACATATCAATTTCCAGTTCGACATTAATTTGCAGTCAAATAATACATAAATAGGAACAAAACAGTTTATCCTGGAAGCTAAACAGCCCCAGTGACAAGCACGAATAGCATTACTGAGCCATGTGATTCCATTCTTAACGATACTAAATACATGAGAAGAAAGTAGGACTATATTTTGACTACAGGCGGACTCTACTTTAACCTATATAAGAGACAGCATCACAATCGTTGTTAAATTGCATCAGTCTATAAAATAATCAGAAAATCACTACCTTTTAGACACAGCGTCAATATTACATGCATGGCCTCGAAACAAGATTAGCCATTTTCTTCCTTGACATTCTAAAGCCGCCAGCGTTTCAAGCAGATACACGACAGTTCGCCAAAAAGCTGATGGCACAAGCAAGCTATTGACACGGGGTAGCTCCTCCTTGTCATTTCGCTTAACCCATTTCCCACTAAAAACACGAGTGTGCACTCTGCCGAGACTGTTGCCTGAACGTTTTGTATTTTGTACCCAACCACTAACTTGTGCGAAAGAATCTTGAACATTTTTACCGTTCGATACTTTTACGTTCCATTTGTCTTTTTTTCTTCCCGCACAACAGACCTTTTCTTTTTGCTCGGGGGAGACACGAGATTGATTTTCGAACAATCCGATCTACTATCGATCAAATTCACACGTTTCGGATCCGTTTCGACCAGCTATTCGTTGTTTCGTACATTCAATCGAAGGGACGCCTGTGAAATTGTTTTCTAACACGTGTAAAAGTTCCTTTCCACTGATCCACGCCGATTTACGCGCAAACAAAGCATTCGCAGAATTTCCACGGTATACCCGCGTAGCTATTGGTTTCAATAGATTAAAAGTAAGGGGATGTTTCGCCGCAGACGTTACGAAGACGGGATTTTTATTGCATTTCTGTAGAATTCAGGACGTTGCCACACTTATCCCCCGATTAACTCAGATTCTTTTATAGGCCGAGAATAATCCCCTCCATTTATAAGGAACTTTTTATACGCGGTGCCGTTTCACACGGATTGATAATATATTTTTCAAGTCTTTTCAATTCAGGCGTTTAATTTCTAACACCCTAATAATATCTTTCAGGTGTCACTTTGTCTTCCTTCCCCACGTCTCAAATTAAATTAACCCTCGTACATCAGGAGCTGGAAATACGCTTTCTCAAGTTTATTTTCCATTTCATGTTTCAGGCAGTTTCGGACTTGCTGCTCGGTGTCTTCTGCATGCCTTTTACGCTTCTCGGGCAGATACTGAAGAATTTCGTATTCGGTATTACAATGTGTAAACTCATACCGTACTTTCAAGGTACGTACTGTTCAATGTTCTTTAATCGTTAAATAACATAATTTTTAATTACAGTTAATTCTGGTATGTGTCGTAGTTTACTTTACTTGCGTCAGTCAATTACTTTACGCGTTACTTAAGTGGTAAGAAAGAATATCATTAAGAACATCTAAGTAAGTCCTATTGATTGCGGGCGAGGAGATACCGTAGAACAGACGAGTTTGTTGTTTGTAAAGTGTTTAGTATGACAGTTTCAACTAAACTGATTAACCCAACATTTGGCAATTTTCTGAATTTAATATCAAAGCATGCAATTAAGACTTAATTTCTCATAAGAGAAATAAATGATCTTATTAATTTTAGTTTCCATCGCGTGAGCTGACCAATTTTATATCGCTGAGTAATAAATGACTGATTTCGAAAGCCATTGCAAATGATTTCACTTTAGCATAACTATTTGCTTTCTAGCGAAACTGATGGTTTTACATATGTAAGAATACATTTGTTTGCATATCGTTGTCTATATATTTTGAAGCAGAACGAGAAAGCAGCAGTGTTTATAAGTTTATCAATAAATTGTACTTTTTGTTTCGTGGAGTTTGTAAGTTTGGCATCTGGGTGACTCGTGTGGAAAGGTTCATTTTAAACTTTCCTCTGTGCACCACTGTAAATAATTAAATAGTATTCTGCGTAATGCAAACGTTGCAATTTTTGCGCAAATATTTAACTTGCAATGATTGAGAGAGAAAGCAAAACGAAGCATTTGAAATTGGACTATTTACCGAACTACTCAGCCAGTTAGGTTTGTTTGCAAAGGATACGAGCAACAAAATAATGTTGTAAATGTACAGAGCCGCTTAAATCTCAGCGCAAGACGGAATTACCATGTACCGACACGAAGCAGTATTAAATGAAAATCTAATTATAACTTTATGCTAGTTCGTGACACGGACTATTTTTTAATCTATTTATCGTTTCCATAAAAGTTACGACTGCGTTACACTTTTCTCAGATCTCCATGTTATATATTAGAGAGACATCAAAACAAATATTCTTAGAATTTATTTTGCCCTGTTATAGTAATTTATGTAAACTGGCTTAAGGATTGCATAATTCATTTTACCAGCTGTATGGCTTTCTTAATTGTGTCGTTAATTAAATTTTTCTTTCGCAAAATAAATTAGAAGCCTAGCAGAGAGTGAAACTCTTTCTCAATAATTTGTGAGCCACTTTCTCTTGAAAATTACGTCCACCCAAAGAATGGAGCGTATATTCTATAAAAATGAGAACATCTGTGCAACAGTTTTACTGTAAATGTAAGTTTCGTACGCAATACATAATAAATAGCAGGAACTATAATATATCGATACATTTCGTGTAAGCTGCACCTTTGAAACAAAGGAAGATATACTGCATTAACTAATAGTCGTACGTAAAATTGGTCTGGAATATTTTCATACGTCTCGTGGCCAGAATACTTAACCATTCCTTGTTCTAGGGATGCAGCAATGTAGGAGTAAGAAAACACTGCAAGTTTATGGTCGATATAAAAGTTTTATTTCTACCCCTTTAGCAAGACGAAAATAATCTTTCTCAAGTGAAGGTAACCACCTTAAACGTTACCAATGCTTTATAAGTTAGCCATGCTGAGGAAAATTGGAACAATAAAACGTGAAACGAACTGAAAAATCGTTGGATATCTTGTTAATTTCTAATTTTTACTTGTAGCGTTGGCGCTGTCCTTTTATCTGCGAGTTCCTATCTTAAACTCTTAATAAAGCTACGTCCAACTAAAAACCCGTGACGTGAGATTCTTATTAATCTTCGAGAAATTTTATACTTTCTTCTGTCGATGTCAAGTCTCCTTTCACGGCCATTTTCTAACTAGAGCTGATAAAGAACGTAGCACGATGCTTTTTTTAATAACGTATGGATACAAAAAATAGTTTTATCGTATTACTTTACAATGTACGGAAAGGGACAAGTGGTCACTTTTATTTTCACATCGAAACGATTTTATTCCTTTACGAATTTGCTACTGAAACTGAAATACATACTGTTTTCTAGAACAAAAGCTGTTTTTTGCGTAAACAGCGAATAACTCTTGTACTTTAAACCGAATATTGTTCCTATTATACTTTTCAAGTACGTTATGCAAATTGCAAGAAGCATTCTACAAATCTGCTCTGTACTTGCAAATACGCTTTTTATGTTTTTCACGTAAGAAATAAAACAATTCTTTATATTCTCGAAAGTTTAATAGTTTACTGTTGTTTGTACACATTTGTACATGTATACGAATATATTATATGTGTACATATATACAGGGTGTGGCAAAAGTTGTCCGAATCTTTTTGAAACATTTCAGCGACGTGTAATTTTCGTAAAAAATCACAAATCAAAATCACTGCCAAATCAATAACATTTAATAGACTTTGACAACAATATTAAACAAAAAAGTTTTTTGTATATTATTTGTTCACAATTGCCTCCTTTTACTGTCATACATTTACGAAGACTACAAGTCTTACATACCATGAAGTTGTTACATCACAGACCCGTTGCACAACAACTTTTGCCTGGCGAATTGATATCTCGTGTCGTTGCTATTGTATTAAAAAGAGAAAGTGATTTGTCGACTGAAATTACACGGCTCTTTAAAATGTGTTGCTTTGTTCAAATCCTTATCATCCGAATGCTGACACCCAGATGGTCAAAGTAACAAAAAGTACTCCGGAGAAATAGCGTAAGTTTTGACCGCCACATAAACCTGACCTAACGAAACCCTTCGTAACTCTCAACACATGGCTATCTGCAACTCAACAAACGATTCAAAGACTCTTTTCTAGACAAAAATTGCATGCTGAATTCATCGGGACAAAGAGAATTCAAAAAACGACAAAAAAGATCGAAACAAATTTAAAAATAGATCGGAGTTAAACTTTGGATCACGTTAGGCCACTTTAGCCAACCCGGAAATGCAGAAACGGATGAAACTTTGCGTACAAATAAAGTATGTCATCCGTAATACAACCCTATTTTCAGTTCGTGTCATAATTTGGTTTTAAGGGGTGAAATCAGACCGTCAAAAAAATGTAGAGCTTTTTTTCCTGAAATATTTTTGTTTCCTTGTCAGTGAACGTAGGGAATATCTTTTGCGTCCTTATTCTCAATCTTATTTTATTGGTCGGTTAGCATTTATGTAATCTGTATGCATAAAGTAACCGGACGACTGTGACATACTATAGATGTATGTATGCTATATTAAGATATTCTTTTTTTATTTCCTCGTAAAAGTTTGAGTATAATTACCATACTTACTTCGCAAGTTTCACAACAAGATATGATTTAAAATATAAATGATGTTTTGATTTCTATAAAGAGCTCATACATAACACTGTTACAAAATGGTAATTTATATGCCACTATGAAATTTAATGAAGTTTAAATAAAGCTTTAAGTATTTGCGGAATATATTCCAGATACCAGAGCACTAACACAAAAAAACACTTTTCGCAATAAACTCATAATATATTGAAATACCTAGGCCTTTTTATACGACCTTTAGCACAATTAAATAACTTAGAAAAATAAATAAATTAGACATTTAAATGATTTTGTAAAACTTCTATGTGACAAGAAACATTTTATACGTGACAATTTAATAATATAATATTAATATAATATATTAATATAATCTTACGATACAGAAATTTAAAGTTGAAAAACAAGCACGTTTATTTGTAAAAGATGCTATTTCTAATAAAATTAAATTATTTTAAAAAATGTCTACATCCGTACTTGCACAATACATACCTAAGTACAAAAACCAAGTGAATTCAAATGTACAGTATTACTATATCATGTCTTTTCGACAGAGATCGGATAAATATATATTGGTAAAATTACAACCAGATCATGAAAAAAACGTAGCAGTGTGAAAAATATCAGAATTTCTGGAAAGTTTCAATAAATAACCACATGCATTTCAACCATTTATCGGCCAGCAATATTTTATAAAAATAAAATACATGAAACTGTAATCCGGTACAACGTATGAAAATTATTAAAACATAATCCACCAGCTCTAGAAAAACAGTTAAAAGAAAGTAAAAGAGATTTTTACTTCGCAGTTCTCGTTTTACCGTGATATTTAACGAGCGCCCGGAGATTAAGTTCAATCGCGAAGAGATTGATCAATAGATTTGCTCGAGTGATGGAAGAAATGGACAACCTTTTCGAAGAGTATCTGGAAGTAAATTTCTTTACCGTCGAAACGAAATCACCTGGAGATGAAATACGTGTCGAGATCGGTCGACCCCAGGAAATGTACGAGCTTCCGTGAGCTACTTAGCTCTCGTCGCGTTTGCATTATTTATGACGACGATGAAAAAGAGGAGTATGGGGTTTGAAGTGGTGGTACGGTACGTACGTTCACTTTTAACGGAATGGGAATGCCACCACACATTGCTGCGCGCACATAGGGGTAAAGTTTATGGTTTATGCGAATACCGAATTAACGAATCGTTAAGCAAACAACGGCGTGGATTTCATTTTCAACCTCCTGGATATAGAGAAACGGAGAAGGGGCCAGTGATATAGTCACATTATTCCCGATACACTTCCAGAAATACGAGGAATATGCGTTCGAAAATTGTATGCCAATTTTGTAATAATGATGAATAATTATAATGCAGCTAAATCCTTCTCGAGGGGTTGAACGCATAATAGAAGTACTAATTGTGGTTAATTTGGTTCTGTGGAATTGGTCGAGGGAAATAATTCTTTGTGAACGATTAAAAGTGACGTAACAGAAAAGGACCGATGGAAAAAGGGAGTCTTTCTTTCCTGGTCCATTTGATATAATTTATTGATTTTAAAGTGAACGGGGGCTATTTCCTTTTATGGCTCTATTTTAGCTGACGTAATATTCCCTTCGTTGTAAATCTATTTACGTGGAATTAAAAGAACAATGTCTTATTTTAAGTTTGCAAAATATGGGTATGGTATTTTTCACTAGTACTAATATTCAAAGAAGACTTTAAATTTCAAGTAGAGTGTAATATTGTTAACTATTGAACTACTTTCTTGTATTAATTGCCATGCAAAGCACAGTAGACACTGCCTTGATATAAATGACACTGCGAAATAATTTAAAGTTACACTAAATGAAGTTGAATAAAATGGGACCTAGCTAAATATATAAACGGCCGGTATTGTGTTCTCTTAACTTTTATATAATCTAATGGTGATGTTAGATTAATTTTTGCGGGCAATGTAATCTCTAAAAAGCAGATTATGGATAAACATAATGAAAAGGAATAACATTATTTCATTTTACGATGTACTCCAATTGAATAAATTATTGAAAGCAATTTTAGCGAATTACTTTATGACCCTATCACCCACAGCTAAGTTCTTTAATTCTGTGCTTGAAATATTTTCAGAACTCCATAGTTTATAATCCTTCGTACTAAACCTCGTAACGCGTAAAACAACATATCCTGCTTGCATAAAAGGTGGATCATACTCTCGCTTAAAAACAGAATGTGGGCGTAATTTAAATATTTGATATAAAAACTGATCTCGAAGGTGGCACTCTTCAGATAACGCTGGCGCAATGGAATAGAAAATGCGTTGCATAATATAATGGACAAATTATATTTATTGCCTATTGCATTGCCAACTATTTGAATCTCATTTGTGTTTTTAGTTTCTTCGCATAATGCGTTACCATTCTAGAATATGACTTTAATAAAGGTTCTTAATCCTACATACGAAATTGAGCCGGATGAATCGCGTTCAATTTTAAATTTTGTTCGATACCTATGTTATTTTGTGAAAAAGGTTTAATACCTGATTGTGCACTTGATCTATGGGAAATAATAAGGATGCAGATGCACAAAAAATACAACAATAACATCACGAGTGTAAATGTTATATAAAAGCAAATGAAGTAAAGCATGAATCGTATCTCTGATCTATGAAAATACTCATCCTTGTAAAATATAAACTGTTATTTCCTCGCGTTTACTTTAATACGATGTGGAACGTTAAAAACGAGACAATAACTTGATCTCGCCAATTCGACAATTTGATCAGTCAATGTGGACCGTAGTTTTGTTCCGAGTATATCACGGTGTACGAAAGTGATATTATGTATTTCGACAATTGCGACGATTATCTTGATCACGAAAATGTGATATTCGATACCCCTACACGACTCGACAATTTACTTGTTTTTTCCTTCGATCCTAGTTTCATTCTCACGACGCACAGTTGTACAAAACCCCGAAAACTAGGCAGAAATTCAAAAAATATTTCTACAGTAGTAATTATGATATTTTGTGATTTGTTATATAAAATAAAGTGTATACGTGGAAAAATTAAATAATGGGATAAACGATATAAAAAAAACTAATAATTAGCTTTCAACTTTATATTTTGTTTTATTTTTTAATTTAAAGTAAAGTACTTATCGCGTTGAAAAATATCTATATGATAAAGGTTTATAAAATCAAGGATTATACTGGAAAACAACGAAAAATGAAAACAAAATTTTTCTTAAATAACATATATCGCAATTGTTTTTAATGTCAGTTTCTCGTTTCAAGTTATATTATGATCTACGATCGATGTATTTTAATATTGTTGTATAAATTTTTTTAAATATCGTTTCTATAGAAAACGAATTTTTGACATTTTTGGAGGATTTTGCACCACTGCGCAACGCTTTCTAACTGTTGTTTCGATTCTAGCTTTATTCTATCTAGTGCTATTCACGAACACTCGATTCTGTATTTGCAAATGCCAGTCAGCGTATCTAATAAAAATAACCACCACCTTTCCAATGCACCTGTAGCGTACTGTCCTCGAAAGGGGGAGAGGTTACCCTGTTGCGAGGTGACCAATATCGACTGGTGACGAGTATCGCTTTGGATATAAAAATATTGTAAATTAAATATTGCTGTCGAACGATACAAGTTACAGCGTTTATAAGTATTTTAGTCATTTTTTAAATAAATTTGTATAAAATAATCAAATGAGGAGCCTCGGTTACGTATTAGAATGCTTGCGTAGGCGTGTATATGGTAAAAAGGTGTTCCGCATATTAAAACTGTGCCCTCTCAGCCGTAGTTTATACAAGAATGCCTTCCCTTTGGTAAAACGCCAATTTAGGAGTGCAAAAGTCTTTCTTTATGAAATACTTTTGATCTCCGCCCGTCTCCGCGCTAATTTTTATATACACATTAAGAATGGGATGTATACTATATGCTCTATAAACTTTGGCTGCAGCCAACTGCAGCTGCAAAAGTTATTGCATTTTTTAAAGCATAAACTCAATTATGCATCCGCGGACGGTCCAAACTCACGCCGCCCCAACAAACGGCGATCGCTCGCCAGGCTCGTAGTGTGTGCTGACGGAACCCCGCCTTAACCGCATTTTTGATCGAATAGTTCGAAGCCGAGAACGCTCGCGCTGATGCGACCCTACGGTAGACTCCCGATGAACGGGCCTTGTTTTTTTTGTTGACATGAAAACGATCGACTAGAAGAAAATTGATTGACATATTCCATCCTTGTTTACTTTTTGTCACGTTTATCATTGTTTAAATAGCCTTTCTCCTACTAATTTTATTTTTTATGGATACTACATTTTTGTGTACTGTATTCCGTTCGTCTTTCTCTCTAGATTGTGTGTATATCTTGCACGTTATTGATATATTTATATATTAATTTTTGTTTAGTAACTACTTAAAAATGATAACTGTTGTCTTTCTCGACAATTCTTACAGGAAAAATACTAATTCGTTAGTTTACGAAGTGCTCTACATAGAAGTAAATCCATTAATGAATAACAATGCTTGTATTGACTAAATTGTTTTTCTTTCTAATTTTTATTATTCTTTTGTAATTTAAAATTTTTTCCGTTCATAGAAGTTAAATTGATTTTATATTTTATTAATATTTTTATTAATAATTATGATGTAAATATTATTTTGTTTTTATATATATTGTTATTGTTTTTATCGTAAATTTTATTTCTGTAAATTATACATGTTCATAAATGAAAAAGAGGGACCCGATCATCTACCGTCTACCGTCATCAGTGCGAACGTTCTCGGTAATGAACTATTCTACAAAATATGCAATAACTTTTGCAGCTGCAGCTGGCTGCAGTCAAATTTTATAGATCATATAGTGTACATTCCATTCTTAACGTGCATATAAAAATTAGCGCGAAGACGAATGGAGTTCAAAAGTATTTCATAAAAGAACGCGTTGAAAATTGATAAGTTGAAACTTTCTTGAACAAAATATTAAAAAATTTTTATAAAATATATTTTTATTGTTACACATTCCTAATTCTTGTTGATACAGTTCCTGCAAATAGAAATACCATTAAGGTCCTGCGCATCAGATAACAGATGAAAATAGTATTCTTCATTTTTAAGCTATCTTCAATTTTGAACGCTTGTATCCCTTGCCATGCTTAACAAAAATGGATTTAAGACATGAAAATGTCGTTTTTAGCTGCTACGGACATCTAGCTTGATATTGCATATAAAATTCTAGGACTACTCCGTGTTTTGTTTTTCGACTTTTGTACTCCTAAATTGTCGTTTTTCCCCACTGTGCGGCGGCCTACGTCACCATGGTCCTTTTTAACCATTTTTAGGTTTCGCCCCAAGATAAAGCTACGCTACACAAACACAGCGTGCATCGGCGAAATTGCACATGGTCCGCCTCGACCGATGCTGTACCTCGAATATTCTAACATTTGTATAATTTTTTTAACTGCTTTGGGTGTATCCTCTGACTCCCAAGCACTTTTGAACCGAACTCGAGAAAAAGTTTCAATAGAAATATTACAGTTTGAATGGAAATGTCACAATATGATGCGTGGGATGTTTGTAAAACTTGTTCCCTTATTTTCTGATTTGATGTCACCCTTTCGTATACATTGGCATAGATTTCCTTTCCTGTTCTTGACGTTGCACTTTTTTATTTACAAACGTAGTTGAAAAAGTCTTCTAGATAGCTATAAAAATGTATTTTAATAATCAAATCAGTTATTTGTATTTTTGCCTTTTAACAATTGAACATTTTATTTATTCTGTATAATTATCAAAATTTCTAGGAAGTCTAGTTTTTAATGTACAATGTATATTGTATCAGAAGGCGAGACTTGTAAAGAAATACACTTTGTGTATCGATAATGCACAGAGAAAATGGAAGAAGAATTGTAGTTCCTCATTCAACGAACTGAATTTCATTGAAAAAATTGTTTCTCTCCCAAAATAACTACGTTCCAAGTTATTATGAATATTCGTAGACTTATATAATATTCACGTTTCAATAAATTCAACATTACCTCGCAATACTGCCAAGATGTAATTGTAATAGCCAGTCTGTTATAGTAAAATTAAATAACTTTTGTCGAATTGAAATTTGATTTTTAAGAACAAATATACGTAAGAAGAACGAATGATTCCGAATAAATATTTATCCAAACTAGTTATTCAAATAAATTTATTGTAGTCGATTATCTTATCCGGATGATAATTGTTCAGTACACGTGAAATTTTCTTAGTTTCAGTTACTATAAAAGATTTAGTCATTCTGTAACAGTGTTGGGCAAAATTTGATTCGGATAACAGATGAGGAGTAAGGTTTTATTTGCTACTACTAAATAAATATCTAATTGAATATGTCTAGATACCTTCCAGAGGAAGGTATCGGTGTGTTATACTGAAAAATGTACGTCTGCATTGTCAGGAACTCGACTATTGGTTTCACAGTAAAGTATTCGAATAAATAAGAAGAATAACTGATTACGAATAATGAATAATTATTATCCGGATAAGATATTCGACTAAAATGAATTTAACCGAACAACTATTTTAGGTAAATATTTATTCGAAATCATTCCAATGATGCCCATCTCTGATTAGTGATGATGCCACTTAATAAAATACTGCCGACATTAGTATTAAAGTAGAGATGGCCTGAATACGGGCTATCATATTTATTTCAGTGTTTATTGTCAAACTCGTTGAAGCTCTTTTACAATATAAAATGTAATATGTAATCAGACTGTAATACTTGAATATATGTAGAAGTTATTTTTAGGAAACTTCACTTAATCAAACCGGTTTCTTTCAACCATTAAAAACTTTCTTATAATACTCACAAAACAACTCACAATACTACTCTCTCCTCTCTGCACTCTCTCTCCAACTATTCTATACTGTCTCTCAAACTATTCTGCTTGCCAAACTCTTCTGCTCTACCTCCCCAACTATTCTGCCTCATGCCCGCATCAGCCATTCTATACAGGGTGTCCCGTAACTAACGCAACATCGGGAAATTGGGGATAGCTGGGGTGATTCTGAACAACTTTCTCCTTGTTCAAAATGTTGTTTGGAGCTTCGTTTTTCAGTTATTAACCAAAAACACTGCCCAATGATAGCGTCCATAGAGCGCGCACATAGACCCGTACCTCTCTACTGTGCTCGGTCGTGTACGGAGGCATCGAGGGTATCGAAGAAAGCGTACAGAAAATGTTACATCGTTGTTCATTAATAAAAAATAAACTAGTTATTCTTTTAATCAATCGCGCACGGTCGTGGTCGTTATACATGAGCAACGAATAATTCCACATTATCCTTAATTTAAGACGATGTATATATATATCAAAAAAAAAATTTGGAGCCAAAATCTTAATTTCTATCAAAGTTATATTTTCATTGGTCCCTGCGATCGCCAATCGACTCGAAGTTCCTTAGGCGCGTAGCATATGAACAGTGGTCCATGGGACGATGTGGAACCCTATTGATAAGAGTGTCACCGTAATGCGACCCGCGCGGTTCGTATGCTACACGCCTGAGGAGCTTCGGGCCGCTTGGTGATCGCTGGGACCAAGACGTGCGGCGGGAGAAAGGGGGCGTAGCCTCTGAAAATCGGCCCGAAAGTTCACTTCATTTCGAGCCCTGGTGTAGGTGAAACTTGCACGTTAGTTAAAATAAAGTACGACACTTTCCAAAGTAAAAAATATTAGAATATTCGAGGTACAGGAACGGCCGAGGCGGGCAGTTTTAATAAACGGAACCCCTTTTTAACATATACACGCCTACGCAATAATTGCAATACCTAATCGAGACTCCGGTTCGATTATCTTACAATAAGGTCGATCTGAAGTAGATATTTCTTAACCCTTTAAAGGTGTCTCAGGCTATTATCGGTGACCTGAGGCAATCTGTCTGAATGCGAAAATTTAGTTTGTGGGTACAAGAAACTATGCCCAAAATTTTAAACATTTCCAAGATGGTTGAAAATTGTAATTATGAGTGTTTTTAAGATGTCGCTGCATTGCAGTGCGCTGTGACGCCTCTACTACTTTGCAAATAAGTTTAAAACTTGGAAATTTCGTTTAAAAATTCGCTTTAACAAGATGTTTGCCGATGTGTGATATTAAACCCCCTTCTTTATTTCTGTACCTCAAAATAGTTTGGCGACTATCGTTCCACGTTTCTATAATAGTTCATCTATTGGCAGCTAGACAAAAGCAATCATGAAATGGTTCACCGTTAAATATTTATAGTCTTCGTTGTTGTGGCTTTCCAACAGTTGGACATAATAGCTGGACAATAGCTGGATAATAGTTGGACATAATAGTTCCCTGTTCACTTCTTGATACTATTTAACAATGTCTAATTTTGCTCATTTTCCATGGCGGCGATGAAAATCTGTTTAGAATTTCGTTGATAACCATTAACCACCGAAAATTTATTCGTGCTATAAAAAAACGCCCACGGTGTTACTTACGCCTCCAAATTTCCACGATTGCCACGATTTTATTGGATCCCCCTAATTGCGAGGAAGTATCCTCGGGCCATTTTACGCGCACCTACCTCACGAGTTAAATGATTTCATTAAAATTTTCGTGAAATAGCAGTGCAAGTTTAAATGTGTACATGAAAGGCTGTGAAGCGACTGTCGCCTATCTAACGAGTATAAAATAACGGATGAAATTTGACTTCGCTACAAAAGCTACTCCAATCGACGAAGCAGTGCGATGCAATAGGTAAGTCATTCGTAGTGAATCCGAATCCTGGAAACGAAAGCGACAACCATTCCATGATAAATGTTACGGCTTTCAATAACGGGAGGTGGACATTTTCAAACCATGACCCTCCTGGAGCAGGGACCATAAAGCTGCAACGCACTTTGATTTTCTCCTCCTTCTTTACACTGCAAGAAGAAGACTGGCACTAAAAGGATAGCGAGTTTCATGATTAACCGCTTTTAGGATTGCGTTATCCGCACAGAGATTTGGAAAGTATGTTTCTCGACGGGAGACTCTAGGGATTTTTCCCCTGAGTTTATTTTCTCCTTATACTTACATGCTTGGAAAGGAGTATACAATACTTATGTACTTACATGCATATACACAATTCGCACGTGCGACATGTAATACGTCTGTGATGATACATCTCGAGCTAAAATCGATTTAAGCTCGAATGTTCTTTGATTTTAATGAATCGCGATTGCTTGAACGTGTGAAATAATTGTTCGGCGAATAAAGTATACACCTTTTAATAAATTTCGCCTTTTGCGAAACGTATCCATGAAGGAGAATATGAAAACTATCTGACAGCCTTGTTCAATTGTTTCTTGGTCTGCATGTTACAATAAAGTGATTAAACAGATTCTATTACAGCCTAGGTATAAAGACCATTTGATTGTCGATAAGTCACATGGCGTTTTACTTTTTTTTGGTCACTACAATACGTCCGACCTTTTTTTCATTTCCCCCGTTGTTTGTCCGTTATAACAAAGAGATTAAACAAGATGCCATCCAAATGCGGGTGGGAGTGATCTTTCAACAAGTCCACCATAAATAATTACAGATTTCCCATTGCAGCATATGGAAAATACCATTGATAAACAAAGTTTTTTTTACCACAGAGTGCATTTACATTTCACACTGGTTTTTATGTATTTTTCGACGTATTTCCAATCTGCAATCAGATTTTTTTCGTCTAGCATAGCGTTTAGGCGATAGCACTTAATTTTTACCGAATTTACAGTTAGTTTATTAATAATAGTTTATTAATAACACATAGGGTGAATTTAATTTGTGCTGAATGTATTTGGAAGAATAAAATCCTAGTAGTCAAAAATTTTATTCTGTATAATTCAATATCTAAATTGGGTAAACACAGTTGTTTATTATCAGCCAATGATCGTGCCATCGTTCAAGAAACGTAAAAAATGAGGGTGCGTATAAAGTATCCCCTAAAAAATCATTAGTAATTTCTAAATTGTATATAACAAATCTTCATTATTTATCAAAATAAAGTTCCATTGTTCCTCCAACATAATAATGTATTACCGATTTAATAGTTGTACATATATTAATGTCTATTTATCCTACTTAAAATATGACAAAAACGCCCAGTTTGATTAGATTGGAGCCTGTAGTTAATGCAACAATGAGAATCACATTAAATATCTGACGAAAAAGCAGCTAAAAGCAAGAAGTGCTTGGATAACTATAATCTATATAGTTTCTACATTATTATGGAGCTTTTTCTGAAGGAATTAGGAGATCTTTCGTAATTAAGTAATGTTTATATGACATTTATTATGAAGTGGAACAAAGCGGCATTTTGAATTTAAAGTTTTTTTTATAATTTTGGAATAATTATACCAGCAAGATTATGTAGGACACAAGTTCTTCAAGTAAAGTCGTAAAATGGAGGTACGAAACAACAACTTAAGAAAAGAACATATTTTAAATAGGTATTTATTATTGGTTACCCTGGATTATCTGGTGCGACAAAATGAAAAAAAAACTGTACACAATTGGAAAAGATTCATAGTTTCTTGCCTATAAAGTTAAATATTCAAATTCGAATTTTTTATTGCCCCAATGTCCAAAATATAGGGTCGCCCCACTGTGCGGCGTACGCTACGTTGCAATGCTCGCAGTGTGTCACGGGATAATGTGGCGGCGGCGCTCTGGATACACGTCACTACCTCCTCCCTCGAGGAAGAAATGAAGAAAAAAGCAAGATGCGTAAATAGGTTTTTATAGTTAATGCAAATTAATACTGACGCTGAAGGTACATTCAGGTGTTCCCGGAAGTAATAATGCAACGGATTCATTTCCGGAGACTCAGGGCCACCCCACAGAAGCGCCGCGGCCAATCCACCTGCCGCCAAAGGCTTGATCTAGGTGGGCCCGAACATTTGTGGCGTTATCAAGCTGGAAATACATGTCCCTCCGAATTTCTAAAGAAATCTCTTCCAAGAGACCCTAGAAGAGAAAGAAAATCTCCAGAAAATTATGGTACATTGGGTCATTCAATCTGTCTGGTACAATGTATGAGGGATGTGAAGCGAGCGAGAAGCGTGTGCGTGCATGTGTGTCTATGCTGCGTGCGCGCGCGGACGCGTGGGCAGAGCGCGTGGAAGAGCGTGTAAAAGGGTCAGTATTTGTGTAATCGGCATAGCGAGCGGAGCATCGCGAACCTTTGCGAAGCATCAACGATCGACGTTATAATCTTTCTTTCTTCCTATCATTATTATTATTATTATTATTAACGTATAGTATAGTATATAAGTGTATATTTGATAATAAATTAGCTTACTTATTGTTAGCATGGTAACAAGAGAACCGCTTCAATCCTACATTTATGGCCCACCGACAAAATCGTCGCAAATGCCGGCCTGTAGATTGACTGACCAGCGTGGTCGTATTGCACGTGGATTCTCATAGTGGCACGCGCGCGAATTGTGGGGATCAATGCACCCCTCCTGGACGAAAACGTCTTCATCCGTCCACAAAACGTTCTTCCAGAAAAACGGATTTCGCTCGACTTTAGTCAACAGCCACCTTGAATATTGCGCCCGAACACTAAGATAAAATAGAAGAGTACGCCACCATAGGAATTCCATTTTTATTACGAAACGGTTATGTATTTGAAAATTTACACTTACCCTCCCCGCCTCCTAACCGCTCGCAGACTCCGCATGCCATCCAGGTCGGGCTCTTCGAGGGCTGCGTCCAACCGTGCCGTGGCTAATCAAACCGATCGGCCAGTATTTCTTTGAACGGGTTGAGACGGGTTCGCCTAGATGCAACTCGCGGTACCGAAGAGCGACAGCGTTGGCGTTTAAACCGCATTGCACAAATATAATAAACATTTCGTAATACTCTGCGGTGGTACGATTCATGTTGCTCGTTCGATTAGCTGAACGACTCTGCGAGCTTAACCCAAGGGATGTCAAACTGTTGGTCCGCTGGCCACAGGGAGAAGTTTCTCCTATTTTGCTGCATCGCTGAACGCCCCTCCATACCTATCCACTCTCTCGTGCCAGTACAACCATACCCATATACAGTATCAACAACAAATTGACAAGCCACCTTCCATCGTATAAAAGTTCAGTGAGTAAAAAAGAGACGGGCTCGATATCTTCGTATCCGCGAGACAACACTGATGCAACGATGGATATTTTTACTTTTCATTAATTTTGTTCTGAAAATTTTATTACGATGTTGTTGACGTTTTAACGCTTAAAATGGGATTAAACATTATCTATGTCATTTGGATCGTATAAATGGATCATAAGCATGACGCAAATATGACTCAAATTATATCGCGTTTGGTGTTATTTTAATCGCAACAGCCAGAGCAATATTCTAATAAAATTTTCAGAACGAAATAAGTTACAATAAAGAAGTTTTGTAGTTGCATTAGTGTTGATCTCCCCGATACGTACCCTGACACTTTCAGCGGTCAGGTTACGTATGCTAAATGCTAAACAATAGCATTTAGTTACCGATTTGGTACGACCACTGTTTCACTTATTGTAATTGATGTATGCAATTCAATAATTAAACACCTCGTGTCAGAGTACATAGGCGTACCCAATCGGGATAATTTTTTTTTTTTTTTTTTTGTGTTTGAGGAGGGGAAAATGCGTTTATGCATACCCGGCCTATGGCGGGTTATGTGGGACTCTGCTGCCTAAGATGTCATGCGGCAACTACCCACTAAAAACCCCTCCTCTGTCGCTCCATCGCATAGGATACGCACCCTCGCCCCTCGGCCCTATACTCCGTAATACTACGAGGGGGGGTTCCTCAATGGAGTATCCTCATTATTCGAATCGGCTACTTGTTTGTTGGGGTTTCTACCCAACAGGGGTTGCCGGCATCGAATGGGTGAAAACCTAGGTGACCTCCGTGGTTTCAGTTCAGAGCCTGCTACCTCTCATGGGTCCATCAAGAGTCTGGTAAAGGGGCGCCTCCTCTTCCTCCTGGGAGGGTAGGAGGGGTCGCCCCTTTTCTCCTTTTCCCTTTCCTGGTTCGCCCTGTCCTTCATTATGTTCTCCGCGAACCGCTGGAATAGTTTCCAGTTCTCCAGCGACGCGGTGATCTTTGGGATTAGGTTCGTGATCGTCAGGCTTTCTCCTAAGACAGCCTCCAGGTGGAGTCTCTCCTCCGCCCAGCGATCACAATAGAAGATGACGTGGTCTGCGTTGTCTACCGGATGTCCGCAGTCCCAGCAGTCCTCGCTGGATGTCCTGCCTATTCTCTTTCTGAAACTGCCAAATGAGCCATGCCCCGTTAGGAGCTGCATCACATAGAAGTCTAGGAAGAGGCGGGCGGACTTTTGCTCAAAGGCCCTGACTGAGTCGACCAGCTTCCGGGTCCAGTTACTTGGGTCCAGTTACTTGGGTCAAAACTGTCCCACCTGCCCTGCCACTGGTCGATGGCCTCTTCCCATATTCTCTCCTTCGCTATTTGGAGATGGGTAGGCTCTCCTGCGGACACTTCCCATTCTCCATCAGTGTGGAAGGGATTGGTCTTCTCCGTGTAAATTTTCCAGAGGGCATCGGCTTTGATGTGTATTGGGATTTTTCCCGCCAACACACATAATGCATCATACGCCACTGTACGGTATGCCGTCGTGGTATGAATCAATGCCATTCTCTGGCTTCTACGTAGGGTGATAATGTTGAATCGCCATGAGTTCGCCGCCTGCGCCCAGATTGGAGCCGCATATAGGACTACCGACTCCCATACCTTGTAGTATAAATTTCTACATTTCTTGGCTGGTCCCTTGGTATTTGGTAGGAGTCCCGCCAGGGCACCCATCATCCTCTCCGCTCTCACGCAGGTTTTAGTTATGTGCTGCCTGTAGTTACGCATGTTGTCGAGTTCTACTCCGAGGTATTTCGCAGTACTCTGCGTCTTCATGGAGGTCTCGCCGCATTCAAGGTCAGGCATTCTCCTGATCCTTTTCCCGGACAGTATTAAAATCTCGGTTTTTTCGGGGGCGATCTCGAGGTTCATGCGTGTGAACCATTCTTGGATCTGCCTCAGACCGATATCTATCAGGAATTGGAGTTCTTCCAGGTTCCTTGCCGAGATCGTGAGTGCCAGGTCGTCCGCATATGCGAAGGCTGCAGTGTTCCTGAGTCCATTCGCGATTGCCAGAACACCATCGTAGACCAGGTTCCACAGCAGCGGTGCAAGTACTGCACCTTGTGGGACTCCTGCGAAAATCGGCAGGCTCACTGTACTTCCCGGGGTATGTACCACCGCTCGTCTATCCTCGGAGTAGTTCCGTATGACCCTTATCAGGTCGCCTGAAACTCCTCTCCGAGTAAGTTCAGCTAGGGTGTGTTTCCATTCTAGGCGGTTGAATGCATTCTTTATATCGGTTGTCACGAGTGCACATAGTGCGCCCCTACTTTGGCAGGCATCCGCGAACCGCGTTACCTCCTTAATAGCTTCCACGGTGCCTACGCCTTTTCTAAATCCATATTGGCGGCAGTGGAAGGGGTCGCGTCCAATCTGCATTTCTATGGCGTCTTTGATCACATACTCCCATAGCTTGGACAGCGCTGGGAGTATGCTGATTGGCCTGTATGCCGATGGTGTTGACAGGTCCCTTCCTGGTTTCGGGAGTAAGATCACCCGTGCCGTTTTCCATGTGCGTGGTATGGTTCTCTCGAATAGCGTATGGCGGCACATCGTTGTGAGGTCAGCTGGCCATTTCTCGGCAATCAACTTGACCACTTCCGCCGGTACCGAATCTATCCCTTGCGCTTTCCCGACCTTAAGCGCTTTGGCCGCTTTCACCACAGTTTCCTGTGTGATTGCGGTTGTGCACAGGGAGTCGGGGGCCGGGGCGGTAACTAGCCAGGGGGTAACTTCCTGGGGGGGTTTTTTGGTAGTGAAGAGGGCGTTGAGGACCTCTTGCGCCTTTCCCGCCTGGAGGGGGGTCGTCACGCCTTTAGCTTTCCTCAGTCTGGACATCACTGCCCTATACGGACGCGCCCATGGGTTCTTATCAAGAATCGCACAGAAATCGGACCATGATTGTTCTTTGCTCTTCCAGATTTCCGCCTGTAAGCTCTTCCTTGCTGATCTGTAGTGCTCAAGAAGGTTCGGGGTTTCTGGAGAGTCTTTTTTCTTCGCTCTTTGATACCTTCTTCTGGCTTGGAGCGTCGCCATTCTAAGATTGGCAATTTTATCATTCCACCAGAAGTTCGGTTTTCTTGTGCCCTTCGGGAGTGTCTTCCTTCGCATGACTTTCTCACAAACCCTTTCGAGCCTGGATTGCATCGCCTCCGGGGAGCAGTCCGGGTCTCTGTCGGAGGAATCAGAAAGGGCCTGGGGCGAAGGGTTCCTTGCGGGTGGCATGGAATCTCTGCTCAGGCCGTCGTATGCGTCGAGGATATCCTCTGGTTTCGCGTTTTTGAGTGAGAATGGTCTCCATGCCGTTTGTGGTCGACTGCCTTTGATCTCCTTGAATGTATGTAGGATGTATCGGTGGTCCGAGGCGGAGAAGGTATCCAGTACCTCACTTCTTTGCAGGTTTTTTAGGGTCATCCTGTCCACAGACATTATATCCGGGAAGGATGTCCCGCCGTTCCTGAAGAAGGTGAACATCCCCTGTGGTCGAACCGGAACAAGGTGCGCTGCCATGGTTATACCGAGGAGCAGCGCACCTCTTCGCTCGGTCTTGCGTCCTCCCCAGGCCGGGGATTTGGCGTTGAAGTCGCCTGCAAGAATCACCTGTCTACCTGTCGAGGAGGCGCTTCTCAGCACTTCCTGCAGGTCGTCTAGGTACATTTCAACTTCCGGTTGCGTGATATTCGGAGAGCAGTAGCCGCTTATGAGGGTTGTTTCCTCAAGCATTGCAACTGCTATTCCGGGTAACGGTGCGATGCTAATGGGGCGCGCCATACGTCCGTTGAATCCCGTTATCCATACGGCCGCGTCCCCGGTTGTGTCATTGCACCATTCTCGTCTCTGTCTATGAGGTTCAGAAATGATCACCGCGTCGGCATTCACCTCTGATGCTTGTTGCATCAGGAGTTCTTGCGCGAGGCGGGATCTGTTTAGGTTGATTTGAAGAATCCTCATAGGTTTAGCCATTGCGGGTAGCTGGTCCCCGTCGGCCCTGTGCAGCTTTCTGATATTGTGGGCATCCAAGCGATGCTGCCACATGATGTAGTCTTTTCTCCTCCAGGCCTTGGGCCTCGCAGAGGGTACATCTCGGCTGGTTGGTGCACTCCTTTATAGAGTGCTCCATGGATCCGCATTTCCTGCATTTTTCCTTTCCCTGGGGAAGTGTTTTGCAGGCTAGGCTTGTGTGACCCAGGGCGTGGCATCTGAAGCATCTTACGATCTTCGGCAGCAGCCTCGCCGTCACCAGGGCGAACCCGATCCTGAATTTGCGGGATTCAAGATCCCTCGGGATGGCCCCGGACGGTATGTCAAGGATCGCCGTCTGAGTTCCCGAGGGGGTCATCCTCGTTGTTCGTAGATGTACTTGGGCGGGGTCTAGTCCCAGAGTCTGGGCTATTCCTTCACCGATATCTCCGGGCTCTGCCGTGGGGTCGACATTTTTTATTTCTACTGTCGACCTCGCCTGTAGTGTGGCAACCGGTGTTGCTTCCCCGAGCACTTTGCTCAGCGTTTCGGCTACACCATGCGCCTTGGCAGTTTTGGATAGTTCTATTAGAACGTGTCCTTCTCGCGTCTTTCTTACCGCGCTTGATTCCGCGAGGCAGCCTTTCCCTTTTTTGAGGACGTCCTTCACCGTGTCTAGGTAGGTGGACCCCTCTTTAACCTTAATAAGGAGTGCCTCCGGTTTTATCTTTGGGGGCTTCCTTCGTAGCGGGATGGGTCGCTTCGCCGTTCCCAGTTTGGGGTCCACGGGGTAATTGGACCATTGCCGTCCTACCGTGGAGAGAGCTCTTCGTGGAGGTGGGTGGGTGGATCCCGATGATGGTCCCTCTCTCCTGTGTCTTCTCCTCCTTTTGTGCCGGACTTCCTTGAAGTCCGAGTCGGTGGCAGTTTCTGGTTGGTTGGAGTTGCCCACCACTGTAGCATATGTGGGTGTCGCTCCCGAGCGAGGTTTCTTTGTCGCGCCCTCCTCTGGGGGAGATCTCACCTTCCTCTTCTGGTAGGGCGCGGCATGCTCTGTTGGGTCCTGCTCCGCTATGGGGGCAGGGGGCGGTGGTGGGTTCTTCTGGCCCGTTTTGGTCCTCCCTTTCCTCCCGTCCTAGGGCGCCGTCTGGGTGCCAATTTGTACCCTCGTTTTTATCTCGCTACCCTCGGTGGCGGCGAGTTTCACGAGGGGTTTATGTGGTGAAGGGATAGTCGCACTAGGGGTTTTCCTGCCCTCCAAAATCCTCTTTCTCATCTTTTGGAGTGCAGCAACCGTCTGGATGCTCCTCTCCCTCATTGACGCTTTGACATTTTTTGTGGAGTTTGCGTACTCCATGAACGCCGTTGCGGAGGACTCGGCCTGTGCTCTGAGCGCCTCTATTTCGGCCAGTAGTGCCCATAGGTGCCGTAGAGAGACCACTGGTTCGCCTGAGTGTAATTTCGCGTTTGCATCCTTGGGACTCATCGTTTTTGGAGAGCCCCTTCGAACTACACGTGGAGGGGAGACGGCCGGTTTGGCTTTGGGGTTGTGTTCCTCCAGCCCTTCCTTGTCCCTTATGTACGCTGGCTGTACCGGAGGTGTCATCACCAGGGAAGGTGGGCTGCTGTTCAGCTTCGTCCTCGGGGTAAAGGGGTTTGGGGACCCAGCTTCTCCCATTCGGATGGGGGGGATCTGCGAGGTAGTCCCCCCCCCCCCCATGTGTGTCCTAACGGCAGGGTTGAAGGTTGGGTTTCACTTGAGCCCAGCTTCATCAGCCCTCCTGAGGTTCCCCTAAAATGGGCCGTGATAAAACCCATTGGGTACTTCCCAACCGGGGTGTGGAAGGTTTCTCCCGTGGCCGTCCTCTCCCCTTGGAGGTGTGCTGTCCTGTCTGGCTTTTTTCCCCGATGCCCATGGGTGGCTTCCGCCTCCGTGTCTGAGTCCGACATGGATGTGGTCCCTCCCTTTCGGGTGGAGAGTGAGGCGACTGATTGAGTCGTCGATCTCTCATCCGATTCCGAATCGGGCTCCTCTCTGGAAGGCTGGATGGATTGGGATGCATGAAGAGCGCTTCGCTGCTCCTCTGTATGCCCCCCTTTTTCCCTTTCAGCCTCTTCGTTTGTGCGAGTCCTGACGTATTGTCCATCTCGTAGTACGGATGATGTCGCCGTAGTATTTGTTTCATTTTGTGTTGTTTTTTTGCGGTCGTTAGTTAACGATCCGGGGGGGCCCGCTTGCCCACCACCCCTCGGATCGGTACTGGGGTATCCCTCCCCTGCACCGTAGACTGCTTCTTGTCGATCTGACATTTCATATACCAGTTGGGAAGTTCTCGTTGTCCGTGTCTTTGCCTTTGTCGTATAAAGAGTCCAGTCCGGTTATTATCCCAATGGATCATGTTAAGAGGAAGCATGAGGTCCACCCGAACAGAGCCTCTTATCCGGGTAAGGGGGCTAAGATGATGGAGTGGTGGCCCCAGGTGCGCTGCATGGAACGTTCGTGACCGCATGAATTAAGTCACTGCGGCCATTCAACCATCGGCACGTTACCTTACACCTTGGTTTGTGACTTACTTGATCTCGCTTTGATGAATAGACTCTTTTGTGTCTGCTTCATTCAGGATTCCCTAGAGTGGGTTGATTGCCGAAGAACGTATGAATGTCGCTAGTCCTTGGACATTATCCAACGGGTGGCGTACCATTTACACGATCTCCTGCGTGGGCCCCTGTGGGCCGGCAAACTGGATGCATGATTTCCAATCGGGATAAATGGCTTACAATAGCTGACGAATTTTGGCAAGGTTGGTATTTTCCCAATTGTATCGGAGCACTGGACGAGAAACATGTTGCTATTACTGCACCACGTAACAGTCGTTCGCTTTATTTCAATCACAAGAAATCATTTCCGATTGCTTCATTGGCTTTGGTAGATGGCAATTATAAATTTACAGCGGTCGATACCGGATTGTACTGAAAAAATAGCGATGAGGGTACATTCAGCAATTCCAAATCAGGAAAATACCTAGAATTGGAAAAGCTGAATGTACCAGAAGACAGGGAATTACTGGGAACAAATATTTTGATACCTCATGCCATTGTTGGTGGCGAAGCGTTTCCTTCAAAATCATATTTATTAAGACCGTATCCGAAGGCACGATTAGAGGACCCTGCTAAACAGCATCACAATTATTGGCACTCACGAGCTCAAAGAGTATCGGAAAATGCTTTCGGCATTTTAACACGCAAATGTAGAACATATTTAAGAAAACTCCAATTAATTCCGAAAAATGTACGGAAAGTTATTCTAACAACCTGCATTTTACATAATTTTATTATATCGTCCCATAATTTGCAACCAGTAGATGTGGCACCTTCAGAAAGAACTGTTCAAAATCTTCCATTAAAATGTGGTAATAGCACTTCTACCGCTTTTAATATAACAGACAAATTAAAAGACTTCTTTTATAGTAAATATGGGCGGATTGAACGGTCCCATAAGGAAAATTAATTGCAAGAGCACATGTATACTTTCCCTTGCACTAAGGAAAATCAAATTTGGTTATGTATTATTTATTGTGTCTTAAACTTGGTTCGTTTAACATTTTCTCAATTTCTTATCAAGCCGTATCCTTTTTAGTGTTATCACTATAGCTCTTATCTTCCCGGTCATACAAGAAGCTATAGCCTCTAACGAATTCTATCAACCTTTCACTGCCCATTATTCACTTCTGACTGTACAATTCATGAACAATTTAAACAATACGAAATATTTCAAGACACCTACCAAACAAAATTCTGGAAATTTTCGACGCACCCCGTACATATATCGGATTCGCTGTTTTAAATCCTTGTTTAAAAATATTTTTAAGATTTTCATACAACAAGAAAACAAAGAAATAATGGCATATACGGGGTGTCCCACGTAACACTTTTCACAATTTTTCAAGTACTTCCAATATTCTGACCAAAAAATATTTTAACCAAAAGTTCTGAATTTAACTTGACTTAGCAGTAATATAGTCGGTATGAAGACGAATTCAACGATCTAGTATACCATGGTCTTCGGATAGCCTTGAAGGCTCTAACGATATTATCGTAGCGAATTTCGCATGCTGTACGAATTTGCTGCTTTAAATGTTCCTTATTTGGTATTGGAACAGCATAAACTATCGACTGTTAATGACCCCATGAAAATAAATCAAGGGGTCACAAATTAGGGAATCGTGCAATAGGGCCATAAGTGCCCAACAAATTTCTATTATGGAGGCACGCATCGCAGAAGTTTTGCAGATTTTTAAATTGGAAACTTGAGCTGCAAAAAATCGCTGCAACTACCCTCCCAGTCCAGCTACAGGCTTGAAGCTTGGTACGAATTGGTTTTTCTTGATAAGCCATCGAATGACACGTCACAAGTTGAATTTGGTTTAGGGGCAAATTTGACCTGCTTATCCGGCTATAGCCTTCAAATATCTTGAAATGGCGCAAAGAGGCGCAAAGTTTTCTCAACTGAATATCATAGTTGGCATGCAACTTTATATCAAGAAACGTTGAATAACATGTTTCTTTTCCTTTCGGTTAATTAAACAAGCTCCAATTTTCAAGACACGAAGAAGCAAGAAATTTCGTCAACTTTGACGGCCTATATCTCACAATCAGTAACCAAGCAATATATTTAAAAAATAGAAGCGGCATTTGATGCATTGATATATGTACAATAAATCTGATACAGGAGAAAAAGCTGCAATATGCTTCGAGAATTCAATTTTGGCCCGCTTTTCGAGAAATGTCCCTCACTGTGCGATGGGCCGGGTCTGAAGCGATGATATAAAACGATCTCCGTTCGATTACGAGAACAGCCACTAATCGACCGATCCAGCGCGGCTGTAATGATGATTCCTGTTTAACCTGTTTACTCCTGCATCTTCGAATATGTGGAGAATAGCTTTGACAGTTTGGATAGGCCCGATGTAACCACAGATTCGACACCTCGGCTGGTTATATGCAATGTTTGGGTTCCAATCTTCTCTTGCATACTTGCACATGTATACATATGTATTCAGCTTTTACTGTCATGAGACATTTTTAATCAAACTTTACAAAATTACTTATTCAAGTCCCCGCTTTAATTTACATCTGTTCCTTCAGTTAATGGTTCAAAGCATTAGTACGCGAAAATGACAACATGGAAAAAATAAATGCAAGACTCAACTTTCGCTCCAGTCATAAGCGACCCAGGTTGGTCACGGAAATTTACTTCAGTTCTACGTCTTCACAGAGTGGTAAACGCATGTACAAATAGGCTTCTTCGAACTAGGATGCCCATTTATTGTAGTATGCTTTTATGTGTCCTCGTGTTTTATTGCCAAAACGTACTTTGCGGAAAACAAGTAAGCACAGTTGAGAATTCCTAGACTGAAGGAAAATTCCATGTGACATACAATATTTAAATCATTAGCCGCAATTGAATACAATAAAGAAACGTGTGGAATGGTAGAAGCGATCACATATGTGTAGTCACTTAAATTTTCGCTGATGATGAGTGACGTCCAGTGGCGTGAATCCATAAAAACACTTTCTTATTGAGGGTCACTTCTATACCGAACGGTAGTAAACTCATTGGGTGTTCGTAAAGAAATGGAGCGCCCTTTTATTCCAAAACAGAGAAGGGAAATAAGTCTTCGCCAATTTCACGCACACGGGGGAGAGTAGTATGTACATACTAGGCAGATCCACGACACATCTGGTGACTAGCACCCCTGCTTAAGCAGGCATCTTAAGCAGGTTCTAACAAATACTTTACAAATTTAATTTGCATAATACTTATGCAAAGACCAGAATAACGTGGAAAACGGGGGAACACTACTGATTCGCGAAAAGCTATTTTTCACTTCCACTCTGTACAAAAAAATGGTATGGCAAAGCTCAACAACGATGTCATACAAAAATGGGATCGTCCTAGAGTAGACACCCCCCCCCCCCCCAGGTGACTCAGGCAATTACCGGTGCCCGGCGGCAATTCGTGTCCATTCCAAATGCTAGTCTATAGATATAAGAAAGTATGCCTAAAAGTCGAACGAGGTCAAAATTTGAATTTAGTTCTTGAGAATTCAATTCGCGTGAGTGAATTCAACAAAGCTATGACAACAATAAAATTACAACGTGTCGCAGACATCAAAAGTATGCATAATCGGCAAATATAATATTACATCATTAATATTACGTTATGTGTACATAAATGTTGATAGGTACAATGCGAATACCGAGGGTTCTGTTAAATCGGATTTATGACACGGTCAAACTGATCCTACTTTTGAGGAATATTTCTAACGCTTGAAACATCCGCCTGTTAGGCCTGAGATGGCGCCGAATTACAATAAATGAACACTTTCCTGGTACCTAAACCAAACCCAACACCTCCCGGTCCACCCCACACAGGGCTATGCCGTTGCCCTTCCAAAGACACAAAACGCTAAGAGCGTAATTGAAGGGATGCCACGAGGTGTTAAAAACCATTGATCTATGTATTCATTACTGTATATACTGTATACAAAATGTGGGAGAATTACATTATCGTCAAACGGAAATTACGCCTACAACAGGAGCCACCGAATGTCCATGATTGCTCTTTGTTTTTTATATTAAACTCTCTTTATTATACGTAATTAAGATTGAAAATCTTGTGAAACAAATGTGGGCGGGTGGAGGGGCGGAAGATGAAGCGGAGGCTGTCGAAGCATCGTCATGTGTAACTAGTTATTTATACATATCGTATAAATATTGCATATGAATCATTACGTGCCTTTATTTTGTATTCCTTTCCTGAAATTTTTAATGCCATGTAGTTTTTATTGCTATAAGTTTTATCGTCGCGAACGATATGTGTACTGTTTCATTCTTGCTACTCCTCTTTCGTTTGCTACTCCTCTGTCCGTTTCAATGTTCGACAGGAAGCAAAATCTCTTGTCAGTCATGGTACTGTTTGACATTTCCTACGTTAAAATAATTGTTTTAAAGACATCTTTCCGATTGATGTGGAAGAGCAGCGTTAAAGCAAAGTCCTTAATCTTCATCCCTGTCTTGGTTAATTATCGGTGCCACTTGTTAATTGCTAAGTATTTTCGCGGGTGTTTCAAACATGCAACTAGTAATAGATTGTTGCATTCGCAGCAATAATTATTTATAAACGAGAAACATTGTGTGGTCCAAAAGACTGGCTAAAGACTAGTAGTAAAACGTCACACGGCTTTGTTACGATGTACCAACGATTTATTTTGTATAATATCGTCTAAAGCAGCGGGCTTTTTCATTGACGCGGGCTTAACAGTATCTTGAATTGCAATCTATGTATTCTGTGTCATGTATTATATAATTTAGTCTGGTCTGTAATAAACACTTTGATCTGCGCTCCGGATTATCATACAACCTAATGGGAGGTTTAGACTAATTGGCCACTAATTGTTCTTCACCAACCTGCTAAGATTTGATGGACACTTAAATAATAAATTAAGTTCATTAATAATACCCAAAAATAAATACAACATGATTAATTAAATACCTTTATTATAGAACTAATAATTTTATAATTTTCCAAGGTGTATAAACTATGCAGACTTCGTAAGTTCATTATTATTACTATTATTATTTCTCTTCCCTGGGGCCCTCAAATTCACAAATCTATCGCGCGCTGTTCTATGATGTTCAGGTTGAAGAATGCGCCAGCCATATTTGACTCTATAATAATTTTATTCTTCTTGCATATTCGTTTTAAATGTTTCATATTTGTATTGCGATTTTATGCAGCAAGCTAACTCGCATTCAAATTGATAATTCACCACCCACCATCGGAAATCAGCATAAATTATCGTCCACGATTATAAAACTACTGAAGGGACCGACACCATCACTATCGCCAGCGGCACATTACTAGGACGAGCAAATATCCGTACTACAGTTACCTCCGAGGCTACCAATCAAAGTTTTTTATTTGCAAGAAAAATCTCTGCCAAGGAAGGGGGTGCTATGCAGCCATCCGTTAGCATCATTTCACGAAGTCCCTGCATGCATCCACAGCCTACGTTCCAAATTCCAACATCGTCGCTATACACTATGCCCCGAGCATATGTACGTATACGATATGACTATGTACTTACTTAGCTGACGCGGCCAGCACATTGACCGTCTTCTTGTTCTAATGCGTTCAATATTCGATGAACGATTTCGCTTGAAATATCTATATTCGTCCCCGACCTATGTTTGAGCTTTCCACTCGAAACCTCTGAGCCGGATCCTGGACCATTCTACAGAAAAAGTATACATCATTTCTCGTGAGAAACTTTCACTTTTTCTTTCTTCGCCCAACCTCGTTCTTCTGCCACGGCGTAACACTATAAACAAACGTATAATTATTGCAACAACGTTAAACTATGAAAGACCAGGCGTATGCGAATTATACATAATACCCTATATCCAGTTGACAAATACTAATATAACCCTCTCATAAATACATGAAACTGTAAACATGCGGAACGGTTACTAATATTATAGTTCCGTTATTGTAACGGAAGCTAACAAGTGTAGCCCACAAAACGTACGCGTGCAAATAATTTATTCGTACAACTGCGCTCGTGTTATTCCTCAAAACATGATATCATAACTGTATGCATTATTTCAGATATGCATTCCGTTCAATAAAATACCCCCTTTATAAATTCCATTTCGTCAATTGTCAATACGATTTCCCCAATTATGACGACTAATACTTCACGATTACTAATGAAAGTACAAAGGCATAGTATAATTATGTACTTCGAATTATACGAACATTAATATAATATAAATCGATAATATTACTAGCACTTGTCTTCTGTCGATATAATATAACTAGTAAGTAATAATTCATCGAAGATGATTCCTTTTTTTTTTAATTAAAAGGTGTGCAGGATATACGTTGTCTTAATTTTGGCAGCTTTTACTAAAGCAACAAACTGTGTCCTGGATTTCGAAAGGTTGTGCGAATACGAAATCAATATTGATGGAATGTCGATAATTATTAATGTGTGTGCACCAAAATGCAAAAGTTTGAAACGTCAAATTTTCAGAATTAGCTATATGTCGAGGTATTTGTAGAAGAATTCGACACAAGAATTTAATAGTAAATTGAACAAAAATTTAGAGCATTTATACGAGAGACGAATGGGGAACGAAATATTGTATCTTGTGTTGAAAGATATTGATATTTATTTCATTAAATTGGTCACTTCTTAGCAAACATTTTTTTTTTACTTAACTTGTATATCATTCGTACTTTTCCTAATATAAGCGTTGTTTTAGCGTTCGTTCAATACACAAGCGTACCAAATCTGTTCGTATTCTGTTCCAAGCTTTTCCCTCCCTCGAGTCCAGAATCAGAAAATATATTGATGGCTGTATTTATAGTCGATGCTGCAACTATGTATATTCCCCGAATGCGAGATTTTTATTTCAGAATCGAGCAAATGCTATCGCCTCCTTGAAAATTAATGTACCGAAAGTTCTTATGCCATCAAAGGAAGACAATTTTATGGATGATTGATTGTTTGCTCGAAAATGGCTTTGAGTCTTTGAAAATTATAGCATGGATATAGAACTGTATCTTTTAGTGGAATTATAGTATGTATTTATAGACTTTTCAGTTTTAGGAATTGCTCGACATTCGCCGTTAGCTTAATATAAATGCAAATTCTATTGATCGATCTTTATAAGGGGTACTCGCGAGGGTGGAAACCCGTAATAAATTCAACGGTTCTGAATGGTAACTGTTAAGGCATTTAAATAGGAACAAAAAATTGTATGATTTGTAGGAAACTCTGGATTAATGTCTTCTGAATATAAACGCGTTGAATTATGTTTTTTTCAACATTTATTAAGTACGTATTGCTATTTGTAGAAAGGGTTTACTTCATTGCACTATTCTTTAATCGATTTGTATTCTTTAATGATCCAAATTGTAAATAACAGAAATGTAAATATTGGCAAATGTTTGGATGCTTTCCTTTACTTTCCGTAGGCTTGATTACTGTATACCAGTTGTTGGAACTAAATTCGGGGCGGAGAATTATTCTATACAGTATATGAAAAATATTAATTGTTACGTTGGGAAAAGTAGACCGTTGTTGGATGACTGACTGAGGTGTACACTGAGGTAGTAGTCATCGCGACCAAAGACCAGACTCCGCGTTGGCTGAGGTAACTCATTGTCGGTAAGGGTTAAGATCGGTCTTTCCCCCTAAACACCATTGATATACTATATGTATATGGTAGCGGAATGTCAATGGCAATTTGAATCAGTTTTCTAGAGCTTAAGAGCGAAACCTCTGTCAAAATACCAACTGGACTAAACTGAATAAACTCTTCCGGAAAGTACTTAGAACTTATATAAACGTGTTACACTCGATTCCCTTGATACGGAATCCAACACTATCAATAAAATTGTAGACGCTCGAACCACCAGGGCACCACGTGCGCCAGATGATAAAAGTAAAAGTGCACCGTATTTTCAAATGTTAAAATAACTGATTCTCACAGGTAGTTCCTACAGCACTACCACGTAAGACACGCCTTTAATTTTGTAAAACCAATGTGTGTGTGTGTGTGTGTGTGTGTGTGTGTGTGTGTGTGTGTGTGTGTGTGTGTGTGTGTGTGTGTGTGTGTGTGTGTGTGTGTGTGTGTGTGTGTGTGTGTGTGTGTGTGTGTGTGTGTGTGTGTGTGCGCGCGCGCGCGTGTGTGTGTGTGTGTGTGTGTGTGCGTTGCGAAGTGTGGCAGCGTGGCACGCGGAAGCGTCGGGGGGAAAAACGTTCGACGATCGGGAGAAGAATCGGGAAGGCAGGTTGTGATGACGACGTGCAGAGGGAAGACGTTTTCCTTTGGTTCACATAGTTTTTCTACGTAGTATTAACAGTAGAATTAGATTATTCGCGTGTGTATGTATATTAAATTAAGTTTTGTCATTAAATCATTAATAAATATTAATATCCTACACCAATTACACCACCTACATCAATGAAAAAGACACACATGGTTTTTGAATACTCCAGAAAATTTACGCACGACCAATACTTGCAACGCAGCCATACAAACATTTTATATAAACTCGTCTGATAATATACATTTAAGCAGTACTTGTATACTTGATACACCATGTTTTCACCAAACATACAGTTCATTCATTGTCATTAAAGACCGCGTTACAAGAGCTTAATCGTCGCCAATATTCCGTTGCCGTTGTGACGCACAGCATTAATTAAATAGTTTATCATGTATGTAGCAAACGACCACCCTGTTTATTTATTTCTGATAAAGTAACCCGTAATTTAAAATACTATTTTATGTTACATGTTTAAGTAAAGTCATGAGCCTCCGCATTTTCAAGCAAAGGAATTTCAGAAAATTGTCAAGCTGTCTAATATTCTACGTATTGCGAGCAGAAAATTATTCTTAAATTAGGGAACGAAATAGAACTTTACACGAACTTGTTCAGATATTTTCATTTCCGTTGTACAGGTTGTAAAAATATTTTTAAGAATATTGCAGTTTTGTCAAATGATCAGTAATTTTATTTCTTTTCCAGCTGTCTCTGTGTCCGTCGGTGTCTGGACGTTAGTCGCCATTTCTTTGGAACGCTACTTCGCCATTTGCAGGCCCTTGAAGTCGCGAAGATGGCAAACTCAATTTCATGCTTACAAAATGATTGCTGTAGTTTGGGTCGCCAGCCTTACATGCAACGCACCAATTCTCGTCGTTTCACGACTGAAAAGCTTACGCGGAGGTATCGAATTGAAGAAGTTTCAGTACCTTGAGATTCTTGCAATTCCAACAATGTTATAATCATTTCCGCCCAATTATCATTTCGCATACATCATAGAAACGTTACAAGAATGTTAAACTAGTTTGTTGAATAGTGCACTTTGCTACAATTCGTAGGGTGTGCTATGGGCAGTATTTGAAATACATATTTGGAACTGCATGAAACCTAAACTCCCAGACATATTGTATTGTAGATTGTAACACTTAAGCTGTACAACATTAGACCCAGCATTAGATATCTGCTTGCTGCTTAACTGCATGGGTACAAAGTGCGATATTCGAGCAATGCGATATTCGATATTCTACATGATAGAGTAACGCAAAAAGAAAGGATTAACTTTGTGCAACATTCAGTCATTTTGCAAAAACTTCATTCTTCACTATTGTCTTAGTTAGTTTTTCATATAGAACTATGTACCGCCTTGCGGTTGAATCCCTAGTTACATGACACCATGTGTAATAAAACCGGTAGTGTGTAACATTCACAAAAATTATAACAATGAACGCGAGAATAATTTTCATTTTTTGAGTTTGTAAACATCGCGTGTAGAGAAATTAATAGAAGGAGCTGAATAATTACTGCAAAGAACAATACAATTATTATAAAAATATAAATTTGGTTTCCCAAAGGTTTTCCGAGGTTTTCCAAATAAATGTCAACAAATTACTTCATACTTTATACGAACCTCGCAAAGAAATTTCTTCGTATCTTGCTTCGCATTTACGCACCTAATGCAAATCACATACAAATGTTATATTATGGTGTTATTAGTGTTATTACGTTATTAGTATCTCAGAAAAACACATGTGACCTACTTCACGTAATAACCGTAGCAAGTAAATATCCTTCGTCCTCCATTCAGTAATCGGAACGTAAATATCGTGAAGGGTTTTAATATTAATCTAAAATACAGGAAAACTTAAAATTGCATTATCAAAGCAATTTTATCAAAGCAAATTACGACATATAATGGTACAGTCAGATTTTAATTTTCTTCAATTGAATGTTTAATCAAGCTTCCTAATAAGTATTCTGAAAATATTACGAATATACTTAAAGTACACCAAACAATAATCGTCATAAATACTAGAAGCGTATGAAAATAAATACTGTTCCGAAGCTAAATAATATTAATTTTACCGGATAAAAATGGACGTAGCTGAATGTATAACAGGTAACAACTATGTGCAAAAAAGTGTCAAATTTTTCAATCCCAATCAACTGAAGGAATATCTAGAAAAATAGTATGTCACTGGAAATGAATTTTTCTCCAAGTCAATATTAAAATCGATTTTCCAAGTACATATATAGCTTTAAATTTAAGCCTACGCCATATTGAGTTGCAATTGAATTCGCCCAAAAGCCGTGACCCACTTTTATCCTTAGAAATCTGTAGTATAAAGTGATTGGGGTGCTAAAAACCTTGTGGCACAACGTTTGTCACTGACCAAGATCCAGGTGTCGTTCTTAAGCCAGGTCAGCTAGTAGATGCGAGAAAAAGCTCTGATATTATCATTTTCGTACAGGTGTGAGTAAGATTGATGCTTTTATTATGAATTTTTTAGTAATAGAAAGATGAATACTTATTTTGTGCAAAACATATGGTTTCTGCAATTAAGAAATTCCTGCGAACCTAGCACTTTTACGTCACATAACTCTTAAGCTAAGAAGGACTTGCACAGGGTAGACCAATTAGTATCTTGAATATCTTTTGAGCTATGAGAGCCAGACCAAGATTATTGAAATAAAAATTGTTCACCACTAAAAGGATCGTCGTGGCCTATCGACTTTTTTGCGGGAGTCGCTTAGGAAATATGAAGATCATCTCCGTCTCTTTTATGGCTTTCCATGTTTTGGTCGTTATTTGTTAATAGCAGCTTCCTAGACGAATATAAATACCAGTAGCACAAGATCAGGCAAGCTCGTGAAAATTGCCAGACTATCGAAGTGGGGGCGGTAGACTTGCATCGTAGCCTGCTCAATCTCTAGACCTAACACCTCTAGATTTATTCTTATGGGGAACATTGCAGGGTAGGGTGTGCGAGAAGACACCAGCTGCGCCTGAAAGCACGTGGCAGCGAATTATTACATTATATGCTTCAATAAATTCTGTGATAATTCTAAGTGCATTTGAATTAGCAGTGATGCGTCTAGTCTATGCATAGGCTATACATAGAATTCCATTAATACCCCTGGTCGACATTTCGAAGATACCTAAGAGAAGTAAGTTCATTATGTAATCGGTCTTCCACGGAGCTTGATTGGCCTTGTGTTATAAATATTTTAATTCGCCTTGAAACCTGCAGTTAGCTGATGAGCACAAAAATGCGGAGAGCCATTCAAAAATAGAGATGGTTTCCCACAAAAAGATCGAAGCGACCATGCGGTGGGTCCCTTTTGTACTGAACAATTTTTATTCGTTCTCATAGTTTAAAAGACATTCAGAATGCCAATTCTTATTTGATCACCCTGTATGTACTCCGGTACAATTTTTAATTTTATTAATTTTAAATTTCGTGACACACGTTTTGACGCATGCAGATGACACAAATAAATAACACTATGTATATATATTCTTAATTAAATAGGGAAATTATTTTCTTTAAAAAATTGTTTTTCAAATGAAACACGACTTTTTTCTATGTAATCTGAACCTTGCCTGGCACGGTTATTGTAGCGCGACATTTTTCTGAAACTTAACTCACGCGATATACAAAGGTTACATACATATATTTCAATTATTTATATAAATTGATATAAATCTAAGGTATTTATATAATACTTTACATTTATAAAAGATAGGAAGCCTTGCTAAGAACCAGCAGACTTTAAACACTTACTACATAAAATAATTTATATGGAAATTTCTATTAACGTGCTAGGATTGATAAATTTATCGCCCGCTGATTAACAGTGTTATAGTGCAATGAGTATTATGTGCTTGGCAATGTGAATCTAATTGTGGTTTATCTGACGCGTACCCGGAAACGCTTTCATTAACGAGAAGCAGAGTGGCCACGCGATTTGAACATATAGAATACTCGAACGACAGTATATGATAGCTAACAACGCGGCAAATTAATTTTGAAACGACTAAAAGTTTCTTGGAATCAAAATTTGAAAACTGAGGATGACTAGAACGAACGAATCCAATTGGAACTTAAACTATAATAGATTTTGTGGCTCCGCCAACCAGTTCGAGAATTAATTAATTGCAAGCTGGTAGTGAAAAGCGCCATATACATATATGTCAAACAACTAATTATATATCGAACACATACTTCTCAAGCAAACATTCAAATTAATATTTTACGACTATCCTGGACTGTAGTTGAAATTTCGTTTCCAAATTCTGAGAGATACAGTCAACTCTGTTTCTGCGTCAGATACAACCTTAACTTTCTTTGATCGCCGACGAAATTTGTATGAAGTTTGGCACTTTCTGTTCCAGGGAGACGTAAATGCCGAGAAGAGTGGCCCAGCGTTGGTACGGAGCGAGCTTACAATTTGTTCTTGGATGGAACACTGCTTCTAGTTCCATTAATCGTGATGAGCTTAGCTTATTCATTGATCGCTGCGAAGCTTTGGCGGGGATTACGTCAAGAAATACGACAAAGTTCCTCATGTCAACAACGCTGTAAGTGCTTATTCTTGGATGTTTGTGGTACTCAATTTAACGCCAGCCATTCAAGGTGGATACTGGGACTTACACGGCGTGCTCTCGTTAAATAAAGGACACGTATTAAATGAAAAAAGGGTAGAATCACAGGTGTTTTAAAAATGTATAGACCGTCGTGTTATCCTTACAGTCTTCAAGATTTGCACATTACTGGCATACGGGGTGTTCAATTTTAATCTGCAAATAACAATTACTCGTATTCTTCCGTCTCTGTGAAAAAATGGTTCAGAGCTCTCGGTAATTATTGGCAACAGGTGGTTCCTCATCGATGTTCATGACTTTTCAATATGTTGTCAAGGACGTCATTCTACGTCCTCCCGACGCACAGTGGGGAAAAATGGCAATTTAGGCGTGCAAAAGTCGAAAAACAAAACACGGCGTAGGCCTATAATTTTATATGCAATAACAAGCTAGATGTCCGTACCACCTAAAAATGACATTTTCATTTCTTAAATCCATTGTTGTTAAGCATGGCAAGGGATACCAGCGTTAAAAATTGAAGATGGCTTAAAAATGAAGAATACTATTTTCACCTGTATTTTAATGCTCAGGACCTTAATGGTATTTCTGTTTACAGGAACTGTATCAACAAAGATTAGGAATGTGTAAAAATGAAAAGAAAAATTTTATAAATATTTTTTAATATCTTTTTTCAGGAAAGTTTCAACAAACCAATTTTCAACGCGTTCTTTTATGAAATACTTATTTCATAAAGAAAGACTTTTGCACGCCTAAGTTGCCGTTCTTCTCCACTGCGCGACGCGACGCAACGTAGGACACTATGATAACGAAGAGAATTGTTGTTGTAACATCTGGATAGGTAGCATTTAATCCATTAGAAGCGTCTACATACGCAGCCTTTAATGTGTAGTTCTGAAAATTTTTCATTATGATCGCAGAAATTAATAAATACCCCTGGGCAAAATTTTACTTTTGAGCTCCAGCACCGTTCCATGTTTCATGTCGATCGGCCATTGGTGTTTTTCGGAACTACAGTCAATCGTTCTCCTCCAGAACGTAGAGTTTTTGAAAAAATCAATTTGAACAAACATTGTAACTATTTTGTATTTTTACGGTAATAGTTATTCAGTTGCTTTTGATACCAAATGATTCTTTGGAGTTTCATGAATGAAATGATATAAATAGTTATTAGATTCTAAGCATTTAAATATGTTTAAGTATTGATCAAATTAAAAGGGACGCCGAAAACGCACTCATTTTGGCTGAGATTTTTCGATTTATTTAAAACATCATGGGTCTTGTGGAAAACTACACCGCGTGATAAAGCAACCCTTTTTGCTAAGGGCAGTATCGACAGAAGTTACAAAATTATTTTTGTTTTCAATATTGAAATATTGCTTCCACAGGAACATTATCATAACAAAAATTGAACACATTTTACCACTCTTCGTTATTTTAGTGAGCAGCGAAAGGGTTAAAAAGCGTCGTATGTCATCATCATATGATTTCCACGCGTTCATCTGCAGAAATAATAATTAGAACAGATTAAGACTTCCTCGGAACTATTTCATTTTTCCGTAAATCATTTTTTCAACACAACGGACGGCTTTCGAGTAGATATTTCGCATTTGTAGAGTAAAATTGGGCACTAAATAGACGTTACGCTAAAACCGAACAGTATACAGTCACGGAAATTATTTTTACGATTCTCTGTCTCCTCGTTAAAAACGAAGAAATCGTGCTTTTCCCGTGCCACCGCGATCGAATCGAATAAACCACTCCGTACGTAAGAATGGATGAAACAGAAAGCACTGGTGGCATGCAACGTTCTCACAATCTCGGCGAAACGAAATAACAAATCCGAATTGCAGTGGAGAGAAGAGAAGCCAGAGGTACGACGAGAAATTCAACTTACGACAAGAGTGATCGAGCAACCGGCACAACGATTGTACTGAATGCGTGTGGCGCATCCTCGAGATTAAGACGAGGATTTTCTTCCTCCCATGGATGTTTCCAGGGTGCTCCCCAAGGAGTTCCGTCTAGGGTGAGAAAGTGACGACCAAATACCGTCGCGTCGCGATCGGGGCAAGTGAAGGCGTCGTGAGATTTTGATTGACGAGAGGGGATCGGTGAAGGGTCACATCTTATCATTATAGTTCACTGGCTGACAAGGAAGTTGTTTCTACAAATTTTTCATAAAACTTTCACGGGGTAGAATCCCTCTACTAGAAGGTAAATAGACATTTTGATACACGGCTGTAATCTTTGGTTGCGGTGCTTGGTTCTGTATCGGATTGATGAGATATAAGAACTAGTCACGCGACTACGCTGAATGCTTCAGTAATTTTTAGCGAATCGAAAGCAGACGAGGTAGAATAATAAATTAGATGGCTTAGACAAATGTATTCTCGTACTTTGAGTTCGGATCACATATCTGGAAAGCGTTGAGGCATATGCAAAGTTGAATTATATTTTTGTTCTTTTTTATGAGGTTTCGTGCTTCTCGCTGTATGGATACACTATTCTGTGATTGCAATGTACGAGGTGGTTAAATATTGTTTCCTTACTGTTTATCTTTGTCTTGTGGAAATGTTATCGTTAGGCGATTGAGATTGAATCGGCAAGTTAAAAAACATTAGAAAGGAAGTACTCTACACCAGCATTCCAAATAGACTCTGACACCTTAATGAGTTGAAGATTGACAAATTTTAAATGTAACCAGATTAATAAAGTGCATGCCAAGCGGACCATCACCATTTCATGACATTTGTTCTTAGAAAGCAGCTAGTGAGAAACAAGGGGATGACTAATTTTAAATATCACGTTGGATTTACTTCAATTTTACTAACAATTTCTACGTCAATTCAAACAGTAAATGGTGCTCTTTTATTGCTGTATTATTTGTTTAGTTTAATAACTGTAAAGTTGCTCAATTTGGAAGACAGTACAAATCCAGTGGATTTATTTTAATTATTAAAAAATTGATTACAAAGTTTAGCAAGAGTCAAGTATTCGTAAACGTTTATCCAACTTAGCATTATCATATTTAAATTGAAATAGGACTGTATAATCAGTAACGTTGATCAGACACACGGAACGATCACATATGTGCCAAGACTAAAGGTAAAATTAATACCTATGTGTAAGTCCATTGTCACTCAAACCGAGATAAATAAGGTTTTTAGTATTGCTTGGAAAAAAGTGAAAATGTTAGTCCCGTCATCTATTGCTCACGTATGAAAATAGTGACTTAATTGCTTTATCAACTGAAAGTTTTAACAATAAAGTTTTTGAACTACGTAACTCATGTTCAGAGAAAGTTGGACTTACACTGATTGGCTCCTGAGCCCTCCACGTAATATACAATACATGTATACAGTCCTCCGTAAGAAGTACCTTCTTATTATAACGTGTTACTTGCAACCAATATTTATCCTTAAATATTCAAAATTGGTTTTTAGTGCCAAGTCCAATTAAGTACGAGACTAATTTCGACTGCATAACATATTTCTGGAGATGATTAGGAATTAGAATCATTCCCTCGTGAATTCATCTTGACGTCTTTCCATTGAGGCAACGCAAAGTGGTTCAAGACCTGTTAAAATATATAGCTGTATTTCCCTAGACATATCCTATACTCGAGTAAAGGCTGAAGAACATAATACTGCAACGAGCTTACAGTGTTTCTGTTAATACGTATTAAGCTGATAACTAGTATCTACTCGACAGGAAATGCGAATTAGTACTCTGCTTCAGAAGTTACTTGTGATTATATATTTTAAGCGTTTTCACGAAATATCTACCATTTTTTTTAAGTGTACGTTTCACGAGCCAAATTTAAAAGTTTCTCGTACCCGGCAAATTAGATTTCGATTAATCATAATGCAATATTAGCTGTAAGTATTACGTTCATAATTAGCATGCAACTTGAGAGGAAATGTGAATACGTATCATATTTCAGAAATTATTTGTGATTGAATATTTTCCTCTTTTTTAAGAATTATCTATTGTAGTACTTTCATAAATGCGCACGTTTCATGATTCATATTTAAACAGTTTTGAATTATTCATAATATAATACTAACTATAGCTTTCCAAGTAAGAGTAGTTGTCATTGCTAGCCGTTCATTCGTACTACATTTGAAGTATCAAAGGTTCACTGTCGCAAAGGAATGATTGACATCCTTGACAGTCAAATTCGTATGAATGACATCTCTTGTCGATAGATCCATTTTCTGTTTGTATGTTCAATCTTAAATTGGCCAATCTCATTGTTAATGAATCGATTGACGAAGTAGATTTAGTATAGACAAGTTGTACTTCTATTGATGTGCAATGTATTTTTCCAAATAATGTACATTGCTCTATTTCATATTAAATTTTCTATTGCAATATTTGCCGAAAAGTGAAGTTTACGTCGATAGCGCACCAGATATGTACAGTATTATGAACTTGAGCACAACTGGAGTGTAATGTTAAAATAAATGAGCATCTATAAGTATTCGTTTTGCAGTGAAAGAGAAAAACAGTGTTTTTATGGTTTTACTATATCACGATATTACGTAACGAAGAACATTTTCAAGTTGATCTTTAGCATATTTGGAAATGGAAATTATGATCATCTACATTTTTGTTACTTTCTACATAATAACTTTTTGTTACTACAGTTAACATCTATGGCAGTTTTGCAGTAGTTTTAATCATTGTTATAAGTTTAGTTCTGTTTATTTGGGACTTCGATATTTACACCCCTGCTGTCAAGATTTACGTTAGTTATCTTTTACAATACATATATAGCAATTACTGAAAAACGGGATAGAATAACGGAAATTGTTAATATACAATAATCCAGTACTGTCGTGAACACAAGTAAATTTTTTCCATATTCTAATCACTGTAGTCAATTATTGCAGATATCTAAGAAATAATACATATTATCCACAATTTTGTTGGATTTAATTTAAGGGTTGAATCTGACTGCAACATCTTCCTAAGATGAACTGAATTTGATTCTGGAAAATTATGCTACAAAATACTTCTACTTTCGATTGAAATTATTTACAAGGAAATTATTAATTTTTTGGGGGGTATAGCATAAACTTTTATTTATATAAATTGATCTATACATATATGTATAGTGGTCAGCGCTTTAATTAAAAACAAAATTCTACCTCGTATAATAGCAGTATTCAATAGCTGTGTCAGTATAATTATATTTTGCTCAAACTAGATGAAGCTTTAAGAACGTTGCTTCCACATTCCAGGATTCTTGATTCTTGATTTCCATCTGAAGATTTGGCGCACCTATAATGTGTACAGAAATAATTACTGCTGTACGGAAGTAGTTTCACTTTGAATATTCCTTGCGTGATTAGTGGAAATTAATAAAACTAGATTGCTGTCAGGGCCGAATTTAGAGCTTGTCGGGCCTTAGGCATTCAAATGAAAATCGGAGCCCTTCTTCTATGAACAAGAATGAGAGTGATAATTGTTAAATAGAGCACAATTTTTCAAGTTGTTTTTATTTATATTATTATAGGTGGAGATTTCAAACATATATAAAAGGAAAATAATAAAAAAATGAAAAATTTTGCTTTCTAACTTTCATGTTTGTAAACTTATTAATAATATCCTCATAATAAAGAGTTTGTTTTCTTTTATATAAATTAAAATTATTTCGACACTCGCAAATATGTATATAATTTTGTTTTCTATTATAAAATCCAAGTTCTGAGAACCATTGACTATCCCGTTAAGTAGCGGCAGAAAATACCGCCCAAATACGACGTTGGCGGTGGAATAAGAGTATTATTATTATTATATTTATCTGTTGCATGCAGCAATGACTAACAGGACCCGCGGGATTGCATGCATTATTTTAATGTATATAATGTTTCAAATTCGTTTTACATCCGCTGTGAGACCTAAATTCGTATAGAACCCATTTTCTTATCTTATAAGCAAAGACATCCCACGATTAACTTATTTGACGTGCGCTTACATTCAAAAACACTTTTGGCACTCAACTCGCGTCAATGTTAGTCCACGTTTCGAAATTGCATCAGGACGATGTAGCTTTTTGTTCTAGTAACCGTTACGGCAAGGAAGGTTCCGCTTCAGGGTTGCAATATAATTTAATCTTTTACTACCCTTTACTAAGGCATAGTTGCAAATAACTAAATTTGAATAGAAATGCATTTCATTTCTGCAGGGCAGAAAACTTTTTTCTCGATCCAGTGCTACTCGCAGATGATAACAAAGATGATATTCATACATTTTATTAAACAGGACTTACGGTTCTTCTAATTACTTCTAATTGTTAATTCGGAATTGCAGCATCCTCGCCTTTCTTGAAATACAGTGAACTCCTGTACTATGCGCATACGTTCGGCGTTATACGAGACGTGCATTATTAGACGAATTTATGTAAGTTTAACCCTCATACGCTCTTCAGAAATACTCACACATAAGATCCTCGGGTGAAATTTCACCCATTTTGGGTCTACAGTTTAATCAATGACATTTGTTTCGATTAGAATCCATTTTTGTCCGCAATACATACGGATTCACCCCCGAACCGTGAATGAAATTAGTGACAATCACGAATAACGAAAAATTGAATTTCTCTTTGCAGCAGAAGTTAAGACTAACTGATCCAAGGCAATGACGCCCTTTTTCGTTTTATTGTAATGTGAATCAATTTCGGGCAATTTGTTTCATTGGCAGAAATGATTTCGTTTCTTTAATTCAATAATTCTGTTGCCAATGTATAACACACAAGGAAAGTATCACGCGTAATGCTTCTGCATTCCAGATGTTTTACTACTGCGTGTGAAAAATTCTTACAATATAAATATAATTCTTACAAAATAAAAGCATGTGAACAAAAAGGACAACGCAACAGCTCCTTTTGGAAGTGGTATCTAATATGTTTTGCCAGCGATCAGTATTCGGGTGAAATATCACCCGAGGGATCCATTCGTTACTTCTATTTTATCACGTTACTATCATACATGTATTATGTACATATACATGCAATTTCACATTTTAGATAAATACATCCTGAACTTTATAACACATTTAGAAAGGAATCAAACGTCATTCATTATCTGGTAATAGAAAAGGGGTGAATTTTCACTCGAGGAGCGTATAAGGGACAAAAATGTCTTCGAATTCCAGCACTGGTTGCATATTGCTATGGCTTTCACTCTTAGGCTACGATCAACTAGTAACATAGCGCTTTATCGAATTTAAAAGGAAATTTTCAAGCTGCACGTATTTTGGAAAAAAAATTTTGTTTGCTTAACACCGTGATCGTAAATGTTATAGCATTCATTGTAATTGTGATGTGAAATGACATGGATGTTATATCATTCAAAATAAGCCACATTATCACACATTCCATTCTATATATCGTAATTTTCTTGAAATTAGGAAAAAACAATAATCTTTTTGTATCTCGTTAAAATTCTTACTGTCCACGAAGGTGTTAAATAACGAAAATAATAACGACGAAGTTATGGACTCATCAAGCGATGAATCTGTGCAGCCAATACTATCATAACGGTGTCGTCGGAACATATATCTGTATACTTCTGACAGAATATAAATGTAAAATAGTGAAATATCTTTATTTTAATTAAAAGTTGAGTAACAACATTTTTCCTCCGCGTCTTTAAATGCGCATTTTATTTCTTATTCTAGGTAAGCCTTTATATGCTTCGTAACTATTAGCTTCAATATGCAAATGTTGAAAAATATGTAAAAATGTTATATTTGTCCTACGCGTTATACGGGAGTCCACTGTATATATGTATAATATTGTACTCATCTTTTTTCGAAACCGCAAATACTGTTTTCACGCAAATTTTGTTTTAAATTAACCCCCGGGGGAAATACCTTTAGGCGGGTAAAAATGAGCTAATTTTTATGCATTCTTTTTAAAGGGAAATGTTTGTTTTATATTTTGGAACCTTTGGGTATATTTTATTATAATTTTTTCCTATTGTACCGCACGCTTTTTTTCGAAATATTCCAAAATGGCGTAGCTATGGCACGATCTACCCGAAAGGTTGTAACGCGTCTTGTAAAACGATGGAAGCTCTATGTTTGACTGTATTGGTCAGAAACAAACCAGTAAATATTATTTCGACAATCAACAGTCACAAGGGGTCGGTGAACCTAAAGAAAGTCACAAATGTAGGAACATGAAGAAATGGCACGCTTTTAAAGAAAAGCTTAGAATTTGAAACGAAATTTCTGCTACATTTTGCAATAAAAAAGTGATTTTGTTTATTTCATACCTCATAATTCAGAGCCGTCCCACTGTGCTGTGCTGAGCGAAGATGAGACACCGGCTATAACATCAGAAGAACTTTGAACTTCGTTTCCAAACTTTGGATCATATTCTTGCGATGTTGGACAAACATTTTATGTAAACAAAAATTTGGCGTTTTTTTAATGTTCTAAAGGTGTTTCCCCCTTAGCTACCCTGACCTACTTTGGCCTATCTTGGGTTTTTATTGTACGTACAACGTTATGTCTGCAATGTTAGCCATTGTGGAATTGTGAAATTCAAACAGCTGCATATTGTAATTAATTTCTAGTGCTAGTATAGTGCATCCTTAAATTTTCACAGTGTCCTGTGGAGAAAATCAGGGGTGGGGGTGCCCAGGTTTCGCTGCATCCTATATTTTCCGCCGACTTGTGCAAAGCAATTATAGTCAGTCTTATACTTGTGCCCTCACACAAAAATTCGTTGAAATTAAGTGTTTAATGGTAGGTTAAAATTCATATGCCTATTTTTGTTATTTATTACTCAAATTTTTAAAAATTTGGTAAAAAACAAACTTTACAAGCAAGCCACAATTTTAATATGTCTATTTTGTATTTCAATGTAGAATATTATTTATACAACATTTAATAAGCAATTTAAATAGAATTATGGTACGTAGAATTATCGAATGTAATGTTACATCATAGAAACTCCTAAGTACTTCCTTACGGTGAGATAATACAAGCCTAGTCAAAAGCCAGGTACACTTTCTTAGTTTTCTAAAAAATCCTTTACATAAAGCAAGTTCCATTCGTAACAAAGCATTCCATTATGAAATACTTAACATCTTACCCTTAACGTTGCAAAACTTTAAAAGGAGAAACTAAATTGATCGAGGACTAAATCAAGAAAAAAAGCAATCCATATACATATAGGTCTCCGAATACCAAATATACATACAATGTACATTTGCTTGGAAGGAAAGTAGTATTTAACTTTCTTTCTAATCTTCATATTAGGACTTCTCTATGTTTACAACTAATGTTTCAGCAATTTGAAAGGAAAAAAGAATTGTAATTGTTGCCCGAGACTATGGTTAATCCATACTTCCAACTAATATCGTGCCATTTACTAAATAAAGCAATAACTATTGCTTTATAACATTGGTACAAGTGGACTACACTGTGCAAATAAATAATAAGATTGAAGCGAATCAACGAAAATACACGTGTACATATTCACAATCTCACGAATATAAAAAAATTGTTAGACCCTACTTACGTTTGTCGTTGTGTTATATTCTCTCAAACGTTATTGAATCGATTCGGTATGATAGTAAATCAATTTGATATGATGCTGCTTTTAATTAACGAACTCATCTACGATATTCTCTGGAAAAAAAGGTTTCGCAAACGAGAGTCTCCAGGGACGCAACTGGAAAATTTCGAGAGTCAGATTTTCCTCACGATTCGAGGATGCAGGTTCGCCGCAATGACAATAGCTGTCTGTCAGCAGATGCCAAGGATTCTGTCAACGAAGAACAACAGGATTCTGGCTGCCCCTTGAACAGGCAACACGTGATACGTAGCAATTATATGGGCAAAAGTATCGAAGCGAAGAAGAAGGTAAGTAAACATTTAAAGAAATTTATACAAATACAAATTGATTTGAATCAATTCATTATTAAACGATTTTCCACATGCAAGCAAATGATATTCAAAGCTTTAGAGATTTGTGTTGCCAGAATAGGAATTCCTTCTCAATATCCATGATTAATTGACGTCGCATAGCGATACGGTTCTGATTTTGAATTCAGAATTAGAAACATTATAAGTATTATAAAAATCTCTGGCTTAGAGTTATGATATTGCAATTCCACTGACTTCTCTTTGCTTATTCAATATGTTTTCTGATATCAATGTACAGATTATTATAAAAATTAACGTTGAGATTGGATAAATCATTATTATTCCATTTCTTGCATTCATTAATACAGACTTCCCACCTATCATTTATTGGAACGGGAAATTCGTAAATGTAAAAAAGTTGTAAACATGTTCAACTAACAATTATTCCGTCGTATTTATGTCCTAGAAACACTAATGTTTCATTTATCAACATCATCTCCGTACAATGGAACGGCAAACAGTTCAATTGAATTGTTTACATATTCAATCATGATCATTTTCGCCGTGGTTTTATTACCGTGTTAGAGAAACATTAGCCAACCACCCTCTAGCAATTAATTCGATAACCGTAGAGGGGTGACCAATTGATTGCCGAAGATCGATACACCAAAGCAATACACGATCGATAATACCACCTGCTGGCAGTGTGTTTCGGTCATTAGATTGCTTCAGATGCGGAGCTGCCATGGATAGTTTCACGGCCGCAGGTTATCGAAGTAAAGTGCTTTCTATTCATTTCGTGTCTTGCTGTTATTTCGTTTAACTTTTTGTCCGCCGCCATTATGTTCCATTTTAATTATCGTCAATTATATTTCGTCTCCGCGTGTTTTTAAAATAGTATACAAGATGTGGCGAACGTTATTAAACGATAAAATAGGTACTCTAACAATAATATCATAATATTATTATATTAATCGATGGTATGTGGAACAGCTTGTCTTGATTCTTTTAAAATATTGTAAATATACATACATAGGAATGTAGAATAAAGACGGGTGACACAACCGGTGAAGAAATGGTTCTTTCCATTTAACAAATGTATGTTCAGTTGTTCAGTAAAAAATGTAGGACAACATTTTTTTGCATATTGCTTCGTTTCTAAAATAATTGAATTTTAAATATGCGTGTAGGTTTCGGTTAGGTTTGGACACTACCTGATTGCTTCACCATACAATACGTTTCTTAATTGCCTTTTGCAACATACGTTTGCGAACAGAAGAGAAACATCAAGGGAAGCATAAAGGGAAGCATAAAGAGAAGAAAAAACATAAAAGAATACTATATTAAATGGGCATAAACCTCGACGGCCAACCAGGATTGTTAATGACCGAAGCGAAAGTTCAGACTTGTATTGACTTTTCCCGAATTGTTATTTTCGTGCACTAATCCTTTGAACAATTAACTGAAGGAACAGAGAACATTAAAGTAGAGACTTTAATAACACGTAAAAAGGAACAGTAAAAGGCAGGAATTTCCACTTTGCTGCCATACATACACGCATTCTTTTCCACCTGCTTTGTTCTAGAGGATTAGTTTCCCTTATAGGAAATCACTCCGCACTAAGTTCATTACTTCTTTAACGCTGAGTGTAAGTACAACGTTACGAAGTTCTTAAAACCGAAAAGCGCAATTTTGTTTACTATAATTGTTTATAGCAACAATTATTGCTACACAAGCATTAGCATACAGCAAATTAGAATAGCAATTAGATAAAAAGAATAATTTGTAGAATATATTTAATAATACAAAGTTTCCGTGATTTATAAATTCGAAGTGTTTAGTGAATAGTGGCATGGCTAATCGACGACAATGTGTTCTAACCATCCAACAACGGCTAGACATTCTCAAGGACTTGGAATCGCCGCAATCCGTGTCGACAGTAGCAGCGGGGAATGATGTACATGTCACAACAATCAGACGCGTAAGAAGAAATGCCTCGAATATCAAACCATTTATTGGAAAAAAACAGAAAGCAAAGAATGCGACAGAGGATAAGGAAACCAGTGTACGAAGAAATAGAACAACGGTTAGTGACATGGTTTCTAGAGAGAAGAGCATTAGGGGACATCATGACGGACGCTTCAATGCTGGTGAAGGCAGCAGAAATCAAGGCAAGTGTTCCATCTTGTTCGCAATTCAAAGTCAGCATGGGCAGGCTTGTGAATGTGAAAAGACGCTACAGTATATGCCTTCTACATGCACATGAGGAAGAAGAAGAGCGAGACGAGGAATGGACCCCAAAACGTGCAAAAGAAATGACTAAAAAATTACAAAGGGAGACAAAAAATTATCCACCTGCCGTGAAACATATCTTCAAAGTCCTGGAATCCGTTTTTCGTCGGAATAACTGTAGTGTGCGTGTAGTGTATAAGTGCAGCGAATAGGTGCAGTTATTACTTTAGTTATGTGAGAATATGGAGGAGGGGTTTTTAGTGGGTAAACCCTAATAAGGGGAGTCCCACACTACCGGAGAGTCGACATCTGGTGTGAAAAAAGCATTTTTTCCTCCTCTAAAAAATAAAAATAAAATCTATGGGTAGGAGTTTTATTTATTTAAACGTATGAGTAAAAATTGTCCCAAACATATCGTGCTTAGTCTCGTGTCAATCGCAACAGCTTCACGAATATTTTAATACAATTTTTATAGCGCAATACGTAACAATACAAAAAATTCACGGTTGCATTAGTGTCGTCACACAGATCCGAAGACATTTAACCTTTCAAGGGTTACGACAGGTATTAGCAGCCGGGTCGTATCGGGGAGAACCTCCCCAGTGGTGGAGATGAAGCTCGAACCAGCTCTTGCGGGGCACACGTCGAGAAATTACTGGCCAACTACCAATTTAACGAATTCCATCTGACGTGACAGCTTTAATAGTGTTATGAATAATATTAGTTTGTACCACATTTTGCGAATCTCAATAGTAACACTTCTTGATCGTTACATTTTATTACATACAGTTTATTAAGTGACGAAAAGCTGAAAATGGTGCCCCCGTTGTCGCATACACAGTTTTCATCGGCGAATCAAAGAAAGAAGTACATTGCAGTGACTTGTTCGAAAGCTTACAGTAGTTAGGCATGATCCATAAAAGTACCTATTAGTACTTGATACCTACTAAAAGATACCGATTCTTTGTAGGTTGTCTTGGTTGTGTATTGGTATGTACACCGATTTCGGCCGCAGTATTATAAGGTAATGGACAGTAGCAGTTTGGAATTCAAATATGTACATACTGTTTGAATACTATATTTATAAAAATATTAATAGTTAATTTATATAATTTAATTTTTTGAATATCAGTAGTAATACTTAAACATAGAGTAACATTTATTAAATACATAGCTTTTAGTTAGTGTTTGCATTATTGGTAACATTAATAATAAAGACAACCAAACTCTAAGGGTACGATCACAGTGGATCCACTATCGGTCGATTCGACCGACGACCGGCGCGCCGGCTAAACTCGTCCGACGTATGCACGTGCGTGAGCCATTGTTTTCGTCCTACACACAGTGGAGTACAATTTGCCTCGCAAAGGCGGAAGAAACTATTTTCTAACTCAAATCATATGTTCAACCCTTTGTTATAGGTTTCATAAGTAATCAATCAAGTTTATTGTTTAATTGTGTTTACAAATAAATTATGGATACTATTGGGCAAAATGAGGGATGCTCATATTTAAGTACAGCATTTAATACAAATGTTTCAAAACCATTTAACAAACACATTTTTATTGATTTTTACAAATATGCATTTATTTCAACTTACATTTGTAGCTAAGTGCAAAAATTTCAGATTCTCAGTCCATTTTTTCTTACTCCATCTTAATTTTAGCACTTAATTGAAAAAATAGTCGGTGGTGTTGTGGTAGTAAATTTGATATTTGGGTAGAAGGTAATTTATGGGCCGAAAGTTCTGAACGTTGGACAGTGTGGTATTTGTCCGATCTACCTGGCCAAAAATCGATTTTAAAAATGTGTCCTAAGCAGTCAAACTTTTACCTAAGATAGTTGAATATGCAAGGATCAATGTACTCACATTCTTTTTGCCAATTGTGCACTTATAAAATCATGAGCTTTATCTAAAATTAAGGGTTTTTATACTAGATATTACGCAATTAAATGCCCTTCGAAACATCTCGTTTGTTCATGATTTTCTTTTAAGTTTGAAAGCAGGTGTATTTTTGACATAAGCGAAACCGCTGGACCGAACTTTCGCTTATAGCGAATTCTTCCTACATTTTGTTATCTTTGTCAACGGCGCCGAACGTACAAAAGGCCAGCCAGTGAAGGGAATGGAGTGACAAAAAAAATGTAGCGTTTAGCGTGCGATTTTCTGTTTGCAACCGAATGTAGCGTTTTACACAAAATATGACCATTTTGGCCGCACTGTCCGACATCGTGACAGCCTGGTTATATTTTCTCTGAAGTTCCTCGGAGCGCCCATGTCGAAAACATGCGGTCATTCCATCCATTTAAATCCTTACTTTTTTTGTTAAACTACATCCTACTTTCGCCACAAACAGGCAAAGAACTTCAAGGACTTTCCGATTATAAATTAGTTCCTTCCTAAAACTCAAACTCTCTTTCCAGCACCACCTCCACCCTTGTTAACAACTAATACTAATTCCTATTTCCACTCCTTCACAATAGTAACGGCCAATAGCGTTTTTCCCACTGTTTACATTTTTCCTTGCGCAACACCGAAGAATCACAAATAAGCCAGCATCCGAGCAGTGTACAGTGAAAGCGAAAGTAAAGACGATTTTTAGCCTAGAGCCTTCAAGTAATTTTTATTCGGGTTGACAACAATGGACATTGCAACAATGTTGTATTTGGGGACCAGTCCTATTATAAGATATTTGCTATTAAGAAGAAGATTTCAAGTGAATGAAGTGTATGCATCGCGAGAAGAAAGAGGCGAATATCATACGCTCTTTCCTGAATTGCTTCAATAAGCGGACTAATTTTACGAATACATGAAAATGAAGAAGGAAACTTTATTATATATTTGAGTCGATTAGCGGTGCTATCAAGAAACAATTCAACTTTGGGAAATGCATTTCGCCAGACGAGAGGCTTGTGGTAACTTTAAGGTAAGCCATTTTTAAATTACCTGTTCCCAACTCATTTTCATATTCTAATTTGTTTTATCAATTGTAAGTGTACGCAATAGTTGCAATTTATTCTACAATTCGGGTTAATTGTATAGATGGTCTTTTATTTAATTTATTTGGACATTTATTTATTTACTCATTCCTAGATTTTTTGGAAACGCTGTTTAAAAAAATTGCAAACGTGAAAAATAAAAACGATTTTATTATACTTATAATAATAATTAATAAGTATAATTGTTTAAATAAGATGGACTTGTAGATTAACCACCCTATAATCGATCTCGGTTATTTTTAACCTGTTAGGTTATTTAATCCTGTTGGGTGCGTATGCATATTTCTAAAGAATCCGCCGCGGCGCCGCAAGTGATCCAGATCATGAGGTATCAGATACGACAATGTGATGAATCGTACTGACCGGGATGGCAATGGAAGTTTAACTAAAGGCAATCGTGAACAACTCTTGAAAACGTAAAGACAAAAAAGACCATGCGAGCTTTGCTAGTGTTGGAAGAAGCCAAAGCGACGAGATGGATGTTATATCAGTTCGTGGGATAAACTGCCACCTGCTACAGTTCCTTGATGAACCGTGGATGGTGGTAAATTATGCACAGCTTGATCTACTGTAATCACTTGCAATGTTTCGTGTTGCGGTATGGCACGCAAATGCGTAGACTCGTGAGGAAGAAATAATCTTCGTCTTCCTCAATCGTCATCCGCTGCGTGCCACCCATTTCCTGTAAGAAGGCCACTTTATTTTCTTCCAATTGTAGGAAATCGAGCAAGAGATCTTTTCTCATTCGTGCGGACCTCTTTAGTTATTTCAACAGTTGTTCACGTTTATCCTTACGAACAGAGGGGGCACCTTCCTCACCACCCTGGTCAGTAGGTGAAACGGCTTCATCTCGATTTCGCTATCTGATACCTCGACAACTGGTTCATTTTCGATGTCGCATTGAGGAGGTTTGGAAATATTTCCAACCTGAGACCTTCTTGCGTACATGTCTTGTAAAAACTTCATCTGTTCTAAATCCAACAACCATTTAGAATCATTCCTCTGTGACGCAGAACCTGTTGGTAGGCGGCTCTTTCTCATCTCTCGTCGATGGGCGAGAAATAAAACCCTTCAACCGTTGCCACTTCGTCTTAACGCTGACACCCAAAAATACATAAATAATACAACAATTAGAGATAGGATAACAAAATGTTATCCTCAGAATTGCCCCTAATACAATTGCAGGCATCGTTTATGAAACTTGCCAAGCTATTTGGTTGGCGTTGAATAAAAAGCACATGTCATTCCCAACTTCCCCAAGAAGTTGGGAATTTCCCCAATTGCGTAATTAAAGGTACGCACACCATTGCATGTGCGTTTAGAATCATAGTCAGGAAATGGAGATCATTGAAAACGAAATTGCAGATGCACCCACGCAATATTCATACTACTGTCAAATGCTTGTGCTTATTGCACAACATTGTAATCGATATGAAAGGAATCAACGAGGCTGTAATTTCTTCAGGAATTCGGAAAACTGAAATTGCTGCAGTCAATTAGAAATATAAGTTGGAATAAATGAATATTTGTAAAAATCAATAAAAATGTATTTGTTAAACGGTTTTGAAACATTTGTATTAAATGCTGTACTTAAAAATGAGCATCTCTAATTTGGCCCAATATTATCCATATTTATTGTCCAAACTCAATTAAACAATAAATTTGATTGATTATTTTGTATCGGTGTTGGATAACCAGCTCTTGAGTCACCGATAATGTGTAACAGTTTGGAAGGGACTTTAATTTTTAGGCCGAACTTTTTCCAGTAGATAATTAAAAGCCGAATCATCCATAAAATAGTTTCTATAATCACTAGGCACATTTCTTTTCAGCTCTTTTTATAATGAAGAATTAGAAAATTTTCTTCTCTCAACTCACCAGCTTTTTTCCCATTTCTTCTAACAATTAGTCTGCAATTTTTTTTTAAATTAACGTACCTTCTGCGATAGCCAGTACAACTGAAATTAGAAGGGAATCCGACAGTTTCACGCACGTGTTTCAGCGTTGGCGTCACACGACAAACTGGGAGGAATCGGTAGTGTGGAGGCTGAAAAAAAGTTTAATTCAAACTTTCACCGTTTTATTTTGTTTACTAAACTGCGTAAAAAATTTGTTGGAAAAATACGTGTTTTTTTTCTCTTTTCATATCTGTAAATGACATGTGTTAAAAATTTTTTTAAATAAAAAAAACATAGTATTAACGAATTTGGATTCCGTTTGCGCACTTTTCTTCAATAAACTGGGCTCACAACGCAATACTTAAGTAATTTACGTTTGTTTTAAGTTCATTTGCATGAAGATTATTCATATTAAATTTACTTGTAGCGGTATAACAGCTTTTAATAATAAAATAAGTATTTAAACGTTTCCATTCTTATTTTGTACATTTTTCCACATCGAGGGGTTGTATAAGTAGCAAGCGACAAAAATAGTAAAACTCACGGTTTGTAATTGGTACAATAATGACACTGCTGGTAGAATAGTAGCGGAATATTAGTTGTACTCACAGTCAGAATAGTTTTGGACACGACGCATACCATTACTTCGTCGCGCAAACTCATAACGGTATTCTTATATAAAACCTCGTTGCAAAAGTAATTCTTGCACACGATTTCGTTTACCTCGGAATCCAACACCGGCATAGCAACAAAAATATGCCTCAATTGTATAAAAGAAAAAAATAAGGTGTTAGGAAAAAGGAGATCTATTTATTATATTTTGCTTTTAATGTAATATAATTCTATTCTTGCGAATCTTCTCGCTCGTTCTCTCCTTATATTCCTCGATTCCCGGCGGCTCCACACTTTCTCCCTCTCCTCACCCTGTCACTCTCACTCTCACATTCTCTGCCACTCATTGCTCATTCGTAATTCCATTCGCTCCCGTCTTTCGCGCGCGTTTAAAAAACCTATAACAAAGGGTTGAACATATGATTTGAGTCGGAAAATAGTTTCTTTCGCCTTTGCGAGGCAAATTGTACTCCACTGTGTGTAGGACGAAAACAATGGCTCACGCACGTGCATACGTCGGACGAGTTTAGCCGGCGCGCCGGTCGTCGGTCGAATCGACCGATAGTGGATCCACTGTGATCGTAGCCTTAGAGTTTGGTTGTCTTAAACTAAAAGCTATGTATTTAATTAATCCTACTGTATATTTAACTACCTAACATGTCTTGTCTACTACTGATGTTCAAGTAACTACGCTTGCTACTGTTTCGTGAACCGAACCCCATATCGTAACTGTTTTCAACCCCTGCTATAGGATGTCAAGTGTAAACCCTTAACAAACCTTTCACGGGGGCCGCTTCTAAATTCTAGCCCAAACCCAATATCCATTACCCTATTAGACTGACGATGAGGCCGAAATCGGTATTGTGTCATCGGCTTTCTTGACACTCGATGCTGACGCCTAACACAGCTAAGACGGTTGTGATACTGACACCTGCACCAGTATCACTATCAATGCATTAATAACGTCTGTATATGCAGTTTTCAATGTATTGCAGCGAAAGTCCTTTTATAAAAATCTCAGAAACTACTAAATACCCGAAGCTAAAAGTTTAGATCTGAGGTCCATCTCTTCTCTCCTACCACTACATCGAATTTCGTGTCGACCGGCGGCCGGAACTTTACAGAACTACAGCCGAAGTAACCAAAAAAAAACTTCAGACATAGATATTGAGTACCAGTAATCAAAGCGAAACTCCCGGCATTGATATTGGTCACCCGCAACCAAAAAGATTAATAATGGTTATTAATAACTAGAAAAGATAAGAATTAAAATTTTTAATCGCATCGGTTTTTCAAAAAAATCTTATTTGTTATGAATAATTATTGCAAACTGTTAAGCGAGCAGTTTGGCTCACGCGCAGATGTGATAGCGAGTGTGACTCTATTGTTTCTTTTCTAATTCCGGCGCGCAGTGTCCGTTTGAGTTTGAGAGACTCTCTCAAAGTCTCTCAAAGAGGAGCGGTTCTTTTTATATTGTGCTTTATAGTTTGTTTATATCGTGCCCTATAATTCATTTATATTATTTGTTATAGTTCGTTTTGTGTCGACATTTACATTATTATATTTATCACAATCCGTTAAAAACAGCTCAGAAGGAATGTCTTATCACCATGAAATGTTCCCTTGAACTGTATACAGCACCCAGAAGAACTGGGTACTTATACCTACAAATGTGCCTCGTCTCATTTGACAACCCGGGCCCTTTTTTTTGATTCCCCAAGTAGAGCTCCATCTGGTTCTCTTACTATCTTTATTAGTAAGCCACTTTTAAGAACGTTGAGACAATTTTCCTCTAGCATATTTTATATTCACTATCAATAGCAAGTATCCTACGGAATAAAAGTCAACTTTTTATCCATGACTTTCTCGAAACAAATTTTTTAAATAACTGTTAATTTTTATCTCTGGTATAGATCGTACATAACTTCGTTTTTGCAAAAGTTTCTTATTTATTATGACAAAAACTAAAATAAGAATCACCCATCGCACATAAATTTTTATGATTTTTGTAATTATATGCAACTCGCTGAAGTGAGATTAAGAGCTCGCGTTAATGATTGGGAACTCATGGTCGCGCGAATCAATTGCAGGTATAGTATAGAATTTTCTACTTGCAAATGAAACAATCTCGTAGATCAATACAATAAATACTCGAATGGATAAATATGCGTCATAGATACATCTGTTCTGATTGTTCAGTCGCATGCTAAGTTTGATTAGACGTCCTTTGTTCACGATACCATTTATGATTTTCTTAAGATACGGAGAACTGCTTTGCCGTTGGTCGTCCTTCTGTATTCCGTATTCTTCAAAAGAAGTCCTTGTCTTTGAGGACATTATGCTATTCATAGAAATCGTCTGCTCATTGTGCCGTACACAGGTTATATCAGTTAATAACTGTGCACGAGCAGGCTGGTATTCTATTTGCAACAATCGTGCATTATTTTTCTCTCCAAGGCCAGTTTTTATGCTTTTAAATTAATTACTTTTCTGAATCTATCATTCTGAAACGCAAACCAAAAAGTGGAAAATGTAGACTTATCTCCTTACAAACTCCTTACAAACTCACTCTCCCAGTAGAACATAATATTTTATTTTATTTTTTACAATCTACCGTTCCGCTCTCATCTTTTTATACATGAACATATTAAAAGGTACGATCCCTTGTTTGACACTATATTTACGAACATTGTTTGTATACCTATTTCTGCTGACACGTGTTATATTGATTGGTGTAGAATAAAAATGTATCCTTTCTAAGAAATTAATTCATTTAATTTAGGAATAAACTATAATGAATATAATTATACAATATTAATAAACCACTCTTAATCTTTTGTTTTCGGAATTCGAAATCCGTTAAATTGACGCGCTCCATAAATCTGGTGTTAAAGGAAACTACAGACTTTTAACACTTATTAGATAACATAATTTTTATGGTAATTTTCTATAAAGTCCTCAGCTAAAACGAATTTATCGTTTGCGGATTAACAGTATTATAGTGCAACGAGTGTTATGTGCCAGCATATAATGTGAATGTAATTGTGGTTTGCCCAAAGCCAACACTAAAGCGCTTTCATTTAACAATTAACACGAGGCAGAGTGGTTAGGTGTTTTTAACTTACAGAGCACTCCAATGGCAGCATACAATACCTAATAACTCGTGTAAATGAAGTTGGGAGCCACTAAAAGTTTCGTGGAATAAAAAATTTGAAAAAAAAGCTGCGAAAAGCAGTAAACTCAATTAAAACTTACATCGTAATTGTTGCGCTGCTAACTAGCTGAAAAATATACAAACACGCTTAAATTCTCTTTCGTACGTCACGCTGAATAAGAACATTCCCTGCCTTATTTCTTTTACAATGTATCATTTCACACTCGTCATCTCATACATAAACTAGCAGTACCTGCCACAAGTACGTATATATTCAGCCAATCGACGTTTTTCTTCTTTCATTCATTAACATATCTGTTTACATTTCCCTGCAACAGTTCAATGTTAAATCTATTTTCGATGCGAGCATTGGAACTGCTGTTCAAACAAGTCATACGATTTGGAAATACACAGATTCAAAGATTATTTCCAATAAAATTCTTGCAATTTAAAGTAGCATTACAAGTAAATGCAGTAATAATTGTGGCGCGAGGGAAAGCGCAAAATATAAGCCAAAAGAAATATGCTAATTACGCCACCTGGAGAGATTTTTTCAATATGCACCGCAAATAAATTTCATAATATGGTAGATATTAACAAGTAACCATAATTTAGTAAGTGACAATAGAGTGACTGTTCGAGTATTGATACTTGATAATTGATACTGTGGAAAATGATCAAGAAAATCAGTACCGTACGGCGTCCGATTACTTGTGTTTGATACTATACGTAAGTGCTATAATATAATATAGTTGACACAAATTTTGTGAATTGTAATTATACGTTCATCCATGAAACAGTAATTAAGAGGAAAAATTGTGTACAAATTGAAAGTATCCAGACAAATTAATAGAGCAATCAAACATTTATTTCACAACAATTCAATATTTACAACGAGTATCATCAAACAATGAAAACTCGTGGATAGCACGTTTAAATATACCTACACATATTCCCGCAAATTCACGCGACGGAGAAACAGAATGTATACATATACCTTGAGCAAACAGGACAACTCATTTGCTGAAACAGCCGACTCGTGTGAATTTCAGGTGATCAGGATGCTGTTTGTAATCGTGTTGGAATTTTTTGTCTGCTGGGCACCGTTGCACGTGATCAATACGTGGTATCTTTTTGCACCAGAGCTGGTCTATTCCATCGTCGGTAGTACGGGCATCAGCCTGGTACAGTTGCTCGCCTACGTTTCCAGTTGCTGCAACCCTATCACGTACTGTTTCATGAACAGAAAGTTTCGACAGGCCTTCCTTAGCCTTTTCGACTGCCACCGTTGCTGGAGGTAATCAACACCAATTTGTCGCGTTAGTTTCTCTTCAAAGTCCCCTGCTTCACGATGGAACTCTTATGTTGCCCCGTAAATAAAAGGGAAGTTGCAGTATACCTGTACAACTTTAGAGCAGTAATACTTCGACAAATCTGATACAAATTTAGCATACCGTCAATCCTTTGAAAATGTAAGAATTATAAGCTGCAATAGAGTCACAACTGGTTCTCATTTAACTGGAACTATTGAATTATTTTTTCGTGTTTTAAAATCAATAGCTGTCGAACATGTACAGGATGTCGCGCGGAAGTGGGCCAAGCTGTATCTGCCAAACGGTTGGAGGTGGACAAACATGTGATAAGTGAAAATGAAATTGTACTCGCCGATGCATAACCTGAAAGTAATTGCACGCATTTTTATCGATCTTTAGCCGTTTAAAAGATACGGCTTGCCTCACGGCTGCGCCAGCCACGCCTGTAGATTAAGTAATATAAATAAAAGCAGATATTATTAATTAATAATGTCAGTAAACATTTATCTGTGATCGAGTAAGCTGATTTTTCCGATATTGGTAATATATTTTGACCTTTGAAGAGCGCAATTTTCTAAAAAGCAACGTAACTGATACCGTAACGTGTAATGGGAAAATAGTATTAGGTTGTTTCAAAAGTTTCTTTCGCTGTTTTGACAGCTCGGTTTTATTGACCAACGTTTACTCAAACACACTGACTGATCCATTTTTCGTCGACGTTGGGGCGCTCAGTTGCTTTCTAGCTTTCCAATAGTATAATGTCGCTCGAATGGGTATTCTCGGTGTCGTTCTGTGTATCGAAAGATGGAAAAGCAGGGTAGGCATTTGGATCTGACTTGGAATATTCTACCTGCCGCCCCCCCCCCCCCCCCCCGGCCGTCAAATGCTGCCTTTCTGCTTATTACTTATTTATTTCTTTAAAAAGTCTATTCGTTATAGAAAATTGGACTCTTTAAGTAAGATAAAAATCATGTTGATCAATATTTTACAATAACATAAAAAAAATGTTAAAACATGATCATCACGATGCTTCCAGACGGGTCAAAGAGAATGATGAAAAAGAATGTACACTCTTTGTAAAATTGTTTGCAGTTAATATCTAGTAAGAAGGCGAAAGAAACTTTTGGGACAACCTAACATTACATATCTCGTGCATACAAAGTCTCTAAGGATATTGCGAATAAAATTCAATATCGTCCCATAGTGAAGATTGGGTTTATGCGCATGCGAATCTAGCGGTGTATTCTTTAATATGAAAATTTCTGTTTATTTCAGAGTAGCGTGCAGGAATAGCGATATTGCCATGGCATCGGCCAGGAATGTGACACAAGTTGCAAACAACAGTGAGCTTAGTGGAAACGAATCGACAGTTTACGTTGGAAAAGCTTCACTTCTCGCTAGATCTGGTACTCTGCTACAATTTTTGTTTTATTTTGCATGATCCTAAGGAAATTATATTCGCTTCACTACATTCGGCATCACAAAAGATAAATAAAGTAGATGAGACAAACTGTTTAACATTGCAATAGATATGCACGTGCACATATAGATATAATATAATTGAGCATAAAAATAATAGGGAATTAGCATAAAAGTTCAACATCGCTGATAATTAATTCTGTCATGTGTAATACAGTCGGCACCCTCGATTTTAAATATGAAAAAAATAATGCCACAGCTTTAATGGCCATAACATAACATTCTTTTACATACTTTTTCTGTTAAGTAAACAATATTCTTCCTGGGCGACATTTTTATTTCGTTTTAATCCAAGAACTATTTTACCCCTTTCTTTTTTAAAATATATTTCTAAACTACATAAACTACGTTGAACATGGAATAAAAAAGAAAACGGAATACGTCCCTTTCTTTGGTACGATACAAACGCGTATATAACTTTGATGGAAACTGTTATTGATTGTGTGAAGTGTAAAATATCATGTGCACAGTTAATAATACACCGAAGGATATCAGAATCGGTGACAAGTTCCTTTTATATCTGATTAGGTGTTTCAATATTTTCAAGGCCAAGAAAACCTTCAATCTTCGCCGATATAAAATTAATAAATCACATTTCATTTCCAAAGGATGTAGTTCGTTGGATAAGGAGCATTTTCTATAGTATCTTCTATTGTATTCAACATATAATAGAAGTTTTGATTCAATAATGAGCTGTTTAAAAAATGTCCAACTTTTGACGGACAGCGTGAGATGAAAATAATATCGGAAATGTGTTCTTAATTTTCAACATTTTATCAAATATATTAATTTAATATCAAATGTATTTAATGAAGAAGTGGTTGAAATACGTTATAATAATTTAATTAAAACATTAAATCTCCGTAAAGGAATGTTTCACAATTCTCTATAAATGCTTTATAATTATAAATATTCCACGCACTGAAGTCGAGCTTCATTCGTTTAAACTTGAAGCTCATTTTATCACAGGCATAAAAGTTATCAACGCAATTTATATATTTGATACATATACTTTATCCTTATTAATACACATGCCTCCCTCAATCCAAACTAATTAAACAACACTACCCTGAATACTCTCTTTTATTTACTTTTTTAAATTGTCACAGTCATTTTTCTCGAACACAAGAACGCAAACCCTCGAGATTTTGTATTTCTGTCTTTTTTTTTTGTCATGTATGTACATACAAGCATCTCTTTTTCGGTTACACCACCGTTTATATGACACCCTGTATATTGATCTTCCTCAAAGGATATCTACATATACGTACTTCCTTTGTGAAGCAATATACATCCATAAATATTGATCACCCTCCTGAAAACTGTGCAGGAAAACTTCAATCGAATGTGTTTTCAGCTGGTCTTTAGATTTATTTGCACTTGTGGGAAAAGAAAATAGTCACAAGGACTCAGATTATAAGAGTAAGACGACTATAGCACTATACGAGTACCCTTTTTAGTCAGAATTTCGTACTCGAATAATGCAATCTGACAGGATGCGTCATGGTGAAGCACCCAAATATAATAAAAACTACTAAGGCTAACGAGTTACATATTCAAGTCAGATTATGGCTATCCTATGATGTAAGTTTTCCTAACGCAGGGCTGACAGTTTTTCTGAAAGAACATCAGTATCCGTACTTTTCTAATAGACCACGTATATATGTACATACATGCTTTAAGATCATTTAAATCAGTGGTTCCCCCTGTATGATCAATCATAAAATCCAGCAGAATAGCGACAGGCTATCTGCTTTCGTTGACCTTTCCACTTAAAACGGAACTCTCCACGGTAGAGAAACCGAAAAAAATAGCGGTATTTTATTTCGGATTTCGGTTACATCGGTTTCGGTATAGCTTCGCGAGCCTAATTACCGGTATTCAGGCACATACCCGTATAAGTCCCTGGTGGAGAGTTGCGTTTAAGGGTTAAGGGTCCCCGTATGCAAATAGCTCGCCGCTATTCTGCTGGAAGGGTAGTTAATGGTGGGTTATTGTCTTGCGGGTGATCGCTAAGAGGCTATAGACCAGAGCCTGTGACCGTAACATTAGATATATGTGTTAAAATAATTAAATATTATTAAGTTACAATTACATTTTGAGCCAACTGTATATAATCTGACTTCTTTACCGTATTGAATCTGTCTTACCTTTTATACTTTACAACACTTTACGTTAATTGCGATTGACATTTATAGATATTTCTGACATTACGAATTTGCACAATTGCTCACAAAATCTTCGAAGTTATTTCTAACGAAGTTTCACAGTTACGCTGGCTTACAAATTAAAATTACCCTTTCGTTTTCAGAGGCAATTCGGCTCCTGGAAGAAGAAGATCGCGTCTAGTATAGGCAGAAGTCGTGCTATAGTGAAAGTCCAAGACCAAACGTTCCCTTGCGGCACACTGGGAACGAACAGGACGATTTTTTCTTAAAAATATCATGGCGGCCATCCACCGACAGGGTTTCCTTATCCAAACACGAAAAAGGTCCTGCAGACAGCGATCCACAGTGTTGCTCATCGAAATCATGCTACATGGACAATCTCAATTTTCTTTATGATTGATGAATAAAAGAAAACATTGAAATATTTTTAGGACACCATCGTCATACAAGCAAGAATACGTAAAGACGAAAATATGTAAAATAGAGTTCTTTGATACTGCGAGACATATCTTTTCGGGAGGAATGAAAAATTGTTGAAATTGTTGAGCAATATTAGTTCTGATGTCTATTTTTCACATTTTGAACCGTGGTGTGATTTGGGTATGTAATGATAGGAGAAAATGGAAATAACACAGTATGTTTCCAAAGTTTGGGAAAAGCAACATTCAAAGTTGTCCTGTTAGTTTTTACGAGTCGATATAAAGGAAATAAGTATATATGAGCGTTGCAAGGTGAAGGAATTTGTTTAATTTTTATTTCATTTACATATAATCTAAAGCAACTTAAACTTGCACTTGAGCAATGAATTAATTCAAAATGTAAAGGGCACAAAATAATTATACAATACAGCATCTCTTTATTAAAATCAATTTTATTTTTCATATTCAATTATATCTTTCGAGCAATGCAGATGTGTACTTTCTGTTCCACATTCTTCTCAAAATTCATGCATCATGTAAATTCCATTTTCAAACATAATCATTGTTGAATAGTTAATCAGTCTATTCATAGTCTAAAGAATATGAGCAGGGTTAGATTTGTTTAGATATGTGAAAGCTTAATAAAAATAATCAAACAGTTATAATATAATTTCATCGTGTATATATACGTTATAAACTCTGAATTATATTAAACATTCTTTTTCGTTAGAATGAACCTTTCACGTCTCTATAGACGAATTAATAAAAGCAAGTGAGAAAAGGACGGTTACTGCGCACAGGTAGATTTCGATACAACCTGCAGCAGTTTTCTTTTAATCACGTTATGTATTATTTTCTCTCGCAACCATTTTGTCTTCATTAATTGTCATTATAACACAACGTTGTACTGGATTCTCATATTCCGCGTTCACTCTTAAGTAATTCATACCCGCATTTAACAATTTTGTAATTCCTTCACATTAATATAATTCAGTTTCAAACTTTATATGTTTCTTTATGATCTTTTTTATTTAACAACTCTTTTGACTAGATGCAGGTGAACCTCACAAACAAGTAGACGCATTTTAGATGACTATGGTTAAACGTTTCTATAAAGTTTCTTAACGTACATTAATTATGGTATTTTCTTTACTGTAGTTTCTGTTTGCATTACCCGCTAAAACAAGAGTTGAATACTTATATTATTCTCTTAATTCATAAACGTTTCATAATGATAACAATTAAAAAGTACTAAATGTTAAAGATGATAAGAGTTCACTTATAACAAAAATGTTGCGATTTCCCACGAACAATAAGCACGTGAATTTTCATTAATGTCTGTGTTAAAAACTTCATACACAAGTTTCAAGAGGAATTGATATATCTTTATTTTCATAATATGTAAGTATTCTCCTTAAAAGTTTATCTTGTACACAGAACGACATGAATCACTAACTTTGAAGTAAATTATGGCCCTCATAAGAACTGCAAGCATAGTGATAATAAAAGAATAGGTTCGAAAAAAATAATAAATTAATTAATAGAAGATAGGACTGCGTAAAACTAGACGATTAATATTTATTTCGGTGTTAATCTTGCTTATTGCACAATTTCTTAATAATTGTCTATTTCAAACTAATCATAAGCATCTAAATTGTATGGAATTCATTTTCGTATTATATCTTCGGAAATGCAGAGTTTCGTCTTCAAAATTAATTTTCGCTTTACTTCCATTCTGTTAAAGTAAGTATAAATTTTATTCAATAATGTTATTACCTTCGTTCGCTTTAAATATAGAGCAATTTTTTAATTTATGAGTGAAACAATTTGTTAGCATTAAGTTACAACTATTAATTAATTATTCTAATATAATCGATCCGAACGAATAAAATATTTCTTCAACAATTTTAAGTTAAATATTTGAATGCTTGAATAGTATAAACTGCATTTAAGATTATTTTTACGAAACTTAATTTATATCTATATACATTATCTGTGCTTTTATATTTTTAAGCGCTTTTACCGTTGCATATCATTGCAAGGTGTAACAGAAATTTCTTAAACAAAATTACCCTGTATATTGAATTACTTTTAAAACTTATAGGTCAAGTTCAAAACTCTATTTTGTTAATTGGCCGTTTTGTACTTTAACACGTTGACTGTCACAGTGGTCATATATGACCGTAGATTGTTTCTCCTGTGATGCCACGGTGGTCATTGGTTACCGGAGTGCTTCAACTGTTCATAATTGTACGAGTTGAATGAAAATTGACAATTAATGTTAATAAAAAATACACTTATAGCGTCCTGAGCCAAACATGTAATTTCTGCGTGGCAGTCAATATGTTAATCATTCAAGATGTGTTGCATTTTCCTTATCAAGCAGCAAAACAAAGTCAACAATGAAGCTTTTAATGAACAATACGAAGCCCAAAATTAATTTTTTAACCAGTAATATGGTCCTACATACGTTAAATAGAATTTTTGAACATGTTAAAAATTTAAGCCGTCTGTCTAACCTTGCAAAATCGTGGCAATAGTGCAACAAAACTTTCTCCAGAAAAGACATAGCGATTCAAGATTGATTTGCCATTCGCTCGCGTAGAATAAAACTTACGCACATCTACATTAACGCAAAATGTGATTGTATGAAACATATTGATGTAAAACATTGAAATTTCAGCAAATAAATATTTAATGATCGTTGATCGTTTACATTATGTATATTACAGTTCTGCTAAGCACATAATGAAATGTTTAATAAATTTCTGGGAATTGAGAATAAAAATTATTGCAATAATTTTACTATAAATAATGTTAAAGAAAGGAGACCTATTTATTATATTTTACTCTTAATGTAATACAGTGTCGCGGACCGCAGCTCCTAATACAATTCTATTCTTGCGAATCTTCTTCTCGCTCGTGCTCTTCTTCTTGCATTTCTCGATTCCCGGCGGCTCACACACTTTCTCCCTCTTCTCACTCCCTCTCTTTGACTCTCTCACATTCTCCACCGCTCATCGCTCATTCGTAATTCCACTCGCCCTCGTCATTCGCGCGCATTTATACTTCCAATTAACAAATTAAAACAAACTATGACAGTAGCCATCATTTTTCTTACCAAGCTGGTTTTGCTTTTGTTGGGAATCGAGAGTTTATAGCGTTAAAGTATTGAGGCCTGAAAGGATCAGTCGCGTATCGTTTTGTTTAGGTTCGAGGGGACGAGTCTGGTTTTCATTGAGTACAAGCGTTGGGCTGTTGTATGCAGAAGTTTGAAGGCGTGAAGGCGGCCTTTGGTTACGAAGGCTCGAGTTATCGCCTCAACCAGACGCAAGGGTTCCAAGGTTCAAGGGTTCGACTCGGGTGGCCTCGCGTTTACATGTGTTTGTATTTATATTTGGTTTTTACTGTCGCCAATACCTTCAGGAAGTCATAAATTGTGCCCAGATGCTTTAACAAATGCTATGCAATGCAGCTCCTATATTTGAAAAAGTTCCCTTTCTTACGCCTCACAACTATCCTCGTTAATGACACGCCTCCACCATTTCTCTGTCACAACTAGTCTAATAGATTTGTTTGTTACCCCCGTAGTTTAAGGCCCCACTCCTGTGAAGAAGTCTGTAGCCGAGGAAGTAAGAAGCAATTGCGGGTTACCAGAAAAGCAATTCAGAGTTATTAGGAGAAGCAAGTGAGAGTTAGAGAACCAGCGAACTTTGATTACGAGCAGAGTATTGTAACGTTGTTGTCACTTGTCTAATAATTTGTCATACTAGACTTATTCTAGTTAATATATATAGAATAAGCGTTATTGTTGTTAAACGGTACGGTCTTTTATTCAACCACCTGCATAACATTGCTCCTCACCTTGATCATCGGTTCAAATTTTTTGGCTCTTGCACGCCATCACTGTGCAAAAGAATTGTCAGGGAATCGTGAAGATTTACAACCTTCGAAAAAGCGACACCCTGCCATAACAAATTTATTTTTCGTATTTTATTCCGAGTGCCAATTTTTAACAGATTTGATCCCAAATTGTTTCATAAATAGAAGTGGATTACTGGAATTGTGAATTAGGTAAGTATTTTAATAAAACGAGAGGTACTTGCACGACACCTGATATCCGTTTCGACCAAAAGTTTATTACCACAAAAATGAAATCCACTTATAGAAAAAGACATAAATTAATGCTTCGTACTAAAGCAAATATTTACAAGATGGAAATAAAATGATCAGCCTTTTTATTATTACAGTTTCATAGTATTTTACCATTTCGACCGTCAATGGTTTTCAGAATTCCGAAAAACCATTTTAAAATGCAGTAATGAAAGCACAGAAAAGTATTGTGCCCTGTACATATGCATATACAATATCTTTGATATCTGTATTACAGTGAGCCAAATGCCCAATCTAGGTGGACAAAATTCATAAATAGTTTCACGTTGTTCATAGTATTGGATGACCAGCCCTTGAGTCACCGATAATATGTAAGGCCCGCGGATCCTGGCCTTGTCAGAGTCAATATTATGCACCAAGCTAGTGGTCAGCGATACGATTACTGCCAAGGGCCAGACTCCGCGTTGGCTAAGGCGACACAACAAGGGCTACGGTCATCCTTCCCCCCTAAAACTCATAATATATACAGTAGCGGAATACCAATTGTATTTAGAATAGTTTTGGACACGACGCATACCATTACTCTGTCGCGCAAACTCGTCACGGTATTCTTATATAAAACCTCTTTGCAAAAGTAATTGTTGCACACGATTTCGTTTACCCTGGAATTCAATAATAGTACGATGAAATATCTTTTCAAAACTTGGGACTGGATTTTCTAGTGTTCTCCATGTACAAAAATAAATTAAATACGTTAAATAAAGGATTTTTAACTTATATTATTGTTACATATTTGGGATTAAATAAATGTGAACACCTTATTAATTAAGAATACGAAAATATATTTAGATAAGCAGATACAAAATAAATTTCTTGCGTCGAACACTGCAACGGAGCTGCCGTCGAGACGCTGGTCATGGACGATGTTCGGGAAAGTCGCGACGAGTGTCGCTCATCCACACACGCACCCATGCACAGGTAGTCAAACAACATAGGACACGCGTCTCTTAAAACCTACCCATATGATACATTGTATATGATAAAATTTATGTAGGTATGTTTGATGTGGGATGATGTAGGTCGGGCCAAAAACCCCCGTTTTTGTATAAACATATAGAAAATGTAGTAATAACAATTTGGAGATAATTTTTTATTCTGTATTAAACTATAATCATTATACTTTAGTTTTACATAGTTTCTTGCCTGATATTTTTGTTTTTCTTAAGTTATATCACAAAATGTGGTGGCATGTCTTGAAAACCTTACAAAAACTTTAAAATAATACAACACGCCAGATTGCAAATATTCGCAGCTAAATTTTACAACAATTCATTCTATACATTAATTGTATAGATTAAACTTAGTACCATAAAAGTTTCAAAGCGAGACTCTTTGGAATTTTTTAGTTATGTTACGCCTGGAGAATATTTCTGATACGCCGCTCTAACGCATGTTTCTCGAGCTTGCGTCTGGATGGGAAGACGCCCAAAACTTCCTTTGGGCTATCGAATACAATTAATTGGGGGCCTAATCACGACTAGCTGCATCTCGTTCGATTGAGAGCGAGCGTGACTCGCCGAAGACTCCTAGCTTTCTTTTATTATACATGGAAATCTTTAATAAGCCCCCATGCAATTTGGGACTATACATATAACCCTTTGGTTTCTACCCTCGTCGGTTCAGAGTTACACAGTCACGCGTAGAGTCACGTCGTGCCACGCTCGTACAGAGTCAGTTATATCAAGTGAGATTGAGCTTAGCGCACCTTTCGAATCATAGATTGACCCGTTAGAATCCGCTAGTCCGGTTGAAGTTCTTTCGGCATACTCTTCAAAGCGGCTCTCAGACCCCGCATCGCCAGTGCGTCAACACCGTGCAAATATTTAGGTAACTTACACATTTTATATTATTTCATCGCGACAATTACAATTGTACAGACGACTGATTTTGAATATATATATATATATAATTTGTTCCGCATTAAATCGAGTAGATTCGTTAAAGCAATCTTTACTCCGTAATCCTTTATATCGGTAGTAACGCTCCCACAGATACAACTTAACCGCTCGAGTTGTATCGAATATTAATTTAAAGTTACGAGACAAGCTAACATTTCCTGCGACTCCCTGATTTCGCATCAGGTTCGTTCGCACGCCTTATCCAAACAAAATAACTATAAATACTCCAAACCAGTGGCTCCCCGATTTCGCATCGGGTTCGTCCGTGCACCTTCCTAACAAATTCTCAACCGTATTCCTTGGGTTATATCAACCTCGCCGGCCTAGGCGTTGCCCGCAGCCCCGGCTCGTAACAAAACTGGTGACAGCGGTGGGATACCACTGATTTCGAATCACCGTAAATTTTGGTTTTAAAAAAAATACGTTCTATTACTCGTAGGTGAACATTTACAATATACTAGTTTTCACTAGTTAATTACTTCTTATAATATTTTAAAATGGCAAACCCACAAGCGAACGTCTCTTCTAATGAGATGCTAAACCTGACAGTTTCGATCGCAAATTCAATGACACTCTTAACGCAACGGACGTGTATACAGAATATTACATCGTCCATTCCGACCTTTGACGGAGGAAGACCATCGTTGACGCACTTCGCTCAAAATGTGGAGGACGGTTTAACTTTGATTCCTGAGGGTACGGAAGCGGAGTATCTGGCAATTGTGTTAACTAAGCTTATCGGTCCAGCACGTAGAGGCACGATAGAGCATAAATTCGATTCAGTTAAGGCTTTAATTAAGCATTTGAAAAAGAGATACCCGCCGGGTAGAAACTTGTCACACTTTCAAGTCGAAATCGCGAAGTTACATATTCGTGATGGAGAAAGCATTCGACAATACGTCGATAGAACTAGTCACCTGGTTTATTGTACGCGCGGAGCTATCCGGGAAAAATATCTGGATCACGCTGAAGATTTCGTCAAAGAAATGGAACAAGACGTTAAAGAAAACTTCATCGATGGTTTACCGGATCGGATTTCTTGGAAAGTGTCGGCTCAGATTCAAGACTTAGGTACACTTGAACAAGCCTACGACGCCGTGATACAGATAGATAGGAAATTAAGAAATCGACGACAGTCGCCCAGCAGTGTATCACCTGCTAGATGGTCTCGTCGAGATTCTCATAATTACGACCGCGAAGTGCCGTACCCTCACTCGCCGAGTAGATACGATCGGTTCAGGGAACGACAAGTGAGAACACCTGAACTTGAAGAGGAAGGAGAGAGACAAGGACGCGCGACAGCTTGGACCTTGCAGCAAGGAAGCCCCTCGAGATCTCCTTCCTTACGCCGCGATTCATCTATACTTGATGATCGGGGCCCGAAAATATCCATTCTTAAAAATTCTGACAGAAACCGCAAGCCAAGTTTGTATTGCTGGCATTGTGGTATGAACGGACATGACGAAAAGTCATGTCGGAAACATCCGCGTAATTCGCGCTATCATCGGGACTCGCGAGATTCGTCTGTGGAATCAAACAAGTCTTTAAACTTAAATCGCGCTCAACGTACAGGCGACACGATGAGCGGAAACGAGGAAGATCGCCGAAGGAAAATCCGATTCAACGACGAGGAAAAAGAAGACTCATCCAGGAGGCACCTGCACCAAGAATCAAAATCAAAGTTCCGGAATTGGAATCAGGAACGGGAGAATTCCTAATTGATGGTGGAGCAGCCGTGAACCTGGTGGTCATCGACGTTCTCGGAACAACCGCAGAGATCATTTCTAGGGAAGAAATTGAATTGACCGGACTGACAACGACACCGATTCACACTCTCGGAACAACAATTCTAAATATTCATGGATCTCCAGTATTTTTCTACGTGGTAAAGAATCTTGCGTTGGACGCAGATGGACTTATCGGTAGCCCATTCTTAAAACAAGAGGAAGCCGAGATTTCTTATTATCACGGAACTTTAACTTTAAAAAAGGAACCGATCCGACCTTTACGTTTTTCAAACTATCAAGATTTACCTCAAATAAAAGAACAGCAGACAGTCACCAAATATTGTATCAAGCCTAGAACATCGCAGCAGATTGCTGTAAGAATAGCAAACGTGAAAATTAAAGACCGCGCATCAAAACTCATGAGCAACTATACATAGGGGAAGCAGTAGTAACAAACAACGACGGCAAATGTCACGTTATGGGAATAAATACCAGCGAAGAAGAAATTGACGTAGAATTAGAGCCTCAAATTTTGGAGCCCTACGACATTTTTAGTACATCCGACGAAGATTCTTATCCAGGTATGGAACACCCGTCGAACTTCAAGACTAGGAAAGACAGGATTCAGGGAATTTTGCAAACAATTAATTTAAAACATTTGAACAGAGAGGAACGGAATTTCGTTACTGATTTAGTAGAGGAATTTCCCGACCGATTTTTCTTGCCAGGAGACAAACTCGGGAAAGCTCGTGATTTCAACCATTCAATTCACACGACTAATGATATTCCCATTAATACGAGACAATATCGCTACCCACCTGTACATCAGGAAGAAATTCAAAAACAGATTAGCTCTATGCTATCTCCGGACATCATAAATCATTCCAAATCTTCGTACAACTCACCTTTATGGATTGTTCCTAAGAAAGCAGACGCACAGGGCAATAAACGCCGGCGTTTAGTAATAGATTTCCATGCACTCAATGAAAAAACTATTTCGGACAAATACCCGTTACCACAAATCACTGAAATATTAGAGCGATTGGGAGGCGCTAAATACTTCTCAGTTTTCGATCTCGCAAGTGGATTCCATCAAATAGAGATGGATCCAAAGGATAAATCAAGAACGGCATTTACTACACCGAATGAACATTACGAATTTTCTCGAATGCCTTTCGGATTAAGGAACGCACCACCCACATTTCAACGCCTCATGGATCAAGCACTCACCGGACTTCAAGGGACAGATCTTTTTGTTTACTTAGACGATATAGTAGTATACGCGTCATCGCTCCAAGAACATAACATCAAAGTTAAAAAATTGTTAAAACGCCTTAAAGATCATGGATTAACCCTTCACACCAATAAATGTGAATTTCTACGAAAGGAAGTCGCATACCTCGGACATATTATTTCAAAAAATGGAGTCAGACCTGATCCTAGGAAATTAAAAGCAGTACAAGATTTTCCAACACCCACAACGCAGAAGAATATTCAACAATTCTTAGGACTTGTAGGATATTACCGAAGATTTGTACCTAATTTCACCTCAAAAGCAAAGCGTCTGATTAACTTGTTAGGAAAAGGCATCAAATTCAAGTGGACAGAAGAGCAGAACGAAAGCTTGAAACAATTACGCAGCGAATTGTGTCAGCAACCGATTCTACAATATCCAGATTTCAGTAACCCATTCATCGTTACAACAGATGCATCCGAATATGCCACTGCAGCCGTGCTTAGTCAGGGAGAGATAGGAAGCGATCTACAAATAGCCTATGCATCCCGCAGTCTGAATAAACCCGAGAGGAATTATTCAGCTACGGAAAAAGAATGTTTGGCAATGGTTTACGCCGTAAGATACATCAGACCTTATATCTATGGAACCAAATTCACCTTAGTTACAGATCATTGACCACTTGTTTGGATGCATTCCGTTAAAGACCCAACTTCCAGACTAATGAAGTGGAAGCTCAGACTTTTGGAGTATGAGTACCAGGTTGTTCATAAAGCTGGAAAGATAAACAAAAACGCAGACGCTCTGTCGCGTAACCCTACATCAATCTGTTTACCACTTCTTCCACGGGAATGTAGGGACGCCGACTTCAAAGTTCAGGTACCAAAGCCAGAGATTAACACAGATTCAATTGGACACCGCGTTCGGCAATTACGACGAGACAGGGAAAACCGACCCAAATATCGAGATAGTAGCAGCTCAGATGAAACGGAGCAAGCCGCATTGGAAAGGTCCAACATTCGCCAATTATACATAAAAATCGATCTTTTCCTAGTTTATCTCGAGAAGTAACAATGCCGGATGAACGCCAGGAAATCATAAATAGTTTTTCACCCGCAGCAAATTCTACACTAATTTCCCCTTTGGACAGGGATCAGCCCATGTTCAGTGATTTAATATCTTTTGACGCACCGCTTGAAAATACTGTAATAGGGAACCCAAATAATGTTTGATGGAGTTGACTTACTACACCGCAAGTGTCATTACAACCACCGGGTGTAGTTTTACAAGACCCAGCGAACCAGCTACCTGCGAAGACCCAAGGCGAGGCAAGTGTTTTACGGTCAGTCGATAACGAACCAACCCAACGTGATCTTTTTGACCATACGTTCGACCCCTATCCATTCATCGCCTCTGACTTGGAAATTTCAACTGATGAGAATGTTCTCGAAGAAGCGTTATCAGCACAACCGCATAAAATTACTGTCTCATCAACCCCTCTCACTGCAGAAGTAGGGCATTGCGTACATTTTATATCTGCCGACTGTAATTTTCAAACTGGCGTCGGGAAAATGTTATTGGATACCGAGATAATAAGTAAACAGGATATTCTTGCAAAGCGTCCGGAAAAGGGACACGTAGTAACTTCGGATAACGGGCCATTTAAATCTTTCAGTATAGTAGTCTCTGACAAGTAATACGATAACGTTAAAAAATCAGACGTACTCAGAGGTTTAGAAATTCTTAAAGACACCTTAAATCAACTCCATATCAAATCATTCCGCATATCTGGAACCGGAGATTTCCATAAATTACCATTTAACGAACTTCTCAAAATATTAGAAGAAGTCTTTTCTGGAACGGCACAACGAATTACTATATGCAATTGCATCATCACTGCACCATCTACAGAAAACAGACAGGAAATAATTCGTGAAGCGCATGATAGTTTAATCGGAGGTCGCAAGGGAGTAACGAAGACTTATAAACGCATTCGATCGAAATCCCGTTGGCCGCAAATGTGCAACGAAATTCAAGATTGCATCCGGAAATGTCAAAGTTGCCAGGAACAAAAATTAGTCCGAGCGAAAACTCGTCAGCCTATGTTAATTACTGACACACGTATGGGACCATTTGACAACATCGCTTTGGATACAGTAGAACCTTTACCCATCAACGCCAAGCGGAAATAGATAGATCAACACTATGCAAGATAATTTAACTAACAAGTATTGCATGGCTGTAGCGGTATCAAATATTCGAGCTGCTACTATTCCAGATGCTTTTGCTAGACATTTCACCGCAATCTATTGAACAGCTCGTTCAATATTAACAGACAAAGGAACTAGTTTCATTGGAAATATTTAAATATTTAAAATCAAATAAATTCCAACTTCGGGCTACAGACCACAAACCAACGGATCACTGGAGCGAAGCCACATCGTACTCACCGAATACCTCAAGCATTACATGGGTAGATATGAAGCTTGGGATTGATTAATATCTTTCGCGATATTCTGATATAATACATGCCTGAAGCAACGAATTTCCCTCCATACAAATTAATTTTTGGAAGAACAGCCCGAGAACCAAGTTCGTTTCCAACTAGTGAAAAATTAAAATCGTACGGCGATTATCTAATGGAATTGATAACACATATGTCTAATATCCGCAATTTAGCCTCAGATAATCTAGATAAAGCAAAAATTCGTTCGAAAGATTATTATGATCTACGTGCAAAGCCCATAACGTTTAATATGGGCAATTTTGTTTATGTAATCGTGGAACCGCGTATTAATAAATTCGATCGACAGTATACTGGACGTATGATATGATAGTAGTATGATAGTAGACGTGACAGACCTGAATAACGTAGTACTTCAGAAAAATTATAAACTAATCATAAAACGCCAAGATAAATTGAAACACGCTTATTCTCCGTCCACAGTTGAAGATCAATTATGATTTTTGCTTGCGTGTTCCTGTTGCCACTCACTGTCTTTAGTAATAGCCCGGCTCTAACACCGATCGGACAAAATACGGGACTTTTCTATGAGAAGCTACCCGAAATAAGAACTTTTCATGCACAATGGCGTTTGGTTACATCTTTGGATGTAAATAGTCAATGTCAAACAGCACATTTTATTAATGAATCAGCTTTGCGATCGCCACAAATCTATATATTGATTGGGACCTCGTTTAATCAAAAAAGAAGAAAGCACCGCACGTTCCAGCGAACTAATTCCTACTGCAATAGGCTATGAACGCAACACGCTATGAGACACCATCTTCACGTTTTAGTGTACCTTTTGATTTTGTTGGCACCATAAGCAAGGTATTGTTCGGGACTTTGACACAGGAAGATGCAGATTATTACAATCACGAATTAAACAAAGTCTATACAAATGAACGGGAGATCACTGAATTAATAGAAAATCACACACATATTATCAGAGGAGAATTTTCACTCACACACGCAAGATTAGTTAATTTTACCAAAGCCACATCACAAATGGCGAAATTGGGGGCTGGACATTCTGATACCTTACACGAAGCATAGTCAGACCTAAGCAAATTATGTTTTAAAGCAATAATAAAAGACTCCGTAATTGAGATTGAAAGAGCATTGGACGATTATAGTACAAATTTGTTGTTACTAAGAGACGCAATATTATTTGCAAAACAACGAAGTTTACATCCCGCTATCCTTTTACCTGAACAGTTGTTAATTTCTGCTCATAAAATTAAGCAAACATTAGCGTATGAATTTCCTTTATGATCAGAAGAATTACTTGCCGAGCCAATTGAACAAGTAACAAACTTAAACGTGATTTTCACAAGAGGTAGAATACTCTTTGAACTCACTATACCCCCTCTGGAACAGAAACCGTATAATTTGTATAAAATATATCCTTGTCCATCGATTCAAAAACTTCAAGCAAAAAATGTAATCTCATATATTGCGCGTTCAATACATTGCAGTATTTTTCGACGAACAGGAATATTTTACACCAACTGAAGAATATTTGAAGACTTGCCGCTTTCGTAATGGTGAATTCCTTGGACCAACTACATTATCATTATATCAAACAGACTGACAACCAATTTGGGAATCTACATTGTTATTGAATCCCATCTCGATAAATTGGAATACATGTGACATTAAAGTGTCTCCATTTTTGAAACCATATTGGCAGACATTACATGCACCTGCGACCTGGCTTTATTTTATGCCAGAAAGTAGAAGGGGTCAAATCTGTTGCAAGCAAAAGAAACGGGTAACGCGGAATGTCTATGCTTTGCGAGTATATAAATTGAAAGCAACAGTAGATGCTAAGCAAGAGTAGAAACGGTACAATTGAGATCTTTAGTAACCACTGGAACATCACAGAACATCGAATATTACCCTTCCGAACCTTATAACATATCAGTAATTGTACCAGAGTTCGTCGAGCATCGCTTCGATGCATCGGAATTAAACGAGGAAAACACCCCTCGGTAGGACGATCTTCCAACACCATTGTCGCTTACTGAAATTGAACAGCGAGCAAAAATTTTGGCGACCCAACCACAACTTTTTCCTCTTTTGGAGCCGCCATGGTAATATTGGCTGTTTCGAGCATATTTGTTGCTATAAAATTTGAAGTATTTCTAGCTTCGGCTGAAAAGCATTTTCCTACGGAAAATAACGAAATAGCGATAAACATTCCGGGAACATCGAATTCACCCATAGAAGAAAAAGATCTAAAACCGAGTGCCACTGTCTTTTTAGAAGAACGAAGACATCCGAACATTACGCCTTCTTAGACATGCAGGGTGGGGACACAATAAGGGTTTCTGTCTTATATAATCAGCATCCTGAGACCCTTAACTCAGCATAAGTTGCACCCATGCATCGAAGCATAACCGGTTTATGGCAACCCGAGAGCAATTATACATGCCACTGGAGGACACCGTCAGGGCGGAACATGGCATGGCCCTCCAAAAACCCACTGGTGTATGGCGACGAGGAGAAGTCCGTCAGGTCGGACAAAACTTCTGCGCAGTGTTTCTGGGAGACCGTGGCAGGATGGTCAGGTGCGAGTATTCGCAGCTGAGATCTCTGCCACCCAGATTCCAGGTCTTGCCTTGGCAGATTGCAAGGATCAGGCCGCGCGGTATTCAACCTCGGACGCCGGAACCCGAGGCTATGGAAATCGCAGAACTGGCCGTCAATAAGAGGATTGGCCGTCCGACCAATGTTCAGAGGACGCTTGACGGTATTACCGCTGACCTGCTCCTGGACCGTCTCCCCGGACAACCCCCCTACTACGTTACCCAGGGATGGAGAGAATTGGACTTAGTTGTTTCTACCACTGGCTAAAAGATCATCCATAGCGATCACAATGGCGATAAGTACACGCACACATACACGACACCCGACAAATTTCCACACATTTCTTTTTTTGGAAAGAAATCTTTGGCCGCTTTCCCTTCGTCTGGTAAAAGCACCACGCGAATCGCGATGTTTCATATTGAGGGGGAGACGTTACGTATGAATAATACTCTCTGTACACTACTCTCGCACGTACCGCTCAAGCTTGCGTAAGAAGAGAAATCGCCCAAAGATTTCTGTCACTATTGTATACAGACAATAAGAGCCTTTGATACTTATTAGCTGCATCGGAACCGATTAAGTACATGCGCGATCCGACGACCTCTCCGTGATCTTGCCTTATACGGAAACCCCAAATACGCCCGTCCATGCATTTTGAGACTATAAACACCCTTTCATTTTGATCATCTTTGGTTAATAACTACACAGTTACGCGTATATTTACGTCGTGCCACGCTCGTACAGAGTCAGTTATATCAAGTGAGATTGGGCTTAGCGCACCTTCCGAATCATAGATTAACCCGTTAGAATCTTCTAGCGCGGTTGAAGTTCTTTCGGCGTACTCTAAAGCGGCTCTGAGACGCCGCATCGCCAGTGCGTCAACACCGTGCAAATATTTAGGTAACTTACACATTTTATATTATTTCATCGCGACAATTACAATTGTACAGACGAATGATTTGAATATATATATATATATATAATTTGTTCACCATTAAATCGAGTAGATTCGTTAAACCAATCTTTACTCCGTAATCCTTTATATCGGTAGTAACGTTCCCACAGATACAACTTAACCGCTCGAGTTGTATCGAATATTAATTTAAAGTTACGAGACAAACTAACATTTCCTGCGACTCCCTGATTTCGCATCAGGTTCGTCCACGCTTGATTCTATTCCTGAGGCTCCCCGATTTCGCATCGGGTTCGTCCTCGTTTCACACATCCCAGCGGCTCCTCAATTTCGCATTGGGTTTGTCCGCGCACCTTACTAACAAATTCTCAACCGTATTCCTTCGGTAATATCAGCCGCGCCAGTCTACGCGTTGCCCACAGCCCTGGCTCGTAACAGCCGATAGCCTTGGCTCGTAACAGTTTCAACAATTTATGTATTGCTATGTGTCAATTCACTTACGCTAATATACTCCACGATGCATAGAATTTTATAGAATATTACTAATTGCCCCAATACAATTTTCTTTATAACGAAAGAAAGGATAATTTCGCCGTGATCAGGTCTGGTGTTCTTAGAGTTTGATTTCCACACTTGTATGTATAATCACTAGATTAATTATTATGACCATCATTAGTGTCAATAAACATTCGGAAACAAGAATAAATGGGAGATATATCTGTTTGTGACCTCATTTTTTCCACCTATATTGGGCATTTGGCCCACTGTGAGGCATAGTTGCGGAGCCGAGGGGCAGTTGTTTAGAGTTTCTTAGTGTACGGACGATCTAGTGCTTATTTCATCACTGGGAATCAATTAACGGAAATGGGTGAACCTCCTGACCGCAGCTTCACCGACGCAAATATTCTTCGGTGTTTTAAGACGCGGTATACATATAAATAACCTTACTTGGCATCGGGGTTGGCTATTTTCAATGCTATGTGGCCCGGCGTTGTGTTGACTACGCACGGTCATTGCCATTGGACTCTTCGAATGTCCTTCGTATTCGGCCTCGCATGCACAGGTGCTCCTGTACCGATATCTCCCAGGACAAGAATGTGATGGTGACCCTAGACACCGTGCCAGCAGAGCTATATAAAATAGTATTTTAATTATTAAATAGTAAATACTCCTATTTATTTTAAAATATGCCTATAATTTCAAAGACAATATATTTTATTTTCGTTCAGTACGCTGTTCAAATAGAAAACATGTATTTGGAATTTGCCTTTGGTAGAAGATATATCCATGTATGGATCTGACAGTGCTGCCCTGATCGAACATATAATCGAATTCAGATCGTGCGTTTGGAAGTAAGTTTGTAGTATACATGGCTCGACGCTCGCAATTCGGCACCGTCCGCGAGTGTCCATAAAGGGCTATAGCCCGATAAGGGGGTAAATTGTGCCCCTAAACCAGGGACTGCCAAATTTTTCTCCTGCAGGGGCCACTGAGTCCCCACTACCAATTAAACGCGATAATTATCGAAAATAATGTGACGTTAATATGGCAGCTAGCGCAATACGCATGGGTGTGAGGAGCGTCATTTGTCTACATTATTCTGTATTAGTTCGTTAGAGGCGGAAGATATAAGTAGGGGAAGGAGCCACGCGTGGCCCGCGGCTCGCTAGTTGGGAAGTCCGGCAGGGACTAAACCAAATTCAACTTGCGAGGTGGCCATTCGACAGCTGTAAGTAACTAGCCGTAACTCAACTGGGAGGGTAATTACGGGGGAAAAACAAAAATCGGGTCTCTGCTCAGTATATCCCAATTTAACGCACAAAAAATTTTGAAAAAAATCGGAGACATTTATATTATGGAGGCACATATTACAGAAGTTTTACAGATTTTTAAATTGAAAATCCATGCTACAAAAAATAAAAAATGTCAAGAAATACTGAAAATGCCGGTTTTGTATTGTTGGAATCGGGGTACAACAATTACACGTTTTTTGTCGGTACATATTATTGATACTATTACACTATTATTGAGGGTCGAGCCAGAAATTACTGTATATGTTTGAACTGTTCTCGCGACTGGACGCACGCACAGTGGTCCGATACCGTAAAAACACGAACTAAATTCAATTTTTCAACCTTCTTGGAAATGTATGAAATTATAGGCATAGCTTCTTATATGTATGTATAGACTAAATTTTGGCGTGCAAATGGATTGCCGCAGAGCACCGGTAATTGCCTGTGACACCTTCAGGGGGGGGGGGGGATGTTCACTTTAAAAGGATCCTATTTCTTGCTGAATTTGCTATACCTTTCGGTGCTATATTTTGTTACAGAGTGGAGCTAACTCAAATCTATTTATATATTTTTAAAAAGTGTTCTTTCAGCTACAAGTGCATGTAACATGAAAGGTATCTACGTATTTAAACCCTGTAAAAAATACCTTTTCGCTAATCCCTATTGTTCCCCCGTTTTCCCGCTTTAATGTAGCTTATAAGTAGGATCCATCGTCCACGATGCGATAAAATTTACATGAAAGTATTTGTTAAAACCTACTTAAGATACCTGCATAAAAATTTCTTGCAACTATTAGCAACTCCGAAAGTTATAACAATATATGTGCAGGCAGCGTGCCGGTTTTCCGCTATAACGTGCTTTATAAGAGGGATGGTTCGACCAGGATGCGATAAAATTTACATGAAAGTATTTGTTAATGTAAATTTAGTCGTAAATTATTTTCTTTTTTTCAAAAATTGTTTATTTAATTTAAATTTTTTAAATAATTTTGTATATATTTTTTATTTTAAATCTTTTGCTAACATGTTCGTTCAGTTAAATAACATCATAAACGCGCATTTGGATGTATAGATTCAACATCCCATTGTCGAACTATTTCCGTATTAACTATATAATTTCATATTAAGTTTTTTACAAATTATGAATCTCCAATGATCAAATCAGTATTGTAAGAGTCGTAATATCGGTTGTAACAAATTTTATTTACCGCTACCTGAGAGATATCTAAACACCACAAAAAATATAAAAACCATTTTCGACCAAACAACATTTTATCCAATATTAATGTTAAAATAATAATAAAAAGAGAATTTTTAATTGCAATTATATTCTATAATTCAAGAATTACATAAAATCCTTCTATTCATAATGAGTAATGTGTAAATTACAGTGCTATGAATTTAGTTCGTGTTTTAACGGTTTCGGACCACTGTGGCACGTTGCCTCGTGCACGACATTCTGTATTAAAGTACTATAAAAGTCTTCTGGTGTTATTCTATTGCCATAAACCCGTAAAATACTGACAGTCTACAAATATATTTTTTATTTTAATTTATTTTCTTTATTTTGAATACTACTGCTGAAAATATTGGTTCTCATTCGATATATTTATGAGTAAAAATGGAGTGCTATTAGTAAGATACGATGTATGTATTTATATCGATAAAGTACAGTAGGCTTGTGCAGCGTGTAAAAAAGTATTTTATTTGATGCTAGATTATTAAAATAAAATCTTTTATTTTGTGGTTCATATTGTTGACACAAAAATATTTTCCTTTGTGGTTTCAATTGTTAAAATGGAAATATCTAATTTTTCAAATTACACATCCTATTTAAAATACTTTTTAAGCCGTACAGAATCCAAGATGTTAAATAGTATTTAAAGCATTTGACTTGCCAAATATTACCCACCTTTGCGTGCCGATGATCGTTAATCTCGTTTGCGAGATCATCTTCTGTCGAAGCGATCCCCCGACGGTCTATCTTCAATGATTTGCTCACGATTCTTGACTCGTCGTTTGATTAATAGAACCGCCTCGAATGCTCCTTCCATGGTTTGTATTTTTTCAACTAACGTAGCCATCCTCCACTCAACGCGTTCTGGTAAGCTCTGGGAAAAGTTTTCTGACACATCCTTCTCCATACCTCGAATGATTTTTTCATCTTATCAGCAACTTGCTGTCTGTGTACAGTGAACTATAGTTACCTCCAAGATATAGCGTGCCTGTAAAAATCAAAATTGACAGAAATTCGGGAGGTTAAACATTTGTTACCATGGTCAGGGACGTACAAAGATACTTTTCATTCAGTGTCAATGTAAGTTATACATATACTTCAGGGCTCGGAATTAAGTGAACTTTCTGGCCGATTGTCAGACGCGCGAAAGGAGAAAGGGGGCGTAGCCTCTGAAAATCGACTCGAAAGTTCATTTAATTCCGAGCTTTGATATACTGCATTATTTGTACATGAAAGTAAAAATTTCCTCCCATACTCTAATTGCCGATATGAATTAATATTTATCTTTGGCATTTACCAATTGCATATGCACCAACACACATGCTACCATTAATTTCTTTTGGAACCCTAAAACAGAATGCAACGCACTACCCTAAATGCCGAAGCATGAATATGACTTAACCTATGCAGCAACTATGACAATAATTTGTTGAATTAAAAATGTACTACAGCTTAAACGGTACACCGTTTTCTTGACAATAATGATTTTTGCAATCTAATAAATATTGTAAGACGTATATGTCGTAAAGAAAACTGTTGGCATTGACAACACAAGGAAAATACGACCCACGTGGCACGGAACGTGTTATGTAATGTATTCACCCCCAATATATCTGTATTATTTTTATGATATATACATATACATATATACAAATATGTATATGTACAATACGTACACAGGGTGTTCTATATAACGCGACGCACGAATATTCACTCACTTGCAGCCATCTGACAAAAATAAGTTTAGAACAAAAGTTGCAGGGTATAGAGTGTACAATAAATATAAGTAAACAAAAAGCAGTAAAATGTTACGAGCCGGGGCTGTGGGCAACGCCTAGGCCGGCGAGGTTGATATAACCCAAGGAATAAGGTTGAGAATTTGTTAGTAAGGTGCACGGACGAACCCGATGCGAAATCGGGGAGCCGCTGGGATGTGTGAAACGAGGACGAACCCGATGCGAAATCGGGGAGCCTCAGGAACAGAGTCAAGCGCGGACGAACCTGATGCGAAATCAGGGAGCCGCAGGAGGGTGAAACGTCGTGGACGAACCCGATGCGAAATCGGGGAGCCACTGGGAAAGAAGTTCGCAGACGAACCCGATGCGAAATCGGGGAGCTGCTAGGAGGTTGGCTTATTCACAGACGAACCCAGCGCGTAGCTGGGGAGCTGTTCGGAGGTTGGAAAACGTACGGACGAACCTGATGCGAAATCAGGGAGCCGTAGGATACAGACGAACCTGGTGCGAAACCAGGGAGCTGTAGGATGGGTTAGGTTTCGTGGACGAACCCGATGCGAAATCGGGGAGCCACTGGGTTGGAGTATTTGTAGTTATTTTGTTTGGATAAGGCGTGCGAACGAACCTGATGCGAAATCAGGGAGTCGCAGGAAATGTTAGTTTGTCTCGTAACTTTAAATTAATATTCGATACAACTCGAGCGGTTAAGTTGTATCTGTGGGTACGTTGTTACTAGTATACAAGCATTATGGGGCAAAGAATCTACGCGATTTATATGTGAACGAATTAAAGTTTATATTCTGAGTATCAGTATAAATACAAATGTTTCTATCGCGATGAAATAATATAAAGTGTGTAAGTTACCTAAGTATTTGCACGATGTTGCACTGGCGATGCGGTGTCTGAGAGCCGCTTTTTAGAGTATGCCGGAAGAACTTGAACCGGACTGGCGAAATCTAACGGGTTAATCTATGATTCGAAAGGTGCGCTAAGCCCAATCTCACTAGATATAACTGACACTGCACGAGCGTGGCACGACGTGATTCTACGCGCGACTGTGTAACTCTGAACCGACGAGGGTAGAAACAAAAGGTTTATATACGCCCAAAATGCGCGGGAACACACTAGAACTTTCCATATAAGGAAATTTAGGAGTCTTCGTCGGGTCACGCCCGTCTCGGTCATGATGCAGCTGGTCGCACTTGTGCTCAGGACCGCTTTATGTGTTTACGATAACCGAAGGAATTTTAGGGCATTTTCCCTCCACAGATTCGAACTCGAAAACGCTTTGAGAGCGACGTATGGAAAATATTCTCCATACGTAACATATTAATATCCAGTTGTTTATTAATATCTATATTAATATCTAGTTAGTGCAAGATGAAAATTACATTAAATATCTGACGAAAAAGCAGCGAAAAGCAAAAAGTGCTTTAATAACTATAATCTATATATGTTAGAAATTGTCCTTGAAGAGTATGCAAGATAGATATTTCCCGGAGAGTTCTGGGGTAAAGACTGAGCGGTCAATCGCAGTTCATTTACCAAAAGGCATAACCTTCCCCACTCCGTGGCCAGATCCTCCAGAATCAGAGTCCCTATACCTTGGTAATAGGGCACCAGGCCGATTGCCATGTTTGATCTTTCACTCCACATTCAAATAAACAATCCTTCGACACCAGATGGTTGGAAGACCCAAAGCGGTCGCCAGCTATCGTCGGCCAACTTGATGTTCAGTCTCATTCATTCGTTCTTAAAAACCTGTAGTAAACAGTCAATCCTGGGACATTCGATAGTTGAATATCGTCGGGCCACCAGCCATCGTCTGTCGTCCAGATTGCCCGTTTGCAAGACACTCTCCAACCATACGCAGGCTATGCCCCTATCATAAATTCTTCCCCGAATGAATAGCATTTCGCCACTCGGTCCTTTTCTTTTTGTTAAAAATACGCTGTCTCTAACATATAGTTTCTTAAAAATAATGGTGAAGAGTTTTTTCTGGAGAAATCTGGCGAACTTGCGTAATTGAATCATTTTTTTATGACGCTTATTATGAAGTGAAACCCGTTTTCAATTTAAAGTTTTTTTTAAATTTTGTAATTATTATAACTGTAAGATTATGTACTGCTCACATTCTTCAAGTAAAGTCGTAAAATAGAGATACTAAACAACAAATCAAGAAAAGAATATATTTTATATAGATATTTATTATTGGTTACTCTGCATTATCTAGTGTGAGAAAATGACAAAAATTGTTGAACATAATTGTGAAAAGCCCATAAAATTAAATTTTCAAATTCCATTTTTTTTTTGTCGTCCTAATGTCCAACGTTGCAATAGACTCGCCCCGCTGTGCGACGCGTCCTTTTTCAGCTGATTGTGACGCCAATTTTCAATTCTCTATAATCTTGAAGGTCTCATTATGAAGGGAAAACTTCAAGGAATAGGGCCATATTTTTTCAAGATAAAGTCCGTGTGCCCCATCATCGAAAAAAACGCAAAAAAAGAGTTTTTCGTATAATATAAACATTATAAACAATAATGTATACATTTTTCCACATTATCAATGCTACGAGCCAGGGCTGTGGGCAACGCCTACTAATTATTTACCCAAGAATTACCCAAGGAATATGGATGAGAATTTGTTAGCCGCGCGGACGAATCTGATGCGAATTCAGGGAGCTGCTGGAGGGTGAAACGTCGTGGACGAACCCGATGCGACATCGTGGAGCCGCTAGGAAGAAGTTCGCAGACGAACCGGTCGCGAAGCCAGCGAGCTGTTCGGGGGTTGGTAGACGTGCGGACGAACCCGTTGCGAAATGTGGGAGCCACTGGGTTAGAGTATTTGTAGTTATTTTGTTTGGATAAGGCGTGCGAACGAACCTGATGCGAAATCAGGGAGTCGCAGGAAATGATAGTTTGTCTCGTAACTCTAAATTAAAGTTTGATACAACTCGAGCGGTTAAGTTGTACCTTTGGGAACGTTACTACTGATATAAAGGATTGCGGTGTAAAAATAGGTTTGACGAATCTACTCGATTTAATGGTGAACAATTTATATATATATATATATATCAGTTGTTTGCACAAATTTAATTGTCGCGGTATTTATGTAGTGTGTAAATTATTACCTAAAGCTGCACGGTGTTGACGCACTGGCGATGCGGTGTCTGAGAACGGTTACAATACTACATCGAAAGAACTTCAACCGAACTTGCGGATTCTAACGAGTTAACTTGCGATCTGAATGGTGCCCCAAGCCCAGTCTCACCGAATGTAATCGACTCTGTACGAGCGTAACCCGATGTGAATATACGCGTAACTGTGTAGTTATTAACCAAAGATGATCAAAATGAAAGGGTTTTTATAGTCTCAAAATGCATGGACGGGCGTATTTGGGGTTTCCGTATAAGGTAAGATCACGGAGAGCTCGTCGGGTCGCCTGTGTACTTAATCGGTCCCGATGCAGCTAATCAGTATCAAAGGCCCTTATTGTCCGTATACGATAGTGACAGAAATCTTTGGGCCCTTCGCGGAACCGCGACTTCCCTTCTTACGCAAGCTTGTGCTGCACGTGCGAGAGCAGCGTATAGAGAGTGTTATTCATACGTAACAGTGAGTAAAACGAAAAAGAGTAGCTCAATCGAACAAACAGTTCCAGAAATAAAAAATTCCTAAGTAAAACCCGTTTTCGCAAAAATAACAAAAATGACAAACTTTGAAGGGCTCTATTGTTTAAACAAATTGTCAACCGTGAAAATGATGACTTAAACCCCCCTCCCCTTAATTTCACATGGATTACAACATATTTCATTCGGAACAAAATCACCGATGGTGAAGGCCAAAAGTGATCGATTTGGCATGGAACGGTCCTGGTGTTAAAACTAATCCGTATTCTACACTTTGAGCAAAAGTCGGAGGAGGTGGATTTTCCCTGCCCAAGGTGGATATCAAGACTGTCGCTAGCTGTACACAATTCCGTTCTGTTATGTCCCGTTGTATTATAATAAATGCACTTAACTATATTTTTACGTTTTGTTTATTTAAATTTGCACCGATTTGTAATTACAGTTACAAATAACCAATTAATTCCAAATGTTCTAATAATAATAATTCTAGAATGCTATACAACTTCTTGCATAAGAACGCTAAGACGAATATTTAAATGAAATTTAAATGAAAATTTCTCATTATATAAATTTTGTTTGCCATTAAAACGTTTTATACCGTTTCGACGTCAGTTCAAATTACAGCGCTTCACAATGAAATCGAATATCGAGAGGCTTTTCATTTTGCAACTCGGTGCCGAATTAAACCAATAAACCGTAGTGGATAACTGAGTTGCGCTTAACAAGATTGAAGTTCAATATCGTTAGCACAGTTTTATAGTACCTCCTTCCTCCGTTTTATTTCTTCCTCCGTCTTGGTCACTGGTTCTTTTTAATATAAGAATCGGGTATTCAAAGGGAGATTCCAATTAATTAATTGCAAGGACAAAGAGAGCTGTGATATTTGAGTCCGAATCAGCTGAATTGTTATGAGATGATGGTTATGTTGTGTCATCTACGACGGCCAAGTTAAAAGTACATTCATTTGTTTTAGATATTTCAGAGGCAAATATAGCAAAGAATGTGTAGGGATTCTACGTAAGACATATGATCTGACTCGGGCCATGATGGTTTACGTTGGGGCGTAAGATAGTCTCGTCTATACCGCGACAGTTCCTATCGGGCGCCGGCTAAAGGCGGATATAGACGAACGTGCCGCGGCTGCAACGCGGAAGCAACGTGGCATTACGCGTGCTTGGTGTTTCGTTTTTACCACGACCACTCGCTGCGCATGGAACGATCCATGAATTTCTACGCGCATTCGCCGTCAGTTCAGTTTCGGCAAACCCGAAGGAAACCGTCCACACGGCGGCCACGAATCCCTTTGTGTTCGCGAAAAAGACCGCCTCGAAATGGTTCGCTGCGCGGCATTGCAGTACTGCCGCTCGCCACCGTCCAAACGAACGAATATTCCATGCCGCGTTGCAGCCGCAGCGCGCTCGTCTGTACCCACCTTTAGCCAACGCGGAGTCTGGCCCTTGGTATCGCTGACTACAAACTTAGTGAATAATATGGATTCCAACTAGGGCTGAATCCGCGGGCCTTACACCTTATCGGTGACTCAACGGTCATCCAACAGGTGTATCCCTTCAATTCGTGACTGTAAAAATTACCATGTAAATAATATTTCTGTGACACAATTGATTTATTCAGGGCGAATAAAATTTAATATAATAATTATTGCCGCGCTGGGACAATGGAACATTGCTATCAGTATTTTGATACAGCTTTATAAAATTGTCCGTTCAATTTTATTATCGAATTATTTGCGATAAAAGGATTGATTAATTGGTACGGATAGTTCGTTCCACTTTTTTTTTAGAAGACATGAAGCATGACCTGAAACGAGAACTTAAAAAGGTTATGCCATATTCATCAACTCTGTAACGTAACATAATTATTGAAAGTATTGAATACATTAGAAACCGTTTTATGTTTAAAATAAAGAGCTATCTACAATACTGAAAAATTAATATAAAATTAATACATAAAAAGGGCAAAAGAACCGTGATTTACCTTTAGCAAATTGAAATTAGAATTCGATTTAACCATTGAAGCAATGTTTAACACTGTTTTCTTTTCGTAAGAATTCAAATCGTGCTAATTGATTCAGTAATGGGGAAGTAAATTACGAAAGTAAAGAATCCTGGCGCTTTAGGAACAGATAACGTACTTCTTAAAATAACTGACCAGATAATGAATAAGTTAAATGTTATTCCCACAATTGCATAGGGATTAATTTCACGTACTGTTCATGCCTGTACTAGTGTACAGTGTGTACACGTATCGAATAAACGTCAAATGTCGTGCATATACATTGGCGTAATGAATTTACTCCTGCAAATTTTGACACTATTGTAGGGATATGTAAATGAGTACCTATTGGCGTTAATCGTGTAACGTACAATCGGGTGGAACAGTAACCTGTTACATAATCCATCGCGATTTTACGAAATCAGTATTAAAATTATAATAGATTTGAAAACGTTAATCAATTCCCTTTTGATTGTGGTTTTAGTTTTTTTCCTTCATTTATTTACATCAAAGACGATTTTTTAAACAGTGATAAAATTAATACTCACAAGGAAAGTATTGTGTGCTACGAAAATTCTGATTATTGTTACGAGCCAGGGCTATGGGTAACGTCAAGGTCGGCGAGAGTAGTAATACCCACGGAATATGGGTTATGAGTTCGTTAATGAGGGGCGCGGATGAACCTGATGCAAAATCAAGGAGCCGCTGGGATAAATGTAAACGAGGACGAACCTGTTGCGAATTCGGGTAGCCACTGGGCTGAAGCAGTTACCTTGTTTGTATAAGACGCGCGAACGAACCTGGTGCGAAATCAGGGAGTCGCAGGAAATGTTGGTCGTGACTAGGCCCCCCATTATTTGTATACGATAACCGATAGAAATTTTTGGCAGATGCAAGTTCGAGAAACACGCATTAGAGCGGCGTATGAGAAATATTCTCCATACTGTAAGAACATCCAAGGGTTCGGTGCGCCCAGTATGCCCACCTGGGAAATGTCACCGAGAGGCCGACACGCGAGCGCGAACGGAATACATTTGGGCATTAAAGCAGGGCCTGCTTTACGGAGGTCTGTTTTAAGGTAAAGCAGGCCCTTGAACGTACTACGTCGTGGGCTCGACGAGCCCGCCTTTCGGGCGCCCATGATGCAGCGTCGGAGGACTCTATGAAAAGCCAGCGTTGAGAGCGTACGAATAGCGATCCGTAGAAGATTGTAGTATTGCCGTGTAATACGAATAAATACGCGTATAAACATTCTGGGTAATTTTACCATAGAATTAGTCTTACAATACGTAAAATTATAATGAATCTTTTCTAGATTGTCGGTTTGTTTCATGCTACTTTCTGGTTTTTCAAAACTAAATCACCCCTTGAAGCTAGGGCCGACGTTGAGTTTAACCTGGTGCAATTTCTTATTTAACCAACAACAAAAAATGGCATTGCACGATTGTCTTCGGTATAAAAAATTTTTATTTTAACAATTACTTCAGTTATCAAGATATACAGGACAATATGAAACCGCATCTTATACTTCAAGGGATGCTTTCATCTTTAAGAATTAAAATATGGTTCGAAACAAAAATGACCTGACATTATGATGATATCTTTGAATTTTCTGTAAGATTAATGCAAAAACGACACACGAACGTGTAAAGCTTCTATTATAATTCCTTGTTTATTATCTCCAAAAACTATACAAATCAATACTGGAGCGTAGAAAGATGTAGAAGCGTGTAAAAGATGTGTCAGGTCATCTATTTACACGGTCTCGACAAGAATTACTCCGTTTGTACTCTGTTGTTTGTCAATGCGACTTCTACGTTCGACGATCGATGCAAGAATGCCATGATGCATCGTGTACGCCAAAAAGGACGCCTTGTCGGGGTTTTTCCAGGCGCCATGGCTTCAAGGGCCTCGCTCGCGTATTTCCCTTCAGCCTACGGTCTCCTATGGGTACGTGCGCTATCGGGCCCCCCGCTGACGTAACCCAGATGCCCAGCTACGGCGCTCGCAGCCGAAATCTCTTACATTTCTGTCCATCGAATGTCTTAGTTTTCTTGAACAAATATCGACATTGTAGTTTTAATTTAGTTTTAATAGCAAAAATATTCAATGGCTAAGTGAATAATATATGATTTCTTTCTTTATTTAAATGTGACTCACATTTCTGTTGGTTGTTTGCATTGTATAAAATCCAGTTAAACAAAAATTATCTCTTATAGTTCTGAGAATATATTGGGATATAGAATTCCAATACTTATACGAAAGTGTTTATATTAAGAGGGACCAATATGGTCTGAATGCTCCACGCTTCTCTTCTATATTCATTCGTTAGAGTTTCTCCTTTGAATAGGGACTATACTTCTTTTACTATAAATATGAAATAAAGTACTTTTATTAAACTGAACTGTATATTATATACTATCACACTTCCTCATAATCTAGTTTTCCAATAATTTCCTCCACCTATTTTAGTGAATAATATATTGACATTTTTAATTACAATCCTTTTAGCGAACATTCACATTCGATACATATGCATGTACCGGGTGTGACTCGCAACACGATCAATTCAAAAAACTCATACGTAATTAGGTGTGTAAAAAAATGTTTCAATCAAAGTGTAACCTTTGATTTCCTGGGGGACATGCAATACTGCAATCGATTTTTTTGTTACTTTCTTTTTTTATCGAGATGTGATGGGTACCACCAGTTTTTTAAAATGAAATGTCTTATATGTCTTCGCGAATTATGATAATCCAGCAAACTCTTGGTTAGAATTTGTCATACCAAGTATTAAATAGAATGTTTCCAAACCGTTGCATCGAATATGGTAGTAATATCGCACATGCCTCAATAACTGCAGAAATGTTTGAGAAAGATTTTCGTTCACTCACTATTCGAATACGCAACTGTATTGATTGTAACGGACAACATTTCGAACACTGTTTGGAATAAGGCTTACTTTGACAATATCTCGGTAGTTATAAATGTACACTGGCCCACTTGTCACCACGAACGCTATTATTATACATTATACAGGGTGACAAAAAACTCAGGGAACATCGATAATTGAGATATAGCTGAGGGGTAGAAAAACAATATTTTCCTTGGCAAAAATGTCCTACATAGTTTCGTTTTTGAGTTATTAACGAAAAACACTGGCCAATGAGAGGGCCCGGCGGGTGTCGGCCGACGCGCGCTCAGGTGCGAACCGATCACTTGCGGTTGGTCGTGATGGGGGCATCGAGGGTACCGCGGAAAGCATGCGGCAAATGTTACATCGTCTTAATTAAGAATCACGTGGAATTATTCATTATTCGTGAATAAGAAATACACTAATAAATCGTGTAATAACTGTGGCCTAGGTCAGGATTCACACAATGTTAGCCAGGTTAATTCGTGAACGGATGGGTAAGTTTAACTAGGATTTCCTAACATTAGTTATGCGAATCGTTTTTCTTAATACATAGTTTATCCACCTGAAAACGTACTGATAAAAAAAAGTATTTTTTTCATAATTAATAAAACACTTCATTCCTTTCGGATAATGAATAAACGTATCGAACACAGTTATTACACGATTTATTAGTGTATTTCTTATTCACGAATAATGAATAATTCCACGTGATTCTTAATTAAGACGATGTAACATTTGCCACATGCTTTCCTCGGTACCCTCGATGGCCCCATCACGACCTACCGCAAGTGATCGGTTCGCACCTGAGCGCGCGTCGGCCGATGCCCGCCGGGCGCTCTCATTGGCCAGTGTTTTTCGTTAATAACTCAAAAACGAAACTATGTAGGACATTTTTGCCAAGGAAAATATTGTTTTTCTACCCCTCAGCTATATCTCAATTATCGATGTTCCCTGAGTTTTTTGTCACCCTGTATGTCATGTATATGTCATTGCATACCAAGTATGTAATCTAGATCTTCTGGATCTGAGGATGAAGAATCTTTCTTTGAATAATGTGCGACATTCTTCTCGGGAAGCAGGTTTTCGACCGCCTTTATCTTTGTTCTTTTTCGTACTTTTCTTTGCAATCATTATTTTCTTATGCGGATGTTTTCTTTTTCTTGCCGCAATGCTTCTTTTGTGGGTGAATCTGTTAAAATAGTATTCTTTCACTCAATATGTTTTTACTTTTGTTCTTTACAGGAGGATGTTCATTGAGTTATATTTACAGTTCTTTGATCGACTGTATTCCTATATGCCTCTTCACTGTTTGCAATTATGTAACTCCTCGTTAGATGGAACAAAAATAAAATATTTGGTTAGTCGACTAATAGTCAAATATGTAACGCCGATTATGCTTTCAAGGAAGGTAAGGCAGTCCGGGAATTCAGAAACGTATGAAATTTGACATACAAGTAAATTATATCATCCGTAATACAACCCTATTTTTCGTTCGTGGCATCATTCGGTTTGAGGGATAAAATTAGCCCTTGAAAAAAATTCAGATGATTCTTTTTTATGAAATATCTCAAGAACGCTGAGCGATATTTTCGAAAAATCTAAGCAGAACTTGCATCGTGCTATTGCGTATACAAAACTGCGTAAACAAATTTTTTGAAAAAAATCATGATTTTTGTTTTTTTTTACATGAATTTCTCACCCTGTGTACTTTACAGAGGTGAGGTGACATTCGATGATATGTCTTTTATTCAAAGAACTGTCCATGGTATACCTTTATACATATATGTAGGAGAGAAAGAAAAAGGATACTGAAAAGTTTGTAGAGATTTCTCATAAAAGTTCTTCTTTTGAAGATCTCCCTGAAATGAGAAACGGATATTGACTATGCAACTTTGACCAAGGACCTTCTGCTCTCTAGGAAAGTAAAACACGGAGTTTCATTCAATATGAAACATCTGTGGCCCCGCTTAGAAATAAATTCAGATTTGAAAAGATATTCCGCTTAGAAGGTAACGTGGGTACGTATAAATTGTAATATGTTCAATACTTGCATAAATATAAAAAAAAAACTATGTTTTGGATACGTTCGGCTAATGATGTATTTTTATTTACAGTTTTCAAACTCGTTAAAGAGTACAATTCTGAAACGTACATGGGACGTAACTCGAAATAAAACTAATATTCCTTCACTTCGAAGTTGTGTTTTCGAACTAAACGCTTACAATGATTGTATTGTAGCTATAGTTCACCATAAGTTCCGCGAATCCGTTGAACCACTTCGACAGTTCCAAATAATGGAACATTATGATGCCGACTTGTATCAAGTGCAGAGTTCTAAAGCAGATGGAAGTTGAAATTTCGCTATTCAACCCATCAGCAGCTAAGTGAGCCCCGTTTCTATTCGCGTAACATTCAAGGATAACTTGAGATCTAAAACTAAAGTTCTGAATATTTGACTAGGAAACAGGCTCTTTCGCTGTTAGTCAAAAAATCTTCTGCGCCAGTCTATTTCACTGTGTGCAAAAAATATTTTTTCTATGGGTAAAAAACGACTATGAATGTGCCTGGTTATGATATAAAATCTTTCTCGTATTATGACATCGTAAAGTTTATCGCTGTTACGAGTGAACTACATGACAAGATACGTGTGGGCCAAGGCATAAGTTTTAGAAAACAAAGCTTTAAAGTATTTATTAAATTATGGTACCGTAAGTTTCATAGGTATACACTATTCCCCGAAAGTTTGGGTACATCTACTATATTTGTTTCCTACACTAAAATATAAATAAATACAAATGAATATAATAAAATATGATTGAAATGCAACTAGGACCTAATATTTTACTATATTGTAGAGATTATCTCCCGCAAACCTGGCGTGAGTGAAATAGAGGACAGGAATGATGATAAGACTTCAGGGTAAATGTATAGAAGTGGGACAACCTCAAATCAACATTTTGAACCTTTTTCATATGCATACAAACTCCGCTCGGCCTTATTGTTAGTTTCCAAGATATTGGCAACAAACTGCAGCTACTAAGGCATTGAATTTTGTCATTGTGAGTACTCATTTGGTCGACACGCAGTGCGACTCACAAGGAAGGTTAGGCAACTCGAAAATTCAGAAACGTATGAAACTGTGCATACAAGTAAAGTATATCATCCGTAATAGAACCCTATTGTCCGTTAATGCCATAATTCGGTTTTAAGGGCTGAAATCAGCCGTTAATAAAAATTCAGAAAGTTCTTTTTCGTGAAGTATCTCTAGAGCGCTGGGGGATATTTAAAACAAGTATAAACAAGACTTGCATCGCTTTATTGTGTTTACAAGACTGCGTAAAGAAATTTGTTGAACAGTTCATGATTTTTTTCATTTTTTTGCGTGGATTAGAAAAAAAAATTTTGTTTCCAAAACCATTGTACAATATCTTTTATATTTACGTTTCCAGAAAGTAGTTTGCCGTTCAATTTCTATTTAAATGATTTTACCTTTCTTCTTATAATGAAAATTAAAAAACATTTAGATGGTTACTATTTTACTACCAAGTTATCATTTTTGTTATTAATTTTACAACTACAACTTTTTTCGTTTCAGTTGGTCAGATTTATGACATAGTCAAAAGTGACGCTGTTTTTCGGGCACAGTTTTTAACGCTACATTGTCATACATTTTTACAGCACATTACTATCGTAATAAAATTTTTGTAAAAACAAATAAATAAAATAAATTTGTTTATCTCATGTATAGATGAGTATCGTGTAGTAATATTACCTATAACCTTGAATTAGAATCGATAAAAAATGAAGCGAGTGCCTACTGAATTGTCATTCCCGCCCGCTGTGCGTCGATGGTTCAGTTCGCGCGACCGAACAGTCAGGCAGTACATATTTTACCCAATCCCGCAGTACGTTGTCGTTTACGTGTTCTTTTGAACACTCAGTATTGAAATTTGAAATTGGCAGTGCTGTTATCACTTTAACAACGAATAATTTCGCATCAGGCAAATTGTCCAGTAGTGGAAATTATCTTGTCGGACAGTACAAAATATTCTCGTACGATGTACGGTATACATCCCTAGAAATGTCCGTCTCGTAAACCTAACAGATATTCTAATGGACTAAATGTCGTATGTTCTAGCAACATCTGCAAGAACACAACTTTTGCGCGCCCCTTGCACGTGCCAGGAAATGGCCAAATTTCCACGCATGCTTTGTGCGACGCTTCCTTGGTATAGAAGCCACCGGATTTTACCAAGCATGCTACGTGTGAACGACGCCGAGGCAATCGATCGTTGCACAATGGAATATCTGACCCGAAAAATCAGACGGTACTATTGGCAAATTTGCCAAATCTTCAAACTCTCAGGACTTAGCTCAAATTCATCCAAAGTTGACGAAACAAACCGATTTTTGAGCTTGAACCTTGTACTTTTGGATGATTTAATTCACCGTAGTCTAAATGCGTATCTGGTGGGTAAAATGTGCCCCTAAATATTGTAGTGACACTCGAATTGTGTGGCCTAAAAAGGATCATTCCCCCTGGCCAAGGGTCAGATCGACCAGAGGGTCGCGCCTCTTTGATAGGCAGTCCTTTTTTTTATATATTTTCTTTATTGCTGGTGTACATCTAAAAACAATATTTACAATCAATTATATAATGGCCAGTAGCTTTTGACTTCTGTTTCTTAAAACGGTAAGTACATACATACTTACGTGTTACGGTTTTAATAAGTCTTTTGGCGGTTTAAGTTTGAATCCTCAGACTGTGTCGGCATAGCAGTGTACTGTTTGTGGGTTAGTGTGGGTGTTGATTCTAGCTTTGTACTTGTTTGTTAAACGAATAATTTCTTTGAGGCGCGGAAAATCAAATTTGTTTTGATTATTGTAATCTCTACTGACGCCTTCTTACAGTCGAAAAAAACATAATAATGCGGATCTATCTACATATAATTATTATTATCCTCAAAAATTGTTGAGAGAAAGAAAAAGGATACTGAAATGTTTTTAGAGATTTCTCATAAAAGTTCTTCTTTTGAAGATCCCTCTGAAGTGAGAAACGGATATTGTAGAAGTTATTCTTTGTAAACCCCACGTAGTTGGGAATAGAGGACAGGTGGTGTAATAAGATTTCAGTTACTCTCATTAAAACACTATCTTTATTATAAATGCGTCGACACACGACGTTACTCAAACACTCGATACTTTTCCTTACGCTCTGTTTCCACTCTCTCTTCACTCTCACTTAGCTCTGCCTTAGCTCTGCCTCATTCATTCTTTATATTCTTTCACTCTTACTTTCTCTTTCATTCTATTCCTCATTTGCTCTCACTCATTTGGTACACACCCCCGCAGTCATCCCTCGGTGGTGGTCGGTCCCGACCACCCGAAACCCTTGGGCCACTGTACCCCCCATACACACGATCATCTCAAGTGCTCAGCTCAGAACGTACCTTTCATACATCGCAATCATTCTAAACATTCACTCAGTATTTCCAATCCTACAATATTGACTATGCAACTTTGACCAAGGACCTACCTGAAAAATTCCCTGATTCCAAAAATTTTTATTGCAAAAATTGTTTGATTCCAATAGTTACTATAGTAATGTTGTATCTTCATATGTTGTACATGATCGAAACGTTACACAACACCATATAGAGAGGTAGAGTTCGTACAATCAGTGTTAGGCAATATTTTAATAAATAATCATTTAAATAAAAGTTTAAATAATAAGTTATTTGTTATTTGGATATTGAAATAAAAAACTAAAATAATTATTTATTATTTGGTCAACTCTAAATAAATTATTTAAAATAATAAAGTTAATTGTTATTTACAAATACAATTTCAATTATTATTTGTCAATCATTATTTCTTATTCATAGTCATTAAAGAAATTTTCTTTCCAACTGTTCTCAGCAACGATATCACTGTTACGAGCCAGGACTGTAGGCAACGCCTAGACCGGCGAGGTTTATATTACCCAAGGAATACGGCTGAGAATTTGTTAGTAAGGTGCACGGACGAACCCGATGCGAAATCGGGGAGCCTCAGGAATAGAGTCAAGCGCGGACGAACCTGATGCGAAATCAGGGAGCCGCAGGAGGGTGAAACGTCGTGGACGAACCCGATGCGAAATCGGGGAGCCACTGGGTTGAAGTAGTTGTAGTTACTTTGTTTGGATAAGACGTGCGAACGAACCTGATGGGAAATCAAAGAGTGGCAGGAAATGTTACTTTGCCTCGTAACTTTAAATTAATGTTGGATACAACTCGAGCGGTTAAGTTGTATCTGTGGGAACGTTACTACTGATATAAAGGATCACGGAGTAAAGATTGGTTTAACGAATCTACTCGATTTAATGGTAAACAATTTATATATATATATATATTGAGATCAGTCGTCTGTACAAATGTAATTGTCGCGATGAAATAATTTGAAAAAGTGTAAGTTACCCAAATATTTGCACGGCGTTGTCGTAGTGGCGATGCGGGGTCTGAGAGCCGCTTTTAGAGTATGCCGAAAGAACTTCAACCGGACTAGCGGATTCTAACGGGTTAATCTGTTTCGATAGGTGCGCTAAGCCAATCTCACTAGATATAACTGACTCTGTACGAGCGTGACACGACGTGACTATGTAACTCTGAACCAACGAAGGTAGAAACCAAAGGATTTATATACCCCTGAAATGCGCGGGAACGCATTAGAACATTCCATATAAGGAAATTAAGAAGTCTTCGTCGAACCACGCCCGTCTTGGTCGTAATGCAGCTGGTCGCAGCTGTTTATGGTAACCGAAAGAATTTTAGGGCGTTTTCCCATCAGACACGCGAGCTCGAAAACGCGTTGAGAGCGACGTATGGAATATTCTTCATACGTAACACGTTCTATACTCGCGAAAGTTTCGTTAATGTAGTTATCTCTCTCACACATGGCGTATACGTGCATGGTTTCCTTTGTTAAGTGAGTGCACGCAACAGATCATGGCGCCTAGAATCGGGGCCCAACTGTACCTCGGTTGTGCGATCCAACAATGTACCAAATCGGGCAGATAATGTACATATATAATGCAATGAAGATTAATACATATTTATTTGAAGTGTTTCCTCAGTGTAGTGTCACAGAAGGCTTTCAAATGGAAATGAGAACGTGATGATGCAAAAGGGACTTAAATTGAATGCAGTGAGGGAAAAATTTTCTGAATTGATTTCAATTCCGCTAAATACGCATTTGCAACAAAGAATCTTCCTTCCGTGTATAAACAATGTCGTCCACTATTTCATACCAAGGAGTACTTATTGCGTGGATAACTTTGATAAACATGTGCTTCTTCACTCCGTACAAGCAAGAGATTATAGCTGTGGCCTTTTCAATATTTTCTCCGCCTTTTATTTGTTGACAAACTTTCCTTCGCCAACGTGCCACTCAATTTGTTGCCTTATTTTGAACTTTGAGTTTAAAATACTAGGATAGTTTACTTTCTTTGCACAATAACATACTGCATACCGTATTACCAAGAGCTCCTTTTTGTACATTTCTGTTTACATTATAAATTTGTTCTACAGCAATACATTTTTATTTTCAACGATGAAATCATGATGCTTAAATAGCACTGAACGGAGGTAAGACAGACGTGCTGCCCTTTATTAAACTAAATTTAAATTGGTGGTAAACTAAATGCCGCCCATTAAAAAGAATTTAGTCGCTAATAACCGGAACGAGTTATTGCGACACGAAATAAAACAATAAAAGAAAATTTTCAGAGATTCGTTTAGATTTTCTTTCTAATAAATTAAATAAACTGATGTTTCGCTTGATACTTTATATAGAATGTCCAATCGTGAAAAAAGTAACTTGTTTCCAGCACAACAGAATATTGATCTCTGTTTCGTGAGATTGTGCATGTCAGTTCACAGCTGTTTAAAATTTATGATCCATTATGTGCCTGCGACAATTTCTACATACGACGAACTTATTTAGCAGAGCTACCAAATAAACTCGTACTTCGTGGCATTATGATGTTCTGTTTTGTACCCCTGTTTATAAGGCGATTTCGTGGAATGCATTTATATAAATCAGATATATTTTTAAAAAGCTTGTTTAAGCGTACCATGCACACGTGTGTTGCATACTACTCTGTCCAGAAAGTAAATTGACTTTTCAATTTAAATAGATAAACACTTTTGTTTAGGTTGGTAGCTCTGTGACTGTCATCTGAAAAAACGTTGGCATAAGTGCATTATGTCGAATGGGGATTACTTTAAAGGAGATGATATTGATTTGAATGAATAAATCAAGATATTCCATTTTATAGCAAAAGTCATCTTATTTTTTGAACACACTGGTACATATGTATTGTAGTAGTCTTTATCGCGGTAACGTCCCGCATACGACTAGAAGGGCTAAGGTCGTCATCACCCCTCCAAAGTCACGATATAAGTACCATCTTAAAATGATCATGGACACTTAGACTCGAAGACTACGAGGTTACTCTGTCGGTTTACAGTTCGACTAGTACATTCTTATTCTTATTCTTCAAATGGCTACGTTCCGCACAACTTGTTTTCAGAAGTGAGAATGGGATATAGTACCGTGAATAAATATTACATTATTGAGTACAAACGGTCTCATCGTTCACCCTCGAAATCCAAGAACATAAAAATTCGTTTTAATAATAAATAATAAAATAATAAAAAACCTTCTGGAGTTTTACAACACCTTGCGGTTCACGGTGGTTATTTGTGCAACAGGAAACACACCGTTAATATTCACCGACAGAAATGTAAAAATCAGTGGGACAATACACCAAGAAAAGGTCCATCGTAAAGTATTTGAACCGTGATCAGTGGCACAGTTCGGCGGACACGCTATTTGCTTGCCCCCGTGCTACACTAGTTGCAGGCAAAATTTCATATTTCACATTCTTTTACTACTGTCAGGTATCTTTGACGATTAACCCATTATAATGCGCATTAATTATTATTAATATTGGAGAATATCTTTTTGTATTTCTATAACACTTCTATAACATTGAATTTGCACCGTGCTTTTATTGTTACAGAAGAGTTTAATGATGACATCTTCTTGTTCATGCCCGTAGGTATTTGTGAGTGAAGAAACCATTTTTGTATTTTGAATTATTAATGGGGACTTACAGTGTCCAAAGAGATTTACATCGAAATAAATTGTCACTAGGAGAATGCTTGGGTGTCTGTGATATCCCTTTAAAGAATAGTAGCTTTTCATTTAAATGTCTGTGAAATCTCTTCGAACAATGGTAGCTTTCGAATTAATTGGTAAATTTTTGGCCCAGTGGAGACGTAGGATTGTCTGATTTATACTAAAAAAGTGAAACCATTTATATTTGTCTACGTTTAAAGCAGAGTAATCATATCTTTTACAATTTACAGTTTTTTATATATTTTAGTGCGATAATATTACGTATATACAAATACTATTAAATCATAAAACTTTGTAAAAATAATAATTTCACTAATAATAAGCTTGAGAATAAAAATATTTAGTATACAAATTTGTTCGCCATTAACAATTGGTTGTAATGTCTCATTATCTTTCTTAAAGTACATAGAATACAGTTTATGTACTGCATTCAGAAAAACAGCAGGCAAGGTTGATTTATTCTCCTTAGTGTACATTTTTATCGAAAAGTAATTATAACTTTTTATGCACTTCAGTTATTCTTCTTAATCAGAGTTTCGTCGCAATAAAAATTTTGAGTTCTTGGAACTGAAAATGGTTAACAGGAAATTAATTTATACCCAGCGATGAAGTTATAATGGAAATAATTTTAAGAACATTCTGTTTAATGAAAAGTCTCCAATAAGGAGACAGACAATTAAGCTTGAACGTTCTGGCACGGATCGCAATGATGAGTTTCAAGCAAGTCAAACTAGTTACTCTCAGTTAATAGACGAAGGATAATTAATTACAAACTTTCTCGTGATCCTATTTCGAAATTTAGTTATTTAAGTAGTCTAGGTAAAATAGGTTCGACCCAAAGTTGAACAGTGGATGAATCTTCTAATTATGACAATGTATTTTGCATGCTCATCGAACCAAATGTTTTTAGTGCTGCTGAAATCACGTACAATTACACAACGTATTCATACTTACCAGTCGTTTGCAATGCAGGCTTTGGAGAACTTGGAGGCTTTGAAGGTTTTGTAATATGTGCACTCAAAAAGTGGATACGTTCCAAGAAAATATAGTTACCATTTGCCTGCACGAAAATAATATTTACTTCTTACGTGCACATTTATAAGTGAAGAATAAAAACGTACGTTTCCATATTCTATGAATATTAATAGGTATTGGCTATTAGTTCTATTTTGCATAGTCTCGTCTGGATTGATTGATCATTGATAAATATGGATAACAGCAATTATTTTTTCGGAGAAATAACTTCGATTTCCGCTTTGTCTGGTACGTAATGAGGCCATGGAAAATTGAAGAAATATTTTGAAAGCTTTCTTATATTACAACATTCAACACATTTGACGACATTTGTTAAAATCTTTACGTGACGTTGTATTTTACAGATTGAAGTAACCTGTAACCGCAAAACGAGTTTACGTAATAACCGATGCACCTAATAATTGATCTTTCGTTTACTTTATGGATTTCAGTATTTGAATAATTGTCCTACGTAACACGTTATGTAACTATTATCATTTTTGTTCTTTCCCAATGTTTTTTTATAGCTAAAGGATATACTACAATTACAAAGAATATAAAATTAAAAAGGAATGATAAATAAAAATAATTTATTTGTTCCAGGTATTCAGTCTATCATATTAATAATTTTTAATTTTAATACCTTTTGTTATTATGAAGTTTGCTGACTTTATTAATAATATAAGGATAAGAAAAAGAATATACAATAAATAAAGTGTTACAATATGGAATATATATACGTGTAATACGTGTAAACCTACATAAAATTTAGTAATCACACTTTAGAGATCAATATTTTGCTTTGTATTAAACTATAACCGTTATGCTTGTTGTATTCCGCGATGGACGAACTCGTATGCAATACTTTATTGTAAGAATACCGTGACGAGTTCGCGTTACACAGTGACGGAATGGCTCCTGTCGAAAAGCATTCTTGTTTATGGAACTCAACTCTTCAAGCACTTGATCGAGTGATTTACGGTCTTGATATAATGTGATTAATAAGTCAGATATTTCGGTCCAAGTACCTATTCAAGTTGCAAAGAACGTCTATTGCTTTGCGTGCCTTTCCCGTAATTCTTCTCTTAATATAATTAGACTAGGATGGGCTTGTTCGAAGACGGCGTCAACTTGCTTTATAAAGCTTCGAAATTTACATACAGTGGTCACCGTCGGAAGAAGCGGCCACTAATTAAATTAAGAAATCTATTGAGAGTTGCGGATTTGTGCTTGGGGCACGAGAATCTGCGTTTCGTGTGGTTTCCATGATTTACAAATAAGGAAACGGAAACGAAATAAAAGGGGTGAGAGTAATTTATGGATTGCGCTCACCACAGTGGTTTCTTGTGTATGTGTGTGCCCTCTTCTTGGAATTCGATGGAATTGTGCGCAACACTTTAACTTTTGCAGAGAGTTTTATTGCAAGAATACCGTGACGAGTCCGCGTGATAGAGTATTGGAATGGCCCGTGTCGAAAAAGATTCTGACTGCAAGTGGTATAACGCTAATATATACATGTATATATATATCGTGATTTTTAGGGGGAAAGGCCGACCTTAGCGCTTGCTGACCCATCTTAGCCAACGCGGATTCTGACCCTTAGCATCGATGACCAGTACCTTAGTGACTAATGTTTATTCTGACTAGGGCAGTATCCCGCTTGCCCTACATTTTATCGATGATTCAAGGGGTTGGTCATCCAACATACTTTACTTTTACAAAGTTTTTGGGCTGATACTCTCATTTTTCGTTGAGATGTATCACAAAATGTTAGCCCATTGCTTTGAGTAAAATGTTCCTAACACTTTATACTCGGCTTTTTATTTAATATAAAACTAAATAAGCAAAGAACTCCTTTCTGATTAACAAATACTTATTAAACCATTTCTATTTGGTATACAACGTTAATAGATATTTTTGCAACTCATATTTGTATTTAGGTATAAATTTAGCCTAATCACTATCGACACTATTACAGTTGATACAAACATAAAAAACAGAATTAACATTTTTAATACATTTGTCGACAGAGCAACCCTTACAGATGCCACGCTGGATCCGCCCCTCCGCTGGTCTGCTTTCAAGGACTTCATCACAAACTAAGCAAACCAAATCTTCTTTAGAAGAATACAAAAATTCAGCCTCTTTAGCTTATCAAATTTTCCTGTTGCCCATCTTACTCCTTCCAATTTTGCCCCACTCGACAGTGATCTGGAAGCTCGGCTTTTGTGGCCAAACGTCAATTTTTCAAATTTAATATTTAGAAAATTTTTTTTGCTGTAAAATGACGGCCCTTCAAAGTTTTATTATCCAGATCATTACTGTAAGAGATTTCGAACTGCGTGCGCTCTACCTGGGAATATGGGTAATGTCAGCGCCGGACCCGATGGCGCACGTGCCCAGTGGACACCATAGGTCACAGGGAAAACATGACCAAGGCCCTTAAAGTCATGGCGCCGGGAAAAACCCAGACAGCGCATCTTTTTAGCGACCACGATGCAGCGAAGGCATTCTTGCATCGATCGCTGTTCGGAAAAGTCTTGACTAGTTTTGCTGAATACAAATAAATAATTGTTCGAGTTAAGAAACTAATATAGACCAACGTTGTCTATTTACGATCAGTTCCTTTTCCGACCTGCTTATTAAGATTAACTCTTACATTACTCATTTCAGATAATCCTGTGATCAAATATAGCGTTCTGAAGATAAAATCGGAAAATTCGAAGTACGTAGTTCTAAACGCTTTAGATACTCATTATGGGCTATCAGAATGGAGGTTGAAATGATGGTTTATGCATGTCAGCAGGTCTATTTAAAGTATTTGATCCACTTGTATACATTTTGTTAATCCTTGTAAAAATGGTGCAAAGAATGTAATAATTTAAACTTTGAGAAGGTTTATAAATATATGGTTAAAAATGGTGGACATGGAATTTTTGTCATAATGTAGTCGCTTAAATTTTCGCGACCGAGATGGCATAAGAACAGTGGCTCGCCGTCGCGCAGCGGCGCGTAGCGGCGCGCACTATGTGTGGAATGGAGCGGTGGGTCAGTAGCTGGTTAATAGTAGTAAGAGATCACCACGTGCGTGTTAGATGTAAAGCAATATAAATAATTAACTAAAACTGGACTGGATGAAGTTAGCATAGAATAAACGTATGTAGTAGTAAGAGATTACCACAATAAGAAACTTCAGACCTTACTAAATGCAATTCTAGAATTTGGCACTTAATATTTTCGGCCCACTATAATTTTACTATAATTTTATATTATATACCAGCTATAATTTTACATTAAGAAAATTTTAAAACAAGTTTTCTTTTTGTGAAAAGAAAATTTTTGTTGCGTTATTTTAAATAATTTTTACATTGTTATAATAACTAAAAATATTACGTGTTTTATTCTGAATTGAACCACGCATACTAATGTAACTACACACCATCGACTTATGCAGATACACGACCAAGATCCAGCGCGACCTCAAGAATGTGAGTTTGATCAAGAGGGTAATATCGAGGAAAATGTTAGTAGCGATGAATTTGATGACAGGTGTGTCCCGGGTGAAAGTGGTAACGTAGACCTAATTTATAAAACTGGAGCTGTTGACTTTTGGAGAAGCGGTAAAAAACTCGTAGGACTCTCGTCAGTGTACAACATAAGTATAGAAAAGTTAAATCAGTTGAACAACTGTATCAATGGGAAGAAGCATTGGCGAGAGGTGGCAGACGCAGAGAGAAGATATTATCAATCGTAAAGTATGTACTGAACCAATTTCAGGCTGCTATGGATCGGGGCTCCTTTGTGCATCACATGGATATAAAACGATGGGCGCTAGAAACAAAAGATGACGTCGATGTTCCAACATTTAAAGCTGGCCATACCTCGATCATGAATTTCAAAAAAGCGCAGAACATCGTTTCAAAAAAAGGTTAAAAAATTTATCAGTCGTTCCACACAATGGGAACAGCAACAATTACAATTGACATCCACCGAATTCGTAAAACGGGTAAAACCATACATTGCTACGTACAATTCAAATAATGTATACAACGCTGATGAGAGTTGATTTAATTTTGAAATTCATTCTGGTCCTATCGTACCGTGGTAGAAAGACCATAGAAGCATCCGTGCAGTCAGTATCCTCAACCAAGCGTAGTTATACGATTCTCCCGAACGGTCTTCTCGCGAGCGCGCTGTGGGGTATTTGGCCCGAAAAACCGGACAAAAGTCAATTTTCAAAGTTTTGCGAGAGACAACAATTTTTGTTGTCCGAGATAGTTAAATATACGAGGAACGATGCATCGATTTTTTTTTTCTTATTTGCGAACTCGGGGAGCAGCATTTTTCGTCGAACGTTAGCAGATTTGATGTCACGCATTTCTTTCTTAAGCATTCTATAAAGCATCGTTGCTTATTAGCGATTTATGAATCTTTTAAGGAATTTGTGTAAATTCTACCGTTATGGAAGCTTTTAAGGTTGATATATACTACACTTTCCAACAGATTTTACGCTTTTAGCACATATATTTATGGAGTTATTAATATTTGAAAATAATCAATATTTCGGTACTTTTCTTTACGGTTGCAAGATCTTATTAACGATTTTGTTATAGTATTTAACGTCATTAAAAGCTCGTTCTGGTGTCATTGCATTCGATAAGGGTTTGTGGTAACAATGCAACAAAAATTGGTTCCGGTTTCGTCCGGTTTCACGCTTTATAGTTAATTTATGTTATATGTATACAGTAACTGTTTGGTCGCAAGAACCGATCATATCGACGGCCTTCGTTAACAAACTAACTTTTTTATGATCGGGTTTTCCTGAACTTGTCAGAAAACAACTCCCAAAAAGTAAAAATTACTGGACTGGCATTTAAGACGTTTAATGTTACGCTGCATTTAGTCGAAATAGGGTCGCCTGAGAGTACGCACCAAATTGACCAAATCTATTATTGACCCTATTTTTCAAGGAGTTTAAACAGTCTTAAAAAAAAAATGTTTTAAATAAAGAGTAAACGGTATTCAGACATCTACAAACTTCAATATATACAATTTCGAAAACAATTTTTTTTTATAAAAAATTTAGTTATAATGTTATAAAATAATGTTAAAATTTATATTTAATTTCATAAAATTGTAGCTGACGTTAAGACGATTTCAATGACCTACTACATTATGACATTGAGCCTATAAACAACACTACAATATTTTTGTCCGGTTTTTCGGGCCAAATACCCCACTGTGGAGCGGTCAGTTACTGTCACCCCTATTTATGGTGTTAAGAGAAACTAGTGGAGAATTTGGACCCAGTGTAGAAGAAAGCTTATTTACACAGGCTAATGTGTGTGTTACAGCTTCAAAATCTGGGAATTTGACATCGCTTACAGAAGTCTTTTTACCAAAGACTGAATCTCAAAGTGTTCTGTTACTTGAATCGTGGAGCGACCATTGTCCTTCGACTTTTCAGCAAAATATTCCAGCTGGCAAAGAACTTACTGCGTTAACCATACCGAAAGGAACAACAGGTTTGATACAACCGTTGGATGTTTTCGGTTTTTGAGTATGGAAAAATCTTACCAGAACTTTTTCAGATCGGGTGTTACTATATGATGTTGATATAAATTTATATCTGCGACATAATATTATCAAATTGCAATCTCTCACGCACAAACATTTCTCTTCTCCGAGATTCCGGAAATTATTTAAATACTCTTGGCATAAAAGTGGATATCATCAACAATGGCCAGACCAGGGATTTGAAAATCCAGTAGATTTCTGTTTCAAATTTCCTGAAGTATATAACCTGCCTCGTTGTAATCTGAGTGATAAGCCTGCTATTATAAGATGTGTTTGAAGCAAAAAGTATCTATGTATATAACATTTCTTTGAGGCACATTACTTTTGTGAAAATTGTGTTGAAGGAAATTGTACATGTATAAACGTATTGAAACTGGAATGAAATATTAAATCAGTATGAAACAAATTTGTATGTATGGATTATGTGATATAGCGCAATGTATGTGACATGTCATCAATCGTGATGTAATATCATATATTATGCTATCTTTATGTTATCATACTCAATATCGTCATATAGTAGGAGCTGCAACAAAAACAAGAAATCTGAATATAAATTTACTGCGTCTTTTTAGCGCTCAATCGCGCACATGGTGTACGTTTCATCGTGTATCTGCATAAGTCGATGGTGTATAGTAACATTAGTATGCATGGTTGAATGCAGAATAAAACACGTAATATTTTTAGTTATTATAACAATGTAAAAATTCTTTAAAGTAAGGCAAAAAAATTTTCTTTTCGCGAGGAAAATTTTTTTTTAAATTTTCTTAATGTAAAATTATAGTGCTCTTGCACCATTAAACTTTTACCCGAAACATTTTTTATCGTCTCATGTATTTTAAGAGATATACACGAAAGAGTGGAAACCCTAATTTGACTTTGAGGTTAGTTTTCACACCCTTAAAGGGCGATTGAGCACGAATGAAGCATACCGTTATTCTTGTCATGGACCACTCTATAAACCTACAAAGTTTCATTCAAAACCGAGAGTAAGGGTTCACGGTGTTCCCTTGTGTGTTTGGTTTAAAAATGATATTCATGTCCTGTGCTGTTTATCGTGCATCCTCGGTTTTTTGATATTGCAAGACTATTGGTGGACGTGGTAGCAAAGGTTGAAGATTAATTGTGAAAAAAGTAGGCTGGCCGCACTACACGCGCACGCTAGAAGCCCCACGGCGCGGCCGTGCATATAACTAATATAATAACATATAACTAATAAATTAGTAATATATTGTTATGTTGGAGGGGCAGTGGAATTTTATTTTTATAAATAATTAACATTTATTATATACAACTTAGAAATTGCTCTTACACTAATGATTTTGTAATAATGATTTTCATGTTTAAAAACTTATTACATGTATTTCGCTATCTACTATTTTAACTCCATTATGTTAAATCTATTTTCTCAATAAGAAGTTCTCTGGCTTCTGATAATATGTTTGCGTATTTGTCACATTTTTTCAACAGTAATGAGCAGTAAAATTGCTTTTTTCAAGACGGGCAAAACAATATACTTTACATTTAGTACATTCGAAGCCAATGCTGGATTATTGTTGTAATTGTACAAGAGAAACATAATTCGGAGCTCATTTTTACTCTGTAAGCGGCTAAGGTGTACTTAGGCTACTAATCAGCCCTGCCAACCGAAAGGAGTATTTAAATGATCTAAATAATAAAACACTTAGTATATGTAGATCGTGGCACCTTATGTTGATGACATAATTATGGGTTTTCCCTGCAACAACTCTCGCGTTTTAGTAACTTGCCCCGAGGCCTGCTCGCTAGCATTTCTCACGAAACAATAAAGTTTGATGAAGATTGAGATACAAACTTTTATTTGATGGGTCGGAAATAATAAAAAATATAATATTACATTACTAATAGAAACAACAAAAAATTGATAAATACATTAAATACGATAAAATCATTATTATAAGAGAATCTGGAGTAATAAGAGGAATTTTTCAGTTGTAAATAATAAATTTTAATTATTTATAAAAATAAAGTTCCATTGTTTCTCCAACACAACAGTATATTACGTATGTAATAGTTATACATATATTTATGTCTAGTTCGCCTCCTTAAAATATGACAAACACACCCCGTTTGATTAGATTCGAGTCTCTAGTTAGTGCAACAATGAAAATTATATTAAGTATATGATGAAAAAGCAGCTAAAAGCAGAAAGTGCTTGGATAACTATAATCTATATAGTTTCTAGAATATAATGGTGAAGAGCTTTTTCTGGAGAAATCTGGACAACTTGCCTAATTAAGTAATGTTTATATGACATTTATTATGAAATGAAACAGAGCTCCATTCTTAATTAAAAATTTTGTTTAGTTTTGGAATTATTATACCTACAAGATTATGCACTGCACAAATGCTTTAAGTAAAGTCGTAAAATAGAGGTACTAAACAACAGATACAGAAAAAAATATATTTTAAATAGGTATTTGTTATTGGGTACCAAGGATTATCTAGTGCGGCAAAATAAAAAAAAATGTTTTACATAATTGGAAAAGGTTCATAATTTCATGCCTATAAAGTTAAATTATCAAATTCGAATTTCTGTTTTGCCCCAATGTCCAACGATACAATAGGGTAGCTCCATTGTTCGGCGTTCCTTTATTAGCTGCGATACCTGCTTCCTGAAATGTTGGTGCTGAGTATACATAGAGTATAACACATAATAATGGAATGACACATGCAATACTGAAATCTTTAGCCGAAATTGAATACAATAAAGAAACGTGTGGTATGGTAGAAGCGACCAGATAGCTTCCTCCGCCGAAAACCAGTGACTTATACCGGTATGGTCTTGGATACCGATATTAGGCTTGCGAAGCTATATCGAAAACCGAAATAAAATACCGATATTTTTTCCGTTTTTCTACCGTGGGGAGAGCATTTTAAGTTGAAAGGTCTCCGAAAGCAGATAGCCTGTCGCTACTCTGCTGGAGGGGCGGTTTCTGGTAGGTTATTGTTTTGCGGGTGATCGCTAAGAGTACATAGACCATAGCCTCTGCGGGGGGGGGGGGGGCGTGATCCACATAGCACTTACACCAGAACGGTTCATTTTTAAAAAACGAACTTTCTTTAACACTAGGTTTACGGACAAGTTTGAACACTTACTTTCAATGACTTCCCTCAGATTAACGATTGCCAATAAAAATGCGTGTTTTCTTGAAAAAATTAATTCAATATAGTTTATTTATTTATGTTATATTAATCAATTTATTTATCTAATATTCAACTGATTTCTGACGTGTATATCGGTTGCGCTGTTTTAAATCCATGTCTACAAATGTTTGTAGAATAAGATAAGAACACCGAAACAATACCGGCAAATACCGGTTATTTTACGTACCGGAATAAGTCCCTGCCGAAAACACAGCCGTCGGGCATTACCCTTTAGATGACGCGGTGGCCAATGCGTTCCCACATGTTTACACACTTGAGAACCAGGTGGATCAAATTCGTTGTCTATTCATTCTGGGCGTTCTCCAAAATTTGTTTCTTCTTCGCTGAGGAAGCTCGACAAGCCACGATATCGAACTAACAGTCACGGTGGCTATTATCGCTGTCTCACCGGTGCGAAGACATTTAATCTTTTAATGACAACCGACTTTTCATTCCTCTCTTCCTTACACCTTTCATTCCTTTCTTCCTTACACTAGCTCCTTACTTTGTTCATATACTTTAGTTACGAAAATGTCTCCATATACCTGTATAGTTGCATCCGAATAATAGTTGACTCTTATGAAATTTAGCGTCATAGTATGTACGACTAAATATTAACAGCACAGTTTGGATACTTTTTGAATCAAGCTGTTCAAACAAGTGCATAGACGCAACTTAAAATTTATCCCCGCAAACAGAATTTCCTGTCGCATACAAGTTGGTGGGTGGATTGCTTTTGCGTATAATGTCTTCTAATCAAGACGCTTTAAAGATGTTCTACTTTGTAAATTTGTCTTTACAAGATGTCTTTACAAACTTCGCTGGACACATCTTCAAATACTGTCAACCAACAGATATAAGACGTTTGCTCAACGTTTCTGTGCAATCTGGGTTACTCTACAGATTCTTGAAACTCAGCGTTTCTCCTGTATCCTGTTAGAACTAAAGTCAGAACTGACTACACAGTGCAACGTTTAAATTCCTGCTGATTACCAATCTCTATCAATTCAGTAATAGAAATTTCGTACATTGCTTAGGCTCAACATTTTACATACATCGTAATTAATTTTTTTGCACATGCAGGTCAAGGACATATCAAAGTAATTAATGTTTTCCATAATGGAACTGAATACTTTTTCTTTTTTCAATATACATACATAAATGCAGCTGTCGCTCAGACTAATTCAATGAGGATATTATAACCATAAAGGGCATAGATAAGGAATGCAGATATGAACCTTTTGTATCTATTTAATATAAAGTAATGTTGGAATAGTTTATTCCTACAAGCACAACAACTTTGTATAATAATATTTTTTCACATCAGTAATATTTTGCGAAATTTTGGCTTCTCACGCTTTAGCTAACCCATCCTGTATGTCGTATGTGTTAGAAAAGCGGCGGCGTAGAACATATATTGACCAGGGAACGGAAAAGTCTCCTGTCATATAGCATCCGCGCGTAATCGAAATGCAATAACACCCAACGTGCGTACTACTGGAACCCGCTTACGAGACCTTACTGACAAGGAATGGACAAGAAGAGCATTGAAATAAAATTCTGCGGCCAATATTTCAGATAACATTCAGATTCGTAATTGTATTACAGTCGAACCTCGATAACTCGAATCTCAAGGGAAGAGGAAAAACTTCGAGTTATAGAGGTTTCGTATTATCGAGTGTTCGAGTAAGGGAGGTTTAGCACACGAAAATTCGACTTATAGAGGTTCTGTATGACGGTTAACTTTTCGACTTGCGAGGATAGAAAGAAAGACAAGTTAAGTTTTTTAGCGTAAATTACGTTTTTATTGTACACATATAAACGTAATCAGAAGACGAAGGTTGGTCGCTATACATACATACATACACATGTATGTCCCGACTTCTTATTATTCATAAAGTCACTAATTTTGCTATGAGTTAATGTACTGACTCATTGTTTATCTATGAAAATTGACGAAAAACGATTAGCTTCCATGGATATGCACGTGGTCATTTTATGTTTTAAAACAATCCTGACGGTTGAAAGGAAGGAAACAATTGAATGATTTCTGACACAAAGTTATGAAAGTTCGAGGTTGCAGAGGCAGCAGCGATAGAACTTCGACTTATACGTAGACGTAAACTTTGAGTTGTAGAAGTTTGACTAATATAAATTCGAGTTACAGATATAAAATGATGCATCTGGAAATGTGGTAAATAATGCGACTTAAAGTATTATTCCGATTTATAGCGGTTTTTGCAGCGGAGAGGAAGGAAATTAAGAAAATTTTCGTCTTGTAGAGGTTTTCGAGTTATGTATCGAGGTTCGAGTTATCAAGATTCGAGTTATCGAGGTTCGAGTTATCGAGTTTCTACTATATATTATTAAATTAGTTTGCATAACTCTGTTTGGATTCATTAGTAATTAAAAGTTTCTTCACATTTTTATTTATTTTAATAGTTATACGTTGACAGTGTGTTAAAAGGAAGGTCTAAGGTTTTGTGAGCTGATCACCGAAAAAAGTAAGAAATGTCAAATCAACACCAGGTCTTAAAATCAATCCTTTTGATGTGATATTTAGTTTTATATTTAAGAATGTTAAATATTATACATTATATGTTAGCCTCTATGAAACATACCGAATGTAAACAAAATAGTGTTTCTGTTTCTGTTCTGTAAGCAGGAGAATAGGAAAACTCCTATTGTTGTTCACCTAGGAAACAGGAGAACAAAAAAACGATATCTATAGAAAAACTTCCACAAACGCCCCTGGTCACTTTTATACTGATCATTCTGTCTTCCCAAGCAACCGTTCTTATTGGTTTCGATTGTTTATTTTGATGCCCGCATACACCCACCCATTCGCTTTTAGTCCAGCGTGCACGCTATTCCTTCTCATTCCGCTGCTAATATCAGCAAAGGTTACTTGGTACATAAATGCCAACCGAGAACAAGCATAAACCTTCAATATTCGTTCAGGACAGGGAAGGCGTTGCCATTATGACTTTTATAGGACGATCGCAAGGGGGCTATTTTGGACTAGACAAAATGACAAGGTCTTGACCAAAAGTGCTGTAGCCCATTGTATTTTAAAGATGCGCACTTATTCATACTTGGAGAAGTGTGGTGGAGCAGTGATCCACAGACATTGGTCTGGCATTGAAATATGTATATGTACATATGCATATACAATACCTTTTACACAAATGAATCCCTGGCATGCGAAAGTAGATAATGTATTGCGGCCCCTGGTTATCGAATTGGGACCACATAGGAACAATATCACTTCTCTAACTATTATATGTGTAAACTATTACTAAATACATAAATCACCATATACATATGTATGTATCAACTAACTTATTGCTCCTGTAAAAGTCTTTTCCACGCAATTCGTCCGCCTTGTATCCCATGCAAGATTAGTTTGAAGCATGCTTTTGAACAATGGCCGCTCGCATATAGGCCCTGTGGTACTGCAGCACCCCCTATTTCCACTTGATATTATCGATAACATTTAATGTAATGAATTTTCTTCTTTAAGTCTTTCTTTATACTTGTACAATATATAATCCTTAAGCTTAATGTCAGTAGCCACACCCGGTTGGTGAAAAAGATGGAAAAATGTTCGTGCGGAACTATGCGCTTCACAGTTCCAGTCGCGTGGCGTTTGACTGTGTGCGCATGCGCACATGGGAAGCTGCACGCGAGGCTGCGTGGGAGCCTTTTACACAATTTTCAAACAAAGGCTGGAGCAGCACTCCCACTAATTTTAGCTACGTGCAGCCACTGCTTTTGAATATTGATCACTTGCCTATTCATCACCGGTCTCCATATTACTCGATATACAAAATGATGAAATAAGCGACCAAACTTTTCTGCAAATAGATCAATCCGGGAACTCTCTCAATGCCCCGTACGTAAGTCCATAAACTCGACAGAAAGGAGATAACTTCTGAAAAATAAAGAGTATTAGAAATGTCTTTCTCAAGTATTACAGTTCTCATAGCCTTCTTAAAAGTGGGTTCAGTATCGGCTAATTAATTAGTTTGCTGAAATTATTATGCAGTGCGCATACAATAACGCCTGTCAGATAGGAATCTACATTTATAGGGAATAATCCGTTCATTATCGATTGCTTTTGACGAATTAGAAATAGGATCATCCAGAATTATCACTTCGATGTCACGCGAAATAGCGGCCGTCATATGAAATCCTCTTACCAGTAAGTAATTCCAACAGATATATCAGCGATGCTTGCAAGGAAAATAAATAACTAAAGTGTGACTTCTATACAAATAAATGCGGTCCATCTACGTTAAATTCTTAATCGAATAATATAATTTATAATGTTTATGCATATCAAAGTAAAGAACCCCTCATCTTGTGTGTTGGAAAGATACAAATAATAGAATTCTGTTTTGTTCTTTTTGGTACATACATCTTATTCGCTTCCTTGATATTATGGTTAACATGTTTAATGATAATAGGATATTTAACATCACGTACACAAATACAATTGTTCCACATTTGCTTGGCTTTTCGTGAAAAAATAATCCACAAAAGAAGTGATGGAGGAAATGATTGACAAAACGTTATCTAGCAAACACATATTCAATAGAATGTTTCCTTTCCCAAAATTACGCTTTGTGCGCAAATATTCGGAAAAAAACTAATAGATCATGAAAAACGGACCAATGCCTGTACTTGAAGTGCAGCTGCTGTTTGTATTGTTTCCAAATTATTATATGGCATATGCAAATCGATTATTATACAGAGTGAGTCAATGAGAACTATTATCTAAACTAACTCGTTACCCTATTGGTTGTTCAAGGTCAGATACAAGGTGACCTTATTATTGATCGTTGAATTTGTCTTTCTATCAGGTACAAAGTGCTTACAACACGTGTACTCTTTAATTAGTGAGCAAATGTAAGTTGAACGATGAAAGCAAATGAGAGATCAAACTTTTTAGGAATACATAAAGAGTAATTTCCAGTTCACTTTGGGGTCGTCCATAAACTACGTAGCTCTGTTTTTGCCACGTGGCTTTTTGCTGGGACACTGTTTCGACCGTACGTCACTTTTTTGGAATAGTAACGACGCGTCGTATCGAATAGTCGCGACGGCGCGCGTCTGACAATTGTACGTTGCCTGGACTGCGCTTCCTGACGGCAAATTAATGGCGGCGGGAACTTTTAGGCGATTAGAGAGCCTTTAAAGAACTGTAACCACAGTAGCTCCTAATCAGTGATATATAATTTATTGAGGAGTTACAGCTATTCGTAGATAGATAACGGTGTTCTGGAAAGACTTTACAACCCTCCCAAGTGATACGTATTTTTTTCATTTTTTTTAAACAAGTCGTCGGCATAAAAAGAAACTTTACTGTTAATAATTGATATATTATACAATTTTTATTATGCAAAACTATCTAAATTTGCAAACGGTGAAACCACCCGCTCGTGTAAATCGTTTATAATCGGTATCGTACCGTCGATTTGAAATTCAGGAATTTTTATCAAGAGAATCAAATTCGACATCTTCTTCAAGCCACGGTACCATAGGTTCTAGAATATCGAGTTCACAAAGCAGTTGCGTTTCTCGTTTCACAAGAACTCGTTTTGCCCGTTGCATTTTGTGCAAATCTCATGTGAAAAACTAGGTAACTTTTAGACATATCCCCTTCCCGCCCACGTGACTTAACGTAGCATTTGCTCCCCCGCCACAAAAAAATATCGACCTCGTAGTTTATAGTCGACCCCTTTGCAGGAAATATCAAGTTGTAAATATATATGTATAGATAAAACATAATATGATATTTTACACAAATTAATGTGTCCGAATTACAGAAATTAGACGTTGTGTGGAGATATTGTATAATATTATATAACATACCCCACTTTGTATAATACAGACAAATTGTTTATAAAGTAACATAAGAATACATAAAAGCGAATGTATGTATGTTGGGGAAAAATGGGACAGAAAACATCAAACAAAACAGTTAGGTGGTTAACAGAAAGGCAGATGCTTTTCAGTATTTTGTATTTTTGTACTGTTTCTATCTCATCCAATAGAATGAACAATTCAATCTAAACTCCTCTTCACATTACCATTGATTTATCCGTTTCTGTATTGGTAGAATACCTGCAGAGGTATAATACTTAAGGTACCTTTTCATAAACGATATATTTGAAAGTAAGCTCTGCAATATCTTTTAAAATACGTAAAATATGAAATTTATAAATAAAAAATAATATTAAATATCATAAATAAATATAAAATAATGAGCACTAAAATGGAAATTATTACAAAGAAATAAAAATAATGTTATACTTAATATTTAAGGTATCGAAAATAATACGGTTTATATTTTATATTTATTTGGAAAAATATTTGAACAATTTTTCATAGTGGACTCAAAAATGCTTATTGAAAAATTAAACATAAGAGAATTCTTATGATTACTTTGCACAATTTTTTAAATAACTTTAAAATCGAAATACATACAGTATGCCGTAGTAATGGTAAAATAGCTGCTTCTACGAGAGAATAATATTTTTTTCCAACATTCGTTTGAAACATTTACTTTGTGTATGGATTTTAGCGTTTTTATCCAGCATCAAAATAGAAATTTGCGTATGAACGAACAAAATGAAACACTTTTATCATTTATACATTGAGCTAAAACGACTGTGAAGGGAAATAGAAGCCCGAAAGAATGATTTATCTATGAAATCTCCCAATTTGCTTTCAATTGTACTCCGCAATATTCAATCCTGCATTAATAACATTGTATTAGTAACATTTTAAGCATAACATTTTGAACTAAGGATTCCTTAAAAGTTCGATCATTGGAGAATGAACTTTCGAACAAAGCGCAATTTACTACACTTTTGCTGATCTGTCATTATATGACGCGTTCCCCCGTGTCACTTTCGTTATACGCGGCAACCGCGAAGGGAAATGCAAAAAAACTATTTTGTTGAAAATTTGCTACAAATTAAGTTAGTTCGTAAACAAAATAGAAATATTATTCAGTTTCAGTTCTAAATTATTGTACTTCTTCGAGCTGTCTTTCCGCAGATGCATATAGAAGTTCATAGATTAGCAGCAGTGATCCAATTTAGTTGGTTTTGTTTTATTTATTTTGGTAACATGCACCCCATTGGCTTATTAGCCAGTACTATAGTAATATAGTAATAATGTTGTATTCTACACTATGTATATTACGATATATGAATTGTATCGTATGTTACATGAGATATGTTAATTGAAACTGTATACAGAAATGATTTATAACTAGATTAATTGTAAAAGATTTATGATTTTTAAAGAATGTACAAGTCTCTCTGAAACTTGAGTACATTTTTATTTTTCCAATTATTTCATTTAAGTTTCAATTTTTGGGCGTGTTGAATAAAATAGACTTGTAAATTACATACGACTTGTGTAGCATTGTTTTATCGCGACTGGAATTATCGCAAGCGAGAAGTATCGTCTTGTCACGTCCATTCCGTTCTACAGTTGCTTATAAAGTACAGCCATCGCTGTTACTTATGGTACCCCGTATATTAATAGTTTCAAAACTTGCTGTTCCTCTGAGAACAATTCATTGTGTACACAGATTCTTTAATTAAATTGGAGTTTTTCTTTAAAATTTATTATTACAACGTTATACGGTTTTTCAATAAATTGTAACTTTACCATGAAAGTAGTTATTATATATGTATTTTTATCGCAGAGTGCAAATGCGACCGCAAAACCGCAAAGCTTTTATTCGTTGCAACTTTTATTCGTTGGTATTTCACCAATTTTCTTCTGTTTTCCTTGTTATAAATTAAAAATCCAAAGATTCCAAATTTTACAATAAAATCTATTTGTACAATCATTTTTACAATTCAGAAAACGTAATTCTGTAAAGTAAATAGAGTACTAAAATCTCTTAATAATATACAGTCGAACCTCGATAGCTGGAATCTCAAAGGAAGAGAAAAAAACTTCGAGTTATAGAGGTTTCGTGTTATGGAGCAAGAGAGGTTTAATACACGAAAATTCGAGTTATAGAGGCTTTGTATGACGGTCGACTTTCCGACTTGCGAGGACGGAAAGGTAGGAAAATTAAATTTTTTTGCGTGAGTTACATTTTTATTGTATACATACGTAAATATAATCAGAAAACGAAAATTGGGTCATTGTACATACATACATATATGTGCCGACTTCTTAATATTCAGAAAGTCAGTAATTTTGCTATGAGTTAATGTATTAACACATTGTTTATCTATGAATAGACGAAAAACGACTAGCTTCCATGGATATGCGCGTGATCATTTTATGTTTTCCGCCTTAGGTTTTGAGACAAACCCAACGATTGAAAGGAAGGAAACAAATGAATGATCTCTGACACAAAGTTATAAACTTCGAGTTGCAGTGGCAGCAGCGATAAAATTTCGATTTATAGAGGTAAACTTCGAGTAGTAGAGGTTTGACTAATCTAAATTCGAGTTACAGAGGTAAAATGATGTATCTGGACATACGGCAAATAATTTGAGTTAAACTAAATTTTATTTAGACTTGTAGAGATTTTTGCAGCGGAGAGGAAGGGAATTAGGAAAATTTTCGTCTTATAAAGGTTTTCGAGTTATAGAGGTTCGCGTTATTAAAGTTCTACTGCATATGCATTCGTCCACGATATAAACAATCCTCTGCCGGAACACATTTTCCAAATCTGTTTCGGGGCCATCCATTTTGGCATCTACAGCCTGGCACACATTGCTGCAAAATAAACAATATAGATAAAAAAAAGGTTAATTCTCAAATATTTTTCTCCCGTTAGTGCTTCTCTTATTGTTAATGTAATTAAGTTGCAATATATTTCTTTTCAATGATGGTTTTAGAAAACCTGAATACTAACCGCAATGCACATTATCTCGGGGTTTATGCAAGTTGGTTGCCAAGTGCCATCACACCGGCTCCAAATTTCATTTTCTGGGCAACATGGTGTCGTTTGCGCATCAGTTGTTTTTAAACAATTTGGTTTTACAGTCTAATGTTTCAATAGTTTAGAATAGGAAATATTTGTTTCATGCAAAAAGCAAAGTGTGCCCCAAAATCTTAAGGGGTAGTGCGCATCAATTATGCCTATACATTGTTAGAAAGACTAGAAAGAACTTCAACAACGAATACACAAATTATAAAAGTAAGACTTTATATACTTGTGTATCAGTAAAGTAAATAAAATTCAAGACTGATTTGAATATGCTTTTTATGTTATACATATAAGATTACTTGTATGGAACAATTATTCCATAAGTATGCTCGAATTAATAGTCCAAACGTCTTTGTTAGAACACATTTTATTTATATTAGAATGCATAGAATACATTCAGTAACTGGAGAGAATTCGATTATATTGTTACAAATATATAATAATTACTTACAAATGGAGAAGATAGCCAAGATGGCGAACAAAGTAAGGGGAAAATGATACATCTTGATGGTATGTATTAAGTGTACATATACAATAAATATTATTTAACGTGTATGTCGTTTGTCGACTGATACATTCCAAACTAATGAAAATTCAAATCGAACTGCTTTTATAGCCGTCAGAATCTACTCCATATAATCTTTTACCTTGTTCAAACGTGCTTCAAGGAAAGGTTAATAAAAAGATGATTATTAACCGCATAAGAAATATAAAGAACGTGTTGCATTCAATTATTTGAATCGACTATAATATTTTTTTAATGGAACGTGCAAACAAATAAGATTATTCATTTATCTGTGCCTGAGATGGGTGTAATTCATTATTTTGAGGCAACAACAAAATTGTGCATGCAAGTTTCTATTAATTGTTCACATTATGTCAAAAATAAATTACAAATATGCAAAAGAACCAAAGGACTTAAGGGGGTAGACACGGATAATGCAGCGAGCTGTATACCGACAAAATATGGCCCCAAAACACAGTTTAGTAGGATCCTAATTATTTCTTTATATGACAATATTTTGAGCTCGGTGAGGGCTCATTCGAAAGATAAAGGTTCAGCGAAGTGTGCCAGATATATTGGTGAACGAGATTGTGTTGTTATTTAATAATCTGAGTGTTCAAAGTGTAAGGAAAAATCGACAAAATACACCGACAGAATAACAGTATTTTTAGGTCACTAAAAGACACAATCTCGTTCAACAATGCATCTGGCCCACCGCGCTGAACTTTCCTCTTTCGAATGAGCCCTAACCGAGCTCAAAATATTGTTATATAAAGACATAATTAGAATCCAACTAAATGCATTCCCATAGACGAGCTCCACCTTCCGCTGTTCATATTGCCGTTAAAACAGAGCACGTGACGCCACTAATTTAGTTGAGGTACTAGTGACGACTGCTAATGTAGAATCATAGCAAGACTAAAGTGTTGGCTTGTTACATGTGCTACAGTAAAAGCGCAACGCAGTCAATGTATGCATTTTCGTACGACTTTAGGTTACGTTACATCCATTTTAGGCATACATTGACTGGGAACTGTATAAATTTACTAAACGCCTTTACTGTAACACATCCATGACTTGAAATCCCTGTCGAATTTATGTTATAATTATATGGCTATATTTTTTACTTTTTTACTAATACTGGAAGTATTGATGTCCTGATATCATATTTCGGTACATGTACAGAAGAGGGACAACCTCACAGATTTCAATGACTTTCTCTAACAAAAACATGTCTAATCTAACGAACTTCTTTTTTTGGGACATCCAATATCCCTCATCTATTATTTCTTTCCAATTATGATTCCTTCCTGCAACGTAACATATTGCAGCATAAGCACATTTCAAGTAATTGAAATGTGTAATGAATTTTCTACGCTTATACACCAGCAGACTTTCCGTTCAAATCTCAAGTCCAACGCAACAGTTTGGAATTTCTTTCCGCAATCAGAATAGAATATCGAAATAACAAGCAGCTCCCTCTCGCATGTCGGTATTACCATTTCACAGACGAGATCACTGACGAGATATAGGAATAGACAACTCATTCAATGTATTTTTTCGGCCACGATTTCTGGGTCCCGGGGACCCATTACCATTTCCGTGTCACTCGCAACGTTACCCACCGATTATAGAAAACGATGCGAAAATTAAATAATTTTACAGAATTCTTTTGTTCTTTGCCGTAATGAAAGGCAATAGAGGATATGAAACATTTAATGTTAATTAAAGATCTTTTAATTAAAGAAACACATGATAACAAGTTTTCTTATTTCAATTGTACTATCAATAAGTGAAATAATTTTTAAAGTTATATTCTACATTATTTTCTGATAAATGACAAAAAAAAAATTGGGCTAAGAGATGTATAATTTTTTAACAATCAAACAATAAAGTTGCCACAATGAAAAAGATAGTGACGATAATTGTATACTACAATTGTTAATTGTATAATTACTAGACAAATTCTTTAATTATCTTTTTCTTTGGAGCAATTTTATCGTTAATGAAAGACGCAATTTCTTATTTATATTCAACTAATAACAATAACGAAGTGCTAATGACCCTGGTGTCGATGCTACGTGAAACTTTAATTAAACAAAAAAAAAAAACGAAGTAACTCATTTACTAATATAAGGCAATTCCTGCGATAAACGTGTCTGCAAACGATTATTGTTTGCATTCGGTGCCGAGCGAAGTGCACTACTCGAGATTTTACTGTATCTTCATAAACATAAGAATGCATTCGACATCCATGATGTTCGAAGGTCTCCGCGATATTGACAACATTGTAGTCGTCGAGTTTAGTCGCGCATTGTCGGTTGGGTCGTTGAATTCGGTCGCTCAGTTTTTCATCGCTCGGTGAACTAGTGATAGAAAGTGTGTAGTTAATAATTATAATATAATATTATTATATTTATAATTTCTTTCCTTTTATGTTAATAATAATCATAGCTACTTATTCACAGGTATGGTGTTCACCTAGCTGGAAATCAACTATCGTGATTATTTGCAAATGAGAAAAAAAGGAAAATAAGAAACTGAAGAAAGATCCTCAAATTTGTATTTTATGAGCAGAGTGTTACAAATTCACTTTTATAAAAAAATCTATTTAATTCTGTAAAAGTACATTGCATTGTATTAAAATATTACGATTTAGAATAAAAATAAAATACATTAAAAAACATGTACTACCATTAATTACATTTTTTCCAGAAAATTATTATTACTTTATTTTTCTTATATTACTAAATATTTTGTGGCAATTATATGTAAAGGTGTGTTAATGTTAAGCGGGGTATCTGAAACACCTTATCTGAAATGTAGCATATTCAAGATGTTTGAAACAATTTATTTTTGCACTAGAAAATAAATATTTTAAAAAAGTGCGCTGTACGCGACACACGCAATTCATCGCCCCGATGTGATTTCGACTCAACTCGAGCCAAACAGAAGTGCATCTCGCGACCAGGCACCGTAGCTCAATTTTTCTACCGAAACGTTGACCGAGAAATAGCTTTCCTGATTACCCCTAAATATTTCACATATATTCACACAGTCGCATGAGTCCAGTCCCCACTACTTCAGTAAATAATAGTTCTACAATTGAACACTGTTTATGAGCAGAGGACGCTGATATCAGTGTTGGATTTCTAAGCCGGTATGTCAGTGACGTTGGGCCACAAAAGTCCATAAGATGACTTGTCTATTCCTATATCTCGTCACTATATCTCGTCCTATATCTCGTCTTAAAACTAACTATAATAACACTAACCTAGTTAAATCTAGTTACGCCCACCGACGGTAACACAGGTCGCGACTTCGCGACTAACGTCGGTAAATCCCGGTCGTCACACCACGCTGATTCGAGCGTCCTCTGCCACGAACAATGATCACTTGAAAAACTATTACTGAAGTATTTACTGAAGTATTTACTGAAGTAGTGTTGGGGCAGGATTCATGCGCTTGTGTGAATATATCTGTAATGTTTAGGGGGAATCAGGAAAGCTATTTCTCGGTCAACGTTTCGGTAGAAAAATTGAGCTACGGTGCCTGGTCGCGAGATGCACTTCTGTTTGGCTCGAGTTGAGTCGAAATCACATCGGGGCGATGAATTGCGTGTGTCGCGTATAGTGCACTTTTTTAAAATATTTATTTTCTAGTCCAAAAATCAATTGTTTTAAACATCTTGAATATGCTACATTTCAAATAAGTTGTTTCAGATACCCCGCTTAACATCAACACACCTTTACATATAATTGCCACAAAATATTTAGTAATATAAGAAAAATAAAGTAATAATAATTTTCTGGAAAAAATGTAATTAATTGTAGTACATGTTTTGTAATGTATTTTATTTTTATTCTAAATCGTAATATTTTAATACAATGCAATGTACTTTTACAGAATTAAATAGATTTTTTTATAAAAGTGAATTTGTAACACTTTACTCATAAAATAAAGATTTTTCTATCTTTTTCATAAACCGGGGGATGGCTACTCATATATTGTACAAGTACAAAGAACGAATGAAAGAAAAACGGACTCGTTATATTAAATGTTATCGATAATATCAAGTGGAAAGGGGGGGTGCTGCAGTTCCACAGTTCCTATATGCCAGCCGCCCCTGGACACCGCCATGAAAATTCTTCCCAAAATTTTCCACAGAGCTGGAAATTATCAGCAGCATCTGCCACCCCTTTCAAACTGAGAATTATGACATCGTAGGTTCTATGGCGCGCCGCGGCGAAGGATACTGGAATACTACAAATTCATAACAAACTCGAGGTTTGCAAACTCTCAGCAAACTGAATGGCAACATACTTACACGAGAATTAACAATTTTTGCCTGGTTTTACGGTCATGTGACGCAATGTACGCAATATCGACGTGCGTTACGAAATGTGCCTGCCACATTTTGTTTGTCTTATAGAGGCTAGAGAACCCATCTTTCAGTATTTGTTCAGTATCAACAAGTAAATATGATTCAAAGTACGTATATCGTATTGGATCTCATTTTAATTAGAAAAATCTCACAAATACGTCAGTGCAAGTTTTATTAAGAAAAACTAAAAAAATAAAAAGATTCGTCGTTGAATTAGGTTAGTCCTACCGATATTCCGATTAGGATCATATTACACCGCTCCACAGTGCACAGTGATCTGGCAAACCCGTTTTTCGTGGCCAAAATTATTTTAACGTTATTTTAACACTTAAGATAATAGTATAGTAGGTCGTTGAATTTTTCTTCATGTCAGGTATGACATTACAAAGGCAAAAATATATAATAACGTCTAAAAAATTGAGGTGCCTTGAATTTTTTATTCAAAATATATTTGTTGAAATTCGTTATATTGACATTTGTAGAAGGCGAAATCCTGATTAACTATTTTCTGAAACATTTTTTTGTTTTGCAACGTTAAAAAACGGCCACGCAGTTACACGCGTCGCGGACGCCGAAATGCCTCAGGCGTTGACTTATTCAAATCCACACAGAATTATAAACTACAGAAGACTGCACTTGAAATTTGTATGGTCTTGTTAACAAGTGTTTCAAGCTTTTATGCGTTCATGTAAAAAACGTCCTACGTCTAATCACCTTTAATCATTTTTGTAAAAGCCTCCCCAAAATTTACGTTGTTATAAACCATGCTTTATTTGACCATGGATTAAAAAATGCTTACAACTAGAATAAATATTTGAAGTATACCTGTTGATATGCATAAAACAGTTAAACCTGTATTCTGATATTCTATAACGAGTAACTAGAACGTATAGTTTTACTTTGAATGTTACAATTTTGTCTTCAGAACGCTATATTTCATCAGAGAATTATCTTAAATGAATAAAATGTTGAAATTCTTCCCCGTTCCGGAGCCGCCAATTCGTCGCCCATACCTCCGAGTGCAACTTGTGTTTTCTGCATCGATCTTCAGCAAGCCATATTTGTACCAACATTAACCCATTCCAGTATGTTTTATTTGCGACAGTTATCGACGTACAATTTTTGTGTTCATATTGGGGACAGCAATAATAACTATATGCGATATGTGCACATGGCACGAAGAATTGCCGGTAGGGGGAGAAGTGAAATTGCCTACTGCACTGTTAAAATATTAAAACACAGTGGACTAACGGTGAAAAAAAAGTTGATTGTTTGCAATAATTAAACGGGGAAAACAAAAATAAAATGGAATTGGTGGCATTGACATATTTAGTCCACAAACAATGCTTGGATCAAATTGAGCCAAAAGTTCTTGTATCCGGGCATAGCTATCTTCCCTGCGATCGAGATTTCGGGATCATTGAAAAACGGAAAAGAATAATGAAGGCCATGCTTCCATCTGAAGTAGATGATACAATTTGTTCAGCTAGTATTAGAAAGCCTTTCAAAGTATTGAGAATGGAAAGGATAGCCAAAAGATAATTTTGCATCAACAGCTAACAGAATTCTAACACTACAAAATTACAAATTTCAAAAGCAAGTTCGATAAAATTACGAGCAAAAGCTCCTACCAAAGTAAAAATGCGAGAAGCGTTTGAGGAAACAGATGCATGAATATCAGTGAATTTACTAACAAAAACAAAAATTTGGAGATTTACCAGATAAACTACATTTATTACAGTATAATCCTAAAAACAGTGCTGAAAAGAAGCGAGTTCTCCAAACTGTGCTAGAATACATGGTAACTAAATATCACGAATTTTATAATAATTTACTCCTGACATTATAAATTAGAAAATATACTATATACGTATAAATTAGAAAATATACGTAAAAACGAGAAGAAACATACTAAAAACCAGACACATATATTTTTCATTTTTTATACAAATTCCTTAGGGACAAACAGGATTGGCACTTGTTTTCTACAAATACAATCTTTCCTCATGAATATGGACGATATTCATTTTCAATGAATAAAATTGGAAATTTTGTGTGCATTTTAGTCATTATATATTTAAGCATATCTAGCAATCAAAGCAAATCAAAATAAATAATAAGCCTGGGAAGTTTTTTCTTTTTCCTGAGAAATTTGATTTTTGGCATTTACATAGTTTTCTACAAGAACCCAGCAATTATGCACACACTGCTAGTAATTCCAATGGGAGACCATATGCACAAGCAATGAATTGTACAATCTTATTGCCACAGCAACCCGTTTGTTCTTAATTAGCTGAACCACACTCGATATTAATGGACTTCTGTGTAAGAACGATGGTGTCCATGGCGGATCATATGCAAACGGCTGCTTCCAGTGAGGATCGGGAAATCCAAATGCATCTTTTAGAAAACACTGTACCGTGAAATGCAAATATTCTCCAGTGGTGGAAAAGCAATTCCTACAGATTCTCCCTTCTTATCGTAGCAGCGGGATGCTTGCAATTCGGGCTATGCAAGCAAGAAGCGAGCGTCTATTTTCCACTGCTAGGGATAATGTGACGGATAGAACAGTATAATCCTTACCTGCAGATGTAGGACAACTATGTTTCTTGCACATTAATGTGAATTAAATACGCGAGAGACATACGAAATTATATTCATTTTCCGCATTTATTTCCCATCAAATCAAATTCCCGTCAAATTCATTAAAAAGAAGTAAGAAAAGTTACATTTAACAATTTCTTTAAAATAAGAATTTAGTTCTGGCATTGCATTAATCAGCTTCGTTTCACACTTTTCTCTTTTTCTATTTATTTAAGAGTACAATAGCCTTTTATGATATTACTATCAAATCTTCGTGCAAACATGAATATTACAATTATGGATTTAAAATATACATAGATGCATGTAGAACCTGAAATCTTATTCGCAAGTGGAGACAGAAGATTTTAAGAATATTACGTTAATTTTCAATAAAAATTAACATAGTTGAAATAACAAGAACCTTCCAAATAGCTACAGATTTTACACGCATCACGCGCATCACACGCATAGTACCAAGCTGCGTAGGAAATCAGAGCATGGCAATGGCTAAAGCCAATTATTTTTTTTTAAACAAAGTCTCGTATCTAAAATTTGTATGGTTCTATTAAATTCAAAATCATCCCTTCTCTCTTGTATCACCAGTTGCGTGACACCCTGTGTGTATATGATATTTGTTGAACAACGGAGACTCTAATCCGTCTTAGCTGTCGTCTAGCTTCACCCGTTACCTTAACACCGCTATCAAGACTAGGAGCGGCCGTACGGCTCACGAGCGCAAAGCACTGTTTTACGACATGTTACGCTACAACGTTTCCAAAAGAACAAAGCGGTCAAAAAGTCTGGATGAGTAATTTAACTGATATATTTAGAAAATCGTACAGTGACAGTTACAAATTAAACATTGACTTAAAAACAAACTATTAGCAAACATGGCTCATCTGTGGAGTCGTCAAGAGACTGGATTTCGTCGTCCCAGTTTCCCTTCCACGCTCTCAGTCGGCTCTTGAAGGGTATCTGCGGCACTCTGAATTTTCCTAGGATTCAATAACGCTTAATTAGAAATATTTTATATGTTTTCAACAGATCAAGATACCTAAAGGCAGATTCAGACACGTCCAGTAATTTAACCGAGTGAGTAGTCCCTTACTACTAAACAGTTTAGAATATATATAGAAAGTGTACGAATTAGTACAGCTCAGCTTTTCCAAAGAAAAGAGAAATGGATTTCGCGATTGATTAGTTTTATTAAACTATTCGATCATATTTTATGTTCGCACACGGTACGTTATTAAATTACTGGCCACTCGATTAAGTTACTGAACGCGGTTGGCCAGCATTAACCCCCAGCTTCGTCCTTTTATCGTCGGCAAGCTTTACAAAACACGGCGCCCCTATCCTTCTAATCTATTTTATTTTCTATAAAATAACGCGACTGCGTTCCTCTAATCGTTTGACAGCAACGCCCTTATCGCGAATGCGATCAACCATGTCGTCCGCAGGTAGCAATTCCTGGGATTGCATTATATTACTCTCTCAGGGCTTACTCTAAGCTAAAGAATTTTCTGCTGGTCAAGAAACCAGTTGAATTCTTATGAAGCTTAACAATTAAGCTTTATTCTGATCCTTTTTGTGCTTCTATCGAAACTAAAGGTCGTCGTAGTCGCGACCTAGCACTCACTTCCATGCTTTGTTCAAAAAGGTTTAAAAGTAAAGTAGCACTACATAAAATAAGAATATGTGGTAAACCAAAAAGTGTTAGACGTTGCATACTAAATAATAGAATGCTTTACATTATTGCGTATTTTGTACACTTTCAAGAAGAAAATGCACATTTCATACGATCGTTATATTGGACACCTTCTTCAAAGTGAGCATGCAAAACGCTTAATTTTATGTGACAGAAAGCAATAATAGTAGAGAAAAAATATAAACATGGATCGTTCTTGGTTGGACAAAATAATAGGGCACTTGATTGTTCGTCGATTCTTGTACGCTTTCTGTCCGCAATTATTCAACAGTAAATAGACACGAAATAAACATATAGGTGATGATATTTAAAAATGATATTTAATCAAATATTCTCATAAAAGATTAATAATTTATTGCTGTCGCATCAATTTGCCCAACGAAGAAGGATTCATGTTTATATTTCTTTTCCTAACTACCTTGTTTCGCGTGCTCGTTTTGAAGAAAGAAACGGTCTACAATCTCCAGTGCTCTTTATTCAGTATTGTAGGTGTGCGGCATGAAATTCATAGTTGGCGGGTGCCGGAAACACGGGTTCGGGACGGGACGGAAAAGTTCGGGCGGGATCGGGCGAGATGAAAACATACGAGTACCTATCGAGATCTTATTCGTTCCGTCCCGAAGTTCGGGTTCCCAATACCTGCGGCGATCCCCCAGAACCCTATTCAGTAAATCTTTACAATTTTCTTTATCATCGCGCATGAGAGAGATAAGGAAGAAGAAATGCGTACTTGTCCTCGTGAAATAATTCCTCACTTTTTTAATTTTACGAAGAAAAGGTAAATTGGAACACCAATGGATCGTTACTTTCTGCCATTTTTCTAATTAGACGAAAGATTCAGATACTTTTTATTTTTCGTTATTACTAAGAGTTTGAAATATAAAAGTTTATTAGTTTCCATATGAAATATCATATTATGCTGTTTTATTTGTTCCCATCCTCTGTCATAATTTTCTATTCATATTAAACTAACTGGTATTCCAAATATATTGCACATTCTCTAGTCTATCACGATGGTAACTTACCAGATGGTCCTTGGACATTCCCGAGCTTAAACATGTTCGTACAGGTGAAGCAATTCCGTCATCATCGCTTCAGCCTCCTTATCGATATTATTGACGGCGCAGCATAGCTTGCCTATTCGTTTTCTCGCCTTTGATCCGAGTCGCCTGAACACGGTACAGATTTGTTGTCCCATCAACGTTAGTTACTTTTTGAAATCGTCTTCTCAATTTTCTCCTGCGATTCGCCCGTTTTTCCATGCGTGCTTTCACGAATGTGAAACCCTCGTTAACTAGAAGCTCGAATAGTTTAACAGAATCCAGCTTGTGTTACACTGAGAAACATGCATTGGATTGGTTTCATTGTGTCCCAAGTTCTTTTGTGCTAGATGGCCCTGCACGATATTTCGCCTATCTTAACAGTTTTCCTCTCCGTGACGTCGTTTCAAGAGAACACTGCAGGTCACGATTCATTTCCGTGTACCTTTTCCAAGCGTGATATACATACATACATACTGCTTTTCTAAACCAGGCTTCCTAGCGCATTGCGAGAGCCGATTCGTTTCATTAGTAGTATCGCTTACTCGACGATACCTCCTCGGCGACGGGATTTCCTTCCGGTTGTCCAGCACTCTTTTTATACCTGGCGAGTGCCACGAGCAAATCCGCCGGTTTCTCGTAGCGACCGTTTCGAATGGCTTGGCGTACGTTTGCATCAATGATGCTACTTACGATGAGCTCCACCTGCTGCTCGCTACTAAACGCTACCTGAGTCTGCTTCAGGTACATTAGCTTGTTGCGAGCATAGCCGGTATAGCTCGTGGCGGACTCACTAGTATAGAGAAGGGCCCTGACCATTCTTTCGTGCAACTTAGCCTTCTTAACGAACGCTGCGCAAAAGTCCTCCCGGAATTTCCTCCAGGTGTATGGGTTAGCGTTCCATGTCTGGTACCATCTTTTCGCGGACCCCGACAACTCGCCAACCGCGAGATTCAAGCGCTGACGTGGTATATCCTTTGTCAACTGCTCCACTTTGTTGCACCAAATAGCAGGGTCATCTTCGTAATCGTCGCCGCTGAATCCAGGCATCGATCTCAAGAATGCCGGCGCCATGGCTCCCGACGACGGTGAAACGGAAACTGCGACACTGTTTTCGATGCGCTCCAACAATCGTCGAAGCAAGTTTTGAAGCCTTGATGGATGAGCAACGCTATTTTCTTAATTTCACTCGCGGGAAAGAAACCGAAAAGAAGAAAGAACGAAACAGTTGCTACAAACTACGAAATACTACTTGTGCAAGTTTATAAGCTTCCCTATGCTGGTTCAATGACAATTCTGTGGAAAATGCCCTACGAGTAAACACAGACCTCTTATATACTACAAAGCACCCTAGCCTTCCCCACTCCATGGTCAGCTGCTTCCGAATGACCGAAGAAGGCCGTACAATATCAGGTTACTAGCTGAATCCCCAAATTTTCCACTAAAGATGTAACCACGCGACGGCTACCTGAGCATGGGTTGCTAGCTGTGGCCAAATGTCTGGACCGTCTGCAGAATAACCACCTGCTAGGCTGCCATAAATCGTCCTCCAGCCACATAGCGGGGCACCATTTGCCTTCGACTGCGTTAAAAATTGCATCGTGGCTAGGACATGCGGTGGTGGCTGCTTACAATACGTATAACGGGCTATTGTTGAGATTCCTTTCATCAGAACAATATAATTGAGGGTCATGTCCAAAGACAACACCCCCACTCCCCCTTCACCGGAGGTTTGGACCTGGCGGCGGGGTGCGGCGTGGGGAAACACCGGTAATTGTCTTCGGAGGTCACGGAGCTTCCCCGCAGGGCCGAAGGTGGATGACCGTGGTGGTCTTAGCCGGTAGAAATCCGGCACTGTGGCCTGCGCATCCCCTAGGAGCCAAAAAGTTCCACCACATCTGTCAAAAAGTTCCACTACGTAATAAAAGAAAAAATGGTGAAAGTTTACAGAGTACATATTGGCAGGACTATAGTATCTAGCTTTTCTTTCTGACGGTGTGTTGTACACTCTAGTGAGAGTGGGCCAAAATACTGTACTGCTGTTATCGCAGTGGTTCCTGTTATATTATATGTGTACGTCGTGTATATCACGTTATATGCGACGCGTCACTTCGGCGCTTCAAGTTAAAATATCTCCTAGACTCTAGACTAATGATTTTCTTATACGAACAGGTTAATACATATATTTGTATTAACATCTACCGTCTACTGTAGGTCGCATCAGCGCAAACGTTCTCGACACGAAACTGTTCCATAAAAAATACAATGTCTTTTGCACCCGCAATTGCCCGTAGCCAAATCTCATAGAGAGTAAAGTATACATCCCATTCTTAATTTATATATAAAAATTAGCGTGGAGACGACCAGATATCCAAAGTATTTCATAAAGAAAGATTTTTGCACTCCCAATTGTCGTTTTCCCCCACTGCGCGTCTTAGAGAGAAACCTTGTTGCAATAGTACCGTATTATACGGGGAATACCTGTACTTTAATCTGCAGGTACCTAAATTGATGAATGCGGAATGCGTATACTATACCTACTCAGGACTACGGTTGCTGAATATCGAGAATATACATCGATATAACTACCACGCGCCTAATATCGTAAAATATCGTAAAATATAGATGTGTGTGTGTGTGGGGGGGGGGGGATGAATTCTCAATGAATTTCACCAAAATTTTAACTTATTTTAGTTTATTGTACACATTTTTTAAATTGTCCGATACTTGCCAGATAAATTATTTACAAATAATAATTTGCTTAATATAGTCCCCGACGAACGATGTCTCCGTTGGGTTATTGTTAAGCCGGCCTTTGATAATAATATTGCTGCTGGCCCCGATGTGGTACCGGCAGAAGTTTGTGTGCGAAAATGTGCAAGTTTTAAATCACAGCTACTTAACTGATAAATGTGAAGTTGCCGATATATGCATAAAAACTAGTAAAACCACCAAAAAACATCGATGGCTTCGATGCCATCGTTCTTCAAACATCGATGTTTTAAAAATATCGGCACATCGGTTCCACCCGTACTCATGACCGGTTAACAATATGTTAAAAGTTGCATGAAAATGTTTCTCTTATTCATCATAAATACTACAATTTAAATCGTGAAACAATTTGCATCATTGAAACAGCGCGTCAAAATCATCATTTTATTCGACTGTGAAAGGGTTAAGCAATTAGGAATTAGCCGTAAACATTAAAGGAAAATATAACTAAGCAGCATATTTTGTTGTTTTGGTTCAAACTCATTTATTAATCGGAGCCAAGATACAGTCTGTCCTCGAGGCAGTACTTTTACAATAACATGGTATTATATCTCTTGAAAAATAAGAATTGTACTAGATTAGTAGTAGTATAAATCGAGAGTATTAGATATTTCGCTGCATCTAAGGACAAAATTTCATATACAATATTAAATTTACATGTTCAGGCCACAGCGTCGAAATAGGTTAGACAGAATAGACGATGAACATTCGATATACGAAGAACATAGCGAGTGGGAGAGGTAGCTATCGTTCTTTCGAACGCACCGAAGCAGAAAGTACAGATATCCGTTACAAAACGGTCGCGAGTACTTTCGTCCGAAAATCAAATTTCCCCGAATACCTGGAGTCATGAATCGTTTAGCAAAATGATGTATAGACAATCGCAAAGCAACATTATTTTAATCAGTAATAATAAGTAACAAATATTCTGCGAATTAGATCTATAATTAATAGGATTCATAAAATCGATAATCAGAGGTAACCAGCCTTGTAACAAATCGGTGGTTGTGTATGAAAATAATTTGACGGATCAAATACGGGAAACAGGATTTTCTATTCTGCTTGCAGTTCGCAAAACAGAAGAAAACGTAGAATAGACACAGGTCGATTATAAATTCCGATTAATATTTAATTTTACACGTTTGTTGTATTTTCCCTCCTCTAGTTTCAGATAGTTCCTTCGTTACAATAAATTATTTTCAAACACATCTCAACCTGTTTGATATGATAAATAATTCCGAATCACCTAAACAGTAGTTTTTATACAACAAGTGTTAGAATATGTTATATTATCAAACACTTAGATAATAATGTATATTTCTGTTTTCTGTCTGCAACTATCGTACATTTAACTACTATTCTATTGTTAGAGCAGTAAACAACGTTTTCTTCACTTTCAGAAAAGATCCGATTAAGGACTTTTTTTTTTCTTCCGCGCATTACACGCAACTGTTTTCTCCTACTTCCTTCATATCGGATATCAACACGCGTCTCTACTTATTATCTTAATATAATTGTTATAGGATAGTGGTTACTTTTTTTGTTTTTACGGTTTCAGAAGATCTGTCGCCGACCAGCTGGTCTTCGCAGACTATCAAGATTAAAACGATAAAAGCCGTCGCGCAAAATGATGTCGGTTCTTTGTAAGTTAAACGAATGAAAGTAGAATTAATTCTCGGTCTTCTTGTGCACGTTATACATGTATACACCTCGATGGCGAAGTTGGAATAACTTCTGAAGTAAATGTCGGAACAACGTTCGGGACAAGTCCATCTTGCATCCTCATTGGACCGTGAGAATGCTAATACTCGACAGTAAATACATCTCGTGACAAAAAGGGCGCGGTGGCGAATAAATTTATACGAACGAATCCCTACTTGCGTATATTGTCCGAGGAAAATTATATCGAGAAGTTGTTTGCCTTAACTCGAATAAGTTGCAAATCTAATTAATTCTCTGCAGGATGCATTGTAATATGGTTTTTATGCAGGTGATTAGTACCATTAACATCAACTATACAGTTATTGCTATGGAAGCAGTACGGCGATTCAGTGCCCCGACAAATTCAAACGAACTTATTATACATACATACATAAATCGCGTACGCGCCGTACGCAACATATATGTATTATTATATATTGTCTTTACGTAATCTAATCTACGTACAATCTTATAAGATTACGGTAGCTCTCCTGTATTCTCAACGTAATATATATTGTAAATTCAATTGAATTCATCATCGACGCTGAAGTAGCGTAACTCACAACACGTTATTATACAAACAGCTCTTTGTTTTAACGTATAATATTTTTTGTTTTCCTACTGCATTTGTTCCTTTATATACATAGCATGTCTAGCGGTAACTACCAATTAATAACAACTAATATATAGTTTATCAACGATACGACGGCGTAGCAGACTTATTGCGGAAGGAGTACCACGACCTAAGTCCGAAGATCCGACCATCGTGGATAAATTATACATATCACACTGTATTCAACGTTTATTCAATGCGCTATTATCAGAATTAATTAGTTATATTTATTGTCAATACATTCGGAATAACGTCGCTGCACCTTCAACAACAGGCTCTTGTTAAATCGCTTTCTAATTTGTGCCTTTAGCGTTCAGAACGACTCATTATCGTGTATGCGTTTTCGATTTTTTTTTTTCATTTTTTTTTACCCTTTTTTTATCGTTTTCATTTACGTACGTATCTATGGATATTAATTTCTTATCCGCTTATTAGCAAAAAATCAAGCAAAAGACAAAGTACTGGTTCGTGCGAACGATTTTTCGTTACAGGACGTCCGAATGGATTAACGAGTGCCGTTGGTTAAAAGGCGAATTGTTACATAGTTATATGTATATATGTATTGACTCGCGCGTTTTACAGCTGAATCATTGTTCTATTACTTGCCTAAGTACCTTAAATCTTACGTAACTTATGTTCACCAATAATTTATTTAACTTTAATTGCAATCATTCAACTTCTCTTCGGTTCTATCTGTTTGATTTACATGTTACGTGCATACCATTCACCAGTTCGCTTGATGAGCAAGGGGGAGGAGAGAATGAGTGAGTGAGCGAGCGAGAGAAGAGAGAAAGAGGGTGTGATTATTACTTATTCTGAGAATCGCGTATATATGTATATGTATATATTATTTAATTTTACTTGTGTTTATACGTATATATACTCTTTTTCGCCTATACTCTTTGCTAAAAGATGTGCGTGTGTAAGGATATCTCACATATGTTTCCCTTTACTCCCGTTTCCTCTCTTTCCTGCTTCCTCTCCTGGCATTTCCTTTGCGACACACGCGCGCGTGCACACACTCGCGTACTCGCGCGTTTAACGAATCCGTGCGCGCTCGCGTCAATGTACACAACCAATGCAGCTCCTTCCCGTGTAACATGTTCCCTGTGTGCGCATGTACAGTTCGCAGTTACCCGATCGCCGTGGTTTAGGTTTGTTCTCCTGCGTTTAGTACGACAGAACTCGTAGGTGAAATGTGAACGCTAAATTACAATACAACCGTGTGCCGTTCCAAATTTGGATAGAGCTCGAACTATATTCTCATAGCTGATACCATTTCTTGTCTTTGTACTTGAGCATCAATCCGTGCGCAGATTGCGAGAAACCCTCCGCTTCCGACATCATGCGGGCCGTCCGGTCTTCGAGCTGCGACAGTTTGTCGCCTCGCTCGAGGACCATTTGATGAGCCATGTTTACCTCCCCTGTTGCGGTGGTCACGCGTTCTCGAAGAGCTTCCGACCCAGCATTCGGTCCAGGTATATGCTTCGCCACCGTGCGCGAAGCTCTGCCGCTGGATTCGCCAACTAAAAGTTTCATTGGACAGGTTACTTTTTAGTCTGCTTTATTCCAGAACATAGAGTTTTGATTAACGCGTGTTCTATCATGTGTACCATTTGCGGTACGGGACGAACTCGACTCGAATGGCAACCGACGTTTTAGTTATTAAGAGGCAAACTGCGAAAAAATATTTCTGCTGTAAAGGTGGACTTTTCGCGTTAATCGCTAGTAAATTGGCACTACTATTACTAATCGTTCAAATTTAGCAGGGACTCAGTTTATTAAATCGTTTACGGTACTCTTGTCAAGGTATCTATGCGCAAAGCAAGAATTTAATAACAGTACATGCACTATGCCATGTACTTTGTTCGGTAGTTAAACATTCGTGGCGACAAATTCACTGTTGGCGCTCTGAACACACTACAAATATTTGCGTGTTAATAGGATTCATTAAACTTACATAATTCTTCCCTGTCGAGACTGCGCGAGCCTCCGCCAAAGAGGCCTTTGAAGAAACTTTCTTTAGGGGGCTCAGGCATATCCTGGCCAATAAATAAGTCGCCCATCATTTCAGTTAATTCAGCGCTGAAATTAAAATTAATGTAATAGACACGAAAACATCTATGCAATAGTAGATATACGCTGGTTAATTGATTCCCGAGATTAGACACAGCGTAACCCAATTTTTTTTTATTTTAACTCGATTTATGCATCGAATCTTGTTGTTAGCATTTTAGTACATCAATTGTACGCAAATCATGGATATACACGATGTCGTACATAGGTATACAGGATGTCCCAGCTGAAGGAGGCCTCCCAAATATCTCCTTTGTTTTCAACGGCGTAAGGAATATTTAAAATACGTTTTGCATATTTTTTAATGAGAAATGTCTACCGTGCAAGAAAAAAATATGATTCAGGACCACTTTTTTTGCAGCATTTTCTGCAGAATGTATATTGTACTTGTTTCTATTGCATTTTGTGGTGGGTAAAAAGATGTATTCTAACATGCCTGAGTTATGACAATCAGATAGCCCTCGATGCGAAAAAAATTGCGCACCCCATACCATTTTCCATGCATCTTTTTATCATGTAGAATTTAGAGCATGTCGTTTTGCCCAATATTATAAATAATTTATCGATAACCGCAATTGAAAAATAAATTCTACCGATTATTTTTTACCGACAAGGCAACAAAGATGCAGCAGCTGTATTTAAAAAAAAATAAAGGTTAACTGTATGATTTCAGGTAGAAAACAGTTTTTCCCACTTTTGAGGAACAAATATTCCACTGTGCGTCGGACAAAACCAATCTGAGCTCACGCGCGTGCCTACCAACACGTTTGCGGATGTCGGGCGTCGGCCGAATCGTCCGATGCCGGAGCCATTGTGCACACAGCTTTACGGGGTACTTTTCCGATGAGTTCACCCGTTATACATATTCTTCTGATACATTCATTGAAAGAGGTCCGATGCTAACGCATACGTTGCCACGAACGTGCAGATATAGGCAAAATTTACTGGAATAGTAGCAGTTGTTTTTTACAAAAATCTCGAAAACTAAAGCCGAGCGGCGGTAACAGTTATTCAGCATGCCTTCACAGCATATTCGAAGGTCATCAAAATCGGCGAGGCATCGCTAATATAAGTATAATTACCAAGATCATTTTCTTGGTGTTACCGAAAGTCATCTGAAGGTCAGAACTCAGACGTGCCGGTTAACGACAAAGCATTTTCAAGGACCGCCGAAAGGAGGTGGTCCGCCATTCTCTAGCTTTTGGACGATTTATCACAGAGTAGGCTGCTGCCCTACAGGTGGCCACTGAGAATACAGTCGAGACATCTGACAATGGCTCGTAATGGTCAATGGTTGACGCGCAATTGTTTAGAGAAAGTTCGGAAAATTAGGGAATGCGACAAGCAACCGAATTTCATTGCTTGTTCTTTCTGGAGTAAATGTCCACGAAGTGGAGAAAGCGAGGGTGCCTTTTGCTTAGGTGATTGCGTATACTTATACACGTCACCTACCCCAGTTTCGTCATAGGATGAACATAAAATAAAAAATGACGGATGCAAATATCTTGTTTTTTCCTTCACTACAAGACAGAATTAAAAAACAGTATATATTTTCGTCGGCCTTGGAAAACGCGGAGAAAAGAAACTTGAAATTGTTTCTCCCATTTATAGTATTCCCATGGGAAACCAATCAGATTGTACTTTAAACATTTGGGTAGATCCCTTTAGCTGGAGCTCCTGCATGGTAAAGCAGGTGTAGTGATACGAAAAGTGAGAACAGTAACAACGGAAGTATTAAAATCACATCAATTCTCACTTGCCAGTTCAAAATTACAGATTTTATAGAGTGGTTTTGTAGGAAACATAAAACAAACTCATTTTCTTGCTAGTACAGAAATAACATAATTCAAAAAAGTTAAAACGTTAATATCATAAACAAAATTTGATAAAGGCAATTTCATTTCATTTATCGATGCATATCGCGAAAGGTATACATGTGCCATAAAAATTTTGAAAGAGCATCATAGTCAGTAATTTATGTAGAAAAATATTTATTCCTTGTTTCGAAAAAATAACTTCGGTGCAACTTACTCTGTTTCTGATCTCACCGATAAAATTAGATTCATTAAAACGCGGAGACCAAACATGCTCTAAATACGAATTTAGTTTTATGCAGGGCAGACTAGGGAGAGCCGATATATTTCAGAGGAAAATTATCGTACCTGATAGAAAGGAAAAAGTTTATTTCGTACAAATCTCACAATTAAGCATTTTTGGTTTTTCGTTTGTGCAAATTGTACAGTCTGGATAGATGTAAGACCGTAGTTTAAGAAAATTCTTCTTCGACCGACATATTGAACATATTATCGCGTAAAATAATTGATATTTCATTGAAATTAATACACGACGATGAAAACTTTATATAAATTAGATAAAAATTTACACTTCGCAGCAAGAAAACGCACATCCTCCAATAAAAAAAATTCCGATTATCAAATTTGTTTAAAAGAATCCTAATCTATCGCCCCGCTACCAGCACTCTATACTCTACGACACGATTCCCTTTGGCTTATTAGTTGGAAAATATAAGACTGTACAAAGCCTCCCTACGTACCAGGCCTCCCCAGTCCCTACCCTACATTGTTTCCGTAAGTACGCATAGTCTTTTCGGGGATGCTACAAAGTAAAAAATAGAATCTTACCAAAATTGACTGGACACGGAAAACTTTTGTATCTCAGTAGGCGATGAAAGGTACAGACCGTGGCCCCTATTGCTGAAGCAAAGTGTCTTTGCAATTCTGTAAAAAAGATACAACATTTTTATTATGATATTTATCCCCTCCGTAGTTAGCATGAAACGTGTAATTGTATTAGGACGTAATATCAGAATCGAAGGAATGGTGTGTTCACGTATATGTTTAATAAGCTTCATCGAGTAATAAAAATAGTAATGCAAATCGAAGCAAACTGACGAATGACGTTTAAAGAAGTATCATGATGTAAGAAAGGAGTTGAGGAAGAAAAATGATGTATTGGAACGAAATTAAATGTACATAGCACGCAAGGCATTGCATATTGTATAAAATACATATTGTGAGTGGTGTATTTTATAGATCACTTACTGATCGGTATCGCCATTAACAAAGAGTTGATGACCCCATATGGACAACATGGGGTCTACAATGCCATGTTTTGTAGTCTGAAAACTGTTAGAGATTACAGAGACAAGAGAAAAGTGAGCGTTAAGCCATACACGAGTAAAATGAGAATGTTAGTTTGCATAATTAGTATTAACCCTTAAAACATCGAATCTCTTTGTTACTAAAAGAATTTCAAAAATTGTATTCCACTTGGGTACACGGTCCCAGTTTTCCAAATATGCAGAGAAGATGGTGTAAGAAAAATGGTAGATACAAAATGGTAATGTGAAAATAATAATAATGTTAAACATTGCCTGGAACGCTGCTGCTGTGCAGTCCTTTCAAATATAATACAATATAGTGAATTGCCAAAATATTCATACTCTGCTTAGCAAAAATACGAATCAAGTTTCCACATAACGATATACTTGCTACAATTCGAATCAAATGTATGAATAAAGAATTCGAGATACCTATAAGTTGTATATTTCGACGGATATATTTTTGCACCGAGGCACCAATATTATGTACAACTTATTTGATTCAAAGTGATTACCTTAAATATGTAGGTATGTACTTTCTTTAGAGTATCTTAGAAATGATAGATTATAGACAAAACTTATAAAGGCCTCAGGGGTCGTCCATAAACTACGTAGCCCTGTTTCTGCCACATTTTGTAATCAAAGATATATATGTTTAACTAACATATTTCATAAGACATTTTCTATTTACAGTTATCTCTAACGATAAGTGGAAACGTATAAATTTAAAAACGTAAAACACGGAACTACAAAACAATGCAGGCGTAAACCCAAAAGGGAATCTAAATACACAGTCGTGGTACTGTTTAGCTGTTACACGCCGTATCTCAAATTGTTCATAGAAGGGGAATTCCACATTAGACAATTCTTAACAAAAAAAATTATTGTTCTCTTAACGTTCGAATCGTAATACTTTGGTTTTTACAAAATTATAAGTTCGTAACAGTGAAACGTAGTCAAGTGTCAAACTTTTACATTTACATTTTAATCAGCAAATTGGGTCGCATGCGATCCGAAATTATTTTCATTATTTATTTGGCTTTTTGTACTTGTCTAATAAAATTAGCAAGTACAGTTGTAAGTAAAGCATTAATCGCTACTGCCGATGAAATATTAATGGGTTGTGAATAGTACTCCATCCTCTAAACCCCGATTTTATTGTGAAAAAGAATTTGCGATGATGAATTCACAATGGGGAAAGGGATACAATAAAGAAATTAGTTGCAATGGGATGGAAGAGCTGAAAGATAGTCCGGAAAATTATTTACTAAAATGAGATAAGAGTTGCAAAATACGGATATCGAGTATATGTGACCTCAAAGCTACATGGATGTGTACAGATTTCAAACTATTTGGATATACCTAAATACATGTATGGAGGATTAATACCAGTTCCGTGAACGGCAAATCACTATACCAGTCGAGGATTAATGGAACTCTAATAATTTGTAGGGCTTGTCATAGCTAATTCAGTATGCTGTTAGTTCATAAAAAAAAGTAGTAACATTAAATTTTAGACAATTAAAAACACATTTACACCTTTACAAAGGCGCTACATCAGTCGCGTCCTTCTTGTAGCAACAATTTTCTACATTTTGAAAGTAAAATCCAATGCAATTTCAATACATCCTGTACAATGTTGGATTATTTTTCTTCAAAAGGAATCCCTACAAAGTAGCGAAATTCCGTTATAACGTAGGGCGGAAACAAGACTAACTTTGCTTGTGAATTTCATGAGCGATAAAGTAATAACAATTCTAACACAATGAACGTTTTAAGTACTATTCACGCGTACATACATCTAGGAATAGCATTATTATTTGCCTTGTTTGCGTCTAATATGAACTGCATATATATGCAAGGCACGGCCACAAAGATGGTACGAACCAATCGAAATAGATTCTTTATGCAAAAACAAATCTGAAGTGCAGAATAAAATTGTTTCATTCGAGGCTTGATTTTCGGGGAAATCCATATTGAAAATCCATTATATACATATGCACTTGCATAGCAACAACGGAATCCCCAACTTCAACAATTCCATAATTGATCAAATAAAATATTCATGACGGAATTTTTCTTTGTTTCTTCTTGAATCTATTAACTCGTAAAAATGTCGAGTATTACCTACTGTTTGCAGAGTGAGTGTGAAAAATATTCGTACAGCGAGTAATTATGGAAAAAAACTTTGCAAAGGTTCGTATATTTTTTATAAAGCAAGCAAGTTATATTTGTTTCCAGAAATATTTGGATTGAAGTTAACACAACTACCATTTTAACAAATGGCCATTAACACATAATGGGTGATACTGATCGTAGACAATTAAGAACAAGCTATGGACAATATTTTTTAAGTTACTCGATGTACAAATACATTTTATATTTTCAGTATTGTGTATGCTACATCTTTCAGGATAGAATTCTAATACTTTCTGTATGATACACAATTTGTAATACTCAAAAAAATGAACCCTGCATATAAACCAAAGATAGAAGTGTTTTATTATGACATGTATACATATATTGTAATATATTATACTAAAGTTATACGTATCTAGTCCATTGTTCACTGAATGGTGTAGGTACATGGTAAATTATATTTTTGAACAGTAATTCATTTGGTGGATTGTTAAGCATTTTACTAATCAGGATATGAATATTCTTAATAAGTGCTACTTGAATCTCTCAGAGAGGAGCTACTGCATAAAGAATAATACAAGTTGCAGATGCAAATTTGGTATTACTTAAGAAGGAAAGAGAACTGCGAATTCAATCAAATAGTAGTACAGAATTGTTTTGATAGCTAGCTATGTAAGAAATATAAACGGTGCAATAGATGTGCTCGAATAGAGAATTCTATAGAAAGCATGCTTCAAGTGTATTAAGAGTTAACCGATGTATATATGTTAATTATAGTAAGAAATTTACATGCTGTAAATATTAATATTGCTTATTATTATTTGACTGTACATTCTTAATTCATTATTCTATACTTATATCGGTATTATACACGCAAATATCAATTGCATAATAAAAGGTGTATCACTATGTACAACGAAATTATGTTCAAGCTACAACAGTTCGATAGTTCACAAGACACCAAACAATATTAATAGTTCTGAACTGCACATGTGTTAATAGTCTGTACAGTAAAAAAGTGAAAGTTTTATCAATTTGACAAGTTCAAATTAATTGGTTTGGTTTTGTATAGTTTCTTCAACAGAGTTACAAGAATAATTCCGGCAATGGTAGTACATTACAAAAGTCTACGGTAAACTACAAGTTTATCAATTTTGGGCTTTGAAACAATTATAAATTACTTGTACAGCGTGGGCCACTATTCGCGATACAAATGAAGTCATGGAAATAGTGCAACTACACTTAACACGAAAATCAAGAATAACAAAATTGCGTCCAAGGCTACATTTTTGAGAAAAATTGATATGAAAATCAATTTAGTACACGTGCACCTAACTTACGTCCACTGAATTGTTAATAAGGGTTGCACACCAGCATAATAAATGTAATAAGTGGTAGTAATGAATGAAACATTTCAAACTTTCAAACTGGCTTTCAAACAAATTTAGTTTATTATGTATTAGCTGAGTCTATTTCACTTTAGATATTGTTCAATATTTTAACCGTTCTCCCGTATAGAAAGTTGCATTCAGCGAATTGCTTGCAGGGTATTCTTTGTTTTATTTCGTCCAATGCCAGGATAATTCTCTGGTTTAAGCGTTCAAGGCTCGTTATGGTTTTAGAATGCAAATCCAAGTCACTCATCGGTTAGGTGCACGTAAACTAAATTGATTTTTAAATCCACTTCCTGGAAAATGAAGCCGCCAACGTAATTTTGTTATTCGTGATTTTCGACTCATTTTAGACTGTACTATCTTCCTGACCTCATTTGTGCCACGAATCTCGGCCCATGCTGTATACACAATAAAAAGAAAAATGCCTAATAATATACAGACGTAAGGAACAAATAGTTAATGTACTATTGAATATACAAGGACTAAAATAGCAAGTAACGGGAATGAGAATTAAAGTAAAAATTAGTCATTATATTAAAGAATAGTTTCATTGTATTAATCACAGCATTATCGTAAGCACTTTCAACCTTACTTTTCTCGATCTAATAAAAAATATAGTAGATGAGGTAGTGTTCTAATTTATATAGTTTAGTATAGAAAAACATGTAATGTTTTCTGATCAGTCCATATGTTTAAATTACTACGACAAAACTACCAATAGTAAAGCTGAGAGACAAAACTCCAAAACCGAGACATAAATCCCATTCTAATTTAGTCACACATATAGAGTAGTACAATATAATAAAATAATGTACGTATTATGTACATATTAATTTTACTAAATCGATTATTTGGAAACTCTTTGTTGCGTTACACTTCATATTTTTACTATCTTATGTGTTATAACTGCCCTTACGAATGTCTAGAATATTTTAATATCTTCTACTTAAAAAGTCGTCATTATTCAAACTACACGAAGAAAAACATTAATATTCGTTTTTTGCTTCCACAATTTCTGCCATTATAATTGTATAATTGAACAATGAGAACATCAACAGTACCCCATTTTTTGGACAAATATTCTGTTCATCATAAAATATTAACAAGTGGTCAATTGCACGAGATTGTAATTATTATTTGTACGTTGGTATAGCATTCTACAATATGTTAGCAGAGTAAGAATGAGCAAATTACATTCGAATATCTTAAACTGTCTTAAAGCATTGTAAATTTGTGAAAGATCTGCTTTACAACTGTAAGATAAAATAATACTTGCAAAGTTTCAAATACACGTGTATATTATCGTGTCGGAAAAGTTAAAGTTACTTTTACTTTTTTCGAAATTGAAGTTTATATATTTGTACTTGAAAACACAACACAATTCTGTAATGCAATCACTTAAATAACTTGAGACTTTATCACAATATCCTGTTCAAGAATAGATTCTGTAAAAGAATGATTGTATTAAATTTGTTCTATTTAAACCAGCACAGATCTGTTAGATCTCTATATCTCCTCTTCACATGCTTCAAATAATTTGGAATCGTCGTTGATCAACGATAAAACTACTTTGAATTGTAAAAAAGAAATGAATTAAAAAAGTGTTATTACCATTCTGTGTCGACGTAATGCGAATAAAAATGGCACATTATACTTTTTACGTATTTTGCCGTGATTTAGGATATTTAACGTTTGAAAATAAGAGATCATGATGCCATACATTATATACTTCTACCCTTATGTGCTACTCTTTATTACAATATAAATATTTCTATTTTGATCAACCAAGACGTAAAAGTCTACAAGTACCATATTTCAATTAAAAAATAATACTCTGTCGGCTAAAGTTAATATTAAGTTGTTTTATGTAAACAAGCTTAAGCAATATTTTAATTGAACTATAATAATATGTCATGTGCCATAACAAACTGCATAATTAAATACTAACAAGTAAAATGTCAAATCCTGGTAGATCACAAGGCAACCTGATTGTGTTGTCAATATGCAGTATATGATACCAATAATGCCTGTGTAAAATATTTCCATCCATCGTGGACTGCACCATTAAAAATATGATTAAGCGCGCACATCCCCCGTAAAGTAACGTGGAGCGACCCATGTCGCGTTCTCCGTTGTGTCAAAAATATTTGCCCCCCGCGCGTTTGCTTGTTCTATTTCCAGTACTCTTTAACACAATGGCATATATGCTACACAAATAATTAATTAAACAGAAAAATTGTACAAGTAAAACAATTTTACTGTTATAGATGTGCTAAAATTATAGAATTGACATTCGAAATATGTTTACGGTGTAAACCTTAAACAAGTAACTAAGCTTAGAAATGTGGGTTAGTAAATTATAAAAACTACTAAAATTATTTAAACAATAATATCTGCAACTAAGCGCCGATTAATTTTTATTACTTTAGTAGATAATTCTATGCATTTGTAATGAGTAAGTTAAACTTCAGATGTTATAAGCTTGGACATTACACGGATCCTTCGTATCATATTTTCAATATTCTTGCAGTTCACGATGGAGGAAAATTTTTCACACGCATATTATTTGTGCCATATATTACATATTGGCAAAAACAATCTGGATAGCTTGGGACCTATCGGATCTAACACTCTCGTTGCAAGATTCGACAATGAAACTGTTTATATATCGAAGGACTAATTTACTGGCTTTGTAACAGTTTTAAATAGTATAAAATATGTCTACTTATATAAGATTTTAGTATAAACAGGAACTTTATAAAGATGCAGGTGTAAACTTCAAAGCTCTCCATAGTTAAAAGTTAGAAGTGTAAATCTTTACAGATTTGCAAAACGAATAATTCAAACTTTTACAGATACAGTATCTAGTAGAATCAATTATTTTGTTATTACGAATTATGCCAAAAGTTGTCAATTAAAATTCTTATTTAACTAGGCAAAGAAGTAGTTTCATTAATATAAAATAATGTTTGCACTACCTTTTAACAATATATATATATATATATATATACGTATATATATAAAAAGTGTTGCGGCGTTGCAATGTTGCAATAGCATATGGTGCATTATATACCATGTGCGATTATAATAATTATTTTGCTGCAAAGCTAAGTTGACGTAATAATTGTTCTTCTTACCTCAAATCTATCAGAGGTAGAAAATCGACGTCTATTAGAGGCCTCAGACTTGGTAAACTATATGTTGCCATGTGCCCATTTGAAACGTAGCATACGAGACATACATTGTCTGAAAAAATGAAAAATATTGCTATTCTATAAATATTGCTCATCGATTTTGGACCGGTGTGTCGTGAGACGGACACAGATGTGTCGCAAATTATTTAACGCAAGTTAATGTGGTGTGGCAGCAATGATTAAAACTTTAGTTTTCAATAATTATGTGTACTATTTTTTGTCGCAGAACGACGTAAATGAGATATACAAAAAGATTTTTCTTCATAGGGATGTATGCTATATTGCTAAGATCTGCAGAAAAATATAGTGTACTCTTTGGTCTGCCGTGGAATGTTAGTAATTAGTTTATGTGTGCCGTAAGATAAACAAACCGCTTGAAAATCGCGCCTTTACTCAATCTTATAAATCGTATAACTTCATTCGTATTGGCCGATCATTCTTAAAGATTAAATGTGGAAATATACATTTTAACCCTCGAACATCGAAGGGGGAAAACGTAAGTGCGTTTTCTTTCTCTTATGCACAGAAGTTTCTTCCCATGTAGCAACAATTACATATCCGTAAATAATAAATATAAAAGTGTATAGAACGCTAAATAAACGTTTCTAAAAAAGAGATCGAAAGTTAATTACTTTTCCGTAAAGGAGTTTGTCTTTTGCAGTCCCATTTCAACTATAGTTGAAATAAACACCGAAATAAACAAATTGCAATGCGTACCTTTTAAAGTTGTAATCTCTGCTTTAATCACAATATGAGTCTCAGCTAGTTGTTGCCTATATAGACAATTCTGCGACGGTAATGCCACAACCCTTGCTTGCTTCTCGGATGCTAGTACAACGTATTGGCGATCTTCGATGCCATCGCCACTGCTCATTTGCGTGTTCATCGATGGAGACATCCGGCTATTTGTACATTTACCTTGGCTCTCTATAACGATTAAGTAAAATACGTTGTCTAACTAGGGCAAATTAAAATTCTTTACGCATCACGCTTTCAGAAATATTTTACAATCGGAGATTGTTTTAACCCTTGCAAGAAATTTGCACCACACATACCACGAGCAAATAATTGTGGATCAAAATGGCACAATGTTAGATATTTACGAAAAGCAAACGTGAAATAATAAATACAGTTCACTTGAACATTTTTATTTAATATTTAAGGATTTTACTAAATATTGTATAACATGATTCCATATCGCAATTCAAATGGTACACTGATAAATGAAACAAGACTACTTTCATCGGAATTTCAGACCAAAGTGATCCAATTTCCTGCATAAGGGATAAAGTAAATTTTGTTTTAACATTGATCAGATATTTGACTGTTAACACACTGTTGTTTAGGTTTTAGAAAAACGTATTGCAATGATACTAGCCAAACATAAATCAGCTTTATATGTATTTTCCTAATTCGGCTTGAAAATAACAAATATTGATGGATGAAATTTGATCCATGTTAGCTGTTACTGCGACGATTATGTTCGCAATCCTTCGTAATGTAATTGAGTTCGTGAAATGTTTGTAATGATTAGTGGACTGTATATGTTTAAATGAACAAGTACTTTGCAGGATACAGTTGGATGTACAAATGTGCATGCAAGTATACAGGGTGACAATAAACTCAGGGAACATCGATAATTAAGCTATAGCTGAGGGGTAGAAAAACAATATTTTCCTTGGCAAAAATGTCCTACATAGTTTCGTTTTTGAGTTATTAACGAAAAACACTGGCCAATGAGAGCGCCCGGCGGGCATCGGCCGACGCGCGCTCAGGTGCGAACCGATCACTTGCGGTTGGTCGTGATGGGGGCATCGAGGGTACCGCGGAAAGCATGCGGCAAATGTTACATCGTCTTAATTAAGAATCACGTGGAATTATTCATTATTCGTGAATAAGAAATACACTAATAAATCGTGTAATAACTGTGTTCGATACGTTTATTCATTATCCGAAAGGAATGAAGTGTTTTATTAATTATGAAAAAAATACTTTTTTTTATCAGTACGTTTTCAGGTGGATAAATTATGTATTAAGAAAAACGATTCGCATAACTAATGTTAGGAAAAGCTAGTTAAACTTACCCATTCGTTCACGAATTAACCTGGCTAACATTGTGTGAATCCTGACCTAGGCAACGCTCCATAGCTGAACCTGTTACGGCCGACTTTGTAACGTTGCACGATCGCTTCCCTTCACGATAACATCACTTCACGATAACTTCACTTCACTTCACGATAACTTCACTTGACGGTCGCTTTCACTTGACACTGTGAAATTTAGGTATAGTTAAAAACAATTTACTGTTCTTACGTTTAAAAATTGTGGCTCCGACAGGTGCCGATTGTTGGCCCCAAGAGGGGCCGATTGTGATGTCAATTTCGGTTTCTGAGGCTGTTCAGTACGGGTTCGACGTGGCCCCCTTCAACCTGTAATGTCTTTTACTAAATTCCGCATCGACGTACAATATCTTTCTTACAATGCACTCTTACAAACCTGTAATTTGTTCATTACGGGTTCGAAACGGGTTCCTCGAAACGAGGCCTCGGAAAACGATCTATGGGCGAAGGATCGTTGCTCGACGTTATCTACCCGATAATCCAAACAACGAATCAATCGGCGGTAGGACACTTAGGATCTGTATGCGACGCGTACGTGCACTATCGGGCTCTGCGTTGATGTTGCCCAGATGCCCAGCTAGAGCGTACGCAATTCGAAAATTCTTGCACACCTATCGCTGGAATATTATACCACACGTTTTCCTCCCTTCCTACTGAAAAAATATTCCATCCCTAACACACGCCATCTCGGATTGTACGTCGATGCGGAATTTAGTAAAAGACATTACAGGTTGAAGGGGGCCACGTCGAACCCGTACTGAACAGCCTCAGAAACCGAAATTGACATCACAATCGGCCCCTTTTGGGGCCAACAATCGGCACCTGTCGGAGCCACAATTTTTAAACGTAAGAACAGTAAATTGTTTTTAACTATACCTAAATTTCACAGTGTCAAGTGAAAGCGACCGTCAAGTGAAGTTATCGTGAAGTGAAGTGAAGTTATCGTGAAGTGATGTTATCGTGAAGGGAAGCGATCGTGCAACGTTACAAAGTCGGCCGTAACAGGTTCAGCTATGGAGCGTTGCCTAGGTCAGGATTCACACAATGTTAGCCAGGTTAATTCGTGAACGAATGGGTAAGTTTAACTAGCTTTTCCTAACATTAGTTATGCGAATCGTTTTTCTTAATACATAATTTATCCACCTGAAAACGTACTGATAAAAAAAAGTATTTTTTTCATAATTAATAAAACACTTCATTCCTTTCGGATAATGAATAAACGTATCGAACACAGTTATTACACGATTTATTAGTGTATTTCTTATTCACGAATAATGAATAATTCCACGTGATTCTTAATTAAGACGATGTAACATTTGCCGCATGCTTTCCGCGGTACCCTCGATGCCCCCATCACGACCAACCGCAAGTGATCGGTTCGCACCTGAGCGCGCGTCGGCCGATGCCCGCCGGGCGCTCTCATTGGCCAGTGTTTTTCGTTAATAACTCAAAAACGAAACTATGTAGGACATTTTTGCCAAGGAAAATATTGTTTTTCTACCCCTCAGCTATAGCTTAATTATCGATGTTCCCTGAGTTTATTGTCACCCTGTATATCTACTGGTGCGAGTACCGCGAGTTTGGTCGTTGACGTTTGTTCTGTGCCTTACTCACGTAGTGACGTGGGACTCGAACGCCGAGGGTTTTATAATTGGGATTTTATTTTGAACGCGATGGCCAATCCTCTTTTCGTGGTCGATGAATTTTACGATTTAACACAGACAGAAAAATAGGGTTTTTGCTGACTTCCCGTGAAATGCGGGCGACATATAAACACGTGTTACCATATTTGATAGTTTAAAAGGTGTAACCATTTTTCTAAAGCATAGCAAAATATTCGAAAACCGTCCGGCTACACGCATCAATTTTCGCGTAATCAGCTCGTTTCGCGATGCGTTAAAAGGATAAGTACAACTTACTATTGCGCTCTTTGCTGTCCATACTGTCGTCTTTCCAGGACTCGTATGAGCATGGAATCAGGGCACCATTACAATCTAAGAAGGACATCGATAGAATGCATCCTTTTATCTTAAACGTAGATCCATCTATGAAAAATAAAATAAGCGTTAGGCACCAGTACGCTTTCCCTTCATTCTTTCATCGCTCTGTCGACCAGGTCAGCCTTCAATCAAATACTGCTTTTGAAAAAGAACGTACGTTTCCGCCTTTAAATAAATTGAAATTGTGTAATACATTCTGACGAAAAAATTCCAAAATTATTGCATCTGAAATATTGGTAATCCAGGGGAAATGTTGATTCGTCTTCCCCAGTTAACAGACCAATCTCAACTACACTTACTGCACGTAGAAACAGCAACTGGGTGAGCGTGTCGCTCTCCGCGGGCAGGTGTATTAAATACCACTGTTTGTATAGACCCTAACGATGTACCGATCCAAAGAGTTGGCACTGGGCTGATATCTTAAAGTACGTAATAAAAAAATTGCTCATTAAAATGGGTGTTAAGGGAAATAATTTTTGCAACGGGTCGCAAGATATCGACATATAGCATACCACTTTTTTTCGTGTAGGAATCTGCGAACGTAAGGCAGCTGACGGTTTCTGTGGTGATATTCTCGAGCGATGACATGCTCGAGCTCCTTGACCGTTGAAACGAACTGTCATATTTATCTATCCGACCAGCAGTCCCGAAAATAAATGAAACATTAAATACCGCACACGCATCGTTCTTCCATAAATTAATGAGGAGCATGCAACACCTATCACAGTAAACATCTCTGACAAATTAGCGTTCTCTGATTAAAGATCAACGAAAATCGCTAAAAAAAAAAAATAGAGTCGATCGGAGTGTGAACGAAAACTTAGGTGTTCCGGATAGTGACACTAATGACAAGAACAGCAATAACCACAACAACAATAATAATAATAACAGCGACAGCAACAACAACAACAACTATCACGACTAATATCTCTCTTGATAGGACAGTTCACAGAGTAACATCTTTCATTCATTTGAACATTCACCAAATCGAGTACCTTGTAGTTGTTAATTAAATGGTTAGTCGATCTTAAGCGTATATAGAATATCACGGCCACTATGTGCCGATTTGTCATGCGCAATTTATGGAAAAACGAATCAAGTGAACCAGATGAATTCCACTTCCACTTCGTCCCGTATCGATCGTCGTTGAAAACCATGTACACTTGCGATTAGTTATTTGAACAAAATCATAACTTCTACGTTCATGATATATCTCGTTTCCCCGAATCTCCCAAATCACAGGATATAATCTACCTTTATCTTAAGCTCTCGTCGTCATTTCGAATACAATTGAAACACTATGCGTACATCATAAAACATCGAATGTATTAATCTCAAACATAATTGTCAAATACACTTTTTATACACATGTGTCTATTCTTTAGTTCAATTATGTAAAACAAAAAAAAGGAAAGGGCAATCGGACAATGCAACTTTTTTACCTCCGTATAATCTTCACTATTTTGAATTATCCGAGCTGCATTATTAATCGTTTACATAATATCGTAACAACGCTTCGACACACTCCACACTCTCAAAGGCACTTCAAAGCTTGAACATAAAGGATGACCTGTCCTTAAAAATCAAAACATATGAACTTTAAATAACATAGACAGTTCACACTCTATAAGAAAAAACGAAACTTCAGTAGCAAGAATATGATTATGCAATTCGCACTAAAAAAAGGCATTCTGCAACATCCCCGAACTCTGTAGGTCTCAAGATACGCGCGCGTATGCACAAGATTTTAATAAAAATTCAAATATCTCTCCTGGATAGATTCTTTAGCCGTTAAAACATCGAATAACTTCTCCCTTGCGTATCATACTATGTCGTCTAAATATAATATTGTAGTTGACATACCATTCGACTGTGAACAAATCAACAACTGGGCGTGTCAGAATACGAACTTTACTATCGTAGTTTGCAAACGTGACTGCAACTCTTTTTTTTTCAACCTTTTCAGGTATCGATCGCGAATTATAACATGTACACTGTTTCCGTGGAAAGGGAAAACGCATTAAAAGAAACTTGCTATATCTGTGTACATGTACAGTTGCACGTTAAATCGACAATTACAGTAACCGTTCGTCTTTATCAACATCCTGTGCATCCAATGATTCGAAAATTGTACACTGAGCGGAAAACGTTACTTCAATGGTGTTATCATTAGGCCACATCTATTAGAAAAAAAGCCAACTGAAAAAGGAGGCAGATAGATGGAAATCGGAGAGAACGCGGTAGAATATTTTTCGTCAGAGGTGCAGAGTGAGAACTAGATATCACGCAAGTTGTATGATGTGCCATTTCGTGTGTTTTTTTTTTTTAAGAAGTTTGAACAAGAGCGAGTGAACAGATCAATTAGGAAAGAGAGATTTGATGCAGAATAATAAAGTCTGCCGAAGTTATGTATTATCCACACTCAAGTCAGTAGAGACCAGACAGTATTTATTAATCAGACATAGCGGAAAAGTGATACGATAACGAAGACCAATCTTGAGAGCATCGAACTTTGGAAAATCAAAGTACTCTGGTACGTAGGGTCCAATTTTCTTTACTACATATAGACAAGCATGAAATTAAAAATGTTGGCATAAAACTTGTCACGATTACATTTGTTCAATAACGTTTCATCTGATCGTGAAAGAAACTTTTCAATCAATGTTGAGAATAATTTTGTGCACAACAAGTAATTTACAGGGAAGTTCTGGTCCAGAAATTCGCCGAATTATAAAGCTTTACACTTCTTAAATTTGCAAAGTACATATATTCGCATAGTTTTACTAGCGTATTACCCATTGCGATAAAGCATCCTCGATAAATAAAATTTCTTCGAATAAAACACGTGTAAATAGAATAATTTCATTCGGGATGCATCGAATCCTATCAGCAATGTAACAGCGTAAGCTTGGAGCAAAGCATGGAAATCAATGAAGTAATTATTTGCGGTTCGAACACGAAAAGTTGATTGTTTTCAATACTACGAAGACAACGGAGGGCTTTGATAGATATCACTACGAATTCTAGCCCAGTTAAAATAATAATACTTTCGAATGTCACAAGTCCGTTTGGAAATTTGAAAAAAGCCCTTTGCTTCATTCGTTCAGCGACGCTATGCAATTTTTATTGTTGTCTTTTCGCCATCTTGTCGTTTAGGATGAAAAATTATTAATATTTTTAATAAATCTAGAATGGATTATAATAAAGAACCGAAGGAAGTGCTAATTTTGTCCTATCCAGACCAGAACATGCCTCTCGATGCTCAATGATTTTGAATCATGGATTAATAAATTGAATTGAATTACCGCAAACTGTTTACAAGACAGCCACGGTGGCCCTTACAAACGCGACTCCTGCGCGCGAATGTTTAGCAAATTATTTGTCAAGTATTCCCCGCTGGAAAGTTTGTTTCATTCCGCACGGAAGAATCGCTGGTCTCCATTAATCGCATCGAACGTATCGTAGAAGATAATCGCTCTAGCAAGAATGAAATCAATGGAAGAACGAAACGAGAAAAAGAAAAAGCAGTCAGGGAAGAATAGACTTGACTCATTCAGTAACATAGACAAAAAATTGTTGGTCTACGTAAGAGTAGTATAGCAATTGTACGTATTAAAATGATAATTCGTTGAATGGTACTACCGAGGCTGTTATACTGTCTGGTGTTGGAGAGAATATTCTGGTAGCCGAAAGAAGCTTGCGGAGTTGTCGACGAATAGCTTCGTATCTCGGTGTTACGGTGACTAGAGAATAACGAAGTTGTTGGAAAGTTGTTCAACGACGAAGAATCCAGCTCATAATGGTTGGTAGCGGTACTCAGACACTTCTGGAGCTTTCTTATACCCTGAGCCCGAGACTGACGTGGTTCGACCGTAAGGGATTTGCGAGAACTCGCCATCGAGCCGGCGACATCGTCATCGGTGCTATTCACGGTATTGCGAATACCCGATCGAGGGATGCAAACACCGCTAGCACTAGGTCCTCCACTAATTTCGCTATCGCAACCACCATCACCAGTATTAGCACAGGTGATACAGCTATTATTATCGGCGTTGTCACCTTTTTCACCGCAACCGCAACCACTACCACCAACAACCACCGTACCTCTTCGCGTTACCGGCAACATGCACATCCCGTTCATCTACAAATGAGCGACATATCATATGTGAAGAAAGTGTGACAGGTATTCTCGACTAAGCAGTCTTAAATCGTCCCTCTAAAAACGCCACTATTGTCGCCTTACGGAAGATTTCCTTCTATACGTTTCTCCTCGAATCGATCGACTTTTTCTTTCCTTCCTTAAACCTTTTATCAACCTTCTTTTCACACTTTTAGTTGCGATTGGATACATGGCTTTGGATTTATTATCCAAAACGGTATTATTAATCATTCTTAGCAGGCGAATAATCTTACCGGACTTTGACCTTCTATGTAATTTAGTGCGGATTAGTGGTATCTACATAATTTTATTTGCTCTTACTCGTAGGTTAAGTCAAAGTGTGGATTAAAGTGACTGTGATTAAAGAAGGGTACCGAAACTAGAACTGCTTGTTAACTAAGCGACATTCTAGTGTGCAGCCTGCTATTAATATGCATTGGAACACTGACATTTTTGTAGAAATTGTGCTGCAATTACCAGTTACAATTACCTCTACTTTGTCTGCATATACGTATTCAATAATTGTTCAGTATCAAAGACCAAATTCTTAACGATAGTTTTAATACGTAAATGTTGAGCGAATGAGGCAATTTTTATCAATATATAGTTATTCACATTAGTTTGAATTTAATTTATCGCGCAATCTCTAATAATTTTGTATATTTTACAATCTATAATTTGAGGTAAGAACAGCTAAAATTTACACAGGTATTTTTTGTCCAAATTTTGATATCTTGTTACTCTCACTGTTTGCTGCTTCCTATGAAAGCATCTGCGACAGATTTGTTTAACAAAACAAGCGATATTAACCAGGGTTCGTTTTTAATACACCTTAACGTTCCTCGGTATCTCCCATTTACTCATTTTGAATTACACTGCATTAAGCTTCAAGTACAATTTATACAAGGACAGCTACACTGGCTTTATATGAATTTACAATTATTTTAATGCAATAAAAAGAACAGAAGAAAAAAAAAAAGGTCAAGATATAGAAACAAAAGCTATGAATGAAATATGTCCAACGCAAAAAGTTGTCGTTAATTTAAATAAATACGTATAGTTCAATGTGTTCTTTTTATATATGTAAAAGAAAAATGATCAAAGTTTTAGAGCGACAGGAAAGAAATAATGATGTGTAATGTTAAACCTTCCAGTTATTTAAGCCCACTTGCAAAATTACATCTCACTTTCCCTATTTCCCCCTTTACATAAGAACGAAATAAAATAATAAAATAATTATTTGCACATCTTCAGTTCTGCGTCTTTCGAATAAATTGGGAAAAAAATTGCGGCAGATGCGTGTATAATATATGTACAGTGAGATATGTTCCTGTTCGAATTCAGGTGATGAAGAATAATTCCGCTTGTTCTACACGGTCCATCTAGGTACGACTTAAAAACTGCGCCAATAACACATTTGTAAATAAAATAGTAGATGATTATACGTATAGTCGTTGTTGTATGCGTTAACGCTGAATAAAGGATCACGTGACCGAGAAACGACCAAAAATATTGATTTACGTATTTTGTAGCCCTTTCTAACGTTTGCTATGTGGAATATCAGCATATGCTATGCAGAGTCCTTTATAGCAGTCAGTCAATGTCGGTAATAAAATTGAAGAAAGACAGGTAAGAAAGCGTTGTCGACTACGTTATATGTATGTACATTAGGGTTTCCTTTCGACTTTCGACTTCCGACTATAATAGTATAGAATAGTTTCCAAATTTTAGCTCGATCGGAGAACGGGAAAATAAAATCGATTGTTCTCGATCATCGAGTGTCGGACAAAACTTGTAGATTTATATAGGCTGCATCTTTTCCATTCTTTTTTTTCGTACAACGAACGGTTTCTGGAAATAATTTAAGAAAAGCCTGAACAAAATTTTTTTCCAATTTTTAAAACTGAAGTGGTTTTGATTATTGTTTTTGCCAATGAAAATGTAAAAAATATCTACTTTTCATTTCCTATTCTGATTTCCATCCGCAATTTTTTGGAAATTTCCAGAAGTGGAAATTTATATATTTCATCTAGTACGAAAGAATAAAGTTCAATGGAAAATAAATTGCTTATTGAATTTTTTCTTTTAACTTCTGCTTATTCACAAATATTGACTTCCAAACGAAATCTCTCTTTTTGTATCTTGCAAACATTCGTGTTCCTCACTTTTTGTGAATAATTTATTATATTTTTTCTTTAATCTACTTCCTATTATAGCTGTATCATTTATTACTCGCTGATTATTTATTAGTTCGAAACCTATGCTTCAACGTACACATCGACAAAAAAAACGCAGATAACACTTATTACAAATCGGAAATTATATCAGAATAAAAAAACTGTGAAACAATAAATAGCTATAATCATCTATCTCGCGCAATGGATGATTCCCGGAATTCGAAAGAAATTCAACAAGGTGGTGATTCTTCAAGAAATATATGGTCGTTAATTAATTAAATTAGTTATTTGAATGTTTAAGGGTTCAAACGCACGTTTCCGCGTTATTCGATCGAGTTCAAATTTTGAAGGGAGTATTTTTTTGTTAACTGGAACTATTTCAGGGGCGTCGTGAAAAAAATGTACGTAAAGAGTAAATAAGAGCTATCCTAATGTACATATAGGGTGTCCCAGCCGAAGCAGGTGACCTACATATCTTCTTCGCTTTTTATAATACAACAAATATTTGTGGCACAATGTTAATGGCTTGAAAAAAGGAGTAATCTGGAAAACGAATTTTTCTTCCCGGGTCATATTTCTTGTTTCCCTCAAGGTCATTGTAACTTTTTATGTGGAAGACGCTCTTTTTTTTTTATTGCGTCTTGTAGAGGATGAAAAAATACATTGGAATGTAACTAAACCATGATTTTGAAATGACCTTGAAATGACTTTAGAAATGAAAAATGTTATGAAATTGCCAGGATTATATTCGATCTAACTATTTCTGTTAGTAATCGTTCAAAATCATGTCCGTCGGTAACGATACATGTTCTGACAGGAGTACTTAAAGATTGCGATGCTCTCTCAATTGTTTGAGGTGGAATTGTGGCAGAAGCATTAATAATGCGATTGGCCATGTTTTCTGAAGTGGTCCAGATATACTGAATAGAAAGTTTCCAAATCGTTGAAACGGGTGTTACGCCCATTACGAGCCCATAGCTTTGCCAACACGATCACCAGATCTGACTCCACTGGATTTTTCTCCACCAGATATGGGGAAAATTGAATGGAGAATTCTATCCAGGGAGACCTGCCATGCCAGAAGGCATGGTGAATCGCATTATTAATGCCTGTGCTAAAATTCCACCTGTAACAATTGGAAGAGCATCATATCCTACGATTACTCGTGCCAGAAAGCGGGTCGCTACCCGAGGACATCACTTTGAACACTTAATAACATAAATAGTAAGTTCGAATATAACCTTAGTAATTTCATTACACGTTTCACTTCTAAGGTAATCCGAAGGTCATCTGAAGGTCATTTCAACGTCATGGGTTAGTCATATTCAAATGTACTTTTCCATCCCCTATAAGAAGCAATTTTTAAAAAACGCAGTTTCCATATAAAAAATGAGGATGAGTTAGAAAAAAATCAAGAAATAACGACTCAACGAAAAAATTCTTTTCCCAGATTATTCCTCTTTTGAAGCCATTAACGTTGCGCCACAAATGTTTGTTATGTCATAAGAAGCGACGAAGATACTTAAATGACCTGCTTCGGCTGGGACACCCTGTATATCGGAAATAGTCGATGATGTATTTGCAAACAAGAAAATACTTTATGCGATTTCGAGTCCTGCTGTCATTGATGACGCCGTATACGTGTGTATTATTATTATTACTATTGCTATTGCGTGCAAATTATTAAAAATATATCGAAAAGCTTCGAAAGCGATGTTGTACCGAGAGAAAGGTGTCAGGATAACGAATCCTACTACAGAATACACATAACCAATACATATACACGTAGCTTAGATGGTTCTCAGCTATGAACGACTGATAATCATTGTACGAATCTTTTTCTCTCATCCACCAAAAGTGTTGAAAGCCATGAACAATAATGCTACAACGTACAATACAGTAGAAACTCGATTAACCGGGTGGCGATTATTCAGGACTTCGAGCTTGTTAATGATATTATGTCTAATTCTACTTTGTAACTATAAAATAGATTGCGCAGGCGGTGTTACAGTTGCCAGTCAGACCTCCTACCGTTTCGAAATGAAATTGTTTTCAGTCGTTTCTCCTCAGATCTCTACTTATTCAGTTTGTCTGTCGATTAAACCTGTTAATCGAGGTTCTGTTGTAAGCAGGACTGGACAAGGATACAACAGGTCTCAAAGTCTTATTTTAAACAGGAATCATCAAATGCACTGTACGCCACAACAATGCCAATCTTGTTAAAAAGCTTGTTCATTTTAATTGCTATTCTTGCTGTGTAGATAACATTCAGACACCTATTATCGATTCCTATTATTGTGGGTTTCCCTTCTGGCTACTTGGTGCGTCGGGATAGTCTTTTCATCGCCGGATCTCGCTATACTTTAAACGAATGGCAGAATAAAATTATATTAAACTGCTTCCTTCGAAGAGAATGAGCCCAATAAATACAAAATTGAGTGCTTTCAACAGTCAAACGAAAATGCTTTCCATGCTGCGATAATTGGCAGATCATGAAAAAATCAGCCTATTCCCATAACAATGATTGGATCAGTAATAATAAAACAATAGTAACAGTTTGTAATACTACTACTTCATTGACGATTGAACCAAACAGATTTACTGCGTTTGACTGTTGGATCGATTTTCATCTTAAACACTTATATGTCTAAATAACAACTGATGAAACAAATACGTGGCGAAAGCTTTTGTTTTCGAAACATCTTTACACTATAGTATAATCAATAATTTCCTCGTTTATTATTTCAGAACGATATTTATTAATCGAATCGTTTAATAATGGGCTTAATAATAGCAATATTCAAATGTTACTTGTAATGTAACAAGTAATTCTGTTTTGATCAAATTCTCGTTCTGTTACCTGCTCAAAAAGCTACGATGATTCGAATCTTACAATGCTCAGTTTATCGAAAACAGAACAACTCTGAAGCCTGCAATAATTGGAATCGATGGCCGCAGGTAAAAACTATCAAGGGTCATCTACCAAGCAAAAGAACTAGAAAAGAAACATTTCGATGCATGACTTAGAGTGAGCGTTGAAGATCGAACGCATTATGTTTCCCATTTAAATTTCAAGTAATTTGGACCACGTTTTGTACTCATTCAATCGAGTTCCCAGGCTACAGAGATTAGAACCCTTTTGAGGGATGAGAATAGAAATTTCGAACTTGAAACATGTATGATCCACGCTAACGCGACGGAACGGGACTTTTATCGCTAACAGACTTTATAATGTAATGTCATCTGCTGGATCTGTTGCAATCCATAGAAATCGCTAATACCGTACTGAATGGAACAATGGCGAATATGTACTTAGCATGTTACCCAGAAATCACCTCTATAAACTCTCAAAACAAAACATACTTTTCTCTCGGTGACATAACAACTGTCAAAGTGTGAAAAACCTTTTTTTTACCTGAATCAACCTTGCTGTCGGGGAAGACCGCAAAACTGATTTGAACCTGAAAAAGCGTTAAAGTAGAATCTCTTCACATTGCATTAATAAACTGATTGCACTCAAAGAGAGATGCTTGGACTTTGTTATCGAAGAGAATATCGAGTTCGTAATATCTGCTGCGACGCATTCGAAGGAGTACCCTGACTTTTTGGCAAACTCGGGAAGAATAATAACATTGTAAATAATGGGAAGTGTTTGTACAAAAGTTGAAACGGGTCCACATAAATTGAGCGTTAAAAAAAAACCAATGCAAATATATGTAGTATTAATGTACGTACACTATGCATTCCAAGTAATCATAGGTGTACCTAATGTGGATATACATATATGCCATTACATAAACAAATATATCTTCTAGTAACGAACAAGGCATTTGGGATTACAAGCTGTATGTGCACCGATGAAAAGTCGCAATACAACAGGATATATCACTGTGTCGTACAATGCGAAAAATACATGTCGTTGCTCTTACTTTGCAAGCGTATCCTAAGGGTATCTTCCCATTTCAACTGCTGTCGATCTTATATATTATGTATACATACTATGCATTAGTACTGAATTTTAACGAGCATAGAAATATATAAGTACGTGCACGTAAACAATGTAACGTTTTATACCTTATTGGCGCAAGTTTCTTCGAATCTAGTAGCCACAGACTTCGGAAGCTTCGAACTTTTAAACTGCCAGATTCTCTACTGGTTAAAAAACTTTCTTTTTTTTTTCAAATAAAAAGAAAACGTAGGCACCCTCTGAGTACAGCCTGAAGACCTATTCGAATCAGTTGTTAAAGAGAGACAGAAAAGAAAAACAAACAGCACGACGAGTCTGCACTCTTCGAAAACTTGGAAAATTGCTCATCTTCTAGCATCGCAGTATTTTAGAAATCACCATATACATATACGTATACGTATAGTGCTGAATGAAATCGATGATTCTAATTGACTGACTCTTATATTAGACTCTACACCACCGAACAACCATTTCACCAAGTTATTCCACATAACTGTTTACATCTGTATCGTAATATGTATATATATGTATATCTGTGTTCTTCTTAGCAATTTACACGCATATCTTCGCTTCTGCACGTCATCAAGCTACCACGTTTATACCTATTTCTAACTGTCTGCAAACTTTTATATAGTCAACATCTTCGTTCGGTTACAAAGGGAAATAATACGAACAACAGATGTAATAAACAAATACCACGATTCTTACATCAAGAATATGAAAATGCGACGTTTCGCCGTTGTTTATAGGAAAGTATGTTTTAAAACTTTTCAGCAAATAAAACGTCTATTTCATCTATAGACGGGTAAAGGACCGCGAAATCAATTTTCGTTAGTTTACAACGACATTGTTAATACTCCCTTTTAGCGTTATGAATCGCGTATTTAACGCGTTTAACAGTAGCGTGTCGTTACGTATTATATATTTAATGTTTCGCAATGGATTTTGTGATTTCAACATTTTTATGGGCGGTTGTTAATTTACACGAACTCAACGACCGATCTGTTTTATGCAGTTTCTATTGTTACGTTTCGAGTCATCAATGCCGTCCACCCAATAATGGTATTTCCATTTTACCGTAGTTTGGAACAGCACAAGGGTGAAAAAAATAATTACGGCGGGAATCGGACCGAACTGTGTTTCAAGTCAAACGAATGGAAACTGAAATTTTTTCCTAATACACATAATGTCATTGCCACGTCAAAGAATAGATGGTACATGCTTCGCGAGAGAAATGAAAAAAGATGGGAAAGGATTCTACTGTTTCCGTGACGAGCGCAGCACCAACAAATAGAAAACCAGGTAACGATAAAAAAAAGATCCTATGTAATAAAGTTTGCGTTAGTCATGCACAAATAGAAAAAATTATTCTAACCGGAACAGAGAAAAAGCTGAGGGTCTAATATCGTAGTTGGTTTTACTCTTGCAAGCTCTTTTAATCTCATATTTAGTCTCAGATTTATGTGAGTTAACGATTGCTGATAAATTGCTCTTATCAATTTCGAACGTACACGATCTTCGTTTTATTTTGCCATTTTCTTTTTCTTTCTCCCGTATATAGAAAGCTGCATAGGACCCCGTGTTATTGTCTATGGAATAATCGAGCACGGAGCCGACCAGATTCGCGAAAAGTAATTCGGATCGCGCGGTGCGAGTCTGTAAATAAATTAATAAAGAAACGCGGTAAAATTTGTTTCATAGTGTGTGTACCTCGACGAACAAAACTAACACTGCGCTTCACATAAACCTTTGATTTAGATCGTATATTCCGGCGAAAGCTTATTATTAAATATGTAAGTATATGTATATATGTATAGACACTGGCTACTCGGTATTACCCCTAGAAATTATTTTACATGAATCTACGAGCATCCTAGGCCGTCTTTACAATTAAAGAAAAAGATAGAAGCATAGTCGAGATATAGAACAACCGTATTCTATTTAATAACTTTTCAGTAAAACACAAGTATATTTTTTCTTTTGTTTAGTTAGAACTGTTAGTTAGTAACATCGCAGAGGCATCTGACTGTTCTTTTTTTCTCTATTTTTTTGACCATAGGAGTCAGCTCCCCGTGAACGCAATGACGTTGCGATTGAAAAAGGGAATGTTGTTAGTAAACGAGTAATCACACACGCCCACACTCGCACGCATATACGCTTCCCATTCGCATGTCACGTTAAAACTCTAACACGAATCACATTTCTAAATGCACACGGACAACACAAACGCTCGTCTACTCTAATATTAAACACTTACTGAATCGTCTTATTAGATTGCAGGTGAAGGATTCGGGTGCCGTGTTCATTTCCTCGCACCTTAGGTCACAAATTGTTGCATCGTTTTTCGGAAACTTTAAGTTCGGGACGGACAATAAACGACCCTCCCGTTTCGTTTGCTTCATCTTCGCGATTTTCCACAATCTCGGTGATTTCAGTTCGTTCTCGGCTAATGTTAAATTAACCGGCCTCACAGCATCCGACTTCCCGACCGTGTTGTCGTTTGGAAGTTGTACGATCGACTTGTTACCGTCTCCGTCGGTCGTAGGGCTCTTCGGTTCTTGATTCGTACCCTTTTTGTCGTCGCTCGATGGACATTCGCGTCCAGATATCGAGCTTTCCGAGGACAACGAGGGCTCTGACACGACATTTTCGACTGGAGACAACGAACTCGGTGTTTCGTTCACGTTACAGTAAAAAACGGAAGATTTCTGACCGCTACTATCAGTGCCTACCTGTTAACAATGGGGTACTTGTATATACTTGTTAGTCCTACAGGTTTATTGATTAGTAAGATCATTCTTGCAGCGGACAAGATCAAACGACCAAATCCAAAGCTATAGTGTAAATTGGGGGCGATCTTTAGAACACTCATCTATTCCCTTAAGCTTCGCTGAAATTAATTAACGTTTAAGGCGAATGGGAAGACACAGAACGAATCTAGGTCTCGTTTGGAAATTGATTCGACTCGAATTCGAGTTTATTATATCATACGTGTTATATGACGAAGCTGTTACAAGCAAATATCACTTAGGCAAAAGGATAGATATATCGAAAAACGATTTGCTGAAACTTTTACGGTTACAAATAACACTGCTCGACAAATTTCAACAGTCTTTAAATTTTGTAATCTTCAATAGACGTTTCTTGTAGACTTCAATGTGCTGAATACGAATCTGCAATCAGTTTTTCTCCAGAACTTATCATTTTTCACAAAATTAATTCTGAAAAAAATCGCAAATTTACTTCCGTTGATGCTTTCCTTTGCAAAAAGGCCTGCTCTGTCGCGTGGCATAGTCGGATTTGCTCCTAGGCTCTAAGTTTTTGAAATAAATTGGAATATATCAGCCAAAACGGGTGTATTTTCGGTGTCCTCTTCACTCTCAGCATTATTTAAACACATTTGAATGTTTATAATCTAATCACTAATTATGTCATTTTATTCGTGAAACTTCAAAGAAACATTTGGCACCAAGCGAAACTAAATAACTATTACCACACTGTCAAAGTTGTAAATTTGCGATTATTTTCAAAATTGAGTTGTTCAAAAATGATACGTTCTGGAGAAAAACGGACTGCAGATTCGTATTCAGCACATTAAAGTCTACAAGAAACGACTATTGAAAGTTACAAAATTAGATCCGTGTTGAACTGTGTAATGTATTGTTTCCAATGTGTTGAAATACTGTTCAGTATGTAAGCTTGGAATTCTAAAGGCCTGATCCTTTGGAAATAAACCTTTAAGCTAAGTATGGTATGCAAGTACGGATAAAAAAAGCAAGCAGTAACGTAAGTACTGAATGTTAATGAGAGAAAGCAATATTACACACAAGATAAATGGCCTTGGGAACTCGATTATCAGGCTTATAATCGAGTAGAATATTGTATCATGACTCTTTAATCAGATAATCGAGTACCTATCATTCACTTTATCATGTATTCAAAACTTTTCAAATCGTTATTAATTTCTATTCTAATGTTAGTGTTTATTTTATTCAAATACAAAAAATGTAGTATAGAGATTTATGGATTATATTAGTAATATCACGCGTTTTAAAGTTAGAAAACATCGAACAAGTAGTTCTTCGATAGTTCGTACCTTTTTGGAGATATTTGGTTGTAATCGTTCACGGAAGCCACCCTGTATATTATATTATGCAGAAATGAACGACAGTTAAAAATATAATTTCAAACTGATAGGATGATTAACATTATTAAGTAATGCATATTGCATATATGAGCCGTTTATTTTGAAAGTGGCATAAGTCCATTTCTCAAGAGAATCCAGTCAGCATTTATAATAGTTACAGTTCTACGTGATTTTTTCGTTTTTAAACAATTTACAGCCAATATGTTCAAGTTCACTGAAATTTTGTTCACATCAAATTGGCTAACTAACAAAATGATAAAAACGTTTATTTTGAAAGTGACTGAAGGTCATTTATGGCCTCCAAAACCATCTGACCTTTTACATAATGTTCATTAAACTGTTTGGGTTAGTACATTACACATTTTCAGAAAAACAAAAACATTATACTATCATGTTATTAGTAACCAATATTATTAATACGATTTAAAGGCAGCCCCTAAAATATCTCGGCTTCAAAACAAGTGGAGTTAAGCCACATTCAAAATAAACAGCTCATTTATATAGTTAGTAGATTTTCTGAATTGCATAAATTGTGTTTTTGTCGAAATCTCCTAATTCATTCGATACAATATATGAAGCATGGATCAAACTAGTTCATTCTACGTTTCGCAATTTTTATCACCTATTTATCGCTACGATACGAATAATTTTTTATTACGGAACATAGAGAACAAATTTCAGAAACCACTGTGATTATAATATTTAAATAAATATTTTTACGTATTTAATAATACATTCTACGATACCTGTTTCTCTATAATTGGAAAAAAATCTACAAAAATTGTATGTGTAAAGTTATGAGTTTTCCCTTCCTTTCATTTCATGGATTTAATTATATTGAATCCTAAGTAGCTTAACTTCGCAATTCCTCTACAATGAAGATATTTAAACGAAAGATATGATTTCAATGTACTCGATGTTTTCTAAATGTTAATGTCACATTTGTGGTACAATAACTGTAATATATTGTACACTGTTTTATCTGAATTATTAATTAAATCACAGTATGAATACCCATGAATTACCAAATAAATATGCATTATTTCATTCAATTTTAACTACTGTCATTTCCATTTCTGCATCTATTAGTTTCAAAATAATCATTTTCGACAGTATTTTTATTATAGCAAACTCGAACAAAGTTATTCCTTTCACATTCTTGGAAATTAGATAACGTCATCTTCCATCAACCGAATAGAAACTATAAGTAAAGCTTTCTGGTTCTTTTTATTGTCTCCAACAGAAAAGTGAAGTAGGAGAAAATAAAAACAAAAAAAGAAGGCAGATAAGGTAGAAGAGAAACGTCACAAACAAAAGAAGCAAACAAAAAATGGAAAGCATTGTACTATTGACTTTGAAATATACAATCCCTTATTCGTGTCAATGAAACCGATTCTAGCAAAACTTTCATTATACATTTTGCACCGGATACGAGAAATCGATGAGAACAATTTTTAACGAACATTTTGCAATTACAAAACTATAATATTTGGAATATTGCAGTATTTTTGTGATATGCTACTATTCATCGTTTATTATCGCAAAATATAGGAAGTCACTTTTAGAAATGTACATTTTCAAGACGAATTGGATACTACATGTTTCTATTTTCCATGTGCTTACTAATCTGCTAAACGTTTTTCGTTAACAATCAACGTAATAATCACATGCAGTTACTGTACGGGAATATTATTCGAAATTTTTCTCAGTGCGCGTTTATTTCTATAGATGCGTGCCTAATTGTAGATAACACATTACAGAAATGATCATCGACAGAGATAATTTTCAACGTCCTTCATCAAATTTGTAATTAGCTACGACGACGAAGAAACTGCTATAGAACTCCTTCATCGACAGCGAGCAATCATGCACAGAGAGGAAAGTCGAATTTAGACTTGACGCTTTGGCTGTGCATCGCGGATGACTCGTACATAGTGAAAGGTGGCGTTCACCTGCATTTCACCCAAAGTGGTCATCCAAAGTGAACAGCGAACAAAGTTTCTACACTCGATGAGTCGAATGGATGTTTCGACACTTGTAGGCAAAGCTGATCTCAAGGTGTGCAAGGTGTACAACTTTCTCTAAGAGAAGATCAAACTGTGCTCCACTATTTTAAACATACTATTATTATTATTATTACATTTATTATATAAATGATTCCAAGATGTGTCAATATCTTCTACAGCAAGTCCTACCGATAGCTGTGCCGATGCTACCAATTACATACTGTCGCCGTCGAATCCAAGCTTTTACCCACCATCGACGAAGTCGGTGCTTTTCTCTCTCAATTCTAATATTTTACGATATTCTTCTGCAACGTTTGAACTTATTAAACCATTCCCAGCATTCGCTATTTCAGTCACCTGCATTTCGAATCCATTAACCTAGTGAAATTAATCCAACCGTTGAGCTAACGTACACACTCCAGCTTTCATTTCTCACAGTCACTGTGGACGAATCATCCACGATGCACGTCCAAAGTATAAAAGTGTAAATTCGTTTTAAGGTGGGACTAAAATTTCTTGACACGAATAAAAGGAATCCCGGACAGTTTCTCAAACGATAAAGTTAAGTCTCATCGCAGCTTATGTTCTGTAATCTCTAAGAAAAAACGAAACGTGTATTCGAAGGATAAAAAGCATACAAGTACCCCATTCTGAGACGTCACCAAAGTCGGCGTGAAAGTACTTTTTATTTTCAGATCAACCTTGCTGAGTTGCCTCTTCAGACTGAATCCTTTCCAGCCGTGATTCTTATTAGTGCAATCTTCTTCGTTCGTTGCACATCCAGATTTACTGACTTCGCTCACAGGCTCCTCCGTCACTCCCTTATCGTTATTGCTCCCGGATGGAAGTTCAGAGCGTTGTGTCGGGCATTGTGGCGAATGTTGTGCACTGTCGGCTACCACTGCTAATAAGCCTTCAGATTCCACGGTAGAGTCTCGACGAGTCTGACGAATTTAACATGTTGGATTTTGCATAATGAATCATACTAAATAAACGTTAGTGATTGTTTAATTTCTAACACTAAGAAGAAAGCAGATTATTTCATGTTCTGTATGCATATAATATACAGCGTTATTGCACCTGTTGTTGCCCTACTTATTGTTAGTATTAGTACAACCCGCACACGATCATGGTAGAAAGATATAATGTTATGTTACAGTTACATAGTTGGAGATATACAAACTATCCCACCTAACGCTTTTCACGAGTTTTCAAGTACTTGCGACAAGTCTGACAAAAAAATATTTTAAACAAAAGTTGATCATTTTTCGATCGGCTATGCATTGCATTAAAAAGGTTTGGAAATTTTTTTATTACTATTATTTTCAAGGGCACTTTGTATATTTGACTTAACAGTATTATATTCCGTATCAAGACGAATTCGACGACCTAGCCTAGTATACCACGATCTTCGGATGACCTTGACGGCTCTTACGATATTGTCGTAGCGAACTTCTTTGCATGCTGTACGAATTCGCTGCTCTAACTGTTCCTTATTTTGTATTGGAACATCATAAACTGTCGACTGTAAGCAGTAGGGCCATAAGTGCCCAACCAATGTCCTCCAAGCTTTGCATTTTAAGGTCATCTGAAGATCATAACTAAGTCGTTGAATTCGTCTTGATGAGGACTACAATACTGTTAACTCAAAAATACCAAGTGCTATTTAATAAAATGAAGGGGACCTTGACAATAATAGTAATACCAAAACTTTCAAACTTTCGTTATTGCAATGTAAAGCCAATCCTAAAAGTGATCAACTTTTATTTAAAATACCTTTTTGTCAGATTATCGCAAGTACTTGAAAAGTAGTGAAAAGTGTTACGTGGGACACCCTGTATAATACGCTGGGGTAAATATAATATACTATACCTATATACATATGCAAACGTATGCCCATCAGGTTTAATTTTCACGTTTAAAAATATACTTCGGTTTTGATTCTCAAACGAAGAAATATATCGCAAACGCATGGTCACTTGTCACTTCCCAAATGAACGCATATGGTTGAAATGCTGAAACTGAAGAGTGCAGACAAGGGAAGGTGTGTTCGAACATTTCGCAAACCTTGGTCCGATTACGCATTTGAACATTAAAGCCGCGAATACCTAAGATGCTCATAGAAACAATATGTCGACAGACTTACTTCTCGACACTTATAAATAATTATAAATTAAACAATGTATCGTAATATTAGATGCTTTTTCAAAAATTCAAGTGCGAATTCTTCTACGGAATATCTGCCTTGTTAGGTTCGAGGTCTTCATTATTAAATGCCAACGAACGTAACATTAATCGTAATAATAAGTTAATTTACAATTAGCCGTCCTCGTTATCTATGGCAAATCGTTTATTTCTAACTTGACTTCTGAATAAGCATGTACCGTCATATAACTTATGCCATAGAGGGTGTCTACAAATTTTTTCGAAACCAGCGGATCGCTTAAAGTACCTCTATCAATTTCGATGATGCGATTCAACGCGTGCACAATTTTACGTATGTCCGATAGCTAAGGACGCTTTAGCTACACAGTTTACACACACAATGCATCGGAAGATTGAGTACTCGAGTCAACAAATTCGGTCAACAATTACTTCCTTGTATGTATCGGGCATTACTGAACGTTCGGCATGCAACATTTCAAAATACGGATACTCTTGGTAACGGGGTCGTGTCAATTGTGATATCGCAAGGCAACACCTCCGAAACTACATAGGCGGATAAGGAAACTCACTATAACGATTGCCTAAAAAATGTTCTCGAGTAAGCAAACATTCGTGGAAACATACAGTGTTCAATTTTCGTTTCACCTATTAATGTTTCCCCTACGGAAATTTTGTTCCAAGATTATGCTTCTAACAGATTACCTCGCAGGCAGGTGAAAAATACCAGAAATCTGTTATCTAACCTTTATAGTTTTAGAGATATTGTCCTGCTGTAGTTCCAATATTATCCCCTATGTATATCCACGCATACACGCGGGGTGTTTTAATTTTTTCATCGAGAATTCAATGGGGTACGAAAAGTATTAATAAATGGAAATCCTTGTACATACTTCGTACGCGAATCCAATGACAGTATCTTAAGTTCTTTCCTGAAATCTTTCAAACACGTACACGTATTATTATTAAAATAGCGGTAGTTAATAAACTATTTTGCTTGCCGCAATACGTGTCTAGCATGTTTCGCATAAAGGGTAGGCTGCAAATACGTTGAATAATAATTATTCCAAGCGAATACTGAGACATTCCACAGAATTCTTGATTAACTTCGGAATAGTGCCTTCAGAATTCTATAGAATGCCAAAATTGTTTACTTTACTGATTATAGATTAAGAGCACATATATAGCTTTTAAATCACCTGTTATAATCGTCATGACCTCATTAATGATGTTACTCAAAGATGCGATATATGTATGCAACTGAAACATTTCGTAACTTATATAATATCATGGGATATGTCATAGTTCAGTATTTTCCTATCTTTTTATGCTAAATTCAAAATCTAACTACAAAACTATTGGTGAATCATTTTCTAAGCACAGCATCCTAACTTTTTTCAATTTTCAACAAAATGGAAACAAACGGATTAGTTCTGCAATTATTAATACTGTGTAATACATATAACGCTTTGGTACATTTCAACAACGTTAATAATCAATGCTAAAAGACAGTAAATTTATACACATTATATATACGGTGCTTTCTATACTTTTTCAAATTTTTTCTTTGCAGAAGTACTGGTTACGTTACTAATTATCGTTACAAAATTGTTAACGCGTGTCATTTGACACGGGCGACAAATGTCTATTTAGCAAAATACTTCGAAAAATGGGAAGAAATATTTGAATAATTTATAAAGAATATTTTTGAAACTTACTTCAACGATACAAACTAGTTTTTACATTTCAACATTCAACGAATCACTTCAGCCTTCAACGATAAGTGCAACAAATCGAAGGTGATAAGGATAAGTGAATCAGGATATGCAGTAAATTCCACGTAGCATACAGTAACATTGCAGGGGAATTTAAACGGACCATGAATTAAGAATGTGGTTTACCTCTTATCGGCGATAGCATCGTATCGATAATAAATATCGCAATATAAAAACAGGACATATAGTATATAAGCGCGCTGTAACGCAAAAACTGTAAACTGTGCAATAATACGTACATATTTTGCAAACGTGCGAATATAAAACAACTGCCTGAAATTCAGACTGAAAGAGATTCGATTCGTATTATGTGTCAGGCACTGGTTTTGTACTGTTTTGGCTTGTATATTAGAAAATTAAAAAAAAAGTATGTTCAATTGCCCAACATACATATTAACGATATCCATGTATGTACATTATATATATATCAAATTCCTCCATGCACGTTTTTCCAGTCGATACTCAAACGTTGTGGTGTAACATGTAATAGTGAATGCATTTTTCATTGAACCATGTATTGTACATTTTGTATCATTGTATTACTTCTACCTCCGACTTCTATGTATGTACATGACATGCGCAGACTCTGTCAAACGTTTATGTGAATATCGGCGTACTTGTACATTTTACTTGATCATTAAGCAGCAGTATACAATTCGCAATGACAGTATTATTCACTAGCCGTTCGAACTACCTTGATTATGTTGTGTCCACTGTTTTGTTTTTCGTTTACTACGTATTCAACATCGATGGTACTTCTAAATACAATTTAAAGCTAATACTCAAAAAATGAAACATCATCTACCATTTACTACCTACTTTCCGTCGAGTTCATTTATCTTCCTAATAAAACAACCTCGCATATCATCGAACGAAAACAAAAAAAAAGTTTCTAGCTGTTTCTTTAAAGAAAAATATTATTTCTCTTACTTGTTTCAACGTAGGTAGACACATAGTTAGCTAAACATTAAATGCATAACAAGCGTGAATATTGATTGGGACACAGTTGTCCTTTATTTGAAAAGGAATAAATGTACGATAGTGTCTGTTTTGTAAATGGATCGCATATTACACGTTTACGAAGGACAGTGTATCAAATTTATCCAATATCAATCGTTTACGTGTCCTTCGGTGTACGGTACTAAAACTACGCCTGATAAGAAGAACTTACATAAATCTGTTACAAACTAAACTTCACGTCTCGGCAAATGGAAAATGACAAGTTTTGACCACTAGTTGCCGATAACACTCTCGTTTGTTCTTTGAAACTGCGAATTGCGCATCTACGTATACACAAACCTCTCTACGTTATTTTTTACTTCCATGATTCCAAGCAGAAAATACATCTCGAATACAGAAATTTTAGTATACAGTGTTTTAGTGTATTAGTTAACTACCTTTTAACTGAAAAATATGTAATACGACAGCTTTGTTGGGTTACAACGAAAATCTCCGCCTTAAGATTTGCAGAATTTTGTAAAAACTCCTCGATAATATTCGCCAGCGCAAACGTTCTACTTTTTCTCGCATAATTAACATACCCTCGTACAATACTATATTATTATTTCTACTAAAATAGGTATAGAATATACAAAAACTATTGTTTCAATTTACTCCGCTGATTCTACGCTGCGAAACAATGATTAAAACCGACAAAAAAGAGGGAAAGGAAGAAGGAAATGAGAGCGACATTACCAGTTTTGCGAAAAACAGCACTGCGTTACGCGTGTAGTTCGAGCAAATGTACAATGCAACATTGTGTTAATAAAGACAGAGGACTTACATAAATGTTTCAAGTGTAATAAGTTCGCACCTATTTCGTGTGGTTGTAACAAAGACGCAGCTGTGAAAAATAATAAAGCGACGGTAAATTTGGTGGCAAGTGCAGACGATAATTTATGTGCGATCGAATTAAACGATGCGAAGTGCCTCCGATGGCGGTACACCATCTTGTTGGCTTTAAACAGACGGACAAATTATTTTTGCCTGTTTTTTAGCATTTCACATGTGCGGAATTCTGCGGTTAAAGAATTTGTTGAATTTCCAATAATTGGCGATGTTACTAGATCTATAAAAAGGTAGATCTACGAATCTATTCATCCGATTAACTTAAAATGTTGAGACGTTATTCATTATAAGATTAGTTACAAAGTACAGTTACGATGTTCTTGATATTTCAGTTCGTTTGATTGTTATGAGCTTTCAAAGCTGATTCTGTTCAATGAAGACAGAAGTTTTGACATTAAATAACCGCCGTGTCCTTATTCTCCAAAATTAAAAAGAACAACGTACGCTACTTTGGAAAAAATATATTTTGCTTCAGGTTGACATTAAATATTTCCATTCTTTATATTCCAGTCGAATTTGCTACAAGATCCCACTAGACGCTACGGTAACCCATCTTGTATTATTCCGCCATTTTGTAATCCCAGATAATATATAAAATATTAACATAAAGTTGAAATGTTACCCAACAGTCTCGAAAAAATCCTTTTGTTAACTACCTAACTTTAAGTGAATAACATGTTTTTTAGCCTTACATGGTGGTGTACTCCCATATTAAACATAATAGATATACAGGGTGTCCCGTAACTACCGCAACATCGGGAAATGGAGGGTAGCTGTGGTTATTTTCTGAACAACTTTTTCCTTCGCTATAATGTTGTTTGAAGCTTCGTTTTTGAGTTATTAACCAAAAACACTCGCCAATTAGAGCGCCTGTACAGCCGACGCTCTGGCGCCTACCTCTCTACTGTTCTCGGTCGTGTACGGCAAAGGTTACATCGTTATTCATTCATAAGATATAAACTAATTATTCTTTTCATCAATCGCGCACGGTCGTGGTCGTTATTCACGAGTACAGGCGCCCCAATTGGCCAGTGTCCTTGGTTAATAACTCAAAATCGAAGCTTCAAACAACATTTTGGACAAGGAAAAAGTTGTTCAGTATCATCCCACCTACCCGCATTTCCCGATGTTGCGGTAGTTACGGGACACCCTGTAGGCAATTGCAATCGAACTATGGTGCGACAAACAGTCAAGGCAGGAACAGTATATTCTTCAATCATTCTTTAAATATAATTATAATTTATTAAACGGTATCAGTACTTGCGCAATTCGTTTCATCACCGCCGATCTCAAATCTTCTATGTATAGTACCGCTCATAAGTATTCGAATACCTTTACAAATTCGAATAATAAGATTCGAAGAAGGTATTTATTACAGTGGATTGCTTTAAATAATGTTTTTGCAATTTCGTATGTTTCACTTGGGTATTAGTACAGAATAAGAAAACAGGTCAATGCCTGTGAGAGGATGTAGTGAAAAAAGGAGATGTAACGGGAAATGCCCATTACGATACCGACCCACCGGTAGACACAGCTCTGTGTAATGGGGGGGTTATAATTCAGTAACACAGATTTAAAGGAGGTATAATTACAATAAAAGTATTGCACACTTTTTAAACGAAAAATCATCTGTGCAAAGAGTTAGAGGAAAGTATGGAATCTACATCGTCCGAATCATTATATGAGCGGTGCTGTACTTACGTATGCAATATGGACCGGCATTCAATCTTATTTTGAATTAACTGTGACGGGGTAGTAAATACGTTACTGCAAGATGTTGCATTTCTTTTGCTTTTACTACGACAGTTGCTTCTAGTATTCCTTGTATTAACAGAAAAACATAAATATCTACTGCGCGAAATATCTTTTGCTATTGGTTGATTTGCGTTTGGAAAGCACCCCTCCGTTTCATACTATCTTATAATTAAATGCCACTTTGATCGGGCAGACCTCGCCAGTTCGTTAAGGAACTTTCTATTATCACGAAATATGTATATAACAATGTTGATATCCAAAAGTCAGATGTGGATTCATAAGGAAACGCTGTCACATCATAATAATTTTATATGTTTTTTTAGATACAACCAATTTTATTTGGCAATACTAGTTATGTGGTAATACTTTTCGCCAGAACAAAATATCAATAAGCATTACGCCACATGCTTTTGATACTTTAATAAACTGTTTTGTATTCGTATACCAATTAAACCAATAATTTTGTGAATTCTTAGAATTGTATAATCCTCCATCGCAGAAATTAAATAGCTAACTCTGACGCGTGTAATAATATGTAAAATCGGAAGGCAATGGATTATTAATAGTTTGCTTAATTTGTTTAAACTGAGTGATCCATCGACTTGGTTCAATTCGTCTCACTGTCAACTATACTTGTGCAGATTAAAAAATATACAGTTCAATATAAAAAACTAGACAGCTCGTACACAAGAAAGAATAAATTATTTCTGGAGTTTGCACCTTTAAGTACATCAAATGTATATAATAAGATGATTTCATACGTTTGATATTTTAAATAATATTGGCTTGTCACGACTTGCGTGTCCACATTGTATAGTGTATTTGTAACATACTAGTATCATGTTATGCTACTAATTTTATAGAACGGTCCTCGAGGTAACAAAAATGAAGAGTGATGATTTGTTTAAGAATTGAATGAATTTTGCATAATAATTGTCGAGCCTAAATATCAAGTATGTATATATGTATAGTAAGTCAATAAAGGCGATATGGTGTCGTATACAAGTATGTTTGTAGATACGCAGTAAAGTATAATGTTGATTACAGAAACAATACCCACATTTAGTATGTACGAATTTGACTTGCCCGTTTAAATACCTACTTAAACAAAAATGCTTATATCTAGTCATTACATACTCATTTTGTTCAATATTTGAACATTTTTCTAATGCATGTACTCATTTTCGCAAAGTGAAAGTAATTCGATCTTAACGCGATAATATGCAAATTAATTTTAATCAGAACTACCGCAACCGACGATTGTAAATTTTCATTGTACCACTTTGCAAAATATCGTTGAAAACTCTGCATTATACAAAAATACGCTCTGTATAAGTGCAACAAGAATTTGATAAAACAATACCCTTTGCCATACTTAATTTTTTAAATATTTTTTGTCCTTTGTAAAAGAGCAGCAAGAGAAAGTTAAAGAAAGGAAAATGTTGTAAACAAAGGAGTATACAAAGTATAAAACGATTAAAATATATACAGGATGTTCTCTGACAAATCGCAATAATTAAGGGGATACAGCTAATTAAAGCTGCTAACTTTCTCACATCTTTGTCACATACGTGAATTTTGATTTTGGAAACTATTAATCAGACCAGCAGGATTTCCTCTAGTTTACTCTGAAAGGTTCACTTCATTACTGGAGTGTTAGTTCGAAATCCATCAATCAGCGCGTATTTTACAGGGAACAAAAAATTTTAAGTATTACTTGAAACGTTCACGAAAGAAAGATACATACTTATTTTAGAGAAAAATTCAAAGTTTGAAATGATATTTTGGTGGAATAAAATTATTAATAGACATCAAATTTGTAAGAAAAAATTGAATTGTGGAATTTATGCAGTACATTTTGTTTAAAAAGAATTGCAATATGAAAATTTACATATTGCAAAATGAACCTTTGGGCTAAGGAAACAATTATTTTTACAGCCCAAACATTCCCGAATAACATACAAAGTAGACATTTACGCACGATTGACATTTTTCGAAAAAAAAATTAATTTTCAGTGACCGCAAAAAATTAAAATCCTGGAAAATTAACAACTTTTATTAACAGTGTTTCCTAAACTGAAATCAAAACACCAGAGAACACTTTTGTTCACAATCAATAAATTGACAGATCGAACTGCTTATAAACTCTGGGTATAGCACAGATAAGACCATCTATTTACATATTTTTTGGTCTCTTCTTTGAAAAATGGGACTAGATTACAAACATTTTATACGGTAATACGTAGAGTAGGATTTTTTATCCCTAACAATACATAAGTATTTCTTAAATTCTTCTGTTCGTGCAAATATTAAACGGGGAATAAAACTTTGTTGGTACTCTACCTACTTGAAAAGTATTATTCGTATACGTGCGTGTCATATTTGTATGGAATGATTAATACACGCAGGAAAATGCAGGGAAACAATTTTTGTTAAGCAACATTCAATAAATTTTCTTGGTTCTGCTACACATACAAATAATTTACTGACAGCTTATTTACAGGTTACAAATTTTCTGCTTGGATTTCATGAAAATACAGTAATAGTCATATACTTACTTAACTAATAGAGTCTTTATCTAAACGATGTGTTAGTTAAAAGCATGTTATGAATTAAAATAGCCCATGATAATTGTTGTGAGTTCAAGAAAACGGAATAAATAACAGAACTTAAATTGCATTCTTACGAATTTAATGGTTTACTATCTGTTATTTAGTGTTACGTAAATTATATATTTCACATATTTAAGATATTAATGTATACAGCTATTAGTTGCATGTATTTGTTGTTTTTATATGGCTAACCAGTTGTTAAGTTTATTGTTAGTGTTTGTCATATTTTGTTAATCATAGTTTTACTGGGACCTATTTGTTATTTATTGCTTCTATCGTAAAGAACAAGGTGAAGTTCGTTAACCACTCGAATCAATCGAACAATTACGGTAACAGATTTTTATTTTCTCATTGGAAACCTTGAGAATGTCAAAGGGTATCCTCGTGGCTGTTGTTTTTAAATATAATCAAAAAAGTATGCTGTAAAACGCTGTATTATATGACTTACGGTTATATAATGGCGTCTAATATTTAACGCTTGCATAAAAGCTGAAGTGGCACGGTATTATCGAGAAATGAAGTTTTTGAAGTTTCCCGTTTTGGTTTTTAAGTATTTACAGAAGAAACAAAATTTATAGTTACAAGTTTAGTAACAAATTGAACATTCAAATTATGTAGTTTCCTGTACAATCATGCAATAATGAAAACCATTAATTTTAGTGTTTAGAAAAAGCGAAATGCATATATTTAAATATCAAATTTTCAAGATGTCTCGTTGGACAAGGTTAGGGTGGACAAGGAGGGTAACACTTTGAATATTTAAAATGGTTCCAATCGAGAAAGAAATATATTTTACCTGATCTGTGCTAGGACTCCTTGCTTTGTCTTCGTTTTCCCGTTTCAAATCGTCCTGACGCTTTGGACTGCGTAGCACACGTTGACACGGATCTGTATTACCACCGATGTCCGCGGTATTTAACACAACCAAAGAAATCTTCTGCACAATATCTACTATCACCACACCGGACTCATTCCCGTAAGCCATTCTAAAAGTAAATAATATTTGTTTTTTAAGACTTTGGAGTTCCGTTCAAAACGAAAATTTTGTATTACAAGTGCGACCAAAGGTAAAGGTGTGTACAACAAAATGAAACTTTGTGATTGCAGGACTTCTACTGGTATAAAAAGTATATGTAAGTGGGGCAAAAACAATGAATTATTATGGAGATTTAATTGCTGAATTCTTAATAAATGGATGGCGCCAATTGCCTCGTAGAAAATAATGTTTACTAAAAAAACAATTACAATATAAAGTTATTATTGTGAAAGCTGTTTTATATCTTTAGTTTAAAACAATCTTAGCTTCTATGTGTGTAGAAATTTTCAAAAGCACTTGTTACTGCATCTTCGTTACTAACTTCTGATGCTTATTATTTTCAAAACTAAAATTTGTTAAACCTGCCGCAAATTGTACTTTCATTTGATGAGCCTTCTCTAGAATTTGTATTAATGTTATTAAAAAAAGAGCACGCGTATTCAATCTACTATAATTGCAATCTCCCAAAAGATGGACGATGCAGTATTTGTGAATCACATTGTATTGCTCTAGCTTCGAGATTTAAAGTGATGTATAATGAGTACTATTTACTGGCACATTTAACTTGCAAATTCTGCCAAATTTTTCACGCGTTATTGATCAACCATCTCATATACACTAATCTAATAAAATCGATATCGATTTCGATGGTATACACACAGATATTGTATGTCAACATTTGCAAAATATCAAAACGTACATTTAACAGAAAGCGGACATACAATATCTGTGCTGTAAGCCGGGGCTCGAAATTAAGCGAACTTTTTTGAGTTCTCTTCTGATTTTCAGAGGCAGCGCCCCCTTTCTGCCACCGCACGTCTTGGTCCCCGCGATCCCCAAATGGCCAGAAGCTCCTTAGGCGCGTAGCATATGAACCGCGCGGGTCGCATTAGGGCGACAACTCGAATCAATAGTATTCCACACGTCCCATGTCCCATGGACCGATGTTCGCGTGCTACGCGCCCGAGGAGCTTCGAGCGCGGAGGGAGAAAGGGGGCGTAGCCTCTGAAAATCGGCCCGAAAGTTCACTTCATTTCGAGCCCTGATTTCTGTATTTGGAAGAAGAATAACTCTAAAAAATATAAAATATGTTTCAAACTCAATCTGTCAAGATTAAAAGCATTTGTTAAAAGTATACAAATTTATGTATTACACATTTCATTTGTGTAATAACTGTTTAAACGGTTCAGGAAAAATAGGTTGCAGTATCTACTTTACGTTGGAAATCTGCCGTATGTTGGAACTTTGCAAAAAATCGATAATTTTATTTTATTTTAAATGAAATTCTATAAGTAATTCTAAACTTCGTACCATTTTAATAATAGCATCAAAACCATACTGTACAGCGTGTCCCGTAACCACCGTAACATTGGGAAATGGGGGGTAGCTGGTTTTTGAGTTATTAACCCAAAACACTGCCCAATGAAAGCACCCGCAGAGCGCGGGCCCAGGTTCGTACCTCTCTACTGCGCTCGGTCATGTACGGGGGCATCGAGAGTAGCAAGAAAGCGTACAGCAAATGTTATATCGTCTTAAATTAAGGATAATGTGGAATTATTCGTTATTCATGAATAACGACCACGACCATGTGCGATTGATTAAAAGAATAACTAGTTTATTTCTCATGAATGAATTACGATGTAACATTTTCAGTACGATTTCTTCGGGCCTGGGCGCGTGCTCTCATTGGGCAGTGTTTTTGGTTAATATCTCAAACACGAAGCTTCACACAACATTTGGTCAAGGAAAAAGTTGTTCAGAATCGCCACAGCTACCTCCCTTTTCTTAATGTTACGGTAGTTACGGGACACTCTGTATATTGTATGTAATTAGCCATGTACTCTGCAGTACTTGTTTGGAGACACATTAAAATGAAATATCCATGTTCAGAACCCGTTTCGTACTTGATACTATTATAGATTTTGCTAGGTGATCAGTGGCGGGTTTAACGGTAAGCGGACTAAGCGCAGCATAATTTCGCAGCATAAATTTTTTTACAAAAAATTAAAACAACTTTTTCAATTTTCAATTGTGAACTATGCTTATTTTTAATACCACGAACGTTATAGGCTACTATGTTAAGCACTGAACTATTTTCATTACTTATGTACTTAATTCTAATGGGCCAACGGCCAATTTTGTACATAGAGCAGGAAATTTTAAACCGCATCAACACTGCCAAAATAATTGATGATTTTGCCAGAGATAAAGCAAGACAAATTCATGTAAAAATATCTTTTAAATAAATTTATTTAATGCGTAACTGTATAAAGATTTTTATTGCTTTCCTTTTTTGTTATTAAGTTTATGAGCGTTTTTTTGCAACTTCTATTTCTAACTTGAGTTCGAGGGCCCCAAAATTTTTAACTTGATCCGCCACTGTAGGTGCTAGATGATTAAGCACTATTAATCTCAGTTCGCCGGAAAAAAGATATCATACAAATGAATTATATGTATATGTATGACATAAACTTTTGTTATTTGGATGAGATTTTGAAAAATGTAACTCCATTACTTATAATTGGTAGTGTGTATCGAAATTCAGAAAGGAAATGTAAACAATAATTCGGAATGAATGCAGATTGCTATGAAAAAAATGGCATATAAGTCGAATATTCAGTGTTTTAAATATTTCTATGGCGCTACACTATAAACTCCCAAAACCGATCAACTAGAAAAGTTCATTTATAAATAAGGATGCAAAAAATATGTTAGTATTTAATCTGACAGATTTGTTGCATCCTGCGAAACTCATTTAATGCGTTTAAGTTAAAAAAATACGGCACACAAAGCACCGAGATACTTACAAACCATAGGAAGAATTCAAACTGAGAGCAGTTATATTTTCAGGCTGTTCTCCACTAGCCGCAATAGTCAAACAGATCAAGGTTGCCTGAAAACCAGCGGCCCTCTTCTGTAAGCCAGTCTTTACTTTAAGCGGTTGAGTGGACTCATTATTTTTCGACTCGTTACTTCCTGAGGTATTTCCAGCTGGAGAGTCGTGGTCAGACGAAGTTTCCATTTCCTTTGCTAAATCTGCCGTCAGCGATATTTCCAAGGTCTACAGCAACAGGCAATAAATTGCTAGTATTAAATTACTGGCCAAGTAGTGGAAGGCAGCATTATGGTATTATTAAAATAACTGTTTATTAGTAGCAAACGGAATATAAGATTATCCTACAGGTTTTTAGAATTGTAACCCTCGTGCACTGTTCGGGTTAATTTGACCTATATGTTGACCAAAATCACACTAATATGTATAAATAAGTTATATTTTGTTTCCTACATTGTCACAGAAGATAAGACAGGCAGAGTACTCTATTATCTAGTCCTAAATTATTTTTCAATAATATTGGTATCTAATCGTGGATAACTAGTATAACTAAACGGCTACGCTACTGTGTCTTCACCATCATTCTTTTAAAAACATTTTCTGCTTTTTTCGCAATTTTCTCGATACAGGCTTCCTTAACAATTCGCCTTTTCGCTTTCCCCTTGTTTTATTTCGGGTGATTGTTTCATCAATTAATCACAAACTTTAAAAAAATAATATTTCGAGATGAAATAATGGAAATAGAGCATTGTTATATATTCTTAAAATTGTCTTGTTAACATGATAAACAATGGAGATATTTGGACGTTTCAGTAATTTTCTTCGAGCATTATTAACTGAAATAAAATTCTATAAAACATTGAGGTACACGGTACAAGTAATCCAAGAAATGGTCATCAACATTCAGGGAGTGTCATACTCACTAAAGTATAAAATAGTGATATAATAAACACAGTCCTAAACTATGGCAATCAGGTCGAATGGAACACGTCGGAAGTAAGAAGAATAGACCGATATCGACTGAGGAGCAGGCGTACAAATTAATTCCGAGCGTTCATCTGTTAACTCAGCAAAAGTAAGATTTCGATGTTTTGAAATCCTACTACTATGTCCAAGTATACTCAACTTTGAACTTGGGCTCAAAAGGGGAATGGGCGGTTACCCCCCTTATCCCTATACCACCCAGCTAATCATTTTTGCAGCTCTGAACAATAAATGACAACGCCACTCTATCGATTACAATTATGACGTTCCTTAGAATAATGTTTGTATTCAGCCATTCGAATAGTATACGTTCTTATGTGGATAATCCGCTCTCTCAGTACCGTGATATGTATATTAAACATGTGTATACGATACACCTAAGTCTTACAGCACATTTATTACTAAAAATGGTAATGTATATCAAGAATCCCATTACTTACCACAACTTCAGACATGCTCTCAACTTTCTTAAATTTAAATAAAACCACGTGTTTTCCACTTCCAGCAATGGCTAACTTCCGACTCTCGGGACACAGAAAGATGAGCTGTATCGCCAAGGGATCTTCTTCCGAATCTATACTACGCGTTCTACCCTTTTCGAAAAGTTTCGCTGTCTTCAATTTGTAAAGGACTTGTAACGTGCCTGCAGATGCATCCCAAAATTTTATACTTCCATCTGCGTGTCTGAAATCAAAAATATATTTATTATTAAATGTATAATCGTATTAATAGTTTCTTTTGCCTATCAGTTGGCAGGTACTGCGGCCAGGTCAGTCAAATCAATAAAAAACATTTTTATTACCGTGATTGCGACCGCATTAAATTAACATTTATAACTAGTAACACGCTGAGCAGCTTGGCAAATTTTCGAATATTAAAGGGTCGAATAATGTACGATTATACATGTACTCATTTAAACCAATATATCTAAAAAAAATAATTTTCTCCAAAGACTAGATTACCTACCCAGTTAGTATAATTTCACTGTAACCGCTTGCGCTAGAGCTCCATTCTCCGCCAGATATTGGCCAATCCTTCTCACTGAATCCTGTCTTTTTCTGAGACTTCGATCCAACGGAGTAAAAGGCTGGGACTAAATCTGAAGGGCAGTCGGCAAAGTACGCGCAGCACGTCACAGGCGACTCGTGTATATCCATTGGATACGGGTTTTCAAAACAAGGAAATCCAGGAGTTAACAAATCTATCACAACCAAGTCGTTTTGTAGTAGAACCACGACGGCATATGGATCTTGATAATCTGTAGTGACAAAAAGTGGGATTAATCGTTGCAATTCCACGTGTTTCGTTATTCCACCGAAAATTATATTCTAATAAACAAAGAATAAACATGATGCAATAAAAATAAGAAAGGATTGATAACATGGTATAGCCTGAGAAATATACAGATTCAGCTTATTGTGAACGCGTTAACGATTTCATGTTCCAAATTATTGAAATTAGTTTTCAATGTTTTCGAACTTTACGCTTAGGTCATTGAATGATAACAACTTGTCCTTTATCACACATATTGTTTTCGAGTCTGTACAACTCGATCCTGGTTTTGGATTATTATAACATTCTGTTTGAAAATCATAAAAATAAATAAAAACTGTCAAAAAAATACTCATATATATATTTCAACAATATATTTATATATTGTAGGTGAAATACTTTGTCCGAGGTGTAAGAGGGACGTGGTTCAAAAGCCACGAGCAAAAAAAATTCTACATATTACGCTACATTTACTTTGACGTAAGTGGATACCAATGAAATTGCTAATAAAGGCTACAGCCGGATAAGAGTGTAAAAATGTCCCTAAACCAAATTCAACCTGCAAAGGGTCAATCGATACATTATCGATTATTAAAAATCCTGTTTTTGCACAATATCTGCCATTTTGAAAAAAGGGTAGCACATTTTAGATAAGGAGACACACATTAAACAAGTTCTTCAGATTTTTAAATTCGAAACCCGAGTTGCAAACAAAAAAAAAACGTAAAACATCCGAAAAAATATCGACTTTGTGTTGAAGTAGTCGCGGAACTATATTCATATTTTTTGCGTAGGTACGTTTCATTAGTACTATTAATCTCAATTTTTTTCAGATTTTTTGGTAAGGTGCGTCATAAACCTACCCCAAACCGCTAAAGCGCTGCAAACTGGTTTTTCTTTATAACCTATCGTATGAGCCCCTGCAAGTCGAATTTGGATTAGACGCATTTTTTACCCTCTTAACCGAGTATAGTCTTTGCATACGATTGTATAGTTAGGTATGATTAACTTAGGTTAGGCTAGGTTTTTTAGGGATTTGGGGGGCGGAGACCTCCAACCACCCATGTGGGTGAATCAGTACTTGAAGTGAAGTCAATAGCGTATAACAGAAACTTACGATGGACTGAATCTAGAGTAATCAACTACAATTTTCTTTATCATAACTTTTGAACCACGACCGTCCCCTGCCTCGAAGACAGTGCATGCTACTCAGGGACCTGCTTTCTACAACATATCCGAAAGTTAGCGAAAGCGGAATTGAAGATTGCTCCAGATTATTACTCAAACATATAATAAGACAATTATAATAGTGTACATTAAATCAGGCTCGAAACATGTAGATCCGAATATAATATAAAAGTTTGGACCTAATGAGGCTGTGTATATAAAATCTTCGAAATGTTAAAAGAGTTAGGCACGGCTTTACATTAAAAGCACCGAAAAGATATTTAAGAAATACTGAAATTTCATTACGTAAAGAAGGAAAGAATCTGTTGCGAGTGACATACCAAAAGAAATAGAGCAATAAAATGTATGTATGCATTGGGGTGTTTCTGATCTTCTGATGTTGCATTTGTATCCCTCGACTCTCCATCGAGAGTATATCAGGAGCCTAGCTATCTATTAAAATTTTCATTCATTCATTCTGTTTAAATAATTACATATGTAATCCGGGATTTGCCACTAAATACGTCTGTACATTATTACCCCTTTATACAATATCTGTGAAACAAGACAGTAGATAATTTTAATGACAAAGAATGTAGAAAAGCAGTAGCAAACGTGTTTTATTTGTAAAGCCTTTAAGACATATCTCGGGGATATCCAACCGTTGTTATATAACATATTTCTGATATATATCAGAAATATTATTTCTTTATATCTACATTGGAAAATTCTTGGACGTCGACGAAATGAAATTGCAACACAAAAGATTAAGAATCACCCCACTGTGTATGTTGCGCTTGAAATAATATTACAATATCAGAATTACGTCCTAATGTATTATTATCCGTAACTAAATAGCAATAAAAAATGATGATTTATATACCACTGGTCCATGGACTTTCGCATAGTGTTATGAAGTCTATCACATTGTGCTCCATTTCCAATACAGTAGTGGTTTTTCCATGTACCACTGTTATGCTTGGTGTTCGTCCAGTCGTGTCGTACGCTAAACCACCCGAAAATATGACGTACGCTTCCCTAAATTAATCAGAATAGTATAATGTAATTCACGTTTTGTACTTCTGGCAATTTTAAATGCAGGGTGTCCCGTAGGGAGAATGTTACGCGCTGATATATCTACACGTATTGCATTTTTAATAAATATGTTCATATCGAAATAAAGAATAATGTAAAATAAAATTGCATTATTTACAATTATTAATATAATACATCAAATATTCAACGTTTATCATAAACTTATTTTCTTTCCATGGGCGGAAATCAACGTTGGGCAAATGTAAACAGATATACATAAATGAACCAATCAATCGTCCCCAAATAATTAATTAATCCTTCTATCTCGAACAGTACGGGATACCTTGCACAAATAGTAATTATTTTGTAAAATCATGTAATTTTACTGAATGGTATTATTACTAAACAATGTTATTCACTATAACACAGTTTTTGCAACATACGCTTTTTATTTTATTAAATTTATCATTTTCCAAAACTTGGAGACCATTAGGCATTAGAAACTATACAGATAGTTGTATGTACATGCATACAACCAACACCTTTAAGTGGAAAATTAAACAAACATTTTCAAGATCAAATATATAAACACAAAGTTAACTATTTACTTAACTTTAATTCCTACAATATTATTATAGCTTCAAATGTAATAGGTTGTTAAAAAGAGATTCTTTCAAATATACACAAATGTGTCGCTACCGAGGGATATCACTTTGAACACTTAATAACATAAATAATAATTTCGAATATAAACCTAGCACTTTCATTACATTTTTCACATTTAAAGTGATCTGAAGGTCATTCCATGAGTTTCCATCCACCACAAGACGCAATGAAAACAGATACATGTTTTCTACATAAAAATTAACAATAACCTTAGGAAAAAAACAAGAAAAGTTGACCTGACAACAAAATTCTTTTTCCAGATTGTGCCTGTTTTGAAACCATTCCATAATGGTTTGCGCCACAATATAACAAATATTTGTTATATCATAAAACCGGAAAAAGATACTTGGGCGACCTGAAGCAACCGAAGCGGCTGGGTCACCCTGTATAACAAATGTAAGTAATTATGTACTGAATATTAAATTAAGAAAATACCAAATACTACTATACTGAAATTTGTAGAAATAAATCTCTATTAATTTCTAGAAATTTTTTGCTGCCAGCAACTGAAAAATCATAACTTTTTAACCAAGAGGTAAAAACTATACCTTTATAAAGTTACGAGTATATATGTACATACATTAATATGATCATTAATTATAATCGTAAACTTTGTGCCAACTTTTTCGCTCAGCCTCTAAAGCAGTTTTAATTTACAAATAAATACCTTGCAATTTAAATAAAAATTTCGGATGTACTGAAATATTATTTTAATTTGAATTTAAACTTCAATAAACCATTTGAAATTTAAATGGAAATTGTAATGGATTATTCTCTACTCCAAGGCAAATTAAGTAATTAATCCGCGCTGGCTACAACTTCTATAGTATCTTTAAATGTTTTGTTGAATATAGTATATGAAAACACCCTTTGACAATATTTGATGCATTATTTTAGCTTTTAAAATAGTTTTACTTACGAAGTAGCACAAGATGAAGAACAAATAATCAATATAATAATAAAAGCACTAAAAATTTTATGACCTTTTCATAACCTTTCGTTTATAAACAATATATTTATAAATAATGTAAGAGGCTTCGTTTAATTCTATTATATTATCTTTTCAAGCCTTTAGCAAGTGACACTCTGAAGATAAAAACTGCATGGTCAGGTAGCCAGAGTCAAACAGCCGTGAAAACTAAATTAACAGAAATTGACTTTTGCTGATTGAACTTTGTTAAGGGACTGAGGGAGAAACACTGATGCAAATGATTAATTTGTATGTTCGTGTCGTAACGGAGAAGGTCGAATTTATTATAAGTTTAATATAAAGTAACACCTTAAAGTCTTAAAGTATATTCTATTACTGTTGTCTCTAATTATTATTTACACTTTCGGTCCCCAATTATGACTTCTTCTTGATACGAGGAAATTTTACCGATATTTTTAGATAGGAAGCATAACAAAATTCCTGCAGCACAAAATAAAATCCCACCTTAGAGTACGCCAGGACACAGAAATTATATGTACATACAATTGATACATAGTAATTATGTATATTATGTTCTGTTCTTCGCAGCAGTGTCAGCGAATTTTAGTTTAAAGTCAATAGGCATTATTATTTATGGAATTCTCGAGCACACAATTGTCAACTACCAGAAGAAAAGGAAAAATAGGTAATATAATGCATCTTACAAATAATGGATACCAAAGTATTATCTCCTGGTTTAATGAATCTGTTACTTTTACGAACGGCAGGACTTGTAGCAAAACTATGTATAATAGTCTGATTGTATTCGAATTACTGGAATTTGCAGATGCACGAAAACCAATTACAAATAACGATTTCAACCCCTGTACAGAAACAGCCACTGATACAGAAAAATGCGTGGCCTACATTTTTTTTCTCCAACTATACGTATACTAGGTTTCACGGCGCAATTAAGAAATTGATAATATTGATTAAATGTAGTGCGTTTGTCTTCAATAAAAACGATAGAGTGTCTCGTAACGAATTGGTATGGATATCGGAATATTTTCAGCGGGATAATTATTCAGCAGCAAGGAGAATATTTTGTGACATAAATTGATTTCTTGTAGACTTGCAGTATCATTTGAATATAATATGAATCCGTATTGTGAAGAGTTTCAACAAGATACAGCAGTGACAATGAGTTATATTGGTTTCTGGACTGTCGTGAAATTCTGTAACTTCAGATAGTGTAACTGAGCCACTGACACAGAACTCTGCATTCAGTTATATTGCATATTTAAGTGGCTCCTTCTCCTCAACAAAATAAAGAAAAGATAATAAACTCGTGCAATCGGTATACAAATTTGGAATAAAAACTCGTCTACCACGAGTTAGTATTCTTAATCGTTGCCAGCATACGATTGCGTCAAATCAATTGGCATCTACAGTACGCTGACGCGATGAAACAAAAATAAAATAAAAAACACCTAACTTAGATATTTAATATATAAATTACTTTCACAGAATATATGTTTCGACCCACTGACCTATTTACCTTCGCTTTACATAATTTCTCCGTACATTTATATATGAGTAAAGTTAGTTCAGTGTTCCCTTTTAATTATCCCACCCGATATATGTTTGCAAAAAATATATAGCTTCAGCTTCGCAGTATTTAAACTTTAAACCTCAAATAGCCAAAAAATAGTTAGTTATGAATATAGACGATATTCCGTTACACAAAGTTCAGGGGGTTAACAAAATTTAAATACTCATCAATTCAATAAAGTCACTTCATCCATTGAGGTAAAACATAAATAAAAAGCTTATTATATAAGTATACCTTACCCAGATCTAGAGACCTTCCACTCAACTTTCTGGATCGGTTTGCATGGTTCCGGTTCGCCATCTTTGGTGGTTTTTGCTGAAAACCATATGTAAATGCAATAATATGTAACGTATAACACCGCAACATAAAAACAGTTCGTATGCTTTGCAAGGACCATTCGAATTGAAAAACGCAGGCCGCATTAACTTTACCTTCTTCGAATATACCTGACAGAATAATATAATTTAATTAGAAAAGACATGTGGGATTGTAACTTTTAAAATGCATGGAACACAAGTTTCGATGTGCAAGACGGGCAACTAATCCAAACTGTAGTTTACATTTATTTTGTATTTTCATAAGAAACGAGTAACATTTTACGAAGAATATTAAGAAAAAAATACTGTTTATAATATATTATTTAAGATAAATATTTATGTTTACTCGGTTTATGCAGTTGTTAGGTATATCAAGCAGTAACCCACTATTTCTTGATCACTTTCGTGACTCACTGTCAACACTTTGCACAAGAATTCATTCGTTAATGTAATAATAATTAGCATCATTTTTGCATTCCATCTTTTCTACAATGTTAGAAATCTTTGATCAGGTGAAACACTGATTTTCATTTACCATGATTATCATGATTTCATAAAAAACTATATTGCATCCACATAATACGTAAATGCATAAATACATAGGTATTATTACGATCGTGTTATATCCAGTGTAATGTGATTCCTATCATAATTAATTACCCGCGTTACATTCTGAGGGCTCAATTTATGACAGACGTCGAAATGATCTCTTCACGCAACAACATAGTCTTCTAATCGACGAACTAATGATTGACGCAGTTTTCGAACATTCTCAGTAATTTATTGAAAGTGCATAGATTTATTAACAATCCATTCTGGACGCACAGCGAAACTTTTCAGCCTTTAATATTTTTGTGCGCTCTCATTACTATCCATAAATAGTTTGATGTAATACATCGTAGGTCTCTATACGTGTATACGTATATTTAGTTAAACATACGTGACATAAATGCATAAAATATCCGTAACCTGATTTGTATAATTTTTAATAAAACAGCAACAATATATAAATAATATGAACGTCGTTAATTGCTACCAAAAAATATTCGAAAAATAATAAAACAACGGCCGGTATGAATAACTGTCAATATAAATGATACATATACATATCTCGCAGCCCACACACGCGTGTATGTAAATATGCGTAAAACAGAGACATTTTAAATTTTCCACTACGCAGCGGTGAACAACAATGTTAGCATGGTGCGCGATTCAGTATAAAAACGTATTCACATAACTACTGCAATAATTGTTCACATGCCCCTTTGTTACGTGGACCTTTAGTAATATATTAACTGCCTATATGCATAAACAGTCGCAACGTCGCGTGCGCCAAAAGCAATTAGAATAGTTTAAACGTGTAAAGCAGTGAAATTAGTGTCGTGCTAAGTAGAATAAATTGTAATAGCCATTAACTCTGTCGTGACCAGTTGGACGGATATGTCCCACTTGGGTATTTGATCTGTGTATGATATGTCATCTCTTTCGTGACCAATATAATCGAGACTTAATTTTCTTGAAAACACTACAGTAGTACAAGTTTATGTATATGCGCATATTGCCGCCCTATTATTATTATTATTATTATTATACGTTATTACGATCCTTCCTATTTTTGAGGGAGATAATGTGGTTCGCAGACAGTCTGTCTGTATTATAAATGTATATTTAAAATGTATTTCTTTTAAAACTCGTCTCTGTATTCAAAATAATCGTGGTCTAGTAGAACAATTGCGTCTCACAAGATTTTACGGGCTAAAAAAGAAAAACTGAAAGGTTGAACGTCAATTAATATAAATAGGATAATCAACAAATTAACTTCAATTTATTATAATTGACTGTAGGCGCGATGACCTATAGATAAAGGACTAATAAAAAAAAACAAAATAACGCGGTCACGAAGGAGTTAAGTTAGCCACGCGTCTATATTATTCATGGAACGTTTCGACGAGAATTTTCAACGAAGTTGGAATAGGGTGGAAAGAGTTGCGGCAGAATAAGGAATACGTATCTTCAAAATTTTATAAAATCTATATCAAGTAGTGTTGCAACCCCAATTGCCGCAAAAAGCACGGATATCAAATACTGCAAAGGACATGCCAGTATAAGTCAAAATCGATAAAAACACTTTGCATGCGATTTTTAATGGATAACAGCTTTTCGATGACCCTACAGCTCTATTTTTTGGTCCGCTACCTGTTAACCTGACGGAACACGCCAAATCTAGTAACCGCATCATGTTCTTTGGAAATTTATGTATAACGGAAGCACGATTTCGATCGATAACCAAACCTCTGAATTCGTTGTTTCCAGTTATTAATTGGTTAAAGACCCAATTTTTCAGAAAACCGTTTGATACTATTATCTTCAATAACAAAATAAATTCGTCACTTTAAAATTGCGCAGTCACCTTTATATTTTCTGCCATTTTTATTAATAAAAACTGTCTTACAATAAAACTGTCTGCAGAAGTGATTAAAACGGAAAACCAATTAGACAAACGGTGTTAGTTTTGTCACGTTCCAATTAATACAATTTTGTTACAATACAATATTGCTTTACTCAACAATATTATTAAACAGTCTATAAAATGCCACTTTCATTTCCGCCTTTTTATGGCATTAAAACTTAATACATATATCGCGGGTCAATGGATTCGACAGCTACTTTCATATTATATCAAAGTAATCATACGTATCAATTTAAAACACCCGTATTAATATCGTTATGTGAACCAGCCTTACAAAAATGGCCATACAAGAAAGTTATTCAAACCGTTATACTATTCGCACACATAAATTGTCTTGCAGACGTTTTGTGCGCAAGTGATCGAGGGCTAGTAGCCTAAACATATTTGTGACATAAATATAAAAGGTAAAAAATAAATGAGTTCCTTACCATGTGGATGCGTTATACTTGTTGGCTTCAACTGGCGAATCGTCCATGTTGATAAAGAGCCATCCGTATGGCTGCACATAAATTGTTTACCTTCGTGATGCCATGATAGTGACCTCATAGGTACGTCACATTGGCACCTGTAATCTGCATTTTTCGTTTTCAAATCCCAAAAAACAATCTGTCCCGACTCGTATCCTATGAGCATCTGAAAACAGAATTGAAGGACGCGATAAACAGGTATTGCAGGCAGAAGAACGTTCATACAGGAAATAGCTATACTAAAGAAAACATTGTAAGTGAATTTTCGCAATAAAACGTAATTTCGAAAAACACTGATACAATTAATTTATGAAACAGATCACGTACATACAACAAGAACAAATATGAGAATGTAGTGCAGAATGATTCGTAAGATTTAACATTATTATGAATTGAACGACCAGCAATTTCAGGGGAAATGTGTGTTGGAATTGTATGTAATTATAAATTATAATATAAACACCCGATACATGACCAACAAATTAAACGGATTCGGGAACATTTTCAAACCGAGTTCTGCAATTGTTACAAACACGTTTGGTGACGGTTTACATAAATGAAACGTCAGAAATTACTATTTACTGATCAAGTGGAACGAACGAGGAAATGAAAATACGAGAGAATGCTATCTGATTCCCTTTCAAGTTTCAAATTATTGCAAATTATGCATCACGCTGCTACTTTTCATACATGAATAATTTACAATACACGAACTATTCGAATATAAAGTACGCATCATATATAAATTAACAACTACGTCCATTTGTCAATAAATAAAATTGGTAAAACCCAGAAAAATCTTGACTATTTCTGACTTCCCAAAATATATCTTCATAATTCTGGATACTGATCGGACATAAAATATCAATATGCTATATTCTTTAATTTTCGACGCTTGATATATAAAGTAAACATAAATACAAAAATTGCGCAATTCTGCAAGTATAGAGAAGTACGCGTGTGCAAAGTCCATGAAACGGAATCCTGTCTCTTCGACTAGATACTTTTCAGAATATACAGGGTTTCAATGATTGCAGAGGGACGAACCCGGGAAAGCCATACTAAATGAAAAGTAAACGAATCGCAAATGTGGAGTAGCATTTTTTTCATACGGAGCATCGGCGTTATTGCTTAATGTTCAGTGTACGTAATAACTGGTTACGGTATGCCAAACTCTGACGATACGCAGCTCTCGCTGTAAGACAACAGCTCCGGTAATTTCAGTTAATTGTACCTATAAACGTACTCAAGTGGGAAGCTATGCTATTCGGTTCGCCGATTAGACTCAAATATTATGCACAGGTATGAAAATGTATTGCACAGCAGGGACTCGAAAGCAGGACCCTAGATATGGTAACGCGAATCGCTCTCACTAACCCGTTCACTTTTTAACCCTTCTACATCCGCGAACAAGATGTTTGCGACCTGAATTTTCCCCAACGAACTCCTCAGGCGACATACAGTAACTTACAAATTCGCGCACAAATAGTTAATGTTTATCCTTTGACAAATGTAATCGTGTGTACTCAACAAGATAAGCATCATAGATCTTCGTTAAATTTATATAAACGCAGTAGAAGTAATTTTTGCATTCTAAAGTGGTGAAGTACAAAGATGAAACCACTATTCTTAAGGTTTAACAATATGTAAACGAACTAGTGAAGAGAAATTTTGTTCTCAGGGGAAGGAGTCTACAGAAGAATTGCCGCTATTTATTTAAATCTTCCATTGCTGTAGAAAAGAACCTACCATAAAAAAGGATCACATTCAGCGAACCATTATGTAGTATGTAAAGAAAAAGAATGGCGAATAACGACATGATACTTCTGTTGGCATTTTAAGTAACACGTAAGGTTTTCAAGTGGAAGAAAATATATAATAGCGTATGGGAGAGATTCAGAATTTTAAATTTAACTTCGTGAGAATCTTATCGTAGCCTGAGGGAAAACCTTATTTTAGGACGTAAATATTGCATAATGGTATGGATTACCTGTACATAACATTTGTGAACAATCAGTGTCCTAGAAGATGTATTCTTCTCCATCAATTTAGAACATCAATTTACACAAAACTGAGTCTCCGTATAAAAAAATTGCACTGCTTATTTACGGTGTGAAATTATCTCATTCTATTTAGTGATGCTAGCTTGATAATTCCTTAATAAATTTAGTAATTTGCACTGCTTGCTCCCTATTACAATTTTGTAATAAAAAATTATGTTTTTATGCTGTGCTCGCATCGACATAGATTTGTTTAGACATACGAACTGAATACATTGGACAATACAAGTTTTAGCAATACAGCAATTAATAGTACGACATTTATATTTCAACACTAAGACTCTAAACGAAATTGTGAAACTAATTCTTTGGATATCACACCTGTGTAAATCTTTCTTAGTTGGAAGCAGTATGCGGTTTTTGTTATTGTTTATATTCGATATGTATTTCACTCGTAATTGCACAACTGATTAATGAAGATTAGATTTGTTCTCCTTACGATTAAAAGCACCGTTAGCTTTATTTTCTAAACCACACCTGTTTGTCAACTACTTTACACATTTAATATGAAATTAATATCTTCACTAAAAACTGGAGATGGTTAAAAAATATTGACTACTTATTCTGAAATATCAACACTTTCAATTTATAAAAATCGGAACACTTAATATACGGTATACTTTTCATTTTCATGATTAATATTTTCAATACTATTTGAGTATTCTAGCAAACGAAAACTTATTAAGAGATAACTTTTGGGGTTTTAAACAATTTAACCTTTACGGATACAAATATAACGATTATTACAATCTGTCTAAAAAGAATATTACGTAAAATATTCTTATATACAATTAGAGAAAACCGGGCTAATATTTACAATCTTTTATACAATGCTCCACCACCGCTACACGTCTCAGTGTTGCATAGATTACTATGCGTTGAAACATATGCTAATAAATCGTCTTATGTAATACACACAGAAAATAGGCAGAAAATGCACATAATTCGGAAACTACATATACATATCATGAATGGATTGATATACACTTATTTTCATTTTCAATTCTGTGTAATAAATACCTTCAACAAATATCCTTTATATGTAGATATACATACATATACGTATTAAGTCTGATATCAATATAATTGCATTAATGATGAACTCGTGTAATATGTATAAAAAGATGAGTGATCATGATTGGCACATAAATTTGTATGAAGCCTTTAGTAGATTGTGTGACTAACACAACACCACTATGCATTGCTGAATCGATGCAAAAGTGATGGGATCTAGTAAATGGAATGTGCAAATCTTAACTATAAACTGAACGTCGTTGTTTGGAACCTGAACATCACTTTAATATTATAGTATCTTATTAGCACAATGACGACGTTCGTTACGCACATTCATTTAATTAAAATTAACATTAATTACCAGTTGATAGAAGAAAAATTCATAAAATCAGTAATACAAAAAAGTGTCCTCATTTTTGTTAGTGAATTGAAAGGAATTTTCTGAGAGTTAATAAGCATAGAAGTTAAATACAGTTCGTTTAGCAACATAAATTCAATAGGATATACTAAAGATAATAACGGATGCGATAAGAATCCCATTACTTTTCCAGTTGTACAGCATATGTATTAGTAATAAATCAAACAATGCGAAACTTGGTTAAATCCTTTGGTACGACAGTAATGGCATGCACGCATGCACACACACAACATGCAAGCACACACTTCTGATTTTTGTTACAATCAACACCTTAATAAAATTTATAGAAAAGAAATGTTAGAATGAATCTTGATAACAACCTAGCGTCATGATTTTGTTTCACAGTTCGACATAATATTGAAAAATGTAAGGTATGACACCATGGTAAGGATGGAGAATAATGCAAAATAAAACGTACTCAAAAACACGCGTACCTTGCTCAAATCTAAAGGATTATCACTCAAGTGTACTACAGCACCAGGATGGGTCTTTCTAGATCTGGAAAATATATATACATATATTATATACGTGTGCGTGTGTATTCGTGTGTATGTACGATCTGTGGATGTGTATGCATGTATGTATGTATGTAAAATGTGTGTGCCCGCGCGCGCGTCACGTATAAATGTAAGAATTTAATGTGGTCCTGCGATTGTGTCTGTACCGTGTACATTGCGTTCACATACGTTAACTATACGCCTAGATGTAATTTTTATAGAATTGCTTCAAATGCTTTAACATAGATAAATTAGTTTTTAAGTACGTTCAAGCTACAGACTTTTATTAGAATTCAGCTTGCTTCTTTTCATACACGTGAAATTGAAAAAAAAGTTCATCTTATTTTTCCCGATACATAGCTATATTCATTATCACGTTTGAATATGCATATTAATTTTTATCATACATTATGATCAGTATAGTTGTTATTTTTCTAAGAAATGAAAGATAGAAGAATCTCGAAGAAATTTAAACAGGTACATTGAAATACGATGAAAGCTGTGCTTGTGCGTGGTGCTTAACATATATTGTATATATCCTACAAAATTGTGAAATACAATTTTGGAAAAGAAAGCAACCAACCACAGAATCCTATCATTTTCACAGTGATACACTCCTAACGAGAAGGCAGTATCACATTAAATTCCACGTAAAATCATGAGCAGGAATAACATAGAAAACTTAAAAGCACGTAACTAAAAAAGTTGTTAAAATGTTTATAGCATAATATAAACGAGTATCGTTATCGTCGAGTATCGGAAAAGTTGTACAATATTCTTAAGTCCGTTATTACAGATTTTATATTACCGAGAACGAATGAAATAATCAGTTATTCCGCAAATGCATGATAAGTAAAAATTCCTAATCTTTCGTTTAATAAATCTGTAAGAAATATAAATGATCCCATAGCTAACTGTGTCATTCAATGCGAATAAGAATATAAACTACTGAAATACCGAATTGAAGTCATGTATGTACGACATTTCAACATCTTATACATATAATCACCCCGAATAAAATAAATAAATTTCCTGCATCATGATTAATTTCCCAAAACTACTTTTATGAATATCACACTCTGTGTATAATTCAATTTGGCCGAAATATTGTCTGTCATGTTCAACAACATTAAACCACCCTCGGGTAATTTAGAAATATTTGGTAAAAACACTCGCCCCTTAACGAACATTCTTTCGAACAAATGGTAGTCTGGGGGGTGTTGAATTTGGCGAATAAATCGCGTGAGGTAAAACTTTCCAGCCCAAGTTTATGGCACTCTTTTTTCCTTCATTTAGCAACGTGAGACCAAAGCTTTGTCATGCAACATCATGACTTTCCTTCCACTTTGTCCAAAGGAACGCCCTTTTATTCGTTCGAATGCTTTACAGAATTTAATTAACTATTCACTCTGAGTTTATAAAAATTATAAGACAGTTACAAATTGATTTATATGATCGAGACACTTTTTCCATTTACGAAAGTCATAAAATGCAGCGACATATGTAAACTATATCAGTTGCCATTTCAAGGTTAAATATTTTCCTTCTTCGTTTTGTTGAAATACTTATATAGCTAATAAATCTACTGCAAGTAAATCATATTTCCACGTGGAAAAAAGGAGAGATAAAATAGAGCTCAACTGAATTTCCCCAAAACGTATTAATTTTTCATAACAAAAACAGATTTTAGAACCATCAATGTATTACAATCGCAAAATATATTTTAAACCTATACCAATTATAAATGTCGTCAATAATTTATGATAATATTATGTTGTCTAAGAAGACCATCAATTTTCTAAAATGACAAATAATTGCATCTCCTTTGCAAACTGTTTCACTTAAGAAATACAAATAAGAACCGCAAATTTAATAATATGAGATTCTCGAATTTTCATTGCATTTCCACGAGCATTGGTAGGCAGTAATGGCTACTGGCAATGAGAATCCGTAATAAAATGTACATAAATTTGCACATTTTCCACAAAAAATGTAAATATGACATTTATAAAAGAAACACTTTGTAATTATTCATCACCGTTTCTCAGAAGTGGTAGATATACGATAATAACAACCATTACTATAGCGATTGATAGTTCAGCCATTTGGAATACCAGTTTGGGATAACCGATCAAACTTTCGTACCTTCTAAAGGGAAAAACAGTACAGTAAAACCTGCTTATATGCACAAAGATTGGGACCCAAGCTGTGCCTATAACCAAGAAGGGTGTCGAATCTATTCTCAGAAGCAGCTCGAGCCGACCGTGAATGTAGAAAGGGACAGACAGTGGAGGAGAGAGAGAGGCCCAAAGAATCAATGCGAGGCGCCGAAACGTATCGGCGAGACAATACTAATGCAACAATAAAACTATTTTGTTTATTAATTTTTCCAAATGAAACTTTTACCAATGTATCTGCGCTATTTTTCTGATTAAAATGAGACCAAACACGATATAGATCGAATTATATTTACTTGTGGATACTGATTAAACACGCACCACAAATACAAAAACCGCGTTGCTCTTTTGAAACGAATGATAACAGGAGAATGTAAAATAATAAAGTACATTATAATAAATATAATAATACATTGAAATAAATAAAAAGGTGGCTCAGCAATGTATCTTCAAGAAGATTTGGATTGCCTACAACAAGAGACCGTCACACCACTGTGTATAAAATCTTCCAAGGGACAGCTAGTGCAACAGTTAGTGCACTGAACACAATCTATGCATAAAATCCGGATACTCGAAGGACTTCGGTCTAACTGATGACAGACAAAGTGAAGTTAACGCTTTGCAAGCATTTGAGTTCGTTTCTTCGTTTGCTTCTTGAGCGATGGAGGTTCTAAAGTTTGACTAAGTCTTGGAAATTTAGCTTCAACGTCTTGTGTTCAAGCGCGCCCATTCGTCAGGAAATGATTTAACTTTCGTCAGCTAACGAAGCACAGTTGGCTTTACCACATGCGTTTCTTCTAGTTTTTCAACGTTCTCAAGAATTTTATCGATCATAAACATGTTACGACATTTCATTCCATATTTCTCTGTTTTGTAATAAGTATACACATTTCGGCAGATATTATCTTATTCTATCATATAGACTATATAGGCAACATCGTCAAAGGAGCTAACAGCTTGCTCTATACACTAGTCATCCAGCAGTCATAGACAGCATAAGACAGTACAATATTGAATTGCTTGCCACTCGTCAAATTTGTCCAGGCTTTTACTACTGTCGCGTAGTACCTGGCGATTATATGACCCTCAGTTACCAAACGATCCCCAAGCATCTGGACTATGGCTTTTCAGTGGCCGCACTCAAGATAAGAACCTGCCATAAATCATCCGAAAGTTTAATACTGCCCGGCTATCTGCCTTTGACGACTTTGCAAAATTCATCGTTGCTAACGCGCGAAATGTGTGGGATAATCATCACTGCCGTAGACACTATAGCCGCTGCGCTGCAATGGAAGAATTTTCAAAACAGTAACATTGTGTTCGCAATAGGGTTATGGTATATGTGTGTAGGCCGCAATTGATAGCACATTATGTACCGAAGTGGTAGGAACTGGTAGGTAGGGACAAGATTGGTCACCATAAATGAGACATCTATTGTAAATATAGTTTTGGACTTCTTTTGCACTCGCAACTAAATTCTCGTCCAAATTCGTTGCATTGCGACGATCTTTTGTTTGTCTATTACGGTATCTGCTTCGTACCAGCTTTGGTGTAGCTAATTGTGCATACTCGTGAAAGAGCGTGCGTGACCGAATAAAGTTCCAGTGCTTCTGGAATTCATGCTGTTGAAATTTACACTGTGCCGATTAAACTAACTCCAGTCTTCAAAGTTTCGAACGTATGAGAGAATGAAGGGATTGCAGTGTTTATATTAACCCTTGCGACCTTCTTGCAATATATATAAACGCCCAGTGAATGATTCTGAATTCGTTTTGGGCAATACATGCCCTGTGTATGCGTTATTTTGCACTGTACATAAAAGATAATTCATACATTATACTGTATAGAAAAATGAGCAATATGACGGACTGACGGTCGAGTGTGTTCCATTCAGGCCTGGTCGAAAACGCGAACCTTGCGAGAAAACAACACTGCTTTCGCTGCACATGAGATGTCATGTGCCCTAATTTTGTTAATATAAAAACAAGTAACATGCAAATAGTTATACAAGATTTCAATTTCTTTCTGCATATTTCCATGGCCAAGTACCGACTAACAATTTATACGGAAAAAAGGAATCTGGGTGAAAGGGTTGACGGTAATCAATACGGTGGCCCCAAGCCATTTTTCATGCTGAAATAAAGATGGCCCTGATCTGTTTTTGATACATGTGTTTGAAATAAGTACAGGTAACCCCTGTATAACACGGTGGTTGGAGTGCTTACAAACGTGGTGTCACGCGAAATCGCGTAATAATACACTAAGGAAGGAACATATTGAAATCAAAGACGTCGATTTTTATAAAACGTTAGATGAAACTTCTTGTAAAAGAGGTATTAGACAAGGAATAAGAGAAAGCATAAAAGTCTCCCTCTGGATTAGCAATGGTGCATATCTTTTAAAATATAAAGAAAATTAGTCGAGACCGAGGAATGATATAAATGTACGAAATTTCTATTTTTGGACCTCCTATTCACTAAATAAATAATTTTCTGGAACACCCATTTTTGGGAGTCTGGCGCGAATACACGCATCGCCAATCACGTATAAAATAACAAAAGCATGATTTTTCCGTGAGCGAGTACAAAATTGGATAATGCATATTATATGTATGTCCAAACGGACACGTCTGAGGCTGATAGGGAAATTTATCTTTAGAGTCAAACCGTGTTGTAGAAATATTATGTGATACGAGTGGTTTTGCATGCGAAATATGTGTATTTTTTTCTCTGATGTAGGACGGAACCTTCGGGAATTGAAATCACTTCTTCTATAATCGTTCAATGTTTATTTGAAGAATCACTCCGTAATTCTTAATCCAACGTAAGCTCCAAAAGCTTACGGCTGCTTAGGTTATAGAATCATCCTTAATCTGCTGAGTTGTACTGCATTACAGACAAATATTAGCGACACAAGTAGTGTCATGAAATTAAAAAAATGTAATTGAGGATATTGTAAAAAAATGATGTCAGGTATTCTGAAGAACGTCTCAAATCTCAAAACATAAATTACAAAATTAGAGAAATATCTCATTCGATTACAGATTTTACTTTGACTCGTGTATGAAAGCGTTTCTATTCTTGATATGTCTGCAACAAACGGAAGCCGTGTCTGTGCAATAAAGTCTGTACAATAAGGACGATACGTTACGTTTATCCTTCAGCATCCATCGCGAATAAAATGAAGGGAGTTATACCACCGTATCGATTACAAAATGAAATGCTATTATTTCTCATTATTTTTCATACCTATCACTTGCAACAAATTTTTCTGTCTCCATTTACTATACATATACATAGATTTGGGCTGAATAGATTGGTACCTATGACAACGCTTGGTTTCTAAATGCATGTATTTGTATCGCACCGAATTTTAATTTCACAACAATATAAATACGTTATGCTTATTAATTATTTGTCTCAGTCAGATTCTTGAATTCCATCGGTGTTGAATATGTACCACGAACGAATATACTAAACGCTAGTACCGATGTATCCCCAATTTTATCCTAGGCTCACAATGGAAAATGTCCTACATATCCATGCATATTTCAGATTTGTTGATACCTCCATCATGAAATTCTCCATAAATATACCATTAAACTTTTCAATGTTATAACTAAACCAGATTCACAACCACGCTTCGATTTATACCATACATACTTGGTTTTCAAATTGAATTCCTACAAAAGAACATTATTTCCCATCCTTCTCGGATAACCAAAAATCCTCTGAACAATTTTGCACGATGATTATTTATCATACCGATATTAGTAACGTTTTTTCTAGATCTCCGTTGGGTCGCTAGATGTTTTGATTTTAATTTACAGGTGGTCTGTCCTGTTCAAGCCACTTAATGTAAAGCATCATTTTAATATATAACGATTTGAAAATTGACCTCGTGTCCATTTATTTTAAATTAATATTCTGTCCAAACATTCACACACTATACATATGCACACATTCTAAGATGACGTACTTGTGATAGTCAATTAGATTTGTTAATTCTAATCTCACTCATCTTTTTGGAAATTGTTCCGATTGTTACTTGAAAAAATGAAAAATGCTTAGCATATTAGACTCATTGTATTATACAACATTGTAAAATTTAATAATACTAAAATATATGTGTCCCGTTATAAATCCCAGTAACACCTATTGTACTGTACGTTAAAGGTTTGTTCGTTCAACAATCACCTGGATTTCTACTAGTGAATTGCATCAATTGTATTATATTATTCGAACAGGAATTATTTCCAGATCCTTTAAAATTATTCATGATAATATGTTGCGTGTATGTGTTCTCCGTTAAGAGTGATTCAATATTCAAAAATAACTTGAATACATATCCTGCTGTCATAGTATAGTTATCATGATTTGAAATTAAAAATTTTTGTATTGTTTATTAACACCACTGTTACAGATAGAGTTTATAGTTTAATAAAATAGAAACTGCTATCGTAACTGATGCCATCATAAGATCGGGCTATGTAAGTATGTATATACATAACCATGTGTATGTTAATAAAAAAATAAGCACAGGGATTAGCGATTGTATTTTGGAGCAAAAGTAGGAAGACACAAATTCGATTTGTAATAGTGCGTCGCTCACGCTGTTCACTCTACACGTGTACCTATCATATTGTTATACCTATATCACGGTTCATAGCTGTAAATTATATTTATAATGTAATGAGGCATTCGCGTACTTACATCTCGATAGCCTTGTTCCAATTAATTATGTATCCAGAAAGAACGAACGTCTCGATATGGAGTACATGAATGTTTCCCCGTTCCGTACCAACGTACAGCCATTTACTTTGTAGTGGGAGGTGAATGCATGTTATTCTGTTTAAAATACAATACATTACTAGTAGCTTACTTCAAACTATTTATATTCTCATTTGAAGAATTCATAGCAATCAGAAGAAATATTGAACAATTAAGGAAAAGGTTGTACGATTATCGACTAACAGTTGGTACAACCAATAAATTATTTACATTTAAAAGTAATGATATACCAGTAATCCCAGTAGTATCCAAAAATAATTATTTCAAGTTGCTTTCTCTATGTCTATGTTATAAAAGAAACTATTTATACAGAATATGTAACATCAACCCTTTCACTACGGAGGACGTGTACTACCAATGTCCCTAGACATTCAGCAACCGTTTGCTAAAAATTTATATAAACGTTCTGGGCGTCATTATTTCAATTATTTATATGAATTATACCTTACGTACTTAAACATTGTATCTATATCTATAATTTTGTGCATCGAGGACATATTCATTTTTTATGGTAGCGGAGCGAAAGGGTTAAGACGAAACGTAGAGTCGTGCGAGACGGATCGTACGTTCAAACACTCACCTTTCTCTTTGAAATTTGAGACTCTGAACGACTTGTGGTATTTTCTGACGAAAATTCCATAGGTGTAAAGTGTCGTCCGCGGTAGCGGAAACCAGTGCTCCTTCATTGATCAAAAATTGTAACTGTACGACTGCTGTACATCCTTCGTGTTTAACGTGTGCATCCACACCTGGTCGACCCAAACTAATTCACATCGTTTCAATTAAGGAAAAAACGATACTAATGTGCAAGGTTTTAATTAACTGACCTTATCGTGGAGTTCAGCCTGCATATTTTATGGAACGAATTGAAAAGCCGGTACAAACATTATCTCAAGCACAGATAAGATTCATTATGTACATTATACCGATTACTTGGCAAATTATATATGGTTTAGCGCGTTAACAATAAGCGTACTGAAGTTTGCTAGTACCATACGATCTTTATCTGCTCTAATGCAAGTGCCTGACGGTTGTCTCATCGAATTTTTTTGAAATTCGAACAATTCGTATTGCAATTAACCCTTAAGTAGGCAAGCGAAATTATTAACAGATAAATGTATGTTTCTAAAAAAAATATAAATTTGAAAGCAATAATATAAGTTCGAAAATATTATAAAAATAAACGAGCAACTATACTTAAGAAGAAATAGGCGGAGTATGTATTACGAACACCTCACTCGACTGCTTAAAACCAAAATCTCCCGCATGAAAAAATGATATGCGATTTATTGCGCATTATTACGTACATACTCGCAGGTTCGTTTACACGTTATTAAATCCTCTGAATAATGCCTTTATCTTTGTAAATCATCAATTCAACATGCAAATATTGCTTCTGCTGTGCTTGTATAGGTCTAACGCAGATCATTTGTACTTGCCTCATTGAGTACACGGAACTGCATTTTTTAAAGGATAAGCATATTAGCTTTTTGCAAACAAATTTTTCAGTCACTGTATTTGGAACGCACTTTTCCTCTTCTAGTGCACTTTTAAATTCTACTACTGTATGCTGTACAATTACGCACCTTGTTTAAAATTAAAAATCGCTTATTATCTCTATCCAAAATCTCTTATATTTATCTCTTAATTAGTTGAGTAATTTCTTCGACACTTACTCTTATCCTTTATCTTATCATTTTTTTAAATTATTTTTAATAGTTTATGAGTGTGGGGTTTTCGATCTATCCGTATTCGGATAATCGAGGCCCTGCTGTATGCCGAGAGGGCACAGTTTTTGCTCGACATTTTCAAGCTAACCGCAGTTTCATCCCCACGTGACGTGAATGGAGCATAACAGTTGCGAATATTTAAGTGCCTCAACGTCCTATAAAACTCAGGGGCAAAGTAATTAAAATCGACCACGCTACTTTACGCGTACAAGGTGTTTCCCAAATCGTAACATAAATGAAAACGAAAATACAAAATGCAGTGCCCCGTTTTCAAGATGGTCGAATTTAAATGCACTTATATGTATTTTCAAGCAAACTTAAACTCTTTCCATTAATAGCGAATAACGTGCAAATAATAATACTATGAACTCAAGTCTCTTGCAATTCCTAAATTCCCATTAAGTGAGCCGAATACTTGACGAATATTCGGATTTATAAATTTAAGTTTCTTGAGAACACAGCATTTTATGAAAGAATTTCATTCTGCAATTTTGACATACACTCGTCCGTGAGAGCCCCCTATTTCTTGCGGTGTCATGATTTTGGAAGCAACCTCTATTTACATAATTGCTTTCAGTACGAGTAATGCGTGCACCAGCGATACGAGACTCGAGAGCTGCAAGAACTCTAAAAATAAATGAACTAAGCACTAAACTATGAAATTCGCGAAATGTAGTCAGGGCGAAACTGACTCTAATAATCATGAGTTCGATTATAATTATTTTGTGTAATAGCTTTCTGAGAAGGACTCTAAGAAAGATGTCACAGAAAAGTATCGTCCATTCTGAAGGGAGCCCTTAGAAGTAGACGTAATTGAATAGAGATTGTTCATTCGATGAGAGTTGTCGGAAATTATTCATCAATTTCCCGTCTAAGGCATTCAATATTAATATTTTGATTCAAGGAAAAGTGCCTTATCGTATTTTACGATCATTTTTAGACGACTCATTGCAAACACGATTTTACAAAAATTGCACCAACCGAGTGTTAACAATTTATTTAGTTCAGACCACAGATTTTCCTAATCTGATACCTATCGACTTTTATTTTTACTTTCGAAATAATTCACCAATGGAGAAACGCTTCTGAGAATACAAAAACTACATTCCACCTATTTGTTTACGCGAGAAATCCCAATATTCACAAGCATACGTGAAAAATACAATTATCAACACTGAACAACGCGTTGAAGACAGTGAATACCAAAAATAAATTGTTATTATTATTCTGATAATACTGCATCTCAATTAGTATGCCTCAAAAATCCAATTAATATCTTTAACGATAAGTTTTAAAAAATTACAATGCGTACAAGGTTTTTTTCGTCAAACAGTACTAGCATATTTTCGGGGAGGATTTTACTCAAGAGGAAAAACCATAAATACTGGCACATAAATGCTTTATTAAAAATTTGAAACAAAAATAGAAAATAACAGCAGACTGGCAAGCACATTATGCAGTAAGAGTGCGGCAATGGTTAAATGAACATTACCCTTAACGATAGGTCGAGGAAGATCAATTCCCTGGCCCCCAAGATCACCAGATATCACGCCACTGGACTTTCGCTTGTGTGGAACTTTGAAGGAAACAGTTTATCAGGGCACTCTTGCAGAATAATTTACCAAGCAATATTACAAATAAATTGACAAGTTACAAGTTGTAGGTTGTTGACTGCGGTTGCACAAAAAGTCTTTACCATTTTACAAGTTACTAATTCAAATTACTAAAATTATTAGTACATTTTCGAAATATTCATTACACAGTAACTTGGATTTTATGAAATGAATAGCTAATCAATAATTGAAAAATAAAATGAATCGCTAATTTAAATTAATCATTTATGAAATTGCGAATTTAATGGAAGAGTAATTTGTAAAATTGAATCAACAATTTAACTAATAAGTTAAATTATGTAAGAGGCCCCGGGTTCAAATTTACACGCCAGGAATTAATACGGACGATTCTTAAGGTATTTGATTGATTTGCATACCCAAGTCTGTATCGTTAAATTCTGTTCAGAATTTGAAAAAAAAAATCGTACCAGCCAATTCGATATGAGGGATGCGTTTCAATAATATTTTTATGTATTCTGCAGATAGACGCAAACGTAAACATAAAAGTAAACATATGCAGAACAATTGGGGGACGGGTAATTTAACTCACCGTCGGAAACGTCTTCACTTTCCATTCATTCATAACTTAAAATCGTGAAAAATATTGTATGTAATTAAAAATGAAATGATTACTAAAACGATACAAAAAATGTCAACAAATTTTGCAGAACTGAAACAAAAAGATTCATAATTGACAGGGATAACAGAAACTTATTTTTGTTATTTCAGTAGGATACGTTTGCTACTGCTTACCAACATCTGAGATTGAGGAGAGATGGAATTTATGCATAAAAATGGAAGGAGAAAACGGTCGATCAATCAACACTTGGTTTGTAACAATTGTTACATTTGTCCCATGTCTCGCCTACTAAAATCGAAGAAAATCAACAAGAGATTCGTAGTGCAATAGATTCAATTGTTCGTACATAGATGTTAATCCCGCACTCGTAATAACGAAGTACACTTTGAAATGTATCATAAGTGAATATCGCCAATCCGTTCCAACGATGTATCGTACAAGATAAAGCAGTCCGTTATTCTGTACCCTGATGGCAACTTTTTAATAAATCTATAAGAACCGTTGCTTATACGACAGACTAACACCCTTGGACGAGAAAAGCTTGGAAATGATTATAAAAGAGACTTTAAACAGCAACAGTAACAATTGGATGGAAGCAACAATTGGGGGAAATAAATAAAAAAGATTTTGAAGTTCTCCAGCATCTCGTGCGCACATGAAATTTTTGCACTAGTGATACGTATAGGATAGATTCTTTGTAAAGACCGTTCAAAGATTTTATTGAGCAATAAAGCGCACCGTTCAGTTGAAAGTAGTTACTTTGTAGTAACTGCCTCTCTCTATAGCAACCAGGAAGCTTATCGAGCTGTGATGAAAATTCACTACCTACTAACTCTTCACTCAGAATAGGCCAATAGAAGCAGCCACGTGAAAAAACACATGGTTGACGAACCATAAACCAACTGGCCAGTGTAATTAATCCAGTCAAATCGAATAATTTTGCTGGCCATTTTATACAAAAACTTCAATGGCCCGGTGGAAATGCAGTAGCAAGAATTGTGCAAAGGATAATAATTCGTTTCGACGAAGATCGAATAAAATTTGGAGGGCCATTTTTCAGTGCACAGATTTCTGCATATTCACAGTGTGCTTTAATTTAAAATATTATTTTGGAAAAATTGTAAGAAATTATACTGCTGAAATATATTGCAAACAAATTGTTCCATTATGTGCTAAATATATATATATATATATATATATATATTTAATATATATATATATATAATATAAATATAATATATATATATATATTTAATATATATATATAATATAAATATAATATATATATATAAATATAATATATATATTAGATGAAGGATATAACAAAAAAGGTTACTGTAAGAAGTACTAAAAAACATATGTTGCGTCAAGTAAAATGATGTATAATGTTATATATGACGGTCGTCTGGAATATAATAAAATCGAACTAAAGAGGATATGTTTATCCCTCATATTTCCAAAAGTAAGCTTTAGACCAAACCACTTTTAGTGCAAGTACTTTGTATATTACTTTTATTCGAAACTCAACTTATTACTCCTATAAAATAAATCAAGTATTCGACGTTACATAATAGTCATATTATTTGAAACAATCAGCCGAAGTTTATTTTCATCCCTAATGTTTTTGTAATCGAGCAGTGGCAGTACAAAAAATTATATTATTATGAAGAAGAATAAATATACATGTGTTTATGAGTATGTATATACTATCTCCGTGTACAGTTGGTCAGAAAGTGCCACGTTCTTTCATTCCGTATTGACGTAAAATTATATAGTAATAAAGAAGCCAATAAAAACTCAAACTCTATCAAACGGTTACAATACGGTTACGAAACGCTATTTTCAAACACATATTAGATCATTGAGGAACAATAAATGGATGAAGGGCCTCAATTGTGTTAGGCGTACCGATCCTTTTATGTCCGACTGCATATCGAAATACAATTGTGTACAATAAGATATGCTCTGATGTACCGAGTGGAACAAAACGGATATACGGTTGGTACACCAGAACAGAGAGTGACTTTGCATGTAAAAACGGAACGAAAATGTGAAACAAAATTTTATCGTAAAAAGCTTTGTCTACGAGACGATGGAATTTACAGATTCGTCGGATATGTGTTCACTTTATTACGGATTTTGCTACAAATCACTATTTCTACCCACAACGAGAATATCTGAACAAGAATATCGTTGTCAATAAATTCGTCCATTAATATACGTCCATTAATAATAGTGTCATCATGGCATAACAATCGGACAGACTAAAAAAGATACGATATTTATCAAAGAAAATATCCGCACAGAAGAACAAGCGAGCATACATACAACGATAGGAGTGAACAGATTGATTCATTTTTATCTCAATTATTGAATATGTATTAATTTTATTATTATTTCTCTTGATATAAATACATTTCTATAACTTGCTGTGCAATGAATATTTGTAAAATGTATTAGTACTATTAGCGATACTAGTAGTGATACTATTAGTAGTTCTAGTAATGACTTCACAGGTAGTATCCGTATTGATTTAACTAGTAGATGCTTTGTGCAATAGAAGTCTGCGAACCAGAACTTGTAACTTGCCAATTTACTAATAATGTTAGTCGGTACATGATTGTGCAAGAGCGCCTAGTTACTCAATTTGGTATTCAGACATCGCAGTTTACTCGAACGGTGCATGCGATATTCTTTGCAAGACTACTTTCAATGAAACAATTATCTGACACTATAATACAATAGATATCCTATTTAACAAACCTAATAAATTTTAATGTATTGCACATACACTTATTTAAATCATTCGAAGGGAACGCAGGAGTAGCCAAGTTGTATGTGACAATAACATTCGGACATTGAACGGATGGAACATTTAACTTATAAATGAAAATACTAGAGTTTAAATAAAACAGGTGGTAAAATTGGGTAAGTGTATATACAAATGAACGGAGATGTCAAAGCAACATTAATTATGGAGAAGAGTTAATTAAATACTAGTTAATTAGACAATTTTTCGAAAACTATACGTGTGCGTATTTGTATGGTACGTGTCCTTAAAATATTGATAAATTACAATTGACAATTGTAAACTAGAATGACTGTACCGGAAATACAGATAACATTCGTATGGAAATAATATGGACTAATTATAATGTACCAGTTGAGTCACATTAATTCTGAACAAAAACTTCCTACGCTATTTTTATAATAATAATGCAAGACAATATCGCTATTTTTATAATAATAATGCAAGACAATATCGCGACAAAAATCTAATGTAGAGTCAAATACTATACAAACAAGTTATTCTCAAGGTTGTACTACTGCAAATTCTTTTTCAAATTTTTGTTCACCTGAGGTAAAGTATTTTTACTATTGTAAGAGTGTAACAGTTGAAACATGAAATACAGATGCAAACAGGAATGCAAACCAAATTTATAAAAACATAGTATGCAGTATGTCTTCGAGTACCCTGAGAAATAATTCTCATGAGATAAAAGATGAAGAATTTCGACAGTGTTCTAATATTTACAATATGAAAACTTCGATATATAAAATTTAACACGCACACATGTTCCTGAGCATCAAATGACATAAAAATTGCTCTTCACAAGGGAGGCTCCTCAAGTTTGAAGCATCGATTACGATAAAACTTTTGTACAACTATTCTCAGAATATGCATTATCTGGCAGATACTTTATCCGAGATAAAAATGGCATGAATGTGTGTGTCTAGAAAATTTATACTTTTCATATATAAATACACATGTCAGAAAGTTTTGGGTCTGAAACAAATGGTTTAAATCTTCTAGCTGTTTTACGTCCAAATTTACGTTTCCCTGACACTGCATATAAAATCTGTGATCTGGCACGTTTGTTTAGCGAATCATTATCTTTTATTCACATTGTGCAAAAATACTCTTGAACAAATTTTGTAAAGTGACTTAGCTTTATTGCTCTGTTTTCAACTACGAAATACAACGTGTTGTAAATTCGCGCCCCTTTTTATACACTAATTACAATCATATTATTAATAATACTAATACTTATGAGCATAAACTGCCCCTATTTTAAACAAGAATTGCTTCAATATTACGCGGTTGCCATCATATGGCCTTTTAAATATAGTTTACTTCTACTGTAAAATGTTAATACATGTATTAACTAAACTGAGGAACGTTTAACAACTCGAAAATTCCGAAAAATATGGAACGTGATATAAATATTTTTGAATAGTTAAATAATTTTGGATTTACCACTGAAATGAATCTATGAACGGTGGATTAATTTGCCGTTAGTTAACTGTTAGTAACCTTCTAAATTAAATTAAACTAAATTAAATACATTCTAAAGCGTGGAAAGTATCGAGAAAAAGTTACCATCAAAGTTTTATAGCTATCGGCGTCGAGCAATATACTGACGACAAAGGGTTTTCGGAAAATACTTCGCTTTACAAAACTAACCAACGGCTCTCCATTTTTTTTTTTTTTTTTTTTTTAATATTTTCTCTTTCACTCACTATGACGTAAATGACTTTCCACAGACTTTACAACAATGCCTATGAATTGGGTCATACTATTTTTTGGAAAAGATTGGAAAAACCAATCTTTAAAATGAAAAAATATGGAGGTTACATTTATAGTTATAGGTTACATATATATGCGAGATTTTTCTGATTAAAATAAGACCAAACGCGATATAATTAGAATTATATTTACTTATTAGAATAAGAACAAAAGGATCATACAAAAAAGTAACGTCTTCCACCCAGATTGCATACCCTCCAAACACTCTTTCGGACTATACACAGTCCCTATCATACATTGTCGATTCAAGTTCGGCTGGAGCTGCATGTGAGAGATTCGACACCCTGCTTGGTTATATGTCACAGAGATGGTGCATATAACCAAGCAGGGCGTCAAATCTGTTTACGTGTGGCCTCGGTCACAATCTAACGTCACATTCTATTATTATTTATTTTAATTTGTTATTATATGTATTCCAATGTATTACAGTAATGCAGGTTGCTATTTTGCATTATCCTTTTGTTATTAGTTTAATAAGAGCAACGCGTTTTTGTACTTTGTACATAGCACGTATGTAAGCAGTATCTGTCGAGGCGTAAATACTACGTATTTCCTCGAAACAGTTTATAGTTAGGTCTTTTATATTATAAACAGTTTCAGAATCACCAGAAGGGCGTTAGGTTCGTAATCTAGATAGCAGGGTGTCCGGGTTTCGTTCAAGTGCTTATCGGGCTAAGTAGCGCGCGAAAGCGCGAGGTGACTGACGTCTGATACGTGAGAAAACTCGGATAATTTTCAACTTCCATGAGATTCTGTCACTACCGGCTGTCTTTCGGGACTTTTCAATTCCATCAATAGCAATTAGGATGTTCACACCATATTTTGTATAAGCAGCCAATCGTGGCCTCAGTAGAGCTTTTCTCTGAGGAGGACTTTAAAGTAACTGTCAGAATAAGAACATACGAACTCCAAAACGGTTATCAGCACTTTTGTCAATCCAACGTTATACATTTACTGGAAATAGATTCTCTTGCTATACTTTAACACACGAACACCTGGCTTCATTTATTAACTACCTCATACAAAGTTAATTTGGCGTATGACGGTACGTGTGCAGCTCGGCAAATACGTACGAGCATTCACGCACAAACAGTATCCACAAGTAAATATAATTCGAACTACATCGTGTTTGGTCTAATTTTAATCAGAAAAATCCCGAAAATACGTTAGGTAAAGTTTCGTTAAGAAAAGATTAAAAATAAAAAGTTTCATGGTTGAATTAGTATTAGTCACACCGATATTACGGCTCGGATCATATTACACCGCTCCTTTGTCGAGCGTGGCTATCGCCAAGTGGAGGGGATAGTCGCCCATCACTTATCCAGTCCATTTTTTCCATCATTTAGACAGGCTTTACTGTATCTCAAAAGTATTAATATAAGAGTTCTTTCTAATTAAGTTTCCTTAAAAACTACTACGTATTAACACACCTTCGTTGACATACTGTTGTGTGCTACTGTATCACACACTTGAATGTTTATAAAATAGAAAGAGCGCAACAGAAGATCATTTGTCACAGCGTAGGTACATGTATAACGACATATGCCAATGCACAGAAATCTGAGGAAACTTAGAATTTGACTGTCTTCTAAACTAAAAGCTTTAATCAAGTCTCCTAATACCTTTTTTTCTAAACAATACAAAAATAGCTATGATTGAAGTGGGCAGATGCACCAATGAAAAAAAAGTGTATAAAATTAGTTCCAGGCGATGTACCATCCTAAACCATTTTATTTTGCCTTACAACATTTTTTTCTCATTTAACGATAAAGCTCATCTCAGTTCCGTACAACACCGTGCACTGTATATACCAATTTTACATAATGTCTTGTATTCGTTTAAAATACTGAGAAGTAAGGCTAAAAAAAACTTGTGTTTGAATTGCAGTGTTATTTACAAGTACACACCAAGGTACTATGTATGTAGGAACCCATCTGCAGCGTTAAAATGCTTGCTTTTAATTTCGCGCGCCCCCAAAGGGTGAGATTAGACTACATAACGTGGCAGTACGAGGGAGTTCAAGTCAGATTCTTGCCTAGGACAGTCCTCACTCTAATTAAAATGCATGAAGGCCACGTTGTAAACCTATACTACCTAATGGACTACATGCTTTTTGGTAGAAACTACTTTCACGTTCTTTTAATGAGAACTTTTTTTGCCATACCTATACAATTACGTGAAATACTAAACAAAGTAAGAAAATAAATGTTGTATCCTGCGAGATCCAGGAAAAAAGATGTGAAAAAATTGAATACGATACTACATATTTATAAAAAAAAATTAAAAACAAAACAAAACAAAACTACCCCTTGTAGTCGCTTAAATTTTCGCGGCCGAAATGGCATAAGAACGGTGGCTCGCCGTCGCGCAGCGGCGCGTAGCGGCGCGCACTATGTGTGGAATGGAGCGGTGGCTCAGTTGCCAGTTAGTAGTTGTAAGAGAGTAGTTGTAGAGATCACCACAATTCCAAATGATAAATTTGGTAAAACTAGTTCTGAATAAATATTGTAATGTTATTTGAATTATCTCTTATATAAGAGATCACCACAGTTAATCAGAAGTGGGATTCGCTTACGCGTCGCTTCGGGATCCGAAAATTTAAGGGAATAAGGCGAACACGTGGCGAGCGCAAGGGACGTCGTCATTGTTACCGGGTGTAATATTGAGTCAGTACAAAACGAAAGTAATCGTCTAGTGCGATTGTCGCTATACCGTAAAACAGGCATACGGCGGAAACTGTTGGTATCATTTTGGAAAACGAGTGCTGTGTAGAGAGCGATTTAACTCGGTTTTCCAAACCATGGCGGACGAGCACGTGAGAGACGAACGGCACTTTCGAGATGTGCTGAGTGTTTTGCCGGAATTCAACCCTGTAGCGGAGGACCTGACGGTCGAAGAATGGATGGACAAGATTGAAGAATATGGGGATCTCTACAATTGGGATGAGACTGCTATCCGACACTACGCGCTAACGAAGCTCGCCGGAGTGGCGAAAAAATGGCGCGATAGTTTGCCGCGGTTGGAACGCACATGGGCCGAATGGAAGAAGCTCCTACGGCGGAATTTCCCAGCTGACACGAGCGCGGTAAGGAGGCAACTCGACGCACAACATTATCAGCGGAAATCAGGTCAGAATATTATTGAGTATTATTATGAGAAGTTAGCGAAATGCAACAGGGCTAATATGACTGACCGCGAGATAATAGAATGGATAGTGGACGGGTTGAATAGCCCTAAATTCCGGAGTTATTTGGGACCGCTCAGTAAATATCACACTCCGTGCGAATTGCTATCAGATTTACGGTCTGGAGACGAACATATAAAAGAAAGCGCAACATCGGGTATCAATCGAGCTACCAACGGCGCAGTTTCTAGAAGCTTCGGGACGAAATGTTACCATTGTAAACAAGAGGGTCACGTAGCACGATTGTGTCCAAAACTTGGAAAGGGCGTTACGTGTTTCAAATGTGGACAAACAGGACATTACTCGCGTGCGTGTACGGCAAGGGGCGAGAGACGGGATGCCGGGACATCAACACCGGCGACAATTCAAAGCAATGTGAAGCGCGTAATGCAAATTGGTACCGATTCTCATAGAAAATATTTTAAGGATGCACTAGTGAACGGTCGTCCGATAAGGGCCTACCTGGATTTGGGAAGCAGCGTGGTGGCTTTAAGACAAGACGTGGCGGACGAAATGGGTTTAACATATCACGAAATTACACTTAGTCCTCTTGTAGGATACGGCGAAGGTCAAGTGCGGCCGGTCGGCGTGTTCACTGCCAACCTCAGCATCGATGGTGTCGAAGCCAGGGTGCCTATTCACATCGTACCTCGCGGAAGTCAATTTATACCGCTACTGGTGGGACATCCTTACACAGAGCACCCGGAGGTGGTCATTTTAAGCCGGTTGGGCGAATTGAAGGTGGCTGCGACGATGGATGCCTTGCTGGAGACGGTCGAAGACGCACCACAACGGACGATACTTCGAGCCGATGAGGCGCAGGTGATCCCTAGTAATTACTTATGTCACATTACAGTGGCGAGTGAGCTGCCGTGTCAAGATTTATTGGTGGAAGGCGGCCTACGAGAAAAGGGCCCACTCGTACCAAGATGTGTGATCTCCACGAATGCAGAGGGCAAATCATCAATACCCATGCTGAATGTCGGCGATGCGGAGGTCGTCGTCAACCCAGGGGATACAATCACAAGGGGCGAGACTTGCAGAGAGCAACCCATGGAGCAGTTCGATCACGAACGAGAGACCAATGACGAGCCTGTGACACGGGACGAGATCGACACCGACCTCGAGGGTGAAGAATTAAAACTCCTCCTCGACCTACTAAATAGCGAGCGAGATGTAATTGCGAAAAATATTCCTCAAGTAGGTAATACGAGCAAAGCAGAAATGCGTATCGAGCTTACGTGCGATAAGACGATCGTTTATAGACCATATCGTTTGTCATTTGGGGAGCGGCGACAATTGAAAGACTTAATAGATGATTTGAAAAGCGCGGATATAGTGGAAGACAGTTCATCTTCGTTTGCGAGTCCGGTAGTTTTAGTCAGGAAACGAAATGGCGAGATCAGAATGTGTGTAGATTACCGTGCTTTGAACAAGATTACGGTAAAGGATAAGTATCCACTGCCACGGGTCGATGACCAGTTAGATAGATTAGGAGGCCAAAAATATTATACGAGTTTAGATTTATTTAGTGGTTATTACCAGATTCCAGTAGAGACTCAGTCGCGAAGCAAAACCGCCTTTGTTACGCCCGACGGTCATTTTCAATTTAAGAGGATGCCGTTTGGTTTGACAAATGCACCAGCTGTATTCCAGCGCACGCTGAATAATGTGCTGGGCACACTACGATATGAAGAAGCGATGGCTTATTTGGACGACATTATCGTTCCAAGCACTACGTTTGAACAGGGGTTAACGCGCCTTACGCAAGTATTGAATGTAATTCGAAATGCAGGCCTAACTATTAATTTAAAGAAATGTCATTTCTTAAAACTGCGTATTGAGTATTTAGGGTTCGAGGTTTCGGAAAACGGAGTACAACCGGGTATTAGAAAGATAGAATCGGTACTCGCGTTCCCAGAGCCTAAAAACCTACGAGAAGTTAGGGCCTTCGTAGGGCTAACCAGTTACTTTAGGCGTTTTGTAAAGGATTTTGCGGTCATCGGAAAACCGCTGACTGATTTATTGCGGAAGGATGTTACGTTCCATTGGGAGGCCGAACAAATCATTGCCTTTAATGAATTAAAGAAAAAACTGGTGTCAAGGCCGGTTTTAACTATTTATGACCCGGGGGGCCGAGACGGAAGTTCATACTGACGCGTGCAATGTTGGGGTGAGAGTGGCTTGACGCGCGAACTTCGCGAATTGAATGAAGGGCTAACCGTACCCACGGATAATAATGATGTCGCGGAAAGATTGCGCACGCAACAAGAAGTAATGCGCGAACAGTTCAACAAGGCTATAACCAGCGGCAGAAAATACGAAGTAGGTGATATCGTCTTAATGCGTAATGAGTTACCGGCCACGGGCGAAAGTCGGAAATTGTTCCCAAAATATCGGGGTCCGTATGAAATCGAGAGTGTGTTAGATAATGAACGGTATGTTATACGTGACATTGAGGGTGAGAGGCAGAGTCAGCGTCCTTACCACGGAATTGTAGCGGCGGACCGACTCAAGTATGTATCAACCGTAAAGGATTACGGGGACCGAGCGAAAACGCGCGCGTCAAGGGACGTGGCCCGCGAAAACGACATGAATGAACTGCAATCGTCCGTCGACGAGGGCGTCGACAAGCGCAGGATGGCCGAACTGTAGTCGCTTAAATTTTCGCGGCCGAAATGGCATAAGAACGGTGGCTCGCCGTCGCGCAGCGGCGCGTAGCGGCGCGCACTATGTGTGGAATGGAGCGGTGGCTCAGTTGCCAGTTAGTAGTTGTAAGAGAGTAGTTGTAGAGATCACCACAATTCCAAATGATAAATTTGGTAAAACTAGTTCTGAATAAATATTGTAATGTTATTTGAATTATCTCTTATATAAGAGATCACCACACCCTTGTGACCCCTTCCGGAAAAGGGGCGACAAAATTAATTCCACCAGAATTTTGAAATCACTTCTGAGACGACACACTCCAAAATGTTATATAATATATCCTGCATTTAATCTGCCATTTGAAATTAAATATCAACTCACGAGCGCATTTATACGGAATATTTTAATAATCATATCCAACATCTGTTTCAATTATTCATACACAACATCTATATACTGGTAAAAATATTAGGTCATCCCAGAAGTACGGGTTAAAACTGAAATCAGCATTTTCCAGATACCATTGAATTTTAGGACGGAACCGTATTGCTTTGACGTTTCATAACATCGTACTTTTGCACCCACAACCCCATTACACCATAATTGCACCTGTTGAGCCTTGAATAGGCCCCTTTTTCTGGGGTATCGTAGATAGTCTTATTTTAAGTGTTTGTATCTATGCATATATAACGTCGCTGAATGCTCTGCCGGCGTCGCAGCCCGAGTTTAGGCCGTCCTGTTTATGTTACACTGAAGGGGTGCGATACGAGAGCGTTCAGAACCACAGTTCCGGGTATCGGAGCGTTCTTTCAACGGGATCCTACTCCCACCATCGATTTTCCTTTTAATCAATGGGCAGGGCTATTTGCACCCACTCTTTTTTAAAGCGACGAGTTGCTGACGTCTACGAGTTTTCTTGCAGGACGAACGCGCGATCGAAGGGCAGATGGAAAGAAGCGCTCGAAAAAAGATAATCAATCCTGTAACCTCGACCATATTGTCACTGTACCATCCATTCATGCTGTAAAATACAGTCCGTTATCAATCGTTTTTCGACAAGTGTAATTTCCTTTAACCAACCACACTTTAACTCGGCAATACAGATCGGATACGGCCCGGCAGTTTCGTCTGAACATATTCGTACTCAACAGCACCATTTTTTTTCACTACCTATTGCAATATTTTTGAACACGAGCCGTGCGTAAATTCGTCGCGATTCAAAATTATGTAACGACGTAAAATAAAACGATATATTTTGTACGAAAACTATTGTTGCACGTAAAAGATATTTGAAAAATGGTAAAGAAAATGGCAGATGTGCATAAAAGACATAAGAAGCAATTATACATGTTCTTTCGGAAAGAACGTTCCAACTGTTCGATTTGATTATTTCCCATAAAATATTGCAGGCCTGCATAACAAAAAGAAATAACAGGTAGCACAGTAGCATTTTGATCTTTGTTACGGTGACTGCCAATTTACCTGGGTAGACCGATTGTATTTACAATATTATCAAAGGATACATCCTAAGGGACCCAGATTTAGTGCCAATAGCAAGGATCTTTTGAACTGGATCGAATGCCACTGCCGTCGGCTGATGTGGAAAGCCATGTCTGAATGTCTGAAACATAAAAGGCATTTGTTTCATTTCATGTTCGCCGCTTTAGTCAGCTGAAAGTCTATTCAACCCCACAAGGGCCGCAAAACAAACGATACGAAGTAAAAGATACCATTGTTTCCGCAGCTTTCAATGCAAGTATATTTAGCTTAGACTGTACGGCAATTTCAATACTACTAATTCTGCTCTTCTGCTGTTTTCTATGCTGCCCACGTACCTATAACCTTTGCGATCTTATTAACATTGCGCTGTATATCTGGCAGGGTATAAATGGTCTATTTGAACAAACCTGGTTCCATTATGTCGATGGCTGCCAATTGTGCGTCCTGTGTACGGACTATAAAGTTAAGTAAACTCGAAATGTATTGGGACGTCAAACGTTACTCGGTTCGTACAAAATGGATTAACTCGAATACCCAATCACCGATAGAGAAAAGCAGTTACGAGATTCGCTCCGTAACGACGTATTATTTGTAGAAGAAATCCAACAACTCTTTTCGAACATGAGCGATCACGGTTAGCGAGTAACAATATCTCATATTATGAGACTTGAAATATATGATATCACACGAACTATGAGTCATCGTGTCAAAGGATTTCATCCAGGTGGCACGATCTTTACAAATTGATAATATATAATCTTATTTATCATCAATAAATAAGATTATTTTAAAGGCAGTAACTGAAGAGGGTTTATGAGCAATTTTTTAATAACATTGTTCTGAATTAAAATGAACAAGTTTTAGTCAATTAAGAATTCACAATACATGTAGTCCAAAACCTAAAAAATCTAGTCGGCAACGAACAAAATTGTGCATCGAATACAACCCTGTCCAGTTAAGCTATAGGCTGCTGTGCAGATAAGCGAATTTAGGGGCAACCCTGCAGCACCGCCCTCTTTCTCGCATCTGTATTGATATTGTAACATGTGGAGACTTTTCCGTAATCTTTCGGGCCTTCGGGGAGTTGAAATGCTTGCGCTCAAATAATATCCTTGTCGCCTGGATAGTCTGACCTGATTTTCAAGGAAAGCCTATTTATGATTAGAAGAAACCTCTTTTCAAGCTCGATGCTTCAAATGTAAAAAATGTACGCATACATGAATGAAAATATCTATTTAAGAAGTAAAATTGCTTACAGCCCTAACAGCGCTTGCATTTTCTAGACGCACTCTCCAGTACCTAATTGTTTTTAAAGCCTTGTGATTTCTTAAGTGCCAGATCGTTCCATACGCTAGGTCGTTTTTGCCCAAGTCGTTTTCTACGAATATACTATGCAAATACGTGTCGAATTTTGCAATTATTCTCTTTCGTTTCGACACAGTTTACCGATATTGAGTCTAAATAATAAAAGGGGTAGAGTAATAATTTCTAACCAATATTCTTCCGTTTTATTTTGTCACTTTACGCAGCTAAGCGTTGCCACAGTGAAAAAGAATTCTTCTCCGGATCATTAATATTAGCTATTTCCATAATAATGCTGTTTGCCATCTTTGTAATTGCTGCCTGCATATTTTGGCAATCGCAGTTGAATTTCGTTCTAAAAACTCAAAGCGGGCTATTTCTCATAGAATCCGTCAAACGCATGGTATCCTCGTCCTTTGCCGTTGCAGCTTTTCTTTTCCCAGCACAAAATATCGGACGCAAACGTGTCTAGTTCTGATTGCGAATTTAAACCGAGCAAGGATGCGTAAGACAGCGCAAGTATTAAGGAATTCATACAACTTTTAATCCACAGAATATAAACTTAAACTAGGTAAGCACTTGGTAGACGAGATTACTCATACTATAAGAGTCTTATAGAATGCCCTGATACATTTATGTATTAAATACTTTAAAGTACAGTAGAACGTCAATTATCCGAGCCCCGATTAGTCGAACCCATGTTGAATCGTTGCTATCCCTACCAGTTTAGAAAATAAACTTTAACATCGACTGTATATGTTGTACAATAATTATGTACTATATATTATAGATATGTACATATATTTTGGGTAATATACATGTGGAATGGTGTATAGAGGAGGGCGATACATTGCCGCGCGGAAGACGGAGGGCAACGCGACGTGTGAGGAACTTCGTCGAAGAGCCGTTCGTGAATAAAGAATTACATAGTCGCTAACGAGCGTTCGACGTTGTAGCACTGTTGCGCGTCAGATTGGAACCAGATGCATTTTTGCATCTTATTGATTAAATTGTTTGCTTTATATTAACCGGAAGTAGTTTGATTTACGGAACCCCGACAATCCCACATGCATAAAATATATTTCAAATTACAGCAGTAGTATACCGCTGCTTTGAAAGTTAATAACTTACCGACGGCTTATTCAAATAAGAGTATTAGTATAAACGTCGAATGTGGATCGAATGAATATTTGTCTCAAAAAAAGAGCGTACGACTCCGAGGTGTGAAAAATATATGTTTGCAGCTGAGTACTTGAGAATATCGTGCGAACGGAGGGTGCAGCGACCCAAGGATTTGGGTGGACGTGACCGACCGTCGCGTCGCCAAGGAATGACTGTGGGCTGTATCCTAAATGAGAGAGCAAATGAGAAGTAAAATGAAAGAGTGCCTAAGAGTGATAAAATATATAGAGTGGTTGATGCGGACGCTAGGCAGAATAGTTAGAGAGGTAATATAGAATAGTTCGGAGAGTTGTATTGAGGATAGAGAGGAGTGCAGAGAGCAGAGAATAGTATTGGTTTTGAGAGTATCGTGAGCCGTGTGAGAGTCATTGTTGAGAGAGTTGTCGTGTGTCAACCTTTCATATTTGTAAAGTAATTAATGGTTGAAACAAACCGGAGTCTCACGATCCCACCTGTTCTCTGCTTGGATTCATTAAGTAGTTTACAAAAAATGGCTTCAACAATAGTGTTTTGGAAACGTCTCGATATTAACTATAAAAACGCGCGGAACAAAAATATAGGGTTCCATTAACTATACAGTTTCAGGACACTCCAACGTTATCTCAAGGTTAAATAATTCTCATCATAATATATCTCCTACGACACCATGCAACTTTTATCGGAAACATTTCTTCGTACCTGTTAGCGTCACCGTATTGTTAAAGAAAGAAATGAGGCTATATGGTGGAGTGCTATTCATTCAGTGAAGAATTTATGATAGGTTCTTGATTTACGTGTGTTCCGGGAGAGTGTCTTGAGGGTATGCGATATGGGGGACAGACGATGACCGGTGGTCCGTCGCCATTCGGATATCGGATGTCCTAGGATTGACTGTACATATATGGAAGGTTTTGGTAGTAAATGAATGAGTTTAAACATCTTCTCGGCCGAGTGGCTGATGGCCACATTGGGTCTTTCAGCTATCAGGTGCCGAAGAATGGATTGTTTAAAAGGAGAGAGAATGTTCGAGTGGACAAGCGGCCCAACGCCGTATTATTGATGTATAGGGACTCTATTCCTTTAGCATATGTCCACGGAGTGGGGAAGGCTATGCCTTTTGGTAAGAGGTCTGTGACGAACCCCTCAGCACTTACCCCAGAACCTTGGAACTTTGCGGTCGTTTGTTGAATTCTCGAGCCAGATTATCCTGACTCTTAAATAAATCTAACACGCCTCTGATATTCATAGTGTAAGACACTTGCATAAAAACAGCGAACGTGTAACGCTACTGTTATTATTACTTATTTATTATCTCCAAAAACTATACAAATCAATACTGGAGCGTAGAAAGATGTAGAAGCGTGTAAAAGATGTGTCAGGTCATCTTTACACGGTCTCGACAAGAATTACTCCGTTTGTACTCTGTTGTTTATCAATGCGACTTCTACGTTCGACGATCGATGCAAGAATGCCCTGATGCATCGTGTACGCCAAAAAGGACGCCTTGTCGGGGTTTTTCCAGGCGCCATGGCTTCAAGGGCCTCGCTCACGTATTTCCCTTCAGCCTACGGGTCCTATGGGTACGTGCGCTATCGGGCCCCGCGCTGACGTAACCCAGATGCCCAGCTACGGCGCTCGCAGCCGAAATCTCTTACAATAGGAATAACCGAGTGTTTTGTATATTTTATCTCAATTCTTTAAAATAATTTGAGTTACGGGGGCTACATGAGCTTCGACAGTTTATCTGCAGGTTCATACACATCTTCCAACCCTCTAGGCGTTGCCTGCAATAGGTTCGACCACAACATAGGTTTCAATGACTCCCTACGGTTTTGTCGTAGGTTTGTTTTACATCATCCACCTTCGTCGCAACCACGCGCGGTAACCAGGAAAACTAGATTATCTGCTATTAGCAAGCTCAAAAGCGAATGCCACTCAGTCCCAGTTCGAAACTTTTAATCAATTTTGATTAATGGCATAAAGGAATGTTGTCCATTGGTGTTAATGCTTTTAAAGTTAAGCAACTCGCGTGCTTTTAGCAGGAAAAATTTTCAAGCCCAACACCATTAACTGCCCACTCTTAAACATCTAAAATAGATAAAACTGATTTCAGTTTAATATTTATGGGATGAATTGTTATCCGTACTGAAATAAGCAGCATAACGGAATTTTTGACGAAGCAACAGCAGCAGCAGCTAAAAAATAGAGTTTGCAAGTCGTAAATTTTGCAACGTCCCCCAAATATTCATTAGAAAATAGCGAGGGGCAGACAGGTACGTTATCAATATCCGCATAAAAGTACAAGTCAAACAGATGATCTCTTCTTCAGATATCAACAGTGTGATCTGAGAAGATGTTGACTTTAGAATGCTATGCAATACAATGCAGTGAATACCACAATCCTCGAAGCTTTGCCACTGTGCCAATTTTTCAAATTTAACTAAACCCTTGGAAGCATAGAAACATTTGAAACTTTCGTATGCATTTGTTTTAGTCTTCTTGCCTCTACTTAGGTAGAAGTTTTTATTAATTTTTATAATTCGAGTATAGTATATATGATCTAGGGGATCCCCTAAATCATAGGGGAAGGACATACATATATATTATAATACTATACACATAGCGTTGATAACATGCACCAGGTACCTTCAAATGGAGACTCATAAAAATATACGTATCATGTATCGTCGTGTTAGCATATTAATGATTAAATAGGGAAATGTACTATTTATACTGCAAATACTATAAATGGTTGTCGTCGCGTGCTTAATCCATGTATATTCAGGCGTTTATGTAGATCCTATATGAACAGGACGTCTAGGGAAGAAGACGTTCAGGAAATTTACTGGTATTATACAGTATGTCATAAATCTAGGTCGGCGAAGATCGTATCTGTGACAGGAAATTGACTAGGTAGCAGATATAGTAACGTTAATAGCAGTACGTATGTGTAAATATGTGTAAGCTTCTAATTTATATTTTAATAATAAAATTGTCTGCAAACGCGTGGGCTTGAAAATCATTAAGTATGCTTTTAGTTCTCTGCACTTCAAAGTTCTAACGAAACACAGACGCGACATTTATGTCAAATGTTATTTTGAGGAACACGTGAAACACAAAAGCTCCGCGGGAACAGGTTTAATTATTTTTCTTCTTTTAACACCTTGTCTTTCTAACCCCTTGCTCTCGAAAGACGGTTTTCACATCAAGGGGTGCCAATAATTCTTTTGCCAACAGATGCTTTTCCTTAGCCGTGTAATTTACATATACTTCACAGTGCTGCACCGTATATTAGACTACCATTTAAAATTTAGTTTGATTCAAATTGCTACTTCCCTGTGTGAAAGGAAGCCTTTGCATGCAAAGAGTTAATATACACTAACTTAAAAATACCCAGTATTTTCCGAGTTTTTAATAGTTATAACATCCACATTTCTAAAAACGTGAAAATTAAACAAGAACAACGTGGGGAAATTAATTCATAGTAATGTATAATTTTCAAATTCGCCTAACGTATCACTAAATTATGACAAAGTGTCAATGACAAATATGACAAAGTTTCATCAAGGGGATGAAATTAATAGGGGAATGGAATATTCAAGCTTCTAGAAGCTTATATTTTCTGTGGGATTCTAAAAAAAAAATAGCTATGCAAAGGAGGGTGTTAAAAATTGTACATTTTTGGCATCACGTCAAAATGAAAAATATCCTGCGGGACCTTTAAGTGTGTCATCCAATGAACAGAAAGTGTCCTTACCGCTATGTCGAAAGACGATGGGAAAGTTATTAAAAATGAATAGAAACCTGCGAATATGATAGCGATCGAACTCACCTAAACGTTGTATTTCAGATTCCACTTTTCGGGTATTCAACCATTTTCAAAATAATTAATGAAAAAATCAGCGGATAAATCAATTGAAGCTATATCTAGTCAAACCTTAAGTGCAAAGCCAAAAATTACCATAAAACAATTGGTACACGGGAACAGCAGTCTATAACGCATTCACCGTTCAATATCCAGAGATGAATATATACAGGGTGTCCCACAAATCGTCGTACAACCGACCGATTATTCTTTTTTTTTTTCGATTTATTTTTGTATGTAGAATCACCAACAATTTTGGCGATACCAAAAGGACCTTTTTTTACCACCCTGGTTTGATATAGATTGGTCAAAGGGTTCAAGAGTTAATAGGCAATATAGAGACACATATTCGGTTTTAAACGATACAATTAGAGAGCCTTTCTATTTCTTATTTAAAAGATACAATGTACGATCAAAAATTAACACTGCCGGCTATAAGTTTGGGTTACCAGGCATTTCAAGCTGCGTAGAAATTTTATGAATGTTTTTGAGTTGAAAATTTAAGAACATATCCAAGATAGAATATACAGAAACAAAGTTTATTACTATCAGTTTCTATAATAATAATTTAGAATCAATAAATCGTGAACAAATCATTGAATACCTTTACAGCTAAGGAAGTGATGTGATATTTTTGGCCAGCAATGTACGAGGTGTGATCAAAAAGTTCGTACAATTACTAAATTTCGCGTAATAGATTGGTTGTCTAATATGATATTGGTACATTTCTCTCTGACATCTAACCCAAATTTCATCGATAATGGTTGCCTAAGTTACACGTTACAGTCAATTGTTTAACATGGAATTTCACAATGGAGTAGCAAAGAGCAGCAGTGCACACGTCACTAATGATTTGGAAAACCGCAAAAAATAACATGATATTGATATCACAGCTACGATATTCATCCGATATGGCTCGCTGCAATTGAAAAAACTATGAAAGGTAAACGTTTTAAAACCATTGTCGGGATAAACCTAAAATTGTTATGCGAACTATACACTCTAGAAGAAAGCATATTTCAGAAATCCATCAATGACTGAAAGGCACGCTGGCAAAAATGTATTGTATCCATTGGAAATTACTTTGAAGCGGTCAACTTAATAAGCAAGTAAATAAATACTTTTTCATATAAACAAAAATTGTAAAAACTTTCTCATCACACCTCGGACATATAGCAATAGCAATATTGTAGTAATACAACATGTATAAAAGTTTCAATTTTTCGGGCAGTCTTAAACATTGAACCGAATTGCTCTCTATTAACTAATAAAGTATTGTACAAAAATAAGTGTCCAATGACACTACGAACCTACTATATAACTGGATCAAATTCTAATTCAGTTCTGAAAGGTATTTGTCTTCTTGTCCATAGTTTTTTTAGCATTTTGAGTAAACAATCGATAACACTGGGACACGCATTCGTAGTCAGTATGTTCGTATATATTTCCATTTTCGCAGAATAACCAAATAACGCGAATACGAACAATTCCTCATTGTTTCACAACCCCTTCCATTCAAAAACTTATTTTCATCTCCGGTAAATGGAATATCGACTGCATGGAGTATTTCAAAATTTCTGCCGAATTTATTAACAATTCAATCGTACCTAGGAAAAGCCATACGTTAAATTTTATTTATTTTTAGGATGGAATCCAAGAGATGGATACAGCAATGTATACACTGCCACCCAAAAGTATGTGGGCGCTTACCATGTTCATGAAATTTCTGATATTTAATGTATATCTCTGTTATTAAACAATATTTGTTGCTAAATCTTATTATGAATATGTATGTAATGTATTCTAATACTACTAAATTAACAATTTAGGTATTTAATTTTCTTTTCAGTGGGTGGAAAACGGCGTTATATTTCGTTGCGTGCGTACAGTTTGTAAGGCTTTTCTCTAGTAGTTTACAGTGTCCCAGTCTACATAAAAATCACAGATGCACGTAACAAATGCACGTAATTTGTTTTCTCTTAAATCGAATAAGTAGGTGTGCATTAGTTAGCAATCAATGGGTGGAATTTACAAGCACGGGAGAAATGAATTGTGGAATTAAGGAAGTCATTAAAAAACCTATGTGCATTACACGTAAGAACTTATAGAATATAATACAAAATTCTAAACAGAAGCTACAAATAAAGCGGATACGGTACTAACAATTAAGTTCCCCTCATTTAACGTGAAAAACATTAATAGTACAAAAGGTATCTACTTTGTTACACGCTTTTTCACTAAGCTTTTATGCGTGGAATACAGATTTTTTGTATACAGTATGGATGCAAAAAGAAGTATCGATGACGAAGTACTGGCTTAAATTAGTTAAACCTATACTTTGAAAATATTTTATAAAGAAATATAAATATTATCATAGTACATAATGTAGAAATAGAAGAACAGTATACATATAATAATAGGGAATTAAAAAATCAATACGTCGGTGTTAACATTTACGAATACATCAATGTATCAGTTTTTAGTCTGTGTAATATCATATCAGAAAAAAATTAATATTTTTTTTGCGAAGCGCAGTAAGAAAACTAAATGAAATAATATTATAACGTTTTGTAGTGCTTTATTTCTTCGTCTACCAGTTTTTTTTAATCAGATTCTCTTTTATTTCATAACTGTTTAACGATTTCTCCGCAAGCTTTGAATCGGCACTGATAAATCTTGTTCTCAAATCATTTTTCTTCAGCAAACAGCAAGAACTGTTCTCAATAATTCTTGAAATAAAGAAGCCAATGGATAGTTCTCTTTACCCATTAATGCGTAATTCATTTACACATATATGTATATAATGCAAGACATTTATATAGCGCATTTGAGAATTGAAAAATGCGAGTGTGGCAAAAATGGAACACTGTTCGGAAGTACGTAAGTACGACGAATATGACCAGTATCATTAATAGTCATATTGCCACAACTGAACTCTGATCCCCCGCTCCTATCACAGTCGATTCTGCGTACTTTTTTTCAACCGCCATATGCTTAAACAATATGGATTATTTGTGAAAGTAAACTAATTTCACATACATAGGTGTGTTTAACTGTGTAAACCATATGCGGGCCCATACCATTCCACATACAGTACATACAGTAGAGTATACTCAAAAGTCTTTGTTTACCCACAAGTGGAGCAACTTTATTTGTAATGAAAACAATACTTAACAAACAACTTATTCATGGCGAAAACAATATGTATGTAATCTACATTTATTTAGTTATGTGTAAGAGATTTCGGCTGCGAGCGCCGTAGCTGGGCATCTGGGTAACGTCAGCGCGGGGCCCGATAGCGCACGTACCCATAGGAGACCATAGGCTGAAGGGAAATACGCGAGCGAGGCCCTTGAAGCCATGGCGCCTGGAAAAACCCCGACAAGGCGTCCTTTTTGGCGTACACGATGCATCATGGCACTCTTGCATCGATCGTCGAACGTAGAAGTCGCATTGATAAACAACAGAGTACAAACGGAGCAATTCTTGTCGAGACCGTGTAAATAGATGACCTGACACATCTTTTACACGCTTCTACATCTTTCTACGCTCCAGTATTGATTTGTATAGTTTTTGGAGATAATAAATAAGTAATTATAATAACAGCTTTACACGTTCGTTTGTTCGTTTATGCATTAATCTTACATATGTCAATAAAGTAGTAAACAGTTAGTTAAAAATAGATTGATGTATTGCATCACACGCAATTATGTGTACAATGAAATTAATTTTTGCTTCTCTACTTCTGATAACGAGAGAACGCAACAGTGGCATTCTTCCGATTAATTTTATCTATTCTCTTTATGCTATTCGCTAGCAGTATTGTGGGCGTGCACAACCATGTATTAGTACGAAAATGCGCTTCTGTAAACAGTTCAACGTAAAGCGGTACGTAACCTTATACCTTTATCTGAGTATTTACGATTCACGACGGACTAACGACCAGCTTTCTTTTTTCATATGAAAGCTTTTCCAGCAACAATCTTTTAATGAATCGAAGAGAACATTATTCGCATGTTTACGCATTCTAATGAGGATAGAAGGAGCGTGAAAAGTAGTAATACAAATTTATCATAACAATATATGAAAATACTGTTGAACAGTAGTGTATTCACCACTTCTGAGTTCCAAAATGAAAAACAAAGAAATCTGCGTTACGCGATATGCAATATCATTTAATGAAGGCAACCTCGTCTCCAATCTATAACTCACAACTTCGTTATTAATACGTTCAATGATTACATTTCAATTTAATTATATTGCTCTCACTTATCTTCTCTGTTGCTAATATATTTACGTTTTAATTAAGACACAGAATTATTCTGTGGTCGATATGCAAATTCGGTTTGATATAACACAAAAGATATTAAGCGGAAACGAAAGCTCTTTAGACTGCTATTGCCGCATATGTTCATTTTCACGTTGACGTAATTTGTCCACGTTAGCGTTTGAATTTCGTGATATGATTCTTTGTGTATCGATTTTTCTGTCCACATTCATACATAACTTTGTGCACATGCCTGAATGGAAGGAAAAACCAATTTACTTTTGAATGGCCGCTAAAATGTTCATGCCCGACGTTGCATTCTATACATCCTGAAATTGAGCAAGAAAAAAGGTATTACACGAGGGCAAAGCAATTCCTTGTTTTTCTTGGTGAGAGAATGGGAGCCGAAAATACGTGGCGAAATTCGTTTCGACAGCTTGAAGTCGGTGGTGTCCAGTTTTAAGCGATAAACCGCGTTATAGGGGAAAAAGAAAGTTATGTGCACTGGAAGAGATAAGAGGAAAATGCTTTCACGTATGTATTTCGCAATCATGTGAAACGATTACTGCAAGACGTTATAATATACAAGCGATTTCAAACATGCTTTTCGTTTCGCCAAAAAGTGAAACGAAAATTACAAATTCCGGAAGAAAAGAACCTAGAAGAATTTCAACCTTTTCGTTCCTCTATCATACAAAAATGTAAATGCACAAACTTCAACGCACAAAGCAGTATAGATTTGTTCAATCCAGGAGCTAAGCGTCTAAACACATACTCTGTTCAATTGCCCAAGGTAAAATTTATATAAATAATCACAATAATGATATATCGTTGCAGAGAACTTTCATATAAATTTTTAGCAAACTGTTGCTGAATATTGGAGATTGCCTGAGATTATCTGAGATCGTATATACATATATACATACATACATGCATACAGAAGGAACAAAAAAAATCACATTGCCAGTGTATCGTAAAATAAGTACCGCGGCTTAGGTAACTATCAATTTTAAACAGTTCCCTGCGAATCCCTTGATAGATGCGGAAAACTGTTAAAACAAGAGAATCCATGAACCAAAGCTTTACTACTATTACAGACCGCATCGTGCCACCTATACGGTCTAATCAAGGTCCTACTTCTTTAATTCAGCCATTTGATCGCGGCATTTTACTACCCCTGAGTACAAGTTTTTGTTCAACCGGAGGAATACGAACCTAGCTAAAACCACTAAGGCCTTTTTAGTTTTTTTAAGCTGTAACTCCCATTTCACGTGTTTTAAATACGGCAATGCACAGTTGGGTTTGTTTATTGTTAAACCTTTACAATAACGGTTTCATCTTTGTACTCAACAATTTATTTTACACTTGAAAGGATATTCAATAACTTATCGCAAGAAAGAAATACTTGTAACTAAATTCACAGCCGGTAGTGGAATATAATAAGCAAATTAGCTATAATAGAAAGATGCAGCTGAAACATAACCCGCCCCATTATTTAATAAAATAAGATAGATGGGTGTGTATAGGGGTTAAAATGTAAGCTATGATAAACTCTTTTATGCTTGTTGAGAACACGTAATTCAATTTTTCGAAAAATAAATCTATTTGCCACTACTTCGTGCATTCCTGTATTTACTATGGTATTTTATAATACCGTCATATAATAACGTCAAAGATGGCTATGTTTTTAGTTCGATGTTTAGTTTTTAGATTTAATATTACACTATTCGATCAAATACTTTTTCCCGGGTAGTAGGTGGAGGAGATGGTCCATATATGGGCTACTTGAAGTATTAAGTGATATTAGGTGCTTCTCTCTACTGAAAATAGGATGACTGCGATTTATGAACAAAAGGAACGCTGCGGAGGAGATGGTGACCTGCGTTCGTTTCCGTTGCGCGTTGTGTTACAAAACGTGTCATTTCTCCTATATCGCCTTCTTGAAACATTTTTCCCGTAAGTTCGTTTCATATTGCCAGCAATAATCTACTGAATAAAGAGGTAATTGACTAAGAGCGCTACATTGCTGGCATCGTAACCTTCTTTTTGGTAAATACCATTGTTCTAAGTGTACCCAACCAAATGATCTAAATAAGGATTGTAGTCCTTATTTGCTAGTTGGGTCCTAGCTGGGTCCAAATATGCGCTAGGCAATATTTATTGAAATTCATCTGGAAGGGTGCACAAACGATAAGGATGGGTGTTGCATATTCTGTGATATACTTTACTCCGAAAACACAGAGGCAGAGCTCTGGATGTTGCTGGATGCACAGTAACTGTGCAGGTGTTTAGATAGATATATGTATCCTTTGCGACTATTGTTAATATTGTTAATAGCATTGTAATATGTCTCGCACATGTTTTTACATATTTCAACCTAAAAATATATACTTTTTACTTTTCATTCCAATTATTTTATATGTAGACCATAAATGGTCTACAAGTAAATTTGCTAAATACAATCATCCCAGTCCTGGATTCAGCATACGAAAATGATTAAAAAAACCAGGTTCATAGAAACATTTGCGCTATTTAACTTTGTCCTCGAACTTCTTCACAATAACAAAGACTACTCGTGTTACACGTAAAGATTGAAAGGCACGAGTGTTACCCGAAGCATTAGGATGAGGTCCAAAAATAATAAATACAACTGTGACTCTTTATTTTTGGCACTGGATTCAACTGCTATGAATTATCGAAACTGTGCTGTTGCCAATACTGGTATTAAATTATCAACTCAAGCATGTATCACAATACAAAAATTCACGAGGCAAAGTGTTAACGGGGGTTGAAACAACATCTAACAATTCAGTACGGGGTCAGAAGGTCAATGATGAAACGCTTAGAGGCCTGTATTCGAGCCAAAGAAGGTCACTTCGAGCAATTTCTATGAGGACAGATGAACAACTTGGACATATAAGGGGAACATGTATGTTATACCAATTTTGTTCTATTACTTTTGTGTGCTGAATCTTTCACTGCAGTTATGCTCACACATTATAAGTAAACACGGACTCGTCAGTAAGGCATGTGTTACGTCGTAAAGGCCTCCGTCGTATAAAATGGGACGTCGAGCGCGCGGTCCCCAGCTCCCGGTCAAGGGATTATCGAGGACCAGTTAATGACACTGCTGCTTCGCGAACGAAGCAGCTAGCATTGTTCGACTGTTTACTCGATAGATTCATCAACACCGAACCTTCCACGTGCAGATGGCTAGCACGTTTATGACGCGCAAATAATAAGACTGTTTTTGAGGAAATCGTTTTATATCTTTAATGCAGAAGCTACAAGCCTTCAGGTTACCCACGACCTCAGCAATCAATTGCATGCGTCATAAACGTGGACCTCCAAAGGGGCCTCCGAGCTGGTCCCAACACACATCTGGCAGCTCATGTTTGGACACCGTGGCGGAAATTCCGCTGCATCGCCAAATTGATGTCAACGTGAGAAGACACACCCTTACCTCTTAGAAACGCGCTTCGGGCGCTAAGGAAGGGTGTAGCTACACCTACAAAACACGCTGATTGGTATTTCGTAATTTCTCCCAAGATCCAATCAGCGTGCAGAAGAAAACTTCCGAGTCGACGTTTTGACAACGTCCGCCGAGGAAGATCAGTTCCATTCCGACTACCCTCGAGACAAGAAGAGTCTTGATCTTGAGTTTACTATCGCTTTAACGCAGAAGCCAAGATTGAGCCCTACAACCTCGATCTTGAATGTGCGCAAGCCCAGTCTTGCACCTTAACATAGCGACGGAACAAGGGCTCCGGAGTTTGATTTACGACCATTCTTCGTTATACCTGTCGTGATCCAAGTTACGAATTTCGTGACCGATACGACGCAACAGCCAGCTAGCATGGATCTGCCTTAGACACAGAGATAGTAGGAATTGGTCGGAGGTACTATATGTACACATATAGTCGCAGGGAGTTAGACAACCACCTTCGGGAGGTGGATCGTCGGGCCGTCCCCCTAGCGGTGTATGTAGGACGTGCCGCCGCAGCGCTTAAAATGATGTGGTCTTTATATCAGTTTTTTAAAGAGCAAAAATTAACAAATCTTCTCGAAATTTTGTTTAGTACTTTCTTTAACATTTAACATTATAACAAACATTTTTTGTATAACAAAATTCGATTTTTTGAACCAGCTACATGAGTTTTCCTCCTTAATCCATTAGTCGTTACTGAGGTAAGTTAGTAACCATAAATAGCAATTTTAATATGTAATCATAAATCAGTAATTGGTATTCGTTTAATGAGGAATTGATTTAGCTGTTGCTATAATGTGTAATGAATTATACCCAACATTCGTATCATAATTTGTTAGTGACCACTGTAATAACTTAGTTGTCCATTTAATACACCCTATAAAAGCAATAATAGAAAATATAAGGATAATAAGAAGACAAATGTTAACCAGTCGAAGTTCAAACTCAGTCAGTGAAGAAAACAAACTATGAATTTATAAAACGATTATAAAACCAATATGGGCATACGGAATACATACATCTATGGGGACCAGCAGCAATCAGCCACATACACAAATTAGAATCGTTGCAATCACAAATACTCAAAACAATTGTGAAAGCCACATGGTATATAAAACACGGAGACCTACGCAAAGACCTACAAATACCAAAGGTTAAGGAAGAAATTGGCAGATATGCTAAAAGATACCATAAAAGAATTACAATACATTGAAATCAGTTGGCGGCAGAAGGGTACGAAACCCCCATAAAAAGAAGATTAAGAAGAAAGCGTCCCATCGATCTTGTTAAAGAAAAGTAACAGATAAATTAGCAAGATGGTATCCTGCTGAGGGTAGCCATTCACGTACAGACTGATAAAAAAATTTACGAAATGTCCAGCTGGACAAATTGTAAAGTACAAAAAAAACAATAACCCTCTTCGAATATCAAGCAGTCAAGGTGTAACAAAAATTTTAATGAATTCAAAAAAATATAATAATTCCAGAAAATACGGCTTGCTAAATTTTACGCGACTCACTGTCTGACTTATATACATACATGCACAACAACTTCTCTAGGCGTTTCTACTGTTCGTCAATTATACGGTAGCCGTTGTTCTTTTCGCCCTTAAGTCACCTTTCCTGCCAAGACAAGCACCACAAGTGGCCTTTTTATTTTTCAAGAAAACACTGCCTTCTTGAAGAACACTTCAACTGGAGTATACCTGTATACCCCTTTCTGTGCAGGCGTCGAATAGCTTATGAAATTCTAACAATGAAGATAATTCAATATTTAGTAGATTTATACCACACGAACGACCATCCAAAACAAACACCTTTCTTTTTAATAAATGCTGGTTTTGTAATAACTGATACATAGGATAGGATTCTCTTTAAATTGGAATTTATTTGACATCTATTTCACAGAATATTACAAAATGTGTATATTAACTATCATTATAAATTGTAGCCAAGTTACAAATATTAAGTAAAATCCGTTTATACCATAGTATACACCACGTAAATACTCTGAATTTAGAAACGGACTATATGTGTGCTTAAAACTTCAAAAAATTAAATTAATTAAATAAAGATTTTCAGAAATTTGAAAAAAAACGTGTAGGCACATTTTTTTCGGCAATCGTTCACATTGATAGAATAAAAATCTTCCGCTAAATTAGGGGTTCTATATACAGAGTGAACCAAAATGGGTGATGCAACCGTGCAGGATGTCATTCGCTGTGAATCGTTATTTAAAATTCATCGCATGCTGGTTTGAGGATAATCGAATTTGGAAATTTGTTGGGTACACGTGCCCTTAGCTAATTTCTGGCTAAACCGATTTTATTATACGCGGCAACGTCAATATGCTAACAACCAATAGTAATACGTAACACAATTTACCTGTTTTAATAGTTGCATTTATTAACCTATTACGTTTACTAATTGATGAATTATTATTGACACTATAGCCCTGGTAGTCAGTAAAAATTGTTGGTAGATCAATTTTCAAATTCAATTACCGTGAAAACAAAGGGTCATACGAACGAATCGAACAAATATTATCCTACATCTCGTACATCTCTTTTCATTATTCAATAACCCTCGGTTCTAACCAACGTTATATACTTCCCCAATTATGCAGAAAATGATTAGAAATGCAAGAATAGTACAAACATTGCAATTAGCTTTTCTGACAATTCAACTGAACAGTGGAAAATACGTCAGCGTCCTGGAAAATTATTTGTTGCCCTTTATTAATGAAAGCGGAGAACGAAGCTTAACTTTGCAGCAAAGCTATGCTGACGACTATACCAGCCAAGCACCTATACACATACGTATATTCGTATATAATTGACTTCCGGAAAATGAAATTAATATTTTAGTGACCAGCATACTCTCCTGACTAAAATCTGATGGAAAATACGTGAAGCATCGCGGTACGGAAAATTCATAGGGGAAGTGTATAATATTAAATTATATCAAACTTAAAAACTGTTATCCAAACAACGTGCACGCTAGATGCAGCAAAACAATAAAAGAAAATCTGATTGAAAATATCGAAAATCGAATATTTGAACTTGTTCCAAATAAACAATCCCCTATACATTACAAAATTATGTCATTCATTTGATTGTATAGTACTTTGAATTCAATTTTCGTTTAATAAAAGTTTCATGACATTGATTTTGCAGTTATAAAGTAGTATAAAAATAAATTCTCTTATTTATTTTTATATACGAGTATACAGTGTGCACTACGTAAATGGGTATAGCTAAATGCTGCTTATAAATATACGAAAAACTGTGTAAAACAAAGTTGGGCTGTTCGAAAAGGCTCCCTCTGCAGCCAACTTTGCCTATACGAATTTACGCAAGTTCGATCGCATCATCTTATGATTTTACTAAACAGAATAATATTATATAGCCGGTTGTGAACTCGTCTCAACGCTCGATATAATATTACCAGTATAAGAATATAGGTTCCCGTTTTAAAAAATTTTTCTTGGCTTTTTGTTCAATTGGATAAAATTTAACAGGCGTTAGTGTTGTAAGGTCTTGCACAGTGGCGCTGCATTTTTCTTATTCTTGTTCGTTACGATGCACTGTTTGTACGCATTTTCGATTCTAACACTTTTAAATCTCCTCCACTACTTCACCTACACAAAAATCACCTGCACGACATAATGCGCTCCTTGAAGTCAAACAGCTCTTCTAAAAACATTTTTTTTTATAGCTTCAATCCTTTACGGCACGAGGTATTCAACCGTTCGCGTTTAAACGTAACACCTTGCACATGTAGTTACTTTCATATTCAGATAAACAATTTTTGGTAAACTTGTCGCCCAGCTACGTCTGCAAAATTCTGACTGTAACTCTGAAATAAGTTTGTGTTGGATCAGAATTAGTTCGAGTTACAGAACAAGTACAGAACAAGACTCATATTGCTTCTCATAGGTTCCACATATCAGTACAATGACATTTATAGATGCTGTAAAAATTACACGAAGAAAAGACTATACAGGTATATGTATAACAGCAAAGATGCATGTTTCCACAAGTCTCATCAAACCTTCCTTTGACTGCTTTCAGCGACGTAGAAGAGCTCTAGAATATGACATAAACTTGGATTCATGTCAAACACGCAGGACTACGTCGCGCAAAGTAGCTCGTGTTGACAGTAGCACACACAAACACATCCTGAACCGCACGCAAACATTTATGAATCGGTAAACGTTAGGAAATCAAACGAACCAGCCCGTCGAGATAATACGCCTCCTGCAATATCGCGTCTGATAATGTGCAGTTACTGTACTATGTAACAACTTCGAACTGCTGGGAAAATCAATATGTTGGTTTCCTTTTAGGAAAACTGAGCAGTCATACATTTTTTTGTTTTTAGTCTGGTGTATAAATCGTAAGTTTCTTTTCGACAGCAAGCCTTTCCTTTACAGCGGTCTAGGCTTTTCGCTTAATGTAATTTTCTACGTGAATCGAGCGCTTAATGAAAATTCCCTTAATATTATTTTACGAGTTAGTGGTAGACTAAGTAACAAATTCAATTATACAAAAAGTGGAACGCATTATGAGGAAATTTATACGAAACAATGTTGTAGGATGTCCATGGACGGAATTGAAAGTTATATGCCAACCAATGTGCAGCACGGGATGTTGCAAATTTAATATTTATTAGGAAGTTATGGCCGCGGGCAGAAGAAAGTTAAAAATTTTATACGCAGTACTTCCGTGTTGTGAAATTATACCGTTTTATCACACTTTTTGCTTTCTAAACTTATATTTGCCCGCCACTGTATGTGCACTACAATTCCCACAGAAATGGTTAGATCGCAACAGTTGATATAAAATAATCATTATTCAAATTGTAAGTTAAAATAGAAATATCACATTTGCACTTCAATCGCTTCAACTAAAGTCACTATTCAAAAATGAGGAACATCCCTGTTTATTCTGTATAAAGTAAATTTTCATCCACAGCGATATTCTAACACCACTACGCGTTCTTTACTCGCGTAGAGTGACTGCCATGAAACCTTAAATACAAAACTACTTTAATAATTGAAATTCGACTATGTTTGCGTACTTTGGCTTTTTAATCCCTGCAACAATTAATTAGAACTCTTTGATTGGCATGAAATATTGCATTGTGGCTAAACAATAAGTTGACAGCAACGTAAGAAAATTAGGAAGAATGTAGCCACAATTTGTCCGTCTTTTTACAATCATCACTAAAAACACTCGTGTTACTTTTCAGAAACTGGGATATCGTTATAAAAAAGCTCTGGAGTCGGCATATTCTTATTCTTCGGAAATTACACTTTCATTTTATCAAGACTTCTTTCTATTCAATACCCTTCACGGCTTATTTTTAGAAGTTTTCTTAGCTGTTGAAGAATAGTCTCAAATGTAGGCATGCCACAAATACTTGGAATTATTACTATTATGATTATTATCACATCGTTAATAGTTATAATCCAATAACAATGAGTAACTTGAGTTATAAGTTTTCTTGTAACCTGGCCCGTAACCCACCACATTCGAGGATTGCTCGTTTAACAAATTTTAGTTTCCTCTTATGCGGCATAGAAACACAATTATTTCATCCGAAATGTAGAGTGAGTTACCCCGAAACTTACTTTCTTGAACGGTGTAGAATCATCGTGTAGATGATTCGATAAAACCGACTATTGTTTAATTTGTTTAAGATATCTTCTGCAAAATATTTTTCCAATGTTTCATTTTGCTCGTTATTTATTTATATATTAGCAATCAATAATTCGTGAAAAATGAACATTCGTCTATCACTCTATCGGATCGAAGTAGAAAACCTAAAGGTTGGAAGACAACTCTGTAGTTCTGCAACTGCATGTGATAATTACAGGGCACAATTTATTTCATTTACCTATACCGTTTTTTACCCGATACAATGTCGCATATTATCCACACAGTTCAAGTTTTGGAGCTTTCAGTTTAAAGTGAAATATTATGACAATTATTATTTAAAAATTTTATGTTTGTGGGTCTGTGACATACATTCAAGGGAGGCTTGATACATGTATGTAGCAAACAAATTGTTCCGAAAATTTGTGTAATTTAATAGATTTCATTTAAATGGATATTTAAAGGTCCTCTGCCAATTCACCTGATCTTACAGATGCTGTAGTTGAATTCATAAATCGAAATAAGAAGATAAGAACAACAACTAGAAGATGTAACATTAATAAAATTACACTATTCAGATACGTGAATAAATATAAAACCGATAAAAGTACAGGTTCTTCCTAAAATTTTGTAACCCCACAAATATATTTACAGTCGAAGAAGAAAGATTACTTGCGGAATACTTTCTAGACAATTTCCACTAACAAAAGAACAAAACTGTTTAATTGCGAGATCTGTGCGAAATAAATTGTTTCGTCTTTACGTCTCATACCTCCCATTACCATGTATTATATGTATGGGGGGGAGACTTCAGACATTTTACATGTTTTATCAAATAACGTTTTTTAATATGATACTCGTTTCTGTTGCTAACTTTTAAGTTTGTTTTTGCTTAAGAATATAATGCTGAATCTAAACGTACAACGGGATCATTAAAATATTACAGGATAATTATTCTTCAAAATGTATCGACCCTCCCGAGTGTACCCACAAGTATCATTTAAGTAAACAATCTACATATAATTTTCTTTAAATAGTGCGTATCGTATTGTAACAGAATATACTGCAAAATTTGCCAAAATGTATTTCCAATAATCGTGTCCCACTAATTCGTTTCGACCTTTAGATAATTTTGCGTTCAGCGGGTTGCCCGATTCGCGCGGAACTAATTTAATTTTTCAATACAGTAGAGTGTCCTATATCTGTGAATCTATTATCCGGACATCCTATTAATCCAACGTTCTGTTATCAGAACAGAGTGTTTCCGAGCAGCACATGCCTCCTCCTGTTGCAAAGACGTAATGCTTATACATATATTACACAGTATATATTTTCCTCTTTTCAATTGAGATTAAGAGTAATCTACGCAGTTGCTTCTGCACAGGTGTCTCCCGTATAACGCGGTAGCTACGTTCTACAAAATGCCGTGTTATACGAAGCTAAGAACTAGTGCATGAAATATGGATATTTTATTAAAAATATAAAAATTAACAAAACTGTACCTGTATTAAAGCCTACAAGAAAAACTTATTGAAGGTTACAAAATCAGACCGGTGTTGAACAGTGTAATATACAAGGTGGTCAACGCTAGTAAAATGTTGGCAGAAAAAAGTTGAGTGGTTCAAAGAGAACTATATTTTTTAGGAAATGCGCCGATACATATGCATGTTGGCAGAAAAAAGTCCAGTGGTTCAAAGAGAACTATATTTTTTAGGAAATGCGCCGATACATATGCATGTCACAGTTGCATCATTTATTCATTTTTTTTCCTCATGGAAACGTATATTCTTTTTTTGCATAGGACAAATTCACTCGCCATTCTACGTAAAAGAAATGGTACTGGAGTAAACAGGTATAAAAACGAGCACACCTTTAATTCTACAGAGGAGCAAAAAGAACGGGGAAGAGTACATATATTGCGTAGGACAATAACCAGAGATCACCTCGCTTCTGCTATAAAAACAAAATAAGAAAGTGATGTATGAATTGTTTAGAATCGAATGGATAAACGTTCCAGCATATTCATTGGCAAACATTTCAATATTCAAGTACTTCACGTCGAGCATAAAAATAATCATTTTTCGACCACGCTATCCCAATACCTTTTTACGCAGCCCTCCAATGGAGAAAAAGAAACAAAGTACAGATTTCCATTTAAAAAAGAACAATAGTGGACTTTAAATTCACGTGCGCTTTTACAGTTGCGAAAAACAATAGCTCTTCGAAACTTCGAACCGCTTAACTTTTGCTTAAACCTTTCCACTCAAAGATCCTTTCATGGCATATGGAAGTGGACACTGGAAATAGATTAAACTTTAAAATAATAATATTAAAGACCATGCTGTACTACGAATCGTGCACAGATAAAACATCCGAAACATAAAAGAGAAAAGGATATGTTGACAAAAAAATTATTATCATCCCTCCCTTTGCAGTCATCCGATATTTTCTGTTAAGTCAAATAGCGAGTAAGACACGTCTCTTGACAAAACAGAAGTATGACTTGTTCCAGTCGAACAGACCACCCTGTATACGTTGAAAACAGCGTCTAAGATTTTTTTATGATACGGACGTGCCATAACTACCACATGACTGTCCATGGTTTCCCTGACGACGCAGACGGAAATGGATAAGCCCAAAGGGCTCATGAACCCTCGTTTTAACAGCGTAGATATATGCAATCTAATAGCAATACAGGAGAGGCTCCCCCATATCCGTCCTGGCAGGCAGACATAAATGGTTGGATAAAGGAATTTTCGAATAACAGAACAATCACTTTTCTGATACAAAAATTCATTTATTTAAACAAAAATCGATAAAACTGGTGGTTTGTTCGAGTGTGACTAGCCATGACTGCTATATTGTAGCAAGTTTTGCGAGATACAGTTGATCACGAAAATATTCGACTGCTCAACACAATGGATAAGTCTTTATTCGTTTATTTGGTAATGAACGTTGCAAAATAACAATTCACAATTGTGTTAAAACTGACTTGGAAGTGTTTGTTAAAAATAGGTTCCGAGTTATTCTCTTTTTTACTAATACTGCACAGTTTGCATAAAATATACAGAATACCTGACGTGACCGGATACTTTTATAACCAACTGTAACTGCGTAGATTAAAATTATCTTCGATCTAACGGGGGGAAATTGTACATTTTATGTAAGGATCACGTATTTGCAACAGAAGAAGGCATTTGCTACTAGGGGCACACCATCCTGATAACAGAATGTTCGGATATTACAGTGTGCAGATAAGGGATGTTCGGATACGGGTGGCTCTACTTTATTTCCAAAAAGAAATCTTGGTATTTATGGAATCGCTATCCTATGATACTAATAACGGTAATACATTTTCAGAATGTAAAATGTTTCGACGGCGGCGCAACGAAATACTTGTTTTAATAAGCAATTAATATTGAAATCGCAGTGTACATATTTTTAATCGCAGATCAGTCGGTAACCTCCCTCAAGCGTTTAATTCTACAAACAGTTATCATTTAACTGCTACGAAAACAAGTTGTAAGAACTATTCGACAATGGTATTTTATATACTTGGAAGAACAATGTACAATAATTGCAACCACTGTAATTGTTGCATAATATCCTCGTGTAAAGGAGGTATAATTCAATGAGATTTCCTTGTTACGATTCTATCATGAATATCCAGCAAGATCGTTTAATCTTCTGTCGGTAGATGTTAGCAAACTATATGAGACGTTCTGGCATTTTGTCAAAATTCGACGTACACTTACCGGAATATTTCCTACCTCTCAAAGCAGATTTAGGTGCATAGCTGTTCACCCTAGCAATTACACGATAGCATGAGGGATCCGACCAAGAATTTTAGATGTTTCGCCGCGCAAATTTTCAATTTCTTGAATATTTTTATCTTAATCCATTTTATTTCGAGTCGCATCTACCTACCACAAACAGCTCTACTTTTGAAATATTCCAAATATATCCCCGTAAATTCTGCAGACTACAAAATCTCAAATAATATTGTTAATTCATTTTCTGTTATATAAAACCTTGTCTATACCATGGTTTCATACAATATTGGGGATTGCTTTCAGTGCTATTAAAAACCGTGCAATTCGAAACTCCAAGTTTAGAGAAAATTAAATATTATATCTTAATCATAAAAGTTATAGAAGCGAAACGTTTTAACAAACAGTATGTTGTTGTTATGACAACAATGCGTTAAGTGAAAAAAACAACAGAAATTAAAATACAACCAAGTTGGAAAATTCAGATTTATTATTAACACGTTAACAAAATCGACGTGAAAGCTTGAAAATGTCACAATTTCTTAAATGTTGAGTGAGCACAAAATTTTCTGGTTCCTTGTTCGATGTAGTATACGTATTAGGCTACACTAGCAAAACATAATCCGCACTAAACAACATGGAAGATTACTGCCAATTCCCAGCATCGAAAACCACCTGCCACAGCTTATCCACGCAAATTGCTGTGGTATTCGGTAACCGCACAATTCGGTAATCTCTACTGGAGTGTATCTCCATTTGCGTCTCAATATTTGACTGATGTAAGAGCAATTTTGTGTCCAGAAAGTTTGAGATTCGGTAGCATAATCAGGATGCATAGTGCAATCTTCATTCAGAACCGTTATGTAATGTATGGGGTGAGATTGAAACTAATATCTTACGGTATAAACTTCTACCGAGCCATTGACCGCTTCATGCGAATAAATATTTCGTGCAACTAAGCAAGATGAAGGTCTCAATCGGAGCCAAGCGTTCACAATTGGCCAAATCGAAGAGCAACTTCTTCGAGCAACTTCGGATCCCATTGCCAGCGTCTCCTTCCTGAGTCACCAAAAGTTGACAGAGCTTCCACTGAATATTCCAATCCAGCCTAAACATATTCCGACTTTGCATCGTTATATTTTCACTAATTTTGATCCCTTGGAAATTTTCTTAATGGGAGAAAATTCAGGAATTTGGCAGCCTGAGCAAATCGATTGCAGCAGTTTCTCGTTGAAAACCGGAAGTACTTCAAAGACTAAACTACGAAACTGTTTGAAAGAAGACAGAGACTGTACAATGAATAAAATAAGAAGTATGTTTCATTATATGAAATTCATTTATATACTAGAAATTTCATTAAATAAAATAAGAATTTTTCATGACCAGCCCAAAACCTACTTGTTTGATCATTGACGTTCTTCACCATTTTAAGATTCTAAACATCCTAATAATGTCTTCAAATGATTGTTCGCAATCTATGATATCTGTATGTTTTCATATGTTTGTGATTCTGTAAAATTCAACAATTCTAAACAAGCTACGGATGGTTTTAAATATGTAACTGTTTGCGCTATCGTTATATCTGTATGCGGGTGATCATTTTAAAAACGACCACCAAATTTGATTGTGTGCCCAAACATGCACATGTATCTCCAATTTTGTGCTAGCGACTGGATGTCGCATCGCGTCGCCTTAAAAAAAATGCTCAACTCAGCAACACGCGTAGATTCTGCTCCAATTTATGACAATTTATGATTGTAACTTTTATGCACAGTGTGTTCAGTTTACCTTGCGGCAGTGAATAAATAGTGGAATCCGTATTTCATGCTATTCAAAAAATGTTCTTTCGAAAGTTGTTCAGTACGGAAAAGGGTACAAATAATTTAATGCTATATTCATTTTTTTTTAGAGATCCTGTGAGCTCATCGTCATTCAATTTTCCAGCGGTTTCTCTGCGATTTTACAACTTTTCATAAACGGAATACACGTTTTGTTAAACTCGTTTTGACAAGCACTGTCGCCTTATAAATAAAAACCTTGTACCAAAAAAAAATGAAGATGACCTCCTCTTCCACCACTACACTTGTAAAAAACTTATTCGTACTACAAAGTATCCACAGTCGGGTTAAATAACGTTGTAATAACAATTTTTTAATACCCCGCCAAAGTTTTCACAATCAGTGCAAATTACAGATTCGTTAATAAATCTTATCATTCGGAAAATCCTCTTTATTTGATTAACTTAAATGTTTAATAATGTCTTAGATAGATCAGTGGAACAGAATAAATATTTTCGAAAGATAAAACAAGATATCTTATTAATTATTAGGTTTAGGGTTAACAAAGATTAATACTTCCTTTATTCGGAACTCGATACTTTTTCAAACTTGAACTGTAAATACAAATACAAAAGCTGACCTGGAATGCTACGAAACGCCAGCACAGTACGCGATGCACCCCTTGAAATTGAACTACTTTTATACATACTACTATGTTTTATACAACTCATAGTTTAAAAGTTATTCAACGTGTACACGTTAGATGAACCATTCTATGCGAGGCAAATTATTAGAAGTATAATGAGATTCACGTAGACGAAACATTTGAGACATTATATTCTTAATTAATCGGTGTGTGCTTTCATATCAATTTCAGTGTATTAAATGGCCATTGCAATTAAAATATTCCAAATATAATCGCATTAAAATATGTTCGAATAAATCCGTTGCAAAGCATTGTACGAGAAATATGAAAACATCACTCTCGCGCCATAAACATGAAAAGAAAAACAATCTGCAAAACTTCACGTACGTTGCTCTCAAATATTCGTTAAAAGTTGAAACGAGGGGATTACACGTACCAAAGAATTCTGGAAACCACAAATTTGGGACAAAGCACAGTTAGGATTAATTTGGCGCCCTAAAAGACAGATATACATTAAAATCGATTCTGATGCAGCACTACTACCTTCCCGCTTCTCGTGAAAACTGCCCTCGTTCCATTTCAGTGTAACAGAGAAGTAGGTTAAAATACAGTGATACGAAACTTATGAACGCCACCTGTCTTACTCTATACTCGATTTTAACTTTCACGACGTGGTCTTCAGCCAATTTCCGACATATTGCTCTTGCGGTCTTGTAAATATATAGCAAAACGCAAACAGTGAACAGCAAAACATAGCCAGAAAAAAATACGCAAAACAACTCAGGAGAAACAAACGACCAAGGAAAGAAAAAAGGGAAGAATTAGGTTACATTACGGAGAATTTATTTTTATGAAGATCTATTTTTAATATTTACCATTATAAAATGAAAAACTAAATCGCTTTAACAGCACAGTTAATGAATTGGAAATTACTATTCCCTTATAGCTATGTATACAGGTGTTTGGAAATAGGAATCGACTTTGTCGACTGAATTATTAATCATGAGTTCGGGGAGCAGTTTCCAGGGGTGGAAAACAAAGAAAAACGCATCTTTACACTTGAAATTTGGGGGCTACATTTTTTTAAATAAGTCCTAGGTGTTATTAATACCGCCTTCAAAGAGGAAAGTTGACCTGATTTCAAATAATTAAGAATTAGTATTATGTGAAAACCTATACATAATGTAAACAGAATGTCTGCATTGGCTGATGAATTCATTGACGGATCTGGGCCAAATTTTTCATAATTACTCTTTACATAGAACCCTATAGAAAATACCTGAAAGCTCCAAAAATATCTAGGCCCCACAACTCCCCCTTTAACACTTTATTCTAATTTACGTTTTGGCCTAATTGTAAACCAAGTCCAAATTTCATGGATGTGAGGCCGAAATAAAGAACGTACTACTACCAATTTATATTTAATACATTATTACAGATATCAAGAAACTAAATATTTTATTTTATTTAATATTAAAAATATTATATTCCGATATAATTACAACAATAAAAGTACAAACCGAATTTGTCCAACAGTCCACTAAATTTCATACCACGGAGTCACTTGGGAATGAATTATTAGAAAGTTCATGCGATTTTGTGCACAATTACCTGCAAGAATGTAGAAACAGCTGCATGTACATAGGCATAAACAAATTCGTATGGTATTCGAAAGTGATTTCCTATGCAAGCATATATCTACAGAATTGTTCAAACCAATCAAAGTAGGAGAAGGAAGCTTCGAACTGTACCTCGAAAGTGAGATCTTGTAGTCACCAATAATGATATTAATTTTATATTAGATAATTATATATTACAGTACTTTGGCTACTACTACAACTTCATACCTGTTTATTGCAAAATAGGAAATTTGTAGAAACATATTATTTTCAATGTTTAGCTACACGGTTCATATACAAACTTGTTTTAAAGTAGTTTTCTTTAAATATACCTACGCTATGTTATACCTGCCGTTTTTGCAGTTACTTAATGATTTAAAATGCGAAAAGCATGATCCGCTGCAAAAGTTAAAAGGAATCTCCAGTATTCAATTACAAAATAACAGTTCACGTTCGAAAGTTGTTTTACCACGTTTTCACATGGTTGGTGAGTACCTCATGTCCGCAAAATTGTGAAAATGTGTCGGCGAATATGCGGTGATATAGAAAAAGTAATGTTTTCGATGAAAGTGCAGTATCACGAGAATCAGACCGTACGTTTGGCGAATAACGGACGTATTCGCCCCTGTGTGCATAGTAGTAAATAACGCACTACCGGTAGTGCGAGAGTAATGTTTAATGCAAGAACAATGTCTACCAAATTTTTACAAGGAGAAACGTATCTTACATGCGTAGCTCGTAGTCTCAGAAAACCACAGTAGGCAGGCATTGTATAATTACATTATCGATGTATAAGCTTCGCGTACAGTAAACGTGTCTTTATCGAAAACATATTTTGACACCTCGGTTCGAAACTAATCTCCTTAGAAATTCATGGAGCGATGGAGTTTTAGAACGATTAGAATTTTTTTTCTTTCTTCTTCAATTGATAATCTTTTCAATTGGTTCGCGTTTTGCGCAGTTACATACGTTGCCTTTAAAAAAACACTTGCTTGGAACTTACGAAGTAACTTTGATAATTCCGAACTTTGCCAGTTCGTAGGGAACTACAAGTATCTGGCAATGTTTTTTACTACAAGCTGGTCCTGTGCAGTAAAAATATATCTTCTTGTCTATTTTAAAAACTGCCGTAGATAACAACGATTTGTTCTCGCAAGATAAATATTTCTTGAAACAAAGGCAATAGACAGGAATGCTTTATTTAAATTACAAAGTTTTAACGATTTCCAGGCACAGTTTTATAGGGCATAAAAAAAGTCGATTAAATTTTCATTCTAACCATTTTTTTATACCTACTATATTTTTTAAGATAGGCAGATAGCAAAACTCATATTAACTTTCAAAAGGACTTTTCATCCTGAAGAACCACTAATTAACAGATCAAGTTGCCCGATACTTTTATTAAGTTTCCGTGCAAGCCTAAAAGGTTTTAAAACATCGGATTTTTCTCAGAATTCCTTCGTACGTAATTAACGATTGACAAATAAAAATAACGCATGAATGTCGCATTAATTAGAGCGTCTGATGTCAACTGCATTGATTGGGTAATCTCACACCAAACTGAAACCCCAACTATGGGTTCAGGACCTTGCTGTATTCCTCGTTCGCTTTTATAAATGATAACACGAGCCGTTCACTAGAATACTTCAACGGTAATCCGCAATGCAAGCTTTCAGAAAAACACTAGTCCAAATGGAACCACAGCCTACTCTCGGATCCTTCACGCCCACGAGCCAAAATCCTTGCTTGTTTGACCGCATCTAGCGTTTACAGAGTGTTTCTGAACTGTTGGTATTAACGCGAATGAAAGCGAATTCTCCGTAAAGAAGTAAGGCAAACATTTCGAGTAATGGATTTTCACAACTTCATTTACGAATATACAAGGTGCTTCGTTTATAACATCGTAATGTGTTCGTTCCTTTTAGCCGATTGTAATAAATTTCGAGCTGCGAGCGCCCTAGCTGGGCATCTAGGGTATTGGCAGCGCGGGACCCGATGGCGCACATACCCATAGGACACCATAGGCCGGAGGGAAAACGTAACCGAGGCCCCTGAAACCATGGCGCCGGGAAAAATCCGGACGGCGCGTCTTTTGTGGCGATCACGAGGCAGCGAGCGCATTCTCGTATCGATCGCCGATCGGAGCAGTCCCGACAGTAGTTTAGCGGAATATTTAATAAAGAATAGTTGATTTAAGCGTCTAAGATAGATCAGCGTTATCTATTTACGTTCCTTTCCTTCGCCAACGTATTATTATTATCTTCCTGAAATATAAGAGATAGATATCTCTTGCACGATATAAAAAAATGTCCGTGGACAAATTTGATTGACTCTGACCGGTGAATTAATGACCTGTTGTCTCCATCTCCTTCGACAAGGATGATATATTTTATATTACGGTCTTATTATAACTGATAAAGAAAGAATTTTAGGCATGTATGATACGTTGACTTTGTAATTGCTTTGATCGAAGACTTCGCGATGATTCGAAGACCACCAAATACTTTTATTTCATGGTTTTATTCTCCACTATCTAATGTAGGGCTCGGAATTAAGTGAACTTTCGGGCCGATTTTCAGAGGCAACGCCCCGCTTCTCCCACCGCACGTCTTGGTCCCCACGATCACCAAACACCCCGAAGCTCCTCAGGCGCGTAGCATATGAACCGCGCGGGCCGCTTTAGGGCGACACTCGAATCAATAGGATTCCACGCGTCCCATGCGTCCCATGTCCCATGGACCGCTGTTCGCGTGCTACGCGCCTGAGGAGCTTCGAGCCGATTGGCGATCACGGGGCCAAGACGCGCGGAGGGAGAAAGGGGGCGTAGCCTCCGAAAATTGGCCCGAAAGTTCAGTTCGTTCCGAGCCCTGATCTAATGCGTTAAACCTGAACGGCGACACAAATAATTTGAAGTGGTCTATTAAAATTGCAATTAGAAGTACAATTCAGGGATTCGTTCACATGCTTTCAAGTTCGAACAATAATTTGACTCTTTATCAGCTTAAGACGGGCCATTTTTATTTTATCCATTTAATGAAAATTTTATCCTTTTTGTTGCATGAAAACCTCTCGTGCTTGCTTCTGTAATAAACGAAATTATATTTTGCGAACGAATGAACGCGTTTGTTTCACGTTTGAACAAAGTGAATCACTGTGACATGGATCAAGTTGCAGCGCAAATGTAACCGACGAATTAATTCGAAATTGAAAGCTTCGTATAAAAAAAATTGATCTCTAGGTTTCCTATTTATTTTTCCGTAAAAATTCATCCGCGTTCAGATTCCGCCATCAGTTCTGAGACATCTTTAATATCACTACGCTCTTTGCTCTAAAATATCGCGCTTACAATTGCAAAATCTCACCTACTCCCCATCCTAATGAGCAAACACGAGCCCACATACGTGGATTGCCTGAACTATCTTGCCTGAACAAACGAACATCGTCGATCCGCAACTGCGGTTGGGTATTCAGAGAAAAGGTTTGGCGGTGCTCCCGGAGTGTGGTGGATGTTTAACGTCGCTGGAGTACAGAATAGGCGTCAAAACCTTACTGCAACCTCTCTAGAGAAATCAAAACTTTCTTCCCCCCTTCAATGACACCATCCGTTTCGCTCGTTATTCCTTCTTCCCATTTTCTGTATTCCAACAATCGCTACTCTGGCCCTTTTTATACGAAACGTCACAAAATTGATGGTAAAATCAAGGGGGAGGTGCCTGTTCTTAAAAATGTAAAACGAAAATGTAAATAAATGAGTTAAACAAATAATTTGCCAGCAATATTATGCTGAATCCACATTGAGCAGAAGCAGCATCATGCCCACAAGCAGTTGTTACAGGTTTGTTCGCTCTGTTCGCGGTCAGTTAGCTGTCGATGGTGCTCGTATATACACATCTTACAACTAGTAAAAACGTCTGGGCAAGATTTGCTGCACGCATCAACTGCACATTTAGTAACAAATGGAAATAGTGTTGGAAGGATAGGGGTGCGCCGGTATTGGCAGAGAACATTTTTTAACGCCGGAAGTAATTGTAGTGGAACAATCTGTTAAACGATGAAATTCTATTTAAAAACTTTACCAGAATGTCGTACGAGAAAGGATGCGCATTTTCGAATGGCAATTTCTGCTAGAGAAAAACTATTGTTACAGACCGAAACTTGAATAGTGATCGTCAACTTCATCGGGAACGTGTTACCATGTGTAACAAACCCGTCCACATGCGCCTTCAGTTCGGAACAAACCCTTTAATGTACCGCCATTCGAGCGAATGCTGCTCGCTGTTCGCCAAACTGACCACACCGCCAACAGCAGTGTGGACCCAGCATTAAACTTAGTTCTAAAAGTATCCGTTAACTAGTACCAGGAATTGTCTCCTTAAGATATATACATGTACGTATCTGCATATGTACGTAGTATACTTACGTCTGTTTCACCACTTTTTTTTTTTAATCGACTGCAGAAGGTCTTGCAAACTTTTCAGACAACCCTGAATTTTCTAAACATAACGCGGCCGCATTGTATCGCCTTCCACTTTTACAGACCAGTCACCCATGAACCATTCAGCATTTTCTACCTATTTTTTGTGTTTTAAAAATTCACTCGCCACTAGAATTTTTAGAATGGCTATATATGTATATATCAAGTCAGTAGCAGGAAATGTATTGTTCTCTGTCGCGTCACAAAGAGGCTTTTTTACGTACATTAAAGCTTTCTGTGCGTTACCTCTTTCTTGCCTTTGATAAGAATAGATCGGACTGAAATAAAAATTGTTCGCTTTCGATAAGATGCTATCCCAACGTCCTATGGAAAGATAAACAGAAATAAATAAATAAATGTATTGGTGCATCACGACTAGAGAGAGAATTTCATCTTTCATCAAAACAATATCCGACCGAATATGAATTTCATAAATAAAAAAAAATGTGGCAGAATTATGGAACAGCCTCGTGATATTCAACTTACTTAGCGCCACCAAATTACTGCTTTTTCAAAACATTGCAAGATTATTTAAATAGAAATATAATATTAAAGGTAGAGACTAACAGATACCATATCTTTCATTAACGAAAAAAGCCTTGGAAAAATAATACAGTGGCACTGGATAAAACACCCCCCCCCCCCCTCACCCAGAAGTTTTCCCTCACCCACGGTTCAAATATATGCGATAAATATATTAGAATGTACAATCGGTTAATCATATAATAACGCTGGTTTTCCAGATTGTGTAACTGCGATGAGCAACATTCTTTGTTCTGACGACAAAATATAGATGAACGCTGAAAACCTCCACCAGACAGATTATTGTTCACGATGTAGTTCCAAGGTCCCGCCCATCTGATCGTTTTTGTTCTGGACAAGGTTATATACTCGACAGAGTTTCATTATTGAATATGGACCCATCTTGTGGATGCTGTGTTTCTTCTACAGTAATAAGAACAAATAAGTGAATTTCCAAAAGCAGTTACTGGCAAGGAAAGTGGCACTGGCGAACCCGACAGGTCGCAAGCTTCCCCGATTTCTTGCCAGCATACAGTATGCGATACAACTAATGCGTATGTAAAATGTTTCCAACCATCGTGGACTTCAAGTGTAGTAAGAATGTGATTAAGGGGTTTGGACTATTCACTATGCCGCGGAGAGAAAACAGCACCGTCCATGGCGCGATGTAACTGACTCGACACGCAATATTCAAACCTGTGTCAATAATATTTGGAAAACATCGTTAACAACATCCTAAAATTTATGATTTCAATTGTTAAACTGATTTCATAGCGAAACGTAGCGAACTCAGAGGACCCCGTGAGTGTGTACATACGCCTGCATCAGCGTGATCGGGGTGTTCTGGTCGTGACATGCACCGGACGCAACGTAACACGCCTGCGACCTCACTAGATTGGTACCTCTGACCTACACGCCTCGGGTACTCGTCTGAGGTGATAAACCTGATTGGATGGACGGGTAATAAGGGTAAGACTGAAACCTGGAGACTAAGTTTCTTCAGTGTAGCTGGGAGCGCTTGAGTATCCTATGTATACTGCTAGTATCGTTGGGTTAGTAATGGTGCCGTAGGTGCAATTCAAGACCAAAGTTCTTCATCGTTCTGCTGTCAGTCATGGGATACTCGCTCTCGGGGTTGTGTCAAGGGTGGAATCGCTTGGGGAAATGCATAAATCTCGAGGATGCCGGTGAGTCACGAGCTCGTTCAGATAGCTTAGTATTTCTCTGGGTCGACTGTGAATACCTTTTATTTTCCTTGCGTCGCGTTTTTCTACTTTTCACTGCTTTCGATATTTGATGACTGCAATATTGCATTATATTATATTTCTTTGCATTTTGATTTTATTTTTCCTTTATTCATATCGCGCACAGACTAAAATAGGGAAACCTGCAATGGATAATTGTTCTACGGATATACCTCACTTCTTTTAGCCTACCTCCTTTACGCGACTGATAACAACTCCTTTCTGGAGTTATTTAGTAGAGTCAAAACTCGTTCAGCAAGTTAACAATAGCGCGGGGGACGAGGTATACAATGAGGTGAGGATGGGAGGGTGGGTCACTGCTCCGTACCAAGTTCTAAGTGGTGTGACCCAGGCCTTCGATATTACTTACCATCTAATTCTTTAATTATGTTATAAATAATGTCGTGCCAAATAGCTACGACGTTCAACACACTAATCTCTGCTTCCATTCATCGCTCTTCGATAGTCCATATCTCGAAATGTCACTGGCACTGTCTTCAAATAATAATGAATAATCGTAATGGAATAGCAAGTGTATGAATACTGTTAATGGCGTTTTCACAACGATCACAACGGGGGATATTCAAAAAACTTTGAATTGATCCAATATAAATTGACTAGTATTGAATAGTCGCTTAAACTTTATCAAATTTGGACAACTTATGAAATGAATGAACTATAGAAATGAATGTATTTGAAATTTTCTTGCACGTATCAGCTTTTATTTCGAATTTAACAACTGCGGAATAATTATTGATTCGAAAAGGATATTCAGTCTATTTCTTTACTTATTGTTAGAAAATATAAAATTTCTACATTCATACTTATAGCAATAGAGGGTACAATATAAGCTGCAATAAACTAATACATGTGTATGATGTTTGAACCGCTTTTTCAATATTAGTACAAAAGTACATAATTCGTACCCAACATTTTATAAATAAAATAAAATACCTCGATGATTTGATTATTGCTACTAAATGTCAAGTAACGTGTTTTCAAAAGTCATTGTTATTAACGTCATTTTAAAACAATATCCTCATTTTTAATAAATATAGTAGCTCTACACGTTTAAGAATACATTCTGAATATCTATGTGCTTCGAACGAAACATTAAAAAACAATGTTAAAAAGTATATTAATTTTCTCCACGTTTTGTTTCATGGTGTTAATTACAACTTAAAACAAACTTAATTCAAGTTAAACATACTATATTATAATCTAACAACAATAAATTCTGTCTTAATTAAAAATATTTATCAAAAATATAATTATAATTGTTATATTGAATTTTTATTAAAAAGTGATTTACACACTTTTTACCAAAAATAAAACGCTCTATCGGTTTAGAACCATTGCTGACGGAGATCATTTTGCAAAACATAAAACCCGATTAAGCGTTATCCTTATTAATAACCGGATTTCACTGACCAAGCATTTGGGGAATGATTACATAAGCAGTGAAGGCAGCTGGAAATACAGTTGATGTAATCCACTGCATATTTTACTTTTCAACGTACAATGAGTCATAAAAGCACCTATATGCCTCTCTGCAGCCGTCTTTAATCGTCATGCATACGATTCTTTATCAATCAAAGGTTATTGCATTCGTTAATATTTTTGATCGATCGCAGCAATACATGCAAGCAATCCCACGCAAGTGGCAATGCATACAGTACTTGCAAAAAGTTTCCGGCAAAACAGTAATTTTAATATATCATTTAAATAAAAATAAATAACATTATTTTTGTGAAGGACTTAACAGGTGGCACTTGTTAATCTAATATACAAGCTATGCTTTCGCAATGAATACGCTTTAAAAACCTTTAATATCAACGATAGAAGAAAATTACATTTTGGCCGGTTTTTGGTAGTCATTGTACATACAGTGGAACCTCGGTAACTCCAATCTGAAGGGAAGAGCTAAAATCTTCGAGTTATGGTGATTCCGTCTTACCGAAGTGTTCCAGTAAGAGGTTTACCGAACGAAAATTCGACTTGCCGAGACTTCGTGCACGGGTTAGTGTCAAATTTTTCTAACCAACCATAGCTAGCTCGAAAATTATTCTGGCCTACTAATTTAGCAAACGTCTTAGCTTTCTCGTGCTACACTGGACTTCCTACGCTGACGTTTTTATTTCTGCACTATCAAAATCATGTTAACGGACAGTCCTCAGCGACAGGAAATGCCGCTTTAGCAACTTCACATTGCGGATGTCGATTTTCGCTGCATTCGGGTTACGGAGATAAACTTGCCAATTAATTCGAGTTATAGGAAGTTTATATTTCGAGTTGCAGAAGTTTTTACTGCAGACCGGGGGAAACGTGCAAAATTCTAGTGTTACAGAGGTTTTCGAGCTACAGATGTTCAAGTTACAGAGGTTCTACTGTGCATCAAGACAACTAGGAACGAGCCTCTTAATTGACGACTGGCGCAAGTCCAAAATCATGAAAAATGAGTTTATTGTAGAAATAGTAAGTATTAAGATAACTTGTTTCATTTCAGTAGAGCGTACAAGAAAGACCAATTTTCGCAATATCAAGAAAGCGGACTTAATTCACCTGGCATAAGCCAAAATTAAATGCTGTAAGTTTCCGCATAATTCCGTTGTAAACTTTCGAAACTTTTACGCATCAACACACTTGGAAAACTACGGCTGCATCGTCCCTTCAAATATTACTTTTTCGTCCACACAAGTTCGATGCAGTTTTTCACTCTCCATAAGAAAAAGTAACAGCGCACATATACCGCGGAACGATTCTGTAAATTGCAAACGCAGAAAGTGTGTCATCGTGTACTTGAATCCATCCGGAAAGGGAAAAACTGCTGGTTCTAGCTGACCAAAGTTATCGATCCAGCGAGCCTTCCACAAAGCTGCATACTAACGACACGCGTGTGAAGACTAAATAATACGCTTTGTAAATAACTTTATTTATAACATATACGTAAATACCACAGTAACCAATAAAAAACAGTTTTATAATCGCCATTCAATTATGCAATTAGTTGAATCGGATAAGTACGTGAATGTCAAATGTGGAATACTATAACTGGCAATTAGAGACCCGACATTTTTGCAAAAAATTATTCAACAATTTGCCATAGAATATTCCGAAGCACTTGTTTGTCAATCGTGAGGCAAGAGTGTAGTAACCTGGTCAAAATGTGTAACAAGGATGAAAAAGTTATAACAGGGCTGTTTAACAACGAATATTCCGGCCGACACTGCTTGTGTACCTATTCCTCACGTGCCCGGTCAAAATGACCGGTCCGTAAAAAAAAGTTACTGTTTCATTCCATACATTCCATACATTCCATACATTTCAGACATTCATTGGCGACAGTCGCTCACGTCCACTCGCATCATTGGCACTACAAGTGCTCAGCACCAAACACATCTTTCACACCTTGAAATCATTCTAAACGGTCACGCAGCATTTGTCTACGTTTAGAAGACTAAACGCCATATTTTCGCGACCGGTCAAAAAGACCGGCCCCGGTAGGTGGGACAGACTACACATTTTTTTGGGAAAGGAAAAATAAAACGGTAAGTAAATACTGAAAAATATATTGCATGCATATTTTAAGAAAAGTCATAAAGTTTGGCAGCGACGTGATAACGTTTAAATATGGGAAAGTTGTACCAAAGGTTGAAAACGGTCAATTTGACCGGTGTCGGTAGGTGTAATGGTAACGATAGTGCTAACGGTAGGACTATCGATAGATTTTGGTACCATTTGAATTGCAGCATTTGTCAGACAGATTAAGAACTAGAAAATCGTGAAACGAACCTTGAATAGAGATATACAATTGTCATTCTGTCTAATTAAAAGTCATCATAAATTGCTACAACGATACCTACATATTAATAATTCTAGCGGAATAAATCTGAAACAGGTCAGTTAGACTTGCTTGGTAGTTCTAGTGTTAATTAACCAAGAAATTAATTCGGCATAAGCCTACGATCGAAAAAAGTGAAAATGATTTTTCCAGTTAGATCACCATGAACTGCGCTAATCATTATTAATTCTTACTGAAAAATTGTTGTGAATAAGAGTTTGTAAACCAGCGCTAGTTCCCGCCTCAGCGTGGACCTCATGCGTTCTTTTATTTCTTCGTATGGAGACGTGTGTATAAGTGTGATGCTGTGTGGTATGCTGCGGAGTCAAGTCGCAAATTCGATATTACTTACTTATATATGTAAATTATTAAAATAAAACTATCAAAAATACGAATACCTAATTGGGATGAAAGCTTTCTAATTTCGATATTCAACTTTCGGTTCAAAAATATACTAGGTCGTTACTCGTTACATGAGGGTGGTCGCCGGTTTAGAAATTTTATGGGCAGCTGAGTCGAATACGTGCCAAACCGTACAAGATATATCGCACGAAAAAATGAACGTGCATTATTCGACAATTTCCTGGCATCTGAAATTTATAGGAGGGTTTGAAAAGTTGGACAAATGGATTCCGCGCGAAGCAACAGAAAGGCATAAAACATGTCACCGACTTCAAGTGAACATTTCCCTTCTTGGCACGAAATAAAAGCGATCTTTTTATCCGTAGAATGGGGACGCAGGTTACGAAAAATGGATTTTGTACGATAATCGTCGACCGTGTGCCCAATAGGGCAAATTTCGATTAAACGCAAAAACATCTTCAACAAAACAAAGATTATGATAACGATTTGGTGGTTTACGTGTGGTGTTACTCACTATTCGTTTCCAGAAGAGACTATTAACGAGATCAATTTTGTACGGAATTATAGGATATGCGGAAAAAATGATTTAAAAAGAACAACCTAGATTGATCGACCGACATGGATTTTGTTACTCCACGATAAAACTGTGGGTCATAAATTTTTTAACAAGATTCTAAAACAAACGCCGTAGCGGAGATACGAGGCCTTTCTTCATTTATTGTATTTATTAGATCTGGTATCTGTTGACTATCACGTATCTAGGCATTTAAATCATCTCTTTAAAAATGATGTTCAAGGGTGAGGCAGCAATAGATAATAGGCTTGGATAATGAATGGCATGTAATTATCAAAATTTTTATAATAATCTATCTATTTGCGATTCATTGGTAGGAATGTGACCGGTTGAACTCAGTTCGAGTAATTTTATCTTGGATTACGTTACTGTACCTTACAGTTTCATTTATGAATACGCCATTTCGTGGAAAACTTAATAATTATGACTTTCTTAAATAACTTACTGTTATAAAAAATTAGAAACAGTGGTAGAAAGAATTTGTGCTGACGACGGAGACTGAGATATTAACTTCAACTATTTTTCTCGTTAGTTCTATTTGGGTTGCATATAAGTAAACGAGCTCGTAATCTGTAATTGTCCAAACGAAAGTCGTAATGGAAAGGTAATGAAGATTTTGCATCTTTCATGGCTGTAATGCATGCTACGAAGAAGGAAGCGAATGCGTGAACAACAGGGAACAAGTTTAGGAGCCGAATAGCCACAAATCCTTAAGGCGAACATTTTTCAAAAGAAAGGCAAGATTGAGGAAGATAGCATTTGGTAAAATCAAAAACAGCGTAAGTCAATTTTTTGTTTTAATTTCATTATGTACTGAATCATATTCACATACTTATAACCCTTCGAAGGAATTTATAAATGTGTCGCGAGTAGCACACCTGGAATCAATATGGCACGAGTTCATATATTAATAGAAAACAAACATAAAATGAAATACACAGCTATTATTTGGCAATTTCACTTTAATATTCTAACCCCTTCCTTTCTCCTCGTTATAGTAATTTGTATGTTACACTAATAAATTACGAAACAAATATTCCCGGCCGATTTTCGATAGAATTGACCTAATTTTCTGTATAAGGATTAAATATAACAAACGAATATAAAAAACAGTATAAATCACATGCAAGTATATCGTGAAATAGGGATAGTAATCTACAAATTGAGAGTAAAAGCAAGACAATTAGTTATGGCCAATCTTTAGTTTCATATTATAGCTTTGCGGATAGGTTTGTAAATAATATATTATAATATAATCACATCGATTAAGTTTTCCGATATTTATTCCAGATAATGTATATATTAGTTATTCTGAGTACAGAAACAACATAAATCACAAAAATTAAATAGAAGTATCATGAATCACCGTTAACAAAGAAAATTATGTTTTCATTTATTACGTTTCTAAAAATGGTCAAATTTCGTACTTTTGAAACAATATTAGTATCATTAATTTAAAAACAAAATACGTTTTCCTTGTTACTTTTTATTTATTTATCACAAAATTGTTAGTCAAATATATCAACTACAATATAGTATAAAAACGAAAGTAGAACGTTCAATGTTAACGTAACCGAAAGATATTGCTCGCAACGAGACGAATTTCAATTTGAGGGACAAAATACCATACTTGAACAGTACAATAGGAAATTTGCAAGTTGTACAGATGCAAAGGAATCGTTGTAGCTTATTTGGTATATTGAAAATAATCAAATAAAAGGCGAGGAAAATATTGCATTCGTTCGTACGTTTCTTACCAGCCGACGCAAAGTTATTTTTCTTATGAAACTCGTAGAAAAATGTTGAGATATATAAAACCAAGCATCCTTCCGTCTTTTTATCTGTTCAGATGTCGCGTGAACTATCCAATATTTCACAATGTTTTCTAATTTCTTCCACAGAAGACTTTCATTATTTCAATAAAGTCTCACAATTCTGCGCGTGATATATTTGCAAGGTTTTCCCGTTCCGAATTCATAGAGCTTTCTTGCTCATTTACATTCAATTACAATGAGAGACAATGACAGTTGACAATTTAAACGTTTTTGGGTTAACACTATAAAATTGTTAGGCATTATCGAATACGGCAAATCACTTTTGTAGCCGAATATTTGTTATTACCAATATCTGTGTATGAGACGCAGTTATATGCTTATGGTTACACTAGTATGTACACTAGTAACTGTTACTAAGCCAATACGTCGTCCAGTCAAGCCGGAAGGCAAACTTTTTTTTAAGTTACGTAATCCGTATATCCGTGTTCAAACATTAAAAAAGGCGCATGTTTACTGTAACCATTATGACTGTAAAGCACAGTTAAAGGGCACAGTTAAATAAAAAATATATTGTAATGCGCTTTAACCTCATATATTTTTACTGCACGAATAGTTTTGTCCTTCGCTATGGGCACACGATTCCCTATATCGCCTGTCAATTGTAAGAATTCGGTTAGTACCCGCAAATAAAACGAGAACTAATATCGGGCCTTAGTAGGTAATATTGCAGCTCCAAAACTTAGTCAACGAGTAAGACAACAATCGCAAACTTGTATACGATAAAATATTACCCGGATCAGCATAACCTTTTTTTCAGCCGCGGTGAACTTGATATTAAACCTGCCTGCCCCCTATTAAAGCACACGTATTAAATAACTGCAACGAACGATAAGCCGCTGCTGAGAATAAAAACTTAGTTAATCCCGTTTTAATGCAACTTTACGATCATGAGTACTATTATACTAACCTGTGAAACATTCGACAGGCAATCGTTCAATACGTAATACATACGCATTGTACGAGAACGATAATACGACTGGCAACATTTTTACGAAAGTTATTGATTGACAATTGTGAGCCATCATGGAGAAAAAATGGAATCCTTTAATGTATATGGAACACTTGTGGTGGTTCAACTAATAGTGTTCATAAATAATACAATCGTTGCTTCTAGCTACTCTTATAGCGCAGGAACTAAAGGCCCACTTGAATTCTTAATGCAACATATCTTGCAAGCTATTAACCGCCTACCCCCAAGACCATGTATCAATAATTTCAGTATGGCATTCTCTAGCACCCTGCAAAAGTTCGATACAGGGCGAGGGTAGCCGTTGATGATTTCTCGTCGTAAGAGTATAAGAGCCCCATATTGGGGGAGATATTTCTTTGGAAAAATGTACTCCCAAACTAGAAAACATACGAAACAGCACTATTGTACGCTGTCGAGAATATATGTGCCGTGAAATGAAGGAGGTACATGTTGAGGGACATTTTGATATTCCAGATGGCAAAAGGGATGTTTGGGAAGCATTTCGAAAGCACTCGATACATCAAAGTAAGGAAGAGAAACGACCGTGGCGAATATCCGAAAAAGCTTGTCAACATAAAATCGATCATTTTCATTGTATAACAACACATGTTCTCTTTTACCCAAGATCTTTAACTAGATTTTTTTTAGGGCGAGGAAAAATTTTCAACATAAGATACGCTCTGACTGATCTTTCTTAGAAAAATAGAAAAATTGTTAACCCCAGGATGATACTCCACTACTGCCCGTATGTATTTGCACACTTGATGGGATCCGATTGAAATGTTTTCATCCTCATTTGAATGGAATCATATCTGCATGGAGTTAATGTAAATGACTGTTATTGTCGTTCTAAAGAGTTAAGATGCGTCGTATCTTCAAAGCCTTGCCAACAAATGTACGACAATTTTTAAATATCCCGACTGCCCATGCGTTCAAACTGCCACGATCGACCAAATTCATTAAAAACTTTCCACTCATAGTTATCGCTTTCGTCAGTTGTCTTCACGTTGTCACGACTAAAAGTTCCTTGCTTCGTTATCGCTCATACTGTATTGCCTATTACCTGCACTCGTTCGCAAAACTTGTAACTTACTATTTAACGACCAGTTATTTGGAAGTGTGCATACAGAAGTTACAGTTCAGTAAAGTACCGCTTATCATCATGGATGTTTGGAAACCAATTGCTAACACCAATATTGCCAGTACATCCCTGTACATTCCAGTGCATGGTAATTTTTCAGACACTGTGTACTTATAGACGGCAGGGTATGTACAATATACCGAGAAAAGAAGTAATCAACCACTAACAGAATAAAGAACAGTCGAACATATAGGACAGTGCCAGGCTCGCGATTCTAGTGCAGACACTGGATCGATTGAAGCCTCAAAGGGGGTAAATTATGTTGGTTTCACGTTAAAAGCAAAAACGGATGAAAATATAGTAAAAAACAAATTTTTTACCCACGTGTATCGCACCAGTAACCAACAGTCAAAGAAGCACGATACGCTTTGCTTGGCAAAGCAGCATCGCGTAAAAGAGCAGCGTTTTCATCAAATGTACAGGATAAGTATACGGTCGAACGAATTGTGTTAATTTTGTAGGATATCTGAAGCGGCAAACGCAAAAAGAGTTTTTGTGCAATTTAAATAGTATTTCAGCGAACGCTGAAAAACATCTGGCCTCTGTCAACGTCATTTTGCATATTTTTCAAACTGCAGATTAACCGATAGAACAGAAAAACGTGCGTGGCGCAGCCTCAAATATATCCATTGATGGAGTAAAGTTATATTTGGAAAAAAACGCTCGAACTCTCTTTGTGCATATACAACTGCTTCATTTGTAGTAGGAGAGAATTTTTCTGTGGCCATACGCGATGTGCGTGTAACTTTTTTGTTCAACAATCGTATATGCAAATGTACATACGTTTCCGTATGTGACCAAAATTTGTACCAATTAAAAATCCTGACGGGCTTCGATATGCCCCTTATTTCAATCATCAATCATCAATATGTGACTGCAACATTTCTGACAAAACGTCCGAATATGTATGGAAAGACTTGCTTCGTCCAAAAAGCAAAAGTTTAATGACGCTTTTGTGTATACTACCAGAAGATACGACACAGCTATTACGCAGAAATCTCGAAACAATCAAAACGCTAGGATAAATAAAAAGCCTTATCAACTTTTAAATCAGTGCAAGTTTGAGATTTTTCCAGAAACAAATGGGCGGAGCTATTATCTGTAGTCGATGCGTACGGATTTGTAAAATTCAAATATCGATTTGCAGTAGTAATGTTAGTATGGACTTTCATAGAACACCAAAAGGTCTTCATGAAACGCTTTCCAATTTTTCCCAGAATGTGACAGAAAATCTTACCGTATATCAAAATCACGATTCATGCTGTTCCTGGTACTTTTTTACCTTGCATTTCACTTCACAATGATTGCTCCGAAGTTGCACGCAAAATATGGTGTATTACAATTCCATAACTCTATAAGTTAAGCATTGCAAAATAATGTGTGTCAAAATACTGTGAGTTCTTTACTTTTCGTGGCCAATATTCGTAAAAGAACAAAAACTCCATGCGGTAATAGTTCTGATTTAATATATTTACAACCTACTTTTCGTCGGAAAAGTAGTACGGACTTTTTAAACTTGAGATTTGGCCAGTTCAACAATGCTGTGAAAGTATACTGGATTTACTGAAATCAGATCACTTGTACGCGATACAACATGAAAAAGATACATGTAAACAACACACATTACATGCTTCTGTCGCCCTTTCGACAACCTGAACAGAAATGATTCACTTTATTCATACATTGCATACTGTTCGCGTCTTGCATAACAATGCAGAAAACATTCCTTGGTCTGTGACTGTGTTCGATTCAACATCTTTATCCTTGTTCGCTATTTGTTCAAGGTGAAATAATAATTTGTACCGTTCAAGTCATAAATTTAAAACATGTGTTTCCAGCGTTTTATCTTATTTGTTATTATCATACACTAATACGCCTATTTGGGTAACCGGTGAGTACTAATCACATACACATACCAAAGATATACATATCCGTTTATATGCAATACTATTACACATAACGTTACTTGGAATCTCCATAAATTAATGTATTTTGTTAGTTCTCATCGTAATTTTATAGTTCGATATTATTTCATTTTTGTTACTGACTGTACACTATTTATTCCGTTCAAAAATGCAGCGTATGTAATGTTGGCCATTAGGTAACCAACTATTTTTATAGCCTCTCAATTAATTTAGAAAGCCGAGAGCCAAAAATAATTTGTGCTACTATCTACTCTACACTTAATCTATAGTAAAAAAAACATACATCAGAGCAGTTTAGAAACGAAGATTTATAATTACACATTCTGTAGCACAAGACTGCTTGTATTATATTATAGTCACGACGCAAAATAATTACATACAATATTATGCGATAAAATCATAGACTGATTTTATGCACAACCGAATAATCATTTCCGAAATTAATGCAATTTAATAAATAAGGTCTGTAATTAAATGCAATTTACTCATTTAAGTTGTATTTAAATATAATCTAATAATTCCAATTGTTTTTCAAAATTATTCTTTCAACGCTGCATAACTTTCAACCTTTACCAAACATTTATTCCGTTCAAGGCTCATTCTTTGACATCGGTGAATGACAACACTTGACATATTTCAATAAAAGACATGTTACCCTTTATTACAAAAATCGATGGATAAATCCAATTTTAAAATATAGAAAGGGTAAGGTACACAAAGTGTTACAAGCTATATTCTCCGAAATTATTAAAGCTGACGATAAAAGTTTTTTTTAGAATTTTGCTGACCGATATTCCCTCGTACCCAAACGGCAGTGGACCGCAATCGAGCCCCCAGATAGTAAAAGGGGTTGAACATTCGCTTAATTTCTTATTAAGCGTGCAAAATAAAAAAAGATATGTCTGAAGTAAAATTCGTTGACCTCGAACAAGCTAATTCATTACATTTCAGAAATTCAGAGTGGCTATCCCTTTTCACCACCAGGATAAAATTCCAGACCAATGCCACTTCTCTATAAAGGAACATCAAACCTTAATGATCAAACAGTCAAGCCCCTGAAAAAATTTGGTCCCATTCTTTAATAATATCATAAAAGTAAGTGTGTATGTACGAAAAGCAAAAAACCCTGTATATGGAACAAAATGATGGATCCGTTTGGTTCAACGAATATAATTTGTAAATCAATTATACATTATCATAATCTACTCTTGAAAGTTTACGGAAAGTGTTGAAAGAATCCTCCTTCCATGTTCGCAATTGTGTGTTTCATGTTAGGCAAAGCGACAGTTTAACTCCCCACTATGGCTTCAGATCGCTCGGAGTACAAACGTATTAAACTTTTATACTAAACGAGACACTTCTACTTCTGTCGCCCGTGTTCTTACTTTCTGCAACATCTTACTTGATGTTAGTATTCAGGACATCGCTTGTAAACATCGTGGAGGAGGTTACGGTAATATAAACTTCATTTACAAACGTGTGTTACTAAAACAGAAAATCTCTTCTATTTGTGTAAATATTGATTTTTCAACCTATATTTGTTAAGCTTTTTTCTAATCAATTTGTAACCTTTGTTTTAATACTATGTATATCAGAGTGTTCCATAATATATGTGACCCACTTCAGGAATGGTATGCAGCGTTTGGTAACAATGAAGGAAAGTTCGTTTAAGCATATGTTTTATTTGGATTTGTTTGCAAAATATGTTTTATTATTTCAGTTTCCACAATATAGGTTACGATATTGTCACATTAGTATATATAAATTCAAATAATTTATTGATTAAATGAGTTATATTGCTGTATATTGCATTATGCGTCCTACATATCTCTGCGTTCTTCGTACATATTGTACATAACTTTTAACTAATTTAATATTTAATATGTGAATTGTATAAAATGAAATACCATTATCTATTTACTACAAAAGTAATTCATATTATTTGCATAAACATCAGCTTTCTACTAATTATATTCACGAAAGATGCTCAAAATAATTGCCAATTGCTTATTTTTGGTTATAGAGACACTTGATATATATTGTATACAAAAAGTCTGTAGAAAATTGTGAAATATTGCGTTACGAAATTGAACAAAATTTCCACCAAATTCGAGCATCACCAGTAGTGAAAAATTACCCATATCGTTGGTAAACGTCTACAGGTATGCGTTTAGATGCAAGCTAAGCATTTAATCACCTGCGAAGGTAATTAAATACCAACTAACAGAATGTGAATACATATACATATATACATATGTAATGTATATGAACTTTTTCCTTCGCTTTTAAGTGTTGAATCCATCACTGAATTAGATCCTACGTGTTGGGAAATACTCTATACACATTTTCGGTTGCGTATCTTATTATGCAGACGCCCGAATACTTTACCTGTAATTGACACGATCAGTGATATTCACTGCACTGATATAAATGATATCGCAAATGTAAATTTAATTACAAATGTCTAAACTGTTTCCCTTTTTTACAGAATACACCTGCCTTTCAAATAGAGATCCGTCTCTAAAATCGACTTAAATATATAACACCAAGACCCGATAAAAAGTTTTAAAACGAAACAATTGAAACATATAGTGTACTCAATTTAACACTGATAGCTAACAGTAATAGGACTTTAGTCTGATTTCATTGTAAAAATAGACGCACATCAATATAATTATACATACTTTCCGCTTATCATAATGTCGAAAACCAAACGATTAAAGAACGGGATAATGCATGACGCATATCAGTAGTGCTATATAATAATGGAATATTTGCAGAATATTATACAATAGCATTACATACACGTTGCTGCACATGTTTGACAGTGAACATCTTGCTGTCATGAAGCAACAGAATATTTCAAATATGTGTATATTCAAACTTACATAAGAGCATTAATAACATTTTTCGAGCAAGTAAATTTTCTATGCAAGTAATAGGAGTTTCCCATAAACATAGCGCAGAGAAATTGTTTCGATATTGCGATTGACGTAACGCTACGAATCTCAACCTACGCTCGTTTCCAATAAAAGTAAACTCCTTTATACGTTATTCCGCAACGTCTATTGCACTAGTTCAAACACTGCTTCGCCCCCGTCGATGCGAAAGGGAGAAAAAGATTTGTATCGTGGAATCCGTGTTGAAACTTTACGTCGATGTGCTCGATAAATATATGAGGAAACTGAGCGATATTTCCCGATACAGCGTAAACCGATCATATTATCTCGACCCAAGGATGTTATTTTAAAAGGTTTGTTGCGCCAGTTTAAACGCTGTTTCACCCTCACCCATGTAAAAGGAGGGAGCACGATTTGCAACGTGGAGTTCGTTCCGAAACTTACAGTGAGAAAGAAAAGAATTCGCACAGTTGCAAATTAAGCGATAAAGACATTTTTGTGATAACGCTGCGTTGTAGTGAATTAGATATCGAATAAGACAATTAATCTCCTTTTCTATGATTCTTTTAATAATTTTTTATATTGATGATAAAATACCCCAAAACCGGTCAGGATCACCATTCTTTGGACACTTTTGCGACGATTCGCGTTTCATGAAAACGAATTCATGCAAAATATTTGTAATAACTAATTGTAAGCTTCAAATTTGTGGAATATTTTGTTTGCCTGCAGTAGGATTAATTTCTGCATCTGAATATTTTTTATTAATGTCTGTGCCTAACACATGGTTAGATATTTAATATATAGAGAAAAAATAGAGAAATATATAATGTACAAAAGAAGGGATATATTTAACAATCTAGAAAATATGTATATTATATTATAGCTTTATTTATTCCCATATTTTTACTATACAAGTACTTTACGTCCCTCATTTGTATACAATATTAATATTAATGTATACTCCATAAAGGTGTAATAAAGAGGGACAATAATTTATGAAACAACGAAAGCCGGTCATATCATTTCGATCTGAAGAGAAATCGTGCATTTGGCATTTATTAGGGCAAGAATGAGATCTTTACTGAAGAGCAGCCATAAAATGCCACTCCGGAAATGTTTATGATTTAGCCAAGATATGAATTTCGAGCCCAATTTCGTGTTGAAACTGTACATCGATACTTCAGACATACCATCGATTTAGAATAAGATGTATTTCGTCCTCTTTTTCGACAGTTTGTTCCAATTCTTTTTTTCTTACGGTGAACCAATTTTACATCGTCGCGGTAGAATTTCATATGTTTTTTATTGAAATATGTTTGATAACATATCTAATTTAAACGCATTACTGTGCGAACTTAAGGCATGACGCAATAAGACCAATTTGTCGTACACGAACAGCAATAAAATGATACGTTCAAGATATGCACATACATACACAGCCTGGAAAATATTTCGTTATCAGAAAAAGATTATCCAAAATTACGATAGAAAAAGCCCAAGACTGAAAATGTTACAACTGATATCTTTTTTTATTTCAACGTACAGATGAATGAATACGAAGGCCGCACTTGAAAAATTAGTAAGTATGTATTAATCTACATACATAGTCAGATAAGAATTTCAACCGTCTTACGTAAACAAACTTGTGTCAGTTTCTGAATGAGACTTTACTTACTCTTTACTTATTCCTTTATTTTAAGCAGCAAAACTTTTCTTCCTTATAATTTCTTTTTAATAATTCACGATTTAATACTCTAAATTCTAAATTAATCAAGTTTGTGCAACACGACCTATTATAATATTACCTTTCAAAATAAATAAGCAAACTTTATTAATTAACTAATTTTGTATCGCTGGCTGTTGATTAATCACTAACAAGATGATAATTAGTACAAATTTATAAACACTTCTCTTCCAACGAAACAGTTTCATTTGACATGTAATACACTTCTTTGTTATTCAATCCAAAAAATAAGCAGTAAACTAAATGCAGACTTGAATTGTTGAGGGTTTAGAACCATTCATATTTGCAGAACATAACTTGTTTCTTAATAATCTACGCAACTTATCTCTGAATGAAAAACAAATTAATCAGTAACTATGAATGTAAGTTCATAGTACATAATACGTTCAGAGATGATAAAACTTTCTCTCTGTAGAAAATAAACAGAATGTTTCTCTTTTACGTTTACTGACGTTTTTACTATTACTTTCTGAAGTAATAGTATTTTCAGGCAGATTCGTAATAATTGATTGTACATGTAGTTCGAGAAATTATATTTGCTCGCGACTGTTGACAATCAAAGCACTTTCGAAATCAATATTTGAGTATATCGCATTGATAAACGAGTCACAAACGCTGCACTGGTTACACGTTACATGTACTCAGGATAAACTATCCCCAGATATGCATCGTGCAAGTGCACACCGGTTACTTCTTTCGCACGGTATAATCTCCTTTTATTTAGAACGTTAAGGTAGTACAATCGATCGAAAATGGGAGCACGTATTTAGCAAGCAAACAAAAATTAAACAAATAGACTGTTTTTTATAGAAACAATAATAACATGAAACAGTTTGTTCCTTACACAATATTCAACAATTTTGTTTGCAAGACAAACGCAAACATTTGTCGAACAAACGATATTTCATTTCACTGTGGTTTCTATTACATTCGCGATAGTTTACGAAATTTTATGTTTTTTGAGCTTCTTTAGTGAACTATTGCAAAACAGTTTAGAGGAATTTCACAATGCAATGAGGATTTCACATTGTTCTCCTATTGTACAATTCTGATAGTTAATATACACATATTTACATATATATTTGAACAATATCTACGTCAACAATATATATGTTTTTAAACAAGACCCATGTGATAACAAAATAGAAAATGCTTTCGATCTTACCAATTATTTTATACGCATTACATGCTATGTATAACATCGCACGGTTATTATTAACTATAACTTACGTTCAATATTACATACTTATCGAAGCTGTACCCATAAAAGAACATGACCTATAATATTTGTCACTAACTAATTGATTTTTATTATTTCCATCCACTGAAATTTTTCAATTACGCGTACCAACATATATACTAGTAATTTCAATAATAATAGTTGTCGGAAACATTTCCTTAATATCTCGAATACTTCGTGTTTCTAACAGCAGCAATATCAGTGTATTATATCCCCGCATTGATAACATTCACGATTTTACTAACACGCTACTCTTATATAGATGAAAGAACAAACAACCGTGAAATTCAAACAATTGCTTTTATAATTAGACCATGCCACCCGTAAATCGTAAACGTAAACGTAAACCTTAAAACTATTTTAAGGATTTTAAGGCGGGTTTGTATGTTTGTAACTTGAAAATAATGATATATAATTGTCACTGACCTTCTTTACTTGAAAGTGCTCCGGCCGTAAATTTTCAACGATTTCTTGATCATGTTTGGCGGGTTGTGGTACCGATGATCGGAACCCGTCAAGCACACCTTTGATCGTAAACTTCTTCATTACGAATCGAAGATAACACCTAAAGGATCACATGTGCAGCAGCAACACTAGTATTCAGATCTTTTCAGTGAGTCAAAGTAAAAAATTTGTCGAAGACTCGATCAACAAGGGATAACTCGAAACGAGTCAACTACGATTACTCGCAAATACGTTTCTATTTAAGAGTTTCTTCTTCCACGACGAACCACCGATGACATGTTTCAGTATCAATGGCAAATGTCACTTCATCGATATTTCAAGTCTTGCGGGACTTCCTTTACATTTTGACAGAAGGACGATGACGTCGATGAGACACAGCACATTTTCGATATCGCAGTACTTTGTGTAAATAGAGGAGCACACGTTACCGTGACCGTTCGTCAGCACGTTTTTACAAACGCTGCGTGACCAGAATTGTTTTCGTAGTTGACAGCAATGCAGTGTTGTTTAATCGTGTCAGGATCAATAACTGGCAACAGGCTCATGTGGACTCTTGCATGACCGCAAACTAACACTCTGCGCAATCGTGAACGAAGCTTTACGGCAGGTTTTTATATCGACACCCGCAAACGATGAAATTGTCCAGGAACAAAAATCACCATTGGCTGAACGCGAATCTATTTCAATGAACGTTAAGAGGGACACAGAGGATGTAAATTTCTACTGCATAAGAGAGAAAAACAACACTTATTGTTTCACGTTCTTGTTTTAATTATTAACGAAGTAATTTAGTACTGTTACGCTACCGCATAACTTCATTGTAAGAGCGGCCATAATGGCATCACGCGAATCCGCCTTTCGAATACTCCGTCTATGGTAACCCCCCTTCCGTTAATGTAGATCTTGGCGCTAAATATAACAAATTGTACAATAACGTAACCAAAACAACGGACGAAAGATTTTGATAACGAATTTATTGATGAAATCATTGATCAATAATAACTAAGATTACTCTCCAATATACTTATTTACTGGTTGCCACAGGAATATACAATATCTTGTTTTTCCAAAAACAAGAATATATATGAGTAGGGCAAACAGATCCGACTGAGTGTATCTTATTCTAATTACACTAGTAGACGTAAGTAACTTTAATTGAAATTAATTAAATAATAGCGCAACTGACATTAATTACTAAATATTAACTTAACCTTCCTCAGGGTCTTAGTTGAACTAATTTTAATTATAATATATAATTCGTATGTACAATTTCGAACCTATTTCTGCCCAATGCTAGTTCTACATTTTGGACATCAAATACTCGATTTGTTTTACAAGGATCTTGCTATTTGCAATCGCCATCGTCCTTCAGGATTCCAGAAGAATCTGGCTTTTTGGAAACAATCCACAAGGGTGTATCGTGCAGAGAAACAGATGGCTGAATTCTATTTATGAATTGGGGGGTACCTATATTGTTTTTTAGTAATAGATTTATCATCAGTTGTAACAATGCTGTGTTTAGTGGTACTACATTATTCTAGTCTCTTATTGTTAGAGCAAAGATGGAATGAATAAGGAAATACTTTGATGATTTTTAGGATACTAGTCTTTTCTTGCTGAAATTAATTAATTAATCTATGGGCATGATTCTTTGATTTATCTATGTTATCTTTTACCTAAAATTACTAAGCTTTAGAAGGTTTTGAATCAAATTCTCCCAGTTCAACTGAAGGTATGGTAACAATGATTGTGATGAAGCGTAGCGTTTGTAGCATATAATTGTACAAAAACATTCTATTGACTTGCTAAAACTTCACCCACGAGAGTGCAAGGTCTCGCTTTAATTTGTTTAATGTAACCTGACCCTCTGGTTCCTTTTATCTGATCTTTTCAACTCATCCTGAACATTTGCCAGATGAAACATCTGTGCATAAGTTGACTTAATTAATGTAATCAATAGTTCTACAATTTTTGGACCCTCACCACAAATTATATATATTCAATTATGGATATTTATATGGATTAATACCAACATATAAATTTTATCTTCATGTTTTACTATAGACTCCGCAACTCTACACTGATTAACTGCTTGCACTAAACTATAGTGTGACTCGTGTTATGCTTGGTGGTCGGCAGACCAAACTTAAGATACCTGAGTCCATATACCATAGTATGCTTTTCGAGCTAAATACAAGAAACACAAATCACCGTCGTACATTTAGCGGACAAAGCATCAGAAAGGCCTACTTTTCATATTATGATTTGTTTGATCATATTAATCAAATTTTACGGTTCATATAATAATGAATGCCACACTGCTGTAGCAGAGCATTAGTGTTTGTCAACACCTACGGAACCCACAGTATGACGTGGGCTCATTCTGTTTTGAAATTCACACCTAATTTATTTACTGCTATCGCTAGTTGCAATTATGTTGGCGGCAGCATCAAGAGTAAGGAGACATATGTCAATAGCGTAGAGAAGAAAAAAATTGATCACAAAAAATGTTCTCTATGGGGTCAAAGGCTATAGTCTGATAGGGGAGTCAAATGTGCCCCTAAACCAAATTCCACTTATGAGGTGTCATTAGAAAGCTTGTCAACAAAAACCAATTCCTACCAAGTTTCCCAAGAACCAAATACAGAATTGGTTTACTTACCAAGAAAAAACCAAAATACAGTTTTTCTGCAATATCTTCCATTCTAGCGCACAAATATTGAAAAAAATCTAAACATTTTCATTATTAATCCATTATGGATATTCCATTATGGCACATATTGTAGAAGTTTTGCAGATTTTTAAATTGGAAACCCGAGCTGCAAAAAATAAAAAACGTCTAAGAATCCCAGTCAGCCAAACGTGCAATAGCAGATTTTATTAACAGGTTTTGTAAACAGATTGGCTGCAGATATGAGCAGAATCTGCAACTTGAGCCATTCAAATGGATTTAGATGGCCATGCTGAAGTAAATTCTGTGTGAAATAAATTATTTCATGAGATTAGAAATAATACTGTAACCAAAAATTGTTACCTAAATATTAACACTTATGTAAAACACAGATATTACACGAAATCGCTAAATTCACCTACGATTATAGGAATATCTATTTCTATGCTAATACAATGGTATGGGTACAATCAGTCCGCTCTAGTTGATCGTTTCCCAAAGAGTGCCCCGTCGTTGCATTCTTGCCCGCCAAGAAGGCGCGCCCCCGTTCCCACGACGCAGTGCCTTCAAGGGTCTGTTTTACGACCCCCAAATGTTTACGGGCCCGGCTCGCCTAACGGCCTCGTGGTGACATTTGCCAGACGAATATGCAAGGCGCTCCAAAGCCTCGGGTTTTCTTACACTTATTACAGTCATGTCTCGATTAGTGTTCAAAATTGTGTCTACGATTAGTGTTAATTTCTATCCCCACTACTTGGGGTGGTCCTCCCTGGAACCAGCGAAGCGTGTAGCGCCGAGCATGTAATCTGAACCCAGGTCGAATGCCGGTGAGAGCAAACACTGATGCAAGCGAGATTAAAAATTAAAACTTGTTCATTTTTGGTCCGTTTTAAATGAAATTTTACGAAAATGTTCGTTACAATCTCCTAATTAAAATGACACCAAACGCAATATGATTTCGATAATTTTTACTTATCGTGGTATTAATAATTTTATTCCCCTTTATTATTGTTTTCGATGACAACTAGAATATGTGTATATTAGTTGTTAGCAATAAGGTAATTAGTATTGAGATTATAAAATTGGAAGTAAATTCGAATCGGCTGTCTGGATTAGTGTACCTCGCTCGACCGAATATACAGTAATTCTTCTCTTGGCGCTCACCACTATCTCTACCGAGCATGCTCACGAGTTATCCCCACCACTGGAGGGGCCCCTCTAGTTGTGAGTCGACGGAGTAATTCGGCACCTTTTGATTAGCCGACACGTCGCGGCCGCGACGGCCGCGTTACCATTAAAAGATTAAATGCTTCGTACCGGTGAGGCAACACTAATGCAACGGCGTAACTTTTTTATTGTTACTTATATCGCTATAATTTTTGTTTTGAATTATTGCTGAGATTGTGGTGATTAAAATGAGACCAAACACGATAGAATTTGGATTATATTTACTTACTTACTTACTTACAAGGATCCATACAAGAAAAGCTTGCGAACGGTCGTGCTCAGTTTTAACTATAACTTTACGGGCTTAGAGAATAGTCCAAATCTAAACATATATTCCAATAGGCCTCTTCAAGGTAGAATGCGCATTTATTAGTATGGTTTTATGTTTTTCTAGAAGCCCATGCAAGCACATAATAATGAAATGCCACGTGCAAAACTGAAATCATCAGCCGCAATTGAATAAAATAACGAAACGTGTGTTATGGTTGAAGCGCCGAAAACAGAACCGTCGGCCGTGTTTACACTCGAGAATCGAGTGGATCAAATTCGTCGCAATGCCTTCATGGCCCGCGAAGTTCGCTTCGTTCTCCCTCGAGGAACCGTAGGTCGCGGTTACTGAAAGCCTTTTTATCTTTGAGACGGGCCGCCTTGTAAATCAGCGTAGAAAGTACTGTTCGTAACGAGAGATAAAGAAGTTCTGCCCCTGCGAGGCTTCTTCTTCTTTCCTTTTCGGCTCTGGTTCCTCTTCCTGAGTTCCTTGCTCCTCCTTTTGGCTTCGTCTTGTCCAATGGGGTTGTGTCTTGCTGTGGCTGGGCCGTGGAGGTGGCAACGCTTCAGTTTCCGCGTGACGAGTCAGGGTGCGCGTGAGCTACGGGAAAAGTGCGGGAAAACCAGAGGAAAACGCACGAAAGTCGAGTAGAGCGCGTCGAAGAGCTGGTGCGGTTCTCAAGGGTTCCTTTGTTTCGGGGTAGGCCATGTGGTGACCAGCCCCGGATATCGTGGGGTCGATTTTTCAAGGGTTGTACGTGACTTTTTATCTAAATCTATTTACATCGGCAGAAAGATAATGCAGATCATTGCCATTATTCTGTAACAATTGGGAACATAACAACACTGTGGCATTATTAACTAATAGGTATAGTATGAAACTGGTGAATTTTTCTGATCCTTTGAAACTGATCCTTTCGTTCACGAAGTAATCTGCTTCGACGAAAGTGGGTCCTTGGCCGTTGGTCATTGCACCGATCCTGACCTATCTTAACAATTTTATCTTAACAGTTACGCAACTGCTTTTCCCTCTTCGAAACGAAGGGGGGGAATGTACAGTTCGCCCAGAGCTAAATGAAAAAAGTAGAGTGAGAGCGGCCCATTGATGCCGCCGATCGGCAGGGCAGTCGCGCCTTGCCGATGTTGCGTTCTAAGCAATAAGATGAGAAGCTACGAATTAATTTCTAATTACACTAGTAGTTCAGTTATTACTAGTATAGCTATTAATTTTATTTAGTATTTTAAGTATTTGATAGAATTTTAATTCTTCGCGCAGTATTATCCTTGGTTTGTAGTATACGATATATAACGCCTGTAGAGTTACCATGCCAATGCGATATCTTTTGTTTCAACAAACTATTATATCTGAATATTTATTAATGTTTTGACGTGTGAACCATAATAAATTGAACATTAATAAACTTGGTTTTTTAATCTCATGTAATACATGACTTACAATAAAAATAAAGATACAATATGGTCTGAAATATATCATGTTTGCTCTCATTTTAATCGGAAGAATTTGAACAACATGATAGAAAAAATTATAAGTCGAAAAAACTAAAAATAAAAAAGTTAAGCTGTCGTTTTTATTATAGCATTGTTTTGCATTTGTGTAATCACACGGACACGGTGGCATTTAAATTTCTCGGCTGCTCGGCCATCGTTCTATCCTTGTTTTTTTCTTTACAACCTGGCGACACCGACAAAAGCGAGCCGCGAACTTCAAGAAATTGGGGTCCGTTCTAATGACACTGTCTCAAACCATTTACACATTGATCAACAGTATATCATATACTGTATATGTGCACCCATTTCAAATTGGCATGGCACTGCCCTGCTCGGTTCGTCGGGCGGTCGAGCTTTGTAGTTCGTTTAGTGGGGTGAGAAATCCCCACACCACTTTTTTCATTTAGCTCTGGACGACCTGTAGGTCCCGCCGACAGAAAAGGGGCCAGCGGGTCCAACCCCCGGACAGTTCTCGATCCCGCTCCGCTGCCTCCTTTCTGCGAAGGACTACCTCGCAGAAGGAGGCCAACGCTGTCCATGCCCTCCCGCTGTCCAGCATCCTGCTGATGATGCTCGGCAGCGAGAGGTCCGCCTGCACGTGCGCCCTGAGCTTGCGGCGCTCCGCCGCCCATTCGGGGCACTCCTCCAACGTGTGCTGCGCCGTGTCCAGCGCAGCACCGCACTCGCGGCACCCCGCCGTCCTCTCTTCCCGTATCCGGCACAGGAACTCACCGAAGCATCCATGTCCGGTGAGGACCTGTGTGACCCGGTAGGTAAGGGTCCCTCTGCCGCGGTCCAGCCATTCGTCCAGGCTGGGCAGGACCACCCCGACCGTCCGCTGCGCGGCAAGATTCTGCTACGCCACCTGACCATCAGGGCAGACGCCCATATAGGGGCGCCGTATAGGGCCATGGACCGCATGATCCCGAGATACAGGCGGCGCACCCTCTCCTCCGGGCCCCCGACATTGGGGAGTAGGCGGCCAAGGCCTGTCGCCGTCCTCTCCAGCCGGGGGACCAGACGGTCGAAGTGGGCTCCGAATCGCCAGTGGCTGTCCAGGACGAGACCGAGGTAATTCATTCGGTCCCCAACCTGAACGTCCCCCCCCCCCCCCACAAGATCCAGGACCTGGGCCCTACTCCGCTCCGAGGCCCGCCTCTGTGGAAGCACATAGCCTCGGTTTTCTGCGGGGAGATCTGGAGCCCCAGCCCCCGGATACCGTCGACCAGCCCCCGGATACCAGCCCCGTCTCGGCCAGCCGGATGGTCCTCCTCCATTCCCTCCCGACGGCCACCAACAGCGTGTCGTCGACGTAACACGTCAGGGTGACGCCAGTCGGGAGGGAAGCCCGCAGCACGGAATCGTATCGGATGTCCCACAGAATGGGGCCCAGGACCGACCCCTGCGGGACACCGCGATCCACTGGCCTCGTGCACACCCGACCCCCCCTGGCCGGGTACTCCACCCACCTGTTCCTCAGGTAGTCCCTCAAGACCCTCCTCTCGAAGAGGGGCACTCCGTGATCTTCGAGCGCCCCTCCTATTCTGCCCCAGGGGTGAAAGTTAAAGGCGTTGGTGATATCGAGCCCCCCCCCGGGTACGTGGCCGAGTCCGAGAGGGACTTCACTCGGCCGACAGCGTCGACCGTCGAGCGTCCCCCCCTGAATCCAAACTGGGACTCGGCCAGGTCGAGACCAACCCGAGACAGGTGCCCCGAGAGGCGGGAAGCCACCATTCTCTCGAACAGTTTCCCCACCTCGTCGAGGAGACAGATCGGCCGGTATGCCGAGGGTGAATCGGCGGGCTTTCCGATCTTCCTTATGAGGACCATCCTCCGCCTCTTCCAGTCAGACGGGACTCACCCCGTGCTCAGGCAGGCGTCGAACAGGCGCCTGAGGCGGGGCCCAAGAGCGCGCAGGGCCAGGGCCATTGTCCGGCCTGGCACGCCGTCAGGACCCGGGGCGGTGTTGCGTGCCCCCATCTTCCTGACGGCCACGTCCAGCTCCTCCTCCGTGACCCCGATGTCGTCGGACCAGCTGTTCGGGTCCGACCTCGAGCTCGATGCCGGACCCCCCCTCGTCTGAGGGGAACAGCGTGTTCACCACCCTGTCTGGGAACTCGGGGTCTAGCCTCTCCGTCACGGGGGGCGCCCATGGACGAATTTTGCCCATCACCATCCTGTACGGGCGCCCCCAGGGGTCACGATCCAGGTCCTGGAGGAGCTCCGACCAGGTGTCGGCCTTCGCCCTCCTGATGGCCAGCTGCAGGGCCACCACTTGCTCCCGGTAGCCCTCGTACAGCTATCGCTCCCTCGCCAGGGCGCGGCGTCGTCTTCGACGGGCCCTCTGCAACAGTTGCCGGGTGCGCGCGCAGATGTGGCGCGTCCGCGCTATCTCCGGCGACCACCAGTATGTCGCCCGTCGTTTCGGCGGACGGGACCGGGGCATGGCAACGTCGCATATCGCCACCATACTCCTCCTCCTCGACGTCCACGACCGGCCCAGCCGGGATCTCGGGCCAGGCCACGGCGAGGGACGCCGCCATCAGCGCGCCCTCGTCCAGGCGCTTCAGCGCCCACCTCTTCCCGCATGAGGGAATATTATCAGGGGAACCATTACCCCCACACCTCCTTTCCTTTCCCGGCGGCCCCCGGCCCCGTGTGGCGCACACCTCCATCAGGATATAGAGGTCGTCACTCAGGGTTTCCACCTCCTGCGCCACCCTCCAGCCACCCACGCGACTCACCACCGAGGGGGAGGCCCACGTTAGGTCGACGATGAACTCCCCCTGGTAGCGAACGCAGGTACTGTTGGACCCCCGATTCAGCAATCGGCGGTCGGAGCCGGCCGCCCAGTCCAGCACCGCCCCGCCCCTCGGGTCCGTCCTGAGGGAACCCCAGGCCTGGGATTTCGAGTTGAAATCCCCCAGAACGATAGCCGCACGGGTCCGATACCGCGAGACGCATCTCGCGACCCCGTCCAGAAACTCCTCGAAGGACCGGAGGTCCCAGCGAGGCGGCGCATGTGCTCGACCATGTACTGGACAAGCATGTCCTGCGCACCGGCCGAGTGGTTTAGGTTGGCATGAATCAGCAGGGCCATGGCCCCGCTCACTGGCTCTGATCCATGGCCCCGCTCACTGGCTCTGATCCATGGCCCCGCTCACTGGCTCTGATCCATGGCCCCGCTCACTGGCTCTGATCCATGGCCCCTTCCTCCACGGGACTCTTCTTTTCCGTCGCGGCTGGGGTCGCCGGTCGTGGCATCGCCTCCTCCTCTTCCTTCCCCTCGGGACCGGGAGCCCCCGGTGCTGCCACCCCCGCGTTCTTCAGTCCCTCCAGACTCAGGGCGGCCAGTTTGGGGGCCAGTTGGGTTGTTGTCGACCCCCGGGCTCCCTGCTGCCTCCTTCCTTTGGGCGGGGGCGCGTACCCCTTAGTTCCCATCCTGTGCCCCGAGGACCTTCCTAGGTCGCAGCACAGGGGGCATTTCGGCGGGCTGCTGCATTGCGCCACCCTGGCACTCGCGGTGGAGGAGGGGCGAGCAGCCCTCGCCTTCTCCCCGTTCTCCTTCGTCTTACGGACGGCTCCGGTATCTTCTGTCGTCGCTGCTGCTGCAGGGACCGCCTTCACCGCTGCAAGCGCCAACTCCAGGTCAGCCACCCGCCCGCGCAGTCGGACGTTCTCCTCCTCGATGTGTTGCGCGTTCGTGGTGGCCGACCTCTTCGCCATCTCGGTGGCCGCGGCGCTGACGGTGAGCACGGCCACCTTCAAATCCCTCACGTAGGTTCCCTTGAGGTGGGAGCTCGTCTGGGCCACCTTTCTGACCACCTCCGTGTGGGTCAGAATTTTGACCCCGAGATTTGGCGTGGGCTGCTCCCTGAGCTCTCGCACCATCTCCACCTCCGTCGGCATCTTTTTGGTTGCCGATGAGCGCCTGGGCGGGGATATGTCCTCTTCCTAGCTCACCAGCCTCCTCCCCTCCTCCCCTTATTTACTCATATGTGTGCCATTATGGAAGCCATAATAAATGGAACAAATTGGGAATCAGATTCTCAAAAATCTAAAAATCATAAACACATTTTATGTAAATTAACATATATTAATATTCAATCAAAGGCACATCATTTAGCATTTTCTGATACATGCATTAGTGGTGAAGATTTTATAATTACCTGTATAACCCTTCCCTTCAGTAATTAATTATCCAACCTCTTTCAGGTTTCTATTAACTTATATATCACTCCATTCATTTTCAAATGTTGCGTTTTAGTTCAAAGATGATTCTATTTTGCTTCATACTTATATTTTCTTAAAACCACTGTAAAATATTTCCAATATTATGTATCACATCACCAAACCATTCCGAAAGTCCACAAAATGTATACATTTATAACTATTAGGCAGACATAATTAATAAAGAATTATGTACTTTAACATAATTTCCTATGAAAAAAAGCGTTAATTGTCATCCCAAGTACAAGACTACCATTACTGAAAATAGGACTCCCGATCGGTAAACACGCGGTGTTGCCACGTTGTTCAGCACGGCTAGTACTAGAGTAGGCTGTGGTACTAGAGTAGTCTGTGGCGATAGCGTAACAGGATATTTATCCACTTAAATTCCCTATTTAAAAGCATGTGTTACGCACGCTATCACGTTAGCAGGCCTTAATATGTAGTGTTGCGTATCTATTGGTGGGATGTGGAGAATTTAGGTAGGTTCGGTTGCCCGTGGAGCGCTGAACCGCTCTGCTCGTGGAGAAGCGCGGAAAAATCAAACACAATTTATCGAGTTTAGAAAGAACGACTATTTATTCTATTTTTCAGCGTAAGAGATACTGGTGGTTCAAGAATTAACGAAGTTCTTCGAATGTGGCTTCTTCTTCTTTCCATTATAGCTCTGGTTCTTCTTCTTGAGTTCCTATTTTCCCCCTCTCCTTTGGTAGCGGCCAATGAGGTTGAGTTTTGGTGGGCCTTGGTTCGTCCTTGGGCGCGTGGAGGTGGTAACGTTTTCGCTTTCCGGTACGGACGTAGGGGTGTGCGCGCAAAGGGGAGAATTGGGAAAACCCGGCGAACGCGTGAAAGTCGCATGGTAACGGTAAATGAGGAGTTATACGCGAAAAGGTCGAAGAGACTTACAGCGTTTTCTAAAGATACGCGTACATTAATTAACAGATGTATAGATTGGGTTCATCTGATTTTGAATTTAGCTCCTGAATTCCTGTCGCTATCGATAAGTGCGATTTTACTGTCGATTCAGGGTTCGAGGTCACTAGACATTGAGCCTGACTAACGCGATAGCGTAACAGTAGTAATATCGAATCAACGGTCGACGATATAGTTATAACTATCGACAACGGTAATATCTTAGGAGCGAAATTCGAAGCCGGATGAGCATACGCGATAAATAAAGCTGTACATTATTTAACTACCAGCCGTAGATTGTCGAACAAAAGGAAACCCAGAACATTCAGATCTTAGAACACTTCACTTGACAGATTTTAAAGGTTATTTATTACGGAGCATAAAGAATTGGCTAAAGTCTATTGAAACATGTACAAACTTTGCAGTAGGGATGTACGACCTTGACTCTCTAACGCGCTATCTCTGACCTTCGCGCGTTTTCTCTTAATACGCACCTACCTCGACGGACTTACCGAGAAACGTAGCATTGCCGCCACCACGCGCCCAAGGACGAATAGAAACCTAAGGAGACCCAACACCATTGGACGAGGACAATTAGGGAGGAGGACCATGGAATTCAGGAAGAAGAACCAAAGTCGTAATGGAAAGAAGAAGCCTCGCAGAAGAGATCAACCACCATATACAGGGTCCGGCAGAGTATGGCATTACGCGTTTAAAGGGGGATTGCTAGGGTGCCTCTGAACAACTTTTTCCTTTACCATAATGTTAGCTGAAGCGTCGTTAGTTGAAGGTTATATGTATCTGATCGAGGGAGCGTAATGGTTGTGGTTAAAATACGGTGGACGTACCCAGATAGCCAAACCTGTTCCAACAGGCATTGCGTAGGCCTGTCGACAGGGCTATGTAAGCACACTAGCGACAGTCCGTTGTGTTATCTGCAATAAACAGCAGGGTGCCGGCGGGTAGGCAACAAAACCTGATTACAACTGTTGCGTATCTATTGGTGGGATATAGGGAATTTCCGTGGATTCGGGTGCCCGTGGAGCGCTGGACCGCTCTGCTTGTGGAGAAGCGCGGAAGAATCAAACACACAATTGTAAAGTTTAAAAAGAACGACTATTTATTTCGAACTCGATGTAGAAAAGTACTGCTCGTGACTGGAGATAAAGTAGTTCTGCCTGTGAGGGTGTTTTCTTCTTTCCTTTTCGCCTCTGGTTCCTCTTCCCGGGTTCCTTGCTCCTCCCTTTTGCTGTTTCCTGTCCAATGGGGTCGGTTCTTGATGTGGCTGGGCATGTGGAGGTGGCAACGCTTCCGTTTCCGTGTGACAAGCTAGGGTGCGCGCGAGTTAAGGGAAAAGTGCGGGAAAACTAGAGAAAAACGCGAAGGTCGGGGAGAGCGCGTCGAAGAGCTGGTGGGGTTCTCAAGGGTTCCTTTGTTTCGGGGTAGACCATGTGGTGACAAACCCCGGATATCGTGGGGTCGACATTTCAAGAGTTGTACGTGACTTGTTAGGCTAAGCTGTATTTTTACGGTCTGTAATAAATAAGCTTTAGAAACTTCCAAGTGAAGTGTTCTAGGATCTGCACTTAGAATAATGTACGGCTTTATTTATCGCGTGCCCCTATCCGGTTTCGAATTTCGCTCCTATGTTATTATCACTATCGATAGTTACAATTATATCGTCGACCGTTGATTCGATGTCACTAGATTTCCCCTGACTGTTAACGTGATACGTAACACTAGTAAAGTAATCCATTAAAATTTTCGGAAGTTTGAGTATCACAATATAAATGAATGAAATAAAATAAAAGTTTGAATTGTCTATGTCCATAATATGGGCTCTATATCATAAGAACCCATATAATTTATTATATAATTATATTAATACTCTATGCTATAAACTACGCGTGATCACTTGACTTTTCTACGTAACATGATTGTAGTTTTATATTGTTCATTGAAAGAAACGTAGTTTCTTATATTCAATTTAATTAATATGCGTATTTGCATAACATTATTGCTATGATTACTCCCTGTAATGTTCAATATGGCACAAGAGCAGCATTGATCTACGTAACCTAAAGTTAAAACTTTCTGTAGTTTCGGTTTTTAAAAGGTAACCTTTCACCCCATGTAACATTATAGTAATCGCCAATCAATAATAATCGTTTCTGAATTAATGTATGGCACTTTCACCTACACTCATAATAATCTATATTATATATTCGTAGATGAAGATAAAATACTAAATCACAAAAATATTATTGCAGGAAATTTCTACGAAAGAACTGTACAGGTTATACAAACTTTTCAGAATGACGAGTCCAATAGGTAATGTAGTACCTAAGTTTCGAGATACGTTTCATATGGCGACAAAAGACATATTAAGATGGTTTCCTGGACATATGGGCAAAGGTTTAAAACAAATGCAACAAAAACTAAAACTGGTAGATTGTATAATTGAAGTTCACGATGCAAGAGTTCCAATTTCTGGGCACTATGCAAATTTCAGTAAAACAATTACTGGACTGAAACCTCATATTTTTGTATTGAACAAAGTCGATTTGACCGATATGAAATTTAAGAGTTTGATCTTAGAAAATTTAAGCCAAAAAGGATTATCGAATATATTGTTTACTAACTTAAAAGACTCGAGGTGTAAGGGTGTTCATGAATTACTACCATTAGCACAACGATTAATTAAGGCATCGGATCGTCACAATAGGTCAGAAGAATCTTCGTTTCAAATCATGATTATCGGTATACCAAATGTTGGAAAATCTTCGCTTATCAATCGCTTAAGAAATACTAATCTTCGAAAAAGTAATGCTGTGCAAGTTGGTGCTGTTGCTGGTATTACACGATCTGTATTAACACGGGTAAAAGTGGCAGAAAACCCTGATATCTACATTTTGGATACTCCTGGAATTTTAACACCCAAAATAGACGACATGCATACTGGCCTAAAATTAGCATTAGCTGGCTGTATGCAAGATCATCTAGTAGGACCAACAGTACTTGCAGATTACTTGTTGTTCTGGTTAAACAGTCGGAAAAAATTTGATTACGTTGAAAAATTAGGATTGTCTGAACCAAATGATAATATTTCGTATGTTCTCACATATTTAGCAGCGAAACTGAAAAGAACATTAAGGATAAAGAATTACGATGGCAAAATAATCGTGAAACCAGATTTAAGATCGGCTGCAGAACATTTTATTGCCATGTTTAGAAAGGGAGAATGTGGTTACTTTTGTTTAGATGAGGATTTGTTCCCATTATAATTATACATTTGTCCCAACTGATTGGATGAAGTTTAAATGTATAACATTTGATTGAAATGATGTTCTGTTTCTATTCGTAATAAATCTAAATGCTTTAGACGCATTTCAAAGAAACTCCAATTACTTTCATGATAGAAAGATGAATTTTCATATGTAAATAGTGCAAGACAAATTTATAATAATAAACCTTATTGGAATATAATGATCTCATAATATAAATCTAGTAAATTTCCAAACATATATGTGTAAGTAATCAGATTCAAAACGAAAAAGATTTTACTTTGTACATTCAAAACTGTAATAAAATGTATATTACTAAAGATGTATTATAATCTAACAAGTGTATATATCAAAGGAATAATTTCGTTACTTCTATATTATTTAATAACTAATATACAATAACAAAAGTTAGAAACATGGTTGCTTTTTTTAATTTCATATTTTTACAAAGGCTATTGCGCATTAACTTAAAAAATTACCAATGCATTTATTACATAGAACGTTCAGTTTATTAAAATAGCACTGTTATTTTATTCAAATGCAAACCTAATTTTATTTCTAATATTTTATTTACCACCATCATTATTCTCCAAACACGTAAATTATAGATATCTCATTTACTTTTCCATAATACTAATGAAGTTTCAAAAAATGTACATTCTTGAAATCCTAAAGTTAGCAATATTTATTAAATCCTTGGAATAATCATCATGGCAAGAGTTTACATATTCAGTGTCACCTTTAAGTATTTTGAACTCGTAAAAAATTATTTCGAAATTGCATGAATTCTAAATATTTCTTTATTTCCTGGCAAAAATATCGTTTCTGCTAATTTCACAACTATAGTACAATTAAGAACAAAATAGTTATAAGTTTAATAGTATTAAATAATGTAATTCATAATTTACACTTTGTTTTTAAATAAATAGATATAGAACACTTGTGAAATTGTAAAACAGTTGTATCACCCTGTGGTATGCAGAGGTACATATGTGTGTGTAATATACTATGTTCAAATTAGACGCATGTAGAAGACGATGGAGTTGTTAGGAATTTATCGGAAATGGTATTTGCCTTTAAAATGCTACTATAATTAGCAAATTTTCAATTAGAACTGAAAATTCTACGAAACTCTTATTTTCTTCTACCGGTGATTTATAATGCCTTCATTTACCGTTATAATTCTCCCCGCTATATCTATGCGTACTTACAAGTTTTCGTTACTTTCTCTTCGCGACCTTCTTACAGTAGTGACCAATTCTGTGTTTCGTTCATTGGCCATCATATATTTTAAAAAAGGTGGTTACGTTAGTGTAATTGTTCATTTATGAATGAAAAATTAATATCTGTTGTTTCAAACATGTACTCAATATTTATAATTATTCATACTTATTAATATAATCGCAATTATAGCTACCATGTTTGCAAGGTTTACATTTTATCCAACGCTTGTCTACAATGTATTTATGGAAAAAGTATCAACGAGAAATTGGTATGATAGAATTGATGAAACTGTTATATTGGGTGCTTTGCCGTTTCGTGGTATGACTAAACAGGTGTGTTCACATACATACATCCATACATACAGATGCATGGCTAACAACTCTATTTTTCAAAAAATAAGATAGCATATTAAATATATAGTACAATTTATATTTGGAAAACATTATAATAAAAGCAAAATATAATTCTAGCTAATAGCTGAAGAAAATGTTAAGGCTGTTGTTTCAATGAATGAAGATTATGAACTATGGCTATTTTCCAATAACGAAAAGGTATACTACTAAAGCACTTGTTATTATTTCTGAAGAACAATGTTAACAAATTCTGTACTATACAATATTTAAACATATAATTGTGTATATTTTTTAGGAATGGCAAAAACATAATGTAGAATTTTTGCAGTTATCTGTAACAGATATCTTTCAATCACCTTCTCAAGAAAAATTGCAGCTTGGTGTAAATTTTATTAACAAATTTTGCAATGCATCGAATAAATTAAATATTTCTACTGCTACTAATCAAGCTTGCCATCCTGAAAGCGTTTATGTACATTGTAAAGCTGGAAGAACACGTAGTGCAACTCTAGTTGGATGCTATTTAATGGCGGTAAGATAATTAGAAATATGCAGAGCCAATTTCGAATCAAATTCTGTATAGTTTGTATTTGAAATATGGTAAAATTAACAGTTGTATTACAAAATGATTCATTTTTAGAAACATCATTGGAGTCCAGAAGAAGCAGTAGCATATATGAAAGAAAAAAGGCCTCATATATTACTCCATGCACAACAATGGAAAGCATTGAGAGATTTTTATAAGGATCATGTAGAAAGTACTAAATAATTTTAATAAATATATAATTATTCAAATTGTAATTCTTGTTTAGACTTATATATACATATATAGACAATATATTTTATTACAAAATGGTTCTGTAGTACTTTTCTTTTACCTGGTAAATGCGAATGTTCTTTTTGATAAAACAAATTCTAATTTTTTTTCATATACAAAGGTACAAAAGATTTTTGTCAACTTCTTAAAGTATTAAAGTATTCTGCAAAGTTGCTGAGGCACTTGAATATTTAATACTAAAACAGATTACATACTTCATAAAAAATTTGAAGATGTACAACAATATAAAATTTAAATGTAGATCAAAAAGTTTTTTTTATTTTAATGTAAGGCTTTTTATTTTTACAACTTATACTATTCATGCAAAGTATTCATGATACCAAATTAACTATACCTGAAGTATATATATGGATGTTTTTCTTAATGTTTTCAATACCTTATTGTTATATATAGCGCAAAATGTGGTTTCAACAGCAATAATAAATAATGAAGAAGTAAATTAAATTATTTGCACTGTTTATATGTATATTTTGATAAACACATGCTGACGCATACAAGTATTGTCGATTTGACCTTCTTTAAAAAATCATATATTTGTTTGCATAATCTTATGTTTCGAAAAAGACCAAAATTAGACATATATTACTGGGCTGGGTATGATTCATGTATCTTTACAATTAGATCTGGCAGTTCTTGTATCATGTGAAACCCTTATACGTTTAGTGATATACCGAGTAACATACATACGTAGTATTATAGTATTACTGTAGTAGCACATAAGCTCCCCATCTTGATGGTCAAAGAGATGTTCTTTAGTTTCTTAAGAAATCAAAGTTTCTTAAGTAATATAAAACTAACCTCCTCCTCTGCCCATGAACTCCGCGCCAGTTCTTGCTGACGGTACTACGGATCTTCCTATCGAGGAGACGCGCTCCGCGAAATTAGGGGAAGCTTATCAGAGTTATTCGCAGGAATAACTTTAATAATGATCGGAAAACATGGTTTCTGAACATGCGTCAGGTCCTGTACAATTTGATTGCCAATACTATCAGGTGGCGGATTTAATCAGCTCGCGTATTTCGGAGTTAAAAGGTGTCTAGAGAACTGCTCCTATGGCACGAAATGCAGATTCCCCGAACACGGTGTTAGTAAGAGAAGCCAGTTCTCTTTTACCAAAGACTGAAATGGAACCTTTTGATGGCAAGCCCCCGAGTGGCACACATTTCGCGATACGTTTCAGTCGGTGGGCCATGGCAATGACGAATTACCGTCAGCTTAAAAATTTCATTTGTTGAGAAACGCACTGCGTGGCGATATCGCGTCAATTATTGCTCCACTTAACACTACTGAGCATAATTATTTGGTAGCCTGGGACTTGCTGCAGCGTCGATGTAATAAACCTCGTCAAATTATAAACGCGCATTTTGAGAAGATATTTGAGTTGCCAGAGATTATTCGCGACTCCCCTGCCAGGCTACGTTTGCTTGAAGAACAGGCTTAAATGCATATGGGCGCTCTAAAATCAGTGCAATCAGTGCAACATTGGGCCTGTATTTTAGTATATATGATTGCTAAAAAGTTAGATAAAAGGAGGTGTCAATCTTGGTAGCGTACATTAGAGAACGAGGAAATGCCCGATTTCGAGAAACTAATTTCTTTCATTAGGAAGCGATCGGCGGATGAAGAATGTGAATGGGAATATTCACAAACTACGAAACAGTTGCAACATATATAGTTGCTCAAAATGTCTGGATCTATCAGTGTGGGAAAGAATAGACGCTCCTAAAAGGGTAGGGTTGTGCCTTAATTGTCTCGGTCCAGGTCATTTTGCAAACAAATGAAAATTTCGACAGTGTAAGAGATGCAACTTCAGGCATCATACACTTTCGCATTTACCGTCGGAGTCGCGCAATGTGATTCCGAATAGTAAAGAAGCGTCTCCAGACGCTACACCCTCGGTGGGTGCCGTGCAAAGGACCACTTTAAGCGTGATCGCGCAAGGGAGCTCCTAATTGGAACCGCGGTCATAAAGGTCATGGATCGGGACGGCAATGAAAATGCCGTGTATGGCTCGATAGTGGCTCTCAGGCTTTGCGGATATGCTGCGTTTGGAAAAGCATGACATCGATTTGTCGTTCTCCGGACTGTCGCGCGTTGAGACACGTGCGAAGCATTATGTTAATACGACCACCAAATTTAGAGACAGTAACTTTGAAACGCAAGTTACGTTTGTTAGACTTCTGTCCATTACTGGATACAGTAATGTCTCGATTAGTGTTCAAAATTGTGTCCACGATTAGTGTTCATTTCTACCCCCACTACTTGGGGTGGTCCCCCCCTGGAACCAGCGAAGCGTAAGCGCCGAGCATGTAATCTGAACCCAGATCGAATGTCGGTGAGAGCCAACACTGATGCAAGCGGGATTAAAAGTTAAAACTTGTTCATTTTTGGTCCGTTTTAAATGAAATTTTACCAATATGTTCGTTACAATCTCCTGATTAAAATTCCACAAAACATAATACGAATTCGATAATTTTTATTTATAGTGGTGTAAGAATCAAAACCCGGGGGGGGGATGAAGGTGTAAAAGAAATGCTGTATTTCTGTAAGGTGGTACAAGCTTAAAGTGCAACATGTTTGCTCGAAGGTCTGTGCAAGACTGGCGCATGGCTCAGAAGGTCCTTGCGTTGTCACAGTCTAAATTCCGTAGGGCCTGATCTAATTTATGGCGGGCCTGGTGTCACGTTGTCCGGACCCGACGTCGTCGTGCTCGCCTTAGGGTGCCTATCCGCAAGCGGCTACGCCTCGTTCGTGGAGCGGTGTCAGATTTTCTAACAGTGGTATTAATAATCTTATTCTCCTTTATTATTGTTTTCGACAACAACTAGAATATGCGTATATTAGTTAACAGCAATAAGGTAATCAGTAATGAGATTGTAAATTTAGTAATAAACTCTCGAATTAATTCTTCTAACCCCTTGCACGCGAACGACTTTCTGCCGATGCGCTGCGGAGAGACTGCGCGCGCTCAGCGCCGGCGATCGCTGTGGACGGAATACCTTTCACTCGCGTGAGCTCTGTTGATTAACGGTTCAAGAGCAACTAACGAGTTATTATTGTAATTTATTTGCGCCACATTAAATAATGAAAGAACGTCTTTTTCATGCATTAATTATTTATTAGAAACAGAAAATTTGATTCATAATCCTCTTCTATTTCACTGTCGTCTCGTGTAATATATTCTTCAGTATCACGCGACATCTTGTAGATTATAGGGTATCACAAGTGGTAATATAATTGTCGCGTAGCCATCATTTGTTTTGTTTATTGCCGTTGTTGTTTATGCAACGCATATTATAACGCAATATATAACGCATATATGCGCTCATAGTCCACACCGATCGCTTTCGCTGGACGCATATATGCGTCCATAGCGCTCTAAGGGTTAATCTTAAATTCCTATATTTAATTAATGGCAAAATATTGTTCTAACGAGAATTATTCTCGTTCCTGTGACATTACATTCGGCGTTCATAACAGTATATAATTTGGGTAAATCTACCAACGTGGAACAGTAATTCTCGGCTTGACACTCGGCACGTTCTCTAGCGAGGACGCTCGCGAGTCATCCCCACCACTCGAGGGGCCACCCTAGTTCTGAGTGGATGGAGCAATTCGGCACCTTTGACTAGCCGACACGTCGCACAGAGTTCCAAATGGCATATTTAGGTGGAAAAAATTATTTTTCTCCGTTTTTGGGCTTATATGAGTATTTTATTAATAAAAAACAAATTATTTTTGCATTAAAGTTATTATTTTTTACTGGAAATATTAGTAACATAAAAATATGACTAATTACATAAAATTACATGAAAACAAAAACCCGTATTGCACTTAAATATAGGATAGAATAAAAACATAATTCATTTTGTTGCGTATCTATTGGTGGGATGTAGGGAATTTCCGTGGATTCGGGTGCCCGTGGAGCGCTGGACCGCTCTGCTCGTGGAGAAGCGCGGAAGAATCAAATACACAATTGTAAAGTTTAGAAAGAACGACTATTTATTCTGGTTTTCAGCGTACGAGATACTGGTGGTTCAAGAATTAACGAAGTTCTGTTCTGTGAGGGTGTTTCTTCTTTCCTTTTCGCCTCTGGTTCCTCTTCCCGGGTTCCTTGCTCCTCCCTTTTGCTGTTTCCTGTCCAATGGGGTGGGTTCTTGATGTGGCTGGGCATGTGGAGGTGGTAACGCTTCCGTTTCCGTGTGACAAGCTAGGGTGCGCGCGAGTTAAGGGAAAAGTGCGGGAAAACTAGAGAAAAACGCGGGAAGGTCGGGGAGAGCGCGTCGAAGAGTTGGTGGGGTTCTCAAGGGTTCCTTTGTTTCGGGGTAGGCCATGTGGTGACCAGTCCCGGATATCGTGGGGTCGACTTTTCAAGGGTTGTACGTGACTTGTTAGAGTAAGCTGTATTTTTACGGTCTGTAATAAATAAGCTTTAAAAACTTCCAAGTGAAGTGTTCTAGGATCTGCACTTAGAATAATGTACGGCTTTATTTATCGCGTGCCCCTATCCGGTTTCGAATTGCGCTCCTAAGTTATTATCACTATCGATAGTTACAATTATAACGTCGATCGTTGATTCGATGTCACTAGATATTAAGGCGTACTAACGCGATAGCGTAACATTACCATGCGACTTTCACGCGTTCGCCGGGTTTTCCCAATTCTCCCCTTTGCGCGCACACCCCTACGTCCGTGCCGGAAAGCGAAAAAGTTACCACCTCCACGCGCCCAAGGACGAACCAAGGCCCACCAAGACTCAACCTCATTGGCCGCTACCAAAGGAGAGGGGGAAAATAGGAACTCAAGAAGAAGAACCAGAGCTGTAATGGAAAGAAGAAGCCACATTCGAAGAACTTCGTTATTTCTTGAACCTGCAGTATCTCTTACGCTGAATAATAGAATAAATAGTCGTTCTTTCTAAACTTCATAAATTGTGTTTGATTTTTCCGCGCTTCTCCACGAGCAAAGCGGTTCAGCGCTCCACGGGCAACCGAACCTAACTAAATTCTCCACATCCCACCAATAGATACGCAACAGCCACACTGTGCCTGGGCTCGAACGCGGCAAACCCGCAGAAAACCGTCCACAGTGTGGCAACGAATCGTAGAACTTTTTTTTAAACGAATGTCTCTACTTTCCGAACACTTAATTTTAGCGCGTAGAGCATGTTTTCCATGACTGATGAATCATAACATAATCCCAGTTTTTACTAAGAATTAATTGCTTCACTAGAACTTCGATTTACAACAATACAAAAAAGTTATTAATAATTTAATGTTGCTTAAGATAAAATAAACACTTTGAGATGCAACATCCATCATGACTTTAAAGCTTAAGTGCATCTTAATAAGATTGCAGAGCATTTCTGTTGACTAAAGAAATGTGCTCGACCGATTCTCAAAAAAGTGTTTGCTAGAAGTTGTACCTTGACCACTCTGTAAAGATTGAACCAGTGGGTTTAATGTTTTAATATTCTGGAGTATTAATGTATGATTATTCTAGATTACATTGAAACAATTTTTTTTTCGAAATTCCAAAACGAATTTCCCGAATTTTGTCCACCTAAATATGCCATTTGGAACACTGTGTTTCGGCAGGATCCGTCTGTATTTGTCGCGAGTCTGCTGCTAGTCTTACTCCGAATGGCAGACTGGACATTATTCTCCCACAAAATACTGGGAATAAAGAATATATTCCTCAATTTGTTACATGTCTAAGGACATTTTGTTATAAATATTAATTTTTCCGAAGATCTATATTTAACTTTGGCGATATACTTTCACGGTTGCCAAAACTGGTAAGGACTCCACTTTTTTAGATAATGATCCTACATTGCTGATAACTTGTTTCTTCGATTAATGCATTCACGAGCACGCACGCTTCAGCCCAAATGCAGCAAAGAGGAGGAATCATCACAACAACGAAGAAATAAACAAAATACTACCAGTCGCAATTTTGAAATCCGATTAATATACGCTTATTGATTTAACACTAGAACTACCGATAGATTTTCGTACTATTTACACAGCATACGTTAGTTAGATTATGAACACGAAAGTCGTTCAATGGACACTAAATAGAAATATACATATAATTGTCATTCTGTCTAATTAAAAGTCATCATAAATTGCTACAACGATACTTACATGTTAATAATTTTAAGGCAAGAAATCTGGAACAAGTCATTTTGATGGGTTTCGTAGTTCTAGTGTTAAGATAATAAAGAAATAAAATTTCAAATTTCTTCTATTTATGTGCACTGCTTACAATCCTGATTATTTTGTTTATATGTATTTCAAATTTATAAACACATATAAATGTATAAAAATAAATAATAATAATTTTGTAAAGAGCTCATTTAAATGCCCCAATATAAGCACTTCCATTTAAAATTTAAATGCCTGAATTGCAAAATCTTCTCGGTTTCTGCCGCCGATCTGTTCTTTCATCTGTCGGCAGCTTCTGTGAACAAAACCCAAGCCGGCATCGCTGATACAGTTGTGCGTGGACCTGTGCACCGGTTATGTCATTATTTGTGGCGATTCTGCTGCTAGTTTGTCCTCACAAAATAGATTTACACAGATTAACCCTGTTTTGAACAATAAGCGGTCAGTTGACAATTCGAAAAATCACATGAAAACTACATGCATAATTCTCTTTGTTTTAAATTATCAAGTGTAGTAGGTTGTTCTTGATAATTAATACTTATAAGTTTTTTTAAGTAGCTTCGTCAATAAAATCTGGAAGGTGCAAGTGATGTATGATGACCTTTTATAACAGAATATTATTTGCTACTACTGGTTGTACTCAGTTTTCATAAAACAGACGCATTTAAATTGTTAGATTATTAGTAATAAAATTGCCAAAATGATCTTAAATGACCTTCATTAGTCTTCCAAGGCATGTGACAAAATGATATGATATAATAGCATCGTGATCGATAATTCGGTATTTTATACAATGCAATTCATCATAAAATGTATGAGCATGTGCGGTAATGCCTAATTAAACTATAATATTCATATTTGATATGAAGACATGAGAAGTTTAGGAGCACTTGGTCCCAGATAATGGTGCATACTCAAAAGCTTAATGCGGGTAGTTATTCTTGCCTTTTCTCGAGCTAGAATATTATTTAACAAAGTATGCATGCTAACATCTAAACATTGTAGAAGTCTTGAAATTCCGTTCGAAACTGATCAAAACGACAAAGATCATATGCAAGGAAATTACAAACAGACCTAGATGTACAGACGATTCTTGAATGTTCTGATCCACTCTTTCTTCCTGCTTTCTCCCGACTGTATTCTCTTCGCCATTATTGTACAGCATTTGACTTAACATTTATAAAAAGTAAATCTCACTTGTAATTCTCCGAAGTTTCTGAATACCTGTAATTAACAATGTATTTTTAATATTATACATATATGTACATACAACAGTAAAGATTTGAAACATATTTTGCAAAAATATTTCAAGGGAGAAAAGCTTTACAGCAGTTGCTGTTTGGTAAATCGGGTATTATATATTATTACTAATTTGCTAATATAAGAGCATCCTAAAGATATTAAGGTTGATTCAGTTAAAGAAAATCTTAATAAATAACTACTTTGTTTTTGAGAAGTTATTGATTGAGGAGTATTAATGATTTAAAAAAAGAAGTAATGATGCACGAAAAAACATAGGTATACGCTTACTATCTTCTAAATGAAAAGCGCCTTCTCTTACAAAAGTAGGATGTAATTAAAATGTACACTTCTTGGACCAAACTGTCCATAATATATCAAATGTAATAAATTCTATATTAATTAAGCAAATGGATAAGCAATAGAATCAGCAGAAAGTAACAGTAGAAAAGAATAAGGAACAATTCTAAATAGATAAATGCATTTTAAGTTATTGTGTTAAGTTAATTTTTTCTTATAGGGAACTGCAAAATTAATAATAATATATTAGCAAGTGCAAAAAAAAGAATGTTACCACGTGAAGAACCACTTTGCTTGATTCAAATAAGAAGGTTGTGTTCGAAAACCAAACAATAGAAAAACGTAAATGAGTTGAATGTGTATTTTACATATAAATTAATATTTAAAAACAGGAAAGTTACTGAATATATCCATATACTATTTTCGAATTATTTGTAGAATGATAGCCATATAATATAAACCACAAAAACGCAAGGAATGGTATTCAATCGTTGACATATTTTAAGAGAATCAAGAATACTGATTTATTTTCCTATAACATTCCATCTTTTATGCTTTATTTCGATTTAAACGCTTTTTTTAGGGCTTCAAGCAATTTAAGGGCTGTGATATTATATATTATTCAATTAGTCTTGATGTAGGCTACAAAATGGCATGATAGAAAACAGATGGCTTTGTAAAAATTATGTAATTCATTAGAGATACCTTTCCATTTATGTTTGTGTCTGGTTTTAATCCCAGTAAGAATGATTTAGATGTCATAATAAATGAGACACTCTGTATGATTATACCATTTATATCATTTCAGAATTGTAGTTTATATTACTGCATGCAATAAAGGAATCGATATAAATGAAAAAAAATGATACAGGATTACGGGATTTCATGGCTTATATTATATAAGTTTAATCGATAAATTCTAATTACTTTTACATCGTTGTATACAGAACACAATACTTACTTTTTAGCTTCTCTTGTTCGTACCCGATACAACATGTCCAGGTCTTTCAATTTTGTCAAACACTTTTCTTTAATAATGTATGGGAGTACAGTTTCTTTGTCATTTCTTATTTTATTCTCAATCTCTTTACGGGCTGATTCAAATTCTTCGTATGTAATTTTTCCGAATTCCAACTTGTTCTGTAAATTCAAAATTTTACATTGCACATTTTCGCCGGCCAATTTGGCAGAGTTCGCAAGCGATCCTACAGCTGCTTTAACATTAATATTCGATGCTCCTTTCGAAAAATAATCAAGGAAACAGAAATGTTGCAGCTCGCCTGTTTTTAACACATGTGTACCACAACATGCTTCCCTAAGTGGAATAAAAAGTATTAATTACTATTTGTTAAAAATATTCTAAAAGGAAATTATGTTTAAAATAAATAAATTTGTCGTTTTACAAAATTACTTACTTCGATTTCAAATCATCACTGTGAATTTCTACAACTCTGATATCTTTATAAGGGTAAATTTCATTCGGCGTCAATGTTACAGAATCTTCTGCTAACAATTCCAATGCATTCAATATTTTGGTTGTAACCGAGACATTAGCCTTTATAACATTGTTTATCATTTTCTCAATTTCTTCCAATCGTTCAAGAGAAAGCTTTTCTCCAAATGAATTATATTGCAATTTTACATGATGCGCAACAACAAGACAGTTACGCGGATAAACTGCTTGTACTATCCGCCTTATAGATGCATTTAGTAAATGTGCTGCAGTATGGTGTTGCATGAGACCTAAACGAAATTCAGGTTCGATGGACACTACACAATGGTCTACAAGGCTTAATTCTTCGGTCCATTCTCTATATGAACAATGCTATATGCTTTTACTTATAAAGGAAACATCATTTAAATTAAACGAATACTTACTTTAAATCGTTTTTTAGAAAAGTTCCATAATGTATGACATAGTCGTTAATCTTTCTCACGTTATTTATACTTAAACACAAATTTCCTATGCGAATGAAACCTTTATCTGACGCTTGGCCACCCTCCAATGAATAACATACTGTTTTATCGAGTACGATTCCAATATTGATGTTACCCGGTTGCCGATGACTGTTTGCAATTGCGTTAAAAACGGTCGAACCTATGTCCTTAGGTGTGCTTACGTTTGCTTCGTTGACTAATATGGTATTATCTAAAGTAAACAAATTGTCTGTTACATTAATATATTAATTGGGTTTAAATACTGCCGAACTAGTACGAACGAGTCAATTATGATTTGTTTACCATTTACAATTAATGCTACAATTTTACTTTGAATTTGAGGAAACTCGTAGTTATTTTCTTCAAAAATGTATTTGTATTTAAAGCTGTCATCAGTTTTAGGCACATTTCTGTGCTCCAATATTCCTATACACTTTCTTAGAGTTAGTTCACTACTCCTCACAAGACCAATTCTTGATCGACTTTTAAGATCTTCTAATTCATTTTGAAACGCATGTTCATCGAAATGCAGGGATTCAATTTTTGCTAGCTGATTAATTGTTTCTGCACTTAAACCATATGTATCGTACAACTTAAAAGCTACATCTCCTGGCAATACTTTTGTGTCTCTCCTATAAAATCAGCAATAAGTTAAATAACATTTTATAATACCGGTAGGCCTCGTTTAGTGTTAGTAACACATCTCAGAAATTAGTCGCATTATTCGAATACTTGAAATACCGTAATTGGTTCTAATATAAAGAAAATATACAAAACAAATTCTTAAATGTACCTCATCATACGCATTTGATTAAATTGTAGTGGCATAAGCATGTTTATGTACTACTATATTTGCACTAAAGCACTTAAAACAAATTAAAACTTACTAGTAAGGGTGACGAAATTTAAAATGTGCAGAATAAGTAGAATAAATTGTTTGAAAATGGATGGAGAAAAAGAAATCAGCTGGATATAACACAAGGGGAAACTTGAGACTGAAGCTAACTAAATTGGATCCTAACATAAAATCTCTTTGCAGCAAGCATCAAGCACAAGGATCTCACTAAATATAAGTCACAAATAATTACTAATAATTAAAATAATATAGACAAATTTTACAGTAAAATTATTTTGTACTTGAATTTCAGTTCTCCATTGTATGTTTTAAAAATTAACTTACTGTGTTTCCCCAACAACTTCCTAGTGATTTTATTCTAAAACCTATCATTTAAGTTTCTTCAGTGACCAAATCAATTTTTTAATATTAAAAATTATGTATACGTTACATTGAAGGCATAAAAATTTTAAAAAGGCTCACGTGGGGTATGGTACAAGAAAGGTTGGGAAACTCTGGTTTATGCATTGGCTCTACGAAAGAGAGGTTTAACGACCGTTAATACAACAGAATGAATGTTTCTGCAATTGTACCATATAAAAGAAATCATGCAAACCTAACATTAACTGAATTTTTATTCACATTAAATGCGATCTGTTATTCGCACTAAATCGAATATCGCACTATACGGACTACCTGAACATTTATGAACACGTACACATGTATGAAACACTGTAACTTACATTTCATTAATTATACATTGAAGATACTTGTATCCAACTTGTAATCCAGGGGCCATAAATTCAGTTATTGCACTCAATTGAGGACGGGTTTCAACCATTTTTTTCCACTGTCTTTCTGAAGAATGCTGCAACTTCTTATACAATTCTTCTTCGAAACATATTATGCTTTGCACCTAATTATATTTATATTTTATAACAAATTAAAGAATTCTTTATACTGTATAACCAAACTGTAAAATATTGCATTATGCTTTTTATCGTTTTTACCTTTTTAAGATTAGTCTGTAGTTCTGGGTAAACATCACCCAAACTTTCTGCTACAATATACGACAGTTCAGGAAGTATCCTTTGTATTTTAAATACTTGCTTGCTAACATCAAGTGCCTTCCTTATTACTTTCCTAAGTTTATTACTGAAAACATGCAATCACAATTACATACATACCATTCATTTACACAGTCTTTATAAGTATTGATCAGGACATTTATTTAAATGATATAAAGAATATCCCAAGTATTTGGAGGCAGGGTTTGCAACTTCTTTTCAATTGAGGGGACTGCTGATATTGAGTGTCTATTGTTAAATCTAGAGTCGAAGAATAGTTGGGAAATTTTTTCGAAAGATGGCTGTACGAGCTTAACTTCTTATTCGGCACGCTTTCTATGCTTGAGAAATTTGCCTTTCAAAACTTGGAACGGATGATACAATTAGAGTAATTTACCTTCCTTCTGGGACCACCCCATCTGCTAATGCTACAGTAATCATTCTACTGTGGTCCACTAATATTCTATATGCACGATCAAGTTCATTGTTTTCATTAGAAAATTCACCCTTATATTCTGGGGCATTTGCATATTTTTGAATCGTTTTGAACAGTGGTTGAAAAAGGTCTGTATCATAATTAGATTTCTTCCCCTGTAATAGTGCAACTAGTCTTTCAAATCCCATGCCTGTATCAACATGATGTTTGGACAGAGGTACAATTGTGCCATTCATTAATCTGATGTAAAGCGATACAAAAATTTGTGTTTAGTTGTTATAAAATCATAAATTATTCTAAGCATGATAACTATATTATCAATCATTTTGTTACATACCGTTCGTATTGTATAAAGACTATGTTCCACAATTCTGTGAGATCTGTGTACCCTTTATTGATTTGCATATATCGATTTGTTAACTGTTTCGTGCGATCTACATGTATTTCTGTACAAGGACCGCACGGGCCTGAAATACCCATTTCCCAAAAATTTTCTGGTGCTCCAAATGAAAGAATTTTGTCTCTAGAAACTCCAATATTTAGCCAGATATCTTTACACTCTAAATCAGGTTCTAGCCCTAATTTTTCATCTCCCGCAAAATATGTTACATATAAAAATTCCTCTTCAATGCCATAATGTTTTGTTAATAAATTCCAAGCGTAACGACAAGCTTCTTCCTAAAAATGTGAAACAATAATTATTTCTGCAATTTATGAAAGTTTGTGTTAAATAATGACTCAAGTGGTTTCATCAAATTTACCTTAAAATAACTACCAAAAGACCAATTTCCCAGCATTTCGAAGAACGTATGATGGTAAGTATCATTTCCAACTATACTTAGATCATTATGTTTTCCGCTAATTCTTATACATTTTTGTGAATTTGTAACTTTTGTCACAGGCGGTTCATAATAATCTAAGAAAATACCTTTGAACTAAAAGGAAATGTTTCTTTAGCATTGATGATATAACAATACATTGTTAATTGTTTTAAATGTTATGCAATTATAAAAACAACAAATCAATTTCTGGTAGATTAACTTTTAAACATACTTGATTCATGCCAGCATTAACAAATGCAACTGTATGATCATTAAGTGGGATAACAGGGCTTGACCGAACGAAGGTATGACCCAAATCTTTTTTAAAGTAATCCAAAAATTCATTCCTAATTAATTTGGCACTTTTTTGTATTCTACTAGAACTGTACGATCGTATTAATAAAAAGTGATTCATACTTCTTAATAGAATACTTGTACGAGCATTTATTGAAAATTTACAATTTTTAAATAATATTGGTAATTATAACACATTGTCTTTGTTACTGTCTTAACTAATCTTAATTTTAAGTTACTAAATATTTATTTAACCGGCGTCATATGAACTTATGCTCTTGTTCTAACATTAATTTTACACAAATTTTGCACCCTTGTTCTAACTATTTGGTAAAATTGTTTAATACTCGTGTAGACACAAATTTTCTGTAACTATTTAATTAGGCGGTAATTAATAGTTAACGTTATTTAAAAAAAAATAGACTGCATTTCCTGAAGCTGTATTATATAATTACTATGCGCATTAAAGTCTTAAGATATAAACTGAGAAATTCTTTTGTTAATGCTTGTATTTCACAAAATTATAATTGGCAAAGTACAAAATATGTATTTCATTGGGACAATATTTGTTTCGAAAAACATTTTATATAATTTAAGTATCGGGAGACATTATTTTTTGCGACGTAGAGAGTTCATGGAGACGCACCCTAGTCACAAATAATCTAGTGACTTTGTCGTTAAGTGGAGCGAGAGTGGTAGTACGTAGCACAGACCATATTTCTTTCCGTCAAAACTGTTCAAGGTGGAAATCGTTGACGCCATTTCGTATCTCGTTTCGCTGTAGCGTCACGAAAGTTTTATCCCTTTTACTTTAATTTAATTTCGCCAAAACGTCGCAGCCACATGTAAGTAATACTGCAATATCACGATAACATTATTTGACGAACAAAAAGGCATTAGAGAAACGTGAAAGTTGAATGATGGAAAGATTTGCGTTTCGTCAGTTACTAGGGCACGCCAAGGGCCGGTTGTTTTTAGAAATTATCTTCCGCCACAAAAGACTCTCCTCTACAATTAAAATCTGTTCTACAATGCTTTATTTTATACCATTCAATCTTGGTAGTTACGATTAATAGGAGAAATCCAATTCAATTTGTTTTCTTTTCAATTGAGAAAGTCGGGTAACTTAAATGGCCTTGAAAAGCGTACAAGCGTCTTTTGCGTTTACCAGTAGTGGCTGCCGCAACTTTTCGAATATTTCCTATGGAATTTTTTTCACGCAGTTTAATATTTACAAATTTTCAATAAATTGATTCTTCCTCTTTCAATGAGGTGAAAAATAAAAAGATTGACTTTTATTTTAAATATCAGTTCTTACAGAATTATAAACTGTATATTCAAGTTTTACGCATTTTTGTTAATATTCTTGAAATGTAGCTTCATTATTTCAGGAAGTTTCAAGGAAATGTTAATGCTTACTTGTTACCATTTCTCCCAAAGGTATTCATTTTTAACTCATGCACAAGGAGTTATAAATGTTTGTAAATTACGTCCTTTATTATATTTTTTGTTGCGTCTCGGTATATTTATCTATCCTATTACGAATAAGTGGAAACAAAAGGTTCGTTTTATTTTTTTGATACTCAATGCTTTTGAAAACATAAATATATATCGATTTTTTAAAATTTAAATTAAACATATACAGGGCTTTCTGGAAATTGCAATACAACTAAATAAGTGATTCCAGGGGCTAGACAAAATCGAAAATATAGAACAAAATTTGTTTCATCTAAGACACTGTTTTCTATAAACTGGAGTTTGAAAATCCTTTAAATAAGTACACATGTACTTAGGTAAATACTATTTGCTTTGCATATATAAACTTTGTAGAGTCAAGTAGAATAAATAGGTAAATCCTAAAATAAAATGAACCAAAATTTTTGAGACTTATAATGCAATATTGTTCAGCTGCCACAAGAAAAGATACATTACCACTTGCATAATTCCTAATGTTAAACGTTACCTGCGATATTAAGGAGCGATAATGCTTGCAGCTTGCAAATTGAAATAGATAAATCATGAAAGCTTAGTGCTTTCTAAGCTTACATCAAATGTTTGCTGACATTGTTTATAAATGCAAAAACGGGAGGTGCATTGCTTAATCAGACTGATCGAATGAAAAAGATTGTGTTTAAGTGCATATATAGTTAATGAATTTTTGAACTCGATTTTCTGAAAAACTGATTTTTTCTATATGAACAAATTTTACTTTGTATTTTCGACTTACATTTATCTTAACAATCCTTTTTAGATTGTATCACAATTTGCAGAACACCTTGGGTTTTAGTATTTTTAAACTATACATCTTATCCAATTGAAAATATTTAGTTTACAGTGATTTTAAATAGGTCTCAAATGTAATCCAATTTCTACATTCTCATTTGAACTTATATTCATCAGGCAAACGTATTTTACAATTTATGTGATATATGTTTTACATTACCCTGTGTAAAAGTATTAAAGTGATAAACCATAAATTCATTTTATTATATAGATTGTTTGGTACAGAATGAAAATTATCACTTTGGTAAAATTGCCTTTGTTTCTTTTGCAAGTATCTAAAAAGCAAAAGTGACGTTGAATATAACTATTAAAACGTTATATACTGAAACTTCAACATTAAGGCATTCACTTATATTATTAATTGATTATCAAAAAAATTGTTACTCATTTATGGTAACATTCTGGGTAACTATATTAATATTTAAATTTTTGATGTTGTCCTATAAAAATTATGAATTTTAGTTGTGTAAAATTTAGTTGTACGTGAGAATTGTGTAAGTTTTGAATGTATTTTTTCTAAAGTTTCGATGTATCAATTGTATATAGCACTAATGTAAGCAACGATAGTGATTATGAATTATGCAATGTATTAACATATAAAACATAGAGATTCTATTATACAGAGCTATATAGATTTGTTAATTGTAATTATTAAGCAACAATCTCTTAGAACTGAAATAATTGTAATTGTAGAATATTGAATAATAAAAATATTTTTTTTATTTTCAGAAAATGGTTTCATCTAACCAACCGGTAAGAACAATGCTAATAGTAACTTATTTTCCGTTTCAAATCATTTGGTGACCTTATTTATTTATCATATAATTATTTTTCTCTCAAATAAATAATTAATATAAGTTGAATGGCACAATTTTATTTATAGGTACGTAAGGTATTGTGTTTTTTGTAAATTTTTTTAATATTTTACTTAGAATTTTTTATAATTTGCTATTTGAAATTACAACATAACTTTTAGTAAGGCTATAAATATCAAGAATTTAGTAAATCATGCTCAAATGATATTACATTATTGTTGTCGTCTGACTTTTGTAATGATAACAAATATTTTGAGCAAGATAAAAATCTCGAACAGACACCATACTTTTTCCAAAGAGGAGTATGGTCGATTTTGGAGGTACAAAAATAAATGTGACAATTTCTTTAAAGTAATCTATAGTTATAAGTGCATGCGCTGTAGTTTAATTAATGTAATTACAACCAATAAAAGAGTTATTAATTAATTATTTCAATTTTGCAGAGGAAAACAAAAATATTTGTGGGTCGGTTACCAGAAAATTGTCGCAACGATGAGTTGCGACAATTATTTTTACGTTTTGGTGAGGTAACGGAATGCGATGTCATGAATCGGTATGGGTTTGTCCACATGGCACGTGAGGAAGATGCAGCTGCAGCAATCAAAGCTCTACACAATTCCAACTTCAAAGGGGCAACAATCAACGTGGAACAGTCTACTGGCAAATCGCGTAGTGGAGGAGGAGGACGCAGGGATGGAGACAGAAGAGGTGGACCAATGAGAGGTGGTAGGGGCGGACGAGACGGTGGTAGAGACGCTCGTCCTGGACCATACAATGATAGAAGAGGTCAGTAGATTTGCTATTATTATATTATCCCTCTGCCACTATTTTCTCATTGCATAGTGTAACGTTTTATAATATATTTAACGCTACAAACTTATAGATATCAGAGATCTTTGTTCAAAACATGTAAAGTCTTAGGGACTTCTTTTATTTAACACGCTGATCGCCCACCGTAAATCGGGCATGTTTACTCTTACGGGCCCAACACACGCTTCGTCATAGGTCGACGCATTAATAATACTAGTGATATATAAACAATTCGTTCGTTTTTCAAACACAAGACACACTATTTTAAAAACAATTTTTTTGTCCTGTCGATTTGAAGTACTTCGCGATTCAAGAGAGACGTAGTTCACAACTTAAAATCTAGAAACAAACCGTAAGGAAAAACAGGTGTTAGAATGTGTTTCTTGTTATAATAAAAAAATCGTCAACAAGCTAGTAAAGATTGAAAAACAATTTGAACATATTGTCTCCGTTGCCCGGAAGCTTTGTAACTGCTTAAATGATTTCAACGAATATCAAAGAAAGCGTACACGGAGGCTCTGGGGAAACAGACTCATGAACCGGATCTGGGTGACGCGGCGATTAACGTGTTGACATAGGCTTCATATGTTTTATACAAATAATTCTTATTAAATATTTCAATTTAAAATATATAGCGAGGAAGTAGCAATATACAATGTATCATAAAACATTCGATTGCAATGAGAAAATAATATATCAAATACTAAAGTAAATGTGTTTTTCATACAGACTAAAATACCAATTGGATATCTCGGCATGCTTTACAGTTCTTCCGATCCAACTCGTTGGTTACGATGGATCTGCTGCAGGTGGCGTCGCAACGGGGTACACCGATTACAATCGTGGCGCTGGAGACTTTAGTGGACGTGGAGCAGACTTTGGGACTGGATACACTGACCGCGGGGCGTATGGTCAGAATGTGGGAAGCGCGGCAATGGGTTACACATCTACAGCGCCTGGAATGGGAGGAGGATATGGACCAGCAACAGGAGCTGTTGGAGGATACGGACCGACGGGAACAGCTGATTATGGTCGAACCGACTATAGCCGCGCTGCAGATTTTGGAGCTAGAACAGATTATGGTAATTACCATAATGGATGTTTTATTTACTCGTTATTACTTATTATGTAATACTCGCAACTAATCCCGTATAAATTAAGACGAGCTTGATTTTCAAAAATCATTCACTATTTAGTATGATTAGCATCATAACCTTTACAACTTTTTCCCTTTGTATCTATTCTTTTTTTTCATTTCAAATGGTTTTACAGTTTTCAATTAATATATTCATTCTTATCTGGCAATATTATTTCAAGTTACAAAGTAATTGCTAAGCTGTTCATTGGCTTAACAAATTATTCACTTTCACTATACTACTTGAATATTATATATATAAAAATGAAATGAGCAACAAAAATGGAAAATGCATTATATATTTCTGTGTATTGTGTGCAACCAATATGTTCAGATATCTTTTAATAAAATTAAGTTTAGTCAGGCCACCATAAGTACTATTATCTTAACATGAAATATATATATTTTTTACAGTAGTTGGAGGTGGAATGACAGGGGACTTTAATCGTGGCGCCCCGGGCCCGATGGATTATGGGCGTACAGATAATTTTGGCGCAAATCGTACAGTTGATTATACAGCTAGAAATGATTATGATCGCAGTGCAACTGGACCTATGAGAAACGGTGGTGGTGCAGTTGCCACTACTGGGTATGGAACAGGGTACACAGATGTAGGATATGATGAGAGCCACTGGTAATATATTTCATTTGCTTTCCAGCTCTAGATATATAACGCAATTCATTTTATAAATCAATACGCTGTCAAATACATTGTTACTAATGTATCTCGTTACGCTCGATATTATTATTTAAAATAGTAAGCTAGATTTTAGTGTTGCTAACTAACAGTCGTTAATAAAGTTAAAGCAACTTTACAAATTGTAAACAAACAGGTTATCCAAATGTGAAACGCGATCTTAATTGCATACAAAAACCTACGTTACATAGAATATGTATCGACTAACGGTTAACAAATTATGTAAAAAAAAAGAAGGATGCATTATGGGAAAACAAATATTTTACAGTTCTTTTTTGCGTGAGACGGAATGAGGGGGGTTTAGTATAACAATTATGAATTGAAACTTAATTTTTCTTCTAACCTGTGATGCTTATACTAATTTGAAATTTACATGTGCAAAAGTTTGAATGGTTACTTATGCTTAAGCAAAATTTGGGTACACTATACAGGATAGAGTGAAAATAAGTCAACATATTCCAATTGTGTACGACAGGGGTTATGCGGGCGGGCCTGGGGATATGATGGGTGGGCTCGGAGGGTTAATTCAGGGAGGTTCAATGGCCTATCACAGGAGGGCTGGTGGTCCCCCTGTTAATGATATGCCTCCATTTGACAGGCCAATGAGTACTGGACCCAGCTACAGCACTGGGGCACCTAGTTACAGTACTGGTCCTGGACCACAAGCAGACATGTTTAGTAGAAGACCTGGCAGTGCCGTCCCCAGTGCTGCATATCCACCCGTTGGTGGGGGGTAAGTAACAATATTTTTAAACAATTCATTCACTCAAAATCTAATTGTTTTTTATATCATTTTGCAAACAATTTAATCTGTTAACTGGTTTAGCTTCGAAACGGGTATTTCCTGCAACAAAGAGATTGAATTATTATGCTTGAACTATCACGAATTTAAATTCGATGATATATTTTGATGATGAATGTAAAAGTTCATTAAAAATATGAAGGGTTTTCTGTACAAATCAGTTATATCGTTTAAAATATTGAGAACGCAGATGACGAGTTGAAACTCGTCTTCCCCGGTTAACAGGTTAAATATATTTTATGTAAAATAATTCTTTCATTATTTTTTACCATTTCTTTGCTCAAGTAATATGCCGCTTTGAAGTCGTCTGCATAGTGGGAAAAATTTCAAAGGGCCCGTTCATGATACAATATGACGAAAATCAAGAATAAAAACCTATCATTGAATTTTGATGTATGCAGATTAGATCAACAAAGCCCTTCATTAAAGAAAACATTTTTTTTTAACTTATTACATACATAAATAATTGAATACGATTTTCTACAATGTTATTACATTGTTGATTATTTCTTTCTGTGTTCACGTTTATATTATTGACTGTAATATGTTTTTAGCAATATACATTTTTGCCCCTTGCTTCTTTCTGCATTTTGCCTAATAAATTAACACGGGTGCGATCTTCGGAGCTTTTTTTAAAAAAAAAAAGCAAATAATGAAATTGTTGTTAATATAAAACAGGGTGAATCAATAAAATTGCAATGTGAAACAACTTTTTATTCATAGAAAAGTAGATCACATAAAATATCTTTTTCAAGATATTAAGGTAATTATTCAAAACTTCTCTTCATTTGTTAATTTGATGATTCTGTGAATGATCTCCGCTTTGTAAGGTTATGTTTTGAGGATCATATCGATTTCGAAATTACTTTGTATAGTCCATCGAATCCACCTTTTTTCAATTAATATTCAGTACGAGCGTTACGAATGTAGTGCAAAAGAAATAATTTAGTCTGTTGAGTTCCGTCACATATTGTATATTTTAATTGATTCGTCCTGAATTTGATTTACCTGACGTATTTATAACAAAAATAGTTACGCATAAAGTTCCTGGGTATTTTTTTGACCAAACATAAACGATGGAAAACGAAGAAGATCATTGATGTCCATTTATTTTTCGATTTAATAGATCATTCACTTATAAGAATGATTAGAATTAGTTATAATAATTACTGGAGCCATGGAAAAGCCAATGGCACCTTAGTTCTTTTAGATATGACAAGAAATACAACTCTTTTCTTACAATCACATTATAAAATGTATTTATATAGTGCATTTGCCTTAATTAATAATGATAGGATGTTACTTACAAAGCTGGAAGTATCAAAAAATTGTCAAACCTTGCAAACATTATTTGTGGAGACTAGGTAATACTACTATACAATAATTTCGAAAAATAAATGGTCAATTGAAGTATACTTGATATCATTACATTGTTATAATTTACAATTACAATAATTGATTGTTCTTAATGGGCTTCATATAATAAACACACCAACAGTTATAATAACAGTTACAAATAAACACAGCAGCAGATTAATATTGTACTTTTTCAATTCGCCAAAAAAACTGCACAGTCAACAACGACATTATAATCGCGTTAAAAATTTAATGGAGTGCAAATTGTAAACAAGAATTGCTTGCATATATTCGTTATGGAAAATTAGCAAATAGTACAATAGAATTTGAAAAAAATAAAAACGACAAATAATCAGACATTCAAGCAATTTGACTTGTATGTACGTATTTATTTAATTTTTATTTTTGCGTCTGACTCTTACTTTCGCACATACCGTTGAGATTGACTTACTTAATAAGAACAGTTCAGAAGGTGACAGAAATCCATTTGAACGAAACTTTACAAATTGAAGCAACATAATCGTATTTAGTACTAGACATTTAGACCTTAAGGTGCAAAATTTCTTTTCTACTCAAGTTCTGTAATGTCTATTTTAATTATAAGAATGTAACCCTTAATTAAAAAATATATTGAAAAATATTTCAAGTCCAAATTGGATTGCCTTCATAGGATAGTATACATCGGGGGGCAAACACATTTCGACTAGTAGTATTGCTATAAACATTTAACTTTTTCTTCGTCTCTTTGTTAGAAAAGTGGAGACATTTCGTTTAAGCCCCAAGAATGCATGATATTACACAATTAACATAATTACTGTGGGTAAAATTGCTGATCTAATTTTGTATATGAAAATATCCATAATTATGATTATGAATAGAACTTAAATAAATGATTATAAAAAAATGGTTTACGTCGTACATTTTTTGTTATACATAATAGCTCTAAATAAATTTAGTGTTCTTTAATATTCGCGGCGTAGTTTTGTATAGTTGAAAAGAATTTTCGTAATTCATATTAGTTTTTAAGAAATCAAATGATCTGTTTCGTTCAAAAGTACATGAGAATTAAATGCTGATCCGCATGAAGAACTTTTTTGTGGAAAATGAGTTTTCTTAGTGGATGAGGATGATATGCAATATTCTTTCACTTTTTCAATGTCATTCACTGACGCCTTCAATTGATTTGGATTAGTTAATGTCACGGTTCTTTTTTCAAATTTACGAAACTAACCGCTGATCATTTTGAAGCTTGATTTTCGCAAATATACTTGTCACATGTGGGGGATTGGGATATTTTATGACTAAATTCTTCGAACAAACATTGTTCAGATACTTAGGTGATTGTTCCTCGTGATATGGCGATAATTATTATCCCCATACCAAACAGCATTAACAGACTGTAAACAACTAATTTTCTCGGTTTCCACGTTTGGAAAAATTTCGTTAAAACTTTCTCTGATCAACAGATTTAATAATTACAAAATTAATTTGCGAGTAAATTAAAGAAGCAGCTCGCCTACAGCTAAGAATATATTTCAAGTTTTTAAAGAAGATATCTCAACGAATGAGTAGGTCATATTACGAAAAACAAAGGAAAAATTAGAACAATTCATCATTGTACAAAAAGAGAATTTTGCAATTCTGCACTATGCTATGTGCAAAAACTATTTGCGTTTCAAACACTTTTTTTTATAGAAATAATGCTATTTACTGCATAAATTACGCATTACAAATATCGAAAGAAAGAAAGAAACTCTTTAGATTGCAGTAGTGTAACTCTCACTTTATGTAATTTTGGTGCGCTTATTGCAATAAGATAGCTATAAATAGTTTTCCACCTGCAGGTACAGTGCAATACAACTCTATAACAATGATTAGTTTTAGATATAGATTGCATAACGGCAACAACTGTTATTTTCTTCAGTACAACTAATATTCGATCAGAATGTATGTAAAGCTGAAACCACCTTCATGAGAATTAAATACTTGTTGTACTTCAAAATTATTAGTATTCTGTCCTACAATTGAAATGACATCGATTACTACGTTTAGATTTTCAGATTTTATTCACGTGGGCGTGATATAACTTGCTATATTTTTTCGCACAACTACATATTCTTTGCTCCAAATACAGTAAAATCTCGATTAGTGTACCTCGCTCGGGACCGAATGCCAACGTGTGCAGACACGATTCTCGAGCGAATTCCGGGTCCCCTCTGATGTGGTGCAGCCAAGACTCGGAGCAGCTTTCCAGGAAAGAAGCCACTTTAAATACCCGTGTACGTGAGACAATACTAACGCGTTCAACATTTAAGATTAAAACTTGTTCATTTTTGGTCCGTTTTAAGTGACAGTTCACCAAAATGTTCGTGACAGCCTCATTATTAAAATGACACCAAACACCATATGGTTTAGGCAATTTTTACTTATCATGACTATATATTATTGTTTCCGATAACAACCTGAATATGTGTATATTAGTTCTTAGCAATAAGGTAATTCCAAATTTATAATTTCACTACTAATTACTTTATTGCTAACAACTAATATACACATATTTCGGTTGTTATCGTAAACAATAATAGAGAGGAATAAAATTATTAATGCCATGATAAGTAAAAATTACCCAAACCATATCGTGTTTGGTGTCATTTTTGGTCAGGAGATTGTAATAAACATTTTGGTAAAATTTCATTTAAAACGGACCAAAAATTAACAAGTTGTAATTTTTAATCTCGCTTGTTTGCTCGCTCTTGGACTGTTGACTCTCACCGATATTTGATCTGGGTTCGGATTACATGTTCCACGCTTCACTGGTTCCAGGGGTGATCACCCCAAGTTGTGGGGATATAAATGAACACTAATCGAGATTTTACTGTATTTAGATTTGAAGATCAGTCATGAATCATTGCTTCTTTATTACTAATATCCGTAAATTTTAAAAGAACGTCATCTGAAATATGAAATGCTTCATCTCTTCTCGTTCCATTTTCTTATACATATTTTTTCTATCTATAAAATTATTTAACCTTTTGACGTTGCGAAAACGGCTATCTACCACTTGAGAAGGCTTATATTTACTTGTCTCACTTTGCCAATATTCTACCACTCGTCTCGTGTTATAAAGCTGGGCTTAATCTTTTTGGTTTTTTTTTTCTGGAAGTTAAGTTGCCTTGGTACTTGAAGTTCAGTTCTTCTGCAGAAATTATCTTCACTGCTTTTTCTTGATTCCTGTTAGTATTTTTTTTAGTCATTTCCAAACATGAAAAGTATAAAGAATTATATATTATTGAATGAATCATTATAGCAGGATTTATCTTATAATATATAATATTATGTATAATGAAATTCTTCTTTTGTCTGTTTCGTTCGTCGTTAAATCGATTTGCTTATTAATTCTAAATGTTATAAAATTCCTTTGTATAACTTTTCTTATCATCGTATGATTCACATTCTGTTTACATACTTTGTTTTCATATTTGTGATATGATATCATACGCAAATTGATAAAACTTTAGATTTTTGTATGTATGACATTAATTCTTGATTGCATTATAAAAATGCTAGGTATAATATATATGCATACATACATTTATTTAAAATGCACCACATATGTATTTGTACTTACATGTATTTGTTTAGGATTTATCGATAACCACAACTGCGAATATCGTCTTATACAATATTGGAGTAGCAATTTTACCAGGAATAACTGTATTAATTGTACATTGTCACATGTCGTTGACTTCAGCATAAGAGGCCTTCATTTTCTAAAAATATAATATAATAATAATCATAAATGTAGTTTCTTTTCACGCTTTACAAGAAAACTTTTGGAATTTTGTAAACTATTACAATCTACTATATACCCTGACAATTTCTCTATAACTATTTTTACATCTGCATAATTTGAAAATCTTTTCTTGTAAAGAAAAACGAAAAACTTCAGTAAAAGAAGACACAAGTAAAAATAAAATTGGCACAACAAAACTACTGTTCGTAAATATCTTTCCCATTGATATATTGTCCTTTAAAGGCAGTGAAACTTATACTTGAAACATTTTTCAATATTTTTTGTGATCTTTCCTTGAAGTAGAAGGGTCGCGCAAACCAAATATAGTACATGTATTTGCACGACTTCTCATAGTTTTTTTTATTTATCAACACTTGTCCTTCTTTGAAAGTTTAATGTAATAATTGCTACTGCACATAGATCTATATGGCTCACGAATTCTCAGATATTCTTTCCAGTTGTTACATCAAGCTCCTTGTTATGGGATTTCGTCCATTTGAAATTGCTTGTTGGTCTTCTGTATACATGGAGAATATGAGAATTTGTTGCAGCCAGGTTTAGCATTGTCTATAATACAATTAAGTGACTTCTTATTATATATCTTGGTACATTGTAAGTTTCTGTTATCTCTTAGAATGCGTCAATTCCATTAATAGTATAATAATTCTTTTTTCTGTTTAGTTGTCATAATACGTACTTGACATTAGAATCACATACATACTTATTTTTTGGAATGTACGAAATCACAATGTATGTCGTTGTTACTAAAGATTTTACTTGAAGATTAATGTATGTTTTCTTATTTACCTATATATTTTGCAAACTATATTAATAGAGAACATGGTCTAAATACGGGCTATTACTTTTATGTCAGTGTTTATTGTCAAACTGGTTGAAATTCTTTAAGATATAATAGTAGAATATATATAAATAACATGTTTACTCTTTGATGAAAAATCAAAATAAGCTGAATAAACGCAACGTGTGCTGCAAATTATATATTTAAAATAAAAGAGAAAATCTTCATTTTTCGAAGTGTGGTCCACATATGGGCCACACGTAAAATAATTGATATCAAAAGTAGAAAATGCGTTTTCAAGTTGAAATATTGAAAAGTATATCCGACGACGACGCCAGCAACGTAGTGCGCTTTGTCAATTAACTCTTAATTCAATGGATTGTTGTTGAAAAAGTAAAACGATCTCGCCCGATAAATATTTCAATGCGAAATAAGAAAATGGACACGTTTTGCAAAATAATACGTAAAGGAAACAAACGCAGGTCACCACACTCGCCACAACGCTTCTTTTGTTCATAAATAGTCGTTTCGGCTTATTTTTAATAGAGTAAAGCACCTAATATTACTGAATACTGCAATTAGCCCATATTTAGACCATTATCCCTACTGCTCCCTCTTTCAAAGCAATTCAGTAGTACAATTGTTGTATTCAAAGAAACTTTCCGTACAACACGTAGCGGAAATGTTTTCTGAAAATATCATGACAAGGCTTGAGCCAGTAGAATTATTATCAGAAGCGCATAATGTTTTATAGTAAAAAGATGTGATTGCACATAAAGAGACCCTTTGAAATGTGGTTCTAGCTTTCGTACTTTATCGTTCCCGGCGTTAGACCTGAAGATATAAACAGTTTTATTGTTAGAAACAAGAAGCTTTATATCTAGCGCTTACTTGTAACAGAAGTGTTGATTACTTGTTTTTTGTAGAAGTTGCAGAAGTGGTTGAGAATTTTCCGTACTACCCCACTAGGGGAGGATATAGTTTGCGTGAAACTGAATTTAAAATGTGGGGAAGAATGAATATAAACAAATTCTAAATCAATACCAGAAGTTACGCTGTTTTTTAATAAAAAAATAGATTCGAAGATCGCACTATAGATTTGTTAGATACACTTCAGTATGAGAAAATCATTTTCCTCAACCCTACCTTTTCATTGCAGCGTGCCACCCATTATTTGTATTGCAGAAACCTGTCTAAAAGGTCAAACCCAGTTTTTAAAAACCATCATGCTACTGTGTATTACAATTCTAATATAGTGTTCACATTTGCATACGTTATCTGCAGAAAGACATTCTCGTCTTCCGACAGAAGTCTGAAGACAATACTTATAAATGCATTATGTATACTTTATTGAGAAATCAATTTTTTTAACTTTAACTATAACTATAATCAATTTCCTTAACCCCTTCCGGCTCTTAAATTCGACGTTTCATTTCTCTAATTTGGCGATTGATACTAATATGTAGGAGCAGTTATCTGGCCTCAATTTTAAATACATTTCCATTGATTAAATCTAGCCAATTACAGTATATTGAAATAAAACAAGATAATACAACGGAATAAAAAAAATGTATTATTTTCGTTCCAGCTATACCGAGGGGTACGAGAGACCAGATGGCTATGGTCCTCCTCGTGGTGGTGGACGGTAAGTTATTTTCTGTTACTAATATTATTTAACATATCACACTTGGTACACATATGCGTTTTCCAAAGTGACACTGATCACACAGCGTTGAGGAGCGATGTTAATTTATGCGAGTGATCATTAATCCAGCGACCACGCTCTTTTTGCGCAACGTCATTCGGTTTGTTTGAACACTGTTCTCAGTGTGCTCACGTTTTCATGCGGATCGAAATAGGATAAAACATTTTCTGTAAAAGTATAAGGTGTGACACTCAGCGCGACGATATCAATATTTCTTGATCACAGAAGTTGTACGTTTGTGCATACAACGGCACGAAATTGATTTCTATTGTCAATGAAATACGAAAAAATTATTCTGCGACTTTACTAATGTTGAGTGTGAAAGAGAACAGAGGTAGAGCGAGATTGTGTTTAAATAATAACAGATTCGTAAAACAATATCTGAGAACATAGCATATGTATGTATATCTTATTTAATAATATACATATACAAGTGGTATAAAAATATTTTCGTAACAATATCCAAACATTTTAAAACGAATCGTTTAGTGTGCACACACTTATATAAATATATAATATACTGAACCACCGTTCAGTTTTCATAAGTCCGTTTGGCAGTGACTAAAATAAGTATTTGTTTTTTTATGTATGTGTTTAGTGGATCTTATTTATTTTATTTGTCGTAAATTTGTTTACCTGGTATTGTTGAAAGATATACGCCTGCACCTCTGGTTGCATTACTTGCATAAAATATCAGGTATACATGATTCTGATTCGCTAGAACTTGTAATTAGAATTGAAACTACTATTTTAAACCCTAAATCATAAGCAAATCTGAATACAGTAGTATGGAAGAAATTTGTATACAATTCATATATGTCGTGGACTCAAAAATTATTAGATCACAGAAAACGTAATTATATGAATAAAATTTATATTCCTTGCTTTTTTACTTAATGTTCAATTAATATGTATAGTAATAAAACATAGTTAACTATATTGGCAAGCATCTTTTTAATTATCCACTTTACTTTTGAGAAATAAAGTTACAGCTGAACTTCTTGTTGATCGGATATTTACATACGTTTGCTTTACCCATGATCAAATTCACGGATACATGTAGAATGTACACATAATAGACCATCCTGCGCAAACACGTGAAACAGGAATAACAGTGTTGGAAGTAATAATTAAAAAAAACAAGGGAATAATATTTAATAGGAGCTTAGAACAAATGATAAATAAAATTATATTTGTGTTGAATACTTTTCTAATGAAAACCACATTCATCCAATGCTACCTCTCTTCTTTTATGTACTCTGTAGTAAAAGTACGGGAATTCAGCGTCCACACGATTCGAGATATTGCGTCCCATCCAACAATTGTTCGGTAGATGCTGGCAAATGAATCGTAATGCGTTACGACATACTGCGCCGTTAAACAGCCTTTACATATTTCGATGATACATGTCATTGGTCTCTTCGCAACATAACACTTCAGCAATTTTTATTCTTTCTGAAAGAACACCGTACTTATAAAAAATGCGTATCGCGTCTCTGCGCATATAAAGGTGAAGTGATGATCCCTGTTCGATTGTTCACAAGTATTGCGCTGCGTTATCCCTACAACATATTGCGTCTCTTGCAAAGAATGCTACAGGTGATCGTGTAGGTAGCAGAACATTTTCAACGGTCATAAAGAAATTTGATTTTCGAACACTCGATCGGGTGGTTTTCATGAATAATCGTCAAATGAATTAAACCGTCGTCGACACGCTTTTGCGACAATGGCGAGAAACGCCAAGATGCGGCGATACAGCAGCTTTTAAACATGTGACAACTTATCAGACCTGGGCGTGATCGATTTTCCATTTATGCTTTGTACACCAATTTCGAATAATATCTTCTGCAAAGTCTCTAACTTAACGTACGTAGTGCAAATGTCTTCAATTAATTACTTTTTTCCCATTCTATACAGAGTGGACGGTAAATCGTGTTAAAAGGAAAAATGGGATGATTCTTCGTGCAAAAATACATAGAAAATATTAAATGACATTCTTTAGGTGGCTTCGCTTTCTAAAAAACCGCGTTTTCAATTTTGTCAGCCGTGGCTACGATACTGCTCAAATTATTCAAGTCTTATTCAAGTAGAATGAGGAATTCAAAACTTGCAATGCATTTGAACCTTTGTTTTGAAATGATTTGTAACCGGATAATATACTGTCCGAGTACAAACATATAAGTAATCAGTAAGGGGACGTGCATAATAATCAAGTCATATTTTGTCTTAAAATTAAGCAAATTTACCGATTTCCGAATTTAATTTTCTCGAAATCGAAACTCCATAGAAAAAGGTTCCTGAATAGTTTTCATTTATGTTTGCACAAAGAGCAATTCCGCTTTGGGTTGTACCACGAATTACGTCCAAGCTATATATTTTCATGCTTATAAAAGTGCTTGACAAATATATTTAGCATGTAGTCCAAGATTAACAACGAAAATATGTGAAAATATAACTTTTGCACCGGGTCACACAAATATTGTTTATTGTTTTTCCTTGTATCGTTTCAATTTTTATATAAATAGATTTCAGATTTCTGAGAAAGTTAATTGATTATACAGTAAGTGAAAAAGAATGTGTAAATTTTCCGTGTTAGCCGAATCGGGGATGTCTAAGGTTAAACTATAATTTATTATTTTCGTAAACAAGTACACATAAAAAAATTAGCACAAAAGGACATGTTTTTTGAATTAGATTAGATCAAATGTTTCCTATATTCGAGAATAAAAAGAAAAGGAGAACCGCGAAAGTAAGTAATTGACGAATGCTTTTGCCCAGGTCTGGTAGTTGTATGTTATTCGGCTAATATGTGTTACGTGCGTTGCGTGAAGAAGGGAACCGATCGATAAAAATCAGGTACTACCCCTACGTGATGTGATATTTGGTAATGATACGCGACACTGTGGAAGAAGGAATGAATTTTCAGTAGAACGTATTCGCGCACACCAGTGTTACATCTTATACTTTCCAGCTTGTTGCGCCGCAAGGCGATGAAGAAATTAATATTGCGATTTTTCATTTTTTGACCTTTTAGCTTCCCAGGTCCGGCAGACGCGATGCCACCGAGGTACTAAAAGCGTACTAAAGCGAATACTAAGCGCATGCGAAAGGCACCCTTAAAAAATGCCTCTTTAGTGGTGGTCATTCGCTTACGGAATCGAATACCTAGGAACTGCCCTGCGTCCGACATACAGAGTCCATACCATTACATACGATACTATGTATAATGATATAGATACGATATAGATCTAACGTTTAAACACAATAACTTAACACATACGGTAAGAATAAGAAGCATCTCAATGAGCAACATATTCAATGAGTATAGTGAAACACGCAACTACAATTACTTGAATGAAAGAGAAGAAGATCGAATTCCCAATTAAAGTGAACGTTGTATTGTGGAATCAAGGAATTTTATATATCGTTCATTTTTTTTTCTTCCAGCAAATAGTGGATATATTCTTTTTTTGTGCGATTTGTGTTTGTAGTTTTTTCCTGATATTTCCTATGTTTTTTCTCTCTCGTAATGGTATTACAGCCCGGCATTAATTGGTGTGGGTTGTGAATAATTATCCCCTATCTATCTTAAGTCACATGGTAATTACACATTACTAGGATAGAGAATTTCGTTATAAGTTTATAATATTTAGTATCAGCAAGTATAGTGACTTAGGCTATTAAAGAAAAAAATGCTGTATAATCTTTTTTTACACGTAAGAACTTGGATAATGTTTTAAATGTTCATTAATAAAGCAAAGAAACGTGTTTGCAGAAGTTATCAATGTACCTTGACGGAATGAAAAATAAAATTCAAACGTATATATCTTTACGCCTCTTTGCTGAATATTTTCAAGTATATATTTACCTCATATTACTGTTTTTTTATACACACAGCCTTATATTTCGAAGATCTTTTTCTATCTGGAACGTTGCGCATCGCAATTGTTGAAGTTCTTTATATCACTTTCTCATTTTCGAATGTGGATTATACCTTTAATTTATGCTTTTTCAAGCAAACTGCTCTGCTAAACATGCGACGCTGAGACTAGCCGCGGTGTAAGAGGAGACCACCGAAGAAATTTATACGCAGGATCAGCTGATACGTCTTGTACTCGTGACCGCGGCCTCTCATTTCTTGTTTTTCGGCGAGTCAATTAGATATCAGCGCGCGTTCAAACGTGGCACGCATGGTCATTATTTGAATAACGTTTTGCATTGCGAACTCGTCCTTCCTCTTTACTTTTGCTCTCCTTATAACGCCGAAACTAGATCAATGTGATCAGTTACTATCACACGAATGTAGCGTGAGGAAGAGTAATAATGTAGCATTAAATACGAGTGTATTTCAAATCGAGATCAAGTGTTTGTAATATCTTTGTATTATCATAAATTAGTGTGAAAGAAATTTTATGGACGTTTATTATGCATGTCTGTGCTTTGATAGAGCTTTCGAAGATACTGCGCCGGATAAAACTAAATTAATGTGCACTATGAATATGAAAGGTCAATCCGGGATTCAGTTTTATTTAGCCCTTGTGCACTGCCGGTTCAACTTGACCCGACTCGAAACTTTGAATTTTTGTAACTTTTATGAACAATGTATTTTTTGTATCTAAGTATGTATAATGATACATAAGTCATCAGAAAAATCGTAATAGAATATTTATCTTTGTCGCTAATTACATTTTTACGTAAACTCTTAGTAATACAAATTTGATCAACATCACCGTAATAAACAATAACTATCTATGTCTTCGAATTGTAGCAGTTTAAATGTAAAACTTATTCGACCAACAGGCACGGGTTGATTTAATTATACGTGAACATAAAGATATTACAAACCTTGATAACATGGATAATATTAATGTAGTACCCTCGAAGAATGCTAAAACGAAAGTAAATGAATCGCAATTTCACTTGAAATTTTGAGTTCAAGCGATGTTAAGATGCAAAAGGCATTCAGCATGTGTTAAACGCACTCGTCATGCTTTCAAAAATCACGGGAACAAGAGAAATGCAGAACGTCATTTAGAATCTGATGGAATCTACTACTTGTACTTAGACAGCGTAATCTTGATTGTGCGACGAACCGCGCGTAAACGGAGCGCACTCTCTAATCCTGGTGGCATATCAACGTCAGATTATTGAAGAGCCGGTATCAAGTCGCTTACCTATGCGTGTGGCCTATAGATGCGGCTCTGGTGAATAATGCAAGCTTCGAAATGCGGATAACGTGCTACAAATTGCGTTTGCGCTCAAAGCTGGCGATGCTTTGAATTTAAACAGAAGGTATGTTCAACGCGTGCGCTCTTTACTCTTTGCTCGTTAAAGCAAATAAAAAAAAAGTACAAATAAAAGTGAAAAACAGAATGCGCTCATCGCGTGCATTGTGTCTATTATCGGTTATTGCGAACGCTGAAAATTTACGGTAAAAGTCTACGAAAAATATGTTACCATTAATCGTCGATTGTGAAAAAGTAACGTTGCGAAAGACGCTGCGATGGCGAATGCTTCTAGCATTTAATACGCGTTTATACTAATTCCATCTCTTGGTCAGTCACCGATTATCTTTTTTATTTGTACGGATAGCACAAGTGGCACGACTCAAATCCTACTTCCTTTCGATCGTTTTCTGATATTGATGTCAAACTCATTTCCACAAATTTTATTTATTGCTTCAACGCTATTTCTGCCTTCGAAATTATCTTATTCAATTTCATTGTTTTTCGGGTCGATGTTTTGGGGATATTTTTTTCCATAAATCATAAACCAAGAACTGAAAGTTTTATTCGTTACAATTATACATATATTATTGTTCCGAATAGGCGTAGCATTATTTATTAATTGTTTAAATATAAAGTTCTTTTTTAATGTATATATCACTTGAATACACGACATATTATCGTACCTTTGATTAAGATTGGGGGATGCTCCAAAAATCAATTGTCATTCTTAATAGATATTTAACGAGACAGATTAACACTTGCAACAGGATATAACGGGATGGAATTAGGACTAAATTAATGCGAACAGAACTTTTACATGAACAAATGCTATATTCAAGTAAAATTATATACAAAATTCCACTTACTTTAAGACTTTATAACAATATGTATGCTCATATTTATTACGAGCTTGAACCCTATACTGTGCACGAAATAATACAATCTTTTTAATAGATTACAACCGGGATGACGAGACGCTGGACAATGAGATGAACTCAAATTGAAGATGTGAGTCCTAGTAATATGAAGAAGACCTTCCTGTACTCAGGTCGCTGGATTCACTGCCTGGAGGATAGTAGGTCTGGCTGCATTTGCAACAAAGAAGACACGCAAGAGGAAGAGGAAAGATGTTCGTTACCTTCTAAGATCATTTAACATCATATGTGAATGAAAATTCTCTTATATTCAATCTGCTACTTTACGTCAGTGACTCTTTGTTTGAACAACCAACGACAAATACGAGGAATTATTAAAAAAGATTTTTGAAACTGGTTAAATCAAAACAATATTTCATGAAAAACCGAGGCCGAAAAAAACAATTGTAATCATTTTCATATTACATAGCTGATGCATTTTTATTGTGCATGCCTCGTGTATGGCAGACCGAATAAAGAAAATTAAATAACAAATTGCCTTCTGCATCCTATATACGCACTTCTTCTTATGTTAAAAATTAGATCATTATATTACTGTTATTAATATCTACGGCAAGTTGGCAATAGCCTACAATTATTATTATAAGTCAAAACGTAAAACTCTTAAACTGCTTTGCACAAAAAATTTCACTCACGTTTTCTGTAGACTGTAGAGAAAGTATTTTTTTTTTTTTCTTTATCTTTCTTATTTAGATTTGGAAGATAATTGACATTCGAAAATAATAGAGGAGGCTATATAAGCTAAATCCATTAATAATAATAATGCAGTAATATTGGCTCCCGAAAAATAATATACCTTCTTGCTCAGAGAAAATATAGATTGAATTTTATACATAATAGTCAATAAATGTTACGAAAATATAACTCTTAACACGGATCTCTATTTATATAATTAAAAAATCTATTCTAATATTTACAGCATTCACATTTTGTTCAAGGGTAAGTACATAGGTATTTATATTACAGTTACTTAAATAGACTTCAAATGTATTTATTGGATGAACATATGAATAAAACATTCGCTTGAAATTTTTCGATCACTTGCAAGTAAAAATAATTCCAATATATATAAACTCCATTGCACTCTGTATTTACATATACAATTGAAATATACAGGGTGCCTCATTTATTACAAACAAAGGTCTCTCCAAGGATATTTTTAAAGGTCATCAATTTTTAGTAGATTACCTATTTGTCATGAGATTTAGCGCTATTAAGGAAACAAGTCCAAATCTTCGAAGCATTATGAAAAGCAGAAAATTAGCATATGAGATGTGAACTACTCTTCGTTTCTTGTTCATTAATCTTAGCTAACTACGTGCAAAAATGCTTGGAGATCACTATCAACTGACGTTTAGTTGTTTAAATTCCTTATTTTCATGAAATCTATTGTACTGAGATGTCGATTTACGTATCTCACTGTTTATGAAAGTCTGCTTAATCGTTTGAGTCCCAAAGCGGCACGATCGTGCTTCTTCTATTCTGTGTCCAAAAGCGTCAGCGCTCTTGTTGCGATGTTGCGAATCCGGTAATAAAAGTACGCTCGGTTTTTGATCTCTACGGTTACCGTTCAGTCTTAGGTAAATTAAGGCAATACTGGAGTAAATAATGTCCGAATAACACTAAACTGAAAGAAATAAGCGTTATCGCGCCGCTTGGTAATTTTCGATTGAGAAACAGCAAAGACTCGTGGGACTCACAAACAAGCGGTTAATATGAATACAAAATAAATATTGAAGTGTAAGAAACGTTATTTAGTTGTTGGCGTTGTTAGAAGTACCTGGTTATTAGTGAACTAATGTATTTTGTCTTGCTTCATTGCTTTTACTTGTTTCTGATCTTTTTTTTATACTCAAGTCAATTCACTGTCATGATATCCCTATGATCGTTGAACTCGTTTTGAATCGGTTCTAAGAAAGAGTATAATGACTTTGGGGCTACCTTTTTTTTATTATCAGCTGTTCATTCTTAAATCATGCATGAGTAATTTTTGTATGCTTTGTATAACAAAAAAGAAAATAATTTGGGTGTTTACAATAAAGGACATACTTATTATATCGATATTTACTTTAACTGTAATTTTAACTTTAGCTAACAATTGTGCTTTAAAAGTGAAATTAATGTGTAACAAATAATATTGGAATGTTTGTTTTCATGAAAGTTTGGGTTCAGGACCAACTCCACCAGCACGTTTATAAACCAATAATGCCATATCTAAAATCAATTTGTTAAGATCATTTGAATTTTCGCACTCTGCATATACTCTTACGATATCTTCAGTTCCAGATGGCCTAAAAATAAAAGTTTTAATAAAAATTATGTTCTTCTAACAGTAACTAATACAGCTTTGTGCAATTACACATCTGAACGAATCGGTAGTATGCATAATTTAGAGCAGGGGTGGCCAACCTTTTCAGCAGGCAGGCCAAATTTAGAAATATTATTTCCTGCCGGGCCATGCACCTAATTCTTTTTTGTTAACTAATGATGTAATGTTCCTTTGGTGGTATATACAATAAAGTTAACATTTATGTTCATTTGACCTAGCTCCGCCGGCCGCAATATGAATCCTGGCGGGTCTCCTGTTGGCCACCCCTGATTTAGAGTATAATTTAATATTTCGTATATTGAGTTTTTCAGTAGCTGAGAATTGGGTTAACAATCCTTTTCATGGTAAAACCACAGAAGTGGTACTACCTCACCGATTTCAGCTTGTGAAGAACCTGTATGCATGTACCTGTACGGTATGTACAAAATTCAATGTAGTAGTAGCTACAGTTTTTTGCAAATATCTCAAAAACTAAGGCCGAGCAGCGGTTATATGCCTAGAAAAAAGTTGTTCAGAATACTCTGTTCTACAATATATTCAAAAATCATCGAACTCGGTGAGGTAGTACCATTTCCGTAATTTTCATTTATTTATTTCAGTTATTGAAATTATTTAAGCATTATTTTCTAACTTCTCAATATTATGAATTTTCTAACACGTTATTACACATAAAACTTGTAGAATTTAGAGAAGCATCATACACTGCATTAGCAAAATACTTGAATTTAAATAGATTTAAATAGATGAAAAAACTGAATAATATAACTTACCTGACAAAAGATCGCCCTTTTTCGTATTTTGATACTACTTTATCAATTTCACTTTGTAATCCTTCAGGTGTTATGCACTGTCTTTCTGCATTAGTCGTAGTTATAACATTTTTATCTCTGACTTGTACTTTGAATTGTTTATTAGGCAAATCGTTGTACATGGTTTCCCAATCCATAATACTCCAACCTTTTGCATGTAAAATTGTTTCTACTAGTAGCATATCACTTAAAGCATCTCCCACTGTTTGATTAATCACGTCAATTATATTTTTGAACTTGGAAGCAGCTGCTCTTTTAGTTGGGGGCAGCCTGCAAAATTATATAAGAAAATATAAATGATATGAGTATTTGTTTGTCTGGTTAAGTATCATTTTATTTCAATAATATTCATATATGTATTTGGATGAGCTACACTACTTTTGCTTGTTGTTACAAAGGTTTTCATTTCTCTCTAGGCATGTTTTTTTATCTTATTCTATACTTAAGCGGTAAAATAATGTAAACAGGAATGATAATTAATAATCTATCACTAAAACTTTAGGACAAAGACAGTCAATGAGAAACGTTCTTCACAGGTTCCAATCAAATAGTATTAAAGTTGCAGCAGTAACAAACTTTTAGGTGCTTCCAAAAATTGTATTTTTAATGCTAAGACAGTGCCAAGAAAATAAATAACATTGAAACATTCGCAAAAATCAGCTTCTTCCTTGCACAATTAATTGGATAAAGAAATATCGTTTAAGGGAACACATGCAAGAAATACTTGTTAATACTGTGTGAAGTCTAAACCTACATTCATTGGCTCCACTTTACTCAATCTTGAGAAAAAGTTATAGTGCATGCGTTTTATACCTAATTCAGCAGATTGAATACATCGTTGTATCAGCAACAATATTCACCTACTGACGACGGCGTGAGTATCATTGAAAAAATGAAAACGGATAATATATAGTGTACATAGTACACTACAACAAAGCTTACTCTGGATTCGTGGCTGCATTTTTAATTGTTTGAACGACAGTGTCCTTAAAAACTACTGTTCCATGGCCATTCGCTTCAAAATATACCCCTATATCAAATTCTAATGCTTTACTGTGTAGATGTTTGATGCCAGTCAATGTACACACCACCGGAATTTGCTAAAAAAGCAAATTTGGGCCACTCGCATTATTCATGTACATAATAAAGACAATAATATTTCAAAATATTAGTTATAAGTGACTCTTAATTTTGACAACCTACCAATACGTTTGAAATATAATCAGTGGAACTACCATTGGCATATGCCGTTTGCACTAAGCCAAGTTGAAATGACAAATTATTTTCATGTAAAAGCTCTTTTAAATACCCAGCAACTAGTGTTGCTATTCGATCGCCATCCAAGAGGTGGAATTTACTGTTTTCATCCTGATAAAAATAGACTACTCTATCCGCATCACCATCTATTGACACACACCTGACATTGGGTGTAACAGGAAAGCCTACAGGCGGTGCATGTTGAACTTTTACGTAATCAGCCCCACACTACAATCAATCATGTAAGGAAGCTATTAAGATATTCCATTTCAACCGAAGTGCCTGAATAATAAACCATACCATGTGATTTAATTCTCCATTCCCATAATTGTACACATCGATTTTAATTGATGACCTCAAATAATTTTGAAACTCTTTTCCAGCAATTCCACCAACACCGTTAGCTGTATCTAATGACAATTCAGGCACGTACTTCCCAATGCTAATATCATTTCCTCTTAAAAGCTTAAATGCATTTGACAACTTTTCATAGTATCCATTTAATGTAGATTCACCATAACTGCCATTAGTATTTGTGCATACCACAAGATAATGCAACTGAGGGGTTGTTACAATACCAAAATCTTGTACATATCCATGTAAGGCTTGAATTCCTGCTATCGCAGCATTTAATAACACAGGACTACTTTCTCTGGTGTCTCTACCAGTTATTACTGTTGCACTTGTAGACATATTAATATTTTTCTCTTCTACAATCTGTTTTACCATGGAAATCAATTTTGAATCTTCTGCATTAGCTAACCGAGTGGCTATATTTTCCCAAGATTCTTCTAACATTTCACCAGCTGGATCTACAAGTTTTACGCCGTTGTCAGATCCAATATTATGACTTGCCGTAATCATTAAACCAATTGCAGCTGTGAAAAAATCAAATTTACTTTAATCAAATTTTAAAGACTAATAACAGAAAAATTATATAGCATTCTATGATTGAGCGTACCATTTTTAACTCTTGATCTTAGCACTGCCAATAATCCCATTCTATACACAATATGTCCGAGTTTATCTGCCCTTATAAAAGATTTAAAAATTTATAAAAACTATATATACAAAATTAAATAAAAAAAGTGTAATAATAAAAATTTGGACTTTATACTGTTTATTACAAAGCTTAGTGTATGAGTACTAAATGCGTAACTATAAAACAAAGATATTCATTTACAAAACATTTTGCTAGGTATCTTGTATGCATTAGAATTATAAGGATGAAACGAATGATAATGTGATTAATTCATATAGAATTAATAGTCGTACAAGGAATAGTAGAAATAAATTTAAGTGAACTTAATTGAATTTACACATATTATTGACAAAATAGCAGAAAAATTCAAAGTGTACAGTTTCGGCAATAATAGAAAGATTCCACCTAAAGTCGTTAAATATTTATATACAGGCAGTATATTAATTAATTAATTGAAACTATTTGTCCTAAACAAAATAATTTAAACTTACTTTGTTCTGAAGCCAGCAGTCCCATATTGAGTATAACCATCGTACGTTTTCGAATATTTGTCATTAGGAATGTTTTCTACTTGAGAAGCCTCCATTCTTTGTTAATCTCGTATATTTAATAAAACGAAGTTGTGCATTAGCGTCTACGATATCTGTTACTGAACTACCATATGGGTTAAACGTCAAAGTGAAAGTAATATTCCAGTAGAAGAGAAACGAATAATTTCGAAACAGTATCGTTGTAGATTTGTTATAAAAATTTATTGCATCTTATGTATTACAATAAAAAATTTCCGATTTTTACATGTACAGAAATGGGATACTTAACCTTATTCGAATAGTGAATACAATAATTTATTAAATTTTCAAGGAATTGATAATGTGGCACAGTTATGTTTATTGAAACAGCGTGTTCATTATACGTAAATTTATTGACTTAAATTTGCATTTTTATGATATATGTATAATACACATTAAGCTCGAAAAGTAAATTTATCATATTATATTATACGGTGTACACTAGTAAATTGTAATTTAAACATTAAATATTATTTTAACAAGATTGAACAATTTGTCGCTTGGATTATATAATCGAACCAGTACACCTAATACAGATAACATTAGAAAAAATATTCATATCTGAAATAGAGGAGGCAATAATACTTTCTTCTATACCCTAGTCTAGTACAGTCTATGTCTATAATCATTTAGGCAAAACTACGGAAGTGGTACTACCTCACCGATTTCGATGATTTTTGAATATGTTGTAGATCTGATTATTCCGACCAACTTTTTCCTATGCATATAACCGCCGCTCGGTTTCAGGTTTCGTGATATTTGCTAGAAACTGTAGCTACTACTCATTAAACTTTGTCTATACGTGTACGCTTGTGGCAACGTGTTGGCTGCCGCTTATCTGGCAGCTGCGAACAATCTGTATACCGGGCGAACTCATAAAAATTGTACAATTAGGTTTGGATTAGAATTTTCTTGCGGGGTGGGGGGTGGCAGGGGGCCCCCGACCACACCCCCGCCAATACCAAATCTGATATGAATACAGTAATTTCTTCGGGAGGAATCGCAGTTCGGGACCGGACTCTGGGTCCACGGAGAACTTTGCCTTTTTAGAAATTTGACCTGAGGCTCAAGAGCTCGGCCACTGTGCACGCACTACGTCGACAGCCGCTGAAAGGGCCAGGGTACGCATCGGTGAGACCAACACTAATGCAACTGTAAAACTTCTTTATTGCTACTTACTTCGTTCTGAAAATTTTATTAAAATATTGCTGTGGTTGTTGTGATTAAAATAACACCAACCGCAATATAATTTGGATCATATTTGCATCATGCTTATAATCCATATATATGATCCTGTTGCGAATCTATTGGTGGGATATGAGGAGTTTACGTGGATTCAGGTGCCCGTGGAGCCCTAGACCGCTCTGCTTGTGGAGAATATATTAAGCTAGATATTAAGGCCTACTAACGTGTAGCGTGTTATAAATTGTAACCGTCCACTGCGATAAGTAGTTTAAGAACGAAATTCGAAACCGGAAAGGGAATGTACACAACCCTCGGAATGTCGAGTTCTACGATACCCGGAGCCGGTCGACACATGGCTTACCCGAAACAAAGGAGCCTTTGATAACTCCCACCTACTCTTCGACGCGCTCTCCTGGACTTTCGCGCGTTTTCTTCTGGTCCTCCCGCACTTTTCCCTTAGCTCGCGCGCACCCTGACTCGTCACGCGGAAACGGAAGCGTGCCACCTCCACGGCCCAGCCACAGCAAGACTCAACCCCATTGGACAAGACGAAGTCAAAAGGAGGAGCAAAGAACTCAGGAAGAGGAACCAGAGTCGAAAAGGGAAGAAGAAAAGTCTCGCTGATCAGAACCTCTTTATAACTCATTGCAACCAGTACTCTCTACATTGATCTACTGAATAAATAGTCGTTTTTTTTTAACTTCATAACTTGTGTGTTTGATTTCTGCGCGCTTCACCACAAACAGAGCGGTTCAGCGCCTCACGGGCAACCGAACCAACATAAACTCCCCATATCCCACCAATAGATACGCAACAAAGACCTACTAACGCGATAGCGTAACAATCCAAATTACATAGGTCGTGTTTAATCTCATTTTAAGCGTAAAAACTCCAACAACATAGTAATAAAATTTTCAGAACTAAATTAATAAAAATAAAAAAGGTCTATAGTTGCATTAGTGTTGTCTCGCGGATGCGAAGATACCGAGCCCTTCTCCTTTTCACTCACTGAACTTCTATACGATGGAAAGTGGCTAGTCGATTTATTGTACAGCGAGGAGGAGACGCTTCCAAACGATCATTGTGGCGCAAGGAGGGGCGCTTCCGAACGACCCCCCTCGGTCTAGGCAAGACGCTTTTGGAACGCTCTCGGACTAGGCGAGACGCTTTTCGAGCGCTGCCGGACCAGGTGACTCGTTTTTCGATCCCTCCAGCCCCATGAAAAACGCGTGTGACCACCTGTTATGGTCGAAGGCTGTTTCTTGGTGGGGAGATCCCCTTAGTTGTGGGGATGAAGCGCGATCCCTCTCGAACCAGCTCTCGCCGGGATAATATTATATAATATCCTATATATAACGCACAAGTATATTTATATGTATACGTATATTGAAAAGAATTAAATTTTAATGTTAACAACAGTTTTATTTGTAATCAATTGTGGATACTTATTGGGGCATTAAAATAACTTATGCACTAAAAAATATTAAAACCATGAGTTCCACACATAATATAAATAAGTACAAACCTAAGTATTTAAAAAATTAGTACAACATGACCATAATAAATATTTATATAAATAGCTAAAATGCATTTTTTAATACTTTCATGTAAATAATGTAAATATAAACTAACTAAAATGAATAAAAATTATATTGGGGCAGTTTAAATATTCAAGTTAAATTACACTTGAACTTATGCAATTTTATCTGCGTTTCTTCCATTTTGATCACTTATTTTTGTATCGTTTTCAATATTGTTTAACTGCACCTTTGTATCCATTATAGGAATCTCATCTTTGTTTTGTATGCATTTTTTTATTTCGAGACCAACAGCTGCACTAAGTGGCGGAGGTACTGCATTTCCAATTTGTCGATGCTTATCAAGTATAGTACCATAAAAACGAAAAGAATCGGGAAATCCTTGAGATCTGGCGCATTCTCGTACACTTACCACTCGCGTTTGAACTGGATGTAATACACGACCCTAGAAAATCAATACTTGTTTTATATTTATTATTTTTATAATACTATTTGATTATACTGTATCAAATTTCATGATGAGTAAGACACAGATCTGAACTATTTTAATCGCAATTATCTTTTGCATTTGTAGAATATGTAATATCAAATGAACTCTCAAAAAGTATGACCTTGAGGAAAAATTTATTCTGATTGTATTGTGTTCCCTCGAACCAAAAATTACTTGTTACCTTGACATTTCCGCGTAGCATACAAAATAAACGCGTAAGTCTAGTAACTATAAGGAAAAATGATAAGATCTGTTTTACACACCTGTTTTCCCATTGGTTCCGGATTTGTAATAGTTGTGCTAAAGAATCCATCCCATTCTAATCTACCATATAAACCTGCCCAATGATTGTGACGATTTCCTGTATGTGGTAGACACCACGGAATCAGAGTATTAAACTGCCTATCTGTAGGATCACATGGTTTTCCGGTGGAACAACTACATACTCCTCTATACGCTCCCATAGAACTTTTCCCAACTTTGATGTCGTTATGTGTGTATTCCCTTAAATAAAAATCGACTGTATCCAATACCAAGGGTTGAACTTAAGAGACAACTTGAAGAAGCATTTCATGCTTACAATTTTTTCGAATAGGAACCATCACTTAATCTTACGGCAATATTTGGTAAGTCACGCCAATCAGAACCACAAGCGATTGGAATATGAGCTATTCTAGTTTCAACAAGCGGTGCCATTTCCTTACATATATGATCTCTTAATAGTGGCTGATACTGTTTTCCTCGTATCTGAAAGGAGTATAAATGAAAAATGTCACATTAACGTAATAAATCAACGAACTTTTTTTTAGATAACTTACATTTCTTTGAAAATGTGACATTGGCTCGTTGTTATATGACATTTCGTCTTTGTTCCAACCGTTTTTAATTTCTGGCAAATCAGACATTGCATCTTTTACCCGAATTGTCCTCAATGGCGCTGATTCTGTCCATCTACAATTTGAGGTATACTGAAATAGAATTTGACAATTATCGAAATGTTATTTAAAATTGCAGTTAAATGATATATAATTACAACGATAAATACTATTTACCTTTTTATTATCAACTAATACACTTAATTGGCAGGCACGCTTACTAAATACATGCGTAGGTTCTGGATATTTAGGCAACGTTTGACCAGGTGCCGCTGCTAGAATTATCATTCTACGCGTGCAAACAAAGTGAAGTTAGAACAATAGAAAAATTACATTTATAGTTGTGTTATGGTAAATACTCACCTCCGCCTTGTTTGAGGTACCCCATAATTTCCAGCTTGTAGGATACCAAACGTACATTGGTAACCCATACGAATTAGGCATCTTAGCGTTAATTTTAGAACCATGCTTTTTTTGAAAGATACAAAATTTCGAACATTTTCCATAATGAAGAAATCAGGCCTATAGTAGTCACAGTATGACAAATAAGAAACTACCAGGGAACTTTTGAACAAAGAATACTGCCGTGAATTGAAACGATTCATGCCGCTGAACCCTTGGCATGGTGGACCACCACACATTAATTCTACTTGACCTTTTTGGGGAAGCTTTTGACCAACATCGTCAGTTGTTTCACCCTAGAAGATACAATCGATTATTGTAAGAAAACAGGGAAAAATATAATATCACTAAGTGCCAATAAATACAAATTACACTAATAACACGGTTGTGCACATTGTACAACGTATACGTACATTCATAACTTTATGTAACAATACATTACAATCTTCTGTAAACACTGTTGCATTTGGATTGTTTAACCGATATGCATAAGCAGCAGGTTCTTCCTTCTCTATAGCCCAAAGATTTTCAGCTATGCCAGCTTGATCCAAACCTTCCGATAGTCCTTTAAAGTAACGCGCATAATATATGGACCAAATTTTTCAGTATATTATAGTATATTCTAAAAAATTTTCAACAAAACTTTGCAAGAAATGTAACAAATTTCATACCACCGCAGCCAGCAAACACATCTAATGTTCTCAATTTTCTCGATATATTATTGTATTCAACAGGTTTATTGATAAATGCCCTTTTTTCACTTTCTTGTGTTTTCTTGCCTTTAAGCTTTAGGTTTCCTTTACCCTTTCCGTAATTGCCGATTTTCATAGCATGATATGGTGGTTCATCGAATGTTTTCTCTTGTGCATTGTAAGCTTCATTAAAATAGAATCGATTTGGTCCCCCAGCGGTCCACTCATCAACAAGTTGATTTAAATTCTCAGAGTAGACAAGATAACATTTTCCAACAACTTCAGTGAATTTGATATCGCACACTATAAAATTGCATTTTACAAGTTAAATCCGCATGTATACGTATATCTAATTCCAATAAACGTATAAAGTATATGGCGCGTACTTTCATCGCTCCAATACACCATATTTAAATCTGCCTTGTCCATTAACGTGCGATCTTTGTGTGTATTCTCTGGTCTGTATAGCTTATTTACTTTGATATGAATGTCAGACGGCGAAACTATTATATCGTTAGTGGTAGCATATACTTTATTTATATATGCTATACAAAAGGGATCGGGAGTATCAAGATTTGATCCCTTCACATGATCAGAGGATTTTCTATAAAATTCAGGATACATATCTTCATCCACGTTGTCCTTCTGTGGTTTAAAAGAGTCTTGGTTTTTATTTTTTGACTTGAAGTTGAAAGTGTCTGGCTGTAAAAATACTGCTGTACCGATTGTATATTCTTCCCCTTTGTACTTCACTACGCCATAAATAATTTCTCTGTTGCTTTTTTCTTCTATTCTTTCGTAAACCTAGAAATAAAAACAAATATACGTTACAAAATGTGGTAACAGTAAAATTTGTAGAAAGAACATCCCGAATATTAATATATGATATATGATATGCATTTTCATCGGAAGATACTGTTCATACAAAACGGTAATAGGAGTAACACAATCGCTACTCGATCAATCTCAATGCATAATTATAATGATAATATAGCTATTCTACTTGGCTATAACTAATGTATCAATCAAATGATTTATGAAAAAAACTTCAAATAAGTGCAGAAACTCTGCGTCAAATCCAACAGCTGAAATACCGCAAATGCGGTATCAATGATCCTCACATATGATGCTGTATATATAAAAAATAATATCGTGGTCAACGAATGCATTAATTTTATATACCTTAGGTGTGTTGAATTGTTCCAACATTCTAGAACGAGCACAAGCGGCGCAAAATCGATGCCTATTTTCTTTACGGGGACATTCTGCATCAGGTGAAGGATCCTCGAATCTAGCCACCTCAGGTGTATAACGTTTTTGGTAAAAGAATGTTTTACCATCCTGATCTTGTATTTCGTCCTCAAAATTTAAATCCATATTACCTAGTAATTACAAAATAAAAGAAGACATTTTTTTAAATGGTCATATTACAAAAAAGCTTCTCCAACGTTAGGTATACTTTACCTAATTCAGCCCAATTTTCTGGTACTTGTTTAAATATCACAGTGCATTTAGATCTGACAGATTTAAAGGGCACATCATCACAGTCGTTGCTCAAAAACAATTCTTTTGGATCTGATGTTTCTCCAAGAATAGTATCATTTCCTCTATGAAACCAATTGGCATGAAATTGTTTCACGCCGTTTTTATTTTCCCACATGTAAATAACTTTAGCAACATGCAATGGAATTGCTGGGTTTCTAGGTTCTACAAGTACACAATCATTAATTTCTATCTTTTCGTCACCTACTACAACAGAGTTGTAAAAGATTTTTTGATTATCAGCAGCAATTTGATCCTCCGTCCATACAATATCCTTTTTCAACTCTTTAAAAACCTTCTTTTTTCCCCAATCTTCATCAGTTTTCTTAACATCTATTGGCGTTTCATATTGATCCTCGTTTTCTGGATCAGAATCGTCCGCTTCCTGAATAACAGTGCAAATGGTTTGTAATGTGTAATCGTGGCAAACAATATACTATAATGATGGTAGGATATAATTTTTACTTGAATAGCCATGTTTGGACATCTCCTTTTAATACAGGCTTGTTTACTCCTCCCAGTTCCTCCAAATTTGATCATATCTTTGCATGCGCTACAAAGACCACAATCAGGTTGTTGACAACTCTCGCATATTCCACACCTCTGCCTCTTGGGTCCCTAATGGCATAAAATAAACACAGAATTTATTAAAAATGTATTCACGCTTATCATCTGAAATGCAAGCTTTATTTAACCCTTCCACTACGATACTCTGTCCGATATTCTTTGTTTAATTATTTAAGGTGCAATTTATACAAATAGGTTAAAGAGAAATATATCATTGCAAAGGACATTTACATGAACCAAAAATTCTTTTTTATAAACCCTCTGTAGCAAAGAAGTCAATACTTTTATGTATTAAAAAATGTAGAAGTAAATGTATAAAAGAAATGAAATAGTAGATTTAACGTATAACACAAGGCGACTACAAAAAGGCTTGTACTACAAAAAGGCGAATAAAAATCGACAGCATGCAATTATATGCACTAAGTCATAAGATTTAATGCTTACCATACTTATTGTATCATCATGTTTAACTAACTGATCCGTAAAAATATTTTCAAACATATCGCTAACTAATCGTGTAGTTGTCGCTTTTGTCCAAGCTGGTTTCTTCATTCTCTGATGTTTAAGGTTTGTTCTGCGAAGAGCTGCTCTTTTTCCTAAAGTAACACCAGCAAGATTTGCTAATGCACGCATACATGGAATTGTAATCAGAATGGCGTCTTCTGACCCAGCAGAATTATCAAACGATAGCACTTGGTCGCATATAAATTGTGCATGTCTCAATAAGGAATCCTCTGTAAATTTTGTCATGCCCCTTGGCGGCACTAGTGTCTGTGAAAAAAATAAACAAGTTTTAGCGTACTATATAGTACACCTTCAAAAACTGCTTTAATAATGCACTTAAATTACTTGAAGTTTATTGAGTAAATCCTCATAGCTGGGGTTAATCTCATCTAAGAGAAACTCGATAACCAATTTACTCATATATATTTTTTCTCTAACCACATCCATGAAAGGAGCATATTCTTCCGACGGATCCATTAAGATGTACTCAGCGAATGCTGTATTAAACCCTATAAGTGCTAGTTCTCCTCCATCGAAACCAGATACGTACCACTCGTTTATAGGACCCATATCTTTTGCTGGTACTCCACCCTCCGGTGATGCGTCTTCTTCATAAATAGGTTTCATGTAGCCAGAGAAATATAGTCGCACATTTTTTTCTATGAGCCCGGTATCGAAAGCGCACAAGTGACCATTCTTATCATACACACTAAAATTAATCTAGTTATAAGAATTTCTTATACATTGTACAATATCGTCAAATATAACAGTTTTACCTAAAACAAGTTAGTTTGTTTTGAGGATGCTGGTCACTTTCGTGTACAAAAGATTCAGTACCACTAAATAAACATAATTTTGGATCAGTTAAAGCAATATCTTCATCTACAGCACCATTCGGATGACCCGGATATACCATTATTTCATTTAATTTTTGACGACAATATTCGCATTTGCTTGGAAAAGTATTTGTTATCTGAACTGGTACTTTTGTAGGACTATCTTCCAGTTTCATTTTTCTTTTCTTATATTTATCGGAATACTCCTTATTTTCCTCTGGATTATGATTTTCTTTATTGTGATCAATATTTAATGGAGTTGTATTTTCTGCTTCAATATTTCGTTGCCTTTCTAATCCTTTTTCTTCGCCTGTAGCATTATTTCCCGGCTTTTGTTTGGCGAGTTGCTTCGAAAACAAATCAAGAACGGATGGTAATTGCTTTTTAGATTTGGATGTGCTGGACTTCATTATGATACAATTTGAAAAGTTTCAAGCTGTTGAATTGTTTTTGCTATTTAACTTCTCTGCTCTTGATAAGTTGTTTTTTAATATTTTCCAATGTGAAATTACTGAAATACAACAATTGCATTATGAGTTGTATATAGTCTGTTCGTAATTATGATTCGTAATAAAAATAGTACGTATATATGCATTTACAACTAATTATCTTACATATATTACATTCTTATTTATTTAAATCTAAATTTAAAATAAATTTAAAAAAAGCTTATGCATATGACACCCTTTGAAATTTTTACATAGCATCAATAAATATATTCTACATCTTAATATAAGCAATGTTTGTGATTTAAATTTATTGTTTGAAGTGGTGTATTCTATATTTATTCAATTCGATCAACATAATACAACTTTTGAGTGTATAAAATGTATACGTTATTTTATTGAAAAAATACGTACTATGATATTCTCGTGAGGCTATTTTCGCGCCTTCAAACTCTGTTATCAAATACCATTTTTGTTCGTCGATTTTTGAATATTGTGCTGATCTATGTTAATTTTAAAATACTAATTAAACGAAAAGTCAACTTCACTGTGAACAATTTTGCAATTTAACTCTTTGACATTGTGTAATTCATAAGCATCTATGTGAGTATATAGGTAACGTATTAAATGTGATAGGTTAAATTTGGTAAGCATCGGCTGTATCATAATATTTACATACATAGGTTACATACATTGCTTACTTACCTAGTACTTATATGCATATTCGTATGTTTAAATGGCTTCACCGCTCTGCGCGCGAAAGAACAATTTATAATTGCACGTCTATCTATTAAATGAAAAATAAATGTGTTAATGTTTATTTGTATATTATTATTCTATATGTTTAAAGGAAAAGATATATTCCTGTGCAATACAAATTGCAAAGGGTATGGTACTAGTTTAAGAACTTGTATTACTAATGAATATCTAATTCAATAATAATGTATTTTATACTGTTCAAAAGGAGTCAAGATGAAACTCCACTGCAACGTAACAGTTAACAATAGATTGGCCTCAACAAATGTTGTCAGGAGAAAATTGCAGCGCTCTATTTTAGCAATCGGACGGCAGACAATAAAAAAAGGAGACTTGTATATTCTTTGGCAAACATTACAGAATAAGCAGGGCACTAAATATAAGGTAAAATTGTCTTTACATATATCACATAAATTTCATTACTTAGTATGAGAGGCTTAAATATATTAAACACTTATTTAAAAATGTTCAGTCTGTACATTTCTTGTTTTCCAAGGTATTTAATTATTTCATACCCCATATTTTTCAGCTTGACGATAATATAAAGCAAGTATTTACAAAATTTATTAACGAAGGAAAGGCAACGATTCGCTTAACGGAACCACCTCACGATATAATTATTCAATCGGATGCTATTCAACTGAAAAGTTTTATACATATTCTGAAGCTTGGACTGTCCAAAAAAATAGATCCGTCCGTTCTTACGATCTCAAATTTAAATCCAAAAAGCATAAGTTCTGCCCCCAAAATAAAAGTGGTGATTAATAAATCATCGGAGTATCCAACTTTGGAAGGCTTTCCAAGAACAACTGAAGAGTTATATTTAGTGGGATTAAATAGAAAATCATTTGACAGACAGATTTTAAGGCTTCAGAGCTTAAGGATTTTAAATTTGTCTAATAATCAAATTTCATCTCTACCAAAAGAATTGGGCACCTTGCAGCACTTGCAGGAGCTTATTTTAGCACAAAATCGACTTGATAAGGCTGTAAAGTGGACATGGCTAGATCAAGTCGCTATAAGATTCAACTTGAAACTATTAGATATAAGTAATAATTCGGTATGTTGATTTCATATTTTATAAGAGAAATTTGTTAGTTAATCGGGGTGTTTCGTTTATATCGTACGTATTAGTATCTTCGTTATTTTTACCGAAACAAAAGAATCATATCCGAGGACAAAGTTGATTAATTCAGACCAACGAATTTTCTACTGACTTTCTTGGTTAAAGGTTGATTTTTTTTTTAGGAAACAAGAATATTGATTTTTCGATAATAATGATATATTTTTATAACGGTTTTATTACAGTTGATGAAGAATGTATTGTAGAAATGTATCATACGGTGGTCTTGAAAAGGCGTTCAATGAAAACTTCGCCGCAGTTTGAGGTTCACGGGAAAGTTGAAATTGAAAGCAACATTTTTTTATTGCGATCAACAATGTTTATTTGAAATCTATAAGAAATATTCGATGCGATTTTCATTAACTTCAAACTAGAAATAAGACTCGAATAAGATTATGGCCATACAACTTCTGTGGTCTGCACGTTAAAGTCAGTCATTTGATGATTAATGGAAATTATAATATATATATATTATAAATTCATATCCATAAACCATAAATAAATTTGATGGAAATCTTGTAGAAAATAGTCTACCTTGAAAAGGCATCGTGTTTCGGAAAAAGTAATGAAGATATTACGATGTATGTCATAGATGAAGTATTCTGTATATATTATTACAGATATAACATGTGATTTTTTTCTCAACACAGTTAACAAGGTTACCAGAACAAATTGGAAAACTGTATGGACTTGTTAATTTTAAGGTCAGTCAAAATGTGTTGACATATTTACCGCAAAGTCTTGGAACATTAGCTAATTTAAAGTACTTAGATGTATCGAAAAACCAATTACAATATATGCCTGGAAGCATGAAAAGTCTACGTCTTTTAGCCTTAGATATTTCAGATAATATATTTGAAGGTAACTTTACATATACGATGTGCCAAATAGATGTGCCAAATTTAATTGAATGTGCAGCTAGGGCATTTCTTAAAACAAGGTACGTAGATCATATAGTTTATGTAATTATTGCAGTCCTTATTTGATAGGTTTAAGTTATGTTTAAATCGATAATGTAAATATATTCTTACAAAAAGGAACCAACAAATTTTTTTTTGCAGAAGTACATACAATGCAAGCACAATTCCATTTACATTGGTGAAATATTTGGATGAAGCAAAGTATTGCATCTGTGGTAATCCGTGCTTTCACTGTTATATAAAGAAATTCATCAAGTTTCATTTAAATGCAATAGCCAATAATATAAAGTCATCAGGAACTATAACAATACCATTTGATTGCTATTTTTGTTCAGTGAAATGTGTAGGTTGCTATGGAAAGTTACAGTATTAAAATAATTTATTTATAATGAAATTCCTTATTTATTTTATGTAAGAGATTTGAAAGAGTTATTCCATTATGTATTTTTTGTAAATAAAGTTACAATAAAATATATAGGAAATGAAGAGAATAGAAGTAATGGAAAACGAATGTCCAATTGAATTTAATATGTTACTCTAGTTTATGGTAATGTATGTTATGTATGAAGATATTTATGTCTCTTACCATGACTTTGGAGACAATTCGAATCCATTTTAAGTGCACAGAATTATCGTGCAACGTGATAAGAAAGGAGATTATTATTACACTTATATTATATTATTTTTTGGTAAATTTAAGGTAAAGTATGCACATTCATTTAAGCAGGTTGACAAACGTGCATTCATTAAGATGATAGCATATTATGTCCCATTACAAATCACTGAAGAAACGGTATAAAGGCCAGACACGGTACTATCATACAAAAATCTCTTCGGAAAGAAAACCAAAAATTCTTCAAGAACTTTCATCTATATTACAAAATATAATTCAAATCCAGAAAGAGTATCTTTTCCATCGCTAATCACTTACAATTAGAAGTCGATGCAAATGACTAATAATACAAAAAATAGGGGGTCTAGTAAAGTCCCAATGAACTCTTCACTGAGAATAAACTTGAATTTTTTGTTATATTCAAAATTGTTTTAACCAAGAGTAATATGTCACCAAAAGGAGGACATGTAGTACAGGAATTAGTCTTCTGTTGTTTCTATTTGATATCATGATGAATTCGTCTCCTTACATTTTTTAAATACAACGTTGAACATTTCTCCCTGCAGTTCGTTAATGCATTAAACTAAAAAAATTATCATTTTTCATGTCCATGAATGAAAAGAACAACATTTCTCCGAATGGATATTGCGTAACAATGCTTATCTAACTAATTCCCAAATGCACCCAACAATTTACAATATGTTCACGTCTATAATGTGCAAAAAAATATGTCAAACACACTTTGCGCTTCAGTATAAAAATATATTTGTTATTACAATTGCTGTCATGAGAATAAAATAACTGTACACAATTTTGATCTCGTATGGTCTTAACAATATTGCTTACCTAATTTCATTGAAAATTGTCTTTACAACGTGCGAAAACATTTTGAACAATTGCTGTAATTATATATAAAGCAAATTGTGGTATAAAAATATACAGATACCCCTTGAAAATTCGTCATTCAAATCTTGATTTTAACAATTTTGTAATAACATTGAACAGTATATTATCTTTGGCAATTGTAAAGTAAAGACTAAAATCCAGCATTTACTTATGCATTAATAGATCGTTTAAAATATTTATTTCCACAATTTAAAAATAAAGTTACTGTTTGGTCGATAAATTTATTATTTGGTTTGATTAATCTACAAAAATAATAATAGAAGTAACATATATTTAACTTTCTTTAATATTTAGAACGTCAAATTAATACGTAATAAAGATCAATAAAAATCATATCTGTTAAAAGTAAGTTTTTTAATATAACAAAAATATCTAGATTACGTTGATTGGGATGGTTCCTCTTTTGTATCTTTTTTTACAAACTGGAAATCAGCATCATCAGTATCGACGAAAAATCGTCGTGATGTTACAATTTTTTTTTTACCTATATGAGGTACAGTGAAGTCAATATTTTTATGTTTAGCTTCCTCTATTGTACCGTGTGCTTGTAAAGGTTGTAGGAAAACATCTGCATCATCTGGACATTGAACTAATGTCACAGAATTTGTCTCATATTTGTCAATTTGTGAACTGGAACTTTTATTCTATTATGTATGAATAGAATTTCTATTAACCACTTGTTACATTGAAACTTGTAAAATTGAAAATTCTTTCTATACATACCTGTATATTGGCGTTACTTTCATGTTTACCATTTGTACGACCATTTGGTATTTGTAAGTCCTTTATCGATATTATATGATTTTTTAAAAGTCCTCTAATTACTGCATTCTTATTAAGTTTACACTTCTTTAGTATACTTTCCTCCTCTTCTATACTATACTTCTTATTAGTATTAATATCGAATGTAGACGTGGCATCATCAAGTTTTGCTTTAGAATTTTTATAATCACAACAGGCTTCGTCAGACAAGTTTCGGTTAAAGGCACTAGTAGTTGCATTTAAACTGGCACCCATTTGTCTAGTTCTCCATTGTCGTTCAAGATCTTCATTTGAGTAGTTAATACCACCATTAGCCTATAAATGAAAACTTGTTGCGCTCATTACGAATTCAGTAGAATTGTTAAGTTTATATATAATATTTACTTCTGTAATAGACGATGCAATTTCATGTTCATGAATGCAGACATCCTCGGGTACAATATTGCACATTTGACTGCTATTTCCTGCATCGTCGTAATCGAACAGCTATGGAATATAACATTTGTGATTATCAAACTTTATGTTAATACTACATTTCTTTTTGCCAAATTACATAATATATATACATATATACACATATATATTGTGAAAAGATAATTACTGACATCTGCATTTTGTGGAGGTTTATACTTCTTTAATTTTCTGTTTTTCTTTAATGCATTCTGTTCTTTTCTACGTACGAACAATGGATTTTCATTCGTTTGAGGGATTTGTGTAACTTTTTTGATATCGGCGTAAATATTCATGATAAATGAAATCTAAAAATTAAAAGAACGTAACAGGCTATAATACAAAAGACTGGAATGTAATAGAAATATTCATGAATAAGTACACTTTCATTGAATAACAGTGTAAGACTTGTATATTTGTTGCAAATTGCTTATTGAATAAGAACGATATTAAAGTAAAATGATACAAATTCGAGAACGTTGGAACTAAATATGCAAATACGAGTAAATTGTTCTTAATAAAAAAAGTGAAAATTAAATCTGTTTTACAAACCGGGTAAAATAATGCGAAAATATGGTGCAATTTATATTTGTTAAATGTATGAAGCCGTACAGAAAATATATTAAAATTTTCTTAATTATTACACAGAGAAATATCTTACTGTGTTTTTCTCTATGACTTGATCGTACATTATCACTATTGTAGGACTTGGCTTAAGGTTATTTGGTTATAATGATAAGCGTATTGTTTGTACACAATGGCATACACGTCTTCTATACAATGAGTCATAAGGGATCTTTGTTTAATTTGGCAGTTTAAGAAATTGGGCGAACAAATGAAAATGTTTTGTTTAACTTCTCTAAAGCAACATTAAATAAAAAAAAGTTTTATTGAAAGCAATATGATTACATATTTTAGTATTTCATTATTTTATTTATATAGAAAACATTTGGAAATTTGATTATATCTATTGAGATGCTACTGTATGTATAATAAAAACAAGGAAAGTAATGATAATCCTTTTATATTGGGTTTTTCGTATGGACGATAGGTGTGCTAGGAATGGGATAAATCCCTGGGTCTCCCAATAATTTATCCCCTCTTCGAAACCAAGCTCTGTGGTTGAATCATCAATGACGCTATTTGAAGCAATGTTTGGCAGCGAAGTGTCAGAGTGTACATTTTATGTGACTGCCACCTTTGCGTAAATTATATCTGTGTATTGTGATCAGTGTTAATATATATATATATATATATGTATATATATATGTTATAAATCTGTGATTGATCTGCAATATTCAGCGAATTAAATTTTGTTCATTGTTTATTACTCCAAGAATCTATTTTTACACGTGGACAATGCAGGTTAGAATTTTGCAAAATATAGTAAATAATTGAAGCTTCAGTTTATTATTGTTTTTGTTGTTAATAGTAATAGAACACTTATTGGCAAGCAATTTTTCATTTTATCCGTGGTTATGGATTTAGGTTTGTGAAATGAGTAGATGATATTTTGCAAGTAAATATTAATACATACATAAGTGAAAACTTTTATTTGCATTATTAGTTTAACGGTTTCAACTGAAATTGATCATCAATATCCCCTGTTTGTAATTGGATATCCGAAAAAATACTATAATATATAAATATATATAAATGGTATAAAAAGGAAATATATGTCATCATATGTGTCACTGCATTTATGCTTCGATGTTATCATTCGAAATAATATTACAATATTTAATTAGTTACTTTACAAAATTGTGTTTATTATTTGTTACCACAGGCCATAGGCTGTTAAGTGAAAACTCACGATTTGTGTACATTTCTTCTTCTGTTAAATATGGGGAGGGCGCTAAGTTCGAATTTCGAATTTATTTATAAAATAAAGTAAACATTGGTATTACACGATTCCTCCACTATTGAGGATTTTGAAATATATTTAAAAGCAGGTATAACAGTTTTAAATATTCTTCACATATTATTTTGCATATTTTTTACGTCTGTATAACTTCAGTACATTCTATCGTAAACGTTGGGAGAGCAATAGGTACAACCACAGATATATGGACATTTTGTGGTTATATATTCGTGGTGAATGTTTAAGTTATTTATTTTCAGTCAAAATCGAGAACGATTTTTTAACGTTTATCGAAATTATTTTTCTTCACAACTTTACGTATGTATAAATGAAATGAAATAGGTTACGTTACGTAAATCATTATTAAATATTGCAGTAAAATTAACATCTGATCTGGTAATTATACGTAATTGCTACTTCCTGTTAGATTGCTGTCATCGCATAGTTAGTGTACGATAATTGTACAGAGTTTCAGTTTTCTGATTAAAGATTGGAGATACCTATTGTTGTTAGGTCAAAAAAACAAATTGCAAGGTCGTTGTTAGGTCGTTAAATATACAGTATCTATTTAGCAGCAGATAGTGCCCAATAGCAGCTCAACTATTAACTATTTAACAAAACATTGAATAAACAACACCCTCCGCATGTTATAAAGTTCGCACTTGAATATTAATTTAAAGTATTAACATCAAAGGTAAAACGAGGTTACTATTGATTCATACTAAAACTTACTTCCCTTGTATTATAAAGTGTACTTTCTTTTTAACATATTTCTACTTTAATATTATAATTAGCATATTTCAATAACTGTTTTCCATATAAGAGTACCATTATTTATTGTCTGACGATTTATTACTGTCGGAAAAGCAATACACCATTACGGTATTTAAGAGTCAAATTTGTTTACAAAAGTAAAATAAAAGAGGCAAGAAACTGTATAAGAATTAGTAATTGTATAAGTATCTGAGAAGCGAAAGTTTAATTAAAACAGAACATGCTTAGAGTATATGTATATGCGAACAAGGGCACAACTCGTCTCGAGATTGGTACGATGGCAATTAAATCGCTAAGGTATATAGTATATTGTGGTTTGTTCGATGGATCATACCGATCAGACTTGCTGTTTCGCTCGCAGTGTAACAAAACTGGTTGAAGAAAATACTAAAAGTAATCGGAACAAAGCACTACATAGGCGGTAAGCAAAGCACGAGCTCGTGGTTTTGAATAGGCAGACGGAGACAAATATTATCCCTTATAGGTTTACACTAGTATAACTTTGTTATTTAGAACTCTTAAATCTTACAAAAACTCAACGGAAATGTTGCCTCGTTAGCTTTTATACGAATAAATAATTTTTAAATAGAAAAATACACTACTTTAATATATAGCCTTTATACAGGGTGACAAAAAACTCAGGGAACATCGATAATTGAGATATAGCTGAGGGGTAGAAAAACAATATTTTCCTTGGCAAAAATGTCCCACATAGTTTCGTTTTTGAGTTATTAACGAAAAACATTGGCCAATGAGAGGGCCCGGCGGGTATCGGCCGACGCGCGCTCAGGTGCGAACCGATCACTTGCGGTTGGTCGTGATGGGGGCATCGAGGGTACCGCGGAAAGCATGCGGCAAATGTTACATCGTCTTAATTAAGAGCACGTGGAATTATTCATTATTCGTGAATAAGAAATACACTAATAAATCGTGTAATAACTGTGGCCTAGGTCAGGATTCACACAATGTTAGCCAGGTTAATTCGTGAACGGATGGGTAAGTTTAACTAGGATTTCCTAACATTAGTTATGCGAATCGTTTTTCTTAATACATAGTTTATCCACCTGAAAACGTACTGATAAAAAAAAGTATTTTTTTCATAATTAATAAAACACTTCATTCCTTTCGGATAATGAATAAACGTATCGAACACAGTTATTACACGATTTATTAGTGTATTTCTTATTCACGAATAATGAATAATTCCACGTGATTCTTAATTAAGACGATGTAACATTTGCCACATGCTTTCCTCGGTACCCTCGATGCCCCCATCACGACCTACCGCAAGTGATCGGTTCGCACCTGAGCGCGCGTCGGCCGATGCCCGACAGGCGCTCTCATTGGCCAGTGTTTTTAGTTAATAACTCAAAAACGAAACTATATATAACATTATTATCAAGGAAAAAGTTGTTTATAAACACCCCAGCTACACCCCAACCCTCGATGTTCCCTGACTGTTTTGTCACCCTGTATAGACCCGAACACAATATGAGGATTACAAATCAAAAGTGTGATCGTTCATGGGAAAAAGCAGGTCAAATTATAGAGTATATAATATAATATATACAATATTTTACAAAGTATTATGAATTTCTAGTTTAATACTTTATTACACAGAACTAAAATAGAAAATTAAATATTCTAATCCTTTTTTAAATAAGAAAAATGCAATAACACCTTCTCTTGATACATTGATCGAACGTTCAAAACTATAAAACGGAACTATATATTCTTTATTATTAAAAATAGGAATACAATTTAAAAAGTTATTTTAACTATTTTATAGTGTAGTAAGTCTAATAGCCTACAGATTTTTGTGATCACCATGGCAATGATCGAACCATGATAACTTTTTTAAGAGATTTGAATGAATGTTTTCCAATTTTGTCCATTGTGTTGCTTTTAATTGTATTCAAATCTGGTCATCGAGGGGGTGTTTGAATAGATTTCAGGCATTTGTACAGTGACCATTTTTGAGCTATTCTTGACGCATAGTTTGAATCGCTGTCTGCATAGAACATGATGGGACTTATGAATTCAAACTTTTGAATATTAATTTTTACGTTTACTTTCAAAAGCATCACGTAATCCTATTTGTCCATGCCTTCATCAATAAATTTTAAATTGTCAGCTTTAATTTTTAAAACTTAGCTTTGCACCACTATATCCTCATTAATTTTGCTTCTATACACGGCATACATCGTGAATTATTATAACTTTTACGTCTTTGGACGGGATATCCCACGACTGGATGCCTTTCATTTTGCACTTTCAACTAGATATCTCGTGTGCTTTATTACTTAATAATGATATATTTAAAAAATGCCTATTCTTCTCTCACAAACGTTACACATACATAGTGCCACATTACAATGTCGATGAAAACACCGTATTTTTCTATATTGCTCGTTTGTTCTGTTTTGCATACTGTACAACGTTTTATCGGAGGTGATGTTTTTATTGTAGAAGATATTTTAACAAATTAGCAAATTAAAATTTTATATTTACCATTCTTGAGTTGGCTTCCACCAAATTTTTATCTTACAGTTTCTAGGTTTTAATTTTACTTACTCAATAAGACCCGGACTATGATCAAAATATCTTCGAATTTACTTATCAGTAGGTTGCGGATTTGTATGCAAATGCATATTTCGATATGGTACAGTAACACCGAAAACCTCGAAAACCTCTATAAGATGAAAATTTTCTTAATTCCCTTCCTCTCCGCTCCAAAGACCTCTACAAGTCGAAATAAAACTTACTTTAACTATTATTTGCCACATGTCCAGATGCATTACTATACCTCTGTAACGCGAATTTCAGTCTAAATGACAATCATGTGCTGTATGTATATGAAGTATGACAACAGAGGGTTGATAACAATTTTAGTCCTATGTGCATGTATCGTTTTGTAAATTCTAATCTCTTTCTCCCGAAATGTTTTAGGAATGGACATATTCTCGATGACATTTTGATTTTTTATATCAACCCGAATATTTGTAGAATTATAAATGACATCGAAAAACTAAATACAGAGTTAGGATGTTCAAAATTTGGCGATAAAAGATATCGATCATAAGTTAATTTCTCGAAATTGTATTCTTATCTTAATCCGTCCAGTGGCATTCAGCATGGCAGCTGTCAACATGCGTATACGTAATCTAGTCTGAAAATTATGATATTCCATTTATAAAAACCCATATGTATACAAAAGTTCTACGGCATTAGTTTTTAATTTTTAAATATTTCTCGTAATAGAAAGGTTACCCACAGCGAAGGGCAAACGTATCCGTACAGTAATCATATAAAATTAGAGTAAACAATATTTTCTACATTATTACCCAAACACAATATACTATTATATTAAACGGACATAGTGTATATAGTCTAAAAAAATATGGGTTAAGAAATAGTACATCAGGTACCATTTCTTAGCATTTTAAAGTTACATTTAAAGTTATTGTTATACTTATGAAAAAACAACTTTACAACTTTATGGAATGGCTTGATACTTTCTGCAAAAAATAGCGTACAATAATATTTGCATACGTATCCGCTGTTTAACGTTATGGTTAAAGAGGTGCTGGTGGTAGGTCAATATTGGGCTAATCAACTCTGATTATAATTATTGATGTCCTGACTTGATCCTGTTTAGAGAAATTATTCGGAAATTTTTCATGCTAAAATGATCTTCAATCCTGTTTATTTTTGGTTCCAATCTTTTTATATTTCTGCCTTAAACAGGAAGCCAGGTTGTTTGTCGCAATATATTTATATGTATTTGTGCGAAAGAAACAGACAGCAGACTAGATGTGCACAGTTGGTCACATAAATTCATCCAGGCTAAAAATTCAGCAAAGGTTAGGTTTTGTTTTTTAGGTTTGGCGCATACATTATAGGGAGATTTGATATATATATATATATACATATGCAGCAAACAAATTGTGACGAAAATTTGTATAATTTAATAGATTCCGTTTAAATGGATATTTAAGGGTCATCGGATCAATTCACTTGATGCTAGATGCTAGATAAATTGATATAATTCAGGTACGCAAATAAATATAAAAATTATAAAAACACGAGTTTTTCTCCAGATTTTGTAACGCCACAAATATTTACAGTCGAAGATGGGGAACTACTTGACGGAATACTTTTTAACTCCGAAAAAACTGAACTACAGTCTTACATTTATCCAGATTAGACAAGTTGCATAAACAGAAGAACAAAAATGTTTAATTGTCAGATTTATGCAACAAAAACTGTTTCGTTTTTATGTCTCATGACTCCGAACCCAAAAAATTGATTTTCTTCAATTATTTTTTATAACTGAAGCAATATTAATTGTTGTGTTATGTGGTTTCATTTCAGCTTATATTATATCTGCAATCGCTGATCTATTATACATGTCCAATCTTGTAATTAACCTTGTTCGTAAATATTATTTATAAATCTGTTTATCAATATTACGTTACAAAAATAATGTTATCTAGATATTCATTGCAAGTAGCAGTGTAGAAAACCACAATCGCTGTAGAGGAGATACCTCATACTGTGTAGTACGGATTAAAAATTACTGGATCGTGTGATATTAAGACACTCTGGTAGAATTATGTTTTTAATAATTACTCAAACATATGTACATAGTCGCGTTATGAATTCTTTCTCCAAGAAAAGTGACGCGAAGTAATAAATACAGTAAAATTAAAAGTAGTCCTTCGATATGTAAGATTGTAACGCGAAAATCCATAAGATTATTTGAAGTGATCAGCTTCTGCCTGCATATCCCTCTTTAAACGACTGATTTTTCCGCGTGTTGCACACGAGACTTCTACATAATCGTGCTATAAGTTCTGTCTCTAATAAAAGTGACCTTAAATCACAGATATGTTAGTATCAACGTGTTATTAAAGGAAAAGCTTGTCTTAGAGGTGCAAGCCGAAAAGCCGAATCTTCCCATTGCAAAAATAAAGGAAACTTGTTCTCCGGAGTTGACTTATAATCATTTCTCCGTAAATCCTACCGTGATCTAAGATCCGAATTTTGTGACCGTTACGATCTCACAGAATTGAACTGCTTGACATGTATTGCTGACTGAAGTCTGCAGCTGCAGCTGCTCAACATTTTAAAATAAGCGATTGCAGTGTCAGGACAATAATAAAAAAAGAAAAGGAAATACGTGAAGCTGTAGCTGTATCTAGGTTAATAAGGGCAAAAACTTTGCATTTTCTACGAGATGCAACTCTATCGGTCACTGAAAATGGACTCTTCTTATGGATGCAAGATTGCTATCGATTCAGTAGTAATTCGTCATAAAGCTAAATCCTTATATTACAATTTAAAGCAACAGGGTAGTAAAGGGCCTACTCCTGGAGATTTTATTGCCAACAAATGATGTTTTGAAAAATTTTAAATAGGTTTGATTTAAAAAGTATTAAAATAACAGGGGAAGCGGCTTCTGCTGATCACAACGCAGTACGGGAGTTCACAAATTCAATGAACTTTTAAAAGTATTATCGCGGAAAAAGGTTATTTGTCTGAACAATTTTAAACGCTGATGAAAGTATCTTCTTTTCGCAATAATTACCTGGAAGAACATTCATTAGCAAAGAGGAAAAGCGAGCATCAAGATTTAGGGCAGGGAAGGGCGGACTAGCTTTAGTATTTTGTGCGAACGCAGTTAGACACAAAATTAGAGCAGCCCTTATTTACAAAGCTGCTAACCCTCGAGCTTTCAAAGGTACAGATAAAAGCCGATTGCCAGTCTTTTGGTGGTAGAATAAAAAGACTTAGACAACTAGAACCCATTTTCTTACATAGTTCAACAAATATTTCGTCCCAGAAGTAAGAAAATACTATGCGCGTAATAAACTGTCTTCCAAAGTTCTTTTGTTAATAGGTAATGCCCCTGGGCACCCTGCACCTCGCGAATTTATTACCGAAGGTGGTGAAATAGATTACTTGCCGCCGAACACAACCTCTTTAATTCAACCTCTAGATCAAGGGGTTATTAGAAGTTTCAAAGCTTACTATGCTCGATTCTCCATAGAATGGATTCTTAACGGTGTGGAAGGAAATCCCGAAATAGAAAATGTGATTAAAATATGGAACAATTTTCGTATTAACCCTTTGCCTGCGCAGCGGTCGAAAACTAAACGTGCATAGCCGCGTGACGATCAACGGTGTGAAACCGTACTATCTATTTGGAACAAAAAAGTTTTTATTTGAAAAAGCACAAGACAAGAAACGTATAATGATGGCACGTTGAAGGCAGACTTAACAATTCGTTATTTCGATTGTCTCAGAGTTCAATTTGTTTAACAGAAAAACAGCGCCTATAAGCACTGTCCGCTATGGCCAGCATTTTATACAGGGCGCTTTATGGCGGTATAATTTTGGTCCGTTTTAAATGAAATTTTACCAAAGTGTTCGTTGCAATATCCTGATTAAAATGATACCATACACCATATGGTTTGGACAATTTTTACTTATGGTATTAATAATTTTATTCTCCTTGATTATTATTTTCAATAACAACTAGAATATGTGTATATTAGTTAACAGCAATAAGTTAATTCGTAGTGAGATTGTAAATTTGGAAGTAAACTCTTGAATCGTGAGACTCTTAATTCTCTTAATGTTAAATTGCTATATTTAGATAATGGAAAAATATTGTTGTATCGACAATTATTCTTGTTCCTGACATTACATTCGGTGTTCATAGGAGTTTATAATTTTTACTGATAAAAAATTGTAAGAATTTATATCAACTTTTTTGACAAAGAAACTACGCAGAGAAGAGAGCTGGGTCATTCATCGCATCAATGATAATAAGTAAATACAGGGTGACAAAAAACTCAGGGAACATCGAGAATTGAGATTAGCTGAGGGGTAGAAAAACAATATTTTCCTTGGCAAAAATGTCCTACATAGTTTCGTTTTTGAGTTATTAACGAAAAACACTGGCCAATGAGAGCGCCCGGCGGGCATCGGCCGACGCGCGCTCAGGTGCGAACCGATCACTTGCGGTAGGTCGTGATGGGGGCATCGAGGGTACCGAGGAAAGCATGTGGCAAATGTTACATCGTCTTAATTAAGAATCACGTGGAATTATTCATTATTCGTGAATAAGAAATACACTAATAAATCGTGTAATAACTGTGTTCGATACGTTTATTCATTATCCGAAAGGAATGAAGTGTTTTATTAATTATGAAAAAAATACTTTTTTTTATCAGTACGTTTTCAGGTGGATAAACTATGTATTAAGAAAAACGATTCGCATAACTAATGTTAGGAAAAGCTAGTTAAACTTACCCATTCGTTCACGAATTAACCTGGCTAACATTGTGTGAATCCTGACCTAGGCCACAGTTATTACACGATTTATTAGTGTATTTCTTATTCACGAATAATGAATAATTCCACGTGATTCTTAATTAAGACGATGTAACATTTGCCACATGCTTTCCTCGGTACCCTCGATGCCCCCATCACGACCTACCGCAAGTGATCGGTTCGCACCTGAGCGCGCGTCAGCCGATACCCGCCGGGCCCTCTCATTGGCCAGTGTTTTTCGTTAATAACTCAAAAACGAAACTATGTAGGACATTTTTGCCAAGGAAAATATTGTTTTTCTACACCTCAGCTATATCTCAATTATCGATGTTCCCTGAGTTTTTTGTCACCCTGTATATGTATAGTTCCAAAATATATGATTCTAGTTGTTATCGATAACAATAATAAAGGAGAATGAAATGATTAATACCCTGATAAGTAAGTACTGTACGAACCATATCGTGTTTGGTGTCATTTTAATCAGGACATTGTAACGAACATTTTCGTAAAATTTCATTTAAAACAGACCAAAAACGAACAAGTTTTAATTTTTAATCTCGCTTGCATTAGTGTTGGCTGTCACCGACATTCGATCTGGGTTCAGATTACATGCTCGGCGCTTCACGCTTCGCTGGTTTCAGGGGGGACCACCCCAAGTAGTGGGGATAGAAATTAACACTAATCGCAGACACAATTTTGAGCACTAATCGAGACATTACTGTATATCTATAAGGTTTATAACACAAGTGTCGAGAATAAGAAGTCAGAAACTGTTAAATGGGAGTAATCTTTTACGAAACTAAAATTTTCAAAAATTATTATTATTGCAAACACTCTGAAGTTTAATGCATAATTATTATTAAACTTATACCAAACCACCAATTGTAAAATGTATCTAGACGTCTTATATTAATGGATTGCAGAGATAAAACCAAAATTCTGTAGAGATAAGAAGGTTCGAAAGAACCTGCAACGCACTATATGAATCTATATAAACAAATTATTTGAAATGACCAACTCTTGCAAACATGTTTTAAACAGTCTCTTATTTAGTCTAGATATCAGTGTCAGTGCCCCCAGGAGTCTCGTGTGCTTCAGTACATGGACTATCAATCGTTTAAAGCTGGCCACTTTAAATAATCGTTGGATTTGTGTATTTTAATACCTTACAACACCTTACAAATGAAGGACGGCAAAGGATTATCATCTGTTTCAATTTATCTGTCAGCTAAAGTCACCTTTCTTAGGAACAGAATTTATAGCACAACGATGTACAATCTTAATCAAGGCCAGTTTTATTCGACTTCATACGCCGTTCTTGTAGCCATGCTTTCGAATTGGATTACATGTACGATTGGGGTGATTGCGCGATCACCAAATAAAGAAACGTAGGGGTAAAAAATCTGAAAACAAGATTTGCTGATTTTGGCTAGCGTTTTGGTCTAATGAAATGGACCTTTTGAACTAGCACCGCTTGTGGTAGGTTTATAGTCATTCTGAAATGTGATGGTAAGGGACGGTATAAATAGGATGTTGTTCTGTTTATTGAGAAGAGAGAATCTTTGTGCGATTCTCATAGCTAGTAAGCAACAATCAATATACAGTAGAAGTAGCAGTAGAATAACTCGAAAACCTCTATAAAACGCAGTTCTATCGCTGCTGCCTCTACAACTCGAAGTTTATAACTTTGTGTCAGATATCATTCAATTGTTTCCTTTCTTTCAACCGTTAGGATTGTCTGAAAACATAAAATGACCACGTGCATGTCCTCTAAGATAATCGAATCGGAGTCTCGGTTAGGTATTACAATGATTGCGTAGGCGTGTATATGTTAAAAACGTGTCTTTTTAACATACAGTATAAGAATGCCTATACAAGTCTATACAAGAATGCCTTTCCTTGGCAAAAACGTCGCGACGCGTCGGTCGTGAGGACACCTATGTCACCATGGCCCTTTCTAACCATTTTAGAGTTCGCCCCAAAGGAAAGCTACGCTAGACAAAGACAGCGTGCCACAGTGCAATGCACATGGCCCGCCTCCGCCGTTTCTGTACCTCCAATATTCTAACAATTCATGGAAGCCAGTCGTGTTTCGTCAATTTTCATAGATAAACAATGTGTTAAAATATTTACTGAATTTGGAATAATAAGAAGTGGGTACATATATGTATGTATAGTGACTTAACTTATGAGTTTATACACCACTTGTTTGAGTCACTTCAGCATCACCTGACCAATCCCGAAACATTGAGCAAAGGCGGCAGTTCTGGCATCGCTGATTTTATTTACTCAAAACCACAATTTTTTGCGCCAGAGGTTTGCCACTTGCCCGAGAAGTGGTCTAAATGTGTAGAAAGTGATTATTGTCCGGACTAAACTGTATTTTGGCTGTTTGTAAATAAACAAGATTGACGAAACAAAGATCACGAATTAATTTGGGCAGCTAAAATATATTCCTGTCTAGCTTAACATGACCTCATAAGATAAACATAAGAGATCAGTATAATGGATGGGGGGCAAGCAGAGATATTTGAAGTTGAAGTGTCCTGTTTGGTAAAGTGGACCTGTAATACATTGCTGCGAATGAGTTTGGCCCATGGTAATACGTACATACATGCTAGGAAAAGCTCCCCTTCCAGTAATGTACATATTTTCCTAGGAGAAGATGAGATTCGATGCATTTTCATTCGTTGTCTTAACATAGGGAGGTATTTGTATAGGTGGAGCATCCCTTATATGTATGAAGTAGAATTAGCGCGGACCGAATATTTTCGCCACCGTGTAAATATTTATTAAACAAAGAAATAAAACAGTGGATTCTTAGGCTATTGCATCGTTATATATGATTTGATGAAATTTTGGTTAGTATTATGTTGTTCGGTATAAAAGAACAAATAATCTTTCCATTGAACAGGTTCTTCTGTCCCCATTAGTTTTTGCGATATTTAATTAATTTCACTTCTCAAATATCAATATCAGTTGAGAAAAGATATCGAGATATTCATATTCTCCGACGCTCTGGTCGTGTACAAAGTTTCACAAGCATTAAGAACTATATCACTGATGTCTTTGATAAGCCAAATATATCATCCATGTTGGCGATCACATAAATACTAGGTACAATTAGGTTTCACGAATGAAGTGAAATTATTTTTTATTTTTAGAGTTGAGATGTATACATATACTGTATAATCCTATATACTGGGACGCGTTACAATCTGTGTAACAATAATGGCTTATAATAATAATTAATTTTTATCTGCAATTTTGTACAGCAATTCTTTTCGTAATACAATAACATTAAATAAAACATACATACATAATTCAGAGAAGCAAATAATTAGGAATATAGCTTAATATTAATATACAATTTTCATTTACCTAATAATGATAGTTGTTATATTTCATAAACCTTTTTTAGGAATATAATTAACATTTTGTCACTTAGCCTTTTCGCTCAATAACTTCAGTTTTAAATAAATTATTTCGACTCGTTGGTGTCTTAGATAACATTACGCTTTTAACTTACATTTTTTCCTACCGGACAGTTAGCCGACCACTAAATTACAATACATAATATTATTGTCACATTGCTATACATTTTTTCGGGTAATTGTCGGTTTTAAATATTCAATTCCGGCATAAATTTAAAAAATGCCTACACAAATCCATGGTGTCCTATATGAAGTGTACCAGATCAACGCCATTTATAGTCATTGTGGATTTGACGCATTTTGGGAGAAAGTTTTCTCCTATTCGTCTGTCTAGATAAAAATTACAATTTGATTCAAAGCAATGAAATTTCTATTCTTCAGCAAAAATTATTTTATTCAGTTGGGCAGTTTCACGAATTTTAATCGAAGCAAATTTAGGCAACGACAAATCACATTAACAATAGTTTTCATATGAATTTCATATTCAGAAACCAATGATTACTCAGAAAGTTTTAAAAGGGTTATAACGCTCAGAGGATTAAAACGGCCCTTGACTTCCATGCTTGCACATGTTAAGGGTTTCTCATATGGGAGCTTCGTGAATTGGTAACAGATCTAATTGGATGAGCTTGAATGGCGTAGGCGGTAGATGGTCCAGACCATATATAATTACGATTCTGTTAATCGAGATCCTAGTGTATTACAGACACATACGAAATATATTTAAAAAGGTTTTTAATTTTTTGATGAGCTTACAATTTCGTTGTGCTCTATGTTGCTGGCTATTTTTAAATTGTCAGAAATTAATACTCTAGATATAAAAATACCATGGTGTAGACCACCATCATAAGGGTTATAATAAGATTGTGGTGCAAGATACGTTGAACATGTGTAACTATGTTACAGGTGTCAGCAGAATCCATTTATTCGAAATTCATATTTAATTCGTTTATCGAACAAATTAGTTGACTTGAAATTAGTCTAGTTCAATTGCAGGATAGAATTTCTGCTGAAAATAGTTGATCAACTTTCAGTTTAATATATTCCCGTGATTTGTGCACAAGATTGGGCAGGGAAAGTTGTTCTTTATTGAAAGAAGCAAGTTGATATCACATTCAAAATTACAAAAGGGTCTTTCCGTGTTTACCTGGGAAAGATGCATCACGCTCTATTATTGTTTATTTATTTCTTCAGTAGGATTGATTGGAGAGGCCTGATATGTAGGGTGATCTTGATGCAGTTTTGTATTTTCCAACTAATAAACTAAAGGGAATCGTGTGTTACAGTATACATAGAGTGCTCGACGCAGTAGCAGCAGCAGCAGCAGTAGCAGCAAAGTTTTGTATTTTGGGTGGTTTGAGACATTCAGGGGAGGATTGATACATGTATGTAGTAAACAAATAGTGACAAAAATTTGTATAGTTTAACAGATGCCATTTAAATGGATATTTGAGGTCTGTCAGACCAATTCACCTGATGTTAGAGATGCTGCACTAGAAGTCGTAAATCAGAATGAAAAAATTAGAACAGCTAGAAAATATAACATTTTTAAAATTAAACTATCCGGATACATAAATAAATATAAAAGCGATGAAAATACAGGCTATTCTCCGAATATTGAAACGTCCCAAATAGTTACAACTGAAAAAGAAAAATTAGTTAAATGATGGCATATCTTAACTATGGTCAAACACCTACATAGACTAGACAATTTGTATAAATAAAAGAAGAAAAATTACTATGTACATACAACCTTCGCACAGACGGGAAGGCTTGAAACGCTTTGCATGTTTCATAAAATAACATTTTTTACTATGTTCTTCGTTCAAGTTTAAAACTGTTAAGTTTGTTTTTGTTCAAGAATATAAGGGGTGATTAAAACATTATTTAGATTCACGTACAAGATAATTTTCCTCCAAAATGAATCGGTCCTTTCCAGTCTCCCCTAAGCAGTCTTCTTCCTTCTTTTTATTATTGTATAAAATTAATTAAACCTGTGTATGTATAGTAGGAAATTATAGGAAATAGGAAATATCTAACCAAGTATGTAACCATTTTTCGGTGGCTTTACCCAAATATTTTTTTACGCAAAATGGCGAGTATACTTGACGAATGGAAAAAAATACGTTTCCATGAAAAAAAGATAGTAGAGTAGTCAAATGCAAATGCGTCGTTGCACTCACGAAGAGAAATCTGCTTTCGAAAGCGCAATGCTTATTGAATGATTCAGCTTCATCTCCTAACGAATTTGTTGAAATTGCAATAAAAAAATGGGTATCACTGGCTCCAGTCCTATGGACCACCTAGTACTGGGCCCGCGTGTGCAGGTTAATCACGATTCTTGCAAAACAAGTTAAGTACTAGGCAAACAACTATGGTGCATCATGAAATTATGATTCATCATCTGAATAGTGACATGTCTTATCGAGATATTGCAAAGATAAGAAAGGAAAGCTTTTCTACAGCCCAGTATACATCATACAACGTTGCAAGCAAGAGAATTGACCGAGAAGCTAAACTGATTTAGTCCGACGGTAATATTGATTGAGAGTGGTGAGAGATGGATAATTTTATAAATAATGAGGGTTCTAAAGAAATTGCTCAAACAATTGCAACTAATGTTCGTAAATGCTTCCGACAATCTGTGAGTACCAAAAGCGTTACAAGAGTGAGAGGGAAATAATAATTACCACCGTTTGACAAATTTCAACTATTTTTTGATTTTGGTACTTTCAATAGGCGTTTCCTATAGACTTTAATGTGCAGAACGTACGATTTTAGAAAAAAAAATTTCGGAAAAAATCGCAAATTTTCAACTTTGGAAGTGTTTTGTACTTCTGCGGTAATAGTTATTCAGTTTGAACTTTGAAGTTTCACGTATAAAATGATATAATTAGTAAATAAATTATAAACATTTAAATGTGTTTAAATAATGATCAAAGTGAAAAGGACATAATACACCCATCCAGCGGTGGCAATCACAATTAGCAGAAGTACATACTGCGCGTTTAGTGATTCCGATATGCTGAGCGATAAGCAGGGAGCCGTCGTCATAGAGCACTAATGCCGCCGTCACGTGTTTTACCTAACTATTTCGCTTTGATATAGAAAATGAAAATGATTTTGTAACTTCCATTGATGCTTTGCTTTGCAGAAAGTTCTCTTTATTGGGTAGAATAGTTAGATTTTCTCCTGGATCATTTTTTAAACAGATAGGAATGTTTATAATCTAGTTACAAATCATATCATTTCATTCGTGAAACTTCAAAGTTCAAATGGAATAACTATTATCGCAATAGTACAAAACACTTCCGAAGTTGAAAATTTGCGATTTTTCTTTCGAAAACGAGGTTAAAACGAAACGAAAGCGAGATTAAAAATTAAAACTTGTTCATTTTTTATGCGCTTTAAATGAAATTTTACCAAAATATTCGCTACAATCTCCTGATTAAAATGATACCATACACCATATGGTTTGGACAATTTTTACTTATGACGGCATCAATAATTTTATTCTCTTTTATTATTATTTTCAGTAACAACTAGAATATGTGTATATTAGTTAACAGCAATAAGGTAATTAGTAGAGACATTGTAAATTTGGGAGTAAACTCTCGAATCGAAAGTCTTTTAATTCTCTTAATCTGTAATTACTATATTTAGATAATGGCAAAATATTGTTGTATCGAGAATTATTCTCGTTCCTGTGACATTATATTCGGTGTTCATAAGAGCTTATAATTTTTCCTAATAAGAAATTGTACGAATTTATATCTACTTTTTACATAAAGAAACTCCTCGGAGAAAAGAGCTGGCTCATTCATCGCATCAATAATAATAAGTAAGTATATGTATAGTTCCAAAATATATGATTCTAGTTGTAATCGAAAACAATAATAAAAAGGAATGAAATTATTAGTACCCTGATAAGTAAAAATTCTACAAACCATATCGTGTTTGGTGTCATTTTAATCAGGAGATTGTAACGAACATTTTGGTAAAATTTCATTTAAAACGGATCAAAAATGAACAAGTTTTAATCTTAAATTCTGATCGCGTTAGTTTGTCTCACGTACACGGATATATTGTACACGCTTCAATAGTTTTGTACTCGACTATCAGAGCTGCTGCGAATTGTTTCAGATTTTGTTAGCCACGTAGGATTTATAATATGAGTCGCGCATTAGCCAAATAGTTGACTCCACCTTTTGAATCTTTTTAAATTTTACCGTCAAAGCGTTTGATGGACTGTCAACTGTTTATAGTTAAAGGTTTCCTTACTATTGGTTTTAATATCACGAAATAACAAAAATTTGTTTGGCCCCAAAGTAATAGACAATTTATGTCAGAAGCCAATGCGATTAATTCCATACTCCAAATCCATTCCAGTTAATAAGGATACATTTTTTCTGCAATAATAAATGTAAATATAAAGTTATGCTATTAAAATATATCCTACAAATGATCTTTGCACTTCATAAATAATAATCCACGTTATGGATAAGACTTTTATTTCGATGAGAATCGTTTGGAAACTCTGTTTGCTAATTAATTACTCGAAATCTCGAATTAGATAATCGACGGGCAAGATATGCTATCGATTACTTCATATAAAGTGTATTTGATCAAAATAATTGTTTCGCGTTCACGACAAACGGTAGGATTTCATTGACCAACCCATTCGTGCGTTTTAAAATTCGAAACACAAGAAATCGGCAATTAATTCCATTTAATCTTTTTTAATTTGCATGTCATTCTAATCCTTGTGCCAAATGTAACTAGCTGTATAGAATACTTTCCTTTTATTTCATCAAGTATCTTTACATGAAATTTTTTGTTAACTATGCGAAAAACTTCCATTAAACCATTAGTATTTATAGTACTAACTTTAGACCCTATACAAATGAAACTTTAGAACTTCTGAAAATTCAGCAGCCAAAACTAAAACTTCCTTCTGTTTTGGGTCTCTTATCGTACATCTCGGTGGTGGTATCGAAACGTTTGTGTGTAAACCGCACCACACGTGTTAGACCTTTCATTGGTGGAACAGTGGAGGGGTACCAGGGTGGGTGGAACATTTAATTCGAGCTTGCGAGGGAAGTCGTTGATTGAAGACGAGGTATGCCAGTTGGGTTTCGACGCTGCTTCGTGTTGGACTGTTTAGAGTTTACTAAAAAAAAACATGTTGCACGTTTTGACACAAAAACCGCTGTAGCTATCTGTCGAATTTCTGTTACTTTATTTTAACATAGAGGATTTAAGTATATTTAGTACACAACTCGTTATTAGTGGTGCTGTACAGTTTTTGGTCATTCTGAATCTATAAAAATTAGCTCGTTAAGACAAATGTTTACTTGGCGGCGTTAGAATATTGTTGACGATTTAGAAAATAATAAGTTACGAAGTGTATCTGCACAGATGTTGTCGTCATAGCTTGATTATTTCGAAATTGAAAGATGACGAGCCCGTCTAGTGTATCTTCTGTTTCTCAGCTCAAAAGTTCAGACTTTCACTGTATCGTTAGCGAAACCATAATTTGCGCAAAGTGTGTTGTTAAAAGTGTTTAGTGTTAATTGGTTTTTAATGTGAATCTTCATTACCCCAGGTGACTACTTTTCATTGTTTCATGTACTACTTTCAATTGCAAGCACTATTGCCGTAAGTTTCAAATAAATTTGTTCAATTATCAATTACAAAATATGTTCATTTATGCATTATCCAAGAATTGCATATTTATTTTCTATAATATTTACTATGCATTATAACATGAAAGTGCAATTGCTAGCAATGTATTAAGAAAATTACATATATATCTTTTTATTTTTTCAAATAATTTGTAACATGTTTGTCTATTACATTAAACCAATGGTGCTCCTGTTTTATTGAATATAATATTTATTCACCACGTATTTTTCATTCATTTATTTGCTACAATTAATACGCGCAGATTGATAATGCTGTTGATAAGATCGTGTTATCATAACATTTATCTTCTTCCTTCGATTGGTAAAATTGTTGTTAAGTTCACCTTTGTTTCAGTAATTATTTATTATTTACTTATTTTTCATTGTTTCATCTACTTAGTTAGTAGAATATTCTTCTATTTTCTATTTACTGTTTCTCATTCTGATTTCAAATGTGAAACTAAATTGCATATATTTATATTTGTGTGGTATTTCGAATTAATATGCTAAATTGATGTCATTTCAAACTATTATACGGAACAAATTTAGAAGGACCCATGTGAATTGTAGCTCTTTTACATTGAGGATTATGTTTTGCTTACTTAAACGTTTCCATTGAAATATTTAGATATGCTACTCTTCACTGGGATTAACTTAAAATGCAGTAGAACACGAGGAAATTGACTCAAATGTTTAGATCATTTTATCGAGCTACTCCTCCATGCGCCCTGGTCTTCACTTTTCCCCCGATTAATTCCATCATAGTAGCTGAGTTAAAAAATGCTCATCTTCCCCTCTGAAAATGCGGATGTGCTACCATGTTTTTCAATCAAGTGCCATTAATCGAGGTTTTTGAAGCCTCGACCTAATTAATAGCATTATTTTTATTCGCGCATGGCGATATTTCAATCCCCAGTTATATTAAAAATTCAATTAAGGCGCCTTCAGGTCAGTAAATCTTTATAAACTCTAAGTGATTCACATTTTAGATTTTGCACACAGATGAAGAAATCAATTATAGTATATATAATCTTATTAACCTTAGTTCAACCTGCAAAGTTGCCCGAATATATGTTATTGATGTTCCGATTTTGTTATATCGTTTTATAGATCAGTTCAAATAATCTTTTAAACGATGGTAATACATAATATGGTCTTTGAAGCTCGTCCTATTTTTTTTAATAGTATTCTATACATAATTCGTTAGAAGACTTTGCGGAAAGAATAGGAAATACTTTTTATATCCTGCAACAGTATTTACTAGAGTGAGTAATATTGTGAGTGTACAGTTCTATTGAATTGACCGTTTAATTTTTTCTTACCTTGCTTTTACCACATCCTTTAAAGGAAAAGTTTGGATAGGGAAAAGAGTCATAATAGTCTATAGAAAAATGAGACTTCCTGAACTCCTAAAATAGCATTGAAAATTACACTGACTAATCATCCTTAATGATCAATGAACTAGTTCTACATAATGTATAAGATTACGGAAACCATCAATAAAAGTTGAGTCCTTTTCGAGTACGGTGGTGAATCCTATTTGTCATTTGGACTTAAGATCTTCGCCATTTATTCTTCAAGGACTGTACTCGTCACGAATACATGTATACGAATATGTACACATACAGTACACATACAAGTCCCACGAATTCTGCCAATCTGAGATATCTTCGGTATTTCAAACTGTACGCAAAAATGTTTCGAATAAAAGTTATAGGATTTTTTACTTTTTTTATGCAAAAGCTTTCCCCACATATGCGAATGTTTCATTAGAAATATTTCACTCGGATATTAACATAACATACTATAAAGGTTCCTATTTACTTAGGCGAGTCATTGTTTTTTTTTTTATATTCGAACATGCTCAGAACTTTTGAGGAGGCGTGTATATTCATGCTGAACGTTTGAAATCAGTTTGTAAACGTAGATAATTTTAATTAAAGGTACTGTATTGTAAGTATTACAGTTGCTAAAATTCTAATATATGGAATTATATTACACACTCAACTACAGGGAAGCGTAGATAATTATACTGTAATTGTATTGTAATAATGGAATGTAATATAATATTTTAGCATTTCTGTTTTTCAAATACATCTTCATATCTTTAATTTGATGATAAAGATGCTATTAATCTTATTATAGCTTTGAAAACGAGATATGGCAGTACAACAAGTTGCTATACTTTTGATATAATTATCATTAAAATTTTAACTTACTTACTTACTCGATGTCGTTTTTAGAAACAAATAATAGATTTTTCACTAACAATCGAAAATCTTGGTCGTGACACGTAGGGAGTGTGCCAAGGGCAGTCAAATAATATTAAGAGGTCAATTCCGGTTAGTTAGACGCATTGTATTAGCCATGCCAACTCAGCACTGTTTGAACGTTCCTTACTGGCTAGCTGCTTATTATGTTATTCATAAATTAGGCGTTCGTAACTACGGACTAGCGGCTTAGTTTAAGTCAGCAGACAGCCGATGTTTAATTAGCGTTTTTAGGAATAGAAAATTGTGTTTTGACCATTGTTCGATTGAAGCTTTCTTATTACCTACGTTTATGCAAATGAGTATTTCAATAAATTACAACTTAATTATACGCGGCTGAATATAAATTAATTCAAATCGAGTAATCATCTACGGCTGCACACTTGTTAATAAGGACAAACTGTTCAGGGTTTCCTCCTATTTTTTGTTAAGTTTTATCACATGTTTGTCAATTGAAAATGGACTTTTCGCCCCATTTACAGAATAAAGTCCTTTCCTTTTGCGTAATCCTTTTTGCGTAATTTAAGAGTACAGAAGTAAAATACTCCACTTCAACTACCAAATATTTATTAAACTTATTTTTGTTTTTGGTATATAATACTGACAGAAAATATGACGGCATAATTTTTTAAGGGGGTATGCAACTGCGGAAGCCTACAATAATCGGGTGAATTTAAAATTTCTTCACCTACAAATATTTGGTAAAAATACAAGATTTTCATCAGGTACATTCAGCAATATCTATTTTATATATTTTATACTCTATTTTCATATTTTTTTTACTGGCGCAAATTTGTAAAGTGATTGAGTTGTACAGCATTATCGATTTCCACGTCCAGCGCAACTTCATTCCAATCATTTTTAAAAATGACAATATGGCGGCTTGTTCAATATAAAACTTTATAAAACATTGCAGATTATTTCATGAAGAATAACGTAGAAATTTCATTTGAACGGATGAAGAGTATTGGAGATCTGGTGGGTGAAAGGTTGGAAAACAGTTCTGAGAAAATCGCGTTTAAAGTTTTCAGTCAATGTTTTTCTGAATTGAAAAACATTTTTCCAAATTTACCCTTAATCGCGCTTCTGGAGCTATCAAGGCACACTTCTGTTTCTACATAATCATTAAGGAAGTTGTTCTAGACTGATTGCAATAAGTAAACGTAAAAAGTCATATTAATGACAAGAAATAAATCGAAATCTTTCTCTTTTAGAACCGTTATGCCATGACACGTAGTCGTTTGGAGTGTTATAACTTCGCCATTTTTGAAAAATTTCAAAAATCCTTTCATTACATTATTCTACACATATAAAATTTTAAAAACAGCATAAAATAATTTTCAATTTTTGTAACCGACAATGTCGTATACCCCTTGTAACGAAAAAGTATTATACGTATAAGTAGAGCCGGATGTTCATGCAAATACATATATTGACAGAATACAGATAAAGATACGTAACCTATAGCCTGCCAAACGAGACCAGAGAGTAGTCAGATAACGGTGAGGGGCAGAACAGGGGCGATCACGGATTTCAGTTCCATGTGAATTAGAAAACTCTGACTCGGTTCGTAACACGCAGACTATAGAAAGATAACGGTACCACTTCATCCCCGAACATCTACGAGTTGCAGGCGCTATGGCAGTGGCAGCGAATAACTGCAGTCCCAGCCATCTAGCACTTGGAAGTATTGTTTATGTTTACTCTCTCGTCTCGTTGGGCAGACTGTAGACGGAAATTCGTTTTGTTATTAGGAGATCTTAACAATGTGTTCTTTATTTTATATGCATTGCATATTTATTTTTTTCGAACATATGCTTAGACATTTTGCATATTTCGTGAATAATAGGTACATATCATATTTTTGTCATAAGATTGAATTTTTGTTGCTGTCGACTATTCGTTAATATCATTGCCGTTGAAATAGACAAATTGAGATACATACAGGTTTATAAGAGTGAGTAAATAGTTCTCTTTGGGGGCGATATCGCGACAGTAGCAGATGAATAGGGGATCCATATACAGGGTGTTCCGTCCAAAACGCGACGTACGATTTTTCACCAACTTGCAGCCATCTGATAAAAAAAAAGTTTCGAAAAAAAGTTGCAGGGTATAGAGTGCACAATAAGTGTTAGGGTACAAAATTTCGAAAGCAGTTTGTTTTCATGGCGAAATCAAGGGTAAAACCTTGGGTAAAACAAATAGGAAGATATTTATTTTTTACCATATTGTAGAGGATATCGAGACGCCTACAAAACACATATTAAATAATATTTTTACTAATATATATTCTAGTTGTTATCGAAAACAATAATAAAGGAGAATAAAACTATTAATACCGCGATAAGTAAAAATTATCCAAATCATATTGTGTTCGGTGTCATTTTAATCAGGAGATTGTAGCGAACATTTTGGTAAAATTTCTTCTACATCGGACCAAAAATGAACAAGTTTTAATCTTAAATTTTGATCGCGTTAGTATTGTCTCACGTACACGGGTATTTAAACCAGCTTCTTTTCTGGAACCGAGTCTCGGCTGCCACAACATCAGAGGGGACCCGAACGTCATTCTGCCTCATCATCGAAAAAAACGCAAAAAAAGAATTGGTTTACATGTTTCGACATTGTAAAGTTAATTATCGAGGTTGAACAAATTTTATAATACCACAATTCTTTGAGAAAAAATCAAAATAAGTAGCTCAACCGGACAAACAGTTCCTGGAATAAAAATTCCTAAGTAAACCCCGTTTTCGGAAGAATGGCCAAAATTGCAAACTTTGAACGCCTGTATTTTCTAAACAAGTTGTCAACGGCCAAAATGATGACTTGATCGTTTATAGATATACATGTTGGGGACGAGTACATTACAATTACCTCCCACTAATCTATGACAGCATATTTTTGAATAGCCATGCATTTTTTATACATATCTATGTAAGTACGGTTATAAGTAGACAGTAGACAGTATTTTAACACATGGTTATTCTTTCTAGAGATCGACGGAGCAGTTGACGCACTGCAGTACAGGAACCTTAGAAGAGTTGCCGGATAATAACGACGGAATAACAACGCGGACCGTCTCTGAAAAGATCATGAGTATCTGCAAAAATACAATACGTTGGGTACTCCTTTTGGATGTGTTCCTTGCACTATCAGGTTAGATTTTGGTTTTTCTTAACTTTTATTTTCCACTTTCTTCCTAACCAATGCAATTCTACAACCTTTTATCATCTCACAAGCAACGGTATAATTCTATTTTCTCAGAACTGCGTTTTATTTGAAAAACACAAAAGCATTATCAACTGCAGAAATTTGACATTACGTTCCGGCCAATCCAATGGTATCTTTTCTTATAGGAAGAAAAAAATATAAATTTAGACCTTCATTATAGCTTTCATTTAAATTTTCATTCTGTATTTTATTTCCGAAGCGAATCCTTTTACTCTGTTGTGCATTAACCTTTGGACGGAAAATTGGGTCATTCTGACCTGTAATCGAGACAAAAATACTGTTTTCTCATGGATTAATATAGCATTGCAATTATTGTTTAAGGGGAAAAAATAAGTTAAAGGGGCAACGCATATAACTGGTCCAAAAACTCGAATTTTTTTTGCATAAATAAAAAGTCTTTCATGTATGGCACACTATGCACGAGGTTTTATAGCGAAATCAAAGTTTTAAAACGCGTGGAAAGTACCTACTACCGTACCGTGCGCTCGGAACTATGCGCTCAAGCAGTTGGAACACGCAGCCTGTTCCTTCCTTCGGATCTTTCTGTTCATGCATTAGCCGCTAGAAATGAGATAAATAGCAGAATTTGGGTAAACAATGTGTGCATGCGTGCCTATGATTTGGCAACTGTGTTTGTCAGCGTTTAGATGTGCTGCGAATGTTATCTTTTTTCTATTGAAAACTTTAAACCCATTTTTCTCAAAACGACTTTCTTCACTCACTCGTGCACTATAGCGAAGAAACTAACAAATGAACAGATTGACCTGAATCAAAGTGGATTTTGAAGATAAATAAATTCTCTTCTAGTTATACCTAATTATACATTTAAAAAAATGATTCAACATATTTTTCTTCCATCTTTTCAACCAATTTTTTAAAGAAAAATCAATTTTTTGTTTAAAGCTCTGTATTTCTGATTGTCTACGCGAGATTTAAGGCAAATTTAGGTATAACTAGAGTGTAATTTCATGAAAAAAATGAGAATACCATATTTTTTGTTCTAAGTCAATTCTACGAAGCTGTACACTGCACGAATTGGAATAACTTTTTCGCTAAAGCGTTTAAGCTAACTGAAGATATTTTTAAAATGAATTCTTTCTTTACCACAAAACAGTTTTTTTATAATCTTAAATGTTAAATGAAATACTAAACGAAATTCCAAGAAGATTCGTTAATATTTGCTCTTTAAAAAAAAAATGATAAATAAACACCTCATTCTAAGGGCGTTACATGAGTTTCCCCACTTAATATGCTACACGATTCAATCAGCAGAATAATTATATAAACTATATTTGTTATTGTATCTTCGGTTTCTGTGGAAACGTGAGATCGGACCATTCCAATTACCACATAATCAACTATATCTTGCCTCATAATGTACTTACATGGTTAATTATCAACACATTGTACAAAAATTTCATTTTTAAAGGTCATAGTCGTCATTTGTTCTCACCTTTGGCTACTTTTTCGGGAATGCTTACAACTTAGGCTTTTGATTAGGATAAGGCATCAGGTCCTTCCATTATTACGCTAATATTTCTGAAATATTTGTCTGACAAAACGCGTTACATTGACACAAGTAAATAATAGTACGATGCTGTGGTCCAGTGGATTTTAAGGGAAATCAAAACGCCCTAGAAAATTTAAAGGAAACTTTTTTCTGGCAATATTGCGATCGAGGGCAGAGCATTGCTACGCAATGACTTAATTGACATGCATAGCAAAATTGCTTTATCGCAAATAAAAATGAATTTTTCTATGGAGTCGAAAAGTTCAGTGTTACAAGCAAGTAGGGAAGAGAGCGAAAAAAAATAGAAGCTACGACACTAAGGAGATAAATTGTTTGGAAATGTGTTTCTATAACAAAATGAAATTGGTAAAGTAGATTATTTATTGCTACACCTAATATTATGTTTGTATTATACTTCTACGTATACCTAAAATTTCAAAAAGAAATGTATTTCTTACTCTTTGGCATTTAGTACCAATATTACCTACTGTTTATTAGCATAATTATGTTATGTTCGTGATGTTTGAATTTGTAAAATATACAACGGTTATGAAGGCATAACGGCTTGTCAATTAAAGTGACAGTTATTAAATTAGCTACACGGAAGTGCATATGATGCAGTGATCCTAATTTATGTCTACGAATTGTAGAGAAACGTACGGGTCACATGAAATGATATTTAACTCGTGTTTCTTAATAAATCGTTACAAATTATTTTCTTACATCACTGCTTTTGACACTAACATTTTTCATAAAGGTAATGTATATGTTATGAACACTAGTTTAATATACTGAATGTATCTAGTACTTTGAGTACAATAACACGATTAGTAATATGGCTGGCAATGAGACTTATTTTGGAACCAACAATATATTTAAGTTCGAGGTTGATACTTGTGTATTGGAATTGTGGAGTGTAAGGCACGTTTCCAAATGTGTTCAGACTTATTGAAACAGAAGACCATAAAGCATCGTTACATGTTAATTATATTAAGTTCGATAGTATGTATTGAGTCATAATTCGAAACTGATCGGAAATAAAATTGGACATAATTTATAACGGCGAAGAAAATAATCTGGTCGTTCGATAACATTTTATGAAGAACGAAACATCAATACAGTATGTACTTAGAATGAAATAATACGAAAATTGAACTTGAAAGAACTCTACAGTGATAATGTAAAATTTTGTAAATTGTGATAGAATATTTTCTTATTTACTATACTTTCTCCTGGTTCTTGAAGCAATTGTTTATCAAACTAATGTTTCTCATAATCATGATTTTTCATAATCTTTATAATAATAGTATTGCAAGCACCAGCAAATTAATGCATCTTTCTGATCAGTTGTTAATTGCAATGAAGTACATATCAAACCGAAGGTAATTGACACGTATCGATTCGATAGTTGTTTGTTACAATAAGATTCAAATAATATGTAAACGAATCGTCCAAATACCAATACAGAAGTACCATATTTGAAAAGTATGTCTTGATGATACCAGGCCAAGTTTAATTGCTAGTTCTATCCTTAATCACGATTAATGAAGGAATTAAAAAAAGAATTTATCAACGTAAACTATTAAATTTACATATTTAGCACGTATGCCTGAATTTACATAAATGCGCTGCATATGAAACCGAGCATGCAATGAGAGTTGACTGGAAAACCACAAACCATGTAACACAACCCTGTATGAGTCGACTGTCTGCTTAGAATTTTCCGCTCGTGTCGCATTGAATAACTTCGTACAGATGCGTGCGGTGAAACGTCAATGAACTGCGTTTTAATAAAATAAGCTGTATAGTAATTTCAAAGAACACAGGTTTCTCTGTATTTCGCGTAGTTATACAATTACAGTTTATTTCACTTGTACAAAGATTATTCTCATTACAAAATATTACTATGAAGTATTAAAATTGTTCTTTCAATTTTGTTCCTCTTTTGAAAACTGACACGTACATATATACATATATATTTGTTTGCATTTTTTCATTTTAATCTATGTACATATATTCTGATAAGGGAACAAATAAATTGAAACTATATGAGTGACATTGTTCGCATATCACCCCAAAGTAAATTGGAGCTTGTTATAATTTAAAGAAAAGCCAGGGGGATACGTATGGAAAAACGTGGTTTTTAATTATACTGTCTATTGTTTATGTAAAATACATCAAAGTAATGGGCTTAAACTCTGATAATATAATACCTACTTTCTTTCTATTTTTACAGGAAAATGTTTCACTATGCAAACAGTATATTATATACAGTGCTTCCTCAAACAACGCGGGGGGTTAGGGACATGGACTGACCGCGTAGAGCGAAATCGCGTTGTTCTGGAGCTCACCCTTCACCCCTAACAAAAACTGAAATATATATACACACATTTATTTTTCCAAAGCATGTTCATATGATATATTGTGCGTACAATACATCTACGCATGTAGTTCGCAGAGATACACTGGATGTTTGATTTTTTTTTTACCAAGTTTCAAAACAATTCGTTATGTGAACTCGGTGCTACTACATCTTGTATGCATTGGTAATTTCCGAGGAATTAGTTAACGTAGACAAATTTGCATTTGTTGTTCCTTAACTCTCTTAATTGCTGCGATAAAGAAACTAATAAAGATATGCTGAATAAATTACTTCCAAATAAATATTGAAAAAAAATGTGCCAGTAACAAATCCGCATTCCTTGAGGGAGCACTGTAATGCATTAAATTATTAGAAAGGGAACGGTTATACTTTCTCATACTAGCAAAGTGGAGGCATGTGTGGTGTTTATATTTAAAAAAAGGGCTCCCTATGCAACTACTGCACAGTGCTGTCCACGTGTAGGGGGCCCTTAACCCACTGGGTACGGGCCACTTGAATTGAACCCAAAGGTTTTCTCTGCTGTTGAGTTACCGCGTCGAACAGCGCACAGGGCCTTATAATTATTATATATGTACGTCTGTAATTATAATACGTCCTGGAGACTCGAACTATCCTTCTCTAGTACTTTCAAGTTGGACAGGGATCACAAATGAGCCCATACAGAGTTCTTACAATTAGTCGACTAGGCCCTTGACGTTGAATATTGTCAACGTCAGGAACCAGAGGAGTAAAGGCGGGATTTTCTATGCGCGTTCCTGACGTATGCGTCAGCCGCACTTAACTGATACAATGGGCAGCAATGCACTCGTTTTCCTATAAGCGATTTTCACGTGTGCGTTTTTGCGTCAGATGCTTCAGGAACAATTTGAGCGCAACGCAATGCGACCCTGTCACCAAAGACGTGTTTTGTACCTAAGGGCACAAACAATGTAATTTAATTTAAAACAATGAAAGTGCTTCGTTGACAGCACTCATTTCCAGCATTCATAAAGGCACACGTGTTTTGCTTCCATAGAAAATCTCACCTGCGCGCGTCCGCTGAGCCTTGGACAGGCGGTGCATGCACACATGCATACATACATCAGTCGCGCACGGGAATTCCTTCCTGACACACTGATTGTTCAAAGGTTGCTTTTCTTCTAATATATTTTAGTTATGTTAGTTATATTTGCACAGATTCAAACAAACTTTGAATGTGTTTGTAGTAAAATGAATTTCTATATTGACGTTTCTATCGATTGAGCCATAATTTCTGAATCGAGGGTCATACTGCCGTAGGTTGCTGAATTCGACATCGTATCAGCTACAACATTATTAGATCAAAAATACATAGTGCCATTTGAAAAAGGTCTCCCCGATTTTTCTATTGAAAAAGGAGGTGTTTGGAAAATTTTTTATCACAGTTTATAGCCACGATGAAGCTGATTAACTTCTGTTTCAAACATCTTTTTGTGAGATTATTGGAAATGCCTAAAAAATGGTAGATATAAAAAGGACACAGACATATATACAGAGTGTATACATGTCTGTGTCCTTTTTATATTTAAAATATACATTGAAATAGCTATTTTTTTACGTTTCTAGTGCTTTAAGGCGCTTTAAAAGCATTTGTTAGAAGGCATATAAAACAGGCATTCAAGTCTGAAACATAACGTGAAACTCGGAATTAGCTTTAGAATTATTATTATTAATATAGCTCAACACAAAAAATTTGAATGGTTTTGTAGAATTGTATATAATTGTTAATGTTGTTTCCTTTATGTTGTTTTCAATCAAAGCATGCTATTAGAAATGAAAATATTGATGAGCACGAGCAAACATTTCTATTTCATATTTATTGAATTGCATATATTGCCAAAAACTAAGGAGGATGAGTGAATAGTCGTAGCAGCTGAATCCATTGGTCTAATTGCAAATCAAGTTGAAATTTTTCAATTTGAGTAAAACGTCGTCTAAAATTCCATTCAAATAAGACTCGTGTTTATCAGATACATCACAAAATAATTTTCGATAGTTGATAGTATTGATGACTGTTGTGTTTCCCGTTGAACTGCCATACCGACCTGACTTAAGACTGATACAAGCGCCCTCTGTTTATACTTGGTGGTCAACCGAAGAACTGTTATTTACTGAAGTATGGGGGGGGGGGGGGTATATTCATACATACAGGGTTACAGACGAGTTAGGAATAGGCAAGGGACACCTTATGGACTTCCGTGGCCCAGCGTGACTGCCATATTGACTCCGAAATCCGATATTGATTTGAGCGTCCTCTGTTCACGAACAGTGATCAGTGGAAGAACTATTATTTACTGAAGTAGTGTGGAGACAAGCTCATACAATTGTGTGAATATATGTGAATGTTTTGAGTGCTTTGGGGGAATCAGGAAAGCTATTTCTCGGTCAACGTTTCGGTAGAAAAATTGAGATACGGTCCCTGGGCGCGCGATGCACTTCGGTGCGGCTCGAGTTGAGTCGAAATAACATCGAGGCGATGAATTGTGTGTAGCGTACACCGTACTTTTCAAAAATAGGGTCGGTAAAACTGCGGAAGTGGTACTACCTCACCGATTTCGACGATTTCTGAATATGTTGTAGAACTAAGTATTCTGAACAACTTTTTCCTATGCATATAACTGCCGCTCGGCCTTAGTTTTTAAGACATTTGCAAGAAACTGTAGTTACTACATATTGAATTTTGTCTATACGTGCACGGTCGTGGCAACGTGTTGGGCTACTACTTATACGGCAGCCTGCGAAGAATATGTATACCGGGTGAACTCATAAAAATTGTACAAGTCGGGGCCAGCGTTCGGGGCCTGGTTGAAATTTCGCCAATATTAAAAATAGAAAACGCTTCCGAATCGACAGTATCTCAAGAAAAGTAGAACGTATTGAGACAATACATTCGAACGAAGTAATACGAAACTGCAAGCCCAGTAAATTCGAAATTTGGTGGCCAGTGACTATAGTCCCCCGCCGCAGCGAAATGTTAAAGACTTTATCGCAGGACATATTGCTGATGTACAAATGAACTGGTTGTCTATAAGCAACTGAATGTTTGTCGCCACTCTTTGCTGTTAACAGATTTAGGAGTTATAGCGGTTGCCTAGAAACGACATAATCAGCTTCAGTTTTTCGAACGCAGGCGTTTATTATCCGAATTAATACGAACAGCTACTGGGCTAGGTAGCAAACCTCTATTATCGAAACTGATCGATTATCCGAACTGCCTTGTCCTCTAATATGTTCCGATAAACAAGGATCTACTGTATATATAAATATATAATCATAACAGATTCATTATTAGAAAATATAAGAGAAATTTCTCAGTTGGAAACAATGAATCTTAATTATTTAGAAAAATAAAGTTCCATCGTTCCTTCAACATAACAATATATTACTTATTTAATAGTTATACATATATTAATGTCTAGTTATCCTACTTAAAATATGACAAACACTCCCCATTTCATTAGATTTGAGTCTCTAGTTAGCGCAGAAAGCAGAAACCAGAAAGTGCTTGGATAACTATAGTCTTCATAATTTCTAGAATACAATGCCGAAGAGCTTTTTGTGGAGAAATCTGGAGAACTTGCGTAATTAAGTAATATTTTTTATTTAAAGTTTTTTTTTAAATTTCGCAATTAATATACCAGCAGGATTATGTAGTGCACGAATCCCTTAAGTATAGTCCCCCGCGTCGCCGGTGTTAGTTCAGATTCGACAATCGTGGCAGAAGTATCATTGTATACTATATAGCCTTGAAGCCGTACACAAATGGATTCTAGAAGTGAAATAAGTTCAAGTGAAGACGAATTTGATTTTACACTATTGCAAAACGCAATCAAACGACATTATATTCGTGAAGAGCTTAGTGATAGAGGAAATGAAAGCGGTGATGGAGATACTGAGATAGAACTAGGTGTAAGAAATTGAGAAATTAGAGTAATAGAACAGTAAGTTAATATGTATATAAAATCATTTGATGTTACCTGTAAGACACTCGTTACATATGCGCAAAATCATCTCGAGTTGCTACTTCGCCCGACCGAAAAACTCATCGTGCGCAAAAGGTTCTCAAACAGTTTGTCTATTAAACATTAGTAAACAATCCGTTCTGCACCGCAACAGTTGGTACCTCAGCATTATCTTTTATATCAACTCTATTAGCTAAACGCTGCCTGATAAATTTCAAATCGCTTTTCTTAATAGTATAAATTTCTAAATTATTTTTGTTTCTCCAATTTCATATTTAGCATTCACATGGGCCCGAAATTTTGTCGACAGTGTAGCTATATGTATATGTACATCTCCCTGTTTATTTTTACTTGTTTTATGTAAAGATTTAATCCTTGTCCTGATGTTGTGTTGCTTAACGTATTAATATCGCTGCCACAGTTAAAGAGAGTTTCAACCATTTGCAAATGTCCAAGCTTAACAGCAGTAAGCAATTCACAATTATTCACATCTTGGATATTCTCAAACAACCATACTTGAATAACCTTATGAGTACATATGTATATTCGCCTATGCTGCGCGTCGCATTTATACACTGTTGCATTAAGAGAGTCCTTATTATTTTAATCATTTTCAACAAAATGTAATATGGTCTTGCATCGTAATCTTTATTTCTTGGATAGTCCGTTTGCGGTAGGGAGATTACCTCTATTAAACACTTTTATTGCGAACCTTTTCAAAAGTGTACCACACCGAAGTGAGTGTGGGCCCAAATTCCATAGTGCAGCAGCGATTTTCACGTATGCGTCTACGCCAGATACACGCATCTGTAGGTCGTTTGCTTCAGCAGTAGTGTAAACGCAAATGCAGTACAATCTGGGCAACAAAAATGTCTGCTCGGTCCCAAGGATGGACCATGCAATCTAATTAACATCGATCCTGATATCCTGACGAATACGCGAGGAAAACCAACTAAATGAATTTTTGTGCGAATAGTTACAGCGCATGCTTTTCCATCGTGTATCACGTATTTCACAGGAATATTCCGGACTAACTTATTCGTCACATCGATAATTCCCTAGAACACGCGTCTACAGTGACCGCAGGTTTACGCTACTTTCACAAGAAATTGACATTGTGTATAGCCGGTGCAAGAATATCGTTGCCCATTACTATAAATGCACAAACGGAGAAGTTTACCACTACCGATATGCGTCTGAGTTGACGCTGAACATAGCGCAGGAAATATGCTCGTGAAATGATTTTGCTGCAATCAGTTCAGCTGTGAAGTGTGCATAGATTAAGGCGAATTTAAACTTTGCACTTTGGATTTCAAGACTTCACTTTTTTCTTGAGTAATGTCCGATATGAAGTTAGAGGGGTATTTAAGGGGTATACCGGATTCTATACATATGTGTTAGTATAGTGTGGAACGGTATTCTTATGCCCGTTGTATTAGCTGCTTAATCGGAACGAGGGTTGAATCATATGCTGGAAGTGGATAGAAGTACCACAGAACTTGGAAGGTTCTCACAGATTAAAGGAGATCGTATAAATTAGGGGGAACGGAAGCGTGCAATTAATATTATTTACGATGTATAGATTGTTATAGAGACTATGAATAAAATATATATATATATATTTATTCAAAATCTATAATAAAACAATGCTTTTTGTACATTTTTTAGTCACGAGTTCCCTTAATTGACATATCGGTGATTTAATTATAGTGTGTGCTTCAAAATTTATTTTGGAAATTGTTCAATTTTATATCCGAATTTATAATAACGCTGTGTATATTTGCCTCGATTTAATATTTGTGTATACGTATGCATTCATTCAAGAAAGGGGAATTAACATATTTGTTTATTAGAATTGGCTACTACGAAGCTACTGACAGTGTTGTAATTAAACGCATTCAGACTAAAGTGTTTATATAAATTGCATTCGTTTTTATAGACTTTTGTATATTGTATGTTACACTATCACAAGTAAACATGAATAATTCAATAAGTCCTGGTAAGAACTTTTTTTTTACTTCGGAGACTTTATTATTATACTGCGAAAGTAACCGGTTTACTGAAATAATTATAATGTTAATGCCGTGATTACTAATAAGGACGTTCAAGCTTTGATGAATTTGCACGTTTTGTGATAAAGAGCAAGTTCTTTCAACATACAGTGGTTAGTAAAAAAGAAACAAAGTGTGAACGCTAATTGATTATCACGAAGTATTTATAATAATTAGTAAGGATGTCCAATAGGGATTTCTCCATTCTTACCTTACGCTTTTAGCCCGCTTGTGTAGAATGGGGTGCGAGATGGTAACTTTACTAACAAATCATTTTAATTATCAGGTGTGGCGTAGTTTGTAACTTACTGCCAAGGTAATTTTGTGCTGGTGTTCGAATCCTATCAGATCAATTCTTTTTAAAACATGTGAACTTGTTTTTTATGTAATTTTTTCTGCATAGGTAATTGCAACTATTCTATGCATATTCTCAATTATCATTTACAATTAAAATTGTAAAACATAATTTCTCCACCTCAAAACGTACTGATAAAAAAAATATTATTTTCATAAGTAATAAAACAGTTTATTCCTTTCGGATAATGAATAAACGTTTATTTCTTATTAATGAATAACCAAAAAGTTCCACAATATCCTTTGCCATTCGCTTCCCTTAGTACCCTCGATAGCCCCCATGACGAACGAGTGCAGCTGAAAGGTACTCACTGAGCGCGAGCCCGGGGGGCGCTCTCACTGAACAGTGTCTGTCGTTACTAACTAACAAACCATGCTGCAAACAACATTTCGATCGAGGAAAAAGTTGTTCAGAATCACCCCAACTACACCCCATTTCCCGATGTTCCCTGGGTTTTGAGCCACCCTCTCACACATTATTACATAATTATATATACATTATTACATGTTTAAAAAAATGTTATACCGTTGGGAGTCGAATGATGGGGTTAAAAACATATGCTTAAATGATACACTAATGTTAATTTTGTATTGAATTTTGAATCGCTTGAACTAATGCAATTTCAATGGTTGTTAAGATCTCACAAACTATATTGTGGCCTTTCGCAAAATCAAGTATTGGCGTAATCGGCCTAACGTGTTGTGCAAAATTGACTGTTTCGTCCAAATGTAAGACAATCTTAAGACTATCATTAATTCATTAATTAATACAAAAAATTATTAAAATAAAACTATTACGGTAAACGTTAATAGCAATTTTGTTGCAATATTAGTTCCGGAAGTATGAAATCAGAAAAATCGCAATCTATATTAGAAAAGAAGAGGATAAAACCTGCTTGCTAATGGAGAAGATATACTTATGTATACATATACATATTGAGCAACGAGTACCAACCGCCGTATGAGGTATATACGCATGCGTAGAAGACGGATACTTAACTATTGTCCCGCGTATGAGCGCACAGTACTACGTGTGACTTGAATTTGCTAGATTTGAAGCAGCGGTTTCCGTCTCTCTACTTTCCCCTCCACCCTTCCGTTTTTTCTCTCTTCCATTCTCTACTTAACTTTATTTCGATCTCTACTGTGCTCTTGTTGCTGTTAATTTCTCAATCTTTTCCGCGTTTTATTTTTCCTTTGTGCGTGAACGGATTGCAACATTTGCGTGACATGAGCAGAAGCAGTGGAGCAGTAGCGCCACGATGGCGAGGTTTTCAAATAACACATCCACGTAATATGTATAGCACGCGTAAGTACTTACAGAATCTGAAGAGCATCATGCCGCGACCGCGTGTATCTTTTAATGATTCTCACTGTTTCGATGTACTTAATAGTGAGTCATTGTAATGATAGATGGTATCGTTAGATAAGTGGATTTAAATTGATATAATAACGATGAAATTTGTAACGATCACGAGGTGCATAAACCGATCTCATTAAATCAAAAGTTAATGTATGATGAAAACAGGCAGGTTAAAGATTATTTGCATTCAGCAATTTTAATAATACGGTCGGTAGTATGCATAATTAATTCACGTAAACGAGCTCCCCCATCCCTCTCGTTATATTATCATTTGTGATGCGAATCACTTATGATTTATAAAATATATAAATATTGCGGTCAATTACTCGAAAGTACAGATATGTACATGGGTGTCAGAAAAATGACATTGACACATTTAACGCGTGTTTCTATATCTTTATTCTCATTTTATTCCAATCCATTTTCTCTCACGCTTTAGTAAACTGTTTTAATTAATCACAATTCTGTGGTTGGACTAACAATTGCATATCAATGATATCTTTAACAGTTGATCAATATTACTTTATACATTAATTAATATTCGAGGGAAATATATACCACGTCACTCATTAAACGTAGCAAATGTAGGAAAAGTATATTTTCGGTTTACAACTATATACCTTGGGAATTCTAGAATGACGTATTAAAAGTTAAGTGAATTTAGTTAAATATCAGCAGATCTGTACTTTCAGTTTGTTTGCACAATAACTTTATATACCTTTTTCGTTTCGAATGGAGTACGCTTTAATACAATTGACGTCAAGGTTTAATTCATTAAGTATTCTTTGTTTGCATTGATAGAAGATAGAAGAACTACTTTATGAAAAATTGTGAAAGGAAGTAAGAATATATCGTGTCAGACATCTAGATATCTCATGACTAATTTGTCTGTATTGTAAAATTCCGATTGGACATCTAAAAGCAAATTATTACAGTTTCCGCTGTTCTTCGTATTTAAAGTCTAAAAACGATTTGACTATTACCCTGTTCAACACGGGTCTGATTTCGTAACTTCCAATAGGTGTTTCTTGTAGACTTTAATGTGCTGAATACGAATACAAAATCATTTTCGCGTGGCGTAGTTAGATTTTCTCCTGGACCCTTCGTTTTTGAAATAAATTGAAACATATCAGCCAAAACGGGTGTATTTTCGATGTCCTTCTCACTTTGATCATTATTTAAACACATTTAAATGTTTATAATTTATTTACTAATTATATCATTTTATACGTCAAACTTCAAACTTCTAATAACTATAACCGCAAAAGTACTAAACACCTCGGAAGTTGAAAATTTGCGATTATTTCCAATTTTTTTTTTTTAAAATCGCACGTTCTGGAGAAGAACGTATTGCAAATTCGTATTCAGCACATTATAGTCTATAAGAAACGCCTATTGAAGGTTACAAAATAAAAAAAAAGTTAAAATTTGTCGAACCGTGTTATCTCCAATTGATATCATCCTTGCAAACTGTCATAGACTTTCCAACAAATCGTTTTGCAAAATGAGGTAATTGCTATAATTATACTATCATAATTCATTGTGTATTATGGTTTTAAGATAAGGTCCTTTGGAATATGCAGCAAACTAGTATTATTTTGTTACTCTTTATTTCCTCCATTTTTACTCATATCATTGACGTCACATGGTTTATCTTTATCTTACGTAACTTCGTATTATATTTTTTGAAATGCAGTTATCAGTTGGAAGTAAGTAATAGCTGTCACTAATATCTTTATAAACAGAAGTAATACTGCTGTAAAACATTTAATAATATGCAGTAATTATATTTATTTTAAATCCAACTGATAGAAAATATGGAATTTTAAGTCTTAAGTAAAGTTTCATCATATTTGCAATAATATTGTTTAATTATGAATTGGACAGCTCACATTTCTATCACTTCGTACATATACGGCAAGAGTTTGTAATGATATTTTATGTGAATGCAAGATGATATTTAAATTTTCCCAATTTACAAACTTTTTTTCTGTACATACCTAAATGTCAGTGTTCAATTATATTATTGTTTATTTCAGTTATTATACTCCTAGCAGTATTGGAACTCGGGACAGTACCACAACAGAGTATTGGATTTTATTGCAATGATCCAAAACTTTCTTTCAAATTTATGGGAGATACAGTTTCTGTGACATTACTGATAGTTGGATGTCTTCTAATGCCAATCGTTGTGGTATGTAAAAATAAAATAATCTTTAAACACATTTGTAATGATTATCGAAATAAATTGTTCGAATTTGCTGGAGTGTCTCGGAAAACAAAGGAAATTTCTTGTATTTCATTACAACATGTGTGATTTTCCTGTTATTAATTCTTGCCATTTTGCCCACGACTTTGTAGTTTATTTTTTTACTTAAGTTTTCTAATTCTCAATTGCAAACATGCGTTTGAATTAATCAAACAGAATCATATCTCTTGAATGTTTCCAACTCCCATATAAAATTTGATTTTATATTTGTGTTTGTAAATATTTTTAGAAAACGAGATAAAATAACTCGCCCACAAGGATTATTACTTCAATACTTAACATGACTCTAATATTACAATTACAATGCAATATGTAGTTTCATTTGACTAATTGTAAAATTAAGCAGTTGTTTTTTGTTATTGAATTTTCTCGTACATTTCCTTATCAATAGAGCATTGAAACTTAAACGTGTGAATTTGAACAACGTCAATTATTTTGCTTTCATGGCAATGAAATGAATATTCATGGTTATTCAAATGTTAAATTAAAATGTTTACTTGCAGATGTTTAATAGTTTGTTCAAGAAAAACATAAATTATGCTGTGGTTTTTTGCATTATTGCACAATTTTCTGCATGTTTTCAGAGCAGATCTTATTCGTTCATGTGAATAGAATTCCACATTTTTTTCGCTATGACATCTTCTGTGTCCAAAAAGTAAGGTGACTTTTCAATTTAAACTTCGCGGCTTTATCCAAATTGATAAATATTTTCTGTAGGTTGTTAGCTCTGTGACTGTCATCTATGTCAAATTTCATGTCATTATCTCTAGGAAACGGGTTTATTAAATAACTTTTCTCGTTGGTGATTTTATAATATACTTTATTAACCACGCACTGGGAGTGACTTCCTTACTATCGCAATGGTCTGAAGGAACTAACAGCATCCAAATTAACGGACTGACCTAAAGCATAGGCGACTAATGTCGTGTGTGTGCGGGGTCCTATCGCCTGTTATAGAAACAACAGATCAAACCTTATAAACAGGAAGAAAAGGAACAGTATAAGGCATCCCCTTTCACACGAGAATGGAACGTTAATTTTTGTATTGATATTTATTTAAAAACTTAACATTATCTTCAGTAGTTTTGGAGATACGCTTGTTTTGCCTCATCAATAAAAGTGCATTTGGCGATTTTCATAATGATTATTTTTTATGAGCAAAGAGTTTGCATTAAATTTTGTTTGCGGAATCAAAATTTGGTTGCGGAAACTTTGGAAATATGGCGGAAAGCCGTCAGCGACCAGACAATGTTGAACAAAAAATGTATAAAAGTGCTACAAAGAGTTCCAAGAAGGCCGAGAAAGTGTTGAAGACAAAGAGCGTCGGAGACAGCCTTCAACGTCCACTGATTAAAGCCACGTGGAGGAAATTAAAAAACTAGTGCTTCAAAATCGTTGACTGATAATAACGGACCATTCTGATACTGTCGGGATTTCAAATCAGTCATCCCATTTTGAATGATGTGTTCAGCCTGAAACGTGTCAGTCTCGATTGGTACCGAAAACACTCAATTTGTTCGTGATCATTTGGCCAAAAATTTCGACTTATATCGTTCCACAGCCAGCGTATTCGCCTGATTTAGCACCGTGCGACTTCTGGCTATTCAGTAAACTCAAAAGACCGCTCCAAGGACGCGGTTTTGAGACTATTGAGGAGATTCAACGCGAATCGCTGCGCGCTATGAAGGCCATTCCTAAAACGGGCTTTTCCAGTTGTTTCGGGGAATGGAAAAAACGTTGGCATAAGTGCATTATGTCGAATGGGGATTACTTTCAAGGGGATGAAATTGATTTGAAAGAATAAATAAAGATTTTTCAATTTATAACAAGTATCACCTTATTTTTTGGACACAGTGGACAAATGTATTAATAAAATATGAATGTTTAAAGAGTATTTTACACGTCATAATATACGAGCAGTGTTACATAAATATGATACATACAAATATTGGATGAGTTTTTTTACCACTCATCGTATAGGTGGACTGTATTATCTTATTAGGTATCTATACTTTAATTTTTACATTGTAAAAAGTAATTCAGTTAACCATTGAAAATGAAGGTTTAATTCACTATGGTTCTTTCCGACCCAAATACTATAAATCATTGATCAATAAAAAATATGTAAGGGTACGTTAAAAATACGTGATTTTTGTGGTAATATAAATACTACGTTAATTTGCTTTCTCTGGCTAACTCATTAATTTTTTAGCAATCTGTACTACTCATAAAGCTAATTTATAGAAACAATTATTCGTTTCCTTCAAAAGGGAATAATAATAACATGGTACATATTGGGTTGTCGGATAAGTATTATCCATTAGGAGAGGAATTTTTTGCTTAGAAACAACAGTCATTCTACACAAATGGTATAATAGCACTACCCAATATATGACAGAAGATTATTGAATAGAATGGCGCATATTCGGTTTAATTGTATCATTGCACGGTGTTGGAAGTTTAATAAAACGCAGTAGAATGTACATTCAACAGATTTATTGGTATCAAAAACCGCAGATATCTGTTTTTAACTGAAAGTATAAATAACTTTCTTTTACGATGGACTAAATTGAATGCAATGGATCCCTGTTGAATCTACAAAGTTTTTTTCCGTCTGTGTTTAAAGTCGACTGCAGTTAAGGCACTGTGAACTTTGGGGTTCGATACATGAGTTTAAAACCTATACCTATATTGAACCTACATTTTTATGTGGAATCCGAACCACCAGAACCACGGTGCAAAGCACATGTAGCATGTACAGAGGTGTCGTCTGGAATCGGTAGTGGAGGAATCGAGTCGAAGACCGTTCGAGTCCAGACGCTAACCAACCGAGCCACCGCGGATCATGACTAATATTATTTCCACATGTTTTTGCGCATTTACGATTTTGTTAACACTTAGTACATGCATGCTGCGCAATAGTATTGTTCAAATGACAGGTGTTTGAATAAAATTAAACAACTTTGCTTTTTTGAAAAACGTGATCTAGGCCCCACGTTTATCTGCAGCTTGGTTAAAGTTATTTTCCATATAAATAGTTTACATAATACTGATCATTTCTACAATTACATGTCATGTTGAACACTGTCATTAAACGGGGGAAAATTCATGAACACAAAAACAGAAGAATGTTCATAGTAAATATAGTTGATTATAATTCACAACTTGCATATTTTAAGAGAAATTAAAAGGAACCTAATATTGGTAATATCATATTTTCGCTAAGGCATTCGAAGCATAATTAGGTACACGAGAAACGATCAAATGTATTTTTTTGACGAAGTCAAATGTTATTGTTACATTTTCTGTCAATCTAAGAAAGGCAACCGAAGTTAGGAGAAAACTTGAAAAATATGACTTCTGTAACAAAATTGATTTATGTGTGGTGTTTCGTTATTACTCTATTGTAGTTATGTACAATATAGAATTATTGAAAAGTACACTATGCCCTATTACGCTCTTAGATATCGCTAGCTGAATACACGTGCTATCCCGCAAGTAGCTACGACATGGCGTTAGGATGCGCTGGCACCAGAGCAAAACAGATATGTTTGTGGTATGGTCACTATGCGATTGGAATAATTGCCTTGACGTTCATCTGCGACGTTATGAAAACTATGATCGGCGAACCAAGGCCACACTTTTTGGATACGTGTAGACCACGCGAGGCTGAAAACTGTTCTAACAAGTAAGCATGCTTTTATTCCATTATATCTAGTTATACTTGCCATGTTATGCCAAGAATTATTTGCATATACAGGATGTTCCACGTACCACTTTTCACGATTTTTCGAGTACTTGCGATAATCAGACAAAAAAGTATTTTAAACAAAAGTTGATCAGTTTTTAATTGGCTATACATCGCAATAAAAAAGTTCGAAAATTTGTTTTGTATTATTATTTTCAAGGCCACCTTCATTTTTTTAAAAGGCATTTTGTATTTTTGACATAACTTCGCTCCGACAGTATTGTAAGAGCAACCAATGCAAACTTACTACGTACAGCGGAATTGTGCCTACAAGAACATGGATTTCAATTCGAACATTTGATATGACCTTGTCACGAAATCGTTCATTTAGTCAAGGTTCCTGAATTGAATGTAATTTCGAGTATTAATAATAAACACAAATTATTATCACCCATTCAAGCAGGTTGTCATTTTTTGTTGAAATTCTCATTTCTTATAATACTGTTAAGTCAAAAATACAGAATGCCATTTAAAAAAAAGAAGGTGGACTTGACAATAATAATACAAGACAAATTTTCCAACCCTTTTTCATTGCGATGTATAGCCAATCAAAAACTCGTGTGAAAACAACTGCGAATCAGATTTGTATCGATCGCCGGGACGTGCGTTTCGTAGCATAAAATTGTTAAGATAGGGCAGGATCGGTACAATGACCAACGGCCAAGGGCCCACTTTCGTCGAAGCAGGTTACTTCGCGAACGAAAGGATAAGTTTATTTACCTACCTTTTTTTTAACATTAATTGTCCAAACATTGTTTCAATAAGTAATAAAGTCCCTTATACGTTTCGGATAAGGAATAAAAGTATGGAACAGTTATAAAACGGCTTGATAATTAAATTGTTATTCGTGAATACCGAATCATTACACATTATTATTAATTTAAGTTGATGTACCCCTCGATGCACCCGATTACAACCGCGCGCGGTGGTGCCTGGGCGCGCGCTATACGGGCGCGCTCATTGGCCAGTGTTTTTCGTTAATAACGAAAATGAAGCTACTTACAATATTTTGTAAAAATTAAATTGCGAAATTTAGAAATACTGCGAGACTTACGGGCCACCCTGTATAAGGCTCTTTTATTTGTTTTACATATCTTTTTCACTCTTCAAATTTTGTCGCTTTCGTTTCGTGAATAGTGCATGAAAAATACAGTACCGCGCTATTCGAATACACAAAGGAAGGGGTACGTTCTCCATCGTACATTCATGTTCGATACTTTGTTTTATCAATTACTTGAAAGTTACAACCTGGGAAATTAAATTAATAATAAGGAACAGTTATTCCACAAAATAATAATAAGGTTTAAATAAACCATCAAACTGTATGCGTGGTTTTTCATACGTACCTGGAAAATTCCGGGCGTGTATATGTTCTCTGTCGAGGGTCAGAAGACAGAAATATGAAAGTATAAAAAAAGAAAGGCACTGTATATAACTGCTGGTTCGGAATATAAATTGCTAATTTAAGAATGGAGAAACTGTATTTATCTATTCAGCAGTATACGGATTTAAAGTTGCATAATTATTTTTGCGAATTCAGGAATAATTCTAAAAGTTTGCATAATTATTTTGCATTGGGCGTCACAGCATTCAACAAGTTGTGTGACTTTATAAAGTCGGATGGGACTACGGTAATAGGGCATTCCTCCATTCCCCTAGTGAACTTGTTGGTTTCTACTACATTGAATACATATGTGGCACGCCCACCTGAACTGGACCATATCGCAATGATATATGTATAATACATAATTATATACATTTTCTAAACAATAATTTCAAGTAATATGTTAAAATAAAATATATAATAATTTGCGTATGAAGGATTGTCTTTTAATTAATATGTTTCAAGAGTATGCTCCCGATTAGTTTATACATACGAGTAGGCTTTTCTGTACAGAAAATATTCTCCTGGATGGGAAAAACTTAAAATTATATGGAGACGTTCCATAATAGGCACAATCTGCTCGTCCAAATGTTGCAGGGCGTTTCCGAAATCGTGATACAATCGAAAAAACATTATCTCTCCTGCAAAAGTAAGTGGCAAATATGTCCATTCTGTTTCTTCATACGCAGCTCCATTTGTGAAAAAATCAAGTTTAAACATTCGAAACACACGCCAGTATTTGGATTCGCTATTGTTGGTTCACGTACCTGAATTTTACCACGGAACAATTTGTGTGCGACAGGGGTGATAGGTTTTGCAGTTTCCAAGTTCATAAAATACAGGTACTGTTGAAATTTATTGCATCACTTTAAATCCATAAGTAAAATCCTTAAGTAAAACATCCTGCGAAATTCGGCGATCATTGAGAAGTATGTAGACCTAATGTATTTTCCTCACGTTTAGTTTAACGCGAGATGGGAGGTCAATGGTTGCATTGATTCCCGAATAAAAACACAACGACAAGTACAGCTCGTATATGCAAATAAATGTATGTATTTGTAAACTTAACAAACTGTACAAAAAAGGTTAAACGGTTCGTAGAGTGAAAGAGTGTGTGAGTATGTTGTTCGGATAAGTTCCGTTCGACACGACAGTTGAAGTACTGGTTAGGTTCTTGGTAGTTCGTGTTTCGATAGTTTTTGACTTATGGTTTTGCTTGACGATGTAGCTTCCAGGAAACCTCGGTTTTGGCAATTATCACTCTGATTGGTTTACATTCGATTATTGCAAATGCCAATCAGCGTGGTTGGTAAGAATAATTACCGCCCTTCCAAATACGCCCTTGGCGTGCTGTCTTTTGGAAGGGAGGGAGGTTACCTGCTTGCCTTGGTGATGATGCTTGACTTGACCGTCATGGGTATTTCCGTCGGCTGATGTTTCGGTTGTCGAACCGTTACATCCAGATGTGCCTTCGGAAACTCTTCGGTTTATGGCATGTCTTTAAGCTATTGAGGCAGGACCTACTCTAAAATTGTAAATGTAAAATATATAAAAATTCCTTATTCTCAAAAATAGCTTTAATTTGCGATCGTGCCATAAACCTTTGCCCATGGGTTCGAGCCTCCTCTGCGGGGTGCATTATTGCGACGCGACACCTAAGTACAGTTCATTGATAAGGTACAAATTGTGTGATAAGTCACATAAATGAAACACCACGTGGTACGTTTTGTATAAGATAGATATTTTACTGTAGTTAATAAATCTTGTGTAGCTTAAATCAGGGCTTGGAATAAAGTCAGGGCCAATATGCGCGAAGGGAGAAAGGGGGCGCACAGTGGTGCTATTTCTCGAAAAGCTGGCCATAATTCGTAATTTCACACGAGTTTCATAAGAATTGGTGTTCTTACGTTTTTGGGGTTGCTGAATTCAAATATTTTATAAAAAATACAGTTTTTATAATGGACGATCTAATATTAGTGGTATAAACGTTGCTTTTAAGTTAGCTTTTGTCAAAATTGACTATTTTCCGACTTTTGACTAGAATTATATAATTAGAATGTCCGTTCAGACCTTTTTCCTGGGACAGTTGAATATTGCTAAAAGAGTGCAAAGGGTCTCGGTGGGTAATAGCGACCAGATGGCTATATGACTGGAGGTCCGAGGTAATTAACAGGGTTATAGTCTCCAGATGTGTGACAATGGGGAGTCGAAGGCATCGAACAGAAAGTAGAAAACAATAATTCCCGCAAAAAATACCCGGAAGACCTGGTTACTCTGTCCATTACACTTTGTATACTTTTCAAGTCTGAACTCACGACTTCGTGATGTTGTCCAATTGACTTATGTCAAGGAATCATGTTATCAAGCTATGATCTTGGACCCATCATTATTATTAATTATTTCTTTATTCCATGTTAAATTTTTCACAAATATATTAACCTTTGCACCAGATATCACCACTACGCCTAGTGGCACAGACCGAAAATACCCCTACTTGATACTTTAAATTTGAATATCTTAAAAACGGGCAAAAAGGGGCAAAGTTTCTCAACTGGATATCATAGTTGACATGCAACTTTATATCAAGAGACTTGTCCCAGCGTGAAACTCCGTGGATAACATCATTGTTTTCCTTCTTGTTCATTAAGATATGGCTAAGATATATGATATATTGAAAACGGAATTACAATATTAAATTCAAAGATATGTTACTTTATTTCTGTGGAAAATTTATGTTTAAAACACCTACTTTAATGGTAAAATGTTTCACATATAAATTTTGTTAAGATAAACTTTCCCTGACGCAATTAACAAGCTCCAATTTTCAAGATACGAAGGAGCATGAAATTTCTTTAACATTGACGGCCTATATCTCAGTAACCAATCAATATATTTAAAAGATTTAAGCGGCATTAGATGCATTGATATATATACAACAAATCTGCTATACTAAAAACAAGCTGCTATATACTTCAAAAATTGAATTTTGGCCAACTTTTGATGAAAATATAATTTTTTATGTACCACTTATTCGCTAGAATACACTCTTAAATTAATCTAAAATGAACAAACAACATTTTGGTCAAGAAAAAAGTTGTTCAGAATCACCCCTGATACCCCCCATTTCCTGATATGCCTGGGTTTTGGGCCACCCTGTAGGTCGTAGGTATATTCATTCATAAACACTCACTTATCATTGTCATTGCCTCAATGATATTGTTTTCTTTGGTTTTATGTTTTCAATTATTGATAAAATATATTATCTTTGATTTTTAAGAAAGGGATAAAAGCTGATGATTATTCATAAATATTGTTAAGATGAAGGAACCGTGCACTTTGTCATTGCATATAGAAGCTAGATTGTATTTCAACAACATTTCATGTATTTCAAAATAACTTTATAGTTAAACATTCTGCGTACAACCATTATATGTTTCTCAGAGATTTCTCCGCGTGGCGTCGTTCTCAATAGTAGGGACTGGGATGTGTATTCATGGTTGCCATCAAATATTGTATTTGCAAGGAGGTGTAATGATTTTGTTGCGGCGTAAAGAGCAGAATGATCACTAAGTTGACCGATTATCCCGACACTTTTAGCGTAAACCAGCAATAAAATTAAAAAATCATAAAAATACAAAATATACCCTATTTTCAAATATGGAAATAACAAAACCTAACAGGTAGTGCCAACTACTCTAGCGCGCTTTTCTCCATCTCCATCGTTTTTCCGACACAGGACAGACCCTTAATTTGTAATACCAATCGAGGTTGTACACCTTACCACTTACATCGTGAAACATTAATGAAAAGGACTTCAAATACTGCAGAAAATTTATGCAGCAGTAGAACTGTTCCAACCAACGATCTACCAATACCTTCAAATATAGCCGAGCCTGTCATAAGGCGCGTACACACTTGTTACGGCACCTCGCACTGTTAATGGGATATTTACTGGGACCTGTCTGTACAGATCCACACATCTACGGCAGCTCACTGGCTCCTTTGCAGCGGGTAAAATACCAACAGTTCCTCGATTCACCGAACCAAGTAACGAGTAACGATATGAGGTATCAAGACACACACCACATTTATTCGCAGACCTTTTCTAGACCACTTGACTAGGTAACAGATCACGGTGCGGTAACAAATGTAGACGAACTTTTACGTGCATAAGAATAGAAATGGGTCCCACGCCGAACTTCGGTAACAAAAACTGACGTAACGGCGGTCAGTAATAAGACTACGGAACAAGTGTGGACCCGCCTTTAGAGGCACAAGTTAAATCTTACCACGACGACAAATAAAAATATAATCATTACTTCGTAAATCCCGCCGTGATCCGTCTCGTATTTCGTGGTCGATACGACACCACAGATATCTACATGTTTGTAATCATCATACGAACTTGTAAGAGTACAACTTTCCAAACGAAAATTTTGTTTCAAGGAAAAGTAAATTCAATCTTTTGGTTGATTCTCATTTGCTTGTTTGGTTGATTTCTCTTGTGCTTGTGATAATAGATTTCCAGATATTAAGAAGTAAATAAAATATAAATAAGGAAAAGTTACTTGATCGTACGAACATAAGTACATAATACGTCTAAAGTAGATAGTATTGCCAAATATGATTAAACTATCGAAAATGTTAGATAAACATATTAAAGGAGGAAAAGAAAAATTAATATGTGAACAAGAAGGTTGCTCAAAAAGCTTGTATCTAATGAATAAGAAAGACGATAAAAGATATAAACAACCAATAAACGGTAATGATAATATTTAGTGTCTTAATAGGCAAAAAAGATAATGGAGAGGAAAGATAATGAAACAGTTTTAAACAGAAAGGATGAAGCAGCTTTAACCATACTATGTATTAACAAATAAAAAAACTATCATAAAAAAGAATGAAAATAGGAAAGTCATTTAATAAAAAGCATTGAAAACGAAAGCGATTTTCCTGATTAAGGTTCAACAAACGCTTCCAATGCTTTATCGGCTACATATTCGCCAGCTTGACTCCCCAACGTTCCAGCACAAATAGCAGCACTGATTGCGCCAACCGTTGCACCAACTGGAGCACCGACCACCGGACCGACTGGGCCAAAGCAGGTGCCAACAGCCATGCCCACTTTTGCACCAGCTAAGGCACCACCATACGCTCCTGCTGCACCAGCACCCCATCCTGCAGCGATCGACGAAGTTGTTTTGATCGTGTTAAGAAAGATTTTTTTTGAACGCCTCACATCACCCAAAATCTTCATAAGGTGCTCAATCGTTTGTTTGACTTCTTGCCTTCTCTTTGAACTGCCCTCAGTTTTTAGCAACTTCTTTAGTTCTTTGATGGAATCCTCTAATTCTATGATTATTTCATCAGCATGCTCTTGAATATACAGATCATCTGTGATCGCTGTTCCCAAGCGCCAAGCATCGATTGCTATAGCGCACACAGTTAATCCAATACCTGCATATTTTAGAGTTCTATTAACAACATCTGCAGCTCGAATCACTCCTTCTGGAACCTCGATGTGAGGGGCACTTGCGCTCCTCCGACCTCCTGGATTGATGTTAATATGGGGATGGGCTCCAGTATTTTGTCCTGAATCGAAGCGTATAATAGGTGCACCTACAGAAATTTACGAAATTAATATTTTTAATTTTGATCTTCTTGAAGTCACAATACTTGTCCCATTTTTATATAAACTCACCAACATGACTTCCATCGGGTTTCACTCTTCCTAGATTCATATCTCGAATTCCGGCAACCGTTTCTTTGGACAAATGACTGTCTGGCATTCTTTTAAATCTAGTTTGCATGAGCTTCCCGGCTTGCGTTCCATGAATAACTGTCCATTTTGGCCCACCGTCTTCTTCAATTCTATCCTTGTCAGGCATTCTGATATTCCACTTTTAACAAATTATTTAAAATATTTAAAATACCCTAGTATTGAGAAGCGAGGAAATGTATTTTCTACATGTACATGAGAGACTGCAAATTTCTATAAATCGAACTAATTACAGATACCATTTTAACAATATGTTTCATGGAATTTACGAATACAACAAACAATTACACAACATGAATTGCCATCGTTGGATAGTATATGTATATACAATTGTTATTTGGATGGTAGTGCCTATGTTTTTTTACTAATTAACTTCATTGAGTTTTTTATTAATGTTATATGTGTGTATGTACAAGATGTTTTATTTAATTTTATCACTGGAAATGTCTCTCTGGTAATGAAAATTTCCTACAAACATACCCTACAAAATTTGCATCCTTTCATAGGGATGAGAACGTGGTGTAACAAATGTGATAAAAAAAGGTGAACGTCGCTTTTTCGTAAATCACACGTTGCATTTTATTTGTTTGTATAGGAGCAGTCGTTTCAAACTCAAATTGAATTATTTATTTAATATTAAGTGTTCCAATGTTTTAAAACAAATTTAAAACCTGGTTCATTATACATATATATGAAATGCATATTACAAATAAGAAATAGATTTGCAGAAGTAGCTATGACAATTAAAAAAGCATAAATATACAATTACTTTCGAATAAGCTTACTAGAATTTAGAAATACAAATGCCAACGTATCTCATTTACTATCTGCTGTTATTTCAGATAGTTGAAACTTCAACTTGCATAGAAATATCTCACACGGAAGGATCCCCCAATTGTCTGACTTCGATTTTAACGAGCCTTTGTAAGGTGATAGTATATGGGCAATCACAATAGAATTAAAAAAGAAATGTATTTCGGGGGAGGGAATCGAACCCAAGACTTTCGCGGTTCGAGACACCGAATTATCACAATGCGCTATTATTGTTTTTACAAAATGTGTTTATGCTCATTGCATGAAGAGGAGTACGTACCTTTAATTATTTACATCTTTAAACCTTTTGAATAACTGAGGCTAATATTGGACACCTATCATTAGGGGCCCATATACTATCACCTTACCAAAGCTTGTTAAAATCAAATTCGGGCAATGGGGTCCTTCCCTTGGCAGTGTTATAAAAGGGACATTAACATTAATTAACAATTCGCAATGAAATATCGGATCAAAAGAGAAATAGATATTTATTCAAAAATTAAACGGTATTTCAATTTTATTTTCCCTTGGGTGAACGAAATTTTTACGCAAACTTAGAATCAGAATCAATTTTCGAGCAAAGGCTTGATGACTTTTTCATAGACATCTTCGTTGGGCTTGAACCACAAAATTTCGAGACCGTCGTGCATTGCAGGTGAATGAATTGCTTCATGCCATAACGTAGGCAATTGGTCGTCAGTGTACGCCGAAAGTTTTCTTATATCGTCAATCACATTTTTCCCATGTTCATTATTATCAGCGTCATTTGGTGGAACAAGGAACCATAGATTTCCGAAAGAAAATTCAGCACTGTCCCCCAGATCTTCGGCTACACTTAGCGGTATCTTTTTCACCAATGTTGCATAGTGCTTCACATTCGTGTATGGCTCTAGTGTAAATGATGCCACTATCAGCGCATTCTGAACTAGATCATCTCGATCTGCCGCCGCGACATTGATACTAATCAGATCGATCAGTCGATCATCCTTTGTGACTACAATCGTGTCACGTCCATTGAGCACTTTGCCGACTATCAACTTATAATTTCGTTCTACATCATCCTCTTCGCTTTCTGAGTTTGCCCGAAACGATATTGTTTGTTGTTGACAGTTGGTAATTTTTCTCGTTGTAAAACGGGTTATTTTTATATTTGGATCGTTCTCGTCGGAAGATTGCATTTCTGGCGTATTTCGGAAAATTCTAAAATTAAACATTTTTACGTAACATCTTATAAGAATTATAAATACAGTGCTGAGCAAAAGTCTTCGGCCATCTGTATCTTTGGTTTATTGGTGGCGGTTAACTCGTCAAAGAAAGCTAGAAAACTGATCGTTTAGTATGTTGTTGACCGATCAAAAGTTTCCCAATCATTAAATCAACTTATAATTAAAATAACATATTACATGGGCAGGCCAAAAGAATGCATGTAGCCGGCTAACTTTTCTGAATAAGGCATTGCTTATCATTTACCACGATTGATTAAAATTACCGAACTTTCTTCGTTATATAATATTTACGTATTTAAACTTACAATGTACAGCAATGCGTAATACTTGCCTTGCGCAATCTGTTAGAAGATACATTACTCTTCGCGAAATATTTTTTAGTATTACTAAGAAAATGATCTTTATCACAAAGGAGCACAACTTCTACACCGCACTATTTTGTACTCATACTGAAGCAAAAGTTAAGTAAAAGCAATTATAACACATTTGACTTGTACTAGATACGGCTGTCGGCTAAAGCCTTGTATACTGACAATTGTCCACAGACACGTTTTTGCAGATACCGAACACGCAGTGTACGGGATTAAAATACATGTCTAATGTCTACAGATAGTCCATGGACAATGGTTAGTCTATATTTTTCCATTGGAATGTGTAACAAGAAGCAGTAGTTTCTTCGAACAAACTTCGGACATTTTCCAGCCTCGGGGGATACGTATCCACAGACAATGTCCGATACGGTAGACGATGCTTAACACATTGAACGTCATGCGAGTTATATTTAACTCATGCAATATTTGTTTAGGAAGTAGCGTTAGTTAAACATGACTTTAACCGTGGGCTGGATTCTGCGTTCTGTGAGTTGGATACGCTTCACATTTACTATGTAATGCCAATGCGCAAGTACTTTCTGCATGACCTTTCGGACAAATTATCGAAGAAAAACTGATTCTTAACATGTATTGAAATTAAGATACATTTTGTGGCGACACTACTTGGCACGCTTTCTAATTTCACAGTCAATGTGTTAAGGGCAGGGATGCGCGGGTGCTCGAATTCACGAGATTCCCGAGTCTCGAGTCGGGTCGGGACAACTCGGGCGAGATCGAAAAGCGTATCGAGAAATGGTGAACCCGAAACTGACTGCTGTACGATGCAATGTATCGGGATCCCAGTACATAGTGCTTACACATTATTATGAACATATAGGCATACATATATATAATATAATAATATACATATATTGTATAATACGTATTTCATTATAATTATAGTGTAAGAAACGCAGTTTATTGTATTAGTATTTGAAGCACATGACGTAGGTAGACGAAACACGAGTCTAATGGGATTCCGATACATTGCATCGTATAGTCAGTTTCGGGATCTCGATTTCTCGATACGCCTTTCGGGATCTCGAGACGGTCGGGACCCCGAAACGTTCGTATGCAGTTGGATAGTATCACATTTCCGGGAGCTCGTTCAATCTCGCCCGAGTTTTCTCGCCCCGACCCGAACCCGAAATGTCGAGAACCCGTACACCCCTGATTAAGGATTGCCTAGTTTCGTTCTTGAAAAACTAGTTAATACTGGTGAGAAAACGCGACGCGAATACTTTGATTTCTCAATATCGTTGCGGACTTACATGCGTTGCGTCGATAAAACAGTTTAATATAATTCATCCCTACCCTAGAAACCATATTTTAAAAACATCAGTGCAATGCGATCTGAAGCGCGTTAAGAAACTGTAACATAATAGAAATAGAGGAAAAGAATGAATTTAAAAAAAATTGATTCCTGGATTTAACAAGACCCATCGACGGCCGCGAGAGTGTTAAACATCATTTGTCGATTAATTTACAGTTAAATAATTAATGCTTCTTCAAATATTCCCTTAAATTCATTTACAAAATAATGCAACAGCATTCTTAGTTAGTGGCCCAAGACTTTTGCACAGTGCTGAATGTTTACTAAACACTATCATATACTACTGTGTCCAAAAAATAAGGTGACTTTTGATATAAAATGATAAATCTTTCTTTATTCTTTCAAATCAATTTCATCCGCTTCAAAGTAATCCCCATTTGACATAGTGCAGTTATGCCAACGTTTTTTTCATACCTCGAAACAGCCGAAAAAGTCCTGTTCCGGGATGGCCTTCAAAGCGCGCAGCGATTCACGTTGAATCTCTTCAATAGTCTCAAAACAACGTCCCTGGAGCGGTCTTTTGAGTTTACTGAATACCCAGAAGTCGCACGGTGTTAAATCAGGCGAATACGCTGGCTGTGGAACGATATGGGTTGAACTTTTGGCCAAATGATCACGAATAATCTCATAAACAACTGAAGATAATAACATAAGATTTGACACAGATGACAGTCACAGAGCTAACAACCTACAGAAAATGTTTATCAATTTGGATAAAGCCGCGAAGTTTAAATTGAGAAGTCACCTTAGTTTCTGGTCACAGTAGTACATAGTCCATAGTATTTCCTATCTTCACACTATTTTTACCTTATTCGCTTAGTATCTTATTTTCGGGATTGCTTATTGGCTTAGTACCCCGACCTATGAATTCCTTTCTTACATATAATAATTGATCTGAAAGATGAAATGGGTTGTAGTTCAGACTTGGAACCGTGAGAAATCGGAAACGATAAAATGCACTGTATTAAGGGCGTGCGGTTACCCGAATGTATCGGCTACCTGTCGGGTATACAGTCGGGTCGGGTCTGTTAGATTCGGGCGAATTCGAGCTATTATCGATATCAAATCGATGTTTTATTTATACTTAACGATATTATCGATATATCGTTAATTTTTTGGTAAAACTACAGAAGCGGTATTACCTCACCGATTTCGATGATTTTTGAATATGCTGTATGACTCTCATGTCAAATGGTGGAAGAACGAAGGTATTATAAATTTCCCACATTTTTGGACAATCGCGGAAAAATATTTATCCATTCCAGCAACATCCGTTCCAAGTAAACGATTATTTTCCAAAGCTGGACAAATTCTTTCCGAAAGAAAAAGCAGATTACAGCTAAAACTAACTACACTTTAATTCCATCACTTCTGCCACTATTCGCCTTAACAATATTATCGTTGCATCATTAAGGATCAATAAGATATCGATATGTTATCGATAATCGATAGTCACAGGTCTATTCCAAATGCTTGCACAACCTTGATATTCATATATTCATTTTTTAGGTAATTATTAGCTATACTAATCATTCACATAGGAATTAATACTTTCTAATGTTCGATAGTAATCAAAATATACCAACATATGAATATATTTATTAATTTATTTATTTTAACTTAGGTAGTAAAAAACATAATTGTTCTACAGTTTTTGGCAATTACTTTTGCAATTTAAATGTAATTGATTCGGACATAAACATCGATGTCATGAATAATGACTATGAAATCGTAGTACACAGTGGTGGACATAAGTATTGGCACGGTACGATGTTCCGCATACAAACATTTATAACTATTAAAAAAATTGTTTATACCACTTTGTTTTCGTATGGATCTTTATTTACAATGTCTTACTTGCCTATATACAAAAACAGAACGATATTAATATAGTAGGAAACTTGTAACTAATAAAAATGTCTTTTCAAACCATTTTATGCATGGACAAAAGTATTGGCACACACTTAAAAATTTTTATTCACATATATTATTTTACTAATATACCGTTCTTCGCTTGTTTAAACACATGAATGATGTCTCGATAGTCATTTTAGTCATTGTTGTGTCAGTGCAGCAGTTGATTTAGAAAGTGATTTTCACGATAATTTAAAAAATGTCAAGGAAAGGAAAAGAAACTACACCGGAAGAAAGCAAAATTATATTGAACCTACATAAACAAGGTAAATCTTATGCAGAAATTGGAGAAATAATACAACGAAGTCGTTTTACAATTCGAAACATTATTAAAAGATTTGCGGACATATCAAATACCCATAATAACTTACGGAGAGGTCGGCCATGTAAATTATCGGAAAGGGAAAGACGAAAAATAGTGAACATAATTAAACAAAACCCGCGAACAAATTCTTCAGAGATTGCAGCACTAATTGCGCAAGATTTTAATAAAGAAATTTCTTCGAAAACGGTACGTAGAGTCTTGAAAGATGCTGGATACTCGGCACGTGTCGCTCGAAGAAAACCATACATTAGCGAAGTTAATAGAAAAAAACGACTGTAGTTTGCAAAAGAGTTTTTAAACAAGAATAATGACTTTTGGGACCAAATTTTGTTTTCTGACGAAAGCGAATTTAATATATTTGAGTCCGATGGTCGAGTATTAGTATGGAGGAAGCGTAATGCTGAATTGGATTTAAAAAAACCTGCAAGCTACAGTCAAACATGGGGGTGGTGGAGTCTGTATATGGAGGTGTATGGCTTCATCCGGGCTTGGGGAACTAGTGTTCATTAATGAATCAGTAGACGCCAAAATTTATTTAAATATATTAAAAGAATATTTAAAGAAAAGTGCAGAAAAATTAAATCTACCGCCTTTTATTTCCTTTTATTAACTTTTATTTCCAACAACATAATGCACCTGCGCATACAGCATACACAGTACGACAATGGATTGTGTACATAGTTTAAAAACACCTCCCCAAAGCCTGGATCTAAATCCAATTGAAAATATCTGGAACCAATTGGAAAAAAACATCCGAAAACATCACATTTCTAGTAAATCGGACTTGAAATCAAAAATCTCAGATCAGAAGAAGAATGGACTAAAATCGGCAATGATTTAACTGAGAAGTTGGTCCACTCAATGCCAAATAGGTTGAGAGAGGTAGTGAAACGAAAAGGAAACGCCACAAAGTATTAAATTACAGTTTAATATAACAATATCCAAAATGTGCCACTACTTTTGTCCACGCATGAAATGATTTGAAAAGACATTTTTATTAGTTACAAGTTTCCTACTTTATTAATATCGGTCTGTTTTTGCATATAGGCAAGTAAGACATTGTAAATAAAGATCCATACGAAGACAAAGGGGTATAAACAATTTTTTTAATAGTTATGAATGTTTGTATGCGGAACATCGTACTGTGTCCACCACTGTATGTATAAGAATATTGAGATCCCTAACGAAATCCGCCCGTGTTCTTCCAATGCGATCGGAACCGTCAGGCTAGCCGAATATTCGTGCGCGACGGGTATCCCCGAGCCCGCCCGACTTATTCCGAACTCGACCAAACCCGATATCTCGCAAACTCGCACACCACTACTTTCTATATATCGAAAGAATGTCTGCCGTCAGTCAACAATAAATGAAAAAGTCCTACGAATATTTCAAAGCTGCAAAGCTCTGTGGCAAGAAAATGTTCGTGCATATATATCTTATTAAGCATTAAACATCTGCGTAAGTGCCCGAAATGTAGTATTTGGTACTTCCCCCTTAATGTTTGTTGCATCGGCAAACCTTATCGAGAGACAAATGTTTCATGAATTGCTCGAACTTATCTCTCTTCGGCTCGCTCGATTCATAATCAAACTGTGTCCTAAACGACATTGATATATACCGAGAGCAAATGAGCAGTAATCATCTTGAAATAACTATTTAATGAATTCACCAACTAAGTAGTTCAATACTATTATAATTTTATTTATAATTATACTGTGCATAAGTTCCTCGTATGAGTAATTATGAATTATATTTTATAGCTGCATTACAATCTCATTGCTATTATACGTTAATTATACATATGTTGAGGAAATCGGAGGATAATGATGGCGAATGCAAATTTTTGCTTTCCCTTTTTTGTTTTTGTTATGTTACATGTGAGTTCTCTTTACGTATGCATGGGTCAGTAAAACAGCTCTAAGTGCGATAAGGTAGGGTTTAAATGATAAAATACCATATTAGTATGGAATTAGTATAAATTAGTATTATAAAGGTATTACCATTTCACACCTGTGGCTTATAACAGATTGACAGATTGAATAAGTGAATAAGGGCTTACACAGCGACAAGTTTTGCATGTGAATTAAATTTCGGCTCAATGCAATGAATGCGTAATTAATCATTATTTGTTAGCGTAAATAAATAAATTCGTATTAACGCTCAGTGGATACGAACTTTGAATTATACGCAAATCCCCAGGACGAACATTTCAACTAGAGATCATTGTTTTGTACATGTGTTTAACACGTGACTGACATCGATGTAGGTATCGAATGCAACCGTTGTTGTTCTTTGTTGTCTGTCTTGTCCCGCTGTCAATGTGTCAAGATACACGTGAAATGGGGATCTCTAATTATTTCAACGAGTTGCATGGTGTGTGGATATGGGGAACCGATTGCATCGCGTTATTTCGCTTAACTACATCGAACTAACCCATGAATCACTCCGTCAGATGTTTTCGAATTTCATTCTAAATCGAAATACGAATTATTCCTAACACGCAATACGTAATATCCTAGAATATTCCTAATTTCCTAAATATAGGAAGGGCGCGAAACAAACTGAAATGAACACCGTTCGTCGAAACAGTAGGAACAGAAAACTAGGGAACTCACGTCTACTATATAGATGCTCGTGCTTTTCCTGTGTTACGACGACTGCACTCGAGACGGCGATAACTGTCTCTGCGTGACGATGAGTCAGTCGATAGCGGATCTAGAGCGCAAAATCTCCGGTCGGTAGACGAATCACTAATTGTAAGCCTATCTTCACTTCTCTCTTTTATCTCTATGATTTTTAATTTTCTCCAAAACATGGAACACTTTTGATCGTAAGAAAATTTTATGGCACTAGAAAATTACTACAAGGTCATTAAATTAACGACGAAAATATATATATAAACATAGATTTTATTCAAAATTATGTAAGACAAAAATAGGGTAACGCTAAGGGTCAGACGCTATTATAAAACAATATTTTCCGGATCGTTATGCGGTCGTACTATAAACGAAGGCTTCTTAAAGAATGCTCGACGCTGCATTGTCGCTTCCAAAAGGCGGTCTCATCGGACCCATGAATGCGGGCCCATGATGCAGGCCCTTCGAAGCCTGCTTTACGGCGCCTACAATAGCGGAGACAATTATTGTCTGCAGCTTCCATTCGCCTATCAGCCTCGCGATGACATTTTTCAGATAGAAGACCTAGGCGCTCCGACACCTCGGATTTCCTTACAATTATAGATTGCAGATTACATAACAGGACCAAAAGATAATATTAATTAAAGAATATTATATTCCTAGTTATGATTAGGAACCAATGCAGTACCTATAAAACCACAATCGTGATTTCACATGCATAAACATATACATATATTCATGTTTGATGTGGTATGACTCTTGATGTCTAATAGAATACTCGAATATTTCAGTACATGTACGCAAATTATTTTGTCAAGAAATATATAATTTGGTAGTAACAATAAAGACCGACATAATTTCATCACAATATAAAGATACAGGCCTCAGTTTTAAGGGCCCCCACTCCAGGCGCCATAACCTGTGTGCGTACACTCACACAACAAAGGAAAGCATGCACGTATACGCCATGCGCGAGAGAGAGGATCGATATCATAGAATCGATCCCGCGTCTCTATAATTGCATTAACGAAACTTTCACGAGTATACCACACACGGGTAGACTTCACCCCAGCCCGATTGGTATGTTTGAACGCCACTAAATTCATCATTCGTTCAGGAGAACGTTATTTCTGAAACCGGAAAGCTTGAGGCATACATCAGTGCAGGCAACAAGATGGCTGCAGCATCTTGACACATTTCACATTTCGCAAATATTGAACGATTTACTGGTTTATTCACTGTTAAAACACCCTATCGGGCTTCCTTGAACTAGCACAAGATCACGGAAATTCGATTATTCACAATCTATCACTTCTGGAAAGCGGAGAAACAGTATTACGATTTGCACGCATCCGACGTGAGAATAATTCAATGATCCTAAGTCGGTTGCGTTTATGACACATTTTAGTTAATTTGGCCAGATTATCGTCCGAGTCGATAAAAATACAAATCAGTCGGTAAATGTAAGTTATGATTCCACACCACGGACGGAAATTCACACGTGAATACCTGATTAGCGAACACAGACGCAAGTAAAACATACGTTGCTGCAACGTATCAAAACCTCTGTCACGCTGTACCGCATCTGTTACAATTACAACCATCAGCAAAATGAATCGGCTCGAGCCGAGATGTTAATCCAAGCCGCTGCAAACTTTTTCGTAGGTTCGAGTTCCCTTGGGGTTCAGTTTTTTTACGTTAGTTTTTCTAATTACTAACTATATGGCAATGAGCAATATTTGTTAAATACTTTAATTTAATATAAGTAAATATGAAGTTGAAGCGCTCTTTTCTCCCGATTTACAAATTATGGCACTGTTTAATGTTTCTAACATTTGGACGTGTATACACGTTAATCCAAAGCTCAAAATGTGTAACGCAAAACTTCAATCATTTGGTGGTATGTTTTATTTATATTACCAATAAACCTGCTATATTAATATATATGAAATATATTAACGGTATTATACAACAATAATATAATTGTAATATAATTAAAATATATGTGAGATTATCGAAGGCGCTTGAATAGGTATTTAAATGATTATGTGGGCGCGTATGTGTTAAAAATTTGATTGTTTAGCTCTCACGTCCGTAGTCTATACAACAATACAATGTCACCATGGCCCTTTTTGATAATTTTATGCTCCGCTCTGACACAAGAAAAGTTATGCCAAACAAAGATCCATCACTATGATAGATAAAGATAGAGCTATGTACGTCTGATGGACCGATGATAGGCACAGCAGGACGGGAATCGGTGTGGCACCGCATACTACGACGCATGCCGCACGTGGCCCAGTTGGCTGTGCCTGACCTATGTCAAGCAGCAATATGAGCCTTCTCTCATAAGTTCAAAAAATTATTTTAAAGAAAGTTAATAAAATTATATATGTATATATAGTACATAAAATACATCAAAAATATGAATAAGACGTTTCATTATTACACACGCGCTCAGATCGATTCGGAGTTGGCCCCAAAAGAGTCGGGCCCCTTAAGCTGCAACAAAAATTAGCTGCTTCTGGTAACGTTAAAGGGGAAATATGGCAGCGCTTTTGGGCACCTGTAAGCGACTTTATGCATAAACCTTAAAAATACCTATTAAAAGACAAATAAAGACACAAATGTAAAAGATGTAGGATGTATTATATGGTAAAAAGAGTTGCAAGATTAAGTTGGAACCGATTTTAATTACTCACATTTCAATTACACTATTCCACGTTAAATGTTACTTTTATGAGTATTTGATATTGCCGCCAGAGATAAGGTCGGAATCCAAAATTATATACGAGAGTTTTATTTAAAGCATGATTCACGAGTTTCAAATGTGAAAGTGTCCAAATATTTATGCACGGTGGTGTATATCGCTTTTAAATCTCTTCCTAAAAATATTGTGAAAATGCTAATAAAACAAGAGGACCGAAAAAGTGATGGTTACATATAGTTAAATATAGCGGTATGATATAGTACTGGCATTTTATGTTTCGGTAGAATCCGCTGGTATAATTATACAGCGTATGGACTTAATAAACCATGTGTTCGTAGAGAAGTACAGGGTCTATCAGTTATCTCGGAACCCGTGCGCGTGCGAACTATGTAAATGGCAACAGCGCAAGAAGTCGATACACCCGTCATCTGTGAACTGTTGCTGAAGGTATAAAGTCTTCGGGATGGCGCAAGGTCTTGCACGATTGGAGACTAGTCTAAGATACGATTTGGATTGTAAGAATGGGCAAACTCTTCGACTTCGACTCGTCTCGGCTAAAATCGGGCGCGATCGGCAGACCGCATCGAAGTAACCCCCAGGTCAGCCGCTACCTGAGGGTGACCGGTAGACTTTCCAATCGGGTGGGGTTTGTTTCCGTACAACGTACGTCGTACGCCTTTTTAACCTCTACCTGTATCGCACCGAGGAAAAAGTCGGAGGGCGTCAAATCCGGCGACCATGATGGCCATAATCCACGCGATCCTCTAGCCGAAAGGAAATCTACCACCGTCAGGCCTATATACTTTGGGGTTCTCGATGCATTATGCCTCACTAATTTAATAACGAAATGTGATCCAAATTATGTCGTCTTAAGACTCATTTTCATCAGAATAATGTCACCAATGTCTGGGCAAACATTTCATAACAAACGAATAAGCAGTAGCACAGTTTCATCGATGGTCACAGAAAGGGCCAGCGAATGCAAGCAAGAGAGGAAAGAAAGGTCGGGCGTCAGTAAAAGATTAAATGCCTTCGTATCTGTGAGACAACCTAATGCAAGGATGAAAGTATTTTATACTTATTCATTTTGTTCTGCAAATTTGGTTTCGATATGGTTGACGTTTTTATGCTTAAAATGAGACTCAACACGATATAATTTCGATCATATTTGCGGTGTAAAATTACATACATGGCGAGATACATGGCAAGTGAAACAGTAGCACAAAAAACGCTCTTAGTTCAGATTTACGTATATTAAATTAAAATATTTAACAAATATTTTTAAAATATTGATAAGCAATTATTGATCACTGTCATATAGTTAAAAACACCAAAAAATTAATGCAATAAAAATACAACCAAGGGGGATCGGACTTACAAAAAAGTTTCCAGCGGTTCAGCAGCTAGCCTATGTCCGGCCGGAATCAAAATCACGGCTCGATTCGATTCATTTTGCTGATGGCCAGGATTGCAACCGATGTGGCAACAGTGTGACAGGACCGAAGATTTGGCAATTATGCCTTCTCACTTTTGGTCTTTGCTGATCGCGGCTCGCCGTTTACCCAGTCTTACAACCCAAATCGTATCTTAGACCTGTTTCCGATCTTGCAAAACCCTCTCGGCCTTCAAGACTTTATACCTTCACCAACAGTTCATAGGTGATGCGTGTATCGACTTCCTGCGCTGTTGCCACTTACACAAGTCGCGCGCGCATGGGTTCCGTGATAAATGGTAGACCCTGTACGTCCTTTTGTTTACCTGACATGATATTGGTATGAAAACAAATTGCACTTTGTACGTATTAACGTTGTACGATTATCACTATTTATCTTGGTTGATCTTATCATATATAAGAAAAAATAAAGAGGGATTTCGCAATCGCGATACAGCCGGAATCAAGTGATTCTCCGTGCAAAAATAAGTTAAAAATGTAGTAGGAAATTGGTTCATTCACATCTCTGTTTAGATGAAATTCGATTTGGATTCCTTAAGTACACGTGCACTTGCTGCGATATATGCCACCGACGTAATAGATGAATTATTGCGTGGCTGGAATACAAATGCGTGGAACAATAAAAATACGTTCAAATATACCGGGTATTTCAAATGTTCAAATTTGACTTTTTCGAAAACAAAATCTCGTACACCAAAGTTTCATTCTATGTTTTCGACAATTTCGTTAGATGAAGAATTATGCCTGTTGGCTTGTATCACGATTTCGGAAACATCTTGTATTTCTGATGTTAGAATATAAGTATACATATATTCTGATATGTAATTAATATTGTTGCCTTTGCAGCAAATACTCGGCAGACCCATAACACTGTTTGACAAATTGCATGATCAATTTTTTTTAAATTTTGTAACCTTCAATGGGCGTTTATTATAGACTTTAATGCGCTGAATACGAATCTGCAATCCGTTTTTCTCCAGAACAAACCATTTTTGAAACAATCAATTTTGAAAAAAAAAAACTTTAAACTTTGGAAGAGTTTTGTAATTTTGCAGTAATAGTTATTCAGTTACGCCTGGTGCCAAATGATACTTTGAAATTTCAAGAAAAGAATGATATAATTAGTAATTAAATTTAAACATTCAAATGTGTTTAAATAATGATCAAGGTGAAAAGGACCCCGAAAATAGACCCATTTTGGGTGATATCTTTCAATTTATTCCAAAAACTAAAGGTCCAGGAGAAGATATAACTATGTCACGCGATAGAGCAGCCTGTTTTGCTCAGGAAAGCATCAGTGGAAGCTACAAAATTATTTTTGTATTCAATATACAAGAGAAATTTTAGTTTGGTAAAACACGCGGCAGCAACAGTGACACTCAGCAGAAGTTTTACGCATATAGTGATTCCGATACGGTGATTGTGAGCGATAAGTGGGAAGCCGCCGTCATAGAGCGCCACTTCCGCCGCCATATGTTTTGCCAAACTGTTTCGCTTTGATATTGAAAATGAAAGTGATTTTGTAACTTCCGTTGATGCTTTTCTTTGCAAAAAGGTCTGCTCTATCGCCTGGCATAATTACGTTTTCTTCTGGATCCTTAGTTTTTGATATAAATTGAAAGCTATCAGCCAAAATGGGTGCACTTTCGGTGTCCCTTTCACTTTGATCATTATTTGAACACATGTGAATGTTTATAATTTAATTACTAATTATACTATTTTATTCGTGAAACTTCCAACAATCATTTGGCACCAAGCGCAACTGAATAACTATTACCGCAAAAGTACAAACCACTTTCAAAGTTGAAAGTTTGCGATTATTTTCCAAATTGATTTTTTTTTAATCGTTACATTTTGCAGGAAAACGGATTACAGATTCGTATTTGACACATTACAGTCTACAAGAAACGCCTATTGAAGGTTATAAAAATCAAACCCGTGTTGAACAGTGTAATTAGTGGAATTTTCTGATAATATGAAGCACTCAAGTAGGTACAGTAATGTCTCGATTAGTGCTCAAAATTGTGTCTACGATTACTGTTCATTTCTATCTCCACTACTTGGGGTGGTCCCCCCTGGACCCAGCGAAGCGTGAAGCGCCGAGCATGAATCTGAACCCAGTGCGAATGTCGGTGAGAGCCAACACTGATGCAAGCGAGATTAAAAATTAAAACTTGTTCATTTTTGGTCCGTTTTAAATGAAATTTTACCGAAGTGTTCGTTACAATCTCCTGATTAAAATGACACCAAACACGATATGGTTTGTACAATTTTTACTTATCATGGTATTAAAAATTTCATTCTCCTTTATTATTGTTTTCGATAACAACTAGAATCATATATTTTGGAACTATACATATATTTACGAATTATTATTGATGCGATGAATGAGCCAGCTCTCTTCTCTGCGTAGTTTCTTTATCTAAAAAGTAGATATAAATTCTTACAATTTCTTATCAGTAAAAATGATAAACTCTTATGAACACCGAATGTAATGTCACAGGAACGAGAATAATTCTTGATACAACTATATTTTGCCATTTTCTAAATATAACAATTTAAGATTAAGAGAATTAAGAGACTCTCGATTCGAAAGTTTACTTCCAAATTTACAATCTCACTACTAATTACCTTATTGCTGTTAACTAATATACAAATATTCTAGTTGTTATCGATAACGATAATAAAGGAGAATAAAATTATTAATACCGTGATAAGTAAAGATGATCAAAATCATAGCGTGTTTAGTATCATTTTAATCAGGAGATTGTAACGAACACTTCGGTACAATTTCATTTAAAACGGACCAAAAATGAACAGGTTTTAATATTAGATTTTGATCGCGGTAGTGTTGTCTCACGTACACGGGCATTTAAACTTGCTTTTTTCTTGGAACGCTGCCCCGTATCTCGGCTGTCACAACGTCAAAGAGGACCCCACTCGCTCGAGAATCGTGTTTGCACACGATTAGTGTTCACATTCGGTCCCGAGCGAGATACACTAACCGAGACATTACTGCATATACAGGGTGTGTCAGAACTCAGGGAACATCAGGAAAGGGGGCGTCGCTGGTGTGATTCTGAACTTTTTCCTTGACTGAAATGTTGTTTGCAGCTTCGTTTTTGAATTATTAACGAAAAACCGTGGCCAGTCAGAGCTCCCGAAAAGCGCGCGCTCCATAATGCAATTGAGAGTTGCGTGCTCGATACGTATAAATTTGGTACAAAAAGTACATCGGAAATTGTAGCTGTATTCCTATCCCTTTTAACCGATTCTAATTGGTATTTCATGTTTTATTTCAGATATGTGGAAAAGTATACATGTACAAATACAGTTGATTCGCAGTGGTTCATCTCAGATTCCAGTAAATCATTTCCATCTGGACATTCTGCTCTTTCTATGTTCGCCACTATATTTGTTGTAGTAAGTACTTATGAATAATTATAGCAAGGTCTGATTTGTTCAGCATTAATTTCCACTTATTCACTATATCAACGAAATATGTTTAATGTAATGCACATTAAATGATATGGATAATACTTGCTATTTGATAAGCAATACTTTTGAAGTATTTAAATAAAAATTCAGTTGAATGGAATTAAATGTGATAACCATATTTGTTGAGCCTTAGGATCAAATAATTTGCTAACTGCAGAAAATAGTATGAAATTGCTTCCGTGTCATGTTAATGTATGGGTCATTCCACGTCAAATCGATCACTTTTGGACGTCACCATCGGCGATTTTGCTCTAAATTAAATATTATAGTAGTCCATGTGAAATTAGGGGGAGTTTAAGTCATCGTTTTCAGGGTTGACAATTTGTTAAGAAAATACGGATCTTCAAAGTTTGTAATTTTTGCCATTTTTGCGAAAACGGGCTTTACTCAGGAATTTTTATCTCAGGAACTGGTTTGGTGTGGAATGACTCGTATATGATTTTCTGTTCCAAAATTCTGTCCAAACTATTGTCTACTTTTTAGTTTACCTCAGTTCTCTTTTTTGCTTTTACTTTAAAACATAAATAACAATAAAGTTACAGTTTAATGTATCAATTACTGTACAGGTTGTAAGATCAGAGAAACACAACTTGATACACACATATTATATTCTTTTTTGTTTTCATAAACATCGATTAGCTGAACAAAAATATTGTTGTAACGAGATTCAAAAATAAAGTAGCTCCATATAGATTGGACTTATTAATTTCGCGTGCAAAAATATAATTCGTATCACAAAAGCCTTATCTCTTTATCTCGGTCTACATACGGTTTGTTCAAGTTGAGTACATACGCACTCCTTTGCATTGCTTGGTCACAATAATTGCGGTTCTCTTTACAGTTTCGGTTTCAAATGAAGGTAATTCATTACGTTTTGCAGTTGGAAAACTATATTTAATGGTACTCTTGTGCTAACTGTGCGTGCAAATTGTACAAGAGTTAATGCTTACGATATTCTTACTAAAGATATATATACATATATGTATACATATGCATGCATTGCATGAGTTCACAATCGCTAAGGGGAAATAATCTATAAGTTGTTAATCATTATACATTAATTGTGAATTTATAGATCGTGAAAGTCATTTTAATAATTAAACTTTTATGATAATATAAATAATTATGGTCCGGCCGAACGGTCTTCAAACTTGATTTTCTCAAAAGCAAGGGTCTACACGAAAAATTTATGACTATATTAAAATACAGTGATATTTTAATCATCTCGTACCATTGACATTTTGAAAAAATGACGTGAGATTTAATAACCTACTGCTGTCTGCAACAAATATTACTCTTATTATTTCCATAAAGTACGTTTATGGCTTTGCGACATTTTATTTAGATATCAAGATGTTCTTGAATTTTTTAAATGGCAATGCGTATATTCATTACCGCTATGCGTGGTCGACAAAAAGACAAATTCAGCGATCTGCGACCAAATGGGACAAAATATTGTATAGGTATTCAATTAATACAGATATACGCATTTTAAATACTTCTTACAGATATAAACAATTCTAGAAGAAAGTTAATTATGACACATAAGGTTTTATTGTTTTCGACAGCTAGTTAAGTGATAAATGATGGAAATAAATGACTTGTAATCATTTTGTTTCATTTATGATACAGTAGTAATAAATATGATCCCATGCCCATTCTCTTAATTTTATTGTTACAATAGTTCTTCTTTCTGTTCTAGTGGTATTTACACAGTCGTTTGCCAAATCGAACGTTCTTCTTAAAACCATGGCTACAGTGTATGGTATGCTTGTGGACTGTGATGTGCTCACTAACCAGAATCGTTGACAATAGACATCATTGGTGGGACGTACTCGCAGGCAATATTTTGGGTCTTGCGTTTAGTGTGATAACTGTCACAATATCATGTCGTAAGTTTCAATTAAATCGGAACGTCTCTCAAATCTACAATGATCCTATAGAAAGTGGTCAAATCAGTTTCAACAACAAGGCACAACAAAGTGTCAAGAAACTTCTGCACGATGCCACCCCTGATCATCCAGAGAGTCGTGAATTAAAAAACATTAAGTCGACGACTTGGAAAGAGTGAAAAATAATACCAAGAAATCTTTGATAAGAAAAAAATGTTATAAACATCTTTTAGAACGTTTTTGTATAAATTCTGATCGTACTAGGGGCACTAACAAGAGGCGTGTCGGGTGAAGCAAAACGGGTTTCGTTTTTATTATAATGTAAACATTTATTTATTTATTCATTTGATCATTCACGATTACTAAGTATAAAAGATTTGTAACGAAATATTTCTTAAAAGGTTAAGTCGTAACGTGAATTGCTCATTTATTACAACTGTACAAATTTCGCCAGTTAATTGTAACTTATTCATCCATTCGAAATCATATTTAAATAGGAATAAGGAGTCATTGTATGACCTTTTCATTCATATAGAAAGTATTTGATTTTAAGTTGGGAAGTATTTTGTTTTCCGTAGGACAGTCATAGTTTAAAAGCACATCATTCTTGAATAAAAATAGTATTTCCTTGTTTTTACACAGTTAAGGATAGTGGATATAAATAGAATATTTTCTATGGAGCTATATCTACGAGAAGCAAGGAACCTTTATTCCTTTGAGACTACTTTATGGTTCTAGAAGATGCGAATACATACCGCATCATTCCCATTAGAAGAACTGAAGTACCTTCAAGTTCTTTTAATTTTAATAGAACATAGTCTTCTTTTTTATCGTTCGAATAATATTTCAATCTTTATATACACCAGTGATTAGTAGTAACTATATAGTTTGTTTATGTATTGATAGAATATGTACGCACTTGAATGGCAACTTGATTCATAAATGAGGTAAAAGTACGCAATTCAGAAGTAAAAAATGACATCATTCGCAACATTCCAAATCTCGCTTCTACTTGTTTTACCCATCGGTGTTATTGAAATATGTGGTAGCAACATTGTTGCATCATAATGACAATAATCTATAGTCTGTATCTATGAAAGTTATTAAAACCATGGACAGTGGAAATTTGGAATACACATAACCATTAACTTGTATTCGAAAAGTTTATATTTTGTATAAAGTTTACACTTAGATTCTATGCAATAGTGTTATGTATCGTGGCTGGTTGTGACGATCTAAAAATACTATTAACATAATGTGTTTGGGAATATTTTTAACCAGCAAATATATTAAAGTGCTAAATATACTTTTGTCACGGTTAAAATCTTTAATTTCAATTGAAATTCTCCAATAAGTAATTAATTCAAAACGATTCCGATCTTTTAGAATATTCTACATCCATGTTAAGAAATCCTGCACATAAATGTTGTTTATCATGTATTCTTTTAAATGTTCATTTCCTTGAAAGTAATGATTCTGTCCTATAATACAAAATTACGAATTGCGTTTGAGAAGAAATAGGTACACAGTGATTAAGTATTTAATTATATTTATTTATTAGTCATATCATTCGATATTTTGCAAAGCTTTCATTTGCATTCTTATCAGTCGAACGATTTGAAATGCCTCCAATCTTGTCGCTATTTTAGTTATGTGTACAAAGTTGTCTTCATTTTATCTTGAGCCTTGCAGTTAGTTATTTTGTTATGGACATTATTTGTTTAATATGAATAACTTCACACTGTCCCTCGTTTGTATTTTCGTTTTTCATTCTTTCTTCGTTAAATTTCTACCCGACATTTAGTTCAGATTATATTCATGAAAGTGTTTATACAGTCATTCAAGTAAATAATATTACTGTGCAAGTATATAAAGTTTCATTTTTAGGTTACTATTGTAGGATTGGATTTATTTATAGTCAATATGTCAGACAAAGTTTTAATAAGAATTTGAAAGTAATTCTTTAGCCGCATTTGGATTCTTTATAGATATGAACATATCGTAACATGTGATAAATAATAATATTATACAAAAATATAAGACTAATGACATAAATATGATAGCTTACAATTAGTCAAGAATAAAACACCAAGGTTCGTGTCTTATAAATATAGAAATGACAAGAAATAAAATACATTGCTTTCTCTGCAGCTAGATAATAATTTGGTATTGATGAAGTATGCAATGAATTACGAAGTTTCCATTTAAAATTTGTGTGCTTCTAACAGCTGTAATTTGTTCGTATTAAAACGGCATTATTATAATCGTATCGCATTACTTATTCATAAATATGGTACAAGTGTTTGTAAATTGACATGTAATACGCAACAAAAATTACAGCAAAGCGAAAAGAGAACCCAGTGTAATACAATAGTACGCACAAAAGACTGCTTTCAGCGTTTAGAAAAAGAAGCAAAGCATGAAACAATTCTGTAATAGATCTGTATTGTACTGGCTTTTATTGCTTTATTGTACAAGGGCAAAACTATTTATCTAAGTAAGGCCCTTTAGTTACGAGCCTATTCGCCGTCGAACCTCAAGATAGTTTTGTATATTGAAAGCCAATTTACGATTAGTGATACTGATTGATTAAGTACACATATAGTCGGCTACAAAATATCTTGCTCAGTATTGAAATGCATAGTATTTTATTATTTCAGTGAAGACTATATGTCACATTTTTTGTAGCGGACTTGTATTTTATTTATCTGGTATTTTAAAACAAATCATTTTCTTGTGTAAAGTATAATTATATTTTATTTTAATTGTAATTGTAATTGTAATTTTATTTGTATTTGTGTTGGCGGGAAAGCAAACAGTATGTAGCTGAATTAACCGTATCACATTTAAATTAATTGCTTTTTATACTACTACGAATACATCGTACATGTAGAGTGGTACGTATATGCACACAAAGTTTAATGTTAATAAATTATTATAATGATAGCTTTATTATACAGTGCTCATGTAAAGAATACATAATGTTCACAATTAATTCCACGTTTGCTCATAATAAGAACCAATTTCTTAATAAACAATTACTTTATATATGGTTTCTAAGTATTATGTCAACATTCCCATTTTATGATAAAGTTTTATCATATACACGTATTATCCATATACACTTAACAGTGTATTTTATAAAATATTTAATTATTATATGTAAAATGTTATTAACCAGAAAATGTTATGATATTATTGTATAAACAATGTGAAATGAAATTACACGAAGTTGTTTCGAAAATATGAAAACCATACACATAGGAATTAAACGGTCAAAAGAAAAATATTATCTATGTCCTAGACTCACTTCCCTCGCCCTTTGGTATGAATAAAGAAATGTATTCGCAGATTGATTTATTTTTTCATCACTTAGTATGCAGTAAGGAATTGTAACGTAATTTTCCAGTGACATTGGTCGTCTCTATCAAAATATTCATTGTCAGATATATGTGTAAGAATATATTATAATAAATTAGTTATAGGTTTCTATATAAATATAATGTAATAAGTACATGTTGTTGGTGTGCTTGAGGAAACAAAAAACACAACTGATTATTTGCGGATCCTACGTTTAGACCAGAGTGGTTCTTCCAATTTTAAATGTTCGGTCATTTTGCGAATATATTTTTTGTTTCGATTATTAAAATAGCCTTGATAATCATTGTAGAAAATTCTTAAAGCTAAAATATTCAATCTATTATATTTGGCGTATAAAACTTTGACCGTTTGGTATAATTTTTTTTTTAAATTTTCTAGAATAGAAAGCTTTTGCCGCCAAAAAGTAAGAAGGATTCTAAACATTCATATGGTTGTGTACGGTATCTATAATTCAGAAACGACTTTCTACTATAATTTCAGACATATCATGTACGTCATGTGTTAGATTGTGATATATAAACAATGCGAGACTACGAACTTATTGTAATTCTACCTGAGAAACATGGTTTGAAATGTCTAAATTAGTTTTACTTTCGACTCAAGGAATGCTTAATAACTTTATGGAAACAAAAGTAAAGAAAGCGAATATTATACTGGAAAAAGAAACATTGTATTAAACTTCATATATTTATAATATGGTTCTGCGTGAAAAATTTTGTACTCAATTATAATGTAAATATAATTTGCAGGATTCTGAGAATTGGTAAAAGTATTTTCTGCAAGGTAGTTCATTATTGTAAACCCCTGTTGTCATTAATCAGATTAGTTAAAACGTAGAGTAGTTTTAAAATCGTAAACTGATATGCAGTACAATATTATCTAGATGCTTTAGATAAATTTTTTGGATCACTAACAAATAGTTGAGTAGTTGAATTTATTTGTAACATATATTTGTAAATGTTAGATCAATTCTTTGACTGGCAAAAGTTCACCAATGGACAAAATTCATCGAACGTGCGCCTTTATTGAGATGTTACGTAGGGAGCCTCCGGTTCTTTCGTTCTTTTCGTTTGTGCCCGTATTTGGTCATCGGAGTGCAAGTCACTCCGTCCGCGATGGTGCAATGACTCAAGTCCATCAGAAAAACAGCTGGACTCCGTTGGAAGTTTCCGGGCCCCCATCATATTTTCAGAGCAATTTTTAAGCATCATAAAGGCACAAAAACTACTCTCAGCGGGGCAGTATTGAATCCACTCTAGCTTCGTGCCACATCGGTATCAGCTAGTTGGTTTTAGTCCCCTAAGGCAGTAAGCGAACAACGTTATACTCTATTATTTATTAAACTGTGCAATTCTACAATCATTTCTCGTATATGCAAAGGTATCAAGTGACAATAAACATATTATGTATTTAAAGCGAATTACCGTCTCTGTAACTTAATCTAGATTCCTATTGAAAATTATATTTAAAATAGCGAAACACTCTAAATTAAGGAAACTTGGTACTACGTAAAACACCCTATTGGCGAATGCAGAACCCGAGAAGCGGTTTGTCGGATGGTCAGTTCTATCGGCACCAAATGACTCTATACGAAAATGTTACGGGATTGTCCCGCACCATAGATAATGCAAAAGGTTTCACGTCACCCCTATTAAATGGGTCACACCCTATCCGAGCCGAGGGCTAACCCAAGCTTCAGGCTAGACGGTACAGGCGGGCCCACACTTGTTACCTCGCCTCACACTATTACCGGGATAAATACCTAGTCGAGTGGTTTGAAAGAGGTTTGGAAACAAGTGTGGAGTGCTTCTTGCTTCCTCATACAGTTACTCGTTACTTGGTTCGAGAAATTGTCGGTATTATGATCGGTTCCAAAGGAACCAGTGTGCTGCCGTAGATATGTGCAATCGTCCTTGCGCCACTGCCAATGTGTTAGCTTCCCTATGAACCGTCGTAGATGTGTGAACTTGTCTGTGCGACGCTCTTCCTATGCATATTAGATTGTTTAATCTTGGGAGGTACGGCTCATTCGGCCTATGCCTATGAGATAGACCAGACCCCCAAGGCTACATAACTCCCTACACCACGACTAGGTTGCGGCACCTAGTAGGGGTGGCCTAGATGGCTGTGGTAGGCAAGGTTGCGCGGACCTTGAAAAACCTTAAGGGCACCACCGCCAGGGATCTGAAGTTGGCTGTCCTTATGCGTCAGCGCTGCGGCCACCGACGTTGCCAAGAGGTTGGGTGCTAGGAATGCACAGCAGGTGGAGAACCTCCAGCTTGGCGGTTAATTGGCGAACCAGAGGCTAGAGCTGGCCGCCTCGAAGGCTGTTCCCGTACCATTAAGGAGAATCAAAATGGAAGCGTCCTGCAGTCTCTCCTCCCTCTTGACGTCGGCAGCGACGTCGACGCAGAGAGCGTGAAAGAGCCGCAACGCAAGGAAAAATTTTGGGAAGTAGGATGGCTTGGAACGCAATGGCCTTCTTCTGCGTTGTTCTTCAACAGAACCAGGCACCGGTAGGGGATCGGGGGTCGATGTAGATACAGAACACATCCGCAGACTAATAGGTCATTGTCCCCTAGAACTTAGATTCAGCTAAAACAGAGCATTCATTTACATAAATCCAACTATGCCACGGACTCTCATGCTCCGCCACCTTCCTTACAACATACCGATCATTGCGCAATACCCGAGACACAACATAAGGTCCTAAATATTTCCCGGCAAACTTTGCACCCGGACCCAACTGAGTCCTTTGAATCGCCACCACATCGTTCACAGCGCATTGTCTTGCCAATTTCCGTTTCTTATTGATACTCCTCTTATTTTCTTTCTGAATTTTGGAAATTGCCTCTTCCGCCCGTCTTCGCAACTCGTTCCGATTCTCCTGGAAAAGAGCGACCCATGCCTTGTCCAACATCTGCCTTATTGATGGATCTTCAACAAGCCTCGTCCGCGTACCAAATAATAAGTGAAACGGCTTGGTCTCAATGCTCCGACGAGGCGTGGAATTTAAGTATTTCTGCGTCAGATCTAAATATCGGTACCACTCCTCAGGTTTCGGACGCGACATCTTAATGATTAGCGGAATAAGGGTCCTATTTACGCGATCCGCCTGCCCAGTACCCCTCGGAATACCAGTAGCAATTAGAACATGCTCGATATTTTCTTCCTTACAATATTCCTCAAACGCATTTGACGTAAAAGCGGCACCTCTATAGCAAATTATCTTACTCGGATTTCAAAACACGAAAGGATATCTACTTAACGCGTCCACGTGCGCCATACTTTCCCGAGACGATGCTCTCGGGAGTTTTCCCGATGCTTTCTGGAAAACTCCTCCGACAAACGAGAACATCTTGCAACTATAACACACAAATCCCCCTTGTTCATTGTTAATGCAAACGCCTTGCGTTTGATTTCACAATTTCGAACGGAACCCCCAACAAGTACACTCAAAAACGACGCAACGCTTTAATTATTGCTAACAGCTCCAGTTCGTAGCTGGAACATTTTTCCTCAGCTAAAGTGGTTTTTCCACTCGCAGAGTATATAGGATGCAGCATACCATCCACACTATCCTTTTGCAGAAGTACTGACCCATACGCATACTTTGACGCATCCGCGTGTAACCCAGTCTCCGCACTCACTCGATACAGGCGCAGCACGGGCTTATCATATAACAATACCTTCAACCGTTCGAACGCAAACAACTCTCCCTCTTCAAAACGAAAATCCGTGTCAGCTTTCAAAAGATTCCTCAACGGTCGTGCTATCAGCGAATAAGACGTTATAAATTTTCTAAAATATCCCGTTAATCCCAAGAAACTTTGCACCTGTTTCACGTTACGTGGCTTCGCGAAATGTCGCACTGCATCAGTTTTCCTTTCCGACGGACGCACCGTACCATTTTCAATAATATGCCCCCGAAATTCTACACGAGTTTGTAAAAAAAAAAACATTTCTTCCAATTGATCTTAAGACAAAACCGAGCAGCTGTGCTCAGCACCAAACTTAATTTTTGCAATCCGCTTTTAAAATCCAAAGAAGGTACAGCCAGATCGTCCATATAAATCAAGACAATCCTCGAAGCTAATAAATAACGGAATACCGCGTTAATATATCTTTGAAAAACCCTGGGTGAATTACACAAAACAAAACGGATATGTAAGAATTCGTATTGCCCATACGCATTGCCCATGCCCATCACAATAAAAGCTGTGAATTTTCTGCTATTCTAACTTACGGAAACATGGAAAAATCCATTTTTCAAGTCCAGAGTACTGTAAATTTTCGCACCCTGCAGCAAATCTAATTGATCCTTAATCAGAGGGAGAGGGTAACGATCCTTAATAATTTTCTTATTAAGCCGCCTGTAGTCAACACCCAATCTTTTGGAACCATCCTTCTTCTTTACTAATATTAGGGGACTGACATATTCCGACAAGGAGGGCTGAACAATTCCCTCATGTATCCATTCATGGATCTGATTATTTACTTCCTCCCTCTCTGATGGAGACAAACGTCTTGCTCTTTGATACACGGATTCATCGTCTCTTAGAACGATATTCATTTCTACGTTTATATCGGCTTTTCGCGCCTCCATAGGATCGTAATTATGAATCGACTCCTCTACAACCCGACGATGACTCTCATTCGTGATGTAGGAGGCATTCACCTGATTCACTTCATACCAGTTAACATTATAAATCTTCGGAATGCCGTCCTCATCGATCGTTTGCAGTTTTTCAATAGTGATTTTTCCCCCGTCAATTAATACTTTTACTGAATTAAGAAAGTCAGTTCCGACTATCAACTGATGCTGAATCGTGGAATCCGGAACTACGCGAATGACTATGGGGAACGTATTGTAATCCACAACCACGTTCACCGAAAATTCCCTTAACGTACGAATCTCCTCGGAACCGATACCCCGGAATCTCATCTCATTTTGGCGCAGAGGAGGCGCGCAAGTCACAAAATACCGATCCGCGCACGCATCAAACAAATCGCTCCCCGTATCAACCAACGCCGTAACGGGATGACCATCGACTTCTAAATACTTAACGTAGTTACCAGACGCAGAAAATTGAGATACCTAATAGCTGTCCTTGGGGGCGCTCGATTTTTCAGACATGCCGATGCTATGTGTCCAAAGTTGCTGCACGCAAAGCACTTCATGTCCTTGCTCTTTGTTTGGCAATTAAACGCGAAGTGGTCATGTGCCCCACAGCTGTGACACCTCCTTGCAGAACCCAGGTCATGCCGCAAGCCCCCTGACCGAACTGCTCCTTCCGTCCGCGTGTCATTGCTCCTCCAGTTATTCCCGTCCCGTCGCACAGCTCTGAAACCGTCCTGCTGGACAACCAATTGCCGCGCTGCACCACTCGTTCGCTGGAACCCCTGCCGTGGCCCCTTGTCTGCGTGCCTCCGTCGGCGGACGCAAACCGGGCGGCCCCATGTGCTGCTGGAGACAGTCTGGCACCTCTGAACCTTTCAAACAGAGGCTCCTTGGTACGAAACCTCTGTAATCTGGCATTGTCCTGCAGGTTGTAATCAAGAAGCCCCTCGATCAGGTACTCCACCATTTCCAAATCTTCCACCGAAAGGCGGTTGGCCAAAACCACTTTACTGTGGTAATACGATGCAAATGTCTTGTACCTGCGCCATACCCGTCTCTCGAATTCCCGTCGCGCAGCAACGATATTCGACTCGTCCTCCTTTTCCTTCTCCCAGAGACTTTCGCGTACACTCGATTGTCCGTCGGCGCTAGAAGAAATCGGCCGCTGGATATTCATCGGCGATGCCTCCACTATACCTGACACACTCCCCGCAACCGCAACGCTCTCGCTCAGTGAGCCATTAACCTTGCTACAAGTTCAGCCTTCGAGCGAATTGTCTTCAACCCTAAGTATCTCAACCTGTTTCTCAACACCGTCCCTTTGAAATGGTTCAAATCTGACGATCTCATCAGAACATCACTGTCAGTCCCACGATCGCGACACAACTTCACAGTCATCAGTTTCTCAACAGCTCTTTGCTCACGACACTTTAAAATGCAATTCTCAAAACAGCTTTTCATTCAACTCAACTCACTGGCATATATTATTCGCGTAATCATAATCCCGAAAATCCTAACGAAACGAAATCATAATCCCGGACGGGGCCCAAGTTTGTAGGATTATTTTCCAGGGGAAATTAATCGTGTAATAACCGTGTTCGATACGTTTATTCATTATCCGAAAGGAATGGAGTGTTTTATTACTTATGAAAAAAATACTTTTTTTTATCAGTACGTTTTCAGGTGGATAAATTATGTATTAAGAAAAACGATTCGCATAACTAATGTTAGGAAAGCTAGTTAAACTTACCCATTCATTCACGAATTAACCTGCCTAACATTGTGTGAATCCTGACCTAGGCAACGCTCAACAGCTGATGCTGTTACGGCCGGCTTAGTATCCGAGATTTTGATACTGACGGGGAAAAGAATCCGTACAATAATCGACCTTGAATGGGGCGAGACCTCCATGAGGACGCAGAGCACTGCAAAGTACTTCGGAGTAGAACTCGACAACATGCGCAACTACAGGCAGCACATCACTAAAACCTGCGCGAGAGCGGAGAAGATGATGGGTGCCCTAGCGGGACTCCTACCAAATACCAAGGGGCCAGCCAGGAAATGTAGAAACTTGTACTATAATGTGTGGAAGTCGGTGGTCCTGTATGCGTCCCCAATCTGGGCGCAGGCAGCGATCACCTGGCAATTCAATATTGTTTCGGATGGATCGGTGGACGCTGGATTCGCTCAGCGGTGAGCGTGAAGGTAGTGCAGGCCGAAAGACAGAGTGCAACAACTACGCTTTTTATAACGTATATTTGACTCCAGAACAGCACAGACAAGACGATCCAGCAACACAAATTGACGAAATTGACGCTTACAGAATTTTGGTTGAAGTTCGAAGAACTTGAATTTATGTGAGAGCTCGCCGACGTTGGTTATTGAGCGGTTTCCTCAATTCTGATTGTTCAGAGCGAAACGCTTTCTCGCGAAGGTTCGTCGCGCGGTTTTTTCTCTCCTCATTGCGGGCGATGTCCAATTGGTTGAAAATGACGACACGGCATGGCGCTAGACTCTTATTGGGCCATGGTGTTGCCAGACGATTTTGAGTAAAAAAAAATTGTTTTTGACGAACGCCGCCGGTTGCGAACGCCGCCGCCGCTAAAGTTCGTTTGAATTCCAAACAAATATAATGATCCTACGCAGAAGCCAGAAAGCGGCATTGTTTCGTACCACGGCGGCAATACCGTACAGTGGCGTATGTGTGTTGGCGGGGAAAATGCCAATACACATCAAACCCGATGCCCTCTGGAAATTTTACACGGAGAAGACCAATCTCCACCACGCCGATGGAGAATGGAAAGATTCCGCAGGAGAGCCTACCCACCTTCACAAAGCGAAGAAGAGAATATCGAGAGAGGCCACCGCCCAGTGGCAGGGCAGATGGGACAGTTTTGACCCAAATAACTGGACCCGGAAGCTAGTCGGCTCGGTCAGGGCCTTCGAGCAAAAGTCCCCCGACCTCTTCCTGGACTTGCATGTGATGCAGCTGCTAACGCGGCATGGCTTATCTGGCAGCTTCAGGAAGAGAATAGGCAATCTTATATTAGGGCTATGTCTACTCTACCCATTGTCAGGTCACGTTCCAGAATGTTCGTGGCCGCTATATGATGGTGCAAGTTAATCTGTGTGAAGCGGTAGCATGCCTCAGTATTTTATGCAAGTGCTTCTAGTGCCCCCCTTCCGCTTCCGCTTCCCCTACCCCTGGCTAGGAGGTTTGCCGCCCTATTCAACCCCTGTCCCCCTCTGATCGACCCTCTTCCAGTGGACCTGACTTGCAGGTGAGCCCTCATGCTGCCCCGGCTCGCCTGATCCTCCTTCCGAACAATTGTTAATCGCCTTCCTCAGCCTTCCTCTTGTCCTTCGGCTGGCCATCGTCCAGCCGGTTACGCTAGCTCTTCCCCAAAGGCTGCTCACACTGTGTGGTGGCCTCCATTTCTGGGCCCGCCCTCGAGACCGCGCCTTCCTTCGCTTCCTCCTCTTCATTGCTGGTTTCCGTAATCGGTGTCTCTGACTTTGACTTTCAAGGGCGGACTCTCCTCCGTCTCACCCTTTGTCTCTGTTCCCGAATGCGTTTCCGCTTCTTCTAGTAAAGCCGGTGTCACGGGTGTCTCTTTTGGATGGACTGCGGGTTTGGAGGTTTCCCCGCCTTCCTCCCCTCTTGGTCCTTCCTCGTCTCCGACTCTACTAGCGGTGAAAAAAATAAGAAAATTCTGCCTAGCGCTGCGTAGGTGGCGAAGCCTCTGAGCTTATGCGCTTTGTAGGATTCCTCGTCCACCCCCAATACGTAGTGTACTGCCTTAGCGGTCTCCGTCTTTCCCCAGATCCTCCATATCCTTGTTCTGAGGTCTCGGTTCTGCCTTGCTAGTGTCCTGAGGGCGACATCGGTCTCTTCTGGTAGACCCTGAATGACCACGTTCATCCTCACCAGCCTAGAGACGGTTCCCATCTCCACTACTTCGACTGTGATTCCCTCCGGTAGCTTGATTTTCGGCACTGTGGCTTGAATGCATTTTGGGATTGTTCTTCTGCGCATAGAAGCCACAGGGCCCTTCCGCTCCATTTGCCCTTGTCAAAGCATGGGATCTGCCCCCATCTGGGGACCCATCAAACGCCCGGACTATCTCTCTCCGGACCAGGTCTCTTTAATTTCTGGAGGGGCTAACATTGGGGAAGCCGGCTGGCACTATTGCCACCTTCTTCTCCTCGATGACCGCAGCCCGGTAGTTTATTGGTTCCGGGAATACGTCCACTTTCTTTTTTGTTGCCGCTCCTTCCGGAGGGCTGTACCCTCGGGTCCCGGGCTTTTTAGGCCCCTTCCTTCGTTGTTCCCCCCACCAGGACGCGCAGGTTTCACGACATCCGTTGGTGGTTGCCCGGTTCCTGAGCCTCCTTGCTCCTTCCCTCCTGCGACGGTGCTTGGTTGCCCACTTTCTGGGCCTCCAAGTTGTGTGAACAGTCTGACCTTGCCCGCTTTCTTCCTTTCAGCCCCGCATCTGTTTTTCTTCCACCTCTTTTCTGATACCTTAGAAAAAGGCTTTTGTGATACTTGCACCTCCAGTGTGACCGTCACTTCCGCGACGTCCATCCTTTCCGGAGCCTCCCGAACTGCGCCGTCGTGCGGTAGGGTTGCCTCTTTCGAAGCCTGCTGACTCTCGAACTGTAGCTTTATTATGTTCATCTTTTGTTTTTCCATATAAAGTCCCACGAGTGGTCGGGAAGTATTCAAGCCGCTCCCTCGGAGCCCGATTGAAGGGGTATGGCTAGTTACAGTGGGAGGTCACCCGGTATCCTAAGGGCATCCTATGCGACACTGTAACCCTGTGCCATCCAGCCGTCGGCACGATAACTTCCACCTTGGTTTGGGGGACTGGTCCGCGGTAGGTTTTTGCGCCTGTCGCAGGATTTTCACTTCCTGGACCTGCACTTATCACCCATGATAACCAGGGCTTCGTGTGGCACTACGAGTGGTCGCACGGTGCCAGCGTTGAGCTGTCCTCCTCACCTTGCCCCGGCCATTCTCCTAACCGCCACCTGGAGACGCGCCCGGTTGGAAGACCATCCTATTCTCCCATTCCCTCTTTCGAGAGCCAGGGAATGCGGGAATATTTCATAGCATAGTTCAAACTCCAGACATAACCAATAAACGAGATTTCAGTCGAGTAAATACTCGATAGTATACAGGGTGGCCCGTAAGTCTCGCAGTATTTTTATATTTCGCGTAGCTGAGGTGATGCTGAACAACTTTTTCTATGACCAAAATATTGTAAGTAGCAACGTACGGCAAATATTACATCATCTTAAATTAATAATAATGTGTAATGATTCGTTATTCACGAATAACAATTTAGATATCAAGCCGTTTTATAACTGTTCCATGCTTTTATTCCTTATCCGAAACGTATAAGGTATTTTATTACTTATTGAAACAATGTTTGGACAATTAATGTTAAAAAAAAGGCAGGTAAATAAACTTATCCTTTCGGTCACGAAGTAACCTGCTTCGACGAAAGTGGGCCCTTGGCCGTTGGTCATTGTACCGATCCTGACCTATCTTAACAATTTTATGCTACGAAACGCACGACCCGGCGATCGATACAGATCTGATTCGCACTTGTTTCCACACGTATACGACACACACATTGACGATCACGCGTAGGCATGTATATATTAACAACGTATTCCGTTTATTAATACTGTGCTCTCTCAACCGTAGTCTATACAAGAATGCCTTCCTTTGGCAAAAGTGTCGGTCGTGAGGGCGCCTATGTCAACATGGCCCTTTTTAACCATTTTAGGATTCGCCCCGAAAGAAAGCTACGTTAGACAAAGACAGCGTGCATCGGCGAAATGCACATGGCCTGCCTCGGCCGTTCCTGTATCTCGAATATTCTAACATATATTTATTAATTAATTAATTAATTAATTAATTAATTATTTAATATTAATTAATATTAATATATTTATAATTAATATAATTAATATAATATAATATAATATATAATATAATATAATATAATATAATATAATTAATATAATTAATATTAATTAATTAATTAATTTATTTATTTAAAATACAGATTGACAATTTCGGTGTTCAGTTTTACATTAACAATTTCTGCGAAGTAATACCGTATATACTATCAGTCAAAAGTTTGAAATCAGGATTTGGAAGCTGTGCAAACATAAAGAGAAGGTGTTTGAATGATTTTAAATCAATAAGAGTATAAACGGCGAAAGCTGTAGGTTACTGATGCTCGCACTAAAATCCTCATCCACGAGGTCTGCAAAGCTACGAGCGGCTTCGACGATTGGGACGCATTACCTGGAGCTTGAGGATCGCGTAGATTTCACTTTTGTTGATTAATTCGTCGCTTCCACGACTTTGAGATGCTTTAGCACTTCGCAGCAGATATTGTGAAGGAGGTGTTATGTTTAGAGCCATTGTGTAATTGGAAAAAAGTTAACCTTCCTAGGTAGCGTCTAAAGTGGACGCTGTTGAGGCGCGAAATGAGACACGGGCGATTTTAATCAAAATCCACACGAATTACGTCGGGGTCACTGATTTGTGAGTTTAATGTATTCCACTAATAAAAATCATCTTGTATATTACTCTTTGGATATAGCTTGAAATAAAGGCACAAAACAATCAGTGTTTTATGGAGCTCTCGGTTCTCTACAGTAATGGCGTCGAGAAAATCCGAGATTCTAACTTTCTCCTGTAGAGGCGCAGAGGTCGCAAAAAGGACTACTTTCTCCAATAGAGGCGTGGAGGTAGCCATATTGCCACTCTCCCATGCACAGTTTAAATGGCTAAAGTTGCAGGATCTGCTGCGTTTCTGCTATCCCTGACTCTTTTTTCCTTTCTACCGCTAATCGCGGTAGTGTTGTCTCACGTACACGGGTATTTAAACTTGCTTTTTTCCTGGAACGCTGCCCGTATCTCGGCTGCCACGACATGAAAGGGGACCTGCACACGATTACTGTTCACATTCAGTACCGAGCGAGGTACACGAATCGTGACATTACTGTATATCGTGTTCGACCTCACACGATCAGAAAAATCTCACAGATACATTGGTAAAAGTTACATGTAGAAAAATTAATGAATAAAAAAGTTTTATCGTTGAATTACATATTACTTTCATATTACACCGCTTCCTTGTGGAGCGTCACTATCGCCAAGGGGGTTCCCCCCCATGTGGAGGGGATAGTCCATTTCTGTAGCCAATCTTTTCTTGCATTTTTGTTATCATAATATTGTCCAAAACTTTCACACGACCATTGAAATACGTGTGCGAGAGTGACTTGCCAATTGCGAACAGTTCGAAAAACTGCTTCACGAAGATGTTTCTAACAATTGAGTGGGTCTGATTTCGGTACATGTACAGAAGAGGGACAACCTCACCGATTTCAATGACTTTCGCTAACAAAAAAATGTGTAACCTAACAAACTTCGTTTTTTGGGACATCCAATATCCCTCATCTATTTTTTTTTTCACTTATGATTCTTTACTGCAACGTAATAGTGGTAACATAAAGACATTTCAATTAACTGAAATGTATAATGAATTATCTACGCTTACCCTACCAGCAGACTTTCCGTTCAAATCTCAAGTTAACGCAACAGCTGGGAATTTCTTTCCGCATTCATTGTCAGAATAGAATATCGACATAACAAGTAGCTCCCTCTCGCATGTCGGTATTACCATTTCGGTGCAAGAAAAAGCTGCTGTAATACCGACCTTCCAAATTGGAGAGGTCACGTGCCCTTTTTACCCCTTAAGATGTCTTGTCTGCTCCTACATCTCGTCTGTGGTAAAAATGTACTATCGATAGTTTTCGATAGTAATTACCATCGATATTATCGACAATGTCATCGATATTTTTCCACCACTGGTACTATGTACAATTTTTCAAGCGAAATGCTTCGGACAATCATTTAATAGATTGCGCTGCGTTCGGCTAATTTTGTCTCTCGTGTTCGAAGACCCAAGGCAAAATAAAAATCCAAGTAAAACTTCAAAATGGCGCGAGTGGTGAGTGTAAAAAGTCAGTATTGATGTTCAGTAAAGTGTATTAGACAAGGTATCCGCGTCAAAGATTGCTTGGGTGTTGCATACTTGTGTTTGAACGCGTGACGAGAAAACATTACTTGAATGTTCACTCTATCTACGATTGCCCATTCTATACCAGGTGAGTATCAAAGTTGTTTGACATTGGCAGTATTTTCTAACTTGAGCTCAATTAAGTAACGAACGTACTCGCGAAGAACTTTCCGCTGTAAGATTATTCTCCGTTTGCCCTCGATCACAGCAGCATTGCTAGTTTTAATTACGCTGGAGGAATTATATGCGGACCATTTTGCGACGAATTCCCAAGCATCGCTGCACCTTATACGTATACGTATACGTTATAAACATGATGTACTTGTACACAGTATAAAGTTGACGAGAAGTTTTGTTAATATAGATTTTATATTGGTACTAACACGAGTATCGTAAAGACCACTACTTAAAGTGATATTATATCATACCATAGGTAAATAATTCAAATGGGCAATGAGAAGTATAATGTAAGGGCTAGAAAGTAAAACAGAATGTAAAATTATAGGGCAAGATGTTAATTATTTTTAATTGTTCCACAGAGTCACGCGAGCAAGATGACCCAGAAGCGTACTTATGAAATGTCACGTGTTGGGTAAGTACTTACAAAACAGTCTGTTATCTATTGTATTTATTATTTGATCCGCATGTTGTATAATTGGGTATGTACCACACGATAGTATCAAATAATTTTCCTTACATTTGTAAAAATTAAATCTGTGATACTATGCAAAAGCCACTGCCAAGTATCTTGATTTCAGTGAGACCTGAATGTTTTTTGGCAAAGTTGAACTTATAATTGGTCATTAAGTAAGCAGGGCAATCAGGAAAAAGGAATGCTGAAAATGTTTTACAATCTGATGAAATCTTGTAAATAGTTTATTGGTGAAGATATATATATATATATATATAGTCTCCCTGGAAAGTAAGTTATCAATTGGCATTTTTGTGCAAATGAAAACGGTATATGTAAATTTCTGTAACTTATTTTTGTATGTACTTATACTATAAATAATACATGTAAACATACATTAGAATAATAAGATATACATTATAATTATTATTATACATTTAAACTGTTGATAAGAGCGTTAACTAACAACTTACTTTCCAAGTCAGCTGTATATCAAATTTGATTGAAATTCATTGTAAACTAAAGAAGTTTTAGTAGTTCTTAGTTAACAGGATTGAAAAAACTGTCAAACCACTAACAGTAAGCAATTTCTATGCCGTCGATACCCCCTAATGTTCCTTTATACCAGCAATTGAGATATCGCGTGGGAACCATTTCGTTATCATAAGCGTTAATATTAACAAATATTAAGATAAAATATGAAAGCGGAAAGTTGAGAATTAATGATAAATGAATTGTTTTCTGTATAGAATTTAAACATTAGTTTGTACTTTATATTTTATATCTTACATTTATTAATTACTCTATCATATTACGTACATAGTAAGCAATCGTTATAGTAAATAAACATATTAGAACAGGGTTAAAGGAATAAGCGTTTCGTAAATAAACTTGAGCACAAGAATTTCTATAAATCAAAGAAAATGACAAATCTTTAGTAAAAAGATATTTCATGAGGGAGTCATAACTTGAAATTGTTTATGTTTATGTAAAGCGTGTTACGCTTGTAATGGACACCAAGAAAATTTAACTTACAACTTCGTTTTTGGACAGGTATTATTTCAATTTGGATTATACTCTTAATAGCAATCTTTTCTAGAATGGTCGGGGCCCTAGTGAAGGAATTTTGGGTTTTTAAAAGATGTTGGAGATGATGTAGTAGGGATGGTGAATTCCAAAAAGGACCACCAATGAATAAGGATCATAGGGCAGGATGATGTGATATCTTGGAAGTAGAGATGTGATATAAGATTATACGATTCAGTATTTGGGGCCACGGAGACCTGAAAATATTTGTATACATGAGCTATTTGGAAACTAAGGTGTTGTCCATAAACTTCGTAGCTCTGTTTTTGCTACATTTTTTATATGTATATTTTCGTTTTGTAAAGATTGGGAAAGGTGATTCCATGGTTCCGTGACGATCTGTATATTACTAATTGTAAAATCTGAAGTATCGAAAATAGACACTTATATCTTTGAAACTGCAACCCATTATCATAATTCATACCTATACCAATAATTTACAGTGACGTTCCACAAAGAGATATACTTTAACTGCTTAAGGTTTATCGACTTATTAGAACTTAGAAGGTTGCACTAATCCTGTGGTTCCCAGTGATGATATAGGCTCTATTTGAAATTGCAGGAGCTGTAAAAGATGTATTTAGATGATTGGAAGCGAGTGCATTATATGCTTCTGAGCAAATGGAACTTACATAACGGGTGGAAAAAGATGACAAAAATCGCAAATGAACATATAATGCCAGTTAAATCGCGTATAAAACAAAACACACACACATATTATATAAAATATGCATTATCTGAAACAGTAAGTGCAGCTACAATTTGATGTATATAATAACTTGCTTCCTACGGGGTTGTTCTCATTAGTGTGTCTCATTTTATTGTAGTAATTCATTTCATCTATATAATAGGTGACACAATGGACGATCTAAATATTAGTCTTAGACTTGGTTAGGATTCCCTTGAAGAATGTAAGGAAACAATGTTGCTACATTTCTGGAAAGTAAAAAGTCATTTAGAGTATAATACAAGTATGAAGAATTTACTTTTTCCTCTGCAAATGTGATTCTAGTATCTATAGGATTGCTATGAATTTTTATTCGTTTGTAGATTAGTTTGCAAATTCACTTTGCAAAATTATGTTGCAAACTTACGTTGCAAATTAATTAAAGAGTAAAATACCATATTAAGATTTGTTCCTCTTTAAATACGATTAAAGGCAAAGAGAACCGGATTCATAGAAAATTCTTGAAAAAATCTAACCAGAATCCCAAGTTCTCCACAAACTCCTAGACCAAGCTCGCAAATCCGCCATCCTTGGACTTTCATCGCCACATAACCCAGCCCGTGACGTTTTAGGGTGTAGAACGAGGGCAATGCATTCCAATTAGAAGTTATGTTTTACCTTTACACGGTGGTTATATTCCGTTGCTCCTTAGTGGGAGAACTTGCAGTCCTTAGCGGGGTACAGCACCGCGGTCCATTATGCGGCTATGGTGGAAACAGTCACTGGCGAGTTGCGGGTGGTTTAGTCGGCGACCCATCCGTACGAAGCGGAACGTTGTTCGGTGTTTGTTCGTTCTACAATCATCGATCGGGATCCAAAATCGCGGTCTGGATCTACGATTCGAGTTTTGCCGCCAAGCAGTTGCGATTGCTATCGCACACGTACCGTCGTGTCTTTTCTTTCTAACCAGAACATCATTAAGCATAAAAAAAATCTGTTCAACGAAACGTGCGTTACGTTTATTTGCACGTGAAAGTGTATAGTCGAAGGCTTCGGTATAGGGAAGACTTGGATATTAGATTTGGCAGAGATCTCGTGGAGTTTGGGGATGTGTTCGTTTACCGCAAGAGAAATGTCAAGTTTATTGTAGAGCAGGGCCTGCCAAGCTTTTCTCCTCTAAGAGCCAGCGAGTCCCCACTACCAGTTAAAGTCGCCCTACTCCGTGCAAAACCACTTAAGGCGGGTCCACGCTTGTTACCTCGCCTCACACTGTTACCGGGATAAGTACCTAGTCAAGTGGTCTGGCAGAGGTTTGGGAGCAAATGTGGAGCGTTTCTTGTTTCCTCATACCGTTATTCGGTACTTGGTTCGGCGGATCGAGAAATTGTCAGTATTCTGACCCGCTCCAAAGGACCAGTGAGCTGCCGTAGATGTGTGAACTCGTCTGTGCGCCACTGTTCCTATGAATTGTAGACTATTTAGTCTTAGGAGATGGGGCTCATTGGTCCTATGAGATAGACCAGACCCCCTTGGCGACGTAGGAGTGTGGTGAGTCGAGTTCGGCCCTCGGTCAGGTTTATGAGGCGCTCGAAACTAACGCTATTTGTGCGGAGGAATTCTTAGCCTTTCGACCATCTGAGTGCAGCATTTAGATGCTAAGGATTAGAATAAAAGGACACATGGTAAAGAGCCATGCAATTTCAATCGACTCATCACTTTCCCTTTTTTAATACAATTAACGCCGTTGATATTGATCGGTAGAAGATATAATAATAAAACTGTGAACAATGTACGCACGAAGAAGTAGTGAAATCTAAAATAGTAGTTTCATGCTAAGCTTGTGCAAAGTTGTTGAGTGGCAGATTTCCTCAGAATTATGGGAGGGAAGATTCAAGAAAGAATGAAGAAAATGACTAAACGCCATTGAAAGGAGACGAATACGTCAGGATAGAAGAACGCAAGACACCAGATTAGGTAGAAAACGTCGATATAATATTTTAATGAAGAACAATGGGCCTCGAGCCCAAAGATGCCACACGATGACTGCCAGACAAAAACTAATCGCTCCCCAGTCTCGCGTCTCTGTCATAGCGCACTCACTCAGCCATCCCGTCTTGCAACTTAATCACGCTGTTTTGCACCGGTATTAGCGGAGCTTTGATAAATCTGCATAATTTGCTACTTCCTTCGCGAAAAGAAACGCAGGCCTGAAAAGACGAACAAAAGAAAAAAAAGCGGAGATGCTTGTTTAATTTCCAGCTAATGTGTTAAAAGTTTCGCTTTATTTGTGTGCTTGGGTTGGGTTTGATAGTTGACCAGAGTGGAAAGAAACTCAGCAAAATAGAGTACACCGGCGGGAATGGTATGTACGCTGGCCGGCCAGGGGGTGGTGGCTATGGGATTGGTTTGGGCCCGGGTGCTGGACCCTCCCATTACATACCCTCCGCCACGTCCGTCGGCTACCAATTGGGCCCACCACCTCCACCGCATCCGCGGACTTGTCCGACGGCCGGAAGTCAGCTGCTGTCTTACGGGCCCAAGCTATCGCCCCATCACATGCAAAAGACACACGAGCACGTGCAACAATCTAAAAGACAGAGGTAAATCGTGTATTGTTTGTTTTGCGTGCTAATACGACTATGACGAAATAGGAAGACAGGCAAGTTTTTGGGAATTTCCTCTGCTTCGTCCATAGTAAGGTTTGGGTTACGTTTGGGTTATCGGACGGGGGCAAAGGGGCTTGCTGAACTTGGAGTTTACCAGGTAGGTAGGTTTCGTAATATGCCATCGATGCGGGATAGTTATAATTAGCACAAGAAGGTGGCTGAATACTTGACCTATATGCTTACGAATCTTCGTTGCCGCCGCTCGTTGCCTCCTAGTTAAAAAAGAGGCCAGACATTTATTATAATCCAATGCATGAACTACGTTACGCCTTATCATGCTCGGCTCCTGAACCATTCGATGAAAATGAATACGATACAACATAAGAATAAATTCAGTGTTTGCAAAAATCAGATCGCTAAAATTCTTCAAATGAAATTCTGTGTATGGAGAAACTTTTGTTACAGCAGTTCTATTGTGGATTTGAACAAAATGCTAACATTAAACACGATTGCTCGTTGATAAGTCATTCCGGCTAAACACCTGTTCGCTGTTGTCATCGCCATATCCTTGGACTTTTTTGAAACATTTTAACAACGTATAATTTGTGTAAGAAGTCACAAATCCAAATCATCGACAATAGTCATCTGTTTATAATAACTGAAATCTTGAAATTTAGATAACTCGTGCATCACTCGTTCTTTTTTGTTCGTATCTTGTAATATTGTTTGTTGTACCTTAAATATGGAGAATTTCATAAACGATATGCAAAATTTTAATTGCCAATGTAAAATTTTTGATGTTTTTTAAAAATTGAATTTATAAAAAAGCAGTTCAAACTATTCTGGGTCTTTTGTTCTAAATGAAATATGTTGTAGTCCATGTGAAATGGGGTTGGGGGGGGGGGGGGGGGGCTAAGTCATCATTTTCGCGGTTGACAATTTGTTTAGAAGATACAGATCTTCAAAGTGTGTAATTTTTGCCATTTTTGCGAAAACGGGCTTTATGCAGGAATTTTTATCTCAGGAACTGTTTATCCGATCGAACTACTTTTTTTTATTTGTTCACAAAGGATGGGGATATTATGAAATAATTTTTTCAACCTCGATAAAAATGTTTATAATGTCGAAAAATATGAACTAATTCCTTTTTTGCGTTTTTTCGATGATGGGGCACACGAACTTAAATCTTGAAAAACATATGTCCACATTCCTTGAAGTTTCCCCTTCAAAATAATGGACAATTGAAAATTGGCTTCGCAATGAGCTGGAAAAGAAGCGGGGAGCGGGGATGTTGCCTACGGGTGTAGGCAACGGACCATTATACAACTAGTTTCACCTTTTCCGCTATAAAAATGCTCATTATTTAATCACTATATGCATTTTTTGAATGTTGTCCCGAACGCCCATTGAAATGCGGCACTGTGGGTCGGTAGGAACTCTCGCCGTTCATAACAGGGTCATAGCTATTGTATTAAAAAATACGAAGTTATGTGTCGATTGAAATTGCATCTAATCTTTACCATCTAAATCCTGTACCCAGAGGGTCGAAGCCCTAAAAACTACACCGGAAAAATTGTGTTAATTTCGACCGCGTCATAAACCTGACCCAACGGAACCCTTTGTAACTATATACCCCTTGTAACACACAGCTATGTACAAATCAACGAACGATTGAAAGACAGTTTCTAGAACAAAATTGCATGCTGAAATCGGCAGAACAAACATTTTTTAAACAACAATTAAAAATATTTAAAAACACCTTCAGAACCAAGTTCCAAGAACCTTTACCGCCCCCTGTATCTTCGTTTTCTCTGAAATATAACTTAATCTCGATTTCACAAGTTTACTCTTAACCTGCGCATCCGAAGAACATGCGTATTGTTTACTGCAGAACGTCACGATTTTAACCTCATCGGTGTACAATAAAAAGGATGAAAGGAATAAGAAAAAAAGAATACACGGAAGCACGCCAATTAGTGCAATATTTGACATATTTATTGCTGGTGCATGAGCACGTGAACTTTATCCTCGTAGAACCTAACCGTATAGGAAGCAGAAGCATGTACGTGAATATTGCATGAGAGAGTTCTCTCTCTACTGGCACTTACTGTTACACGACGCTCCAGATTTGGGGAAGTTGGATAGGTTACCGTCAATTTTGTAGAGTTCTCGCGTCGCGTTTGGTAACTCGGAAGTGATTACACTATGGCATGTCGGTGGCGCAACATTTATTTGATACGTTCGTAGAATATTCGTTCACCTGAACGGCAGATAGGCCTCGTTTCGTTTCCGTTGCTCGCGAACGTTAGTATACCAACCAAGTTGTTCAGTGTCACCCCAGCAATCCCCATTAAACGCGTAATATCATACTCCGCCGGCCCCTGTGTACAACACCCCCGGGGGTGGGGGGCAATCGACGGACGCGTAGTTCTGGAGCTCACATCCCTTACCCATGCATACACACATTTATATTGTTCCAACGCATGTGCATACAATGCATATACGCATTTATGTAGAAACCGAATAAAAAGGAAGGGCAAGCATCGGGGATCGCACCCGAGTTCTTTATATTTTTATCTCTTCCTTCTTATTCACTGTTCTTATGTTCCTCTTATTGTTAGTTCTTCGATGGAGGGGCCCCGATCCCACATACAGTTTACAGAGATGCACTGGCTGTTTGATTTTTTTGCCAAGTTCCGAAACAGTTCGTTATGTCTTCGAATTCGGTATTAGTACTTTCTGTATGCACAATTTCTGAAGAATTAGTTTACGTGGACAAACTCGCACTTATTCTTCCTTACCTCTCTTATTCCCCAGGATTAAGAAAATTGTAAAGATGTGCTAAATAAATTAGTTAGAAATAAATGTCTGAAAAAAATGTGCCGAGAAGGATTCCGCGTATAGTAGTGTTCAACACGGGACTGATTTGGTAACCTTCAATAGATCACATTTCTTGTAGACTTTAATGTGCTGAATACGAATCTGCAATCCGTTTTTCTCTAGAATTTTGGAAAAATTCAGTTTGGAAAAATCGCATTTTTCAACTTAAGCAATGTTTTCTACTTTTTTGGTAATAGTCAGTTGCGTTGGTGCCAAATGATTCTTTGAAGTCTCACGAATAAAATGATATAATTAGTAACTAGATTATAAACATTTATATGTGTTTAAAAAATGATCAAAGTGAAAAGGACAATTTATTTCAAAAACCAAGGGTCCAGAAGAAAATCTAATTATACTGCGCGATAGAGTGTGGTGATCTCTTATATAAGAGATAATTCAAATAACATTACAATATTTATTCAGAACTAGTTTTACCAAATTTATCATTTGGAATTGTGGTGATCTCTACAACTACTCTCTTACAACTACTAACTGGCAACTGAGCCACCGCTCCATTCCACACATAGTGCGCGCCCCTACGCGCCGCTGCGCGACGGCGAGCCACCGTTCTTATGCCATTTCGGCCGCGAAAATTTAAGCGACTACAAGAGCAAACTTTTCTGCAAAGGAGAGCATCAACGGAAGTTAAAAATCATTTTCATTCTCAATATTATAGCGAAACAGCTTGGCAAGACACGTGGCGAGGCAGTGGTCCTCTATGAGGGCGGCTCCTTGCTTATCGCTCACAATCAGCATGCCGGAATCACTAGCGCGCAGTACTTCTGCTGAGAGGCACTGTTGCCGCCGCATGTTTTACCAAACTGTTTCGCTTGTATATTAAATACAAAAAGAATTTGTACCATTTTGTAATGATTTTTCCGCTGTTCCAAATATTCATAAAAGTTTGTATCTTTACAGATCGGACGAGGATGATATCAATGGGTGTAAATATAGAAACCTGGAGAGCGAGAATGTGCAGGACAGAGAAAGATTTGTGAGGTGAGTGCCAGGCTCGACGTAACGTGCATGCCTGTTGTCTGAGGATTAATGGGAGGGGTCAGTGAACGGATTTCAGATAGAATTGTCAGTAAATTCAGCTTAAGGTTGATCAGAGCCCGCCAAAGTGCGTGAGGTACGATCATAGAATTTTAGGTTCAACTAAAGGTTGGTCAGAACCCGCAGCAGTCCAGTAGGCACGACCATACAGTAGATTGGTAGGTTCTCCACGTGAATCTGCGACTCTATAGTCGTGCCTTTTACAACTTTTGACCGACCTTTAGTTGAACCTACGTTATTCCAAAATTATAAATATTACATTTTTTTTTTTAATTTCTCAAGAATTCTCTGGCCTTGAATGAAAGAATTGCCAAATTGCTCTTTGGCAACAAATACAAATAAACATATATGGAAAAGCAAGTGTAATTCACGGAGGTGAATTTGAAATTGAATTTATTTGTAGAATTTCCATGGCAGTAATGTTCCAGTTTGAAGAATGAGTGCGCTTCTCGATACTACTATACTCTGCTTTCATTTAAATAGTATTCCTTGAATGTTTATCAAACGTATTTTTCCTGCATCATTGGTATCAATAATATTTCCTTCGCATTGTGCCTTGGACTATTCAATTATCTCAGTTTTCTGTTGCGACTTACTGCAGGGAGAATCATTGCGAAATTGAGCGGCGGCGGCGGAACAAGATGACCGCCCACATTACCGAATTGTCCGACATGGTGCCGACGTGTTCAGCCCTAGCCAGGAAACCTGACAAACTGACCATACTCAGGATGGCAGTCGCCCACATGAGGAACCTCAGAGGTAAGTCTCTCCTTCGCCTCCAATATTACTGAAAAATTGAAAAAAAACTTGTATACATCGTGCCATTTTTACTTGAACAATTCTGCTAGTAAAATAAATATTGCTTCGTTTCCTCGAGCAAATGTAGACAAATGTACAAGTGTAATTTGAGTAACTTGAAAACGCGTTGAGAGCGACGTATGGAATATTCTTCATTGGTAACACCGTTGTGCTCACATCCCTTTCAACGATTTGTGACGGCATAACGAACTACTCGCCATTATGCCCACAACCCGTTTAACAATCTGTGAAGACACAATGTACTACAAGCCGTTGTGCTCACTGCCAAAAACGTACTCCAGATGATGCAAAATTCTTCTCGCCATCATTTTCGCTATATTTAAAGCAATCTGGAAAATACAACATTATTATTTCACCAACAATCCATCCTGGCACGATTCGCACTCTCGTGAGGCACTCACATAAAAGGCAGAACCGAATTCAACCAGTCAACGACATTTAAGCAATTGCAACTTCTTCCGTAACCAAATAATCATTCATCCGGGATTTATATTTTCAAAGCTCGCAGTTTTGCGAGCTTCTCGAAGCAGTAGGTAGCAGTAGTAGTACGCGACCGTTCTTGGCGTCGCGATTGATCTCGCGAATCACCTCGTGAATACTCTCGCGACTTATCCTGTGAGCTGTCTCTGTCCCGCCGATCGCTCCGCGTACTGTTTCGCGGAAGCCCGTGCGAACGATCGTTGGAATTTTCACGCGCTCGTTCACCTGAGCGACTCCGCGAATATTCACGAGCACGCCTTTTTCTCGTCTCCTTGCTACGGCCCATTTTCGCACCACTTCACGGACACAAACGCGTAAAAACGCCTAAATTTGCGCATTGATTTCACTGTATCGCAAAGCACGCAGTATATCTCTATCCCACTTCTGGTATGTAAGAGCACTGTTTTTATTCACAACAATACAATATAATAATAAAACGTTCTAGAAGGTAGCTGCGCGTAAACAGATAGGGCTGCTCTATCTAAGACGCTTAAACCAGCTATTCTTTATTAAACGTTCCGCTAAACTGCTGCCAGGACTGTTTCGATCGGCGATCGATGCAAGAATGCCAGCTGCATCGTGATCGCCAAAAAAGACGTGCTGTCTGAGTTTTTCCCGGCGCCATGGCTTCAAGGGCATCGGTCACGTTTTTCCCTCCGGCCCATGGTGTCCTGTGGGCATGTGCGTTATCCGGCCCCGCGCTGACGAACCCCAGGCGCTCGCAGCCGAAATCTCTTGCATACTGTGCAGCTTAATTTCTCACTGCGACACATTATACACAGTATGTATATTCGAAACAAATTTCAACTTAGGAAGGGCTTGAAAAAACAATAGATTGTAAAAGATTGAAACGTAAAGGCTATAGCCGCATAAGGGGGTCAAATGTGCCCCTAAACCAAATTCAATAATCAGGAAAAACCAATTTGTGCCAAGTTTCAACCCTGTAACTCAACTGGGAGGGTAGTTACAGGGAAAAAACAAAAATATAGTTTTTGGCCAATATCTCCCATTTTAACGAACAAAAAATTTTGAAAAAAATCAGAGACACTTTTACTATGGAGGCACATATTATACAAGTTTTGCAGATTTTTAAATTGAAAACCCGAGTTGTAAAAAATAAAGAACGTAAAGAAATACTGAAAAATGCCGATTTTGTATTGAAGGAATCGTGGTATTATGATAATACTTTTTTTCTACGTGCATATTATTAATACTACTACTCTCAGTTTTTTTCAGATTTTTAAATTCGGGGCGCCGCGGTGAAAAAAATTAAAAACCGATTTCTTAACCCCTTATCCGGCTATAGCCTTTACTCTTTATTCAAAATCGAAGGATAAGATTGTTAAAATACCCCAAAACAAATGTAGGCTCGAAGAGCAACACTCGTTGAACAATCCTACAACGTTTGCATAACGGAAATTCTGAAACATCATCCCCCAAACAGTCTAAAAACAACTTGGTCTCCCTTTCTTAACATACTTCACTCACCCTTATCAATCCTACTATCCATAGATAAGTGAAGCCCTTAGGCCACAATTAACATCCCATAGTTGCGAAAATGCAATTTTCACCGTCACGATTCCTATGTAGTCTCAACTCTGTTCATCCCGAGCTTTTCAATGGATGTCCCTCCACACGGTGAACCAATTCAGTTTCCCGAATCTCTTCTCGAAAAAAGTTATCGGATCGACTTGCACCATTACGGTCGTAATTCACCGAGGGTTTGGTAGTTGCACGTAACGGTAGTCATATCGAATGCCGCAACACGATATACATACTGTGCTTCCTTTAGCCCCGGCTCCCTGTGGGCTGCGTGCACACACGCGCCTATCCCACCTCTTCGCTCCGCTCCTCTCTACACGCTGTGTTCTCCCTTGTTCTGCTTCTGAATCGACGTGCCTGCCGCGATTCCAGCTAAGGATTGGTGGTGCGTCGCATTGTTTATAGCCACTTCTCCTCTTTTCCGACGACAGGGTCGTTGAATACAAATTGCTTTAGCCGGTGAGTTTCTACCTCTCTCTTCCATTCCTCTCTTTAGTCTTTATCTGCTTGGGGAAAGCGAGGAGCATCCATCACGCACCATCCCTTCGTCGATACCACTGTGTCACATGGTAGAGACCCTTTACTAGCCAGTTTCCCTTTGCTTTCTCTTTTTCTTATTTCACTTATTTCCTCGGAGAGTACGTTGATAGATTTTCCATCGATATATCGAATAGATTGGGGGGGGGGGGGGGTAGAAAACTGTACTTTATAAGCGAAAGATTAAAATAACGGCGATGGATGAAGGAGTGTAGCGATGTAAAAAGCAAACTATCGAGAATACGATTCGAGTAATTTAATTTTGTTAGCTTTTCTTTGGTTTGGCTGATTGATTTGTTTAGCAGACTTATTTCTGGGAATGCATAGATCGTATCAGATTTCGGTGTCGCTCGTGTTCTCCAAGAGATACATAAACTGCCAACGTTAAATTTCAATGAAAAGATGCGATGAAACAGTGGCTCCGATAAATACAATAGTTTCTTCTTCGGTGTGTCCACAAGTTTCGAATTGTTCTACGACGCCGAAGGGCAAACCACGAGGCCCATATTAGTGAAAATCTCATGACGCACCTTCTCGAAGTCTTGTTTAATTGTTATAGGTTTTGATGGCACGTTAACCATCATCGTTACGACCTCGTGTACCGTAATCCGCGTACTGTATCGATCTAGTTAACATTGAAACTTGCCCAAGAAAATTGTTCCATTGCACTTCTAATCTTCAGATCCAACGAAAACAGACATCCTCGTAGAAAAGAACGTCCTACCTATCTTCCTATCTAGTACAGTAACATCATTGACGATGATTTACCGGCACAGGGAAAGCAAATGGCTGTATACTTTATACAATGAGTGGTTGAAATCAGGCAGAAGAAATCGTGGCGGCATTAATGTCAATCGGAAGACGTTCCTCTACGTGGAAGGTAATAGCGACGGAGGTCAGCTGAGGTGTTCCATAGATCTTGTTTGAAAGTCGTTAACTCTATTCCCACAATTTCTTCGTATATCGGGGTAAAGATCGCATCGCGACCCTCTCATTTTTTCGTTCTTCGTCTCTCTTCCTCCTCTCTGTCTACCGCCTTGCCCGCGAGCAGGTGTCTTGTCCGCTTTGCAATGCCGATCTTGCACCTCGATAATTACCTAGGCTGTCGAGCTGCGCAGTCCTCATTTTTGGTATCGTACTCATCCTTCTTCTCCTACTACTCCACCTTCTTGTGCTTCCCTTGCTTCTGAATTATGTGCCCTGGTGAATATTTGCATTTTGATTTGGAAAACTTTGGAAGAAGCTTTGATGGGGACGAAAAAGTTGATACAATGGGACCAACTTTTCTGTGACAAGGTAGTTGAATGTCTTGTTGGCTAATAGCGAAGAATATAATTTTGCTAGGGTATTAATTGCTTTAGGAGGACGACAAGCAGGAACAAAATTAAACACCGAAATATAATAAATTGATGCATTAAATTTAAACCGATAATATCATTCAATGTCAATGAAATAAAATTTAGATGTAAAAGGAATTAAATATTCCCAAGGGATTTGAAGTTGAGCGTTCTTTCAAAAACACCGACCACGACGCTCCCATACGTAAAATCTTTTCATTCGATTCTTGCCAACGAAAATCAACGAAACATCAGCGGAAAAAGATATCTGTTCTCTGTCCCAGGAACCGGAAACACCAGCTCGGATGGTGCTTACAAGCCCTCGTTTCTCACCGATCAAGAACTAAAGCACCTGACCCTGGATGCGGCTGACGGTTTCCTGTTCGTCGTTAGCTGTAACACCGGAAGGATCATCTACGTATCCGATTCCGTGGCGCCCGTCTTAAACTACACGCAGAACGAATGGTACGGAACTAGCCTCTATTCCCAGATCCATCCGGATGACACGGAGAAAGTGAAGGAACAATTGAACGTTGGCGAATCGGAAAACGGTGGCAGAGTACTGGACCTTAAAACAGGAACTGTAAAAAAAGAAGGATCTTGTAAGTCGCCACTTTTGTTTTATCATTCTCTTTTATCTTACTAATTTTTATTCATTTTTCATTAATTGCTCGGCCCTATCAGACTGCTTAGGTTACTTAACAAAAAACAATTTGCAATCACCTCTGTATACAGCATCGATGCGACCGTGCATGGGTCCAAGAAGAGGCTTCATTTGCCGCATGAAAGTGGGCAACGTGCAGACCTCTGGGGGGGACCTAGCGGCCGCTCGTGGGCTGTACCGCATGAAACAGCGAAACTCGCTCGGTCCGCCGTCCCGAGACGGTCAAAATTACGCCGTGGCGCATTGTACAGGATACATCAAGGATTGGCATCCGAACGGTGAGTTTAGTTCGAGTATCCAATGATAGATCGATTTCCTCCCCGAACCCCGTTTCCTGCGTTCTTTCGTCGACGTTACCTATGCTCAGCGTCCTCCTCGACCACGTATTTATAACGGGGCCTGCTGCTGCGATACGTACCACCACCTTTGTATTTTAAAGCGAGAGAGACGATACCGTGCAGCAGGAATATAAACGAAGCCGGCGGCTTTCGTAGAAATACACCAGTATAGCGCCGTTTGTACTATAAATTAAGGGGCCGGCATTTGCTGTCGACCACGGAGATAGTATGATCGGTTTATAAGGAACTAACGGAATCGTCTTGCCCTAACAGCCGACAGGACGACTGGAATTCGTATAAATTGTGTCGGGACGGGCCCGATGCGGACTTCGTATGCTTTATTGTGCGGGTAATCTCGATGCCTAATATGTACCGGGTCCGTTGAACAATATTCCCCATTATGGACGATATTCTTAAATAAGTATTCTTCAGGATTTTACTTCTATGGAGAGATTTACGATTACCTTCATATATCTGTCCTTGTCTCTAGAAACTAAAAAATTTACCGTGATTGCCTTGGAATTAGAATAATATTTTCCAAATAATTATTCAATTTATTAGGTATACCATGGCGCTATTGCATCATTCGGAATAATATTTACGCCATTTAGTTAAGCTAATTTCGTTACAGGTGACAGAGAAACTGCTGTTCAAATCGGACTCGATGGCGTGGTCCCAAGTGAGAATATCAGCCCTCACCGTTGCCTGGTTGCCATTGGGCGACTACAGGTTACCAGTACACCAAATAGTAGCGATTTAGCAGATTCAAATAGCAATAATGGTAAGCAATGGTATTTAATCTACTTATTTATACACCTATTTACTTATTTATACACACATACATATACATATATAAATATACAGCATTGACATTTGTATTAATAATTTTTAATGTTTTACTGTTTCAGAATTTATGTCACGTCATTCGGCAGAAGGTAAATTTACCTTCGTGGATCAACGAGTCGGTGGAGTTCTGGGGTACACACCTTCAGAACTCTTAGGACATCCATGCTATGAATTCTTTCACCAAGAAGATTTGACGCATATGCGAGAAAGTTTCGAGCAAGGTAAGCTTCTTAAACAATATCGAAAACACCTGCGCTCAGGGAATACACATACATATGTGTATGTTAACTATTATTATTAATTAATCTTTTATTACAGTATTAAAGTTGAAAGGACAAGTGGTGTCCGTGATGTGCAGATTTCGAGCCAAAAATCGCGAGTGGGTATGGTTAAGGACGTCCGCATTTGCATTTTTAAATCCGTACAATGACGACGTTGAATACATCGTCTGCACGAACACGCACGCCAAGTATGAGTCGTGAATCCACTATAATACCGCTCAACAATTTTCACAGTCATCCTTTCGAAATGCACTTACTTGTGCGCGATACGTTTACTTTTTAAATTATTGTTAAATATCCTCTGCTACGATAAATATACACACTTTTATTTTCCTACTTATTTTAAATAATTTTGTGGTACACGAATTAGGAGACTGTGAAGGCGTTGATTAAAAGAGCATTCGGTATTGCGGGTGACAGCAGCTTTCTTATCATTTTTAAGGTCGTTCCATCCTGGTAGCGACGGTCAAGCAGAAAACGTACCTGATTATTCTCTTCAAAGACACCCTGCAAGGGATCCTCTTTATTCTGGTCATCATATGATGCAACATCCGACGGCTGTTGCTACAGCGGGTAAACTATTCGTTATTCCCAATCGACAGTCGGATATAATATTCAATAACTAAAGTATCGAATTCCACTTCCTTTCAGTGATTACAATTATAATATAATTATGAATTTATCAGGCCCTCAACAGTCTAGTCCGTCCAGTACCCAAAACGTCTATCAGGGATATGATACCACGCAATCGGTTAATATCCCTATAATATTTACACCTATTTAAACTTATGAGTATTAGGGTTAGTAGATTATAATAATTGTGGCCCTTCCTTTTATCCCAGCAACCAGTAACAGAAGGGTATCAGTACAATCAATTAAGTCCATCGGGGTCACCGAATGGACCAACTTATACTCAGTTAAGCACGGGCGCTAGAACTCCAGCTACGCAATACCACGCGGTCACAACAGTAGCTAATAACCCTGGTAAGTCGAATTTTAATTAACAAAATAAATCTATATAAATGTACAATTTGTAACAGATTTAAATGAAAGGAAATAGAGGATGTGTATATTTAAAATTGATTTTTTCTTTTATTTTAGGTATCTGGGGATGGCACAGCCAGCAGCATCAAGCGCCTCCACAAGATGGTGGGCAAACGAATCCTCAAGTAACCGGACAAGCACAGCCACCGCATTCTGCTCAAACTGGACCTGGCACGCAACCCCAAGAATTATCAGACATGTTGCAGATGTTGCAGGATCAAGGCGGGGCGTCGGGTTTCGAGGAATTAAATATGTTCAACAGCCACTTCGAGTAGCGGCAAGAATGTAGCATGGCTGATAAACGGTTACCTTAAGGAAGCTTTGTTTTAAGTGTGTTTTAAAATTCCTTATTATCATTAACACGATTAACGAACTATTAACAAATTATAGTTGGATAAACTTCATAACGTTGTACACTGGCACACTTAAATCACGTAGAGTTATACACGAACAATGTTCTTAAACTATTATATTAAAGTACAGTTTTTTATATCCGTACAATGGCGACGTTGAATACACCGTCTGCACGAAACACACGTCAAGTATGAGTCGTTATTCCACTATAGTACCGCTCAACAATTTACAGTCAGCCTTTAGAAATGCACTTCCTTTTGCGCGATATGTGTACTTTTAACTTAAGGTTAAATATCCTTTGCTTCGATAAATATACACACTTCTACATCCCTCCTTATTTTCACTGCTGTTATCGTACACCAGGGACTGCCAACCGATGGCCCCTTCCCCTTCTTATATCTTCCACCTCCAGCGAACTGATGCGCGTCATATGACAAACTAATCAGACAAGTGACGATCCACACACCTATACGTATTGTGTTAAATGCCATATCAACTTTACATTATGATTGGTAGTCTGGACTCGGTGGCCGCTGGAGGGGAAAAAGCTTGGCAGTCCCTGTCGTACACGAATAAGGACACTATGAGGGCGTTGATAAAAAAAGCATTCGGTATTGCGGGTGACAGCAGCTTTCTTATCATTTTTAAGGTCGTTCCACCCTGGTAGCGACGGTTGAGCAGAAAACGAAGCCGTACCTGCTTGCGGACAACCGAGCCTAGATTATTCCCTTCAAAGACACCCTGCAAGGGACCCTCTTTATTTTGGGCATCATATGATGCAACATCAGGCGGCTGTCGCTACAGCTGGTAAACAATTCGTTATTCCCAATTGACCGTCGGATATAATATTAAATAACTAAAGTATCGAATTACACTTACCTTTGAATGATTACAATTATAATATAATTCTGAATTTAACAGGTCCTAGGTCGTCCAGTACCCAAAACGTTTTGAGGGATACGAAACCATGTACATAATCGGTTAATATCGCTATAATGTTTGCACCTATTAGAACGTACTAGTATTAGGGTTAGTAAATTATAATAATTGCTGGCCTCTTTTTTTTATCTCAACAATCAGTAACAGACGAGTATCAGTACAATCAATTAAGTCCATCGAGGTCTATGGTGGTTATACTCAATTAATAAGCGGCGGTAGAACACCAGCTACGCAGTACTATGCGGCCACAACAGTATCTAATAACCCTGGTAAGGCGAATTTTAATTGACAAAATAATTCTCTATAAATGTACAATTTGTCACAGATTTAAATGAAAGGAAATAGAAAAATATATATATCTATATATATAATTAATTTTTTTGTTTTATTTTAGGTACATGGAGATGGCAAAGCCAGCAGTATCAAGCGCCTCCACAAGATGGTGGGCAAACGAATCTTCAAGTAACCGGACAAGCTGGACGTGGGACACAACCCCAAGTATTATCAGACATGTTGCAGGATGAAGGCGTAGCGTCTGGGTTTGAGGAATTAAGTATGTTCAACACCAACTTCGAGGGGAAAGCTAACTCCGAATCGACCTAAGCGCCATGGTAAAGAAACAGGCATTAATGAAAACACATAATTGGCAAATTGGACATTTGACGGTGTAACATATAACGTCATTATGCAGAATAATAAACGGAAAATGAGTCGGCTCGAGCCGATATTTTAATTCCTGCCAGACATAGGAAAATACAGCCCGAGAGAAAGAGAAGTATCAAGAATGGAACAGTACCCAAATGTGTGCACCCATAAAACGTGTTGAAAAAGAAATGATAAACCATCAATTTTATAAAATTATACGACCAGAAATAAAATAAAAATTGGATTATATAGATTTTATGCGGATTCCAATTATGCATATAATGATAATTTTTAAATAATTTCATTCACTTTTTTCCATTGCTTTGGCTATTGCGTAAATGACAAACGAAAAATACGGACATGTCGTAGCGCGTCGTACGATAGTTCTGCTACACTATGCAATAGATTGGACTCAAGTTGAGGTTTTGATTCTTCCCGAACATAAAAGAGAATGCGGTAAATCCGACTTACATGCACAAAATATTGCTTAGATATAGGCAAGTTGACTATCCCCTCCACTGGGGGGAATCCCCCTTTGCGATAGCGACATTCTGCGAAGGAGCGATGCAATATGATCCGAGCCGGAATATCGGTGTGGCTAATGCTAATTCAACGATGAAACATTTTTTTCTTAATGAAACTTGTACTAATGTATTTGCGAGATTTTTCTAATTAAAATGAGATCAAACACGATACACTTCGAATTATCTATACTTGTGGATACTGATTAAACACGTACCAGAGTACAAAAACGCGTATAACAGGATAATGTAAAATAATAAAGTACATTATAATAAATATAACAATACATTAAAATAAACAGGATACAATTTAAATTATATTTATTTATTAGAATAAGAATGAAAGGCTAATGCATAATAGTATCGTGCATTACAATAAATACTGTAATATTTATGTGGCGGCACACCACATCCGCCCTCGGCCAGAGGGGTCCACAGGGGTTTCTTTGGGAAATCTCCAAAAAATGGGATTTTAATTTTTTTTAACTGCACCGCACCCAAATAAAAGAATCTGACAAAAATTGAGAGTAATAGTATCACTAATATGTATCTACAATAAAAATATAAAAGTCGATTCGCAAATCCCGTAATACAAAATGGGCATTTTTCTGCATTTTTTTACATTTTTTATTTCTTCCATCTCGGATTTACAATTTACAAGTCCGAAAACATTCTATAATACGTGCCTCCATAATTGAAAAGTAGCGACCAAAAACTCTATTTTCGTTTTTTTGCTGTAACTATCCACCCAGTCGAGTTGCAGGGTTCAAATTTGGTACAAACTGGTTTTTTCTTGATAAGCTATCGGATGACACCTCACAAGTCGAATTTGATTTAGGGGCACACTTAACCCCTTTATCTGGCTATAGCCTTTGTTTGAAACTGATAAAACGTATCAACTTCCCTGCTATCCCCTACATACTAATATATATTAGTATACAAATAATGCATATACATATGTATCAGGTATAGGAAAGAGTTCTGTTTTTTGGAAAACTATGATCAAGAATACGTAACATATTTTAATAATAAATAAACATGCGATACTATTTTCTACCAGCAAATAGTCCCTTTTCCCTCAAATTATCACTTATATTGATTAACTGTCGTTATATATTGATCCGCAGTTACTGTTTCACCTGAAATAATATATCATATAAGGTAAAAGCACCAGTAATTGAACTCATGTCAGTAGTTGACCATTTTTCAGGTTAACGTGAAAAATAAGGTTTTGACAAGTACTAATCTTTCAATAAAGGTGCGATAAATATGCTGTACCATTTATGTACCAGCACAACCTCGTCACACTCTTACTTCATTTCAATTGTTTATCGTTACGACGGACCATTAATTTAATGAATGTAGAGTTGTACAAGAAGTCCAGTCATCAAATGTTACTGAAAACTATTGGTTTTTTTATTGAAGTTTTGTGAATTTATTTATCACAACGGCTTTTACTGATTCTGAGAATGCAACAACTATGGAGCTTGTTGAATTAGACGAAGTTGGAAGTCTAAAACCACTTTTCAAAAACAGATATCTTAAATCTATAGATTTGCAGGAAGCATTGGAAGTGAAACCATTCCAGATATCATTTTCTCCATGGAATTCTGATTAACGTAAAAGTACCGTCAATTATTTTCACCTTGTTTTTAGCATTATGTTTTCGCAATTGTCGACAATTGCGGTTCGGTTACGGTACGTGATACATTACTCTGATCCTATTTCGATATTGATGTTTACCTTTTAAGTATGTCAATAATCCTACTTTTGATCGTTGACTTAATTTAAAAATAGCAGAACACCCCAAGCATTTGGCATTTTCGGCTGTACCACTCTTCACAAAATAATCCGAAATAGTTTTATTAGTATTTCCATAGTCCCCAGCACACATCGATTCTTTACTATATGACATATTTAGTTTACACTAGTAATATCGATTAAAACAATACGTTGGATAATACGTACGTTAAATAAGTAACACAAAAATTGAATAAATAATATGCTAATTCCGTAAATGAAACACGCAACATGGATCAGATTATTGCACATTTCAAAAGTAGTTCGTCGTGCACGTCTTTAGTTGTATAATTTTGGTTACACATGCAATCTCGCAAACACCGCGGGATCCCCCCCGCTCTTATCTATCATTTGCGGGATCAAAATGTGACGCGGGATTGCAATCCCTAGTCATATGTACTCTGGAACTATAATATTAAAAATAACGACTAAGTTTTCTGTAAAATTTTACTGTTCGATCTTGCCTTGCGGCTAGATAACGATAGATCGCAATAAAACACTTGGGCATCAAAAACGAGTGAGAACACCTACCTTTTTAAATATGTATGTAGTATGATATACATAAGAATGTATAAATTGTTATACATTCGAGTGGTTTTCTTCAATTCTAACGAAATTTGTTTGAAACATTTCTTTTTATTTAAAATAATATAATACAAGGCCATTTACGCGTAGTACTCGAAAGCGAAGCAGGAGATATTAATTTCATTGTTCTATCAAAAGGTTGTACATTACACCAAGTCGACCCGTGGTCTAAAAAAAAGTTCATCCTTGTTTATCTCATTTTAACTACTTTGTATTATAACTGCTTTATTATATAGAATATAAAAACATATCACTACAAAATATTTATTTATAACTGGATTCAATTCTGGTTAGCGAAAGGAAAAACAATTGTGGAATCTTTAATTATCTATGTGTATCAAACTTTTAAATACCTAAATGGTTAATTTCTAGATAGAAGCTAATGACATTATAATCAATGTCAATCTGAATAATACAGAAGATCAAAATATTTCAACTTTCTGCTAAATAGGATTCGTATGATATTTGAACTAAAAAATGTCTTCGAAACATACTGCAGTCTCTCTTGGTTCCTGAACAAATTATATGAAGCTGATTATTTAATTTAATGTCTACGAATGACTTTGAAGGTTGCGCTCTAGTTGGTGTATGGTGCCGGAAATTTCCTACTAACTCCTCGACTAAACATTTCAGAAAATTTAAGTGTGTTTATAATTTCCCCCAACATGTGAGGCATTTTCGAAGGAAACAATACGTTGCTGCAGAAGATTTCCTTTCATCGTCGCTAGCCTCGTTCACCGCTCGGCAGACAATCATGATGGATATCACGTAGAAGGCACGGACTTCTACGACGACTTGTGAATGCCGCCACTGTGGCGGCATGGATTGCAAAGGGTTAATGCTCTTGTAGGACAAGTGAAAAATTCCTCTGAATTTTACAGGATGTCTCTTAACTATGAGGCATCGTCGAAATGGGAGGTGGCTGGGGTGCGTCTGAACAACTTTTCCTTGACCAAAATGTTGTTTGTAGCTTCGGTTTCTAGTTATTAACGAGAAACACTCGCCAATGAGAGCCTCCGGCGGGCGCCCGCTCAGGTGCGTACGAGTATCAGGCAGGTTCGTAGTATCGAGGGAAGCGTGTGGCAAATGGTACATCGTTTTAATTAAGTAATTTAGAATTGTTCGTTATTCATCAATAAGAAATGAACTAACAAGTCATTCAAGAACAGTGTCCGATACTTTTATTCTTCATCCGTAAGGAAACAAATATTTTATTACTTATGGTGAAAAAAAAGTCACACAGGGCAGCATCGACCCTTGAAGCCGTGTTCTGCGTGCAGCGTGATCGGTTGGCCACGAGAAGACCTCTGACACGCCGTGACCGTTGGCACTACACCAACGTCGACGTTTGTTAATGTCGTGTGCGTGTGGAAACCATGAGAAATCAGATTTGTATCGTTCGCCGAAACGGGCGTATCGGGGTTTAAAATTGTTAAGTAAGGCCAGGATCGGCACAATGACCAAGTGTCAACGACCCACTTCCGTCGGAGCAGGTTAATTCATAGACGAATGCGTAAGTTTATTTAACTACCTTTTTGTAACATTAATTGTCCAAACATTTGTTTCATAAGAAATAAAACACTTTATTCGTTTCGGATAACGAATAAAAGTATCGAACAGTTATTAGACGACTTATTATTTTATTTGTTATTCGTGAATATCGAATAATTGCACATTAATTTTAATTTAAGACAATGTAACACGCTGTGCCACTGCGTTGGTTCACGACCACGACTGCGCGCTGTTGATGGTCACGTGTTTCGGTGCGCGCACTGCAAGCGCTCTCATTGGCCAGTGTTTTTCATAAATAATTCAAAAACTAAACTTCAACTAACATTTTGGTAAAGGAAAAAGTTGTTCAGAATCATCCCAGCACCCTCCCTACTCCTTCGCCCACCATTAGTTACGGGTCACTTTGTAGAATAAAGTCCTTGACGTTCGTACCTATCTTGGCTAATCGTACCAGAATAATTACACCAGTATTGCCAGAGTACAATAAACCTTGTGTATGATGGAAAAAATTGACTGCATAAGTAATGGGTGACTATTCCTTTCACTTGTGGGGTTCTCCCCTTAGCAATAGCGACGCTCGAAAACCCTCTTTCTAACGATTCGCAGACTAAGTCCATATCATTGTCGGTTCGCGCTCGGCTCGAGCCGCATGTGACGTCAGATTCGACACCTCAGTGACCTCAATGAGTCGGTATCAGAGAGGTTGAGACTCAAATTTAATTTTCAGAATGTCGGGGTGTCAAATTTATGTTTACATGCGGCTCGAGCCGAGCGTGAATCGACGCGTCGTGACGTACGGTCGCATCAGCGCGAGCGTTCTCAAACTATTCCATAAAAAATGCAATAGCTTTTGCAGCTGCAGTTTGCTGCCGCCAAATTTTTAGAGCATGAAGCATACATCACATTCTTAATGTGTATATAAAAATTAGCACGGAGACGGCGGAGATCAAAAGTATTTCATAATGAAAGACTTTTGCACTCCTAAATTGGCGTTTTTTCCTACTGTGCGTCGGCTGGTAAATGCTGTTTGGGTCAAAAGCTAAGGTCATGCTCTGTTATTATTTATTTTATCTTACGTTACTGTTTTGCATTATCTTCTTATTCTTATTCCAATAAGTACATATAATTTAAATTGTATGCTGCTTCTTTCAACGTATTATTATATTTATTATTTTACATTATCCTTTTACTATTAGTTTAATAAGAGCAACGCGTTTTCGTACTTTGTACATAGTACGTATGCACAAGTAAATATAATTCGAACTACATAAAACGTAAAAAAAATTAATCAACAAAAAAGTTTTATTGTTGCATTAACAATACTTGGGTCCCAATCTTCTGCAACTATTCAGGTTTACTGTATCCAGTAATGTCTCGATTAGTGTACCTCGCTCGGGACCGAATGGGAACACTAATCGTGTGCAGACACGATTCTCGAGTGAGTTCGGGTCCCCTTTGATGTCGTCGCAGCCGAGATACGGGGCAGCGTTCCAGGAACAAACAAGTTTAAATACCCGTGTCCGTGAGACAACAAAAATGAGAAATAGTGAAGAGCAGGGACTGCCAGGCGTTTCTCCTCTAACGGCCACCGAGTCCCCACTACCAATTAAACGCGAAAACAATGTGACGTTGATATGACATCTAACACAATACGCATAGGTCTGTGGAGCGTCATTTGTCTGCATTAGTCATTAGTCTATTATATGACGCGCGTCCATTTCGCTGGAGGTGGAAGATATAAGTAGGGGAATGGGCCACGAGTAGTCCGCGGGCCGCCATTTGGCAGTCCCTGGTGTAGGATGTGCGGAAACAGTGCTTGGGAGTGAATACATATGTGAATCTATGATTGAATGTCCCATGTGAATGAAATCGTTAAAGACAAAGAGAATGAACGGCCTTCAGTGAACAGCGCATTTTGTGTATTAATTCACTTGGTAATAAGATTGAAAATTGAAAAGTGATCGCCATTAAACGTTCATTCTAATAGTAAACGTTGCAATAGAAATATAATTTGTATAAACTTATAATTCCTAACAAAAGCAATACCACTTAATAATATTCCCACAACAGGAAAGTTTCATCGTTGAATTAGTTAGTTCACCGATATACTATTGGAAAACCAGACTATGAGGAAGTTTGATAATATATAATGCACAATTTCAATTTAATAAAAGTACTTTATTTTATATAGTAAAAGAAGACACGTTCTTATTCAAAGGAGAAACTCTATCGAATGAATTTAGAAGAGAAGCGTGGAGTATTCGGATCCTATCGGTCCATCTTTATATCTATAAACATCTTTGTATAAGCATTGGAATTCTATGCTCCAATATATTCTCAGAACTATACGAGATCATTTCTGTTTAACTGGATTTTATTCTCCGCCATCCAGGATCATGTGACCACAATTGCCAATGGATCTTCGCTTATATGGAGATCTTACTGTTCATATTAAGTTTAATAGAGCAATATAGGAATCTATTGCAGGAAAATATAATTTCAAAATACAGCTTACAGTATTGCGATTGGTAAAACTACGGAAGTGGTAATACCTTACCGATTTCGATGATTTTTGACTGTGTTGTAGAACACAATATTCTGAACAACTTTTTCCTATGCATATAACCGCTGCTCGGTTTTATTTTTCGAGATATTTGCAAGAAACTGTAGCTACTACTCCATTGAATTTTGTATATACGTACACGGTCGTGGCAACGTGTGAGACCGCCGCTTATTGAAAATAATAATAATGGAGAATAAAATTATATATACCGTGATAAGTAAAAATTGTCGAAACCATATCGTGTTTGGTATCATTTTAATCAGGAGATTGTAACGAACACTTTGGTAAAATTTCATTTAAAGCGGACCAAATATGAACAAGTTTTAATATTAGATTTTGATCGCGGTACTGTTGTCTCACGTACACGGGTATTTAAACTTGCTTTTTTCCTGGAACGCTACCCCGTATCTCGGCTGCCACGATATCGAAGGGGACCCGACTCGTTCGCGAATCGTGTCTGCAGACGATTAGTGTTCACATTCGGTCCCGAGCGAGGTACACTAATCGAGACATTACTGTACTGTGAAGGGTTCATTTCACACGATGAGTGCTCGGCCAAATTAACATAAATTTTTATTACCGACCCGTGGGCTACTTATCATCCACATTTCTAAATTTCTTACATAGATGTTCAAGGTATTGTATATGTAGTTAGTTATTTCGTCCTCATGATCAAGGAATAGATAAGGTTCAAAATAACGCAAACCGAACCTGCAACTTTGGTTTAGATCACCTTTAACTCTGTTTCTCTTTGTTTCTATGCCTCTTAATCAGTTTACCAGCGGTTTATCTACCCTATCATGTAAAATCTACAGCAGAGTTTCCCAAACTATGTATGTTCCACGGAACACTGGTGTTCCGCGAAAAGGTAATGGGTGTTCCGTGAAAACCTGGAATGGTTTACACGGAAGTGTGTATATTATATAGAAACGATCAAATATTTATTATGCTGCAACGAAGCCAAAGTCCAAGAACAGGCTCGATGCCACACCAGATATAAGAGTCCAACTTTCTAATATTATGCCTGATATCAAGAAAATTTGCAGTTCGGGGACCCAACCTCATCAAAGTCATTAATAATTTTTATCCATTTTATCTGTTATGTTTTAAAATTTAAATACATAATAAATAAATAATGAATGTTATTTCTCATTTTTTTTATTTTTTTGATTATGTGCTATTACCTACCCTACAAAATAAACAATCTGTTCCATGAAAATTTCGGGATTTATGAAGTGTTCCGTTGTAAGACTAGTTTGGGAAACCCTGATCTAGAGTATCCTCTTCCCTGATTCCGCTAACATCCATATGCCGTGCAGCAGCTTAGAATTAGATGTTACGGCGTACGTATTTCTTGTATCCTATCTCCCTTAATTGCAAAATCTGACCAACATTGTTTATAAGACAATAACATTGTTAAAATATTTCGTGATTAGAAATTTGTTAATAAAATCTTGTATCCACCTGTTTCAATAAACACATACTTACAACGATTACACTATCCTTAAAATATAATTGTAAAATATATTATAAAGATTAACACTAAGTACTTTCTCAGGACTTGTGTTTAATACGAATGTTCGTTTGATTAAAGCATGTTATCAAGGCTGTATCGTAAAATCATAAAGTATTCAGTGACTAACTACTTTGTTTGTATATTCTTAAATCTTTGGAATAATTGCTTCATTTGTTTGCATATGTATCTCACTGTGTCACGTCCTTGACCTTCTGTCCCTACGCCACTCTCACCTCTACTACAAAATCATTGAAACCAATATCTTTACCAAATGCATGATTAATAGTTCGTGCAATCTCTGCTGCCTTACTTTCCATTTCAAACTCATGCAAAGAATTGCACGAAGTTTTTCTTCACGTGGCTACTTCGACAGTGTATACAATAAACTGTATACATATAATATAGTATATAAACTGATAACAGATCTATATAGAAAACAAAAGCGTAAGCACTAAACGATAGTGTTACGTCTGTGTTTTAAAATGGTTCGTACATACATCGTATAATAAGTAGGAATTTAAAACACTTAATATAAAAGGCTCCAAATATTAGGTTATTGAAAACCGTAGGTTATTTCCATACAACTTAGCGCATCACATGCAGCCCTGACGGAAGTAGAAAGAGGCAGAAAAAAATTGACACTCATCGAATAAGCCTAATTGATGTTCAATTAGAACGACGATGGAATCCGCAAAATGGTTGAAATAAAATTGGTACGTATGCATCGATGTAAGCACGTGGCTCTATCGTGCATATAAAACTTTTCCTTTCGCTGGCTCCTTTTTTTTCCTTCCTTTTTGTTCGCGCGTAAACGGACGGGTACGTCGAAAACGAGCGATTTAATTTAGTGGCCGGGCAGTCCTGTACAACACTGATGGCTGAAGCATTTTTTCGTCAAAGGTCCGCGTTCGCGTGCCGCGTTCTCCACCCGTAGCATTTTTTCTCCTCTTTTGCCAACGAAACAATTGGTCAGGGATGAGAGCGAGGAACAGCGCATATTACATACACGTACACACCTGCACGACCCGCACATAAGCAACGTGCAGAGGGATGGAAGCTTGGAATGGGTTGGCGGGAGAGTGGATTGGCGCGGGTGCAGCAGCACGGAGTTGGATGAGAGAGATGAAGTGGCAGATTAACGTCAACCGACGTGGCCCATTCATAACTGGCCTCTCTTCTGGCCATGTGCGCTGCACCCGCGAACCGCTTATATACGCGCAAACCTTCTCTCTGCGACGATTTATAGAATTGGAAAAGCGATATCGGAAAAATAGTAAACTTTATTGATGAATCCCTTCCCGACCTTTAAGCGATATCGCGGCGATCGAGTCGACCGCATTCCCTTCCTGCCCCGGCATCAGTGCTACAGGTGGCATGTAAGCCAATTCATGTTCCTCTGCACTTTTTTTTACCAACTCCCTCGAGATACCTCTCCTCCCCCCCCCTCTCTCTCTCTCTCTCTCTCTCTCTCTCTCTCTTTGTCCATCTATCTATCTCTTCCTGCTTGACAACAATACACCTGCAACGTTGAATTAAAACTCGATCGAGCTTGTCCACGCTGTCGATTATATCACGCCAATTTCCTTCCTTCCCCATCCTTCATTACGCCTAATAAATTTCTCTTCCCGAATGATTTGATTCGTTAGTCTTGCATCTTTTTTAACCGCCATGCGGCCCGCGAGGTGTGCGGTGTACCATTTGTCAATATTGGGACAAAGACGAGGAAGGATTGAAAGAACGAAGGAACCGGAATGGAGGACAAATGTTTTTGACCTTAAAAACTAATTCTGTATAGAATGGGTATTGCGCATGGGTGTATATGACGGTATTTGTTGTTATCACTTATACAGATAGTTTTATTTTTCTTTGCTCCCAATAATGTTTCACCAATGAATGATTTATTCTTTAAGCTATTGCGTAAACATTTGCTCTTTTTTATACTATCCGTATATCGTTCCTATTTTGAGATAACTTATTCAATTGCCACAAGTGCAATATTTTTTACTAATTTCAGTTACATTATTCGTGCTTTCAAATAATGAATTTTAAGTTTACTTCAAACGAAACAAAAACCGATAAATGTATAAGACTAGAATGTTTTCTAACCTGCTCGCCTCTAAAAATGTCCCTAATATACAAGACGGTAGAGTTTTTATTTAACACTGAAGAGCTATATGTATAAACACTTGGGTAAAATGTAATTTATATAAATAATTATAACAATGACACACCGTTGTACAGAATAAAAATTTGCAGAGACTACGTAGCGGAAAGGATAACAATTTTCAGAACCTTTCTAATAGATCAAAATTGTACCATAAACAGGAAGTGCACTAGGTACATCTATACTGTGTTGAGGTACGTTTTATAAATTAGGCGATTAGTCTTCTGAGTTTTTACATGAATTTTTTCACGAACTGAAACACTTCGAAGGGATGATACTATAAAAGGCATACAAGTGTTCGATTACGATTTCGATTGTCTGTAATCTGTAACTAGCCTAAGAACAATACCGATACTACTGAGGTCTCGTAAGTCATTATTATTATTACTTCTTCTTCTACTTATTACTTCTTCTACTTCTTCTTATTATTATTATGGCAATTATTATTGCCATCATCAAAAAACGAAGTGATGCTAAACACGGGCAAACAGTAATATACACCCTTCCACAACTTCGAGCACCTCAGGACTACGTTTGCGTTGCTGAATTAGCATCAAGCAATGTTTTTGCAAATGTTATTACAGAAAATAGCTACTCGAATCCTTAATTTTTGACTATTCAACTTTGCCCGGCTAAATTAGGCATACCGCACGCTGATATAAAAATAGCTCACTGATAATCTAATTTTATATGGAACATGGTGTACAGCAGAAAACATATCTTTTATCTCTTGATCAGAAAATAGGTTGGAAAAACAATTTCCTGTTGCGGAATTGTGCAAACAAAATTTGCAGATGCATTTATGAAATGCATCGTACAGGCTTTCACTAATAATTGTAAAATGCAACGCAACTAATGATAAGGTTAACGTTATGTAGGCGCGTAAATTACTTTCATTGCTCAAACTGCGAGGTTTATGCTACGGAAAACAAGATCAATTCACATAATTGTCATAAAATTGCTTACTCAGATTAGTAGGAAAGTCTACAGTTCTTAAACTTTCGTTTCTACCTTACATGTACGCACTTAGTTTTACGTTAAAGGTTATTGCCTACGCATCATTATTATGCGCAAAATGCTCGCCTTTCACAAAAGCCCGTATACAAAGAAAAATACCGGACCAATCTTTCTATTAGTCTGCTAGTTGAGGGGAATAAGGTAACAAGATAACGAGATAGATCGCCATTTAGGTTATCAATATGGTGAGCATATATTTATTACGAATATTGGCAATTTTATAATTGCAAGCTTTAAACAGATAAATTTACATTCATTAGCTTTTCAGTCTGTAACTGAAAGTCCTTTCCCATGCCAACAGGCCATTATCAGGTTAAGCAACCACCATTACCATTGGTACAAGCGCACAGGTTAAAGTTAAAAGGTTTAGTTTCAGCGATTGTTATGCAAGTTGATTTTGTTACTAGCATTCCCCTAGATACTCAATACAACCCACAGTGGACAGTCATGCAATTTGTATGGGCAGTCGAAGGAAGAGAAATTAGATTAAAATAAAGTCGAAGTACAAAAATTAGAAATGGGGATGATGATGGGAGTGGAAACAGAAACGTCCATAGGATAGAGGAGGGAGAAGAAAGAGGTGAGCAGGTTCGAAGATATCGGTGCACGGGTCGCTGTAGCTTTACGGGTTTTAATATCGTGGCATTCCCTTTATACCAACGAACGAAGCACAACGTGAGATCCACTTTAATCCTAATATACCATACGTACGAGGCGCTGGCAAAGTAATGACATCGTCCGCTACGTCAAAATGATTCCAATTCCTGCGAACAGCATGGAATTGCAACCGATCGTCTTCTACTGTTGCCGATCGGCATCGCTAGATTTTCTGTCTGTGCAAAATTACGTTCGTGTTACGTTAGATGGCGCTGTAAGTTGTGCGGTACACGAATCTTCGGACAAAATATTTTCCGTCTACGATGTTTGTTCGAACTATGGGAAAATTTTTGTCGCCACTTACACAGAACAGTGTCTAGTCGCCCAGCAACGGCTACCGTAAAAATCAACATTTCTCTCCAAATAGCGTTAGATGTTTTTTGTTATAGCGTCGAAGCTAAATATATCATGGAAGAATTCGATAAAATAATTGCAGAAAATATTTGACTATAACCAATGCGCCAATAGTTTCGCAGGCTGTTGGATATAGGCAAGGGAGAACGTACGCCAAGACCAGAAGGACGTCCTGTGACGCATTCAATTGAAAATCTCAAGGCACCCTCGTGTACCGTTGGAAGATAATATATAGGGTTACATTACGTGCAAAATCGATCACCTATTTTGGCTGGAAATAAAATTTCTAATGAAATCGCTAGTATTGTAAAGCAATTTTATATTGTTATCTTTCTGCGCGCAACTTATTATAGTATGTATTCGGTACGTCTCTGTTTATTTGAAACTGATACTTTTAATCTATTTTTTAAGGTCCTGTCCTCATATAGCAGAAAATAAAAAAGATCTTCCACATTTTTTTTCCTTACTGAATTCCGTAAGTGAGAGGAAAAAATATTTGCGAAATTGCATATATGTAGATGCAAAAGACAAATGACAATTTATTTTAGTTATTTAAAAGCGTATCGTGACTAGAGTCGAATCGTACAACATCGACAGGAACCTATGTATTTAGTTCAACGGCAACTGTCGCGAATGACGTTGAAATTATACACGTGCTATTCTGTTTAGGGTTGGTTTAACACAATTGTTGCACAAATGATGCATCTCATATATCGTACGTTATAGGCAGAATTAATGAGAGAAGAATGTTGTATTTATGCGTTAAATTGTACTTTAAAAAACTGCCACAGTTTATAAATAACAATTGAAATGAGTGCTTATGTCCCAATTTCAGAACAATTTTTACAAGAAAGTAGCTTACAACAACCTTCAAATACATTTCATTTAGTTCCATTGCTAGTGTGATAATAAATGATAAGCTCGCAATACTGTAAATGTGTTATATCGCACTTCACTTAAATTATTATGTTTTAAAATGTATTTTGAATTACATGTTTGTATAATTTTCCTACTTATAAAAGTCAAACTGATGCTACAAGTGGAGGATAAATTGTTTCATTCAATGAATGTACTTCCCTTCCTTAGGCACGTATTGATGTATATAAATTTTCCACTGTCAAATCTATGCCAAACCGTCATTGTCTATCAAGTTCTTTCGAAATCCCGCATTTTTCGCCTTCACTTTTTTCACGCTTCTAATGTGGATCCCTTTTAGCCAGATTCAAAAAAAACGAAAATTGTATAACGTGAGATTTGGAAAATAAACATCAGACGATTCTATACGTTGTAAATGAAATAATACAAAAATATAAAGGATTGAAAAGTCTCTGCAAATTTATCGACGTACTTAGTGATCACGTTTGCAATGAAATATTCGTATGCAGTTGCGTGTAGGCAGATAATGAGAAAAGTTAAATTGTACAATTTTTAAATAAACCAAATTTATTCCGGGAATCCGGTTCTTAAATAAACGATTTTAACTTCATACATGATAAATAATAATAATATTACACATCTCGAGCGCATTACGCACTCAATGCCCCTTAATACAGAAATAAATAGGATTTCAATTTCCGATCAAAGATAATACTAATAAGTATTAATGAAATTATAATTAAGAAATGAATACTAAACGTAGACCCCTAAATATACAATATAATCTCGTTCCTGTTCTAGGTACATTCTATATATACATATAATATATTTACATACTTATGATGTGGACGAATAGGTTGCATATCGTTTTCGAAATGTCTGAAAGGCTGCGGGAAAAATTTCTCGAGCAGTAATGTTTAAAGACACACTTAATTAACGGTGTCTCAAAAATTGTCACTAAAGAGAAAAGTAATTTAAGACAAAACACCTGCAGAGAAATTTACATCCGCGAAAACAAAATATATGTGGAATTACCATGTTAGGGTACTCTGTGCATCTTGTAATTTTTAATTATACAACGAACTACTAATAATTAGTTGACTTATCGGAAATATTGTATTATAACAGGGAAATATCATAGGGAAAACAATCAAAACAATTTTTAATTCAAATGTAATCAGTGGTTTTTCGATAGTTGTTCAAGTTTTGGAATTTATACAAAAGTATAATTTGTGCAGCGCATTTGTTTTTCATTAGGTAAGTATCTCATTTGTCGTCGATATCGTCTCTAGAGTACATATGTCTACATATACTAATGTCTTCAATAAACGAACACTGGTAGCGTTTATTATAATAATTATCAGAAGTTCTTTCAGTAGGCCATGCGTAACTTTGTATTTATATATTCAAATAAAATGATAATCACATAATTACATCACGATTTTAATATATATTGTCTGTTCGCAATTATACTTGTAAATATTTTCAACTTCTTGTTAAGTATTTTGTAACCATAATCGAGGGCTTCGGTAGGCGAAGATATTATGTTACAAATATTTGACTTGCACATACCTAAATGAAAAATCAGATTTTTTGTATATCTTTATTCTCTGATTTGACAATGTGAAGTAAGGTACTTTATGAAGGAATACCATAGATTTGTGAATAAGAAAATATGTTTTCAATATAAAAAGTTAAGCTACTTAATGATAAAATTTTAAAAAATTCGAAACGTGATACTAAATATTTTATATTGCCAAACTCATCTATTCGGGGATATCCCTCGATTGTTGTAAAATTATGGCAGTTTTTTTCTTATCGCCTGCATTTAAAACTTCCTCTTGTTCGCCACTGTGTATCACTTTCATTCACTAAGAAAACTCCATTTTCGCAAGAGTGTTATACAATCCCTTTATCTCTGATATGTTTTCTATTTTTCATATTACATTAATATGGCGCTGTACAAGTTTATACTTCGCATATGTATAATGGTATCGAGGAGGATACGTACAGTGTGCATTATTGAAGAGCAACTAGACATGTTTCTGCAAAGCGTGAAACAAACGTAACACTGCCCAAAATTTGCCGTATTCAAAGTCCAATGAACCGAAAAAGTGGAACAAATAAGAGGAAACATTAATCCAGATACAACTGTGTCTTGCAATCCCAAGTCCCGCGATTCCTTTATATAAATAACTATTTCTGCATTAACTCGGGTATTGTTAGTTTTAATGTAATTTAAATAACTAGGTAAGCTATTATATTTATTGCTATATTTATTTGTCACAATTGTTGTTGTTCTTTGTTTACACCGATTATATCGGCCCTCTTATGCCAATACTATGCATATGTATGATTCGATGAAGTATGGAAATATTCAACCTACTACTTTATTCGGTAAAACTACGGAAATGCTCCGATCTCTCCGATTTCGATGACTTGTGAATAATTTGTAGAACTGAGTATCCGGAGCAACTTTTTCCTATGCATATAACCGCCGCTCGGCCTTAGTTTTCGAGATATTTGCCAACAAATATAGCTACTACTGCATTGAATTTTGTATATACGTGCACGCTCGTGGCAACGTGTTAGGCTGCCGCTTTTCCGGCGGCCGGCGAAGAATCTGTATACCGGGTGACCTCATAAAAATTGTACCTCTAGAACTAGATATATCATATCAGATTTGATATTGGCGGGGGAGGGGCCGTGCCCCTACCCCTGCACTCCCTCCCCACAAAATCAAACCCAAACCTAACCCGAGTCTAATTTTTATTTAATCAAATATGATTTTGGGTTAGGTTAATTAAAAAAAGGACGAAGGATTACTACGGTTGCTTTTGGCAGATGTGCACGTACTTGGGGATTCCCGTGGTACTGCAGGTATGACCTTTTGCGGACGTGCAGGATGGAAGGTCAGGTGTTTAACCATGTGTTAAAAAATCATGACTTTTTCGATGAGTTGACCGAGTATATAGTTCTTCATCGGAAAAGAAAATTCTAACCCAAATTCATATTTGATTAAATAAAAATTAGATTCGTGTTAGGTTTGGGTTAGAAATTTATTGAGTGGCGGTGAAGGGGGAGGGGCAAGGCCGCCAATACCAAATCTGATATGATATATCTAGTTCTAGAGGTACAATTTTTATGAGGTCACCCGGTATACAGATTCTTCGCCGGCCGCCGGAAAAGCGGCAGCCTAACACGTTGCCACGAGCGTGCACGTATATACAAAATTCAATGCAGTAGTAGCTATATTTGTTGGCAAATATCTCGAAAACTAAGGCCGTGCGGCTGTTATATGTATAGGGAAAAGTTGTTCCGGATACTCAGTTCTACAACATATTCAAAAATCATCGAAATCGGAGAGGTCGGAGCACTTACGTAGATTTACCCTTTATTCTAAAACTACAAATTTATACACTCTGGATTTTGTCGCGGCGGCCGATATAATATTTATATATGTACATTATAATTATATAGGGCGCGGCACACAATTGAGACGAATTGTATCTCGAATTTGGGAAGAGATAGGAAAAAACTATTGAGGGAAAAGTTGAATGGTATGATAATGTCTATTTTCCCACGACTTCATTTTTGTCATGAACGCAATTCTATTTAACCCTTCCGACCCGACATCAGTACCGCGTACTGACCCGGAGAATGAATCAGCGCTCTACTCGCGCGTCAGGCAGAACCGAATTCGACACGCACTTATGTCTTTCCCAAAGTGTCTCTGGAGTATCTCTAGACCCACAAGTCCTCAGTTTCAAACTAAACAATCTGCAATGCTTTCTTTATTACTGCAGACACAGTTCTTGATCCTCGACAACACATAGAGACAAGACATCCATCAGACAATACAGTAGCTACACCAAACGAAAGACATTTTATAACAAACATATCCCCAACGGAAAAAACAAAAACGCAACATAGAAGATGCGCAGTATATAAAAAACGTGGAAGAACGAGAGATAGTAGGTTCTGGTGTCGCAAATGTTATGTTAGACTCTGCTTAGAAATATACCACACGAAGCTGAATCACTAGCTGTTACTGAAGTGAAACTTTAATGAATTTCTTAATTATTCAGTAAAATACTGCATGTAGTATGCATATGGCAAAAACGCAAATACTTTAGGAACAATTCGTTATGTTAGGAGTCCAATTCTCGCCGGCCGGCTACGGACGTAGCGAGCGACTTACGCAAAACGCCGTCGGGTCGGAAGGGTTAAAGAAGCGTACGGTTCCATTTTTTGTCTGCAATGTTGCATTCATGAAGAAAATGAAGTTGTTGGAAAATTGGCATTATCATACCATTCAATTGGTCAAGTTTTCCTTCCACAGTTTTCTCCTTTCTCTTACCAAATTCGAGATACAACCCGGCCCAATTGCCTAACGCACCCTGTATACAATATATTTTCAGGAACTATTTCTCATTAATGCGTAGGTATTATTTCCTTAAATTGAGTAATTTATTTATACTTTTTTATAATTTTGTTATATAACATTTTTGCTGTACGCTTCAACCCTCCAAGAAGTTCTACATTTTCTTGCTCGTTTTTCGACCAAACTTATATTTCAATATATTAACATTTTTATATTATGCAATTTCTTTTTCGTTCACTAGCAACACGCTACACGTGCAAAACCTTTCGCGAAAGAAAGCATTCTCTTTAAAACTGATACATGGAAAGGTATCTAATTTTGCTTGATGACAATTTTTGTATTATATTTTTTAAAATTAACTGCTATAAATTGTTGTTTAAAGATTGTATCCATTATAATGACAATATCGGCAGAATCTTTAAACAATAACTGGTAGTTACATAATATATAATCATATGTGTAATAGCACTTTTATTCGATTTATTTTTATCACTTCGAATCCAATCTTCCCTAATTGCCTATAAAGGAAGCAAAAAGAGTGTGGAAAAGGTATAATGCGAGTAAGAAAACCGTGTGGAAAATATTAGCATAAATTATTACAGAAATTTCATAATGCTGATATAGAATAGCAAATAAAAATCATTATTAATTTGCCATTCGTACCTATTTTTTCAGCTTATTTTCCTATAGACTGATGCGACACTTTTTTTATATCTCATAGATTTTCTTTGGTTAATAAATTCCACCCAGTACCGAAAATCTCAACGAAAATACGTATTTAGAGTTTTTCTATTGTACTGGAGCCAATGATAACTGAAGTATAAGAATCTTTGATTCCAATTCCGAATAGTCGGTAGTAATTCAGCAAATTTATTTGCGATATGTTAAATATGTCGACGAAACAACAAAACCTTCAAATACATATATGTACTAGTGTTAAACAGCGTTATACAAATTATTGGTAATACATGTACGAATACCGGGGTGTTCCTTTAACAATTCGAACGATCTTTTATTCATTTGAGATAGTGTGATTATTAATGAAAATTTATCCATATCGAGTATTTTATTTCGAAAACATTTTGTTCGCAACAAAATCGATATCATGCTGAGTTTTTAAACGGAGTCGTGTAATTCTTCGTCCATAACGTTGTAAAAATATTAAGACAAGTTCGACGTGTATCATAATGTACCACTTTTATTCGTTCTAATAGTACAAAATTGGCAACTGAAAAGATAAAAAAAAGTATGACATGAAATTTGTACATGTACTAAAAATAAAATATACTTTTTGCATATCAATAAATGTTTGTATTCTTTGAGATCCCAGCAAATGATTAATATTTGTATTAAAATTCTTCAGTCGAAGAGTTAAAGAAGGAGCCGTCTGTACTGAATAAATTTCAGTTGATGTCACCAACATTATTGTAAATTTGTTGCTATTACTACGAGTAATAGTTATAAATGTTGACAATCGTTGAATTCATAAGAACGTTTACAGTAAGGAAATCTTATATAAAATAAATATAATTATATTTCAAAACCTTAACATGACTTGGTTTTTACGTAAAAAAATATTTTCAAAATGTCTACCTTTGTTTCATATTGGTATTGTAAATTTGTATTAATTATATTTTCTTGTTACCGCGTTATCGGAAATGGTTAAATAATTGTGCGGTTCGTTCAAATGTCACATAGATTTGAATTTTTAAAAAGGATTTAAGCATATACGTTAACTTCATGTACAAAAACTATTGTACGCGGCGATGCGTTTGAAAAGATAACAAAAGTATCCTTACACGTTTTAACAATAATCATAATGATATCATAGTTTCGATTAAAATTCAAAATGCGAGCAACCAATCGTAGGAAAATTGAAGCACGGAATATAATGTAAAAGATAAAGCGTTTTGCCTGTTATCCGGAGGAAAATAAGTACATAAAAAATTTAATAAACTGAATTGAAAAAGAAAAATGGTAATCTGTAATATTTTATTTTAATACTTAGTTTACAATATTTATCAATGATACTTATAATTTAATATCAATAAATATTTATATCTGTGTCTTTTGTTATGCGGAAGAAACTCTGACACTTTGTTTTTATTTTTCAGTTTTATGAAAAGCGTGGTTCACAAAATCTGATTACTGTAGATTGTAGATATTTATTTTCGCGAAAACAGGCGACATATTTGTACACTTAGGCAATTAGAATCTACTTCACTTAATTTTTACTTAAACACAACCACCAGCTGTAAGACAATTGTACTAACTAAAAACAATATACAATACTTAAAATAGTTTTAGGTACAAATGATTTAACGAAATTCATGCAAGGTAGAGATACTTAAAAAGAATTTCCAAAATCTTGTGAGAATTTCATTGGTCTTCGATGCACAATACAATGAACGTTTGCAAAACACTTTTTCATTGATGGGTGCATTTTTCATATTCCCGAGGGGTACAGCAGTGCCCTCTACAATCCAACAGCAAGCATAACAGATAAAACAAATGCATACATACGTAGCACGAGGCGACTGATCTCGCCACGTGTTCTCAATCATACGGTTTCACGTAACAGACAAAAAAAAATGAAATAGACGGGAACGCGGGACACCAGCAAGAGACGAAGGGAAAGACGCAAAAGCTCGATCGGCACACTTTCACCTGTCGGCCCTTAAGAGTTCAAAAATACGCGAAAGGAACGGGGAAGTTTACGCAGACGCTCGTTACACGTTGCTCAAATAGCGGAAGTCGCAAGTTTAACGACGGGTACCGTTGATTCCCTTAATTTGACGATATCTGCTTTAACAGAACGCCGGTTGATACATTCCCTTTAATATATACAACATAAAAAGTTTCAGGACGAATAAAGCGGCTGGGAGTGGGGGAATGGAAGCGAATGTACGCGCGCGAGTGAGACCGTGCGAGGGAGAAAGAGTTGGCAGTGGTCTGCGAGGGTGAGTCGTGGTGGAGGGAATGGTGCTGGCTATGCCCGGGGTGGGAGTAAAAGGTAAGTTGTGGGTGGGTGTGAGTTAGTTGCGCGCGCGCACAAAAGATGGAGAGAGAAAGGGTGCAAGAAGGAGAAAGAGAAAAAGTAGCAATGTGGAGGGGGCGTGAGGAAGCTATGGGACGATAGAGAAGCTCTTACGGTAGGGAGCGGAAGGCGGGAGGGAGAGGGAGACAACGAACACTCGCAAAGATTTTGACCAAAAACCAAACACCGTTAGACTGTTTAATATATTTAGCCCTTCTAGTCTAACGAACGAAAATATTATTTTAATTTACAATCGGTTCACTAGAGTGAAATTCATGATCTCCAGGGTTTGGCCGTTCGTCCTGAAAGTAAGGACGCGAGTTTCCTGTTAACGAATCGCCAATACTTTAACGTTTCATCGCTCGAGTGACAAAGAGAGTCAGGGCAAGAGGGAAAGCCGCGAGCGATGCGAAGGAAAGAGAAGTGGGACTCTGAAAGAGTGAGGGCGAGAGAGATAGAGTTCCTGTATCAGGGCAGGAGGGAGGAGGCGAAAAATGGAGATGGAGAATCAGAGAGACGAGGAGGAAGATAGCCGAACGGGCAGAGACGATGGCTCTGCGTTACCAACCGTGTTGCTATTGTGCATGGGTCCCTTTGAATAAAATAGCTTTTGGAATTTACAGAGTGGTCGGTAAAAAATGTTTTTTCTCTGATTCGATCGTCCTCGTAGCGAAGAAGATTTTTAGAGAAAAGTTTCTTTTTTGCAAGCAACGAAAAAAATTGTAGAAAATACTGGAACATCAGCGAATGGACAATTCCATGCCAGTCCATGAGGTCTCGTTTATTTTTGCATTTTAAGGCATTGAAGAAAAGAAAATGTTAAAAAATAGGAAAAAGCGAGCGTTCGGGCACAGGGTGAGTGCTGAAGAGAGGGCGGCTCGAGGGAGGAACTGGGGGAGTGGGAAAGATGTGCACAAAAACGTACTGACGAACGTACAATGAAGCAAAAAGAGGTATCTAACCTACCAACGCGAAGTAGAAGTCTGTAGGCCCGGGAAAGAGTTGTGTTGGCAGGATCGGGGTGCTAGCTTAACCGGACTAAAGTACATAGAAAGAAGACGAGTCTCGCCGGCAGAATTCTTTAAAATGCATTCGTATAACCCACCTGTATGTTACCATTTCTGCATAACAATCGCCTAACGTTCATCCGAACTACATATTCTGTACTTATTCACTAATTCAACACTGCTCTTCCCAACCTTGTTCTTTCGTGCAATAATCTCATAAGTCCTAATTATATGTATGCATATAAGTACACGATCCACATACACCTTTCTTACGTTTAATTTAACTAAAGGTTCGCATAATAGCAGCCTTATAAATTATTTCATGCGTTCGAGAAGCTAAAACCAGGGGCGTATTGCTGTACGAAACGGGAATTGTATGTGATTAAATGTCTCTCTGGTTCGTGCCTATTGCCTCTACTTGAAGCAATAGAATGCAGAAGGTAATGAAAGTTTCGAATGAATTATTATGGAATTTGTATTAAAAACAATTCCAAGTTTCATTCGTTAAGATGAACATGCAGAATTAATTTTAATAGCAACGTGAAATTATTAATACTCTGCATATACGCCTTTCTCTGTACATAATACATACATATAACCCAGTGTAATTCTCTCTACTTCCGTTCCAATTTTAATCTTTGCATGCTATTTGATGTAGGTTTTCTGACAATAAACAGATTAATATTTGATTATCAGTTTGTTCGGCTGTCAGTGCTTTCTCCCTCAAAATAATAAATTAATGGCAATTGTTTAGCATTAATATTAAAAACAAATTGTTTATATATTTTAAAGAATTGTAGTCCGCGTATCCCATTTCTAAGACCTCGCCGATTCTTAAAAACTAGAAAAAAGCAGTTTGTTCGTCGCAATATTGGTTCTATTGAATCGAATAACTTGTCCTAAGAGACACTTTTCTGCCTGACAAAAACACGTGTTACCCTTTGTTTTATATACTTTTATACATATAACGCTTTATTTATATTTCTTCTCTATATCACGTACTCATTTGTATTATGTTCCTATTATGAATTCTTTTATATTTAATTTGCGCTGTAGAGTTCGTATATTTTCAATGACTTTACAAGCTGTGAGACACCTTACACGTATTGATACGAGAAAAAGAAACTATGTTAAGCTGTATACATACCGGGTCTAATAAAAAATTAAAAGTGATGATCACGGTTTCAAGGGTGATATTCCACACTTAAGACAGTAAAAACCAAAAAACTTTATGTGTTTTTCTCGGTGAGTGAAAAAAGTTTTGTACGATCCTTACGTCGCAAATGTACCATTTTCACGATACAAGTTGGTAAAGTTTCCGTACGAATGAAGCTGTGTGAGTCACACGTAAGGGGTAACAAGGGTTTTACACTACCAACCTGTCGTATACACCGAAGTATAGTCGGCGGAACCAACATAGTGGACAACCGTGTTATTTCTATAATTCTGAATTATTGCATGTTAAATCATATATAATATTATATGATCTACACCATTTTTTAAAATAACAAATGTTCTGCGTAGATCGTAGAAGTTTAGAACTTTAGAACTACATATGATAAACTTACTTGGTTAAACATTAATTAAGTATAGGCACGTTTTAAATTTAGGTTTTACGAATAATCACTAACAGTAGTAATATAGTGTACATAAAATGTTAAACTGTGAACTAGATCACCTTCACAGCATAATTCATATGGTTTGAAATAATGTAATGAATTATGAATGCAGTAAATTTCAATAATGCTTGATGTTTGTGGCTGCAAGAATGTTCGTCTTATAAACTTAGAAATTACAGGAGACATCGTCCTTGTTGCACAGATATTGCTGTGTGGTGAAATACATGAATCGATAATAGCGCGATTGAATGTACGTGTATCCTTCGATTTACGCGAACTCGATTTCTTTGAACGCGGAATTTCGTACGAAAAAATATATGTGGTTCTAAATTTTCGATTTATTTTTGCACAAAGAATGATGTTCTTTTCGGATGTATCACAATTTCGAAAACATTTTGCACATTTATTCCAAGGAGAGATAGATTTGATTATTTCGTCACCAAATAAGTTTCAGCGATTCAATCCACGGGCTGCTGCGTCAAAGCCCAATTCTGCATATTTTTGTTCGATAAACCTTAGTAATAAATATGGCTTAAATTCCTCTCATAATTTTGGTTTTTTGTATTGATACCTTTTACGTTTTCTACAGTAATATTTGTTATATGCTTTAGTCATCCGATCAAACGTATACTACAGTCATCAATTTACTTGTTAATTAGTTCATTAGGTAACTCTTGCAAAAAGGTATTTCGTTTGCTAATTTTAGAAGCTTTCCACAGCAAATGAGCTATCGTTAATGAGGAATATGTATTTATAAAGGCATAGTACAGAACTTTCGAGAATTCTGGGATCGAACATATTACCTTCTATATACTTAATAATTAATTCCAGTCGCTTTTTTATAAGTAATGTCGCTATTAAACTGTAATCAATTCTCCAACATCGATCTTGAAAACATCAGTAACAAGGAATAATGGTTATACCACCTGAAATTGGTGTTTTAAAAGATTGAAATAAAAGAAAGCAATTAAAGAAATCATTTTTATTTAATCTAAATGTACATCATTCGCTTTAGTAATCCGCTTCTAACACGATATTAAATGATTTCTTTCAGTTTCTGAAACATTTAAGTTTCTCGCTTGTATAAATTATTCCAATACAGCTGTTATCACTTTTAGTGTTTAAAATGTTTTATTCCTTAGAAAGAATGATAAATGTCTATAAAGCCGATAACCAGTTAAGGACGAGAGCTGCTGAGTGTATAAATTGTGGAAGGATTTCATAATTCAATTCAGATAATGCAGAGATTCATGTCTGTTAACTAATGATAATTATTGTCCATGTTTTATGCATAAATTCAATTTCTTAGCAATATGAAGATCCTGTATCAGTCTACCAGACTTTGAAAATAAGTAATGAAATAGGTTTCCATTGAAATTTAAATAAAAACAAAATCTACAATCCTTACTTGAATGCCATGTTGTTCAATTACGTGCAATAGTTCAATAGCTATCCAAATAATCGTTAATGCATTTCAATATTATCATAACATTGATAACATAACAGCAAATGTTTGTCGCATTAACAAATAATGGTCGATCATCGAGTATTCGAATGGCAGAAACATCATTTGATACAATGTAATATTTAACTCGAATCTCAAGGAAAGAAAAAAAGCTGCGAGTTATAGAGGTTTGCTGTTATCGCGTGTTCGAGTAAGAGAGGTTGAACTCACGAAAATACGACTTGTAGAGGCTCTGCATGAGGGTTAACTTTTCGACTTGCGAGGACGGAAGGGAAGACAAATTAAATTTTTTAGTGCGAGTTACATATTTATTGTATAAATATATAAATGTGAACAGAAGACGAAAATTAGGTTACTATGTATGTACCGATGAAAAACGATTAGCTTCCATAGATATGCGCGCGGTCATTTTATATTTTCCGTCTTATGTTTTGAGACAGTCGTAACGGTTGAAAGAAAGGTAACAATCGAATGATTTCTGACACAAAGTTATAAACTTCGAGTTGCAGAAGGGTGACTATTCTAAATTCAAACTACAGAGGTAAAATGGTGCATCTGGACATGTAGCAAATAGTTCGAGTTAATGTAAGTTTTATTTCGACTTATAGAGCTTTTCGCAGTGGAGCGGAAGGGAATTAAGCAAATTTTCTTCTTATAGAGGTTTTCGAGCTATCGAAAGTTATCGAGGTTTCACTGTAACATATTTTTAGTACTTTCTGTCTCTATCGTAATCCTCCACCCCGTTGGTGTTTTTAGGGTTAATCATTGAGATGTAGTAATTTAGCATTGTAGTTTTTCCATAGGCAGTATACTTTTTATTTTCCTGCCTTAGGTAGTATGTTCTCTTTTCCCTAGAGACAACCTACTAAAATCTAGACTATGCCCTGTCTAGAATAACCCCTTCGAGCAGTATCGAAAATTCTGGCAATTCAATATGTTCAAAGAAGGAGGCATATTCCTGTTAAACTAATGACTTGCGAAGGACAGAACTGATATTTGCATTTATTTATGCGTAAAGCGTAATTGTTTGTTTTGCACGCATGTAGAGCCGTTTTGTACGTCTGACGTCTCGCCGAAGTTGTATAACCGATCACATTGTTAAGACGAAATAGACAAAGTTAAACCTAAGTTTTTTTCTATAATTTTCTATTAATTTTCCTCCCCATATAATAATTTAATGCCAATTCAAACATATAAAATATTATTTCAAACATGTCATGTACCTAAAAGAGTATTATTTCAATTAGCAAATGTATTTACTATATCCTAATTAAACATTTCCCATACATGTATTTATCAGTGTGACGTAGAAAAAATCTTCGAATATTATTTCATTTGAGCGAAACTGTTTCAATCATTATTTAATTGATAATGCTGTAGTTCAAATTTAAAATTAGTTAAAAGAATATTACGTTATTTCTGCTCTTACTTTTGAGTGTTTTGTTATTTTATAATGTATATTGACTATGCGTATTTAGAATCAATTATATGTATAATAATAATCACTGTAATAGCATACCCTGTATGCCATTCAGTAGACAAAAATCGAATGGAATGTATATCATTACAGACACTTTTGTAAATCAATTCAAATTTGTAACTCAATCATAACTCTTTATTTCATCTACACGGTGTTAAAGACCATGGAGTATGAAGGCATATACTCGCCAAGATTGATTACAAAATGTTTAGGAAACGCAAGATGAAAATTGCGCGATTGTGAAGATAATTTAATATTCGAATACGATTTCCGAAAATATAGAGGATATCGCTCCTTTAAAATGCATACGATTTGTCTTCTTCTCACACTGTATACGATTTGAAATTCAATTTTGTCTCGTCATAATATTCCCCCTAATCTTTAAAAATTCTGGCACAGTTGTGCTACATTCGTATCTTCTATTCAATAATAATAGGACCAAGAGCTGGATACTTCAAACTCCACCACTTATTGAACGCAATTAGAAATAATAATTCAGTACAAATAAGTCGTGGGTATTGATACTTTCAACTAATTACGCATGGAAAATCTATACGTTATTGTAGCCTATGGAAAAAAATTAGTTACGTATTATTACGTGAATCTATGTTTGACCAGCACGATCATAAATTAGTGCAAAGTGCTTGATGGTCCATTTGGAAGACGAGATATCTGAATATCCACGATATTTAATTACCATTTATTATACAATGTATAGAAGTGGAAAAATTACACGAGTCAAATTAATGAAATGATGAATTGTTCGTTGTAGGTACTACAGGTGATTCGCGAGTTATACAGTAATTGAATCACGCTGAGTTTCGAATAGCATAGCCAAGAATTGTCAGAATCCTTGAATAATACGGTGCTTCAGTTGAACAATTACATTGTTATAGAATAATACCGCCACTAAATAAGGAGAACGGGCATATAGTACACAGTTGCAGTCGTAATGCTCAGTCCTAAGAAGATAATCCATCATAGTACATATGCCTGATAAAATATATTTGTAATGCATCGAACGTGATCATTGAAAATTGAAAGAGCTCCATATCTCGATAACTGTGGTGCGAATAGCAAAGAAACAATTAATCCTGATATTCGAGAAAAGTGCAGAGCTTTTGGCAAACATTACCCGACTGTATCCAGGATTCGAAAATGATGTACTGTCGCAGCAGAATGCCATGACAAAGAAACAAGAAATAATACTTACCTTCATTTTTTTAAGCACTTTCAATTGAGAGTAGAAGCAGCAGGTATTAAGAATGAATAATTTGCATTATTTATTGCATTCATAATGATTACACCTGTACATTTGTTGGATAATTCAATTTTTACGATACTATTCAGCATTGAAGGAAATTATTTGCAATTTGGTTATTGAAAATTGATGAAAATGAAGCTGGAAGGGATGGATATTTTATCGCGCAATTGCATTTGCATCCCTAAATTTGAAAGCCTGTGGAATTAATCGCACAAACGCGATCAAAAATATATAAGCATGATATATTATAGGTGCAAGTTAGAAAAAACTTGGTATTCATACTTTCTATTGTAAATTTTTTGACGCCAGTAACGGTTCGCAAACATCCCAAAAAATAATCGTTATTAAAAGAGTATACACTGGGCTATCCTATAACGATCTAAATTCGTTCCAGAACCTCGTTTGTCATACAATACATACGCATACAGTCCAGCCTCTTTAACTTCAAGACCACTATGATCATGATAAATATGAATTTAATTTATTATGTTTAAATTATATACATTTGCACGTATGTGTAAAGTTTTAACAAAATTATAAAGAAACGAAGGGCGAGGAGCTATGTGACACCAAACACAATACGATTTGGATAATTTTTACTTATCGGTGTATTAATAGTTTCATTCCCCTTTATTATTGTTTCCGATGACAACTAGAATATGTGTATATTAGTTGTTAGCAGTAAAGTAATTAGTATTGAGATCATAAATTTGGAAGTAAATTCATATCGGCTGTCTCGATTAGTGTACCCCGCTCGGACTGAATGCGAACACTAATCGTGTGCAGGCACGTTTCTCGAGTGGCAGGTCACCTTCAATGTTGTGACAGCGGAGACTCGAGGCAGCGGCCAGGAAAGAAGCAAGTTTCGATCAAGCGATCAAAATTTAAGATTAAAATTTGTTCAATTCTGGCCCGTTTTAAATGATTTTACGAAAATGTTCGTTACAATCTCCTGATTAAAACGACACCAAACACGATATGGTTTGTACAATTTTTACTTATCAGGGTATTAATCATTTCATTCTCCTTTATTATTGTTTTCGATAACAACTAGAATCATATATTTCGGAACTATACATATATTTACTTATTATTATTGATGCGATGAATGACCCAGCTCTCTTCTCTGCGCAGTTTCTTTATCTAAAAAGTAGATATAAATTCTTACAATTTCTTATCAGTAAAAATTATGACCACCGAATGTAAGTCACAAGAACGAGAATAATTCTCGATACAACAATATTTTGCCAGACCCGTGTTGAACACTGTAACCAAACCACTATTTTTTTTTACAAATTTTATTATTTAATAGCGACAAAGTTTGAAACAATTTATTTGTTACAGGAAATAAACTGTAACAAATAACTGTAACAAAGTTCATGTGGACTTTCCTCTATTTCGTTATTAACCTAAGCAATTTAGCTACAGAGAATGTAAAGTATTCATAGAGAACTTAATCTTGTCTGCGATAAACGGATTTCGTCGCCTAGTTATATTGTTAAATCATTGCGTGACAATAGTAAACTCTGTATAGTCTGCGTAATGATAAAATGATCTGATAACAAAAACATCGTTTCCATTGAATTGTTTAACAGTCCATAAAGTGGATTTATATCCATAAAGAAAAGTAAACAATTTTTCAAATGTACTGTTTTACAATGTGTTGATAATACTCCATGAAAGTGATTAAAAATACTGAACCACTTATGGGAAAATGTAATAATTATTACTTTTAAAATTACTATTTTTTATACAGGCTGTGTCGTAACTACCGCAACATCGAGAAATGGGAGGTAGCTGGGGTGATTCTGAACAAGTTTTTGCTTGGCCAAAATGTCATTTGAAGCTTCGTTTTGAATTATTAACCAAAAACACTGTCCAATTAGAGCGCCTGTACAGCGCGCGCTCTAGCGCCTACGACAAATGTTACATCGTCTTAAATTAAGGGTAATGTGAAATTATTCGTTACTCATGAATAACGATGCAACGTTTGCCGTACGCTTTACTCGGATACCCTCGATGCCCCCGTACACTATCGAGCACAGTACAGAGGTAGGCGCTAGAGCGCGCGCTGTACAGGCGCTCTAATTGGACAGTGTTTTTGGTTAATAATTCAAAAACGAAACTTCAAACAACATTTTGGCACAAGGAGAAAGTTGATCAAAATCACCCCACCTACCTCCCATTTTCCGATGTTGCGGTAGTTACGGGACACCCTGTATACATAGTACGTAGTACAATCACCCTCTTACAGCACGGTTATTTCCAATCGTAAATCGATTTACTTATTCCATCAAAGGAAAAGAGCTCCGGCAAAAAAGTTAAATTAAAAACAATTGTCCTTTCGATTGTACGTAACATCTTATATGTTGTATATGAACGTACTTACAAAAATTTTAATTATTCCAGACCTGTAGTACCTAATAATAACATTAAGTAGTAGAAAACTCGAATAATAATCTGAAGTAAAGGACAAATTCTACGAAAAAAATATTTTCCGTACCTTTCTCTTAATTTTTATTATGCCAATTTCTATGTAAAACATTTGTACACAGTTTATTACTTCTCAAACAAATGTAGAAATTTAATTTACACGATTGCAATTGCATAGAATTATTTAATTACGGTTGATCCTTGAACACCGGGGCGTCAGGTACCTGGAAACTGTAGTGTATAATTTTCAACTGCCCAAAACCTTAACTCAATAACCTATTATACCCCAGGAGCCTCTTCGTGTGCTATACATATGTCTAATTACTAATTCTTACACTAAAATAATTTAAAGAAAATACATAAAATTATACATATACTATATTTATATTGACTATGTATACATTATTTATACTATCAACTGTTTAGGTGGAAGTGAATCATCATAATGGCCCTCGTTCTCATCTTCGCTTCGATTTGCCTGAGGAGGAAAAAGAATAAATTCAAGCTGAACAGTTTAATTCGAACTGAGCATGTGGTCTTTTCGAAATTCACGAAAATCATTTTAAAAAAAATCTACTCATAACTGGCCTCCAAATGGTTCTTGACTGAGCTCTATTTACTTTATGACACAAAATTAAAAGGCCACAGAAATTTTATTCTCTATTATTAAATATTAGATTTTCCAAATAGCTTCGTTCTCTCTCTGAAGGGTGGGATCCTCTCTTGTTTGGGAATTCTTGAGTCAGGTAATAGCAGACCTCCACCCTATTACCCGATTTCTAGATGACACATTGCTTTCCTTTATTAAATTTCAAAACGTTGCTCACTACCTTCTAACGAGCTATGCAATTTTTTGAAATATGTGCAATGTACACGTATAGTAAATATAGGATTAACGAAGCCATCAATCAGATGCCAGAAATATGACACTTGAATTATCTACATACTTCGTTTTTCCTGCATTGAAATACAACTTAAATCAAACACTCGCGATTGCCATTGCTATTAGAAACCCTTAATTCTAAATTAAAATAGCATATTTGCATTTTAGATGTTAGTTTCATCTGATTTACCGTTACTAGACTATACGTAGAACACTATAAACTATTAAAACCATCCATGAAACAGTTCTAATAAATAAAATACACTGTCGTCTAAAGTCTTAGCTTGAAGGGTAAAAAACACATATCATACAAAATATTGAAAAGCACCTTGAAAATAGAAATATGAATAAGATATATATTTGTTTATTTTAATTTAATCTCGCGTTCAGACAAAGGGACGTGGTTTACATTTATTTATACTTATACACTTGTACTCATTCTCATGCACACACATCCTTCCATCTACCACACTTTGTCCTACTTCTTAATATTAACATGCTGCCAGATTGCTACAAACTAGAGAATATTTAATCTTGTTGCTAGCACTAATCTTTCCACTGCACCTGTTTATTCTTTGTCTAAGAAAGACAACTGCTATCGTCCGTAGCAAATAGCTGTAGTCGTATGCATTGCTCCCCTATCATTCCCCATAGCAGAAAGAAAATCCATTTAGGGCGAAATTAGCGAACCGCGATGAACGGTTCTTGTTGGACGAGGAAAAAAAATAGAATTCATATCGGTGCCGTTGGTAGTTTGGAAAGAGGGGAAAAGGTCGGGGAACGGAGGAAACAAACACAGGACTCCTGCGCGGCATTCAGGTAGTTTCCTACATTCAGGCGAATCCGCTTACTTGCCCGCCCTGGAGCGGACTGCTTTGTGATGATTGTCCGTGCTTTCCTTTTGCCCTCTACTCCCCGGGCCAAGCCTTCACGGACGATCCCCGCCCGTCCTGTGCCCTACGCTTTTGTCTCGGGGAATCTGCACAATGCCTATCCCGTGGAACCCAAGCCTCTGCATCTTCCTCCCTTGCGCCATCTTTTTTTTTCTTTTGCTTGATTCAGGTTTCGTGACTCTGTGAAAAGGACTTAATCACACGCGGCACCAGGGATTTGTCCCTTCTCAGGTAGTTCACGTTCGCCGCTCGATGCTCGCGCGTTCGTCGAACTCTTTACATTTCCTTCTTTGCAATTCTCCTTTTCCTTTTCCTTTCAGGAAACTACCTGCAAGCGTATGTAGCTCTACTTTATATGTATAGCACCGACTTGCGGTCTTCTACGGACTTTTCACCATTCTTATCTGCCCGTACACGCACATCTGCTGCTCTGCATGACAACGTTTCACATTGTAGTTCTATTTCATGCAAAGGATGCCACCCTTTTCCTTCTATCGACTGCACCTGTAGAGTCGACCCTGACGGTTTTATTGCTGCGACACGCGCTTGGAGCACGCGTGAATAGTCTTTATCCAGTGGGATATACATATTTCTGATTTCTGTATCTCTCGATCGCAATCTATCCGCGATTTTCAATAATTGAGACATTTCCTTTCGTACCTTCTGCTGTACTTCTTCCTCGTATTATCGGTAGCTGGAACATGGCAATACTTTGACGAACATTTCCAGTATCTTCTTATCGCGCTATACTCGGTTTCGCAACCGAGAGCTTTCGAAGTGTAGTGATGATTTCTGTAAGCAAATGGGACTTATTACACATTAATTTAACATTTAAAAGTAGACGAATTCATGGTCGATGGTTTCTGAGTGACAAGATAAGGCAGCTTTCAAAAAGTTTACAGTAAATGAAAGTGCGAGCAATTTTTTCATTATCCACGCGTACTACGTACTAACAACGAAACATCCCGAACTGTGCGTCTCCTATTTTGATGAAACTTGATGCAGGGCTTGCTGCAGAACATATCAAGCAGGTGAAACGAAGGGACACATATCTTTCTATAGCGGCCCAAACACAAGTTTAGGCAGTGAAATCACCCCCTGAAACAAATTCAGAATGTTCTATTCCGCGAAATATCTAAAGAATGCTGAGAGATATTAATTAAAAGTATAAACAAAGCTTGTACTGCTTTATTGCGTTTGCAAAACTGTGTAAAATTTTTTTTGACAAATCCATGGACAAAAGACAATAACGGCTTTTCTCAAAAAATTTGTCGGGCCGTATGCAAATTTACACACATTAAATATTATATTATATAAGACAAAATTTGTTCATAAATATGCAATATACAGTTAGCATTGCCCAGAATCGTAAGGTCGCGAAACGGATGCACGTGGTACTGACAATTCAACACTAGAACTACCGATAGATTTTGGTACTATTCAAGTAGCATACGTCGTCAGACAATTTATGAACACGAAAGTCATTGAATGGACATTAAATAGAGATATACATATAATTGTCATTCTGTCTTATTGCTACAACGATACCAATGTATTAATAATTCTAAAGCAAGAAATCTGAAACAAGTCATAATTAAGAAACTTGGGCGTAGTAACGCATTGTATACAAAGCTGAATTCCAAAACCTTGTTCTACTATGCCAACATTCATTCGTTCGAACACCCTTGCCCTTCCATTAATTTCAAGAACGAAGGTTCTACTGGATTATTTTCAATCTAGAATCTTCTAAAGCTTTTTTTTTGCATTTTCGTACAGAACAGATTAATTTTACTTCATAGAATCAACGAAGAAACGACGTTAAATTACAACTAACGTTTCATCTATTCGTATTTTATAATAATGCAGGCTCTGAACATAATAATCGCAATTGTGTTATAATCCTGATATAAAATTGTTATCGTTCAAAATGAAAATAAAAAAAATTGCGATAATCTCGCTCGCTATGCTAAGGATCGGTGGATCCATGACAACTGAACTGTCTGTACCAGCTCGCAAATATCGTATAGGAATGAAACTACATAACGTGCGAAACAGAATTGTTTGTACGGGGCAAAATCCAGTTTTGTTATTAGGAAAAGACAGAAGTGTAATCCAGTTTCATTAGAAAACTTTCAACCCTTTCTGGTCCGTATCGGTAAATAGCTATGTGTTCGGTTGGAATCTGCACTGATTATGTGTTTATTTGAAATCCTTTTCCAAGAGGCTAATTATAAAATCTTTCCGTGAAGTTTTATCTATCAAAATAGTAACACGAATTGTAAAGAAAGCAAAATATATGTAAAGTCTGCAAGTATATAAATTATGGGGGCACCTTATTTTTTTATCGAAGTTGTCTAAATGGTGGCGAAAATTCCTATATAACGTGAAAAATAGCTAATAAAGTAGCAATATCACTCTTAAAATTCATACGTCGAGTCGAACCCATTGGCGAATTCGCGACGAAAAGAAAATTCCTAATTCGCCAAAATATCTGTTTTATAATCAACCAAGGACTTGGTGGTACGAAATAATATTTCTAATTTGGTGATATCCGCGCGTTAAGCGGTTCTGACCGTAAAAAAGCAAATAAATTAGCAACTAAAAGATAAATGGGATAAAAGGTATAAAATTGTTAAATTATTAATAGTGCCAGCAACAATCACAACTTTTCACTCATATCCCACACACAAATTATCACGAAGCCACTTTCCCGTTGAATCAACTGTCGTCCTGTTGCCCAGCGTGCTCTGTTACGTTCATATTTTATTATCCGATGCTAATCAGAAGTTACAATGCAAGTTAGCAAGCCCTATTATGTACTTATTTATCACGTTGAGAGTCGCATGGACCAACGGTGAGCCACACTGAATTTTCTACTCAGGCCATACTCATTGTTTCGCAACAGCAAGAATCATTGGCGTGAAATATTTGAATATTTTCGTATTTATTATTTTAGGCATATCTTGCAAACATAATATGTCTAATAAATATAATGAATGCAGAAATATGAACCACTGCCTTTCTATGGAACGTGAATAAAAAATGTGAATATGATCTGGCACTCAACGTGTTAAAAAGAGAACGTAGTTCATATGCCATTTCTTAATGTTTTCCCTGTATTATATAGATGTTTCAAAAAGAGCCTGTCCCGGAAGAGAAAAGACAATTACCATAATGAAAAATAAACCAGCAAATAGGTTCATTTGAAGAGAAGAATTTATACAAATTCCCGAAATCTTATTTGAGAAGTGAAATATTCCTAAATGATTCATTTTACAACGATTTTATTATTTCAAATAATAATACAAAATAACAGGATCTCACGTACAATAATTACATTTATTTCCTATACTATAGAACCTCAATAAATCGCACCACTGCAACTCGAAAACCTTTAAAAGACGAAAATTTTCTAAATTCCCGTCCGCTCGGCTGTAAAAACCTGTATAAGTCAAAATAAAATTTACTTTAACTCGAATTATTTGCCACATGTCCAGATGCATCATTTTACCTCTGTAACTCAAATTTAGAATAGTCAAACCTCTACTACTCGAAGTTTACCCCCTATAAATCGAAGTTCTATCGCTGCTGCCTCTGCAACTCGAAGTTTATAACTTTGTGTCAGAAATCATTCAATTGTTTCCTTCCTTTCAACTGTTAGGACGGTCTCACACATAAGGCGGAAGACATAAAATTATCACGTGCATATCCATGGATTCTAATCGTTTTTCGTCAATATTCATAGATAAACAATGTGTTAATACATTAACTCATAGCAAAATTACTGACTTTCTGAATAATAAGAAGTCGGTACATATATGTATGTATGTATAGTGACCCAACTTTCGTCTTCTGATTACGTTCTTATATGTGTATAATAAAAATGTGATTCACGCGACAAAATTTAATTTGCCTTCCTTTCCGTCCTCGGAAGTCGGAAAGTTAACCGTCATAGCCTCTATAAGTCGAATTTTCGTGTGCTAAACCTCTCTTTCTCGACACTCGATAACACGAAACCTCTATAACTCGCAGTTTTTTCCTCTGCCCTTGAAATTCGAGTTATCGAGGTTCGGCTGCATTAGAATAACTGGATGTTCTAAGATCTTGTCAGATAGTTGCTTTGTTCATTCATTAATATTGTCACTAGCGAAGGAAAATAATCGTTCAAATGGATATAGTGAAGAAAGAAGAGGTTCTCCCCTTCTGTTCCAAGGTTTTCAAGATAATTGACAATATACATATATTGATCGTCTTTGGTTTTCTTTACATGCAAACTAATGCTGAGAACCCTAAAATATTGACGATATACATACATGTATATTAACCGTTTAAGATCTCCATAATTCACAAATTGATTTTATACACAAAAATCGTTTGCGACATCCATGCGGTTCTTCATTTATCATTAAATTACTGTAAAACGTCAGTTTTCAATTGAATTTTGCTGTTCCACGGACGATAGACAAATCGTAGATATCCAAATTCCAAATATAATAATATAATATAATATTTATATAATATATAACCTTATTTTGTTAACAATTATTTTCAAATAATTATACCTTAGATTATTTAAGTAAAAAACTGATTTCTCTCCAAATTATTTCATTTTTCGATTATGAAATGAAACAATTTTTTATCTTACTTTGCATTTGAATAGACGTTACCTTCAATAATTGGCCAATTAATTTCTGACTCTATCAACTATGTCAGAACACACTCGCAAACACATTTTATTTGTGAGTATTACCTAAACCGAAAAGCTATTTAGTCGCTGTTGATAAGCAACAAAATTATTTTTCGTAAATGATTTTTACATTGAAAGTAATGAAAAGGATTCAATAAGTCATTATTTCAAAACTTTTATTTTGATTTTAGTTAGAAATAAAATTTGACCATATTTAATCCACACCGATATTGTCCAGCCTAGCGAATCCTAGCGAGGGTACATTCAGGATAATCCATGAACTTCTTGGAGAAGTAGGGTCTGTTTCACCTGTTAGCTTTGATTGGGGTCAGGCCAGGTATGCCCGAATACTCAGAAGGGGAGAACGAATGCTTCGTATAGTATCAAAGGATCCAGGTATGTCGACAAATTTAATAGCAGCAATAGTTCGTATGTCATATAACAAATGTACAAACTATTTTTCAAGGAAAGTATCCTCACTCGTATCGCGTATACAGGGTAGAGGGTGTAACGAATGTCAAATAATTCAACAAAAGTTTATGCAAAATTATATAAAAGTAATTAGGTTTTTGTTTACTAATTTTATGTTTTATACATCAAATTAGCCGCCTTTACGACGCAATAATTAAGATTTCCAAACTAACTCTCTTTTTCATTCAAAATAGTGGGTTACTTAAATTTTGTTAAACAGAGTCATATATATTTTTAATGCATTGATCAATGCAACTCGTCGTTCTTTTAAATTTCTAAGTCAATTAAGGGACATACATTCACAACAGAACATCAGTTAGTCTTGAAATATTAAACCAGTGTATCCCAACGTGAACCATACACATCCTACAACGAGAAAGGAGTGACAATTTTGAATATTTTGGGGTCACACAGAAAATTATGGGGCATTCGTCACCTTCATTACCGATATAGTAAAAAATCATCAAAATGGATATTCATTATAGACAGTCAAATCAAACAGAAGCTTTACCTATGCTACTTTGATTATTTATTTTAAGTACCTTCTTGTACTATACTTTATATTATACATTTTCAACTTACAATTAGTTGATTATTATACTGGAAAAATGGAAATCTTTTCGGCGTAGAGATGGCGCACGGTTCAAAAAGGTTGGGAAACTCTATTTATTAAGCTGTACTATGCCGAACCAGAGTGTCGACTAAAGCAAAAAACGGGATGGCACCATAGTCACCTTTAGGACACAGTGGGTACTCAACGTGGGTACTCAAAGATTGTAACTTGTCAACAAAGGGTTAAGAATTCTGGGTGTATCACATTTATTCGCCATTGCGATCGGTACAATACATTCTTAACGTTCGACGAAGTCTCTTTGGAACACTCTGTATAGGTGAAGACGCTCTCAGTTCTCTTCAAGACCGCATGTCACAATGATGACCTAATCAAAGATATCTTGCCCAAACCTGAAACATACAAAAGTATTAAAAGTTCAATGTTGTGCATTGAGAAAAACCATTAAGCATTCTGAAGTTGTGCCCTAAGAAAGAAATACATTTGTTTTTAAAAAATGATAAAGGTCCTGAAAGCTTCAAATAAATTGAACAAGTAAGGGTTGGAATAAAAAGAACAATCTTCCTTTACTGTCATTAAAATTGTATACCAAATTTTGTTTCTGTCCCTAAAACTAGCCCAAAAGGAAAATATTGAAATGACCTGCTTTACGTGGAACGTCCTGTGCAATCGTAAACTCCGTCCTTGGACAAAAAGTCTTCAAAATTAACTCGTTAACACGATCTATTCGTTTCTATTAGTCGGATGAGTGATCACGAAAATTGTTCGTCCCTGACCATTTGAACGGGGTGAGGTATTATCCTTGCGAGATTTCTTACAATAACGAAAACCAACCGTAAAATTTCGAGAAGGAAATATTCATGCGCTACGCGAAGGTGTCACGCGCAGACAAGGAAATACTAGGTAAGGCAATAATTTTGGGTTCGACACCAGAACTATCCGCTATTTATGAAAAGGTGAAGGAATTTTATTTCCAGAAACTGTATACAATGAAGAGGCACATATATTGGGGTGCGGTGAATGAAAAATGGGACAATACGGGGACAATTTGTTGTAGGTTTACAATGGTATTCGAGATTACCTCTACTTTTTTAAATGGCACCCTACTACTTTCCTATCCTAAACGTATTAACAAGGGTTTGGAAATATTGAAGGCATTACGGGACTGAATCAATAGCCAACGAAACGGCATCGACAAAGATTAGACAATAGAAGTTCGCCGAACAAAAATGAAGGATCCTGCAAACAAGAAAAATCAATGATTAATTTATAAAACGTGTACGACAAATTTCGTTTTCACTGATTATGTCGGCGCTCACTTATATGGTAATTTGTTAGATGTGGGGACAGCTTTGAACAATTTATTAATACTAAAGCTCGATTTTGACAAGAATGTTGCGCAACACCTTCATACTCTGAAGTCTTCTATGATCCATGTTATCGCCAATGTTTCTTGTACAACATTAGACAACTGTATTATACGGGAATTTGATTTCACGTAGAAAATTTGATTCGAATTTTATTCGAACTGTTAAACGTCGTACACGATGGTGTTTCTTAAAAATACTCTTTTAGGGAAAATGTTTGGCAGAACACACGATTCAGCATGAAAACATTGCAACGATCGTGCAGCATGAAGCTGATAAAATTGTGTATTATGACTTGCAACCTTGTGTATTATAACCATGCAATATTGACAGTCTAAGTTTGATATAATTGAATATCGTGTGAATTATTTTTACTTGCACTAAATACTGATGTAGCTGCAACGAAAATTAGTTAAAGAATATTATTTATTGTGCTCTTATGAGCAGAATGAGCTTGCAAAATCTTTAAAATTATACTTTGCCACAAAGTCAGTTAAAAACTAGCCAATATGCAGATAACATTACTTTCCTTGAGAAATACTAACAGAACATGATAACCAAGAGCAATCTACCATTACAAAAGGCACAGTAAATCAAATAATTAGAGCTTGCACTACTTCAGAGATAATTAAAGAGAGCCCGACAATTCGGAATTGCTTAGTTTAGACACTCTATCACTGCCGAGGGACACCAGTTTGAATATTTATTAGTATTAAAAAGATTGCATCTCATTCTAACAATTTCTTACGATTAGAATTGAGTCAACGTTTCGAAATTTACGATGATCTTAAGATCGTAAGTCAGGCATAAGACTCGCTATAAAATTTATTACCAAACAATCATGTTTCATGTAAAAAAATATCGTTGACGTTGCTCATTTTCAATCATGCAAATCATGTTTTAAGATTAAATATCAAGCGTTCGTGTTCTGATTTTCTGATGCTACACCCTGCATAACAGTATATTACAATGTTTACGTGTACGCGAAGTACATACTGTTATTCTAATAAATATTTATTGTTAACCCAGAAGGATTTTTCATATTTCCATAAATTGTTTATAATATCACCTACAAATAATAACTTCTTTACCATTTTCCTTTCTTCTTCTTCTTCTTCTTCTTCTTCTTCTTCTTCTTCTGCGACTCTCCCGTAAATATTAAATAGGGGAACAGCAATTTCGTAAAAGATGCTAGTAGAAAATTTATCTTTAGGACTAATGCATGCTCACATGTATAGTTGCGTGCAAAACTTATGTTCTTGCAATTTTGTCCCATATTTCAAAACAGACATATCCAGTAGTAAAAAAGCAAACAATATACGACTGCAAACATCTTTATAGTTCAATTTCATCATTACAAGTGATACTGATTGCGAGTATAGGCTGATAATTGCTGAAATAGTTGAGGCGGCTCAAGAGTCCATCTTGCATATCTTAAGGATACAGTGATCAGCCTTACACTTTTTCGTTACAAAAAAGTAGTCGGTCGAGCTGTATAACATATTCCATGTTAAAATCAAATGAAATTTGTTCATATTTTGTATTTCATATTTGTATTTTATAAATAATTTAGTCCTAAGTACCTATGGATTGAGAAGTTGATCGGCACTGAACAGAAATTTTTCGTTTCCTACCAAGAAAATCCATGACACGATCCCCTCGATCAGTACACCTATCCCCTTCCGATTTTACTTTATTGGGTTTGCATAAAATCGAGGTGTACTTACGTGGAAACCCTAGCGCACGTGTGTAATTGATAACAAACGTAAATGAACCTGATGTTGGTTGCAGTTAGTATCTTTTAATTGGATATAGTGAAAAGGAGCACGACTACTAGTACACATTAGAGATCATTTTCATATTTTACTGTATTCCTTAGTGTAGAACAGTTTTTCGTAGTTCTGTATAAATATCCAAATAGTATAAATATCTAGTATAAATGGTATGATACAAATTTGAATGTGCATTCAAATATTTACCTGTAAGGTATGAGATTATTGTCTTTTGTTGGATTCATTTATTATAATGCAGTATCATACGTTATTCCATGTAACAAAGACTTATAAAGTTCTAAATTCTCGCAGATACCGAAATCGAATTCACTGATTAAAGATAAGAAAATAGGTTTTATTGTGTATAATAAAATTAAAATGGTAATAAGTAGCAAACAAACTACTAAAAGGGTATCAAACAGCTTCCAAGCATAGCTTCGAAGCAGCATACACAATCAAATGTTTGGGCTAAAAATAAAAGTACGTAGTCCGTTTATGATGTCGAATCATATGTAAAGTGCAAGGCATAAGGGTTTCTATGTAGAATTAGAATATGCAAATAAAGCAAACTGCATTTTCTGCATCACTATATATTCAAATATTTAAACGCACAAGTTAATTACATTCATAGATAATTTTTAATAATGCAGTGTTCATATTTTTTATGTAGTAACAGCGACGAATACCTTTACCCTCGTTGTAGATTTACATTTATCCCCGACCTGTAAACTATTTTTAACCACTTAACCTTTTTAATTTGTATAAAAGGTAGCGGCTGTCATTTTGTCATAATTTTTTATAATCTCAAGCACCCAAATCCCTATATTCTTGCAACTCATTGTTTTTCATTTTTAATTTTATCGCGCCGCGACTGATAAAATCAACCTAACCCAAACCTAACCCAAACCGACAAAAAAATACATTAAACGTCTCACATTTTGTTCCTAACATGCACAAAGGTAATATGAAAGTTTGAACTTACCTGGCACGGTGTTCTGCCAATCTCATCCGAAATTCCAAATTCTAGAAAGGGAAAGAAAACAGGGACTTGAAGGAACGGTAGAAGAAAGAAGTCCTCGAGTCTTTTGAAAAACGTAACGTATTCTATATTTAACAAACATCTTCTTCGCGTCTGGTATTTACAATCACACAATGCGCGTGTATTTGCTAACATATTCGTCGCTGAATATTTACAGTACATAATTACAAAGTGCGGTACGGACGGAGCGATCAGCAGGCCGAATTCCTCTTCGGTTCTTCGTGCGTACATACATTATTACACTTTTAATGCTTGCAATTAACTACATAATAGTGAAATGTTCGTATAGTTTTTCACATCCCCGACTCGCATTCTCGATGTTTCGACCAGGTGATATTTCATTCATTGTTACGGAATTTCATCACTTGGTACAGACACTCGTTGCATCCAACTGCACTATCTAAGTATGTAGTTCAGTACAATCTATTATTGACATCAGAATGAAATGAGGGAAACGTAAGAAACGGGAGGGCAAAGAGTTCTTCGATTTTGTGTTTCAACTGTTAGCGCGTCTACTTGCATTTTTTCATATCAAGAAATAAAGATAGAAATAAATTACTTTTTGTTGGAGAAGGGAAAAATAAATATTAAACTGTAGGTGTATAATGCTTTGCCGTGTCAGAATTCCATTCAGTTTCCATACTGTCATCCATATTAAACATTTCGAGATAAACTTTTTATTATTACTCGTCTTTGTCCGAATAGCTGAAGTTATTCAGATTTTGACACTTGATACAAGAAATTCAATGAAATGTTTTTATTTTTCGTGAAATGTATTCGCTGCATAAACAATACTACTGCTTCATAGTTGCTCCATTTGTAACATTTTGAAAATATTAAGAAACACTTTGACAGAATAAACATATGGTAAATAAGAAATATTTTGGCATAAAAATATGTAATTACACAATACCATGCGCTGTTTAGTCGGTATTTTAGCGTGAACATTTGGAAAAAAGAGGCTTTTTTCAAACATATGCGCAAAAGCTTACGCCTGAACTCTTGAAATTAATAAACTTGTAACTCTTCGAATGACGTAAGGATCAGTGGTACTGTTACCCGTAGACAAATCTGTAAACGCTTTTTTCCCCAAAATCTACTTGACTATAGCCCAAACTAGAATCACTACAAAATCATTATTTTTTCCATTTTTTTAAGCTCCGTAAAAACAATGAGAGCACACAAAAGCTATAATAATTTTTTCGGATGATCAACCTTTCCCTTTCCTTCTAGTTCCTGCCATGCCCAAACACATCCCATTTAAGAATCCTTTTATTTTTTTCGGTTTCAGTAACCAGAACGACTGGATTCATTGACACCATGTGGCGACCTTTTTCAAAAACATTACATTCAAGATCATGCAGTATCAGTAATCTTGATTTTTTCTCAAAAAAAAAATTATCAATATTACTGAAACATCTATAAATATACCCCAAAATTTGTACTGCAAAAGGCGTTACAGTTGTTTCGCAAAAAAATCCCAAAGGTAACATAAAAATAAACATGTCACGATAAAATGCCTCCTTAAACGCGATACACACGTGTTTACTATTTACTTTAAGGAATTGACGTTTATGCGTTATTCATTCCAGAAACTATACACTTAATCACCAACGGTAGATCATACCAATTCGATGCCGGCACTGATGCTACACATACTGCGTATTAGAAATTTACGTTCCCAGCAAAAGAGCTCTGTACATTGTTTGAGTAGCTTTGCACGAAATTGTGCTAAGTTAGCTTAGCTCATATTTCGAATATGAACCTTTACTTTTAAAACTTCAATTTCGCCGTTGACGGCAAACGAAACGAGCTAATATAAACGAATGCAAATTAATTTCCTTTCCCTCTAACAACGCTAGGATTTCCTTTGCGCGCGTTGCGCTTAGACCGTAGGGCAAATGTTTGACTTTCAGTGAAACTGTATAAACGAAAACGCATATTTCAAAGTGGAAATTCCTTACTCGACATACAAATAAATCGATTCGTAGATGCAGTGCTGTGTCGATGAATGGCATTGTGGAACTGATTTCATTGCAGGTCGCCACGCACCTTTTTTATATCACACAAATAAACGATGATCGACGAGTGTACAATATTTTGCCGCAATATAACTATATTCGAATGAAATACGTGAGCGTCACGAACGCGCCAACTACTACTCCTTCATCGATCCCCTAAAATCTAGAGGATCGTATTATAGGGCCTAAATAATAATAGCTTCTGAATTCGGCGCGCCGAAAAGACACCCCGACCCGTTACTCGTTTTAATATAAAAGCTTATGTAACGATAAACAACGAAAATACTTTGAGGCGCTGAGGCATTTCGATTCTTCTCGTTCACTTTATGTCTATTTTCCTCGTTCCCACATTCAACTATCTCTTTTGTATGATTTTTCTCGACGTTTGAGCGTTCAGTGGTATGCATTCTCGTTTACCAGGTATGCATTCTGCATAAAGTACGAAAGTAGGTAATAGGTTTTCCATCTGGAAAAAATATTCATCGATTTCTAATCGTGCTTTGCGAACTTCAAATTGATACACAGCCTGCGCAAGAACATCCCTTCATGCTACTAATTATAAGTGGTAGTGCGCGTATATTACTACAAATATGACCATAAGATGACATCGAGTTATGGACAGAAAAATACTCGTAAAACCATTTTGCGCCAGGTGTTTTTAATATAAACACTACTTAGAACTACCAAGCCTGTGAAGACGACAGTTCTCAGATTTCTTGCTTTAAAATGACTGTTGACCTCGTTCATTATTACGGGACAACGGTTACGCACACAGGGTGCTAGTTGTAGATCGAGCATCTAAATTATTTCTACTGTCATTAAAGGTAATAAAAAATGACTAAGGAGGGTTTAAATGGGTTCAAGACGGGCGACTGGCGGTGATAAAAACAGGTCTCCGAACATTCGATTTCAAATTAACACCCTGCATACACCCTGTATATGTATATCTTTGTTTAATTTCCACTCAACCGTTACCATGTTCATAATCTGTTTAATGTATACTTAAATGTAGCAAAATCTGTTGGTAGTTCTACCGTCGAACAGACCTTAGATTTTTTCGAACGTTGACACATATTTGATAATGAACCTGCTCCTCCGTGGGCTTGTAGCAGTTGGACAATATTCTTGCGCATGCTGTGCGGTACTGTACGCGTACGGCGACACAGTGGTACGCCTGCGTGTTATTGAAACCATAACACGACTCTAAAGTTCCAATCATTTTGTAAATAGGAGGAAGGAAGGTAAACACAACTTTATTCAAGTGACTCGAAAACATTACGGAAATTCAAAGATTTTGTTGCAATAAAATTGTTGAAGTCTTCCTATATGTATCCGCTATGTTATATCGTTTAATGTCAGATGTACATACTTCCTACACCAACACGATATATTCGTTAATACATATAAAAGGACGATCGTATTATACTCGATTCAGAATATAAACGTGTGTATATCAGGGAAACGTACAGTGATTTTACTGTAAAATAAATAGGGGCTCCGATGAATGAAGTTTATGAAAATGCAGCACCATAAATCGACTTACTTAATTTAATTGGGGAATTGTACAAAATGGCCACAAATATTCGCACGTACCCGTTCTATATCAAATTGTAAGCAAGATACCTGCAATACATAATATCTGTTGCAATATGTACATAATACAAACGAATTCCTTTATGAAAGAATTATGAAGAGATTTATACAGAGCACACACGATGCGCAAAAGCCGTGGATTTCAAAGGTGCAAGTCAATTTAGTTTATTCGAATTATATTTTTCTGCAAATCACGGACGATATGTACCATGAACGTTAACAAGTTCAGGCACTGATCGACACATGCGTCGATTTCGCATTCAAGGTGTTAATGTAATAAAAGAAACTTCTTCGAAAACAGAAACCATGCATACTGTTAAAGGTTTCCATGACACAAGTACGCTTTTATTTTACATTCGATGTTATCTGTCTTCCATGCTATTATATACCCCTATGATGTACTTACGACAATTATAACTTATAACGGTATACGTATGTATTATGTATTTCGTTCAACCAATTAAGACTAACGATGCCTTTACGCGGATCTATTATATTAACATTTTCGTTATCGATGTTCATTAACTATACATATAAAAAGTTCATTGAAACTCGCCGGACATCGTAGGAGTCATCTGACAGCAGCAGGAATGGCACAACGAAAAAGTCATTGGAAACTGTTACCGTTGTTGTTGTTACCCCGTTCAATCGTTTGGAAAATGAAGTAAGCTTCAGAAAAATCGTTCATTAAGAGTTACAGGAACCTTTTGTCTAGACACTATAACGTATACCATCATACGTATATTCTGTTAAGCACATTGCGACAAACATATTGCAATAACGGCTAGCGGTTCGACGGAAAGGAATTGATTGCAAAGATAACCAAACATCACCTCTTATTGCCGTATATGCTTATCCGTAGTCAACAACTTCGTTCATCGCGTACTTACCAACCTAGATCTACGACCGCCACAAGATAATCGTTCTGCAGTCTACAATGCACCTAAGAATAGGTCTACCGCTACAAATAATTAGAAGGTGCCATGCTCTGACACAACCGAGAAGGAGCAATTCTATATGAGAAGTAAGGCAAAGATGGGGAATAACATTTGTGCATAATGAGCCTTGTTTTATAGAAACGCACACACACTTTATAAACTGTCTAATTTTTTCATGTAGAATCATCCTTTCTCGGTTGTTCCACTAATTGCGTGACACTCGTCGATATATTAATATCACCGATATCGCTAGATTGAGGCTAGAAGATGCCAAAAAAGATGTCCGTGAAAATGTTATATCGCAAATTGTTCAATCAAAGTTACAGCAGCTTTTGACAATGAGTTGCACACTTGATAACAAAAATGAAGAAACAACGCAGACGAAAATAGCCCGCTTCTGTTGCCGCAAGTGTATTTGAAATAATAATATAGCATTTTCTAAGCTATTGCTTACAATTTAGGTAATATTAATTTATGCCCGTCACTTATTTGTCACTTATCACTTATAACCGATTTGCTTCTTAGCTTTTGTCAGCAAGTGTATCCTTCATGCACATCTAGTTTTACGCAGGCCTGAAATTTTAATTGTGCCTCGCCCGACGTCAATCTAGGGACATATTTTTAGCCGTCGACCTGTCCCTACATACATTAATAGTTGAGCAGAAGAATTTTTTTATGCTACTGTATGTGCGCACAATTGTGTATGCATATTACTCGATCGATTTTTTTCTCTTGTGTGTAACACCTTCTAAATATTACATAATGCGTATGCGTATTTATATTTACATCGATACAAGTTCGTGTCGCAAAGAAATAATGAACGTGTAAATTTCCGTAATAACTTTTATATGCACAATTAAACAGCACGAACTGCTGCAAAATCCAGACTGCAATCAGGAATAACTAAAAGTAGAAAACGGAACAACCGAAGTCTAATATTTATGCCCCCACGATCGTTGCGCTTGCAATGTTTCAATTTTGCATGTTGTAAATCTTTGCCGTGTAGCAATACGAAAGTTTTTAGTTTCCCAATAGGATCCTCCCAATCTACGGTAAGTATATGTGAATAAAGCTTCCGATTGATGCAATCAAAATAAGGTAAACTATAGAAGTTTGTATTCATTGTACAGTCCATTGATTTTTATTGGATTTTATATAGCTATATTTTCATACACCTTTGCTGACAGCAAAAAATAGGATTTGTTCAGTGTGCTGCTGTAAAATTTCAAATACTTCGAATCCCCCTTTCTTTTTCAATAATACTATCCATATAAAAGAAAATGAGCTTTTGGAATCCAGTGCGCCCCCTATAAATACACGGCATTCATATAACACGATCGAAAAGTTTCTTATACGTGTTAATGTATGCAACAGTGGATGTTGGAAATGCAAAAGCATATCGTTGCCTTAATATCTGTGCCAGTTCAGACATGTGAGAAGGAACAAGGAGCAGTATTTGTAATTGTTTTACAAATAAAGAAGAGAAAAATGCTGAAGCTGATGGGAGTTCAATTGGCGAAGTAACTGTACCAGCATTTGCAAAGTGATGTCGATGGAATTTAATTTTGAACCATTCTGACAATGGTTGGATCTTACATTTACAAGCTTTTTTTTAAGGTACTTATACCTAAAATTAAGAATGTTTTATATCTCAATTGTCTTAAAATAGAATAATATCCATATCTTGATTAAAGAAAAGTAAAATGCCAAGATTTAAAAAAAAAAAATACATATTATTTTCTATTGTATTAAAAAAAGTCCGATTTATTTAATTGTGACTTTATGTACACTGTATTCGAGAATAATGTTTGTATTTATTAGTCGAGTCAGTTTTAATGAATGTGCAGTGTTCATATCATAATAACGAAGTCAGTCCAGAATCGTAAAGTCAGAGTATACAGGCTGTTCAGTTAAAATGTTCCGCACTGTTACAAATTCACGACGAAGAACGAGACATGTTTCAATCTTTCTCTTTGTTATACCAAGACCTTTGGAGGAATCTCTCACGCCCGCGCATTTGCAGTAGCGTGAAACGCTTCAATTGAGCACTCCGTGCGTAGTACGCAAACAGCCGGCGTGAAAATATCGTTCCGACCTACTACAAATACAGGAACGTGTCGGTTCACCACTACTAATATGTACCAAGGTTGACATCGTGAAGCGTCAAAGAAAAATGCTCGTGAAATCATTTTGATGCATAAAGTTCAGCTGTGAATAAGATGTACTCTTCATTCGTACAGATGGCCCAAAAGGGTTGAGACCAAACTTATATATACTACGTGTTAATGACGTGAAATAGACGAAGAAAGTTTGTACAAACTTGTGCCCGATATTGCATTATCAAAAAGTTATAAGCGTTCAAAGATTTACGGGCGAAATTGTTCTTGCCGGATCTAACGCCATTCTACTTCTATTTATGGAATCACGCAAACCAGGTGATTTACCAAAATATGATAGAAACGGGGGGACCAGCTTCGGGAACGTATTCAAAATGCATTTAATATTATTTCTCATGCCGCAGGAATATTCAACAATTGACTAGTGACCAATGTGTGATACGTTATATGAATATACCTTTCGATTGAATTGAAATAGAATTTCTAACATTATAATTCTATTCAGGAAAACTGATTTTCCGACTTGAGAGGGCACTGACGGAACTTGTTTCAGCTACTGCATATGGGTAATTATTAAAACTGGGCAAAAAGACGGAGCATTGGGAAATTAAATTTTTTTATGGACCAATTCCTGTTTAGAAGAATGAATCTGCCTATGAAGGCTGGGATGTAATGCTTGCTTAGTTAAGTTTATCAAAATGTGTTTAAAATCGGAAAAATGTCGATGAGTATCATACAAGTTTTTTGTATGGATGTACCTATCAAGCGTATTATACATAAAGTATGTATTAGGTATAGTTTAGAGCAATTCACATTTGGCACAGCCAAGATGAGCTTAGTCTTTTCTGGAACATGCGTTTGGCAGAATGTGAAAATGATCAATAATTACAAACAGCAAATGCAATCTTGTCTGCATACGGCGAATATGTTATTAAACAAGGACCAAAAAATATATTTGTCCTATACATGAAGAAGATGACCAGGCTAAGATGCGGGAACGAAGAGAGAGCAAATAGATATTGGGAAGTGGAGGACAAGAGGAGATGCGGGCTATGTGGGGTAGAGAAGGAGACGCTGGAACATTTGGCTTGGGAGTGCGTGAAGATGAGGAGATGGCCAGGAAGCATAAAGGAGCTTCTGAGAGACGATGAGAAAGGCAGAGAATGGGGGAAGCAGCTGGGGATGAGAAGGAAAGAGAGGAGGGTAGAGATGGAGGGACTAAGAGGTTCGAAAAACCAAAGAAAATGCAAAAGTAACGATAAGAGTTTGTAGGGAACAGGAAAATAAAATATATATTAGTATGTAAATATGTAAGGTAGACAGTAAGAGAAAAATGTAAGCAAAAGGTTGTAGTTGAGGAGTGGCCGCAAGGCCGAAAGGCAGGCGGGACACTAAAGTATAATAATAATATATTTATATCACACCGTCGTACTTACTCTTTACTCCCAACATCTTCAAATTTTCATTCACACTGATCGTTAGAAAATGTAATATATGAAAATATTCCTTTGTCCGGAAAGTTCGTATCGATATTCAATAAGCAGAGCACGTTTGACCAAATGAAAAAGGATAAAGGCACATGAAATTCCCGAATATTTCAGAAGTTCATTACTTTATACGTTTTGTGTACACATCCTCGTAAATTAATATGAAATGGAACTAGACGGCATAATGCTTGATCTCAAAAGATATGCGATAGGTAATGAATTTACTATTGACCCCGATCAATTTTGATGAACGTCCGGAACCATACGATTCAAGATGCACGTGTGCCTCAATGCTAAGGAGGACGATTCTAAAAATTATAGGTTTGGTCTGCGAATATAGGCAGACTGGCGTATAGGCACTGTGGAACTGCAGCACCCCCCATTTCCACTTGATATTGTCGATAACATTTAATGTAATGAATTTTTTTCTTTAATTCCTTCTTTATACTTGTACAATATATAATCCCTAAGCTTAATGTTAGTAGCCTTCCCCCAGTTTATGAAAAAGATACAATAATCTTTGTATGGAACTGTGCGCTTCACGGTTCCAGCGACGTGGTGTTTGAATGTGTACGCATACGCACATAGGAAGCTATACACGAGGCTGCGAGAGCGAGAGAGAGCACTATCGCTCCCGCAGTCCCGGATACATGTTTGTTTCCTTTTACCCAATTTAAAAAAATAGGCTAAAAATTGTCTGGAGCAGCACCCCCACTAATTTTAGCTGCGAACCGCCACTGTAGGCAGGTATGCAAGTTTGGGTTACAAAAGAAATGCAGTTAGATAAGTTTTAGAAGAAGAGAAAAAGCTGTTTGCAATGTGAAACTGTATTTGAAAAAAGAAATATCTCTTACAAAAACTCCAAATCTCAAAGGTAACACGTTAACACGTTATAACTTATGCAGAAGAAAGATCATAAAGAAAGAAGAGGGAATTTTGTAAGCAGCAATGATTAGAGAAAAGTTTTTACTGGCCGACGCGTCGCGACGGGCAGACAGTGCTCCGCCAAGCAGGATTAAAGAAGTCTCTTTTGGGGACTCTCTTTGGGGAGTCTCTGATACACGGGCAACGTGATTAGGTGTATCCAGAAACTGTTGCATACAGTATGTGCAAGAATATCGTTCCGTCATGCTACAAGTGCACACAGAAACTGGTCCACTATTATAATAAACATGTGTCCGTAGATTTATATCAGGCAACGTTGAAGAAATATTTTAAGGCTGTATGAAGACTAAATGGGAGTGAAGGTTGCAGCCTGCGTACCTAATATATATTTCATGTGTATTTTCCAAGGTTCTCTCTGCCAATATGATATTTCTTGCGTATCCTTCTTGCGGCCTTAACAAAAAAATAATGATAGTACTATACAATGTTCAATCGTTAACATGGTTTCCCCCTTTGGCAATAACTTTTTTCCGCTATTTTAGCAATTATTCTGTGCGTAGCTCGAAAAACTGCAGTTTCTTTTACATGAATATTTAATCTTTTACAGCCAGGCATGCTGAACTGGTGGCCCACGGGTCACAGGGAGACACTTCTCCTATTTTGGTGCATCGCTGGACAGTCCCTTCCATGATCCCTTCCAACTAAATTCTGGACGATCGCAGTCGAATTCCTCCCTCTCTAGTCACCACCGCAATCACATTCGTATGCATGTACTATCTGTATTAGGTACCGCTACTACAGTTATGACCGGACGGTGAATATGACTGTGTTCGTGATTAGAGAGGGAGGAATTCGACAACGATCGTCAGCGTTTAGTGGATATGGACGGAGCCGTTGAGCGGCGCACCAAAACAGGATAAGTGTCTCACTGTGGCCCGCGGGCCATCAGGTCAGCACGTGTGTTTTCCAATATTAAATAAACGAATCAATGATTGCATTAATACTTCATTAATATTTTTTGTTAACTCGCCGCGGTATTTTCGCGTTTACTGATTTCCTGAAATATGTTACTGTACCTTCACCACGAAGTCATATTTTGGAATCACACAGAACTTCACATTCAAACGGAACGCTAGAAAATATTTTGGTCGAACCCGCAGGACTTTTTGAAATAAATCAATATCTAGTGTGTTTGACACTACGTTCATTCAAACATTTGGGCGGACTGATATATTTGTTCATTCTACGGAACGTCACAGGCAGTGCTCGCCTTAATGAATCTAATCTAAGACTCTTTACTCGACGATTGTCGATTCCCTCGAATATAGCGCAAAGCTCTGGTCGGGATACAGCTAGGTCGTGAAATCGAACAGGCGTTGAAGTGTGCATGTTTTGGCTGCCATGGCAGAAGAATAGGCAGAAATACGAGAAGTTAAGGACTTGGAACTATGGTAAATTCTTTTGTTCCGGCACCCGAAACGAACGGCCGCTCCTTTTTACGACCTCGCTATGTCGTGGCCCGGACTGTACAAGACACAGACAGGGGACCTCATGTGCAAGGCACCTTACTTTGCGTTCTACACCGTATTTCTTGTCCTCCTTCTCATTCTCTCTCCTTTCGCCATCGCATCACAGGTTTTCGAGGCGTTTTCCTCGGCGCAGATACAACTTTCACCTAAATTCGAGTTACTGTTGTTTTCTCCTTACACTACTTCTTTGCTTATTCATCCCTTACAAAGTATTTGTGTCAGAATGTATGTATACTAGCCCAAAAACAAATCTCAAAATATTACAATGTGAATAAAAAATATGGGAAAGAGAGGGAGGTAGAGAATTCAGTAAGTGGCAAATGAAAGAGGGGAGTAATATTCGGTTGTAGCATGAAATAGTTGCTTGAACTCTTGCGTTCTTCACATTCATTTGTATTAAAAAATATATATTGCTTGCCTATAAAATAGTGTATGAAAAATGAAACATCGATCATCGGCCTTTATTTCGTACTTTTGATCTGAAATGTTGGAAGTCCTTTAATATACATACAGGGCGTCCCACATAACTGTCGCCACTAAATTTCAGGGCATTCTTCAAATTTGACAAAAAATTGTGTTACATAAAACTTAAACTGCCTTTAAGTCTGCATACCTTCTACCAATCAGAATTTTGTTGCCTGCATTCCTTGCAGAACCACGTTGCCGAATAATAATGTTCCGCGACTCTACACAAGTTGCGATGATTTTTCATCCGGCTTTGTATTTGTAACAATTTGTACTAACGACGAATATTTAAACAATATTATAGTTCTATTTACAAAGCAAAAGTTAACGCTCATATTTCGGAAAAAATACAGCCAACAAAATCCTGATTATAGTAAAAGTTATGCTGAATTAAATTGAATTTAACTTTTATGTAGCTAAATTTACTGTAAAATTTTAAGAAATCCCTGAAATTTAGTGGGGACAATTACGCGGGACACCGTGTGTTCTCCTTTGGACAATAGCCTGAACGGAAACGAATATTAAATCAGTTTTCTTTGCGCGTTTAAACTTGGGCAGCTTGCGGTCCAAGCCATATGCAATATGGCATATATACATAACTTTTCGAAAGGGACGTTGTAATAAACGTAGTATTCGTCGTTGGTTTTAGAAGCTTTTTTCTAAAGATACCAATCTCCTAGGAAATGTGTTGTCCGATTTTACGAAGTTCAGAAGTCCAACATTTAATGAAAATAAAATTAAGAACAGTGTATTTCGTTGGTAAAGATTTCTCCATTCAATGGGGGCATGCTTCGATTAATAAAATGGTAATAAAATGTAGAAGCCTATTCATTGTAACTGAAAGAACTGAGCATACAGAGCATAGAGGCTACATGATCAAATATGCTCTTCTTTTCGTTTTCCTTGTTTCCTTCTCTTTGTCTCTTCGCCTCTATCACGTGCACGCGAAATACTGGTTTCCTTTACGATACACTCCTTACAGAGCATGTATACATCGTTTATAACAAACTTGCAAATTAGAATAGAAGAACGAGCAAATTACATTCCATCGCATACAATAATCTTTAGAACACGATCTTCCACAGCGAAATGGGTATATAACGCGTACTGCACTACGGTGCAAGGAAAATTTCGAAATCACTGTTAAGCTTTTATCCTCCACGGCTCATAGTTATATTATTATGCCTATTACACTCGCAAACAGAACACTCCCTTCGCACATTTATATTATGGTAAAGACACCTGCTGGGTCGTTTGGGCCACGTACGGTGAGCACTGTGTTTAGCCTTATATGCATGCAAATTGTGCTTCCAAATACAGAGAAAGTCGTGGCATAGCAACTTACAAATTGATTTCAAGAAATATTTCTACAAAATATTGCCACTGGATCTGCATATTGGGCATTGACCAAAAAATTACAACTTTCAGCGAAACAAACAAAAAAACGCGGTGAATTTTCCGGAAAACTCTAGCCTGTACTTAAATCTTTAGATTCATTTGTCTTTTGAACTTGGAAAATTTGATCTAGAGCCTTCCCTAGACTTCCCTAATGAAATAAAACTACAATTGTTGATACATAATCAGCTATCACGTGCATGTACGAATGATTATAACTATCTGAAAATGCAGACAACTGCTCTGTAATGTAATTTGCGACTCCAATGTTATATTTGGTTTGAAGCGTATCTGTAAAGATTAACTTTAATCTGATGCTCATTCGTATAAAAACCTAATCCAACCCGATATCACACAACTAAGCTGTACACGATTGAGGACAACAAACTTGTTATAAAGTTAAATTAAATAGTTTAGAATTCTCGTGTGCTTTTGCATGAATTTTATGCACTTTTACGCATCAATGCACTTAAGCAGTATAATTGCCCACCCGTTTAAAAGGAATTTTTGTAGTTTCGAGTACAGTAACCGATAGATTTTTCTTTACTCTCCCTGAATACGATTACGTATACCAACAAGCAATCCACAATGTTTTTATGAGTTTCGTGACTTCTTATCACTGAATTGTAAAATAATGAATTCAAAAATTTACAGGATTTTTGACATTTGTCGTTTCCACAGATATTTGTCTGCTCCTTCTTGGAATGTTAGAAATTGCAGTTCAAAGCAATTGACGTTTTCGCAGGTGTTTTCTTGCTTTTTTTGGAATGTTAGAAATTATAATTCAATGGACATTGAAACATTAACATTCATTCCAATAAACTCATTTATTGTGACACCGATATTTCTGAAATATTTATCGAACAAAACCCATTGCATTTTATAAATAAGTAATACATAATTCGATGCTGCTATGTCCAGTGGATATGCTGGATATATCAAGGTAAATTAAAGTGCAATGTGTTTTGAGCATTGTTACCATACGTAGGCTAATAAATAATACAGCCATAGCGGACTTACTTTATTAAAATCAAAAATCAATATTCCTGCAGAGGTCTATAAAGCTGACAAGTACTGTACCAATGTTTCAAAATATGTCGCCATTAACTAATAAAGTTGGCAAAGAAATAATAATTGGAGCACCTATTACTAAAGTAAACACGTCATAAAGCTATTCGTCTGAGTATTATTTCAACTTCCAGTTTGTTTAATCATTCTTACGTACCAATACACTTTAGCTGGCATACTGTTGTACGTGTACTACTGTATCACTAGAATGTTTGCAAACAGGAATCAGTTTCTGCGATCAATAATCGGAAAAGATTTTGCCCTTAGCTAAGTGTTATTCGATATTATAGAATAACAGTGGATAATAGCAGGCGTTCATATTCGATAGCTTCAGAGGACAAATTTGTATTTAAAATTTCAAGTACGTGCTAAGTTTGCAACACCCTGTAAGTTTAAAAATTACTCTTTCAATTGTATTGTAAAGTTTAAAAATTACTCTTTCTACACCTTTGATTGAACAGTGATTTTCATTATTGTTTGCATTACCGTATTTCCCTGTTCTGTGACGAGCCAAAGTGAACGTACCACTCGAAGAAGGATCATATACCACTTCTATACCCTGGGAAATCTGAATTTTTACGAAAATATTACGTACTCCTTTCATTCTCTGACAACTTTACTTATTAAATGCAATTAGTATGCTTACGTGGCTGCATTGCTACACCAATAAACGTATCCTTATCGAAAATATGCAAGGCGAACACAGTTTTAAAAATTAGCGAAGTTTAAGCGATCATGTTTCATAAGTGGACGAAGAATGTTCCAAGAGTTAATTTGGTAAAATAAAGAATGTGTCTTACCCAAACGGGCGTAGTTAGGACAGAATTGTAATTCGACAGATCGAGATACAGTAGAAGTTCAATTAACCGAATCGTGGCTATTCTTACCCGAACTTACTGACAATTTTTTCGACAGACCCTAAAGTTAGACATAAAGGATATAATAATAGTTTCGAATCCAATTTCAGGAATTGCTTTTCAACCATATCTTTGGGTCTGAATTTGTTCAGCCCGTCTGGTTCTTAACTAAGCCGGATAATCAAGGTCCTACTATATTCGGAAAGAATACAGTCCTTCAAAATCTTCCATTCACCGCATCTTAAAACAGCAGAAATTTCGTCCTTAAGAAACGTTATTATCTTGGGATAAAGTTTTGCAAATAAATTATTATCAATATATATTTGAAGGAAGTACTAAATATAAAAATTATTGTTTATTAATGACAGTGGTATTTCATTGTCTTCCTTTTACTCTTATACTATAAATACCGGAAATTAAATACGATTATTGGTCGTCTGAATTTATTATTCAGCAATAAAATACTGGAAAGACGTAAAAATTTATTGTAAAACACGTACAAAATTATGTGAAAATCATTACACTTTGTTATATTTTTCTTTAAAAATGTAGATTTATGTGCATCTTTCATGGGTTCAAATACATGATCAATTTTGTGGCGTTGCAATAAATATTTCCAGTACTGTACTGTAATTACACGAGTCATTAAAATATTAAGAAAACACTTTTGAACGTCCTTGGGACATATAGCTGTAACGTTTTAAATTTTGCTCAACGTGTATACAAAGAATGCTTGCAAATTTTCTTTTTTCTACATCCAACAATGCATTGCCTATTAAATTTGTCCCAAATGTTCACAAATTGTTTATAACCAGGACGTGTATTAATAATATAGACGATGTAAAATCAGTTTCAATTTAATGAATGAGTGGAAATATATTCATAATCAGTTACAGGTGGTAGATCGCAAAAGAGAAGTTAGACGTCCAAGGAGAAGTGTTAGGAAACAATAATTGCTGAAGCCGCTGTTTCAGTATATATTTCAGATATATTTGGCAGTGCAACAGCATATAACTTTGATGACACTCTGTGGACTCGAGGCAAATGTTTGCCATACAAAAAAATGTTTCAAATGAAACCCACGCTGTTCTTTCAGTGGATATACAACTTTGTGTTATTAAGAAATTGAAAAAATAATTTCTGCATTTTTTTTTTAGCATTTCGTCTGTGCAGAACAGCATACTAGAGCGAAGTTTTGAGATTCGAATAATTGGCGAAGTTACAGTACTCCAAATGACTGCACGTAATATTTAGGGAGAAAGGCCTGATGTAACTTCAAACGCGTTTTCCTCTAAACCATGTTTCTTAACTTGACACCCGGTAGATCTCCAAAACTGTTCATCCGATTAACTTCACATTTCGACACATTATTCCTTACAAAAGTACATACAAAGAAGCGTATGATTTTTGTAATATTTCAATTCGTTTAATCGTTATAAACTTCCGAAGCCAATTATTTTCAACGAAAGCAAAAGTTTTGACCGTAAATAGCCGCCAGATCCTTGTTTCAGACAGTTTTTACAAAGTTCTAAGCTATATCGAAGAAACGTTACCATTTTTATATTGCAATCGCACTTGTTGCTGGATTCCAGTTAGCAAAATTCCGTTGTACATGGCAGTAAACAATAATGTTATATAACGCCATCATTTTGTAATTTTACGTAATAAATAAAATACTAAAATAAACTTTGAGTCTCACTTAACAACCCCCACAAATTTCCAATACCCACTGATTAATTACCCGGAGAAAAATAATATTAAGTTCACCTACTTTTTTAAGCCAACATGGTAGTTTGCAAAATTGGAAGGTAACCTTTGTTCTCGCTTTTCAAACAAAACCATTTGGTTATTTAGCTGGTCACATTTATCGGCCACCCTGAGACGAGTTTATCGTCCTACGACTTGCAGATCATTCAAATCCATTGAGGATCATTTAGGATCTGCCAAAATCTACTTTTGTGAAATAGCTTTTTCGATTCTTACTATTGAAATGCGTCAACAATGTCATGAACGTGACACGAATAAACATAAGCGACGAGTTTCATCAACTCTGATGTTTTCAAACACGAGGTTCCTATTGTTAGAAGCACATTACACCGTGATTACTTCGAAACAATTGGCATCATTAGAACAGGTATTACTGTTGCTTCCTTTCAGTACCGATCGGGTACTGGATAGACGGTGTCAAATTACAAGACCAGTACAGTCCGTTGGTATCGCGACTCTAGGTTTCTTCTTGTAGAGAGCTTCATCTAATCAAGCTGAATGCAGATATGGCTCCATAAAAAAAAGGCAAAAGTCACTGTTAAATCGCGAGGGCACCCTACCTAGAACAAAATTGCGCTCGTCACAAAACAGCTTCTTCAAAACAGAGCTACACTTATTGAAAACAACTTCTTGTATAGCGACTACAATAGGCTGCTCTGTATAAACTTAGGAAAAATGAGTATACCATAAAAATAGTACGTACTAATAATACGTGTTTTATTTACCAATTTAACTTGCATATATTTTCTTTTCTGTTAGTCAAAATAAGAGTCTATTTCACATCTTAACTAAAGTGCCTGTACAAAATGTTACACGAAAGTCCAGTTTTCACAAAACTAAAAAAAGAAGCTTAATACACTTGTCAACAATGGAACTCGTACTTTATGTACTATATACTATTCTATATGCTATATACTAAATTAAGAATATGAAGATGCACAATGATTTTCTCGTTCCTTATTATTACTGCAACGTAGAACTAAGTGTGAACCGCGTAAATCCCATGGTAAAACTGAGTTTTGTGGGCAAATTGCTTATTTAAGGTACAGATACAAATTCCGTGTCCTAAACTGCTAAATCTCAAAAATTATGTCGCTGTGTCAAATTTGTTTATTATTTTTCCTTAGGGAGCCTAAACATTGCCACGATAAAACCATGTTTTTGTAAGCACAATTCAATTTTTCTATAGGGCTGAAACGTTTAGGCGTACTATCTGTAGCAAATAAAACCACATATTGTAACAGTTTTGTAACAGGTTACAAATGTACTACTGCGTATATTTAAACTTGTTCGCATAAACTCACTTTGCATATGATGCCGTAGTGTGCTTGGAATTTATCACGTCTAAACCACATTCTTATCCAGTGTCCTAATAGAAACCCTTCTAATAAAACTTTGAAGTCATTTCCCAAGAAGTTTGTGTATTTCTGCTGTTTAACTTTCCCCCGATGTAAAACGGATCGATACTTCGATTTCCAATAATGTCACATTACGCATTTATAATACAATCCACTGATGTTGATGCTGTCTATGTACAGCATACTTCGACTGTATGTCGAAGTCACGTGGATATCAATAGTGTTGTACAATATTGTACCTTGTGTGTATATAATTGTCCATAATTTGTGAAAGATGAGTGAATGATAATAAGTACACAAAGTAGACAAATTGAGGCCTAAGGAGAAGTGATCGAAATTAAACTTTTGTAAAATAATGGAAGATATAATTCAAAATTGTAGCTCCTTCTTTACAATTAATTTTAGTAGCAGAAGATAAAACTAGAAATGCAACGTGATCGGTAATGGATGACACAACTGCCAAACGAGCACAGAAATTCGAGGACTCGGAGCAAAAAGAAAATCATGAATGACGTAATTTCGTTGGATGCATAGTTTTCGAGAAAAAGGTGTTTAAAAATCAATCGAGATAAGCTCACTTGCTTTGCGATTACTTATCGCGTTATAATCATTTTTGCGTCACTTTATCCATCTATATTTTAATAGCAAATATTCTATCATTAATGCCCCTTACGTATACTCAGTTCAAGAAACAACTAGGTACAGATTGCTCTATATAAAATTAAATCTTTACTTTATAAAAGCCGTTGTTTCATTCTGACAATAACTCTTTACATATCAACGTTGGATTTGAAGAATAATACTAAAAATAATTGATTGTAAATCTAATTTCCGTGAAATACTTCCTGTGTGAAAAACTTTCATAATTTCTTCCTTTGATTACGACCCTTTGTTATTACGAGAATTACATTAGTCGAAAAACAATTCATATGCAACGTTATGATCACTAATTTTAGCCGTCATTTTAACTGAGAGGCAGATTAATGGAATATAGTGCAACATCATTTTTACGCTTTGCTAAAATTGTGTAATAAAACACAGTCCGACGAAACTAAATCCACCAAAGTCCTTGGATGTCAAATACTGTTACGTGGATTCAACCCCCAGACTGAAAATCCGACCAATATAACCGAAAACTGACCCATTGTACTCTATCCCGATTTATTAATGAAGTATTCGAACTATGGTATGTGATGAAACAGTAAACTATTGTGTGGGGAATTCAACAGAATATTACGATATTAAATCACTTTTGAAATATGTGTCGAGTACATACATATTGTATAATATTCTGCTTGCACCTCAAGGACCTAAAGGAATTCAAGGAATTCAATTCATTTCCTATTACATGTTATGTCTCAAGCATTATATGTATATTGTGCAATTAGCATAATATATAATTGCGAACGCGTTAGAAAGGTCGGTGGTTAGGCCCAGTTCGCAAACTATCTACGGGACTACCGGTTCTTACTGACCGGTGGTATTGATTAATCTGTACGTACAGTCGTCGGCGAGACCTGTTCGAAGTCAGACGTGCACATTGAGAGTGCATCTAATTGTATATAGGGTGCTTCCAAAATTTTAGCACACGCAAAGGGGGCAAATCTATCTACCAAAAATCAATCCAAATTATAGAATAAAATACCTTCATACAAGACTGTTTTCAAGAAAATTATTTCACCGCGCAACGATTTGTGTGCAGTAAATGCGACCTTCCCTGCAGTGTTTGTTTAGCGGAACAGGCAAAAATAATAATGGGGAACTAGAATACCTCTTGTTTTAGATTAGTGTAAACCTTTTTTCCCCCTTCCAATTTCGTCAAGATTCGGAGGGGTAAACTTTAAAAGTTTAGAAATTCTTCATTTATTAATAAAAATGTATGTCAAGGGAAAGACAGGACCTGATCATATAGAGGCGAATACAATATAAGAGTTACGTGTAGCAAACAAGTTATGGCTAGTCATATGCACATGTACCCAACCTATTTTATTTTTCTATTTAAAGAGAGCTTTGTATGAAAGAGATATATCGTACTTCGTTTTTTACTCATTTAAAAAAAGACTACTCCCTTAAAACTTTGTGCGCTTATAGCACTTACCACGAGGAATAAAAAATATCCAATCAACATAGCTCTCAAAACAATTCTTTTGGTGTAATTGGTGTAATATTTAGTTCTCTATATATAAACGTCACGCATATATATAGAATACGCTCGACAGGAAGAGGCCCATTTACGACATACGCCACCCTTCGCAGACCCCAAATCGCCGCAAAGGTTTGGGTCCTATAGGCAGCATTCGCGTAGATAAGGTGAAATACAAAACTAGATATTACATCGAGAGAATTTACATTATTATAAACAGATGGAAAAATTATATATTTTATGTTTTCATGACTTCAATAATAGTGAAGTATAACCTTTCCTTTACCTATAATATAGATATAGAGAGAAATGAACTGCATATGTTTTTATATATTCGCAAGAGTGTTTTGTTTAATCAGTATACAGTAAGATACCTATTTGTAAGGAGCTACAAATCAGTGATACCGTAATTAATTATTCGCAAGTGAGACTTGCTATTGAATTACTATTTATATTTGTTAAGTAATACTGCCCTCTTTTCAGCACACAATTTGGGCAAAAACTGTAAGAATTTATTTTGAACAAACGGTGCACTTGCGACAGATGTTTCGTTTCAGACTTTATTCTACTCGCGGGGAAAATTAACAATTTTCACACTACTGTTTATTATTACAAACCATTTTGAAGCAACTAATTTTTCCAAAATGTCTACCGCACCAGGGATGTAAAAACCCCGAAAACCACGACCATTACCTTTTATGCATCCTGCACATACATACAAATATTACTTTTACATAATTCGACAAATTCGTCAAAAATAGTTTTCCTGAAAACTATTAATCGTAGATATAACAATTCATCAATGTTTTAAGTTCTACTAGAATATTGATCCGTAACAAACATGAGCCGCGGTTCGTGGAAAATTCCTATTGCATAATTGTCCCCAAGTTTTACCCCGGCGCGCCGCGTTCCTGCACTCAGCTCGTTCAAACCTCATTGAAAATTTGTGGGATAAGTTGGAGCATATAAAATGCAAAGTTCTTACACTATGAAAGGCAGAATTAAAAATCCCCGATAAAACTGTATTAGTTCGGAATAATTAGCAAAAATTATTTACATGTGCCCGAAAATTGTAGTCACTGTAGATTATCCAGGACAATATTTCTGAGTGGATGTATAGAAACTGTGCATGAAGTATTCAATGTCTCGAATACTTCTGTAATGGAGAAACTAGAAATTGTTTCGTGTGAAATGTACCATAAAACAATTAATTATAATTATAAAGCAATTAGATACAAAACAGCAGCACGAATATTTTAATAATTTGCAAAGAATTTCAAAGTACTCTGATGTCCGAATGTTAAAGCAACTAACTGTATGTATGAAGAAAGGTCTACATATAATGTTACAATACTGTAAGGTAACCATCATTTTTCCAAGTCACGATGAACAAGCTGAAATTCTTTAGCACTTTGAAAGTTAAACGCAAATTTCACGCTTTCGACTGAAAAATTGCAGATTGCCCGTTATATATTATTTTTAGTACGACGATACATATGTATATCGGTGGTTGCCGTAGAATGCTGTATCGTTTAATAGACTTCAATTTGATGGAGCATTTATTAAACAAATTTAAGGTGAAATTAAATATAAAGGAAGGAAAAACTATTTTTAGCTTCATTGCAAAAGGATTAGTAACATTTATGTTTTAACATTCATTCGTCAAGCTGTTCCTTTGTATGTTATATAAATAGTATATGCCGTCTTAGTCATGGACTAAGTCATTTGAAATATCGAAAAGCGTCTTTCTATAAGTTTTCTGTAAACTGAAATCAGTTGTTCGTAAAACTTTACACGTGCATAAAAGTATCATTTTACAAGAGTAAATAAACTAGCCCTGCTTCCTATGACCGTAGGAAAATATTTTTTACATGACAAGAACTCAAATATTAAAATAGCTCCGAACGAAAAGTGTACGACTGAAACCAAGAATTATAAGTATAATATCAATCATTTCACGTAAAATTATAGTACCATTAGTCTGCTCCTTCGAGTTTAGCATCGGTAGATATTTATTTATCGTTTGAAGCTAAAAATATTTTTTGACAAAAAAACCTGCCAGCAACAGCAGATATGGAACAAGGCTGAGGCATGCCAGTAAATAATTCCGCATGATGCAGAAAAATGGTGCAAAACACGAGCGGACATTGACAAGCTGATTTCAATTAGGTACTGAAGACATTAGTCTAAATTTAAAGACCTGCTGTAACTTTAATGCCGAGATAAATCCTAATTACTTAATTTATCGCGCGGACTCTTCAGCGACCATAGTCTGTGGTTAAACCGGTTTTAGAAAGCAGCGCTGCATCTGTTTCTTCTTTGCCGAGGTGGTATAACAACAACAAACTACCTTGCGCTGATTGCAGTTCCACGTTGTCTACAAAGGTGTCCAGTTGTCTTACATGCTGTAAGCCACGCGAATTCTGTATCATAGTGACACGAATAGAATGTTCACCGCGTGTTACGAGAGATCGAGCTGGTGATTTTCAAGCGCGAGCTACAAGTGCGACTACACTGTTACTTGAAGACCCTGGTGACATCCGAACGATGGAGGGCACTCGTCGCACACTCGCCATCATACACGTGTCGTACATCCACTATTATACGATATCTCATGCTTCGTCCAACAGAGGCAAGGTCGAATTACGCGAGAATGCCTCGGCTTCTTGGGTCTGCATAACGGATGCGGACATCTCCCAGCACCTATGCCAGGGCTGGAAACGTTGGTCAACGGATCTATCTATTCAGTCCTGATCCCACCAGGATGCAATAAGTTCTAGACGAAATTGTATTCCCGAGTGATCAATAATGCGATATCGCTTATATATGTATGTACTTGGCTGGTATGACCTGGTGTAAAAAGAAGGGTACGTGAAATCGGACAAAAGACCAGAGTTAACAGATACTCTCGAGTTTACGTGCAGACAACGCGTCGTTTCTTCGCAAATACCAGAACTGTTCGAAAAGGAAGTGGCCGCGCGGGACAAGATGTTGCGGAATGGAGAAGATCGCCAGGATACAAAAATTAAGAGAGAAGGAAGATGTGACAAGGGATGCTTTTTCTTTTATTTCATTGCCTGCGAAAGGTAACAGAAAAAGCCGATCGTCCTTTTAACAAAACAGACCCTTTTATACATTTTGTTTAAATCCATAATCTGTATTTTGATTCAGAACTTATTTTGTAGCCATTTCTCTTAACTGGAGGTTTAAACAGTGGTTTAGAAATAGAAATTATTATCTTTCTGATATACAATGATTGTGTAACGATACACGTGCATTTTACAGTTGCATTACTTTAATTGGAAGTGTATACAAATATATTTCAATAAATATATGAAATTCTATCCTCATTCGGTGTAAAAAAAAAACTTTTAGGATAAATGATTAGTCCGTGAGAAATTTTACATAAATATCTCTATTACAGGATATGCCCAAACGTTCCTTTATTGAATTCTGCACGTGGCATGCATCGATTATTCTCTTAATCGTATCGCGGTCGTCTCTGGTTATTGTTGGTCAACGCACTACTACCCGTTCTTTTCAATTCTGTATAAAATTAAATAACGCGGGTATGTGGTATAAAGTATCTCACAAACTAATGACTTTTTAATCATATTAACGTAACACTTTTATGGACAAAATCACGAAGGAATTTGATTTATCAAAAAAAATAGTGCAACTATGAGATGCGCGTGCATTGTTGTACTTGTCAAAAATATATGCCCGGGAACATACAGACCTCTTTGAACCATCCAACCTTTTTCTCTAATATCTACTTTGAATTGAAACAAGCAAAAGGGATGACTTATTTCAGTTACGTGGTTCACACTATAGATAAGGTAAATTGAACTAAATTTATGATATGTCAATTGTTATTTTTCTTACAGGAAACAGAATCTGCAGATTTTAATTATACAACTTTGAAAGAAGGGCAACCAGAAATGAACGCGTGATTTGCAACATTATTTTTAATAAAATTCTTAAATAATTATAAAAATAGTTAGTAACGTTTTAGTCATTGAAATGTACTTCAAGGAATTTTTTTTTTACATTTTGTTGGAAACCCAATTCTTAAAGTTCACAAATGCTGCCTTTACTAAATTTTTCGCGTAATAATATTTTCTTATCGTTTACATAATTAAATAAGTTTCTGATAATTGGCGGTATGAAATTCATCCGGATACCTTGGAAAGTACACCATTCTTAAAAAGAAAGTGTAGTGCAATAATACTGACCTTTACGCGCGGAATAAAATAACCCATTGCCTTAATTTAGTTATGTCGTTCATTACATCGTTTATTAAGTCAATTATTCATCCCAATTTCTTCATACTTTGTAAAATATCAGTCATGTACGCGCTCAATAATGATGATAGAGGTGTATTAAAAAGTCTAGAAAGCTATGTATCTCCTGATATACTGTAAATATAAATAATTTTATACTATCAAACTCGACAAACACTAAAAAATCAGGGACTGCGTTCAGAAATTTCGAACAGCTCCAAAGTGTACCTATTGTATTGAATAGATTATCTCTGTAATTTTTTGAAAGTTATTTTCGAAACAGAAAAGCAAGAATATCGAGAATTAAGAGGGCATTTTCATCGTATCATAAAGAAAAGGTTAATACTTACGCAGGATAAGTCAGATAAGACTATAACATTACAATTTTTATTACTTTTAGTAACCCAAAAATATGCGTAGGAAAAAAAGTATTCCAACTCGAAGAGACAAGTATTACGATATATTTTTTTGGGTGCATTTTTCGAAAATCCAAGGCCAAATTTTCTTTACTAAATGGAAGCGTATATTTTCATTATTGCAAAGTCTATCTAGTAGATCCATCAAAATCAAAATCTATCTACCTACCGGGTAGTCCACACAACTCGCACACCTCCATAACTTCCAAAGTACGCGTTGTCCGAAAAAGTTTTGTGTACTAAAGGTGCACGGTTTGAAAGGATACATTATGTAGTGCATTTATTTTTTGTATAGGTAGCAGCGTTCCGGAGATTTGAAGGTCAACTTTGTTTTTTTCAATGAAATACTATATCTTTTATACCAAAATATGGAAGAATATCGAATTCTGAGTGGAACATTATTCATCTTTGTTAGCCCTAAACCTAATAACTAACGAGTAGTTTCACAGTATTTCTTGAAAATTGTATTCAGGTAATATCAAGTTAGAGATTCAACCTTATCACAGATTTTCGCTGGATGACGACACGAAAACGTCTATCATGATCCGTAATCTCGTATCACAGTCGTGATTCAGTATTGAAGTTACCCTCGGTGTTTGTGCGTAATTATCAGGAAGATAAAAGCAAAAATGAAATTTTTTAATAGCGAAAAAGTTGATATGCTTTTAGTTAACGGTGAGTGTCGTAAAAATGCAACAAGAGCGAAAGCTATGTATCCCGAAATGTATCCTGAACGAAATCAGCCATCTCGATGGATATTTGAGAGAGTCTGTGAACTGCTTCGACGAACCGGAAGTTTTAATGTTATTAAACGTAACGTAACGAAAGCTGATAATTGCGTTCAAACACCCAGCATAACTTTAAAACTGAATTACGAACATGATACGAGATTGCAAATCATGATAGATGATTTCGTGTTAATAAAGGTTGTCACTTAACCATCTCCCTGTCCTGCGGAAATCTGTGATAAGGTTGAATCTCTAACTTGATATTACCCGAAGACAATTTTCAAGAAATAATGTAAAATTACTCGTTAGTTATTAGGTATAAGGCTAATGACGGTCACTTTTTCACTCAGAATTCGACATTGTTCCATATTTTGGTAGAAAAGATATATTATTCCATTTAAAAAAACAAACTAGACCCTCAATTCGCAAGGAACGCTTCTACCTATACAAAAAATAGATACACTACATAATATAACCTTTCAAACCATGCAACTATTGTATACAAAACTTTTTCGTACATTGCATACTTTGGAAGTTACGGAGGTATGCAAGTTGCGCGGATCACCCTGTATTAGGAAGACAAACCTGCCGTTGTATAATACAATAGGTACCATAATATGTACGTGGTTATGATATCAGTAGTGTATTTAACACAGTATTAGCGAAACCGTGTTTTCAAGTTACAACCCGTTTTAACAAGGCCAAAATAAAAACATTGAAACGCTTGGTTGCGACCCGAAAGTAACTACTTTGAATAATTTCTGTGAAAGCAGTCGAACAAGTCATACAACTGAAAAGTAGTTGTACATAGCCCGGAAATAAAACCAAATAGAACAAACTTTTAAATGAAAATTTGTTGTTATTTTTATGTACTGAATCCACCCAATATATTGATCTTAATTCGTATAATTGCAAAATGACTTCTGCGAAGTAACTCATACAGAAAGGTAAGTTAATATACAAAGGTTTCTCTGTAATAGCTATCGGTCCACATACCTCTGCACGCAGAATCGGCCAAAAGTTCAGCATAAATCAAAATGGTGCTACACAAACTCTTGCATATAACGTTGTCATGAAGTAAAAGTTGGCGTCACCTCTAAATTAAAAGCATGACGCGAAGCTGATAGGTTCGAGAGTGCGTATGCAGGAATTTAAAAAGAAGTATGGTAACTGTTATTGATTCTTTTGTCAATTGAATTTTCGAAAATCACTTACGCGGCAATTGATTTTAGGAAAATAATAATAATTAGTTTCGAAGTATCGATACACGCTTTGGGATAACGGAGGACAGCGAACTCATTATATTTCCTATTTGAATTTAAACAGCTTTGGAGCATGTTTCATTACTACCCAACTGAACCGAAATTCCGACATCAAAAACGGAGGACCACCTTAATGTACATATTTACTGTATCGCCCGTCTTATACGAAAATCATGAATGAGCAAATTGTTTAGGCAAAAAAACGAGTTGCATATTCTTTTTTCTAAATAAAAAATGATTTTATAGTTGAATTTAAGTTTTATGGAAGCAATATATTCATCTATGAAAGTATCTGACTACATTTTCCATTCAATTGTGAACTGCCATAATTTATCGAATATTACATTCACAGTATTGGCATGTGGGGGGCAATATGTGAAACTCGATTTTATACATCGCAATCAGACACGTATATTGGGTACTAAATGTAGAAACGTATTTGAGTTCTGACAATGTTCAAATATAGAAACTTTTTTTACCATATATCCTTTGGTTCCTATTGTTGGTTCAATTTGTAACGTTCAAAACTGACTATGTGGTACAGTATGTTCTATAAGAGACTCGTGAATTAACCCCTTAAGGTTTATATTTCTCTCAAAAATTTACAAGTATAATAAAATGTAGTCATATTCTGTTAGTATGTATGCTTGTTTATTATGTAGTACTGATAACAAAAAAGTAGTTTTGTTCATGCATGCATAGAATTAATAATAAAGTCACTAATAGCGAATGAAGTGAAACAATTCATATCTCGCCATTAGCTGAAGTAAACAAATTCTCATACATTAAATAAACAAATACACATACACACACACGTGTTTGACTAGGCGCATACACACAAAAATACAGATACAGCACGGCGAAAAAATACCCACACCCATTACTGCTAATGCACATAGAGTCATGTATATCAATAAAAATACGCCCAGATTGGCGTCAGATGAATGACAAACAAATATTTGAAATCCTTATAGCCTTCCCTAACAATTACCTAATCTTAATTGACTTAATATATTATTAATAGCGGACCCACCCCTTTGTACATTTTTAGTAGAGCAAAAAGTATACTCTTAATTTAATCTTAAGCAAACTAATATTCTTTTGGAACCTTGCCCGATGTAAATCTAAAGACATATTTTTAATAGCAGGTCTGCTCTTTTCTGTATTTGCTGCAGCAAAAAAACTCTTTTCACTCTTTCAGTTACATTTAATCTCAAGCAAACGTAAGTTTTCTTGATCATTGGTAAATATATATCTACGACATATATTTAGCACAGGATCCCTTTGTATGTACATTTTCAGTAGCGTGAAGCTTCTTATAGTCCCCACTCGTATTTAGTTTTAAACGGACTTGAAATTCCTCTATCTTCTTCTTCCCCTTTTTCTAAATGAAATCCAGAAACATATTTGAATCGGCCATTTTTTCATATGCAACATATTTTCTGCAAATTTTTGCTAATCCTTGATCCTCGTGATTAGATATTCAATTTATTGTTAAACTGTCGAAGCCTTTTAGAGCTATTTCTGCTAAATTAAAATTTATTACTGAATGCACATGCAACTCTCTTAATTAAATGTCCAATCACTGTATCATTTATCCCTAGCACTGTTCTTAAACTCACCGATTCGTCTGCAGCAGTGGACATGGCCCTTTGTACATTTGTATTATGGCGGAAGGATATTCTTGCGCATGCTGTTCATAGAGGCTTAAACTGATGAAATGGTGGTTCATGTTCTATGTTTGCCATCTTCTAACGGGATTCGGGACTGAACAGATGTTTAATATCTGGTGCACGCAAGTACGCAGGATAAGCTCTTGGACAGATGACGTCATGCAAGAAGCATCTAGTTGTGTCCTTGTGGTGTTAGACAACCGGGAGAAAGCTATGCTAATGAAGCAGTCTGAACAGGTTTTCAGGTCGGGTAAATTCAGGCTCGATATAAAACTCCTGTCTAATTGTGATCACTGGGTAGTTCTTCGATGTCCACGAGTTTGAAAGGTGCTTTCGTTAATTAGTATACGAAATAAATTACGTTCTCTCCGTATGAAAATTTTGTTCTAGCCTTTTATAACTTGGTTGCATACTATGGTATGTATTTGAACAAATGCTAGAATTGGCGGCGTGGTACTGTCATAGAATTTGATTGCAACATTCCTTCGGATGAATGTATGATACAAAGTGACGGCGTTGATACACATGATTGTATTTCTTGCAAGGAGGGTAGAACAATTTGTGGCTGGTATAAATATAATAGATAGTACGATAATGCAGCTTTAAATTGTCATTAGGTTTAGTGAAAAGCAACGACCAGGGGCAAAAGCAACAACTAGCTAACTAGTTAAAAGTTAAAATAAACTTAAATTAAATAAACAATGAAAATAACACCAGAGATCACGCAAAACACAAAAAGGAAATTATCGAAAAGACAATTTCTCAAAGTTTGTGAAAACTGGCCTCGAATAGAGGAGTGGAAAACATATTTTGTTACGTTTCTCAAAAACTAATGGATTAAAAAAAAGCTAAATGGGTGCAATATTTCTTTTTTTTATATCGAATGAAGTACGAATAAGTGAACAATATAAACAAAACTTTCCTCGTATCGCAGGTAATAACTTCAAAACTTGGTCCTCTGACAATATTTTTTTCGAAAATATTCTTTTTTTACTGAAACATGATCAATTTATAAGATAGCCTGTTCTGGTAAATATGCATATATTTTTCTACCATCAATTTTGCAATACATTCAAAACAAATATAAATTTCGCTTTAAAATTGCGTTTAATAGAAATATGCAAGTAATTTCTCGCGTTAACGTACGAAAGGTGCGACATTTATCCTGAAAACTGCCTACATAGGCATTATTAAATTAGTTCCATAGAATGTTTATAGCGGCGAACAAAAGAATGCTCAAACGATATTTAAAAAATATAATTTTACAACACGGGTCTTCAAAATAGATATGTTGTACAGACCGAGGGAATACCCCAGAGTAGATGAGAGTCGCCAACATGATATAAAAAGTTTACTTGAAAACAGACCACACAAAAATAATAAAATAATAAGTAGAATAATAATAAAGAACACAAAAACTCGATACTGCAAACTGTACAATGGTTAACGCTAAAACTACACGCGTATGGTACAAGCGAATCCTGAAGACGGAAATATTCTATAAATTGAGACTTGACACGGCTCGAACGTCCAAAAAAATACCAGACACATTCTGATTGTAAAATGCCTACGAGACATCAACCTGTAGAATAGAATATAACTACCCCAATTCAAAAGACATAGAAATAGATTTCGCCCTTACGACGCCAAACTCATATACAGTGGGGTGTCCTACAAGGATCTAATTCGTTCTAGAACCTTTTTCGTTATAGCATTTCTTCGGTTTAGTATACATATACATACGTATGTATATATACGGTCGAATATCTGTAACTCTCCAAATTCTATGATAAAGGAGAAGAGCATGCAAATATACGTGTCGTAAGTTTAATTTATTATATTTATATTTTATACATTGTACACAGTATCTGTAAATTTATAAAAAAAAGTTATGAAGAAGAGGAGGGTAAGGAGCCATCAATTATACTTTTCTTTGCTAACTGTCCGTTCGTTGTAACATATTTGTCCGTTGTAAGCGTTTTGATTTACAGAGAGAAACTGTTCGTTATATCATTCGTTCGTTCGGAGATTGATCTCTATGTATAAGATACCCCACTATACAAGAAAAAATATGATAGATGGGTAATGGGTAAATGCCAATTGACATCTTCTTTCCTCCGCCACTGCGTAGACTTTTCCCGTTCCTTATTATTGCTTTTCCTTTCACGTTTCCACAGAGGAGCAACTGGATACAAACAGTTCCAAGATTTGAGGTCCTCTGAAAACTCATTGACAATTGGAGTCGTAGTTATTTTTCGTAACAGTTACATTTCGGGTGAAATATTGGAGCGAATTCAAAGAAAAATGCACCTTTTGCTTACGCCTATAGTGCCCTATAGGATACGAAAGCTCATTACTTGCTCAATACTTGTGTGTTTAGGAAGAAAAATGTGTCTCTTTCAAAATCCTAAATAAACTTTTCATACGTACGTTGACCACTTGAAGCTTACAATTACTGTAAAACTTGATTATCCGAAGACTGCTTACTCGAACACTCGACTATCCGGACAATATTGGACAGATATCATGGCAGAAGTAGCAGTTAAATGTGCGATAGAAAAGCATGACACATGAACACCTAACCAGGAAAAACGAAGCCAGGCATATGCAATATATGTAACCAAGCACTGACAATCAACCACCTCTGATTCGAATATAAAAACTACCAAAACCAAGGAACGAAATACAAGATTTCCACAGAACACCAAACTGCATCAGAAAATGTAACCCTCGCTCTAAGGAGTCGCTAAAGACTAAGAGGTCGATGACACGTTAAAAATGTAATAAAAAAAATCGTCATTTATAATGTGAGATTTGATAAGAAATATGATAAGAGATTTGTCTGCAATGAAGCTAATATAATTTTTCGACTTCAATATGTATAAGTATTGTATTGTATAGTAAACATGTTTACTGTTGGAAACGCAAGTGCTTGTAATTTCAGTTGGCAAAGAGTCAGGGACAATCATTATTGTTGAAACGTTAAAACGTTAAAACTTGTAAACAAATCTGGGAATTGCTGTATGCAATAATTTTTAATAACTTATACGATCATGCCCTTGTAACTAATTACATGGCTCGTGTAACCAAGAACCTAGGTAGTGGTTAACACAATTATTGGAGTGATACAAAAAAGTAATAATAAGAAAAGCCATATCTATGCATTTCTCATCAAATAAATAGCGTGAACCGAACTCACCGATATTCGCTTTCACCGTTGGCTTCACAATAATTTCGATTTGCCTACAGCACTGGCCTACTTCTACAAATATGTTAATACAAAAAAAAAAGATAAGTTATTCTTAAAGCAAAAGATAGCTAAAAAATAAGTACAATGTCGATCGAGTTGGACTCATTTTTATGAGAAAAGTATCGCCAATGCATTAACATATTTGTTATCGCACTGGGTTGGAGAAAGTTGTTCGACTCCGACCATGCTTTGTTCCTTTCCATTTTTGCACAATATTAATGCTACGTTCAGGGGAGACTTTATCTGTTCGTGCGAATTTATCTCAACATTTTTCCACTGGTATCATGCCGTGTGCCACGTATCCTATATCCTATAACGAATAATATTACTTATAATGTTTGGAATCACTGATAAGCCAAGATGACAAGGGCCATGGAACGGGCATCGAATGAATGAAGAGAAACCGAATGAGTGCCAGGGCGTTTAAGAAAAATTTGTCACCCTTATAATTCAAATACATGTACTACAGTTTAGTTCAGAAGGGTGACTTGCTAATACGGAAATGCGATTTATTGCACGTTATGCAAAGATCATTGCTTAACAGATTACAAATGACAGCAAGCGATAGACCGCACGCGACAAAAAAAGAATCAGTCACTCAAGAATCCGATGTGTTTGGAAAACTCTTTATTGGAAGGCTATGACCAAACGGACAAGGAAACGCGAATAAATAAAAAAAAGTCTGAGCTAATTCGCGACCGGGTACTCAATTTTCTGGATGAACAATAAAGTGTCCATATAGATTGTAGATAAATAGGTTAAAAGGATAAAAAATATGACGATTTACAGTTTCACGAATTCGTTCACAAGTGGCTAGCTAAGGTAGCAAGCACAGTGGAGCGACTCTATTGTAACGTTCGACATTGGGATAAAAAAACATTCAAATTTGAAAACTGAACTTTATAGCCAAGAAACTATGAGCCTTTTTCAATTATGTTCAATAATTTTTTTTTCATTTTGTCGCACTAAATAATCCAGGGTCACCAATAAGAAATACGGTAAAACTACGGAAGTGGTACTACCTCATCGATTTCGATGATTTTTGAACTTTTTCCTATACATATAGCCGCCGCTCGGCCTTAGTTTTCGAGACATTTGCAAAAAACTATAGCTACTACTACATTGAATTTTGGGTATACGTTCACGCTCGTGGCAACGTGTCGGACCGCCGCTTATCCGGCAGCCTGTGAAGAATCTATATACCGGGTGATCTCATAAAAATTGTACCTCTGGAAGTAGATGTATCATATCAGATTTGGTATCAACAACCATTATGATTTACCATTTCCACCGCCTCCCGCTACCCCCCCCCCCCCCCTCCCAAAAACCTAACCCAAGCTCATACTTGATTAAATGAAAATTAGGTTCGGGTTAGGTTTGGGTTTGAATTATCTGGGGTGGGGCCCGGCCCCTCCTCCGCCAATACCAAATCTGATATAATATATCTATGTAGTTCTAGAGACACAATTCTTATGAATTCACCCATATACAGGTATACAGATTCTTCGCAGGCTGCCGGGTAAGCGGCAGCCCAACACGTTGCCACGAGCATGCACGTATACATAGACACATTCAATGTAGTAGTAGCTATAGTTTTTTGCAAACATCTCGAAAACTAAGGCCGAGCGACGGTTATATGCATTGGAAAAAGTTGTTCAGAATACTCAGTTCTACAACATATTCAAAAATCATCGAAATCGGTGAGGTAGTACCACTTCCGTAGTTTTACCAGAAATACCTATACATATAAAATATATTGTTTTCTTGATTTGTTGTTTAGTATCTCTATTTTACAACATTACTTAAGGATTATGTACAGTACATAATCTTACAGTTATAATAATTTCAAAAATTACAAAACACAAAACTTTAAATTAAAATCTGAGCTTTGTTTCACTTCATAATAAATGTCATACAAACATTATTCAATTACGCAAGTTTTCCAGATTTCTCCAGGAAAAACTCTTCACCATCATTTTCAATAAACTATATAGATTATAGTTATTCCAGCACCTTTTTGCTTTTAGCTACTTTTTCGTCAGATATTTAATGCAATTCTCATTGTTGTACTAACTAGAGACTCGAATCTAATCAAGCGGGGCGCGTTTGTCATATTTTAAGTCGGATAACTGGATATTAATATATGTACAACTATTAAATAAATAAAATATTGTTATCTTGGAGGAACAATGGAACTTTATTTAGTATATAAAACTTAGGAATTACACTTATAACTCTCAGGTCCAATTACTAATTTTAGAAAAGGTTCTTTACTAGTGGTCTTTTGGTTTCTATGTAATAAGCAGATTTTCCGTTTTAAGTAATGTCAAAATCGTTTGCATGTTTCTGGAACCTAACATGGTTTATGATTTTATTGCTTTCAAACCAATGACCGGGCAAATGGATCTCTTCTGCGTCACCTCAGGGTTAAACTGTATTTTCTAAACAAATTGTAAACCGCCAAATGATGACTTAAGCCCCTCCTAATTCCACATGGACAACAATATATTTCAATTAAAACAAAATCGCCGATGATGGCGTCCAAAAGTAATTTGGCATGGAATGATCCTAGTGTATCCCACCCTTTGAATTGTTTACAAAGGAAACAGAGAATTATTGTGCCTATACGAATATACTAAAAGAAACGTTTAGTAAGTTAACGTTTGTGTCTCGGTATGCAAACTTCAATTGGCCATCGACCATTCTACTCATTTGAGTGTTCTACAGGTTTACCTCTAAGGCTATATTAAAGAATAGGCTTTTGTGAATAAATCAGAAACTTTAACAATATTAAACAAACAACGTTTCAAAGCGACGAAATCGCCATGCTATTGCAGGAGACCGTTTGGCGAGGGGGCGACCTGCCAGGTTTAACTCTGAAAAATTGATGTGAAAAAGGATTGAAGAATAAATCTTTCTCTCTGCGGTAATACAATCCATTGTCAATTGCAAATAACGAAGTTCTAAGAAAAAGAAACTGTGCAATAACTTTTGCACCAACCTGTATTCAAATTAAGAACATATTGTCCATGATCAAACGATATGTCAGTAATAAAAATAGTTGCACATGAGACCTAACGGTATTATCCGACCTTAAGTAAATAAAAAGCAATCAAAGGATACGAAAGCAGCAACCAATGTTGAAATATTTCGAAACCATGACTGACGATAAAGTTGATGGAAAAGACAAATAGTATGGAATACTGATTTAGATTCTCATGAAATGAAGAGGTATCTGAATGCAATTCGAAGAGTAAGGACGGCGTAATAAAAGCAAAGTTATCTATATAATACTCGTCAAATGCCTCCGGAGATCGAACTTCCGGTTGCCAAGGCTTGGTGGAGGAAACGGGGGAGTAGGAGGGTTCGGAGCCCTCCGCTAGGTCAGGGTTTGAGGAAAAGAGGGAAGGAGGTGGGGATTCCCCGTCAACTGGAGTGCACCTCCGCTATGCTAAAATTTCAACTTTGGCAGCTCGCTGCTTTTCCTAGAGAGATGGTTGTCCCGTGACGCGGGTACACGAAGCAAGATTGGCAAGCAAAATCAAAAAGATGGGTCGTGTAGTCGCAATTGCTGCATTTATATTCTACAGTTAAACACAAAAAATGGTTTAATATATCGTCGTATCTTAATCCTTGCACAAGGTTTGTTTTATTTTGCTGTTACAAAAATAAACAGCTACCCTTCGTTCAGGGATAAGAAACTTTTAACAAAAGCACTACCAAGCCCATCCAGGAGACGGTTTTCAGATTTCTGTAATAAGACGCAACAACAGTTACATATACAGCCATAGTTCGTTTCCGTTCCACCACTTTGCTTCTCATAATTTGTTTAACGTATATCTAAATAAACATAAGGGGATTTCTAGTGTTAAATTGGACTTCCAGGTTTGCGATTTTTATTCATTTGGAACCCCCTACGAACCGAATTGTTGATTTCTTATCAGATGGTTTATTGGAACAAACGTGGTTACGTTGCCGAGCGAAAGGTTTAGCGCTAAACCTCTTGTATACATTTTTTTTAGGAAATATTTCAGCTACTGTATTATTATAATTTTCATACAAGCGTGTGCATCGCCAAACAAATAAAAATGAAGCATTCGCGTTACCTTAATAAAAAAAGTTTCAGAATATTTCACACACTAATGCGCGTATCCAAATGTTTAACCGGTAGTGCAAGCAAAAGTACAGGCAGAATGCTGCGGAATATTCTTATAAATGGTAAAAAAGACAGTTGCTTTGCACGTGGTAAATGTGAAGAGACCAATATGACGGATTATAGAGAATATTATAAATAAACTGATGAGGCCAGTTATCTTTGAGAATACCAACTAGGACGCAGTCCTTTGATGAGGAATAACAGATGAAGTCAGTCGATAAAAAGTCGACGCGACACATTTTTTCGAAGGGGATGCACCTCTCATCGTCAGTCCGCTTGAGTAGCGAATAGCCGTGCAAATTTTACAGTGGCCAGTAAACTTTTTAACCTATTCGTACAAAATGACCTAAATAATCCGGGGTTTAAAGATTTCCTAGGTCTGCCGAGGCAATATATATAAAGACCATTGCGGATTATAGCCAGGGATAAGACGCTCGACGTGCGAAAACTGCGACGGGCACACCGTGGTTAGTTAGTTAGATCCAAAAAAATTAATAATGTAACATTGAAGACAAAAATTCTTCACGATACGGCCACGATGTACAATACACGAAATGTTGTTCGCCTGTGAAATTGATGGACGAAATGAAGATCGCTAGCTTCAAAAATTAAATCGTGTCCTAATTATTGACGAAGAATCAGGCCGGTCTGAGACATTAATGTGATAAAAGTCGCACAGGAGTGAAACAATACGCGGTTGCCCCGCTTAAGGGAGCGTTCCCATTGTGATCCCTTTTTCATTTCTCGAAAATTTATTCGTTTTAGAATGTACATACATATTCTTAAATGTTGGAAGAGGAATGTCAAGTATCGTGGCTTGTACAGCCCTTTTTGTACACCCCTCGCGTCGAATACCCCGAATTCCTGACCGTACCAGGTTTGTCGCTTGTCCCTATACCCGCTTCTACTATACACATACAGCTCGACAAAACGAAGGACTAGAATTAGGTGATAAATAGCAGGAAGTCGAAGGTATCTTGTGACGTTTCTACTTTAGTACTTTTTCGTACTTTATGAAACTTTCAACGCGTTCTTCTCGAAACGTAAGTTTTCCACCCGGCGTAGGTGATATCTCAGAAACTACGTGATCGATTGGTTCGTAATTAGCTACTAGTGGCAATTCAACAACTTTATTTGATTTAAAGTTGAGCATAGTATTATAACGTGTAGCTACACACTCATAATTGCTAAATTACAAACGTCAAATTCTTTTCTCATTGAAAGATTTAGTCTACTGGGCTGAGCAAAAAATAAAATGACCCGTAAAAGTTGATCAGGCTGAAGACCGTCTTAGCAGAATCGCATAGATAACGAAGTGGTCAACCTAAAAACGAGTACCACGACTGAAGATCGATTACAGCCGAATTCAATTAAATTACAGAAAATCCAATTGCGACGACTACAATGAAACGGCAACTTTGGAAGCTTGTTGGATGCGTTGGACTTAAAAAAAGTATTGGATTCACAAAACTAAAAAGAAGACTGAAATAGACAAAAATACGTAAAGATTGAACTACTTTAGAACCTCCATAACTCGAACCTCTATAACTCGAAAACCTTTATAAGACGAAAATTTTCTTAATTCCCGTTCGCTCGGCTGTAAAAACCTCTATATGTCAAAATAAAACTTACTTTAACTCGAATTACTTGCCACATGTACAGATGCATCATTTTTGTAATGTATTCACCCCCAAATATCTATATTAGTATTATGACATATCTCTGTACTACTCTTACTATCTACTAGTCACCTAAGGATTCATGTATACAAATATTTTTAAGTTCCGGTCATCACAAATACTCGTCATGGAACCTTATCGAGTCACCGTTTCCAAAACACCTAGTCATACTGTCTACGATCCCTAACCATCCAGAGTCCTTTGGACTTCGCCCTCGCCATCCCTACTACATCCTTTCCAACACCCTTTAAAAACCTAAGGTTCCCTGACTCTTCAGCACACATCATACGAAATATTCAACCGACATAGTCTACGTCTAAGTGATAATAAAACCATCTCGAAAACCGAAGTTGGGAGTTAAATTTTCTCTGTGTCCATTACATTTTACCTCTGTAACTCAAATTTAGAATAATCAAATCTCTACTACTCGAAGTTTACCTCTATAAGTCGAAGTTCTATCGCTGCTGCCTCTACAACTCAAAGTTCATAACTTTGTGTCAGAAATCATTGTACTGTTTCCTACATTTCAACCGTTAGAATTGTCTCAAACCATAAGACGGAAAACATAAAATGCACCAGGTGCATATCCATGGAAGCTGATCGTTTTTCGTCAATTTTATAGCTAAACAATGTGTTAATACATTAACTCGTAGCAAAATTACTGGTTTTTTGAATAATAAGAAGTCGGTACATATATGTATGTATGTATGTATGTATGTATGTATGTATGTATAGTGACCTAACTATCGTCTTCTGATTACGTTTATATATCAGTACAATAAAATTGTAATTCACGCGAAATAATTTTCGTGTGTTAAACCACTCTTACTCGAACACTCGATAGCACGAAACTTCTATAACCCGCAGTTTTTTTTCTCTTCCCTTGAAATTCGAGTTATCGAGATTCGACTGTATTTGCGTTTAAAAATTATATTATGGGCAATGGTAGTGAGTCAGAATTATAAAAGGCTTGCTTCTGACCCCATCATATCTAATAAAAAATGATTATCCTTATTGCAAATTATTATTAACTATAATTAAGAGTATTAAATACTTCTACATATTAACATATGTCGCATATGTTTGGAAAAAGTACCTTACAATTCATTTGTTTTCCACTTGGTTCCCTATTGTTTGGCGTCTATTGTATACTCGTACTTTCGTGTTACTCGAGTACGATCTTCTAAAAAATAACGTACTTACAAGGTAAACAAGGGTGGCAGAAAATCATATAGAGATATTTCTGAAATATTGAATATCAGTGTTTTTTCAAAACGAAAAATCATTTTAAGAAAGAATCCAAAATTAGTTTCAAAACGGAGCTGGCCGCGACAAATTAGACGTGGATAATTCTAGTTGTAAGAACGAAATGAAAGCCAGAAACAAGGATACTCCGCCACTGCAGCCGAGCTTGTAAAATGTTTTCGAGAATCTGTAGACAAGTGTCAAAAATGACGGACAGGTTTTAAATTGTCATGTCACTCAGCTTGATAAAAAAATGTTTAAAAAACTAGAACAAATAATGCAAAAACATACGAGTGCCACGAACAGAAAAAAGAGGCTGGAATTTACAAATGAATAAATAATAACAAATATAGTTAAAACTATAATTATTGGAAAAAGAATATCTTCACAGACGAACGTAAAACTGAACGACTAAATTCGGGTAGTAAAATAAAAATTTGACGGAAATTAAGTTAAAAGTTGAAAATATCAAATTTAAGACTGGAAATTAAACAGTGCAAGGGCAGTGTAATGGTGCTATGCTGTGTTCCAGGAAGTGAATTTGGCAACTTACAATTCGATTAAACACTTCTAATTAAAAAACGTACTTCACCAAAATGCGCACGTATGATAGAAGAGAAATGTAAAAAAGACGTCAGTCCAAAGCTGTTACGAAAATTATTGAAGCCTGCTAGATACGCTGTGTGAAGAATTTATAATAAAGAACGTATAAGAAAGGCCAAGACGTTCGGAGAAGGTATTTTTTTCTGACGGAAGGAAATTTAATATATCGAAATCAGATGGTCATGTACTGGTTCTGAAGGAAACCTAATACCGAAATGGATGAACGTAATTTGCAACCCACAGTAAAACGTGGAGGTGGTGGATTAATGGTTTGGGGATGTGTGGCTAACATCTGGCCAAGGAGAATTTGTGCTTATTACTGACAGCATGGTCAAACGCATATTATAGCGGGATATTCTAGAAATGTTTTTTTTTTAAATGAAGCAATAATTAAATCTTCCAAGGAACTTTCATTTCCAACAAGATCGTGACTCTAACCATGCGGCGTAGATTCGTAGATCATTCATGAATTACTTTCCTCTTGTACTGTAGAGTATTTCAAAAACAGTCGCAAAACAGATAGAACATGTGCCGAACAGTTAGGGTAAAAAGCAGGAAATATTAGGTATGCGACGAATTTAATTGAGTTATAAATAACTGCAAAAACTGAAAATTCTGAATTTTTCAAAAGGTATATTCATACATATTTGATAGATTAAAAGAGGACCTTAGGGGGAAAAGATTAATAACAATATAAAAATTTGTCATTATAAAGTGTACTAGCTACATAATTTTTGACTCTCAATAAAATACTTTAAAAACGTATGTGAATTCTGACTTGTCACATTATTTTAATTGCGTAACTGCTTTTGGTCATATCATAATCTAGAATACATGAAATACAGATTTTTCGAGAAATGTCCATCTAGTGAAATTTTTGTCGCAGTTATGGATACCTCTATGTATTTAAACGAAAATAACTGTGGCAATACTTTTGCCTATCCCTGTAGATTCTTCAAAATGACTTCCAGATAAAGATGATAACCAATTCGTACCACTTCTCTAAAAGTAAGTATGAATCATAAGCTATAATAATCGAATTACTGTAAACATTTACTGTTACTTCATGACCACACTGATTTGTTGGATAGTGCATTTCATTTAACTATTCGTAAAGAATATTGGCTTTCTTCTAATCCATCTTCTCCTAATGCACTAACAGTTCCTACTAAGCCCGTTTAAGAAAAACTACAAATTACGTTGGCACGGAAGAACAAATATGTCTCTGTTTGTACGATATATTGCGCTGTATTATGGAAAAATACTAAACGTTTCTTTTAACTTGAATTGCACTTGCTTCGATCAATCGTGAATTAGCCATTTGGCCCCGGATTTCGCACGAGACGGAAGTAGAAAGCTACCATTTCGAGCGTATTATAAATTCATAAGAATAATACATTCCTTTACGTTATACGCATAAGAAAGGATTGTTTGCGAAGAGAGTTCATAACATTGATATTCCATACTTACACTTACACTTTGATACCTTTGTTACACGTGTGCAGTGAGTAACGAAAGTATTCAAACGATTGACCGCTAAACGTTACAGTATGTTAAAAATGCACAGGAAATTCCTGCTCGTGGAAAAAATGGTACAAATATTAGCAAACTATCCGGCAAATTTCCCAAAAGTTTCAACACTGGGAATAAGGTTTAAATCACAGCATTACATATTCTCATTTAATGCCTACATGGACACATGCACCGTTTTATGGAGTGTCAAAAACAATCAGGGTTCAGTCATATTTTTTGTATTTTGCCCGTATCCTGTGTTACAGAGTTATACATACTCATGTGTTTTCATATTCACGTGCAAGTGGATGCACGAGCGTCGCTCGTTATTATAAGGCAGCAGGTTAATTTCTATTGCATCGGTGTAAATACGTCAGCGCATGCATTAGACACACGTATGAGCGAAAGCGTATTTGGTTGCTTTGAAAAAAATTATTTATTTAGCAAACGAGCCGTGTCATAAATAGCGAATTGGCCAAATCGAGGAACAACGAACAAAGAATTGCCAGTTCGTTGGGCATAAAAGAACGTGCGTGGCTCCAATGTACATAAATCATATCGTAAATAAAACCTAAATTTAAATACTAATTGTTTAAAAAGTTATAAAAGCCCGAAGAATATATGGATTTAACTGAGAAGGTACTTATAAGAATATAAACTGAGAATTATACCGATGTTTAACTGTAGTCTACTATGTAGTCTATTAGTGACTGTAGATATTAATAAATAAATAAAGGAAAAGAAGTCTTGGGCAGTTTAAATTACTCGACAAGGTTTCATTCGCTATTCCGTTCCCTTTAAATTATTATGTTACTTTGATCACACGCGTCTGACACTGTTAGAAGATCCCACAATTATATCGACAATGAGTACGTGGGAGTATGAGATGCGTGTAACGTCTAGGCGGTAGACTGCTCCGCGCGTATGCAGTTATGCTCTTGTAAACAGTTAGCGCGTAAAGAAGTAGGCAATTAACGCTTCGCGTTCTTAGGCTGTTTACGACTAGGGAGAGCGCAGGCTTTTGCGCACAGTGGAAATCGAGCTTTCGACTACAGGTCTGCCGGACAGATGAACATTGGCGATTTTTATTCAGCGTTCACCGACAAACTTAACTGCAAAACTGCTTAAGCGGGAAAGTCATGATGTTATTTCACCACTGGTTAAACCACATTTCGCTACTAATGTGGATTGGCAGAAAACATAAAACGCAATGCTAAGCATAAATGTTCAGAGCTCTATAAAGTACGAGTATGGTGGGTAGAACGTAATGATATAACATAATGACGGTGTCAGGTACAGGCCAGAGTCGTGTTCCGTAGTATTCCCCTTACGAATAAGAAGGAGTAAGTGAGATTTTTACCGGAGGAAAATTTACCAGTGTCTGTCTCAAAATTGAGCAGAGGATATAAAAACGATATTCTACATTAACCCTCTACACCAGTGGTTCTTAACATTTTAAAATCACCAATCAATGAAGTTATTGCCTCAATTTTTGATATAATTTACCAAAGTATTTTGTAGTTGTACCATTGAGACCCATATGCTTGTTATATCCCGTCACTCATTGCGAACTCTGTTTTCTTTTCTTTTAATAACCTATTTAAAGTCCTTTCAAACGTGGGAAGAAATTGAGATATAGAGGATCAACTCCCGCGTTACGATGTTTCATAATACAACATGCATTAGAGTTGACTATTTCATTTCTTCAGTTCTAACAATTCATAACTATTAAGTGGTTAGCAAGAATATCACATTTGACCTTCTTATAATCGAAACTTGTTCTGTAGTACAAATTATACTCGTGGTTTACCACTTTTTACGCATGATCTGCACAAATCTCCCTCATTATTCTGGGGCAAGTGTTTTGAGCAAATGTTCGCTGCCAAATCCTTTACAATTGTCCACGTATTATTAAAATACCTTAAAATATTCTCAACTTTATCCTCATTTAACATTTGGAATTGACGTGGAAAAAAATTACATATTGTCAGAATCAAAAGGGGTTGCCAACCACATAGAAATCGCAGGTACATATATGCACTAGAGTGTCTCTACCCACGACAGATCGCGGTAGGTAGCTTTGTGGATGTTGCTTACTCAAACTATAGAGTATATATTTAATTTTTTTTTTATTTGACTGTTTAAAGTCGCATCGACTGCAGAGGTCATTAGCGACTAATAGTAAATTTTTATTAGCTCACTCGGAATATTCCAGTCGAGTTTCATTTGCATTCTCTTTAAAAAAAGTGCTATGGGATGCAGATTGAATATAACCAGTCTATTCTACTAGGGCAGTTGTGGGGTAACTTCAGACACGTGAGTTGTTGAGAGTAAATCATGAACGACCGAAAGTAAATTTTGTTGTCATACGAACATCGGGAACAATAGCTGTAGAAGAAATTGGCACTGTACGCGAAGAAGGTACCTGGTTGAAGAAGTTAAGAAAAAGTTTGTAGAGAATTGTAATCGCTAAACTTTTACCCAAATATATTACTCAATATGATGTTGATTTTCCATAACTCAATCTTTCCTAGATCAACACCGACATGCTACCTACACAAAGCAGCATGGAATTATCATACACCGCATCCTTTACATAAGTCCCAAACCGCAACAATTTGGAGCTCAATCGAGATGTATTACACATACAATTCTCACTTACTCCAACTGTTTGAAATTCCATAAATTATGCAATCACGTGACTGTCGGTATGAACCTTCACTAACACATGTTTTCAATGTGCAAAGACAGTACAGTAAGGCTTTGATGAACAGGCTGAACTGCAAAACAGGGAGACTGGGGAAATTGATACATGAGTCGAAAAGATTAAAAACAAACTGTTCCCAAATATTGAAAATCTTGGCTCAAAACAGTATCGAACAGCATCCTTTTCAGTATGCAATTTTATAGGGTGAAGATACGGTTGCAAATATATCATTAATAAATTCGACACACCGGATAATTGATAGCGATCCGGTTAATCGAGGTTCATCTGTAATTTCAATCTACCGGATAAAGATTTGACTAAAAAGAAGAGTGCAAGAATTTCGGGTTTCCGATTCAGCTGAAATTTTGCAAACTGACAAACATAGCTATTTTGTTACTAAAAACGTAGCATCATGTTTGCATATACTTAATAGCCTTTTTAGAGATATATGATTTAACTTTCAACATTATGGTACAACATATATTCAACTCAAAGAATTAGTAAGTATCACTATGGCGCGATGATAACATAAATAGTCCCGCATCGTAGGTCAGAGTTAAATTCCTTCCCGATAAAAATTTGTCCTCTATTTATTTAAATGTTTGTTTTTACCAAATATAATAGGAGATACAAACACAAGAACAGTTAAAATGACAGAATATCTGGAAAAAACATAAGGGGGGACAGCCAAATGTCAATCGCAAATGCAAGCTGCGGAAGTGTTGGGGATTGAAGACGAAAAGAGAAAATACCTTCTATGTAAGTTAGAACTAAACACGCTAAAAGATTAATTAAAAGACTGTTATAGGGTGGATACTAGTCTCTTAAGACAGGAGGAAATAGTGGAAGGAAGGATAAATGAAGCGATAATAAGTTGATTAAGATTTACAGAAAAAAAGGGTAAAGTCTAGGGAACGAACTAACAGTAAGCCAAATGTAGATATGTGGCATTGTATGAATATACGTTAAGAGACGCAAAATATACAGGGTGTTCAAAAAAACCACTCAATATTTATACGGTATACATATAAGACACGCTGCACTGAGGAAAAAGGTTTTAGTAAACATGGTCAAAAGGTCAACCGTTTCTATGATATAAACATTTTTGTTTGCTAGCATCATGACTGAATTATGTATTGGGTTGTCCGGAAACTTCGTGCCGCTTTTCGGTAGGTGCGATTAGGACAGGTCTGAATTATCACCCTTTAAAATATGTTCACATGTAATATGTTTTCAATCTACTGTATTCAGACCTGCCCAATTCCACCTACTGAAAAACGGCACGAACTTTCCGGGCAACTCGATACATGTACTTGCTTCCATCCCATGCGGTGGAAGGAAGGGTGGATCGGACGTAGTGGACCGGTTGCATAGCTGCCCCGATCCCTCCATTTAAACGGTGTGGACTTCTTCTTATGGGGATATTTGAAAAGCTAAGTGTATTCCCCCACGATAAATGGCTTACAAGAATTACGTAACCAAATCCACCATGCCTGTCAAATAATTCGACAGAGATGAGGAATTTTCGAGAGAAAACTCGACTCTGTAAGAAGAAAATACCAAGCGTGTATATGTAGAAATGGAAGGAGGACGCGTGGAAAATCTTCTGTAAATATCGAAAAGCCAGTTATAAGTCAATCGTGAAGCTAGCCAACAAAAATGTTTATCTCTCAGAAACGGTGGACCTTTCGACCTCTGTTTTCTATGGCTATTTTACTCAGCACACTATGTTCTATATACCATATAAATATTTAATGATTTTTTTTAACAGCCTGTATATTGCATGTAGATTTAACAATAGATTTAGCACGAACACCGAAGATTGAAATGTACAAGAGATATGAATAGTTAAATGTGACCGGTACATTAAGCGAAGAATGATGGAAGTATGAGAATAAGTGAAAAACTGTGTAAACCAAAATTTATTTTGGGGATGTGAAGCCGAAATTAAGTACACATACGTATACATATATATTTATTCTATGTAACTAATGATTTGGGCTTCCTGTTTCTTCAAGCAAGGCTTTACTTATTATTTCCTGCTTCTCAAAAACAAAGTAGTTTTGATTCGTTTTTCGAAAAGGAAGTTTTTATTCGAAAGATAAAAACCGGCCTCACCGTATCTTTCGATTAGATGAAAATAAAATTCCTGCCTTCGGGGAAAAAATATGAAATTCATCGGTTCATCATGTGTCTGAAATTTAAAAACTTCCAAGATCAATAGTTCGAGATCATTTGCAAAACAGCCGCGATGTCTGTTAGAAGTTCCAACTTGGAAATACAAATTGTTCCAATAGTGTGCAAGTGTCACGCAAGACGCCACACGGGACACCGCGCCGCGGCGCACAGTGTAATTTCTCGAAAAGCTGGCCAAAATTCAATTTTTGAAGTATATAGCAGCTTCTTTTTAGTATAGAAAATTTGTTGTATATATATCAATGCATCTAATGCCGCTTGAATCTTTTAAATATATTGATTGGTTACTGAGATATAGGCCGTCAAAGTTGAAGAAATTTCATGCTCCTTCGTATCTTGAAAATTGGAGCTTGTTAATTGCGTCAAGGAAAGTTTATCTTAACAAAATTGATATGTGACATATTTTATCATTAAAGTAGGTGTTATAAGCATAAATTTTCCACAGAAATAAAGTATCATATCTTTGAATTTATTATTGTAATTCCGTTTTCAATATATCATAAATCTTAGCCATATCTTAATGAACAAGAAGGAAAACAATGATGTTATTCACGGAGTTTCACGCTGTGACAAGTCTCTTGATATAAAGTTGCATGTCAACTATGATATCCAGTTGAGAAACTTTGCCCCTTTTTGCCCGTTTTTAAGATATTCAAATTTAAAGTATCAAGTAGGGGCACTTTCGGTCTGTGCCACTAGAGCGTATTGGTGATATCTCGTGCAAAGGTTAATATATTTGTGAATAATTTAATATGGAATAAAGAACTAATTAATAATAATGATGGGTCCAAGATTATAGCTTGATAACATGATTCCTTGACATAAGTCAATTGGACAACATTACGAAGTCGTGAGTTCAGACTTGAAAAGCATACAAAGTGTAATGGACAGAGGAACCAGGCTTTCCGGGTATTTGTTGCGGGAATTATTGTCTTCTACTTTCTGTTCGATGCCTTCGACTCTCTATTGTCACACATCTGGAAACTATAACCCTGTTAGTTACCTCGGACCTCCAGTCGTGAAGCCATCTGGTCGCTATTACCCACCCTTTGAGACCCTTTGTACTTTTTTAGCACTATTCAACTGTTCCAGAAAACGGACTGAACGGACATTCTAATTACATAATTTTAGTCAAAGGTCGGAAAATGGTCAATTTTGACAAAAGCTAACTTAAAAGCAACGTTTATACCACTAATATTAGATCGTCCATTATGAAAATCGTGTGAAATTACGAATTATGGCCAGCTTTTCGAGAAATAGCACCACTGTGGTATTCACTCCTACTTACCAGAAGACATCAAACCTGATCATAGCACAAGGCCCCGAACCGACTGACTGGACTAAGGATGCATAACGATGTACACTAGTAAAGAAATACATTCAGTCTAAATTTCGACCTCATAAAGAATACATGTACATACTTCGTTGTGCATTTATTTTTCCATCCTTTCTTTATCCTGGCTGATGCTCAAATCTATTGATTTGTCATCACGTATATATCTATATCTATGTATATTTCTTATCTTTGGTGAGGAAATCCCTTCACACAAGGCCGTCTGGTCTATACAGGTTGAATTTCTTTTCATCCGAGAAGATGATCTAAATTTAAGAAGAATTAAAAAGACATGATTTGCGACGCGAACCACGTTATTTCCGTAAACGAAATTTTAGGAGCCGTTCAGAATTGATATAGGCCGGTTTTTTCGGCATTTGCAAAGGCAACCTTGGCGTTCGTAGATACTCGTATGGACTCGCAGTCTTGCCAAAAAGTACTTGCGGATCATCTTATACCATACTTGTGTTGTTTTTCTTCTGATAATTCATGTTTCTGCCAGTACTAGACAGTGGTTGCAAGATCTGCCCAGCGAGATCTCCTGATGCAAACACTACAGAAAATCTTTGGACGCAACTTGTACGTGACGTATACGATAATTGTCAGCAATTTAATATTGTCGTCAAATTGAAAACTGCGATATGCGAGACCTGCAATCGCGTGACACCATAACATTTGTTTCGAACTAATTTATTTAGCAAATCTACAATTCTCTGTATCACGGCGAATAAGAGTGGTAAAGAAGAACGAATGAGAGTTTGTCCACGCAAACTAAGCCTACAAAAATTGCCCATGCATACAAGAAGTATGCGAACTGTTCTGGAACTTGCAAAAATGATCAAACGATTAGTGCATCTCGGCGAACATGTATGTATGTATGTATGTACAAGGTGTCATGTAACTGGTGGTGCAACCGCATGGGGGCTGATCCTACGTCTGAAAATAAGTCGAAAACAGAATAAAACTTTTTCATTCGGAGCTTCGTTTTCGAAAATATCGGTCGGTGTCCCTAACCCCCGCATTGTTTGAAAGTTCGAGCACTGTATACATGTGCACACCACTGCCTTTAAACTCTCATACGAAAAAACAGGTGAATGCCCGAAACAAAACCCCTATTTCGTAATTTTTAATGTGCCATTTAAATTATTACATTCGAGGAAAAGATTGTGTAAATGTACGGAAGTGGTACTACCTCACCTATTTCGATGATTTTTGAATATGTTAGAGAACTGAGTATTCTGAACAACTTTTTCCAATGCATATAACCGTCGCTCGGCCTTAGTTTTAGAGATATTTGCAAGAGACTGTAGCTACTACTACATTGAATTTTGTGAATACGTTCACGCTCGTGGCAACGTGTAGTGCCGCCGCTTATCCGGCAGCCTGCGAAGAATCTGTATACCGGGTGAACTCATAAGAATTGTACCTCTAGAACTACATAGATATATCATATCAGATTTAGCATTGGCACCAGCAATCATAAACAATCATAATGGTTGTTGATACCAAATCTGATATGATATATCTACTTCTAAAGGTACAATTTTTATGCGGTCACCCGGTATACAGATTCTTCGCCGGCTGCCGGATAAGCGGTGGTCCCACACGTTGCCACGAACGTTCACGTATATACAAAATTCAATGGAGTAGTAGCTACAGTTTTTTACAAATATCTCCAGAACTAAGGCCGACCGGCGGTTATATGCATAGGAAAAAGTTGTTCAGAATACTGGGTTCTACAACATATTCAAAAATCATCGAAATCGGTGAGGTAGTACCACTTCCGTAGATTTACCAAAGATTCATTTTCGAACTGCTGTTTAGAACATTTAACCAAATGTTAGAGTATGAAACCGTACTTGTCAAATGTCAAAAATATACCGCTTATTTTAATTTCTCAGATTTATCTGTGGTGTAACAGGAACAGACACCGTGCGACTTATGTAATTACAAAAGTAGACATTTTTTAGAAAAATGCAGCGTGCTACTGTAAGTTGGTTGCATGTACAATAACGCCCGCAGTCCCTTGTATACTGTCCATTTCACTGATGTAGATCAGTTGATGTATATTTATACTGGTGGTTTTATGCACTAAATAAAACCCAGTTAAACCAAAATTATCTCTTATAGTTCTGTGAATATATTGGAGCATAGAATTCCAATGCTTATACAAAAGTGCTTATATAAAGAGGCACCGATAGGGTGCCGAATGCTTCACGCTTCTCCTCTCAATTCATTCGTTAGAGTTTCCCCTTTGAGTAGGGACGTGCCCTCTTTTACTATATAAAAGTACTTCTATTCAACTGAACTGTGTATTATACATACATTATCAAATTTCCTCATAATCTAGATTTCCATTATACAGGCAAGTAAAATATAAATAAAGGTTGATGTACAAAAAAAAGACAGATGTATAATTACTTAGATAGTTATTCATATGCTATGCCAATAATTCTGTCCACCACTGTGTGTACGGTTCTTTGTTATTAGTTCCACATAAATTTTATCTAAATTAGATGGCGCTATAGTAGAGTCAGTCTTTACAAATAAACATTGTTAATGAATTCCTGAGAAATTCTTGCCATAAAAACTATTATATGAAACGGGTCTTCCTGATATTGTTAAGGGAAACGCACTTTCATGCATAACAATGCACATGCGCGATATTTTGAGCACATAGCGCTACGAAAGAAAATTAAGAAAATTAATCGACAGGGTGACACGGTGGTGTGATTCCGTTATCAAAAGTATAGGAGAACGTATAGACGCGTTTAAACGTTGCGACGCGTCGCGAAAATTCAATTATATCGCGTACAGGGAGTTTCGTTTGTGACGTATGTATACGTAATATCTACGTTACTTTTATCGATGCAAAAAGATGTTTGAGGATCTTTTTCTTTCAAGCATATTTTTCTGAGTTTTCAAGGTCATCTATGATGAAATTTTATAACACAACGAATGTTAATTACATTAGGTGATTTCGCAGACGCTTCAGCTGTGGATAGGAAACATATTTGAACGTATTTTGAACGCAAATAGAGGTCGGATATGCTTTCGACTCCGAAACGAAGCTCCTACGTGTCTGTACACATTGTCGTATCGATTGTTCCTCTGACGGATGTACCGAAAGTTTGTCCCGTAGAAGGGCACGAGTGATTTCCTCCGCACCGTAACACCGTTGAAATCGAATATGAATTTGTGCATCCTATCTTGCACACAGGAATACTAGATAACTACGAAATCCTTTAGCATCCGAAAATGAAGAGTAGATTGTCTATGTCGGTACTAAAAGAAGAAAATGCTGAGCTCAGAAGGAACGGCTACCAAAACGATGAGATAAACCAAAATTGTAGCCCCGATAAGTTCTTTTGTGTGCTTGGTAGAAAATTATCAAGCGATCTTACATTTAGAATTGCGGTCAGACAATGCTACGATTAATTCAAATATACACTGCAACCGGTCAGATAAATGAGAAGAAACAATAGCAATGCAGCCACGATAACGCCAGACTCTATATGTTCTGTAGAACATGTAAAACCGATTACCAAAACTGTAAAAAGAGAAAACATCAGATAATTGGGTTCTGAAAAACAGTACGGAAGAATATTTTAATACAAAAAGAACAAAATATTTACGCTAATGTGGAAGAAACGAAAAGCTTTGTGAGTACAGAGGGTGATTACGTCTATTTCATCTAGCACCTAAAGGTAAGTTCAAAATATCATTATTATCCTGTCGTGTTAACATTACAAAAGTTGTTGCCGCGTGTTTCTAATTAAAATAATTATTAATAGAAATGAATCAAAGAAATCAAATTAATACTTCCCAAATAAAAAAAAATGTGTTACAAACAAATTATAAGGACGATTAGATTAGAGCTCCGAAGTTATTGCCACGTGAATTACAATCCGTATTGGTTATTTGCATAGCTTTAATAGTGAGAAACAAAATGTGATCCTCATTTATGATGCACGCGGGAAAGATTTTTTGAGAACAAATAGTTTGCACGCAGAGAAATATCCTGACCTTGAATTGCAAGCAATTATTCGCAAAGAGAAAGAAATTATTGTTATACGAAACGAACTTGGCACAACTATTTTTCTCAGTTCTGTAACTCGTTGAAACAAAGAGGTACAATTTGCAAAGCAGCATATTAACGTATCAATACAATACAGAAACACAATCATCTGCGCGAATAAAATACAATCTTATATGTCTAATTGCAATGGACATTGTGCAGTGTTGAAAAGGGACAGCACGCAAAAGTTTATGAACGTAATGGAACTATGAACTGCAAGGTCTATGTTTATGGGCATTGAAAAAATCACGTCCATATTATTGCAACAAAAATGGAAATTAGTAATGATGTTACCGTTATGGAGACAATAATTTCACACAGTACTCCAGAATACTTTCATAGAAGCCCCCAATACTGATGCCACCATAATCTCCGAATAATGAACACATTGAGATTTTGGGGCATTTATACTGAACGAAACATATCTAATCGTATGTTATCGGAGATCCGAAAAATTTTCACTTGGCAATGAATTAAAGAAGTACATGTATATGTATAGTTTATTATTTGCATGAAAACATTACGCGATATAGACAGAGCAGATATTAGTTGAAATACTTTTGTCAGAATGTAAATACTTTTTGCAATTCGTGATATTTATTCCAATACTGAGAAACGGAGGTCTGTTGCTGCAGAAAATTAACAAAACGGTGAATTAGACCAATCATAGCTATTTTACAAACAATTAAGTGTGACCGATGAACAAGCGTTTCACAATTGGCAGAAACTATAGAAGTTGATTATAATGTAGATGTACACGTATATTGGCTAGTAACCATTCGTAATATTGTCAGCAAATATAAAATACAGCTTAACATTTAAACGGTATAGTTGCCCGATCGTTTTTCTAATATTTCTCGAACCTATATAAAATATTACTTTCAAATTTATAATTTCTTGTATCTGTATCTAATCTGTACATAATTTCGCCTGCCTACTTAAGGGTTAATTGTATGGAGGGGTATATTTGAGGTTGCTCTGCGTACTGTACCAAGGGGACCAATTTTTATCTGCCCCAATAATATAGTTGTTCAAGTTTGTAAATAGCGTACTGTACAAGGAAGCTTCACGAGTGCCAGGCATTTTCAGCGTTTACGGAAATTGTTTTCATTACACGCAAACCCTTTCTGCGTATGCTGCTTCAGTTCTATTCAGTGACGAATGTAAATTTGACATTTTTAATTCTGGTGGGGAAACGAAAGTCTTGGGGAGGGGGAGAGGGGGAAAGGGGGAGGGGTAGCACAAAAAGCAAATGGAATGTCACATTTTGACCAATATTCGAACATGCTGCTGGCAGCGTTTTAAATTGCAGGTGTACAAATCAGTGGGATATTTCCAAACTTTGAACAATAGCATCTTTTCCTCTAAAACCGAATGGAAGGGTAATTATAAATAATTGTCACCATATCCTATCACACCACACCATATCCTATCACACTAAGCAAGATATTTATCGATGAGAACAGCCAAACGGAAAGAAAAAGCTGGAGTTAATATACCATGGCCCACTCATATTTAGCAGCTTGATTACGTAATGCTTAAGCATTGCAGAGATACTTTTGAAAAACAAGTTTTAAAGATTCTCCAACGTAACACAATCCTGCAGGCATAAACGAGAATCTCCAAGCAATGCAATCCTTTTTAACATTTATTTTTAGCATTTCACCTATTGCCCTTCCTCTCTCCGACAACGGTGACCAATTTTTAATAATCTCTGCATTAGAAGCAAGTAGGTACAATTGATTTACTTATTTTAACCTATACTGTGAAGCAGGACACCAGAATAGGACCGCTTACTTCATAATAATTTGGATTTGCAGACGACTAGGGTGGTCCATCACGATATTTTATATGTACATATATATATGTATGTACAGATATGTACAGAATGTTTCATTATTCACAGGTCTTCTTCAACCATATAGATATACAGGGTGTTCATTTTAACTCGAGCACCTAAATTATTTCCGCCATTATTGAAAAAAAGAAAAAAATGGCTAAATAGGATGTACATATTAGGTTTTTAAGGCGTACTCTAGCGGTGATGAAAAAGTCCTGTGAAGGTAATTTTAACGGGGTTTAAAGGTCATCGTATTTTTTCACGTTAACATGCATTTTTTATAACACAATGTGGTAGGCGGCGTAAAGATGAGTTTAACAATCTATACATACAGACCTTGAAGTGACCTTGAAATCACCTTGAGTGACATAAGTTTAGAGACATAGTACATGTTAAATAGCTAGAAATTCTTTAAGTGTCACGGAAGGTGGTACTACGCCATGCTAAGCCATATATATCCTATTTAGTCATTTTTCCATACTTTTAATAGTAGCGGGAATAATTTGGATGCTCGAGTTAAAATTAACACCCTGTATAACATATAGTATAATATATGTATAACATGTAATTCTTTCCAATTAGATCTGTCGTTGTCGTGAGATAAAGTTGCGGGAATTGAGGCACTGCGTGTACAGCTTGAAAAACAGGAACTCAGTATGTTTGCAATGCAAAATAGTTTAGTAAGTCGTAGAAAGGGTCAGGTATTACTATTTTATGTTACGAAGTGTATGATAAATACTACGATTTCTAAAAGTATCATGATGAAATGAGCCCCATGGGTGCTGACAGAACGATTGGTCTCATAAAGCATAGCAATTCATTTCCAAGAATGAAAGAAAAAGTTGTGTCATGCATACAGAATTGTCTAAAATGTCTTTCATTCGCGGCCACTACAGGTGAAACAATGGACTCTTTGATCCAAGAGATATTCCTGTCTCAAGTTTACATACTGACCATTGTGATCCTATTGATCGACAAGATAAGTGGAAGAGGCATATGTATATTACTTGTGGTAGATGCTTTATGATTATGAATGTATTTGGTATTGTTTGCATTACGCTTATTCCAAAGACTTCGCAGATCCAATTTTTGTAAATTTAATGGAAATCGATAAATGCAAATAGTTAAAGATAGTGTTTCTAGAAAATTATCAGTGCACGAATACTTTCGACAATGACTATATATTAAGGCAAACATATTGAACACATTAACTTCACTTCGCTTTTAAAAAATTATAGAAGTGGGTATATGTATAGTTTCATTAAAATAATCAAGACTTATAATACAGCCCCTCTATGAATATTTTAATGAAATTATAAAACTTTGTATAGGTCTCTAAACCTTCCGTGACATAATGTAAATCGAATAGACATACGCATGCCTTATTTGGCAGCCGTCACGGTTATTCAAAAATTACCTATGCATTTAGCTATGTGTAATACTTCGATAAATTTATTAATTAAACTAGATTTGATATTTCATGAAGCAATTCTAAAGCGAGCAAAAGTTTGTGAAACACTAAATAATTAAAAGTAATGCAAATAAATATGCAATATTACAATTAATAGCAGCAATTTTATTATTTCAATATGTACTTACAAAATGTATAGCAGGAGACAACGTATAAAAAAATGTCTACCGAATATCAATTAAGTAAAAAAATAATTACGTTTTAACTGTCAAAATGTAGAATTTTATACATAAAAACTAACTGAATAAAGCAAAATTAAAAAAAATATCTCTGAATGTTTATTAAATCACTTTTCAACCCTAACCCGCATTGAGACATTTCTACACTCCTTGTGTGGCATCTTTATTTATATCAGCCCACAGTGACAATATCTATCATAGATCCCTTCAGACGTGTATCTAACACTGAAAAAAATGGTATATACCGCAGAGTTTTTCTCTGGTTTGCCATAGTGATGCCATGGTTTAAGTGTACTTTCTCACGAGTCTGAAGCAGGGCTTATTGTTAGTCAACGAATGTGGGTTAACACATTTTTAACCCCTGTTCTTTTTATTGCTCTGTGCATCATTGGATGTGTCTATTAGCAGCTAAACCAAGCTCTAGTAAGTACTTAATTTTTTTACCGTTTCTGTTATAATACAGCGACTAAATAAACCGTGACATACTATTATTTTGTATTTACTGAAAAAAAAGAGAGGTCGTCCATTCCGACAGACGGGAAGCAAAAAAACCGACTGATTTGACTTTAAATAAATGGAGATTGAAAAATAATAAAGGATAATTAAGAGAAATATATACACCTAGAATTTATTACGCAATTTCACAAAGAAATGACACTGGTGTTTTGAGAAAGAAGGCCTACGAGGGCGTTGGTAAGAAGTTATTGAATTTGATTAAAGAACAGAATACTAAAAACAATTTAGTTTAGAATCAAGTAATATTTCCCCGATGAATAGAAATTCAATATTTTTGGATCTGTTGGATGTATTTACTTTTGTTAGAACGGATGCAATTGCAAATATGTAAGTTCGAAACTTGACGTTCGACAGTAAAACATGGGAGTGGTTCAAACATGAATTGGGCTGCATGTCAGCAAGTGGCACGGGGAAACTGGGGTTTGTAGAAGGAATTTTGAATAAACTCAAGTACCTGCAGATTTTGCAACAGAATTTAAAAGAAAGAGCTGAAAAGTTGGAATTATATTTTAAATAAAACAATGAAAAAATCTTAATATAACTTCCAAACAATCATCAAAACATAGATCTCTGTACCGTCACACATAACTAAAAAATTGCTTTCCTATTTTACTAATGACGGTAATGACAACTAAAGCTTCACCGAGTATTAAGACTTGTTAATAGAGTAACAATTAACAGTTTGAATACTTTTGTGACCTTTGTTATTATTCTTAATATTCAGATTTATTGAAATTTTCTTGTAACCTGGCCACATTGCAAATGTGACTTCATTCAATTTTGTAAACAGATGCATCACGTGTGCTCAAATTTTGTATGATAAGTAACAAAATACTTTCACAAGGCTATGGATAAAAATTAGGTTTGAGATAGATTTTGAATAGAATTGGACAAAAATTGCGAACTGTACCGTGGAGTCTTCATCCATTCGTTGTCGCATTGTTTAAATATTGTACGGCCACTTGCAGAATTGCCTCCTCCTTTCTAATAGTTTTGCGATATATTCTTAAAATAAATTGACTGTTCAACAATCAATGAAATTTAAACAATAATACTATTATGCTGTTACCTGTTCATTGCTCAAATATTTGTGTGGCCTAAAATTTAACTATTTGCATGTTCTTTAAAATTATTTAAACAGACATACGCAACAAGTAAAATCCGTTATTTATGATGATTAAAAATAGTATTTCAATGTGCAAAGAAATCATATTTTAATGCTATGCATCGCGCTTGAAATATAGAATTGATATGCCAAATGAACATTGTTGACCGCATATTTTCATGAATGACTGTAACAGAATCTCTTAAAATTCATAGCGAAGATATTTTATGAAAAATATTCTATTAGCTGTACAAACAGGTAATTCACTATTTCTCAATGACCTCCCTGTTTCATCATGATCTATTTGTAGGAAATTATCAAGTCCATTTGGGAACCAATGCGCACTATATTAACTCTTTAAAACACCGACCCTTAAACCGTTATTTCAATTACACTGTTCATTACATATCTGATTTTCTGACCTTCAATAAGCGTTTCTTATAGATTTCATTGTGCTGAATACGAATCTGCAAACCGTTTCCCCCCAGAACGCTATACATACTTTCCACATCACGCCCGACTCAAAAGTCGAACAATTTCATGTTTATGAATCGTATTAAATTACAGTGTCTCCCTCGAACTGGTTTATGTGGTTGGTGCATTAAAAGCATTCAAAACATTGAAGTTCTTCGAATTTTGTCACGCGATTAACTGAAAATAATGTCTCGCAATTTTAGAGACACAGCCGACAAATGGTAACACATATGAAAGGTACAATAGATTTCGATGCATCGTATGTGTGCATGCAAGTAAATTAAGCCACAGTTAGTAGAAAAATACTATGTATTCGAAATTTTCAAGAAAGTACATAATGGTCACATAAAAGAAATTTCGTTCATATTATGTATGTGTGCGTGTATGCATGAGTATATGTGTAGGATATTGAAAGAATTGTATTTGCAAAAATACAAATGAACTGTATTAACATTTAAAGAAATATATTATAAAGGATTAACAACCGCAATCACTTTTCGCCGAGTCAACATGTTCAACGAGACTGTGAATCGATGAAAGCTTATTACAACACATTTGCCAAGTCTCTGCACGCCACGTGTATGTATCGTTAAATTAAAAAAAAAAAAGAAAAAATTGCGCGCCATTCAGGTTTGAATTCGAAGCGAATGCCGATTTCAAATAATGTCCAACGTTTTTCGTACATTCCGTATAATGCAATGGCCTGCAAAAACAAAGCATATGTGAACATGCGTCTCAAGATATGTATCCTCTAGATTCGAACCAAACATGGTAACATACAACTGGGATAAAACAATACTTGGAAAACAGAAATACTATACATCTGTTTATTCTCATCGCCGAGTAAAAAATATGCAACAAATGTGCGAATTATGGGCGTAAACGCAAACGAATTCTATAAAAGATTTAGTATACTTGTTGTCGGTACAAAATAAGTGACATTCAATGTATAAAAATGTTACAAACTTTAATTACATATCAAATTGCACTTTACATATTAAGCTGCCGTTAGCTTGAAATGCAATTGATACACACCGATTCGAATAAATCTCCATGCCGTTTGATTAGAACATTCTAAAAAATTTATCATTTATTATCATCACATGTTCTCATTTCATACAAAATGTAGTGTTCTCAATCGCGCGCGAGTAAGGCCGAGACGACCGGAAAATAGAAATTTTTACATTAAGATATACAGAAGCTCGCGTTAAACAAAGTAGCCGAGTTTCAGAGGATGTTGCGTACGTAGTTGGTGCCAAAATATTTTCCGAACGAGCTTGAAGCATTGAAAAAAAACAAACGTAAGAATTCGAAGTACAGAATCGCTACGAAAATATGAATTTTCTTTTAGATATGTATCTTTCGATTTCTTTTGCCCTCGTTTTTTTCATTCATCTGCATACGAAACAATTTTTTTTAGCACAGAATATTATGATTCCCCTATAAATCGCAATTGAAAGATACCACATTTCGTTTCTCGTGTCGTTCTAATCTTCCCTTCGTTTATGAAGAATAATTAGTAGAACCGAACGTAAATTTAAATTTATCAGCGGTGGGTAGAAAATGCCAAGCTATGCAACAAACAGGCGAGATCAATTAAGTAATTTTTAGCGTGCAGCTGGAAATTTGTAATACTTCTGAACTTAAACATAATATATTCGTACTTGAAATTGAATTTTAATACCTATTAGCTACACTTCAAATCGCACTTTATTAAACGTCGCAAACGCGAAGTACATTTCTGCTTAGGTAGGTGAGTACCAAATCACAGTCTCCGTATCAGCCAATTTATCAATAGCCAATATTCATGTTATTCAACAGTATAAAGAACACAACAATATTTTTTACAATTCTTAACATTTTTACCTATATTACTTCGCCTCCTCTTCTTTCGGATCGTGCGCAATGCACAATCTTTTTACTATCGTGTGTAACATACTCATGTACACTAATCTTAAAAAATTGCAGCGTTCCTTCTTAAGAGGAGGTTCTGAATCTGAATTAAACTTAATTAGACTACGATTAGAAAATTGATAAGAATATGAGACATTATGACCCTAATAAAATTGCAAACGGAATTAAATTCAGTAGAAGTTAGACTAACGAAATAAAATTTGTTTGTGAGTCAAAAATAGGTACATTGTCATAGGAAAAAATTGAACGATTTAGATGAAGGTGTTGTGTAACAGTTTTGTGAAAGTTTAATTATTGCAATAACTGAAACTGACACGAGGGGCCTTTTTCCATAAAACACCTCATTTAACCTTCTCGTATCGCAGAATAAAAAGAAAGGAATGGATGAAGGGCGTGTGTGAACGCGAGCAAGTTGCTGGCAGATGAAAGTGTTATGTATTTCCACTGTGCACATACTGTGCACCACACCTTCTTCCACCAGAATGCTCCGGTATGAATAATTTGGATACACTAAGAATGTAGTAAAGACAGTATTAGTAATGCATCGCTACTCAATTAAAGATGCAGGCAACAAAAAGTATTACCCGAAGAATAAATATTATTACTATTATTATTATTCTTCTAAAATTTATTCGAAACTTCATATGTATGACAACACGCGTTCATCTTCTGGGCCTTTCAAATGTATGTCCACCGAACAATATTAATCCTCAAAGATTTGTTTAATAAAATGAACTTCAATATTGCATAAAAGTGATCGACATTTAGAAAAGTTGAGTCTCGAATTCTTTATTCCAACTTATTTTATTGTTCGAGTTGGAATTGTAATAAGAAATACCTTTAATGCACAAATGCTGGGCACTTGAACGACATGAAGAAATGAAAAGAAGAAGAGAGTTCGGTTTCTGAAACAATTCCAGTGCAGAACCTCCTGTTAATACGACGATGTACGGCACATTTTAAATGGAATTGAAAATATCATACTGATTAAAAGACATGCTACACGGAAAGCAGAGTGAGACGAAGGAAAAATCATTTACAAGTTCGTAGCTCGTTGCTCAAGAAATGTTTGCGACAATCCGATAAATAAAGTGCGCGCAACACATCGTAGCTGCACGCGCAATAATAAAGTATTATCGATCAGATGCGTGGAACGCCAATCGAATGCAAGTCTTTAAAGACGATTAACGCTGGCACAAAAAAAGAAGCAACAAAATAGTATATACGAATAACTTTGAAAGAACGAAAAATTCATAACGAACGCCTTACGCGTTACTAAAATTGAAACCGAAATTAAACTGCATCATCATCTTCAGAGAAATTACATTTGTTTTTAAATACCATTTACTTAGTTTTCGATCAAGACTTAATTTAAATTTCTCACAATTGTTCCGGCTAATAATGGCAATTGCACAGGATACATGAGAACCGTAATAAACGCAACGAAGTGCGTTTCGATATTGCAGTCACGCGTACGTGTCCTCCGACACTTTCTGATTCGGTGTACACTTGAGCAAGAACTATTACTTTTTCCAATCACAATCAGCAAAAATCAAAGATCTAACGCAACAATTAAAAAGAAACGAGCGAATACATAATTTTAACAAAAAAAAAACATTGTCGGCCAGGCGGTATCGTTCGGAACGATTGGCGCACTATCTTTCGCAATCAAGTAAACTGAAAATTAAACAACGGATTTTCTGTTCCAAGAAACGCGGTATATATGCTATTAATGCTACAACAACGCAGATCCTTCTTTCATTTCTAATGTACATTTTTATGTACACTTCAACCTAACAAATGAAATCGACGCAAATAAATAACATATAAATAAATCTGATTTTATTTATTGTTGCGTGCATGGTATTATTTTTCTACCTAGGGTTCATTCCCGCTATTATGTCAATTTAACGTGTACCATTTCATCTGCGGTAACTGAAATTCTACGAAATCAGATTTAATGAAAGTACTTCAATTAATCTTCGTCGTTGCAATGCTTTCGTTCTTCTCCCGCGTCATTTATTTATTCCTTTCGTGTTTATATACAAAAAAAAACAAGACTGTCGTCATTCGAAATATTTACAGACAATTCGATCATATCGTACAAGTTTGTAGCCCACAGAATCGCATGTTCGATAATACATCTTTTCGATTAAAATTCCATATCCGAACTTTACGCCTTATCGAGTAAAGAGCAACGATTTTTTTTCTTAACCAGACAAACATAACGATCGTACCTACATACTATCTCATATTAAAAACAATGAAATCGCGTCGATAAAACAAACGAATTGGACGATTATAGTATTATTCTACCCTTCGTATTCTTTGGTATAATATGCCAAATAATTACGATGGACCGACGAGCAAATCACTCACCGATCGAACAACAAATTCAACGATCTTGTTACAAAAGGCACGCGAAAATAAAATAAAAAATAAACATGACAGAGAGAGAGAGAGAGAGAGAGAGAGAGAGAGAGAGAGAGAGAGAAATTTAGTACAAATTTTTTCGCTAAAGATAGCTGTACAAAATTATTATAAAGAAATAAAAGCGGAAAATCTTAACGGTCCTTATATGGTAAGAAACTTAACAAGGTGTTCGCACAAAGAGATCAATCGGAAATTATACGCAATTGCGACGATAAAGTGTTAGGTAACGGAAAACCAAGAATTCAAATAAAAAAAAAGAGAAAAAAGAAAATACGTCTGCCGCGTGTAATAAACGACTCGCATTAAAACTTTCTGCTCCACGACCGATTGCTTTGTTCGCGTATTATACGCATGCGAACGCACGTGTGTATCCACAGTATCAGATATACGAGTATGTACACAAAATAAAACATATATACAACGTATGCGAGAACGTAATACGCGCGTACGTGTACGTTAAAGAATTAATATGTACAAGATATTGCGAAGACACTTTGGCGGCGTCGGTTGATACCAATCGATCGAGCAACAGTACTTTGGCTAAATTGTCACGATGTCTCGTGCGTTAAACACAAAGATTTACAACTAGTTCTTACAAAAAAAAAGGTACGCACTTTGTTACACGAGTAAAGGAACAGCTCGATGCGCACGCTTCATTACGTACACACGACAATTCGGAAAACGCAAAGGAAGCGTAAATCATTGGACGACGAGTTGCTATTGCACCAATCTATGATCGACGGTCAGTTGGAAAGGTGACGATAACAACAACAACAAAATGGATAGAAAAAGAGGAACAACGGAAAGGGGAAGGTATTGTAATGGTAAGGTCTTGATACCAGAGACTCTACGCGTTCAACGGTATCGAATGCGCCACGAAATTGCTCATCGAGTAAGAGCGCTGAATGTGTGATGAACGAAGCGTTGAAAATATGAGAAGGAAAAAAAGATCTCGGGGAAGTACATCGCGAGATAAAAGTATGTTGAATCGTATTGGCACACGCGTGTTGCGCAAGTAACGAATAGGGTTTTTTCTCCTTTTTTGCTAAGTAACATTAACTGCAAAGCGAAAACTTGTCTTTGACACGATGCGTGACGATGGGAAAAAGGAAAGGGAGGAACAAAAATGCGATACGTTATCGTATGCATTATCGTTTGTACTTACAGGAGGAATTGAATTTCCAGGCTCTCTGGGGCAGGATTAGTGCGCGAGAGATGCACGTAGGAAGATGAAAAAAATGGGGGAGGGGGGGAGGGGGTTGAAATGGTTAAACGATTAGAAGAAATAAGATCGATATGGTATCCGGCGATATTTCGCAGGCACCGAGGAAACATGTTTCTTCATTCGTACGAATGCAGGGACGCAAATTGTTTGTACGGTTTAGAAAAAGCCATCACCGCACGTGCCAAAGACCAAGATTTAACGTACTTAGTTGTGGCAACTTCATAATCCTTTCTAGTCCATTGGTACTTATCCTGGTGCATCCATAAAGATCGATACATTTCAAGTGTTTCATACTCTCGGCAATGGTGTAGAGTCCTTTATCCGTCAGCCTGCTGCACTGGCCGATGTTCAATGTTTCCAAATCATGCAGAGTCTTGGCGATCTTGCATATACCCTCGTCGCTGATTTGACAAGCGGACAACGAGAGGGATTTCAAGTTGAACAGTCCTTGAGAAATGTGAACGAGCGCCTGATCCCCGATCTTGTCACAGAAAGACACATCCAACGAGGATATCCTGCTGCCGCCTTCCGCGAGATAAGCCATACCGATGTCGGAAATATTGTCGCAGGAGCGAAGGTTCAGTTCGCGCAAACTAGGCATCTTGGCCAGGTGCTTCACGCCTGAATCGGTTATGCACACGCAAAACGAGAGATTAATAGACTTCAAGGTGGTCAGGCCGATGGATACGTGCCTGAGAGCCTCGTCGCTCAATCGCTGACAATCCTGAAGACTCAAATGTTCTAACGCCAAATTGCCACCGGCCGCCTCGTGGTTCACGCCGGCCAAATGGGCAATGCCCAAGTCGGATACTTGCCAGCAGCTTCGCAAATCAAGCCTCTTCAACTTTTTCAAGTTCCACGCTATGCAGAGAAGCCCCCCGTTGGTGATATTACAGCAACCGCCGAGTTCCAAATGCTCGAGATTCTTCAAGTACTGCACTATCCTACCGAGGGAAATGTCCGACACCTGTTTGCACAACGAGAGATTCAATTCGGTGAGCGTGGCGTACTCCTGGCAGAATGCGTTGATCAGTCCAGCGTCGGTGATGTTGTAGCAGCCGGAGAGATTCAAAGCTTCCAAGTTTGGCACACCTTTCAATACGTCGCCGAGACCGCGGCGCAGCGACAATACCTGGACCCTTTTCACTCCTCTTCTGACCAGACTAGCAAATAACGCCGGCGCCTGTTTTCTTAGATGTAACCTGGCCTCGACCCCTCGCCAGACGGACCGGTAATACGCCGCGTCCCTCCATGCGGTGCATACTTGAGCCGCGCGTCCTTTGTCCCTGACCTCGAGATAGCTGAAGATCAGCGCCAATATTTCAGGATACAAGCAAGAAATATGCGTGCTCGGTGTGACGGTGCCTCGTTGAGTCACTTGCGGCTGCTGTCGCGACGAGAGGCCTTGCGCGTACGCCGGCAAACTTGTCGCGCCGTTAGTGTAATGCGGCGTGTTGCTCGAGTTATAAAGAATCCCTTGGCTCTGCGAAGTCGATATCGCGGCCAGGTGCGGCTGGTGCAACTGGTAATAATGTCCTGAACGGTGAAGCAACGTAGTGCCGCGACTCGGCGTCAATGCCGGAAGTTCCGTCATCAACAGCTGACTTTCCTCCATCTTGCCGCCTGACATGACACACGCGCGCACTCATATACACGTTATTCAAAACCTTCTAACCTACACAACTGTGTTTTCTAGATTTCCTTCCCTCCTCTACGCGCTTCCAATTAGTCTTGTTCCCTTCTTTACGTCCACTCTTCAGTACCCTTTTACAGCATCATCTCGTTATGCCCGACGCTCGCTTTTCCTTTCTTTCACGCACCGCTATATATTTCTTCTTTGTTGCGCCCAGCGATCCCGCACCACGCGTACCGCATACTTCGACCCGCTCCTTCCAATTGCCAAATACTCGATGCGAGTCTAACGTAGCAACGCGACGGATATTCTTCGACGGTGCTATTTTCCATCGATCGAACCTAGTATCGATGATCGATGTGTTCTAATCAGCGAAACGAAAGAGAGAAAGTCCGTCGATTGATCGGTTTCGCGATACTCAATTTCATGCCAATCCCACAGCATTCGTCGAACACCGCACAGCACATGTAATACTATCGCAATTTTTGCATTCCATTTCCTTTCTTCCACGCGTTTCGCTTTCTCTTTCCTTCCTACTCGCTTCCTCTCTCCTTCGTGAAGCGTCCTCCTTTAACCTCCCTCACACCGGCCCACTCTTCTTCTTCTCTTTCTATATATGTACAAATACGTGTATGTATTCATCTACCGTAGAGCACATACACACACGCGCGCACGCGCGCGCGCGTGTGCGTGTGTGTGCTTGCTTCGCGTATATGGAACGGTGTATGCATGTATGCGGGGCTGTGTAAGCACGCGCGCCCGAGCGCGCGTACATTCGCCTGTGTACGTACGTTGTGCGTGCGTGCGTTCACGCGTGTTATATAGAGTATACCGATTCTTTCTCTTCCCTCGATGTTTCTTACCGCCCCACCTTTTCTCTCACGCTATCTCAATCTTGTCCTCGCTAACACGGTAAGGTCTTTCTTTTTTCAATTTTCCTGCCCTTTACCGCACAATGCTCACCACTTTTTTAGACGCGATACAAATATGAACGATAATCACACGCACACGGCCGACAGGTCTTCCGGGTTCAAATGAAAATACGATCGAATTGTGTCAAGCACCAAATTGATTTTTTTCCTCGCGCTGATATCGTGCTATCGTCCTTGTGTTCACTTCCTCGAGTAACAAACGTGTCACAAAACCACTACCGTAACTGGCTTCAAAACGACACATCGTCAAAACGTAAACCGGTGCGCTGCCAGTCGCGAACTGTTGTTCTAGTTACCTAAAGTCAGATGTCGTGTCGTCGCTCTGTAACAGAGGGAGAACAAACTTCGTGCTAGCGATTCACCGATTGGCCGACGATCCTCGACTCTGAGTCACGTGACTAGGTCGGCGAATATCGATTCGGGTTGCGCTGCGGCGGCATTTTTAAGTTTTCGTTGGGAGGTGGGGGTATGACATCGTGTACTCCGAACCACGTTGCGATACCACTGTTCCTTCAATTTTACACTATTTCCAATCCTTCTTTTGCAATACCTGCTTTTCTTCAACCGTTTTTTCCCGTTTCTTCTAATTTCCTGTAAACTTCTTACGCTCCTCACTCTACCATTCTTTCTTTTATAATCATGAACTGGGATCAAATGTCGGGACTCCGGTGTAAAATATGGCGTAAATCGATTGTTACTTTCAATCTTCGCGTTTATACTAAGAAACTAGACCCAGAAATTTATCATGATTGTAGTATTACTATGGTATGACATATTAATGCGATGTACGAAATATAGTTACGTACAAGGACAAATTAAAATGAATCTCGCTCAAAGTATAAGCAATGTGTATGTACACATAATATATAAACAAAACAACAAAATTCAAATGTAGATTATAATGTGTACATAATCATTTAATATAAGTTAAAGCTATCAAAAGTAAGAAGCAATGCAAGCTATTGCAAAAAGGAGCACCAATAATGGGTACTGTTAAGCCTTAACAGTTAAGGTACGTGTATCGAGAATCGTAATGAGAATCGGAAAATACCTGTATTAAATAAATGTTTGCAATTTCTAAGTATATAGACACTTCTATAATCGTTTCGTGTATATAATTTCCAAAAACAGAATTTTAACGAAGTTTAGTCGGCGAACTGAATATGTTTGCACTAATATACAATACATTTATATGTGCTTAGCTATAAAACGCTTCGGTAGCTATATGTTATATCAAAAATATCAAAAAATTTGTGTCCATCTGATGCGTAAAATGATGGGCACGTGTGCATTGTGATAAACTAGAGTTACAATTGCGTACGACAAATTTTAATTCGGACCATGCTATGAGTACGAAAGAATAGTACCATTACAATTAGTGTGTGTGTGTGTATATATATATATATAAAGCACTACGTTAAAACACAAGCATGGAAACGTAATTAAGGTAAACATTTTGTTTAAGCCTTTTCTTTATGCAACGATCGCTTATAGAAATTGCATGAATGCTCAATTATGCTCTTCTAAACGACATCATTTATGTAGGGCAACTTGCTTGCCAGTTGTATACGATACTTACAGACATTCTGCTGGCTTTTTTCTGCAAAATCTAAGGTTACAATTTGCATGTGTATATATGGAATAAATATTATATTTGCAAGGCATTTTAATTGATCTTAGGAACTTGCATTACTTATTCAATTCTTTTCTATTTAGATTTTTTGCGAGTTTTAGTTCACTGCTGTAAGTAGTGAAATAATTAACAGCTTGTATATCATTTTAATTTGACAACTAGCATTTTGTACCATGTGTTTTAAGTGAATTGTAAATTAAAGTGTTTGCTTTCGATTGTATCATTGAGCATGGTCCTGGCATCTAGTCCTAAAATATACATTCACATTTTGCAAAAGACATTGCACCATTGAACAATTTCTAATAGAAAATTAATTTGATGTGTTTGTATCAAGTAGCAATGAGAAGCAAAAATTTTGGAAAAAGGATATGTAACTAAATATAAAATGAAACAGCAACGAAAGAAATATTCTGCTCCGAATAGAATCTATTCTTCGGTTGGACATTTTTACTTTACATAATTTTGAACATATAGGGGGCAATAAATTTCATGGTATGATACTAATTTCTTATAGAATACGTATATGTGCATTGATTCGTTGGCATTCATTAGCCCAAAGATCAGCAATGTATAACAAACTATCAACTTCTTTATATCAAACCAAGCTTATGGTATACATACATTAAAATGCAAAATACAGTATATAATACTTTTAAGAGCAATTACAATTTTTGTAACTAAAAGAATATCTTATCTAAGTAAAATAAAATGTTAACTTATAAGGGAATATAAATTGTAATAAAATTACCATTGTAATAAAAAATTAAGATTCAACATAAAATCTAGCATAATACGATGATAATTTCAAGTATATATTGTTTAAAAATATCCTTTGTGAACAGTTTAATGTAATATAGGGAAAACAGTTGTATGAGACCTTCTCCTTCAATCTCCTTCTCAGTTTAATTTTCTATAAGTCTAATAATTCTAACCACTAACAAATAATAAACATTTGTGTGTTCGTGATAGTTCAACCACTTTTTTGAAAAAAAATCGTAGCATTTGCACATAGTTTTAAGTTTAATTTTTAGATACTCAGATTCGGTTTTGGAATAACTTTCTATATGAGATGAACTCAAGCTGATTCATTTGTTTTAACTACAAACGAGATATAGGGCCTTCTGTAGCCTTTTTAATGTCAAAAAAGTAATACTGGTCGATCTCACCTGGTGGTGGATCTATCCCGGACTTACCCTATAGAGAATTGTAATAAATTCAATAATAGAAATGGTAACAAATAATCCGGAAATACTATAAACAATCATTGCATGTACATAATTGCTATTTATTTATGTTTTTAAGTATATAATAATTCATATTACAATGTTATAACTGTATAACAGTAAACAATATTGAATATGCTCGATTGGAATACTTGTGATATGCCACTAAAACTGGCAAGTAGAATATTTACATATTATAGGATGCCGCTTCATTGTCTTATGTGATAGATATGTTATCCTGACCAAATAACTTGCAACATCGATTACAAGAATTTATATGGAGTTATTCTTAACGGTATTACAGCGGCAGCTGGATAGGTATCCTAACTATTATCACAGATGACAAAAGACATTTTATTATGGCATGTATAACATGACATTTGTTATCAAATGTTTCTACCGGTGTCAAGTTTCTAATTTTATATTTGCAACAAATAATTTTGCTACTTTTAATTCAAGTGTTATAGTTATAAAAGCAATCCTTATAGTAGTCCCAGTAATTAAAATATTTAAAAGGAAAATTGCATTTTTCGAAGAAACTGATATCATTTTATAATAACGTCGAAACTTTATGGGTAGAATTTTCTTAACGACAAGTTCCAATTTCTTCAAATTTATTTCTCAATGCATCAAATGGAATGCATGATAAAAATATTAATGTAATATAACATTTTCTCTGGCAATTAATTAGCTAGCCTCTGTTATACCGTAAACATATGTTTCTATTTCTTTCAAATTGATTTCCTGAAATTCCACAATGAAACATCGTCAAGCTGCAGGAACCTTGCAGAACGAGTATGACAAAAATTATCCGAATCCGCTAATCAAGATAAATTGTCTTCTTTTTGTATTAATTGTAAAAATTGTATTAACAATATTGGATCCACATTATGGTAACTTATTCAGAAAAATTTGTCTATAATCATCCAAATCTCACACGCATTAGTATTTTTATTTCATTCGATCAATTTAGATTAAGCTTTGTACAATATATTTCTTTATCATCTACTTTATATCGCTTTATGTTATAAATAATTTTGCGGAAATGGATAGAGCTGATTAAGAAGCAGCTGTGTATATGATGCCATTCTCCTTTCTTTCGTGTGCTGATTTTTTTGTAAATTCTTCATTATAAATAGGCCTTTACATCTTTCGCTGCCACATTCAATAATGCAGCCTCGGGAATATTGTGCCACTCACAAAGTTCATTGCGCTAAATAAACACTATACACTCATAACTCATAACATTTGCATCCTATGTATATTGATCTCTTTACTTGCATCAAAGTATATATGTATTTCTATGAGAATACAATCTTCGATGTTGTAATTTAGATAGAAAACTTAATAGTTTTAAAAATCGTCATTATGTAAACATTTTGCAGCTATTGCATGCTCTCCGCTTTACTTTCACTTCACTTTTATTACCCTATTAAATGATATAGACAACACATCGCATGTTTATACAATGCTGTTAACAACACTTCTTTTTATTCTGTTTTGTGCTTTTCCTTAAATTGACTGTTTCACTGGTCTGTATAGCTTGTCGTTCCTTCCTTTCCTTTTTGGTTCGTAATACTTGCCGTGTAATTGCCATAAACATCTAAATATAACAAATTAATAGAAATTAAAATTAATGTATGTATAATGTAATATTATATTGCATTATTAAATACAATTTAACATTAAATAACTACGCTTAAAATATATGTTCATTTTAATAGAACAGGTGTGCACGAAAAGAAAATATTTTACACAGAGTGATAAATTATTGGCGATTAAACTGAAGTCAATAAAATCCTCCAGAAAGTAGAGTGGTTTTCTAGTTGCTCGAAATAGTACTACTGCAGTTATTGTATGATTTTTGATTATAGAAGCTAAATTCTTCAATCTTTTACAAAATCCATGTTTAGGCATGTTACAAGCAATATATGTAGACATAAGGCTACATGACAGATAACTGAGTACCTACCCAAGGAACATTGAAACTTTTTATGCCTTACACAATAACTTTACTGCACAAACTATATTCTACTCTTCCAAATTATATCTTTATAAAGAATTGCCTACTTCTCAATTGCATTACCACTCTCTGCAAAATATCTAAATCATCCCTAGAATTAATGGATTAGTATAATCATTTATACAATTTTAAAAGTTAAGACCTCATTGTTTGATGTTTTGTGTACAGAAAAATTCTAAAAACATCAGCTATTTACTTTGATCAAATAATGAAATTTGAAAAGGATAATAAAAATATTACATAAGGAATCATGCATCAGCAAAGCAACTATCTGGGCAACAGATATATAGATATGGAATCTCTACCAAAGTAAATCTTCAAATGACACCTACATTCAAAACTTTAATATTAAATAGATATCAAACACATATATGAAAAACCATTCAAGATAGAACACAAAAATATGCAATGTTTAAATTCTTAATGCAATTACTAATCATGCCAAGCTTGGAAACATAAGTGACTATAGCTTTTGACATGAATTGACACTTGACACATATTTTTCATGTCACATTTAATATTATTATACTAAATTTTGTAAGCACCCCTAAAGTGTTACAATTTAAAACAATGAACTATAGAACCATTTAAAACTGCATGAAAATAATAAATTATACAATGTACCGTTTATTTATTATGTACACCTATGGTAGCATTGGACTAATATTTTTACATCCAAAAATGTTAAAAGTTAAGTTTGATATTGTCCTGCCTGCTATACTCAATGAACCTATTCCATTTTAAGCAAAGTATTGTATAATATTAATTTGAAAAATCATCTTTAATGTTTAGAATCATAATTAAAAAAAATGTATTATAACATACATTTAAAACTCCAATAAAGCTACAATTAAATGTATTACATCATGGAAATTTAATCAAAAAGTAAGCAATCGTGGATTGCTAAAGATTTAAGAAAGCAGTACACAAACTAAAAGTAATCTGTGCAAGATGGTAGAATTTTTATTAGCATGAAAAGAACATATATTTAAATGGAACTTGTGATGTATATTAAGGTTGCACAGTAATGAATAGCAAACTATTATGATTATTGAACTGTAGTGTAATTAACATTGTTGGAGAATATAGAAAATAGGAATAAGTATATATATGATTTCATATTCAGGGCCTCGTCTAGTGCTCTTCGGTCCCCTCTTAGATAAACAAGAATGGGAGTGATATTTGTTAAACAAAGACATCCTTTTTTCAGTTGTGTTTAGCTATATTATAACAGTTTGATGTTACAAAAAAATATAAAAGGAAAATGAAAAATCAATAAGTATTCAATTATTTTAAGAAATTAAAAATTTGTGTTTTCTAGCTTTGATGTGTCTAAATCTATTACCAATACTCTCATAACAACGAGTTTTTTAAATATCCTTTTCTATATGCATTTTATATACTGCATTTATTACGACATTAGGAACTATGGATATAATTTTGTTTTGGATTAGAGAATACAATTTTTCAAAAGCACTTATTTGTTCTATGCAGTAATGATCAACACTTTCATGCGATCCTTTCTTTTCACCAGCCTTAGGTACGTGCCTATTTTATGTAGGGGTAAACGTGGTCCTGTTCATTTTATAAATATTTTGATGCTTTTCTTTAATAAGTAATAACTAAATTTCTTATACCTTAAATGCATATCCCATGTGAGGATTAACACTCTAAATTTATTTAGTTTTTAAGATTATTTCCAAAAACAACATGAGTATTACAAAAAAATCATTTTATTTCTAATCTTTTTTCTATATAAAATTTCTTTCTCACTTAATGAATCACTGTTCAATGGACAATTTGAATACATGGAACATCTTATGGATAAGGAAAAGTACATAGAATGTGCTGCATTTAATAAAACTAGTATTATGTAATATACCATGAAAAGATTGGTGAAAAGTATGCTTAGGAATACTTAATGTGCGTTTCATTTTAAACCTACAAAGATAAGCCTTTCATGGAGGGTGCTAAGATTAAACCCTTATTGAAATTGTTTTCCATATATAAGGAAGAGTATTTCATGTAGTACTGAAATCAAATGTTAGAACGCGATATGACGAATTGCTACAGCATGCAAAATAACCCCAAAAACCAAACATCTAACCGTGTATATCTTTTGTTTATAATGGTACAAGAAAATATTTAGCTGTAACTTTTTATTACAAACAGAGGCCACTACTGCTTCAGAAAAGCTGTACAGAGAACAATTTCCTGAATAGAACTCTTGTGTTCAAAGTTACTTTAAGGTCGCAGTATTTTATACATATATTTGAATGCAAATTAATAATAGTTACAATATACAAGAAAGGTATATGCATTTATATGATAAAGAACAACAGTGAAATTGAAAAAATTAGATAAACATATTCTTGAAAAATTTATTCTTCTCATTCGAAACCATTCAATGGAGATATTTAGGTATTTTGAGCTTGATCAGATATCCTGTACACTAGATTCATACAATCAGACTCTTATAAACTAAGCCAGTGACTGAAAAATTTCATTCTAATAATACACGTGATTAACGTCATTTTTTCCTTCTCAAACAACTTAATAATCATTAAGATATTAATATTAATTATAATGTTAATAATTAAATGTTTAATTTGCAAATTCGCACACCCACTGTAAATAGATGTATGAAGTTACTTAAAAAAGAAAATGCATGAAATAAAAGAATTACTTACTTCTTGCACATTAATGTTATCCTTAGCAGAAGTTTCGAATAATTGAATGCCCATTTGATTAGCAAATCGTTGTGCATCTTCTGTTAATACAACCTTCTCATTAGGCGCATCATTTTTATTTCCTACAAGTACCCTGTTGACCACATCACAATTTTGTTCGATCTCGTGTAACCATCTTTTAACATTAGCAAAAGAATCACCACTGGTCACATCGTACACAACTATAACACCGTGTGTTCCCCTGTAGTAAGTTGAAGTTATTGTGCGAAATCGTTCTTGTCCAGCTGTATCCCAAATTTGGAGCTTCACTCTCTCACCATCTACATCCACAGTTTGAATTTTAAAATCCACTCCTATTGTTGTTATATAACTGCCATTAAAAGTATTGTCAGCAAATCGTAAGAGCAGTGAACTTTTACCTACACCTTAAACAAAGAATCAAAAAATGTGTATGTAATATCACCTAGCAAGTGTAATTTGTAAAAACAATTACATATAGGCTGGATCAATAAGAATTCCTATTTAAAATTGCTAAACTACTATTGACATTATCAATAAATGTTTCAAATAAAATATGTTCCATTTGCAGGGGCCAACTAGATACATGCATTTTTATTTTTTGAGATATGACTGTTATCTTGAACGCATACTTTGAACAAAAACATTGAAAATAAGAGTTTGTTAGTCCAACATTCAAGGTACACGCAAAGTTATCTTGCCACAGCTCGCTGAATTTTTTTCTATCAGCTATTACATAGCAGTGATAGAAACATGCATTGCCATTAAAGAAACTCAAGGATACATTATTATCTCATTAAATAAAAAATGTAAAAAAATATAATTTCATGCATTTAGCTACACTGCTTGAATGCAGGAAATTTCATTTGAAACATTTTTTGATAACATCAATAATAATCAAGTAGTTTTAGATAGCGGTTCTTATTGACTCACCATGTATACATATAAAGAATATACATTTTAACTGAAAACAGTAGAATATCGTGCAACAAGTTAAAGTTATACAACAATTATTCTCACAAGTTGTTTAGTGGGATGGTGGCATTATAAATATACATTTAACATAAACAAGATCTTTGCAGATGAAGGGATGAGGAACATATCAAAGTTATCTTATCTTTTGTTGCAAGAAATTCAAGAACGTGGACGGTATATTAGGTTTTAATGCTCGGACACTTGTAAAAACAAGAAGATTGGGATAGTTGGTTATATAAATTGGTTCATTCAACTATTATAAAAACAATTGTTTGATGCTTTGAAAAATCCCAATTAAACTAAACAGACTACATATTTATAGCACTCGACACAAATATACAGAACATGCAGGTTTTCAATTCCTTTATGATTTTTGTAGAATAATACATTTTGCATGAAAATTCTCATTTTATGTGTTAATATGGTTCATAGTTATTTTCTAACAACATACATAAAGTATACTAAAAATAAAAACCTAAAAACCTTTGTCTTTTTACAAACAAGTTTAACAAATCTGTAGGTATTTAATTCCAAATAATTATCACGTTAAAGGTAAAACTGAAAACAATTATTTAGGTTTCAAGAAACCCCTATTTAAACAGAAAGCTTATGCTTTCATTTTAGGGTATATAAATTAAAATAATATAATATATATATAACAAACATAAATGACTACAAGTTGAAGGATAATGGACAAAGACATTACCTTTACACAAGTAACATGTATGGTTTCTAAAATTTATACTCAAATTGGTTTAAATACAAAGTTCTATTACTTTTCTTGAATTCTCTATCTTCACTTATATAATGGACTAGAATTTTTATCGCTGGATCCCCTTTAACATAAAAAATATACACACAGACAAGGTTGTGTATATATCTTAATGTTTCTGCACTATACATTAAAGAAATGTAATAAAATATTATTACACTATTTGCATTTATACTTCTTTTAGATAAATAATCAATATTTATGAAGCAGATTGCAATTCGGGGACATGGTAAACCAAGTAATAACATAATTGTAAAAGTGTATTAAATTTATAGATGTAATTAACACATTGCGTATGGGTTATGAGATATCTTGTTCTAATGTTTTGGAGCGTGTATAAATGTGCGGGCCCTAGAAACATGTTGAGCGAGTAGAGGACAGTACGCAATGTGTTAACAATAAGTCATGTTTAATACCAGCAATTATCCATCTACTTTCTTCAAACTTTGTCTGATACATAAGTTTTATTTTATCTATATAGTGAAAGGCAGTCTGAACATTCATGTATTCCTTGAATGGAATTATCAAAGATAACATAGAAAAAATTGTACTCATATAACAAAGATTATTTGTATCCATCCAATATCAAAAGTCATTGTACAAATTTCTAAATACAAAATATTTAATCCATAACTGACATGTTAAGAGACATCAGACTTTGCCGCATTAAACAAAAACACTGTTGATCAAGCACTGCCACTTATTAAATACGAATTAACTTTTACTTCTGTTAGGAACCTATTCGACCCTGTGTGGTCGAAAGTTCACACATTTAAGTCTTACACAAAAAAATAGTTCTCCAGGCATCTTCCGAATTCTATATTGCCAGTTATGAGTTAAATATAAAAATTGTGTTCAAAGTAAGCAATAAGTATAAAAGAAAAGTACATGGCAATATAACATATTCAATAAAATATGCTGCCATTTCTAAACGAATTCAATTAATTTTGATTAATATCATTAAAAATACAGAGATGTGTGGAAAAAATATAAATATTTTTATCAATCAATGTAAAATTATCATAAATATCAGAATTTATGAACTACTACAAATAGTAATACAAATATTTATCAGTGCATGCTTTTAGTAGCTAAAGCAAAAATATTGAAAGAAAGCTTTCATTAAAAGTTAAATTACTATTGCTATGTAAATTTATTTTTGTGGTGGTTACATCCTAATAAACACCTTGATAATTTGGTAAGTATTTGTATCTGCAAGATGCATGGAGCTATACGATAATAAGTATAAATAACACCACAGGCAGAAACATACCTTATATGTACACGATATTTAAAATGTCATTCCAACCATAGTAAATATCGGTTTGAAAAAGGTTATATCAAAATAAATGAGGATTAAAAAACATAATTAATGGTTATATTGTTCGAATGAGAATGTACGAAACATAAAACAAAATGAAATATAATATACAATGTACTTTGTTAAATTGACATGTTATGCCTGAAAAATGATATAAATTGCCATAAACATTTAGCAAAATTGTTTATGTATAAATTTATGTTATCAATTTACAGAATTATAAAATACAAAATTTCAATAAAAATTATAATAATTACATCTATTATAAATGTATATGTCAAGAATTATATCAACTCGCACAATGCAATAAGATTATAATGGAATAGCAGACGTGTATGAATTATGTTAGTTTTTAATTCACTGTTTCTTAAGTATTGGAAAGAGAATAAACACAACAAATATAAGTGAATATAATTTTAAATCAAATACATTTAACATATTTGAATTGTAAATATATATCTAAAATTTAAAAAGTAATAGATTACTGTTTAGTGACTTTTTTTTAATAAGTTGATGTGATTAAGGGCAAAGTCCTAAACATATTGGAATAAGGATAAATATATTCCTTTAAATTCATGATATTTAAATTTGATTTGAAAAATGCAGAAGTATGGTAATCAAGTATTAATGTATTGTTACAGTCAGAAATGCATGCTCGAGTTCAATATTTTTATGTTATTAATCACTTTAAGCGTGTTGAACAATTATGAAATATGTAATCCACTTACACGTCAAAGTAAAATTCAGCAACAAGATTGGAATATATATGCCTTGCAATCAATTTGGGATTTTCACTGGTGACTATGAAAAGGACTTAAGTTGTATATTTTTTGTTGTTGAGATATTTAGAGTTTCAAACACAAGCATCGAACTAAATGACTTAATCATAAATTACATACAATGACTAAACAGTTGAATTTCAGATTATTTCTTAACCCTCCCCTGATCTAATGATTTTTCAATAATGTGGTTGGCATAACAGATATTTCACTCTCTGGCCTGATTTTTTATTTGTGGCTTTAAGAAAATTTGTTTAAATTCAGAGTTATTTATGAAGTTCTCTCATTTAATATGTAAATGATAATATATAAATCCCTTTCCAATAAAAATACAAATTCTAGGGAACGTCATAAAAAAATGGGAAGCTTTTCAAAGGTACACTGTTTCATGAAGAGACCAATTATGAACAAAAAATTATTGGAGGACTTCTCTCATGAAACTAAAACCTTTTAACAAACCATAATGAAGATTGCCACCCCTTAAAGAAATGTAATTATTCTGAGACCTAAATTTGCAGAACTTTTTCCAATATAAGAGTGGAAGAATAGGGATGAGGCTGAAGGAAAGGGACCAACAAATCCAAGGGCAGGTGCAAGACAGGACAATGGAAGAAACTAAGTATAACAGTAGATATAAATATATATCAACAGGAGTGCTGACTGAGTACGTGACCAAAGAGGGAAAGAAAAACAGCCAGAGGCTGATAGCAAGGGCAAGGTGTGGGAATGCAGAGAAATGGAATAGGTACTGGAAGGCAGATGAAAAGGTGTGAGGAGGGTTGGGAACCATTGGAGCACATACTGCGAGATTATAGGGAACTGAAAAGAGGAAACGTAGTGGTAGAGGAGCTAGTTAGTGGCTGAAAAAATGAAGAGGTAGTAAGATGGTTAAGGGAAGTGGAAAATAAAGTAAAAGAGAAAAAGAACGAATCAGGAGTGCAGAAGTGTGAATGAATGTGAATGAATGCAAAAGAGAGAAAATAAAGGAAAATAAAATAGAATACAAGTCAGTGTAAGATAGAGATAATACATAAATGTAAATAAATAAATGTAACATAAGGTAGGAGATGAGGAACGCAATATAAGGTAGAAATTAAAGCGTAATATAACGTAGTGGTAGAACAAGGTAGTCAGTTTTCTGAGTTTTGGACGAATGAAAAAACTTCTGCTTGAAATTCAGCGACCCGTTATGCCAATGGGGGTTAAAAGGACTTCCATGTTAATGGAATTTAAATCGATAGAACACAAAATAAGCAATAAGTTCATTTGTTTTATACTCCTGACTTAGACCACTTTCATAATTACCAATATTTTTTACATCACTACTAATTATACACTTATACAACAGGCATTATGCAGTTTTCTAATATGTGATACAAAGCAGAGCATTTGTAAACAAAAAACCTTTGCATCTTTCGCTACTTGGGGAATCAAAATTATTCTCAAAAGGATGTCTAATTCTTATTCCAATGGGATAAAGCATAAGTTTGAATTCATTCTAATTAGAATAAATTTGCATTGTTTATTTTTTATTACATATAAGTGGCATGCTACAATCTTCTACAATGCATTCCCATTTACGCCATTGCATATCCCTATTATTAGACATGTTTCGTCGATAAAAAAAAGCAAAACTTACCACTGTCTCCAATTATTAGAAGCTTAAATAAATGATCATATTCCCGGGCCATTTTGACATGTATAACGTGCAGGTTTAACAAACGTTTCCTCACGAAAACAATTCGAAATATAAGCGATACATTCACTGTATCGTAAATAGTTTGGATTGTCTGCGAAAAAATACGAAAATAAGAACTTCTTTACTCGATGAAAATTACAATAACGTTTGCGGCTTATCCTAAGTAAAAGGCTTCGGTCTCAAATAAGCGCCATGTTTATTTGCCGCGATATCACAATTCATTATCACTACCGAGAAAAAAATTATATTCGTTAAAACGATGCGATGGGCGGCTATATCGTATCGACTTGAAGTAATCGGCATATTTCATTTGTTTCAGAGAGTGCACTTTTGAGTAATAAAAAATAATTTCACATGCATTTGATAATAAATACGATTGGCCGATAAATAGGAGGCGATCTTTGCGGAAATAATTTTCAGAAGTGAATGGTTCAAATTTACAAAAGCAAATTTCATATCGCGGATTTGAAAAATATATTTTGATATTACCATTAATTTCAATGACATATGCGGACATATTTAGGTATTTTTTGCTTTTAAAAGTATACGCAGTTTCGTTTTTTAATATCATTATCATTATTATTATATTAAATTATTATTAGCATTTTATCATTATTTTTCATTATCATGACCGCGTATAACTTGAGCTATATAAAGCAGTTGACGTGGGTAATTTCAAATGTAAGGATTTACTAGCTCTTCGTACTAATTTTATCTTCCCACTTTTCTATTCTTTTTTCCTCCCACTGTTTTCTTAATTGAAATACAAATTCAATATAATTGTTGATTCAACTTAAATCATTGCTTAAAATGTCGTTTTTTATTTATTTTATATTTTACTAGAATATTTGTTAAGTTTAGTACTAAGCATTCCCTAAACAGGAAAACCGAAGCCACAATTATATTGTTGTGCATTGCAGTAGTCATAATAACACATAAGAATTGCAATTCTTATACAATAATGGCATACAATTGTATGCCATTGTGTACATATGATACGTATTTACGTATGAATATGATAAGGTTAGAAGCAAGCAATGTATGAAATTTTTACTGTACTTCCAGTGGCGGCTCGTAGCTAAAATTAGTAGGGGTGCAGGAAATTTTTAGCCTTTGTTTTAAAATTGTAAAAGAAAATATACATGTATCCGGCACTACGGGAGCGACAGTGCTCCCTCACCCTCCCAACCTCGCGGGCAACGTATCTTTTGCATAAACTGGGGGATGGCTACTGACATTAAGCTTAAGGATTATATATTGTACAAGTATAAAGAAAGAATTAAAAAAAGACTCGTTATATTAAATGTTATCGTTAATATCAAGTCGAAATAGGGTGTGCTGCAATTCCACAGTTCCGCCACGCGTGCTGCCATTGTGTATTTCATTTGTATCGAGTCTTATTAAAATATTAAAATAACACGCTACACACATATTTGCGTCCTTACTCTCTGTTATATTATGGTTGTTAACAATATTATTCAATATTTAAAATCGTTGTTATGATAATTTATAAAATGCCTAGAAATGATTCTTTAAATAATATGTTTGTTAATTATAAATTAATCATTATTCTCTTCCACAAATGATTGTTGTTCCATTTTGCATGCATTGTACATGTATCCAGCGTATAACACGGCATCAGGTTTGTAAAAGATGCCGTAATTCCGTGTTATATGAATTCGCGCGTTATACGAAACAGAATGAATGCAAACAACTGGGTGAATTTTCCCAAATTAACAAACCTACAGTGATGATTCAGTGAAATAATCACTATAATGATGTATGCGAGGTATGTGCTATGAACTTTACGGGCATAGTCTCTAACTTCATTTTCATCAATTCAATATTTAATTAAACTTAAATATATGTACAATATTGCATTATCAAAATGTCTTATACGTATTTACAACCCACCGTACTTTCCGTATTATCAGCTTTCGATTATCCGAGGTAAGCTCGGTCCATATTACCTCGGATAAACAAGATTCTACGGCATGCTATTTTCCTTTTATCACAATCAGAAATATAGGTATTAAACATTATTAAATGGAAGCTGTTTTTGTTTCGCATTTAAATCTTCTGAGTTGTCTTCTATAGCATCCTGTTTTCGAGGTTTCATTTTTTCAAAAAATGTTACTTTCATCTTTATACAGTACAATATTATACAGGGGATCACAATAACAGTTGCTAGGAGATGAAACCATGAAAATATAATTGCAATTATAAAAGCTTTTCCTCTATACAAACTACGTGACACATATTATTTTATATGTATATTATATTGTATTCCTATTAAAGGCGCACTAAAAATAAGTTCATGTTTAAGGTTTTTTATAATTGACGAGTTTGTACAAGGTGTTAGAAAATATTGTCTATATTCTTTTCTCTACCTAAGGCTATATTCATTGGAAAGGTATGCTGTCCTCACTAAAGTGAATATAAAATATTTAATATGCATAGGTTTAAAAATCCATGTTTTGATCTGCAAAACGCTTGACTTGTTTCACTATTGAATGCAGCTTCAATATAAATTTCATTATGGGAATGTTCCCTCTGATGTACGTTAAATGTATACAAATGTTCTTTGTTATTTCTGTATTTATAATAAATTAATACTAGCACTATGAACACTTTAAACTATGTTATGGATTAGGGGCTATAGAAACATGGTTTAATATTTTATTCTTACATGCCAAACAAACATGCATCATGTCTGTATTCTCCACTGTGTTTAGCTAATTATCTCCAATATTGACTTAAATCTTTATAGTCTGGATAACATTGAGAGTAATACGAATAATCAATGTGTCTACAATATCCCTTAGCGCATGATCGAAAAAAGAAATGAATTATACATCCTTTCTTATCTCTCAATTCAACTTTTTTGTTGTACTTTTAAATGTATTATTTTTTTCTCTGTAACTCGATTTCAGTGTGCACATCAACATTTATCTCCATACGTCAATGTACTGTACCTAATTTAAATTGTAAGAGACAGAGGAGCCCAATATTTCCTATCATTGATTTATGAAAATGGTTTGAAAAGTGCAAAAATACAAATATTAGTGTTGGACATCCAACATTCTACGAAGAAACTAAGATGTTTGCCAAGTCTAAGCCATAATAACTTTAGAGGTAGGACTAGCTGGCTAGAAAAATTTTGTATACTAATCCATATACATATATATAATGAACGATGCAGCACACTTGGGCTCATTGATCGTACGCTACTATCGTGGTTTCACATGATGCCACTAATGTCGGCGTCTGACATCTATATTTCTTGTACATTACATAGCCTCATACAATCATGTAGTAGATCATATCCAAGCATTTCTATGAAAACTTCTCTAGTAATTCTCTGATCACTAATATTGTTGGTTTTATAAATAATATAGGAGATGCTGCCCGCTACATTCATTGCACAGTAGAATAATGTCATTGGACAACACCAGGTAGGTCTGGTAAGTTTTGCAGAGTTTATCAGCCACGTCAATGCTGCCTTTGATTTTATTATAATCTATGATAATCTATACAATTTCCTTGACGTCTCAAGAGGTATACACTTCACTGCCCTGCAGAGGTGCGGATGAACTCTTCGCATATATTGTACACATCTTTTTCGCTAAACCGAGACCTTACTGTATGTATATCAGCACTATAATTTATAGGTAGGCGAATACAGCGATGCGTGAGCCACAGATTTCATTAATTCGACAGTTATCAGCAAATATCTGTTACATCGGGCTCTTAGGCCGTGCGTAGTAACCGGGGATTAAACCTCTGTTACGCGAAACCTCCATAATTCGAAGATAATAGCTCCTTTCTTGAGCTGCGAGTTATAGTCCTTCAATTTTACCTATCTTGATCTATTAATTCATGAATATTTCTTGATGAGATATTTTCTAAAAGAGATACGCCGATCTCTAATAAGCCTGCATGAACATTTTCGCAGTATTGACAGTATGTATTGCTATAAGATTCGTCCACCTAATGTCAAGTGGCGCTGCACAGTAAATATTGTAATTCAGAAGAGCGTATCTTAATCAAATATAGTTCTACATATAATCATAAAAGAAATTAACAGACAAACGAACGGTGCATTTAAAAAAAATAGATAACATCTTATTTTCATTCAAACTGTTTTCTCTAAATATTAACATTTCGAATTATAACAATGTTTACATTGAGGTTATGCCGTAATCAACCACCGTTTAACGCGTGTTTTAAAACAGTAGGTTGAATCTCATAATCAATATTACTTCGTCATTACATTTCAATAATGAAGTTGAACGATATTGACAAAAACTTCAAAGGAACACAGTTTACTCAAAATAAATGTTGTTTAAACAATTACTGTAAGAAATTAAATTACCTGTTAACGAAATAAATGTTCCATGAATACATAGCAAATTTACAAGATTCAATTTGCAAGGGTTACATATTTCACATTCCCTACGTATAAATTTGATGCATTGTTTGCATCATAATATCAACCAAATTTCTCATATATCTCGGCTAAAATGCATAGGAAACCGTATCGTGATCGTGTCGTATTACTGTTTTTGAAGTAACAAATTTTAGCGTAATGTGTATGAACAATATTAATCAGGATAGATAATCAAGTGCCACGTACATTTTACTTGGAAAGCAGGCACGCGATTCGCCCAAATGTCACTAAAAATATTGACAATTGCTAATTGTGTTTTGTTTCTTTTCAGAATCTCATGTAAATCGCCTGTCTTAAACAATTGTAAACAAGGAAATGTCTGGGCCTATGGTATTATGTCAATTATGGATGGGTGGTGTAAGTAAAAAGTATTATTCTTTGTGTGTGTAAATGTGTGATATTTATATTTGATATTTTTTATTGTTTTCAGTAAAGTTAAGTAGACGTTTTGTTTTAGTTAGAACCGTATATGACAGAGAGCTTTATAATGAATGCATTTCATAAAATGGGAGAACAACCGCAAACTGTTAAAGTAATGAGAAATCGTTATACTGGCGAACCAGCAGGCTATTGTTTTGTACATTTTCCAACTGACGAAATGGCGCTTGATGCTATGCATAAATTGAACGGCAAAGTGATACCTGGTTCAAACCCAGTAAGGATTTTTAGTTATTTTATATTACCAAATTTTTATAACGATAATAACCTAAGAATATTATTCTTCGCACTTACTACATTGTTCAAGTAATAAATAATAATCATTTTAATTAGGCATTTTGTACCTTTTTCTTGAAATATAGGCTGTAAGGTTTAGGTTAAATCATGCGAGTACCACAGGAAAACCAACAGCGGAAAGGGAATTTAGCATTTGGGTTGGTGACCTTTCAACAGACGTGGACGATTATTCTTTATATAGGGCATTCGCTGCTAAATACAATTCTATTAGAACTGCGAAGGTAATTTTAGACAGTTCTGGATTTAGCAAAGGATATGGTTTTGTCAGATTTGCTAACGAAGACGAACAGAAAAATAGTTTAGTCACTATGAATGGATATAGAGGGCTTGGAACAAAATCGTTAAAAATTTGTAACGCTGTTCCTAGACCTTGGAACAAGTTATCGGGGTATGTAGTAACTGCATTTTAATTTTTCAGCCACAACACAACTTGATCTGAAATAATTTAACAATCTATGTCGTATGTAATAGGTCTACACCACCACAATCATCTTCCGAATATACACCATCAAATATGAATTCAGATCCTTACAATTATTATGACACATCATCATATTGGAACAGTTATAGTGCATGGCAGCAAGGTTATTACGAAAGTGAACCTACGTCAGATGGATATAACAGTTATGTGTCTGACCAAAAGCCTGAGGAAGACGAACTGGAACTGATTGGTATAAAAAACAGTTGTTATTATATGCTTTGACAAATACAATTTCTTTATTCTTTTTTGAAGTAGTGAAAAGGGAAGGTGAATAGTTATCGAAAAAAATTTCTTTCTAGTCAGCTACTTCTTAGTTCAACACGAAATGCCATTTTTATTTCAATTTAAACAAAAGTTCGATATTCATTTGGTTCTTTATTTACAGAGCATTCTGTCCCCATAGATATTGACAAGCTCAATAGAGAGATAATTGAACAAGATTATAACTTGTGGGACGCATTAGAAAGTTCGAAATGGATTCCATGTGACACTTTAGAATTATGCTACTAATGGTATTGTTTATACAAAATACTTTTTCTTCTGGGTCTGCTACTATAATACTATGTATTTTTATTGACGGATTAAATAGATTTCATATTCGTAACATGAATTCGGAGCATAATAGTTTATTTTCCTTTCATAATTATCATCAACTATTTTTCTCAAATATACAGGATATGATTAGCTAAGGGTAGAACCTGAAAGAATTTCATTGTGTTTGTTTATGATTAATTGAAGTACAGTCGAATCTCGGTAACTCCAAGCCCAAGGGAAAAGCTACAAATTGCGGATTGCACAGGAGGTTTGGTCTTATCGAAGTTTTCGGGCAAGAGAGATTAATCTGGATAAAAATTCGACTCACAGAGGATTCCTATATAAACTAAAACTACATTCTTTTAGCCACTCATTGCTATCTCCACAGTTATTATGGCGTAGCGACATAGTAAATGACACTCCATTTTAGCTTTCTCGTGTTACATACAACATTTTTATTTGTACATTGTGTAAACTATTTGAATAAACACTCCTCAATAGCAGAAATTTCAATGCTCCCTTTTCTTTTACAAACTCAATTAGACACGATTCTTGGAGTTCTACAAGCAGACACGAAAAAACTTTGATGCATAAAAGTGAAATAATTCATCTAAACGTGTGTAGATTTATCTAGCGAGTTGCACAGATTTTTACAGCGAAGCGATAGGGAATAAACAAAATTCAGATCTCATAAAGGTTTTTGAGCTACCGAGATTCGAAATGGCTAATAACGTGGCATAAATTTTTCACTGAAAGTCCAAATTTTTAAGGCTTTAGAAATACCTAAATATCTTTAAAATTAAATGAAATATATTTTTTTTACTGTAACAATAGAAAGGTAGCTTATTCATTTGTAATATGATGATCTTTGGTTGTCATACATCGTGTGTTTTGCAGTTGCCAATATGGTATTCACGCTGTACCAAATAAGTGTCCGTGTCATCTGCGTATATTGATTTATTCAACTGCAAAAATTGTTATGCAGAACGCTAACTAAAGATGACCATATTATACGTGGATAAATTTGTCCATTCCTGGAAATAAGTCTTGGAAATTAAGCTCGGGCAAAAACATCTTCCTTGCAACAATATCTATTTTCACTAAAATACGATAAATACAGATTATAGTGTAACTTATACTTGTACGCCTTATAATATACATACGTTTATGGTTTTAAAATTGAACCACATTTGAAAAGAAAGATGTGCGAGACATAATCAAATAAAAAGAAAGTACTCTCATATAACAAGAAAATTTATTACATTTTGTAACATTTACAGATATTGTTTGTGCAAAGTTAAACAATTGGAAAGATTCTTTATTTGTTCTTAAAATAAAGCCAAAAATCTCTAAAAATCTCTTATCCTAATATCGCAGTAATATAATACATTGCTCGAAGTATAAATTGCATACAAAATTGTCTTAGAAACTAAATAAAATGTTATTTTATACTATTTTATTTTAATTGCAAATAAAAATAATAATATAACTGTTCATTAACTGTTTAGCATAAATAAACAAGTATGTATAAATACATAAATATATGTGTAATATAAATAACGAATAATTCAATAAAGTTATTATTGTAAAAACCTAATAATGTATATAGTCATTAAAAAATGATGCGATATACATTATAAATTAAAATTTTAATTTGTTTATAATTATAGTGCGTCCAGAAACATTTATGAAAATAATTCTTAATTAACATCCTACAATACTGCACTACACTCGTGCTTTGCAGCCAGCAAAATTGCTACTTCGACTTTACGTCCACGCTATATTTCTGGTCGCACTATAGTTGACTGCATTTTCGTATCCAAATCAACAATTTAGGCTTGTAAAAAAAATATCTGATTATTTAACATACAGTTTTATATGTTTCTGATTACTCGATGTATGCTAAATGAAACAATTAATATTTTTATATAATTAATGGGAAAATAATGTTATTCATGTTCTTCTACTGGAATCGATTCAACGTTCGATAATTTGGCAGTTACTGTTGCTAACAGCTCTGGTGATATATTTACAGGTGTAATATTAGATTTGTCGAGATCCTGAGAATTAGCGTCAGAGCTGACCATGTAAACTTGCAAGACACTTTTACCAGGTTCCTCGAGTGATTCCTTAGATAAAATAACTAAAGATCCTGGCTCCACCTCGCCAATATTTGGTATCACTGTTTCAAGAGAATTTGTATGATCTGCGTCAACATTATTCTTATTCATAATTACATGCTCTGTCACTTCTCCGTTATTTTCTGGTGACATTGCAATTTCGTACTCAGTGGGATAGTTTAAACTTTCATATTCCAGTGTATTTACATCTGGTCCCTGTAATTTTTTTACTTTTGGTAATCTCCCAGATCTTGTTGGCCTCACGCGATACACTTCTGTATCACTGTCGAAACCATTGCACGAACCTAACGATTCTGTATCATCTATTTCAAGGATTGATTTTTCTACTGAATTTTTCTCGTGTTTCAATTTTCTGCACATTTTTTTAGTTGACTTATTTAATTCTTCATTTGTTTCACTATTTTCTGTTAAATCCAAACCATATTCGTCCTCTTTATCTGATGCGTCCATCTCGACAATACTAGATGCTACGATTCCTAAAAATGAATTAGTCGATTGATTAATATATTATATAATAAACATTATTGAAACAATTAACAGAAAATATTTATTATATTATTCTCTGATCTTACTAGATTTTCGTCTTTTGCTTGGTTTCATACTCTTTCTGTCTCTTGCCCTCTGTTGTTTGTGCTTTTCTTCCATCATAGCATGTTGTCTCTCAGAATCCTCAAATGAAGCTGTAATTACAAAATTTCAGTTATTTTATTAATTTGTCGATAAAAAAATTTAGTAGCTATAGATTTAATTTCAATTTTGTTATGCACAGTATGCAAGTGATGAATTAAACGTACGCTAAATAATGAAGGATGCAAGGAAACGTAATACACTCTATTCATTCTTACTTACATCGTTATATTATACAAAACAATTCCCTGTTTCATTATTTAATATTATTTTTGCCAACTTAAAGTTGAAACTTAAAATATTTTTTTATAAACCATTCAATTTCTATATTATTAAATCGCCTGTATTCCATTACAATATTGAGTGTTCATTCACGAATAATATGAATAAATATTTAGTTTTCCTTTCTTTTGTTCCATCGTTAAAATATGCGAATGAGTATAATCTTTTTAATAATTACTTAATAGTTATATAATATGTATAAGGGTCATGCCACGCCAAATTTTTTGGACGTCACCATCGGCGATTTTGCTCTAAATGAAATATGTTGTAGTCCATGTGAAATTAGGGGGCGTTTAAGTCATCATTTTCGCGGTTGACAATTAGTTTAGAAGATACAGATAAAAATTCCTGAGTAAAACCCGTTTTCAGAAAAATGACAAGCATTACAAACTCTGAAGGTCTGTATTTTCTAAACTAATTGTCAACCGCGAAAATTATGACTTAACCCCCCCCCCCCCCATTTCACATGGGATACAACATATTTTATTCAGAGCAAAATCGCCGATGGTGACGTCCAAAAAATTTGGCGTGGAATGCAAGCACAAACTAAGCTAAACATAAGTATAAAATGATTATCAGACATAATTTAATCAACAATTGTTAATGTCAGTATGTAAACTATTTAAGTATGTTTCTATGTTCATATTTATCATGTGGCAACGGCAATGCATAATACGTACGTACTTACTTGATTTATTTTTAAGGAAAATAAAATGTATATTGTAAAATTACCTAAAGACTTCTCAAGTAGGTCGGTATTAAATTCTTGATGATACGCGAGCGCTTTTTCAATTAGATCTCTATTAACTCTTTCCTCTTTCTTAAACTTTAATTTAATCTCTTGCCGCGTTCTATTCGGAAAAAGAGTTTGCATCAACAAAAAATCTGTACCAACTGTATTTAGTGCTTTATAAAATTTTAATGTCTCGAGCTTGGACCACTCTTTACTTTTCTGACGCTTTTTGTAAAAGCCACTCCCACTATTGTCATCGTCAATAATAGCTTCTTTTGCTAATACTTCTCTATTCTTCTTTACATTTGTTTGTTCTATAATAAGACTTTGTTCATCTATTATTAACTGGCCATCCGGTCCAACTTTTACTTGAGGTACAGGCATTGCAGACGACGGATCATCTTCGTTTTCCTCTTCTTGATACTCCTCGGATCTGTAATAATTAATACTTACTTCTTGCCACTAGACGCGTACATTACCTTTATAAAATTCCTTCGGTACCAAAGAAATTAATATTAAACTATCTTGGAAATAAGTGCACCAACTTTCATAGTTGTTACATTTAAGTCAAATTTAGTTTTAAGCAATGGTGTATACTTTTGACTTATACTTACTGTGATTCTAATCTTTTCTTCATTATCTGTGTAGATGCTTTAAATTTCTTCATAGGATTAGTAGCAGGATTGTAATATATCAGGTCGTACATTGTTAGTTTACTTCGATCCGGAGTTTTATTTTCATGCTTTAAATGAAATTCTCTTCTAGCCTCTGCTAATTTTCTTGCAGATTCAGAAAAAGGTATGCGCCTTTTCTGTCCCACTTTGGTTGTTATTAAATTACTCTTCGCATTATTGGCACTAATATCTTTTGAATTTGGTAGAGATTGCACCGAATCATTTCTGATCTGATTACTATTGGTGGTTGTTGTTTTTTTGTTATCATCTTCAGATTCACTGGCACTAGCTCCGCTTCCTTGCATACTATTTCTTCTTATCCTTCCACTGTTTTCGAATTTTGGCATTGGCCTCATAAAACCCAATCGATTCTGTGTTACTTTTATAGGGGAAGCTGAAAATGACAAGAGATTTAAATATTTATTAAGTCAACTTTTACTACTTGATAATTACTCACATTACGTCAAAATTTATTACATAACATAATCTAAACTCTACAGTTTATTTACCCAGTTTTATGTGAATTTGTTTACTTGTTTTAATATGTAATGGCAGCATAATTAAAACTAAGCAATTCATAAGTAAATATGTAGTATCAATATTGGTAAGAATTATACTGGGTATATTAACACTACAACTAGCAAGTGTATTCTAATAATAGATACCCAATTGCTTGTTCTGAAATTATAAAAATTGCATAGGTCTTATTGCAGGGATGTCATAATATTTAACACATTCAAGTCCAATGATCGATATTAGCTTTATTCCCTTGTTCTCAAATTGTACCATGGAAACTGATTAGAATTACGAATTGCAGAATAAGGTGCCTATAGGTATATATAGTAACTGTTGGTTTCGACTTAATGTGCAAAAGGTATAATACACAACCAGGTCCCTGAAAATATTAAAATAAAAATAGTCTGCAGAATACGTTGTTGGCTACTGGGGAGAGTTCTGTTAAAGTGCGATAGACTCGAATGTGTTAATAATACAGAACAACAGATATGTATCTGTATTTAATTTCAATTCAACCACTTCATTTCCATAATGTGTCTAATGTATCCCTAAATATAAAAAAAAACAGTTGGTAGTTCTAGTGTTAATAGATTCATTAAGAATGTTAATTATAATTTATTTAATTTGTATCGTCACTAACTATTTTCTGGTGTATTTGATGTTTCCTGCTGTTGCACAGTATGTTGAGTAGAATCATCTTTATCCTCATTGCTATGGGTTTCTACATTTATTTGCTTATTTATTATTTGTTCTATTGCTTCTACATTTTCTTCATATTTTTTTACATACAAACTGCTCTCTGACACTTGTAGCGCTGTGCAAGTATCAGTAGGCACATTTTTAGGTTCTTCATTGTGCTGAGTTGCATTAGCAACTTCAGTAACTGGCGTATCTTGTGTCACCTTTCTTCGTGCAGGAACTGTCACCATTGCCTTTATGCGTGCTCTCTTCATATTGCATGTGTATTTTTAAATTTAATTGAACCTATAATCAAAATATGACCCTCAAATTCATATGAATATTAATAATAATGAGTAACAATTAATAAATATGGTTAATGTATCTCAACAACTTGAAATTTTGATGCCTTCATTAAACAATGATTGTTTGGTCCCAAAATGTTGTGTTATGTGTTTGATAAAATTGAAACTAATCAAAAAATGTCAGATGAGCATGAAACAGGCAGCCTATTTTAATTACTTTGGTATTAACTACATATATACAACATAGGGGATGCTGGAACATTTTAAACAGCCTTTTTTTTAGAGTTCAGAGTGTTTTTTTCTAACTAAACATTAATGAACGTCATTTTTGTTTTAAGGAAGGAAGAACAGAATGATGTAGTTGAAATGAATATAATTCATGTTTATTTTAATTTCAATGAACATAATTACTTGTATGCTTTTTTTTTCTTTATGTGATGTATTGTAACTTTTAGAAGGCTTCGTTGCAAAACAAAAAATATGTTTGTTCCAGTCGTGAAAGATGGACAACATGACATAAACTGTTAACAATATATACGTATCGAACAATATTCTGAATTTTAAGTATGAAATTTACATAACTTTATACAAAGGATAATACAATATTCACGGCGATACTTAATTATACTAAAGGATGCCAGGAAATCGAATTTCTTATCGCAATAGCAAATATAATAAGGTTATGTTTTCTCACCAATAACAGATCGCACCCGTATCTGACGATAATGTAGTGTCACTATATACATTTAATAGTCAATTTCTTTTTTGAAGTAAAAAATACCTTTTCAACAAATTTTTTATTTGAAGTACATATTAATTCCTGCTTTCTTTATTTTAATATTTTTAGTTTTAGTTAAATTATAAAATTTAAATGCATTACTCTCCACTATAACGACCTGCTTACTTTACCGTCCACTGGCCATTCCCACCAATCCGATGGACTATATCTATGTCCGTCAAAACATCACATGCCCCACCATGCGTAACGAATGGGTTAGTGGCTCTGGTTACAACCGCCCTGGGTGCAAAGAACCATTCGTGGGGGAAGCAAGTGCGTAGTGACCCCAGCGTTGGACAGCACTCCTGTGGGGACTAAAAGATATAGCGGGCAATGTAAATAGGGAACTGGCAATGCAATAATGGTATGCATATGTACATATGCATTTGTGTCAGGGCACTGATTCTCAGCATGTTGGTTTCGAACTGTTTCCTGAGGGGTCGCAGCAGTTATTTTTTGGTAACGAATTTTGGCACCTATTTACTTTAACACACTGGTTGCCGCACTGGGAAACAGAGTAGTTGCAAATTAATTGCTAGGACTAGATGCAGAAGTGTAGAAGAGGCAAACAGCTAGTGGATGTAGAGCAGGAGTGTCAAATTGGTGACCCATGAGCCACAGGGAGAAATTTCCTCTATTTTGCTGCATCGCTGAGCGTCTATACCTACTGTTACGCTATCGCGTTAATAGGCCTTAATATCTAGTGACATCGAATCAACAGTCGACGATAAAATTATAACTATCGATAGTGATAATAACTTAGGAGCGAAATTCGAAACCGGACGGGGATACGCGATAAATAAAGCTGTACATTATTTATAGTACAGATCTTAGAACACTTCACTTGGAAGTTTCTACAGCTTACTTACAAAAAACCGTAAAAATGCAGCTAAGTCTAAAAAGTCACGTACAACCCTTGAAAAGTCGACCCCACGATACCACATGGCCCACCCGGAAACAAAGGAATCCTTGGGAACTCCACCAGCTCTTCGGCGCCCGTTTTATCAGTATACCTAACCCAACACACCCTACCAGACTCTCAGTTTCTCCATACTGGCTTCTCACTTTCCCGTTTATTTTTCGAATGTTTACACATCAATATGTACTTATTGTCAATAGGCAATTTCTTTAAATATAAAAGTAAGTGCAGTAGTGCAGGGAAGTTTCATTTATTAACTATGTAGGTCTTAACCTTTGTGTATAGCACATTTATTTAATAAAAGCTATTGTACATTCAATATATTTCAATTTAGTATTAATTATTGGAAAACTAGATTCTGAAGAAGTTTGATAATGAGTAATACACAGTTCAGTTTAATAAAAGAATACTTAATCAAAGGAGAAACTCTATCGAATGAGTTTAGAAGAGAAGCGTTCAGCATTTCGACTCTATGGGTTCCTCTTAATATAAATACTTGTATAATAAGTGGCATTCTATTCCAAAATACATTCCCAAAATTTATTAACAAGCATTTTTGTTTACCTGGGCTTATTCAATAGATAAAACCAACATTAATAACATTTTAATAGTATCATAACTAATTTTTTACAAGTTTATATTTATTATATACATACACAATTTTTGAAAAATTCACAAGTTTCATACTATATTTATTAGTGAATAATGCCACAGTGTTATTATGTTACCAATTGTTACCGAATAATATTAATGATCTTCATCATCTTTCTGCTGATGTAGATGGATCTCAACAATTTTTGATACCAAATATTTATCCACATATGTTGTAGATGATTATATTAATATTTATATATCCGGTTATGGCTCCCATTCCATTGCTAAAAAATTAAATTGTAATATAAATAAATAATTGATTGTGGAGGATAAAGGTACAACTATAAATAATGTATATTTTGGTCACTTACAAAGAGCCTTTCCACTCCTACAGAAGAAGTAATAACCTTATTTACTTATATGTATGCAGTAATGGATGCCATAATAAATGGCAGATTTGGAAATGGAATTTTATGTAAATTAACATATTTTAATATTCAATCAATTGCACATCATTTAGCATTTTCTGATACACGCATTAGTGGTGAAGGACTTTATAATTATCTGTGCAACCCTTCCCTTCAGTAATTAATTATCCAACCTCTTTGACTTCGTATCAATAATTTTGACTATTTCAGGTTTCTGTTAACTTATATATCATTTCATTCATTTTCACATGTTGCGTTTTAGTTCAAAGATGATTCTATTGTGCTTCATACTTATATTTTCCTAAAACCACTGTAAAATATATCCAATATTATGTATCACTTCACCAAACCACTCCGAGAGTCCACAAAATGTATACCATATTTATAACTATTAGTATACTTTATAATCACTTCTACTTACCATAGTTAAAATATTTATATATTACTCAGACATAATTAATAAAGAATTGTGTACTTTAACACAATTTTCTATGAAAAAAGCGTTAATTGTAATCCCACGTACAAGACTCTCATTACTGAAAATAGGACTCCCGATCGGTAAACATGCGGTGTTGCCACGTTGTTCAGCATGGCTAGTACTAGAGTCGGCTGTGCTATTAGTATACACTAATATTATTACTTCTACTTACCATAGTTATAATATTTACATATTACTCAGACATAATTAATAAAGAATTGTGTACTTTAACATAATTTTCTATGAAAAGAAGCGTTAATTCTAATCCCATGTAAAAGACTCTCATTACTGAAAATAGGACTCCCGATCGGAAAACAAGTGGTGTTGCCACGTTGTTCAGCACGGCTAGTACTAGAGTAGACTGTGGTATATGTAATATGAATGAACATTATATTATACTGGCGTAGATATGGCAACGATATTGATTCTTATAATAGTATAATAGTTGAATTCTTCAATATACTGTTGTGTTTCCAGTAAAAATGTGGCAAGACAATGAAGTTCGATTTGACATTTCAAACACGTAATACTTTTAACGTATTTGCAATATAATCACCATAACTTTTATTTCCGTTATGCACAAAAATATGAAACTAATATTACTAGATTGTGATCTGACTTGCATTAGAATATAAAGTACAATATATCACTATGTATATTATTAAAGTGAATAATATATGTATAAGTAGCGTACATTCCATGTTAAGTATTGAGAGGAATATTGTTTTTGTATTTTACATAAAAGTAGTTTAATAAATCATGGCAATAAATTAACTTGTAAATGCTGACATAGGGATTGGGAGACTCCAGACTATGCCATGTTATTATGGGAAAAAAAACTACTGCCAGAATACTGCTATTTATGAGATATACAGTATCCCAGATTGCACATCATGAATTACAGAATAATATGTGCAATTTGTATTCAAATTCTGTTAGACAAATGCAACTACGATCAGGTGAATTTACTGTGGACAAACTCGATTTGATAGAAGATACGAAGGGAAATGCAGGCGACAATGGGAGACTGATAATAACCAACCTTAGAATTATATGGCATTCCTTACTTCTTCCTCGAGTCAATCTAAGTAGGGATTAAATTTAACAATTCCATGTCTTTATTTTCATATGTTTAGATCATATACTTTGTTACTAGCATGAAATGAATATATTTCATTATTTGATAGTACTTGTATAATGCTATTGGAGAACACTTAAATCCAATTTTGTGTTTGCATCTTATTACAAAATCTAAGAAAAATGTGATTCGACAGGTATTGGCTACAATAGCTTCGTGACTGTAAATTCTAGTGGTGTTCACACTGTTAGTATACCCTATCAAGATAACATCTTTAGCTTTCTTTTAAAAATATGAAATAAGTGTAATTCTTGCAGTTACAGGGAAAGAGCATGCAAGCACTGCATGTATTAGCTTCCTTTCGGAACTGTAGATATGAATTTCTGTTTATAAACCAAGATATAAAGAGCACGAGACACTATACATCTGTTATTGGTGTATACAGGTATATTTTGATCGAGTTTAAAATTTTGGTTGTTTGTTTCTCTTCGTTTTTGTTTAACAAATGCACAGTCACAGGTCAAAATTATATTAAGTTTAACCTACGTAAAGTTTTATCTTACAAGGTAGCCCACATAGTAAAATACATTTTACAATCCTCAAAATATGATGGCCATTTATAATGATTCTGGTATGATAATTAATAATCCTAATTAATAAGCTATCTGCGTGTAGATTAGCACCAGAACTGACATAATCTGTCTGCAAATCCGTAGAAATCTGCGTCTGCATTTGGCTTGGGTTCTGCAAGTAGAACCTGCAGCCCAGAATCTGATGGCTGATTGGCAACAGAAACCAAGCAGATCCTGCAACTTCAACCATTTCAATCCGGGATAGTGAAGTGGCGAGCCATGCGTGGCTCTTTCGCGTACCTAGATCTTCCACCTCTTGTGAATTGGAATCGAGACACGCGAGTCACTTTACAACAAATTACGCCCCTCACACCCGAGCGTGTTAGTTGCCATATCAAAACGTCACATTGTTTTCAATCACTTTTTTTCGGGAATTCAATATCCTTTTAATGATTCGACGCATATGCAGTTTGCAATTGTTATCATACAATTTAAATCAACGGATGTTACCGAAATCGGTCTGGAATGAAACGTGTCAAATGATTATTTTATGTCCTATGGCCTATATCAGCTCTGGGCCGGACTATAACTCTGTTCCTGTTCCGAATAGAAACAAGTTATTGCAGGAAACTTTCAATTGTTTAACAAGCCCTATAATCGTCCAGTGGGATTTTTTTGTGTACTCAAAGTGTACTTACACGTGTTTTTTAACTGAAACCCCATACATTTGTTTGCATTAACACGTTTGGTGACCGGACTGCTTCAACTGTTTATAATTGTACGAATTGAATGAAAATTGACAGTTAATGCATAGAAAAAATAGAAAAAAAAATACACGTGTGGCATCCTGAGCCAAACATGTTGAATCAATACGTGAAACATGTATTGATTCCGCCTGCCATTCTAAACCAAAAACTACTAGGATACAAAGTCAAAAAAAAATTAATTCAATTTACGGATTAACAATATAATATATAAGAACAATAATTTCATAAATACGGGATCAATTCATGTATTTGTAAATTTTTTGTAACTACAAGAATTTCAACTATCTTAGTCCATCGATCTTACAGCACTTACTGTGAATACTAAATACTACAATTTTAAGGGTCGGTAGTACAGTAATGTCTCGATTAGTGTTCAAAATTGTGTCTACGATTAGTGTTCATTTCTATCCCCACTACTTGGGATGGTCCCCCTGGAACCAGCGAAGCGTGAAGCGCTGAACATGTAACTGAAATCAGATCGAATGTCGTTGAGAGCCAACACTAATGCAAGCGAGATTAAAAATTAAAATTTGTTCATTTTTGGTCCTTTTTTAATGAAATTTCACCAAAATGTTCGTTACAATCTCCTGATTAAAATGACACCAAACACGATATGATTTCGATAATTTTTACTTATCATGGTATTAATAATTTTTATCCCCATTATTATTGTTTCCGATGACAACTAGAATATGTGTATATTAGTTGTTAGCAATAAGGTAATTAGTATTGAGATTATAAAATTGGAAGTAAATTCGAATCGGCTGTCTCGATTATTGTACCTCGCTCGGATCGAATGCGAACACTAATCGTGTGCAGGATACGTTTCTCGAGCGGCAGGTCACCTTCAATGTGGTGGCAGCCGAAACGCGCGACAGCGACCAGGAAAGAAGCAAGTTTAAATATCCATGTACGTGAAGCAATACTAATGCGATCAAAATTTAAGATTAAAACTTATTCAATTTTGGTCCATTTTAAATGAAATTTTACGAAAATGTTCGTTACAATTTCCTGATTAAAATGACACCAAACACGATATGGTTTGTACAATTTTGACTTATCAGGGTATTAATAATATCATTCTCCTTTATTATTGTTTTCGACCGGGCTACCTGGGACACAGCTGGAGAGAGAGAGAGAGAGAGAGAGAGAGAGAGAGAGAGAGAATGACTGAAGACGAGTGGGTGTATGAGTAGACAGTGTAGAGTTAGCAGCGAAGGAGTACAGAGAACAGTGTAGAGTTAGCAGCGAAGGAGTACAGAGAACAGTGTAGAGTTAGCAGCGAAGGAGTACAGAGAACAGTGTAGAGTTAGCAGCGAAGGAGTACAGAGAGAGTGTAGATTGAGCAATCTCACTATTAATTACCTTATTGCTGTTAACTAACATACACATATTCTAGTTGTTATTGAAAATAATAATAAAGGGGAATAAAATTATTAATACCGGGATAAGTAAAAATTGTCCAAACCATATCGTATTATTTTAATCAGGATATTGTAACGAACACTTTGGTAAAATTTAATTTAAAACGGACCAAAAATGAACAAATTTTAATATTAGATTTTCATCGCGGTAATGTTGTCACACGTACACGGTTATTTGAACTTGCTTTTTTCCTGGAACGCTGCCCCGCATCTCGGCTGTCACAACATCAAAGGGGATCCGAACTCGCTCGAGAATCGTGTCCTGCACACGATTAGTGTTCACATTCGGTCCCCAGCGAGGTACACTAATCGAGACATTACTGTATAGCTTTTTAACTGTTTCTAATTATTTGGGTTACCTTGTACGGCAATGATCATTAAATGAATTGTACAGAAAAATGGTTTTGTACGATGAAAAAAGTAGGTATCGGTATTTTGAACTGTATGTAACTTCAATTTTTATTATTATTAGTAAAAAAATTTGCATGTACTATTATTTATAATATAAGATGGAAAAAACATTGTTACATTATTTTGTTACTTTTACAGAGCATATATCTCGTCTAGAGTTTACCGTGAAATCAAATTGAGAAGTGGAATAATTACTGATAGACAATTGACTGTACTACCGCAAGAAACAGTTCATTCAACATTGCAGGATATTTGGAACTTATCATTGGAACAGGTTGCATTTATTATTATTGTTTCTTGTAATTTGTATTATCACTAAAAATATTGTGTCTTCTTTTCTAGGGAAATATTGGAACATTCATTGTAACAAATATACGTATAGTATGGTTTGCTGATATGAACAATCAATTCAATATATCAATTCCTTATTTAATAATGGCAAATGTAAATAAATGTAACGTGTGGCCTATTAGATATGCCGATATACAGAATTCCCTGGTTTAGTGTAACAGCATTCAATTTAACGCATGAATCTCGCGAAAAGGAAGTTCCACTAGCCAGGAACATTGTATATTGTATACTTGTAAGAACAAACTGAATGCAATAAAAATTAATTCGTTTCTTCTATACAGATTACTATAAAAAATTCAAAATTTGGTCCAACATTAGTGATTGCCACTACAGAATCCAGCGGAGGCTGTGTATTAGGATTTCGAGTAAATCCCATTCAAAAACTTGATACTCTTCATAAAGAAATTTACACGTTGCTAAAAACGTACGAAAAATGTCCTACTTTCGGTGTAGATTACACATTTGAACATCAGGTAATATTACAAAAATATTATTTAAAAAATTTATTGAATAAATAGACACATTACATTAGTATTAATTATTCATTAATTATTACAGGCTCCGTTACAACAAGAATCGAATGTAGAACAAGATTCTGAAATGCAGGACAATCAAACTGATATCTCGAACGTGTTTGGTTATTATTTTTCGGAAGGATCAAATCAAAGGAAACCGAGTTTTTCAACGTACTTGGGGCTTGCAGCTGAGGAACCTCGAGAAACTAGTACATTGCAAAGTCTGTGGGAACTCATCCCACACTCTTAATGTATTGATAAATTTGTAATATAAAATTCTTTTGTATAAAAAACATTAACAGTTGATGCATAACATGAATTAATATTCTAACTAAAAGTGTTATCACACATCACATAAAATTGAATTAGGGCTAATACTTTAATAGAAATTACAAACTTATTAGTAAAAATATATTATGACATTTTTTAAATTCAATTTCTTTCTATCATTTTGATATATTTGCAGATAACCTTATGATAAAAATATGAATATAATAAACGTGTCTATTTAGTTATTAGGTGCTATATTAATTTCGTCATAATTTTTGCACCACTTCTTTTCAATTATTCGTTATCACTTCTTTTTTCGCATAAAAACAAAATCAAATAGAGAAGTTCCACAACTATTTGATACAACTGCCTTCTTTCTACTATTCACTCTATAGTATTTAACATTTTACCAAATATTCTTTAGTATTTTATTTATGGAAAAGTCAACGTCTATAAGGAATCGATAAAAAAAATAGATAATTGGAATTAAAGCATTAGTATTCTATAATATAACACTGAATAAGTCTTTAATTATTTAATAGTAATTTCGTACCACCGTTCTAACTTTGCTTTTTAAATTTAGCTTGTTCTACAATTCAGAGCGTGCATATTGGACCGATCATCGTTAGATACATCCTGTTGCAGTGGAAATCGATATCCCATGTTCATGAGCATTACTTCAAAAGGATCGCTACTCATACGTATTTGATTCGCAGATACAACAGCTTCTAAATCTTGCAATTCTCTTTCATTTATGCTACCATCCTGTAACAAAAAAATGTCCCGTTAACGTTTAAATGTATTAAAGATATTATTTATTAAAACTATGGATTACATTGTAGTAGGCCCCTGCATACTGGGGTGTGTTAGTGGTGGGCAAAAGTTAATCTCAGTGATGAACGAAAGATAACGAATAAATACTATTTAATCGACTTCACTAGGGCAGTAAGTCGATCTTATTCGTCACATTCTATTGAAAATTTAAAGAATTCGTCGCTACCTACTATGTGTAGGTATGTATAATGAACCTACTACTATGCATATGTACAGGGTGTAAAGAAAGTAAGTGTTAAGAGCATTGTAGCGTAATTCTACACCTCTGACTCGGTGAAGATGTGTAAGTAAAAGTTGGTGTCAAATTGTCCTTGTCCTTGAAATTCTAGGACAAATTTCGTTTTTATTGCATCATATTCTATTTGTCGCAAGGAAAAAAAATCGGAATCGAATCATGTGTCGCAAATGAACTTTTTGCTCAATACAAATTACTAAAGTTTGGTACAAATAAGTTGGTGTAAGTCACAAGTAGGAAGAAATATGCTCTGCAATACTATTGCTCTTTTACCTCCCAAAGAAACAATCAAACCTCGATTACGATACTCGCATATTGCACGGCCGATAGTTAATCGCAACTAATGAATAAATTGCGAATAACACTGACGAATAGTAAGTGAAAGATCAACACGTGGAATGTGGAATCGATATTGATGCCGATCGGAACTTCGTCTCGTGGCAAAAGTATTGACTCATTGTCAGTCCTAAATATATGCCAATCGACTCCTTTGGGAACTCGTTACTCGACGTAGCAGGCTTCAAACATATTAACCCGTTCGATATCACCCGGCACACATATGTGATAGATATTAAGGGAAAACGTGGAACTTGAACTGTGCGCAACCAGTTTCTCCATAAACAGAGATTGTGAAAGGGTTAAGTTCGAGCAGGGGTCTTCGACGATGCCGTCGTTCAAATCATTGGCATGCGACTAGATAAAATCTTTTCGACCACATTTTTAGACCCGCACATTAACGTCCTTTGTCCGCTATTCAAATAAAAATTTATTCCCAAAAGGACCCAAAACTGTAATACATACCTCAGGTAAAGGGCTCCATAATCTAACGACAGGATCAATACCACTAGTTGCTAACAGGCATGTAGACGGGTGTGGTTGTAGGCAGTTTACAATTCGTTCGTCTCCTCTTAATACACGCATAATGTTTGTAGTACTACGATCCCAAATAAAAAAGGAACCATCATCCGATCCTGCCACTATATATTGACCATTGCTTAAAGAAAAAAGTGGACAATTATCAATGAATTTTTGCTAAATACGTTTCAAAAATGATCTGTAACTTAGTTTGAAAATGTGCGTACTTGCCAAAGAAATTGGCTTCCTTTATATCAGTTGTAGTATTGCAATGTCCACAGAATCTCATATTATGATCAATTGTATTGCTTCGCCATTGTTGTTCGTACCCTGATATTTGTATGATTTCATTTGTGTCACTATCTCTTCCTGGTTGTATGATGATTCCAATGATTATTGATCGAATTATGCATATGAAAAAATTATTCGTTAGTATATCACGTATTATACATTAATACAATGTTCCATTTTGTATGTAAAAAAAATGTGTCAGTGATACTGAAATGTGATGCAAAAAACAATATGTCAATTATGACGCGTTTGAACCAATGAAATAAAATTCTGTGTTTACACATTGTATAGATTATTTATACAAATACTATCCATCCAGCATGTGGGTAGAAAAAAAATTATTGACAGTGTTTGTGGCTATAAAATAGAGAAGCTTTTGACTCCTCCTCATATACCGAACAATACGCGTTATAAAAATTATGTAGAATAAAATCGAATTCTTATAAAACATTGCTTGGTCTCGTTCAATATTATACAAATAAAGAAATAGATAATTTTTATACAGAAAGGATATTATTTTGTCCAAGAATGTATCTTTGTAAATATAATAAAGTGTTGTGCATATGCCGATTGCATCTATTGTTCATTATAATGTAACAGAACGTACCACATTCCATAGCTTCTTTTATGTCTATTATTAATGCCTTGCATGCATACTTAGCTCCATATTCAGGAAACTTTTGTTGGAAATCTCTAATTACTTTGTCAGCTTCTGCTGACCGATGTAAATCATAGAGGCAACGAGCCAATCTACAAGTATATTTGTTCTCAATTATATTCAACTTGAGTTAATTGCATAGATAACAATTGCTATTACCTAAAATGAGCTTTAACATGACCTGGATCAAGAAGTAATGTTGTTTGACAATCTTTAAATGCTGCATATATATCGCCATCCCTATAAATTGTATGAAATTTATTAAATTCATCATTCATATGCTGCAGAAAAAAGTATAGTAAAGTTGTTCTAAATTTCTTTTTTGTTTAATTTCTTAGGTATTTCATGCTACTTTGCTATTTTTAATATACAATAATTAAAGATGCATACCAAGTTCGCTTCATTAACGCTGCAGCTCTGTTAGCAAAAAGTACAGCTGCCGTAGGACAATAACTGATTGCTTTATTATACAAATTGATTGCCAATGTATATTTTTGTTGCCCAAAGTATTCGTTAGCCTAAGAAAAAAACAGATGCAAGGACGGAAACACAGTTAACTCATACAAATCTAATTTTAAATTTTTATTCTACAATAGAAATGTATTCACATAATTATAAGATAAAAGGTTTGAAGTTTGCCAAAAGAAGAAATGAAGTTTTAGAAAGAGGGTAGTATATAATATAAACTTACTTGGCGTTTTAGTTCCTCGACATACGGTGGCAGGATTATAACATTTTTTTGAGTGAAATCTATGGTGTCTTCGTCGTCTTCTTCTATGCATCGCATTCCTGAATCTTGTGTACCATCTGTTTTTTTGAACAATTATGATTTTAGATGCGATAGTAAAATTTTTATCTTGTATAAAGTATAGTCGATATTTAATATAAACATTGATATTATGCAAGATGTTCCTGCCAATTTTAACACATAGAGTATTGTTGTTCAATCTGATTGTACAAAAAAGTATTAGAATGGTGTATCGTTCCACTCAAAGAAGCAAATGTTGCTATAAAGAGATAATTGTTTCCAAGATTGTATCTCTTCAAGTTTTCAAGGCTATTGCCACTTTTTAAAACAGGACGTAACACGCACAGGTTTTCAAGTAACTTTGAATGACACATATTCTTCTTTACTTAAGAAGATGTTCTAAGCATTCGCTAAAATTCAAATAATTAGTAGAAAAATAATGATAAGGAACTTTCGAACTTTGCAAAATATGGCATAATCGACAATTTCTTGTTAGCAACATTTGCCCCTTTTGAATGGAACCACTTTCTCAAGCATCTTCTTTTCTTCTAACAAAGTACAAAAGTACTGCAGTTAAAGAAAAACGCCTTTACATAATTACTGAATTTACATACTTCACAGTGTTATAAATGTACACAAATGCATATTACAAAAACGTAATTGTTACTACTATCAATAGAAAATGTGTATACAAATTTGGAATAACCTGGACGGTTACCTAAATGTATATTCGTAGAATAACCAAAACAAGTCTTCGAGTTTTTAGGGTTGTTGATGTCAAACAAATAAATCTGTTCGCCCCCCATGTTAACGAGAAGCTCATTCCCGTCAGCACTGAAGGTTAAGTATGTAGTACTAAGACTCCTACTACTGTCACGTGGTTGAGAGTACAGATGGCCTGCTCAATATCAAACATTAACAGTCTCTGTTAGAGTGATCGTGCAATATATAACAAAAGAGGAAGATAAGGGTAAAGGAGTCGCGTACGCTATTTCTGATCGTACGAACGAACCCGCGATAAAGTACTGTGCGCAACCCAGTGGTATATTCTCATCTGCATCGCCTTCTCCAGCTAGATATATACATACATTTGATCTTGTCCAATGTACAGAAGTAGGCACCTGTTATAAAACAAACAGAACAATCATCACATAATTGAATACATTAAACATGTTTACAATAATTACACTTAAAAGCATTTAATATTATTACCTGAGAAAGCTTAATCATTCTACGATCATACATTCGTATATAGGCATCGTTGGCTCCAATGGCTACCAGTTCAGGCTTTTTTGGATTTACAGAAATACACTTGCCTTCTGCATATCGACCCAAATGATTAACAAGGTTTACTAATACGTTATTACAACCATTGGTTTTGCAACTATGAGGGGCTCGAATATCGTATTGCAAAATAAGACCATCCTCTGCCGCACTCCAGAAAAGGAAAGGTACGCTATTTGCTGTAGCAATACGTTTTACACGGCCTATATGACAGTTGCACGAAAACAATGGTTCGAGGAGAGTGAGGTCACGAACTCGTACTTTTCCATCCCCCGCACCTGATACCAATATTCTGTCGTTTGATTTTGGCATAAACTAAAAGGAAATGTAAAAAAGAGTTAAACACTTTTCATAGTATTAATAATTTGGCAACATTAACAATTCATTTAATAGCATTGTACCTTGACGGAAAATATATTTCCATGATGATGTGTACGCAGTACCAATTTCTTTTCATATCGAAATGGATCCCATAATATAATGTTCATATCGTCAGATGCTGATGCGAGGATTCTAAAGATACATATTAATTTGCAGCCATTATTTTTCCACTTTGCACACAGATATTTACAATTATTTCCATTTTTATCAAAACTCTTATGCCATTCATGATTATAGTACTATACTTACTGTCCATTCTCTGTCCATTCTAAGCAATTAACGCATCCTGTATGACCAACCAATTCCTTCTCAAGTCCTAATCGAGATATCAAATTCTCTGTCACATGTAATTTTTGTGAAACTGAGTGTGCCACTGAATCCTAAATGATACAAAACAAATTGGGACATATATTAATTTCATCTCATAAATTTCTAATATTTCATTAAATAACATTATTTTTGTATTGATTCATGAAAACGATCTTAAGAAAAGGTCTTAACCATGTTTCAGAATAATTTTTTTAATTACAACATATTATATATTAATTTTTTATTTTCGTACCCGTATTTCACGTTGACGTACCAAATCCAAAACTCTGTAATCTTTTTCATGTATGTTGGGAAACATTTCTGTGTTTATTTGATAAACTGCTTATGACACTAAAAAATATTAAATATCCTCTGAAATTCACAAAAAAAATATTTAACATATTTATTTCAATTTTTTAAACAGAGAATGGGCAAATATTTTGCTATAAAAAATAACCCAGCTCGCAAGAATACTGTTACACTACGAGTGTAAATATTATTTTCAGGAAAATTGGATAGTAATAACTAATTCAGAATTAATAGATAGATTAAGACAGAAAATAATTAATAACCTGTTACTTGTTTGTATATCATCGAAATGATCCTGAAACGTACTTGCAGTGTTATCCCTTTTCACAATACCAAGAGCTTAACATAACTTTTGTACTTTATCACAATCTATCGTATAGTTCATACATGTATATATACAACACAGTTATATGTATATACGTACATATCTATATACACAAACACCGTATTTTTATAATAAGTTTAATAATTAAGTTGAATCTCTTTATGTAACAAATACGAAAGTACGACTCCCTGCATGCATACATAATGTCAAGCTGCGCTCCAATTACATTATTTTTTCATATACCCGGCTGTCGGTAAACTTGTGCATATGCATGTCATCTGTAACCAACTTGACTAAAGATTAATTGAAATTTTGTATTTAATACGCATATTTTAAATCTTCTAAATAGTTTAGAAATTGTACAGAATTTTTTCGCTCGGAACTTTATCGTATTTTCTAACCTAATAAAATGTCCTTGAAATTTATGAACCAACTAGCACTATGTATTCGTGAAACTCATTATAGGAGTATACTATTGATATTGTTGATTGTTACCATTTGAATTGCTACTAGTATCATTGCAGTGTAAGTGGAAAAACTGCAAACACAAAATTACATTAGAGTTGCATCATTTTAAATTACAAGGGATATATTACGAGTTATAAAGATGTAATAAAATGTATATCTAATCAAACCAAAATGCATTGAGCGAAAGGAATTCTTCATTTGTACTTAAATATTTTCCAATTATGCACCGACAATAAAAAGCTATCGCAAAATACAACATTGGCATCCATTGAAAAAATAAAATGTTTGTATACATTTGCATGTAATTAAAATATATTGTTATTAAATATTTGCCTTGCTAATACTTGCTATAATTGATAATTGTACGTGTCAGTAGTGATTTAATATTTCCGTTGTAAAATTATTAATCATTAGGCTTGATAAGGGAAGAAAAATAATATATAGATTGAAGGTAATAATGGTAATTTTTATAAATTGTAATAATTAATCATTATCAATGTTTATGTTAGAAAATTTTTAGACAGTAGTATTATGTTGCCCATTATATTTATTTTTTACTTATTTCTACATATGGATAGTGTTCAATGACTCTTCAAATGAAAAACCAGCTTAATCATTCGTTCTTAGTAAATTGTATCCTACGATTTATAATATTTGACATGTAACATAAGATAAATTTTAAACACAATTTTTAATGACAAGAAATTGTGGGCTTTTGATTATGAAACATTTATAAGTAATGAAATTCATGCTTTGTGGTATGCGTAGTAACTAATTCTTTTTCGTACGTGGATGTATTATCCGCATTAGTATGTAATTCAAAAGATTATAGTTTGGATCTCAAACTATCCATAAAAAGTGTACTAATTAAAGCATCTTGCTGCTGAAAGTTATGAGCAATATTCTTTACACCTTCGTTACGTCATGTGTGACCTGAAATGAGCCAAGACTGAAGGTATTGAGCAAAAAATTTCTAAAACCAATATAGATATATATATATATATATATACACTTTCATATATTTAAAACAAAAGGACTATTTTAAGATTAAGCCATGTAATGAAGAATAAAAGTATTAATAAATAAATATATAGAAATATCAAACTGTGAGAAAATAACATTTAGAATATATGACATTAATTGGACAATAATACAAGATGATCGAAGGCACTTTGCAATTTACGTAGTGTAAATAGGAATTACCAATTATTTCTCAGATCTGTTATCGAATATATCTCCTTCAAAAGCCATTGTTGGAAACATTTAATATTTAAGTTGATGCAAAATGGAGACTAAATAATTAATTTAATATAAGAGAGCACTGAAGCTTGCACTGGAGTTTGCACTTTTTACAACTTCTGGTTTATAAATAACATACTTCTAAGAATATCGAAAAACTTCATGTAACTCTATTATCTGTTTAAACCTCAGTGTGTCTCACCACATACATACATAGGTACATATGTATCTAAAATGTCCATCATAATTTATATGCAATTGTTTTATTAGTTAGAATTAAACATAAGACTGTTCCTAAGCTTTATGATTAAATATGCATATTTAAAGTACATAAGTAGTTGCAAATTTTCGAATAAATTTATCCGTGTCTGCCTCACCTTTTTCTAAGGACAACAAGATAATACATAGACAAAAATTACTGTTAAATAAACCTGTTGAAATGGTGAAGTGAAATGCAAAATGTTTAATTTTCTCAAAACAGCTTATATGCTGCACAAATAAATCATTAACAAAATGATATATTAAACTGTGAATAGTAGAAATTAAATTGTACGTTTAATAAGTACAGTAGTTCAGTTAGTGATTAATTTATAAGGACATTAATTTTATTTTCTTATACAGTAGAATTGTAGTAAGAAAGAATTTTATTGACAGACTACCAGCGCCAACATTGATCAGCGTGTAGAACTAAAATACTATATGAATATTTTACAAAATTGCCACACGTTGGTGGTTTTTGTTACAAATGCAAAAATTTGTCTAAAATTTTAAACGATAATTTCGTGCCGAACTAAGAGCAATTAAAAATGTTAGTACTATTTGAAACACCAGCGGGATACGCTATTTTTAAGGTAAATCAAATTTTAATATCGCATACTGTATTTAACCTAAAATGTAACGCACGTGGTCGAACGAATAATGATATTACAATATAATTCAGTGATTTATTGTATTATAAATCTGTGAGCATAAGCACGTTGTTAAATTAAATATATCGTATAAAATAATTCGTTTCTGTTACAGTTACTCGACGAAAATAAATTGGCAGAGGTAGAAAACCTCTATAATGATTTTGAAACACCCGAAGCAGCCAGTAAAATGTAAGTAAAATATAATATTTATTTTAGTCTAATTTTGAAAGAAACTTGTTTGCAAGCAATTAATTTTAAGTGTATGCACATTTGTATATTTATAGCAAGTCATTTCAAGAACATATTATGCTGCTGTAATTATTACGGCTGCGTTTTCTGGTTTTCTGCATTTCTGCATTAGATATCTTTAATTTGTTTTATTTATTTTTAATCACAGAATTAAGTTAAAGCACTTTGAGAAGTTTGCGGACACTACAGAAGCCCTTGCAGCTACAACAGCTGCCGTAGAAGGTAAACTTTGTAAATCATTGAAAAAGATACTTAAAAAGCATTGCAATGAACTTCAAGAACAGCTAGCCGTAGCTGATACTAAGTTGGGCAATGCTATAAAGGATAAGCTCAGTTTGTCTTGTGTTAGCAACACTGCTATACAAGAGCTAATGAGATGTATACGTAGCCAAATAGATGGCTTGCTGGCTGGTCTTCCAAAAAAGGAAATGACGGCCATGGCATTAGGTTTAGCGCACAGCCTTTCTAGATATAAATTGAAGTTTTCGCCAGATAAAATTGATACTATGATAATACAGGCTGTTTGTCTATTGGACGATTTAGACAAAGAATTAAATAACTATGTTATGCGATGTCGTGAATGGTATGGATGGCATTTTCCAGAACTAGGGAAAATCATTACCGACAACATAGCATTTGTGAAAACAGTAAAAGTAATTGGAACCAGAGAAAACACTATAAATTCCGATTTGTCTGATATATTGCCCGAAGAGGTAGAGGAAAAAGTGAAGGAGGCAGCAGAAATATCTATGGGTACAGAGATTTCTGAAGATGATATTCTAAATATTCAGCACCTGTGCGATCAAGTTATTGAAATTTCTCAATATAGAGCGCAGTTATACGATTATCTTAAAGCAAGGATGATGGCAATGGCTCCAAATTTAACTGTGCTTGTCGGGGAATTGGTTGGGGCACGTCTGATTTCGCACGCTGGATCTTTAATTAATCTTGCTAAGCATCCAGCATCTACTGTACAAATACTTGGAGCAGAGAAAGCACTTTTCAGGGCCTTAAAGACTAAAAAAGATACTCCCAAATATGGTTTAATTTATCATGCGCAACTTGTTGGTCAATCTTCAACGAAAAATAAGGGAAAGATGTCTCGAATGTTAGCAGCTAAAGCTTCGTTAGCAACTAGGGTAGATGCGTTAGGAGAAGATGGAAACTTTGACCTTGGTGCTGAGCATAAGGCTAAATTAGAGGCACGTTTGAGGATATTAGAAGAGGGAAATCTTCGTAGAATCAGTGGAACTGGCAAAGCAAAGGCAAAGTTTGAAAAGTATCATACTAAAGGCGAATATATTCAGTATCCTGCTGCTGCTGATACAACTTTGCCAAGTGGAAAAAGACGACACTCTGAAATTGAAGACAAAAAGCCATTAATTGAAGAAATTATAAAGACAGATGAAGTACCTAAAAAAAAGAAAAAGAAAGACCTTAGCGAAAGCATAGAAGAAGCGTCGGGTCAAAAAGCTGGTCAATTAGAAGCAGAAACTTTATCAACACCAAAAACGAAAAAGAAGAAAATCAAATCAGAAGAATCAGAGGACTCAGCTACTGCAAGTACCATACAGCATGAAGATGAAGAGAAAACATTTGAGAAAGACGCAGTGGCAATAGATGGTAAGTTTTGTATCTTATACAGGGTGTTCAAGAATTATGGTTAGTCTTATGGAGAATATGCAGCACAAAATAAATTTTCTAAGATGTAGTTTGAAAGAGGCAGTTGCCTTTTTAGATATCATACCGAATGTTTCTTAATTTTTGGTATCAATTGTCGTAGCTCATTAAACTGTAGATGAAATATATTTTTTACGATGTAATAGTAATTATACAATGTTTTGTTATAGAGCAAACAAAAAAGAAGAAGAAGAAGAAGGACAAACAGGAGGTAAAAGTTAAAGAGGTTGAGGAAGTGCAAGAAACTGCTTTGCCAAGTGAAGGAAGTACCGAAAAAGTTATAAGTGAAAAGAAAAAGAAGAAGAAGAAAAAGTTGCAAGATGAATGAAATCACTTATGTACCAAAATAATGTGTTTCAAGTAATGATTTTTCGTTCTTTAATAGATTATGAATTCTGTATACATTAGTGCTTGGTTAGCTACCTGGGATTTTGCCTTAGTACTTCCATCTATTTTTTGGAACCAATTTCACGACGCCACATTGATGATTCGATTACTAATGAGCTAACATGAGTGTTAGAAAGCAGCAGTCAACTCCAATTCCCACAGAGATCGAAATCGTGCCAACCGATATTTTTATAATTTCACTTGGCCCGATAAACAATCACGTATGTTAACTTTTTCCAGTCGAAAGACGATTTTCACTCGCCATTTGGTTTAATACAAAAAATTGAATGTCGACTGAGAGGCAACAATAACTTTTCTGTCAGCACATCCTTTTCTCTTATATTTTGGATGTTTAGTTTACGTGCAATTCGATGTACAGCGTGGCCTTTAATATTATTATTTTAAATTTAGAATTACCTCGAGTTACCAGTCCCTTACGTCAGGATAGTAGAGTGCAAAGGCTTAATTTGAACAAATACCTAACCTTACGACACCGATCCTTCGTGATATTTATCTCTCTACCACATTTACACTAAAAAACAAGGGGATTTCCTGAAATTCCGACCTCCATTGATAACTGGCCATATGATTTCGTATATATCCGGTTCAATTCCGAGCCAGGATCTGCTAACGTGACACTTTTGTATATATATATATATATATATAAGGATATATATATATATATACTAACACAGTAGTTAATACACATTTGTTATTATTGTTTTTAAGTAATATTATGGTATAAACTATATTCCTTAAATTTAAATTTAAATGATAATAATAACAAATAGAATAATCATACAATTGAAAACCATTGTACAAAATTATTGTATAATTATGTATTTTATAAGATGTATTATTAAAATACAAATGTTTTAGAAATTAAATAAAATAATATTCTTACTTAGATATTTTTTTGTAACATCAATTATGAAACAATGATAAGACGTGGTTGACATTTAATATTCTTTTATGTTTTTTAATTACATTTTACACATCGTATGTACTTTATTCCCATATCAACTATAAACGTGAAGATTGCAATAAATATTGAATAATACATACAAGTAATACAAATAAAGTATAATTATATACTTGTAAAATATAATGCACTAGATACTAGATAATAGGAGAAGCCAAATATCTATTATCTAATTGTTTTGTCATACCAAAAATTTATATTCTGAACGTTTCGTATGAAACATTGTATCTGTACAGTTACAGTCTTTTATATTTTCCCAGTGTTAAAAACATGCTTTTATTTTACATTTGTATAATTATGTCATCAATTAACATGTTGATTGCGACATACATAATAAAGTTCAGATCGATATCTTTATTGATTCAGCAGTCAACGTGTTAATTTATTATATTAGGAGGTTGCATTGAAAGTCACTGTTTTTTAGTGTTTTGTGAGCATTTATGTCAATAATAAAATGTGTAAAACTATCGGTCGACGTATATGATCTCGAAAGCTAATACTTTTTTCCATTTTTCTGGAAAGGGTTGAATTCCGCGACGAAAGAACGATTTATTTTTCGAGCTTATCCATTCAGCAACCCAGTTTTCAACTTCTTCGTAATTACGGAAATGTGTGTCTTCCAAATCGTGTTGCATCGATCTTAACAAATGATAATCGCTTGGGGCCAGGTCTGCAGAGTAGGCTGGGTGCGGGAGAATCTCCCATTCGAAGTCCATCAGTGTTTCTTTTACGGCTCTAACAACCTGTGGCCGAGTATTGTCGCGAAGAAGGTTCACTTTTCGACGATTTGATGCAACTGATAGCCATTTCTTTATCAAATTCTCCTGTAAACACTTCAATTGTTAACAATAACGTTTGAGTAAGGTTTTCTTCCAATAAATCTTGCAGTTGTTCATCTTGGAATTTGTTCGGTTGACCTGGCCGTTGTTTGTCGTGAACGTCACAATCCCCACTTTTGAATCGCCGAAACCAATCTCTACACACTGTTTCTGATGGAGCAGATTCACCGTAAGTTTTAATAATCATTCGATGAGTTTCAGCTGCGCTTTTCTTTAGATGGAAATAGTGTAAACAATATTTTCTTGGGGCAAAGGGGGTGGGGGGAGGCTTAACTCGAAAACCACGCATTTTTCCAACAAATTTTTTACGCAGTTTAGTAAACACAATAAAACGATGTAAGTTTGAATTAAACTTTTTTCGTATATCCCTCAGCGTTCCTGAGATATCTCACGACAAAGAAAATCCTCGAATTCTTTCAAGGGCTGATTTCACCCCTTAAAATCGAGTTATGGCACAATCGGAAAATAGGGTTGTATTACGGATGACATACTGTTCATGTATACAAAGTTGCTAACTTCGCGTATTGTTCACACGACTCAAGGCAACTTAGGCGAAGCAGTCTCCTCGCATAGTATGTATGTCCAAGTCTTTGAAACTATGGGGTCTCGGCATGAACCTTAGCCGAGTGTCGACCAAATAGAGAGTTCAGCCAATTAGTGTAAATCCATTAGCATTCAAACCGAGATAAATAAGGTTTTTACAAATTATATGGAAAAAATGACAATGTTAGTACAGTCCTCTATTCCTTACGTATGAAAATAGTGACTTAATTCGTTTCTCAACTGAAAGTTTTAACAGTACAGAGGTTTTTGAACTACGAAATTCATTTTCAGGCAAAGTTGGACTTACACTGGTTGGCTTCTGAACCCTCCAAATATCGATTTGTAATAGATGACTCAGAACATTTGGATACATATCTCACTCACACTCATTCTTTCTCCCTCGCTCAGTCGAATTCTCAGAATACGTTAGCCCAGGCAGTTGGTCAAAGGAACCTCAGGCTGCGCGTTATATGTATACGCACATGTACTGTATATGTCATGTTTTCGTTTATATATTTTCTTGTATTGTTAAATGCATCAGAGATATTGCACATTCTATTATTAGGTAACACGCCATGTATTTAGCGGGCGATTTAGTGCAAATTTGACTGTATGTCGAAAGAAAATGAGTTACAGATAATATACCACTGTAGGAAATAAAGAAACAAAATATATGGCGGTCAGAAGGAGTCGCGTAGAATATGTAAAAATGAAGCTAAACGACATTAAACGGTTACAATGTTTTGAAAACGACGTTATTAATTCTTAAAAATATTGTTCATTGATTTTTAAATTAGCATCTGAATATTTGTTATTTATATTCGGAAAGGGGCTGAATATCGATCGAGAAGATTAGAGCAGTAGGATCGTATTCGTCTATTTCAGTTCGGTCCACGGGTGGGACTGTAGTAGTGTATCCCAGCCCAAACACATTACTGCCATGGACCCCACCAAGGGTCAGCACACGTCTATCTTATTCTGCACGTATATCCTATCTATCAGACTTCTTCTATTCGTTGAATTAAAACAGTGGTCTGGAATTGAAAACTGCAACTCGCAAATAAACAAATTAGACTAGTAATGAAACGTCAATATCATGCACCTTGGAACCGATACATACTTAAAATTCTTCAATTTTATTTCAATATTGTTATTTGAATATTATTTGTTATATATATCTAGAGCTAAGCTTACTGGAAATAAGGAAGTTGGTTGAAAATGAATTACCAGTTGTTCATTAATGATACTCAGCATAAAAAATTAAACATTATTTATTGATAATAATAAGCAGTATCATTATACACAAAATCACCTTTTCCTTTAAAATCGTGTAAGCAAATATACAGTAAAGTACAAATCTGATATGGAAAATTACTACAGTGCTTACAATTAGTAGGATAACCATTATTATCTATGTATGTCTTTGTGCAATCGATGTGGCAAAGACAAAACTAATTATCGTAGGAAACTTGGTTTAATATTTTCCCATACTGCCCCCCTTGTTACTTTTAGTTGATTTGAGTTTTCACAATTATCTACTTTACTTTCAATTCACCCCAAATATGCTCAATTATATTTAGATTAGGTGATTGGGACATGTTTCGGATCATTATCGCAGCAAAACACGAAGGATTCCAACAATTCTAACTTATGTGCACTACGTTTCAAATGAGGCGTTACAATATTTAAGTGAGACCATTTATCTATGTTTCCTTCAAAAAGCTCCAAATTGAAAAAGCGTAATATTGTGTGACATTTGTTTTAAACATATACTCTCTTGCTATACGATTTTGCACGAGGGCGATATGACAAGTTATGATGCCATTGGTTTCCTTTTCATTAATAAAGAATAATGTTAATTTTTTATTTTCGGTACGAGTACTGATCTAGTATTAATTTCTTTCTGGCATTCTCAAATAACACCCACTTCTCATTGTCCATCCAGTGTCTAGTTTTAATTTGATTGCGAGTCTTTCCAGAATGCCATGAATAATCCATTTCGGAATGTTTAATTCATTAGAGATTTTACAGAACTGAATCTTACTATTAAAATCTACCAAAGGCCAGGTAAAATCGCTGTCGACCGTATTTCTACGTATTTATCGTCTACTGTATGTACTCAATGTATTCAAAATTGTTCAATCCACCTCCTCGTGCATTCAGAGAAAGCACCTTCTCAATATGCACAACTAAATATTTTTTTGAAGTTTTGGATTCAAAAGATCGTTCCTTACAATTGTATGTATACCATGACACGACTTAAATAAACCCTGTCTTCGTGCATAAATTTCCACTTGTATTTCGTACAAAAATTTAAAAATTCACGACTATCTCGTACAGAATCTCCGGTAAATCTACGGAAGTGGTACTACCTCACCAATTCCGATGATTTTTGAATATGTTATAGAACTGAGTATTCTGAACAACTTTTTCCTATGCATATAACCGCCGCTCGGCCTTGGTTTTCGAGATATTTGCAAAAAACTGTAGCTACTACTACGTTGAATTTTGTGTATACGTGCAGCACGTGGCTACGTGGGGAGCCGCCACTTATACGGCAGCCGGCGAAAGATCTATATACCGGGTGAACTCATCAAAATTTTAGCTCTAGAACTAGATATTTCATATCAGATTTGGTATCAACAACCATTATGATTTGCCAGTTCACCCGCTCCCTGCCACCCCATCCCCGGAAAAATCTAACCCAAACCTAGCCCAAACTCATATTTGATTAAATGAAAATTAGATTCGGGCCGTGCCCCTCCCCCGCCAATACCAAATCTGATATGATATATCTATGTAGTTCTAGAGGTGCAATGTTGATGAGTTCACCCGGTATACAGATTCTTCTCCGGCTGCTGGATAAGCGACGGTCCAACACGTTGCCACGAACGTGCACGTATAGACAAAATTGAATGGAGTAGTAGCTACAGTTTTTTGCAAATATCTCGAAAACTAAAGCCAAGCAGCGGTTATATGCATAGGGAAAAGTTGTTCAGAATACTGAGTTCTAGAACATATTAAAAAGTCATCCAAATCGGTTAGGTAGTACCACTTCCGTACATTTACTCAATCTGCATTTGAAATTGTGCTTTCACACTGGAACTACCGACGGCTATGCATTAGATTCATTATACAAATGAAAGTAGTCAAATGGAAAGTAAATAGGCATATTATGTATGTATGACTGCTGTTCTTTCTTATTAAAAATTATCATATACGCCGTATTTTTACGGGCTTGGTAATTCCAACGTTAACGATAGCGCATGGCCATCAGGTCAAACACTGTTTTATTGCTCAGGTAAAAAGGTAATAAAGGCACTATGTCTGAAACGACACAGACTTTCCGAACGACTTAATTAATGCGTTGTCTCATAATTACTGTAATAAAAGAACAAACGGAATTTATCTAACACCTAATTCAATTCTAGTTAGTTGTCATAAACTAGTACGCGTTTTATGCAATTGAAACCTTTAATTAGATATGAAAAGTTTCAACAAAATTTACAATAAAATTCTTTGTAACGATTGAGTTCTAAGTTTTTATTTGTAAATGTCAAATGGAGTACAAGATTAAGCTTGAATATAAAAAAAAGCCATATTTTCTCACATGCCGAAATATATTATTATATTAATATAGTTAAACATCAAAAGTTGACCATATACCATATTTGTCGTCCACTTCGCAATCTTGACCATAACTACACGTAAGCATACATACATACATATGTTTACGGAACGGCTGACCTAGGATAGCTGCGTTTCATAATTGAACACGCAAATGGCTCCATTACGTCTGCGTCGCTTACAATTAGTTACCTCACGCAAGTGACGGGTCAGACGCTGCTGTCGAGCCTGTTAGAATGTGTGAGTCACACTTTTTGATTTATGTTGCGGGGACGGAGCAAGGCAGTTTCGTTTCTGAAGGTCATTCACTTCAATTGTGGATGATTCGCTTGACAATGGAAGGAATACCGAATTTTCCCCGGTAAATATTGTTCAGAACTAGAAAGATGACTAGCCGGATGGTACAGGTGCAAGAAGTCGCTCGGTTCACCTTTCGGCGTCCCGGATGTGGTAGAATTTCAAAGTATCGATGTATTATTTTTGTTGCGTTAATAGACGAATGCTTAGAATTCATGTCGACGCCAGTTCATCATTCACTATCGGCCAGCTCGACATCTTTGCCACGCAATGGTACAACAGTAGATATGACCAATTCAGCTAGTAGGAAAAATGCATGTGGCCCTAGACGATAATTCTGTCCGAATAGGTGAGTTTGTTTCGCTACGGCCAATTGGACCCGCATTCCTTTCACTCCCCTTCTTTTCAGCTTTGAACAACAGCTTGCTCCGCTCGCGTAGCGCGGATGCTGTGCGCCATTGAATAATGTGCAACAATAATAATTAGTTCTGCTGAGCTCTGCGGCAGAATCCGTTCAACTTCGCAAATCTCAACTAACAAGGATAGTTCAGGACTTTCGGGCCACCGATTTAATTGAGATTGTGAGCATTGATATATTTGATTAGACTGTTTATAAATATACATACCTTCATAGGGTCACATACTCAATATCTGTAAGCATAACAAATGCTAGGGATTCATGCAGGTATATACATAACTCCTGAAAACAAGAACTGTCTGCTTTGGAAAGCTCTTATATGGCCGTTACTCACGAGAAATAAACTCCAAAAATATAAATATAAAATAGGAGAATATGCTCAAAACAAAAGAAGTGTTATTGTTCAAGAAGGCAAGGAGATGGCATAAACAGATTTTTTGTTTGATGTAATTTTCAAGATTATTTCAAGGTCATCAATGTTTCTTTAATACGTTCCGTGCACCGTGGGTCGTCTGTGCCCCACGGTGTCAAGAAAAACTTTTTTGTTTATGATATATATGCGTTGCAATATTCATTAGATTGTAAAAATCATTATTATCAGGAAAAAGGTATCACCTTTATCATGCAGTACAGAAAGAAAACACATTAAGTCAAAGACAGTTACGGAAAATCAGTCTGGCGCGGAACGTGTTAAATGGTATTATATAGTTTTAACTATACGATATATTATATAGGTAACTATTATGGCTTAGTGGAAGGTCATTTCTTGTTCAAGTGTATATTATACGAGGTCAGGGCTCGGAATTAAGTGAACTTTCGGGCCGATTTTCAGAGGCAACGCCCCCTTTCTTCCGCCGCACGTCTTGCCCCGCCATGGCCTAACGGCACGAAGCTCCAGAGGCGCGTAGCATATGAACAGCGGTCCATAGGACATGGGACGATGTGGAATCCTATTGATACGAGTGTCGCCCTAATACAACCCGCGCGGTTCATATTCTACGCACCTGAGGAGCTTCGGGCCGCACGGCATTCGCAGGGACCAAGACGAGCGGCGGGAGAAAGGGGGCGCAGCCTCTGAAAATCAGAAGAGAACTCAAAAAAGTTCGCTTAATTTCGAGCTCTGTACTAGGTCATTGAACTTGTCTTGACATCTTGACAGCTATACCGCTATGAAGTTAAAACTGCGTAATATTGTTCAAAGAAACATCGAGGACCTTAAAATAGTCCTGAAAATAGTATTGAACGAAATGTTTGTTTATACCACGCCACTTTTGCCCCCACGAACAAAGTTTTTGTCTTGAACATGAATATGTTCTTCTATATTCAATCCAAATGCAGATATTTAGGTGAACTGTGTCTCGTGACTAACCCAGTATACGAAGACTATAAGTAATGCGTGCATAATGTTGAGCACAGATGGTCCTTTGCGCCACGGACCTAAAGCCAGAAAACCAAGGGGCACTGTGTTATAGATGCATGTGCGTCAGATGTTAAAGCGATGAATCGCGTATCTATAATACGCCTCAATTTCTGTCTGCTGGCGTAGTAAAAGCATATAGAATTACATAGCTATAAAAATGCAGACCAAATATTGCCACCTACATTTATGTACAAATATAGAAAACTTAGTCTTTCTTCATATCAATAATTTCTTTCCCTTCACAACTTTGAATTGATTCCATGTCACGTCAAAGTAAAGCTTAGAATTTGTCTCTTTTCAAATAAAGAATATAGTCGGTAGCCTGTTCAAGAAATATGTACATACTAAGTAATTATAGGATGTCCTTTAAAATGTGAAACAAAAATGCACTGCACCAGTATTTCTCAGTATGGGGCATACTCACAGGGGGCATCTTTGAATACCTTAGGGGCAATTAGAAAATTATGTTTCACTCATCTTTCGATATAGTAAAAAAAATCATAAAATTCCATTTTATCCCATTAAAGATAACTAAATTAAAAACTGTTTTACTTATGTTTATTTTTTGTTATTTGAAGTACCAACTTACATTACACTATTTCAGCACCTGATAGGCTATTATGCTAGGTGGCGGGCATACCAATATTATCTGGGCGCTGAGGTAGAGCAGGATTAAGAAATGGCCGAGAAACACTGCTTTTTCACTGCTTATATTTTGGTATTCTTTAGCAAGCAGTGTAATGAATTTTCTTATCTACTACTGTTTAGTAGTTATTTCAAACTGCAACAAAGTTGTAGACTTTTAAGATACACCTTGTTTATCAAGCGATGTTGTATCTATCGTAAAAGCCAACTCTATTCGCTAGTCAAGGACATCGAGAAATAAACCTACCATTCTAGAGAAGGATTGGCGGAGGAACGTTATATTAAAAGTTTAAATGGTTTAAGACAAAGAGCAGTATATCTCCTTGAAAAAAAAGAAAGATGAACTTGAACGGTCTGTATAATTTTCCTCGACAGTAAACATTCTCTATCTCGTAGTAACAGACGGTCATGCATAGTGCAAGGCAATGTGACGTAAGGGAATTCCACAGTAGACAATGCTAATGTAATTAACTCGATCGTAGATACGTGATATTTGTTAATCTCTTTCCCTGTGTATACACGATTTTATGGCTTTCCAGGAAACAGTATGATTTATCATTAGCATTTCAACTTTAACCGTTTGAATGGCAAGGAGCGATTTTGCGCTTCTCCTGTTTCGCTCGAAAAGTGCAGCGCTCTACGCTGCGAAGCCGACAACCGAAACACGCTCAGCTTCTGTCGATGCGCGACTTTACGGCTACCGTATAAAAGCAGAAAACAGCGCAATAGCGCTCCCTTGGCATTCTTAATCGGAGAATATGACAAGCGCTATCGCGCCGTTTGGCATTTTTGGATGAGGAATGAGACAAACTAAAAAGCGCTCCTTGGCACCATTTGGACGAGGAAACAGCAAAGACGCGTGGCACTCAAACGGTTAAGAATATCTCCCACAAAACACAAACATTTTATAAATAAGGAAATGTAATATTTCGTTTACAAAACTAACATTGAATTTGACCTCACTGCTACTATTCCACTTGCAAAGTTAATGTTTGGCCAATATGCATTTTAAATCAAACAAAAACTGTGATTCCTTTTCTGGCTACTATTAATGATTCAACCAACCTACGACTAATGTATGTTAAACTGGTCATAGTAAGGTAGAATCTGAGTTAGCTACAGGGATCCATCTGATAAATCAATAGCTCATTTTGGAAATTGGTGAAGTTCCAAATAGTAAAAGCTGAAGACCATTTCGGTCGAAAAGTTGAAAATTTTTTGAAGACAGGGTATGAATTTTTGCACTAATATTCGTAACAGCTATTTTGAGACTTGGTAGATGAATACTACGCCGAGTACATAATAATAAATGATACATTTTTTAAATCGTTTTTCACGGAAACGAAATCTTGTTTGTAAATATTTCGATTTATTTTTTTCATGAATCATAATCACGTCGGTTGAACGTTTTACAATGTATTATCCTATACATGTATGTGTATGTTGCATGTAATATTAACAAGTTATTTACAAATGCTTAATACGTATTTATTAATAGTATATTTATTACATATTAACAATTAAATTTGTTAAATTAAATATTTCTCCTCTATTAGTCACGTTCTATTTTTTTGGAGCAGTATGTATATAATGCAATCATATTACTTTTTCACAAAAATGACAAATTTGAACGTAAATATGATGGTATACTATAATTGTTGAAAAAGTACGGTAGATTTGCATTGATATCAAAAGAAACATAAGGACAAATAATATCATGCTAACCAGCTTTTCTAATAATTGTACATCAACTAAAAAATAATTTGTTATAATAAGGAAATAAAATGTGAAGATAGAAAATAATCATACGTCTTACATCGAATATTGCAATAAGGACAAATTGTGTACTTGTCAATTGTAAGAAACTTAAAGTGTAAATCATTGTGTAAAAATTGTTTTTGGGTATACTAAAGCAGAGTTTGCTGAACTGCAATAATTAGAGTAACACTAAATTACACGTAGAAGATGGCTGCAATGAAAGAATCATTCGATTGTTAATACAATTTTAAGGTTTTTTGCATGTTAGTTTTTTGTCGATATCAAATTTTAATATAAAAATTATTCGAACAAATCAGTCACATAATCATCACGCATAATTTAAAAATGTTCGTATCTCTAAGTACCTGTTTTTGTACTTAATAATATAAGTTGAAAAGCAAGCCCCTATAATACGTATACCAAATAGCAATGTATTTGAATATTTATACAGTTACGAGCATTCTTATACAATTTTGAATACATCGAACACGTACATCGTACATTTTAATTATCGGGTTTGAAATGCCTATTCTAGATGTTACCATAAAAAAATAATATAATACAAAATGAAGAATGTAATAATACATAGGATATAATATGGTACTGATAAGTATATATGTGCAATTATTTCTTTCATATGAAAATAGGAAATAGTTATGTTAAAACAGGAAACAGACTATCTCAATTTAATTCTTTTTGGATGGAAATTTATTATTGGCATGAATGGAATTACATATATTTATTTAATAAATACTCGAGTACATCAGAAAAACAGATATGTATTTGATTTTGTCGCTGTTTTCGATGTATGATTCAACTGTATGAACAGTTGAATCAACATACAGTTTAGAAACTTACATTTAAATATACCGACTGATTAGAAATTACTTTATTTTAATCGAACAATAATTTATTCAGGCAGTTGCTCCATTCGACACACACGTCTAGCATATAAGTGTATTTAAAAGGATAATTGAAGTTCCATCGATATCAATATCGGAAAGTTACTTTACATTGTATTTTTCACTACTTTTCCCTACTTAAAATAATTGCACATATACAGTTCTTAAATTTAATTTAATTTGCCTTCACTATCGTTTCATAAACTAAGAATAGTCACTCCGAATACATCGTACTGTTTGAATTTCATTTCTAAATTAATTTTGTAGAAAATATAAATTACAGTGTTAGTATTTCAATTTAAATATTATTATGATATTAAAATCTTACATACTATCATAGCAATATTTAAACAGAACGTATAAATGATATTTAGAATCGTTGATGTATGCTTGTACTAATTACATCTATTTTGATCGAAGTATTATACGAAGTATAACATAATAACCGCATGTAATGTATAAGTCCTTTATGAAAGATCGCATTGTTTAATGTTAGAATATATTTATTTCTTTTATATACTTTTTCCAACTATTCTTTAGAATTTTGGAGAATAGTTTAAACATAATCTCTGAGAATTATACAGTAAAAATTTTAGACTCTATTCACTAGTTCGTTTGTAGTACTTTTAGTTAACTGTTTCTCAAATTCGTTTTAGAATGTATAGGTAAGTATATCAATATATTATTTTTATTTTTTGTATAAATAAATGAATTTATTTTATATGTCATATTTCGATTTGTTTGTACAATTTGCTAAGTGTAAAATATAAATTAATATATATTGTTCCAACAGAAAAATAGTTGACACTTCAGAAACAACCTATATATCATATAAATTCCATATATGATTACTTTTCTTGTATGCTTTTAAAAACTAAAGAGGTGGTCTTCGAAAATTTGTATAGTTTTTAAAACATTCGGAAGTATAAATATTCTGAAATTACTCGTATATAATAATATGCCCTTAAAAGAAAATAACATCGGCGTTACAATTGTACATTCTCCTTTTTTTGTTTTTTTTTTTAAATAAAAATATACAACTAAGGTAAATCAACAAATGTTTCATTTATGATTTCTGTTGTAATTAGCTAAGAATATGTATATATCAGTAGTGTATAATTCATAATACGAATAGTAAGATATCAATAATATACATTTCAGGTAAAAAAAAGAGAAAGAAAAGATGAGATATTGCTTCAATAAAATATAAATTTGAATACTTTATACATAAAAATATTTGTACGAAAATATATAAAAACTGTACCTATACAGTGTGTATGTTTCCATGTATATGCATATTACTTTTGTTTTTTTCTTTTGAGGGCATGTTCTTATGAATAGTTGCTTATTGCACATAAAACTCAATAAATCATAGGCTGTGCACGTTAGAACTTAATTTATAGATTTCAGAATATATTCTTACTTATAACCAAATATTTGCAAATTTTTCTTATATACGTTGTACACATTGTAATGTTTTTTTTAGGACGCTAGATTAGTACATATATTATGTATTATACATAAAATTGTTATCTTTTTATATTAATTTACCGAATACTAGTAAACAGATTTAATACAGACTTATTTTCTTTTTGACTACGAGCTTTACTGAACACATTCCAAAAACGCAAAGTTTCATCCCCAGCACCAGTTACGATAGCTTCACCATCCGGCGACATAGCTAAATATAAAACCCTATAAGAATGTCCCGTTAATTTTGCAACCTGCGTCAAACTAGGATATTTCCACACCAATATCTGATTTTGAGAATAGCCATGAGTACTGACTAGCTCCGAACTATGTTTACTCCAAGCTAAATTACAAACTTGGGAACCAGTATCCACGCATTGCATCGGTTGACCAGTTAACGTATTCCAAAATCTGATGCATCTATCTGCTGTACCGCCACCGGAAGCTAAAAGGCCATGATGATGTGGAGACCACGCAATAGCTTTAACTGCCGCCAAATGTTCTGTGTATGTCTGTATTGGCGAAAGCGAATGCAAGTTCCATACATAAAGGCGATTGTCGTTTCCACCTGAAGCTAGATATTGATTATCTGGTGACCATTTAAGTCCGCATACTTCTTGCCTGTGAGCTCCCAAACGTCTTTCACTAACGACACATGGAGTTCTAACGTCTCTTTGTAATATTAACCTATCTCTACTGCCGGATGATAAAACTTCACCATTCCAAGCCAGTGCGCCGACTCGTGCACTATGTCCTTGTAGTTTGCTTACTTGTTTACTAACAGCTACGTCCCATACTTGGATATACCCTAAATGCGTGCCAACTGCGACTAGGTTTCCTCTTTCATTCCAGGCAACCGACGTTACACTATTACCATCACTGGATAAATCACATAGTCTAGTCACCTGGCTGGTACATGCTGACCACAAATAAACACAGCTACCCAGGCCGACACTCAGAACATTCTGGGAAGACCAATCTACAAGATTCAAGTAGAAATCATCCTGCAGCTCTGGAGCATCCAATACCTTGAAAGGTATTCTGGATATCTTCCGTGTTGCTTTCCTCGGTGATCTTAGAAGTTTCTGACTTTTGGCACTCAATGGTGACAATGAATAAGGTGAACTTTGGTCCAGCAGTGCGTGGTCCTTTGTTGGTGTAATATATTTGAAGAGATTCTTAGTAGTTAAAGGTGACAACACCCTTCTTTCTTCGCACTGTCCTTTTACATCTTCTATGCTTGCTCCGAGCAATTCGTTCTTCAGTAGACAAGAATATGCAATACCGTCACGATTACTTTCTCCGTTCTCGCGTGTCTTTTTCGTGACGATGCCGTTCCGATTGTTCTCCGATATCATCGAGAAAGTTGTTTGCCAATTGTTGCCCGATCGTATTGGTATAAATCGATCGAAACTGTTGTTCACCATTTTGGTCGGTGAGAAATATACTGACGAATGAACTCCCGGACCTGCCAGATTATCCATATGAGTCTCGCTGTTCGACTTCAACAGCCGTTTCTCGTATTCGTGATGAAACATTTTTTTGTAATGTTACTCTTTCGCATTCAATCACATAATTATCCACCGTATACGTTGGTTTTCTTTATATCACATATATTGCACGTTCGTTGTCATTCTTTGTACAAGACATTGTATCGGCGAAATTAAGCAAATTGTTCCATTGAATGGCTGTTCAACGTCAACTGGGAAAATTTTTCGATGCGGAAATAGAGAGAGATTGAACGTGATTCTCCAATCGAAATGCTTAGTCGAAAGGACTGCTTTGGAAACAGATGGCCAAACGTCTGTGTATATCGGTATACTTGAATGAACAACCACCTAGCGACGTCATGCCGAAGTTCTACCGAAACGATTACTTGTAACGTATTTTTCGAAACCACAAACATATAATTTATCAATTTAGTTTGCCAGTAACGGATAATGGTTTACTAGTACGCAAATACCAAACATTATGCTTTATGCTGTACGTAAATCTGAAATTTGTCATTACGCTATAAAATTTTTCGTACAAATTTTATTTAACGATATTGCATATAAAGCAGTTTAAGAATTATGCAGTTTCTTATACATATATGTATGTACATATCATTTTTGTTTTTGGATTTATGGTTGAATAAGGTGATAGACACACTTTTTATTTGGCGGATATGAAATAATTTGTATTTTGAAAGCATACAGTATAGATGTTTTAGAAAATGAAAATATATAGTCATTGTAATCTTAATAAACAAAATTATATCTACTGGAATGTTGTTTCATCTGCCATATATTTCTCAAACAACTCATTTCAATAATAATTCATAATCGTCGTAATTAGTCATAATTGTAATAAAATTAATTTTGTTCAATGTAAAAACATCTTTTTCTTACTGATTTGCGATAAAAAGTTTGTCTTTACACTTTATTGCATACTCATATGATATGAGGTAATTACGCAGGCGTGTAGTAGTGTGTGCACTCGAACGATTCTCAGTTACTTTAGAAGGTAAGCTAAACATTTTCTTTGTGGACTGTTGTTGCATATTGTCACAGGAATCTTTGAAGAGTTTATTTAATAGGTTCATGTAAATTATCACGAGTCATAGATACATGTAAGTTAAGCATGTAAAGTATTGCATTCGGAATACACGTAATGTACTAACCTTAGCATTTAATAATTTAAATCGCAGCTTACGTAAGTTGCAAAGCAATTTGTATAAATATTTACTTAAATATTGGTACAATTATGCATGAACATGTGAAGTCAATTCTTATGTTTACTCGAACCTTAGTCACTTCTTTTTTAATCAATAAAAGTACTGACCTGTATTTTATTTGTTGTTTTCATTATTTTTATTTTAACTTTACACATTAAAACAACGAAAACTTAAAATTTCCTATTGCTAATGTAGTTAATGTATATGTAGCAGACTTGTATTAATTTGAAGCAAAATGAGTGGTTGAAAATGAATTATTTTGTTACAATATTATAATTCTAACATCATTTATATTTGATTTATTATCGGAGCAAATTGTCTATTATAACCTGTACATATTTACTAACAAGGTCTAAGGAGTTTTGTTAATTTTCCTGAAAATTTGGGTATTCTAAATTAATAGACCTTTGAAAGGTTCATCTGCTATGATAGTCACAGCAGCAGCTTTCTGTATCATAATGTTGTCTAACTAAACACAAATATATTAACCCATGGCAAGCAAGTTTAACTTATGTGGGACATAATAAGAATATTGATGATAAATATAAAATATATTGGAATGAAACAATATGTATAGGCAAACCATTTATAAGCAATCGACCAAACATCGTATTAATAATATTGTTTTTCAGATTTATTTTTGTAGAAAAACAATAACACCTTCTAAGCTCTCACAACTAAACTTTATTACTCGAAATCTCATAACTTATTCGTAGCGCTTGGGTAATATAAGTAATGAGGAGACATAAAAATGGTCAGCGTATCTAGTTGTTATGATGTGTGAATGAGCTATGACAAAGCTTATTACATCCTTTTTAAGAAGTTTGGAAGTTGAGGATGTCAGGTTGTACGAATTGAAAAGGAACTGGTAGGAATGTATAGATACAAGATTCTGAGCGTGTGAGTCAGTATTCATGATAGAAGGCATTCAAGGGTTGTTATGCATCGTTGCGTAGGCGTGATAGGACGAGACTTTGTTGTTCCTAATCCTGAGTTGTTCAATGCCTGAGATTATCGTAAAGTAGCTGCAAACTTACTGTAGTAAGGTATTCATCATAAGGTATTCATCAGTAGTAAGGTATTCAACAATAAACAAACTAGAAAAGAAAATGTACCTAACTGGCATAGCAATAACAATACAAATATGAAACAGTACTATAAAATATACACACCTAGTAATTGAAATAAAACATATCTGGAAACAAAACAGAGTAGCAATAGTAGTAATTGTAGCAATAGTAGTAATTGTAGCAATTATAATGTCAGCTACAAGTGCCACATCATGTATTTGTACAAAATTTACCATAACTCGATCTACCAGCGTATGTGGCGCGGCGGTCTTCATCCGACCTGCGTGATGTGGCGAGTACCTTTGTTTCGACATTTCTACTAGCAATATCATTATTCTACCAATTACAAACCGTGATTTTGACTATTTCTGTCAGTTGTTACTTATACAACCCTTTGATGTGGAAAAATGTACAAAATGAGAATGGAAATGTTTAAAGTTTAAATACTCATTTTATTATTAAAAACTGTTATACTGCTACAATTAAATTTAATATGAATAATTTTCATGTAAATGAATTTAAAATAAATGTAAATTATTAACGTATTGCGTTGTGAGACCAGTTTATTAACGAAAAGTGCGTAAATGGACTCCAAATTGGTTAATAATGTGTTTTAATTTAAAAAAAATTTTAACACATATGTTATTTAGAGATATGAAAAGAGGGTACCCAGAGGTATTTCAACACGAACAATAAACAATATTTTCTTAGGACGGAGGGGGGGGGGGTAACTCGAAAACCACGAATCTTTTAAAATTACGGATGACATACTGTACTTATATGCAAAGCTTCATAATTTTCTGAATCTTCGGGTTGCCTAACCTTCCTTGTTAGACAATAAAGTATTATCCTTGATTTTTCTGGTGGGTGTCACTCAAGGGGTCGCTTGCAAAGACTACCCCGTAAAAATTAATTTTTTTAGAATTAATAATGTTCCTACAATTCTGAAAGAATTATGTGGATTTTCCTCAAGGTTCATTTAAATATCTTTAATAGTAACTGAGAAAAAAAATGTGAAAGTTTAGGGGTTTTACCCTCATACTACCCTTAAACGTAGGGATACAGATCCGAAATTTCACCGAATGATGTCTCAGGCAAAGAACATTGTTCAGCACCCAAGAACAACAAAATTTGCCATGGGGGCCACTCGTCCATTCTTACCTGGCTAGACCCTTTAATAACATTTTTGAGTAAGGTCACAAAATTGTATTGTTTTGGAATATGACCAAATAATAGGCGCTTTTCTAATCAGCAGTTAATTGTTTTGTTCCCTTCATAGAACTTGTATGCAAGTTAATACGAGAAATAATAATTATTTTCGCCTTTCTAAATTACTAAACTCTATTACATACATATATTGTAAGTAATTGAATTTGTCTGGACACCTATTTTCGTATGGTACTAATAGCGCAAATCAGTTGAGTTCATTGTAAGTAGGTAGATAGATTATTTGAATGATACATAAATGAAACAAAATGATACATAGAAATTCTTTATGCTCCTTTTGCTCTTAACCTGGATTCTATCTTTAATTACTAGATTGTATTTATTTTGAAAGTTGTTGAAAACCTAGGAGCGATGTTGTTATTATTACGCACAGGTAACATCTCGTTAATGAACGTAGTAACCTGCATACAAATTTCTTGAAAGTAAGTTACTGTATTAGTCTCGAAACATAATGAGATGTACGGGGTAAGCGAACAGAATTAGTACTAATTATACCTACTGTTTAGAAGTAGAAAAAATACTCTTCTCGTGAATGTAGTACAAATGACACGGTTCGAAAAGGTAGTTATTTTAAACGTTAAAATAATAAACTTATTAGGTTCCGATCGTTAAATTGCAATCCATTTCTCTTGAAATCATTATGTTCAAAATATTACAAGCAGCTGACCCGATAAACATTGGTTTTGTTAGCTCGTATTCGTTAAGAGAGAAAAAAAATTGTGTCGAGCAACTAGATTGGGCAAAATTTTAATCTTATATTTTCAATAGATTTCAAGGCATTCAATGCTAAAATTTCGACAAATTTAATGCAGTAAGCGCATATGTTCTCATTTTAATTATAAAACCTAGACCCTATTTAAAGCAAACACGCTACTTGTACCCAGTTTAAGACTGCAGAAATGCATTTTCTGAATATGGAACAAAGATGTTTCATGTACTGATAGTTGTGTCTTGAGGGAAAAAAATTGTAACAGAAGTTATAAATAACCGAGATCCAAAATTAATTAGTATTATTTTGTCTTATTTACTGAGATGTATTTGTTTAATCCTTCAATTGAAGACTACAAAACTTGCTGCAAAAACCGTGTCCTAATTTTTGGCTCAAATTTTGAGTTGTGTGCTTTTTTCACTAATCCACCGATAATGTATTAAAATAAATAAAACACTTCAACAAGTACAATTTTATTAAAAAGTGGTCTTTTGTTCCAAGTTCTTCTCTTTAACGGGTAATACTTCAAAGAAGTGAAATAACCTTGAGAATATGTACATATTTAGGAAAAAAGGCTCTGTGCCAAACAACATCGATGTATGAACCAATATAAAGAATTATACTTATAATAATAAGAATAAACATTTGAAGAAAATATTTAAAATATTGTGATCACACAGTTATGGATTTTGATAAAAAATATCGCTACGATTTGTAATACGCATCTCTTTGAACTTTATCTTTTTTCTTGATCTTCTAGACTGTAGACATTGTACATTCCATTTCAAATATGTATTTTAGAAAGATCAGTTTGAGAATATTAATATTACAGCGAATATTATGTTTAGAATACAGTACACAATCCTGTGGTTAGTTAAGGGCAGCTACGCAAAATGTATTCGACTTTGACCATTGTCGTGCTTAAATTTTATTTTTTCGGAAACTCACTGAAACTGCGCTACATTTTCGAAAAACGAAATCGGTAAATGCAGCTTGAAATATACAGGGTGACAAAAAACTCAGGGAACATCGATAATTGAGATATAGCTGAGGGGTAGAAAAACAATATTTTCCTTGGCAAAAATGTCCTACATAGTTTCGTTTTTGAGTTATTAACGAAAAACACTGGCCAATGAGAGCGCCCTGCGGGCATCGGCCGAGGCGCGCTCAGGTGCGAACCGATCACTTGCGGTAGGTCGTGATGGGGGCATCGAGGGTACCGAGGAAAGCATGTGGCAAATGTTACATCGTCTTAATTAAGAATCACGTGGAATTATTCATTATTCGTGAATAAGAAATACACTAATAAATCGTGTAATAACCGTGTTCGATACGTTTATTCATTATCCGAAAGGAATGAAGTGTTTTATTAATTATGAAAAAAGTACTTTTTTTTATCAGTACGTTTTCAGGTGGATAAATTATGTATTAAGAAAAACGATTCGCATAACTAATGTTAGGAAAAGCTAGTTAAACTTACCCATTCGTTCACGAATTAACCTGGCTAACATTGTGTGAATCCTGACCTAGGCCACCGCAAGTGATCGGTTCGCACCTGAGCGCGCGTCGGCCGATGCCCGCCGGGCGCTCTCATTGGCCAGTGTTTTTCGTTAATAACTCAAAAACGAAACTATGTAGGACATTTTTGCCAAGGAAAATATTGTTTTTCTACCCCTCAGCTATATCTCAATTATCGATGTTCCCTGAGTTTTTTGTCACCCTGTATATGTCATATATAAGAGAATCTACCGATAGACTGAATTTAAGTTGCGGGGGTTGTGAATAGATTTCATCATGAAGTTCAAGATTCATTATCAAATATATGCCTTTGATAGCGTCATTGAATAATTAATTCATTAAGCATGTGCAAATTCAATTATGCATAACTCATAATGCAGGCCTTTTAATTATTTGAAACTCAAAGCAGTATTGACCAATTTTAATAACATTTTCAACAAGTATACTACTTACTGATATTTATAAGATGCAGTACTTTAATTTTTATTAAAGGTATTATGTAAGTTTCCCAAATATCTGGTAAACTAATCCTTTAAACTTTTCCACGAATACTTTCGTTCTCCCTTTTACATTAATAAGAAATTAGAAATTTTAAGTATCATTAAGAAAGAAGAGGAGTCGATTCTAACGTGTATACTATACAATTTTAGAATTCGGCCCTGTCACTTCGAAATGTAAACATCTAAAAATCTAATCAGTACGGGAACCAGGGGTGGGTTTATAACAGTCATTCATTAGTTCGTTTCGAAGTTTTATATATTTTATATTTATTTGTCTTACATTTTATTGTTTATTATAAAAATAATTAATAATATGTTTATTACTAACGTTAATACTTTTCAACACGAAATAAATGCACAATCAGCTGTAGAGTCCTTAGAAGCTTAAATTACAACATTATTAAGTAATGAACAAAATTATGAAAATAGATTGGCAACTTCCTTACATTCCTAATATAGCAATATTTATATCTACCCTAGAAGAAAGAACGACTTAAATTTTGATGCAAAAAACATTAATTAATGGTGTCGTGTTAAGTACCTGTCTATTTGATTTTAAAGAATATTTTCAAGAACTGAATAAAATATTATAATATAACCTAATTGATTCTCACAAAAAATTTGGAACGGTTAATTTGTAATTACTTTTTAAAGTGCCAAAATAAAATATTTTATGATAAATTGAAATATTAGTAACTGTCAAAAAAGAAACTTGTTAACCTTTTGTATTTCTAAAATTCTAATTATGAACTGAGGAATTTACAAAAAATAAATACACCAATATTTCATGACATAGTTCAAACGCCAGACATAAACAATAAACGAAATTTCAGTCGACTAAAGACTATCGACTAAATAATCGATAGTATGTCGTTACTAAATAGTAATTAGTCGATAGTTTAAATTAGCCGATGGTGCCCATCACTAATCGAACTGCTAGTCCGGGCCCTGTGTCGAGCCGACGGTGCTGCACCAATCGGCCATATATCCTCGAGGTTTAGGCTACACTCCCCACACACACACACACGCATATACTATATAGGTTACACGGGGTGGGGTAAATAACTCGTGTATCTTTAATATTTTCGTTATACGGTACAATATGAAAAAATATTATATATCAAAGTTACATGGTATAGAGGGTGACATGTTGCTATGCACACATTTTTTGTGTGGATGGAACCATGGAGGGGATTTAAAAGTTGTCTCTATCTTTTAAATGAAATGCTGTGTTTTTTGTGTATCAATAGTGGTATCGTCATTCAATTTATTCTAATAAATACTGTACCTTTACTCCTGCCTTATGCGGAAAGTTTAGTAACATTGCTCGCGTTGTACCAATCGATCGAAATATCGGTACTTAATATTAGTGGACTCCTAAATCAAGTACCAGTGTGTGTTACCGACAATACGTTTTGAGGTTCCTCCAAGGCAAATAGCCCGCCGCTATCTTACCGGAGGAACGCGTTCCTCCGTTCGAACGGTTTATGGCAGGATATTGCCTTGCGGGAGATCGGTGAAGAAACGCAGACTAGATACTGGGTGGCGGCTAGCGACTTAAGATCGTCGATAAAACTACCATATTGGACTAAAAAGGAAAAGCTCCATCTATGCCATTCACCCTCGAACCATGCAACTTTCACCACAAAAATTGTTTCTTTGATTCTATAGTTTCGAAGATATATAAGGTGATCTATTGTGTCACTATGTACAAACGCTTCGTCACATTTCTATCCATGTATTCGCCTAGTTCTGAAATGCACTTCTATCCGTATGTGGTAGTGTGGAACGAATTATTTATAGTATCTGCACATATCTGAATATACGATCAAACGTGCAGCTGTTGGCGCATTCCAACAGTGAGATATACGGGCTTTAATTTGTCATTAGATACCGGTATCTTCGCTAAGGATCACTGTGAAACAATGAATGATATACAGGCCCCAACTGACCCTATGATTTTCTATTCAATGCGATAGTAAGATAAAAAAAGGCGATTTTAATCAAAACTTATTCAAATTGAGTAGACAATAACAAATGCATAGTTTGCAAATATGTGTTTTACAACAAAATTAAATGATGTTTTTGTCAATAATGTGGGGGATATTAAGTTGATTGTAGCTTCACTAGATTATAAATTATTACTTTCCATCATAACGGGCGAACGCTTAGTTCCTACGTCTCAGATAAGTGATTGTACCTTTATTAATATTGATGCTATTTGGAAAATTTAATTTGGTTAGTTTACGTAAAATAACCAATATAAATATGTAACAAAAAAGTTCGTTTTTGTGGTGTAGTTAGGATAACCAGGTGAAAAAAAAGAATTTGCTCACGCTTTTCAAATAAATTGAAAAATACAGCAAGATTGCGTGAAGATTCGATGTCCTTTTCACATTGATCATTATGCAAACATATTTAAATGTTTCTACTCTCATAACTACTTATATCATTTCATTCGTGAAACTCCGTAGAATCATTTCCTATCAAGAGCGACTGAACAACTATTACCGTAAAAGTATAAAACAGTGAAAGTTTAAAATTTGCGATTTTTGTTTTGATAATTTTTTCAAACATTGTACGTTCTGGAAAGAACGTGCTGCAGAGTCGCGTTCAGCACAGTGAAATCCACAAGAAACGTCTGTTGAAATTTACAAAATCGAAAAAAGGTTAAAAGTCAAACAGTATAATAGGGAGACAAAGGTGGTCATACAAGCAAGTTTTCGGATAATAATAATTGATTAGAATTATAATAATAATAATAAGATTGTATAGAATACCTTAATACGTTGACGTCTTTTTAAGCCGATGACTCAATAGAGTGTCTACGTCTTTTTATATATTATAGCATATGAATAGCACGTCTTTTTAAAACTTATCAATAGGTTTGGTTGCTGTCAAAGTGTAAATGTGGGTATAGACGAGCGTACTATGGCTGCAACGCGGCACGGAACGAACGTGTTTGGGCGAATATTCGTTCGTTTGGACGGTGGCACGCGGCAGTACTGCAATGCCGCGCAACGAATCATTTCGAGTCAGTTTTTTGCGCGTACACAAAGGGATTCGTTGCCGCAGTGTGGACGGTTTTCTTCGAGTTTGCCGCGTTAGAGCCCAGGCACAGTGCGGCATTTAAATGGGCGTTCGGTACAAAACTCAAAAAATACATATACTGTATAATTAATGAAAATTTTTAAAGTGGAAAAGATCGTGCGCGGATAAAGCGGTTTATTGTGTTCGGTATTTGGCGCAGTCGAAAAAACCATGATCGATTTTTGAACTTTTTATCCAAAATAATCATTTATCGGTAGGTAAGGAAACGAATTGTTGTTACTGTTATGATACTGTTATGTCATACAACTAGTTTGATCTGTTGCACGATAAAAATGTTCATTATTTATATATTATATGCATTTTTGGAGTTTTGTCCCGAACGCCCATTTAAATGCAGCACTGTGCCTGGGATCGAACGCGGCAAATCCGCAGAAAACCGTCCACACTGTGACAACGAATCCGTTTGTGTTACCGCAAAAAACCAATTCGAAATGATTCGTTGCGCGACAATGCAATACTGCCGCGCGCCATCGCCCAAACGAACGAATATTCGCCCAAACACGTTCGTTCCATGCCGCGTTGTAGCCGCAGCGCGCTCGCCTATACCCAGCTTAACAGATATTACCTCCGTCTTTATATATTTTATGTTCATATTAATCAAAATATTTGTACGTGAAAATTAAGTGAATTTGCAATCATATTTTCAGCGAAGAATGTGAAATATAATATAGACGTAGTAAATAAATTTATTTATGTATATGATTTTTAAAAGCCTCTACAATCTCAACATTCCCCATGTTTACAGTAGGTATAATAATTGATTTATTTGGATTTGTAGCAGGCCAATTTCTTGCCATTTTAAACAATCAGTTGTTACAAATTAAAAATTTCAATGTACGTTTTCTAGTTCTGTTTTCTGTTTTAATGACAGAAATGTGCGGCATCCAATTATAGACTTTATTTTATGTAATTCAGCTTTAGGAAAGTAATGACCTTTTACGAAAGTGTCAATTAGTTCATATCTATTTTCAATTACCGATTTTATATTGAATCATTATGTATAGAGTTCGTCTTATAAATATTGTACGTAGGGGGTATCAGGACAAAACCAGTACGCTAAGAATAATACCTAATAACTTTAACATTGATAAAGTAAACAAAAATTGGTATTGGGGTTTACTAGAAGATTGTCTTTATTAAACAATAGATCACATTCTATTTCATTAAAGGAAAAGTAAATCCAAAAGATGAGGAGTTTAAATAAATTTGGTTTGTACGATGTTATACCTTGGCCTGGTTAAAATCGGGGTTCATTGTATTGATCCTAGGATGCATAGCAACGGAAGTCATCCAATTTTTTTAAATTTCCACTCAGTACAGCCATGTGTTCACTTAGAATGTTTATATAATCTGGCTGTATCTACCAAAAGATTTTTTATATAATTTCTATATCTGCTTTCATTTCCATTCTGTGCAAGATTGGATATCACCCGATTTTTTGCGAACGGTTTTATGCCATATATTTTTATATATTTTAAACGCTACTAACGATACCATGGCGAATAAAGCTTAAATAGTTTCTAATTATTTATGCGTTAGACTTTAGTAAGCGACCAATGAAAAATACTAACCTGAACAATATCTGGATGAAAGTTCTACAATTTTTTGACAATAAAAAATTAGATCGGAGCTCACGAAATTGAAGAAATTAACATAACTTCAGTAACTTACGCGTACTCCGCGCTCGGCTTTTGTTAATGAAATAACACGTAAGGCCACTATGTAACTATAACCATGTGGAAAAATTGTTAACCGTTTTAAAAACAGTAACATATGCTGATTTTTCTCAGGTATGTACTCTGATTTGTGCAGGATGTTCAGATAATAGTTTTTTCAGATGACAGACCGCTCATATAGTAGAAGTTTTAATAATGGAGGTTCTACTGCATTTTGTGGTCAGAAGAGTGATTGATAGTGTTTGATACACGAACCCGCAGAGCTTCAACTTAGATTAGAAAAAAACTAAACTTTGCGTGTGGGTTCGTTATGTCGAAGAAAATGAGTAAAGAACGTGCTGGAGACGTGTCTCCCCTACGTCAAAATGTTATCCTTCCTCGGACCATGTTCACTTTCATGGCATATGGCTGCATCTTAATATTTACTGTGTGGACATAATCTCTGTTAGAAAGTGTTTTTCTATTCTAGTTCTAGTGTCATATTTTTGAAAGCCCAATCCAGTTTGTCAACACTCTTAACACATTAGGTGGCTGAACCTTTGGAGGGGTGAGTACGAATATGGTATGCCTGTCCATTTTATTTTTGGACCCAGGAAATCTCAGAATATTTTTAGTAAAAGTAAAAAATGAAACCAATAACTTTAGAGAATTTTATGTCAAATGTGCTGCATGAATATAAATATTGTAAACAGTACAGAACTATTGATCTTTTTACTTTTTCCAAATTAAGGTAAAATCGGACAAGGAAAAATTCGAGTAACAATATGAGGTAGCGTTACGTTTGAAAGATGTGAGTTACGAAATTGCGTTAAAGCATTAATAAAATAGCTTCAATGATATACAAGTATCAAATATAGTAACAATTTGTTTGTTATTTGGGGTACTGTTCCCGAAAGCAGCAGCAGCCGATCGATATGAAAGGAGGGGTGGTGGAGAATGAGGGACGGAGTCCAAATATAACACACACGTGTCTCAAACTCGTAAACGATGGCAGTTCTCCGCGGGGGCCGCTTTTAAATTCTGACCCAAACCTACCCCATCATCCTATAGATATTGAGGCCGAAATCGCTGTTTGGATCATCGGCTCCTCGATACTCAACGCCGATACTATTATAACCAGTTGCGGCTCGCGTATAGGCACTGTGAAACTGCAGCACCCCCTAATTTCCACTTGATATTATCATCGATAATTTATCGATAACATTTATTATAATGGGTCTTTTGTTGCTTTAATTCTTTCTTTATACAATATTGTACTTGTACAATATATAGTCCTTAAGCTTAATGTCAGTAGCGATTCCCCACTTTATGAAAAAGATATAAAAATCTTTGAATGTAATTATGCGCTTCACAGTTTCAGCGGCGTAGTGTTTGACTATGTGCGCATGCGCACATAGGATGCCGCAGGCGACCTGCCAAGGAGAGAGAGCATTGTCGCTCCCGCAGTTCCTTTTACACTAAAAATTTTCTGGTGCAGCACCCCCACTAATTTCAGCTACGAGCCGCCACAAACCATAACGATGCAGGGTGTGTTAATAACATCTGGATAGGCAGCATTACTCAAATGTATTAATTAGTAACGTCTGTATACGCGACTTTCAGTGTGTAGTGCTAAAAGTTTTACACTAATATCTGGGAAACTAATTAATACGGGCCATCGAAGTTATATATTTGGCCTCCATCCCCCGCTCTCTACACTTCTCCAAATTTTATATCGGTGAGTCACTGGTGCTTTACGGAACTGTAGTTATTTGGACTAATTTGCAAGTTATATAGATGAAATGATCGAAATGGATAAATGTATGTCGCCCAGTTGAGGTTACCTGCAGTTTTATGTATGTTCAAAAACTATTGATTCAATGGAATAGAACAGGGCAACAAACTGGCGGTTCGCGAGCCAGCTTTGATTCCTTCGCCTACCTACGTCTTCCGCCTCCGGCGAACTGGTGGCTCGCGCGCAACACGAGTCTTGCCCCTGTGCCCAAGACAGTCTTTATCTTGGCAAAGGAGTAGGGAGTTTTTAACTGGCAGTGGGGACTTGGTGCATCTAGGAGAAGAAAAACTTCGTTGTCCCTGGAATAGAACATGGAATTTCGTTACAATCTCAGTTTATTCTAATCTGGTATACAGACTAAAATTTTAAAGTAAAATATTTTACAATGAATAAAATTTCAGGGTGAAAAATGTCACGAGAATAGAATATGGGCCAGTTTTTTTCACCGCTAGAGTGAATGATTTCTATGTATTAGTTTGCAACCCTAAAACTAATTAACTGTTGGGAAAGCACATTGGAACATATGAAAGTGAAGACTTTATTTGTGCTCGAAATTTTGTTTTAACCAGTATATTCTTGGAGAAGTGTGCGATTTCGAGAATTCACCCACTGTGAATTTTCATTAGGACGCGTCCTAATGAAAACCGCTTCTGTTACAGATCCTCACTATTGAAATGCCAAACCAATTGATTAAAGATCAAAAATTCATGTCCACCAAACTAATACTTATTAGAGATGTCCTACCTTTTCGACCATGTTGCTAGTTTTTATCGAATACCTTCTAAAGATTTAATAGCGTATTCACCCCTGTCTTGTCTATGCAAAGAAAATCAATTATATTGTTTTTCCCAATGCTTAAGTTTGTTCGTCGATACAGATTCAGTTTTAGTCGGGTAATCATATATTGTACTAAATGGAAAATAATACAGGGTGTCTCGTTTAAGTGAAATTCAAAGATGGAGTACATACTTCGTTAGGTAGGAGTTGAAGATACGCAAAAAATGCAACGTTACGCTAAAAAGCTTTCAGCACGTATAGGGTCATTTTGTGACATACAAAATTGCCGTGTAAATGGAGTATTAGAAGAGATTCCAAATTCATCGTAATTTTTTTTTAAATAGAATGCTGTGCCCTCTTGTGCATAATGTGACAGCGTTCTTTGCGAAATGCATCTTCTAGGATAAAATTTAACTACACCTCTTGAGATTTACAGTCACCAATTCTGTATTGTAAAAGGAACATTGTATTAAATAAAAGAGTTGTGCTCAAAATGTCCAGCAACGTGCCGAATTATTACCGTGTCCTCTGCAAAGTGTAATAAGGAGTAAAAGGTGTAGATAATACAGACGGTGAGCTACAATAGTTGAATATTTTGCGCAGAATCTCTAGAATTTATCGAGAAAGTCAATCAAGTATTACCTACTGGAAACATGAAATATGTATATTCACAGAACATAATGGACAATGAAATTATTGGTTAAATTTAACAGGTACCACCTGTTACCGTTCTAAAAAGTATTTATGTTGAAACGACATTGCTTTTGCAATGACCTGATACGATACTATGGGATTTCGATTTATGAAAGATTGAAAATCATTTGTCCAGAGAAGGTTGGTTGTCGCATGCCACGTGTCCTCCGCCAGGAAGTAAAATCTATAGCGCACTTGTTGTATGCACATCAGGTCAATCGATTTCCCAGCGATTTTTCCAGGGTTTTACAACTTTCTATAAATAGAAACAGCCTAGCAGAGATTATGTATGCATACTATATGCATACATATAATATGCATATTAACAAGTGTTATCATCTTATGAAAAACAAAGTGTTATTTCAATAAATTTCAATAAAATTGAGTCAGCCTTGAAATCTCTTCCATTGTTCCACTTGCAAAAATTATTGACATTATGAAGCATCCTCTAACTAACTCTAACATACTGAATAAGTTTCATAAGAATAATTTTTTGATGTTTTCAACTCATTCCAAAACATTCTGTTTGCAATTAAAACAGACATTAAAATTTTATCTAAAATATTTTTTAATATTATCGAAAACAAGCAGGATATTCCAGCTGATAAAGTTAGGTGGTCTACCATGTATAATAAATTGAAATGATTATTTTGGAAACATTTCAATTGCTGTTGTTCCTAATTAGACGTCTGTCCTCTCTTCTCTCGTGTCAGGAGTGTTTATCACACTTATGCGGACACTAAAAGTGAAATACTCTATTTGTCAGTTTTATTATGAATTATTAGAGACAAAATTTCGCATTTTCAATACCGTCTCAAGACTGAGAATAGTACAAATATATTACCTAAACAAATTTTGCGATCCATCGTATACGTTATAAATAATGTTAGCACATTCGACAATATTTCATTTTCTGTGCTAATACTTAACTTATTATCTTCTAACTTAAAATGATTTTCGCGTAAAGGATACGAATATGTACAGTAATGTCTCGATTAGGGTTCAAAATTGTGTCAAATCGAATATCAGTGGGAGCCAACATTAATGCAAGCGAAATTAAAAATTAAAACTTGTTCATTTTTGGTCCGTTTTGAATGAAATTTTACCAAAATGTTCGTTGCAAGCTCCTGATGAAAATGACACCAAATACGATATCCAAAGGATAATTTTTACTTATCATGGTATTAATAATTTTATTCTCCTTTATTATTGTTTTTGATAACAACTAAAATATGTGTAGTAGATATAAATTCTTACAATTTCTTATCAGTAGAAATTATATACTATTATGAACACCGAATGTAATGTCACAGGAACGAGAATAATTCTTGATACAACTATATTTTGCCATTTTCTAAATATAACAATTTAAGATTAAGAGAATTGAGAGACTCACGATTCGAGAGTTTACTTCCAAATGTATAATCTCACTACTAATTACCTTATTGCTGTTAACTAATATACAAATATTCTAGTTGTTATCGATAACGATAATAAAGGAGAATAAAATTATTAATAGCATGATAAGTAAGAATTATCCAAACAATACCGTGCTTGGTGTCATTTTAAACAGGAGACTGTAACAAACATTTTGGTAAAATTTCATTTCAAAGGTAACAAAAATGAACAGGTTTAAATCTTAAATTTTGATTGCGTTAGTATTGTCTCAGGTACACGGGTTTTTAAATTTGCTTTTCTCCTGGAATGTCTCGGCTGCCCCGAGTCGTCATCAAGGGGGACCCGAACTCGTTCGAGAATTGTGTATGCACACGATTAGTGTTCACATTCAGTCCCGAGCGAGATACACTAATCGAGACATTACTATGACGTTTACTTAACTTAACGTATGTATGATTTTGGACATTTGATGTAAAGCACTTGTTTCTAGAAGATTAACCGGGGTTATAAATTATTTTCAGGAGCGTATTGACTGAAAAAGATGGGAGGACATGGAGATGGTACTGGACCACTATATGAAGTACCCGATCCTAAAATATATAAAGTAGAAGATGCTCCACAGTTGAAACGTCTTCAAGAACGCTTAGCTGCAAAGGGATTAAAGGATCCTTGGATAAGAAATGAAGTTTGGCGATACACGGCAATTCCTGGTTCACCAATCTACCAAGCAGTGAGAGGATTGACAAGGGGTGCTATAGTTGGAATCCCAGCGTTTTTAATCACACTGGGCATAGAGCACGCTTTTGGAATTAGTTACGAAGCTCAACATGAGCATCAGGGTGATCACAATGATGGTCATCATTAATATAAACTAAACAAAAACATTGCATATGCAGCGGGAAATTAAGTAGTATCGATAACATTGTACATCTTATAGATTCAGAAATAAATTATAACTTGAAAGATAAACAGGCCCTTATAGTAATTATTTCTTTCAAACATTTTTATTCAATACTCATACGGTACTTTATCTTTTCAGTATTACAAAATTAATAATATAACTTCTTGACGCGTTCGCTATTACCTCGTGAAAGAGGAACATCCGCCACGAGGCATGCTGTATTTCCTAAACTGTTGCAATGTGTTTTTCACGACTGTCTGTTAGGTCCGGAACAGAATTCACTCGTTTGTGCAGCGGAAATTAAATTTGTTTTCAGTCATATATACATACATGTATGTATATGTATATGACACTGGGGTCTCACAGAGAGTCGAGGCGTTACACATATTTGACTGGTAGCGAACATATTAATACAGTACCGGGCATGAATAATCGGACGACTTATAGCGTTGGATTTCCATACTATCAATTGCATGAGTAGTCGTTATATTCATATTTATTAAGATATGATTTATGAGAGAGACAGATATTATACCTTAACCCTTAACTGATACTTCATGCTCCCCCCTAATTGAAGCTATACTGTACTTGTAATTTTGGAGACTGGACGTTAGAATTCATTAATATTAATATTCGAGGCCGTGTTCTTCAAATCGTATGCCTCTTTTGGGAAATAATTGCAACGTTGTTATTGAAAATGTGTTTACATTCGCCCACTGCAAGGAAATGTAAAGCAAGCATAAGGAAAAGAAACAGTAAAAATATTTGTATTGTCCGAATACTTATGGCCTATACGGTATACAGTAATGTCTTGATATAAGCGGAAGCCTCGGGTCTGAACGTTCGCTTATATGGTGTAGTTCCTACATTGTTTTAAATTTGCCGACAGCATCGAACGTAGAAAAGGGCAGTGAGTAAAGAAAGAGGACCGAGCAGCCCAGCCAGAAAACAATATCCAGCTTATCGGTGAAATAACACTAATGCAAAGATAACACTTTTTTATTTCTCATCCCTTTCTTATGAAACTTTTATATAGCATAGCTGACATTTATCTGATTAAAATGACACCAAACATGATATAATTTGGACTATATTTAGTGTCTTAATTAACGGTAATAAGTTTCGACCGCAGAAAAGGATAGCTAGTGAAAAGAAAAGAAAAGCTGCGATCGTGGCAATCGGCAAAGATTAAAGGTCCACGGTTTAACACGGTTTAGCATACCAACTTATTACCGTTAATTAAGGCAGTAAATATAGTCCAAATTATATCGTGTTTGGTGTCATTTTAATCAAAAAAGTGTCAGCTATGCTGTGTAAAAGTTTCATAAGAAAAGGATGAGAAATAACAAAGTTTCATGGTTCAATTAGTGTTAGCTCACCGATATACCCAGCCCGGATCGCGTTACATTGATCGCCAAGTAAATTTCTGGACGCCTCAAGGGGTATACCCCTCAGTGGTGGGGATAAACTCTTCGCTTATTTGGTGTAGAAGGCTTTCGCTTATATCAAGACATTACTGTACAATACATATATTACAAGTTTGATTCTATACGGTTAGAAATGTTTTATCTACTAATGTATTATTAGTCAAGTTTTGTTTACTCCTATGTTTCATTACTGCAGTTAGTAACATTGATACTAGTGCTGTAATTACACTGGCCAATGTACAATTTCCGCACTGAACAATGACGAAAATAAATACTGAAATTTCAAATGTTGCTAACAACCATTCATTTCCATATAATAAAACGCGATTAAAGGAATAATTATTATCTGAAACAGTTATAAAAATTGAGTATAACTAAAATACTTCTTTCCTTTGCTTTCTTGATCAAATATATTATTACCGATATAAAAGGTTGATTTCTCTGCATTACTGGAAAATACAACGTTTAATAACTTCTCAAGAAAATGTTGTTCTTTGATAATATAGTCTTCGTTTTTTGTACAGTGATCAATGAAATTACATAAAAAATGTTTTAATTTCATTTGAACATTGAACAGTTGTCCCCAATTTGTGGTTGAGCGATAATACATTTTTCTAAAATTACTTCCTTTCTAAAAACAGATAGGGATAACATATAATTATTAGGTATGTAGAACTCCTTATACTAGAATTCTGATTATCCATCGGGGAATAGGACTGCCATTATAACAGATAATTGAATAGGGGGATAATAGAATGATATATTTTAGTCTCTAAACAAGGTCCAGTCAGACTTTTAATCCCGCGTTGAATGGGGCCTTGATGGGGTGACTCTGAACAACTTTTTCCTTTACCAAAATGTTGGTTGAAGCATCGTCTTTGAGTTATTAACAAAAACAATGGCCAATCAGAGCGCCCATAGATCGAGCACTCAACCATGTGGCTCTGATTGGCCAGTGTTTTTCGTCAATAATTCAAAAACGAAGCTTCAACCAACATTTTGGTAAAGGAAAAAGTTGTTCAGAGTCACCCAAGCAATCCCCTTTAAATGCAGAATTAAAGATCCGGCCAGACCCTGTATATAGCATAATTAAGATCCCTTTTCTCTATTTTTCTCTACTAAATATTAAATATTATAGAAAGATGAAATCGAGAAATTAATTCATTAAAAGAAATTTAAAGTCTTATATAATAAATGAATGACATATGCAGCATAAGCTAAACAGCAACGGTACGGCAGAGACTATTGAATGATAGCATTGGATAATCGAAAGTCTATTGTCATTGATTTATAATAATTTCAATTCACATTAAGTATACGAACTCTGGTAGATAGTTTGGAGTCTTGATTCAAAGTACTTCTGAATGTCTCTGTTAAAGATAATATAAAAGTTTGCTGAGTTGTTCCTGGTACGAGACCTCTATGCGCACATAAATTATTCTTTTCCATTTGTAAATCATTAATTAATGTTGGCAAATCTATGTCTGCAAATCCATGCACTGATCTGTAGTAATACAAGAAAAATTGTTAACTTCAAATGCTGCATTTATTGTAGACTTTAATATTGCATATTACCTTCCATGAATGTAGAAACCGTAATAATTAAATGGTAAAGCAAGTATACTAATATTTGCTGTTGAACATAGATCAACGAATACTTGTATTCCGTTTTTTATACACCGTTCGTAAAATATAATGGATGTCAACCATTGAATGCAATATATTAATATATATATTAAAATGCACACTGTATAATACAGAATGAAATCATAATTTTCTTCAGAAAATTTAGAAGTTAATTCTGGTATCGTAAGAAACCAAGGATACATTTGCACAATCTACTTAAAAAAAAGTATATATAATCTTATTCATCTAGTTTACTTTCAATTGATTCTTTTCTAAAGTTTAAGTTTACCTGATAGATAAACGAAACAGCTAGCAATTGCACCACTACATTTACTTTTCGTTTCGTTTGGATATTTATCCATTCATTTGCAATGAAATAGGTTCTCCAAATGCTAATAGGTGACTCAGAACCATCATTATATTCATTTATAGGAATGCTGTCTGATATTGAGGACAGAGTTGAAGGATTGGCTTTCCGTTTTCCATCTATGACAGATCCATTAGAACTCTCAGAATTATTAGTTTTGTCGAATTTGTACGAGTTTCTTCTACGTTTAGCTTTTATTTCTTCTAGCGCTGCTTCAGAATGTTTGCGTTCATTTCTTGAATGTTTATTAATACGTAGTTCCTTCACGGGCACATTTGGAGGAGCGCATTTGAATCGGTAGTAAAGGGTCTTTGATTGTTCCCAATCAATAAGAAATATATCAATATTCCAGTATCTGCAAATAAACCCAAGTATTTCTACAAACTGAAACAGAAATGATAAATATATATATACAATATAGTGAACATTAATTGTTATATCAACAGTTTAAGTTATATGCTTACTTTGAAGAAGAATGCTATAGCAGAAAATGTTTTAATCGTTTTTTCGCTAATATCTTCAGGTAGCAGAACATATGGTAATGTTTGACCCTTATAAAATATAAATAGATAAAGACTCAAACAGATTAAATATAAAATGATTACGCTTCCTATAGTTCTCATAGCATAAATAAAAAACCAAATTGTTACGTATACATTAAAAATGGAAGTATGATGTCGTTTACTGTAACTCCATGTTTCGATACCAGCAGGAATTAAAGCTAATCCTGACAAAATTCCAATGATTATCTGAAAACATATTTTTATACGTCACATTTCTATAACATTAGCCTTATACTAATATTTTTGGTACCAAATCTTTATCTTTCATTATTTTATATTTGTACCTTAACATTTGAATCGATGTTGCTATGTTCCATAGTAAACTTTACTTCAAAATCTAACGTTACTTCTATAATTTTATTCATCTGTTCATGCGTTAATTCAGCGTACTCAATAATCATTAATGGTGGAAATATTTTATTCCTCTCCTTTGTAGTCTGAACGTCAATGCTGTAAAAATGTGTTGTCATGTAAGAAATTTTTATTTCAGTAGTGCCTATGATTAATATTCAGTTTGACGAAGGAGTCAAATACATTATTAAGAAAACGAATAAAACTCACATAATACTTAGAGATCTCATGTAACGTAACACAGATAAATTACTAGCTTTCTCAGCTTTGTCAGCTGTCACATTTGATAACGTTTTAAAACCACTAACGTTATCAACAAAAAAAAATTTTCTCACTAATTGCCAATCTGATATTTTACTACTGTTCTGCGGAACAGTTATGTTGTATCAATTTTAATGGAATTTTATAAAATAATGTTTACAGCATCAATCATTGATGACTTACATTTGAGATAATAATTATTTCAGCAATTGGTTTCTTACCTGATTAATATTTTTAATGAGTATAGGCATTGCGTGCAATAGAATATTATCATTCCTCACAAATTTTAAATAAGGAGACATGAATTCTACCTTTGCCTGCATTAAATGTTTTATTGAAAGCTTACACTTTTTCTTAAGATTAATACCAAATTTTACGTGCTCCAATAAGTTACATGGTACGTTAGGCGTATCAAGAGATTTGAAATTACCATGGATAGAAAATGTAGCGACACTAAAATTCAACACATTGGCCTAAAAAAGTAAAATTTGTATTATTAAACATAGTTCATTCATAATAACATCATTAAAAATATGTTACATACACTATTAGATTTCATTAAACTGTATTCTTGTGTGATTTGTGTGCTGCTTAAAACAGCTATATTTTCATTTTTACTATAAAATAACAGCGTGGATGGTTTTTCACTGTGCATGAACAATCTGCATGCAATATCATTAATGTAAAGACTTAAGACGCACATGTTTGACAAATGTTCACACGCCAGACTATCCTCTTTCTAAAAATATTATCAAGTTAATATATTTTTACTTTGATAACATTAACTTTTTCATTACCTCACAAAAATCTGTAGCAGTTTGCAATTCGTTTCTGAAATAGTAACTGTCTATGGTTTGAGTTTCAAACTTTATTTGAAACGCGTCCTTTAAACTTTTTTTACTGAAAAATATATATTTGTGTAGACAGTAACTTTCTACCCAAGTGTAATAATACTTTGTTAAATAAATATCATTTCTATGGTAATTATTTCGTAGAGTTTCACATGGCACGCATTTAGATCCATCCAAAAATGGGTAAGTATTGTGTGGACAGTGGAGGCAGTACATAGCGTCTAATAATGTACCGTTCAAGCTTCTGTCTACTGTAAAAGTGTTATAATATAATGAGCAATAATTTGAGTCGACCTGGGTTCAATAACTTAACTACTAATGTATAATAAATACAGAATTTGAAATATAAGATATAGAGCATGTTATTGTTCTTGACTAATACATTACTTTGTATTTCATTAGGGGCACATTTACAACTTGTACTGTGGCAAGGCACACAGTCGTTTCCATCTGTGGTTACCGCAGAGTTTGAGCCACAAATTGTACACACTGGATGACCATCCTTGAAATCAATTCTTTTACTAAAGCTATTACATGTACAATGTGATCCTGTGAATGAAATGTTCGGAATGAGTACAATATTAATAATAATAATTTTGTTAGAATTAACAGGGAAAACCCTTTGGTATATAACAAATTATATAACATTTTACAACTTATGCTATTAAATTTTACATAAAAATTATTTGAAACTCACGATCGATAGATGGTCTTAGGTTTTTGTTTGCATCGCATTCTACACAGGTAAACGACACAGTATCGAAATATTCATTATTTTTACATTGTGATGGTTGATAAAATCCTAATACTTCTTTATTTGTGTCAATAGCTTGAATAATATTTATGTAATTTATTAAAAGATAGAGAAATATACTTTTTCCTCTAAAACGGACCATTTTCACTGAGCAAATGTATTTGTGTACATTTATCATCGTTATAGCAACCTGAAATGCTAGTTGAGAGATTCATTGAATTGTAAAAGCAGCATAAATGTCGTCGTTCTAGTTCTTAACTGTTCTATATCCAGTAGTTAAAAAATCTCAGTGTTTCGGATTTAGGACTTAAAAGAACTGAATATGTGTGAATTTCCTAAGGAAAATTTCCATCACATTCCCAGCCAGGTTTCTGGAGGCAGATTAACAGCAGAATCGCTACAAATATTGCCAGAGCATGTGCACAAGTTCATGCACAGCTGTTCATTCGGACATTCGGCTTTAGTTTTGTTCACAGAACTTGCCGATAGATGAAAGAACAGATTAGCGGCAGAAACAGAGAAGATTTTATAGTTCAGGCAATTACATTTTGAATGGGCATTTAATGAGCTCTTTCTAAAGTTATTACTATTTATTTTTCTTCATTTATATGTATTTATAAATTTGAAATACATATATGTATACTATTAACAAAATACATATAAACAAAATACTAGTGTAGTTCTTAACAATTTTTGAATATTATACATACATGCATAGAGGGTATTCCATAATGCCGTAATACAGGGTGTGGCGGAGTATGTATTTAACTTTGTTCGCGACGTATACAGAATTTTACTCCTAGGACCGTTTTTCAGCAGGAAACCAAAAATTGTTCCGTTAATATAATTTAAACTACATGTGTTAAAATATTCAAACTTTGTTGAATGTTTGAGTTCCCAAACTTCCTCTGTCAGTTACCTTTTCCCTACTGTAGATCGTTTACATTTACCATTCGTCACCCTTGATTTTAACTCTCCTCTTCACTACCTTTTCGATATCTTCTTACCTCTCCACTTAGGCATGGATGTATTATCGCGTCTAAGAAATAGAGGAGACTGTAACAATGCAAACCAATAGCCCCACACACCCACAGAGGGAAAGATTATTGAGTATTGAGGTATTGTGTTTAGCCTCAACTGCCCTTAGCAGTTTGCTGTATTTTGTGGACACTTCTGAGTCTGTAATTCGCATCCAATGGAGCAAAGATAATTTTAAGTCAGTGGATCTAATTGTAAGTACAATGGGAGAATGTGGAGGAAGGTCGAGTTTGTGCGTAGCCAGGAGGAAGTCCAGCATGGATGGGTTCTGGTTTGCTGAACTAGTAAGTAGATATACAAACAGTTGGAAGGATATCTTACTTTGCATGTACCATGTAAGATCTTTTCATAGGTGGGTTCAGGACTGGTGTTGCCTTGTGCTTTATGCCAAGCCAAATGCCAGGCATTAAAGTCACTACAAATGGGAAAAGAAGGATCAATTTTGATTAAACCATTCAGAAGGGCATGGAATGGTAACTGTTTTGGGGAGAGACTGAAGGGGGATAAAGTCTCAATACTTCTAATTTTTAATAAAATCATTATCTACTTTTTAAAATTAAAAAATTGCCCTTTGCAACATTGTTGAATTATCCATTTTTATACGCACATTCATTTAAGTCATAATTAAATGTGTATATTAAATGGTAGTAAGGCAACGATTTACCTAACAGTAAGTATGAACTTACAAAGGAGTCCAAATCGTACAGTTGAAGGTGAATAGTTAAATGCAACTTTAATGTCAATTTTTGGTACGAGAATTATAATTCTGAGTGCAACGTAACATTATCTGCTAATTTTTCATATAGTATTAGGTTGTTCCTTTCAAAATGGAGCGTTGGCATAATTCCAGTGCTATAGTAGACCCCTCCGTAATTTCGTTACTACATATTACAAATCCATCTCATGATGGAACTTCTGACATTCGACCGGGAAAGGTAGTGTTATAGAGTGTTCGAAGTCAAATTGGCCCCCATTCATTATGCGTACCGCGATAAAGTAATTATATAGACAATAGGTTCCCAATCTTTTTTGGCCTGCCGCCCCCTTTTCAGAAAAAAACCGCACCGATCCTATTCTTGAAATCAGTAATGCAGCTCATAGTTCTTCATCTTTTTAGGTTTAGGTTTTAGGCTCTTAAGTTAGCAAGTTAAGGCTTTGGCTTAAAAGCATTCACAGCTATTTGTTGAAACAAGCGTTCGATCATTTATAGTCTTCATCAAATTTTTCGGTTCGTTCTTGCGAGTATTACCCAGGGGGCGACAGTTGATCCTGAACGTCCGGACGCGTCCCCTAGATTTGCCTTTGTCCCGAAGAGCCCCCTTTCAGATCTCTTCAACCCTCACTGGTGGGCAGACCGACCTCGTTTGGAACCACTAGTATAGACTATCGTTTCTTCATATTCCCTGATCCTCTGTATGCCGTATGCATTCAGATTGTTATTCTTAACTAAACCAATAAACACCTACGTACAATCTTGATGTGTTCACATCCGGTATACAGATTCTTCGTCGGCTACCGGATAAGCGGCGGCACCGCACGTTGCCACGAGCGTGCACGTATATACAAAATTCAATGTGTAGTTGCTACAGTTTCTGGTAAATATCTCGATAACTAAGGTCGAGCGGCGGTTATATGCATAGGAAAATGTTGTTCAGAATTCTCAGTTCTACAACATATTCAAAAATCATCGAAGTCGGTGAGGTAGTACCACTTCCGTAGCTTTACCGGGGTCGACCTACAAAAAGTTTGCAGCGGCTCAAATCAACATCTCGGCTCGTGCCGATTCATTTTGCTGATGGTTATAATAGTAACAGATGTGACAACAGCGTGACAGAGGTCTTGATGCGTGCCGGCAACTATGCTTTACTGGTTCGGTGCGTGCATCAAGTATTCACGTATGAATCGCTATTCGTGGTGTGAAATTATAACTTACATTGACTGACTGTTTTGTATTTTTATCGACTCTGACGATAACGTGGTCAAATTAATGAAAATGTGCCATAAACGCCTCCGACGGAGAATCATTGAACTATTCTTACGTCGGATGCGTATAAATCGTATTTTACTTTTTTCCGCATTCCAGAAGTGATAAATTGTGAAAAGTCGAATTTCTGTGATCTTGTGCAAGTTCAAGGAAGCAGGAGATTGCGTTTTATCAGTGAATAAACCACTAAATCGTTCAATATTTGCTAAATGTGAAATGTGTCAAGATGCTGCAGCCATCTTGTTGCCTACATCGGTGTCCTGTCTCAGGCACCAGTTCAGAAGTACCATTCATCTCAATGAATGGTGTTTATTGGCATTCAAATGTAACTTCCGGGCTGTGGCGAAGTCTACCCGTCTGTGCAATACCCGCGAAAGTTTTATTAATGCAATTATCGAGACGGGGAAGGTACAATTAGAAATTGAATGCCTCTCACGGATGGCGTATACGTGCATGCTTTCAGTGTGTGTGAGTGCGCGCGCACAGTTCATGGCGTCTGGAGTCGGCGCCCTTAAGGGGGTAGACACGGATAATGCAGCGAGCTGTATACCGACATAATATGGTCCCGAAACATGGGTTAGAGGAATGTATCGTTTGTCCTTATATGAGAAGATTTCAACAGATTTCAGCCCTTTCAACGAGATTGTGTTGATATCTAATAACATGAGTGTTCAAAGTGTAACCAAAAATCGAAAAAATACACCCACAGAATATAAGTATTTTTAGGTCACTAAGAGTTTTGGGATACAAACAGGGCATGCTGCGCGCCGCGTTGAATCTTCCTCTTTCGAATGAGCCATTACCGAGCTCAAAATCTTTTCATATAAGGACAAACAATGCATTCTTCTAATTGCATTCCCATAGACGAGTTCCGCCGTCCGCCTCCATATTGCCGTTAAAACAGAGTGAGTGACGTCACAAATTTAGTTGAGGTTGTTCTGACGAGATGGCGCCTACTCAGGAGGGCTCACAACATAGAATCATAGCAAAATTGAAGCGTTGACTTGTTGCATGTGCTACAGTAAAAGCGTGACGCAGTCAATGTATGTATTCACTTTCGTACGATATTAGATTACGTTATATGCATTCTAGGCATGCATTGACCGACAACTCTATCAATTTTCTAAACACTTTTACTGTAACGCATCCATCACTTGAAACGCTGTCGAATTTATGTTATAATTATATGGCTATATTAATTAAAAAAGAAAAGGGGAGGTAAGAACTTTTTTTATGAATATTGGAAGTATTGATGTACTGAAAATATGATATTTTCAGAATGTGGCAGTTACGGTCATTATATGAAATTATTGCTCTTATTATTATTCTTTTTCATTCTTTTGACTGTTTTGTATAAAATACATAATCAGGAAATGTCTCGAAATCAGTCAACAGTTGACACCCTGATTCTTTTGGTAATCCTGTACGGTCATATGTAGTATCGAACGGCGATTCATACGTGAACTGTCAAAACCATTTTTCTATTTGTGATTTAATATGTTGCGAACACGCACTTATAATATCTAACGCTCGTAGATACAAACATAGGTTTTTCATCGAAAAGATTCATTTGATTACAGTTGATCACGTATTGGTTCAAATTGAGTAATGTGTTCGCAGTTTCCGAATATCTTTTTTATATATTTTTGTTCAGTTCAAATGTTAACAAAGTTGTGTAATTAATAATATGACCATATGAAGTTTAACCTACTTTTGAACACTTCGTTTCAAGAAATTCCTTGTATAGACAGTAAGGGTACCGGGGTTTTCCGTTAGAAAGCCTATGGGCTTGTATTTGGTTTTTGCATTTGAAGGTTCTAATAAAAAAATATGTATTTGATTAATGGAAGATTACTTTTATTTTAAATAGTGCAAAAATATAACAGTATGTTTCCAAATATTCCAACACCATCTATTGCAATGACATCTCGGGCTGACAATATCTGGCAACACGCGCAGAGCGCCGATATACGTACGAGAAAGCGCGTTATTATTTGTTCCCAAATAAAGGCCCACGGGCTTCTATTTGGAAAACAAAATCCAAATATAGGCCCAGGTGCGCCTATATTTCGGTGGGCCTCTTAACGGAAAAACCCCGGTAGGAATAATAATGTTAACTGTATGTATTATTTATTCCTCTTATTGTTAGTGAGAATTTTAAGTTCCTAAAGTCCCAGACATTTTTTGTATTACTCTGTATGCCGCGAATGATGCATAGTAATTGTAATTTTAATAATTCAACAGGTTTCAATAAAAAGACATTAAAATGGATCTTTTAGCACTAGGTCGTACTATCAAGGAAAATTTTGCGCCACGCGTAGTCTATTGTATTGCGTTTATTTAACGGTTGAGTCACATGATTGGGATGCAAATTTTTAGTAAACTTTAAAGGTAATTGCCATATTTATGTTCATTACGCGTGTTTCACGTACCTTGTGGTTTATAGTAAGTAAACCAGGGTACGATGCCAATGCTTTTATTTCGACATAATGTTACAGCGATCGATACGTACTTCAGTTTTTTATAGCGGGCAATCTATAAATAAGTAGAACTTATAACGTTGATCATAATTACAAAATATACCTACACTTACGATCGATAAACGTTTCGAAAGAACGACCTATGTAGATAGATAGTTAACGATTAATATATACGACTGTCCAATGTGTGTATAAATAACCTTTGAATAAAGTTTCAATATACACAATATTATGCAGGAAACTTTTGTTGTGTCAAAACCTTTTTTATGTCCTATTCTTCTGAAGAAATCAGGAAATCAAGGAACACCTGACAATGGTTAATATTTACGTACAAGACCATTTTACTCGAAATTTAGTAAAGTAGAAGTGCATTATTTAATATATAAAGGTATCTAAGGAATTATATGTATAATAAATTTTTTAAACGGTTGTTTTTGGTAGTTAATTCGGAAAACTAAGGTTTTTATACAAATTTAAATTATAATAAAAATGAATCTCATTACAGACAAAGAGATTTTCGTTAACGCTATTAAAAGTTAGTAACAAAAGTGGCAATAGTTTCTGCCGAAGTATTGAAGCAAAAATGTTGAATTATTTGAATTATTAATAATGCTTACATTAAATCTTGAATATTAGATGTTTCATATAATAAGCTAGGATACATCACACTTGTGCAAGTAATACATAAATATTTTCATGACGATTCCTTACGATTAAGTAATTTCTGTAAATGATCATAATATGGATCAAGTATTTTTGTATTACATTTTCATTGTATGCAATGTATCTATGTATATGCACAGTTCTGTTTATTCACATGTTTAATCAAACTGATTTAATGCAAAGTCACCATTGCTAAATCTGATTTGCCTAATTTGACTTTGAATTCTAAACATAGCAATTCACGCAACGCGAAATCGTGAAATTGGTTAATAAGTTGTTAATTGTCTTGTGTGGTAACTACAATCGCGGTGGTTTTAGTGCCAAAAATCCTCCTTCTTCCCTCCCTTTGTCTCCTCACTGAATTGTTTCTTTGCTGCCTTGTTGCGGAGAGGGGTGGTCTTCTGTTACTTAAAGGGAGGACTGGTGGGAAGGTAAGGTAAATCTTATAAGCTAAAATAAAAGCGAAACAAGGCAAAGAACGGGAGAGTTTTTTCAGTCTGCAGACGTACTTAGTGGAGTGGTCGTCGCATTACAGGTATTATCCTCTCAAATCTTAACGAACGCTTCCATTCAATCGTTAGTGACATTCTAAATACTGTAACATATTACACGTTTTAAACCTGCCAAGCTGTAAGTTCCAAGTGTGTCAGTGAATCTATTAGTCTGTGAGATTATTTGAAAGTGAGAAACTACGCTCTTATTTTGCAGTTAATCGGTTAAATAAATAAATAAAAGAAAATAAACAATGTAATTTGCTGAAAGTGGCATCGTTATAGCAGTTTTACAGGGTGAAACACGAAACGTGATCAGCTTAGATTATTCTACTGTTGGCGGGCTAATCGAACATTTTTTCATTTAGCACATCTTTTAATTAGTACTTTAAGCTGATTACAGCTTATTTCATATATTTAAAAACTGAAGGTGATTTTGAAAGCTTGGACAAAAAGAGTTTTTAGTATAAAAAATATATTTTAGTATAAGTATTTTAAAGTTCTCATTAATTCATGTTATACCAGATAAACAAATTTTCCTCCAACCTACTAACAACAGAATAATCTAAGCATCTAAGCATCTAAGCTATCGCCCCGTATATTGTATACGAGTTTGGGCTTCAATATATACTTGGCTCGATAGTTTTCTACAACTTTAGATTTATTATGTTACAATATTTACCACGGTTACCCCAACCTTTCATTCCAATAGAATTGTTAAATTCGTATATGAAAATAATTAGTAGAACTGTGTATTGTTTATATTCAACATGTAGTATTTTATATCCTTACTGGTGTTTTATTCAGATTATTCGTTATTGAGACTAATTTTGTACGTTTTTTACGTTTCGTGAACGTGGATACTTTGATAAAATTGTTAAAAAAGGCTGTTTAGTTAGATTGTCGATAAGTAAAGCATTCCATCCTAATAAATACGAATCGATGTCACAATCAAACAGATTGTTGTGCCTTAACGTGACCCGTTTTCATCCGTTAAATATATCTCATTAGCTAAATATATCAATCGAGAGTACTCGTTGTAACATCTACTTAAAGAGAAGACCAACAAACGTGAACACGCTAACAACAAACGAGAAGACCATCTGATACCTGTTAACAAGTTACAGTTTAAGTTGATTGAAAGGCATTTTCTATAAACTAATAGCGGTATAAGAGCTTTTCATAAATGCAATAAACAAACTATCATTCGAAAATACAATATTTCCCTTTCCTTATGTACTCTCTGGTAACTGCACAGTTTTATTATATAGAGGGGAAGAATTTAAAAAATATGAAAAGGCAGGGGAAAGGAGAGATCGAAACTGTGAAAGAAATGGTGAAACGAACAAAGTTTGTGCGGGTTTTAGGCCCAGTTTGCTTTTGAAACACGTGATAAAATATGTGGGCGGACGAAGAAGCAGCGCCATGGGACCTAGAAGAAACCCCTGCGGCGGAAACAGAGGAGGGGGGTGCTCCCGCAGAAGGTGGAGAAGGTGGCGAAGCAGCACCTGGGGAGAAACCAAAAATTAAGCTAGAAAAAATTGAACCACCACACTACAATCATCATTGGGTTCGTCCCCTCTTCCTCAATTATGGGTATATTTACGATTACAGGTAAGTGTTTTAACAAGAAACCCAATGGAATTTTATATCACGTAGTGGCGTTGTTCTTTATCAGACTGTCCAATTGAATATTTTGTTATACTAACATTTGTATCGAATAACACTTTCACGTAATGAAGCTAATTCTGTGTCAAATGCATGCAGCATGAAGTATCTAATCTGTTTTTAAATATAAATATACCTATTACACCTCGCGAAAAGTTTTCGATCGTTTTAACAAACCACTGAGAATTTTTACGTACAGTGTGGTATTTTGTGTATTTAAACGAAGGGAAAAGAAAGTTAAACATATACAATAACATTTTGTACCTTGGAGAACTTAGTACTTTTGGTTAGTTTTTTATTATTATCTTTGATCACAGGCGTTTTGCCAGATATTCATAGTATGTAGTGAAATGTCATGGCTGCCACACTATGTGACAAGTACAAGGATACTTTTATAACTGAATGGCAGCTGTTTTATTTATTTGTTTACGATTGCACTATAAGTACAACTAATTATCTGAAATTTTCCTTCCATAATTCGATTAACCAAAAACTTATGTCGTATTAAATGTCGTAAAGACACAGTTGAATGGCTGAATGGGGCACACGCAATGCCGTAAAAAATATTGTATTTTTTACGCTCCTTTTAAAGACTTCAAGGTCACCTTAATTTTTTAAAACGGACCCATACATTTTTAAACGCGTACGATGATAGCGCCTTTCATCAGGAATTCAGTGAGACTATAGCTATTCACTATAGCTATTAAGGTCACAGACAAAGAAAACGTATGCGTATAATGCACACATATCAAAGGACACATTGGGTTCTAAACCGAGCCGATGAATTGGACGGAGTGTAATTGTTCCATGGCCAGCACGTTCGTCTAACTTCAATCTCTTAGGCTTCTTTTTGTGAGACACTAAAAGATAGTGTATACATCAATGCTCCAACAGCAGTTAGAAATTTGCCTGAGCGTACCTTCACAGCCTGTGCGAATATTACGTCGGATATTCTTGTCAGAGTTCTACATTCCATTAGAGCCCATCTACAAAAATGGATCGATATAAACGGTCATCATTTCAAATTTAAATATACGTTTTCTTCGTTTGCGACCTTGAATGACCTTGAGTAACTATAGTCTATGAATTCCTGATGACAGGCACCATGGTCGTAGGTATTTAAAAAAGTATGGTTCCATTTGAAAAAAATTAAAGGAACCTAGATATTTTGAAAAAGACCGATAAAAAAACAATAAGTTTTGCGTCATTGCGTGCACATGTGCCCCATTGAGCCATTTAACTTATTTGTCCTTAAAACATTTAACGTATTTCTAAAAACGACAAAAATATTTGATGTACAAACGTTAGGTGACTCGCCCCAGAATAAAACTAAATGTAAAAGTTTGTGTTACAATGACTAAACCTGCGACCATACTCGTAGACCTACTAGTGAAAATTCGGCTTTCAATTATCATTCAATAATGAAACATGGGTTTAACCCATTTACATCTGAAACTATATTTTAATCAGACATTTATGGAATTTTTAATATAAATGGGATTTAAGAGATCTGAAAATAGTGAAGAAAATAATACAAGTATAATAAATATACCATAATGAAAATGCAAGTTATCTTATAATTCGCGCCAAGTTCAATCAGTACCATAAAACTTATGTGGCTACTTTAATATTTTTTTAAACGAACATTAGACACTATATTATGTACATAATATTTATTACATATTTTCACTTCTTCAGTAATACCAGGGGAACGTAATATACATAAAATACGAGGGCAAATATACTATATATATATAGTATTATATATTTATAACTCATTCCATTCACTTATAATCGTCACGCAAGCTTCAAGTCTCGCTCACCGTTGTTTTATTTCTTACATTTTTGTTATACTTTACTTGCTTACTTCCAATACTGGTACCAAAATTTCTTACTTGTGTACATAGATGTACTTATTGTACGTATACATGAAAAAGTTAAAGTTAATTACTTAATGTATGTATACATGGAAAACTTATGAATCGCATTTTAATAATTCCAAATTGAATAATTGACCATTTTGAAAACTTAGGGATACTAGTTGATTATTTTCACAAAAAAAAAATTTTGAATATTGGAGTTTTAATATCGCCTGCTACGGTATTATTACTCACCATAGATGATTTTCTAAACTCGAAGATTAAATGCATAGTTCATAGGATCGCTTTTCATACAACTGTATTATGCATATTAAGTATACATAGTACCATATTAAATTGTAAATACGTACAAAAATTAAAATCTATTAATATGCAACTCTCATGTGAAATTTTACTTTTTTTTTATTGCAACAATTAAGGACATCCAAATATCCACAATTATTTTTGTATGATAATTGCTGCACAAATATCTACATACGTATCATGTTTCATAACGCGTTGATACTAATTTACCGACAATCACCATTGTATAGGAATTATTGCCCCATATAATCATACATGTGTAGATTAGGAAAAAGGAAAAAGTCTTGAATTAAAATTGTTATTGTCACATCACGAGTACTCCTTTAGAGTTGCTTAAATATGAAAATTTTCTGAAAAAGGACTTTACGGATACCATCAACTACAAGAAAAATATTTTAAGTATACTTGCAAGTTTCTAAATCTATTCAAATGATAACTGTTCTTCTTATTTTTGTTTCTAGACAAAATTATTACAACGACGTCATTGATTATTTAAACCAGAGGCAGAAGGGATTATTTAGGGAGCCACCAAGAGCACAGGAATGGGCTGAACGAGCAATGAGGACCTACGACCAGAAGAACACTGAGAAGAGTTTCAAACGTTCTGCAGACATGAAATCTATAATTAACATGAGACACGAACCTAGATATTATAGCTATCATACTCGCGCATATTATAGCTTAAAGTATCAAAAAATATTGTAACCTTATTTTTTGAGAATAAAACTGTATAATTTCATTGGCTGTTGAAAATATCGACAGATGCATATCTATTATAAAGTACATTGTGGTTAGTTGTATATATGCACATGTATGTCTAATTAAATTTGTATTATTATTAACATTAGCTATTCAGCCAAGCATATTTCTATTTCTAGAACTGTATTTGCATTAAATACTTCAAGACCAACCTCCCTGGTTGTGAAAACAGGCAAATATTTCCGACCCTGTTTTAAATAAATTGAAATCTTAAATTTTTCTTAAATAATATATCAAAATTGTTGAAAATAATAAATATATATATTTTTTCTTATTGAAAATTTATTTCTTATTTTATATTTCTCTTACTAGGAGATAGCACAACGTTTCTTAGACAGTTATAGTTCCGATGTATCGCATACAAACCAGTTTTTGGGGAATTATTCTTGAGCTACCGCAGGAACATTATAAAATAGATGGAAGTATTCTTAATCGCTTCTTTAAACTGTATTTCTTAGTTTAATGGCGACAATGTGACAATGTCCTTCCATTGTTCACTTCTCATTTCCAGGAAAGAAAATGACTTCCTCTTGTTACTTATACACTAGTCGTTTTTAAATTATTAAAAAATCAGGTACTATTTAAGCAATATAGTAAGCAACACTTCAACCATTGGAAATGTATGAATTCATGAAAAGTACACAAATATAATTAAAAATCACCTTTTCTGTAAATTGGACTTATGTATTTGTTATCATGATATAAAAAAATGTTATATTATATAATAACAGCAACTCTATTTCTACTTATTTCTATGTTGCCGTATGATATTCGAAAGTAACGAGGAACGCTTTCAGCACATAAATGTATGCTCTTTCCCCTCACATACTGTGCACAATGTAACATTAAAATTTTTGGAAGAACCTAATAAAGTAATCCAAAAGGCGTTACAAAAGTTTATTATAAAATTTAACAAAACTTATACGAACTTGCTGCTGACTACGTAATGGCTGAAGCCTTATCTGACAATGGCACTGCGTTTATCACATGTATGATTAAAACTCAAGATGCTATAAATAACGCGCAACTTGCAGGGTGTTTTGTTTATGACGTAAATCGCTATATCTTCGTTATTTTTGCCGGTGCAAAGCAATGTCTAAAGACAAAGTTGTTGACTCAGATCAATGAATGTTGTAATTGAACGACCGTGCTTTCCGAGATCGGCAGTTACGATGTCCTATCCAGGAAACATTGGCACCGTACGTGAATCGGCTGGTCGTAAAAAGTAAGGAAGTCTGCCTCGAAGAGTGGCTTCCGCATGCCACGGCGCGCCGGCGAAAACGAACTTACGCGTGAAGGCGCGGCGAAGTCCCAGATTTGGATTGAGGGTGGTCACGCCACGTGGCCCAATGGTTGTTAAGAACTGAAATTACCAATTTTAAGTTGTTTTATTTCTTTGCATTTTTACAGTTTGCAAATTTCTTTTCGCAATCAAAATGATTAGGAATCTTCCATCTACAACAACCCCGTTACAAATTTATATAAGAAGATGTTTTTCCGCTGGGATTCGTTGTTTGGCCCACTGTCCTGCAGCGGATTCCGTGGATGTGGTAAAGTCTACGCCGCGGCCCGGTGACCCCATAATTTCACATCTTCGACCTTCAATAGATACATCACATAATGATATGTTGCCAGAAGCCAGAGAACTTTTATTGAAGAAATGGATTTAACTTAATGGAGTTCAAATAATACATAACAAAATACATATAATAACTTTTTAAACATGTAAATAATAAGACTTTGATAGACCCGAAAAATATACAATCATAAAAGATTCATTATTAGAAAATGATGAGTATAAGTGCAATTTCTAAGTTGTATATAATAAACCTTCATTATTGATAAAAATAAAGTTCCATTGCTCCTCCAGCATAACAATATTTTATTTATTTAATAGTTGTTCATATATTAATGTCCAGTTATCCTACTTAAAATATGACAAACACGCCGCGTTTGATTAAATTCGAGTCTCTAGTTAGTGCAACAATGGGAATCACATTAAATATCTGACGAAGAGGCAGCTAAATTCAAATGTGCTTGGATTGCATATAATCTATATGCTTTCTAGAATATAATCCCGGACCACCCGGCCCGTGAAAGAGGGAAGGCGGGCACAGGATGGACTTCCAACCGGGCGCGTCTTCAGGTGCCGGATAAGAAGATGGCCGGATTCCTCAACCCGAGGAATCGTGCAGATTGAAGAAAAAGGGCAGATGCAGAGCCCAAAGGGAAAGAGCACGCAAGGCAAGACTGCTTGCACAACTTGTAGGCTCAGAAAGTGGGCGACCAAGAGCGAGAGCAGACACTCAAGGGCAAAGGGGCTCAGAAAGTGGGCAACCACCCAGGGGAGTCAAGACGCTCACGGTAACTGGGGGGGGGGGGGGGCGCAAAGAGGAACAGGTCTGAAAAGGTCAAGACCAGAAGGCCACCCCGCCGGAAGGTGCGGCAAGAAAGAAGAAGGGGCCCGTATTCCCGGAACCAATAGACTACCGAGATGCGGTTGTTGGAGGGAGGAAGGCGGCAATAGGGCCAGCTGGCTTCCCAGACGAAAGTCTTTCCAGCGAAGAGGGAGGTCGTCAAGGCGTTGGATAGGCTCCCAGATGGGGGGCACATCCCATGCTCTGACGATGGCAGGTGGAGCAGAGGAACACTGTGGCTTTTATGCCCGGATGAAGAATCCAAAAAATTGACAACGGCCACGGTGCCGAAGATTCAGCCATGGGAGGGAGTTACAGTGAAAGTAATGGAGAAGGAGGCCCTTCCCAAACTGAAATGGATGAACGTCAACTTCCTGGGCCCATTGGAGGAGACGGACGTCATCTTCAGAAGGTTGGCGAGGCAGACTCCCGGATTCAGGACCAACATCTGGAAAGTCTGGGGAAAAATGGAGACACCAAAGGCGGTATATAACGCCTTGGGAGTAGACGATAACTTGTGCTTAAGCTCAAGGGCTTTGCTGCCTACGCTCCGCTCGGCAGGGTTCTCGTCAGGGAGTACAAGAGTAGTACGGGAAGAATCGGCAACCGGGAAGGCCCAATCGGAAATGAAGGCAGGGGAAGTGGCCTATACCACCAAACCTGCAGACCTCCCGAAACAGACACCCGCGGCACCTGCAACGGAGAAGGTGACGGCACAACTGGAGAGGTGGGAAGTAGGACAGACCATGGGAGGGGGGGGGGGACAGGGCCCACCCGGTCAGTCGGAAGCCAAGGATCCGGAGGATAACATGGTGGGCTGGGAAGCAGAGGAGGGCACGGACTCGGAGAAGACCCCAGAAATGAAAACGGCTGGGGTAAAGGGTTGGATGACTACTGCCCTCGGTCACGTGATAGACCCAGCAAGACGATTGAGATCGCCCGGAAGGGGGACCAGATGAGCAGGGGGAGCATGAGGTCTCACCTGCGAGTCAGGCACACCGGAAGAGGGACGGCCCGAGGGGGGAGGCTCGCAATAAACGGACCTCGTCCGCAAATGCCTCGGATTCAACGCGGAAGCGGGGCAAAAGCAACAGTAGTATCCAAAACGGAGGCATGCCACCGCTTCGCGCGGATTAACTTTCACCACTGTACAGCAGCCACCAACGTTTTACAACTTGACTTGACAGTGGGAATAGCAAACATAGCACTCATTCAAGAGCCATGACTTTGTAATGGATGCGTGCGAGGGTTAGTATCGGTGAAGGGAACACCGACACATGGGCCCAAAGAAACCGGCCCCAGACCCTGCATCTTCGGGAAAAAAGGAGTGAAGATACTAAAAATGCTAGACTTCTGTTACAGAGATCTGATAGCAGCGAAAGTCATGGCAGGGCTCGGGACAGGGCCGCGGCAGATAGCAGTCTGTTCAGCGTACCTGCTATACGGCTCCCTCCCCAGGCATTGAGATCATTGGTCGACTTCTACAGCGTGAAAGGCCTTCCAGTAGTGGTAGGCTGTCACGCAAACTCGCACCACAGCGCCCGGGGCAGCACGGACATAAATGGCAGAGGGGCAGCACTCATGGAGTATCTTTCCGGCACGGATCTGGACATCCTGAACAGGGGAACCAGGCCGACTTTCATAATTGCCAACAGGAAGGAGGTAATAGACATTACACTGTGCTCACCTAGGCTGACGCAGTGGATGAAAGGATGGAGTTTCAGCGATGAGGAAACTCTGTCTGACCACCGTCAAATCCAATTCCAAATGACAAGAAGGAATATGACCCCGGACCCAGTGTTTAGGAATCCGTGGGCCTCCAACTGGGAACTGTATAAACAGGAACTAGAAGGTAGGCTCCGGGTGACCAAAAGATATGGTACTGTGGGTTGAACTGAGAAAATGATCTGCGAGTTGCAGATCGCCATAAATCAGGCATACGAGGTAACGTCCCCCGTAAGGAATAGTAAAGATAGCCCGAAAGCCTCCTGGTGGAGCGGTGAAATGCACCGTATGCGAAGGGAGACTAGAAAGCTACTCAACGGGGCCAACCGGACAGCGCTAGAAATAGACTGGACCAAATATAAAGAGAGCCAGCAAAAACAAAAACCAAATCAGGCGGTCAAAAAGGGAATCTTGGAGCAGCTTCTGCCAAGAAACTGAGGCACTGCCGCTTGTGGCAAGGCTACAAAACGTTCTAGGCATGGGCCCACAACCCAATTTAGGCTACCTGAGACTACCCAACGGGAGAGTGACGGAAAACCATGGGGAGGTCCTGCCACGCGTAATAGAAGTACATTTCAGTGAAAGCGGACGCCCGCTTACTGACATAATAGGCATAATAGTGTAACTGTGTGTCGTAGCGTACACCGATTGAATCAGTGCTTCTACTCTTTTCACTCCTAATTTTGCCGATGTTCGTCCAGAACGTATTTCAAGGTAAAGCCACTCTCGTCTGCATTATAAATTTCTTCAACTCCGATTCTTGGAATGCTAGATCTTACGTTCGAAACAAAAGTTGCTCCAACATTTAGCAAGTTACCAATATCTTGAAACGTAGATCGCGTTCCGAATGTTGTTATCTTGCGAGATACGATTCCACGCACATTCTTGAAATTCCAAATCCACCATTTACTTGCCTTGAATTCGGGTATGTCCACTAGCAGGTCTTTTGCTTCCAAAGCTCATAATCTCAAATTCATGTCATGGACAATAAGTCTCCAGCCAGAAGCTTCTCCAAACTTTTGCAATACATATTCCGTAATAATTGTAAGTTTATCTGCATTTGTTCCACCCTTCTCAAGACCCGCAATCCACCTGTATAGCTCATGCACCGATTTAACCTTCCGAAAGTTTTTGTGTACAGTGGTTAGCGGTCGAAGTTTTTGTCTTCCGCTTTTCCAAAACTCCACAGCTTTTTTCTTATAACTTATATCGACTTTTCCACCTACTTCATCAACAATACACTCTCCAGGGTCAAAATTATCTTCTTCATATCCTGTAGGCGTAATATGCTCTACAATTTGAGCACTATGTGGTTCGGATGGAACATCAAATTCAAGTAAATAATCATGTTCAATTGATGGTGAATAATACGTACTTTGGAAACTATTTATAGTATCACGAACTTCAATATGTAAGTTAACTTCTACCGGCTTTATTGGTGTCTGCGTTATACTCGCGATTTGAAACGTAGTAGCTAACATGTTTATTACGTTAGCGATATTAATCGACTTTACTTTAAAGAAATGACTTTGAATGCAATGAACACTGACTTTTTGTAATGAAATGGCACCATGTGCACTTGACTACTGTCGTACACCCAACTGTAAATGAGCTACATCCACACGAACATTTATATACAAGCATCACCGGATAACTGCACAAAATAAGTAACATTTCGAAGATAAGTGTAACGATAATGGAAACCTCGATAGGATGAATAACGATAATGGAATATTTCAAGATTTCAAATATTATTCACAATACGTATTGACCGTCTGAAGTCTGAGGTTACGACATTGTTTTAACGTTTATGTTTGTACAGTGCTTATCGTTACATTCCGATACCGAGTTCGAGTGAAATGTTCGTGGAGCGGCTGCTATTCGCCGATAGCGTGGTGTGGCGAGTACTTTTGTCTCACACATTTCCATGAGGATTATTCTTATTGTACTAATTATAAACCGTAATTTTCATTGTATTCATCAGTGGCTTAAAAAAGAGTATTTAAATATTTAAATAACCATTTTATTAATAAAAACTGTTTTACTGCTACAATTAAATTTAATATGAATAACTTTGATGTAAGTGAACTTAAAATAAATGTAAATTATATAAGTATTGTGTTGTGAGAGCAGTTTATTAAAGAAAAGTGCGTAAAAGGAGTCCAAACTCGTTAATATTTTTTTTTTATTTAACAAAAAATTTCAACACATATATCATTTGGAGATATGAAAAGAGGGTACCCAGAGGTATTTCAGCACGAATAGTAAACAATATTTTCTTACGGCGGAGGGGTTGGGGAGAGGGGTAACTCGAAAACCACGTATTTTTCCAACAAATTTTTTACGCAGTTAAGTAAACACAATAAAACGATGCAAGTTTGAATTAAACTTTTTCAGATATCTCTCAGCGTTCCTGAGATATCTCACGAAAATGAAAATTCTCGATTTTTTTCAAGGGCTGATTTCACCCCTTAAAATCGAGTTATGGCACAATTGGAAAATAGGGTCGTATTACGGATGACATACTGTACTTGTATGCAAAGTTTCATAATTTTCGGAATCTTCCGGTTGCCTAACCTTCCTTGTTAGCGACGCAGGCCTGACAGGTCAACTCTATGCGGACGATCTCGTGATCACGGTTAAAGACGAAGTCACGGCATTGCTGACAGAACCAATGCAGAGAGCTCTAGGAATCGTGGAAGACTGATTCCAGCAACAATGTCTGTCGGCTAATCCGGATAAGACAGAAATGGTGCTCTTCACAAGAAAAAGGAAGTACTATATACAGGAATCCTACATCTTTGGCGTAAGACTCAGCAGAGCCATGGAGGCACGCTACCTAGGGACAACCATGGATAGTGGGCTTACATGGAAGAGCCACACAAAAGGACAGACACAGAAAGCCATCTGAACTTACTGGGCCTGTAGAAGAATGTATGGACGCTTTTTAGAAATTGGACCCATAATGGAAAGATGGATGTATACAGCCATATTGAAACCCCAGATAACCTATCTAGGAGGATGCTAGACTGGATGCACCGAGTAGCATGTCTTGGTATATCTGGTGCCTTCAGCACGACGCCGGCTCTAGCACTGGGTACCCTACTGGGCCTCGACCCACTGCATATCGCAGTAGAAGCAGAGGCTAGGAAGGCGGCCCTAAGGCTGACTCCAAGCCCAATGAGCTTGGTGGCTCATTGATGCCACCAAAAGGCGCTGGCGACCGCAGGGAGCCGGTCTATCGCTTTCATACCGGATACAAAATTAGAATCCCAACAAGAGAAGAGTGGATAGAGAGGACAAACCCTTCGATCCGGGAGAACTCGTCTGGTACACGGATGGGTCCAAGTCAAGCATAGGCACGTGGGCGGGAGTGTACGGTCAAAGCCCAAAAATGGAAGTATCCATAACATTGCGGGACCACCCGTCCGTCTTCCAGGCCGAAGTACAAACCATTTGGTCCTGTGCCATATGAAATGTGGCAAGAGGGTACAAAGGCAAACACATAAGCATATGCAGCGACAGCCAGGCGGTACTACATTGGCTCCTACGTGATCAGATCCAGACCGGTACTGCAATGCAGTGGGACTCCAGAGGAACTATCCAAGGAGAACCACGTAGAACTGTGGGTGCCAGGATACAACGGAATCAGCGGTAATGAGAGGGCGAACATGCTAACCCAAAAGGGAGCGGCGGGCATAGGAGTATTCCCCCTCACAGAACATAGGGTATGCAGTGGGGTACATCAGAAATACGGTGGGAAACTGCTCCAATTAACAGACCAACCGACTCCTGAGACGCAGGAGACCTCAAACACTTCAAAGCCATGGCTGGAAAACCAGAACCTGTCCGGACAGCAGAATTCTACAGAATGGACAGGGGCGACATGCGCTTCGCAGTGCGCTTGTTAATGGTTAATGAGGTGATGGGCCTCGGTAAAGGAACGACACGTAGGTGGTGTGATGGAGAAGAGGAAACCCCTCTACATCTCGTCACAAACTGCGAGCGAGTGGTGACCCGGCTCAGGCACCTGCGCTCGCCACTCCTGGATATACAGGAGTGCAGGAAGATTCCGATAAACAGACTTCTTAAATGCGCTAGGGAGGTCGGCCTGGAGGAGAACCACTACACCCTGGGATGACCACCTTCTAATAGGAGACCCGGGCACAGTGGTCCAGATGGACTGAACGTCCGGTTAAGTCCCTTAATGACTGCGGTGATTGCGGAGTCGCGGTTTGGTTGTTTTATAGAGCTTTCTTAGTTTCCGACGAACCTATTTCCACCCAGTGCCTACTTCACCACCGGGAGCCACAGGAAGGTAATCGTGGACGAACCAGAACATATTGCAGACCTGGGAGCCACTCGGAATTTACTTTGTCGATACACCTTGAACAGTTAAGGTGTATCTATGTATTTGGTGGGACGTTACTGCTAATGATTGGTATCGGAAATGAATTGTTATAATGGGTTTATGTTCAAGTAATAAAAGTCTATATTCTCTATTTCTTCGCTATTCGTAATATACAGATTGCCGCGGAACTAAAATCCTTCGCCTTCTTCAATCTTTACGGATACAAGTGCAACATATGTTCAAAGTCCTTATTCAATAAGTCGTTGCTCGAAAAGAATTAAAACCCGATCTCGTTGGGATCAGTATGGCTAGCTGAACGTTTCTACTGAGTTTTTACTACACTGAGCCACCAGTGTTTTTTTTTGTACTCTTCTTTCTTTTACTGGGGTGGACCGTCTCTGAAGACTACAGCGCTCTCATACCGGCAGTTCTTGATGGATGGATTGGTGTTATCTGCATGAAATGGGAAAGAAGGTGAGAGTGTAGGGGGCAAAATTTAAAAAAAACCGGTTAGCTGGAGGGACATACTGAGCCACGAGCGGGGTTTCCGTACTCTTTTTATACTCACAAATTAGTCTAAAAGGATGGTGGGGACATGGAATCTTCCATGGGAGTCCAAAGATTCTTCTGAAGAAATTGAGCCATGGCGTCATCGCGAAAGTGGTGGTTCGACTGCAAGCACTGATGATTGCCAAATAAGGGCATAACGAAAGAAACGAAGGAAACGAAGGAAACGAAGGCTTTCTACATAACAGATAAAATAGGGTTGCCACACTATGCGCCGCGGCCAGTACGTGGTTCGCCGAGGCTCGCATCTGGGGCTTTCGGAAATTAGAGATTCTGATACATTTGTACATATCTGCGGCGGCATGGCAGTAGTACTCTACGTATAGCGACGGTCCTATCCGAAGTCCCTCTGCTAAGTACCACTGTTGTCGCCGCTTGTTTTGACAAACAATTTCCTTTGTATATTTAATACAAAAATGAATTTCTAAGTTTCGTTGGTGCTTTCCTTTGCAGAAGGAAAGGGAAGCAGAAGTGTATTCTCTATAGCATGGGGACGTGTAGTTATTTTTTCTCTTAGACCATTAGTTTTTGAAATACATTGGAATATATCAGCCAAAATGTGTGCATTTTCGGCGACCTTTTCACTTTGATCATTACTTAAACATATTTAAACGTTTATAATCTAATAACCATTGATATTATTTTATACGTGAAACTCCACAGAATCATTTCGTACCAATAGCAACCGAATAACTGCTACCGTAAATGTACCAAACAATTCTGAGAATCTGCATTTTTTCAAAAACTATTCGTTCTGGAGAGGAACGGGTTGCAGATTCGTTATTTGTTTCATTATTTGTTATTCCTTCGAGATAAACAAATATAACGAACTGTTCGCATGATTGCTGACAGCACAACGCAGAGCACGTTTTCATTTTCTTAAGTGTAGGGTTCTTCATATATATTACAACGGGGACTGTTGAATATTGAATATCAAAGAGCACCTTCCCCACAGCCCTTACAATTCCAAGGAATAATAAGTAGGTACTGATGCATGCAAATCGTGGTACAATTGTGAATTTGTATATAAATATGAAAACATGCAATCTGCGTAGTTTATCAAGGCCTAGATTGCAGGTAGGAAGGAAAATAAACTGTCGTCAGATAATTCATTCATTTTTTTGTTTTTACAGTAGAATTAAATACAGCTGCCTTTCAGGCTTTTAACATTACTTTACCAAGTAAATTCTACTAAATTCATTTTAAGACTAATTAATATTCATAATGAAGTTGGTAGTGGGAATACATTATTTTCTATCATGTTCTGATTGTAAGTGGAACAAAATATTTCGGGTCACAATTTGATGGTCAATACATTCTTTCACTTTAACAGGTGGTTTTCCATTTACAAGTGCTAATAAAATTACGTAAACTTTTGTGCTGCAAAGTTTTCTATTTCAAATATCGAATTCTAAGAACACTGGGGTACATTCTACGTCTACCATAGGCGTACATATGGGACATGTTCATCATTTATCAGAGAACTGCCGATTGAAGGCGGCCAGCAGTTTTGTAGTTTTGCGCGAATGAATGCAGCAGGAGTTCAGTGCATATTCAAACAACTGGGCCAACAATTGCGAAAAAGATAGAAGATTCAGAATTACGCTTTCTACCATCAGGTTTGTAATTTGTTGTATTATCTAGGCCCCATTTATAGCATTTGCAATGGGCTACCCCATATGTAAACGTACTTGCCTATTTGTAAGAATACTATGCATTTTTAATTCGTTGGCGGCTTGTACAAGTCTCGAACATCTATTTCGGAGCTCGGATTTAAGTGATCTTTCGTCCCGATTTTCAGAGGTAGCGCCCCTTTTCTCCAGCCGCGCGTCTTAGCCCCCGCGATCACCCTGCGGCTCGAAGCTCCTCAGGCGCGTAGCATATGAACCATAGGTCCATGGGAAATGGGACGATGTGGAATCCTATTGATACGAGTGTCGCACTAATGCTGAATAAGTTACAAAGGTTTAGATGCCTTTGCAAGACGACTGTATAAGGGTGAAACATTTTAACTAAAATTTGTGCAGTATTTTTAAGACTATAAATTTTTCAAATCTAAATATGTACGTAATTTGTCACGTGCTGGATACAGCGTAAAACAGGCAGATAACACGAAAAGTTCACAAACGATCACCTTCCTGATTTCGCTGTTCAGCCGGGCTTTATTGAAGTCTAATTTTAATGATTTTAGCTCCAATGTATCATTTGCTTTCGCTTTTCCAATTGCGGGAACAATTCGCTTTAGTTACAAAACTGTAATAGTATAAAATCATAATGGCAACATTCTGTCAGTTTCCAAGTACGGAAATGAATGGTTAGAACATTCTGATAATAGCAATATTTTTTCAGGGAATTATAACGAAAGCGCGACAAATTTTAATCCGCGTGCTTTTGTGAAACGCTGCATCGAAATAGTGGAATATTGATATGGATTAGTTCATTAGATCGATTGTCGAAAACTGAATAAGAAATAATTGGTTTAAAATAAAGCTGTATTATCAGTTTTTGGCTGATCAATTAACGTCTCCTTTAAAACTGATTACTCTTGCGATACTGATTGATTCTCAAGATTAGAATTTCGCCTACGTCGAATCATTGTTGTCATGAAACATTATTGCATCGAATTGTCATTTGGACTGCGTTCAAGCTTTTAGGCGCAGTTCTTGATTACGCGAATAAGGCTTTGTTTCAATAGCTGCAGCTTTGACTGCATTGTATTAATGAAATAAATGAAGCTAGGGCGAAGGAAGAAGGAAGGAAATGTGATTTATGAGGAGATATATTTGGGACATTGGACAAGGAAATAGGGAGGGGAGTTCAGGCGAATTTAATCTTTTCACTTTGGATGAGCACATTACGAATCCCTTGGGAATTATAAATCTGAAGATTATCATAAAGCAAACATTGGCGAAAAACCCATCTGTGCATAGAGAATTGGGTCTAGCTCAATTAAGCGTACGCGATATAAGGAAAAAATAAAAGCGGTTCGTACTTGCTTCAGTTCAGTGCTGACGGCAATAAGGAAGTTCGAGATTAGTGGTGACACTTTCAGTGACACTAGCGAATTGGAATTCGATCATTGGACAAATATAAATACTCGAATTTTCGTCTTTCTCATTCACTATGGATGATTCACCCGCGGTGAACATCCAAAGTGAAAATGTGTAAATTCGCATTTAGATTAAGACAGGGCTCGGAAGTAAATGAACTTTCGGGCCTTTTCCCCCTGTGCGTCTTGGCCCCGTGATCACCAGGCGGCTCGAAGCTCCTCAGACGCGTACCATATGAACAGCGGTCCATGGGACGACCGTTGATACGTGTGTCGCCCTAATGCGACCCGCGCTGTTCGTATGCTACGCACCTGAGGAGCTTCGGGCCGCTTGGCGATCGCGGGGACCGAGTCGTGCGGCGGGAGAAAAAGGGCGTTGCCTCTGAAAATCGGCCCGAAAGTTCACTTAATTCCAGGCCCTGGATTAAGGGACACATGCGGAAGAAAGGATAGGAAGTAACGTCTCAGAAAGCAGGAAAGTAAAAGGACGGAGAAAAAGGTGAGAAATGAGAACTATCAAGAAATAGATAATACATAGTGAGCAAAACGATAAAGAGAAATAGTAGATGAAAGCAGTTAGGCGAATAAGACAGAAAGAATGGATAGCTAGAACGAATGAGTCGAATGTGTGGATTATGTTAGTTTGATATGTAGAACTAGGTTTAACGTAGAGCAACTTCAAATTTCTTGCCTGGGAAACTGAAATATGATAAGCAATAATGAAACTGCAATTCTAAAACGACACCATTTTTGCGCATTTTATTGAAATATGAATATTAAATATCATGAATACACTTTATAATATCATTATCATACAATAAGAGCTTAAAGTATTCACTGGGATCATTTTAAAACGAAACACTTTTCTTTCTTTTCAGGAATTTCCTCTTTAACGGCATCATCGCGACTGTATTCAACGGATCAGCGATTTCGTTCGACTCTATCAACGAGTTCATCCTGTCCTGTCGCAGTTTTATAGGGTGTGGAATACACGACTCGATGTCTACGTTGGGGACCTTCACAAACTTGATGGTTTTTGGTGTCGATTTTTCAGGAAGGATTTCCGTATTAATAAATCTTTTTGACGACAGGTCCTCGCAATTGTCGGTGTTGTCGAATTTCGTTGCATGCCGTTGGAAGACAATATCCGCCTGCTCCAAAGTACTCCTGGCCTTCTCTATTTCAGCGTTTAAATCAATTACGTCGAATATACGATCCTGAAAAAAAGTTTGCAAAAAGCAGCATAAGTGGTATAATAAAATTGTAGCCATTCCTATGTATCTTGATGTTTTTCATGGAACTTAGTCTAATCCTTTAAACCCCAAATTTGCATTAGGCCCCATGGAAAGCGCTTGCCTTGTTTAACCTTTATGTCACTAACCGAAATGTATAACGATGTTCAATGTCCAGGGTACCCGGGTGCCGACTTTCAATGTCCAGGGTACCCGGGTGCCGACTTTCAGAATTCGTATAGTAAAAACGTATTTTACCGCGCGTAAGTCTCAATCTTACTATCTTCGTGTTCTTCGACAAAAGGAACTACGCACCAAGCATGCGCAGAAATTCGACCGTATACGAAACGTGTCTCTAAGCTCCAAACTGTACATATTTCGTCGCGTCCCTAGCGATTAGATTGCCGCCAAGAAACGCAGAGCACATGGTCCTCAGGCCCCGCCAAGGGATTACGGAGTATGTACAGGCTAATAGTAATTCCAAGTGCGTGCTGCCTCTGGGCCTATTGTTCAGACACTAGTTTGGTAAAACTACGGAAGTGATAGTACCTCACCGATTTCGATCATTTTTTAATATGTTAGAGGACTGAGTATTCTGTACAACTTTCTCCTATGCATATAACCGCCGCTCGGCCTTAGTTTTCGAGATATTTGCCAACAAATATAGCTACTACTACATTGAATTTTCTATATACATATAAATAATATAATTGTACATAAATATAAAAAATATAAATATACATAAAAATCATCGAAATCGGAGAGGTAGGAGCACTTACGTAGATTTACCACTAGTTTTTATCCGCTTGATCATCTCTTTAATTATATTGTAGTGCAAAGACTTTAATTTACTAAGTAATAGACAAAATTTGTTTGGCTTAAAGGCGAAAAAAGAATGTGGAAAAGATTCACTTCTAAAAAGTTAATTTGCTACAATTCGGACGGGATTTAAAAAAATTTTCGCTGAAAAGCAAAAAAGCACAAAATGTATGCAGATGCGCAACCGGGTACCCGGTTACTGACATAAGGTTTGAATAGAGTACAAAAGTGATGAGCAGGCGTTGTTCAGAGCTAAAAAGGAGACGAGCGGCAAGAATGTAGGTCTAATTAGTCGTAGCGAAGTAAGCCTATCTATTCGGGCACATAGGGCATATAGAATCGGGTCACGTATATTTCGAATCAGAGCGACAATGAATTAAAATGAGTTATACAATAAGTACTAAATAAGTCGATGTGGTGATAAAGAAGTCAATAAATTGTATCAGCTGTGTATGAAAGTATCATGCCAAAGTGTGCCGCATCTTGGGGCCAAAGGTGATTGCTATTGTATCCTACGGCTACGTCTTCTTTTCGGTTCTGAACAATACACGAGTAGTCCCTTGCAACTGTGTCAGACATTTTCAGATATTTTGCCAGTTCTGCTCACAATGTTCTGATTCGTTAACATAGATTGTAGACTAACGGAAATCTCTCCCCCGGGTTCCGTAACCACTTTCAAACTTCATGTGTTAAAGTTGCGATTCGCGGTCACCAAATGCACCCTCATCAAATGCTTTACGCATGTTTTTAACCACCTCCCCAGTTTTTATCAAACTGTAATATCTGCAGAGACACTGTTCGAAATGTTTCGTAATGCGTCCCGAATTACATTTGCTCGAACAATGCATGCCTTTAACAATTTAGACGAGGATGAATCTATGGTGATATGGTAATTGTTTGCCTGGGAAAGCAGTATGCAGATGCAGAGTGTCTAATGTGGTGGTAAACTGGTGGTACAACTGACAAGGGATGATTCTATGTGAAAAAATAAGAGCAAAGTAAAGAATATCATTTTTGTATACGAAGCTTTATTTTTGAGAAAAATAGCATTAAAAATTTATGGGGTGCGCCTGCGCTTGATCAAGCGTCCCTTTTGAGAGATCACACGTACCCGACAAACGTATTATTTATTTTTGTCTTATTTTTTTGTGTAGTCCCACCCTTTCTCAACTGAACATCCAGTGGCATAACATCCTGTAATTATATTAAGTTAGCCAAAACGTAATGCTGGACTCTTGCAATAGATAACGCTTTTGTGCTTTTCGAAATAAACGCAATACTGGAAAGGTAGCCAAAGGCTTCAAATGAAATTAATCAACGTTTTTGAATAAAGTTCCCCACATTAAAAAAAATTAATTTCTATCCTACTGGAAATTCTTCGAGGCGATTGATTCGAAAAAACTCAAAAGCTTCCTGCACTGCTTGTCGCAGTACACCATTTTGTCTTGCAAATCAAACGTGTCGCGTGGACGTGCGCGTTTTGAGTTTAAATGTAACCTGCATGTCTCGTCGTTTACGTCTCAAGTCGGCCAGATCTTCGGCGAAAGCGGCAGCCGCGCGATCATTGTAACGCCGCTGAGAGTGAACAAACTCGTCTTCGAAATCGTCCTGTATCCCACGGTCGTACAGAAAGTCCATATCATCCATGAAATCGTTACGATTCCCCGATAAATTGCGGGATCCTAAAATATTTGGAGGACGATATTAGGACAGTAACGCAATTAATAATTGTTAGCTTTAGAAGTTCAGCGTTTCCATCACAAAATTATGTTTTTTAAGCAAAATACTGTGCAACCGTGTTTTAGTCTGCTGCCTGCTTTTTGAATATCGTACAATTTGTAAGTATGACTAGTGAAGAAGTGCAACGGTGCTATGAGTAATGTTATCATTTGATGCGTGCGTGGGAGAGTGATTTATTCGAATGCATGTATAGGATGGTCCGTTTAAGAGAGGCCACCTAAATATCTCGTCGAATTGTAATGTTGGAAAAAATATTTTTTACGCAGCGCGAATGGTACCAAATAATCAACATACGGCAAGCATATTTTTGTAGAGATCACTTTTTTCGGATATCTCAAGGTTACCGATGTTTCTTTGCATGCAACTATATATTTTTGTTTATTGCATATCGTAGCTGAATAAAAAATACGTTCAGGCATGTATAATAGCATCATCTTGAAACAACCTTGATAATAACCTTTAGCTCATTCTACGCGTATTCCCAGGCAATTTCGACGAGATACATATTTAGGTCGCTTTATGTAAATGTAGAATCCTGTAGAAAGATTATGTTTTTCACGATATTCAGTTTGCAGCTTGTATCGCATTCTTTTTAAAAGACGAAACGCTTGCGTTAAAATTAAAATAAGGTACTGCATGAAATGGTGAAAAAAAGTTCTTCGAAATTTTAAGAAGAACCATTTTTGTTTTTTGCCAACTACAAAGGCAACCACTTCTATTGCGATATTTGTTTTCATTCAATGAGTAAACGTGATTAATATTTAGCGAGCAAAGAAATATATTAGCTTCACGTGAACAACTTTGTTAGTCACTGCAATTCTGTACGCCTGATTAAATGAAGATCTGTCGGACAAACGTAACGCAAAATTTCGAGATTAAATTTTTTCGCTTCGATACGTACATCTGCATACAATGTGCGGCAGAAAAGAAATGAAACTGTTGCTTATTTGTATTCTTTACTTTTATTTGGTTATTGGTTTGGTAACTGGCATTCCAGGAATGGAGATAATGTTTGTAACTTAAATAACCAGCTAGTGGAGGGCAAACTTTCAAACTTTGCTAACTGTTCACTAGTGGGGCGTTACAAAGATGGATGCGTCATCATTACAATGTACCCTGGTACTCTGCATTATTGAGCACTGAACTTTTGTCCAGAAAGGGCATTCCAGTGGGTCCACAGTTCGCCAATTCACCGCATCTCACATGCAAGATTGGGCAACCCGAAACTTCCGAAACGTGTGAAACTTTGCATACAGGTAGAGTCCGCTATCCGTAATCCGGATGCCTAAACCGGGGCTCGATATTATGTAAGCGAACTTTTGGGCCGATTTTCAGAGGCAACGCCTCCTTTCTCCCGCCGCACGTCTTGGTCCCGGCGAACGCCGTGCGGCCGGAAGCTCCTCAGGCGCGTAACACACGAACCGCGCGGGTCGCATTAGGGCGACACTAGTATCAATAGGATTCCGCATCGTCCCACGTCCCGTGGACCGCTGTTCATATGTTACGCGCCTGAGGAGCTTCGAGCCGATTGGCGATCACGGGGTCATTTCGAGCCCTGCTCTACCTGCATGCAAAGTTTCAAGCGTTTCTGAATTTCTGGGTTGCTTAACCTTCTTGCCAGACCTGCAGACTTCTTTCTTTTCAAAACTGATATTCAACATAAGAGGCCATCATTATGGCCACGCGTGCAGCAGTCAAAGAGCCACGAAAGATCCAGTTGACGGAGCTAGCACTAAACGACGTTCGACACTGCTACAAAGAGTGTGAGCGGCGTCTCCAAAGGCGTATAGCCGCCAAACGAAACTATGTACATACCTTGAAGATGTCGATGCGGTTTTATCATACCCTTCGAAATACAGAGCTTTCTAGTAACAGTCTCACTACTTTCGTGCCACATCTCGTATTTTAAAAAAAGGTTTATGCTGCGACCCATTCTTTCCCTCGGAACGTTGCTTACTACGATGAGCTGAATAAAATCGGCTAACGTTCAATGTTTTTAGCATAAATATCTTTTATCTATTCGACTGTACAGAATTATTCGTGAAAAGCGCTACAATCACCTTTGTATATTTCCTTCGTGCAAAATGAGGATTGTTGTGAATGTGTATGTAACATCAGTAGGAGGAACTGGATTAATACATCTGTGCATGCAAAGTGTGCGTGAAATCAAATATACAAACGTACTATACATACGTGACATAGCTGAGAAACGAAATTTTTGTTTAGAAATAAGACGCGGCAAAAATACATACAATAATGTGCGAACGACACGTTTCCTTTAAAATCTTAATCGGCCGTTGTAGCTCGATCCATAGCGAGAGGGGGAATAGTAACAATGAAACAAGCTCCTCGTATAATTCCACTTTGATGGTTCATGTATTTATTTTACACAGAATCCCAAGTCAGATATCGCATATTTAACAAATCATCGAAGACACATACACCCGAACTTTTAATGCCGATTGGAAACTATCATTTGTTAAAAGTAAAAGAATACAAATCATTGCGTGTGTTATATCCATATACCTATTGATTCACCATATGTATTTTCAGTTTTATGTGTAAAATGCGTCGCATTATTGGATATAGATCAAGAATCGACGCCCATAACCCGAATTAAAGTTTAACGTAATGTAGACGCATATCATCGATATTTCGCCGCAGACATTTGATTCGATGCCGTGAAATTGGAAAAGATTTCAGTAGACGGGTAATGGTTGACCATCATGAACATAAATAAAAAAAAAATATATATATATATATATATGTATACAGAATTACGATCGAAGACGTCCAAGAGAGTTCTACAATTTTTTGTATAATCCTGTGCAGGATAAATACATATACATACGCGTTTATGCGTGCACGCTCGCAATAGTTTTCGGTGCACGTATACCTCTATGCATATAAAGAACTCGTGTTGCGTTACGAAACGCTTCTAGATATAAAATAGGCTACAATCCAATTGCAATGATATTTCCATGATACTGCTACTGTATTTCACTAAACAAGACAATTTTGCAGAAACACTTTTTACGCCCGTCAAAATGCGAATACGTTGCTGTTCCCGATGGTACACCTGTATGCCCGATATATGCATGCGGGAAGCATTAAGAAGAAACAAAATGAAATCGGTGCTCGTCGGATAACGCCTGGTATACTTCCAACTAGACAAAGGCTTAGATTATCGTCATCGTACTTCGATTATTAAGAATTGTATCCTCGTCTCAATATATTCGTTCTCCCTGTTTCTCCGAGCGTTCGCTGCGAATAGAAACTTTCTTGCTGACGATAGACCGCTCCTGAATATTTTCCGCGTCCGCGGCGGTCTCGCTGATCAGGGCTTTGAGCGCAGCCGCTCTCCGTTCTCTTTTCGCTTGCCTCTCAGCGAGCTCCTCCATCTCCGATTCCAAATCGTTTAAACGGGCCTTAGTTTGCTTGGCCCTTACCGCGGCAGCGCTGGCTGGGATTAACTGTTCATTGTCGTTGATCAGCTTTGTCCATTTAGCGAGCATAGGTTTGCTCTCCTCCATGCGATCGACTTCGTCGAAAAGCTTTGAACGCCTTTTGAAGGTGGACTCGGCCTCCTCGCTGAGCGATTTTACTTCCTGCAAGTTTCTTCTCGCGCTGAGGCTGCTTTCCAGATGGTCCTGCTCCTGGCGTAGACGTCGCGGTCTTCCCAACACAGACTCCACCTGGTCCTCCAGGCCAATCGCGGCTAGCTTTGCTTTCAAGTGCTGCGTCGTCGCAGCAACGTCGTTGGCAAAACGTTCAGCGAGTCGGCGCCGACTTCGTTGGCCACGGCTGTCGTAAACGATATCCTCGTCTTCGGGGAACAAGTTGTCGGTAGCCAGGGAAGGTAGTGGCATTTGGGGGCCGCGAATGGAAGGATCTAAGTCAAGGTCAAGGTCGCGCCCAAGGGAACTGTTGCGAGGACCAGAGAGGTCATGCTTGCCTGGAAAAACCGATATCTCATAGTATGTAGATTGTTAGCGATGCCTAATGTACATACGTAGTGCATTTGGCTATTATATAGATTAAAATCGTGAGCAGAATAAGCCTTTTGCATTCAAAATACTGCGAAATGGTGTCGTTACAGCGCAATGGTGTCGCTTTGAAACTGCATAAATTTCCTCGAATGATCATGAACGTAAAGTGTCACGACCCACTTCAGGGACCACGAACTCGTCAGGAACTATCGCGGCGTGCGTGCGTTCTGTCGATCTATCCTTCGATATCGTTCCAAAGTACTACTCCCCCGCCCCAATGCCCAACCCCCGCTCCCACCTCTTATCGTACCGCATCTCGTCTCGTTTCTCGCTTCCTCTACTATCAGGTACAGAAGGAATTGTTGCATTTCGATCGAGTGTCAGTTTTAAATATTGCAATGGATTTAACATATCTAAGGAGATAATACGGATACACGTCTGAATTCAAACACTTTTCCATCTAGTTCAGTATTTAATGGGAAGAATTGTTTAATAGCACTGTCGGAAATAATTTCGTCCGCGGAAGCAATTATTGCTTCGCCTCGTTTATAAATTAGTTCGGTTGAGAGACGTACTCGTGAGAAGGGTTTCTTTGATTTTTAACAACTAAATTCATCCCTGAAGTGGGCTCCAACATTTTATAGAACATTCTGCATACATTTTCACCCAAAGCGTGACAAAACAATTAATCCCTAAGTAGATTCAAAGAAAATGACTACCTACAACTAGATCCAGCCCTACTTAGTATTTCTTAGTAACTGAGAAATTAGGATGTGTGATGCATAGCTACTTCAACAGCTCTCGATGCAAACTCTTACTATTGAGTTACAGACAGTGACGTATCGAATATTCGTCAACTTTGTAAACAAAATATATTGCAATGACGACTTCATTTCAAATTAACTGACCGAATTGAACGATTTCGTTGCGACTATTACAGAACCAACGGGCAACTCAACAAATGGGACGAATATTTGTGTATATTTGAGATTTGGAATCCACGTTATAATGCGTTTATCAAGTGTATTGTCTAAAACTAGTGGGCATTGAATCAGTTGTTTGTAATTTTTTGTTCCATGTAAATTTTATATAAATAATGATATTGCTTTTCTTTTCAATCTGCCTTTTGCTATGCTATCTATAATGTGCGCATTCGTTAATGCCGTTTTGTTGAATTCTCTATACAACATTACGTTATTTCGTTTACAAAACTGGAATTGAGCTACATTCTGTAGTCTTTTATTATTTTTAAGGAACTGGAGAGATTTGTAAACAATCACATGACAATTCTCTTGTGTACGCGGAGATACATAACGACAGTCTGAGATAGAATAAAAATTCTGTTTCCCTACGAAATTTTCTCTCCGCTATTCCAGAAAACCAACGTTTAGATCGTATAAATTCTAATTGTTCGTGTCACAGGATGTAATAAATCATTAGACGATGCAGCTTTATATTACGATTTTATTGTATTTTTCGTTACTAGTGCAAAGACTTTTTGAGATGATTGCGTATGAAAGGAAAACTTGTTGTGGCTGTAACGGTAGATGCATGAAAGAATACATACATACAAGAGTACAAATACATTGGGATTTGGGTCGGACATGCCACTCACTAATTACCAATACAGAAGGACATAGTTCAGCACTTTCTCACCGAGAACAGATACTGACAACTACGTTCGTAGTAGTTAGGAATATTCGGGATAGGAAAGTTCACTCCTTAAAACCATTTTGGAAAACGACTGAAGATGTTACCGATGTCGTTTCGACGGGCTGCGATCTCGTCGGCTAACGAAGTTCTTGGTTCAGAGAAGAGTGGCCGAGAGCTATACTTTCTATCCAAGTGATCGACCATTGGTTTGTAATAAGACTCTCCTTTATCATAGTTACATCCGTAGACACGTGTTCGTGGCCTGCTAAGAATTGGCCTCGACATTATGATTGATTTGCTGCTTCGCTACCTGAAATGTTAATAATTTGTTACAAATATTTAGCATAGAAATGCAGATCCAAATTATTAATATCGAAATTTAAATCTGTGTGCTTGGGATTTCCCTGTAACTCTTATTATTTTTCTCCACGCCAGGTGTATCTACTTGCTCTTTATGTTTCGATGGAAAGTACAGAGGATACTTTATTTGAGGAAGTATTAGCTATTGTTAATATAAAATTCAAAATCTGTGTCTCATGGAAAGTAATATTTACTGAAAAAAATTTTTCTAACAAATTTTACGTGTTTTGAAAAATCTCCATTTTCTGGTGCCGTAAAATTCGCAAACACATTTTTTATTATGTTTTTATTCACTAATGAAATAACTATGTTTCCTGATTAGAGTTTCCAAGAATATATAATTGTTTTATGAACTTTTTACACAGATGCAAGAGTTCTAATTAAAAATGGACATATGGAATGAACGAAACTCCCACTTCACCCCCAGATTTCCAAAGTTCAGATTTGCGAGCAACGGGGACCACATTTGCAATGTTATGTTTAAGTCTAAGCTCATAAAAAATGAATATCCATATTGGATTCGTTTTCATACACACATCTGCCATTATGATCAATCATTTCAGATCGTACAGTACAGATCGTTAAAGTTCCTTACTCTAGTATAACAATAATTTCTAAGTCGTATATAATAAATCTTCATTATTTATAAAAATATAGAAACACTTTTTGTTGATATATTGCGGCATTGATTTCTGTCGTGTCTGTCGCTCAATACTAATTGCGTCAATCGTATTAAAAAAGGGAAACTGATGTGTCTATTGAAATTGCATGGCTCCTTACTATGTGTTCTTTTATTCTAATCCTTACCATCTAAATCCGGCACTCAGACGGTCGAAAGGCTAACAATTACTCCGCAAAAATACCGTTAGTTTCGACCGCGTTATAAGAGGGTCTGGACTGGGCTCAATGAGCCCTATCCTCCAAGCCTAAACAGTCTACAATACATAGGAACAGCGCCGAACAGACGAGTTCACACGCTACAGCAGTTCATAGGAGAGCTAACGCATTGGCAGTGGCGCAAGGACGAGTGCACCGACAATTTCCCGATCAGCCGAACCAACTAACGAGTAACGATACGAGCAAGCAAGAAACACTCCACATTTGCTCCCGAACCTCCTCCAGACCACTCGGCTAATATTGTCGTGTTTGCTTTTTTATTTAATTCGTGTTTAATACATTTGACAAGCATTTACTCGAGTTTTTCATTGCTGTAAGATTTGCTCAATTCTTAATGCAAAAATCAAATGCAAACTGATGTTCCTTTCGCATATAAAATTCAGTTTGCACAGTAGTAGTTATAAAAACAACATTAATAAAAATTATACTTTTCAACTAAACTACGCGACTTGTTAATATTATTAAGACGAATCAACACTGATAAATATGATAAAACGGAAAAGAAACTACATAAAACCCACTTTTATGTCACCGAACTAATATGACCCCAAGATTATTTTGACCATTGTACCAAGCGGAAAAATACAGCGGGTCAAAAATAAGTTTTAACCCATATTCGTTACGTGAAGAACGCAAGACACAAATATTACTCAAATAGACACAAGTAAATATACTATGTATATAGATTGCATTTCATATTAAATATACATATAAAACGCATTGTATATTTTAGGTATAGATTTTTCTAACTATGGTTATCAACTATTTTTGGAATGACTAGAACAGAAATTTATTGGAGACAAAGTTTGAGTTCAGATAGTTATGTTTGAACATGTTCAAAAGGCAACTAATAACCACATTCAAAGTAATGTTCGGAAGTGAAAATAGTACCCTCATTGAAAAGACATCGCAAAATTTTGCTGAACAGTGAAAATAACGTTATAGAAATACCCTTGTGAAAAACTCAAAAGTGGAAAGAAGAGCACGAGCAATAGGTATTTGTTCAGCTGTTACACAATATAGTTTATAAGTGAGTTTATACGTAATTATTACATGCTAATATGATAATGACAATAGATTAACAATCAATAATATTGTTGATTGTATAACAATGATACAATCGATACTGAAGTTTATAACAAACATTACATGCTACAGAATAGACTGCGATTAACTGCAAAGTATAAATTGTAAACAAAAAAGATTGAAGAATAAACCAAAATGTGGACACCTATAGAAAATTAATTAATATAGTGGAAAAGCTCTTAAGAGTTGATCAAACTAAAATTCAAAGATAAATGTAGTTAAAGTGGATTCATACTTTAAAAACAATTGAAATATTAACCATTTATTGCCTTTCATTGTTTGCCCATTGTTTGGCAGACAAATAAACTACTGCCTTTATATCGATATTTGAAGTGCCTTTTTATAGCATCGAACAAAATGGATATAAAACATGATGTCTTTCTCACTAAAGACAATGACAAACTAAATAAGTAAACTACTATATTACAAAAGAACTGTCTATAACATAAGAGTGTCTATTGACTTAAAAAATATATTTTTCGATGATGGGATTAAAGTGTTATCTGGCATTACATCGTATTTAGTTACTACATATCTAGATAATTTTTTTATTTAGGCAACAAATTGGCTAATAACATTTAGTAATCTAACTGCATCATTTTATAAACCCGTGTTCCGTGTCTCCTACGGTCCTCGCGTTTTTCACATGTCCCAGCGGTCACGTAATAAGTAATTAATAAGAAATGCGGACAATGCACCTGTTTGTTTACAATATTGTTCCTGTTCCGATATAAATATTGAGTTGAGTCTGAATTAATTGGCGCTTTTTTGGCACCACCTTGTTATTTTTGTAGAAAGTTACAGAAGTACTTAGTCTACAACGTATTCCCCTTCATTAAATATTAATGTACAACTCTTTCCGATTTATTTGGTAGCTTGTCAATCTCTGAAGCAAAAAAGTTGAGCTGCTTTTCACAAAAAGAACGTATCGATGAAGGCTGGCATTGCAGAATGTGGCAAAAGCAGAGCATCGTAGTTTAGGGACGATCCCTTATTGTTATTCAAAGTTTAATTAAAAATTGTATGTTCCCTAGAAAGAACCCCGGACATGAATTCATGACACATTTATTGCCTTCGAGTTGTCACCACATTTATTCTGAACCCTGACATTAGCGGGACAATATTATTGCAATTGAATGAAAAATCCATTATAAATACTAACAGGTTTAAATATTAATTGCAATACCATTCGCTCAAAACATTTTTGTTAATCCGGATTTAATATTAATCCGCCCGATGACTGTTACTGCATTTAATTTTCTGACACATAAATGCCACCAAAATTGGCATGGCTCGCGAGAGGCGCTCGAGAAAGATAGAAAATAAATTGTTGAATAAATAAACTGTTCAATAGTTACTAGAAGTTTGTAGGATCGGGAAGATCATTTTCAGCATTTACAATTATTGTTACAATTGCAAAAATAAAGTTTCACCTACAGGCAAATGAAACTATATGTACCATCTATAAATATGAGAATAAATATGAGAGTGGATCTAAATGGTTGTCTAATTGCAAAACTGATGCCCGTTCGCCAAAACAGAATCAAGTAAATCAAAATTTAGTCGGTATGTAGTCGAAGTTAATTCCCAATGTTGATCGTCATTTGTAAAACAAAAAGCATAAAGTCATCGAGATATACTGTGTAAACGTGCAATTAAATATTGAGTCTGGAAAAACATATATTATATATATCAATGTTATTGTTTAAAGTTCAAAGGTTTCTTAATACGTTAAAAAAGATTAGCAATGTGAAGTGCGAAAAATTATTCGCGGAGTATGCTAATATATTATTATTGATTAAGAAAAACTGTTTTCGAATTTCCTTTGTGACTTTTTTAATATAAGAATCACTGCGTGCAAAATATGTTTATTCCCAAGGCATAGTAATAAAATGTTGCACGGTGAGAGTAGCACTGGTTACATAGATAAGCCAGGTTTGTAGCTGTTCAATAAATAGGAAATTATCAATTATGTAAATTAATATTCGGTGTTGAAACTTAAACCAAGTGCTAAATGCGACAAATTTTTATACAGGTTCTATTATAGAAAATACAAAACAGTGTCAAAATATTTGGAAAGGTCATAAGTAAACATCGATATTTAGATAGATTTTACGTATTATGGTAAACCATGTGTAAAATTTGAGAAGGAATTACACATATTATGCATATATGGTGTACACATATTTTTACCATCAGCGACGATGATTAGAGGGTCAAAGGAAATCGCTAAATGTATCTCCAATCAATTTTCATGAAAACACGGTAAACGACCTGCTATTTTCTTCTTTTTTTAAAAGCATCGAAGTAGGTAACACCTAATTTAAGATGTATAACACAATGATTCTCATTTCAGAACTAATTCTATTATATCATTGTGAATAATCTCCCAGTTCAAATCATGAATTAAATATCGCTGCTTTCTCCTCATCCAAATTTAGATAACCCGATAGATAGTAATATAAACAGTCTCTGGGCTTGAGATGTTCAACTCCTAGTTTCCTTAACAAGCTAACTCAAAGGTTGACATTTTTTCAAACATTGTATCAATATGACTAATATTGTCAACATTGATTGCTTGTTGTTGCTTTTGGAAAAATGCTTGCTACTACATCATTTCAAGTATAACCAGAATGTGTATAAATATTGTTACATGTAACCTGTGCTAAATTCTTTTCCATTGTATTTTTTCCTTTCGAAAACAAGAGACATCAAGCGCATTGGTAAATATGATATTGCACACGAAATAAAGAACAAACATACTTAATAGATGTATGCACTATTCATTATTGTTATATCTTCGTAATGAACTTTGTAAAAATATAACAATATAATTATAATAAAAATGGAGGGGCTAGTTTTCTATAACTAAGTCCTAAGGAGGGCTTAGTTGTTTAGTTTTAGAGGGGCAGCTATAACTGGATAAACCATTATTATTATGCGTGGCATAATTTTATTAAAGGGGATGAATAATAATCAACTCGCTGTCAGTACATACAGGTAGAACGTCGATTTTCCGAAATACGTAAACAACGTATTTAACGGTGTTTACATTTTGGGACATGTACTGTGCGTTCGTAGAGAGATGGCGAGTGACAGCATATTGCGTTCTCACTCTGTTCCACCTCTCCTGCGCCACACGCGCTGTCGTTATTGGCTATGACCAGTGACAAAGAACGACGGCGAGCGTATCGCGACAAAGTGAGATAGAATGATGATTTTAGGCATTGACGTAGACTCCCAATCAAAGTGTACACTATGATTAAGAAATTGAATGATTTCCTGAGGCTGCGCCAATGCTTTGGAATCATTCTATTTCACTCTCTCTCGATGTGCTGATCATCGACCTTTGTCACCGTCCTCAGCCAATAACAGCAATTCACGTGGTGCCAGCAGAGTCAGAGCGAAAAGTCACTCGCCAACTTTCGGTGAACGCACAGTACATATGTTTCCCATCAAATATCATTGTAGGTTTTAAAACTGGTCAAAGTGTTTAGCCAATTTAGCTAAAAAATATAATGTTGGACATTCCACAATTTCCGATATTAAAAATCATGAGCCAAAGTGAGTAAAAGTTCAGTAGAACTTATATGAAAGCAGTTTTTATTTCCGTAAAAGTTTGAAACCAGCGAATGGCGGAATTTAAGAATGTTTGATTTACATTTTGGGCAGAATTTGTCTGTTTCATATGTATTTTTTGCGTAATAAACATCCGTATTTGGAAGCTGTTCCTTTTCTGTACTATATATTACGTGCTCATAAAGATTCTTTCGGATAATCAACGCGCTGCCGTATGTCTAGTATGTTGCATACATTTTAAATGATAACACTTAGATACAAATTATGTTTGCAAACATGTTTCTACTTTATAAGTATTCAAAACCACCTGTCAATATTATTGCAAAAAAAAATGCATGGAAAAATATTGATCAGTATGGTTTCTATTAAAGTTTTTCTGAACAATTTAGAAATATTTCTAACCTATCGTAATTAATCCCCAATATACATATTTAAAACTAATTATTATAGGTAGCATGCAAGATGTCAAGATAGTGGCAATGGCAAGCAGCATAGCTTTTCCTCATTTCCCAATGGTGTGTTTAAAAATAAGCCAATTAGAAGCTTGAACGCATCACGACAATAATAGAACTATTAGACACAAAAATATTTTTGTATCTCTGTGATCCAATGCCATGATACAACAGAATAGGAGACAGTTTGCCAAATCGTATTAATTTCACGTATTATTTGGTAATTGGCAATGCATGATAGAATTGGTGCTGTGTCCTAAAATATCGCCGAATACTTAACGACACATACGTCTATTTTGATCCAACTAAGCTAGAATAAAATCAGTAAATACAAATGTAAATATCGCAAAGAAAGAAAGAACAAAAAGTATCAGATGCTTCTGTATGCAATATCATTTATTGAAATGTAAATAAAGAATTATCCATTATTCAAAACGAAATTGAAACCGAAATCGTTTACTGCAATTTCTCTTTATCTTTACTGGTTTTTGTAGTCAATCGTTTAGGCGGAAATGAAGAAAACTCGAAAGACTGACTATATCCACATTTGACTTTGCGGTGGGGTTTCTAGCATGAGTAAGCAGTAAATTGGAACAAGCAACTATAAGTTGCTCAAAAATAGACCATGTCTAATTTGGTGTCCGTGAACTGAACTGGCACACAGTATACTCGAGCCCCGGACAACCGCCTCCAATTACGAAGTACATTTCACTCTATTTTTCTTCCACCCAATCGTCCCTTTTATATACCTTTTCCTACTTTTATTCTTGTCTTGCAGCACATTTCACACTATTACTTAAAAAGTCACAGAATAATCGTATATTTGTTACGAAGTGGTTGCAGTATCCATTCAACTTCGCAACGACCATAATAATGGAACATGTATTATTTAGCGGGATATTTAATTTTTATAGTTATTCAATATTAGAGATAAATGCAACTACGCAGTAGACCAAATCTTATCGAAGAATAATGACGGGAAGCAAAATATACTCCTTGTGCGCTATACTATGAAAAAGAAATTTTGTGTACTGTCTGAAGCAATCTTTTTTATCTCCGTTTATTTATGTTATTTATGGCATAAGAAAATGAATGAATCATAATCGGTGTCTATAGTTTAAACAGATGAAACAACTGATTGTAACAAATTTTATTTTATTACCGCTATTGTGAAAAATACACAGTATGTGGTAAAATTATATTAATAAAAAAGGACATTGAATTTAAATAAATATTTATTTTTATTGTCAATATGTATAAGTATCAACAAATAAAAAATTAAATTTGTGTTTACTTTAAAAATATCGGTAGAGCCACGTTTGGACGTTATTTAAATACTCGTTGAAATTTTTAAATAGTTCTATCGTTGGATTGCAGTCAGCTTTTAGAAAGGTTGACAAATAACTATTTTAACATATGACCCATTTTTCTCTAGGTTTTATTCAACTATATTTGTGAACGCAGCGTTTCGTTCGGAGCTCTTTAAAAATCCCTTTTTCTAATTTTTCATATAGCACTTTAAATATTAATTACTTTAGTGTTAACTAAATTTACGCAACCTAGCAAAATTTACTGTCCAAATAATTTTTCATTTTTTCAATAGTAATGTCAAATGAAAAGGTAATTACTGAGAAACTTCACATTATGTAGAGTGTATTGAAATAATTGAATTATGCATGTGCGATAAATTCAAAATAATTGAAACGGAATCTTAGAATTACAAATAGCAAATCGATAAATCAATAAAAGTTTACGTGTTTCGAACTCAGCTTACAATATTGTTATATTGTTTTTAAATACAATTAAGCACAAAGGGAATTGTATGCCATTAATTTTTTATTCCATACGATCGATATTTTTTAATAAGGCGGAAATCACTTTAGCAAACGCGTATAATATTAATTAAATGGCGGACTGATGCACACGACATCGATAAAAGTAATCGATATCGACATACATAAAATGAAACGTTAGCATTATGTTACAGGACCTTTCTAAGAAGGTCTTTATTACGATCATTGCAATATTGAAAACAACATCGTGTTTGCCATCACTTATACGACAATCTACCTAAAATAAAGTTTTGTTTGGCTGTTGCCGGAAATATCTATGTCGTAAATTCTAATTAATGTAGAAGATGCTGCAATAGCTGTTATTATACAAAAGCCACTATTTCTTATGAAATATTTTTTTATATTATAAGTTATCCCAAGGTGCTCAGTAGTGGGGGTAGTAATAATACTAGCACTACTTTGTTACCCAACTATTGTGTTATCGTTTACATTGTAATGCACGTAAGCCTCATAAATAATTAAGTAATTGTAAAACTGAAGTGCGTAATTATTTTATTATTTTCTTGTTATATTATTATAGTTCTTTGCGATGTATAAACAATCGGTTTGATGTTTAATTTAACACGAATCGGTACGTACATATATTCACAGTGTCAGAGTGCGTTCGTTAACACGTTACGTAAGAACTACCAAATTTAGCTTGCAGACATAGTTTGAAAATGATGATATCGATTTCAAAATCACTTTGGTCGGATTGTCTTTACACATTTCTCACTATGCAAGTTGGAGTTTATAAATGAATTAAGACTGCCTAATCTAACCATTGCAACCTACTCGAAATATTCGATACGATTCATGAACGTACTGGAATTATAATAATTAAATCCACTTAAACGGTAGCGTGACAAAATTATGTCAAATAAGAAAACTGGCTTTCAATCAAACAAAATAAATACTGTATTTATAAATCAACAATTATATAGATTAAAAAACTGTGATTGGGCTTGATATTTTGAACTCTCCAACTTAAATTATTTACCGGAAAACTCATGACAATGTAATTAAGATGTCGCCGAGATGAATACATGAACATAATAAACGCAGGACATCAAACGAAAAATGGGGAGAATTAGCATTTCTGTTTAAACGTGTTTTCTGACTATACTTTAGTCAAACTTACAAGGAAGCGTGATTTTAATATAGCAAATTAATTACAGCAATAATAATATACACGTTACAACCAATGTTAGTGTAGTAACCACAGTGTTTTCCTTCCCTATATTACTTTATTCAATCGTGCAATTTCTAAGTACTGATTTCTTTTCTAAAAGAGATGTACGCGATATATTAAATATTGTCCACACAAGTATGATTAATCCACACATTCTCCAATTGTCAAGCATACATAAATAAGGAAAATATATACAAGTAGCATTTAAAAAAAATGTCAGTAGTCTGCACCTGAACTTACAAGGTATCCTGTAAGATGCTATTTCCTCGGATGTAGCTACACGACTCTCGTAGACGTTGCAACGCCCGCTGTTTCCCACTCCTTTTGGGTTCTGCCCCTTCCTCTTTATAGTTCCTCATTCGTGTGACATGTATTTCAATACATGTAATATAATTTATCATTTGTTTTAAACGTTTCTCCACCAATTCTTGGCTTTCATCATACGGTAGAAATAAATAATAATAATAAGCAATATAATAGTATATTATAATAATATACTCTGAAAGATCAAAGTTGTGTAGAAAGAATGTAGATATAAAGGGAGCTACGTTTTTTATATGATTAAATTTATATTTGATTAAACATGTTCAGTTATTTATAAAGTTCACTAGAAATCCCTACGTATAAGATGTTTTCACCAACAATAAGTACAGGAAAAGCGAAGAGGAGACTCTTACATCTTGAGTTGACAGGGAATATCGTTACTCTTAAAACTGGAAAGAATGTTAATAAATCTGTGTATCACTGTGCGTAATCGTATGTAATGCACAGACCTTAGTAATAAATCAAATATACATTTGCAAAATTTTATTATATATTATTTTGCAATTTATAATAACGCCTCGTAGTAATATAAAAGTCTTTTTATTATAGATGGTGTCCCGTAACTACACGAACATCGGGAAATGGGGGATAGCTGGGGTGATTCTGGACAACTTTTCCTTTGAATAAAATGTTGTTTGAAGCTTCGTATTCGAGTTATTAACTAAAAACACTGCCCAATGTAACATTTGTCGGATGCTTTCCTCGATACACTTGATGCCTCCGCGCGCTACGGGTGCTCTCATTGGGCAGTGTTTTTGATTAATTATTCAAAAATGACATTGCAAACAACATTTCTGTCAATGCGAAATTTGTTTAGAATCACCCTACCTACCCCTCATTTCTGGATGTTCCCTGAGTTATCGAACACCTGTTCCTGTATGCGTCGTAGACTCCCTAAGCTAAGGATTGCCAAATGGTGGCCTCTTCCCCTACTTATACATACCCACCTTCCACCTCCAGCGAACTGGTCGTGCGTTATATGACAGCCTAATGCAGACAAGTGACGCTCCACACACCTCTGCGTATTGTGTTAGATGGCATATCAACATCACATTATTTTCGCGTTTAATTGGTAGTGGAGACTCGATGGTGAAAATTGCGCATTTCACACACACCCGCGCGCGCGCGAAACTATGCTTCAAGATTTTCAATAATGATTCAATAACGATAACATTAGCCGCAAAAGACTTTTATTCATTTTCATTTTCAGTTTTTCATTGATTTACAATTGCACGAGAACGTATATCTATTGCGTAGGAAGTCTCGTGTGGATATAATCAGATGCAATGGCGGCTCGTAGCTAAAATTAGTGGGGGGGGCTGCTCCAGAAAATTTGTAGCCTTTGTTTGAAAATTATGTACAAGGGAACATGTATCCGGCAATACGGCAGCGACGGTACGTGGAAGTCTTCGAAAGACACCTTCTGTCCTGGAGGAAGAGCAGGAAGTAGTGCCGGATTTCTTCCGGCTAAAATCAAGCCGGGCAGCTTCCTCGGGCGCTTCAAAGGTGAGGCCCCGTAACCTCCGGAGATAACTTCGGATGTCTCCCCACGCACTAGCCATTACGGCCCATTCCTGGGAAGGGCCTTTCTGACCCTCCAAGTCTCCCCTTTGCAAGTCGCACCAGGAGTGACAACCGACACGACCTTCCTCCGTGGCCGCGATCAGGACGACCCGGGCCTCCACCCAAGCCGCCCGTGGCTCTCCGATGGCCCTGCAGCAAGTGGGAGCATGACTCCTCCCGGTAGGGCCACCAGCCTGCCGTACAGAAGTGATGTTCATGCGAGAAGGGTGGGGGGGGGGGGATAGCTCTACGCCCCTCGAGCCGAACCCTGCCCCTGAACCTCTTACGTCGGGCAGGGATCAGATACCTCCCGACCCCCCTCCGACTCCACCTTCGTTCGCAGAACACCTTCGCAGGAAGTCATAGCATTCCAGCACCTCTCGCTGCCCAGCACCTTTTTGACAATGCTCGACAACGAGAGATCCGCCCTCACGTTTGCCGTTAGCAGACGACGCTCCTCCGCCCATGTTGGGCATCCCTCCAGGGTGTGTTGCGCCGTATCCTGGGCAGCCCCACACTCGCGGCACTCCCCCGTTGTTTCCGCCCGTATCCGGCAGAAGAACTCACCAAAACATCCATGTCTACCTACGTCGTGCGGTAGGTCAACGTTCCTCGGCTACAGCCCAGTCATTCGTCCAAGCTGGGCAAGACCGCCTCGACCGCCCTCTGCGGGGCCCCACGATGCGGCGCAGAAATTGGCGACTGCGCCGCCTGATCATTAGGGCGGTTGCCCATATCAGAGCGCCATACAGCGACACGGACCGCACGATATTTAAATATAGGTGGCGCACTCTCTGTCCTCCGGGCCCCCGATGTTGGGAAGTAGACGACCAATCGCGGCGGCCGTTCTCTCCAACCGGGGAACCAGGCGGTCAAAATGAGGTTCAAAACGCCAGCGGCTGCCCAGAAGGAGACCGAGACAGTTCATTCGGTCCTCTACCTGAACATAACTACCACCTACCGTGAGCAAAGGCCGAGGCAGCGCCCACCCCCTCCGATTCCGGTCGTGGAACCAGATCGCTTCCGTCTTTTGCGGGGAGATCTGCACCCGCAGTCCCCGGATACCGTTGACGACGGTACACGACGGTGCCCCGACATGCGGGAAACCAGCGTCCTCTCGAAGAGCTTCCCCACCTCACCGAGGAGACATATCGGTTGGTATGCGGAGGGAGAATCAGCGGGCTTGCCGATCTTCTTCGCGAAGACCATCCTATCCCTCTTCCAGCGGGACGAGATACGCCCCGTCCTCAGGCGGACATCAAGCAGGCGCCTGAGACGAGGCCGGATGATGTACAGGGCCAGGGGCATGGTCTCAGATACCGATGTTCCTGACCTTCCTCTGTTTGATCGCCCAGGCCAGCTCCTCGCCGCAACACCCATATCGTCGAACCAGTTGTTAGTGTCCGACGGCCCGAGCTTCATTGTCAGCTCCTGCCCATCCCGGGGGAACAGTGTCCGCCACCTTGTCTAGGAACTCGGGGTCCAATGTTTCCGTTGCAGGGGACGCCCAAGGGCGAAGTGTGTCCGTCACCATCCTGTACGGACCACCCAGGGTTCACGGCTCAAGTCATCGAGGAGCTCGGATCATGCCTTTGCCTTTGCCTTCTTGACGGCCAGCTGAAGGGCTACAACCAGCTTCCTATAGCCATTGTACAACTTTAGCTCCCTCGCAAGGTCGTGACGTGGTCTTCTGCGGGTCGCCTGGAGAAGCCGAACGGCGCGAGCGCAGATATAGCGCGTCTGCGCAATCTCCGATGCATGGTGAGGGGTCCAGCCACTCCGCCGCCAATATCATACCTTGATATGATATATGTAGTCCTATAGGTACAATTTTGATGAGTTCCCCCGGTATACAGATTCTTCGCCGACTGCCGGATAAGCGGCGGCACCACACGGTGCCACGAGCGTGCACGTATACACAAAATTCAATGGAGTAGTAGCTATAGTTTTTTGCAAATATCTCGAAAACCAAGGCCGAGCGGCGGTTATATGCATTGGAAAAAGTTGTTCAGAATACTGAGTTCTAGAACATATTGAAAAATCATCGAAATCGGTGAGGTAGTACCACTTCCGTAGTTTTACCCCCCTTTTTTATATTAAATAATATAGCCATATAATTATAAAAAAAATCGATAGCGTTTTCAAGTCATGTATGTGTTACAGTAAAAGCGTTTAGAAAATTTTTACACTTCGCAGTCAATGTATGCCTAAAATGCACGTAACCTAACCTAACATCGTACGCAAATGCATACATTGACTGCGTCACACTTTTACTGTACCATATGTAACAAGCCAACGCTTCAATTTTGCTATGATTCTACGTTGGCAGCCCTGTGGAGGTGATACGTGATGGAAAAAGGAACTCTTGCACTTTTACCGACTGAGGATCTTTATCACTGACGAGATATAGGAATAGACAACTCATTCAATGTATTTTTTCGGCCACGATTTCTGGGTCCCGGCACTGACGAGATATAGGAATAGACAAGTCATCTTATGGACTTTCGTGGCCCAACGTGACTGACATACCGGCGCAGAAATCCAACACTGATATCAGCGTCCTCTGCTCATAAACAGTGTTCAATTGTAGAACTATTATTTACTGAAGTAGTGGGGACAGGACTCATGCGACTGTGTGAATATATGTGAAATATTTAGGGGGAATCAGGAAAGCTATTTCTCGGTCAACGTTTCGGTAGAAAAATTGAGCTACGGTGCCTGGTCGCGAGATGCACTTCTGTTTGGCTCGAGTTGAGTCGAAATCACATCGGGGCGATGAATTGCGTGTGTCACGTACAGCGCACTTTTTTAACATATTTATTTTCTAGTGCAAAAATAAATTGTTTCAAACATCTTGAATATGCTACATTTCAAATAAGGTGTTTCAGATATCCCGCTTAACATTAACACACCTTTACATATAATTGCCACAAAATATTTAGTAATATAAGAAAAATAAAGTAATAATAATTTTCTGGAAAAAATGTAATTAATTGTAGTACATGTTTTGTAATGTATTTTATTTTTATTCTAAATCGTAATATTTTAATACAACGCAATGTACTTTTACAGAATTAAATAGATTTTTTTATAAAAGTGAATTTATAACACTTTGCTCACAAAATAAAAATTTGAGGGTCTTTCTTCAGTTTCTTATTTTCCTTTTTTTCTCAGTTGCAAATAATCACGATAGTTGACTTCCAGCTAGGTGAACGCCAAACCTGCGAATAAGTAGCAATGATTATTATTAACATAAAAGGAAAGAAATTATAAATATAATAATATTATATTATTATTATTAACTACACACTTTCTATCACTAGTTCACCGAGCGATGAAAAACTGAGCGACCGAATTCAACGACCCAACCGACAATGTGCGACTAAACTCGACGACTACAATGTTGTCAATATCGCGGAGACCGTCGAACATCATGGATGTCGAATGCATTCTTATGTTTATGAAGATACAGTAAAATCTCGAGTAGTGCACTTCGCTCGGAACCGAATGCAAACAATAATCGTTTGCAGACACGTTTATCGCAGGAATTGCCTTATATTAGTAAATGAGTTCCTTCGTTTCTTTTTTAATTAAAGTTTAACGTGGCATCGACACAAGGGTCATTAGCACTTCGTTATTGTTATTAGTTGAATATAAATAAGAAATTGCGTCTTTCATTAACGATAAAATTGCTCCAAGGAAAAAGATAATTAAAGAATTTGTCTAGTAATTATACAATTAACAATTGTAGTATACAATTATCGTCACTATCTTTTTCATTGTGGCAACTTTATTGTTTGAGTGTTAAAAAATTATACATCTCTTAGCCCAATTTTTTTTTTGTCATTTATCAGAAAATAATGTAGAATATAACTTTAAAAATTATTTCATTTATTGATAGTACAATTGAAATAAGAAAACTTGTTATCATGTGTTTCTTTAATTAAAAGATTTTTAATTAACATTAAATGTTTCATATCCTCTATTGCCTTTCATTACGGCAAAGAACAAAAGAATTCTGTAAAATTATTTAATTTTCGCATCGTTTTCTATAATCGGTGGGTAACGTTGCGAGTGACACGGAAATGGTAATGGGTCCCCGGGACCCAGAAATCGTGGCCGAAAACATACATTGAATGAGTTGTCTATTCCTATATCTCGTCAGTGCTCTTACTACTTCGATAGCTCTTTTTAAACTGTAAACTATGCTAAGCCTTATTGACTAGATTCAAAAACTTAAACCTAGTGTTACAAATCTAAAGTACTTAAACAACTAGAACTAAAGACTAGTGTCGTAAAACTAACTATAATAACGCTAACCTAGTTAAATCTAGTTACGCCTACCGATGGTAACACAGGTTGCGACTTCGCGACTAACGTCGGTAAATTCCGGTCGCCACAGCCCTCCTGAGTAGGCGCCATCTCGTCAGAACTAGTTCAATTAAATTTGTGAATTCACGTGCTCTGTTTTAACGGCAATATGGACGGCGGACGGTGAAACTCGTCTGTGGGAATGCATTTATTGGGATTCTAATTATTTTTTTGCTTGACAATACTTTGTGCTCGGTTAGGGTTCATTCGAAAGGGGAAGGTTCAGCGCAGTGCGCCAGATGTATTGTTGAACGAGATTGTGCCTTTTAGTGACCTAAAAATACTGTTATCCTGCATGTGTATTTGACGATTTTTCCTTACACTTTGAACACTCATATTATTAAATATCAACATAATCTCGTTCACCAATATATCTGGCGCACTCCGCTGAACCTTCATCTTTCGAATGGGTCCTCACCGAGCTCAAAATATTCTCATATAAAGAAATAATTAGAATCCTACTAAACCGTGTTTTGGGGCCATATTTTGTCGGTATAAAGTTCGCTGCGTTACCCGTGTCTAGCCCCTTAAGGTGAATTTAGATCTTTCACTTTGGATGTGCATTCCGGACGATTCCTCCACAGTGAAAAGTGTATAAATTGTTTTCATCTGCATTTCATACAAAGTGAACAGTGAAGAAAGTAGATCCAGTCGTTACATTAGATGAATTGAATGATTGATGTTCAACATTTTTCCAGGGAAAGCTGATCTGCTGAAGGTGTACTTATGTACGAAAGGAATAACTTTCTCGAACAGAAACGCAAACTGAGCTTCTGAATTACTAATTTATTTCATACGGTAAATTTTTGAGATTGCAGGGCTATGACTTTTTTTCTTGCCATTTGAGGCTCCTATATTCTTATAGATTGTAGATCAAACAAGATAAGGGGGACATTAAAAAAATGGTATAATTGAATAAATTATCGATATCCTTGAAAAGAGAAAAAATGACCCTGAGCGAAAGGGGTTATAAATTACAATTTTCGTCGATCGTCAATCTCCTTTGTCTTGAAACATTTTTGGGTATCGGCAAAAGTAACGAAAATACGAAAATACATCGGGAAACGTTGAGGGAAAAATGTAGGTGCACTTAAAACAAAATGTGAATGAAGAGTATAATTTATGCACGGCCGAATGGATTGTGGCAGAATGATTGCGGGAACATTTTCCCGAACATCGCTTGACAAGAACCTAGCGAAAGATTTGTAATGGCGACAGCGTGCATTTGTAGTTGTGTGAAACGATATTTTTGTGTCGGCTGTACTGTACTAAAATATCTTAGCAAATTGAAACAACTGATTCAAGATGCACGAGGACAAAAATAACAACTAGGTAGGTAGACGGATTCGATATTCCGTTTCTTCTTAACCGTTTATCATCGGAGAGTGCTTGGGACTTCGTTTTATCGGCTTCCGTTTTTTCTTATTCTGTTCTGATTCGGAACAGTTTTGAAGGTAGCTATATAAATTTTTGGAAAATGTAAAAAGTTAAAGAAAAGAGAAAAGGAAGAGCACGGAATTACACTGCACGGCAAAAATTAATACCTCACCCTGTAAACCTAATATTTTCAATATTATCGCGTAATAAATTTGCCCTCCCTTATACGCGATTTAATACCTGGTTTTCTTTTTACAAATCGCGAACACAATTAGAAAACCCATCTGGTGCGTCCAGACTAAAACGCTTTTCCTCAGTAAAAATAACTTTCCGTTGTTATTTTGTCCCGCAAATATGGGCTCGTGAAAGCCGCGAACGAGCTTTTTTATGTACAGAAATCATCATCACTTGAATCGACATGGGAAAACTAAAATAAAATTTATGTATAAATGGTTAAATAGTAGAAATTATATTGATTGAAAATTGCTTGCATAGGTACTCCTGCAACATGAACGAAAACACACATATAGCAATGTGGTAAACACATTTTTCATGAATAAAAGAAATGAATGTTTTAAAGTAATCAGTGAAATCATCCAATCAATTTGAAAGCAGTAAAAAACCAATGGGGCCGAAATCGCCAAAAATATATTGCAAAATGTATGATAAATATTTTTTAGAACCGTAGAGAATCCATCAAATACTAAAAACAATTTTTAATATACACATAAAAAAATCGTTTTAGATAAAAGTTCGTATTATATTATACCAGGTCTAACGGAAGGTTCTGTCCGTTCTTGAATGAAAAGAAAATAATACATTTATTAATATTTACTGTACAATATAACTTCCATATATACTAATGTAATTTATAAGGGCTCATACGTAGAAATACAGTGGCAAAAAGCGGCAGCCATATATGTTGAAACTTGGGATGATATTATCGGATATAAATTTCCGGAGACTTATTATTAAAGTACATAACTTTCGTACATCGGAGTTGCTTTATCTACATTCTATGTATTTTTAGTGATATGGATGTCACCTTTCACTTTTTTAAGTGAAACTACAGTAGTGTTCAAATATTTCTTATGAAAACGAATTATGCAAAATTTAATTACATAATAAGTTACATTAGTAAATAATACACATAAGTTACAAAAGTATGTGTATATATATGAAAAATCAGTAGAAGTTGTGCAACGTCGTGATGTCTCAAAATGTTCCTTTACGAACAATGTAAATGTTCGATTGTTCATTCGATTCAGGGTTCAAAGTGCAATTCAAACACTTACAGCAATCGTCCGTATAATATAGATTCGTCTGAACAAAATATATTTGATAAAGTCTCGTTTCGTTTAAAAAGCAAAAGCTGACATCTAGCTCCGAAAAAACGCAGATAAAGAAACTGAACAGATATCTTTCCCGCCAGGCTAATTTTATTCGAAAGTTTATAATGTTTTCGCAAATAAAGATCATAAAATAGAATTTAATTGATTCTGAATTCAGCACATGGTGCTTTTAGGTAACGTTCAAATATTTGGTGCAATTACGAATCTGCGGACACAACTATATGACAAGACTTTTGAAATTTACTTTTCAGTCCATAATCATAGTCCAATGATTATGGACTGAAAGTTATACCTTATTTTTCGTCGAACGAGCGTGGAAACCAACCTTGCACTGGGTGCTAGACTGATTTTTTATATTAAAAAATAGGCATTAGGTGTACTCGTGTCTTACAGTTGGTTGAAAACACAAAAGGAAAAATGAGAGTAAATTGTAAAGCAATAATGTCAACTTAATGCGTTGATGAAAACGAATTATATAGCATTGTTCGAAATGTTTGGAATGTAATAGAAAGGGGCTTGAGCATCTCCTTTGAGAAACATATTTATTCAAAATATTTCACACACTAATCATTTTTTGATCATGATTGTGTTTTTACTATTACTCTATTTTTAATTACTCTAATGCTATTTGACATAGAATGCCGAAAGGATTCGATTTATGTGAAAAGAAAGATAGGTTTCAATGTTAAAAAAGGTAGTACAACTGCAAATCCCACATGAATTATTGTGAATATGCAGTCCACCTTGAGCCATTCTCCTTTTCCGCTTACATTTTTTTCTACCTTCAAGCAAAAGGATATGACTTGTTACAATTGCATCAATCTACATACTGTTACGTAGGAAGTATTCTTCCCTCTCGTTTTCTTCTATTACGCCTTTATTTGGAAATCGGGAGTGCATGCAGTCGATTCTGCCCCTTCCGCGACGTCGCGACGACGTGATCCTTTGGGGGGATCTTTTCGGACTCCCATGGAAGATTCCGTGCCCCCACCAGCTTTTTAGTCCGACTATCGGGTATAAAGAAGGCACAATTTCTGCTCCTGGCAGCTCAGTATTAAGCTAGCTTCGTGCACGTTTCGTATCGACTGTATTGAAATCTAAGCTCAGGGAGATCGGCTTTTAGTCCCCTTCAAGCAATTTTACACATTCGTTTTTCAAACGATATATCTTAGAATATATCGTTAGGCCCCTTTGTTGGCCAATATACATTCCAGTCCGTACAAACTAAGAAATGTGGGTTTGGAGTTTCTCCGTTTAGACAGTATTAAAGCCAAAGATTAGAAAATATATGTTTTTGCACCATTGTGTGCATTTTGATCATTAAGTCTCCTCTACCAATCATTAGCAGTAACGTCCCACCAAACAGATACACCTTAACCGCTCGAGGTGTATCGCTATTATAAGTTACGAGCTCATATTACTAACAATCCTGTGGCTCCCGGTGATGAAATAGGCACTGGTTTGTCCGTAACTAACAAACTCTAAAACAACCGATCCTCGGCTCCGCAGCCGTGCTACTTTGCCATCGGCTCGTAACATACATATACATATGTTTGTAGGTATATTCAAATCTTAAGGGGACATTCTACAATCTCAGTCTGAAAAAATCAAATTGTTTGTTTGCTTAATTCGATTAAATATGCATATATATATATATTCGATTAAATATGTCTTCTAAATTCTAGAATATGCTCCTCAATTTTTGGAGCATGGGAACTTCAACGTGTTTTAAATGCTGTAAGTGTACATTGTAGTTTCAACGCCGACTTGGCTAACCAATGATACTCAAAACTTTAAGCGTACGTTTTTTTAAAATGACTCTTGTGTAGATGATCAGAACACTAAATGAACTCATGATCAAAAACTAAATTATTCGACCATTTGATTCGAAATTTTAATATGGGTTTCTATGCATTAGTGCCTTTCCAGCTAACAAATATGTTGATTTAGTTCATATTTTCTTCTTTTTTATATCGACTAAATAAAAAAACAGCAATTTTTAGTACCCTCAACTTTGACAATCTAACATTACAGAAGTATAATTTGTTCCTTAATATACTACAAGTTTTTCTTTATTACGCTTTGATTGGCTAGTGTTTTTCGTTATTGATTCAAAAACGAAGCTTCAACCAACATTTTGGTAAAGTAAAAAGTTGTTCAGAGTCGCCCCAGCAACCCATTAAAAGCTGGTGAAGAGCTCCCGGCCGACTCTGTATATATTAAGCATTAAATTAATGAAATTCTGGAAAAAGATAACGAATATAGAATACAATACTTTATAACATTTTAAAACGCAAATAAATGTTATTATAATGAAACGCTTTAACTAAGCAACATAAGCGTTGTTTTATACATTACAAAAAATTCAGAAGGCATTGTATACGTAATTATAACATTCAACATACACGTGGTTCCGAGTTGGTTACGAGGTTGTAAGTAACCTCGACATACTATTCCTGCACAATTTAAAATTACAGAAGTTTCTTTCCTGATTTCAGAAGTTTTACTTAATACCGTGTCAATTTTAATATAAACCTAGGATAGATGATACTAGATGTTGCTGGAAAATTAAGTACATATTTACAACGAATAAACGCAAAATGTTGAACTAAATCGTGCCGCTCAATTTGACATATGTAGATATAAAAACGTCCGAAATAAACTGTACTAGCAAAGGGAAAAGTCTTACATTTTTACTGTTCATATTATAATAATGATATGAAGGATTTCTTAAAAAGTGTATTTAAAAACATACTTTTAGTGTTCTTAAAATCTTTTATACATTAAACATTTGTATTTATAGCAGGATATAACCTCAAAAAGCATATTGTATTTAAAAAAGAGAATCAATAATATACGACGTATATTTATATATCACTGAAATTATATTTTTATAGATAATATACTATATTAAGTCATTCCTTTTGTGATGAAATTGAATAAATATTTTTGCTGTTAATTTCTATATAGTTTTGTGTTTGGTAGGTTTGTTTTTTTAATTAACAAAAATGCATCAGGGATTATTATTTAAGAAATTACTTCCTTACGTGCCAAAACGTAATTGGTTAAACAATATAAATCATATTTCAAGTAACTCAATGAGAGCTAAGGATATCAATTGTGTTGAACAAGTCTCGACTACAGATGAATCAGTGAAAGATTCTTATCAATATCCACATAATGAAGAAGAGGTATCTAAGCTACTCGATGAAGCTGCAACATTCGAAGATGCCAACAATAAGGATTGGACAACAAGTCCATATCCCACAGATGTTCCACTGAATCATAAACAAAAAACAAAACCACAAGTTAATCCAGAAAATACTTCTGTTATATTATTTCCTGGTCAAGGCACTATTAAAGTTGGTATAGCTAAGCAATACATGGAATTTCCAGCTGCCAAGGCCCTCTTCGAAATAGCTAATGAAATCACTGACTTTAATTTACTGAAACTTTGCTTAAATGGTCCCCAAGAGAAACTGAATAGAACAGAATTTAATCAAGCTGCTACGGTAGTAACGTCTTTAGCAGCGCTAGAAAAGATTCGAGCACAAAACCCTAAGGTATTTGAAACATGTGTTGCTACAGCCGGATACAGTGTAGGAGAAATAAGCTCTTTAATTCTGTCTGGCGTTCTAACTTTTGAGGACGGAATTCGTTTAGTATGGGCTAGGGGCAAAGCAATGCAAAGAGCTGCAGATTCTTCGCCTCAAGGAATGTTATCTATATTTTGTACACGAGATGCAAAAGTTTCTGAGGCTTGCATAGCAGCAGAAAGATGGGCAATGGATATGGGCATTGAGACTCCCATATGTCGGTAATGATTGTTATAAAATTTGAATATTTAACAGGATGTAGTAAAAAGAATTGTATAGTTTTTATATGAAAGTATGTGTCTAATTAATTGCTTGCAGGGTTGCTATTTATCTACATACACAGCGGAAGATATTAGCAGGAAGTGCTGAAGCATTATCATATATTGAAAAACATAAAACAGAATATGGTTTAGCTGATGTTACCAAATTACCTGTATCAGGAGCGTTTCATACTCCACTAATGGAACCTGCCTTGAGAATGGTTTTTGAAACATTAAGTTTGATAAATATACATGAACCCAGATGCAAAGTATATTCTAACTATAAAGCAGTGCCGTACAGCAATTTGAGATTGGCGAAGAAATATATACTGAAACAAATTGTCTCGCCAGTTAGGTGGGAACAATGTTTGCAAGGTATATACAGTCGACCAGAAGGAACACCATTTCCACAAACATACGATGTTGGATCAGGAGGGAGGATGAAAGCAATTTTGAAGTTAATCAATGCGAAAGCATGCAGAACATGTACCGCAATTTGATTTATTATTGCAGCTAGTATAATTTCATATTTTAATTAAACAATGTTGCTTTGCAAAATTCTTTTGTCGTGTATTTTCATTGAAACAAATTTATCAATCTACATATAACATTGTAACGGATACAAATGAAATTGAGAGCATTCAAAGTAAGAAATTTTCTTTGAACATAATATACATAGCTTGTTTTTGTAAAAGCAATACAAGCAGTGTTTTTCTATTACATTGTTAACTGTAACATAACAAGATTAACGATGGCGTCGTTAGTAATGTAAATATAAAAATAAATATAAAAAACACGTTCAACAAACCAATTTTGATGTGGAGAATTATTTTAAACATTTTTTAAATTTAGTATCTTGTTGTCACATACAGAATGTTTTAATAGAATTTAAAGATTTTCGAGAAATGGTGGGGGTAATGACACCGAATGAAAAAATGTTTTGCAAATATACAGAGTGTTCCGTAACTATGGGAACTCCGGGAAATTATTATATAATTATTTATATATCCGGGGATTACTGAGGTGATTCTGAACAATTTTTTGTTTGGCCATAATGTTGTTTGAATTTTCGTTTTTGAGTTATTAACGAAAAATACGGGCTAATCACAACGCTCGAGCGCATGGCTCAACCGCGCCCGACCGCGATCGTGAACCGACGCATTGGCACAGCTGACTGCAGCGTGGGTCTCGAGGAACCGTGTGGCAAATGTTACATCGTCTTAATTAAGAATAATGTGGAAATATTCGTTATTCATGAATAAGAAATAAACTAATAAGTTGTTTAATAACTGTGTTCGATACGTTTTATTCATTATCCGAAAGGAATAAAGTGTTTTATTACTTATGAAAATAATTTCAGGTGGATAAAGGTGAATGTTTTAAGAAAAACGATTTCGATAACTAATGTTAGGAGAAACTAGTTAAACTTACCCATTCGTCCACAAATTGTTGACACTGGGTTAATCCTGACCTTTCAAGGCAATCCTTAACAGCTGATGTTACAGCCGGGTCGGTGAACTCACTTTACTACCACTTTTATTACTCGGCCGGTCTTAATTTCCACTGTAAAATTTAGGGATGATTCGACAGGATTGATTGTTCCTACGTGCAACAAAATCGGTCACTCAATGAGGAATGAATACAATACAATGCAATGACAGTGATAGTGAAGTGAGTTCATCGACCCGGCCGTAACATCAGCTATTAAGGATTGCCTTGCAAGGTCAGGATTAACCCAGTGTCAACAATTTGTGGACGAATGAGTAAGTTTAATTAGCTTCTTCTAATATTAGTTATCGAAATCGTTTTTCTTAAAACTGTCGTGAACCCGTGAAATGAAGTTACTCAGAGTTGCAAAGTATTTATGTGTAGTCTTTATTTATTTTTGCTTCGAAGTGGATGGTTGGACTGTTCAGTTTATTCTGATATTTCGGAGTCGAATCATGAAAAATGTAAACTATTACTATTGAAGGAGTGGGAGTAGGAGATCGTAGTGGTGGTTGAGAGGGTGGAAGTGGAACTGGAAGGGGTTTTCGGAATTTTGGGGAAGGAGGTACTTTATGGTTTTTAGAGGCCTTGAAGAGGTGCGTGCGTTTTCGGAGAAAGTTGGGTATCATAAAATAAAAAGGACTGGGATTAGGGCGGAGGGTAATTCTAGTCGGATTATTGCGAGGTTCACAGTTTTGCACATGTTCCGTGCACGTGTAGGTTCGGGAGTCCAGGTATCTAACAAAACATCCACCTTTATCCACCTGAAAATATATTTTCATAAGTAATAAAACACTTTATTCCTTTCGGATAATGAATAAAACGTATCGAACACGGTTATTAAACGACTTATTAGTTTATTTTTTATTCATGAATAACGAATAATTCCATATTATTCTTAATTAAGACGATGCAACATTTGCCGCTCGCTTCCTCGATACGCACGCTGCAGTCAGCTGTGCCAATGCGTCGGTTCACGATCACGGCCGAGCGCGGTTGAGAGCCACGCGCTCGAACGCTGTGATTGGCCAGTACTTTTCGTTAACTATGTAATCTTTGTGTATAGCACATTTATTTAATAAAAGCTACTGTGCATTCAATATATTTCAATCTAGTATCAATTATTGGAAAACTAGATTATGAGGAAGTTTGATAATGTATAATACACAGTTCAGTTTAATAAAAGAATACTTTATTATATTGTACAAGGAAAATACGTCCTTATTCAAAGGAGAAACTCTATCGAATGAGTTTAGAAGAGAAGCGTCGAGCATTCGGAACCTATGGGTCCCTCTTAATATAAATACTTATATAATCAATGGCATTCTATTCCACAATACATTCCCAGAACTTATAAGAGAAAATTTTTGTTTAACTGGGGTTTAACTTAATTCAATAGATAAAACCAACATTAATAACATTTTAATAGTATGACAACTAATTTTTTAGAAGTTTATATTTATTATATACATGCATAATTTTTGGAAAATTACCAAGTTTCATACTACATTTATTTGTTAATAATGTCACAGTGTTGTTATGTTCTCAATTGTAAGGGAATGATATCAATGATCTTCATGATCCTTCTGCTGATGTAAATGGATTTTCAATAATTTTTGATATCAAATATTTATCTACGTGTGTTGTAGATGATTACATTAAGATTTATATAGGCAGTTATAGGTCCCATTCCGTTGCTACAAAATTAAATTATAATATATGTAAACAATTGATTGAGGAGGATAAAGGTACAACTATAAATAATGTATATTTCGATCACTTACAAAGAGGTGGCCTTTCCATTCCTACAGAAGAAGTAATAACCTTATTTACTCATATGTGTGGAATAATGAAAGCCATAATAAAGGATGCCAATTTGGAATCAGATTTTCTAAAATCTGAAAATCATAAGCACATTTTATGTAAATTAGCATATATTAATATTCAATCAAATGCACATCATTTAGCATTTTCTGATACATGCATTTGTGGTGAAGATTTTATACTTGCCTAGACAACTCTTGCCTTCAATAATTAAGGCAATCCAACCTCTTTACTTGTTCACTTGTTAACCTCTTTGACTTCGTAGCAATAATTTTGTCTATTTTAGGTATCTATTAACTTATATATCACTCCATTCATTTCCAAATGTTGCGTTTTAGTTGAAAGATGATTCTATTTTGCTTCATACTTATATTTTCTTAAAACCACCGAAAAACCATTCCAAGAGTCCACAAAATGTATACCACATTTATAACTATTAGAATACTTTAATCTCACTTCTACTTACCATAGTTATAACATTTATATATTACTCAGAGACAAGGAAGAAAAAATTGTGTACTTTAACATAATTTTCTATGAGAAAAAGCGTTAATTATAATCCTAAGTACAAGACTCCCATTATTGAAAACAGGACTTCCGATCGGTAAACACGCGGTGTTGCCACGTATTTTAGCACGGCTAGTACTAGAGTAGGCTGTGCCCATATCCCACCACAATAGATACGCAACAGTACGGAGCAGCCTGTAGATTTAATTCTCAATTTGCACCTAATTAAAGAATAAAACAACGTACATTTGTATTACTGTTAAACAAAAATTATATTGGCCTATACAATTATATATTTAGATTTATCCAGCATATTTCTAAACCTATTATTCTGACAAAATAACTTTGATAATAAAACTAATCACAAGTTCAAGCATATATAATTTTGTAACAAGTACACTTTGTTAAATTACTGTTCCATTTTATATTTACTCTTGGTATGATGTATTCTATGATTTACTTACAAGATTGTTTGGAACATAAATGTGCGGTTTTGGAACACAATAAAACTTATGTAGCGTTTTTGTGTGATATAGGTAAGAAAAGGCGGCATGATACTGAAATTATAAGTTTGTTGCAATATATACATAACATTCAGCATTACCATGAAGCTAGTAAGGTACGTGTGCTTAATGTAAAAATGATTTATCACATAAAACATTCGAAATATATTCGTGAAAAACATGAATTTATATTCACGAAGCGTAACTTACTTTCAGAAGTGTACAATCCTTATAAGTTTTCTCAATTATCTTCTCACGCGATTTAATTGTACGTAACTAGCAAAGTTTTTATTTGCAATGTTTTCAGATTTTTAATGAAGCTCAGTCATGAGACTGTAACAATAGAATTAAAAAACGGTACTCAGGTACATGGGACTATTACCGGTATGTCAATATAACCTATAAAAAATCGAGGCATCAATAACTTTATTCTTATTAAATTATAACGTTTCATTCCTTTTTGCAGGTGTGGATGTGGCAATGAATACACATTTGAAAACTGTAAAAATGACGATAAAGAATAGAGATCCAGTACAATTAGATACATTAAGTTTACGGGGTAATAATATACGTTACTATATACTACCAGATTCATTACCACTGGAAACCTTGCTCATAGATGATACACCAAAAGCAAAAGCAAAAAAGAAGGAAGCTGCACGAGGTTTGTACAAATAATTATATTTATTTTTGAAAGATTGGTAAACAATTGTATAAGGTAGGGGAAAAACATTGACCATGTGCAACAGTTGTTTATAACACCTTATCTTACAATTTAGTTCTAAAGCGTTGGACCAAGATATGTCATTCATTCTTAGCTTCGTGCTCCATATATGTAACGATAGAAACTAAAGCAGAGTATCTCTATAAACGTCATAAAATTTGGTAAAGAGAACTATGATAAGTAGATCTCAAAATGGCATGATGTCTCTAACATGCTATAATTCAGTTCATAGGCATTATAGGCACTGGAAAGAAATTTTGAGGGAACCTGGTAGTCAATGTTCTGCGAACTTGTTACAAGTGACCATAAAAATTATAAAAGCACAAATATTGTATTTTTTTAAAATTAATGTTTTCTGCTTTTACTGTTTATAATCTGTAATTTAGAATTTTTGATAAAGGGTTCATTCATATTTTAATTAGTAGTTTTATGATAGCAATTTTGTTGTTTTGCAGATTTTCCTTATAAGCCCCAGTTGTCCATAATATTAAAGGGGTTCACTGAACTAGAATGTTTTTGTACTTAGTTATAATATGGAAAAATATTATACATCAAACTTGCATGATGCCAAGGGGTCATAATCCGATATGAACATTTTTTGCATGGGTGGAGGTATAGGAATTTCTTTTTTTAAATTAAATGATACACTTTAAATTTATAATATGATAGCTTTTGTTGAGACAAGCTCAACGCAGTGTGCTATAGTGAATGACTTATAACTTTTTCCCGACTTTCGAAACATCGATAGGGGTTTCTTATACATTTTACAGTGCTGATTATGAATCTGTAACGCATTCATTCCAACACAAACAATTTTGGAATTGTAATAGGAACGGTAATAGTTATTCATTTGCTCTTGGTACGAAATAATTTTGTTGTACTTTCACGAATAAAATGATGTAAGTATTACATTATAAACATTTAAATATGTTTAAATAACTATCAAGGAGAAAATCTAATGACACCACTAGATAGGGAGGGTAGACCTTTCTACTAAGCAAAGCATGAACAGAAGCTATTTAATCATTTTTATATTTCATATGCTAGCGAAACAGTTGGTAAAACACCCGGCGGCAACAGTGGCACTCACAATGAGTCTTCTAAACCTTTACTTTCTGAAATAAATTGAAGAATATCAGTAAAAATGCAGTTTGGTGACTTTTTCACATTGATCATTATTTAAACTTATTTAAACGTTTATAATTTAGTAACTACTTATCTCATTGTATTCGTGAAACTCCACAGAATCATGTCGTGCCAAGAGCAAGTGACTATTTACAGTGGATTGCGGTTAATTGCGGTTAATAGAGACGCCGGTTAAGCGAGACCGCCGTTTATTCGGGACAGATACTGAAAAACGGAAACAAAACTATTGGTTGTGCCTGCTTGTTGGAATTCGCTTTTTCGAAGCAGCCGCTTAATTGGGACAAATTCGTCCGGTCCTAATGTGCGCCAATTAATCAAAATCCATCGTATTATCGATTTTCAATTTTATTTTAATACAAAATGATTCGCTGAAGCTGCTCAATGTCTATTCTGAATAACAACTGACTGTGCCACGTTGCCATAGATGCATAATAGTTCAACAAGTGTGTTTAATGTTTTCACAAAACAATACCAATCGCATCATCTACTGAAAATGTATCAAAACTTTTGCACTCACCCAATAAGACAGAAGCATATCTATGAAACACAGGTTTGCATAGTACGCAACAAATCGGCAATATTATACGAAAAATCATTTTACGGCCAAGAAGACCTTTCTTTCTTTCGGCATTCCCTTGGCATTGAATAGAGTCTAATAAACTTCAAAGGGCTTAGCTTAGTTGTTTGGACAGTTTTCGTCGACAACATTCATATTACAGTATACTGTATGCGGGGTGGACCGTAAGTCATGGTACAAATGGAGCCTTAGAGGTTCTGTGGTTAAAAATAAGCTAAAAATCAAGAATAATGAAATTGCGTTTCGTTTGCGAGAATAATATGCATCACGGGTATCTAATTGATGACTAGTGTTAAGGATGTCACTGCAGACCGCAACTGCAGTTATTTTTGAACAATAGAATTCTTCATTCTCACCCCCACAAAATACAGAACATTATTCAGTATAGCACCTGTTTGACCCCAATTTTACCATAACTTGTGGACTACTCTGTATACGTACCTTATATACGTGCTTTGATGTTGTACAAACTAAACACAATTATTTTTCGTAGATGTCATCGTTATCAATAACGTGTACCATCGTACCGGGTTTTTCCGTTAAGAAGCCCATGGGCTTGTATTTGGTTTTTGCATTTTTATGGTTCAGAAATTGTCCATAAATAGAAGCCCATGGGCTTCGTAACGGAAACAGCTTTATCTAGAACAAATATTTATTTCATTAATGAAAGCTTCTTTTTATTTCAAATATTATAACAATATAACAGTATGCATCCAAGTATTCCAACATCTCGGGCCGACGATATCGGGCACTACGCGTAGAGCACCGATATACGTTACCAGAAAGCGCGTTATTATTTGTAAAACAAAATCCAAATATAGGCTCAGACGTGCCTATATTTGTGTGGGCCTTTTAACGGAAAAACCCGGAACACATGAAGTGATCTTTAAACATTGAACGGCAGCATTTCTGCGGCGGACTTTTATCGGCTATCCCATACGATCTTTTATGTAATATCTTTTCTGTTTACATCGCGTCTAGGGGCCGCACGTGGTCGCGGACGAGGCGGACGCGGTACAAGAGGGGGCCGCGGAGGACGAGGGAGAGGAAGGGGTAGACGATAATTTTCCAATATTAAGACATATTCGACAAAAACAAACTATCCACTTTTTTGTATTAAAAAAAGGATATGAACATTATGTATTATTACCAAGTGTGAACATCATTCAATAAATTGTATTGCTTTTCTAATTTAATAGACTTTGAAATTTGTTATAATAATTCAACCCTTTTAGCGGCGTGGCCGTACATGTACGGTCGATCTCATGTATGCTAAGTAAGTACAAAATATCATTAATAAGAAATACAGTAAAATCTCGATTAGTGTACCTCACTCGGGGCCGAATGCGAACACTAATCGAGTGCAGACACGATTCTCGAGCGAGTTCCCCTTTAATGTGGTGAAGCCGAGACTCGGAGCAGCGTTCCAGGAAAGCAGCCAGTTTAAACACCCCTGTACGTGAGACAATACTAACGCGATCCAAATTTAAGATTAAAACTTGTTCAGTTTTGGTCCGTTTTAAATGAAATTTTACCAAAATGTTCGTTACAGTCTCCTGATTAAAATTACATCAAATACGATATGGTTTGGACAATTTTTACTACTCATGGTATTAATAATTTTATTCTCCTTCATTATTATTTTCGATATCAACTACAATATGTGTATATTAGTTAACAGCAATATGGTTTACAGCAATTAGTAGTGAAATTCTAAATTTGGAAGTAAACTCTCGCATCGACTGTATCGATTAGTGCACTTCGCTCGGGACCGAATACATATTCTAGTTGTTATTGAAAACGATAATAAAAGAGAATGAAATGATTAATACCATCATAAGTAAAAATTGCCCAAACCATATCGTGTTTGGTGTCATTTTAATCAGGAGGCAAACCGATGTAGCGGGGCAAAGGGGAAACTGCTCTGAACAAACCCGCCACGTGTTTGTCGTGCATGTAAAATTCTGTCGTTGGAGTAGAGGATCCTGGGATCTGGGAGGTCCCTGGTGTTCGGGAGCGGGGAAGGCAACGCCTTCCGCGCCGAGGTAAAGCCCACAGGCATCTAATGCGGAGGCAGTAAAACTGGACAGCCGCAAAGTGCCACAAATGGCAAAAACGCCACCATGAAACCTGGTGAGGATATTCCACCGTAAAGGGAAAGACGACAGCGCTGTTACGAGCCAGGGCTGTGGGCAACGCCTAGATCGGCGAGGTTCATTACTCAAGGAATACGGTTGAGAATTTGTTAGTTAGGTGCACGGACGAACCCGATGCGAAATCGGGGAGCCTCAGGAATAGAATCAAACGCGGACGAACCTGATGCGAAATCAGGGAGCCGTAGGATACAGACGAACCTGGTGCGAAACCAGGGAGCTGTAGGATGGGTTAGGTTTCGTAGACGAACTCGATGTGAAATTATGGAGTCGCAGGAAATGTTAGCTTGTCTCGTAACTCTAAATTAATATTCGATACAACTCGGACGGTTAAGTTACTACTGATATAAAGGATTACGGGGTAAAGATAGGTTTAACGAATCTACTCGATTTAATGGTGAACAATTTATATATATATATTGAGATCAGTCGTCTGTACATATATCGTACAATTGTCGCGATGAAATAATATGAAGTGTGTAAGTTACCTAACTATTTGCACGGTGTTGACACCCTGGCGATGCGGGGTCTGAGAGTCGCTTTAGAGCATGCCGAAAGAACTTCAACCGGACTAGCGGATTCTAACGGGTTAATTTATGTTTCGAAAGGTGCACTAATCTCACTTGATATAACTGACTCTGTACGAGCGTGGCACGACGTGACTCTACGCGCGACTATGTAACTCTGAACCGACGAGGGTAGAAACCAAAGGGTTTATATTCCCCGAAATGCGCGGGAACGCAATAGAAGTTCTTGGTCGGAGCACACCCGTCTTGGTCATAATGCAGCTGTTCGCACTTGTGCTCAGGATCCCTTTGTGGGGGCACTTCCCACATACACCGCTAGGGGACGAGCACGATGATCCGGCTCCCGAAGGTGGTTGTATAGGTCCGCGCGACTATATATATAGCCAGCGACCGTTCCCTACTATCCCTGTGTCTAAGGCAGGGCCTGCTAGTACGCCGTACTGCTGAGTCCGCTAGCAGGCCTCTGACGAAACCGCAACCTTCTCCCTTTTCTCTTTCTTTTCCCGACGAAAGCTTCTCCACCCCCCGCACCTTTATCTGTTTATGATAATCGAAAGAATTTTAGGGCGTTTTCCCATCACAGACGCGAGGTCGAAAACGCGTTGAGAGCGACGTATGGAATATTCTTCATACGTAACAGCGCCAACATAAGGAAGACTGCCCTCTAAGTAATAAAGCACTACGGAGGCTAAAATCCGGATAAGGGCCATGCACCGACGACCCATCCACAAGGAAGGAAGATTTTCCAGCACAACAGCAAGCCCGACTTTGCAAAGCTTGCTGTTGTGCTGGAAAATTGTGCTGGCAAAGCCCCGCTTTGCGAAGCTTGCTGTAAAAGAGCCACAGAAAAGAGACCCCAGAATGGTGGAAAGGGCAATTTGGAGGGAAAATCTGGTGGACCTCGAACAGAAGGCTGTGTCATCCAGCCTTAAACTCCGTTTTATGATGGAGCCGAAGGGCGGCAGCAAGGATACGGTCAACTGTGTCGCAGATGTCTCGCGAGAAATAAGAAAGAGAGAGTGGCCGACTCTACGTTGACTGGATGTCCTGCCGAGTGCAGTACTTGGTTGCCCTGACTCGGTGTTATAAGTGGCAGAGATTTGGACATATTACCAAATTCTGCAAAGCGCAGCTGTGCACATGTGGCCACTGTGCATCAAGCTGTCATACTTACGCCACCTGCAAGAGCAAAGATCAGGCCCCGGCCTGCGGCAATTGCAACGGGACTGCAATTGACCATCGAACGCGGGAAAAGGCCTGCGCGTCTCACTTAACGGCCTTAGAGAGAATAGTGCTAATTTTTTTAATTGCACCAACTATGGTTAGAAGAAACAAAGGTAGCACTCCAGTGCGTGTTCGGATCCGGCAGCATAACCTGTGGCGCTCCCGAACCGTTCTTGATGAAGTGAGTGCCGCGATGAGCTCGAGAAACGTCGATGTGCTACTTGCGCAGGAACCGTTCTCAACCCAGGGACACATCCAAGGGCTAGCGAGGAGAGTGATGGAAGAACACCCGATCATGGCTGCAATCGCAGTCAGAAATCGGAATCTCTCAGTTGTTCGAATATTGCACCTGTGCGACACCCACATGTGCTGTGTACAAATAACTGCCGCCTTTGAAACCCTCTACCTTATAAGCCAGTACTTTCAATGCTCGGAAGATATTGAACCTAGCTGAATGAGGTTAGAGGGAGCACTATAAGAGTGCTATAAGCGAACGTCACCGCGGATGTCTTTAAGCAAGGATAATGTGGAATTTTTTCTTATTCAATAATAAGATATAAACTAGTAAGTCGTTTAATAACTGTGTTCGATACTGTAAGGCACATATATTTAAAGAATATATAAAATTCGTCAACGGTTATAGGAATATCTATTTCTAAGCCAATACAATGGAATGGTTATAATCAGTCCGCTCTAGACGATCGTTTCCCAAAGAGTGCCTCGTCGTTGCATTCATGCCCGTCAAGAAGGCGCGCACCCGGCCCCACGACGCAGTACCTTCAAGGGTCTGGTTTACGACGCCCCAATGTTTACGGGCCCCGCTCGCCTATCGGCCTCGTAGCGACCTTTTCCAGATGAATATGCGAGGCGCTCCGAAGCCTCGGGTTTTCTTACAATACGTTTATTCATTGTCCGAAAGGAATAAAGTGTTTCATTACTTATGAAAAACTTACCTATTAGTCCACGAATTAATCTGCTTAACATTGTGCGAATCCTGACCTAAGCAACAGCTGATGTTGCTCAACAACAGCTGATGTTACGGCCGGATTAGTATCCTTGCACGATCACTTTATTTCACGATAACTTCACGGCATGGTCACTTTCACGTGCCGCTGTGAAATGTGGGGATATTTAAAAACAAATTTGTTGTTCCTACGTTTGAACATTTTGTAATATTCTGCGTTTGTACGATTCATGTTGCTCGTTCGGTTAGCAGCATGGCTCTGCCAACTTAGACGTTCGCACTCGGTTCCACACTCACACGCACATGTTGTTTAATATGGATAACATTTTAGATTTGTACTAAATTTGGAAACGGTGTGTGAACAGTTAAGCCGGCAGAGCCATGCTGCTAACCGAACGAGCAACATGAATCGTACAAACGCATAATATTACAAAATGTTCAAACGTAAGAACAATAAATTGTTTTTAAATATCCCCACATTTCACAGTGGCAGGTGAAGTGGTCGTGCAAGGATACTAAGGCGGCCGTAACATCAGCTGTTGAGCGTTGCCTTAGTCAGGATTCGCACAATGTTAAGCAGGTTAATTCGTGGATTAATGGGTAAGTTTAACTACCTTTTCCTAACATTAGTTATGCAAATCGTTTTTCCTAAAACATCATATATTCGTCTGAAAACGCACTGATAAAAAAATATTTTTTTCATAAGTAATAAAACATTTGATTCCTTTCGGATAATGAACAAACGTATCGAACACAGTTACTAAATGATTTATTAGTTTGTTTGTCATTCATGAATAACGAATAATTCCACCTTATTCTTAATTAAGACGATGTAACATTTGCTGCATGCTTCCCTCGGTGCCCTCGATGCCCCCATCACGACCAATCGCAGATGATGGGTTCGCGTCTGAGCGCTCGTCAGCCGATGCTCAGCGGGCGCTATCATTGGCCAGTGTTATTCATTTATAACTCAAAAATGAAAATATAAATAACATTTCGGTCAAGGAAAAAGTTGTTTATAAACACCCCAGCTACACCCCAACCCTCGATGTTCCCTGACTGTTTTGTCACCCTGTATATTGCTTTACATTGCAACCCGTTTCTGTAATTTAACAACGCAAATATGATCCAAATTATATCGTGTTTAGTCTCATTTGATGCATAAAAACGTCAACAATATGTTTACATATTCAACAACAATATCAAACAACAAACATTCAACAATGTTTGTAAGCGTATTCCTACACACTCTGTAAGACTCTTCTACGTGCCGAAGGACGATCCAGGGCCCAGCAAGACTCAATTTTATTGGCCATACCAAAGAAGACGGAGGGAAGCAAGGAACTCGGAAAGAACAACCAGAGGAAAATGAAGCCACACTCATCAGAACGTCGTTATTTTTCGAACCACCAGTATCTTTTACGCTGAATAATAGAATAAATAGTCCTTCTTTCTAACTCTATAAATTGTGTTTGATTTTTCCGCGCTCCACGGGCGACCGACCTACGCTAACAATAAGTCCCCATATCCCACCAATAGCTACGCAACAGTTTTAATAGTTTGCAACTGTGTAAATGCGAACTACGGTACATAGAGCAATTGTGCAAGTAGGATTCGTTGTGACAGTAACGTTTTTCTATAGTAATTGTTTTTTATTTATTTCAAATAACTAGTATTGCATTTAGCTATTGTTCACAAGTTCTCGGACAAAACGAAATAAGAATTGAAATACGATACAAATTTGTTTTGGTTAGCACAAACGTTTCTTGCGATTCTTCGTATAACCACATGTTTTTTTGTTTACCGAACTAACAAGTGACAAAAATTAGAATTACAAATAAATCAACTCGATGAAATTTGGAAATAATTCAAAATGTGTAAGAAGCGTAACCGACAACCAGACGCAAATGGAGAATTAAGTGAAGGTTCCACTGATTCTTGCGATGAATCTAATACTACAGGTTAGAACTCGACTCATTTAAAAAAATTTCTAGATCTTGTTTTTTAATGCAATTTGAGAAAATGTCATTCCAATGACTTTATATAGCACTGATTTGTTTTTCTGAAAGAACTAGAGTAAGATATTTAAGAAATATAGGCTTTTATATTATACGTTAACTTGTGTAATAATTTCGTATAACGTTGATTAACGGTTTACTATATTTGATTTTACATCTGACTTAAATTTAGTTGCAAAAGTCAGATCGCAGCATGAATTGATTGATAGACATCAAATTATAAAAAAATACAAAAGATCAGTAACGCATGAATACCACAAGAAATATGTTAATCATAATAGAGATAATATTAATATTTATAGGTGATAATTGTCAACATATTCCAAAGGCATTGAATTTTAATAAAATCAAGAAGTGCATGAATAAAGTAGGGATTGGTGCACAATGTTCAGTATGTAAAAAAAGTAAAAATGATATAGCAGCAGTTAACGAGGATGCACAGGTAAAAGCTTGAAATTTTTGTTTAATATAATAGTAACAGATGTTTTTAAAGTCAAAGCATTTAATATTTCAGGAATGTGTAACAACCGTAGCAACATTGATTTGTTTGCAATGTGGGCATCAAGGTTGTGGAAGAGAAGAATGCGGTCACGCTTTAGAGCATTATCAAAAACCTCATAGTGACTGCCATTTCATGGTAGTCGAGACACTTTATTGGAGTGTGTGGTGTTTTAAATGTGGAACAAAAGTTGATGTCGGACGTAGGTATGTATAAAATACATTTTTAATTTTGAGGAACATGAAAGACTCCATTTGACAAGCCAAGCATTCAGCTGTAAACAAAGCATTCATTTGCTAAATGATGCAGAAAAGGCAGCTGTTATCTAAAATAAATTATTAAAGACCAGTCAGTTGTTGATATCAGAAATGGATGATTCCCATAATTTAAAAAAGACAACTTTTGCAACGTTTATAGTTAATTGACGAATTTTGCATGGATAGTATTACAATATCTGTGGACTATGCTTCTGTCGCTGGCCTACTTAAATGCAGATACGCAGTACTTTTGTTTGCAACTGATGACTTGATTTATTGACTGAATTATAGAAAGCCATTTATATTTTCGATAAAAAAAAACGGAGATGGTAAATATTAATAATCGAACAGTAATAACAAATTTCTTGACAATCAAATAGCTACTGAGGAGGTAATTCAGAGACTTGAAAACTAAATGCAGACAATCTGTTTTTATTAGATGTTTTTAATAGATTACGTAATTACTTCTAATTTCTAGAAAAAAACTGCAGGAAACAATAGACTTTATAAAGAGATACCATAGCACAACAAATTCGGTGCCCGCTAAAGCGGTAGCGACACAATGTCAAAAAGAGAATATAGATGTAGACAAGAAAGAAAAGGAAAAAGTTTTGCATAATTTTCCAAAAATAGGGGTACGTATACTTAACTGTTTTCCGTATTATAAGTTTTATATTTCAGTCCATTAAAACTGTTTAATTTCATAAATAATACATAATCGAATAAGAAGAAATTTCTAATAAAGCAAAATGCGAAATCTAATAACTTGCAGAAAAATACAGTTTTCTGCTATTTACTAATCTCTTCATAGGTGGCATTTGGTGAGGTGAACTCAGGAAAGCGTGTTATACGAATATGGTGTCAGAGACGAATACTTTGTAATTATATGTAATTATATGAATAAATTGTAATTAAGCGCTAATATTTGAAAACTGATATATATATACTATATATATATCTCATATATACGTGAGATATGAGATATGAGTTTTCAAATATTAGCGCTCAATTACAATTTATTCATTATTTTCCATTATAGTATTGGTATCGTATTATCTAGTATGGAATTTATTTACTATTTGGTATTAATATTTGGCATCACTCCATTAGGATATTTGATGCTGTGAACAATAGACGACTGAAGCTTTCATTTGTATATCCACTTTAGAGATGGTTGTTAGTTATAATCTTCAACACTGAACCCTTTCGTATATACCCCAAAATGAATGAAGCATAACTTTACCACGTATTTGAGATGTTACTATGTAACTGATCGTACTTTGTGAAAACTATCTATGAAAAGTTTAAATGTATATTTCCTTAAGTAACCGCCTTTTAACACTATGTTTATACCACATTTTTTTCTTCATTTAATTTCTTTATGACGACTAGAGAATAACTGGACATCCTGTATGCAGGGTAATTCATTAACAAATGTACAGTAATAATACGGAAGGGTCGATGGGTGTTCATAAATCACGCAGTAAAATCATGAAAAACATTTTGATAATGTAATAATCGTGCTCATGTTTTTACAAAAGTTAAACTTAACAAGTTAAACTTAACAAGTAAAACACAAACAAAACACGTTAAATACGGAAAATTTACGCCTGCCCATATCAAGAGATGCATGGTACAACAGAGGCTGCAATATGGCGTTAATCTTTTTTTCCTAGGCGGAGTCACCTCAGAGATGTGAAGGTCCCCTTTGTTTTTTTAAGTTGGATTGGTTTTTGAGATCAATCCAACGAGGTGTAACATTTAGATCTTTGAAGATCAGCAAAGGACATTTATGACAAAAAAGGCGAAATAAACTTACATTTACAGAAGGTGTTCAAAGTGATTGCCATTAGTATCAATGCAATGCTGCAATCTTCTTATCACGGATTGAGTAGTATTTTTTAGTAGTATTTATCGAATCACACGTTGGAACAATTTATTGTACAAATGTATTCAACTGTACGGCATGTAGGGTGAAAACGTTGAGTTTATCTTTCAGCGCATTTACTAAGCCTGGTAATGACAAATATACACTTCAGGACGATATCGCAGAACATCAATAATAAGTATGGTAAGATTAGTGTCATCGAAACAGGCGATTATGAACGATGTTATATTCTTTCGAAGAACAAACCGATATGGTTCTCATTTACGGAGAATGCCATCAAAATTCAGTGAGAGCTACAGATTTATACGCTGAAAGATATCTTCATCGTTCACACCCTACACACCATACATTTAAATATTTGTATGATAAATTGAGAACAACTGGATCCTTGGCCTATCAGAAAAAGGATTAGCAGAAGTCAATAACTAATGAAGAAACGGAAATTGCTATTCTTGCCACTGTGGTTCGTGATCCTTGTGTTAGTTTGCGTCAAATCGCAAGGGAATCTGGCGTAAGTCAGAGAAATATTCTTCGGGTTCTGCATGGCCATAAATATCACCCTTACCATATCTGTCTTCACCAAAAATTAAGTGGTACAGATTTCATGAATCGCGTGGAATTCTGCCGACGGGCTCAACTCCAAATTCAGAGAAATAACTCATTTATTAATCAGATTTTATTTATTGATGAGGTAACATTCACAAATCACGGTAATATTAGTTTGCATAACATGCATTTTTGGCCAACCGAAAGTCCACGTTGACTGCGGCAAGTTGCACACCGAAGACCGTGGTCTGTGAATGTATGGTGTGGGATTATTGAGGACAGAATTATCGGTTCTTATTTCATTGAAGGAAATCTTGATGGTAGGAAGTACACCACATTTCTTCAAGAAACATTAGGTCCGTTATTAGAAGAACTACCTTTAGATACAAGAAACAGAATGTGGTATCAACACGATGGATGTCCGGCACATTTTTCGCTGATGGTTAGAAATGAGTTACAGAGAATATTTACAAATCTTTGGATTGTGCGCGGATGAGCTGTATCGTGGCCGGCTGGTTCGCTAGACTTGACGCCTCTGGATTTTGGCTTGTGAGGATTCTTGAAAGACATTGTTTATAAAGACATCCTAACTACAGTAATGGTTCGATTAGTGTACCTCTGTCGGGACCGTATATGAACACTAATCGTGTGCAGACACGATTCTCGAGCGAGTTCCCTTTACTGTGGTGCAGCCGCGACTCGGAGCAGCGTTCCAGGAAAGAAGCCAGTTTAAAGACCCGTGTACGTGAGACAATACTAACGCGATCCAAATTTAAGTTTGAAACTTGTTCAGTTTTGGTCCGTTTTAAATGAAATTTTACTAAAGTGTTTGTTACAGTCTCCTGATTACAATGACACCAAACACTTATCATGGTATTAAGAATTTTATTCTCCTTTATTATTATTTTCGATAACAACTAGAATATGTGTATATTAGTTAACAGCAATAAGGTAATTAGTAGTGAGATTGTAAATTTTATTAGATTTAGATTAGGAATCAGATTACATGCTCGGCGCTTCACGCTTCGCTGGTTCCAGGGGGTTCCAAGTAGTTCGGATAGAAATGCACACTAATCGTAGACACAACTTTGAACACTAATCGAGACATTACTGTACGTCTGAAGATGTGCGAGGGAGAATTGTTACAGCATGTGATTCGATAAGTGCCGAAGTGATAAGAAATACTACTCAATCCGTGGTAAGAAGATTGCAGCATTGCATTGATACAAATGGCAATCACTTTGAACACCTTCTGTAAATGCAAGTTTATTTCGCGCTTTTTTTCATAAATGACCTTTGCTGACCTTCAAAGACCTTAATGTTGCACCTCGCTGGATTCGTCTCAATAGTCGGTATCAGAAAACAGGAAACAAAACATAGCATTCCATTTAAAAAAAACAAAGGTGACCTACTCATCTCTGAAGCGACTCTACCTAGGGAAAAAAGATTAACGACATATTACAGCCCCTGTTGTCCAATGCATCTTTTGTTTTGAAAACTTTTCTGCTACTATCATACTTTCGGAGTTATTGTAGGTGGCAATAATTAATGCCTCTCCCTGTATAACTGTTGAGCTGTTCAAAAATTGTCTTGCCAGAAAACATTGTAGCTTTGTAGCTGGTTATGATACATATTATGATTCGCAGCATTTCGGATAACACGGAACCTCGGAGACCCGAATAACCTTACAAGTTTAAAGCACTTCGAATAATACGGCGCCTCGGTTAAACGGGACTCGGATGATTTGTTTCACTCAAAGACAAATATGTTTCACACAATCTTTCCGAGTATCTTAATTAGCGGCTGTTTTTCTCTGAAGGTCATGTTTTTTCGAATTTTCAAGACCATGCATGATTCTTCGATAACAATATTTTTATTAGAATATTGCTATAGCTGTTAAAGGACGGATTTCAGGCATGTACAATGCAGTGACCTTCCAATGACCTTGAATGGCGAAATCACGATAGCTTGAAGCCACTGAGAAGTTGAAATTGAAATTGAAAGAAACACTTTTTATGGCTGTTCGAAATGTTTATTTTTATTCTACAATAATTAAAATATTCAATCTGATTTCGAACTATCGATGATGTTGAAAGTTTGAAAAATTTTAGAGAGAAAGTTAACGATTGTAACATTCGTCAATCCGATTCAAACAACTTTATTTTCGAACATTTTTTTTGCATCTGACAAAGATATTCAAGATATTATATACGTTACGAACGATGCATCCTGTATATATGATATATTTTTATTATATTATTATTATTATATAACTAGGATATACATTTTTATTGTTTTAGGGACTATTGAATTTGGGAAATACTTGTTTTTTTAATGCAGTTCTGCAGTGTCTATCGCAAACACCCTTCTTAGTAAATGTTCTGGAAGATTTGAATCTTCCTGGACAGACATTCACTTTACCCGGGGGCAAATACAAGTTTGCCAATAGCACAGAAGAAATTGATTTGGTAAGTTAATTCTAAGGATATGATACGGATACGGGTATATGCTGCACGCCTAAAATCACGCCATGGTGATCGTGGAGACCTAGACGGGCCATGACCTGTGTACGTGCAAACACACAAACAATGGAAAGCATGCACGTATATGCCATGCGTGAGAGAGACGCTCGATTTTGTAAATTAGACTTTTCGCCTCGATAATTTGTTTTCGTTGGGTAGACTTCATCACAGGGTTGGTATATCGGTTTGAACGTCAATAAACACTCTACATTGAGGAAATGGTATATTTGAAACTGTAAACGTGAGACAGAGACATCGATGTAGCAAACAAAATGGCTGGCGTCTCTCGTCGCATATCACATTTGGCCAATATTGATTTAATGGTTTATTCACTGATATCGCTTACACCAACCCATCTTTGAATTAACACAATATCACAGAAATTCGATTTTTCACAATTTATCACTTCTGGAAGGCGTATGAGCTTAAATATGATTTGCACGCATCGGACATAACAATAGTCCACTGATTTTCCGTCGGAGGCGTTTATGGTATATTTTAGTTAATTTCACCACGATATCGTGCTTTAAATTTATCGTGCTCTCGAACTTTCGGGCCGATTTACAGAGGCAACGGCCTCTTTCTCTCGCCGCACGTCTTGGTCCTCGCGATCGCCTTGCGACCCAAAGTTCCTCAGGCGCGACAGAACTCTCAAATGACGTGATTTGGCAACTATGGCCTCCGACTCTTCGTTTATAATTCTGCTTAATGACGTTAATCATGCACGTATACACCATGCGCGAGAGCGAGACTCAATTTCTAATTTTTCGTTTTTCGTTTCGATAATTGCATTAATGAAACAGTCGCGGATATAGTTGATCGCAAACAAACTATTTATATAGTATTTCTGAAACTGTAAGCTTGAAACAGACACCGATTTAGGCCACAAGATGACCGCAGACACCTTGTCACATTTCACATGTAGCAAATATTGAACGTTTTAATGGTTTATTCACTGCTAAAACACCGGCCCACGCTTTCTTGAACTAGCACAATAGCACCGAAATTCAATTATTCACAATGCATCACTTCTGGAAGACGAATACCGTAATCTACGATTTGCACGCATCAGACGTAAGAATAGTTCAATGATTCTCCGTCGGAGGTGTTCATGGTATATTTTAGTTAATTTGACCATGTATCGTGAGGGTCAATAAAAATACAATTAGAATCAAGTGCTAATTTGACACCACGTGCTGCGATTCATACGTGAATACGGGATGCGTGAACACATAGTTGGCGGCACGTATTAAGATCTCTGTCACGCTGTTGCCACATCTGTTACAATTATAATCATCAGCAAAATGAATTGGTTCAGGCCGAGATGCTGATCCGAGCCGCTGCAAACCTTTTTGTAGGTTCGAGTCCCCCTGGGGCTCATTTTTATTAGATTAATTTTTTTTTAATTCCTTACTATATGACTATGATCAATATTTGCTATGATAAAAATTTTTGTTAAATATTTTAATGTAATTAATATACGTTAATATGAAGTTGGGTCGCTTTTTTCTACCGTTTTCTTGCCATGTATCTTGCTAATTATGGTACTGTTTAATATTTCTAACATTTCGACATGTATACACGTTAATCCAAAAATCTATTGAATCAAAAACTCGAAATTTCTGCTATGTATTTTATAAACAAAATTTGTTATTCTTCTTGGTATATTGGATATTCCCCGAACAACTACCGGGTTTTTCCGCTAAGAGGCCCACCCAAATATAGGCGCATCTGGGCCTATTCGAATTTTGTTTTCCAAATAGAAGCTCGTGGGCCTTCATTTGGGGACAAATAATAATGCGCTTTCTCCTAACGCATATTGGCGCTCTGCGCGTGGTGCCAAATATCGTGGGCCCGAGATGTCATTGCAATAGATGGTGTTGGAATATTTGGAAACATACTGTTATATTGTTGTAATATTTAAAATACAAATAACCTTTCATTAATCAAATAAATATTCTTTCCAAACATTTGGCTTATATTTAGGGACAATATGAGAACTTTAAAGATGCAAAAACCAAATACAAGCCCATGGACTTCCTAACGGAAAAATCCGGTAATTACTTTTTACAAACTGAGTTGATTATTTTCATATACATATCGGATATTCTCCTAAAACATAAATGGGATGCGCGGGTTATCAAGACCCTTAGTAATCTTTGCTTCTTTGCTAGGTGATACTTATAAAGGCGGGTCCACACTTGTTACCTAGGCCTACTACTGGCATCCGTTACGTCAGTTTTTGTAACGAGGTTTGGTGTGAGACCCATTTCTTATTCTTCTGCACGTAAAAATGCGCTCACATTTGTTACCGTACCGGGATACGTTATCTAGTCAAGTGGTCTAGAAAAGGTCTAGGAAGAAATGTGAAGTGTGTCTTGATATCTCATAGCGTTACTTTTGACTTGTTTCGGCCGTCCCATCCACTGTCGGTATAGTGACCCGCTCCAAAGAAGGTACTTGAGTCGCTTTTGAATAGTTATAGCTTTCTTTAAATTTGTATCTTTTCTGGCTACCTTTGCCCGGATTAGGTTGATTGAAGTTGATGATTCCAGTATAACAATAATTTCTAAGTCGTATATAATAAATCTTCATTATTTATGTATACTTTAAAGTTTCTGAATAACTACACCTAATATTTTAAGTAGACCATCAGCAGCCTGTGTATTATCAACCTGCAAAAGGACATTAAAATCTGTGTCGACCAGTTGAGAGTCTTCCCTCGTAAGGAGGTCTGGACTATCTCATAGGCATGGGCCCAATGAGCCCTATCTCCCAAGACTAAACAGTCTACAATACTTAGGAACAGCGCCGCACAGACGAGTTCACACGTATACGGTAGTTCATAGGGGAGCTAACACATTGGCAGTGGCGCAAGGACGAGTGCACACATCTACGGCAGCCCACTGGCTCCTTTGGAGCGGGTCACAATACAGACAATTTCTCGATCAGCCGAATCAAGTAACGAATAACGGTATGAGGAGGCAAGAAAGACTCCACATTTACTCTCAAACCTCATAAAGACCACTTGACTAGGTATTTATCCTGGTACCAGTGTGAGGCGAGGTAACAAGTGTGGACCCGCCTCAAGATCTAAAGAAATTTTTCTTGGTTATGATTTTTTATTATTTTTTCACAATTTTTATGTTTTTAATAACAATATCCTCTTCAATAATGAATTATTAATTTTGTATCAAATAAAAATTAACGATCGTATAATTGCATTCACAACACTAATTCTCTGTAAAAAACAAATATTTGTGTGATCTAAAAAATATTCGAAATAATAGTAAAACATCACACGAGTTTTTCTGCACTCCATCTACGAGTGTTCAATCTAATTGTAAGACGTTTGAAAATGTGCTTCATACATTACTTTAATGTTAGAAATATTAAACAGTACTGTTGAGCGTCGAGGTATGCGACACTTTGGAATATGGTAATACTTCTCTATACCGTCTCGTTATAAATATTAATTATAACGAGTCCCTATTGAGAAATCGAGTGAAACCAAAACTCGCTTGGTTTATTGGAGGAGATGGTCTCCTGGTTGGTGTGGCTATAGTTGAGGTCAAAGTAAGACTGCTTGGTTAAAACGTTTGATTAAGACTATCTTCCTCGTCGAGCGTTTCCTCAAACGTCGAGTCGGAAGTGGGTTTGTGCATGCTGATTGGTCATTTCGGAAAATGTCTAAATACAAATCAGTGTGTTTTTTAAGCTGTTGTCGCACCCTTCCTGAGCGCCCGAAGCGCATATCCTTGGAGGAGGGGGTGCGACTTCAAACGTTGCCGCCCGTTTGACAACGCTAGGGTATTTCCGCCAGGGTGTCGAAGCATGATCTGGTCAGAGGCTGTTGGAAACCAGCCTCGCCCTCCCCTGTGGAAATCCGCGTTTATGACGCATGCAATTAACTGTTGAGATTATGTATACATGGTGGCACAAAAGCCAGGGAACATTGGGGTATAGGGTGTAGCTGGGGTGATTCTAAACAACTTTTTCCTTGACCAAAATGTTATGTATAGTTTCGTTTTTGAGTTATTAACGAAAAACACTGGCCAAAGTTCGCTCAGGCGCGAACCGATCACTTGCGGTAGGTCGTGATGGGGGCATCGAGGGTACCGAGGAAAGCATGCGGCAAATAACATTATCCGAAAGAAATCAAATGTTTTATTACTTATGAAAAAGTATTTTTTTTATCAGTCCGTTTTCAGGTGGATAAATTATGTTTTAAGAAAAACGATTCGCATAACTAATGTTAGGAAAAGCTAGTTAAACTTACTCATTCTTTCACGAATTAACCTGCTTAACATTGTGCGAATCCTGACCTAGGCAACGCTCAACAGCTGATGTTACGGCCGGCTTAGCATCCTTGCACGATCACTACACTTACGATTTTATTACCGTCGTTCGCAGGTAAGACGCGAGATAGCAATTGTTGTTCCTTTTCGGGAAGCAACAAGTACCATAATTGGCAAGATGCACGACAAGAGAAACGGTAGCACGAAAAGCGCCCCTAACTATTAATATTTACGTATCCAGTAATGTCTCAAGTAATGTCATTTTTGGTCCTTTTTAAATAACAGTTTACCAAAGTGTTCGTTACAATCTACTGATTAAAATGATGCTTATCAAAGACAATAATAAAGGGGAATGAAATTATTAATATCCTGATAAGTAAAAAATGTACAAACCATATCGTGTTTGGTGTCATTTTATTCAGGAGATTGTAACGAACATGTGGGTAAAAGTTCATTTAAAACGGACCAAAAGTGAACAAGTTTGAATTTGTCATCTCGCTTGCATCAGTGTTGGCTCTCACCGACATTCGATCTGGGTTCAGATTACTTGTTCGGTACTTCACGCTTCGCTCCCACAAGTAGTGGGGATAGAAGTGAACACTAATCATAGACACAATTTTGAACATTAATCGAGACATTACTGTATTGATGATTCTCATATAGTTATGAAACACAACAAAATTAAAGTTAAGAAGAAATGAACGCGGGGGAGGCTCGAACCTTAAAGATTTATGGTCGGGTCTGTATATGTACTGTTTCATTCTTGCAACGTCTTCTCTCTTGCTCGCGCTGTCCTTTTCTATGGCCGACAGGAATCAAGATCTCGGCTCAGGCCGATTCATTTTGCTGATGATCAGAAGTGTTACAGGTATGGCAACATCGCGACAGACCTCTCAAATGATGTGATTTGACAACTATGGCATCTCATTCTTCGTTTACAATCGTACATAATGATGACTTTAGATGTCACGGAGTCAAATGACGAACCTGCTAATTTTTTGTTTTCACTAATGTCCGTTTATTTACAATGGCGCTTAGACCGATTCGGAGTTGGCCCCAAAGTAGTCGAGCCCCTTAATTCCGGGCCCTGGTTTAGAACCTAATGTTACTCGAGCTAGTTTATGCTGAGTTTTATATGAAAATTTATATAAATATTGCAAATATACTTGTGGAAACGTTTTCCACATATTTTCCTTCATATTTGTTAGTTAAAGTAAAGTTAGTTGTTTCGATTTTTTTTATACATCGACGCTTTCGTACTTTTGTTTCGCTAGAAAATGTTGCAGTATAACATGCAGTAAATAGTATCGACATTGAATACTTGTAACAAAATTTATTAAGTAAAAACTAAAAAGAGGAAAGAAAATTCAGAAAAAATAATTTTTATTTTAATTAAAAATTTTCATATTTTAATTGCTTTTGATATTGTTCAAATTCATACGAATAATTCGTATGAATTACGCTTATATTGATTTAATATCTTAGAAAATTGGGATGTACTATTTTGTATTTGTACATTATTAATTTTGGTAATGCACAGCAGGTGGGCCAAATCTCTTTGAGCAATACACATTTATTGAATAATATCACTCGTTATTATATTCTGGATAATTTTTATTTGTGTTGGCTATGCAATTGTACTAAAAAAAAAAAATGTTTTGTTTAGCCACCCATAGGAGGCAACTTGGAAGGTTGTGGCAACTTCACTTCTATTTTATCTAAAACGCTTAGAGAAATGCAAAATTCTGATGGACATCAATCTTATCGTCCATCCGAATTGTTGAACTCGTTTAAGAAGAAAACTATGCAATGTATGGATGGCGGTCAACATGATTCACATGAACTACTCAGACATCTTCTAGAAATTGTTCGGAACGAAGATCTTAGGGTGAGTATTTCATTTTTCTTTATTAAATTATTAAAGGTTCCTTTCATTAATTCTTTATGAATAATATGTTTTGACAATTAAGCTTTGCTCAGTGGGAAGTATCGTAATATGGATAGAATATAATATAACTCTATCTTTGGCCACTACTACCTTTTCTTTAAGTTAAATTTGATATAATTATTTGCTTCCAATCTTGATAGGAATGTATTCCAGGTAAATATCAAACATCGGTACTGTGTAAAAATGTAACGATGAACGTCTAAAAAAGTACATGTATAGGATGGTCTGTAAGTCATGCTGCAAATGGAGCCACTGAGAGTTTATTATTCAAAATGAGACGAAAATCAAGAACAACAAAATTGCGTTAAAGGTTTCGTTTCTGAGAAAAATGCGTTTAAGAATCAGTTGAGTATGCACGCCCAGCTGCTGATTGACGATATGGATTTCACTACAGACCGCTACTGACAATAAGGATGCTTGTATTGGGAACCCATAGTGGCAATACATCTTCTGCAGCACTATTATCGTGAACGGAATTCAATTCGTCACCGTCCATATAGGCCAATTTTACAGGGTGTCTCATAACTCAGGGAACATCGGGAAATGGGGAAGATTGGGGTGACTTTGAACAACATTTTCCTTGACCAAAATGTTTGTGGTAGCTGCGTTTTTTAATTATTAACAAAAACACTGACCAGTCGATGCGCCCGTAGAGCGTGTGCTCGAGCCGCGGCTCTTAATCCGACATTTATCACTCAAAAACGAAGCTACGAACAACATATTGGTCAAGGAAAATGTTGTTGAAAATCAGTACCACTTTTCATGTCAATAAAGACTTTGGTCCTTGTCACTTACGAAATGAAAGTCGTGGCCATGGCCAACGAATTCGTGAAAATGCAAAAGTAAGAGTCTCCTTGTGCAAAAATAATCGTAAAAATCGGTAGATGTACCCATACTATATTGGTTCTCAAATGCAATATTCTCCAAAACGAAGCCTTGAACCGCGATTCAGTTATTTTTGTTCTTCGTCTTATTTTGAGCCATAGAAATTCCCGGACTCGATTTGTACCATAACTTGTAGACTACTCTGATGTCACGAATGTTTTAACGCTTGTTTGTAAAGATTTAATTTCGATATAAAAAGATGATTGGATAAGAATTAAAAGCGGACTACTAAATACTATTGTTATGTTAACAAATAATATTGTTACGAATGCTTGATTTCCTTTTAAACGCTCTATCGTGTTTTATAACTGTTAGCGTTAGCGTATTTTTAATGAAAGAAATAGGAACGGGTGGTGAAGTACTATGCACTCTGTGTATAATTTATGATGGGGACGCAGTCCTACGGGTGGTCGAAGAGTGTTTTGGCATTCGTCAACCTAGGAGACAGACGATGGTTGGTGGCCCGATGCCATTCAGTTATCGAATGTCCTGGGATTGACTAATTTATTCATGTCTTGAAATTGTATGAATGGGACGAAATATCCTGTCGGCAGGCGGTGGATGGCGACCACTCTGGGTCTTCTAGCTATCGAGTGTCGAGGGATTGTTTATTATACACAAGAGATAGAGACTTTAAGTATGGCAAGCGACCTGACGTTGCATTGTTAAAGAATAGGGATTCGGTTCCTGGAGGATCTGGCCACGGAGTGGGGAAGGCATTGCCTTTCGGAAAGAGGATTGTGATGAATCCCATGGAACTTACCCTAGAACCTTGGAACATTGCAGTCGTTACTTTGTAATTTCGAGCTAAATAATCTTGACGTTTATATAGGGTGACAGAACACTTAGGGAACATCGAGGATTGGAGTGTAGCTGGGGTGTTTATAAACAACTTTTTCCTTGGTAATAATGTCATATGTAGTTTCGTTTTTGAGTTATTAACGAAAAACACTGGCCAATGAGAGCGTCCGGCGGGCATCGGCCGACGCGCGCTCAGGTGCGAACCGATCACTTGCGGTTGGTCATGATAGGGGCATCGAGGGTACCGAGGGAAGCATGCGGCAAATGTTACATCGTCTTAATTAAAAATAATGTAGAATTATTCATTATTCGTGAATAAGAAATACACTAATAAATAGTGTAATAACCGTGTTCGATACGTTTATTCATTATCCGAAAGGAACATCTGCTGCTTTCTCTCTACTCATTTTTATTTCTTTTTCGTCACGCAAATGGTGCCAATAGTGCTGGAAGCCACCTGGGCCGTCTAATATGAATTCATTTATTTTTTTTATCATCTGAGAAAATCACTTTTTTCCGATTTTCTGTGCATGTCATGTGCTCCTGGGCGAATTTTTATGAAATTGAGTTAGAGGAGGCTTCTTTTATCTCTTCGTGTAGCGCAGGGTTCCACTATCTCTTAAAACTTGTTGCACACGTTGAGTAACTACGGGCAAATCTAATTTTGTCTTTATTTGTAACACATTCACTTTATTTACTCGAACCTCTTGCAGAATTTTTCCTTCATCTCGCTGGCAAAGTTTTTCTGGACGGCTTTTAGATTTCTTGATGCCATATTTGTCACCTATCACTAAAAAATGATTTACAACATTCAAGGATCTTTCAAGTCTCCTTGCAATGTTTCTGTTTAAAAGGTCCATCTCATGAAAAGGAATGATCTGCCCTTTTGCAGGATCGTTTAGGGGTTTTCCTCGTCCCATTATGTTTCTAAAACACTAAACGAATATAAAATTGTTTCGAACTAATTGAATATCATAAAATTATGAACAAACCTCACAAAACTTTCACAAGGTTTGAACACTTAAACGTATATTTAAAATATATCTCCCTGAACTTAAGATTATTTCGGTTTGTCGACACAATTTTCAATAAATTACTTGACTGACTATGCCTAGGCACTTACACTGTTGAAACGCGAATAACTGCTGGTACAATGGGTAGGGCACGCCCATTAAGAACAAAAAACAAACACCACATATGCTTCCAGAAATGCATATAGGAATGGAAAGAGTAAACAGGCAAATTAGAGTAGTGAACCTATCATTATTTCGGCCACTGTACATACATATATAAACGTAATCAGCAGACGAAATTTACATCACTATACATACATATATGTACCGACTTCTATTATTCAAAAGTCTGTAATTTTGCTATGAATTATTTTATTAATACATTTTCTATCTATGAAATTTTCTAAAAACGATTAGCTTCTATGGATATGCACGTGGTCATTTTATGTCTTCCGTCTTTGTTTTGGGACAATCCTAATGCTTGAAAGGAAGGAAACAATTGAATGATTTCTGAAACAGAGTTATAAACTTAGAAGGAAGGTTGGGCAACCTGAAGATTCCGAAAATTATGAAACTTTGCGTACAAGTACAATATGTCACCCGTAATACAACGCTATTTTCCGATTGTGCCATAACTCGATTTTAAGGGATGAAGTCAGCCCTTGAAAGAATTAGAGGATTTTCTTTGTCGTGAGATATCTCAGGAACGCTGAGAGATATCTGAAAAAAGTTTAATTCAAACTTGCATCGCTTTATTGTGTGTACTAAACTGTGTAAAAAATTTGTTGGGAAAATACGTGGTTTTCGAGTTAACCCTCCCCGAAAAACGACAAAAATAATAAAAAGCACGTTTGGTTATTGGTGCAATAATGATATTGCTGGTAGAAATGTTCGAAACAAAGATACCCGCCACTCCACGCACATCCCATAAAGGCCGCCGCGCCACAAATACTACATTTTGGTATAGCCATTTCACTCCTATAGTAACAGAAATCATACTCGAAATTATACCCGTCCTTTTCTTTGGAGTGATTGAAAATGCCACTTCTTGATTTTCTGGAATCAACTGATTTAACTCATTTGTGCCGTGTCCAGACCACGAATCGAATAGTAGCATGCTTTTTCGGCCAGCATTGGGCAGATATACTTTGACAAATAAACAGATATACTAAAGAAACCGACGGGTATGATACACCCTTTGGTTGTATTTGGTTTCCGGATTTGGAAAAATTTTGTGCGGACATTTTCGGGTAATGTAATTCTCCTGGTCGAAGATATCAATCTGCATTTACGCAATAAAATAATGAAATTGCAGTCGTTAACCCATAACTAACTTTCTTTCCCTGATTCAAAAATCTTTTCCAATATGCTTGTTCCAATATGTGACTTCCAAAATCCATAGGAATGAAAAGGCTATACCAAAGTATCGTATTTGTGGCACGGCGGCCTTTCTGCGATGTGCTTGGTGTGGCGAGTACCTTTGTTTCGAACATTTTCACCAGCAATACCATTATTGTACCAATTTCAAACCATGAGTTTTACTATTTTTGTCGTTTCTTACTTATACAATCCTTCGATGTGGAAAAATGTACAAAAATAGAATGAGAGTGTTTAAATACTTATTTTTTAGTAAAAACTGTTATATTGCTACAGTTAAAATTAATATCAATAATTTTGATGTAAATGAATTTAAAATAAATGTAAATTATTTAAGTATTGCGTTGTGAGACCAGTTTATTGAAGAAAAGTGCTCAAATGGACTCCAATTCGTTAATATTGGCTTTTTTGTTAAAAAAAAAAATGTTAACACATATGTCATTTAGGACATATGTCATATGGACAATCGGAAAATAGGGTTGTATTACGGATGACATACTGTACTTGTATGCAAAGTTTAATAATTTTTTGAAACTTCGGGTTGCCTAACCTTCCTTGTTAGAGCTGCAGAGGCAGCAGCGATAGAAGTCAGACTTAGAGAGGTAAAATTCGAGTTGTAGAGGTTTAGCTATTCTAAATTCGAGATACAGAGGTAAAATGATGCATCTGGACATGTGGAAAATAATTCGAGTTAAAGTAAGTTTTATTTCGACATATAGAGGTTTTTGCAGCAGAGCGGAAACGAATTAAGGAAATGTTCGTCTTATAGAGGTTTTCGAGTTAGAGAGGTTCGAGTTATCGAGGTTCTGCTGTATATTGAGAACGGAATTAGAAGGGTAAATTCAAAGATGTGTTACTTTATTTCTATGGAAAGTTTATGTTTAGAACACCTACTTTAATGGTAAAATGTTTCACATATCATTTTTTTTAAGATTTCAACTTTTCCTGACACATTCTGCAAGCTCTAATTTTCAAGGTATGAAGTTGCAGGAAATTTCGTCAGCTTTGACTGCCTGTATCTCAGTGATTTTAAAATACATTTTTTCTATAAGTAATAAAACACCTTATTCCTCTCGGATAACGAATAAAAGTATCGAACACAGTTACTAAACGATTTATTAGTTTGTTTGTCATTCATGAATAACGAATAATTACACATTATTCTTAATTAGGACGATGTAATATTTGCCGCACGCTTCCCTTGATACCCACGCTGCAGCCAGCTGTGCCAATGCGTTGGTTCACGGCCTTGAGCGAGCGCTCTGATTGGCCAGTGTTTTTCGTTAATAACTCAAAAACGAAGATTCAACCAACATTTTGGTAAAGGAAAAAGTTGTTCACCCTGCATCCTCCCGTTTCCGGGAGTTCCCATAGTTTGGGACACCTTGTATAATAATAATATTCTAAAGGTATTATGCACAGTTGTATTTTCGTCTGGTAAAAACATATCACATATGTTTTTCAGCTGTATTTTGCCAAATTTTATTACTGTTTATCTATTTTTCCGTTAGGTATGCGTTTTCAGATTATATCGAGTATATTCTACAACCTCTATTTTATTGATTTTTTAATACCTAAATGCAATTGTAGATTTTGTGACTTCACATTAGTATGCTGTTGCATTTTCATTGCAGCTTTATCCATCTTTTATTTAGTATATGTATAACGAGTTATACATTTAGATGTAACGGTTCGACAGCCGAAATATCAGCCGACAGAAATACCCATGACGGGCACGTACCCACCATGCAAAGAGGTAACCTCCTACCTTTAAATTTGCCCAAGGACAGCACGCTAAGCTCGCATTGGAATGGGTGCATTCGAAATTGTGCCGTTGCATGGGTGGATTCGCAAGCACGGCCGGTTGACAGCCGGCAGAAATAAAGTCTTAACCTACCTTAACCTATTTCTATATACTTGGATCTATGGGATGTGCCAAGTTGCCTCCGCTTGTCGTGGAGATCGGTGTCGTTTGACCAATGTCAGGCACCGCACTCGGTGTCGGAACTGTCCTCGGATGCTGTGTTGACGTCGACAGGGAGGAATAGATAAAAGATAGACAAGTCTCGTGTACGTCCAGTACACTGGGCTCAGGCGGTGCGATCAACAACCCGCCGATTAAAAAATGCCCCGACGTGAGCATCTGATAGTCGTCAAAGTGCTCGGACACGGCACAAAGCGGTCGCGAATTCAAACACGCCTCGATCCGACAAAGTGGCGTGGTGAGCTCTTCGATCGTAGCGTGTGCGCTTCTACGCACCGCTTTAAGTGGTGTTGTACATTTCGGACGACGGCTTCCCAGAGCCTGCCAAAATACGGGGCTGCTGGGGGCAAGGAATGCCACTCCACTTCATCGGATGCGATGTGGTCGAGGAGGTTCGGATCATAAATATCTCGGTATGGAGATATTCGGTGTCGGTATATACCGCGTTAATGTCCTGAGCACCAGTGCCGTGGTCGAGCACATCGGGCCGTCTTTATGGTTAGGGGTGATCGAGATCGACATCGCTTGCCGAACATGCGTTTGCGTGTCGCCGATTCCCCGTATACAAATCGACCGGTAGAGCTTGGTTAAACGGAGGCGCTGGACCAACCTCCCGGAAATCACGCTTGTTGCCGAGCCCTGGTCAAGACATGCGCGTGCCGTTTCAAATTCACCGTGCGCAGTATACACTCAAATTATTGCTGTTGTTAGCAGAATTTTGGATGCGGATGCAGCTGGATCGTGAAGCAAATGAGAATCCAGCCTCCCCTCCTTCGGTTTGGTAGGTGAACGGCGAGGAAGGAGAGGGGCCTTGCTCGCTTCGCAGTGGCGACTGTTCGCTGGAGAGGTGGATACGTGTGTGGTGCTTCTTGCCGCACTTTTCGCAAGAGTGTTTACTAGTACACTTATTTGCTAAATGTTTGCTCGGTAATTGGCCGGAATTTTAGATTCCTAATGAGATTAAAATGAGCAATGTGTTTCTTTAATTAGTCGATATTAACCAGTTCTGTCTGGCAAGCGTTGTTGACCGCTGGCCGCTACTATCCTCGGGCTGCTGTTCAATGCAGTGTCCCATGCTACGATCTAGTACGCGTACCTGTCCGGTGACGGGCTGCAGATGCTTCGATGTATCGGGTGGCTGGCGACAGGGGCAAACAAATAGCTTGCGGGACTATAAGGAATAAATGTGCGGGTGAATAAAGAGCGTTGTTGTCTGGCGCGGGTCTTGACTCATGCTGGGAAGCTGCAGCTCTGAGTAATGTCACGATCCACTAGAGTTTTGGAGAATTTATTTTACAGGACGTAGAAACTCTGTACCTGACAGGCAAATTTCTTGTGTCTGTTGGCAGAGTTCCATATGCAGGTTGCGCGTATAGGATATACGTTGAAGACTTACTTCACTTACACCATGCACATACATTTATACATACAGGGTGACAGAAGACTCAGAGAACATCGAGAATTGCGGTGTAGCTGAGGTGTAGATAAACAACATTTTCCTTGGTAATAATGTCATATATAGTTTCGTTTTTGAGTTATTAACGAAAAACACTGGCCAAAAACTCGGCAAATGTTACATCGTCTTAATTAAGAATAATGTACAAGAATAATATTGTAAATAATTATTCGTTATTCGTGAATAACAAATACACTAATAAGTGGTATAATAACCGGTGTTCGATACGTTTATTCATTATCCGAAAGGAATCAAATGTTTTATTACTTATGAAACAATATTTTTTTATCAGTACGTTTTCAGGTACATAATAACTAATGTTTAATTAGGAAAAGCTAGTTAAACTTACCCATTCGTTCACGAATTAACCTGCTTAACATTGTGCGAATCCTGACCTTTTTTTTTTTTTCTTTCATGTCTCTTTCATGAGACACCCCGGGCTCTGGGGAGAGACCGGGGTAGTGTCGGTTTCCTACCGACTAAAACCACGTGGAACACTTGTGGACGCAACACCGTGCCCTCCCACGCCATGCCCCAAACTCTAAAAGGAGGTTCGTCCCGAGGAGGGTCCTTCGGACCCTCCTCTAACATCTGCAATTGAATACCCACTGCCGCATCGCGCAGTCACTACGCAATGCGGCCCCTCACTTGCCACGTGCAATGGACGCCTGATCCCCATTCAGACGGCCTGTGGTCCCTCTGTGGGGAGAGAAGGTCCCCACCATCCCATTCCCCCGGGATCCCAATCGGTCGGGGGGGGGGGGGGGCTACGGAAGCCCACGTCCCTCCTACCAACACCACCTTTCCCGCGGGCAGGGTCTGCCCGCTCCCTGCTTTCGCTGCTTCATTCTGCAATATAACGTCTTCGCAGAAGGAGGCAAGGCCACTCTAAGCCGCCTGGTTGCGCAAGATGCCGGCGACGACCACCGGCAGCGCGAGGTCCGAGCCCACCGCTCGCCTCGGGAATGGGCACTCCTTCAGCGTGGGCCTCGCCGAGTTCACTTTCTCGCCCCGGTGCCAGCACTGCGCCGTTTCCTCTCTCCGGATACGCTGCAGGTACCTCCCCGAAGCACCTGTGCCCGGTGAGCACCTGCGTCATCCGGTACGTCAGTCTTCCCCACGATCTGCCCAGCCACTTCTCCAGGCTCGGCAGGATCACCCCGACAACGCGTCGCCCCACACCTGTTGACACGGCCACAGCGCGCCGTCGAGACCGATTCCTCGAGGCCCTCACATACTCCTCGCGAGCCCGCGAGTCGCCGCCATCAGACGCCCTCGCCGAGGCGTATGCGGCCGCGGCTACTCCTGTCTGGATGTCGAGCGGCAGGAGCCCCGCCAGGATCATCGCCGCCTCGTACGAGACCGTGCGGTACGCCTTCATGACCCTGATGTCGCCGCGCTTTAGTGGGTCCACCGTCGGGGAGACCTGGCCTCCCCCCTCGCTATCGCCACGGAGCCACGCGCATCCCCCATCCAAGTATCGGAGTGGGTAACAGGGACCTCATATGGCTCCGCGACAGCCGTCAATTCCACCCACCACCACGGCATGGTCTGCACGAGCAGATCCTGTGCTCTGCCGGAGTGGTTGAGGTTGGTCTGGAGTAGCCGGGTAATGAAGGCTACTCCAGATCCATATCCGTCTCCATAGGGCATTGCCCGACCACGCGGTCTGGGCTCCTCTCTTCTTCTTCCGGCTCCTTGGTTGGACTCTGTTCAGGAGCCATCACCTTTTCCGCCGCCGGCGCCGCAGGCTTCACCGTCAGTGTCGCGGGTGGTCTTCCGCCTCCTGTCTTGCTCCGCCCTGCCCTTTGCTTCTCTATTTAAGTTATTTCGGGCAGTCTTGCTGCGGGTCAGCCTCCAGTCCTCGTTGTCTATCCTTGTTGGTGACACCACCGCCAGGGAGATCGAAGGCGCCGCATCCGCGGCCACTGGCCGGGCCCCGAGGGCTGGCGTCGCGCGCGGAGGTCGCCGCGTCGCTCCATCTTCAGCCCAGGAGATGGAGCCGTGGGCGACCATCAACCGCCTTTCCATGGCCGCCATCTCTCACCTCATTTGGGCCAGCAGCTTCTCCTGCAATGACCCCTCTTGATTGCCCTGGGGTAGATCTACCTCCAGGGCTTCCGATCTCCTTGGCGCACCAGCTAGCTGCGGGGTTCCGGATTGCTCCTTCCTCTTGGCTCCCTGTTGTCGCTGCTGCCGCTGGACCTCCTCCATTCTCTCCGTGACTGTTGTCCGTGGCGCTCGAGGCTCTTCCCCCCTCCCCCGTCTGCCTTCTTCGCAGCCGGAGGCGGCATGGTCTGCGGGCCACTCGCCTTGCATCCCGCAGCGTTTCTTCGCAGCCCCATCTTGATGTCCGACAGCTCTGCCCTCAGCTGCAAGTTTGCCATCGACAGCCACCGCGCCTCGGTGGAGACGGAGGAGCGCTGTACCAGCTCCGTGACTGCCACCGAGGTCTCTCTGGCAGCCACTATCAGGGCACGTACGAAGTTACCCTTGAGATTTTTTGAGCTGGCGGAAATCGTCTCGACCTCACGCATATGGTCGAGGACCGCTCCTACCGACCCTCCGTTCGATTCTTTCTGAGCCTCCTGGCGCAGATCCTCCACATTCAGCAGGACCCGCTCCGAGTTTCTGCCATAGTTTATATTGCCCGTTGGCCCATGTCTTCGGGTTGGTCCCTCATCGGACTATGACGTCGTAGGGTCCTTCCGCCGCGGACTCCCGGCCGCGCAGAGTCCGAGAAAGCCCAGACCCTGGGCATTTTCCTTCTCGCGTTGGTCCTCCTGGTCCTTCCCTGGATGCTCAACCCAGAGTCGTTCCATCAGGGTTTCGACCCGGCGAAGACGCCGCCATGAAGTCCCCGTGCGAATCCTGACCTAGGCAACGCTCAACAGCTGATGTTGCGGCCGGCTTAGTATCCTTGCGCGATCACTTCACTTGCCACTGTGAAATGTGGGGATACTTAAAAACAATTTATTGTTCCTACATTTGAACATTTTGTAATACAAGTTCGGCGGCCCAACCGGTGACGAGAGCCTCACGTTCCATAGTCGAGTAGTTTCGTTCGGCTTAAGTTAGCAGGCCGCTGTCGTATTCGATGGGGTGTTCGTTTTTCTCCTCCCGTTGGGGAAGGGCTGCTCCGATATCGTAGCTCCTGGCATCCGTGCGGAGTGTGTAGCCGGCAGAATGGACGGCTTGGACCAGTATTGGCGCTGTAACCAGAGCTGCCCTCAGCTTGTTGTAAACTGGTTCCTGTAACTTTCCCCACGTAAACTCCGCGTTTTTCTTCGTTAATTCAAACAATTGCACATGTCTTACATTTCTGGAGGGTACCATTTCCGGAATAGCCTGCACTCTCTCGGAATCAGTCTGTATTCCTTTTGGTGACACGATGTGCCCGAGATACTTTACCGACTTACACGCAAACTGATATTTTGCGCGACTCATGCGCAACTTGTACTGCCGAATGTGTTTAAATTCATCTGGGAGATTCTGTAGATGCTGCTCTGCTGTGGATAACAAGGCGATGATGTCGTCCAGATATGCGAAGATCAAGATGTGCCCTAGGGTATCTTGGCTTATCAGTCTCTGAAACCTGGCCGGAGCGTTGCGGAGTCCAAATGGAAGTCTCTTGAAGCGGAAGACTCCGAAATGGGTGATGAATGACGTCTTGTCCTGATCTTCGTGTGCCATTCTCACTTGATAGTAGCCTGCCTTTAGGTCCATGGTAGAGATAAATGCACATCCCCCTGTAGATTGTAGACGGTCGTCTCGGCGAGATAGAGGACATACGTCAGGTGCGGCAATTGCATTGAGCTTCCTATAGTCAATGCAGAGTCTGAATTTTGCTTCTGGCTTAGGTACGAGAACTTTTGACGATGTCCATGCACTCTCATATTTCTCGACGATCCCCAAACTCTGCAGATGCTGTACCTCTCTCTTCAGGACCTCGTATTTTTGAGGCGATACCCAGTAGGGTGGGCTAACCACTGGGGGGTTGGTCCCTGTGTCGAGCCGGTGTTCGGCATAGGGTGTCGGTGGACCGTGTTCTTCAAAAGCGTCTTCGAATTCGCCGAGTAGCGAGTTTAATTTGCCTTGCTGTAGTTCCGGAAGGGCGTTTCCTTCGTCTTCCATTCGGAGATCGAGGGTCGCGAACTCCATTCGTGGGAAGAGCTCGACCTCCATTGGTGTGTCCTCTTGATACGCCTCGTCGACCGCATAGATAGCGTCCATTCATTGGAACTCCGTTCGCGACAGGATCCGTGGGTGCGGTGGTCCATGGTGTGACCGTTGTACCGTATCTGCTGGGAAGAGCCCTTTTTATTGGTGTTGCAGCAATGGGGCTGATCATCGGGCCATAATTGTCCACAAGATTGGACAATTCGTCGCTCTTTAATATGTGGCCGATGTCCCCTGCCGCGTTCCCGCCTCGCCCCTCATGAATATGCTCATGTTGTTCTGAGACATGCTCCTCAGTTTGAAAGAAATCGTGTATTTCCTTTTTGATGAAGTGATAAACTTCGTGCCGCTTACCGTGGAAATGGTATTTTTGCAAAGTCCTCTTGCGGTAGAGGAGGGTGGCTGCTTCTGAGCCGCTTTCTGTGTAGACGAACGGCGTTTGAAATATTCTTCCCTTTAATGTTACGGGTATGGTTGTGGTGTATATCGTCTTATTTATCGCTCGCCCATCTGCGAGGATTATTTTTTCCACCGCTTCCTTGAAATGAAACCGCCGTTTTCTAAGGAGCTCGTACAGCTTGGGACTGGCTAGGCTTGTCTTGGCCCCTGAGCAAAAAAGGCCGTACCCTGGATGCCTGCAATGGAGATATCATCCGGTTTGTTTGTCGGTGGGCATACTGGGTACTCCGAACACTCAGATTTTCTTACAGTATTGATAGTGAATTATTCTACGCATATATTGTAAATAATTATCGTAATAAATGAATGCAATAGTTGAATGAAATGTTAATTTGGAATAATGACATTACAATGAAGACTCGATATAAGCGAAAGCCTCGGGACTAAACGTTCGCGCATATCTCATACTTCCTATATTGTTTGAAGTTTGCCGAAGCGTCGAACGTAGAAAAGGACAGCAAGTAAAGAAAAAGCTTTACTACTCTTTTCACTAGCTATCCTTTTTGGCGGTCCAAACTTATTACCCTTAATTAAGGCAGTAAATATAGTAAAAATTGTATCATGTTTGGTATCATTTTAATCGGAAAAATGTCAGCTATGTCTGTGTAAAAGTTTTATAAGAAAAGGATGAGAATTAGCAACGTTTCATCGTTGAATTAGATTAGTTGACCCATATACTCGACCCGGATTGCGTTAAACTGATCGCCAAGCGTACTTCAGGACGCCTCCGGGGATATACCGCTCAGTGGTGGGGATAAATTCTTCGCTTATATCGCATTCCACTTTTTCGCTTATATCGAGACTTCACTATATATTTAAATGTTTTCTAGATAATCCGATGTACAGAGTGGAAAGAAAGTAAGTGTAACGTGCCACGACATATGCTTTTACTCGTTGAACTCGTTGACTTGTGTGGAAAAACGTTTGTTTTTCCTACGTATGACATAACGCTTTCGGTACGGCGCGCCGCGGCGGTCCATTCCGCCGAAGCCCCGCACAATGGTGCAAAATCCCCAAAACCTGGCAAAATGGAATCGACATTTTAAACAATTTTCACGGCAATGTTAAAATACGTCGATTGTAGATCATAATATAACTTGGAACGAGGCACTGACATTAAAAACACCTTTGATATGTGTTATTTAAGAAAAGTTGTTTTATATTTTTTGTTGTTTTTAAATACAATCCTTGATTTTTAAAATTTTTGTCATATAGATATTTTTCAACGTAATAAGTACCTTAAATTAAAAAATTAGAACAAAATATAAAATTGAAAGCCAATTATTATTTTTTTTGTTTATAACTAAGGCCCTCCTAGCCCTCCAAAATCCTGCGTTTTTTTTGTGGTTTTACTTGAAATAAGGTTACAAAGGTGATGAAAAACCTAACCACGCGCCACACGTGCTCCCTTCGCTGCGGCGCGCCGCGGCAGCCTTACTCGGCAATAGACATGTTTTTCTTCGTTTTATGCTTGGATAAACAATGCAAGTACTTAAAAAAATACTTGTTATACCATTTGATGGTTTTCCTGATACATTCAACTGAGGAGTCGGGTGACTATAGTCATTGTTAGTACATAATGAACGTTGGACGACGGGTGACTATAGTCACAGCTAGTACATAGCGAGCGTCAGGCGTTAGGTGACTATAGTCACCGTTAGTACCGAAAGGGTTAATAATTTTATTTATACAAAACTTTAACAATTTATATTGAACAAACGGTGTATTTTCAGCATATGGTTTCATTCAGACTTTTTATGCTTGTAATGAATAGAATGCGATGTAATAAGAAAAGTTTGACCTTCAGTTTAAAGGTCAAGGACAATTCTGCACCAATTTCTATTTACAGATCTGCATGGATCCAGAGGTGTGGAATCACTACAATGCTCTTCACACTTACTTTCTTTCCACCCTGTACAATTTGTACCTTTATCAATTACAGTCATTTTAAATATTTTCCGAGTATTACGATGTAAGATTTTTAGTAACCCTAACTGTATATTACAATATTTTATGTGAATGCGTTATTTACTGATGTTTATAAATATTTTGGAATCGGTGCCTTTTTAGCGATATCAGAGTATAATTCTGAAAGAAGTCGGCTTGACCGGAAAAACTAAACCTGATGCGGTAGAAGAGGGCCTCAAAGCTCGTGTAAAATTCTATGGAAATCAGGCGAGTGCAAGACTACTTGGACCAGAGCCTGTTTTTCGTGGGGTTTTAGTTTCCACTCTGGAATGTCTCGATTGTCATCACTCTTCGCAGAGAACAGAGCCCTTTTTAGATCTCAGTTTGCCAGTAATGGCAGAGAAACCACAACCTCCAATTTTAAAGTAAGGATCATTCTTTATATTAAATAAGGTAGCACATGAATGTTTCATTTAATTTTATTATCTGCATAAGTCGATGGTGTATAGTAAAATTAGTATGCATGGTTGAATTCAGAATAAAACGCGTAAAAATTTTTAGTTATTATAAAAATGTAAGAATTCTTTAAAATAACGGAAAAAAATTTTCTTCTCACGCAAAAAACCTTTTTTTAAAATTTTCTTAATGTAAAATTATAGCGCTCATTGCACCATTAAACTTGTACCTAAAACATTTTTTACCATCTCATGTATTTTAAGAGATAGACGAGATAGAAGAGATAGAGATGGAAACCCCGATTTGACTTTGTGGTTAATTTTCACACCCTTAAAGGGCGATTAGGCACGAATGAAGCATACCGTTATTCTTGTCTTGGATCACTCTATAAACCTACAAAGTTTCATTCAAATCCGGGAGTAAGGGTTCGCGGTTTCTCTTGTTGGAATATGGGTAGTCAACCTGGTTCCTATCCCCTATTAGTGGGTGTTCAGCTCTCATGGTGGGCGGAAGGGGTTATATTTTATATTTTATAAAGTAAAGTTACTTCCCTACTTTATAAATCACCATCACTGTAGAACCGGTGGGCGGTTGGTATAAAAAGGTTGACTTAGAACAAAAAATAAAGTATACTAAATTTGCAAAAAATTGCGCGTAGCCGATCAAAAGTACAGAGCTTGGAAAAACATTGATTTTGTTTTAAAAAAATTTGTTGAAAAGTGAATACAAAGGTATATTAAATCATTTTTATTTTTATGTATAATTGGGTACAACTAGAAGAGAATTTATTTATTTTGAAAATCCACTTTGATTCATGTCAATTTGTCAATTAGCTTTTTCGCTATATTGCACGACAGATTGAAGACAGTCGTGTTGAGCAAAACGCGGTTGAAATTTTCCATACAATGAGTAATGTTTGTAGCACGACTGAATGCCGAGAAAGAAAAAAATGCATTTGTTCTAAAGAAATATCGGCGATTTAGAAAATTTCGCCGAGAATCGGTTAAAAAAATACTAGGAGGCTGCTTTTGTCCCTACAATTCAGGTAAAATACAGGGCGTCCCGTAACTACTGTAGAATCCGGGAACGGGGGGAAGCTGCGATGATTTTGAACAACTTTTTCCTTTACCACAATTTTGGTTGAAGCTTCGTTTTTGAATTATTAACGAACAACACTGGCCAATAAGAGCGCGTGGCTCTCAACCGCACTCGGTTGTGGTCGTGGACTAACTAATTTCTATAGAAATTAGAAGTGAGATGCTTCTTATGTGTGCATAATTGGTTAGTTAATATAATAGCAATAATTATAACATCATAACTTGATCATGCTTCTATTGATTCAAGAAGGAAGAACAATGGCTTTGAAGATACATTTGATATAATGGGGAATAAGGTTTCACTGGTGCCTTCAAAACATCAACTAAAAAAGGAAAAGAAAGCAGCACGAAAAAATCGTAAACATAAAAAGCACGAAGGTCGGAACTATGGTGATAGTGCTACATGCAACAAAACCAATGATGGGGAGGAAAACAATAATGTGGCTGAGTCAGGTAAAATGCTATGTTTATGGAATAATATTTTAAGCTACTCTATTAAAATATTTACCTTCTACAAATTCAGATAAACGAAAATGCGAAAATCGTTACTGAAATCTATAACTGACAAGTGGGATGACTCCAAATGACTGTTCTTATGAAAAGGGCAGTCAGTTATTGCAGTAGCAGTTAATTATCTTTATTGTCATTGAAGTTTCAATATATAAATGTAAATGAAACAATGAGTTTGTAAATGTAGCGATGAATGTATTTTGGTCAAAAGGAAAACAAAACCTTTTTTACAGAAGAGAGTGATGCAGATGTGGAAGACAATGTAGAAATAGAAGGCCTTCTGCCTGAAGTTGGTGAACCAAGCTGTAGTTCGGAAAAACAATCAACTTTAGCCAGTCCTGCTTCACCACCGACTGATCCAAAGAAACCAACAGAAGCTATGAATGATGTACCTTTAGATAATTATTTACAATTAAATGCTGCAGACAATGTTTTTGTAGCGCAGCTAGAGATTCCCTATGACACAAATTCGTTACCCAGGTATATCGATTAATAATTCTTTACTCTTTAACTCTTGAGCCAGTGCGTCGAGCGGACAAGACGAAAAGTACCAAACGGTTAAATTAGTCTAAATTGTTAAGCTCATGACAACATTAATTAAATACACACCTTATAAGTTTTATCATACTTAGGGTTGTTTTCAAAGAAACAACAAGATGCATTTTCGTTGAAACACATCGTCGTTGCAATAAACAGTTTCATAAGTTGAATCAACAGTTAAAGGGTTAATCCGTAACATTAATACTAGAGTGGCACATTATTTAATCTTTCTTGGATTCTTCTTTTAATTTAGTGTTTCATTTGTTTCACAGCCCGATGAATGTATGCGCGTCAAACGCTTCGCAAGCAAAGGTGCTGGACGGAGTAGATAGTTCTGAAAGTATTGAAAATGAAAGTGGAATCCAAACTGGTTTTTCTTTATCCACTTCTGTGGCGGTAAATTCTGATTTAACGAGTCCAGAAGTTCCTACCATTAGTTTCAATTCCGTTTCATCGAAAGAAAGTCCAACTAGACCTATTTGTAATTTAACGAATGGCAAAAGTGTAGAAAATGTTAAGGTACCGACATCTAGCCTTAATTCACCGGGGTCTTTGAACCACAGCGACGAGGAAGCTATCTGGAATCAGCGGTATGATTTAAATATTCCTTTACTTTAACTCGAATACTAGACATTTTATCTTATATTGATAACACTGATTTATAATTGGACACCCTCATATTCTGTATGACATAGTACTATGTATAGTAGTTAGTTTCTGCAAAATTGTTTCTATTTACTTTATCCGCCACTGTAAGGTCAAACATTAATATGTATAATGAATTTCGTTATGTTAATTACCTACATATGTAGGTACTTGCAATTAACATAAGGAAATTCATTATACATATTAATGTTTGCACCTACAGTGGCGGATAAAGATGATAAATTTCGTTATGTTAATTACACTAAAATGCGGACTTAGCCTCGTACTCTATGCATTTGTAATATCGCGTCGAATTCGGTGATAATATTACATAATATTTCTAGGTAACATTTGTATTGACCTTAACAAAAAAGAAAATTATTTGTAGTTATATACAGTTATGGAAACAAATATTGAACAATTTATTGTATTCCTTAAAACATACATGTTTATACGTTTAGTCGCTATTAAATCACGATTTTTCTATTTTTATACAGCTGCAGAGAGAAACATTTTAATATGTTTACTTCAAAAAGCATATGACTCAATAATTACATATACGGGGTGTCTCTTAACAATGGCAATGTTACGAGCCGAGGGCAGGGGCGCGGCTACGGAGCCGAGGATCGGGTGTTTAAGAATTGTTAGTTGTACGGACGAACCGGTGCTTATTGCATCACCGGATGCTACTAAGATAGGAAATGCGTGGACGAACCGGAACTTATTCCAGAACTGGGAGCCACTAGGATTGTTAATAATGTAACCTCGTAACTCTTAATATGTCGATATATCTTGAGTGGTTAAAGCGTATCTTTTTTGTGGGACGTTACTGCAATTGATTGGCACAGGACACTAATTATTGCAATATGTTTTAAGTTTAAAAGTAAAAGTCTATATTTCCAATTCTTTGATCTTTACAATTCGTTGTGTACAGATTGTTGCGAAACTAAGTATCCACGTTTCTCAACCTTTACGGATACGAGAACAATTTGTATTCATGTCGCCTATCGGTAGATTTATTTTCTATACGTATGTAGTTCCTCGAAAGGGTCTACAACCCAATCTCGCTCAGATGGATATGATTTAGCTGATACTCACTTAACACGAAGCTAGTTCGATTCAATACTGAACCGCTGAGAGTAGATTTCATGCCCTCTTTATATCCGAAAAATCAGTCTAAAAAGATGGTGGGAGCATGCAATCTTCCACGGGAGTCCAAAGATTCTCCTGAAAGGCTGAGTCATGCGGCATCGCGGAAGGGGTAGACTCGATGGCATGCACTCTCGATTACCAAATAAGGGCATAATGAAAGAATCGAAGGTTTCCTACGTAACAGGAACATCGAGAAATGCTGGGGTAATTGTGAACATCTTTTTCCTCGTCCAAAATGTTGTTTGCAGCTTCGTTCTTAAGTTATTCACGAAAAAGACTGGCCAATCAGACCGCCCATAGAGCGCGCCCTCCAGCACGCGACTCTCAATTCCTCATTGCCGCAGTCCATCTTTGATTTGCGTCGTGTGCTCGGTGCTGCCTTCCATCCCGGACTAGCTCCCAAATGTAAGAATCGACGAAAGATGGCCGGGTATCGAACCCGAGATCTTCTGGTGGTGCAGAAGGTGAAGAAGCGCCTGCGTCTTCAGGCACCGACAAAGCCACTACGCCACGGACCCTTCCCACTCTTGTATGATGTTATGCTCTCTTCAGTTCTTTGATGGGGGCGCCCGATCCCACTATACCCTTCTATAAGATGTCAGTAATAATTTTTTCGTGGATGGAGGTTTTGTCAGAGATTTTAAAATCACCACTATTTTTTGAAATCCGTGGTAGACTTTTTTTTATCTCCAGTAGAACAATGGACATAGAGACAATTTCAGCAGTCGCACGCATCATAGGACGAATTAGATGTGCTGTGCGTTTGTATCTTCGAATGAGTCATTTCTTGTTATCCTCGTTGCTTGTCTCGCTCTCCTCTCAAACTTTCTGGTGTACACGCACAGATCTTTTCTCAAACTGTTGCTAGTTACCTTCCCAGTTGCTCTCCCTTGCCACATTCCGCACGCAAATCAAATTTTTCTCTTATTGTTCCATTTAAGTCATCCGCTGCCTCTGAGTTCTCTGTATCCACTGTGAGATCTCCCTGTACTATGATAAGTTATTGAAATCATCGAAACATCCATTATTCTAGTAGGCAGAAAGGCTGTGAGACCTGTAAATCATTTCTACCGCGACTTATAAAAGAAATTCCCGAACGTTTCGGTCAAACCTTGTACGATTTATGACATTTAAGCCATTAGTTCCATTACTTGGAACATGGCGATTATAATGCCTTTTCTGAGACGAAACTTTATTTTATTTCATTATTTATAAAAGGCATTCATAACTTCCTTATATTTTAAATAACATTCACACAATTTAAATTAAAATTTCTTTGCAGGCGTTAAACGTGTGCTTCTGTCCTGTGTCTTATAATCTTTTACAGTTCAGCACAATTGTTTTTTCTGTTACTGTAAAAAGATTATAAAATTAGCTCAGTCTTAATGTCTTTGAGTATCCTAATAAAACGTGACATTCTATAACACGTTTGGTCATCTGACGCATATTAAAATATTACCATTAATCTGAAGGGTTTATCTATGTACGTGTACATAGCTAAATTCGTATTACAAGCTGTTGATACTACGTAGCTTATGAATTTCGGCAATCTGTGAAAGCTTAGATGTAATGTATGCGTTTATATAACAGGAAAGTAAGGAGAAAAGAAGAAGAATGTGGACACGAAAATAATACTGGAATCAACAGCATCACTTCTGGGATTTCGAAAATTGGCATTGCAGGAAGCATTCAGCAATCACCTACTAGATATTCAACTAAAGAAGGAGAATGTTCAATACAATCGTGTTTGAATCAATTTACAGCTTTAGAATTAATGAGCGGTAGCAACAAAGTTGGTTGTGAAGCTTGCAGTGCCAGAGAAAAGAAGGTACATAAATATAAAAGAATAAGCCCCTTATTCAAAATACGTATGAATTAGCCTACACTAGCGTTGACGAATATTTTTCTGTTCGTGTACCAAAGATTTGTATATACAGGGTGTCAGAAGACTCAGGGAACATCGAGAATTGGGGTGTAACCGAGGTGTAGATAAACAACTTTTTCCTTGCTAATAATGTCATACATAGTTCCGTTTTTGAGTTATTAACGAAAAACACTGGCCAATGAGAGCGCCCGCCGGGCATCGGCCGACGCGCGATCAGGTGCGAACCGATCACTTGCGGTAGGTCGTGATGGGGGCATCGAGGGTACTGAAGAAAGCATGCGGCAAATGTTACATCGTCTTAATTAAGAATAATGTGGAATTATTCATTATTCGTGAATAAGAAATACACTAATAAATCGTGTAATGACCGTGTTCGATACGTTTATTCATTATTTGAAAGGAATGAAGTGTTTTATTACTTATGAAAAAAATAATTTTTTTTATCAGTACGTTTTCAGGTGGATAAATTATGTACTAAGAAAAACGATTCGCATAACTAATGTTAGGAAAAGCTAGTTAAACTTACCCATTCGTTGACGAATTAACCTGGCTAACATTGTGTGAATCCTGACCTAGGCAACGCTCAACAGCTGATGTTATGGCCGGCTTAGTATTCGCACTCGCTTCCACACGCACACGCACACACACCGTCTCCAAATTTAGTGGAAATCGGCGGCAGATGCCGATCACACGGGGCAGCATCGGCCCTTGCGTGGACTACGTCGCAGCGCGAGCGTTGGCACTACAATGTAATCACATTAAAGAACATGTGTGCGTGTGGAAGCGAGTGCGAATACTAAGCCGGCCATAACATCAGCTGTTGAGCGTTGCCTAGGTCAGGATTCACACAATGTTAAGCAGGTTAATTCGTGAACAAATGGGTGAGTTTAACTAGCTTTTCCTAACATTAGTTATGCGAATCGTTTGTCTTGAAACATCACTTATCCACCTGAAAACGTACTGATAAAAAAAATTATTTTTTTCATAAGTAATAAAACACTTCATTCCTTTCAAATAATGAATAAACGTATCGAACACGGTCATTACACGATTTATTAGTGTATTTCTTATTCACGAATAATGAATAATTCCACATTATTCTTAATTAAGACGATGTAACATTTGCCACATGCTTTCTTCAGTACCCTCGATGCCCCCATCACGACCTACCGCAAGTGATCGGTTCGCACCTGATCGCGCGTCGGCCGATGCCCGGCGGGCGCTCTCATTGGCCAGTGTTTTTCGTTAATAACTCAAAAACGGAACTATGTATGACATTATTAGCAAGGAAAAAGTTGTTTATCTACACCTCGGTTACACCCCAATTCTCGATGTTCCCTGAGTCTTCTGACACCCTGTAGTATTGATTGAAATGCTGACGCGTACTGATCATTTTTAATAGCGGAATAAATTATCAAAAAATTACTTGTTGCAGAACTTTATTGAAATATGTCTAACAATTAACATAGAATTTCATTAAGATAAATTCATGACGTCACATAGACATCGTCCTATACAAATATTTATTTATAAATTCCATTATTATTTTAATTCATTTCGAGAAGCGTACTATGTAGTACGTCTTTCGCGGACTGGCGGTAGTGTGTCTTTAACATCTCATGATCGAATGGAGGCCGCTATGCCGCGTAACCTTTTTTAAGCCAACTGTACATTTAAAATTGAGAGCTTTATACACTTAGTTTGCAATTTGTTATATTAGTACTCAGAGCGCCTTTACAACCCCACTTCTAGGGGCGTAAAATCGCCAAAAATGGCACGCGTAACGTGGGCTGAACCACGTAAGATAGCCCGCAGACAATGTGTTAATACATACCTACAGTCTTCAAAGGAATAGATTTTCTTTCGTGTAAAGATATAATTGCGTGTGAAGAATACGTTCTTAATCACTTCTTACCGAAGCTCGATTATCTAGTGCTTGTTCCCCGATTAAGGCTACGGTTATAGTGGATGCGTTTTCTGACGAATATATCCGAACTGTTACAAAAAGGCAGTAAACGTCTGAGTAAACGTCAGTCCGTCCTAACTATAGTATATGTGTATAAACAATCACAGTGTGCATTCGTGTTGATATGCACGTACATGAGGTACTGATTTTGGCTCGACATACAGTGGAGTACAATTTGCTCCTCGAAGGCGGAAGAAATTATGTTCTGACTCAAATCATATGTTAAACATTTATTTTTTTCTTTTATCCAATTAGAGCATATCTTTGGTGCCTCGCCGGTTCAAAATAATCAATAAAATTTAATGCTTGATTGCATTTATAAATGAATTATGGATAATATTAGGCAAAATGAGAAATGTTTATTTATAAGTATAGCATTTAATACAAATGTTTCAAAACATTTATTTGCTCCATCTACCTGGCCAAAAGTCGATTTAAAAAATTTGTTCAAAGCTGTAAAACTTTATTACCCAAAATAGTTGAATTACCAAGGATCAATGTACTGGTATTCTTTTTGCCATTTGTGCGCGGACATAAATCCTATAATTTTTTCCGCTCAAATCCTACAAATAGCGGTTTTCGTAAACCAGCGAAATTCATTTTTCAACGTCCACAACTCTGACCATGGCTAGCAATTTGTTACTCTGTGCGGTGCGAAAAATCAAATTCGTTTGATTATCGTAATATGTTCTGACGGCTTCGTGCAGTCGAAAGAATCAAAATAATGCGGGTCTATATATAATTATTATCCTCAAGAATTGATTGATTTCAATAGTTTCTGTAGGAATATTATTAAGTGGTATTGCTTTTGTTAATTAAATTATAAAGATGTTTCTATTACAACGTTTACTATTAGAATAACCGTTTAATGGCGACCGCTTTTCAATTTGCAATCTTTTTTTTTCATTTAGGTTTAATGGCGCATCGACACCAGGGTGATTAGCGACAATTTCGAATTCTTAACCATTGATTAAATTTTGTCATAAAGCTGAGTTTCCTTGAGGCTTTGACTTTAGTGTGTCAGAAATGTGGTCCTCTGATGTCAATGCAGTGGCAGGTTTTAATTTGTATTTGCGTCTTTGTGATCCATATTTCCGGCATTCATACAGCAATTGTTTGGTGGATATAATCTGGTTACATATATGAAGCAAGTTGGAGATTCTCTCTAGTTTAGGATGTATTCATGATTGATCTTCGTGTGTCCAATTCTGAGTCTCGTCATGATCGACTTTTTTTTCGTGTTTAAGTTGAGCGTGAGAATATTTTGGTACAGGTCTTTTGCTACTGCGTGTATTTTTGTTCTTTTCATCGTGTTACATATCCTGCTCTATTATTCCTTTTCGGTATTAAATATTGGCAAGAACAGATCTTCGTACGGGATTGGTTTATCTATTGAAGTTTGAGGATCTAATGTTGCTTCTTTGGCTACAGTGTCGGCTTTTTCGTTACCAGTTATGCTTTGGTGGGCAGGGACCCAAACAAGTACTATATGTTTATTGCTCTTTATGAGGTTGGAACAGGTTTCCTGGGTGGTTTGAATGATTTTATTTTATTTATTTTATTTTATTTATTTTATGTTTCTTTTTTGAGCTTATGAAATTTATTGCGCTGGTTACGCTCATAGAGTCTCAGTACACGATGGTGTTATGGAGATTATTAGCTTTTATGTGGTGGAGAACATCTAGGATTGCGTATGCTTCAGCAATAAATATCGATAAGGATTTAGGGAGGCATTGTTTCTTAATCGTGTTGTCGGTAATAATGGCAAATCCTGTCCCTTTGTCGGTTTTCGATGCATCAGTGTACATCTTGTTATAGCCGACGTATTTATTGTCTAATTCTAGGAATTCAATTTGGTGTACTATGTTACCCTTCTGGTTTTTAGGGTGTGTGCTAGATCCGTATTTGTCTTTGGGATACGTATGCACCAAGGAGCTATTTTTCCCGTAATTTTGTTCCATAACACTGTTCGACAAATTTCAACTTTTTTTTGATTTTGTACCCTTCAATAATAGTTTGTTGTAGACTTCAATGTGCTGAATGCACAACGTTTTTCTGCACAACGTACCATTTTTGAAGAAATCAATTTTGAAAAACATTGAACATTTTCAACTTTGAAAGTGTTTTATACTTTTGCGGTAATAGTTATTCAGTTGCGCTTGGTGCCACATAAACGTCTATAAGAAACGCCTATTGCCGGTTACAAAATCAGACTCGTATTGAACAGTGTAATTGGAGATGATGTAATTTTGTTAAAGTTTTGGTAATGGAAGAGTCTGGTGTAGAGTGGAGCAGGTAGCTTTGGTTTTTTGTTGTGTACATGTGTGTATCTGTCTGAGAATATGTTGATGAATACAGGATTTATGGGCGTGGATGCTATTTTGGCGGCGTACTTTAGGCTCAGAAGCTTTCTTCTGTGTTCCAGTGTTGTTTCTGTAGCTCAAATAATATAGCGCTTATTGGACTTGTACTCTAGCTACCTGTGGACAGCCTGAGTGCTGCATTTTGAATGGGTTCAATTAATTTAAGTGTATTTTTTTTAGCTGAATTGTAGATTATAGAATCATAATCTAGTTTACTCCTCCTTAGTGCCTGATAGGTTTTAAGTAGGATCTCTTGGTCCGCTCACCAATTGATATGCGCTAATATCTTCTAAGCGTTTTAAATGTGGGATCCAGGTTAGTTTTTGGTCGAATATGAGTTCCAATAATTTTACTGTCTCTACCCTTTCTAATTCGATTGCTCCCATATATAGTTTGGGAACAGATTGGTGGAGTTTGTATTTTTTTGTCAATATGATATACTGTGTCTTCTGAGGGGTGAATTTGAGTCCTGATTTTTGTGACCGTATCATAAGTGTGTTCATGCTTGATTGCACAAGTTCTATAATTCTATCCAGATGTTTTCTGCTGCAAGTTAGTATGAGGTCATCAGTGAACAGGTTTGCTTGAACCGGAGCTTCAATATTTTTAATTATATCCTTTATTCCTATTAGGAATAAAGTGACGCCTAATACAGATGCCTGAGGTACTCTGTTTCTTTTATAAATGTCGGGGAGGAGTAGACACCATTTATTCTGACTTTGAAAGATCTGTTTTCAAGGAAACCTTTGATGAGGGCAATCATATGACCTCGTACTTTTAGAGAGTGAAATATATTGATGATTCTCGGTTTCTGTATTGTGTCGTATGCTTTTCTATGTCCAGACATGTTTTAACGAGGAATTCATTTGTTGGTTTCGATATTAATAAGTGCACTAGTGATGGTGCGGTATTGCCGGAATACGCACTGATGAGGGGACAGTATTCCATTGGATTCAAGAAACGTTCTGTGATTTTTGTTAATGATTTTCTCTAGAATTTTGCATACCCAGTTTGTTAAAGAGATCGGTCACTATATATATTCGGTTTGAGTATTGGAATAATTATTGCTTTCGTCCATTCATCAGGGTAAACATGGTAGGTCCTTATGCAGTTGTAAACTTTTAGAAGGAATTTAATTCCAATGATTGGTAGCTGTTTTAGGAAAACATTAGGTACGTTATCTGGTTCTGGGGAATAGTTATTTGTTGTGTGGAGGGTGATTGATTCTAGGCTTATGTTGGAATCAAGAATAGTGTCAATGTGATGTTTTCCGGGTTTGATGGGTCAGTATTTTCGTAAGCTTTTGTGGAGGGGAATGAATGAGTCATGAATAGAGAAGGATGTATTTTTTTGGAAGGTCTCACCAAGAATGTTGGCTATGTTTTCTGGATAAATTATGTAGTTCTCATGGCCAAGGTCGAGAAATTTGATTGCTGTATTATAGGTTTCTCCGTTGATATGTTTAACTTTTTTCCATACGATGCTTGCGGGAGTTTGATTGGTTATGGTGGAGGTGAATGTTTTCTATGATTCCTTTTTGCTTTCTTTCATCGTTTCACGAAATTGGACTCGTGGCATTTTAAAGATGATTAAGTTCTCTGCCGTTGGATGTTCTTTATGCCTCGTTAAAGGCACGGTGGCTTTCTTTTGATAAGGCTTCACAGTTTTCGTTCCACCACGGAGTACAACGTTTTTTATTTTAATTATTTGCTTTTGTTGGTTCGGAGGCTTCCTGTGCTTCGAATCGAATAGGTTTACTGTTCGGTTGATGTTATTGTGATCTAGTTCTTGATGTATGATATTTTGCAAGGAGTCGGTGATATTTATTTTGCATTTTAGTCAATCGATTTTTTTTAAGGTTCCATTTATTAGTAGTTTGGATTTGAATCTGTGGAATATAATCTTCGTAATTAATTATTATGGGAAAGTGATCGCTATGACGAAGGTCATTTAGGACATTCCATTCTATATGTTCAGCCAGTCTACTACTACAAATTGATAAGTCTATTGCACTTAGTGTTCCTGTACTTACAGTAAAATGAGTTTTTGCACAATAGTTGAGTAATACGAGATGCGGGTCTTCAAGAAGTTTCTCAACGATTTTTCCACGACTCTCAGTCTTCAAGGATCCCCAGAGAGTGATGGGACTATTGAAATTGCCAACTAATAGTGTTGGAGGCGTAAGTTGGTTGATCAGTCCTTCTAGGTCTTTGAGGTTTAGGGCTTGACTGTTTGGAATGTAACTGTTTGTACAATCTGTGTAATCTATTTTTAATGCTACGTTCCTTCAGTATGGGATAGATATTGCTAATCATTTCAATTGAGGCTATAGTATTGTAAGCGCATGACCTTGAAATTTCTAGGGGGTTAGGTGATCCAAAAGCATTTTCCAGAAAACTTTCATTTGAGTAAAGTTTAAGATGTAATTATTTGTTGGGTGTTCTATGTTGTTTCTGGCAGGATCGAGTAATTCCTCTATTTGGTCTATAATGGATGCAGATGATGCAGGACATTTTTGTTTTTGTGAGAGAATACGGGGACGCTTTCTTTTAATGTGTGTTTTATTTGATCAGCATGTTTAAAGATTAGGCCCCTCAGCTTTACCGTCTGAGGATGGTATTTTTCTGATGATATTGATGGCGGTCTCTTGCTGCCTGTTTTATTTAAATTTAAATCTTCTGTTTCATCCAGGTTAGAGAGTACGTCTCGTGATGGAAGGCGAGCAATATGATTATGAGAGTGGTTGGTGCTCGACTTCGTCTGGGAATAACCTGTGTAATTGTTATTTGTATTGCTAGAATTCGGGCATTGTGTGGCAATGTGTCCCTCTTGTTTGCACATAAAGCAGAGCTTTTTGTCTGATGTAGTAAAAACACTGTGTTGAGTTTCTTCAAAGTTAATACGAACGAACTTGGGATTTTTCGGGCATCTTCTGCATCTACGTAGACTTGTCGTGTTTCAATGTTAGGTTAGAAACGATCGTCCAGATACATGCAGATTAGTCCATTTGAGATTCGTGATATAAATTTAATTGATTTTGCCCGTACTAAAATTGCTATAGCTGTAGCGTATTCTTTGATGCTGATTCATCAATAGACTGCATAATTATTGCTTGATCTTTAGCTGGGTATCATCATTTTCGCGGTTGTCTATTTGTTTAGAAAATACAGGCCTTCAAAGTGTGTAATTCTTGCCTTTTCTTGCAAAAACGGGCTTTACTGAGGAAATGGTTGTCCGATTACGCTATTTTTTTTCTCCCAAAGTCGCTTCACTGTGCGTCGCGTCCATTTCCAGCAATCATGTTGAAGGGGAAACTTCAAGGAATGTGGCCATATTTTTTTGAAGATTTAACTCTGTCTGCCCGAAAAAAACGCAAAAAAAGAATTTGTTTATATTTTTCGACATTATAAGGTTAATTATCGAGGTTGACAAAATTATTGTATAAAAGCCCAATCCTTTGTGCATAGAACAAAAATACAAAACAAAAGACATAACAAACTTTGAAGGCCTGTATTTTCTAAATAAACAGTCAACGGCGAAAATGATGACTTGAATCCTCCCTAATTTCACATGAACTATAACAGATTTAATTTAGAACACCATCGCCGATGGTGACGTTCAAAAGTGACCGATTTGGCGTGTAAATTTGCGTGTAAAATGATGTAGCGGATAAATTTACGAAAACTTCATATTTAATTTGGATATCGCCTTTATTAATCTAACGTATTTACTTATTAAAGCTACTTAAAATTTTTACAATTACAATTAGGCGTCATATCAACGCCACAGTGTTTTCAATAACTTTTTTCGGGAATATAATACCCTTTTAATGATTCGAAGCATGTGCAGTTTGCAATTGTTTACATCTACACAATTGGCGGTGTCACACCGATAGCATCGCACATTGGTCCGAATCGAGAAAGTACGTGCCATTTTGCCAAAGACGAACTTTCTCGTATCGATATCTAATCAATGAACCTCGGAAATGGAAATATGAGTCCAATTTAATAAATATTATAGTTGTAATAAGCACAGAAAGTTGGACATTTTAAGAACAGTATTTTTCATGACAAAAATTGCTTCCCTTTAATACGATGCCCTGACGATCCTATTTAATATTTTCGCTTCGATTGTTTTTTATACGTTCGGCGTACGTTTCTGATACGAATCACACTTTGTGTTAAGAAATATTGTTCCTCATTTAATATACTTATCATTCTTAGTGAACTAATAACAATTTTCGATATTATTCACGATTGACAAGGGATGTCTTAAAAGATCCACCGAGATCCACAATCAGACAAATTGCATTCTTTTCAGCATACTTTTCCCGACAAAATGGCACAAGAACCGTTTCCCCCCACGAACCACTTTACAAATTATTAATGTTTAAAGTAGCCAACGTTCAGTCAGGCTGTATAGCCTCACGTACATGTACGGTTCGCATCCATTGTCACATCTCCGCGGAGATAAGAAATTCTTTGGAAAAATTGTTCTGTATTCTATACAGGGTGTCCGGTAACTCAGAGAACATCGAGAAATGGGGGGCAGCTGCGGTGATTCTAAACAACTATCCCATTGGCAGCAATAAAGCATAAAACGAGCATAAAACTTACATATCAAAGTAATGTGCTCGATCAGTTCTCAAATAATTGTTTGCTACAAGTTGTACTTTGACTGCTCTGTAAACAATGAACAAGTGGGTTTAACGTTTTCATGTATGGATATTCTAGGTTACATTCAAACAATTTTTTCTTCGATATTGCAAAATTAATTTTGTCGTTGTAATAAATTTGAATAATATAATTTCGATATAAGATCATACGATCCACATGAACCCATTTGCATTATACAGAAAAGTGAAAAATTAGTCCTTGTCACCAAAAATTTGTTTTATTATATAAAAGTTGAATTGTTTTAAAACGTACAAAAAGCTAACCACTCTTCAGTAACTGCCCGCATAGCCGCTCTGGCTATAATGACCAGAAAAATTGAGCGCATATACGTGTGTGCTAATAATGCAAATGGTTATATGTTATATTGCACATATACTACACATACTCAGATTCTTTAAACTGCAGCTTTATACATTTAACAAATTACACAAAGATTACTGGTTTGTATTTACGAGTAAAATTATGTATATTTTTATGATACTAGGCGAAGGAGAATTGTAAAATGGTGTGTACCCCAAGTACGAAGCAATACCTAATTTCTCAAGTACCTGCAGTTCTGATCCTGCACCTTAAACGATTTCAAGCACAACGGATTGATTTTCGAAAAGTAACGCGGCATGTGTCATTTCCGCCGCTGCTTGACTTAGCTCCTATCTGCAAGAAGCATAAGAAACCAAGAATTTATGCACTTTATGGTGTTGTTGAGCATAGTGGAACTATTCATGGTGGTCACTACGTTGCTTATGTAAAGGTAATTATTAAGAACTATTTTAAATTCCTGTAAATTATAATATAATATACTGCTAAAGTAATACAATGCAGACAATATTATTAATACATAGTTGACGGTGTATTGTGAAACGGATTGAGCTTTAGTCCGTACATATTACTGACTAGTTGTTTAAAATTGAATTGAGGGTCTATAAACCTGTTATGTTACAAACACAAAATCAAATAAATAAAATTATTCACACAATAAGTTTTACTACGCATAAGCAAATGTCCCATTACGCCCCTAACGTCTGAATAACGTTAATTCGTCTCTTCTTTTTTCGACGCTTGGGAAATGAAAATGAAAATATGTGGTCTTTTGTGGACCGGACATACAAACATGGAAATTAATCATTATTATATTTTATTTCTTTTATATAATTCATATAATATAATCAATACAGTTCTAAAATAAACTTCAATTAAATTTTAATGCGAGGATTGTTTTTTTACATTATTTCCTAATTTTTTAAGATCAACTTGTAATTTAGTATATGCTCAACGCAGTTGATCCTTCATGTTTTCGTGAGCGATAGGCTATGGCCAACAAATATGTACTAGAGAACGCTCTTTATACTCGCTAAATCTACTAACAGGCAATGTATATTTTTTATTTTATTATTAAGAAAATGCACAATATACAGGGTGTTCCGTCTAACGCGACGCACGATTTTTCACCCACTTCCAGCCATCTGACAAAAGAAAGTTTAGAACAAAAGTTGCAGGGTACAGAGTGTACAATAAATCAGCAAACAAAATTTCGAAAACAGTTTATTTTCATGGCGAAATCAAGGTCACTACATTGTCTCGGGTAAAACAAATAGGAATATATTTATTTTTTTACCATATTGTAGAGGACATCGAGCCGAATTCAAAACACATATCACATGATATTTTTACTACTATATTACTCAATTTACAGTATTGGAAATGTGAAATATTTAGCTTTTCGTCGTATTTGACTTTAAGACAGTCTAAACATTATTTGATGCCGAAGAGATTACTGAATGTTTTATGGGGATATTTACAGTCCATTGTATTTCAATCAGAAATTAATAATATTGAAGAATTGCAAGGAAGAATCACCATGCAGATCTGTGGATCCAGCAAGTCTAATTGCAGCGACACATTCAAACTTCTGTAAACAAGCAGAATAATGCGTCGCGGATGGCGGAATGCATTTCGAACATGCAATTAAATAAAGTGCATTTTTCTAGTGTTCTAGTCACGTGTTTACATTTAGTAATCTCTTTGGGACCTGTATACAGGGTGTACCGTAACTATGGGAACTCCGGGAAATGGGGGGTTGCTGAGGTGATTCGGAACTACTTTCCCATTGACAGCAGTGTTGTTTGCAGCTTCGTTTTTGTGTTATTGATGAAAAGCACTGGCCCATGAGACCGCCCGTCGAGCGCGCGCTCAGGCCCGTACCTCTCGCGATCAGCTGCGCTCGGTTGTGATGGGGGCATCCTGAGTGCCGGAACACCCTGTCTACGTAGCTGCAGGACTTGTAAAGGGCCGCATAAAGTCTACAAGCGGGCCGCGCGTTCGACATAGCTGATTTAATTACTTTCTACATTTTAGCACTAATATATTGACCAGAACAGGGATTATTTTCAATTACTTTCCTTACTTCCTCTTTTTTTCAATCTGGGAAAATAGTTGTTGTTCACAAGTTTACAGAACTTTTGCTACGCAACTTACAATATGGTTTAAATGAATAAGATTTAACGTTAGAAACGTCGTAAGATAATCAATCAAATTTAATATACGGAAAGATACAATTACAAAATAGAACTAAAATGTGTAGTCATTTTGTGCTAACGTGAACAGATGAAAACGGGAACACTTACAAGAGAAGTTCGCCAACTCTTGAAAAATTTGAAACTTTGCTCAAATGTTATTCATAGTATGGTAACAACCGAACAATTTTTGTTTCCTGCTAACAAACGGTCCTGGGGGAGAAAACACCCCGCCAAAGAAATCTCGACTTTTCACATTATCGTGAATAATTAACAAACTGTTTAAGATACAGGAAAAAAGTTAAATGAAAAGTTGTATGGCTCTTTATGGTAGTCTGTAATAGGGATGTAAGAAAGGATATACCCAAATAAGGGGGTAAAATGTGCCCCTAAACCAAATTCGACTAGTGAGGCGCCATTCGATAGTTTATCAAGAAAAACCCATTTGTACCAAGTTTCAACCTCTTAACTCGACTGGGAGGGTAGTTACAGCGAAAAAATAAATATCCATTTTGTGCTCAATATCACCCATTTTAGCGCATTTAAAATTTGGAAGAAAATCTGGGATATTGCAATTATGGGTGCACATATTATACAAATTTTGCAGATTTTTAAATTGGAAATCCAAGCTGCAAAAAATCAAAAAACCTCAATAAGTAAAAAAATTATAATTGTAGTACCCCGATTCCATCAACACAGAATCGGCATTTTCCAGCATTTTCTGACGTTTTTTATTTGTTTTATTTTATTTGAAATTTGATACAAATGACACCTTACAAGGCCAATTTGGTTTAGGGGTACATTTTCCCCACTTATTCGGCTATAGCATTAAAAAAAGAATTTCTTTTCGCGAATACTATTATCAATTCTAAAGAAAATTTCATAGTTTGTGTGCTCAACTTCTAAGTTGCTGACCTAATAATTCTTTGCAGACACGGTTACCTTTGACGTCGGATAACCCTCGGTGGTCATTTCTTCCGTCAAAAGATGCTGAAAGCACACCAGATAATTCATATTCTTCGAGTTCTGATTCCGAAACAGAAGAAGCAGCTGCAACCCTGCCGTCTGCGTTGGAACCACCGCCAGGCAAATGGTACCTCGTCTCAGATTCTAGGTATTCATTATTCTTTCTGTTCTTTTAAGTAGTAGCAGTTATGCACAGTGATCCAATCAGAATTGCCACCTGAAATAAGTTGCTTATTATTGACGTTATTAAAAAATGTTTCAAATAAAATATGTCGTATTTGAGAGAGCCAACTAGATGCATGCATGCAAACAGAAAAAATAAAATTGCATGTATCTAGTGTTACGAGCCGGACTGTGTGACAACACGATAGGCCGGCGAAGGGAATATAGCTCAGGAATATGTGGCTGTACGGAGGTTGGTAGACTTACGGACGAACCCGAAGCGTAATCGGGGAGCCGTAGGACACGGACGAACCTGGTGCGAAATCGGGAAGCCACTAGGTTGGAATAGCTGTTTAGAATGTTAGTTTGCTTGTTTGGATAAAGACGTGCGAACGAACCTGATGCTAGAACAGGTAGTCGCAGGAAATGTTAATTTGCCTCGAATTCTAAATTAATATTTGATACAACTCGAGCGGTAAAGTTGTATCAGTGGGTACGTTGTTACTAGTATGCAAGGATTATGGGGTAAAGATAGGTTTAAGGAATCTAGTCGATTTGTAAGTGAACGTATTAAAGTTTATATTCTGAGTATCAGTATAAATGCAAATGTTTCTGTCGTGATGAAATTATATAAAATGTGTAAGTTACCTAAGTATTTCCACGGTGTTGACGCACTGGCGATGCGGAGTCTGAGAGCCGCTATTAGACTATACCGAAATAACTACAACCGGACTAGCGGATTCTAACGGGTTAATCTATGCTTCCAAAGGCGCGCTAAGCCAAATCTCACTTGATATAACTTACTCTGTACGAGAGTGACACGACGCGACAATGCGCGTGACTGTGTAACTCTGAACCAACGAGGGTAGAAACCAAAGGCCTTATATGTATACACCCAAAATGCGCGGAACGCATTAGAACTTTCCGTACAAGGAAATTTAGAGGTCTTCGTCTGGCCACGCCCGTCTCGGTTATGATGCAGCTGATCGCACTTGTGCTCAGTACCCCTCCATTTGTTTACGATAACCAACGCGTTGAGAGTGACGTATGGAAAATATTCTCCATACGTAACACTAGTTAGCTTTGGATAAAACACAATTTCAGTTGAAATATTTTTTGATAACGTCAGTAACAATTGAACAGTTCTTATTTATTTGGTTCGTATGAGTAAGCATTAGGAGTTAAACAAATGTAACCAAGAAACATTCAGTTTAGAATGGTCATTTACAGCCATTTTGAACATCTTTCAGAAAAATTCCAGGGGAAAGGGTATCGAAGTTTTGAATATACATTAGTTAAATTAATGATTAATGAAGTTACATTTTGTTATAGCAAATATTATAAGTGACCTGCGTGATATTAATTGTAAGGAATTCAAATGTACATTCGTTTTGTTTCTATTAATCATGTCTTTCGGGTGACGAAACGAAAATTGAACAAATAATTATAATATTCTCAGCATTATGTGTACACATATGTATTATGCTCAAATGTACGAGTACTGAAATTTTTTGCTGTTAGAAAAATATGTGTAACCTTTTGCGCCTGTAGTTACTCTGGTAGTGCATGTTTACAAAATATAAGTCTAGTGATACATTGATAGTCATTGTCTCAATATCATTAAAATGATTCAAAAAATATATTTTTGAAACGTGAACTAATGAGCGAAGAGCAAAATATAAAAACAACTATTTTGACCATGTAGAGTGGAAGATCGTCTTACATAAAAATACATATAAATAAGTGCCATGATTATACACATGTACTGTACGTTTGCCGAGAGTTGGCGAGTGACAGTTTACGCTCTGATTCTGCTGCTACCACGTGAGTTGCTGTTATTGGTTGAGGACGGTGACAAAGGTCGATGATCAGCATATCGAGACAGAGTGAAATAGAATGATTCCAAAGCATTGGCGTAGCCTCAGGAAATCATTCAATTTCTAAATACATAGTATATACTTTGATTGGGAGGCTACGTCAATGCTCTAAAGTCATCATTCTATCTCACTTTGTCTCGATATTCTCGTCGTCGTTCTTTGTCACTGGCCATAGTCAATAACGATAGCGCGTGTGGTGCAGGCGAGGTGGAACAGAGCGAGAACGCAATATGCTGTCACTAGCCAGCTCTATACATATATTCTCATGTTAAAAGTAAATAATAAAACAAAATAAATATTGATACGTATAAAGTGTATCTTTAACGGTAATCTTTACAGTGGGACTTTACGATGTGATATTATTTGTTCTAACTTGCAAACCCACAAGTAGTTTATTAGAGTTACTGTTACTTTTACAATTTTGTATTCATCATATAGTATGAACAGGGTGCACCGGAAGTAAGTGTAAATGGCATTCTAGCGTGATTCTACGCCTCTGGATCGGCGAAGATCTGTAAATAAAAGTTGGTAAAAAGTTATCCTTGACTTTGAACGGCTATAGTCCGATAAGGAGGTAAAAGATGGACCTAATCCACATTCGATTTGTGAGGTGTCATTTCGTACCAGGTTTCAATCTTGTAACCCGGCTGGAGGAGTAGTTACGGCGAAAGAACAAAATGGAGTTTTTGCTCAATATCAATCATTTTAGCGCATACAGAATTTTGAATACAAAAATGAGACATTTAAGTTATGCTGTCAGATATTATAGAAGTTTGTCAGATTGTTAAATTGGAAACCCGAGCTGCAAAAAATGAAAAACACCAAAAAATGCTGGAACATGCTGATTTTGTATTCAAGGAATCGGATTACCGCCGCACTTTAACAAATTTTAAACCGACTTCTTCGTAGTTTGTATTAAGAGTAAGAACGTTCTTTGAAGTCTTCTTTGAAGTATCTTTAAGTAACAATTATTTTAGTATAGGAAAAGTCAAACAGTATCACAATTGACAAGATATATGACAAGAGAAACATTAGTACAGAAAGCGTTCTCAGTTCATATTGACGTATATGAAATTATAGGTCATATAAGGTACAGGCTCCAATAGTTAAGACTAGTTAAGAAAGATTTTCTACATGAATAATCGTAAGCGTAATAATCGTAATCAACTATTGATGAAAGTTCAATTATTGGTGTCTTTACCTTAGTTGGGAATTAAGAGCAAAGAATGTTAAAAAGGACCCGAGGGACGCTCGAATCTACAAAAAAGTTTACAGCAATTTAGTTGTTTGACACTTCACCACAGAACCGCCGACTCCATTGAAAATATGTTAAGTACTTGAGAATATAAACTACAAAGATATCGATTTTTAATTTTTTAACTACGGTGCACCTGATTAACACTGACCTAGTGAACACTGATTAACACAAAAAGTCTGCCGGTAGTGCAAGCCTTGAAAATTCATTGTACATTTTAATCAAATACTTGAAATGTGCTTATGCTACAATATGTTACGTTGTAGTAAGAAATCATAAGTGAAAAGAAAAAATAGATGAGGGATATTGGATCTTCCAATAAACGAAGTTCGTTAGGTTAAACATTCTTCTGTTAGCACAAGTTATACGCTTATTATAAGATAATTAAACGTTCTATGCAGGCATTATATATAAAATTGTAGGAGACGATACTGCATTTTATGAATTATCATGCTGTACACCCTGGTTTGCTGTTCAAAAATTGTTCAGAACCGTGATTTCTACAACATATTCAAAAATCCCTCTTCTATACATTTACCGAAATCAGACCCAATCAATTGTTAGAAACATTTGCTGCAAACTGTCATTCGAAGTGTTCACAATTGATTAGTCAGTCTCGTATACACGTTTGAAAGGTTATGAGAAAATTTTGAACAATACATTGTATTATGATGACAAAAGTCTAAGAAAGGATTGGCTGGAGAAATTGACTATCCCCTCCACATGGACGAATCCTCCTGGCGATAGCGACGCTCGCGAGGAAGCAGTGTATAGTAATTCTTCGCCTGAAGAACTTAATTTCCTTGGAACATACCATGCCTCTTATATTGTACCATAACCACATTTCAAATAATTCAAATGTACAATGGATTTTCTACGCTTGCACTACCAGCAGACTTTCCGTTTAAATTCTTTCAAGTATAACGCAACAGCTGACAATTTCTTTCCACATTCAGATTGGAATATCGAAATAACAAGCAGCTCCTTCTCGCATGTCGGTATTGCCATTTCTGCGCAGGAGAAAGCTGCCTTAATATCGTCCTTCTAAATCAGAGAGGTCACGCGCCGTATCTACCCCCTTAATAAGATTGTGTAAGTCACATTTAGGAAGAAGCAAACGCTCTATACTACCGTCTATTATCGAGATCTAGTATATGTACTAGCATCTTATGTATGTGTGCGAATGCTCTACACCATAGATTCTCAATCTTTTTTGGCCTACTGGCCCCTTTTCAGAAAAAAGAACACACCGACCTCCGTTCTTGAAGTTAATAATCTAATCCATAGTTTTTCAACTTTTATGAGTCATAGCCCACTTTTTCAAACTGTGATTCGATGGCGCCCCTCTTAGGTGAAGTATACTATATTATACATATTGATGTACTAGTCAAAAAAGTATTAGGAACAAAGCTATATTGTACCAATACTAATACGGACTCAACTTGCTTAAATCAGATTTAGAACTATTTGTTGACACATGCGCCCGATGATTTTTAGTATTAATTAAACGTCTTAGCGCGTTATTACGAATATTGCTCAGGAGGTCGGCAGTTGGTCCTCAACGCCCCCTAAATTTGCCTTGGGCCCAAGAAGCCCCCTTAGATATCTCCAACGACCACCGGTGGGCAGTATCGCCACCGTTGGGAACCACTGCTCTACACAAACGTATGCCGGCAGGTGAAGCAGCAGAGTTGACAGCAGAATTTCATTTTCTTATGTTTTAAAGTATGTTTGGCATATAACTTACGACGAAGCACCCGAACACATACACGTGCCACCACAAATGCTAGTGTGGGGCGTTTGTTTCTTCCCACGCGCGAATTACACAATCTTCTTTCTGTAAAACTTTAATACGTTGAATGCCTGGGTGTCACAGGTGACTGGCATCCAATTTAGCGGCAGCGCGGAGTGGACCCACGGTGACCCTTAGTAAAATAAATAAATTAAACACGATTAGACATCTCAACTTATTCGTTGTAGATAATATTATATTTCAACATAATATGTATTACACAATAAAAAATTCATGTTGGCGCCATAAGCAATGTATGTAAAATTAGCGTGCCATTCAACGTGTTAACAATTTACATTGGGCAAACAGTGCATTTATGATATGGTTCCTTTTTGATTTTTGATCTTTGTGATCACTAGAATACGATGCAATAAAACAAAATTTGACCTTTATACGCAAGGTTAAGCACAATTTTGCACAAACTTGTATTTTCAGATCTTCACCGATTCAGAAGTGTAGAATCACGTAACGGTGGGTATAGACAAGCGCGGTGTGACTGCAACGCGGCACGGAACGAACGCGTTTGGACGAATATTCGTTCGTTTGAACGGTGGCACGCGGCAGTACTGCAATGCCGTGTAACGAACCATTTCGAATCGGTTTTTTGTGCGAATATAAAGGGATTCGTTGCCGCAGTGTGGACGGTTTTCTGTGGGTTTGCCGCGATCCGAGCCCAGGCACAGTGTGGAATTTAAATGGGCGTTCGGGGGAAAACTCAAAAAATGCATATAATGTATAAATAATGTAGGAATCGAATAAAAAGGAGGGGCAGGCTTCGGGAATCGAACCCGAGATCTTCGTATTACTGGGCACTGATCCAGTTCCATTTACGCCACGGGCCCTTCCCGTTATTCGCTACGCGTTTGTTCCTTTTAACTTCGTTCTTTGATGGAGACGCCCAATCCCACAATAATGAACACTTTTATAGTGAAAAAGATCAAACAAGTTGTGACATAACATCATCATAACAATAACAACAATCATATTCTTTACCTACCGATAAATGATTATTTTGGATAAAAAGTTCTAAATTCAACATGATCTTTATAATGTCCACTAATTGTCTTCGAATTTAAAATCCCGCATTAATTTGTCCCCGTTTCGTTTACAATATAAATCTGCCTGCCACCATCTCTGCTGCCTTTTTCCCCTTTTTCTTGACTCTTTTAACTCATTGTAAGATAAAATTATCACTGCACTACTAGCTGTGATCAGAGCTTCCTTGTCTTCCATCTTCAGCGACAAACACTGAACTGATGGCGAATACGCGTTGAAATTCATGGTTCGTTCCGCGCGCGGTGCGTGTTCGTGGTAAAAACGAAGCACTGCGCACACGTTGTAATGCGCGTTGCTGTCGCGTTGAAGTTGCAGCGCGCTCGTCTATACCCACCTTTACAATGCTCTTTACACTTACTTTATGTTTGATTTTTCGTTTTAATTGTTATATGCAGATTTGGATTTCAATATAATTTTTTTCAATAGAACTATATGTATATGTATTTATATCATTGGTAATTTGTTGTACGATTGCACATATATTCCTGCATAATTTAGTTTTTCTTATTAAAATTAAAGATTTATTGAAACTCTTTTCAAAAATGTATTTTCTTTTTTAAAACAAATAAACATAGCTATTTTTATGAACATAACGTTTTCGGCGTTCGTCAGATAATACGAATGATTTGAATCGAAACGAAATGTTTTCATTGTATTTCATACATGTATATTACATATATTGCATTATACCTAGATTTGATTCACGCTTCAATTTTATTTTTTAGAGTAACGGAAGTTGACGAAACAACTGTATTACGAAGTCAAGCCTATCTTCTATTTTATGAAAGAATTCTCTGAGCATTATCGCAAGGCGCTGAACTGGAGAACGAGAAATTTAGATGCAACAATAATGAAACATTAACTGTCACGTAAATGGAAAGGGTCTTAAAATATTGTAGAAACGCGGTTATTTAGAATAATAAAAACAAGACGTTGCAGCTATCGCATATGTTGTTTACTATTGGTATCGAATAGAAATGTTTAGTAAATTCACTTTTCATTATACCTAGGAATACCGAAGACTCTTCTTACGTAGCATTTACAGTTAACTCAACTTAATGGTTTAAATAACCCAAAATATTATTATGTTCTATGTTTAGAACATAATTGTAAGACGCTTATTTTATCAAACATTTGGAATATTTGTAATAATAATATATGCCTTGTTTATTTTAATATTTACGACATAACGAAATTTCCACATTATAGTGCTAATCAAGTTCCCAAGGGAATTATGTTAACAGTAAAAGTATAATATTATGATAAAAAGACATACTAAAACAATATTGAAATTAGATTTAAAGTAACCATTGAAATTAATTGAATGTCAATATTTTTATCTTTCCAAGGAAGAGCTTAAGATTCAAAGAATTTCTGCATACAATCATTATAAGCAATTAAATAAATGCCAAGGATCCTATTTTACATTTGCGTTGCAAAGATTGTGTTAAGTTAACAACTAAACGATATTATGAAATCATATATATTGTAAAATTAGAATCAATTTCTGAAAAACGGTTGAGAAAGAAAATAAAGTATTGAATTCATGCGTAATTGCTACAGTTAACGTCTGAAATCTTATTACTGTACAGGGTGGCCCAAAACCCAGGGAACACGGGAAATGGGGGGTAGCTGGGGTGATCCCGAACAACTTTCCCTTTAACAGCAATGTTGTTTGCTACTTCGTTTTTGAGTTATTAACGAAAAACACTAGCCAATGAGGGTGTCCGCCGAGCGCGCGTTCGAGCACCAACCCAGTGATCCAAAGCAGTGACACAGCGACCGAGCGCGATGGACAGTCGCGTGCTCGAGCGCGTGAACAACTAGCCTTCTGATTGGCTAGTATTTTTCGATAATAACTCAAAAGCGAAGCTGCAAGCTTTTGAGCCACTCTGTATATGATTTTCCACAGAAATATTAACTGAACTTTATGCCGCCGATATTGTTAGTTAGGAATTCTTAAAAAGGTGATGCTATTGTCATTTATTTTTAAATGTAATCGAATTGTAGATTGAATTTTAGCGATTAAGGAGACTGTATTTATGTGTGTTAACTGCATTTATAATAATAAATTGCTATCAAATATGATTATTTCAAATTTTGTTACTCATCTCTTTCATTGAATGTAAACGTACACTACTTCCTATCATCGTGAATAATTATAGTGTTCAAACGTGAGGAATACGAATACACCAAAAGCTATTTTTGAACTCTTCCTTTTATTGCAATCAAAGTAAAATGTATGGAACGAGAATATAGATTACTATCTAGGATTTATTGTATTTTGAATGCGAAAAAATGTGATTAATGGCTATAGCCGAATAAGGGGGTAAAATGTGACTCTAAGCCAAATTTAACTTGTGAGTTGTCATTCGATAGCCTATCAAGAAAAACCAATTGGTGCCAAGTTTCAACCTTGTAACTCAACTGGGTGGGTAGTTACAGAGAAAAAACTAAAATTCAGTTTATGCTCAATTGTTAACGCAAACATATTTTGAAAAAAAAACTGAGGCATTGCAATTACGAGGGCACATATTATAGAAGTTTTGCAGATTTTTAAATTGAAACGCCGAGGTGCAAAAAATAAAATACTTCAAAAAATGCTGAAAAATGACGATTCTGTATTGAAGGAATTGTCTAACTACGATTATACTCTTTTCCCAGGTATATATCATTGGTACTACTACTCTCAGTTTCTTTCAGATTTTTTAATTACGTGCGCCGCAGATAGAAAAATTAAAAACGTTATTCATGAATAACGAATAAACTAATAAGTTGTTTAATAACTGTATTCGATACTTTTATTCGTTATTCTTCCCAAAAAACTCCAGCAGCGTTGTGCGACCACCAGACTGCAGCAACCCTCATGGGAATAGTATTCAATGCCGATCCGAAACACCACTCGGATCGATGCGACGCCGTCCCCGTGGCGTGCGATGGGAACCAAACATGCCCAGTGCATCACTCTTACGTCACCATCAGCAGCCATTCCTCATCGCCGAGGGGTAGAACGTTGGCTGTGGAGCCCACGACGCCTCTGCCCTCCGTCCTCTCGCGATCCCGCTGCGGGCCTCTTTCCCGAGCATGATTTGCTCGCCCCAGATGCACGAGATGCCTCGGTTAGCACCAACGTGTCATCAGTGTCGCATGTGACGATTACTTAGGTGGGGAGGGAAACCCGGAGGATAGAGTCGTTCGCGTGGTCCCACAGTAGCGGGATCGCCCAATAGCGAGCCATGCGGGACCCTCTCGAACATTTCTTTAGCCTCGTCCAACAGGCAGACGGGCTTGTATACGGAGGGGTCCTCCGCAGGCTGGCCCTCCTTCCTCAGGAGGACCAACATCCTCCTCTTCCACGAGGAGGGTAACACGTCAGACTCCAGGCAGGTATCGGAAGTCCGCCTGACTCTGGCCCCACGGAAGTGTATGGCTCTCCCCCACACCCTTCCGGGAACTCCGTCCGAACACGGCGTCGTCTGGCGGGTTGTAATCTGTCCGAGATCACCCTCCGTGGCACCCAAGTCCGCGCACCAGTTGGTCGGGCCTGCCCTCTCGAATGTCGATCGAGCCGTTGTCACTCCGACTGCGGGGAACATGGCGTCAAGAACGCCACTGAGCAGTCGAGGCTCCATCCCCTCCGTGATGGGTGACGCCCATGGTCTCATATTACCCATGACCATCCGATATGGACGTCCTCAGGATTCACGGTCTATGTCTTCGAGGAGCTCGCCTTTCATTTTTAATGGCCGGCTGGAGGGCTACCACAACCTCCCTGTAGCTCTCGTACAGCTCCTGCTCCCTCGTTGGGTCGGGACATCGTCTTCGATGGGCCCTCTGGTATAGTCGCCGATTGCGAACACAAACGTAGCGCATCTGCGCTATCTCCGGCGACCACTAGTAAGGGAAACAACCTCTGGAGTACGTGAGGGCGTACTTTTGAAGCACCTCAGGCGGCTCGATGACCCATGGGTAAGGAGGGATGCAACAACCCCCACAGCCCCTCGGAGCCCTTCCTATCCGACAGGGAGGAACGGTGGTCTTCAAAAAGTTCCTTCCACGGACAAAGTTGTTAGGAGCCCGTCGTGCCTAACCGCGTCCCTGCCCCGCAGCCACCTAACCCCAGGGAGAAAGCAGAGGATCCGAAGGGCAAACAACCCGTTCCCTTTCATCGCATTCCAAAGCGGGGACCCCAACCCTAAAAGGACCTAGGGTGCGAAACTGCACGTAGGGAGAGGCCGTGCACAAATACGTCGAAACGAACCCTCTGCAAGGCCTAAGGCCTGGAGGGAAAGAGACTGCGGCTTGTGGCCGCATCGCTCCGCTGCTCGCAGTACCAGAAGGTCGCTCAGGGCCGACGGGGACCAACTATCCGTAATGGCTAGACCACTGGTGATCCTCCAGATAAATACGATTAGATCCCGTCTCACGCAGGAACTGTTGGTGCAGCAAGCATCAGGCCTGAATGCCGACGTGGTGATCATTTCAGAGCCACATACGCAGATGCGGGATTGGTGCAATGACACCGGGGGCGCGGCCGTGTGTATAACCCAGGCCTCAACGGTCGCGCCCCGTAATAAAGGCACTGCTACCCGGTATATCAGTAGCAATGCTCGATAAGATCACCCTCATAAGCGGCTACCGTCCCGTGAACATCCCACAGCCCGGAGTGGAGAAATACCTAGATGACCCCCAGGAGTAATTCTTGCTGGCGACTTTAACGTCAAATCCCCGGCCTGGGGAGGCTGCAACACCGAGCGGAGAGATGCGTTACTTTTGGGTATAAATATTAGAGCGCAACTCGTTCCTGTTCGACCGCGGGGGATGTTCACCTTCTACAGGAATGGCGGAACATCCTTCCCGGATATTATCCGAGGACAGGTCTAGTCCGTGGACAGGATGACCCTGAGAGGCCTACAGAAGAGTGAGAAACCGGATGCTTACTCCGCCTCAGACCACCGCTATGTCCTACACACTTTAAAGCATCGAGACGTACCACCCTCACGTGGCTTGGAGACCATTCTCTCTGAAAAACGCGAAGCCAGAGGATATCCTCGCCGCATACGACGCTCTAAGTAGAGAATCCACGACCCAACTCTAAAGGATGTGCGAGATAGTCCTACGAAGGAAAATGCTCCCGAAGGGCACAAGGAAACTGACCTTCTGATGGAACGAGGAAATGGCCAATCTTAAAACGGCCGCGTTCCAAACCAGAAGGTATCAGAGAGATAAAAAGAACAACCACCCAGAAACCCCGAACCTCTTTGACGAGTACAGATCAACAAGGAAGGAAGGAGTTTGCAGGAGGAAATCTGTAAGAGTAACGAACGATCCTGGTCTGAATTCTGTGCAATTCTCGACCAGAACAAATACACACAGGTACATTCAGTTATAGATTCACATATGTAGGCACACACAAGCACTCTTTTCTCACTCTACAATATCACCGAAGTACCCGACACTTTGTGCACGACCATAGGCACGCAGGAGACGGTGACGGAAGTGGTAGAAGCAATTAAAGTCGGAAAAGCTGATGGAATGGATGCTGTACCGACGGAAGTGGTCAAGTTGATTCCCGAGAAATGGCCGGCTGACCTTACTACGATGTGCCGCAGAAGTCTACTCGAGGGAACCCACCCACGCACCTGGAAGACGGCGTGGGTGATTCTCCTTCCAAAATCTGGAAAGGACCCGTCGATTTCATTGGCGTAGAGGGCCAACAGAGTACTACTACTAGTTCCGGCGGGTCGGAAGTTTTGTCAGGTGCTTTAAAAAAAACCACTAATTCGTAACGGTAATATAAATGATAGTTTAATGGTGAAACTGTGGCCTCCTTGGCTGCCAAAGACTAACTAACTCAATCGCCATGTTTTCGCAATCTCTGCGTGCGTCGTAGCAACGCGACGCCACGATCGCTTCCTCGAACTACGCGGCAGGCCGTTTTAACTTGGACCGCAAAGCCGGTTGGGTACATACAATGTACGAGGCGAGATCCCCCGTCGACTACATGTGTATGTGTAATTGTCGCGATGAAATTGCATGGTGTTGACGCACTGACGACGCGGAGTCTGATAGCCGCTATTAGAGTATACCGAAATAACTTCAACCGGACTAGCGGATTCTAAGTGGTTAATCTATGATTCGAAAGATGCACTAAGCACAATCTCACTCGATATAACTGACTCTCTACGAGCGTGACACGACGTGGCTCTACGCGTGACTGTGTACAGTTCGTTCAGAGCTAAATGAAAAAAATGGTATGGCGATTTCTCACCCCACTAAACGAACTACAAAGCTCGACCGCCCGACGAACCGAGCAGGGCAGTGCCATGCCAATTTGAAATGGGTGCACATATACAGTATACGATATACTGTTGATCAATGTGTAAATGGTTTGAGACACCGTCAGTAGAACGGACCCCAATTTCTTGAAGTTTGCGGCTCGCTTTTGTCGGTGTCGCTAGGTTGTAAAGGAAAAAACAAGGATAGAACGATGGCCGAGCAGCCGAGAAATTTAAATACCACCGTGTCGGTGGGAATACACAAGTGTAAAACGATGCTAGAATAAAAACGCAGCCTAACTTTTTCATTTTTAGTTTTTTCGACTTCCAACTTTTTTAAACACATTTGAAATTCTTGCGATTAAAATGAGACCAAACATGATATATTTCAGATCAAATTGTATCTTTATTTTTATTATAAGGCATGTATTACATGAAGTTAAAAAACCAAGTTTATTGATGTTCAATTTATTATGGTTCACACATTAAAACATTAATAAATATTCAGATATAATAGTTTGTTGAAACAAAAGATATCGCATTGGCATGGTAACTCTATAAGCGTTATATATCGTGTACTACAAACCAATTTTATCAAATACTTAAAATAGTAAATAAAATGTATAGCTATACTAGTAGTAACTGAACTATTAGTGTAATTAGAAATTAATTCGTAGCTTCTCATCTTATTGCTTAGAACCCAATATCGGCAGGGCCGTCGCGCCTTGCGATGTTGCACGGCCATCGTTCTATCCTTGTTTTTTCCTTTACAACCTAGCGACACCGACAAAAGCGAGCCGCGAACTTCAAGAAATTGGGGTCCCTTCTGCTGACACTGTCTCAAACCATATACACATTGATCAACAGTATATCGTATACTGTATATGTGGACCCATTTCAAATTGGCATGGCACTGCCCTTCTCGGTTCGTCGGGCGTTCCAGCTTTGTAGTTCGTTTAGTGGGGTGAGAAATCCCCATACCATTTTTTTCATTTAGCTCTGGACGAACTGTACTATAGGCCTCATTGTAGCGCAAACGGTCATGGCCCGTCGGATGTATTCTCGTCGCCAACCTATCACGCTGCACGCATCAACACGGCATCAGGGGCCGATGCCATGATCGCAGAAACCCTAAGTCGGCCCTAGTGCCGTGTTAATAATATTAAAAATTAAATTTATAAAATTTATTAAAAATAAAATTAAAAAGTTGGTTAAACTCCCAGTTGGTGGACCCATTCGTCCACGAATTGACCTGCTTCGACGGAAGTGGATAGTCGACACCGGGTTGACCCTAACCTTTCGAGGCAATCCTGAACAGCTGATGTTACGGCCGGGTCGGTGAATTTATTTCACTTACGGTCAGTTTTTAACACGGTCACTTAACTTCACTTCACTTCGCGGTCACATTCACTGCGGCTTTGAAATTTTTGTACCCTTTACAACATTTTATTGTTTCCTACATTTAAAAAACTGTGTCTCCGAAGATCTGATTTCACGGCCGGTGAACTCTGTTCACTCACGGGCAGTTTTCCTGCACGATCAAATTTCAGTATAGCTGAGACGATGTACTTTTTCTATGTTGTTTGTGCCGATTGGTGGCGCCGAAAGGTGCCGATTGTTAATGTATAATTGAAACAATTTACTGTTTCTACGTTTGAATAATTAAGAAATGGGCTCCGAAAGGTGCCGATCCGGGCTGCGGCTGTGGTGCCGGTCCTAGTGCAGAGTGGGGTCATTTATTAAATTCTATATCGACGTACAATACACTCGTACAATACGCTCTTACAAACCTGAATACAGGACTCTGCGCGGAACCGAACGCTGCGTTGTATTTTACGCAACGTGTCGGGAGTGATAGTGGCTACGGCAGCATGTATTCTCACCACCACTTCCTCCCTCGTGTGCATCGGTTGACAGTATACTACAGCCTGAAAAAATGAAGATAGAATAAAAATACGTAAATAAAGATTATTTATTTCAGTGTAAAATGATAGTGACACTGAACGTACCATCAGGTGACCCGAGCAAAAAAAACCAGGGCATTCATATCCGGAGACCGCGAGGGCCACGGCACAGGACTGCTGTCGCCAATCGACCTGTCGCGACAGGCTTCATCTAGGTGAGCACGGACATTCGCTGCATAATGGGCGGAAACCTCATCATGCTGGAAATACATATTCCTCCGAATCTCTAAAGGAATTTCTTTCAAGAGACCCAGAAGGACATGCTCTAGAAAATGTTTGTATGCTGGGCCATTCAATCTGTCTGGTAGCACCTATGGCCCAACAACAAACTCATCACAAATACCGGGCCATAGATTGATTGACGAGCGTTCCTGTACCTCCCGTGTGTGAATTGCATGCGAATTCTCATCGCTCCACACGTGCGAATTGTGGCCATTAAAGCATCCCTCCCGCGTAAAGAGTGCTTCATCCGTCATGCGTGCGTGCGTGAATGATGACGGGCCGCCATTGTCGGTGATCGGCGTTGCAACGGAGATATCCGTTGCAACGTTACACGCGGGCAGTCTTCTTTTTCTTTAATAGTTGGAAGCTGCGTTTTTAAGTTCTTAACCACAACCACTGCCCAATGGGAACACCGTAGAGCGCGCGCCCAGGCTCGTAGGTACCCCTCTACTGCGGTCGTGTGAGAAGAACGTAAAGGCGGCCGGTAAAAGTTTCAACGATAAGGCGGTTTTCAGTAGCTGCGACCGTCGGGCCGACGCAAGGGCTTGTTGAGGTTCCTCGAGGCATACGAAACGAACTTCGACGAGCGCCGAGAAGGCATAGCAACGAATGTGATCCACCCGATTCTCAAGTATGTGCACGGCCGACGGCCCTTTTTTCGGAGCTTCGTTTCGTTATTGTATTCAATTGTGGCTGATGATTTCAGTTTTGCATGTGGCATTTCATTATTACGTACTTGCATGCGCTTTTAGAGAAACATAAAACCATACAAATAAATAAGCATCCTATCTTGAGGAAGCCTACTGGAATATATGTTTAGATTTGGACTATTCTGTAAGCCCGTAAAGTTATAGTCAAAACTGAGCACGACCGTTCGCAAGCTTTTCTTGTAACGATCCTTTGACCATTACGTATAATATTAGTAAGTAAGTAAATATAATCCAAATTATATCGTGTTTGGTGTCATTTTAACCAGAAAATTGTCCGCTATGCTATGTAAAAGTTTCGTAAGGAAAGGATGAGAAATAGCAAAGTTTCATCGTTCAATTAGTTTAGCTCACCGATATACCCGAGCCCGGACCGCGTTATACTAATTGCCAACTTCTGAACGCCTCACGGTGTATACCTCTCAGTGGTGGAGATGAACTCTTCCCTTATATCACGTAGAAGTTTTTCGCTTATATCGAGGATTCACTGTACTCCGTGGTTCAATCTACTTTGTCCATTCCCATTCATACACCCATTCGTCCTCAGCCATTCACGTCTCGTCTCGTCTCGTCTCTCTCTCTCTCTCTCTCTCTCTCTCTCTCTCTCTCTCTCTCTCTCTCTCTCTCTCTCTCTCTCTCTCTCTCTCTCATTCATGTCCTTAAAACATAGAAGTAGGGGACACGGTCCTGCAGGTTCCAGGTAGCCCGGGCATGGACGTCCTATGTCCGAACGTTGGGCGCTTCGCACTTCTACAATATTGCATCCGAACTAAACTGTCGTCGCGACTGTTTCGCTCGGCGATCGATGCAAGAATGTGCTCGCTCCTTGTGATGGATTCAAGGGTCTCGGTCACGCTTTCCCTCCGGCCTATGGTGGTGTCCTCTGGGTACGGGGCTATCGGGTCCCGCGCTGGCATACCCCAGATGCTGAACTAGGGGTGCTCGCAGCTGGAAATCTCTTACACTACTAAATTAAATTTTTTTATATTTCTTTCTCCGGGGAGAAGCAAACATGAGATAGTCGCTGCATAATTCGCTTGCGTTGATTGTAAATCCGCTTCTGTACTTGGTGCTCCACGCTGCCGTTCACCTGTCCAATTCGCGATAATGTTCTGTCGCACGGCGTGGACGAAAGACGCAATTTATCGCAAAACTCAGCTGTGAGGAAATGTGATTGCGAACCCGGATCAAGCAATCCGCGGCAGTCGCGGTTGAATCGAGCCTCATTTTGTACGTAAACTACGGCAGTATATAACAGTCCAGTTAATTTGTCGGGTGTGTATCTCTCCAGATATTTACATTGTTGTTCCAGAAACTCGGTCAGAGTTTTGAACGATGGTTTGCTCGACGTACAGTAATTCTTCGCTTGGCGCTCACCACGATCTCTACCGAGCACGCTCACGAGTTATCCCCACCGCTGGAGGAGTCCCTCTAGTTCTGAGTCGACGGAGTAATTCGGCACCTTTTGATTAGCCGACACGTCGCGGCGGCGACGGCCGCGTTTAACCACTAAAAGATTAAATGCTTCGTATCGGTGAGGCAGCACTAGTGCAACGGCGTACCTTTTTTTGTTACTTATATCGCTATAATTTTTGTTTTGAATTATTGCTGAGATTATGGTGATTAAAATGAGACCAAACACGATAGAATTTGGATTATATTTACTTACTTAGTAATATTATATGTAGTGGGCAAGAATCCTTACAAGGAAAGCTCGCGAACGATCGTGTTCAGTTTTTAATCAAACTTCACGAACTTAGAAAATAGTCAAAAATATTACATACATATTTTGTTTATAAATCGAAGTCTGACCTTCGCGACATTTCATTATACGTACAATAAAATAATAGTAATTAATGAATTTGTAGAGTACTTATCTAATTACCCATATCTAATGATGCTGCTCACTGCTCCGATGATGTTTACTGCTCCTTTGAGTAATATCTTTTTTTTTTATATATAGGGTGAAGGGGAAAATGGTTTGCGCACACCAGGTTTTGACAGTCGGGTAGCGTAGGATTCCTCTGTCATAGAGTTTACCCACTAAAAACCCCTCCCCATATTCTCACAAAACTTATAAGTAATACTTCTACACTGCACTTCTACACCGCACTTTTACACTGCACTTGTACACTGCACTTCTTTAATAAATAAGCTTCCAGGCCTTTAATATGATGTTTCATATGTGACTCTTCATTCTTTGTCAATTTTTTTAATTTTTCGAACACTTCTTCGAGAGCTTCTTGTCTCTTTTCTTCGTTTAGCTCTTCTTCATTTTTTAGGAAATGCGTATTGCCAATCTCGTCTGTAGTTATGTTTATTCCAGACATAATTTTACCCCAGCTGTTCCGAATATTCAGAGGACTTACCTCTGTCCACGATTTATGCAATAAGTCAATGCAATCTTTTATCGTGTATTTGTTATAAAATTCGGTTGTACCACCTTCATAAGTGAGCACACACTCCAGCATTCTATGCCGAATCAGTCGTTTTGTCTTTTCTATCAATCATTGGTCCATTGGCTGTAGAATCGGCATCGTATTCATAATCTTGCAGCATTTCTCCTTATGCTTCTTATAGTTGAAGGCTGCACGCAATATTTCGCAGCAATTGCTGATACGGATTGCGACGAAATTAAATCTTCTAGGACATCTAGCCGTTGCTGCATATTTAAAATGTACCGCTTTCGAACTGCCATTTTTGCACTTAAACTCACGATTGTCAATAATAAAGCACTTAAAATTGTCATTAATAAATCACTATAATCGCTCTTAACCTATGTTAGCAACCGGTTACTCGGGTATCCATTTCATGTTTCGTACAAGAATTTTTTATGCTCTGGTAACAATATCGCAAAAGCCCTCTGGATCCCCATTGTTTGGATGTTTCTACGCCGATATACCAATTTTAAATAAAATTGGTTCGCAATTTTTTAAGTTATAAAGCTTCAAACATAACCCGGGTAACCGGGGTACCCGGGTACCCAATATAAGAGACGTGATTGTTAGGTGTTCTATGCACATAAACATGAACCGATTTTTAACTAACACGATTTATTTATTTATTAAATTACAATAATAAACAATTTTGTGGACAATTTCTGCATATTGCTATAGTATTTACTTGTTTATCACAAATTGGACGGTCGCACTTGTGGCAAGCCTTTCGTCTTTTTCGTAGTTTCTTTTCGGGATCAGCCTGATACATATAACAGAATCCCACGACTTTTTTTGAAGTAGAAGGAATTTCATTTATTTCTACTTGACTATTTCTCATGCTTTGTATTGCCAATTTTGTGGAAAGATGTCTCATAGTTTTAGCATTTGCCAATCCTGTTCGAATTGTTCGAAAAGAAAGATCTTCCCCTAATTGACGTAGAAACACACGTCGATTATTTGATTTTCTAGACAATATATTATTATTGATAATGCTTCCATTTTTACAATATGAACTTCTGAAACTTACAAATTATATTTTACAAAAGCACTGTCCGTTTCACCTAACTGCAAAGAATCGTGTGTCTCGAATCGAAAACTGAATACAAACTGATGCATATTGGAGACGGTCTCTGATACTATCTTATATTTGTTTCTATAAACAAGATAAGCATCCATTCTCTAGTTATCGAACTAGAAACGATTCGAAGAATCAAAAGGCGAAAACTGGACACTTGAGAAACTAGGAGACTTCATAGAAGAGCATGTACTTAAAATATTTAAAAAAAAACTGATACTTGATATATACATATAATGCATTTGCATAAAATGTTTAAAGCTGCAGCTGTTGAGTTATAGAAATGAAAGCTAACAGTCTCGAAAGAATATAATTTCATATTTCAGCCACTCATTGGCTACATCGGTTAAGTCCACAACAGAAAACGAACTCAATTTATTATAAATATAAAAAGTTAGGTGTCAATAATGCGCTTTAACGATAAAATTGTAATAAATTTAATAGGTGGAATCAAGCAATTTGGCTAATGTGCCGATGAAAATAGTATGGGGTACCCAGATACCCGGTTACGAGACAGACGTTGAAATTTTGGTTGCTAACATAAGGGTTAAAAAACCACTAAAACTTGTTACTATTAATTAACTACGAAGGTTTATTTTAGTAATTATATGAAAATAATTGAAAGCGAATTGCGCGTGTCGAAATGATGAGGAAACCTTCGCAACGATTTGCTTCCGCTCAGCGTTAAAAAAGTAATGAACTTCGTCGCGGCTATAGTAAGCGCGCTTGGAACTTAATGCGTAACTTTAACTAGCTTTTCCTCACATTAGTTATGCGAATCGTTTTTCTTAAAACATAATTCATCCACCTGAAAACGTACTGATAAAAAAAGTATTTTTTTCATAAGTAATAAAAGACCTCATTCCTTTCGGATAATGAATAAACGTATCGAACACGGTTATTACAAGACTTATTAGTGTATTTCGTATTCACGAATAATGAATAATTCTACTGTTGGAATTTATTGTTCTGAATAAAGGACAAAACTAATCTATTTTTCGTATATGGATTAATTGGTTTATTTTAGCCTGCCCTGGTCTATACATTGTATGTACTGTTGGAAATGGGTTTATTCAATAACTCTCCTCAGCTTGTGATTTTATAATATATTTTATTGACCACGCAATAAGAGTGACTTCCTTACTACATCAATGGTTTGAAGGAACTAACCGCATCCAAATTAACTGACTGACCTGAAGCATATACGACTAATCTCGTGTGCGTGCGGGGCCCCATCGGTTCTCATATAAACAACAGTTCAAACCTTATAAACAGGATGAAAGGAACGGTATAAGGCATCCCCTCTCACACGAGAATGAAACGTTAATTTTTGTATTGATTTTTATTCAAAAATCTAACATGTACAATGTCCACGGCGCCAATGCGTCGCGCTTTTGTTTCTTGATGTGTGCAACACTCACTCGAGACATTTTTTCGAAAGCGTTAAGACGTGCCTTTCTACGTGCCTTAGAAAATATAAAGAAATAAATAATATTTTAGTATTAAACATTAAGTTGAATCATTTCAATACCCATATTCCAATATCTACATTATTCTTAATTAAGACGATGTAACATTTGCCGCATGCTTTCCGCGGTACCCTCGATGCCCCCATCACGACCAACCGCAAGTGATCGGTTCGCACCTGAGCGCGCGTCGGCCGATACCCGCCGGGCCCTCTCATTGGCCAATGTTTTTCGTTAATAACTCAAAAACGAAACTACATATGAGATTATTACCAAGGAAAAAGTTGTTTGTAAACACCCCAGCTACACCCCAATCCTCGATGTTCCCTGAGTCTTCTGTCACCCTGTATACGAGTCGAAAGGTCCAGTGGGGAAAGCCATCCAGTACAAAGTGTTATACAAGATGAAGAAAGAATCAAATGTTCCAGTTGGGGAATATGTAAACAAATTTGTAAACGTTGCTGAAAAACTGGAAGAAGTAGGTATATGCCTTCTTATATGCAGATGTCATCTTGGGAAAATACACAAATTACCATTCAAGCGTTCAACAGAAAGACGAACTGAAGTTTTGGGTTTAATACACACAGATATTTGTGGACCCACGAAGGTTAATTCATTGGGAGGTGCAAGATACTTCATTACCTTTATCGACGATGCAACAAGATATACAGAGGTAACCATGTTAAAGAACAGATCCGAAGCATTGAATGCATTTAAAAATAACAAGGCTCGTGCTGAAACACAAACAGGAAAACAAATAAAAGGCATCAGATCCTGCAATGCTAAAGAATGTGTCTCGAAATAATTCGTACAATTCTTAGAGACGCATGGAATAAGGAGACAATTAAGCGTGGAGTATACCCCGGAACAGAACGGAGTGGCCGAACGAGCCAATAGGACACTTACCGAAATGGCAAGATGTATGTTAATACAATATGGAGTACCTGAGAAATTGTGGGCAGAAGCTGTAAATACAGCTTGTTTTATTAGAAACAGATGTCCAACTTCCATGTTATACAAAATAACTCCACTCGAAGCATATAGTAAGAGGAAACCATACGTCGGATTCATGAAGACGTTTGGCTGGAAAGCAATAGCATTGGAAATCGGGCCTGGAATTGGAAAATTCCACCAAAAAGGTACACCATATGTAATGGTCGGATATTCAAATGAATCTAAGGCGTACAGATTATGGTTAAGTGGAACAATTAACATTGTAAAGGCACCTGATGTACGTTTCATAGAAGATAGCGAAAATTCTGAGTCGTTAAGAAATGAAAGAACAACCCCATATAAGGATTTGTTAGAAAATGAAAACACAAACAAAACTGATACTGAAAAAGAAGATAGAGTAGAAATACCTTTGGAAGAAGATCGTACTCAAATAAGTGATCAAGGATCAGTTAAGAGAGGGCCTGGGAGACCTAAATTAATTAGGACAGGTAAACCCGGAAGACCAAACCCGGAAGCCATATCAAGAAGGTGAAAATAACGAGCCGATGAATCCAAGTGACATTAAAAATCGAACAGATAAAAGATTTTTACTAGAAGCTATGGATGAAGGATACGAAACGTTAATGCAGAACAGAACATGGAAACTGGTTCCAAGGCCCAAAAATGAGAAAGTTCTCCAACAAATGGGTATTCAAAATAAAGAGAAACCACGATGGATCTATCAATAAATATAAGGCCAGATTAGTAGCTGCAGGCCATCAACAAAAATACGGCTTCGTCTACGAAGATGTGTTTGTTCCAGTAGCAAGGGACGAGGCGAGTACGAGCAATCTCAGCTGCTTCAGTCGAGAAGACAATTGTACGTTCATCAAATGGACGTCGTATCTGCCTACCTACAGGGGGATTTAAAAGAAACAATTTATATGGAGCAACCGGAATTATTTTCAGCAAACGATGAAAACCAGGTATGCCTCCTATAAAAACCATTGTATGGATTGAAGCAATCTGGAAGAGCATGGTATGAAAAATTAAATAACTGTTTATCTAATTTAAGTATACGCAAAACTAACATAGACCCCTGCGTGTTTGCCAAAGCCAAAGATAATAAGCTAGTAATTATAGTCACTTATGTAGACGATCTGTTAATTGCGTCAAACGATCTAAACGAGTCAATTAAAATTAAAAATGTATGAAAATAAAAGTTTTGTATGAAAGATTTAGGTCCTGTTAACAGTATTTTAGGAATTAATGTTATCCGGAATGGTGATACCGGAGACATAAAACTAAACCAAAGAAAGTATGTTTTAAACTTATTAGAAAAATTTACAATGCAAAATGTTAAACTAATATCAACTCCCATGGAACATGGATTAAAATTACAAAAAGAGACGTCATTATAGGAAGAAGAGAGGAATAAGATGAGTCGCATCCCTTATAGAGAATTAGTTCGCGCATTAATATATTTAGTCAATGCCACTGACGTCCTGACATATATGTTAGCGTCAGCGTATTTTTAAAGAAAGGAATATGGCTGGTTGGTGGAATACTATTCATTCAGGGTATAATTTATATTAGGGTCTTAGTTTACGGGCGTTCGGTGAGGTTGTTGCGAGGATATGCAATCTGGGTGGCAGACGATGGCTGGTGGCTCGTTGCCACTCAGCTATCGGACGTCCTAGGATTGACTAATTTATGGCAGGTCTGGAGATTGTATGAATGGGTCCAAACATTCTGTTGGCAGGCGATGGCTGTTGACTACATTGAGTCTTTCAGTTATCGAGTGTCGAAGGATGTACTGTTTAAAAAAGGAGAGAGAATGGTCAGAATGGACAAGCGGCCCGACGCCGTATTGTTAATGAATAGGAACTCTGTTCCTCTAGGATCTGGCCACGGAGTGGGGAAGGTTTTGCCTTCTGGTAAGAGGACTGTGATGAACACCATAGCACTTACCCCAGAACCTTGGAGCTTTACAGACGCCTTTTTACCCGGTTGATTGAAATTATAAAATAAGATCTAACATATACGTCCTGAAATATTCTTCGTTGTAAATACACTAAGTAGGTTTTGTTCAAATTACACTATGGAACACTGGAAATGTGCAAAATGGGGTTAAGATCTATTTTGTTTAAGTAAGACTTATTTGAATAGCGAGGTTGATAACCTAGCCAACGTGGGATTTCAATTTGAGACAATAAGGGTAATTAGTCATACCAATCCACCCAGTCAGTTGCTTCTACAGCAAACAATGGTTCGTCCCACTGGAATTTCAAGAGCCATAATTTCTGCAAGAAGATTTTGGCTGTTATGATGGATGGCGCTAATAAGCCAAGATGGTCAAACAATTTTACCACTTTCGATAAGGCGAGTCTTTTTGTCCAAGCGGTAGGACGAGCCTCCATGGCCGTTGTGGATTCAAAAAGATCTCCTCGAGGCAGCCATTGAAGACCGAGAACATAAGAACAGCCATCTTTGCGGGATGAAACCGCCCAACGTGCACAATTCTATCACTTGCTTTTGTTTACATCCACCTCTATATTATCACCACTCGACAAAACGTAATCTATATAGATTTGCTTATCTAAGACAGCTCATCCATATTATTCTCATTCATAATTTTTCAACTTCTTGATAACTCTATTAGCTAGAAATGGGCTAGAGGTTATAACATTTTTTTTTTTTTTTTTTTTTTTTTTTTAGGAGGTGGAAATCTTCAAAAGACACCTCCTGCCCTGGGGACGAGCAGGAGGTAGTGTCGGATTCTTACCGACTAAAACCATCTCGGTTACCTCTCCTCTGCGCATTGTTGGGGAGGCCCCGGGAACTCCGGAGATTACGTCCGGTGCCTCCCCACGCTCCGGCTGTCGCAGCCCCAGCCCTCGGGAGAGTCGAATGGACCTCCCTTTCCTGATTCTCCGCCGCGCCGGGGGTAACACCCGACGCAGCCCTCCTCTAGGCCGTTGATCGGAGCGGCTCGGATCGCTCGAATCGGCCGAGCCGCCCACGGCTCTGCGACGGCCCCGCGCACAGGGAGGGAAAATGCATTCCCTCTCCCGGCGGGCCGCCGTTCTGCTGGCCAGCGGAGGCGCTATTCCGAGGGGTGCAGGGGGGAACACCCCGCATCCTCGGCCACGCCACCACTTTTCCTACTTCGAATCCGGGGGGGGGGGGGGATATTGGTCCCCCCACACATTCCCCGCCGCTTGATCCGGCTACCGGGTGACCCTGCGGGGTAACAGGACAAGCGTCCTCCCACAGCAGCGCCACCCATTCGCCGGGCGGTTGCGACGGTCGCCCGAGAGAGGAGGAGGAAGTGTCTCCTGTCGCCTCCCGGGCTGACACCGTCATTGCACTACTACTGGAGGGGCGGGGATCTCGCCAGAGGGCGCGTCCGTGGCCGAAGAGTCCTGCCCCTCCGCCTCTCGCGTCGGGCGGGATCGGTCAGCTCCCGATCCCGATCCGCCGGCTCCTTTCTGCGAAGGACTACTTCGCAGAAGGAGGCCATCGCGTCCCATGCTCTCTCGCTGCCCAGCATCCTGCTGATGATGCTCGGCAGCGAGAGGTCCGCTCCCACGTGCGCCCGTAAAACGCGCCGCTCTGACCCGATTCCGGGCACTCCTCTAGTGTGTGCTGCGCCGTGTCCAGCGCAGTACCACACTCCCGGCACTCCGCCGTCGTCTCGGCCCGTATCCGGCACAGGAACTCAACGAAACATCCGTGTCCGGTGAGCACCTGCGTGACCCGGTAGGTAAGGGTCCCTCTGCCGCGGTCCAGCCATTGGTCCAGGATGGGCAGGACCGGCCCGACTGCCCGCTGCGCGGCTCCTCGGTCGATTAGTTCCTCCCTCCACTTGTTCCGCGCAGACAGCCGGGCCTGGCGTCGGATTCCCACTTCTTTCTCGACGGACACCATCGCGCTCCCGCGCAGAGTTCACGGAGACGCTCGTACACGTGAGCGTCCCCTTCCGCCAGTAGATCGAAGGGCACGGTGCCCGCCAACGTCAGCGCCGCCTAGTGGGATATCGTGCGGTACCCCCTGGCCACCCTGATGGCCATCCTCCTCTGCACGCGTCGCAGCATGAGTTTGCTGCGCCGCCTGACCATCAGGGCGACGCCCACATCGGGGCGCCGTATAGGGCCATGGACCGCACGATCCCGAGGTATAGGCGGCGCACCCTCTCCTCTGCGACCCCTGTGGGACACCGCGATCCACCGCCCTCGTGCACAACCGGTCTCCTCTGCCCGGGTATTCCACCCACCTGTCCCTCTGGTAGTCCCTTAGGACCCTCCTCACGTTAGGACCCGCCTCGTCTGGGGGGAACAGGGTGTTCACGACCCTGTCTAGGAACTCGGGGTCCAGCGTCTCCGTCACGGGGGGCGTCCATGGACGAATTTTGCCCATCACCGTCCTGTACGGGCGCACCCAGAGGTCACGATTCAGGTCTCGGAGGAGCTCCGACCAGGCGTCGGCCTTCGCCCCTCCTGATGGCCAGCTGCAGGGCCACCACTTGCTCCCGGTAGCCCTCGTGCAGCTGTCGCTCCCTCGCCAGGTCGCGGCGTCGTCTTCGACGGGCTCTCTGTAGCAGTCGCCGGGCGCGCGCGCAGGTGTAGCGCATCCGCGCTATCTCCGGCGACCACCAGTACGTTGCCCGTCGTTTCGGCGGGCGGGACCGGGGCATGGCGGCTCGCATATAGCCACCATACCCCTCTGGAGCCGCGCCGCCTCCACCTCGACGTCCGCGACCGGCCCGGCCGGGATCTCGGGCCAGGCTACGGCGAGGGACGCCGCCATCAGGGTGCCCTCGTCTAGGCGCTTCAGCGCCCACCTCTTCCCGCAGGAGGGGACATCGTAAAGGGACCCATAACCCCCACTCCTCCTACCCCATCCCGGCGGCCCCCGGGCCCGGGTGGCGCGCACCTCCATAAGGATATAGAGGTGGTCACTCAGCGTTTCCACCTCCTGCGCCACCCTCCAGCCACCCACGCGGCTCACCACCGAGGGGGAGGCACACGTTAGGTCGACGGTGGACTCCCCCTGGTAGCGAACGCAGGTGCTGTCGGACCCCCCATTCAGCAATCGGAGGTCGGAGCCGGCTGTCCAGTCTAGCACCGCCTCGCCCCTCAGGTCCGTCCTGGCGGAACCCCAGGCCTGGGATGTGGAGTTGAAATCTCCCAGGACAATAGCTGGACGGGGCCGATACCGCGAGACGCATCTCGCGACCCCGTCCAGAAGCTCGTCGAAGGACCCGAGGTCCCAGCTAAGCGGTGCGTAGACCCCCACCACCAGCAGGTCTCCCCACTGTGCCGCGACGTAGCCGTCGCCGCTCTCCAGCAGTGAGAACGACAGCGGCGCCGCAGCCCCCCCCCCCCCGAGGATTATCGCTACGAGCCACCCGGGTTGCTCACCCATTTCGGGTGATCCGGGATTCTGTATGGCTCGGCAGCGACCGCCAACCCCGCACCCCACTCGACCATGTGCTGGACGAGCATGTCCTGCGCACAGGCCGAGTGGTTTAGGTTGGCTTGGATCAGCAGGGCCATGGCCCCCTCACTGACTTTGGCCGATGGCCCCTTCCTCCACGGGCCTCTTCTTCTCCGTCGCGGCTGGGGTCGCCGGTGGTGGCATCCTCTCCTCCGCTTCCTTCCTCTCTGAGGGGCCAGGGGCCCCCGGTGCTGCCGCCCCCGCGGTCTTCAGTCACGCCAGTTTGGGGGCCAGGTGGGTTGACGTCGTCGTCCCCCGGGCTCCCTGCTGCCTCCTTCCTTTGGGCGGGGCCTAGCACCCCTTCGTCCCCATCCTGTGCCCCGAAGGTCTTCCCAGATCCGAGCACAGGGGGCATTTCGGGGGGCTGCTGCATTGCGCCACCCTGTGCTCAGGACTCCCACAGTTATGGCAGCGCCCGCTACGGTCAACAGTGCCGGTGCACCGCTGCCTGACGTGACCCGTTTCCAGGCAGCGGAAGCACTGCAGCGGGCGGTCCGCCAGCGCCTCCACCCGGGCCATGGTCCACCCAACCCTGATCCTTTTGGCGGCCGCGACCTTCCTCGCAGCAGCCAACGGGCACCTGATCCAGGCGGTGCCCAGGCCCAGCGGAGACGACCGTATCTCCCCGGTCTTTACCTCCGCCGGGACACATCCTCCGGCCGCTGCGATGGCCGCGGCCACGTCGTTGGTTGTGGTGGCCGCCACCAGGTCCCTGATCCTCAGCTCGCCCATTTTGACGGGGCGTGACACGGTGACCCCGTCCTCCGAGCTGAGGACCTCCCGCATCTTCAGGGCCAGTGCCTCCGCCTTTGCTGCCCCCTCGGGCACCGGGATTTCGAGGAGGAGCCCCCCAGTAGCCGCCCTTTTCGGTCGCAGCTCCGCGATGTTTAGCTCCGCCAGATCTATCTTGCTGGCGGAGCTCATCGCCTCCGCGTAGGTGACCTTCGCTAGTGGGCTAGAGGTTATACCATAAGTAACCGTATTCAACTTATGAATTTAAATAGGATCGGATGAGCGAAATCTCCATAATAATAGCCTTCTCGCACATTGGCAGCAAGCGTGGCGCTGATCACGAGTTCGCGTGCCAATTAGCATGGTCGGAACCGATCAGCCGGTCGATCGGTTCACGTGATTGGTAGCTCTGCGTGCTATACCCTTCCGGAGAGGCCCTTAACTAGAGCAGGAAATAGCTTGCTCTGGCTTCTCTCCGGAGGTGGAGGACCTAGGTATAAATTAACGGGCGCAAGGTGCCTTCTTCCTTCTCTGTGAAGAGTCTCTCTCGAGCCGCGGCAGCGTGTGGACGTCTTATACTGTGTCTCGTGCCGAGCGACTTACAGTCATAGATACGGATATACTTTTGTCCTTAACATCAAGTGACCCTCTTAGAAGTCTTTCTACCACGCTTCGCCTACAGGCAGGCTATCCCTGGGTAGTAGCGTGAGTTTTTCCCTCCTGGACTTTGTCCACGGAGGGCAATCCTTTTATAAATTTTTCCTATTCTCTTTTCTTTTTCGCATTGTCCCGCATCGTAGAGATTTTCTTTACGCGAGCCTATCTCTTGCACGATTTGCTTTACTTTTCTATTTATTGTTCTTGCTTATACTGTAAGTACATTTATTCTTCTTCTCCACGTATTTTCCGGGAGGATTTTCTTTTCCTTTTTCGGTCTCCCCCTACTCTAGCTCACGCAAATTATGCCTTCCACCTTCCTCCTTGAGCCAAGGTTAGCGTACCAACATAGCCTTCTTCTGTTTATACACACTTACACTCTCTCGCTGTGTCCACACACCGTCGCACTGACTATACTGTTCGTGTGCTTGCTTCTCCTGTTTACCTTGTTGCGCACGTAGCTCTGACACGCGCCGGGTGTTCCGAAAATCTTCTCTCCCACTGCTTTTACTTGTCAAATTGATCTGGAAATAATACCTCCCACCCTGGCTCCTCCAGGGAAATGGCTTTCTTCAAAGCTAAAGGCCCATATTCAATTAAAAACGTAAGATAGTTCATCAGGTCAGAAAAGTCGAAGATGTCATCCCCGGCATTTCTCCCTCTCTCCCTCCGTCCTGTTCTTCTGATTCATATATTTTTCCGTCCAATATCTCCGATATTCCTATACTCTCTTCGGCTCTCATTAAATGTAGTACAATCAAGGATAGAACAATCGCCCCTGGCAACGTCCCGATGAATCAGTCTCAACAACTTCCTTCCTCCGCTCAGGAAGGCTCAATCCACTCGGGAACCATGGCTTCCTCCTTGAATGCTTCCAGTGATGAGTTCACCCTGGTGACCTTTCCCAAATCTAAGAAGGCTAGGAAAAAAATCACCTTGGCCCCTTCCACCTTTAAAGAACTTCCTCCCATACCTCCTATTCCGGAGACCCCTCCAACTAATAATCGCTTTCATGCGCTTACTTCATTTCTTGATGATCCAACGCCTATAGACATCTTGCCTGAAATTCAAACAACTCGTCTTACTACTCGTAACCCCCCTGATCAGCAGGCTTCCTCTGCCAGGAAACCTCGCCCTCCTACTATATATATCCAATTTTGACCTCAATATCCCTGCCTTCCATCGGCGAATGAACGCTGACTTTGGGCAAGACTCATAGGTCGGTCGGAGAATACGCTTGCAATTCTTTGACTTTCAGAAAAATAATTTGTTCAAAAACTCGTTGAAAGAAACCAAGATTCCATTCTTTACCTTCAGTTCAAATCAAAGGTCTCCCAACCATTCCTGGTCCAGAATTGACTTCTGAGATTAACTCTCGAGATCTAAATCCTGTTTCACTTTCGGACATATCTCCCAAAAATAATTCTTCCCACTATGCAATTTGTAAGATCAACTTTCCACCTTCCACTCCTGTGTCGTCAGTTCATAAAATGAGTTACCTGTTTAATACCAGAGTTTATTGGGAAAAGTTCCTGTATAAGCGTAGACTTTGCCATCAATTATTGATTTCTTTATCACTGATTTGCCCCAGTCCTTCTTGTGCGTCGCTTTGGACTACTTTGGAACGGAGCATAAACCTGTGTCACTTCGTAAGACTACATCTATGGATCCTTCGTCTGGATCTTTATTTTATCTATCCACTGACTGGGACAAGTCCAGGGAGATTACGCTGGGCTGGAACATTGTTCCCAAACTTGACTCTGTATATGACATAGATCACTGTATTCATTCTTTAAACAACTGTTTGCTTGAAGCTTTTCGAGATGCTGCTATACGTGACTTCCCTTTAGAAAATTCCCCGAGTTCTATCCGGAAGAAAGCATTGGCATCCGAACATTCCTTGACCTCACTCATAAAGATTAGGAGAAAAATGCGTAAGCTCTATTAAATTTCAAATGATCAATTCTTTACTCTCCAAGTAAAAGAATATACTAAACAAATCCGATATCGAATCTCTATGGTTAGGCAGGATGCCTGGGCTAAGATGTTACAGAGCTTCAGTAAACCAGATCCTATATTCTGGAAAACTTATAAATCTATAGCTAAAAATCGCTCAATCTTTACTCCTGTTTTGGAAGTCTACGGCAACAAGATCTATAAATCTCACGACAAATCTAACGCCTTAAAGCTTCTCGAATCGTATCCACGCATGATCGGAATGTTAATACTTTCTATGATAATTTTGACTGGTCTACTCTCGAGGATAGTGTCTCGGCAAAGCAACACTCTTCTAAAAAAGTTTATGGATTGGTTCGCAAGATGAAGCCCAGTAAAGCTCCAGGTCCTGATAAAATAACCGTTCCTATGTTGGGCAGTGCATCTCGCAAAATTTTCTGCCAACTCTATTATATTTGTAAATTCTCCTTTAAGTTTTGCTACTTTTCTGTTGCATGGAAGGTTGCTAAAGTCATACCTATTCTTAAGCCAGGTAAACCCACATCGGATCCGGCTAGCTATCGTCCGATAAGTCTTTTACCCATTCCCGGCAACTGCTCGAGCGGGTGATATACCATACATTCATGAATTTGTTAAATCGAACGGTATTCTTATCAACCAGCAATTTGGTTTTCGTCCAGGACATTCCACCATCCACCAGGTTGGCAGAATATCTCAACACATCGTTAATGGAACCATAATGGTTCTTCTGGACCTATCCAAAGCATTTGATACCGTCTGGCATAGGGCCATCTTGTTTAAATTAAACAAAATGGACTTACCACATTCGATATTAAGACTCTGAAATTCATACTTACTTGAACGCACTTGCTATGTTTGGCTTAACTCTCACAAATCTGTCATATATAACTGTCAAAACTGGTGTCCGACAGGGATCCGTCCTTGGACCATTTTTATTCATTTTGTTATCATATATTAATGACATCCCTTCCATGCAATCTTGCGAAGTGGCCTTATACGCTCACGATACTGCCATTTATTCTACCTCCACTCGGCGCTCTCGTATGGCCCTGTTCAGGAGAATTCAAAAATATCTGGACAATATTATTGATTATTTCAAAAGTTGGAAGTTGATGCATGATCCCTCCAAAACTGAGGCTATATTCCTTTCTAACGCTAAATCTCCTGCTCTAAATAACTTCATGAAAAATAACAGGCTTTGAATTGATGGTAAGACTGTCGCCTGGTCAACCCGACTCAAGTACCTTTTTTTTTTTTTTTTTTATTTAACGAGGTGGAAATCTTCAAAAAGACACCTCCTGCCCTGGGGACGAGCAGGAGGTAGTGTCGGATTCTTACCGACTAAAACCACCTCGGTTACCTCTCCTCTGTCGGGGAGGCCCCGGGAACTCCGGAGATTACATCCGTGCCTCCCCGCGCTCTGGCTGTCGCAGCCCTAGACCTCGGGAGGGTCAAATGGACCCCCCTTTCCTACTTCTGCGCTGCGCCGGGGGTAACACCCGACGCAGCCCTCCTCTGAGCCGTTGGTTGGGGCGGCTCGGGTCCCCAACCCGAGCCGCTCACGGCTCCCCGGTGACCCCGCGCACAGGGAGGGGAAAGCGCGTCCCCCCTCACCCCGCGGGCCGACGGTCTCCTTGCCAGCGGTGCGCCATTCCGAGGGGTATAGTGGGGGAACACCACCGCACCCTCGGCCACGTCAGCGCTTCTCCATCTTCGGATCGGTGGGGGGGGGGGGGGGGGGGGGGGGGATATGGGCCCCCCACACATTCCCCGCCACTTAATCCGGCTACCGGGCGACCCTGCGGGGTAACAGGAGGACAAGCGTCCTTCCACAGCAGGGCCACCCATTCGCCGGGCGGTTGCTACGGTCGCCCGAGAGACGAGGAGGGAGTGCCTCCTGTCGCCTCCCGGGCTGACACCGTCTGGCACTACTACTGGAGGGGCGGGGATCTCGCCAGCGGGCGCGCCCGTGGCCGGCGAGTCCTACCCCTCCGCCTCTCGCGTCGGGCGGGATCGGTCAGCTCCCGATCCCGCTCCGCCGCCTCCTTTCTGCGAAGGACTGCTTCGCAGAAGGAGGCCATCGTATCCCATGCTCTCTCGCTGCCCAGCATCCTGCTGATGATGCTCGGCAGCGAGAGGTCCGGTCCCACGTGCGCACGCAGCACGCGTCGCTCCGCCGCCCATTCCGGGCACTCCTCTAGTGTGTGCTGCGCCGTGTCCAGCGCAGCACCACACTCCCGGCACTCCGCCGTCGTCTCGGCCCGTATCCGACACAGGAACTCACCGAAACATCCGTGTCCGGTGAGCACCTGCGTGACCCGGTAGGTGAGGGTCCCTCTGCCGCGGTCCAGCCATTGGTCCAGGCTGGGCAGGACCGCCCCGACCGCCCGCTGCGCGGCTCCTCTATCATTGAGCTCTTCTCTCCACTTTTTCCGCGCAGACAGCCGGGCCTGGCGTCTTATTCCCACTTCTTCCTCGGCGGACACCATCGCGCCCCCCGCACGGAGTTCGTTGAGACGCTCATAGACGCGAGCGTCCCCCTCCGCCAGTAGGTCGAAGGGCACGGTGCCCGCCAACGTCAGCGCCGCCTCGTGGGATATCGTGCGATACCCCCTGACCACCCTGATGGCCATCCTCCTCTGCACGCGGCGCAGCATAATTTTGCTGCGCCGCATGGCCATCAGGGCCGACGCCCATTTCGGGGCGCCATATAGGGCCATGGACCGCACGATCCCTAGGTATAGGCGGCGCACCCTCTCCTCCGGGCCCCCGACATTGGGTAGTAGGCGGCCAAGGCCGGCCGCCGTCCTCTCCAGCCGGGGGACCAGATTGTCGAAGTGGGGTCCGAAACGCCAGTGGCTGTCCAGGAGGAGACCGAGATAGTTCATACGGTCACCAACCTGGACGTACTCCCCCCCTACCAAGATCCAGGACCGGGGCGCTCCTCCGCTCCGAGGCCCGCCAGCGTAGAACCATTCTGCGGGGAGATCCGCAGCCCCAGTCCCCGGATACCGTCGACGACGGCGGCCAGCCCCGTCTCGGCCAGCCGGATGGTCCTCATCCATTCCCTCCCGACGGCCACCAGCAACGTGTCGTCGGCGTAACACGTCAGGGTGACGCCGGTCGGGAGGGATGCCCGCAGCACCGAATCGTATCCGATGTCCCACAGTATGGGGCCCAGGACCGACCCCTGCGGGACACCGCGATCCACCGCCCTCGTGCACAGCCGGCCTCCTCTGCCGGCTGTGCAGAGGATTCCTGCCCATTCCACCCACCTGTCCCTCAGGTAGTCCCTTAAGACCCTCCTCACGTAGAGGGGCACCCCGTGATGTTCCAGTGCCCCTCCTATTCTGCCCCAGGGGAGAGAGTTAAAGGCGTTGGTGATGTCCAGGCTCACCGCCAACCCGAGTCAAGTACCTTGGCGTTAGTTTAGACTTCAGATTAAACTGTAATCATGCTCTTATGGATCGTATTAAGAAGACTCATCGAGCCTTTCGCGCTGTATCCTCGTTCATGTCAACTCGTTCCAATCTATCACTCAAACTACGTATTTTAACATACACCATGTGTCTCAGGCCCGTTCTCACTTATGGTTCGGTCATCTGGTGCAAGATTCTGTTGAATATTTGCTGTTGACAGTGAATGTAAAATATGCTAGAGCAAAATTGTCTCAACGTTCTTAGAAATGGCTCACTAATAAAGATAGTAAGAGAACCAGATGGGGCTCTACTTGGGGAGTCAAAAAGGGCCCTGGTTGTAAAATGAGACGATGCGCATTCCTAGGTATAAGTACCCAGTTCTTCTGGGCGCTTTATTCAGTTCAACGGAATATTTCATGGTCATAAGACATTCCTTCTGAGCTGTTAATAAATACACGGACTGTGATAAATATAATAGTTATTTTATTTAACACACCATTTCCAATAGATTCTTTCCGAAACATCCAGGAAGAAAGCTCAAACCATTCAATCCAAAATCTTGAAGTTCATTCTTGATAAGGAGGTCAGGTTTCCCACCAGGGAATTGCACATTCTTGCTAATCTTCCTCTTGTTACGAGCCGGGGCTGTGGGCAACGCCTAGGCCGGCGAGGTTGATATAACCCAAGGAATACGGTTGAGAATTTGTTAATAAGGTGCGCGGACGAACCCGATGCGAAATCGGGGAGCCTCAGGAATAGAGTCAAGCGCGGACGAGCCTGATTCGAAATCAGGGAGCCGCAGGAGGGTGAAACGTCGTGGACGAACCCGATGCGAAATCGGGGAGCCACTAGGAAAGAAGTTCGCAGACGAACCCGATGCGAAATCGGGGAGCTGCTAGGAGGTTGGCTTATTCACAGACGAACCCGGCGCGTAGCCGGGGAGCTGTTCGGAAGTTGGAAAACGTACGGACGAACCTGATGCGAAACCAGGGAGCCGTAGGATACAGACGAACCTGGTGCGAAACCAGGGAGCTGTAGGATGGGTTAGGTTTCGTGGACGAACCCGATGCGAAATCGGGGAGCCACTGGGTTGGAGTATTTATAGTTATTCTGCTTGGATAAGGCGTGCGAACGAACCTGATACGAAATCAGGGAGTCGCTGGAAATGTTAGTTTGCCTCGTAACTTTTAAATTAATATTCGATACAACTCGAGCGGTTAAGTTGTATCTGTGGGAACGTTATTACTGATATAAAGGATCACGGAGTAAAGATTGGTTTAACGAATCTACTCGATTTAATGGTGAACAAATGGTATATATATTCAAAACAGTCGTCTGTACAATTGTAGTTGTCGCGATGAAATAATATAAAGTGTGTAAGTTACCTAAATATTTGCACGGTGTTGACGCACTGGCGATGCGGGGTCTGAGAGCCGCCTTTAAGAGTATGCCGAAAGAACTTCAACCGGACTAGCGGATTCTAACGGGTCAATCTATGATTCGAAAGGTGCACGAAGCCCAATCTCACTTGATATAACTGACTCTGTACGAGCGTGGCACGACGTGACTCTACGTGTGACTATGTAGCTCTGAACCGACGAGGGTAGAAACCCCCCTCGAAATGCGCGGGAACGCATTAGAATTTTCCATATAAGGAAATTAAGAAGTCTTCGTCGGACCACGCCCGTCTTGATCGTAATGCAGCTGGTCGCACATGTTCTCAGGACCCCTTTATCTGTTTATGGAAACCGAAAGAATTTTAGGGCGTTTTCCCATCACAGACGCGAGCTCGAAAAACGCGTTGAGAGCGACGTATGGAATATTCTTCATACGCAACACTCTTGTAGGTGATTATATTGATAGCACGATTGTTAATTTTTCCGTCCAAAATCGTACAAACCCTCTGATTCGCATAACCGGTAATTATACACCGGACAAACTTCCTTATCGGGTCAAAATACCGTTTCCGTTATCTTTCAAATGACGATTGCTCTCTCAATGGTCTTGACTTAATTTTGATTCATATTGATTTCCCTCATTATATAGTTCTGAACCCAGTTCAGAATTCGATTTAGTCCTCCAGTGCACAATAACAAGTAAATACTCATGTTTTCCTTCCCCCTCTCCAGTCCCTTCCCGAAGTCATGTTCCTGTGCGATGGAGGGGCAGTGGGTAGATATTCTGCATTCGACACAGCGCGCTGTGTCGAATATACGCTGCAGCGGATGCTAACTTTCATGTTTTTGATTTGCACTGTATGTCCGCCCACTGGCCCTCCTTCAAGGACTTGTTCAAATCTACAATCGGAAGAGACCCGCGATTGACTAACGTCGAAAAAATGCATTTTCCGAAGGTGAGTCTAAAGGGCACAGACGAAAACCTGATCAAAAAGTTATCTACGACAAATGATAATTATACCCGAGCGTGGAAAATTCTGACCGAAGAATGCGAAAATGTTCGATTCGAATCGGCTACGGAACTCGAAAAGTTGATTAAATGCGTGTCTTCCACCGTCAACTCACTCGAAAGTCACGGGCGACCAATTTATAACTCTGAAGTTCCTTTATAGCATTATCCAAGGACTCGACGATCAATGACTCGCAAAATGGGAGGAATCAATCACTTCAAGCAACGAACCTGTAAGGAAGCCTGCAATTCAATCCGCGGTGCGGTAGCACGGTCGGGGCTTTAGCCCGCCACTTCGTTGTAAGAATCCACATGTAAAAGTATCATAATAAAACTATTTCTAGAATTCTAACAGGTTATGCGCCCAGGGCTGGATGAAATTGCATTTCATTAAAAGAAAGTGAAATAGGTGTGATTCTTGTACATGTTAGTAACAAAACCAAACAAAAGTTTATTGTGATTAAGCAAGTGGTGTGAAAAAAAAGGAGGTTAAGCACGTGGCGTGAAGCGAATATGGCACACAATATAGGAAATGTATCGAATATAGATGCGCTCAACAAGGAGAACTACGATACGTGGTGTATCCAAATAGAAGCACTGCTTAGGAGGGGCGATAATTGGAAATATGTAACCGGGAAAATACCGCGTCCTGATATCGTCGCCGGCGATCAAGAATCGATGGCTGCGGCGGACGCATGGGACGAAGCAGACCAGAAGGCAAAAGCAGACCTCATACTATGTACGAGCCTGTCGGAGCTCAAGCAAATTAAAGGGTGCGAAATTTCGAGAGATGTGTGGGAAAAATTGTGCTCTGTATATGCATCGCAAGGACCCGCAAAGAAGGCGTTATTGCTAAGGAGACTGACTACTCGTCACATGGAGAGCAGCTACGATATACCTGAGCAGATAAACAAGTTTATAGAAATAGTAGTGTAGTCACTTAAATTCTCGCGGCCGAGATGGCGCGAGAACGGTGGCTCGCCGTCGCGCAGCGGCGATCACCATGTGTGGAATGGAGCGGTGGCTCAGTAATAAGTTGATAGTAATAAAAGATTACCACAGTTAATCAGAAGTGGGATTCGCTTACGCGTCGGCGTTCGGGATCCGAAAATTTAAGGGAATAAGGCGAACACGTGGCGAGCGCAAGGGACGTCGCCATTGGGGATCTCTACAATTGGGATGAGACTGCCATCCGACACTACGCGCCAACGAAGCTCGCCGGAGTGGCGAAAAAATGGCGCGATAGTTTGAATAGATAGCGGTTGGAACGCGCATGGGCCGAATGGAAGAAGCTTCTACGGCGGAATTTCCCAGCGGACCCGAGCGCGTTAAGGAGGCAACTCGACGCACAACAGTATCAGCGGAAATCAGGTCAGAATATTATTCAGTATTATTATGAGAAGTTAGCGAAACGCAACAGGGCTAATATGACTGACCGCGAGATAATAGAGTGGATAGAGGACGGGTTGAATAGCCCTAAATTCCGAAGTTATTTGGGACCGCTGAGTAAATATCACACCCCGTGCGAATTGCTATCAAATTTACGGTCTGGAGACGAACATATAAAAGAAAGCGCAACATCTTGTATCAATCGAGCTACCAACGGCGCAGTTTCTAGAATCTCCGGGACGAAATGTTACCATTGTAAACAAGAGGGGCGCGTAGCACGAGTGTGTCCAAAACTTGGAAAGGGCGTTACGTGTTTCAAATGTGGACAAACAGGACATTACTCGCGCGCGTGTACGGCAAGGGGCGAGAAATGGGATGCCGGGGCAACAACACCGGCGATAATTCAAAGCAATGTGAAGCGCGTAATGCAAATTGGTACCGATTCTCATAGAAAATATTTTAAGGATGCACTAGTGAACGGTCGTCCGATAAGGGCCTACCTGGATTTAGGGAGCAGCGCGGTGGCTTCAAGACAAGACGTGGCGGACGAAATGGGCTTAACGTATCACGAAATTACACTTAGCCCTCTTGTAGGATACGGCGAAGGTCAAGTGCGGCCGGTCGCCGTGTTCTGTGCAGGGCACACTACGATATGAAGAAGCGATGGCTTATTTGGATGACATTATCGTTCCAAGCACTACGTTTGAACAGGGGTTAACGCGCCTTACGCAAGTATTGTATGTAATTCGAAATGCAGGCCTAACTATTAATTTAAAGAAATGTCATTTCTTAAAAATGCACATTGAATATTTAGAGTTCGAGGTTTCGGAAAACGGAGTGCAACCGGGTATTAGAAAGATTGAATCGGTACTCGCGTTCCTAGAGCCTAAAAACCTACGAGAAATTAGGGCCTTCGTGGGGCTAACCAGTTACTTTAGGCGTTTTGTAAAGAACTTTGCCGTCATCGGAAAACCTCTGACTGATTTATTGCGGAAGGATGTTACGTTCCATTGATAGGCCGAACAAATCATTGCCTTTAATGAATTAAAGAAAAAACTGGTGTCAAGGCCGGTTTTAACTATTCATGACCCGGGGCCGAGACGGAAGTTCATACTGACGCGCGCAATGTTGGGCTAGGTGGAGTGTTGTTGCAGAAATCGTCTAATAACGAATGGCATCCAGTAGCATATTACAGTCGAAAAACAACACCTGAGGAGGCTCGATATCATTCATACGAACTGGAGGCACTTGCTATTGTATGTACTCTTGAAAGGTTTCGGGTATATCTGATCGGGATGCACTTTGCGATCGAAACGGATTGCAATAGCCTAAAGATGTTAGAAAATAAGCGTGATTCAAATCCGCGAATTGCACGGTGGTTTATGAGGTTAGCAGAATTTAATTATACGATAATGTACCACAGGGTCGAACGTAATCGAGTGGCTGACACCTTGAGCAGGGCTCCTGTCGACCAAGCGAGAGAAACAGAGATAATTGGTCTCCCGGTGCTAGGCGTGCACCTTACGACCGATTGGATTGCAGCAATGCAAAGGGGGGACCCAGATATCTTAGAGGTGCGGAATCGTTTAGAGGCCGGCGATTCGGCGACGCATCAGAAATTTACTATGTGTAATGCGCGAGTTTATAACGGGCATAATATTAAAATGTCTGGCTGCCACTACCACCGAAGTAACGGGCGAAGACTGGCCCGACAAATTGTATGATGCCCAATGGGCCTTGAACAGTAGTCGGCATCGGGTTACCAGAAAAACGCCGTACGAAATAATATTTAGCTTTAAGGTGATGGGTTGGGGTGAGAGTGGCTTGACGCGCGAACTTCGCGAATTGAATGAAGGGCTAACCGCACCCACGGATAATAATGATGTCGCGAAAAGATTGCGCACGCAACAAGAAGTAATGCGCAAACAATTCAACAAGGCTAGAACCAGCGGCAGAAAATACGAAGTAGGTGATATCGTCTTAATGCGTAATGAGTTACCGGCCACGGGCGAAAGTCGGAAATTGTTCCCAAAATATCGAGGTCCGTATGAAATCGGGAGTGTGTTAGATAATGAACGGTACGTTATACGTGACATTGAGGGCGAGAGGCAGAGTCAGCGCCCTTACCACGGAATTGTAGCGGCGGACCGCCTCAAGTACAGTTCGTCCAGAGCTAAATGAAAAAAGTGGAGTGAGAGCGGCCGATTGATGCCGCCGATCGGCAGGGACGTCGCGCCTCACAGTGCGCCTCATTTCCCAAAAAGCTGGCCAAAACTCAATTTTTGAAGTATTCAGCAGCTTGTTTTCAGAATAGCAGATTTGTTGTATACATATCAATGCATCTAATGCCGCTTGAATTTTTTAAATATATTGATTGGTTACCGAGATGTAGGCCGTCAAAGTTGAAGAATTTTCATGCTCCTTCGTATCTTGAAAATTGGTGCTTGTTAATTGCGTCAGGGAAAGTTTATCTTAATAAAATTCATATGTGAAACATTTTACCATTAAAGTAGGTGTTATAAACATAAATTTTCCACAGAAGTAAAGTAACATATCTTTTAATTTATTATTGTAATTTCGTTTTCAATATATCATAAATCTTAGCCATATCTTAATGAACAAGAAGGAAAACAAAGATGTTATTCACGGAGTTTCACGCTGGGACAAGTCTCCTGATATAAAGTGGCATGTCAGCTATGATATCCAGTTGAGAAAGTTTGCCCCTTTTTGCCCCTTTTTAAGATATATAAATTTAAAGTATCAAAACGATGGATTTTCGGTCTGTGGCACTAGGGCGTAGGGCTGATATCTCCTGCAGAGGTTAATATATTTGTGAGAAATTTAATATGGTATAAAGAAATCTATCGAAGACACTAATACAATAATAATAAATAAATAATAATTATTAATAATAATGATGGGTCCGAGATTATAGTTTGATAAGATGATTCCTTAAAATGAGTCAATTGGATAACATCACGAAGTTTTGGGTTCAGACTTGGAAAGTACACAAAGTGTAATCAACAGAGGAACCAGTACTTCCGGGTATTTGTTGCCGGAACTATTGTCTTCTACTTTCTGTTCGACGCCTTTGACTCTCTATTGTCACACATCTGGAAACTATAACCCTGTTAGTTACCTCGGACCTCCAGTCATGAAGTCATCTGGTCGCTATTACCCACCGAGACCCTTTGTACTTTTTTAGCAGTATTCAACTGTTCCGGAAAACGGAATGAACAAACTCAACATCCGGACCATAAATTACTCCCTTCCCAAAACACAAATTTTCTCTGCAGTACCCTTTTTAAGAACCAATGCCAAATCTTCTTCCCACTCCCTCGCAATAGTAGCGACCAATAATTGAAAGATTTCATAATATCTTAATTATTATTTCTTGTGGCAGAATTATTAATTATACAAAATTTGGAAATTATGGTATTGATACTGCGAAGTTGGTATTACATGGCACCCACGATAAATAAAGTTTTAATCCATGGGCTATCTGTAACGAAAAATTGCGTTCTACCAATTGGATGTTTTACGGAAAAAGTCCTAGAATCTTGTCATAAGCCGTGTAAATTGTATAGAAGAGCTTATAGTAAAAAATATCTAGGCAGAAAACGAATCGGGACATATTCCAAAGATACTCCTATAGATCTCTTCTTTATTCTCGACAATACATTTGAACTACGTGACATACTAAACACAAATTTTGCAAAAGTAAAATTTTCAAAATAATTAATTTCAACAAAGTTTTGAAATTAGCGTCATTATATTAAATTAGACATTCTAATTACATAATTTTAGTAAAAAATCGGAAAATAGTCAATTTTAACAAAAGCTAACATAAAATCAATGTTTATACCACTGATATTAGATCGTCCGTTATGAATTTTGCATTTTGTATAAGATATTTGAATTCAGCAACCCGAAAAACATAAGAATACCAATTTTTGTGAAAATCGTGTGAAATTTTGAATTATGGCCAGCTTTTCGAGAAATGGCCCCACTGTGCGACGTGTCCGCTAATCAAAAGTTGCCGAATTACTCCGTCGACTCAGAACTATAGGGGCCCCTCCAGTGATGGGATAACTCGTAAGCATGCTCGGTAGAGATCGTGTTAAGCGCCAAGAGAAGAATTACTGTATGTGTTTTCACTCATTCCTGTTTCTTTACAATTACGCTTAGATCGATTCGGAGTTGGCCCAAAGGAGTCGGATCCCTTATGGGTGGTGACCCCATGTGCCATGACCTGTGTGCGTGCACTCACACACAGAAGGAAAAGCAAGCACGTATACACCATGCACGAGAAAGACGGTCGATTTCGTAGATTCGGTTGTTTGCCTCTGTTAGGAAATGTATCGATAGAGGCTTGACCGCGGCAGCGACACCTGCTGGTGTTACAGGTCGATACCCGCTTGTGTTTTCCATGCGACGCGATCGTACAAAGAAACGTAGTTCTAATATCATATACTTTCACCTAAATACATATAATTATTTCCCCATGTGCTAAAGTGCGTGTCAATTTCATTTATATTCCAAACCCACCAAAAACACTGACAGCCTCGATAATTGTATAAATTAAAATTTCGCGGGTACAGCACACACGGATAGACTTCACCACGGGATGTTAGGGTCCGTTTGAACGCCAATAAACACCATTCCTTGAGACGAATGTTATTTTCTAAACTGTAAGCTTGAAACAGATATCGTTACATTTCACAATAAGCAAATATTGAACGATTTAATGGTTTATTCACTGATATCTCACCCAAATACCCTTCCTTTAGGTAGCACAATATCACAGAAATTCGACTTTTCACAAATTACAGTCACTTCTGGAAGGCTTATATCCGAATCTACGATTTGCGCGCATCGAACGTAAGAATAGTTCAATTATTCTCCGCCGGTGGCGTTTATGGAACATTTTAGTTAATTTGACCACAGACAAGATGTAGGAATATACAAATCATCCGAGGTATTTTTTCGACCAGCATTTCTGGGACCCCGGGTCCCATTACCATTTCCGTGTCACTCGCAACGTAACTAACAGATTATAGCAAACGGTGTGAAATTTAAATAATTTTAAAGAATTCTTTTGTTCTATGCCGCAATAACAGGCGAAAGGGGATACCAACAAGTAATGTTAATCAATAATGTATTAATTGAAAAAACACATTATAACAAGTTTTCTTATATGAATTGTCATATCAATTAATTAATTATTTTGAAAGTTATACTTTACATTATGTTCTGGTAAATGCCAATGAATGCTGTTGAAGTATTTACAATTAAGCTAAGGCTGGTATATTTTTTTAACACGCAAACAATAAAATTTTGTATATTTTGTTGTATATTATGTGTATACATGTATATTTTTTTAACATACAAACAATAAAATTGCCAAAATGGAAAAGATAGTGACGATAACACTGTTCAACACGGGTCCGATTTTGTAACCTTCAATAGGCGTTTCTTGTAGACTTTAATGTGCTGAATACGAATTTGCAATCCGTTTTTCTCCAGAACATACCATTTTTGAGAAAATCAATTTTGAAATAATCGCCAATTTCCAACTTTGGAAGTGTTTTGTACTTTTGCGGTAATAGTTATTCAGTTGCGTTTGATGCTAAATGATTCTTTGAAGTTTCGCGAATAAAATGATATAATTCGTAATATGATTATAAACATTTAAACGTGTTTAAATAATGATCAAAGTGAAAAGGGCACCGAAAATACACCCGTTTTGGCTGATATCTTTCAACTTATTTCAAAAACTAAGGGCACTGATAATTGCTCGTTTCGCGTAAACACAGCTTATTCCTCTGACTGCCTAAGCGAGACATGTATAGTAAAATCTCGATTAGTGCACTGCGCTCGGCATCCAATGCAAACACTCATCCTGTGCACACACGTTTCTCCTTTGATGTGACAGCCGAGAATCGAGGCGGTGTACGAGGAAGGAAACAAGTTTAAATGCCCGTGTACGTGTAAGACAATCAAAATTTAAGATCAAAGATTAAAACTTGCTTATTTTTGGTCCTTTTTAACCCTTATGTTAGCAACCGAAATTTCAACGTCTGTCTCGTAACCGGGTACCTGGGTACACCATACTATTTTCATCGGCACATTAGCCAAATTGCTTGATTCCACCTATTAAATTTTTTACAATTTTATCGTTAAAGCGCTTTATTGACACCTAACTTCTTATATTTATAATAGATTGAGTTCGTTTTCTTTTGTGGACTTAACCGATGTAGCCAATGAGTGGCTGAAATATGAAATTATATTCTTTCGAGACTGTTAGCTTTCATTTCTATAACTCAACAGCTGTAGCTTTAAACAGTTTATGCAAATGCATTATATGTATATTCTTATACAGAAATTAAGTATCAGTTTTTTTTTTAAATCGTTTAAGTATATTTATAGAAATAAAGTCTCCCAGTTCCACAAGTGTCCAGTTTTCGACTTTTGATTCTTCGAATCGTTCCTAGTTCTATTACTAGAGAAGGGATGCTTATCTTTATATAGGGTGTCAGAAGACTCAGGGAACATCGAGAATTGGGGTGTAGCTGAGGTGTAGATAAACAACTTTTTCCTTGGTAATAATGTCATACATAGTTTCGTTTTTGAGTTATTAACGAAAAACAATGGCCAATGAGAGTGCCCGCCGGGCATCGGCCGGCGCGCGCTCAGGTGCGAACCGATCACTTGCGGTAGGTCGTGATGGGGGCATCGAGGGTACCGAGGAAAGCATGTGGCAAATGTTACATCGTCTTAATTAAGAATAATGTGGAATTATTCGTTATTTATGAATAAGAAATACACTAATAAATCGTGTAATAACCGTGTTCGATACGTTTATTCATTATCCGAAAGGAATGAAGTGTTTTATTACTTATGACAAAAATACTTTTTTTTATCAGTACGTTTTCAGGTGGATAAATTATGTTTTAAGAAAAACGATTCGCATACTAATGTTAGGAAAAACTAGTTAAACTTAACCATTCGTTCACGAATTAATCTGCTTAACATTGTGCGAATCCTGACCCAGACAACGCTCAACAGCTGATGTTATGGCCGGCTTAGTATCCTTGCACGATCACTTCACTTCACGATAACTTCACTTGCCACTGTGAAATGTGGGAATATTTAAAAACAATTTATTGTTTCTACGTTTGAACATTTTGTAATATTCTGCGTTTGTACGATTCATGTTGCTCGCTCGATTAGCAGCATGGCTCTGCCAGCTCAAACGTTCGCACTCGTGGTAATGGTGGAGAGGTAACAAGAAAACCACGTATTTTTCCAACAAATTTGTTGCGCTGTTAAGTGAACACAATAAAACGATGCAAGTTTGAATTAAACTTTTTTCAGATATGTCTCAGCGTTCCTGAGATATCTCACGAAAAAGAAAATTCTCGATTTTGTTCAAGGGCTGATTTCACCCCTTAAAACCGACTTATGGCACAATTGGAAAATAGGGTCGTATTACGGATGACATACTGTACTTGTATGTAAAGTTTCATAATTTTCGGAATCTTCGGGTTGCCTAACCTTCCTTGTTATTCAGAGAGAGATAGGAAACGACCTAGCAATAGCCTATGCGTCCCGCAGTCTAAATAAACTCGAGAGTAATTATTCAGCTACGAACAAAGAATGTTTGGCAATGGTTTAGACCGTAAGATACTTCAGGCCTTACATCTACGGAACCAAATTTACCTTAATCACAGATCGTAGACCACTTGTTTCGTTTGAATTACGTTAAGGACCCGACTTCCAGATTCATGAAGTGGAAACTTAGATTTTTAAAATACGAATATCAGGTTGTTCATAAAGCAGGTGTTCGGGCGCAAAAACCCATCGTGCGAAAGGATAAGCGCATGGCCAGGGTTAGTTAGGGCAACCGATGGCGGATTGACCGCGAACGTCATAAACGATAAAGACCGCGTTAGAACCCTAAAAACACCAAATGTACGTGGTATCGTTAGCCAAAGTATGCAGGCCTTGCACACCTAGGTCTAGCTGGCAAAGGCGCTGATTGGTCGATCAATGCGTCCCCTTTTTGTATATAAGTCGACAATTTGAGTCATGAAGTAGAGACGTTACTGAGGAGCTGGGGCAATCAGTCGTCGAGGTATACTCTGCAGATTTGAAGAACACCAAGAGTCGTGGTCTGACTGCCGGACACGACATACCGTCACCATCCAATCAACTATAGAAGGGACCGTCCCTTTATACTCAACGCATCCAAACAACAGAAATACAATCCACTAATTCAACAACATCTCTCTGACTATACTTTTTTTCCTCCATCAACCCGTTCGCGAGCCTGCGAGTGTTCGGACGGGTACATTGGTCCTTCGAGTCGGATACTCGAGCGGAAAGATAGTGCTAGTGTGGAAAGAAGTAGGAGCAAGCCAGATACCTCGCAAGGACAAGGTCGAGGTTCTAATGGAAAAGGAAGGTCGAAGACAGTCCGAGACCAGAAGCAACTACGTCCTGGATCCATAGATCGGGTCGCAGGAATATCAGCCGGCTACCAGCGGATTGATGAACCAAGAGGAGTATCATGGAAGCAGCTGGGTGTGAAACCTGCAGACGTTGATCAAACAAACCTCTCTACAAACTTCCATCAACTTTCGGTGAGTCGAGTTTTATACGGTACTTGATTTGCGTTAAACGATGGCTATGAAACTGTCTGTAAACTGGTAGAGGACCGCGGTTATGTCAAAGATCCTGTTACAAAATTCAAAAATGTCTGCAATACGCATGGAAGGACCACAGCTATTGAGGCCCTTCGGGAGCGGTTTGAAAGGAGTGTACCGCTGATTGACAAATATGAGGGGGTTCAGTATTAAATCGATGACTTAGTCGCGGGAACTATGGACGAAGAAGTGCACGAATGATATAGGGAAAATTTTGAGACGTTATACTTCGATGTAATAGGCACGGTTCGGAGTCATATACAGCGTTCACAAGCGTGAGTGACAGCGGGAGTCATTCGAATATAAATATAAGTACCGTGGTGTCCGCAGCCGCAACTACTGTAAAACTACCGTCAATCCCACTGCCGACCTTTCAAGGATCCCAAGGCGAGTGGGTATAGTTTCGCGATAGCTTCCAATCAATGATCAATCAGAATGAAAAGTTGAGCAACATCGAACGGTGTCATTACTTAAAGTCTGCATTGAAGGGAGAAGCTGCTCGTGCAATCGAAGCGTTAGCAGTGTCCGACGAGAACTATACTGCCGCATGGAGCATGCTGTATGAAGATACTAATGAGCTAATTGACTATCACGTGGGAGCATTATTCAACTTGCAGCCGACGGTAAGATGATACAATTTTGAGATGGTTAATTGATGATTTCAACAATTATTTACGGTCGCTATCATCATTGCAGAAACCAGTAGATAAATCGGATACCTTATTAGTATATCTCCTAACGGACAAGTTAGACGCACGAACACGCGAGGCGTGGGAGAAACGAGTATCGGAACTACAACGCGAAAAAACCCTCGCAGATTTGAGGACCTTCCTTTAACAGCACCATAAGTTCATAGCAAAATCAGGTCGCGGGAAACCGGTGCCATCTCTACGGTCTACCAACAGTCGACATAATAATCAGAAACCGCCATCGCGTCCCGTGATATTATTTAGCGCTGAAGGGGTCAAATGTCCAGTGTGCACTGCCGACCATACATTGTCTGTCTTCAACGCATTTAAAGCCTTCAACTGTCTTCGTACAGGGCATGGCGTAAGACATGTACGTACGGCGCGTGCCGTAAATGTAATTCAAAACATCACACCCTCCTTCATTATGATAGGGAAGTAGAACGGGTCGCGAATCCTGTCGTAGTAGATCAATCAACCGATGAAACAAATATTGAAAATCAAAGTTACACTGTTCATGGGGCGACAGACGCAGATTTAATTCTATTAGCAACAGCAATAGTTCATGTAATCGATGACCAAGGTACAAAACACGAATGCCGCGCGTTGTTAGATCAAGGGTCCCAGGTAAATATCATGAAGGAATAATTCGCAACTTGGATAGGTTTGACCTAGGAACCTACACATTCAATAATTTCGGGGGTAGGAGCGGCTGAATCAGGGAACCTTATTCGGGGTAAAACCCACGCCAGAATAGCATCGCGCTACAATGGATATCGTGCAACCTTACCATGCTTAATAATGGAAAAAATCACGTCTGATATTCCAAACTTTAAACTATCGCGCTCATCGTTTCAAATACCTTCATACTTCATACATACACCTTGCAGACCCACAACTTGATGTGTCACGGGATGTTGACATGATAATAGGAAATGGCTATCTTTGGGACATAATGAGCGTAGGACAGCATAGACTAGGACCTGGCTTACCTGTCTTACTAAAAGCATAGATGGGTTGGGTATTCGGAGGACGCGTTCGGGGCACAATGGTATCGACACCGCAGATTTGCAATGTGGGCACACACGATCAATTAAGTAATCAACTGACACGCTTTTGGGAAGTCGAAACGCTTCCAGAGTGCCTCAAGAGAGACAGAGTGTGTATGAGCGAGTGCGTGTGTTACCTTTTAGGTATATCAGGCCGCGAGCGAAAGGGAAGAGAAATCTTTTCGACCAAACAGCGAGTAACAGCGAGTATCAGCGAGAGAGAGCGAGTAACTGTGTAAAACTGTATTCGTCTTAAATAAAACCTTTATCACACCGTAACATACGTGGGATTATCTCAGCCAACCGGCTGAAACAACCAAATCCCTACAAATTGGGGGCTCAGCCGGGATTGAGATTTAAAGTAATTTCGGTGTGGTAACTGTGTTGGTACCGGATCGAAAATGGCACAATACGGTGAGCTCACGGTCCAACGACTGAAGGACAAACTGCGCGAGTTGGAACAACCAACGACAGGCTCGAAGTCCGAGCTAATCTTCATGAGTGCCGATCCAACAGGAGAGCTGTGGTCGGACACGACAAAGGACGTGCAGGAACCGGCGATGCCCGTGTCCCAAGGAAAGGAGGAACAGGGAACGGAGTGGATGCGTCGCGAGATGGAGATGGCTCGGAGAGAACGCGACATGATCCAGAAGGAATTGGAGCTGGCACGCAGAGAAGTCGAGCTGTTGCAAAGAGCGCAGCAGCTGAATATATCGGCCAGCTCAACGCGACCGGTAGAAACAGAGGGAGTTAGGCGGACAGCAGACGTCATCTACGCGCTGACATTCGGGGAGGCACACCGAACGAGGACGAGTGTGACGTCGATCGCCGAATTACTGAGTTACTTCGACGGGGACGGACCGTACGACCATAAGGAACGGCAACTTCAGCTCCTTGAAAGGGCCCACGATTTGTCCGACTGCGAGGCCATCGTATTACTGGGGTCGCGGCTGAGTGGAAAGGCCGTGGAGAGGCTACATTCGAGGCCCGAACACGTCGCAATGACCACGGACGACTTGCTCGGGGAGATGAGGATGATGTTCCACAATCTGCCGAGCAGGGTCACTAGGGAGAGGGAGTTTGAGCAGCGTCGCTGGAAGCACGGGGAACACTTCAGCGACTACTATCACCAGAAGGTCATACTGGGAAATCGATTGCCCATCGACGAAGAGGAAATCGTCGAGTACCTGCTCGAGGGGATTCCGGACCTGACTCTGCGCAACCTAGCGCGCATGGAAAGGTTCCGGACCAAGGCCGACCTTTTCGCCGCGTTCGAGAAGGTGGTGCTCCCAGCAGGAACTGACACAAGCCGAGCTCCGAAGAAAGCGACGGGGTCCAGCGGGTACCTGGATAGGCAGCGACCATGGGCAACCAATGACCAGCAGCAGGCCTTCGAGAGGTGCCACAACTGCGGAGGGAAGGGGCACCGAGCAGTCGAATTCCAGCTGAGGAACAGGGGTGCGAAATGTTTCCACTGTCGGGAATTCGGACACATCGCCTCCAAATGTCCGAGGAAGACGTCAGCCGTCGCAGACAGCCGCTCAGCCGAAGCCACCACGACAGGGAAGTACTCCAAAGTTGTAGCAATAAATGATGAAAAAATAATCGCGCTCATTGATACCGGGAGCGATGTGACGTTGTTGCGAGCGAATGTGTACAATAGGATAGGCGCGCCGCGGTTGAATTACAACCGGGTCTCGTTTGACGGGATAGGGTCCGTTTCCAATAAAACTTTGGGAGGGTTCACAACCACCATCGAGATAGACGGGTCCGCATACCCTATCACGGCGCACGTCGTGCCCGAATCAATGATGAAGCATAGCCTTTTGTTGGGGGCCGACTTCCTCACCAACGTGGAGCTGGTTATCGGAAACGGACGCATCGAGATCCGTCGGCTAGGAGAAACGCGACGGCCGGAAAGCGATTTACCCGAGGTGTTGCGGATCGACGTAGGTGAAGAAACAAAGTTGGTCGATGTAGCGCACGTAAAAGACGCGCGGATCAAAAGGCGTGTAGTGTCCCTGGTGGAGAGCTATGAGCCAAGGAAAAGACGCGAAGTAGGAGTGGAGATGTCGATTGTCCTAAGGGACGAGGAGCCTGTTTATCAGCGGGCTAGGCGGTTACCCATAACGGAACGCGACGAGGTGAACGCGCATATACGGGAATGGCTGCGCGACGGGATCATTCAGCCTTCCTTGTCGGATTACGCGAGTCCGGTCGTTCTCGTACGTAAAAGGGACGGATCGTCGCGGTTGTGTGTCGATTACCGTCAACTGAATCGCAAGATCATCAAGGATCGCTATCCACTACCCCTAATTGACGACCAATTGGACGCGTTGCAGAGTGCGAGGGTTTTTAGCACGCTCGACCTAAAAAACGGGTTTTTCCACGTCGCGATCAAGCCGGAGTGTAGGAAATACACGTCTTTCGTCGTCCCAGATGGTCATTACGAATTCCTAAAAGTACCTTTCGGTCTGTGCCATTCTCCAGCGTTGTTCCAGAAATTTATAAACGCCGTGTTCCGAGAGCTGATTAACGATAAAATAACCCTGACGTACCTAGACGACCTGATCGTGCCGTCAGTAGATGTGGAATCAGGGCTCGAGAATCTGTCTAGGGTCCTGAAAACGGCGAGTGAGGCGGGTTTGGTGATCAACTGGAAGAAGTGCCAATTGCTGCGAACTAAGGTTGATTTCTTGGGGCACGTAATTGAAAATCAGACCGTGCGACCCTCTGAACATAAGACCGAGGCCGTGGTCAAGTTCCGTAACCGGCCTCCACGCGCGATGTTCAGAGTTTCCTGGGGCTCACTGGGTATTTTCGGAAGTTTATTGGCCAGTACTCTTTGATCGCCAGACCACTAGCAGACCTGCTCAGGGCGAACGCAAAATTTCGGTTCGAAGAGGAACACGTACACGCGTTCGAACAATTAAAAAAGGCATTGGCCGACAAACCTGTCCTAAGGTTGTATAGCGTCGGCGCCGAGACTGAGCTCCATACAGATGCGTCGAAATTCGGGTTCGGAATCGTTTTACTTCAACGCGACAATACCGACGGGACCCTCCATCCCGTGTATTACGCGAGCGGCAAAACAAATGCGGCGGAAGCCCAATACACTAGTTACGAGCTGGAATGCTTGGCGATTATTAAGTCTTTGCGTAAGTTCCGCGTATATTTGCTGGGCATCCCGTTTGAAATCGTCACCGATTGCCGCGCGTTCGCCTTGACGATGCGGAACAAGGACCTGTGCGTACGTGTGACGCGATGGGCGTTGTTACTTGAGGAGTTTCAATATGAAATTGAACACCGTTCGGGAAGTAGTATGCGGCATGTAGACGCGCTTAGTCGTTACCCACTGCCCGAGTGTATGTTAGTAAGTAAGGGCAGCGATAGAATAAATGCGCGATTAAAAAAGGCCCAGGTGGCCGATGAAGATATTAGCAAACTCCTCGAGGCCCTGAAAGAAGGACCGATAAGCGGATACTGCGTGCAGGGCGGCCTTCTGTTCAAAGTCATCGAGGACGACTATAAATTAGTAGTGCCACGGTCAATGCAAACCAGCATAATTCAACGAGTTCGCGAGCGGAAAAACGGAGTCGATCGTCAAAAGGGATCACTGGTTCGCGCGCATGAAGCCGAAAATCGATAAGATAATTGCAAACTGTGTCAGCTGCATCCTCGCTGAGCGGAAGCACGGGAAGCAGGAGGGATTCTTACACTCTGTAGAGAAGGGCGAAACTCCGCTAGACACGTACCATATTGATCACTTGGGGCCGCTAATGTCCACGAAAAAGAATTATAAACATATCTTTCTGGTTATAGACGCGTTCGCGAAGTTCGTCTGGTTGTACGCGACTAAGACTACGGCGACCGTTGAGGTAATAGATAGGCTGAAGAAACAATCGGTAATTTTCGGGAATCCACGCCGTATAATATCTGATCGAGGCACGGCCTTCACCTCGCACGAGTTTAAAAACTATTGTGCCGCGGAGGGAATAGAACATGTGACCATTACTACCGGAATGCCGCGGGGTAACGGGCAGGTAGAAAGGGTCAACAGGGTGCTGATACCGATCCTGACAAAGCTATCAGCACCTCGTCCCGAAGAATGGTACCTCGAAAAGTACCTCGACCGCTGCCAAAAGTTTTTGAACGCCACAGTTAGCCGCAGCACAGGCATGGCTCCTTTCCGAGTGATGTTTGGTGTACAGATGCGCCTGCACGGTGACCCACCGTTAAGAGAGTTGCTAGAACGCGAGTGGACTGCATCGTTCGACGAAGGTAGGTGCGAATTAAGGGAATGCGCTAAGGAAAAGATCGCGGATATACAGCGGGAGAATAAGATTGGTTTCAATAAACGGCGGAAAACCGCTACAGCATACAGGGAAGGTGATAGTGGCGATCAAGAGAACCCAGCAGGGCACTGGGACGACACTAGCGGCGAAGTACTACGGTCCTTACCAAGTAATTAAACCCTTGCGAAACGACCGCTACATGGTCAAAAGGGTCGGCGAGCACGAGGGTCCCGAGGAAACCAGTACGGCGGCGGAATATATGAAAGGCTGGGTCCATGATCCAGACTTCGGTCTGAGCGACGAGGAAGATGCCGCGGATATCTGAGGTCAGATATCACTGCAGGGGGGTCGGGTGTAGGAGTCAGAACCGTTTAGCGGCACATAATAAGTGCAAGCATGTTTGTTTCGGCAGAGGACGTGGATACAGTTCGCGCAGCGATGTCACTGACCTGTGCCACAACAAATCATAGGCACAGGTAATAGGTGAACGACCGCCGAAACAAACATGTTAAAGAGAGAAAGAGAGAAAGAGTGTGTATGAGCGAGTGCGTGTGTTACCTTTTAGGCATATAAGGCCGCGAGCGAAAGGGAAGAGAGATCTTTTCGACCAAACAGCGACTAACTGCGAGTAACAGCGAGTAACAGCGAGTAACAGCGAGTAACAGCGAGTATCAGCGAGTATCAGCGAGAGAGAGCGAGTAACTGTGTAAAACTGTATTCGTCTTAAATAAAACTTTTATCATACCGTAACATACGTGGGATTATCTCAGCCAACCGGCTGAAACAACCAAATCCCTACAGTAGGTTTCGCAATCTAGAAGGAAAGTTGTCCAGATCATAGTCATTGTGGCAGGCATATGTCGACTTCATTGACGAATATACTGCGCTGGTGCAATGTCCAAATTACCGAGAAATATTCGAGCCACGACGAGCCCTGTTTATTACTTGCCGCACTATGCTGTGACCAAGGAAGCGAGTACCACTACAAAGGTACGAGTAGTTTTTGATGGGTCCGCAAAAACAGCAACGGGAATTTTTTTCAAACGAGGTTCAACACGTGGGACCAACAGTGCAGGATGATTTATTCTCCATCCTCATTAGATTCAGGCAACATCGAGTAGTAGTGAGCGCCGACAAAGCGAAAATGTACAGGCAAATTCTGGTCGCACCCGAGCAGCGGTCACTGCAACGCATTTTATGGCGAGATGATCCTTCGCAACCGGTCGGCGTTTACGAGCTAAACAGCGTTACATATCGAACCGCGTCGGCCCCTTTTTGGCGACCAGGTGCCAACGACAGGTTGGAATTGACCATAAAGAATACCCCGTCATGAGTAAAATAATAATTCGTGATTTTTATGTCGACGACCTCCTAACAGGTGCGAATTGAATAGAAGAGGCACAGATTATCAAACGTGATATCGAAGGGCTTCTAAAAATGGTAGGATTTTAACTGAGGAAATGGGCCTGCAACGAACTCACAGTGGTTCCACATAACATAAAGACGACTAAGGCGATTGTACCTTAAGTAGAGAAGGATCCAAGAACTCTGGGGCTTCGATGGGACCCTACAGCGGATGATTTGCGAATTTCTGGTAGTGATCAGGTCACAAAACGAGTGACAAAAAGAACTATTTTATCGCACTTGGCAAAAATCTTCGATCCGCTAGGGCTGGTAGGTCCAGTGATAGTCCGCGCGGAGCTAATCATGCAATCTATATGGCATCTAGATCTCACGTGGGACGAATCAGTACCTTAGCAGATATATATGGAATTCCAGGAATTTCAGGTGGAGCTCAAGTCATTGTCACGAATATCAATTCCACGGTTTGCTTTGTGCCCGAATTCGGTGCAGGCAGAATTACATGGATATTGTGATGCATCCGAAAAGGCATTCGGTGCATGCCTATACCTGCGAACCACCGACCAAGCAGGGCACGTGGCGGTGCGGTAATTTTGGGCAAAGTCAGGAGTCGCACCTCTTAAAAACATAAGCCTGCCACGGTTAGAATTGTGCGTAGCTCTATTATTAGTGCAATTAGTCGAAAAGATACGGGAAGCATCTGACGGACGATGGACTCGCGAGGATTATTGGACAGATTCAATGAGCACGTTAGCCTGGATCGAAGGATCCTCAAGTCGCAGGAAAACATTCGTAACGAATAGAGTTATTGAAATTCAGAATTTGTCTCAGGGCAGTTGGCAACACATTGCATCCTAATATAATCCAGCAGATTGTTTGTCGCGGGGAGTACGACCATCCACACTAGAAGCATTAACTCTTCCGTGGAATGGTCCATCGTTTCTCCAACAAGATTGAGATACGTGGCCAATTCGTAAATCCATTCCCGTTGATATTCCAGAGAAAAAATCAGTTGTTTGCACGGCTCTACAAATAGGTACTAATCATAGTGAGTCACTGACTAAACATTCCAGCTACACGCGTCTGATTCGAGTCACAGCATACTGTCTCAAATTTTATCGTGCAGTCTGTTGCCGTCGATTAGAACAGGGGAAAAATACCACCGCAAATGAGGCTTCTGCAAGTAACAGTATCTTAACAGTCAATGACCTGAATCAAGTAGTACAAGGACAACACTTCACGCGCGAAGTGTCCGACCTGAAAACGGGTAAAGGTATTTCCAAGTGAAGTCCATTACGGTGTCTCGATCCCTTCTTAGATGACAAAACAATCCTCAGGGTCGGCGGCAGACTTAACTTCGCTAAAACAAGGTACGAACATCAACACCCTGGAATCCTCCCAAAGGATAACGTAATTACTAAATTAATAATTCGTCGTGAGCATGAGCGGATGTTGCATGCAGGCTGCGAGTCAGTATTGTCAACGATTCGAAGAAGATACTGGCCACTTACGGGTAGAAATGTAGTCAAGGTGGTTCTTAGGAAATGCATACGATGCGGTCGAAGAAACCCGAAGGGTACGGGCTACCTGATGGGCCAATTGCCTTCGGCAAGAGCACAGCTTAGAGCTCCATTTCTTGTACTGGAATTGATTATGCAGGACCATTCTACGTAAAAGAAAGGACTTGCAGCAAGACAACCACCAAAGCGTATTTATGTCTATTTGTATGTTTGGCAACAAAGGCAGTTCACTTTGAACTATCTGTAAGTTTAACCACAGACGCATTTTTAAATTCGCTTAGGCGTTTTATTACCCGCAGAGGGCGATGTAGAAAAATTTATTCAGACCACGGAACAAATTTCGTGGGCGGACGGAATGAAATCCAAACGATTCAGGACTTTTTAAAAAATGAGGTCAGTCAGCGGCGCATCTCAGAATTCGCAGTCACCGAAGGGTTAGGCTGGCATTTCATCCCTCCCCACGCCTCATATTTCGGTGGGTTATGGGAAACCGTGGTAAAATCAGCGAAACCCCATTTGATGCGTATAATAGGAGAGACCCGCTTGACGTATGAAGAATTATATACTGTTCTGAGGCAAATCGAGGCTTGTATGAATTCTCGACCATTATGTCCTCTCTCAACCGATGCCACCGATTTAAATCCCTTGACTCCTGGACACTTCCTTACCGGAGGCCGAACTTCTGAGATATCTTATCTGGACGTCACCGACGTCAAGGTCAATCGTTTAAATTGGTTTCAGCTCCTCCAAGCAATGTATCAACAGTTTTGGAGACGTTGGCAGCATGATTATTTGCACCAGCTCCAGCAGCGGCATAAGTGGCAAACCTCTGTCCCGGAGCACTTTGACCTCGGTACTATGGTGTGGTCAAGGAGGATAACCTGCCTCCTCTATGTTGGAGACTCGGCCGACTCACTGGGACGGATCAAGGCAAGGATGGCGTCACCAGAGTCGTCTCAGTAAAGACCATAGATGGGATTATTAAACGGCCGATGACAAAAATCTGCATCCTATCAGTGGACAACGCCGACACAACAACCACGGACCAGTCTTAAGAACTTATCAGACCAGACAAGCTTAGAGCAAGCTGGACCATCCTAGTCCTATAGATTCAAGCACACGTACGGATGTGTGTTGTGTGTTGTATATATTTGGATAATGTATAATGTATAATGTATATATTTACGGTAGCCTTAGAACGTATAGCCACGGCATACATGACAAATTTGTATTGTGTGAAATATGGTGCAATATGCGTTGCACTACGACTACTATCATAATCATAATACGGTTTTGAACGCAAGCGTTCAAGCGTGGGCAGCATGTTCGGGCGTAAAAACCCATCGTGCGAAGGGATAAGCTTGTTACGTAGGAAGTATTATTTAAATCGAAATCGAGAGTGCATGCAGTCGACTCTGCCCCTTCCGCGACGTCGCGATGACGTGACCCTTTTTGGGGGAATCTTTCCGGACTTCCCTGGAATTTTCCGTGACCCCACCAGCATTTTGGTCCGCCTTTCGGGTATAAAAAGGGCACGAATTCTGCCCTCGGCGGCTCAGTATTAATCTAGCTTCGAGTACGTTCCGTATCTAGCTCAGCGAGATCGGGTTCCGAGTCCCTTTCGAGCAATTTTCATAAATTCGTTTCTTAGACGATATACATGTTAGCGACAGCGTATTTTTAAACAATGGAATAGGATCGGGTGGCGAAGTACTAGGAACCCTGTGGATTATTTATGATGGGGACGCAGCCCTGCACGTGGTCGAAGAATGTTTTAGAAATGTCCGAGAGATTGAAAAAAAAATGCGGAAAATCAAAAAGAAAATTTTAATAAAAAGCGTAGGAATAACATTGAGTATAAGTTGAACGATACTGTTTTCATTAAACCTGCTACAACGCGAGGAGCAAAATTAGATACAAAATACGTGGGACCATTTGTAATTATAGAAAGCATGCCGAACGATAGGTATAAAATTCTGGGCGAATCGGGGAGGCCACAGGTGGCACCAAAGGATAGACTAAGGTTATGGAAGGGAGAATGGTCGGGAAAAGGCGATCTAGACCTTAGCGATAATGAGAATGGGAATGATGATGAATCGTGTTAGCATTATGTAGAATAAGTTCAAAATATGTAGCGAATTTGAAATAAAACTTGTAAGAAAGGAATAAAAGGGATCATCTGTAAGCAGTTTATATTATTGTTTTGTGTTTGGCGGTAGCGTTAACAAGACATATGGGCGGTGTGCTGGTCTGTTCTCGCGGTGACGCTTGAGACACTGTGATTTGAGTGGCAATGGTCGGCAAAGAAGTAACGTATGAAAAGCGACAATTGGTGTGTACGAAATAAAGAACGTTATGTGTTCGAAGCAAAGATTATCATGGGTGACATAAGGCCACGGACTTGATAACATATTCGAAGGACGACGTTTGAAAGGTGCACAAATTGCGTTAAATAGAGGACGTTACGAATCCGATGTGAACATTGTTAACGGTCGTAGGAAAAACGACAATCAATAGAAGTACGAAATAGAGGACGTTATGTGTTCGAAGCAAAGATTATCATGGGTGACATAAGGCCACGGACTTGATAACATATTCGAAGGACGACGTTTGAAAGGTACACAAATTGCATTAATTAAAGGAAGTTGCGATTCCGATGTGAACACTGTTAAGTGTTGTGTTTGGCTGAATGATCAGATTGCGTATAAAGTACGCAAGAAATGGTTATTGGAGCAATCTGAATGGCTCTTGAAAGTGACAAAATTGTTTGTTGATTTGAGCGTGTTACGCTGTTCAGAAGTATTAAATGATACGGTCTGATATTGGTGGCTACTAGCTGTTTGTATGAGTGCTTGTGCATTTGGTTGAGATACTTTGGTATCGTATGCTGTAATATACTGGCTGAATCAGGAATGGTCGAGTGGTATGATATTGGGTAGAATTGCTGTGTGAAAGGTCGCTTCTCGAGAGCGCGAAGCAGGTCAGTCTGGCCGTGTTAGCGACAGCGTATTTTTAAACAATGGAATAGGATCGGGTGGCGAACTACTAGGCACCCTGTGGATTATTTATGATGGGGACGCAGTCCTGCACGTGGTCGAAGAATGTTTTAGAAATGTCCGAGGATTGACATTGCCATTGCACGTCTTGGAAGTAAATGAATGGAAACAAACATCCTGTCGGCAGGCGATGGCTGGCGACCACCTTGGGTCTTCTAGCTATCAAGTGCCGAGGGATGGTTTATTATAGACAAGAGATAGAGACTTTGAGTACGGCAAGTGACCTGACGTCACATTGCTAAAGAATAGGGATTCTGCTCTTGGAGGATCTGGCCACGGAGTGGGGAGAAGGCAATGCCTTTTGGTAAGAGGACTGTGACGAACCCCATGGCACTTACCCCAGAACCTCCATCGCATAAGCATTCGTTTAGTAAACCTGACAATCTTATAGAAATAATTATATTATTTCTAACATACATATTTGCGGTATATCGTCAGGCCTTTTTGTTAGGCAGTATATATTCTTAATCCGTACAGATTGAGAAGCGTGGATTTTGTAGAATACAATCTGAACTGTAGTAAGAACCGAAAAGTAGAAAATACACGCTTAATACCACTGTACGCATTTTTCTAATTGAATCTCCTCTACCAATCATTGGCAGTAACTTCCCACCAAACAGATACACTTAACCGCTCGAGGTGTATCGCTATAAGTTACGAGTGCATTTTTACTAACAATCCTGTGGCTCCCGGTGATGAAATAGGCACTGGTTTGTCCACGAAAACCTTCCTGTGGCTCCTTTCTGAACTCTGCGAAAAATCACATCTTTATCCATAGGGGTATTCACCGGATTACAATCTTCCATTCCATATTCCTTTAGTAAATCAAGCACATATTTTCTTTGATTTAAGGAAACGTGGTTGTTTCCTTGGCGGACTTCAATTTCTAAACAGTATCGAACGGGCCCGAAATCCGTAATGTCGAATTTTTTTCGTAAGCCATCTTTGACTCCCTAAATCCATTGACGATTCGAGGATAGAATGAGCATGTCATTAACATATATAATCATATATAACTTTTGATTTCCTCGGCTATCGTGATAAACACATGGATCCGCCGCCGTCGGTGAATGTCCGATACTTCTTAGTTTCCGGCTCAACATCTCGTGCCATTCTCGTCCGGCATGCCGCAGCCCGTATATAGCTTTCCTTAGCTTACATACTCCGCCCCGATGCTTTTTTAACTCTTTGGTCAATGCCTTAGCACTTTGCTTGGCCGCTTGGTCTTCATCCGGATCAGACATTAATGCTTCCAAGCATTCCTCAAGTAATTTGGGTCTTTCCATATATACTTCTTCTTTGAGATATCCATTCAGATATGCGCTAGTCACATCTGTTTGTTGAATAGTCATATCAAATTTTGCAGATAAGGCCATCATCAATCTAATTGATTCAATTCTTGCGACTGGGGCAAATGTACCCATGAAACCAATGCCTAGCCTCTGGGCGTACCCTTTTGCTACTACCCGAGCCGTTCTTTTATGTAGAGATCCATCCGAGCTGTACTTGTTGTTTAACACAGTTCTACATCCGATTACAACTTCGTTCGACGGTCTCTGTACTATATTGAACTATATAGGCTTTGGCCTCTTCCGAATATCCTTGCATAAGTGCGTAGTGCATCATCATCGTTGCATTCTGCTGCTTTGTGTCCCATTGTGCCACATTTAAAACACTTTATCCTTGTTTGCCATGAATTCTTTGGTTTAAATTTGTACTTGTTTCCTTCGAATCTGGGTTGATCCTTATATCCATAACTCTTTGGTTTAACAGCCATTGTACCATGGTCGTCGCCATATTTCGGATGCCTTGTTTTGAATTCTTCCAGGATTTTTACTTTTAACACGTTGACTGCCACGTCACCCGTATTCGGGTGACAGTAAAGTTTCTGATCGGACCGCGTCACCCGTATTGGGGTGACGCTTATTTGTCTACTTGCGCAGAACATTCGTATGTGTTTGAAAAGATATTTCGCGGAGGAAGTAACAAAACTATTGAATATTAATTATTATAACTGAAATTTATAATAGAATATTTTTTAGTATAAACTATTGTTATAAAAGTAATACGAAAATGGTTTATTAAGAAAATGATGTAGAATGCAAAACTTTAAAACATTCTATACAAAACTGTGGTTGGTCGGGACAACTTGGACAATAAGTTGTTGTTTTCTTTAAATTCTCTCGTGTCTTTGATCTGCCCATTCGACGACTTTTATCCGCACAGCATTGTTTGCATGCGCGTCTAATGCTTCCTCCGGAATCATTTTTTCGAATGGCTTGTTGCAAGGATTTGTTGAATTTTCAGTCAACCCAAATAATTTTGCAGCTAATATTTCCCTAAATCTTCTAATATTTACATCCTTCTTTGTTGCAATTTTGTAAACCGTCAAAGCATTTACAACAGAAATTCCCAGAAGTCATTCAATGCCAAGCTTTCGGTACCACTTGATTCCTTTTCTAATTGTGGTGGCATAAAAAACCATTTGGTCGGAATAATCTATACCACACTTTCCTGCATTATATTCAACAACAGCTAGTGGTTTGAGTGTTGCAGGTATCTGTTGACTTGGAGAAACAGTACGAATGCTACGATTTTTTTTTGTACTTGGTACCATGATAGGAGCGTGTTTTGTTGATAAAATTCTTGCGTCCCGTGTATCTCTCCATTTGAGTACCACAGTCCCGTTATCATCTTCTTTGGATACCATCTACCCTTTTCTGAGTTTGCAATGAAGGATATCTTTTGGGAGGCATTTTTTGTTATTCCTAAGTGTTCCCACTACATGGGTTTTGCGGTTTAGGTATAATATTGCTAACTCTTAACTCGTGTAAAAATTATCAATATACAATGTGCGTCCTTGGTGAAAAAGTTTTTCTGCAAGCTGAAGACATACATTATGTGCCAATCCCGTTTCTCTAATACCATCAGCTGATTTACCAGAGTAAATGTTCATCGCCCATGTATATCCCGTGCTTGAGCATAATTTAAATAATTTGATTCCGTACTTGTGCGCTTTAGTTGGTATATATTGTTTGAAAATGAGTCTTCCGCATCATGGAATCAACGTTTCATCAATAACAATGTGTTCTCCAGGCGTGAATATTCTTTGGTACTTTCCCTCCAGTTTGTCGAAGGGTGGACGTATTTTTCCAAGTCGATCGTTGCGGGCAATGGACAGATTATTGGCAAAATGAAAATTACTCAATAGTAACTCGAATCTATTTCGTGACATTATAGAACGCGGTAATTGAAAATTATACAGTGGCCTTTTCGACCAATAATTGGCAATGGGGTTTACTTTTGCAACTCCCATATATAAGATCAGTCCCAAGAATTTTTTTATTTCTTCTGGATTAGTGGGTTTCCACGTATGCATCCGTGAACACGGAATTAGGTCAGATTTATTTAACTTTTGCTCCGCGTATCTATTTGTTTCTGATACAAGTAAATCTATTATTTCGTCATGAACGAACAGCGCAAACACGTCATATGGATGAACATCACCTGGTAATTGCCTAATGAGTCCGCCCGTCCCGAAAAAAGAAAATGTCTTCTGCCGACCATTAAATTCATTCCATTCACCAAATTCAATATTATTTTCCTCGTTATCATCAGTTCTTCTATCTTCATTAGTGATCAATTCTTGCAAAACCTCGTCAATGGAACTGTCATTACATTCAGTATCATTACCATTGCACTGATCAATATCCGAATCGGAATCGGATGATGTAATTCTATTTACATTTCTATTTCTAGGAAATCTGATTTCTTCCTCATCGCTGTTATTCGAATTTGTGTAAGCCTCGTAAAAGCTCTCTTGTTCACTGCGATTTGACTCTCTAACAAATAAGTTTTCCCTTTTTCTTTTCGACATTTCAACGAATTAGGGTAGAAATTTTAAGTTATTCCGCTCGTTACTCGGCAAAGAGTCAAACTGATCCTGTACAGTTGCGAGATGAGAAACAAATGCGAAGTAACGAAAATAAATGACCGAGCATGATACCATGGAAACAAACGGGGTGGGAGGTTATTCTTGCGACAATCAGCGATTCGCATTTTTTAAATATCGGTGGGAATGCACAATAGAATACGCTGCGTACAGCGGTACGTGTGGCCTGAAGGAGATTTCACTGTAAACGCGCACGGCAATCATCGTGTTAAAATATCCAAACCTGGCATTTCATTCCCAGATTCTATGGCGCACCTGAAGTTTTCAAAGCTTTCAGGCAAGCTATTTAGTAACATAGCACTTTGTAATTCTTTATGAACATTGATGTCCATTTCAGATATTTTATCTACTGTGGTAATCTTTTATTACTATTAACTTATTACTACTTAATTACACTTTTGTAACATTTTAAGCTGCACTGGTAGTGCTTATACAATAGCTAATCTTCTGTACGTCTTGTGGTAATCCCTTATTACTATCAACTTATTACTGAGCCACCGCTCCATTCCACACATGGTTCTCGCGCCATCTCGGCCGCGAAAATTTAAGTGACTACAGTTCGGCCATCCTGCGCTTGTCGAGGTCCTCGTCGACGGACGATTGCAGTTCACTCGTGTCGCTCTCGCGGGCCACAGTATCATTTACGGTTGATACATACAGTTCGTCCAGAGCTAAATGAAAAAAATGGTGTGGGGATTTCTCACCCCACTAAACGAACTACAAAGCTCGACCGCCCGACGAACCGAGCAGGGCAATGCCATGCCAATTTGAAATGGGTGCACATATACAGTATATGATATACTGTTGATCAATGTGTAAATGGTTTGAGACAGTGTCAGTAGAACGGACCCCAATTTCTTGAAGTTCGCGGCTCGCTTTTGTCGGTGTCGCTAGGTTGTAAAGGAAAAAACAAGGATAGAACGATGGCCGTGGCAGCCGAGAAATTTAAATGCCACCGTGTCCGTGTGATTACGCAAATGCAAAACAATGCTATAATAAAAACGACAGCTTAACTTTTTTATTTTTAGTTTTTTCGACTTATAATTTTTTCTATTATGTTGTTGAAATTCTCCCGATTAAAATGAGACCAAACATGATATATTTCAGATCATATTGTATCTTTATTTTTATTGTAAGGCATGTATTACATGAGATTAAAAAACCAAGTTTATTAATGTTCAATTTATTATGGTTCACACGTTAAAGCATTAATAAATATTCTGATATAATAGTTTGTTGAAACAAAAGATATCGCATTGGCATGGTAACTCTACAGGCGTTATATATCGTATACTGCAAACCAAGGATAATACTGCGCGAAGAATTAAAATTGTACCAAATATTTAAAATACTAAATAAAATGTATAGCTACACTAGTAATAACTGGACTACTAGTGTAATTAGAAATTAATTCGTAGCTTCTCATCTTATTGCTTAGAACCCAACATCGACAAGGCGCACAGTGGGGCCATTTCTCGAAAAGCTGGCCATAATTCAAAATTTCACACGATTTTCACAAAAATTGGTATTCTTATGTTTTTCGGGTTGCTGAATTCAAATATCTTATACAAAATGCAAAATTCATAACGGACGATCTAATATCAGTGGTATAAACATTGATTTTATGTTAGCTTTTGTTAAAATTGACTATTTTCCGATTTTTTACTAAAATTATGTAATTAGAATGTCTAATTTAATATAATGACGCTAATTTCAAAACTTTGTTGAAATTAATTATTTTGAAAATTTTACTTTTGCAAAATTTGTGTTTAGTATGTCACGTAGTTCAAATGTATTGTCGAGAATAAAGAAGAGATCTATAGGAGTATCTTTGGAATATGTCCCGATTCGTTTTCTGCCTAGATATTTTTTACTATAAGCTCTTCTATACAATTTACACGGCTTATGACAAGATTCTAGGACTTTTTCCGTAAAACATCCAATTGGTAGAACGCAATTTTTCGTTACAGATAGCCCATGGATTAAAACTTTATTTATCGTGGGTGCCATGTAATACCAACTTCGCAGTATCAATACCATAATTTCCAAATTTTGTATAATTAATAATTCTGCCACAAGAAATAATAATTAAGATATTATGAAATCTTTCAATTATTGGTCGCTACTATTGCGAGGGAGTGGGAAGAAGATTTGGCATTGGTTCTTAAAAAGGGTACTGCAGAGAAAATTTGTGTTTTGGGAAGGGAGTAATTTATGGTCCGGATGTTGAGTTTGTTCATTCCGTTTTCCGGAACAGTTGAATACTGCTAAAAAAGTACAAAGGGTCTCGGTGGGTAATAGCGACCAGATGACTTCATGACTGGAGGTCCGAGGTAACTAACAGGGTTATAGTTTCCAGATGTGTGACAATAGAGAGTCAAAGGCGTCGAACAGAAAGTAGAAGACAATAGTTCCGGCAACAAATACCCGGAAGTACTGGTTCCTCTGTTGATTACACTTTGTGTACTTTCCAAGTCTGAACCCAAAACTTCGTGATGTTATCCAATTGACTCATTTTAAGGAATCATCTTATCAAACTATAATCTCGGACCCATCATTATTATTAATAATTATTATTTATTTATTATTATTGTATTAGTGTCTTCGATAGATTTCTTTATACCATATTAAATTTCTCACAAATATATTAACCTCTGCAGGAGATATCAGCCCTACGCCCTAGTGCCACAGACCGAAAATCCATCGTTTTGATACTTTAAATTTAAATATCTTAAAAAGGGGCAAAAAGGGGCAAACTTTCTCAACTGGATATCATAGCTGACATGCCACTTTATATCAGGAGACTTGTCCCAGCGTGAAACTCCGTGAATAACATCTTTGTTTTCCTTCTTGTTCATTAAGATATGGCTAAGATTTATGATATATTGAAAACGGAATTACAATAATAAATTAAAAGATATGTATAAAATAATAAAAGATATATATATATAAAAGATAATATTAAGTGTGTAAGTTACCTAAGTATTTGCACGGTGTTGACGCCCTGGCGATGCGGGGTCTGAGAGTCGCTTTAGAGTATGATGAGAGAACTTCAACCGGACTAGCGGATTCTAACGGGTTAATCTATGATTCGAAAGGTCCGCTAAGCCCAATCTCGCTTGATATAACTGACTTTGTACGAGCGTGGCACGACGTGACCTTGCGCGTGACTATGTAACTCTGACCCGACGAGGGTAGAAACCCCCCTCGAGGGTTTATATACCCCCGAAATGCGCGGAAACGCATCAGAACTTTCCATATAAGGAAATTAAGAAGTCTTCGTCGGACTACGCCCGTCTTGGTCATAATGCAGCTGGTCGCACATGTTCCCGGGACCCCTTTATCTGTTTATGGTAACCGAAAGAATTTTAGGGCGTTTTCCCATCACAGACGCGAGCTTCAAAACGCGTTGAGAGCGGCGTATGGAATATTCTTCATACGTAACACCAGCTATTCCGAATATTTAGGGGAGTTACCTCTGTCCATGATTTATGCAATAAATCAATGCAACCTTTTATCGTGTATTTCTTATAAAATTCGGTTGTGCCACCGTCATAAGTGAGCACACACTTCAGCATTCTGTGGCGAAACAGTCGTTTTGTTTGTTCAATCAGTCCTTGGTCCATTGGCTGTAGAATCAACGTTCTATTAGGCGGCATGAACATAATTTTGAAGTACGGATTTTCTTCTTCTGCAATTCTGTGCCCCTGGAAATTGTCCAAAAGTAGTACTACTGTGCTACTTATCCGTTTTTCCAATTGGTATGTACGAACTGCTGGCTTGAAATAATTGTTATACCATTGTGATCCACCCATGCATTTGCTTGTCATTTAAAAACTACTGGCAATCGGTTCTGGCAATGCTTTAATGCACGTGGATTTTCATATTTATAAATAACCAAGGGCATCAGCTTGTGGTTGCCGGTTGCATTTGCACATAGAGCAAATGTGATGCGCTCCTTCCGAACTTTAAAACCGCTGACGGATGTTTCTTGTTCCCCTGCCAGCGTTCTGGAAGGGACCGCTTTTCAAAGAAGGCCACTTTATCCATATTATAAATGTTTTCTTCTTCCACGATTTTCTTCAGGCCCTGTACAAAACTTGTTGTCGCATCCACGTCAGCACTTTCTTTTTCTCCATACGCACGTACAAGGCGTATGCCGTGGCGTTTTTTTTATCTTTGCCAACCAGCCCATGCTGATTTTGAATTGTGACGACGATGGAACATTTTCCTTTATTTCTGCTGCTTTCCGCAGCATTAAAGGGAAGCGTCTGTCACAATATCCCCCAAAGCTCTGATTTCCAAAAACCAAGACACTAGCCGTTGTTCGACTTCTTCGTACAATGGTTTTCGAAGTATTTGTCGCCTTTTTTGCACTTTAGTTTTGTCTGCAAATGATCTGATGCTTGCAGCATTTCTCCTTATGCTTCTTATGGTTGAAGGATGCATTTTGCAGCAATTGCTGGTACGAATTCCGTCGAATCTAATTCTTTCAACAAATTTAGTCGTTGCTGCATATTTTAAATGCACCGCTTTCGAGCTGCCATTTTTTCACTTAAACTCACGATTGTCACTAATAAATCACTATTATCGCTATTAAAAAATCACTTATGACTATATGTAAGAGTTTTTTATTTAATAATATAAAATTAGTACATCAGAGAAAAATAGATAACGCTGTTCTATCTTAGACGCTTGAATCAGCTATTCTTTATTAAATATTCTGCTAAATGACTGTGAGGACTGTTCCGATCGGCGATCGATACAAGAATGCCCTTGCTGCCTCGTGATCGCCAAGAAGACGCGCTGCCTTGGTTTTTCCGGGCGCCATGGCATCAAGGGCCTAGGTCACGTTTTCCCTACGGCCTATGGTGTCCACTGGGTAAGTCGCTGAAAACAGAGCCGTCGCGTCGGCCGTGCTCGAGAATCGAGTGGATCAAATTCGTCGCAATGCCTTCTCCCGGCGCACGAAATTCGCTTCGTTCTCCCTCGAGCAACGTTAAGGCGGCCCGTCTCAAAGATAAAAAGGCTTTCAGTAACCGCGACCTACGGTTCCTCGAGGGAGATCGAAGCGAACTCCGCGCGCCGAGAAGGCATTGCGACGAATTTGAACCACTCGATTCTCGAGTGTAAAACACGACCAACGGCTCTGTTTTCGGCGCCTCAACCATACGGCACGCTTCGTTATTTTATTCAATTGCGGCTGATGATTTCAGTTTTGCATGTGGCATTTCATTATTACGTGCTGACATGGGCTTCTAGAAAAACATAAGACCATACCAAGAAATGCGCATCTTACCTTGAAGAGGCCTATTGGAATATATGTTCAGATTTGGACTATTCTCTAAGCCCGTAAAGTTATAGTAAAAACTGAGCACGACCGTTCGCAAGCTTTTCTTGTAAGGATCCTTGTAAGTAAGTAAGTAAGTAAGTAAATATAATCCAAATTCTATCGTGTTTGGTCTCATTTTAATCACCACAATCTGAGCAATAATTCAAAACAAAAATTATAGAAATATAAGTAACAATAAAAAAGGTACGCCGTGGCACTAGTTCTGCCTCACCGATACGAAGCATTTAATCTTTTAATGGTTAAACGTGTCGGCTAATCAAAAGGTGCCGAATTACTCCGTCGACTCGGAACTAGAGGGGCCCCTCCAGTGGCGGGGATAACTCGTAAGCATGCTCGGTAGAGGTCGTGGTGAGCGCCAAGAGAAGAATTACTGTATTTCGTAAATTGGACATTTGACGGTGTGACATCTAGCGCTCGACACTTGTATTTCTCTTCTACTTAAAGCACTGGCGAGATATAGGAATAGACAAGTCATCTTATGGACTTTCGTGGCCCAACGTGACTGACATACCGGCTCAGAAATCCAACACTGATATCAGCGTCCTCTGCTCATAAACAGTATTCAATTGTAGAACTATTATTTACTGAAGTAGTGGGGACAGGACTCATGCGACTGTGTGAATATATGTGAAATATTTAGGGGGAATCAGGAAAGCTATTTCTCGGTCAACGTTTCGGTAGAAAAATTGAGCTACGGTGCCTGGTCGCGAGATGCACTTCTGTTTGGCTCGAGTTGAGTCGAAATCACATCGGGGCGATGAATTGCGTGTGTCGCGTACAGCGCACTTTTTTAAAATATTTATTTTCTAGTGCAAAAATAAATTGTTTCAAACATCTTGAATATGCTACATTTCAAATAAGGTGTTTCAGATACCCCGCTTAACATTAACACACCTTTACATATAATTGCCACAAAATATTTAGTAATATAAGAAAAATAAAGTAATAATAATTTTCTGGAAAAAATGTAATTAATTGTAGTACACGCTTTTTTAATGTATTTTATTTTTATTCTAAATCGTAATATTTTAATACAATGCAATGTACTTTTACAGAATTAAATAGATTTTTTTATAAAAGTGAATTTGTAACACTCTGCTCATAAAATACAAATTTGAGGATCTTTCTTCAGTTTCTTATTTTCCTTTTTTTCTCATTTGCAAATAATCACGATAGTTGATTTCCAGCTAGGTGAACACCAAACCTGCGAATAAGTAGCTATGATTATTATTAACATAAAAGGAAAGAAATTATAAATATAATAATATTATATTATAATTATTAACTACACACTTTCTATCACTAGTTCACCGAGCGATGAAAAACTGAGCGACCGAATTCAACGACCCAACCGACAATGCGCGACTAAACTCGACGACTACAATGTTGTCAATATCGCGGAGACCTTCGAACATCATGGATGTCGAATGCATTCTTATGTTTATGAAGATACAGTAAAATCTCGAGTAGTGCACTTCGCTCGGCACCGAATGCAAACAATAATCGTTTGCAGACACGTTTATCGCAGGAATTGCCTTATATTAGTAAATGAGTTACTTCGTTTTTTTTTTTAATTAAAGTTTCACGTAGCATCGACACCAGGGTCATTAGCACTTCGTTATTGTTATTAGTTGAATATAAATAAGAAATTGCGTCTTTCATTAACGATAAAATTGCTCCAAGGAAAAAGATAATTAAAGAATTTGTCTAGTAATTATACAATTAACAATTGTAGTATACAATTATCGTCACTATCTTTTTCATTGTGGCAACTTTATTGTTTGAGTGTTAAAAAATTATACATCTCTTAGCCCAATTTTTTTTTTTTGTCATTTATCAGAAAATAATGTAGAACATAACTTTAAAAATTATTTCATTTATTGATAGTACAATTGAAATAAGAAAACTTGTTATCATGTGTTTCTTTAATTAAAAGATTTTTAATTAACATTAAATGTTTCATATCCTCTATTGCCTTTCATTACGGCAAAGAACAAAAGAATTCTGTAAAATTATTTAATTTTCGCATCGTTTTCTATAATCGGTGGGTAACGTTGCGAGTGACACGGAAATGGTAATGGGTCCCCGGGACCCAGAAATCGTGGCCGAAAAAATACATTGAATGAGTTGTCTATTCCTGTATCTCGTCAGTGCTTAAAGCATAACAAAATCAAATTCTGTTTTCGGCTTTGTTCATTTACCTACCGACTTGCGTTTGTAGACAGCATTCGTACACTATATTAGGCTCGTGCGTGAACATTGCGACGCTAGTATAGAGCGTTTGTTTCTTCCTACGTGAGACTTACACAATATTATTTATGCAAAACTTTAACAATTTATATTTGGCAAGCGGTGCATTTGCGATATATGGTTTTAGTCAGACCTTTTATGCTTGTGATGAATAGAATACGATGCAATAAGAAAAGTTTGATCTTCAATTTTATGGTCAAGTACCATGTTTCACTTTTATTTACAGATTTTATTTATAGATCTGCACCGATCGAGAGATGTAGTATCAAGCTACAATGCTCTTTAGACTTACTTACTTTACTTATCCTGTACAGTGTTGAGTACTGATTTACTTCTCAAAATCAAATCTAAATATTGACGCATTTATCAATTAATGTGCTATATTTTAATAATAAATACTCCTAGGCAGAGATTTCCAGAAATAGAACTTAATATTTTCTTATACTTAGTTACTTATTTTATTAATAATTCTTCAGCTTTCTTATGTATGAATGATTGATGAAAAACGAAAATGAAAAATTTGGTCATCCGAAGTGCAAGTGAGGACGAATTGCAATGCTGGGTCCATACTGAGCAGAACTGTTCGTGAGTAGTTCGCAAACATCGTGTCCACATTCGAGCCTGTGAATATCTCGCTAACCAATTACAAGCAGTTACAAGCTTGTTTGCTCTGACTGGAGTCAGTTTTCTGTAGACCTTGCTCGTATACACATCTTACAATTAATAATAATATGTGGGGAATATGTGTTGCTTGTATCAGCTGCATATTTAGTAATAAAAGTAATAGTGTTGACAGAAAAGAGGAGTGTCGGTGTTGGCAGAGAAAATGTTGTAAAACAGGGAGCAATTATGGTGGAACAAGTTTAGTAAACAATTTATTAAAAGACGACATTGCATTTAAAAATTTGGCAAGTATGTGGAATTGCTTAATGCGACTACAAATATCGGGGAACGATACCAATTTTTGAATTATCATTTCTGGTAGAGAAAGACTGTTGGTACAGATGTAATGTATTCGCTCCCGCTTTATTTATATTTAGTCTTACAATATATTTCTGTACTTAGTCTTATTATCTATTAGTCACTTAAGGATTCATGTACGCAAGTATTTTTAAGCCTCCGTCGTCACAAACACTTGTCATTAAACCTTATCGCATCTCCGCTTCCAAAACAACCCGTAACACTGTCCTATGATCCTTACCCCTCTCCAGTCCTTCGGAATTCGCCCTCATCATCCCTACTACACCCTTCCCAATTTCCTTAAAAACCCAAGGTTCCCTGACATTTCAAGTTTTAGATCTTGCAAGTCAAGTCGACTGTCAAAGCCATAGTCCGATGTTAAATAAAACCTCTTGAGAAACCGAAGTTGGGGAGTTAAATTTTCTCTGCGTCCATTACACAGACAAGGTTGGAAGCGAACTGATCGTCAAATTCATCAAGGACTTGTTACCATGTGTAACAAACGCGCCCACATACGACTTTAGTTCGCGAATATATTCTTTAATGTACCGCCCCTGGGCGAACGCTGTTCGTTGATCAGTTCGGTACACGCAGCTCGGGGTTGGCAAAAGCGTCCACACTGCCAGGGAACATAGTTTACGAATATCTTGCAAACATAATATGCAATAAATGTTGAAATGTGGACTATCGGTAGACCACGGCAAGTTATAAATACCTATAATTATCAGTGACGGGGTTTATGCAATCCTGAAGCGGAATAGTCTGCGTACTTAGAGTTGTTGGAATTCTTCACAGCTATTAATTGTAAACGAAGCTTTTTTTTTAAATAATGTTTAATATATCATTCATTTCACTTCAATTTATTATAGTGGAAAAAATAGAACATAATATGCAGGGTGGTCCGCGCAACTTGCACACTTTCGTCACTTCCAAAGTATGCGTTGTACGAAAAAGTTGCATGATTCGAAAGGGTACATTATGTAGGGTATCTATTTTTTTGTATAGGTAGCAGCTTTTCTCTAAAGCATAGGGACTTTCTGACAAAACCCTTGATAGTTTATAGATCTTTAAATCCCTGTGCACTTAAACGCGTAAATAAAAACACCTTACCGCTACAGCGGAGAGCAAATTCAAGAGCTTGTGTGACTGGAAATCTATTTAAAGATTGGTTTTTAAATTGTTTTGTGCCGAACGTTGAAAATAATTTAAAACCGAAAAATTTGAGCTTCAGGGCGCTATTACTATTAAATATTTTGATAATGCTCCATGTCACCCATAAGATTTGTGTCTTCCCAACGTGAAAATAGTGTTCCTACTACCTAACACTACTTGGCTGCTCGAACCATTGGATCAAGGTATTATTTATACCTTTCAAACTTATCACATAAGAAGAGCATTACAATGGATTTTAGCCGTAACCGATTCAGAATCAATTAATGTAATGAAAGCTTGAAAGGAATTTTCAATTAAGCACTGCATCGACATTATATTTTTGTGGCCGAGAGAACAAAAAACGTCAACGTTAAATGTATGTTGCAAGAGGGAGATATGGCCATCTTTAGTTGAAATAGAAAACGTGCTTGAATCGTCGGAAAATGAAATTGGTGGCATATTAGAACTTGTTAAATCGATTGGAGGGGATGGCTTTGTGGATATGGTGATTGAGGACGTTCAAGACATTAGTGGAAGAAGAAGTAGATGAAGTGGATTTGATGGAAATGGCATCCGAGGTTGGAAATCAAATCGATTCTGAGGACAATGGCACTGATGGAGATTGTGAAGTTGATAATTTCACATTAAAAAGATTAGAAGAAGGCCTAAGCTTAGCTGAAAATCTTGAATCATTTTTCTTGAATGCAGACCCTTCCGCTGAAAGTAGCTGAAAATTCAAATTTGGCTGCAAAATTATCTATCCTCGTACCACGAAATCTACAATGACCTTCTAAGAATCAGCAAACAGACAAAAATTATAGGTTTTTTAAAGAGGATAGAAGGTGCAAAAAATCTAAACGAAAAAGAAGGTTCAGAAAGTGAAGGTCATTTCGTTCAACCGAAAAAACGTTCCCGTTTGATTGTACTGAGTAGTGATGAGGAAGAAATTTATTAAATTATGGTTACATTAAACGAAAATAATTTTTGTGTTTTTTTTTCGTTTTGTGTTATACATACATTTATATTTTTAATAAAAATTATGTTGCTTATATGGAATTAAGAAAAAAAGTTTGTTTTTAACAAGTTTTCGGAACGCAACCCCCCTTTTTGTACTGGGTCTGGGTCTCATATAACACGGTTTCACACAACACGGCATTTTCTAGGAACCTATCTACCGCTTTGTAGCAGGGTTACCTATATTAACGAAATACACTAGCCAATCAGAGCGGCCGTAGATGGACGCGTAAGCGCGTGGCTCTCAACCACCGCATTGGCACAGCGTGTTACATGGTCTTAAATTAAGGATAATGTGTAATTATTCGTTATCCTTCAATAACAAATAATGTAATAAGACGTTTAATAACTGTCTTCGATACTTTTATTCGGTATCCGAAAGGAATATAGTGTTTTTATTACTTCTGAACAAAATTTTATTTTTAAGAGAACGTTTTCTGGTTGATAACTTATGTTTGAAGAAAAACGATTTAGATAACTAATGTTAGAAAAAAATTGTAGTTATCCAAATCGTTCTTTTATCATTCATAAATACTGAATAATTCCATATTGTTCTTAATTTAAGACGATGTAACACGCTGTGCCAATGCGTTGGTTCACGACGGCGATCGAGCGTAGTTGAGAGCAACACGCTTGAGCATGCATCTACGGGCGCTCTGATTGGTTAGTGTTTTCCGTTAATAATTCAAAAACGAAGCTTCAACCAAGGAAAAAGTTGTTCAGAATTAGCCCCGCAATCCCCTATTTCCCAATGTTACCACTAGTTACGTGCCACTCTGTATATTATTTGGTAATACAATAATTTGTATAAAGAAACGTAGAAAACATGAGCGTAAAAATATTCACATGGATCAGAATTGACCCAGACACCACAGCAGGGAGTTATTGCGACCTTACTTATTCAGATAAATACTTTTTACAGAAGTTGCTATGGTATAAAAGGTGCATGCATTTTTGTTTTATGTAGCGTTTGTGATTGTTTCATTTACCATTAAAAAATTGTTCAAATATATAACATCTCTTTACGTTTATAATTTTGTTTTAATACATATAAAGTAAATAAGCATGCACAATGATTCTTACTAAACCCTTCCTATTCCATAGGAAACATTTTCGACATACCAATCATGATCTCTACTGGATCGACTTCGAATGGTTCAAGTAGCATAGCAAGTTTCACCTGTTTCTCTGGGAACTTATTTGTCAAATAGTAATATGTTTCTGTCCTGGCGTCCAAGAAATCTTTTAACATGGCCGATGGAAAGCCAGCGTACAGCATATTGAATGATGCATTTAACTGTGGGTCATACAGGAGATTTGCAGATTGTGGTCGCCAAGGTTGGTGGTAAGCTTCTGGTGCCGAAGCAAGACGCGTTGCATGCTGGTGATGCTGACGTCCTTCCAAGTGATCACAACTAAATAACCAAATATTTCTTTTAAGTATTTTAACATCTTGTATCTACATGCTTCCACTTTAATAATTTGCAGATTGTTATTATAATATTGAACATATTAGGTTGGCCAAACAGTTCCTGCAAGTTTTCTCAATCCATCCGATGGATACCATCCTGCACATTGAACACGAGGATGTGTTGTCTTACGAATTGCTCCCATGCAACGCAATGATCAATTCGAATGTGTAATGTTACTACCTGACCAAATTGTGCAGAATGGCCGAAGAAAAACGTTCAGAACTGATGAATCTCACATTTCTTCCGACGCGGCAAAATAGCAAGAACTGGACTGGGATGTCTACTCCACCTTTTGTGTTCACCGGATCTTGATATAAAAATTTTCATCTGTTTCACTATTTGCAAATTTCTCTCAAAAGAAAGAGCTTCGATTCTGAAGGGGCTATTCAGGTGCCCTTAAATTATCTTTTTTGCAGGAAATAGGCATAAAGAATTGCAAATGCATAATTGAAAACAAGTATTTCCTTGTATAAAAAGAATCGCTTTTTATTTACTTGATAAAAATCACACGAATTTGTTGGCCAACCTAGAATAATGTCCGGAAGGTAATATTTAAACGCAAAAACAAACGAAAGCAAATAAATACTCACTTCCCACTGGCTTTGCGTGGTAATTCATGACTAGAATGTCTAATTACAGGCTTATGTTGTACTCCAGATGGTGTTACTGTACTTCGCTGTGCCGATGTACTCGTCTGTGACGCCTGCTGGTATCGCCTTAATTGGCAAAGTCGAGAATCAGAGACAGGATTCAAGGTCAACTGTCTCTGCAGCTTTCTATGTACACTTGATGGTTCTGCATCTGGTTTACTTGTTCCTCCTGCTGACCATTGAGAAGAACGGAAACCTGCGGAAAGCAAATTAATATAATTATGAATAATTTCTAAACTATATTCCTGTACCATTTTGTAATAATAATGAGAGAATTGTGATGATTGAAAAACTTTATTCGTTTACTTTTTGTGTACAGCATATATTTGTCATTTCTATATATTCGAGAAGGTATGTGATAATTGCAACCCCTTTCTAATTAGCAAATATTTCTTAAAGGATTTCATTTTGGTATGCAATAATGGTAGAAACTGTTGCTACTTATATTTATTTTTTGCTTTCAATGACGGCTTCACAGCAAACTAAACAAAACAAATTTTCTTCAGAGGAAGACAAAGATTCGGTCTCCTTGGTACCATTTTCCTCTTGCACATCTTCTTCCTTCCAACTTCAGTTTTTTAAATATTTGGTTGTATTTTCTTTATCCTTAGAAGATGGCTGGGCTTAACTCACAATACCAATAATGGGTTGTCGATAGACTACGTAGTGGATGGGGGGAGGGTGGGCGGTCTAACAAGGAAGGTCAGGCAACCCGAAGATTCAGAAATGTATGGAATTTTCCATTCAAGTAGAATATGTCATTCGCAATATAACGTTTTCCGTTCGTGCCGTAATTCGGTTTTAAGGGGTGAAATTAGCTCTTAAGGAAAATTGAGCTCATCCTTTTCGTGAAATATCTGAAGAACGGTGTGAGATACAGTAGATTCAGATTCGTGTACGAATCTAACCCTATGTATCTATCCAGGTAAATTGATTTTTTTCCGTTTACATAATGGCTCTAAGCAGATCACATCGTCGAAGCCGCTTGTAGCTCTGGGAGAGCTCGGGGACGATTTTAGTGAGTGATAACTCAAAATACAACGCTACCATTCCGCCACTTAACACGGATATTTTGCAGCAATTTACAGACGTTGTCTACAATCCACCTACAGACGACTAGTACGAAGCATTCACAGAGGTCGACGATACTTTGGTATCGAAGTAAAATCCTCTGCTTTTTAGGTGTATATACCGCCTTCGGTTTAAGACAAAACCGTTTTGTGACTGGAAGTATCGGATGTAGCGTGAGGTGCGAATGAGAAGTGTTAGTCGAGCTACATGGCTGAAATTTGGTACGAATTGGTTTTTCTTGATAACCTGACGAATGACACCTCACAAGTTGAATTTGGTTTAGGAACACATTGTAGCCCGTTATCCGGCTATAGCCTTCGATTATTATCTTGTATGTATTCGAGTTCGTACAGTGTTAGATAACATACTTCAATAATAATTTATTAAATATCTCACCGATAATGATACAAAATAATTCTACCTTCTTTTCATCTACATATCCATAGCGTGCTTTTATGACCGCGTTTACCAGTCGTGGCCACCTGGCTATTAAATTCTTCATCATTTCACTATCAATAAGGTTCCACCCAGATTCTAAGTTTTCCCAGAAATGTTTTTCAGATTTGGGGCATCGTAAGCTATTAGGGAAAGGCCTTACAAACTATACGCACTCATCGAAATATAACGCAGTTTTCCACCCACCGGATAGAAAACTGAATAACTAAATTGTTAATTTAGTACTATTATAATACATTACATACATATTCATAATAGAATTTAGCAAGAAATATTGTTATTAATACAAATATACATTAAATATCACAAATTTCATGAACACGGTAAGTGTCGACATACTTTTGATCTGCAATGTATACAGGGTATCTCTTAACTCGTGAAGTATCCGGGAATGGAGGGCAGCTAAGATGATTCTGAGAAACTTTTTCCTTGAGCAAAATATTGTTTGCAGCTTCGTTTTTGAGTTATTAACGAAAAACACTGGCCAATGAGTGCGTCGGTATAGCGCGCGCTCAACTACAATTGCGCGTGCTCGTGATCGGGTGCATCGAGGGGCAACGTACGGATAAGAATAATGTTTAATTATTCGTTATTCATGAATAACAATTAAATTAACAAGTCGTTTAATAACTGTTCCATACTTGTATTCGTTAAAAAATGTTTGGATAATTACTGTTAGAAAAAGATAGTTAAATAAACTTAACCTTTAGTTCGCGAAGTAATCTGCTTCGACGGAAGTGGGTCCCTGACAGTTGGTCATTGCACCGATCCTGACCCGTCTTAACAATTTTATGCCGCGAAACGCACATCTCGGCGATCGATACCGATCCGATTCGCACTTGTTTCCACGCGCGCCGCAACCACGCCTACGTTCGTTAATGTCCGTGTCGTGTGCGTGTGCGTATACCTATCTTTTCCTAACATTAATTATCCAAACATTTTTTTCATAAGCAATAAAATACCTTATCCGCTTCGGATAAGGAATAAAACTGTGGAATAGTTATTATACGACTTGATAATTAAATTGTTACTCATGATTAACGAATAATTAAACATTATTTTTAATTTAAGATGTAAGATTTGCCGTACGTTGCCCCTCAATACCCCTCGATGACAACCGCGCGCGGTGGTACCTGACGCTATACGGGCGCGCTCATTGGCCAGTGTTTTTCGTTAATAACTCAAAAGCGAAGCTTCAAACAATATTATGGTCAAGGAAAAAGTTGTTCAGAATCACCGCAGCTGCCCCCCATTTCTGGATATTTGACGAGTTACGAGACACTCTGCATATACAGTGTCCCACGTAACACATTTCACGATTTTTCAAGTACTTGCGATATTCTGACAAAAAAATATTTTAAGCAAAAGTTGATCGGTTTTGGATTGGCTATACATTGCAATAAAAAAGTTCCAAAACATTTTTATTATTATTATTGTCAAGGCCACCTCAATTTTTTTTAATGGCAATTTGTATTATCGTATTATATATATATGCACAGGGTGTGTCACGTAAATTATACCTTTAATGTCGCAATAACAAAATTTAAATAAAATAGAAAGCGGCAATTGGTGAAAATATTGATTAGAAAAACTGGTTACCTTGAGAACTTGTGGTCGGAAGCGCTTGTGTTCCATGTACCGAAGAATTTGTTGGTGGGTCAATCGCAACATTTTCTGCCGATTTACTTTTCGTAACCGATGGTAATGTCTGACTGTGAGTACTAGTAGAGGTCGTTGATCTAGTTTTGCAAAGTGGTTGGTGTTTTGCTGTAATTGTAGACGTAGTGCTCGATAAAAGAAGATTTGTACTCGGGCCCCTCACATGCAGATGCTTTTGCACATGTTCGACTAATTTTTCTGTAACTGATTTCTGGGCAGAAGAACCTCTTTCTGGATGTCGAAATTTACATTTATTGCCATAAGTACACTTCTGCAATTAAAGGAATTTCTTAATGGTACTACCTTATATTAAACCGAACGTGTCTCAAGTACAGCAACAAATAAATGACTCTAGTACTTTTAGTTAGTTGAGCATTACACTGTTCAACACCGGCCTGAGCCTTCAACCTTCAATGGGCGTTCCTTGTACTTTTTAATGAACTGAATATAAATCTGGAAACCATTTTTCTTCAGTTATTGAAAAGACTAATTTAAAAAAGATCGAGAATTTTGAAATTTGGAAGTGTTTTGTGCTTTTCTGGTAATAGTTATTCAGTTGCGTTTGGTGCCAAATGATTCTGTGGAGTTTCACGAATAAAATGATATAAGTAGTTTTTACATTATAATCATTTAAATGTGTTCAAATAATGATCAAAGTGAAAAGGACACCAAGAATACACCCATTTGGGCTGATATCTTTCAATTTATTTAAAAAAACTAAGGGCCTAGGAGAAAATTTAACTACCCCACTTGATAGAGTACACCATTCGATAAAGGAAAGCATCAACAGAAGTTGCAAAATCATTTGTGTATTCAATGTACAAGCGAAATATTTTGGTAAAACACGCGGCGAAAATAGTAACATTCAGCAGAAGTGTTGCGCGTCTAGTGATTACGATACTGTGACAATGAATGATAAACGGCGGGGCCACACTTGTTACCTCGGCCCGTTACTGACACCCGTTACGTCAGTTTTTGGTAACGAGGTTTGGCGTGGGACCCATTTCCTATTCTTCTGCACGTTGATCAAAGTTGATGATTTGTAATGTAACCATAATTTCTGAGTCGTATATAATAAAACTTCATTATTTATAAAAATATAAAAATACTTATAAAAATATTTCACGAAGAACTTTTTGTTTATATGTTGCGGCATTGATTTCTGTCGCGTCTCTCGATCAATACTAATGGCGTTAATTGTATTAAAAAAGGGAAACTGATGTGTCGACTGAAATTGCGTGGCGCTTTACCATGTAGTCTTTTATCCTAATCCTTACCATCTCAATCCTGCACTCAGATGGTCGAAAGGCTAAGAATTCCCTCGCAAAAATAGCGTTAGTTTCGACCGCGTCATAAACCTGACCGAAGGCCGGACTCGGCACGCACTCACAACGGCCCTACCCCGCCAAGGGGGTTTGGACTATCTCATAGGCATAGGCCCAATGAGCCCTATCTCCCAAGACTGAACAGTCTACAATACATAGGAACAGCGCCGCACAGACGAGTTCACATATCTATGACAATTCATAGGGGAGCTTTTGGCAGTGGCGCAAGGGCAGCTCACTGGCTCCTTTGGAGCGGGTCGCGATACCGACAATTTCCCGATCAGCCGAACCAAGTAACGAGTAACGATACGAGGAAGCAAGAAACACTCCACATTTTCTACCAAACCTCTTCCAGACCACTTGTCTAGGTATTTATCCCGATAAGGGTGTGAGGCGAAGCCAAACTATTTCACTTCGTCATCGAAAACAACAATAATTTTCAACTTAGAAAAAAAGATTAAATTTGTCGAACAGTGTTATCAAGAAACTTAGATAGAAAATTTATATACCTTTGCATATGGACAAGGTGTTGTCGGATCATTTTTTGTGGGAAAAGCTTTCAAGAAATTGTCTAAAGTTGGACCACTCCTGCCTAATGGATCGTCTGGTGGCATAAAACGATCGTTCACGAATGTGTACATCAAAATTCGCTCTTCTATAACTTTTCGAAATTCTGGATTTTCCGCAGCTAAATCTCTATAATTATCGTTGCTAACAACAATCCCATAGATCTCTGCTGCTAGTTTCAAAATATAACGGTCATCATAACAAATCATTCGTTTGCCACCAACTAATCTGAAATAAAATATTCCAAAGTATTAAATTCTTTGTATCATACAAGATTTTAAATTGTAGGTTTAGTCTTTGCGTATAGACTATGAAACTGCCACTATCTATCAGTTTTTACTATCTGTGTCCACGTCGATCAATTGCAGATATAAGGTGAGTAATTGTAAGTTCAACCTCTGTCCCCATTTGGTATCTCAAAATCCTTCCGCTATCATCTTTTAACGTCAAATATAACAGTATAAGTATTCACAGTGCTTCTGCAAAAGTTAAATTACCAAAGCAACGGTTTTTGCTGTTTTCAACACTAATGCTAGATCTAGATACAGTGGATTCCGGTTATTTGGTAGACATCGGTTCCGGGGTCGTTTGGCCCGATTAAGCGGCTACCCCAATTATGCGAAGTATCATATAAATACGGTGGTAAACCATAGAAAATACATATGTGTAGTTATATGATAGAAAACAAACAAATTAAGAATGAAATATTTCCTTAAATATTTATATAATAAATTAGAACCGAATATCTATTATGCATATACACATGTATACAGATATCCTTCAAACGAGACTTTCCGCTTTCACATTCTATCGATAACCATCAACATTCCCTAAATGTCTGTGGATACGCACGTTGTCATTTATACTTGAAAAAATTACAAAGAAAAAAATTGTTTCATATTAAAATAGTACAGTAAAACATGCGTAAGTGTTAAAAGATTGGGACACAACGTAACTTTTAGAAAGACAGGGTGCTGAATGTGTTCTTAGAAGTGGCTCGAGCCAAGCGTGAAAGTAGAAAGGGACAGACAGTGGAGGGGAGAGAGATCCAAAGAATCAAAGCGAGGAGCCGAAACGTATCGGCGAGAATCCTAATCCAACAATAAAACTTTCTTGTTTATTAATTATTCTAAATGTAACTTTTACCAATGTGTTGCGCGATTTTTCTAACTAAAAGGAGACAAAACACGATATAGTTCGAATTATATTTACTTGTGGATACTGATTAAACTTTATTAAATGTACGATCTCCGTGACATTCAACCAAGCGAGGTGTCGATTCTGTCACATACAATTCTAGCCGAGCTTGAATGGACTATGTACGATACATTGTATGATAAGGACATAGTGTGCATATCGTCAGAAAGAGTGTTTGGAGGGTATGCAATCTGGGTGGCAGACGTTCTTATTTTGCATTATCCTTTTATTCTCAATCTAATAAGTAAATATAATTCAAATTATATCGTGTTTGGTCTCATTTTAATCAGAGAAATGGGAAATCCTTTCCAGCTCAAACGATCACCGCCCCGACGCGTAGAGTTTCGAATGGCATATTTAAGTGGGCAAAATTAATTTTTGAATATCGAAAAAAAATTGCTTCAATATAATCTTGAATAATCATACATTAAAACTGCTGCGCATTAACCCTTGTGTGGACAACCAAAGTACTCAACGTTAACGGGAAACCGGGGTAACCCGAGTATCCTATAGCATAACGTGAGATATGCAGCAAATGTGCGGCTGTTCGCCAAACAAGAAAAAAGGGGTCCGCATATGTTATCGATTCGGGATACATTTAATGTTATTTTCTCTAATGGGATGATGGACATAATCGTAAGACACACGTATCGTAAAGCAAAAAATGTGTATCTGAAATGGAATAACGAGAAACCTACAAGAAGGAAAACGTGGAGAAACCTTACGTTACAGTAGTTATTCGCCTTGATTGATATTCTAATTACAGCAGGTGTAAATATCTCTAACATGGACCATATATTCAATGTTGTACAGAGCAGTCAAAGTACGACTTCTAGCAAACAATTATTTGAGAACTGATCGAGCACATTTCTTTGTCAAAAGATATGCTTTGCAAGGTTATTAAGATGTATTTAAGTTTTAAAGTCATGATGGATTTAGGATCTCAAAGCATCTACTTCACCTTAAATAACCGTAAATTATTAACAACTTTATTATGTTATGATTCATCAGTCATGGAATATATGCTCCAAGTCGCTCCACGCGCTACGATTAAGTGTATGAACAGTAGCGACTTTAAACTTTATTTGAAAAGAAAGTTCTACCTGCAAAAATTTGCAAACGAATGCTAAACGTGAAACTTAAGCTTAGCGTTCACGCGCGTCGATAGTTTACAATTTAGTAGATTCGAGAGCAATTTTCATTGAATGAGACTTTGTCTTACCCTTAGCTTTTCCGCCAAGACCCAGTGCTTTTCAATCAAATGAACGCCACCTCGGAATTCGGCGGATCCATGGCGTTCGAATACAGACATAACTAACGTTAATTTAAACTTCTCAAGAAAGATAAAGTGATACGGAGCGGCAGCTGAAGAGGAATGCAAAATCTAAGAAGTACAGAGACCTGTCCCAATAAGGCTATTTGTTCTTTGAATGTTGTCCCAAATAAACTGTTGCCCCAATTAACTGGTGACCAAGTAAGCTGAATTTACGGTATACCACTGGAAAAAGTGGCACCATTAGCGAATACTATCAAACTTCAACAATTTATAACTTTGTTACAATTCATCCTTTACTTCAACAGAAGGCAAATTAAAGTTTGAACCTTCTATTTGTTTATCTTATTCTTTGATTTTACCTAAATCTGTGTCCAGGTGATAAAATCTTCCCTTAAACGCAGTTATGCCGCAGTTCTTAAATTTCTTATTCCGCCGCAAACAAATAAAATGAAGTTCTCACGTAAGACAGCTAATTACACGATTTGTATACAAACCTAGATGGAGTGAAAACCAACAAACGATCCCTTTCTAAGTCTCCTAAAATTTCTTGATCTGCTATTGGATTGTCAATTCTGGATGCTTCCTTTCTCCACTTTGGTACGAATACAGTGATTTCTGTATGCCCACGGGCCCTAAACCAGTCAACACAAATCCTGATTCCTCTACAAGAAAATACTTTTTTATTTCCATGACTCATAGCCACATTACTTCCATCAATTACAATTGGTCTAAGCATAGTGGAGGATCCAGTGGTTTCGTTAAAGGCCATGTCAATGTCTACGACACACTCCAATTCCGTCGTAGTATCAACTGTTTTTTGAGAACGGGTTGCACCGAGTTTTATTAACTCGGCCAGAAGCTCATTCTGCTCTGGATCTGGACCTAGCTTCTCTAATGCTGTCTGAACTAAACGTTCAGTGTACCCTAGTTTCAGAGCGAATTCAACTCTAGCTGCGTATCCTAAAACACACAAACGAAATTTGTTGTATGAAATCACATATGCATGTATATGTAGGTGGTCTATGCCTTTATATGTAGATTATTTTCCAAGGGAAATTGTGATTGACTCGTTCTCGTAATAATAATGTTTTATTTCGAAATATCTCTTTGCAACTGAAGAGACATTTTAGCGTCTTCTACCCATAAACAGCGGCCACTTAGTAAAGTATTTATTAAAAAAGTGTTAATGAGAGCCCTAAGGCTCGCGGGCGAATGTGTCCTGTGTACAAGGTTGTCACCTCTCCGGTTTTTGCCCAGAGACTCTGGGTTTGGAAACAAGTCTCGGTTTTATCGGTAAAGTCTCCGGAATCTAGTAAAAATTGAATTAATAAGAAATTGTTGCGCTTTGCATTGTTTTTTTTTAATTTTTAAGGCTGTCTAAAACAGGGACATTTATCTACAGCAGTGGTTATTAACCGGTGTTCCGCGGAACACTGATGCTCCGTAAACTTAGAGAAAGTGATTCGCCAAAATTTGAAAATTAGTGAAAAATTAAAGCGGTTATTAAGACGGAAAAAATGAAAAAAAAGGAAAGTCATTGTTTTTAGTTTTATCACCTTTACTTGTTGTTTAGGACACGTGGTGGGTCTACGCTGCGATCGCAGCGGACAAAGCTGATTTTGAGAAGTGACACATAATCAATTTAGGATTTGTATATTTACGAAGAGGCCCTGGCCTGGCTGGAATGTGAGACCTAGTTTCGACGTGACATTTTCCAGTCACGCCATTCTCAGCAGCACTGGACGTATCTCATACCATCGCGACAGCGCGGCTAAACATCCTACGTGTCGGAAAACTGCGTAGGCTTGGGGGCGTTGCACCGATGGCCGACGGACCTGCGGATGCAATTGGATGGCCCTATGCCGCACCAAGGGCAGAGATCCCTGAAAGATCGTCTTGCAGCGAGACTTGGGAGAGGGACCGAGGCGACGTGTTGCACAATTAGATAGAATAAGGGTAGAACAAATTCAGAAATAATACACAACGGACCGAAATACATTATCACGACTCTCGTCTTGGACGAGTAGAAACCAAGCGACTTCTACGAGTATATAGTTTTACTCAATATTATTGTACTTTATAATTAAACAGCTTATGCTCATCCACTGGAATGATATATATTTTATTTCATTGAACTGCGATCTAGCAAAGATTATCCTTTACCAAATATTCAACTCCGCGGAACAGGAAGGACTGAATATTGATCCTTCGAGCCGGATATAGAACACGAACAGTGAACAGTGAAGTGTACTTCGAAGTTTGGAGTTGGACCCTGCATTATGAACTGTGTACTGTGATCTTTGAATTTGAACTGTGGAGTTCGGACTTTGGACATTGCACTTTGAACTTTTAAAGTGTAACACAATAGGTGAACTGTAGCCATTTGACGACCTGTACATCATTTGACGGTGTACATCGTACACGTTTGACAGCCACCCAGCTAGCCGACGCCAATCATTTCGAGAACGTTAGGCTCTAACGGACATCAGGACGATAGAAGCAGGGAAATAAAGGCTGACAGGACGAAGCCAACCACAATCTGGACACGAGACGACTGGTAGTGTAACGCTGCATTGACCCCCTGTAAACGGTTCCTGTAAGCCTTTCCTTTATCTTTACTTGCGTTAGAACAGCATGGACGCATCTTTGAAAACCTTAATCGTTAAACGTGCTCGGTTCAAGGCCGCGCGAAAAACAGATTTGAGGACCATAAAGTATTAAAACATCATCATTTACGAACTCTTTGGGAACTACCCGTCTTAACAAAGGAATCATTTGTAGGACATCTGCGACGGTAACTTGACGACACGAACAATAGTTTATTAGCCCTTCAGGCATTAGGAGAACCCACTATTCATTGGGATAGTATCGTAATTTATCTGCTGACCACAAAACTAGACCCACTGACAAACCGTGAATGGGAACGCTAGCTCTCGCTAATTCCGGGCGATGCCAAATTACGAGACTTAACTGGATTTCTGGAGACTCATTGTAGGTACCTAGAAAGGACGGTATCGAACAAGCCAGCTCCTTCTAGTAAACTACCAGTGAGTAACAACACAGGTGTCAATCGCCCCATGTAGGTCAGGTATCCGCCTACACCACGATCACACCAGCCACGTGTACATTGTGCAAGAAACCGCATCCGCTTTCGCAGTGCGATGAGTTTAAAAAGTTGTTACCCGCGGCACGGATTTCGCAGGTTCAACAGTTGCGCGCGTTTTTTAATTGCTTGAAAATCGGACACTAAAATAGAGAATGCAAGCGGGGCGTTTGCAAAATTTGTGGCAAAAGACTCCACGCACTTCTGCACCTTGACCAAGGTGAAAGAAGGTACGCTGATTCCGCGATTGCACACGGGTCAATTGCATCAGGGACGGTGGCAACCTGGGACGGGGCTATCGTATAGCTATCGTAGCAATATCATATTTCACCCGACGTCAAGGTTCTAAGGATACGGTTATCTTGTTCACCGCTCTAGTATATGCAATAGATTGTCGCGGGCTTAAGCACGAGTACAGAGCGTTATTGGAGTCTGGGATTCAATCGCATTTCATAACAAAGGCAATGGCCGAGAAGCTCGGTTTTCCATGTTCTCGTTCAGATACTCGCGTTTTTCGCGTTTAGTGCAACACGAAACGTGCGTAGAGGTCAGTTCCAGGTTTCCGATGCACCATACCATGCCCGGTGCTAATAAAAATCGCTGGAAACATGTCAGACGAATACCTTCAGTTAGGGGATCTTCTTATTCCGCCGAGTATTCAACTTGCGGACACACATTTCGATAAATCGGACGTAGTCAATATTATAATTGGCACGGGACTGTTCTTGGACCTTCAATGCGTCGGCAGACACTCGTTAGCACATAATCACCCTATCTTGCAGAAGACACAATTAGGATGGATGATAGCGGGGACACTCAGTACTCCACATTTTTGAAGGGGAAAAACACATTTATTGTAATCTGGTCACTAACGAACAGCTGCACCAGCGTGCTGAGCAGTTTTGGGAATTGGAATCTTGCGTTTCCGATGATGGAAGGGGAATATCGCTGGAGCACTGCGAGTAGCAATTTCTAAAAAACATCACTCGCGATAAGGAGACTCGCGGGAGCAGGCTCATAAGAGATTTCTCCCGCTAGGACGTAAATTAAATAGGCACCCTAAATTGAAAAGGGGATACATCGTCTTTATGCTTGAATATGAGGCACTGGGGCACATGGGCGAACACTCATATAAAGATTTCGAACCTTTGCGATCAAAATATTTTTTGCCACACCACGCAGTCTTTAAGGAGACAAGTAGCACAACGAATTTGTGCGTTGTGTTTGATGGTTCCGCCAAAACCACGTCGGGACTTTCAATCAACAACGTGCAACATATTGGACCAACAATACAACAGGATTTATTTTCAATTATTATTAGATTTCGTAAGCATAAGTACGTTTTATCAGCAGAGGTGGAAAAAGTGTATCATGAAATACACGTTGGAAGGGAGGACCGTCGATTCAAGCGTATTAGATGGAGGTCGAGTGTTTGAGGCTGAATTAAGGTTAATGACTTAAATACCGTCACTCACGGAACTGTATCGGCACCTTTCCTAGCGACCCGTGCGTTGCGACAGCTGGGCGAGACGCACAGTAAGCGATTTCCGTCGCCGGTCGTGTCATTATTCGGGACATCTATGTCGATGACCTGCTCACGGGGACTGACGATATTTTAAGTACGCAAACCCTCAAGTAGTAAGCATCCTACGCACCGCAGGACTCGTTCTTCCAAAGTGGGCCACCAACGATACGCGGGTGTTGCGTCACGGCGAAAGGTCGGAACCTGGGTTCGAAATCAACGCGGACAAGGATTTAAAGACATTAGGATTACTTTGGGATGCACAACAGGACGAACTCTATTACTTAGTAAAACCTTTCTGTGGATAGCGCGTAACCAAACGTATCATCTTTTGGACACCGCGCAGATTTTTAATCCGTTAGGACTATTAGAACCAGTCATTTCGCATGCCAAATTATTATTACAAAAATTATGGCAATTACAAATCTGTTGGGATGCATGTCTCCCGCAGGATCTTCACACATCCGGGTTAAATGATAGGACATTATCTCACTGAATGTAATCGACTCTGTACGAGCGTAAGACGACCTGAATATTCCTGTAGCTGTGTAGTTATTAACCGAAGATGATCAAAATGGAAGGGTCTATGTAGTCCTAAAATGCATGGAGGAGGTATTTGGGGATTCCATATAAGGTAAGATCACGTAGAGCTCGTTGGATCGCGCATGTACTTAATCGATCACGATGCAGCTAATCAGTATCAAAAGCCCTTATTGTCCGTATACGATAGTAACGTAAAATAGTAAAATATACCATATATTTCAAAACAGTCTGGAATGTGTAGTGTCACAAGGCATTACTTGTATTCCCACGAAGTTTTACTGCGTGTTTTGTGTTTTGCACGCACTATAGGTGTTTTGCACACACTCCAGATCTTCTCTGTGGATTTTTTGCGGATTTTTCTGGGTGGGATATTATAATACATACACTTCGTAGAATTTGGTCTGCCACATCCGACCGAAATTTTGAGAACGGGTATTTCTTACTTCTTGCTATATCTATTTTCTTGCAAAATAAAACATAAGCATTAAAAAGTGCAATATCCCCTAAATAAAAAAATGTTTTTTTATAACCTTTTATATATTTTCTCATCAGTGAAAAAGAAGCTAAGTAATTATCTAGTAGATCCGCCGTACGCATACCATGATTATATTCCAAAACGGTATTGCGAGGGGATTCATAACGGAGTTATATTATTTTTCTACTCCTTCTTTTCCACTTCCATCATATCAATTTTTTTTGTGTTTTGTGGCCAGCAAATATATAGCTTTTCTGTCTTTCCACCTTGCAGCTAAAATACCATTACATGATCTTGAAATAACTTCAGATCGTCTTAGTTTAGCCGCGGCGAGACCATTCGGCATATTCTTCCTATTGAATCTCACGGTTCCTATGGCATTATTTTTTACAGACTGCAACTTTTGAAACAGGTTTGGCAAAGAATACCAATTATCTAAAAACAATGTCCGTAACCAGCTATTGGTGTGCACATAATCATGGTAACATTTTCTGATGCATTAGCGTTTGAATTTTTGCAGCATCCCAACATAGATTCGCATAACTTATAAAACTTCACCCCAAAGCGTGCTCTTTTGGATAGAAGGAATGTGATTCAATTGAATTGAATGTGAACTCCCACCGCGGTGGGGTCCCACGATGGGCGCAGGGATTAATATACTAGGGCGTTTGATAATAACCTGAAAAAACTATTAGAGGGTGCTACTAATAACAAACGACTATAACTGTTGCCAAATACCAACATTCTGACCTCCTGTGTCAAAATCTGAGCTAAAGCTATCGAATAGTTTACAAGTTACAGCCTTCGAAAACAATCAACCATCGAATGTTTATTTTAATAGAATGGATGAATTTCGTGTTTTGATTAAACATTCTTTGCGTGGAAAAACTATCAGTGACACCAAAATTAAGCTTGATGATGGGTGCCATATTTGCTTTTTCATCTCGATAATGCACCATTCCACACATCGATCATCGCGCAGGCCACATTCCATGAATTACGATAGAAGTTACTTCCTCAACCACCGGATTCACCAGATTTAGGCCCCAGCGACTATTACCTGTTCTTAAACCTCAAAAGATGACTGTCTGGCCAGAATTCTGGGGGCCCTTGGTGGGGTGCAAGGCACCCAAGATCCTCCATCCTGGACGTTTATATCTGCCACCAGAGGAAACTCTGCCCAGAATGAACGGAGCGGTTCCAGGAAGATGGAGGAACAGAGACGCACTGCCGATTTTCGATGCAGTTGCACCCACCCTTCACCCGGGCCATGATGGGTCCTCAGTGCCTCCGGCCGGAGGAAAGGGAAAGGAGTGGAGCACGGCCTTGGAAAGAAACGAAGCTCTGAAGAGTACCAAGAAGACGAATTCCGCTTCGAAGGCGGCAGGCAGGCAAGCCGGAGGACCTGAAGGACCTGAAGCGCCTGCAGCGGCCGCCAAAGACCAGGCTGTCACCATGACGGCCATGTCTGGGGCGAGCATCGACTGCGCCCAGGCATTAGCCGCCGCCAGTGCATCGGCTGCGTTGCCGCTAATTGTAGGGGGGCAGTCATGACACCTGCTGCAGACGCGACATCGTGCGGAAGCCATCCGAGATCCAACATATCCAATGCTACACAATCATGAGAGAGGAAAGAACAATCGAAAGCGCAGCATAGAGTGAAGCGCGCCCACAAGAAACCGCCAGATATCATAGAGTATGATGGCAGGAAACTGGATGGGCGAGATGTCGAGTCCAGTTCGCCCATGCGAAACTTGACCAAATGCATTAAACACGAGTCGGGTTGCCTTCGTACAGGGATATCCAATACTCGCTTCGAAAAGACAATACTTTTTCTTCAGAAACACCCCCCCCCCCCAGCTGAAACCGCCCATGGGATCAGCTAATGGCATGGAACACTGAATACAGCCACCGCAAACGCTTTTGAACTCCAAACTAAGGATTAAGTCACAAACTAAGGTGCGTGCTGCAATGTAACGTGCCGTGGGTTGAGTGGCCACAGTGACTTAATCTCATACGGGCGCAAACGTTCCCTACAAGGTGCCTGGGGCCACCAATGCAGTATCTTCGTCCCCTTGCTCGGATAAGAGGCTCTATACGGGTGGACCACTACACATCCTCAGATATCACATTGCAGTAATTTTCAATAGGACTGTCCGAGGACAGTACCGGTCCGAGGGGTGGTGGGCAAGCGAGCCCCCCCCCCCCCCGGGTCATAAACCGACGACCGTACAACACAACACCAGCACAAAAACATTATTGGCATTGGAAAGAACACGAATAAGGACAATGGGAGTGACAATGGGAAGGTGATAGAGCGCCGTCAAGCACCACACGCCGGCATACCACCTCTCTCATCCCTCGTGGATGATGCCGTCGACGAGTCGGGCGGACGATCGACGGCGATGTCTGTCATCTCTCTCTCCACAAGACACGGTTGAACCACGACTATGTCGGAAGGGGAAAATGCTCCCTCAAGCGGGGCAGCGAACAAGAATGCGGCCCGCCGGCCGGTACAGTAAGGAAGGTTTCGCAGCAAACCTTCCACACCCCGATGCGAAAAATTGGACCGCACCCTTCAAAGATGTCGACACAATAGTCGGCGGCAGGTGGGTCCCTACTACAAGGGCACTCCGACCGGCTCCACGACGTTGGGGTCTGTAGGGTGGGTGACAAACTCCGTCTCCCAAAGGACTTGGGGGGTAGCCGCGCCGCCTCTCGCGAACCCAGAACTGCACGGGGAGATGGCGGTTCTAATCCCGTTTAGCCCTAGGGCTAAACTAACCAGGAACCCACCGATCCCGCTAGCCACTGCGACGGGGTCCCTGATTCAACCGGAGATGGAGAGTCGGAAGGATGTACCCCCACCCCGTGCTCCAAAGAAGGACTCCCAACCCTCAGGACGGCAGCACGGGGAAAATACAACAAGGGGAGGCCATGATCCCGCAGCAAGGACTATGTGCAATCCTGGCGGACCTAGGAATGTTGAGGACCCAAGCTGAGTCCTCCGCTGGAGTTAACTCCGGTTATGCAGCCTCAACAATGTTAAGGCCCTAATAAGGGAAACTGGGGTCAGAAAGACTCGTGAGGGACGCGTTCTGATAGACCTGTCCAAAACCACGAACAAGTTATAAGGCGCACGGCGTAGCCGAGATACTGAGCAAAGCTGTCGGAGAAGTCACGCCGGTTGCCCCGCTGCAGGCGAGGTTGACAATTGGAATACGGAATATCGACCCGACAAGATAATCCAAGGAGATTCTTGAAGGGACAGCCCAAGCCCTGAGCCTAGACCGCAAGGAAATTCATCCGAGGGCACAGAGGATTAGTCCGTCTGGCACGCAGACGGTGTTCCTTGATGTGCCATCTGAGGACCTATCGGAAGACGTTGGATCCCGGTGGATAAGAACCCGCGTATCCATGGGAACAGCGAAGGCATTACCAAAGGCAGTCAGGTACTTTACGTGCCACGCCTTGGGACACACGATCAGGGCTGCAAATCAAGACCCCCCCCCCCCGTATAAAAAGGTTGGCGGCCAGAGGAGTACAGAGGAGAGCCTCCCCCTTCCCCCTTCGGACGACCACCTCCACCGACCCGAAGGCTGGCAGCCGTGCTGGGGAGAATCATGTTCTCCCCTTCCTCGCAGGGCCGTCGGAGGGTCGTGGGTGATGGGGATGTGGACTCGGATGAGGGCCCGAGTAGTCCTGTCAACGACCAGGGAGGAAGATTGCACCGTGTGTCACCCCAGATGACAGCGAGGAAGCACCGGAATGTATCTCCGGCGGTCATGGGGCGCCGAAACGTATCGGTGAGAATCCTAATGCAACAATAAACCTTTGTCGTTTATTAATTTTTCTAAATGTAACTTTGACTAAATTAGTGTCTTAATTAACGGTGATAAGTTTCGACCGCAGAAAAGGATAGCTAGTGAAAAGAAAAGAGAACCTGCGATCGTGGTAATCAGCAAAGATCAAAGGCCCAGTACACGGTTTAACATACCAACTTATTACCGTTAATTAAAGCAGTAAATATAGTCCAAATTATATCGTGTTTGGTGTCATTCTAATCAGAAAATTGTCAGCTATGCTATGCAAAAGTTTCATAAGAAAAGGATGAGAAATAAAAAAGTTTCATCGCTCAATTAGTTTAGCTCACCGATATACCCAAGCCCGGATCGCGTTACACCGATCGCCAAGTGAACTTGTGAACTCCTCAAGGGGTATACCCCTCAGTGGTGGGGATAAACTCTTCGCTTATATCGTGTAGAAGTTTTCGCTTATATCAAGGATTCACTGTACATCGAAATAAACAGGATATCATTTGAATTATATGTACTTATCAGAATAAGAATAAAAGGTTAATGCGAAATGGTAACGCGCATTACAATAAATACTGTAATACATTAGAATACATATAATAATACATTAAGATAAATAGTAATCAAACGTGCCCTTAGACTGTGACCGCGAAGTCGATTCACGCTTCGCTTCAGACGCATGTAAACATAGATGGGATATCGCCGTTAATAAGCGAAGGCCGTGTGGCAGCCGGCATGCGCGTTTGGTGCGACCAGGCTACTTTTTAACGGTACCTAAGAACAGTCATAGCAAAATAGAAAAAACCCGGACCTCGATATAATATCAAGGGGACTCAGCCCCTTTTCCCACTCTTTTTCCTTAACATCGCTACCGTCTTCCGATTCTCATCCACCAATAGCTTTTAAATACCAAAAAACCGAGATAACTTGGTAAACAGCATAGGCGAGTAGAATTAATCGTGACACAGTACAAAAGGGAAAACCCTTAGAACTCGGACGGAATACTTATAACTATTGTATACATCTCAGAATAATTTTATTGTTCTGTTAAGTAATGTTTTAACGTTAGTTTGTTTGTATTTGTGTACTGTTTAAAGTGTTAGATATGCCCAGCAAAAAGAAAATCACTTTACCCATGGCCGAACGATTGAAAGTCTTAGATGACTTGAAAACGTTCAGTATTTCGACCGTTGCAAAAAAATACACCATGCATCCGATGGCGATTTCGCGGATAAAAAATGACGCACCAAAAGTTATGCAATTCGTGAACAAAGGAAGATGCAGCAAACACGACGAAGAATTAGGCCATCCATGTACAACGCATTGGAACAAAGTTTGATGGCTTGGTTCAGCGACAGATGAACTCTTGGCGACTTCGTATCGAATGCTGTGCTTATGCAAAAAGCAACGGGATTAAGGGACAATATAGGGTTGTCGTCGGAGTTTAGAGTTAGTAGGTACTGGTTAGATGATAAATTTATTAGACAAAATATAAGATTAGTAAGAGCGTATGAGGAAAGTGCAAGTGCTGATGAAGATTCAGCGAAACAATTCTGCGATAATTTTATAAATGTACTGGAAGATGACAATATTGTTACGTATGAAGAATATTCCATATGTCGCTCTCAACGCGTTTTCGACCTCACGTCTGTGATGGGAAAAGGCCCTAAAATTCTTTCGGTTATCATAAACAGATAAAGGGGTCCTGAGCACATGTGCAGCCAGCTGCATTATGACAGTGGTCCGACGCAGACTCCTAAATTTTCTTACATGGAAAGTTCTAATGCGTTTCCGCGCATTTCGGGGGTATATAAACCCTTTGGTTTCTACACTCGTCGGTTCAGAGTTACACTCAGGGGACTTCAAAAGTATCTAGACAATATTATTGATTATTTCAAAAGTTGGAAGTTGATGCCTGATCCCTCCAAAACTGAGGCTATATGCTTTTCTAACGCCGAATATCCTGCTCTAAATAACTTCATGAAAAATAACATGCTTTTAATTAATGGTAAGACCGTCGCCTGGTCAACTCGAGTCAAGTAGCTTAGCGTTATTTTAGACTCCAGATTAAACTAGAATCATGCTCTTATGGATTGTATTACGAAGACTCTTCCAGCTTTTCGTGTTTTATCCTCATTCATTTCAACTTGTTCCAATCTATCACTCAAACTATGTATTCTAACATACATCATGTGTCTCAGGCCCGTTCTCACTTATGGTTCGGTCATCTGGTGGAAGATTCTTTCTGAAACATCCAGGAAGAAAACTCAACATTGCACATTTTTCCTAATCTTCCTCTTTTAGGTTTATTCTATTAGCAATCGTGCTATCAATATAATCTAGCACGATTGCTAATTTTTCCGTCCAAAATCATAGAAATCCTCTGATTCGCATAACCAGTGATTATACACCGGACGAACTTCCTTATCGGGCCAGAATACCGTTTCCGTTATATTTCAAATGACGACTGCTCTCTCAATGGTCTTGACTTAATTTTGATTCATATTGGTTTCCTTATTATATAGTTCTGAACCCAGTCCAGATTTCGATTTAGTCCTTCAGTGCACAATAACAAGTAAATACTCATGTTTTCGTTTCCCCTCTCCAGTCCCTTCCCGGAGTCATGTTCCTGTGTGATGGAGGGGCAGCGGGGAGACTTTCTGCATTCGACACAGTGCTAACTATCATGTTATTGATTTACACTATATGTCACATTTTCTTTTTTCACCTCTACGCTTTCACTTCTACTTCCATCCGCGCGGACTTCGCAATCATAGACTTAATTATCACGCTTGTTCGTGATTCTTTCCGTTCCTCCCTGGACTTGGTGGTTTTCCCTCCGCCAAGCCCAACGAAGACCTGGGTCATTTAAGTTTCTGCATTCCTTTATCTTTCCTGCATTCTCATTATTTCCTGTTTGTTTTTTGATATATGTGGGTTTTTGAAAATTTCCCACGTCAGTAATAAATTGTCCCTCATTTACTTGCACAGGTAACCCCACACAGTCAGTCAGCTGATAAGCGAGCCAAGGCTCACAGGTGCAGCTCTCGTAGGGTGAGGGTCTGGGCTCACGAGCTGTTCCGGCACGCTGGCTCTTGTAGACCTCCACCCAACCTATAATCCTTAAATTAAAAAAACACCCTTCGTTGGTTCAGAGTCACGTCGTGCCACGCTTATACAGTGTCAGTTATATCAAGTGAGATTGGGCTTAGCGCACCTTTCGAATCATAGATTAACCCGTTAGAATCCGCTAGTCCGGTTGAAGTTCTTTCGGCATACTCTTAAAGGCGGCTCTCAGACCCCGCATCGCCAGTGCGTCAACACCGTGCAAATATTAGGTAAATTACACACTTTATATTATTTCATCGCGACAACTATAATTGTACAGACGACTGTTTTGAATATATATACCATTTGTTCACCATTAAATCGAGTAGATTCGTTAAACCAATCTTTACTCCGTGATCCTTTATATCAGAAGTAACGCTCCCACAGATACAACTTAACCGCTCGAGTTGTATCGAATATTAATTTAAAAGTTACGAGGCAAACTAACATTTCCAGCGACTCCCTGATTTCGTATCAGGTTCGTTCGCACGCCTTATCCAAGCAGAATAACTATAAATACTCCAACCCAGTGGCTCCCCGATTTCGCATCGGGTTCGTCCACGAAATCTAACCCATCCTACAGCTCCCTGGTTTCGCACCAGGTTCGTCTGTATCCTACGGCTCCCTGGTTTCGCATCAGGTTCGTCCGTACGTTTTCCAACTTCCGAACAGCTCCCCGGCTACGCGCTGGGTTCGCCTGTGAATAAGCCAACCTCCTAGCTGCTCCCCGATTTCGCATCGGGTTCGTCTGCGAACTTCTTTCCTAGTGGCTCCCCGATTTCGCATCGGGTTCGTCCACGTCGTCCCACCCTCCAGCGGCTCCCTGATTTCGCATCAGGTTCGTCCGCGCTTGACTCTATTCCTGAGGCTCCCCGATTTCGCATCGGGTTCGTCCTCGTTTCACACTTCCTAGCGGCTCCCTGATTTCGCATCGGGTTCGTCCGTGCACATTACTAATAAATTCTCAATCGTATTCCTTGGGTTATATCAACGTCGCCGGCCTAGGCGTTGCCCACAGCCCCGGCTCGTAACAACGCCTTCAGCCCGTATAGCGCGCGCTCAGGCGAAACTGCGCGCGGTCGTGATCGGGTGCATCGAGGGGCAACGTACGGCAAATATTACATCGTCTTAAATTAAGAATAATGTTTAATTATTTGTTACTCCTGAACAACAATTAAATTATTAAATCGTTTAATAACTGTTCCATACTTTTATTCCTTATCCTTAACTATCTATCTATGTAGTGTGTAAAACATTACCTAAAGCTGCACGGTGTTGACGCACTGGCGATTCTGGGTCTGAGAGCCGCTTTTAAGAGTATGCCAAAAGAACTTTAACCGGACTTGCGGATTCTAACAGGTTAATCTATGATTCGATAGGTGCACTAAGCCCAATCTCACTGAATGCAACCGACTCTGTAAGAGCGTAACCCGACGTGAATCTACGCGTAACTGTGTAGCTATGAACCAAAGATGGTTGAAATCAGAGGGTTTATATAGTCCCACAATGTACGGTGGGGGCTCATTAGAGGTTTCCATATAAAGTGGAACTCCCGAGTCTTCGTCGGGTCACGCATGCACCCAAGTGGTCACGATGCAGCTAGTCGATATTAGGGGCCCTATTATTTGCATACGATGGTGCCAGGAACCTTTGGGCATCTTCCCTTCTTACGCAAGCTTGAACGTCACGTGCAAGTGCAGCGTATAAGAAATATTATTATTCATACGTAACACGACAATCGTTGGCAGTGCGTTATAAAGGTGTTCCTATTACTAATTAATTCTGAGATCAATCTTGCTAAGTAACTTCTGTATGTATAAGTCAGAAGTTTCCAACTTTACAAAGAAGTCGTTTTCAATCTGGTAATAACGAAAATTGAAAATGAACATATGGTAAGTTAGTAATTTCGGTAATGTGCAATACTCGGTAGTCATATTTTTACAGAAATAGCCGTACCTGGGCTTTGGGCGGGTGGACTTCCTTGAACTGTGACGTATTCTGCAAACTCTACAGCCAATGTGTCTGAGATGGTCCTGGACACATCTAAATGCTTTGAAGTAGATACCTGCAATACAAGCCAAGCATATTTGATCAAGGGCCATTAATTAGTGGACTAAGAATATTGTGGGACTTCAAATAGTAATTCTTTCAGCATGTCCACATTATGAATGTGTGATTCGATAAATTATGCAAATTTAAAATATTGTTTGAAAAAGTTGTTACGATTACAAAACAGTTAGACATCATCTCAAAGCATGCTGGGGTTTCTGGAATGACTCTGAACAATTCTTTGAATGCGTTTGAGCGTGCGCGCCACGAGCACTCTGATTGGCCAGTGGTTTTTTGTTTATTAATAATTGAAAAACGAAGCATCAACCAACATTTTGGCAAAGGAAAAAGTTGTTCGGAGCCCCCCACCCGGGGGGGGGGGACTTCCGGGAGATACGATGGTCGATGAAGGAAACGACGGGAAAAGAAAGGGAGGAAGAAGGTTGCGTTTCGTCTTAAGCCTGCTAGCGGCGTCGTCAGTAAGGCATGCCAGGAGGCCCTTTGTTAGACACAGAGATAGTAAGGAATGGTCGAAGGTTATATGTATATTTCACGGGAACCTATGCAACCACGTTCGGGAGGCGAATCATCGTGCTCGTACCCTAGCGGTGTATGTAGGAAGTGACCCCACATTTACCAAATGTGTTCCCAAAAGTACCATGACATTATTGTTTAGTCATTCATAAAACTGATTTCTTAGTATTATATTCTAACATTTTCACTTTATCCTAGTCCGTTAAAAGTTTATTACTGATTTATTACTTTATAATTGCAAAAGTTAATTAGGAATATAAAATAATTGTAATCGACATTTATTAAGTTAATACCTGCAATTCCACTTGTGACTGTATGTTCGTCGGTCCAACTGCGTCTTCAGCTTCGTAATCACTATCGTAGGAAGAGTCTTCTGCGTCAGCACTACTTTCGGTTTCCAAAAGAGTGCAGTCCACGTACTTTCAAAAGTAGAAAGGAATCATCTTAAATTAATCATAAATTTAAACAGACACCATGAAATCATTTTGAAATTGAAATGCATCTAAGATGCTGACAAGGGAAGTTCAGCAACTCGAAAAATCAGAAAAATTTGAAGTTTTGCACAAATGTAGTTCATATTATGCTAACAACGGAACAGTTTTTGGTGTCTGCCGAAACACGGTCCTAGGGGTGAAAGCACCACATAAATCCTTACTTTTCATATTATCGTGAATAATTATAGTATGAAAAGCCAATTTTTATATTAGAGTGGAGTTTTCACCCCAATGGCGTTTGTTAGCAGGAAACAAAAATTACTCCGTTGTTATCATAATATGCACAACATTTGTGTAAAGTTCCAAATTTTTCTGAATTATCGATTTGAACTTCCCTTGGCAGTATCTGTATTGGGTATGCAAATTAAATAAAGAACAATTTGGCATTTTGTATTGTCCACTGATTAAATATTCTGTATGGTGAAGCATTGGAAATGTGTGTAATTTACAAATTCGGCGGATCGAATTTATATATGATATATTACAATCTATTCTTCGAAACTATTAAAGCCAGTGGTTTTTTGCAAACATTACTGCGTGATCTCTTGTCTTCGAGTGGCAGTGGGTCGCAATTAAACCTATTGGTAACGAAAAGGAATTACCATTGGCCATTTTTAATTACCTACAAAGAATGGTACATACAAGTATATATTTTTTAGTAGGTCACTTCAATTCTACCAACTCTCATCTGGAACATTTTTTATTGACGATTTTCCGTCGATATAAAATGTTTATAAACTAATTTTTCATTGTCTTTGATTAATGCTTTATAAGAATGTTCTCATTTGTAGGCACCATGGCACTGTAGTTGCCAGTCGATGAATTTCCCATCTAGGGAACTTCGCGTCATACCTAGAACCTGGTGCCCATTGTTCATTGTCTCACCATTACGACCGGTGCCGAACGACCACATAGCTCATGTACGTACGCACCACGTGCAGCGATTAACGATAAAGTCTTATACAGGGTGACACAAATCCAGGAAACATCCGGGTATAGGGTGTAGCTGGGGTGATTCTAAACAACTTTTTGCTTGACCAAAATGTTATGTATAGTTTCGTTTTTGAGTTATTAACGAAAAACGCTGGCCAATGATAACACCCGCTGCGCGTTGGCTGACGCACGCTCAGGCGCGAACCGATCACCTGCGGTCGGTCGTAATGGGGGCATCGAGGGTACCGAGGGAAGGATGCGGCAAATGTTACATCGTCTTAATTAAGAATAATGTGGAATTATTCATTATTCGTGAATAAGAAATACACTAATAAGTCGTGTAATAACCGTGTTCGATACGTTTGTTCATTTACGAAAGGAATCACATGTTTTATTACTTACAGAAAAAATATTTTTTTTATCAGTACATTTTCAGATGGATAAATTATAGTTTAAGAAAACCGATTTGCATAACTAATATTAGGGAAAGCTAGTTAAACTTAGCCATTCGTTCACGAATTACCCTGCTTAACATTGTGCGAATCCTGACCTAGGCAATGCTCAACAGCTGATGTTACGGTCGGCTTACAAGGAAGGTTAGGCAACCCGAAGATTCCGAAAATTATGAAACTTTGCATACAAGTACAGTATGTCATCCGTAATACAACCCTCTTTTCCAATTGTGCCATAACTCGGTTTTAAGGGGTGAAATCAGCCCTTGAACAAAATCGCGAATTTTCTTTTTCGTGAGATATCTCAGGAACGCTGAGAGCTATCTGAAAAAAACCGTGCCGAACTCCGAGAAGTGATAAGTATTATAAACGGGGGTTAGGTATCGGAAGAAGAATATTTAAGGGAATCTGAAGAAGGGGAAAGGAGAGTGATAGATGACGAAGAAAGCGAGACGGATGATATACAAAACAGAGATGAGAGCAATAATAATGACGAAGAAAGCAATAAAGATCAAGGGCAAGCCTGGCTGAGTAGGCGAACGAAGCAGGAGTTAGAAGAATTAAAATATATACGTGAGCAGTTGAAACTGTTATGTGCCATAGATGCACCCCATATTTGGAAATTGTATGAAGTTTTAAGACGTTACCATTTTGGAGAATACGGTAAAATAATAAATCCATACTACTTACATTAAATTGCAATATTTAGTTAATGGCAAAATATTGTTGTAACGAGAATGATTCTCGTTCCTGTGGCATTACATTCGGTGTTCAAAAAAGTGGATAATTTGTACTTATAAGAAATTATGACTATTTATATCTACTTTTTAGATAAAGAAACTACGCAGAGAAGAGAGCTGGGTCATTCATCGCATCAATACTAATGATAAGTAAATATATGTATAGTACCAAAATCATATATTCTACTTATATCGAAAATAATAATAAAGGAGACTAAAATTATTACCCTGATAAGTAAAAATTGCACAGACAATATCGTGTTTGGTATCATTTTAATCAGGAGATTGTAACGAACATTTTGGTAAAAATTCATTTAAAACGGACCAAAAATGGACAAGTTTTTATTTTTAATCTCGCTTGCATTGCAATGCTCGGCGCTTCACATTTCGCTCATTCCACGGGGGACCACCCCAAGTAGTAGGAATAGAAATGAACATAGAAATGAACACTAATCGAGACATGTATTATTAATGTATTATTATTGTATTCCAGTGTATTACAGTATGTATTGTAATGCACGTTATTATTTTGCATTAACCTTTCATTCTCATTCTAATAAGTAAATAGAATTTAAATTGTATCCTGTTGATTTCCATGTATTATTATATTTATTATAATATACTTTATTATTTCACATTATCCTGTTAGTATTAGTTTAAACAGAGAAACGCGTTTTTGTACTTATGGTACGTGTTTAATCAGTATACACAAGTAAATATAATTCGATCTATATCGCGTTTGGTCTAATTTTAATCAGAAAAATCTCGCAAATACATTGCTAAAGCGTTGCATTAGTATTGTCTCACCGAGCGTTTCCGCACCTCGCTTTGATTCTTTGAACCTCTCTCTCTCCCTCTCGTCCACTCTTTGTGCATATAAGCAGGTTTTACTGTATTATGATTAGATTTAAAATCATGTGTGGTCTAATTTTAATCTAAAACATCTCAAGAATATGTTCAAGCAAATTTAACCCAAAAGACGTTAGAAATAAAAACGTTTAGGGGGGTAGAAAACACGTGCTTAACCCACAATACTTTTTTTCAATTAACTATAACTGTGGATTTACTATAACAGTTCGGTGACAATGGCCGTATTTGTTCGACATTAGAGGTCCGAGGAACTTCAGAGTCAATGTAACCACGCTGTCGCGATGTCATGTCGTACAGTGCGGCTAAATGTTTACATTTTTGACAAAGAGTTACATTTGGTCACATAAACAATTTATATACAGGCTTTAAAACCTGATAAAAAGTCATAAACAAATGATATACTTCGAAAAGCATTTACCTGCGAAACGTCTAGTATAAAAGCCCTGAATTTAGACAAAACCCTGGATTTTGTAAGTGCAAAAATGACAAAAGGAATCAACTATCTTACATAACAAAAGTTTTCCAGCTTGGAACAAATTTTTAAAATAGAGTTTTGCTCAGGTATATTGGACAAATACACCCTGTGCAGCGTCAAGAACTTCCTTACCATAAATTAACTCCTTCCTAAAAATAAAACTTACATCCACACTACTGGATTAACTGAATCGGATATGCACTCAAAATCTAAGACCAAAAATAAATTCAATATTCATTTGATATCGACTCTAAGAAGCACAGGGCGATATGATCGCTACTAAAACAATTGAAACAAAATCGCGGGCTCGTCGACCGAGATTCAGCTAGTGTGTAGACAACCTTAAACAAGGGAAGGTAACGCGTCGTCTCTTAGCCTAATTAAATATTCTTTATTGAAACTCAATTGCCTCATCATCATTTAATGCTTCCACCCATAACCTTCTTCAATACGCACAATCACCACCCCTTCTTTCAATTAAGGTTTAAAATCAAAATGAATTAAAACAAAAATGAACATAGAATCTAAAAATTGTTACAATCTGCAAAAATGCAAGTTTAAATAAATTAATATTTATAAAAGTCAATAAAAATGTATTTGTTAAATGGTTTAGAAACATTTGTATTAAATAATTGCATTAAATGCTATACTTAAAAATACAACATCTCTCGTTTTGCCTAATACTATCCATAATTTATTTATAAATGCAATTAAACAATAAATTTTGTTGATTATGTTGTACCGACAGGGCAACAAAGCTCTGCCCTAATTGTATAAAAGGAAAAAATAGGGTTTGAACATATGATCTGTGTCAGAAAATAGTTTCTTCCGCCTTTGAGATGCTAACTGTACTCCACTGTTTGTCGAACAAAATCAATGGCTCACGCACGTGCATACCAACTCGTCTGCACCCGTCGGCCGAGTTTAACCGGCGTGCTGGTCGTCGGTCGGATCGACCGATGTCGGAGCCAGTCTGACCGCAAAACAATTATTGTATGCAACAGTGTCACTCTCATCTTATGTAAAATTATATTTGTGCAAAATCATATGTACGTAAAATTAGGACTATTTGTCCATTAATATAAATAAATAAACAAATACATAAAATATTAAAAACCAGATACTTTCGATGGGAAACTGATAGGACGAACGTTTCCCGTGACAATAAGAGGGCGAACGAGTGTGTGAATGCTAGTGTGTATGTGAGAAAACTGTAGGACTAGCTTCTAATGTCGATAAAAACAATATCCAATTAAGTAAGAGATATAAGAAAAGAATAATGTTGTTTTGCATGATCCCTCTAAAATAGAGACCTCCAACCGGGTTTTGGGTTTTCTGTTGAATATGGAATAACTATTTGTTATTGTTAAACTGTGCGATGCTTTCAGTCGCCCCAATCACCTTTTCCACGAAGCGGCGGTGACATTGATAGGCACCGGGCCTTTTGATTTTCTGGCGGAGGGAAACGCGTCCATCGACGAATGCCTCCGCGAACTGGCTGCGCATGCCAAGTGGAAGACCGAATGGGTCGACTGTGGGCCGCGTAGCGTGGACTACCCAGTCCAGTCCAGTTTGGATTAGTGGTTGGCCGGGGCGATAGATGTTAACCTACTGGGCCACACAGGTGCTCATCGGGCACGGCTGCTTCGGTGAGTTCCTGTGCCGGATAAAGGCGAAGACGACTGGCTTCCCGGAACACGGCGCAGCACACGTGAAGGAGGGCCTAGCGTGGACAGACGAACGTCGTGTCCTGTCGGCGGTCATGCATCTATCGCTAAAAGATGCTCGACAGCGAGAGGTCTTGGAACGCAATGACCTCCTTCTGCGAAGGTGTTCTTCGGCTCGCCGGCCGAGACTACTGACGACATCACCCCTATTCGTGGTGTAACTGCGGTGTAGTGTCGCGGGGCGGGGAAGTGTAAGCCGCCCCCCCCCCCCCAACCTCGCGGGAGATTACCATCCCAGACGAGAAGACTGGCAGCCCTCCTGGGGTGGATCATGTCCTACCATTCCGCGCACAGCAGTTGGAGGGCCGCGTGCGGCTCGGGTGCGGGCCCCAGTCGTCCAGGATATGACCACGAAGGAAGGTTGCGCCGGGTGTCACCCCCTGGTGCGGCCTTACCTCTAGAAGCAACAGAGGGTTTGGCTGACCCTCCCGAGGAATGGGCCGAAATGGCGAAGGCGCGGGGAAGCATCGGAAGATATCTCCGGAGCTCACGCAGCCTCCCCCGCAGCACCAGTGGAAGGTGACTGGGGTTGTTTTAGCCGGTAAAAATCCAGCACTACCTCATGCTCTCCCCCAAGACAAAAGGTCCCAAGAATTGCTTGCCATATCGATGTAGGCCAATAACTACTAGACAGTCAAGAGACATTGGCGATCTGATTGATTACCAATGCCAGTGCCACCTATAGGTGGAAGTAAGTACTTCATCACTTTCATATATGACTATTCTCGTAGAATACACGTTGAATAGATAAAGTCAAAGGATGAAGTCAAACAATGTATACAAGAATATATACCGAAATTGGAGAGACAAACGGGTAAGAAGGTGCGAAGATTCAGAACAGACAATAGCCTTGAATATTGTAACAAAGACACAACAAACTATTTCCAGAAGATAGGAATCCAGCATGAAAGAAGCACCATTGGAACGTCTCGAATGAACGGTGTGGCAGGAAGAGCGATTTAGTGGATCTAACCAGATTCATGTTGCATTCATCAAGATTGCCAAAGAGGTATTAGGCTGAAGCTATGACTACAGCGGCTTATGTCGGGAACAGAGTAAGCAATTCGAAGATTGATAACGAAACGCCACTGGGAATGTGGATGAATCATGTACCTAGCATAGGACACTGGAAAATATATGCTACCCTGACCTATGCGAAATTACCAACGCAAGGCACAAAGAAACTAGATAGTAGAGGATTACCATGCATATTGGTTGATTATGCAACAAATACATGAGGATACAGACTGTGGTGTCCCCAGAAGAAAGATATCATTACAACCAAGCATGTGAGATTCTGCGAAACAGTAAATGGATACGATTGGTTTAGCAAGACAGGCGAATCGCACCGGACATATGAAGTTGCATGGTCTGATGACTTCAGCGGCGCGCTTACCACAAATTCACATGACGAAGAAGTTGAAGTGGGGTCTCAACCACAGGAAGAGGATGTGCAAGAATCACAAGGAACTGAAGAGACAGTGCGGGCAGAACATGTTAGGAATTACATACCCCACGAAGCGGTAGACCGCCGGAGAAGATAAATAATCCCTACTGAAGAAAGGGAAGACCAAAATCAAACGGAGGTAAATGAGAGAGCACTGGAATGAAGAATCAATGGAAGTTGAAGCAGAATTGGAAATAATAGAACCAGAACGTATAGAAGAGGCATTAACGCCGCCCCAAGCGGAATTCTGGAAACAAGCAATCACATAAGAAATTAATATTTTAGAAGCCAGAAAAACCTGGACTGTCATGAACCTACCAGAGGATAAGCGGCCCATTGGATGTAAGTGGGGTTTCAAACTGAAAACAGACTCAAATGGAAAACCAACAAGGTACAAAGCCAGGTTCGTTGCACAAGGATTTGGCCAAGAAAAGGGAGAAGATTATGTTGAGACGTACTCGCCGGTTCCGAACGTCCCAACCATAGGATTGCTGTTGGCCCTATCAACAACATTGCAATGGAAGACAAGACATATCGACGTAAAAAATGCATTGCTTTGTGGACAGCTGGAAGAAGAAATATTGATATATATTGATGATTTGGTCAAAAAGATTTCACAAAAGTATGAGGTTAAAGATGTAGGAGAGATCAGTTTTGTATTGGGAGTAAAAGTAGATCGAGATACACAAGGTAAGATGAAATTATCATAAAAGACATATATGTAGATTCAATTTTAAAACGTTATGGTATAGAATATTGTCGTGGTGCTGCAACACCATTAGGACCAGGAGCAAGATTATCTAAAGACAATTGTTCTAAAACTGAAAAGCAAAGAGAAGAAATATCTACAATACCTTATAGAGAAGCCATAGGATCTTTGATGCATTTAGCATTGTGCACTAGACCTGACATATTGTTTTCAGTAGTAAAATTATCACAGTATTATGTAAATCCCGGTAAGGAACATTGGCTTCAAATAAAGCATATATTTAGGTATTTAGTTAAAACGCAACATTATGGGATTGTATACACATGTAACAAAGTTAGGAATATAGAGATGTTCTGCGATGCAGAGTGGGAAAGCGATGTGGATGACAGACATTCTTTATCAGGGTTAATAATGCGCACTGCAGGTAATCTGGACCACTAGAGGTCGCAGAAACAGAGATGTATATCTACTTCTACCATGGAGGCAAAATATGTTTCTCTTTCGTACTGCGTGAGAAGAATCATTTGGGTTAACATGTTATTTAAAGAATTGAATTTATTGAGTTACTTTGCAGGGTCTGTGATGTACTGTGATAACAAGGCAGCGATAAATTTTGCTAAGAGTAAAGGTGACAAAACGAGAACAAAACACATTGACATATGTTATCACATAGTAAGAGAGAGACTACAAGAAGGTCTTGTGAAAATGGAATACATTTCTGCAACCGCGAATCCAGCGAATGCACTTAAAAAGGATTAAAACCTGTTAAACACACTGAGTGTATAAAAACTGTTGGATTGAAATCTCTAATTTAGTAATATGAATGGGTTCGTGAAGCCTTATCACAAATGCCATGAAAGTGAGGGTTTTGAAAGATGTCGCGACATCTGTGAGTTATGTTACGTTGTACGATTCCTTCCGGTTTTCAAATTTCAGATGATAACAGTAATGATATTTTGTCAAAACTATAAATAATAATCAATTAGAAAGGCATGCACATATAGTTTCTAAAAATCGTAAAATAAGAACTTTCAATAGAAACTGAATTTTCAATTGGTTGTTTTTCAATATAACTCCTTTTACAAGATTAATTTTGATATACTTAACTTATTCTTTCCAGTATGTTTTAATGCATTAATAGAGTTTTTTATTTGTCTTCGTCCATATTTATTTATTTTCATATATATACAGTGGTGGACATAAGTATTGGCACAGTACGATGTTCCGCATACAAACATTTATAACTATTAAAAAAATTGTTTATACCACTTTGTTTTTGTATGGATCTTTATTTACAATGTCTTACTTGCCTATATACAAAAACAGAACGATATTAATAAAGTAGGAAACTTGTAACTAATAAAAATGTCTTTTCAAACATTTTATGCATGGACAAAAGTATTGGCACACACTTAAAAATCTTTATTCACATACATAATTTTACTAATATACCGTTCTTCACTTGTTTAAACACATGAATGATGTCTCGATAGTTATTTTAGCCATTGTTGTGTCAGTCCAGCAGTTGATTTAGAAAGTGATTTTCACGATAATTTAAAAAATGTCAAGGAAAGGAAAAGAAACTACACCGGAAGAAAGAAAAATTATATTGAACCTACATAAACAAGGTAAATCTTATGCAGAAATTGGAGAAATAATACAACGAAGTCGTTTTACAATTCGAAACATTATTAAAAGATTTGCGGACGTATCAAATACCCATAATAACTTACGGAGAGGTCGGCCATGTAAATTATCGGAAAGGGAAAGACGAAAAATAGTGAACATAATTAAACAAAATCCGCGAACAAATTCTTCAGAGATTGCAGCACTAATTGCGCAAGATTTTAATAAAGAAAGTTTTTCGTAAACGGTACGTAGAGTCTTGAAAGATGCTGGATACTCAGCACGTGTCGCTCGAAGAAAACCATACATTAGCGAAGTTAATAGAAAAAAACGACTAGAGTTTGCAAAAGAGTTTTTAAACAAGAATAATGACTTTTGGGACCAAATTTTGTTTTCTGACGAAAGCAAATTTAATATATATAAGTCCGATGGTCGAGTATTAGTATTGTTACGAGCCGAGGGCAAAGGGGCACAGCTGCGAAGCCGAGGATCGGTTTTTATGAATTTGTTAGTCGCGGACGGCCAGTGCGATTTTCGTCACTGGGGCCCGGGTAGATAGGAAGTGCGTGAACTTGCCGATGCCTCTTTCATCACCGGGTGTCACAGGAAGGTAAAGGTTCTCGTGGACAAACCAACGCCTCTTTCATCGTCGGGAGCCACAGGATGGTAAGATTTCGTGGACAAACCAGCGCCTATTTCATCGCCGGGAGCCACAGGAAGGTTTGCGTGGACAAACCAGCGCCTCTTTCATCGCCGGGAGCCACAGGAAGGTTTGCGTGGACAAACCAGCGCCTCTTTCATCGCTGGGAGCCACAGGATTGTTAGTAAAAAGTACTCGTAACGTATAACGATACACCTCGAGCGGTTAAGGTGTATCTGCTTGGTGGGAAGTTACTGCCAATGACTGGTTGAGGAGACTCAATGATTTAAATGCGTACGGTTATATTAAACTTGTATTTTCTGCGCTATGTTCTATTACAATTGAATTAAACAAAATCCACCCTTCTCAATCTGTACGGTTTTAAGAGTTACTACCGACCAACGAAGGCCTAACGATATACTACAATATGTATATCGCTTAAAAACGAATTTAAATAAGATTGCTTGAAAGGGACTCGGTACCCGATCTCGCTGAGCTCAAAGCGTCAAAATGTTCAGTACAGGAGTGTGCACGAAGCTAGATTAAAACTGAGCCGACGAGGGCAGAATTCATGCCCTTTTTATACTCGAAAGCCGGACCAAAAAGCTGGTGGGGGCATGGAAAATTCCAGGGGAGTCCGGGAAGATTCCCCCGAAAAAGGGTCACGTCATCGCGACGTCGCGGAAGGGGCAGACTCGACTGCATGCACCCTCGATTTCCAAATAAAGGCGTAGTAGGAGGAAGAAAAAATGGAATAATTGTTCCTACGTAACAGTATGGAGGAAGCGTAATGCTGAACTGGTTTTAAAAAACCTGCAAGCTACAGTCAAACATGGGGGTGGTGGAGTCTGTATATGGGGGTGTATGGCTTCATCCGGGCTTGGGGAACTAGTGTTCATTAATGAATCAGTAGACGCCAAAATTTATTTAAATATATTAAAAGAAAATTTAAAGAAAAGTGCAGAAAAATTAAATCTACCGCCCATCTTTTATTTCCAACAAGATAATGCACCTGCAGATACAGCATACACAGTACGACAATGGATTGTGTACAATACAGCACATAGTTTAAAAACACCTCCCCAAAGCCCGGATCTAAATCCAATTGAAAATATCTGGAACCAATTGGAAAAAAACATCCGAAAACATAACATTTCTAGTAAATCGGACTTGAAGCAAAAAATCTCAGAAGAATGGACTAAAATCGGCAATGATTTAACTGACAAGTTGGTCCACTCAATGCCAAATAGGTTGAGAGAGGTAGTGAAGCGAAAAGGAAACGCCACAAAGTATTAAATTACAGTTTAATATAACATTATCCAAAATGTGCCAATACTTTTGTCCATGCATGAAATGGTTTGAAAAGACATTTTTATTAGTTACAAGTTTCCTATTTTATTAATATCATTCTGTTTTTGTATATAGGCAAGTAAGACATTGTAAATAAAGATCCATACGAAAACAAAGTGGTATAAACAATTTTTTTAATAGTTATAAATGTTTGTATGCGAAACATCGTACTGTCCCAATACTTATGTCCACCACTGTATATATATATATATGCTTTTTATTAATTTTTATTATTAATTTTAATTCACAAGATTTGAGGTTTTATTAGCAGAATTTCAAGAGAATGTCAGAGTATGTTTTGTTACTAATATTATTCAAGATTATTTATTATTTTTGAAAGCTTTAATACTTTTTTTTCTGTTTATATGAAAGGTTTATTTATTTGTTTTCTAAAAATAATATCTACTAATATTTTTTCTCCCAAACGGGTCAATGTTATGTTCCTACTGTTTTATTTTTATTATTATCGAAGACTATTTTATTTATTGCTATATATTCTAAAATTATTCCATGTTTGCGTAAGTGCTGTCGGCCGGACCGGAAAGATCGGCAGCATGGTGCTTAGATAGTGGCGCCACGAGTCACATGTGTAACGACGCCAAAAGATTTTCTTTCATAGATGCGCGGGAAACGAATATGGTACTTATGGCTTCGGACAAACACGTGGAATCAGCTGAAACCGGTGAATTTAGTTTAAATTTGGGAAACCAAATAAAATTGCAAAAAACAATTTTAGTCCCTGAGTTCCGGAACAATTTGTTATCGGTATCGTGTATTACGGATAATGGATACACGGTACAATTCCAAAAAGAAGCCGCGTTTGTGAAACGCAAGGATGGGTCAGTGGTCTTCAAAGCTGAGAGGAAAGGTAAACTGTATGTGGTGCGTGAGAATCGCACAGTAACGGATACCATGGCGCAGCAAGTTTCGACTGATGGCATCAGAGGTATGGTCACTTCAATTTCAAGGATTTGAAGAAATTAAATATGGGTAATATGGTAGAGGGTATGAACATTACTTCAATTAATGAGAGACCCCCATGTGAGATCTGCGACCATTGCAAGATACATCAATTGCCGTTTGAAAAATCGCATAATAGAAGTAAGTGTGTACTGGACTTGGTGCATTCTGACATTTCTGGACCGTTTAGTGTACCTTCATTAGGAGGTGCCAAATATTTCGTAACGTTCATAGACGATAAGTCTAATTACATTGAGGTCGTCATGTTAAAACAACGTTCTGACGTTTTGACAGCGTTTAGAATTTATAAAGCACGGGTAGAGAAGGAGACGGGACAGAGAATTAAAAGGTTAAGGACTGACAACGCAAAAGTGTATGTATCGCAGGAATTCAGCAGGTATTTGTCGCCAGCTGAGTGTAGAGTATACACCACAGCAGAATGGAAAGGCAGAGCGTGCAAATTGTACCATCATGGAGATTGCTAGGTGATTGCTCATGCAATCGAAGCTGCCCAAGACACTATGGGCAGAAGCTGTCAACACAGCAGTGTTTATCAGAAATAGATGCCCTTCCAAATCTGTAGAGGATATTACACCCATTCAAGACTGAACGGGCAGAAAGCCCTATGTTGGGTTTATGCGTATGTTTGGAAGCAAAGTGGTTGCGCTGAAAAAGAGACCTGGGCGAAATAAATTAGAACCAAAAGGGGAGAGTTATATCCTAGTGGGTTATTCGACTGAGTCAAAAGCGTATAGATTATGGAAACCTGGGATGAAGAATGTAATAAAACACAGAGATGTTCGATTCACTGAAGAAATTGCAAACGAGTTAAACGAATTGAGTCAAAACGAATCGAATACATTTATTAACCCGGACGTAGTTTCACATTTTACAGAACCAGTGGAAATTATTGATAAAGAAGGTGGCATAGAGGAAGATGTACAAGATGACTGGCATACTCCAATAACGAGTCAGCAAGATAGAAGAGGTCCAGGCAGGCCAAAGTTATCAAGAACAGGGAAACCTGGAAGGCCAAAAAAGTTATACAATATATAGGATGGAGAAACATCAGCTAATGCACCGGATGAGCCAGCTACTGTTGACGAGGCATTGAATAGGGATGATGCGAACTTATGACTTATAGCAATGCAGTCGGAGTACGATTCACTGATGGAAAACGGAACCTGGCAACTAGTGGAACGACCAATCAACAAGAAGATATTTTCGAACAGGTGGATGTTCAAGATAAAAAGGAACCAAGATGGAAGTATACAGCGATACAAGGCCAGATTGGTAGTGCGTGGTCATGAACAGCGTGCAGGTATTGACTTTGAAGAGGTGTTTGCCCCTGTGGCACGTTATGAAACAATACGTACTTTCTTAGCCGCATGTGTGCAGAATGAAAGATATGTACATCAGATGGACGTGGTAACTGCCTACACGCAAGGTCATTTAAGTGAAGAGATATATATGCAACAGCCTGATGCGTTTATGGTAAGGAACGATGAAAATAAAGTATGTTTACTTAAGAGGCCCTTGTACGGTGTGAAACAGGCAGGTAGAGAGTGGTACAAGGAACTGAACAATTTCTTAATAAGCATAGGTATGAAAAAGACTGACACAGATCCATGCGTATATGTAGACATAGATGAGAATAGTGACTTAGTATAGTGATATATGTAGATGATATGCTCATATCTTCTAAAGATTTAGAAAAGCTAAGTGCGCGGAAGCAAGTTTTAAAGGATAAATTCAAAATACATGATTTAGGTCCATTGAGCAGTATTTTGGGTATTAGCATAGAGACAGTTGGGTCAACTGGTCCAATGTATCTTAGTCAAAAAAAGTATATAAAAGAGATGCTAGATAAGTTTGGAATGACAGAATGTAAATCAGTAGCTACTCCAATAGAGTCAAATATTAAAATCAATAAAAATATGAACTCATTTTCAAAAGAAGAAGCACAGGGAATGCAAAATAAACCATATAGAGAGCTTGTGGGGTGTATAATTTACTTAGCTAATGCTACACGTCCAGATTTGTGCTTCGCAGCAAATATACTTACTAGATTTTGTGTTAATCCTGGTATTATGCATTGGCAATTAGCAAAAAGGGTATTAAGATATGTTAAGGATACACAAAAATATAGTATATATTATGAAAAGAGTGCCGTTCTTATGAATGCATATGTTGATGCAGATTGGGGCGATGATTTAGATGACCGTAAGTCATGCACTGGATATGTGGTAATGTTGGCAAATGGTCCCATTAGTTGGGAAACTAAAAAGCAAAAATCTGTAGCATTATCTACAATGGAGGCAGAGCATATGGGCCTAACGGAAATTGCTAAAGAAATGATTTATCTTAGAACATGATTAAAACACATGAAGCTGTCAAATTGTGTAGACGTAACCCCTAATATTTATTGTGATAATCAGAGTGCAATTCAATTATCTAAGAACTGCGTGCATCATGGTAAGAGTAAGCATATAGATTTAAGATTTCACTTTATAAGAGACGCAATTAATAATAACGATGTTAAGATTGAATTTGTAAGAGCAGAAGAAATGAAGGCTGACATTCTGACTAAATCACTCGCACGACACAAGCATAAACATTGTGTCACGTTGATGAATCTGAATAAACGGACAAATCGATAGGGGGAGTGTCAAGCGTATACTAGGATAAATATCGATATGCCCGTTATTGCACGCAGCGCCGCACCAAGTTCTAGGCAGGGACTCGTGGTGGCGCGTGCGACGATCGCCCTCTGTGTGGCGTGTAGCGTATAGCGTATTAAGTGATAGTTCTAACAAATCCATATATTGCTTTATTTAATTTACATACTTGATTGCTATTGCAACTCCCTCCTTGAGGAACATTCATATAGATTTCCTCCTTTAATTTACCATTTAAGAATGCAGTCTTTACATCCATATGGTCTACCAGTAAATTAAACTGATTCGCAAAAGCAATTATAAATCTAAAACTCGCCTTTCTTGCAACTGGCGCAAATGTCTCATTATAGTCAGTTAAATATTCCTGACTAAACCCACATGCAACAAGACGTGCCTCGTATCTTGAAGGATTGCCGAGTTCATTATTCTTTATAGTAAATATCCATTTACAGTCAACAATATGTCTATCTTTAGGTCCCTCTACTAAAGTCCAAGTTTTATTTATCAATAGAGAATTTAATCCATCATCAATAGCTTGATCCCATTTAATTTTATCTTCGCTATTTTTAATATTATCGAATGTATTGGGACTTTTATGGATAAATGATTGTGCACACGTGAGAAGATCATATTGCGTGTCACTTTCATTATATGAAATAGCAGAACGTTGCTTAACCCTATCACTCCTTCTGAGTTCCGAATTTTCTTGTATTCTACCCTTATCTTTTTGAAATGAAGACTCATTGTGAATATCTGTTTCTACTACAAATTTATTAGATTCATCACGTAATTCCACCTCATTTACTATTATACTAGACTCATGTTCATCTGATTTATCAGTATCAGATTTACTACACATTCCACTTATTTCTACTGATTTCGATCCTCTTTCAGATACATCAGTTTTATGAACAATAATAACAGTGGAATAGTTAAATGAAGACTTATACCTTTTTGCACACAATAGTCTTTCATCTCATTCAATAAGTATTCTCTACCATTGTCACAATATAAATTAGCAATTTTTAAATTAAAATGTGCTTCACTTTTTGCAAGAAAATCTTTAAATGACACAGTAGTGAGTAAACTCATCTATAGATAATCCAAAATAATTTTTATCATTTATGGTACTTGGAGTGATAGGCCCGCAAACATCTGAATGTACAATAAACAATGGCCGTTTTATATGACTTTTGTCTTTAACCTTTTGAAACGGTAACCGTGCTTGTTTGCCTTTTATACAAGCTTCGCATAATTATCTACCGCTATATCATTATTAATATACTCTATATACTCGACCATTTGTTTATCTTTCAATTCAACAAATTTCCTTTTTCCAATGTGGCCTAGCCGTTTATATGACAGTTCATAATTATTAACTACTGAGCTATGTGCTTGTGAATTATAATTATTTACTCTTTTTCTACTACCTGTAAAATCGATAGCTGTTAAATTATCTAAGGGTTTACCATACATTACCATTTTACCGTTTTTTATAATTTTGACCCCATTCTCGTTGAACACGATACACAACCCTGCCTGTTGCATTCCTCGTGCAGACAAAAAGTCGTACGGGGCATCTGGGCAGTATAGGACATCCTCCAGGACTCCCTCGATTCCCATAATGCTGGTCACTTGAATTTGTCCTTTTTTTGTTGCCGTGATAAATGTCCCATTCTTTGCTACCATTAACATAATGGTGGACGGGTGGTTGCAGCTTGACGGAAGTTGAAAACACTTCATCCGTTTTCACGATATGGTCCGAGGCTCCCGAGTCCAACAAGAAAGTTAATTTTTCGGTCGCCGCAGGTCGATGGTTCCCAGCCATAAACGCAAAGCCAGATGTATTTTCATTTGACCCGCTTGACTCAAAAACATTTACGGTTTGACCCATTCCCTTCATTTCTTCTTGATTCTGAAGGTTTTTTTTATTGAAAAAACAATCTTTCATTTTATGTCCTTTTCTTTCACACTGGTGACACTTAATTATTTGCCAACTTTTATTATAATTTTTAAATCTGTTATTATTTCTTCTAAATGTCTTTCGCACTTCATTGCTATTGCTACTAAACTGCGGTACATGGTGCACTTTCGTGCTTGTAAAATTATCTACCGCCCTTATTTTCATTTCATGGTCTAGTAGTCTAACTTTGACAAAAGCCACGGTTAAATTATCTTCTGACAAGCTCTTAATTGTCGTTACCACTCCATCATATGATGCTGGAAGAATTAACAGCAAATGTGAAACCTTGTCAGTCTCTTCTAATTTTGCCCCCGCTGCTGATAATTCCGTGATCAAATCGTCAAAGACGGTAAAATGTTTTATTAATGGTATATTCCCCAGCAATTTCAAACTCAACAACTTTTTTCGGAGTGCTAGTTGTGTGGCTAGACTATTTCTTTCATAAATTGCGTCTAAACCTTTTCATATTTCCCTCGCCGTGCTTCCAGTTTGTACAAACCCTAAGAATAACTCCGATAAGTACTCCACTATCACGCTCTTGGCAACCCCTTTTTTTGTCCAATTATTCGCACATAAGTACTTGTAAAATAAATTGTTGCCTTATTTATTGCAAAATGAATGCAGACTAACTTTCTAATTTCTTCGTGTAGTCTGTGATCTGTTTTTTTAGATTACGGATGGTGGCGTTGGACATGCGGTTGTGCAACGAAGGGGGCGGTGGCTTCGAAAAGTTGAGAGACCCTGAACTAAGCCATAATATATGTTCCCATCTCTAATAACCTAGATATTAATGCTACTGTGGCGGCACTTCCCACATACGCCGCTAGGGGACGAGCACGATGATCCGGCTCCCGAAGGTGGTTGTATAAGTCCGCGCGACTATATATATAACCTCCGACCGTTCCCTACTATCCCTGTGTCTAAGGCAGGGCCTGTTAGTACGCTTTACTCATGAGTCCGCTAGCAGGCCTCGGACGAAACGCAACCTCCTCCCTTCCCTCTTTCTTTTCCCGACGAAACCTTCTCCACCCCCCACACTATGTTAAACGTAAATAATAAAGAAATTTTTCTAAGTAGCATAACCGGATGCACTGTGATAACTCCCAAAGTGCATTGGCGAACATTGCTATGGATCGAATCGGCAAGTTTCGAACGGGGTCACATAATGAATAATTCGATATTTTACTATAGGTTCTATTTTTGCAATTTCAAAGTGAATGTTCAATATTTTAAATGGAAGTTTAATTTTTGTTCATATTGAATGTGAAGTATTTGAACGGGAACAAATTGAGTGATGTAGAATTATACTGATAATTAAATAATTCGTAAAAAAATATTACCAATTAAGGTACGAGAAAGTAGTACTTTAGATGTTTAACTATTGAAAAATCTTAACAACAGCCTTAACAAAAGATTACCAACCTACAAATATTTTTATATTTGCCATTTTAATTTACAATTTCACAATAAAATAATAATTAAGATTATTGTTCCTCTTGCATTCTTCTAGCTTTAAACTTTACACTAATGCATAGGAGGTAGCACGTAACAGATGTTAGTATATTCTTAACAATTTTATACACTAGGCTCGCTAGAGGAAATGGCCATTTCAAATGCAACAACCTAATATCATAATGATCCGAGAAGTTTAAATCATAAATTATGTAAATGAACCTTTGTATATTATTAACATTTTTTTTAGTCCTGTTACGTAGGAAGCCTTGATTTCCTACGTTTCTTCATTATACCCTTATTTTGCAATCGTGAGTGCTTGCAGTCGAACCACCCCATCCGCGATGACGCAATGGCTTAGTTCCTTCACAAGAATCTGCAGACTCCCATGGAGGATTCCATGCCCCCACCATCCTTTTAGACTAATTTTCGAGTACAAAAAGGGCATGATAATCACGCTCGGGGCTCAATATGGAATCAACTAGCTTCGTACCATGACGGTACCAGGTAGCCATACTGATGTCCAGCGAGATCGGGTCTTAGTCCTATTCGAGCAACTACGATTTATTTATTACCGTACAGTACATAAATCTACGGTTAGCATCTTTCAACCTATATTGCACTTGTATCCGTAAAGATTGAAGAAGGTGGATTTTAGTTCCGCGGCAATCTGTATATTATGAATAGTCAAAAAATAGAGAATATAGACTTTTATTACTTGAACTTAACGCATTATAACAATTCATTTTCTATACCAATCATTAGCAATAACGTTCCATCAAATAGATACATCTTTTCCCTCGGCTCGTAACAGTACTACTTTATTTAAACAACAATTTTCTACTTGCCTGGCACTTAAGACGCTAGCCAGCTTTAACAAATTTTGGTCAGGTAATATAAATAATTGAAATTATATATGTATACTTTTATTGTTGCGTACACTTACGAATGTATGTTTAATATTATTTAGTATTAGAAAATGAAATGTTTAGTAAGGAAAAGCTTTTCAATAATGGAAGATATATTCAAAATACTGGGAAATATTTGTAGCAATATTTCAAATCAAGCTGTGAAATGGTTTACAAACAGAACAGATGAATATTAATAGTCTATTTATGTAAAAAATTAATGTATAATGTCAAAATATTAATAGAAACGTTACTTATGGCAAACCGACAATTCGTAGATGAAAAGGAGATTTAATTATTGTCAACGATTTTGCTAAAGTGTTGCATGAATTATTACACGTGCTTCTTGTTTGTGCACATACGTAATTATGCACAATTTTATAATTTAACTGTCCTGTTAAATATTATACAATTATACTACGTGTCTTCCGACTTATGAGTGGGAGTGTACATTGGTTATCATTTGTACGTAACAATTATCTTCTATATAAATTATTTAATAATTCCGGTTAACGAAAATTGTCACTAATTGTAAGTACATTTCATACGTCCCTCTAAAGAGCAAGTTATTAAAAAGTCAATCAAGCATTATAATATGTTCTCCTCAATGCTTGTAAAATTTTCGTATAGCACATTCTTTTGCAAAACGCAACCTTTAAATGTCCAGAGTGATCGAGTTGCACAAGTCGTCCCCGTATATTGAAAAAAGATAGGTGGGGCTACCCAAGCGTATACACAGTATACAATACACAGTACATACAGTATGTACTGTTTATTGTCAGCGACAGTTCATGTACAAACTTTAGGAACCCAGGATCGACGAAAAATGTATTGCCAGCGCCAAATTTCTAGCCTACATTAGTAGATAAAAGTTTATATGACGTGAAAGGATCAATTTAATTTCCAGAAAACGTACTTCAAATATGTGTATTTATATAAATAAATATACATTATTAAGTAAATCCGGATGTTCAAAAGCATAATATATTACAATGTGTCATAAGTAGCTTCCATTTTTATTTCTTACATCTAGTGCTGTTGAATATACCTTAAATATTTGTATTATATCATACATTCACCATTGTTGGCAGGCTGTATAAAAATCTGTGAATTTCTATTCACACCAACTTTTCGACGATCTGTCAAACTTGGTTATCATTTCTGAAATTTCCATTTAATACATTTCGGACCTTACTTTTTCAAGTGAAATTCATTTCCAAATCAAAATTTTAAATGTATGTTTGCTATGATGTTTATTCCGCTAGAATCCTTATAAACATCATCGTTGAAATTTGATAAATGTTCTAGCCTGAGTTCATCTTGGAGGTACATAAATTCAGAACAGAACTTTAGAATTACATATTTATTTAACAGTCACGTACCTGCAGTAAGTGACCCGGCAGTGTACGCGGTTAAAATACCTACATGTCTGTAAACAGTCCATGGAGAAGGATTAGCCTATATTTCGTTTTCTATTGGAATTGGAAACAAGAGGCAGTGTCTACAGACTTTTACCAGCTTCGAGAGGTTCATGACTGCAGACAATACCTGTTCGTGTAGACCAGGGACAACCAACTGGCGGCTCGCGAGCCATCTGTGAATCTTTCCCCTATCTGGAGCTTCCTAAGTGGCTCGTGGTGTAGACGAGGCGTAATATGGATTTTAAAGTGTTCTACTTTTCTCTGCTACAGTCGCACTTCAATACAATGTTTTCGCCGTCCTTGCTGATCAGAGGACAAGAGACACCTGCTTTCTGCAGAAAGTCCAAATTTATTACCTACAATGGATCTAATGTGTTTTTTTTAAGAATGCAAACTGTTGCTGTCAACAACGAACGTCATTTACAATGCGGTCAAAGAATATGTTTCACATCGAAAAAGTAGGAACTAGTGTTGTGAATCCAATGAAGAATGAATGCAAAGTTGTATGTTAAAAATCGCCTTTATTCTTAGTTTGAATGTGTACTGTTCGAATTCTGAATTACTTTTTAATTGTTCGATGTTACGCAAGGAAAAATATAAACTATGGAAAAAATGCTATTCGTCGTTACTATTGCGAGGAAGTGGAAACAGGAATCAGCATTGGTAATTATTTAGAAAGGGGGGGGGGTCTCACCGATTTTGATGATTTTTGAATGTGATGTAGAAATCAACATTTTGAGTAATTTTTTCCTATACATATAACCGCCGCTCGGCCTTACGAGGGAAGACTCTCAACTTATCGACTCGGATTTTAATGTCCTTTTGCAGATTGATAATACACAGACTCCTGATGCTCTACGTAAAATATTAGGTGTAGTTATTCAGAAACTTTAAAGATATTAACAATTAAAGTTACATATCTTCTATGTGAGGACATATTTTCTAGAAATAGGGAAGAATCTTCAAGAAAATTGGTAGCCAAGTGAGAATGGTGTATAGCTTGTGCCGTAGAGGTCTCGGGTTCGATTTCCGGTTAATTGATTTTTATTTATTTGTGGTTTCATTTTGGCGACATTGTGCACGTTTCTGGATGATAGTTGTCATACATGCAATTGAAACACAGGAAAGTGCGACACCACCAAGTGAGGTGAGCCTATACGTGAAATTAGAAACGTACTCTAGTTTATCTCCAATCTGATCATAAATAGTGTGGACCGCATGTTCGTTACAACGCATTGTAAAGAAATACTGTTTCAAAGTTCTTAACATTTGAAAGGAACTAGTTATTATCCAGAAATGTGCAGTGTCGCGAAAATGAAACCACAAATAAATAAAAAAACAATTAATCGGAAAATCGAACCCGGGACCTTTACGGCACAAGCATCATTATCACTTGGCTACCAATCTTCTTGAGGATTCTTTCTTATTTATAGAAGATATAGCCTCACATAGAAGGTATGTAACTTTAATTGTTAATATCTTTAAAGTTTCTGAACAACTACACCTAATATTTTACGTAGACCATCAAGAGCCTGTGTATTATCAACTTGCAAAGGAACATCCAAATCCGAGTCGACAAGTTGAGAGTCTTCCCTCGTTAGTTTCCGAGACTTTCCGTTGTAGCGTATGCGTAAGCGTTCGATCGGCAATTGTCCACGGTTTGTTGAAACACATCGAGACGGCTGGCAATGGACGCGTATAACGGGTGCGCTTAAGAGCTCGATTTGGGTAGCCGCCGCCTTACGGAATAAAAATCCGACCCGAACCTTACTCAAATCGGACTTTTCTGTCTAGTAACTACTTTAATGGATTAAGTTCAGTTTAGGTTTGGGTTAGGTTTCACGCATTCATCTTCTGTTTTAATGATCTTTATTGATATTATCAATACCGTTGCGTTTAATAAGGAGATCAATGCAGAACAAAATTTGCTTAACACATTGTATAATGTGCGTCGCTGGACGCTACGCTATTATGTATAGAAACGATGGACAATTGCCGACCAAACGCTTACGCATACGCTTTCACGGACGCGTACGTATAGACGGAATTCATTGTAGTAGTACCAATCTTTTTTGAGAAAAATCTCGGAAACTAAAGCCGAGCTGCGGTTATATGTATAAGAAAAAGTTGTTCAAAATGTTGATTTCTAGAACATACTCAAAAATCATCAAAATCGGTGAGACCTCTCCCCCTTTTCTAAGTAATTACCTTAGCATTGATTGTTAATAAGGGTGGAGGTGGTACTGGAGAGAGAGTTTTGGCTTTGGAAGGAGGTAATTTATATTCGGAAAGTCCTTTAAGAATTTAAGAAATTATTTGTTTGTTTTTGGGAAAGTTGGATGCTTTGCAAAAAAAATAGGCCTAGGATTTGAATGGAAGACAATGGCCAGATGCATTGGGAATCGTCGGTCCAGGGCGAAATAGAATATCAGGCACTGGAAGTAGGCAAGCCGATTTTGCTAGGGAATCACTTTTATCTTCCCCTTCAATATCTGAGTGAGATGGAATCCAAACTAAGCAGATCCCTTTGCCTCAATTATAAAAACATCTCTTATATTTCTTGAGTACTGTTATCAGATTTTCTGATGCCGCTAATTGCTTCAATAAGAGACATAGTTACTGAGAACGACGAAAAAGGAATGGGCACTATTTTCTAGGAAATTCATATCGTGTAAAATAGCATACAGTTCGTATCCAAATATAGGGTAAAGGTGGCAGTGTATATTGCAGATTTACTTCTGGTGTAATCATGAAGCATCCGCTTCCTGTTTACAGTCTACTTTTTTAAAAACAGTCAGTACATTGTAAATTTAACAGATATCTAAAGTAAAAAATTATATTTGAATCAGTAAATACATGTAAAATTATAACGTCCAGGTAAAATTCGAACAGTATCACAGTTTTTCACGAAAAAAAAAAAAAAATTGAAACATATACATAAAGCTATCCAACTCGGTCGGTCCGAGTGAGATGACCTATGCGTGAGATTAGCCCAGGTAAGAAAAGATTTTCGAAGTTTCGCAGATAATACTAGACTAGGCAACTATTTCCTTTACTTGCATATAGCCTGTACCCGCTCCATACCCTGTATTTAGGAAATAAAAAGAATAGTTAATGCGGCCTGTAGTGAACAATGTTCACTACACCGCTAAAATAAAGAACAATGGTAATATGTATATATTTAGCTTATAGTTTTAATTATCAGACCGAGGTGTCTCACCCGCAGTGCCATCCCACCCAGAATTACCCCGCATTGGCATGTGATTTGGAAAAGAGTTGAGGATATCATTGCAGATTATTTTATATTTATCCAACTGTGAGTCCGGTTTTTAGTATGCTTTTTTATTTTATTTAGTTTAAGTCGCAACATCTCACAGAGTTATTAGCGACTGCTATATTATTAAACTATATACCAATATTAATAAACGAAAGACGTTGAGTAAAACCATATAATGAACTAATGGAATACAAATTATCTGAAAAATGTTGTAGGTTTTGTAAAAGCTGGAAAGATATTTCTGAAACTTGAATATTGTTGAAAATTAATTTTCATTTATTCGCGATGGCGTGCTTGTTAGTTTCGTTTAGTCTTTGCGCAGTCGATTAGAAGATGTTCCACCGTGACTCTTAATTTTCTAAGTCACATTGAAAAGTATAACAATTCGGCACATATTTACAAAAATATCAGGCAAGCGATTTGTAAACGGGTACAGCGTTTTTCGTTTTATTTTGAGACAGGATCTTGAAAGTTAAGAAACATTTCTGTTCTGATTTGCTTGCAGCTTTCATGTAGGTCAAGATCAGATCCTAATATGACTAGGTACAAGCAAAACTAAGACAAATCGACTATGGTATTCGTTGCAACGGAGGACGAAAAAGGAAGATGCATAAGTACTATAAATAAAAGTAGAATTAAATATGACATTATTGGTAATGCTTAACATAGGCCGAACACTGCCGAGTAACAAAATATAAAGAAACCGAGAGATATTCCAAAAGCTTCACCATTCGTGTCACTAATGTAAAACAGTACCGTAAACCAATTAAAGAAACAAGGTCCAATATAATCTAGTTCAATATAATCTAAAAACAGCAATATTTACAATTACTTCCATCTATATCACAATCGCTATATTTAATCTTAGTTAAACACCTTGAACAAGAAAAAATAAGGAAACACGTTCAGATATTATAAATTGCAATATATACTTCGTATTAGAATTTCACCTTCGAATCAGAATAATAGCAATTGCTAGATAGTCCATATTTTGAAATACAAAAATCCCATACATTTATAAAAAGAACTTACCTTCCTGGCGACGGTCATATCTTCCAGGAATCGTAATCGATCGTATCCTTTCGCGTCCAAACACCTTCTTGAATCCGTACAAACACTATTATGTATACAAATCATACATACGGGTACTCGCGCGCACACAACGCACAGAGGAGACACGAAAGGAAGAATGATGGAAAGAGTAAGTAGCTTTCACAAATACATTCCAGACGTCGATTAAAGGGCGCTGATAGAATCGATAGTGTTATTGCGGTCAACGAGAATCGAAATAATTCGCAGAAAAAATCGAACGCCAAAGAAATGGGAAAGTCTAAGCACGCTTCCGGGATATTCCGTTAGATCCTGGAACGGTATCGCTGTGCAGAAGAAAGCAGGACAGAATCACGACTACTCGCGGCGACGGCCGGTCAGTGAATGGAGCGAGCGAGAGCTACGACGTCATTACCCCCACGCTTGCCCTACGGTCGCCAAGTAATGTCGTCACATGCAGCGATAGTCGCGAACGGAGCGAAGCATCAATCAGGGTGAACAAACGAATGCGCATATAGGAGGTAGTATGTAAAACTTACTGTTTACTTTTCACTAAACGCCACAAACTTTTTAGTAAATAGTACTTTGATTTAAAGGTAAGCACAATTTTACAATTTCTTAGCGTTTGTCTGGGTAACCTCTGACGTTCTTGTAACTTCACTACAGTGAGTGAACGAATTATTCTAAACGAATGCAAAATTATACATTTATGTTATTATGACTTCAATAGTAGCGAAGTATATATTTTTTTATTCTTGAAGCTGAAGACGCGTAATTGTAGAGAGAAACGAACTCTTTCCACGGGTGTTTCATGTCACTGACTATTTTATTTAGTGACGCAGGTGCATAGAAACAGTAGTATACTCGCGGGCGGTCAGGAACGCATGTGTACAAAAGGACGAGATTTCATGGCGCGTCATCAAAGTGTTAACATATAGCTGTACAATCGAACTATATCTCGATGTATCCGCAACTGTGTTTCATTTAATCAGAAACTGTAAGACGCATACGTATTTGTAATTCGTATATGTTGTGTGTTATTATACCTATATAATATACCTATGCGCGTGATTGGTCTTTTGTTGATTGTTGTTTTTTCTGATTACTATTTATTTAAACGTTATTAAGTAATAATATGTTTACATATTGCATTGTATTTTTGATACAGATATACAAATTGAAATTTCACATAATTCAGCCGATGCATTTGAAATCGTTATTACATATCGATATAGTTTTATAATAGAAAAGGTCTCATTATAAGTACACTTCCGATACCATTCTTGAACAAACTATAAATGAGTGGTCCTTTAAAAGTTTTTAACCTTTATAAAAACGCGCACCCTCTGTAAGATATAACAATTGTATGGTAGTGAGTATAACTAAGAGGAATTTCAAACAATTAACATACATGTATTGTTATGATTGCAAGGTAGTCAACATTATTGACAATATATTATATTGATTGTCTGGGGGTCTTTTAATGGGTTACCATTGAATTGACAAGAGTACCAGCAACACATAATCAATTGCCGTGAAAGTTTTATACAGTGTATCGTTGAAAATATTAAGTATTATAATATTGGTTTTTTTTTTATTAACACATTGGCCACGGTTGACGTGTATACGCGTCATTCTATAGCTTTATTCCAAATGGCCCATCAACAATGTATTAATATAGAATAAAGTTATTTTTTGTAGTTTCAGTATGAGTAATGATCAAGTCTTAACTAATTCCTTATCTTAGAGCAAATACTTGTAACTATATGACCTATATAATTTTCAGTGTGAGGGACTGTGAAACAATTACTTTCGTTTAAATTCAGTTGTGAATAAGTTCATCTTTAGATCTATGTACATCAAAGAACTGCACAAATAACAGAAATCACATACAGGTTACATTGTAATAAAAATAACACACTGCATATATGTTATATATGTATAATAAATATACATTCACATCCGATTTTTTAACTCGTTCGAGGTCATGTTGTTGATTCTTATATATTTAGTAATAGTTTTAGTGATAGTAATGAACATAATAAACATATGTCAAAAAAGTACGTGGTACTTCCTTTTAAATTATCCCGCGCACACACGGCGTGTTGGTTAACAACCGGGAATACTGATGTGCCACGAAAGGGAACTGGTGCAACGATAAACCAAACAAATTAAATCCTTATAAAAGTAAATATTGTAATTAGGGGAAGGACATAACGAATATTTGACATTTAATGCCGTTTCTCTTTTTACAGGTAAGCCTTATAAATAGTTGTAAAGATGGAACATGAATAAAATGAAAAATAAAACCACGTTTGACAGAGAAACTCAGTTCTGCTATTATTCCTGCCTTTACCTATTCACTTGGAAAATTAAATAAAATTATAAAACGACATTAACGTCAGGAAAAACAAGACTATGGATAAATTAATATTTGATTTTGCTGTGAAAGCCGTACAGGACGGGAAAACCAACTTTAGCGGCCTAACCTCGATTGAAACGCAACAGGTCAGAAACTTCATAATGCCGGCAGAATATCAAGCAATGAAATGACACACAATTCTGCAAATAACAAAAACTTATCATACAATAAAAAATACACTAAAAAAAGGCACCCAAAACGAGGAGTATGGATAACTCTTACAGAAGATTTAAAAAAAAACTTATATGGATGAATAAGAAAATCTGATGTTTAAGGAGGATTACTTAGAAGAAATGGAAAGAGAGGCACTTGAAAAGACTCTGAAGCCACAGAATGCTCTATGACCAAATTATTAGAAAAACTCATAGACCAACAGAAAAATTATGAACATCAAAATTTGCAAAAGATCTCACAGAAATTTATATTTGAAAAATACCAAACAAAAAGTACTAACAGATTTCATCGGATACAAAATTTTGAAAATGAATGTCATTGCTTGATATAATACAAGATAGAACAGAAATTGAAATTTTTAAACAATTACTAGAGAAATCTTGTCTTGGTTGGTACAACAGCATGATGATAAAATTAACTATAGACTCAAAGTGGGAAAAGTGGAGAAAAAGTTTTGTTGAAACTTATGCAAATAAAGGATGGTGCCAAATTATATATGCAATGTCATTTAGATACCAGGCCTGGCCACAACTAGAATATGCAGTATAGAAAGAGAAGCTTCTATTAGAGGCAAGGAAAATTATTTATGATACTGACATTTCAATTTCATAGCAGGAACTTGACAAAGAGGCAGTACAATAGACTGAAGATTTATTTAATGAGGTAGGAAAACTAGAGCACATGACTGAAAAAAGAAAAATTGGAGAAAGGAAAGTGATAACCAAGATGGAAAATAAAGCCACCAAAGAACCATGTAAAATTTGTGAGGAAGATAAAAAAGGTACACATTACCACCCCGAAGCATTATTTTGGCTTCGACTGAGGAAGAATGAAGAAAAAAAAGATGAAAAAATAGAACTTGTAAATAATTCAAAGTTAGAAAACGCATTGATAAAAGAAAATCCAAAAAAAACTAAATTTAACACCATTGATTACAGTAAAGATATTACTGAATGATACGCTGGAAGTGAATAGCATCTACGATTCTGGTTCAAATGAATGTTTGATGAACTCAAGATTATTGAAAAGGAAGAAAAAACAAATAAACAATACTAGTATACGAATTTAAAAATAATCAATGGTGTCAGAAAAACGGATGCATTAATAACTGTAAAAACAAAAATCTTTAGAATCTAAGAATTTCGCTTCTATTAGGGAGAACTAAAGATCCGGACAATCTTGTATGAACGGCGGAAGCTGTAGGTTACTGATGCTCGCACTAAAAGCCTTATCCACGAGGGCTGCCAAAGCTACGAGCGGCATCGACGATTGGGACGCATTATCTGGAGCTTGAGTGTAATTGGAAAAAATTTAGTCTTCCTAGGTAGCGTCTAAAATGGACGCCGTTGAGACGCGAAATGAGACACGAGCGATTTTAATGAAAATCCACACGAATCACGTAGGGGTCACTGATTTGTGAGTTTAATGTATTTCACTAATAAAAATCATCTTGGATATCACGCAAAGCAATCAGTGTTTTATGGAACGCTCGGTTCTGTAATGTAATGGCGTCGAGAAAATCCGAGATTCTAACTTTTTCCTGTAGAGGCGCAGAGGTAGCGATATTGTGTGGCGACTCGCTTGCGCGCCATTTATCGACGGAGTCGTGGATTTGTCTCACCGTGAATCCCACCGTGAGGATTCATCCTTCCACCGCACTTAACACCTTGGCGCTGCTCTCGCCCAATGGATTTGGAGATACATTCGGCGCTCCCTCAATGATTGGCTGGATGCTCTCGGCCAATCAAGAGCTGCAGGATCGAAAAAGAAGACGGCAGGACGTTTCCTGTTTTTGAAAGCGTCGCTTGGGAACCCATTCCTTGCAAAAGCGTCCTTTTGTCTCCATCCTAGTTTATTTGTTTCGTTATACGTTGTTTTTGTCTCTGTAGATTTTTTGTTAATTGTTAATAAATTCTACTCGTTTTTTTTCACGTTCAGTTAAATATTTATATGTGTGGTTTATTTACGGAGTTCCCCACATATTTTGGTGACCCCGACGTGATCAAAAATTAAACGTATTTTCGGAAGGTTGGTTTTGCAAAGCAGTCATGGCTACTCCGCGTACACCGCCGCCCAAAGTTGCAGCTACTCCACGTACTTCGCGCCGTGAAGACGATGCTCAGGATACGTTGGCGGAGGCGGAAGCGTACGTGCGAACCTTGGAGGTGCCCAGTGTGCCGAAAGTAACTCTCCGCCGCCAGAGAATGAAATTCACGCGAGTGAATTTCGCAACGTAAAACTGCTTACCCTTTGGCGTCACAAACCACAGCTATGGTTCACGAGGCTTGAATGCGAATTTCAAGTTTTCTGCGTCCGGTCGGACGAAAGTAAGCTCAGCGTGGTCGTGCGTCACTTGGATGACACCCTGATGACCGTTGTGGCAGATTTCTTCATGGACCCTCCCACGACGAACAAATACGAGACCCTTAAGGAAATGCTTGTTTCGCGTCTCTCGGTATCTAAGACGAAGCGCCACCACACGTTATTCGCGGAGATAGTGTTGGGGGACCAATCACCCTCCGCGCTGCTTCGCGAAATGAAGTCGCTGGCTGGCAATGAGTTTCCGGAGGACATGCTGAAGACGTTCTGGATGTAGAGACTTCCCCTGAGGATCCAGGAGCTCGTGTCCATCATCGGCGGGTTATCGTTGGCCAAGGTAGCAGAGGCCGCGGACAAATCGATGGAGACATCGACGACCTTCAGTGCTGCGGCAGTTGCAACGACGCCGCGGGATGCCAGGCTTGACGTGTTGGAGCAGAAATTTGATTCCATCATGGCAGGTATCGGAGCCGTGCGCGTGAGGACGCGCGGTCGCTCGTCCGAACGGTCGCGCGCTCGTTCTCAGGCTCGCTCGAAGAGCAGGAAACGAGTTTCGCGGTCAAGGGAGTCGCCGGGATATTGCTTCTACCACCGGATGTTTGGGGACCAGGCCAGGCGCTGTACACAGCCGTATATTGCATCGTTTCCCCTAGCAACGCCGGGAAACGCCAGCAACCGTCCACAATAGGAGCCATCTTGAACGGTTTCCGCACCTCCCGAAGGCTTCATATTTACGGCCAGCAGAGTTGGATCCGTTTCTTGATTGACACAGAAGCGGACATTTCACTCCTGCCGAAGAAATTTGCAGGAAAACAGCCTCAAGCTGCGCCGCTGAGTTTATTTGCAGCCAACGAGACTATAATAAACACCTATGGGGAGAAGTTGCTCGAGCTAAATCTCGGATTGGGAAGGACCCTACGCTGGAAGTTCTGCATCGCCGACGTTTCCATGGCGGTAATAGGCGCAGACTTCCTATATTCCTTCGATCTGGGTGTAGACCTGCGACGTGGACGACTTCGCGACCAGCAGGCCGGCACGGAGGCTCAAGGACGCCTGACTTCTGAGGCTCACGCATCCGTAGTCACCGTGCTGCCGGAATCGGTATTCCCTCGTTTGTTGCAGAAATTTCCTGGTTTGACGAACTCGTCAGCACCAGCGCACAGCACGATGCAACAGGTCCATCATCATATCGAGACGCAGGGCCCACCAGCAGCACAGCCAGCTCGCCGCCTGCCGCCGGAGAAGCTGAAAATTACCAAGGCGGAATTTGCACACATGCTGGAAGCTGGGATCTGTCGACCATTTTCGAGTCCTTGGGCAGCGCCACTACACATGGTGCCCAAGAAGGAAGCCGGAACGTGGAGACCGTGTGGTGACTACAGGGGGTCTGAATGCAGTCACGGTACCTGGCCGCTACCGCCGTCCACACGTTCACGATTTCACGTCCGCGCTTCACGATAAGTCCACTTTCACCACTTTGGACTTGCTGAAGGCTTACCACCAGATCCCAGTCGCTCCAGAGGATGTGCTCAAGACGGCTGTTATAACGCCGTTCGGCCTCTTCGAATTCCTGACAATGCCGTTTGGCTTGAAGAACGCATCGCAGACATTCCAAAGGTTCATCAGTGCCGTTCTTCGCGATCTCGATTTCGCATTTTGTTACGTGGACGACATCTTAGTCGCTTTCGAGTCGCTGGAACAACATCTGGAGCATCTCAAGATCCTGTTTGGTAGATTGCAGACTGCTGGGGTCAGACTGAATGTCGCCAAGTGCACTTTCGGTCAAGCGGAAGTGCGTTTCTTTAGTTACTCAGTGACTCCGGAAGGAATCAAACCCTTGCACGACAAGGTAAAGGCCATTGTCGATTTCCCAAAACCTGAGACGCTTGTGGATCTACGAAGGTTCCTGGGCATGCTGAACTACTATCGGCGATGCATCCGGCGTGCATCTCACGACCAGGCGTTGCTGAACGACTTCATCAAGGATTCGCGGAAGAACGACAGGAAACCGGTCATTTGGACCCCGGAAGCTGAGGAGGCTTTCTCTCGGTGCAAGAAGTCTCTCTCCGAAGCCACGCTACTGTTTCACCCCCGTGCAGAGGCTGCCTTGGTTCTTACAACCGACTCATCTGCCTCAGCCGTCGGAGCGGCTTTGGAGCAGGAGATTGGAGGGAAGCTGGAGCCGCTCGCGTTCTTCTCAAAGAAGCTGAGTGCGGCCCAGCGGGATTACAGCACATATGACCGAGAGCTCTTGGCCATATATCTCTCGACACGAGCCATGAAAGGTTTTGTTGAAGGGAGACTGTTGGTCATCAGAACGGACCATGCGCCGTTAACCTTCGCGTTCCGCCAGAAGTTGGACAAGGCGTCTCCACGGCAAGACAGACATCTGGATTGCATCGGACAGTTCAGCACAAATCTTGTGTATTTGAAAGGGGCAACTAATTGGGTTGCTGATGCGTTGTCCAGGATCGACGCAGTGGATTGTCCGGTACTCATTTCCACCGAGGATCTTGCTGCGAAACAACAGCAGGACCAGGAGCTAATCCAGCTTCTGGCCGACTCTCAACAGACGCGGTTTTGACCATTCACGATGGTTGGGTCCCAGCAACCGCTATACTGTGAAGCAGCGGGTGACGCCATGAGACCATTCATCCCAAGATCTTTGAGGAAGCGGATTTTCGATTCTGTTCATGGACTTACTCATTCGAGCGGACGGGCAACTCGTGAGTAGATTCGGTCCAAATTCATCTGGCCCGGGATGAATAAGGACATCACCGGCTGGGCTCGGTCGTGCATCCAGTGCCAGTGAGCGAAGGTTCATCAGCACATCAAACTGTCCCCGAAGAAGATTGCGATTCCGGATGAACGGTTCCGGCAGGTCCACTTGGACATAGTGGGGCCCCTGCCCATATGCAAGGGGTATAGGTATCTCCTGATCATGCTGGATCGGTATGGTCGGTATACCGATATGGCCTGAAGCTATGCCATTGAAGGAGATTTCATCTTTCTCGGTGGCTCAAGCTGTGTACGAGGGGTGGGTGACGCGTTTTTGCGCACCCACGGTCATCACTACCGACCAAGTCTCGCAGTTTGAAGCAGAATTATTTAAGTCGCTGACGAACCTGCTGGGAGCAGCGAAGACCAGGACTTCACCTTATCACCCAGCATCCAACGGTATCCTGGGGCGATGGCACCGTACCCTGCAATCGGTCTTAACGTGTCACCGTCAGGGAGACGGATACTGGTTGGCGTGTCTTACAACCATCATGTTTGGGCTGCGGGCGGCTTTCAAGGCCGACATCAAGTGTTCCGCAGCCGAGATTCTCTACGGAACCACACTCAGTCAAGCCGGACATTTTTGTGCAAAATCTACGCGAGAGGATGAGACGTATTCGGCCCAGACCATCTTCACACCACGTGAGGGGCACTTCTTTCATTTTTAGAGAACTGGAGCAGGCCACGCACGTGTTTGTCAGGAACGATACCATTCGACGTCCGTTGCAGCCGCCCTACAACAGTCCATTCGATGTGTTAGCGAGGCCGAATCAGAGGCTGGTTCTGGTGAAGAACAAGCCGACCAACCTTTATACCGAAAGGCTCAAGCCGACGTACTTTGCTTCACCAGACGGTGTTGAAGAGACCGCTGTTCTGGTTCCTGATGCAGCACCACCACCACCACAAACGCTTCGTACCTATCCGGCTGCCGACAATGCATCCCGCGGCAAGAAGAGGGTGACTTTCGCGCTGTCTCTAGGAAGGGAGTGATGTGGCGACTCGCTTGCGCGCCATTTATCGACGGAGTCGTGGATTTGTCTCACCGTGAATCCCGCCGTGTGGATTCATCCTTCCACCGCACTTAACACCTTGGCGCTGCTCTCGCCCAATGGATTTGGAGATACATTCGGCGCTCCCTCAATGATTGGCTGGATGCTCTCGGCCAATCAAGAGCTGCAGGATCGAAAAAGAAGACGGCAGGACGTTTCCTGTTTTTGAAAGCGTCGCTTGGGAACCCATTCCTTGCAAAAGCGTCCTTTTGTCTCCATCCTAGTTTATTTGTTTCGTTATACGTTGTTTTTGTCTCTGTAGATTTTTTGTTAATTGTTAATAAATTCTACTCGTTTTTTTTCACGTTCATTTAAATATTTATATGTGTGGTTTATTTACGGAGTTCCCCACAATTGTCACTCTCCTATGCACAATTTAAATGACTAAAGTTGCAGGATCTGCTGCGTTTCTGCTATCGCAGATTCTTTTTTCCTTTCTACCGCTAATCTACTGCCAGAGCGGGGTTTAACAGATCCTGCATCACATCTGTGGCCAGTCCGTCTAACGAACGTGCTAGCAGAATCTGCTCTGGCAGCTTTGGCTGACTGGGAGGTTAGTTATGTTAACAGGACCTGCTCGGATTCTGCTGCCAGTCTGGTGTTTGACACTGGCAGCAGTTATGTTTGCAGAACCCAAGCCGAATGACCATACAGATGCCATGGATTTGTAGACCGATTCTGTTGGTGTCTGTTGCCAATCTGCAAGCAGATAGCTGTTGGGGAAAACAGAAAGCTTTTTACATTTTTTAAGTAAGAATGTGTATTAAAGAACATAATTCTTAAAGAAGAATTGTTCATATACAGCGTGTCCTGATCCGAACATCGGGAAATAGGGAGTTGCTGGGGTGACTCTGAACAACTTTTTCCTTTACCAAAATGTTTGTTAAAATTTCGTTTTTGAATTATTGACGAAAAATACTAGCCAATCGGAGATATTGTAGAGCGCACGTGGCTATTGTTACGTATGGGGAATATTTTTCATTCGTCGCTCTTAACGCGTTTTCGAGCTCGCGTCTGCGAAGGGAAACGCCCCAAAATTCTGTCGGTTAATGTAAACAAATAAAGAGTTCCTGAGCACAAGTGCGACCAGCTGCATTATGACCAAGACGGGTGTGGTCCGATGAAGACTCCTAAATTTCCTTATATGGAAAGTTCTTATGCGTTCCCGCGTATTTCGAGAGTATATAAACCCTTTGGTTTCCACCCTCGTTGGTTCAGAGTTACATAGCCACGAGTAGAGTCACGCTCGTACAGAGTCAGTTATATCAAGTGACATTGGGCTTAGTGCACCTTTCGAATGATAGATAAACCGGTTAGAATCCGCTAGTCCGGTTGAAGTTCTTTCGGCATACAGTAATGTCTTTAATGAATTTAAAACGGACCAAAAATGAACAAGTTTCAATTTTTAATCTCGCTTGCATCAGTATTGGCTCTCACCGACATTCGATTTGGGTTCAGATTACATGCTCGGCCCTTCACGCTTCGCTGGTTCCAGGGGAGATAGGACCCCAAGTAGTGGGGATACAAATGAACACTAATCGTAGACACAATTTTGAACACTAATCGCGACATTACTGTATACCGAAAGAACTTCAACCGGACTAGCGGATTCTAAGTGGTTAATCTATGATTCGAAAGATGCACTAAGCACAATCTCACTCGATATAACTGACTTTGTACGAGCGTGACACGACGTGGTTCTACGCGTGACTGTGTAACTCTGAACCGACGAGGGTAGAAACCCCCCTCGAGGGTTTATATACCCCCGAAATGCGCGGAAACGCATCAGAACTTTCCATATAAGGAAATTTAGGAGTCTTGGTCGGGCCACGCCCGTCCTGGTCATAATGCAGCTGGTCGCACTTGTGCTCAGGACCCCTTTCTCTGTTTATGGTAACCGAAAGAATTGTAGGGCGTTTTCCCATCACAGACGCGAGCTCGAAAACGCGTTGAGAGCGACGTATGGAATATTCTTCATACGTAACAGAAGCTTCGTTTTTGAGTTATTAATGAAAAACACTGGCCAATGAGCGGGCCCGTGTAGCGCGCGCCCAGGCACCACCGCGCGCGGTTGTCATCGGGTGCATCGAGGGGCAACGTACGGCAAATATTACATCATTACGTTTGGTAATATGCGTGTCGTGCACGTGTGGACCAAGTGCGAATCAGATTGGTATCGATCGCCGGGACGTGCGTTTCGCAGCATAAAATTGTCAAGGTAGGTCAGGATCGGCACAATGATCAACGGCCAAGGACCCACTTTCGTCGAAGCAGGTTACTTCGTAAACGAAAGGATAGGTTTATTTACCTATCTTTTTTTAACATTAATTATCCAAACATTTTTTTCACAAGTAATAAATCACTTTATACGTTTCGGATAACAAATAAAAGTCAGGAACAGTTATTAAATGACTTGTTAATTAAATTGTTATTCATGAATAACGAATAATTACACATTATTCTTAATTTAAGATGATGTAATATTTGCCGTAAGTTGCCCCTCGAAGCACCCGATGACAACCACGCGCGGTGCTGCCTGGGCGCGCGCTATACTGGCGCACTCATGGGCCAGTGTTTTTCTTTAATAACTCAAAAATTAAGCTTCATACAATATTTTGGTCATGGAAAGTGTTGTTCAGCATCACCTCAGCTACGCGAAATTTAAAAATATTGCGAGACTTACGGGCCACCGTGTATTTAAGTCAGTCGTTGGTTCAAATGTGATTGTCGCGTTATTTAAATAGTGTGTATATTATTACCTAAGTACTTTCACGGTATTGACGCACTGGCGACTCGGGGTCGGAGAATGGTTACAATAGTATGCCGAAAGAACTTCAACCGAACTTGCGGATTCCAACGGGTTAACTTGTATTCTGATCGGTGCCCCAAGCCCGAACTCACAGAATATAATTGACTCCGTACGAGCGTAACACGACGCGACTATCCCAATAACTGCGTAGTTATTAAGCAAAGATGATCAGAATGGAAGGGTTTATATAGTCTCAAAATGTACAGAGGGGCGCGTCGGGTCGGGTCGCGCGTGCGCTTAATCGGGCTCGATGCAGCTAATCAATATCAAAGGCCCTTATTGTCCGTTTACGATAACGATAGAAATCTTTGGGCCCTTCGTGGAAACGCGACTTCCCTTCTTACGCAAGCTTGAGCGGCACGTGCGAGAGCAGCGTATAGAGTATTATTCATACGTAACAACTTCCAAATTTACAATCTCACTACTAATTGTCTTATTCCTGTTAACTAATATGCACATATTCTAGTTGTTATTGAAAATAATAATAAAGGAGAATAAAATTATTAGTTCCGTGATAAGTAAAAATTGTCCAAAGCATATCGTGTTTGGTATAATTTTAATCAGGATATTGTAAACACTTTGGTACAATTTCATTTAAAACGGACCAAAAATGAGCAAGCTTTAATATTAGATTTTGATCGCGGTAGTGTTGTCTCACGTACCTGGATATTTAAACTTGCTATTTTTCTAGCACGCTGCCACGTATCTCGGCTGCCACAACATCAAAGGGGACCCGAACTCGCACGAGAATCGTGTCTGCACACGATTAGTGTTCCAATTCGGTCCCGAGCGAGATACGCTAATTGAGACATTACTGTACTCTAATAGCGGCGCTCAGATCCCGCACCGCCAGTGCGTCAACACCGTACAAATACTTAGGTAACTTACGCATTTTCTTATTATTTCATCGCGGCAGAAACATTTGTATTTATACTGATATTCAGAATATAAACTTTGATACCTTTACTCATAAATCGAATAGATTCGCTAAACCTATCTTTACCCCTTAATCCTTCCATACGAGTAACAATGTACCCACAGAGACAACTTTACCGCTCGAGTTGTATGAAATATTAATTTAGAGTTACGAGGCCAATTAACATATCCGCGACGTTCATACGTCTTTATCCAAACAAGCAAACTATTCCAACCTAGTGGCTCCCCGATCCCATATCGGGTTCGTCCATGAAAACTAACCCTTCCTACGGCTCACCGATTTCGCATCGGGTTAGTCCTTAAGTCTACCAACCTTCGAACAGATCCCTGGTCAAGCGCGAGGTTCGTCTGTGAATAGAGCACCATCCTAGCAGCTTCCCGATTTTGCATCAGGTTCGTCTGCGCTTAATCCTCTTCCTAGTGGCTCCCCCTGTTTCGCATCAGATTCGTCTTCGCGTACAATAATCCTAGCGACTCCCTAATTTCGCATCAGGTTCGTCCGCGCACCGAACTAACAAACTGATAACCATATATTCCTGCTTGGGTAATATACCCCTCGCCGGCCTCTCGTGCTGCCACATAGCCCGGCTCGTAACACACTTATCATTAGGTCCCTATATATGTAGTAACCGAATAAAAAGGAAGGGCAGGCCTCGGGCATCGAACCCGAGATCGTCGTATTACTAGGCACTGATCAGTCCATTTACGCCACGGCCCCTTCCCGATATTCGTTAATCGTTTATTCCTCTTAACGTTGTTCTTTGATGGAGGCGCACAATCCCACATATATCACGTTATGTACACAAGCTCGTTAAAATCGAAGTCGGACAGTTAGGGTCCTTCGCTTGTACAATAAAGGCGAAATAGTATAATAGTAAAACATAACGCGCGTTTTCCTCCACTCCATACACGATTGTTCATTCTAACAATCAGTCTCCGAACTCCCCGAGGTCCGTAGTCAAAGAATCCTACTCGACTTCCAGTGGCCCACTGCAACCACTTCCTTATGGGATCTATTCTGGACCGTCCAGAATGACAGGAAAACCCGCGGAGGGGCTTGCGTGATGGAAACCAACTGTTTACCTGTTGACACCTTGGCAACCTTCCCGTCTTTTTCTGGGAAGGCAGCCATTCTGAGGATAACAGATACGCTACACGTGTATAACAACTACGCCACCGTGCAGAGAAGGCGCCCCCCGACTGATGAGCAAATGCAACCGAGCTGCCCCCTTCATCATCATGGAGAAAGTTCTACACACCCAGGGTGGATGTAGGGCCCACCTCAGGTGCAAACCGCATTCCCCACCGTGGCAGAAATGCCGTGTTGATGCGATGAAGCGGGAAATGTAAACATAAGGGCGACGGACGACACTAGACATACCTTGTGATCAAAAAGTACCCGGGATTTGTCAATAAAACGAAAATGGTTCAATTATTCATCGATATTTATTTTACTCCCTTCAAAGTAATCTCCATCGCAAGCAATACACATATTCCAACGCTTCTTCTCATCTTCAAAACACTTTTCATAGGTCGATTTTGGAATCGCCTTCTGCGAATTCTCCTTTATCGAGGTATTGTGGGAAGAGGAAAAAGTCACACGGGATCATGTCAGATGAATACGGAGCTGGCGGAACGTATTAACGTTGTTTTGTGACCAAATAGTCGCGTACAAGATGAGATGTGTGTTTTGTGGAAGATAATGTTCTGGAAGACATTTACAACAATTCTAGACTTAGTTCGCGATTGTTATCGTTTCGGTACAACGTCAGCGATAGAACTGTTCGTCGCATACTACATAATGCTAATCTGTGTCCGTACCGTTTAACTCGAGTACAAGCATTGTTAGAACGCGTTTTCACATCACGAATGGCATTTTGTCATCGGATACTTCATCAACCATGACAGTAATCCTGAAGCTGCGTTATACTTTTTACGGATGGATGAAGCACAATTCACCAGACGCAGTGCATTCAGCATTCATAATACAGACTTATGGGCACCTAGAAATCCTTATGCAACGCATGAAACACATTTTCAAGAGAGATTTAGTGTTAACGTATGGGCTGGAATACTTAGCAAGTACATCATTGGACCACATTTTTTTCCATATTTCTTATCTGAATTTTCTACGTAAAGATTTATTAACCTTATTAGATAACGTGCCTTGTGCTATTCAACAACGAATAATTTTTCAACATGACGTTGCTTCACCACACTGTAATCTGTAGTCGACGGGCGATCTCGCCTCGTACATTGTATGTACTCGATGGGCTTTGCGGTCCAGGTTAAAACGGCCTACCACGCACGCAGAGATTGCGAGAACATGTCGATTGAGTTAGTCTTTGGCAGCCAAGGAGGCCACAGTCTCGCCATTAAGCTATCATTTATTTTACCGTTACGAATTAGTGGGTTTTTTTTAAAGCACCTGACAAAACTTCGGATCCGCCCCTCCTACAAATCGAAGGATAAGGATGTTTTTTAGTGAAGAGTGCTAATGTTGAATTGGCCACGGGGGAACAGTTGCCTTGTCTCCAAGATCACCAGATCTTACGCTCCTTGATTTTTATTTCTGGAGTCATATCAAAGGAAAGATTTATAGCCAAGATATTGAAAGTCTGGATCAATTATTACAAAGTATTCATCATGCTTTTGAAGACTTGAAAAATCAAAACACGTTACCGAGAGTGTATTCATCTGTAATTAGACGGGCACAGCTATGCATACGACAGGGAGGCAACAGTTTCCGCAATTTTGTAATTGATAAAATAAAATGTTCCTGAAAAGTCTTTTGTGTATTTTGTCTTGAACTCGGTAACATATAAATACTGTGTTAACATTGTTTGCAAACACGATACGCATTATACGTTGGTCGACGAACCGTAACTTAGCCGTGACAGTATACGTACGCATCAGATTTTGAAACTCGATTTTTTCGAAAACTAAGCATTAAATGACAAAATTTTTTTCGCAAGGAACCGCCTCGTGTCCGCTTGTACATTTTATTCGTCCTCACCCTGTATGTGAGCGTAGCTGTTAGTAACATGTAAAGGCAGGTCCACACTTGTGTCCGCACCTCGCACTGTTACCTGTACCTGTACCTCAGGGCTCGGAATTAATGAACTTTCGGGCAGATTTTCAACGTCCCCCTTCTCCCGCCGCAGGTTTTGGCCCCCGCGATCGACAGCGGTATACAAGCTCCTCAGCGCGTAGATAGAGATATATCACACGAGATATAGCGGGAGATAGACCAGACCGCCTTGGCAACGTGGGACTGTTGTGAATGCGTGCTGAATATGGCTCTCGGACAGGTTTGTGACGTGGCCGAAACTAACGCTATTTTTTCGGAGTAATTTATAGTCTTTCGACCATCAGCGTGCCGGATTTAGATGGTAGGATTAGAATAAAAAAACACATAGTAATGAGCCATGAAATTCCATTCGACACAATAGTTTCCCTTTTTTAATACAATTAACGATATTAATATTCATCGGCAGACATGTAAACATCAATGCGGTACTATATTAGCAAAAGGTTTGGCATGAACTATTTTTATATTTTTATACATGTTTTCATATTTTTATAAATAATGAAGATTTATTATATACGACTTATAAATTATTCTTATACCAGAATTATCAACTTTAATCAATCTAATAGCCAGAAAAGATACAAATTTAAAGAAGGCTACAACTATTCAAGAGCGAGTCAAGTACGTTCTTTGGAGCGGGTTCACTATAGCGACAGCTCATGGAACGGCAAACCAAGTAAAAAGTAACGATATGAGGTATCAAGAAACACTTCATATTTTTTCCCCGACCTCTTCTAAACTACTTGACTAGGTATCAGATCGCGGTGCGGTAACAAGTATGTAGAATAGAAATGGGTCCCACATCGAACCTCAGTACTAAAAACTGACGAAACGGGTGCCAATATTAGGACTAGATAACAAGTGTGACAAATTCTTTAATTATCTTTTTCCTTGGAGCAATTTTATCGTTAATGAAAAACGCAATTTCTTATTTATATTCTACTAATAACAATAGCGAAGTGCTAATGACCCTGGTGTCGATGCCACGTTAAACTTTAATTTAAAAAAAAACAAGAACGAAGTAACTCATTTACTAATATAAGGCGATTCCTGCGATAAACGTGTCTGCAAACGATTATTGTTTGCATTCGGTTCCTAGCGAAGTGCACTACTCGAGATTTTACTGTATCTTCATAAACATAACAATGCATTCGACATCCAGGATGTTCGAAGGTCTCCGCGATATTGACAACATTGTAGTCGTCGAGTTTAGTCGCGCATTGTCGGTTGGGTCGTTGAATTCGGTCCCTCAGTTTTTCATCGCTCGGTGAACAAGTGATAGAAAGTGTGTAGTTAATAATTATAATATAATATTATTATATTTATAATTTCTTACCTTTTATGTAAGAAAACCCGAGGCTTTGGAGCGCCTCGCATATTCATCTGGAAAATGTCGCCACGAGGTCTATAGGCGAGCGGGGAACGTTAACATTGGGGGGTCGTAAACCAGACCCTTGAAGGTAGTGCGTCGTGGGACCGGGGGCGCGCCTTCTTGACGGGCAAGAATGCAACGACGAGGCACTCTTTGGGAAACGATCGACTAGAGCGGACTGATTGTACCCATACCTCTGTATTAGCATAGAAATAGATATTCCTATAACCGTAGGCGAATTTAAAGATTTCCTTTATATATCTGTGTCTTACATTTATGTTAATAATAATCATAGCTACTTATTCGCAGGTTTGGTGTTCACCTAGCTGGAAGTCAACTATCGTGATTATTGCAACTGAGAAAAAAAGGAAAATAAGAAACTGAAGAAAGATCCTCAAATTTTTATTTTATGAGCAAAGTGTTACAAATTCACTTTTATAAAAAAATCTATTTGATTCTGTAAAAGTACATTGCATTGAATTAAAATATTACGATTTAGAATAAAAATAAAATACATTACAAAACATGTAACTACAATTAATTACATTTTTTCCAGAAAATTATTATTACTTTATTTTTCTTATATTACTAAATATTTTGTGGCAATTATATGTAAAGGTGTGTTAATGTTAAGCGGGGTATCTGAAACACCTTACTTGAATGTAGCATATTCAAGATGTTTAAAACAATTGGTTTTTGGACTAGAAAATAAATATTTTAAAAAAGTGCGCAATACGCGACACACGCAATTCATCGCCCCGATGTGATTTCGACTCAACTCGAGCCAAACAGAAGTGCATCTCGCGACCAGGCACCGTAGCTCAATTTTTCTACCGAAACGTCGACCGAGAAATAGCTTTCCTGATTCCCCCTAAACATTTCACATATATCCATACAGTCGCATGAGTCCTGTCCCCAACTACTTCAGGAAATAATAGTTCTACAAATGAACACTGTTTATGAGCAGAGGACGCTGATATCAGTGTTGGATTTCTGAGCCGGTATGTCAGTCACGTTGGGCCACAAAAGTCCATAAGATGCTACTTCACGCTACTTCACGCTGTGCCTAGTAACGCTTTCTTGTTCCTGTTCCGACCGTCACGAAGACGTTCGTAGATATAACCGTCCCCCTAGGTCAGGAAATCAAACACAGTGCGCGCCAGTATTAGCGACCCCTCGTGAGATATCGTGCAATAACCCTCGTAACCCTAATGGCCATCCGCCTCTGCACGTGGCGCAGCCATTGACGTCACCATGATACTGCGAACTTACAATCGGACCTGGACAGATTCAATAGATGGTGCAAAGAAAATGCTATAATCCTAAACGTTGCAGAGTGTCATGTCATGCTGTCCCCTCGAAACTCCAACTTGATAGTCCATTCATATAAATTGAATGGAAGTATTTTATGATCTATAGATGAAGTCTGTGATTTTGTACTTACATTGTACAATGCAGACATTCCGTCGACTACATCATCACCACCTTTAGTTTCGTTGTAAAATAGAATAATTTCCAGTTTGGATGTTCTCACATCTACATTATCATCATAATCTAATGTGGAAATCATGACAATATTTTTGGTTTTTTTTGCGTAAATGAAGCTATGATGAGATTGGGTTGAAAAACGAAACTGGTAGTCAGTGGGCTTCTTCGCTTGGTATTGATGAACTCAGGTGTCAGTTTTCTTTTATTTTTATTGTTCCCACCACAGTTAGCTTATGATCATCTAATAAGGATTTATGCAATGGATAACTGGTGAACCAATTATGTATGGTCACATTGTGACCTGTTCCTGATATAGGTTCCTGATACAGATTCGTATATTTCGTTGAACTTATAAAAAGATAGAAGATACATCAGTAACCATAACATTTGAGTAGAATATGAAAGCCCTCACGTTTTGGAAGTAAATGCAAGACACAGGTAAAACTAACACCATAAAAACTACACGGTATTAGTCTAGTCAGGAAATGATGTTATATGTTCAATGATCGTCTACAAAAGGCAGATCTGTTTTAGTCGATGGTCGTCTCAAGAATAATCCCCCACTGCATCCCGGGTGCCAAAAAGGCGAGCTGTCCCTGTTTCCGTAACGTTAACACTATTCCTTTGCTCTATATCAGGTCACCATCGGTATGCAAGTGCATCAAACTAATTGAGGGAGTACAACATAAATTCTTAAGATTTTGTTGCGTATAAATTGAAACGTCCTGAGCGATATGATATCGGATACCATTATATGTATATATTTTTAATTATTTTCATTGGAATACAAGATTTCTTGTACTAAGAGCCGCCACCTTAACGTGGTGTAGGGGCTTAACACGTTGAATGCCACGCGAATTTATAAGGAAATCCGCCGTCAGCCCACGCGCGCTGCTTCGAAGTGCGCTGGTATTGTGGTAAAGCAATGCCAAGCGCACTCGTAAGATAGAAACTTACTGGATGCGGGCGTGTAAACATCCCCTACAAGGAGCCGCCACCTTGACGTGGTGCAGGGGCTTAGGTAGCCGTAATGAGGCCCAAACCCATGCCGACAGAAGCTTCATACCCGGCAGAGTCACCCATGGCGGACGGGCTTGGTCTGAGCGGTGAAAACCAAGTAGCGGCTCGTAGAATGAATGTGTGTATGAATGGTGTGAGAGTGGGTTGCAGTCGGTGCTTCATAGATATTCCAGGCGGACTAACCAAGGGGGAGTAGTTGCCTCCCGACCGGGGTTGCGTGTGATGTCAGTACCTCAGCTCTACGGTAGCAATAAGAGTAACTGTAAGTCCGACAAGTAAGCCAAAGATCCCCTGAACCCGTAAGCTAAACGTAAGAAAACCGTTCACGTGGCCACTGCCTGGAGCCTATAAAGGGGTTGAAGTGGGGTACTCGGGCGCAGGTATGGAGGATTACTTGGTCAGTATTTCCTCATACCTGGAGCTGGGAATGTTTAAATCCTAGCAGCGTCTAGCGTGAGGTTTGGGTTAGGCTTCGGCTCGGATCCGGTGTCGCTCATTCAATAGGGGTGAGTAAAACCTGCTGCATCATCTATGGCGCGAGCCTATCCTGTAACATTTTTCTGTAGTGTAATTTGATACCGGCTGGACTGACCATCCGACAAACCGCTTCTCGTCTTCGGCAATCGTCAAGAGGGTTAACTTCAAACAGGGACGTGCCCCACTGCGGTAGGGCTCCCATGATGGGCGAACCGTTCCATTAACTACCTTTAATATGTTTCAAACAAGCATAACAAACGAATGGAAGATGGAGGTGGGTTTATGCTCTTGCAGCGCAAGTCCGGAATGGAGGACGGCGGCCACGGGTCAACCCGGCACGGGCGACGGCCATCAGGAGCTGCCCCTGGGACATCGAGGTGTAGCGGTCATGCTGAGGCCATGGGCTCTGCCAGCAAGATCGATCTGGCGGAGTTTGGAATCGCAGAGGTTAAGCCCAAGAGAGCGGTCACTGGTGGTCCCCTGTTGGAGATTGCCCGAACGGAGGGGGCTTTCAAGGCCGTCGCCATTGTCAGAAAACTGATAGTCGTCCTAGGAGAAGAGGAGCGAGTAAAGCTCGCCAGGCCAATGAAGATGGCTGAGCTCCGGGTGAGAGACCTTGTGTCTACCACCCACGGTGACCTCGCCGCAGCTATTGCAGCTGCCGGTGGATGTCCACTTTGGGATGTCAAGGCCGGTGACATCTGGTCGTCCCCGGTGGATTTTGGCACTATATAGGTCAGGTGTACACTAGTTGCGGCCAGGAAGTTGTTTGCGACGAAGAAGGTACGAGTTGGATGGACCACCGCCCGGTTGGGACTTTGACGGATAGCCGCGTCCCTCGACCGTGGCCTGGTCCTAGATCCTGGTTGGGCCGGTCGTGGACGTGGAAGAGGAGGCGGAGTGGTTCCGGAAGGCAATGACAGTGGTGTGTGACACCGTCATGCTCCAGAGCCGCGCTCCTTCTCAGCCGGCCATCTACTAGTGGTCAAGTCAAGTCAAGTGGTTAACAAGGGAAATTTCTTGTATTTTAGGCGATCGATCGCGTGTATTCTTAAGCATATTCTCGTATTCGATTATTGCGTCTTAAAACTGTTCCTTTGACTGTTTTACTCGTCTAGAGAGTGCTTACTGGATAAACGTGCTTGTTCGGCTTATTCACTTGCTAGATTATTAGTTCGTTATTGCTTACTGCTTATTGCTTTGTATCCAACAATTATTACGCTGTATCGATTGTCGCTCATTATCGTGCTTGATTATAACACATTATATGCGTGCCTTTTCGCTATAAAGACGCATTTAAACGTCTCCCGTAAACAATGGATTAAGTGAACGTTCCTTAATAAACTTTATTAAGCATTGAGACCCACCAGACGCTATTTTTACACCTGCGCCCTAGAAATGTGGGCTTCAAGGCAAACTAGTAATTTCCTTGGAGACGGATTTCTAACCGTGACGCGAAAGAGGGAAGCCGCTCGAACAGAAATGTATGGATGGTATGTTTTACACGGAACATCACTCGATTCACTTGAAATTCACTGAAATTTTTAACAAATTAATTTATTATCCTTTAGGCCGTACACTTGTCTACTACTTGTTTTTGATGCCACGCAGTTGTGATAAAATTACAGGTGTCCCCCGTGTTACGAGCCAGGGCTATGGGCAACGTCTAGAGCGACGAGGTTGATATTACCCAAGGAATACGGTTAATAATTTGTTAGTAAGGTGCACGGACGAAACCGATGCGAAATCGGGGAGCCACTGTGTTGGAGTAGTTGTAGTTACTTTGTTTGGATAAGGCGTGCGAACGAACCTGATGCGAAATCAGGGAGTCGCAGGAAATGTTAGTTTGTCTCGTAACTCTAAATTAATATTCTATACAACTCGGGCGGTTATGTTGTATCTGTGGGAACGTTACTACCGATATAAAGGATTACGGAGTAAAGATAGGTTTAACGAATCTACTCGATTTAATGGTGAACAATTTATATATATATTGAGATCAGTCGTCTGTACAAATGTAATTGTCGCGATGAGATAATAAGAGCCACTTTAGAGTATGCCGAAAGAAATTCAACCGGACTAGCGGATTCTAACGGGTTAATCTATGATTCGACAGGTGCAGTAAGCCCAATCTCACTTGATATAACTGACTCTGTACGAGCGTGGCACGACGTGACTCTACGCTGGACTGTGTAACTCCGAACCAACGAGGGTAGAAAGCAAGGGGTTTTTTATACCCCCGAAATGCGCGGAAACGCATTAGAATTTTCCATATAAGGAAATTTAGGAGTCTTGTTCGGACCACATCCGTCTTGGTGATAATGCAGCTGGTTGCACATGTACTCAGGACCCCCTTATCTGTTTATGATAACCGAAGGAATTTTAGGGCGTTTTCCCGTCACAAACGCGAGCTCGAAAATGCGTTGAGAGCGACGTATGGAATATTCTTCATACGTAACACCCGTATAACTCGGTAATTGAGTTTCAGAAGAGATGGTGTTATGTGAATTAGTGCTATACAAAACTAATAACTTGTGTATGAAACGTGGTTCGATTTTAAAATTAACAAAGCTACATTATTTTCTTTTTATAGAAAATGCATTACATGTTTTCTTCTTCATCACTGCTAAGGTCCGTTATATGCGGAAATTTTCCTTTCGGCGAAATATTATTATGTTTCCCTTAAAAATCTGTTATCGGGGTTCAACAGTACCGTGCTATACGAGGGATGCGTGTATTTACAGTGGAGTATAAAGCGTAACGAAACGGACAAGGTAAAGTTAATGACATATCTATTTTCAAATAAATTTAATAAACATATTTGCATGTACAATGAAAGTCTGTATCATTCTATTCGTACGAAAAGGCTGATGCTTTTAAACGAATTCATTGTTCTGTACAACAAGGTAAACAACTACAACAGTATAGTAGTATATTTTATATACTGTAAAAGAATTCTAGAAATTACACATCAATTGTTAAGGGTAATTATTTTCTCAGGGAATTTAAAAGTAGCAATAAAAGTTACCTACTGATTAAACAGATTCTTCTTATATCTATCAGGTTAAAGAAGCAAAACTTTCAGATTTCCATCTTCCAATTCTTAACGTATATTGCAGATGAATACTACTAGTACTAACAGATAAGACTTGTATAATTTATACAAATACTAACACCAGCAAAAGTGTACATCAAAAATTACTTAATTGTTTAGTACATAATAATTATAACTAACAGTTCGCCAGCATTACTGTAGACATTGTAAATTGGATTCCTATACATGTGGTATTTGCTTACGTCAAGTTTGTTACAGCGGAGTCACTACGTCGTGCATGGCATACCGCCATGTCCATGCTCTGGCGATTTCATCAAATCTCTCACGATCGTTCAAATACATTTCACCCAATTCCGGTTCCATACAAACCTGTATAATATAAATTCATTATTGCTTTTATCGTCAATATTACTCTGTAATTGCAAATCCATTACAATTCTCATAAGATTAATCGTAAGTATTAATCACATTGCTCAAAACAATTGAAGGATCATTACTGTACACAGTTCTGTCAGTTCAACCAAGTTAACTCTCCGACACCGATGTCGGAGTCACTGGTCCTGGAAACCGATACGCAATCAGTGACGGAGTTGTTTGTGTTAGGCGCGAGGTGGCAAGTGACGATCTCCAGAACACAACGACCTCGACGAAAAACACAGAAACAAGAAAAAAACACAGACCAACGAAATATCGGTGTGGGTCAAATAGACTCCGGTCTTGCTGCCCGAGTCACCGTTGTCGGAGAGTTAAAGGATGTGAAGAACAGTTATGGGCTTAAGATAGACACGTTATTTTGGCGGCACTGCTAAAAGGATTGGGTTCGAAACAATTATTAAACAAACATATACAGAAATGGGAATTGGTATTAATCCTCGGGCAAACGGCGCTGTCAAAGAAGGTTAGGCAACCCGAAGATTCAGAAATGTGTGAGACCTTGTATACAAAGTCAAGAACGATGAGATATTTTTAAAAATGCCTAACAGAACTTGCCTCATTTTATTATGTTTACGAAACAACGTAAACAAATTTTTCGAAAAGTCAGTGATTTTTTCATTTTTCTTTTTCCGTTGGTTCTTCAAAAAAAATTACCTAATTTTGTAGACGCAATAAAGCGATGCAAGTTCAGTTTATACTTTTTTTAAATATCACCCAGCGCTCTTGAGATATTTCACGAAAAACAACTTTACGAATTTTTTTCAAGGGCTGATTTCGCCCCTAAAACCAAATTATGGTACGAACGGAAAATAGGGTTGTATTACGGACGACAGACTCTATTTGTATGCAAAGTTTCATACGTTTCCGAATCATACGGAATCACACGGTTGCCTAACCTTCCTTGCGAGTCCTTCCATACCCAAGTATTTCACGACGTAGTTTCACTTCTATATTGTTGTGAAAGTGCAAACGCATGGAGCGTCAGAGGTCTGCTTGTCGCCATAGGATTACGTTGAACGCACGGCTTCAAGGGCCGATGCCGCCCCGCGTGATTGGTTTCGGTCGTCGATTCTCCGATGCATGTTTCGGATGCCGAACTATACGTATATATGTATATTGCCGTGAACCACGGCAAATCTTTGTCGCTTCAATTCTATACTTATTCTGATATGTCTACGTTGCACAAGGAAAAAAGTAAAGTACAGGAAAAATGCTATTGGTTAATATTATTGCGATGGTGTGGATATAGGAATTTTCATTGGTTGTTAATGAGGGTGGAAGCGGTGTTAGAGAGGAATTTTTATTTTGGGAAGGGTGTATTTTAAGGCCGTAAAGTCCCTGAGGTTGTCCTGCGTGTGTTTCGGCAAAATTGAAATTGCTAAAGAGGATTTCGCTAAAAACGGTTTCAATGGGTGAAAGTGGCCAGATGTCTTTTTGATTGGAAGTCCGAGGTCACTCGCAAAGTTGTGGTTTCCAGATGTGTTAAAATAGGAAGCTATAGGTACCTAACAAAAGGTAGAAGAGGTAGGTTTCAGCAAACAACATACTGCACCTATTGAACAACTTACTGCGAAAAGAGTTATAAAAAAATGATATATCAGCCATTTATATTATGCCCTGTGCTCTTAACTAGTCCTTGAGTTACCCCCGCAGGTAGTAATGGATTTCAGGTAATATGTACATACAAAAGTCAGGCAGCGGTGGCGACTGCGAATTGCTACATGCGGTGTGCAGATTGCTAGCCGCCTTCTTGAAGGTTAACGGTGTGAACTAAGCAACCGAACTGTTTTATTGTTCTCAAGAATTATTCTCGATAATTCATTTATAGATGCAATTAAAAACTACACATTATTGATTATTTTGTACGGGCAAGATTGCATAAAATAAAAACATGAGGGTTAAATATGTCATTTTCGAAAAAAACATAGTCTTTTCCGCTTTTGAGAGGCAAACTGATTTGCCGTGAACCATTACTGGTCTGCACTGGACCTAATATGGCGTCGTGATTCTTGCGTCGATGCAAGTTGCATCGATGATGATTCCTCGATGCCAGCCTATACACATTGCAACATGCATCATGAAACCTCGGAATCGATGTATGCACCGCAACATGTTTCATCGTCTAGGGGGCACTTAATCGAGCCAAAGATAGCCAAAAAAGATACAAATATGAGGGAAGCTATAACTATTCAAGAAGACTTCAAGTAGGGGAGACCGGGACTGGTTGTCAGAAAGTTCATTTCTCCTTTTCTATAAGCTGTATCAATAAAAATAACTGTTCATTGGGGCAGATTTCATACATTTTTGGCTTAAAATTGAGGTAAGTATCAACTAAAGCAAAAAAAAAAAAAATATCGATAGGCAGACTCGAACACTCGAACCAGCAACCTCTAATTACCAGTATTTCTTGCTGTGCCCTGGGGTACTCACCTTCTTATTGGATATCTAACGCGAACTCCTTATAACGGAGTACAGCGATTTTCAAATGTAATTTTCTCGGGTAATCTTGAGAAGCGCGCGTTACTGCTCTGGCAAATTAACTTTGGATACGACATCTTCAAATACTGCAAGTTTCAGGAAAATCCGTTTCCCGTTGACCACGCCCTCTCATTGTAGGTCCAAAGGAGCTAAGAAAATTGGGGTTTAAGTAGTAGAAGCCAATAATTTAAAGATGCCCTAAAACTGGATTACCAACAAAGTGGCAGGTGCGGATTGGCTATATTCGGTCATGAAGAGGAATCCTACTTTGTCAATTAGAACGCCAGAAACTACAAGCTTATGAGACAAGAGACTCAAGTTTCAATCGTCATAGTGTTGCAAAGATTTTTGGGAATCTAAACAAGGTAAGCACCGGCTTTAAGTGACTTCCTCATGACATTTGGAATATGGACGACACTGGAATTACTAGCCCAAAGACCCAATAACAGTTATTGCACGAAGGGGCTTTAAGCAAGTGGGCTCTATTGCTTCAGCCGAGAGGGGAACTTTCCCCGGGGTCCAAAAGATGTGCCAATTAATCAGGCTAGATGCTGGAGTCCCATCCTGTACAGTTTTTGGGCCACTTCGTGTCAGTTGTTCGCTGCGCTCGAGAAAGACCGATGTTGTTAGTGTTAGACAACCACGACTGCCAAATTAGTATTGGAGGTCTCATTGTTCCCATCGAATCCAACGTCTTGACAAAACTGTATTTGGTTCATTGAAAAAATATATTAACACTGAATGTGACCTATGGATGTTGAACATTCCAAGGAAAACCATGACGATATATGTAATATCGCCAAAATCGTCGCTGCAGCTTTTCCTCTGGCTGTGACTCCTTCGGAAATGCAGTCTGGTTATCGTGCAACAGGGATATTCCCCTTTAACGAAAACATCTTTACCGATGTAGACTTTCCTCCCTCATATGTTACGGGCCGACCATTAAACCCTGTTTGCGAGGAAATTATTGGAAATTCTGAAGTTAAAAACGCCGAGAAGCAAACTTGTGACTATTTCGCAGAGGAATTAAATGAAATGGGAGGAAAATGAAAAAGAACCACTCCCTGGATGCTCGAACGACAGGATACCCTTAATTATTTCTCCCGCCACCATGCGCCCTTTGCCAAAAGCAGGCCTTAGAAAAAAGACATGGGGAAATTATCGCACGAGGACAACAGAAATGTGACGATCCATCGCAATTCCACGAACGGCGCTCTCCAAGTCTCTCGACCGAGGCAGATATCGAATGCCGAAAGATGTATGTAGTTCGTTAGGATGTTTATCCCGTCGCGCCGGCCTGGCCTAAACAACCGCTCTTGTTTAGGACCCACGTCGGCATCGGATGCATTCGTCGCCTCTCGACTTCTACGAATCTTGGTGGAAGTCAGAGGTAAACGGAGGGCATTGCGTTGCGGGGTAGCACGAGCAAGTTTTCGAGGCGGACAATCCGTAGCCAGAGCTCGAACGAAGCGAACGAAACGAATTATAATAAAGCATTCCATCTAACGAAGTCGATTCACTAATTCCGTCACCGGTCGCCCACGTAAATTTTGACAGGCAGTCCTATCAGGAGAAGACTGGAAGAGGGGCATCAAAGTAAACAGGTAAACAAAATTAGAAAGGAAAGTCGTCAGTGCAATAGTGGCGAAAAAGGAAAAGATCACAAAAATAAGAAGCTTGATCTTGTGCAGATTGTATAGAGCCGGACGCAAATAGTCTGCCAAATAAAACTTGGGTGCAGTGTCTTGAACGCAAGCAATGAACTTTGAATTGAACTTTGCATTCCAGCCCCCAAAAACACGTCTTATATTTGTAAATACTAGCAATATGATTTTTCAGCACTACTGAATTCTGATGATGATTGATATGTTTCGAATAAATTAATAAATAATAAATGTATTCATACTTTTCATAGCTATTCCATGTGACAACCAACCCATGACTGGGATTAGTTATCGCAATATTTCCAAATCTTTCAAAATAGTAAAAAACCATTTTTTTGTAGAACACTTGACAATCTACAAAGTTTAAAACACGCACCAAATGCGAGGGCTTCGAATGGTGTAATCAAAATTTCATAAAAGGGTAGTATTTTTTTTATTTAAACAGTTTAATTTTTGTGAGAAAGTGCCCCGGTCTCCCCTACCTCTTTTGAAGCGGGTCACTATGCCGGCAGTACTCAAACTAACTTCTCCTTTAATATTTGAACTAAGTTTTATTATACCGAGCGGTGGTACTCGCTCTTACTTAATTCTTACGATAACTTCCAATAACGCTACATACTTTTTTGGCTCTACTTTTTACTCTGACTCGTGCACGCATCATCCATTCCATACATTCTTCCACTTGCACCTTCTCTCCATCTCACTCTTGTTGCGTAGGAAGTATTATTTCCTTTCGTTTTCTTCTATTATGCCCTTATTTGGAAATTGGGAGTGCATGCAGTCAATTCTGCCCCTTCCGTGACGTCGCGATGACTTGACCCTTTGCCGGGATTTTCCGGACTCTCTTGTGTAAGAATATAAGCGCGCGCGTATGTGTAAACAAAAGAACGACGACCGATGCGTGGTCGAGCGCAGCGGTCGAGCGACGAGGCAGTCGCAGTCCGAATGGCATCGTGTCATATTATACTAATACAGTTTGAATAAAGAATATATATGTATATATCAATATTACAAGCTTCAGAAGTGGGATAGTGAACAAAACCTCAGTTAACAAAATGAATCCAAATGATTTTAGAGTGGTTCAGCTTAACTTATGGTTCAAAGAATGAATTGATCAGCCGATTGCAAGAGGCGGATCCCAGCGGATCGTGGATAAGTGAGATGAATGCTTCTGGTGCAGATGCAGAAGGTGAAGTGCGGGATAATACGCATCAAGTAGGGACGCGTGAAGATAGAAGCGACGGTCGCAATGTACCGAGCAATATACCGAGTGATTACGATTTACTCTTAAGAGAACGGCAACTTCTGGAAAGAGAAAATAGACTGCTGCATCGAGAAAACGAAATGTTGCGCGAATCTCCGAGATCTGTGAACGATACGCATGAAATGCGCCCGAAAACCAGTGTGAAAGCGGTTAGTGAGTTGCTCAGTGAGTTTAGTGGAAGCGAGGATATTCGTTTAGCAACTGGGAGAAGCACGTAAAATTACTTCGTTCCACATATGATTTGGACGATAATGCACCGAGAATATTAATCGGGTCGAAGCTGAAGGGGCAAGCCCACAAATGGTTCTAGTCACGTCCCGAATATATTGACTATAGTACAACGGACTTGCTGCAAACAACGAAGAAGATGTTTGATCGTAGAGAGAGAGGGAGCAAACTAATGTTAAGAAGAGAATTTGAGGAAAGAACTTGGGAACATAACGAAGCTTTCAGCTTTTAATACCATGACAAAATTGTTTGTGGCAACCATGTCTCAATAAATCAGGACGAATTGATAGAATGCCTGATAGATGGTATCCCGGACAACCAGTTGAGGAATCAGGCCCGAATTCAGCGCTTTGTTCCTTGGCGGACCTTTTGAAGGCGTTTGCGAACGTGACACCGGATGGCGGGAGAATTCAAACACCGCGTGACGCACCATCAGGCAGCAAACCAGAGGCGACGGAGAGCAGAAGGCAGAGATATCAAAACAGGAATACAATAGCTGAGGATACCGACATCGAGTCGCAGAGGTCAGCGTGGTACTATAATTGTAGCAAGTATTTAGCCACATGGCTAAAGATTGTACAGCAGCGAAGAGGGAGAGAGGCTCGTGCTTCCAGTACGGTAAAATGGGGCACGTATCTAGCGATTGTAAAGATAAGAGGGAAACAGAACAGGTATAGTAAATTGCGTAGATTTAGCAGAAAGGACGGATAAGTTCCAGAAAAATATTGTGGTCGAAATCGGAAATGCGAAAGAGAAAATAGAATTTCAATTGTTGGCAGGTCTAGATACGGGTAGCCCGATATCGTTTATAAAGGATAAATTCATTCCGCGTTCATTAAAGGGAACTCCTTCGGGAAAATCCTATTGCACCCTTAATAAGAGTAATTTAACTAAGGTAGAAATAGTAACGGTTAACATGCGCCTTGATGGAAAGCTTAGAAATAATGCATTAATGTATGTAGTACCAAACACGACTATGGCAGCTTCTGCGGTTATCGGACGAGATATTTTAGAAAAATATGAATTAAGGTTAATTTATTCTGATACTGATACCGAAAATGATGCAGTCGCCGAAATTTTGTATATTGATACACAGGAAACAGAAAGCAAAATAACAAAGATATTACGAGTTAATCCAGAAATACCGTAGGAAAAGCAGTTATGTCTTAGAAATATGTTTGATATCGAATATTTATCAATTAAGCGTCTAGGAGTAGCTAAAGTTGAAACGGAAATGAAAATAATAACAAAGGATCTAAAGCCCTTTAATTATGCACCGCGTAGATTGTCTTATATGGAACCAGGTCAATTACGGTCAGTTCTCGATAGGTGGTTAGAAAAGGGTATAGTTCGCTCTAGCGAATCGGAATATGTGTCGACAATAGTATTAGTAAAGAAAAAGAACGAAGAATACAGTGTGTGTATTTGAATAAGCATATAGCAAGGGATAGTTTACCAATACCAGTAACTGAGGATCAGTTAAATATGTATACTTAATGGGAAGCAATACTTCAGTTTATTAGATTTGAAGGATGGATTTTTCCATATACCACTGGCAGAAGAGTCAATTAAATACACATCGTTTGTTACCCCGTTCGGGCAAATTAACGAAGTATTACAGGAAGTCATTCGGTCAGGGAATGTAGTTGGGTATTTGATTTTATAGGACTTTTTGATTGCATCGAAATCTCTAGAATATCACTTTAAGGTTCCTAAGCGTATTTTTAATCTGTTAGTACAAAATAAGCTTCAGTTGCGCATAGATAAATGTAAATTCTTATATACTGAAATTCAATATCTTGGTTACTTAGTGACAGAGAAGGGTATACGTCCCACGGATGGTGGAATAAGTGCAGTTTTTAAATTCCCCAAACCGGAAACCATACGCAATGTACAGAGCTTTCTAGGACTCTGCTCATATTTCCGCAAGTTTGTTGAGGGATTTTCGATCATAATAAACTCCTTATATGATTTATGGAAGAAACATACAGTGTTCAAATTTTCGGAAGATCAACTAAACGCTTTCGAGACATTAAAGTCAAAATTAGTAGCTGCACCCATATCAGCAATTTACGATCCTAAGGATAAAACAGAGTTACACACGGATGCTAGTGCATTAGGATTCGGTGCGGTACTAATGCAACAGAAATCCGATTCGAAGTATCATCCAATATTTCAATTCTCAAAACGCACGACTAATACAGAAAGCAACTATCATAGTTTTGAGCTTGAACCATTGGCCATTATTTACGCGCTCAGATGTTTCCGAATTTATTTACTAGGAACACCGTTTAAAATAGTTACAGATTGCAACTCAGTAAAACTTACGCTACAAAAAAGAGACATACATCCGCGAACAGCCAGATGGGCAATGGAATTACTAAATAACGATTATAGCTCACTGGCTCGTTTGGAGCCACTGTCACTACCGACAGTTCATCAATCAGCTGAACCAAGCAACGAGTAACGTTATGAGGAAACCACACCCAGGGCACATTTGTTCCCAAACCTCTTCCAGACCACTTGACTCGGTACAGACCGCGGTAGCAGTGCGCGGTGCAGTAACAAGTGTGGGCCCGCCTTTACGTGCATAAGTTCAGAAAGGGATACCGCAGCGAACCTCGTTACCAAAAATGAAGTAAAGGGTGTCGATAACATGACTAGGTAACAAGCGTGGACCCGCCTTTACATATACGACACAACAGTATATGTAGAAATTCTCTAATATTCTGCATTTTGCCATTCGATTACAGTACTGAACTGATTTTTGTTTTAACGCAACCGTTTTCTGTTAAAAGATGTGCTGCTAGCAACTAGTTTTTCTTTTACAAACAAATTTACAAATTAACAGGCAGGGAGCCTGCGTCGCGTAATCCTCTAATTGTTTTGAACATTGTTTCATATGATAACGTTATAATTATGACTATATGTAGTTAATAAAATATATACCTGGCAATATGGATCCGTAAGTAAACTTTGAACACTAATTAACACCTTTGAAATTGTCAGCGCTAATGACCAATTATGGTGGATTGAATCTATACCAACATCACCATGTCTAGAAACATTTGGATGAAGTATTTTTGTAAGAAACCTCACAATTGGTGGATACAATGGATAACTGTAAAAGTTTAAGGCACATCTAACATAAAAAAATTCAAAGTGTTTAAACTATTAACTTTTAGCGCTCCGCTTGTTTTTCTACCATTGTCTACCAACAACTCCGGCAGATTTGCGCTGTGATGCGTCTGACATATACGACGTATTATTTTAATTGACAAAAATTACACCAGCTTGTAAATATATTTTGTTTTGTTTTTATTATCTAAATATAATTTAACGGAGTTATGGAATGAATGACGAATCTCTCCGCAGTGGAGCCAACGGCGCGCTAAAGGTTAATATTTTGGCTAATCGAATTATAACAATTGTCGAGTTAGAAGCCGAGAAGTTATATCACGTAAAGATAAAGGCAGTTTTGTTTCATTAACATTTTAACGTTTTTTCCAAGTTAGGATATTACGATGCAATATAAAGGGGCGTCCGAGAACTCTTGACCAGCTTCAAATGAGAGGTTGCTGGGGTGATCCTGAATAAGTTTTTCCTTTACCAAAATGGTGGTTGAAGCTTGGTTTTTGAATTTCTAATGAAAATCACTGACCAATCAGAATGCCCATAGGCGCTGTGCCAATCTGTTGGTTCACGGCCACGGTCGAGCGCGGTTGGGGATCAACCAACATTTTGGTAAAGGAAAAACTTGTTTAGAATAATCCCAGCAATTTCCCAATAAAAGCTAGTCAAGAGTTCCCGGGCGACCCTGTATGTTGTTGAGTATAAATTAGAACTAGAAGTTCAATATTTATATAATACATGCCCGTTTGACTATTGATTTTACGAATATTTCAAAGTACAAGAGACGTTTCGGCAACGTATTGTATTTCACTGCCTTAGAAGCAGCTAAACATACTATGTCGACGATACTGCACCCAAAATGTTACTCGATGCTGCAGAAATATGTAATTTGACAATATTGTATTCAAATACATGCAATTCGTAAAAATATGTATTGAAACGAGAAGTGGCAAAGCAATGACAATTGGTTTGTCGAGATTCCTTACATGAAAAACGAAAGTTCATCAGAACATCTACAGGGTGACAGAAGACTCAGGGAACATCGAGGATTGGGGTGTAGCTGGGGTGTTTACAAACAACTTTTTCCTTGGTAATAATGTCATACGTAGTTTGGTTTTTGAGTTATTAACGAAAAACATTGGCCAATGAGAGCGCCCGGCGGGCATCTGCCGACGCGCGCTCAGGTGCGAACCGATCACTTGCGGTTGGTTGTGATGGGGGCTTCGAGGGTACCGAGGAAAGCATGCGGCAAATGTTACATCGTCTTAATTAAGAATAATGTGAAATCATTCATTATTCGTAAATAAGAAATGCACTAATAAATCGTGTAATAACCGTGTTCGATACGTGGGACCGGGGGCGCGCCTTCTTGACGGGCAAGAATGGAACGTCGAGGCACTCTTTGGGAAACGATCGACTAGAGCGGACTGATTGTACCCATACCATTGTATTAGCATAGAAATAGATATTCCTGTAACCGTAGGCGAATTTAGCGATTTCCTTTAATATCTGTGTCTTACATGTTTTATTACTTATTAAAAAAATACTTTTTTTTATCAGTACGTTTTCAGGTGGATTATAATAATGTTTTAAGAAAAACGATTCGCATAACTAATATTAGGAAAAGCTAGTTAAACTTACCCATTCGTTCACGAATTAACCTGGCTAACATTGTGTGAATCCTGACCTAGGCAGCGCTCTATAGCTGATGCTGTTACGGCCGGCTTAGTAACCTTGCATGATCACTTCACGTTACGATAATGGTTACAAGTTCATTACTAATGCTTAAAAACAATTACCAAATTTTCGACGGCGAAGACGCGTTCCAAACAAGGAATTAATCGGCGGTAGGATAGTTAGGATCTGTCTCCGATGCGTACGTGCGCTATCGGGCTCTGCGGTCATATTCCCCAGATGCCCAGCTAGAGCGTACGCAATTCGAAAATTCTTACACACGTATCGCTGGAATAGTATACCACACATTTCCCTTCCTTCCTACGAAAAAAATATTCCATCCCTAACAAACGCCATCTCGGATCCACGAAATGCTTAAGCTGGCAGAGACATTCTGCTATTCATACGAGTAACATGGATCGTACACCCGGGGAATATTATCAAATGTTTTTTTGTATTCGCGCAGTGAAGTGATCATGCAAGGATACTAAGCCAGCCGTAACAGCATCAGCTGTTGAGCGTTGCCTAGGTCAGGGTTCACATAATGTTAGCCAGGTTAATTCGTGAACGAATGGGTAAGTTTAACTAGCTTTTCCTAACATTAGTATGCGAATCGTTTCTCTTAAAACATAATTTATCCACCTGAAAACGTACTGATCAAAAAAAGTATTTTTTTCATAAGTAATAAAACACTTCATTCCTTTCGGATAATGAATAAACGTATCGAACACGGTTATTACACTATTTATTAGTGTATTTCTTATTCCACATTAACCACATTAACCACATTATTCTTAATTAAGACGATGTAACATTTGCCGCATGTTTTCCTCGGTACCCTGGATGCCCCCATCACGACCAAGTGATCAATTCGCACCTCAGCGCGCCCTGGCCAATGGCCGACGGGTGCTCTCATTGGCCAGTGTTTTTCGTTAATAACTCAAAAACGAAACTACGTATGACATTATTACCAAGGAAAAAGTTGTTTATAAACACCCCAGCTACACCCCAATCCTCGATGTTCCCTTCTGTCACTCTTCTGTCACTCTGTGTAGAACAGCAATCTTTTGATAATGTTATTGTCAAGATTACCCAACGATCAAACTTCTGACGCTTTGTTTTCGATACACTAATGGGTAAAATTGGTTTTCTAATTACAGATTTAATAAACATCGTGATGCATATAATTGAATTTGTTTTACTATTATCCATAATCCATACGTTACGCAAAAATCTTTTATTAACAAAATAGAAGATCACCTCGAAAAATTATAAATTATAAGGAATATACAAAATAAATCGTATAATTCACTATGGAGGCCGTTCGAATCATGTAAAGGCTATAGCCGGATAAAGGGGTAAAATGTGCCTCTAAACGAAATTCGACTTGTGAGGTGTCATTCGATAGCTTATCAAGAAAAACCAATTTGTACCAAGTTTCAAATCTGTAACTCGACTGGGGGGATAGGTACAATAAAAAAACAAAAATCGATTGTATGCTCAATATCCCTCATTTTAGCGCACTACAAATTTTGAAAAAATCTGACACATTTCAATTATGGAAGCACGTATTATAGCAGTTTTTCAGATTTTTAAATTTGGAACCCGAGCTGCACAACATAATAAACGTCGTAAAATGCTGAGAAATGCCGATTTTGTGTTGAAGGAATCGGGTAACTACAATTATACTTTTTTGTAGGTACATATTATTGATACTACGACTCGCTTTATTTACTTTCAGATTTTTTTATTAGGTGCGTCGCATTAAAAAAAATTAAAAGCTGATATTTTTATTCGTTTTTTTTACGTATCAGAGTAACTTGTACGGCGAATGTTGAGCACGCATACGCTCAACGGCGAACTTTCATCTATTCTTGATCAAATAGCATTGAGCAGACCAGCATAAGAATTGAGAAATGTACATAAAACGGACCGGTTGAAATCACGTCAGTTTCTTCATATCATGAAGTATGTAAAACATTTTCAACGGCATCGTTGGTCCCGCGGCAAAGCATCGGACTGGTAAACCGCAGCAAACTTTTTGTAATTTTGAGCCCCCCTCGGGATAATTTTTTTTTTTCGTTTTTTTCGACGCGGTTTCCAAGTGTTGATGCTTGCATTAAAAGGAAAATGTAAAATTTTTCAGCATTTCTCGCTATAATATGTGCCTGCATAATTGAAATGTGTCAGATTTTTTTCAAAAACTACCCTCCCAGTCCAGTTATAGAGTTGAAACTTGGTACAAATTGTTTTTTCTTAATAAGCTATCGAATGACACCTTACAAGTCGAATTTGGTTTAGGTGCACATTTACATCCCCCCCCCCCCCCCCCAAGGCTATAGCCTTTGTGGAAGTTTCACGTCGCCCAAGCTTTGAGTGACCCGCGTGTTGCGAACACGCGCGAGCGTTATCTGGTGCGCTATCTAATCATGGTTGACCGGTATCGATATATCGTTGCAATACATTACATTATATTACTAGGCAATTTGGATAGAACTACGTTAGATCTTGTACTCTTAAAGTAATAAGCTTTTATTTTCACTTAATGGATATAAATGGCCCATGGTTCTGAAAAAATTCTCAATGCAATGTAAATAATTATATTACCAATCCGGAAAACTAATAACATTTTTGAAGAGTAACGAACGACAGGCTAAAACCTCTTGGAGATTACTTAGGCGAGCGTCCTTAAGGGAGCAATTCATTTAATTGGTCTACAAAATCGATTTTTTTTTCATAAATCAATAGTTTTGTATGTATAGCTATCCACAAAGTTTTATAGTGAAATCAAACTTTTCAAACGCGCAACAAGTACCTACTACCGTACCCTGTGCTCGCAGGTATGCGCGCAAGCAGTTGCTACACACAGTCCGTTTGCGGTGCTATATTTCTTTACAGAGAGGAACCGACATGCGATGAAATTTACATAAAAGTATTTGTTAGAACCTACTTAAGAACTATTTGCAACTACAAAAGTTATAACAATATATGTGTAGCCAGAACACTGAAATTGGTTTAGATCAGTTTATAAGTAATAAAACTCATATAACTTGTTGGGTTGCAGAAAACATAAAAAAAAATTGACATTATTAAAAACGGATAATTTGTTTATTACATAGCGACAGAAGGCCAGTAGTAAAGAACTTTTTCTAAAAAATTTAATTAGATCAGATAGTTTCATAAAACTATTGTCGGGTCGCCGGATATACGACATACAGGGTGGCTCAAAACCCAGGAATCGTCGAGAAATGGGTGGTAGCTTGGGTGATTCTGACCAACTTTTTCCTCCATCGAAATGTTGTTTGCAGCTTCGTTTGTTAATTATTAACGAAAAACACTGGCCAACGAGAGCGCCCGCCGGCGCGCCACTGGAACGTGCCGTTCAGCTGCGGTCGGTCGTGATGGGGCCATCGAGGGTACCGAGGGAAGCGTGCGGCTAATGTTACACATCGTCTTAATTAAGAATAGTGTGGAATTATCGTTATTCATGAATAAGAAATCAACTAATTATTTTTTTATCTAATTGCCTACGGTCGTAGTCGTGGAAGAACGCATTGGCATGGCGTGTTACTGTTCGTTTAATGCGTTTTATAAAATCCACTTAAACAAAAATTGTCTCTTATAGTTCTGAGAATATATTGGGGTATAGAATTCCAATGCTTGTACAAAAGTGTTTATATTAAGAAGGACCGATCGGGTCCGAATGCTCCATGCTTCTCTTCTATATTCATTCGTTAGAGTTTCTCCTTTGAATAAGAACGTGCCTTCTTTTACTATATAAAATAAAGTACTTTTATTAAACTGAACTGTGTATTATATATTATCACACTTCCTCATAACACAGTGCATATTATATGGTAGAAAATTGTTCAGTAAAAGTGATAAGAATAAGGGACAAGTGCAAACTATAACTTTTATATATTTATATTTGTGTTTAATATTTGTTGTAATTAGTGTTCCTATAAGTCTTAATTTAAGTGTACAGTTTGGTTGTCCATTAACTAATAAGTGACAATTTTTTTATTTCAACGAAAATGGAGAGTTAAAGTGTGAAAAGAAACATTAAACCTTTTTATATCTTTTAAAATATCGTTGACTTTGTTGAACCTTTCATAATTACGCGCCAACAAGCACGCATTAATTACACTCCCTTTTGTTTTTCATTCCCGGCTTATAGCCGCTATTATGTCCATTATGTTATATATATGTATATATGTATTCGTCTTCTGTTTCTTTTATTCGCCAAGTCGGCACGATATTATGTTCAGTACATTAATTATATCAAATTTGAACAATTTTGGTTATTATATTATGAAAGTGTTTATTATTTCCACCAACGTGCCCTGAGTGAAATTATATTTTCATCAGACTTTAAGTGGGCATTTACGATTAAACATGACGAGTTTGGAAACCCATTACAATATAAAGCTCGACTTGTTGCTCGAGGGTTCAGTCAACAGTATTTAGTAGATTATGATGACATTGGCACCGGCTTGAAGATTATCAAGTTTTAGATTTATACTGGCGTTTTCGAATCAATTCAACTTGTTAGTTCATCATATGGATGTAAAAACTGCGTTTTTAAATGGTACATTGAAAGCAGAGATCTATATGAAGGTACCAGACGGAATTGAAAGTGGTAATAATCAAATTTATAGATTAAACAAGGCCTTATATGGATCAAAGCAGGCAGCAAGATGCTGGTTCAATGTTTTCGAAAACGCACTTAAAGATAAAGGTTTTCGAAATTCTTCTGTCGATCGATGTATTTATATGTTAAATAGAGAAGACACACGGAAGAATATATATGTGGTTCTTTATGTTGACGATCTTGTCATTGCTACAGCTAATACGGTTTTAATGAATAGTTTTACAAATTATTTGAAGGGTAAATTTTCTATGGTAGATTTAAAAGATATCAAACTCTTTCTGGGAATTAAAGTTGAAAGATGTAACAATATGATGACTATGAATCAAAGCTCAAACATCTTATCGGATGTTTGATGTACGTGCTGTTATGTACCCGACCTGATTTAAGTGTAGCTGCGAATATTTTGAGTAGATATCTAAATAAGAACAACAAGGAACTTTGGCAATGCTTAAAGAGGCTACCTAGATATCTTAAGGGGTCAATTAATATTAAGTTAACTTTTATTCACAGTGATTAGAAAAATCTTTCAATTGGTTATGTCGATTCTGATTGGGGTGGAAATGATGTATATAATAGAAAGAGTACTACCGGTTATTTATTTAAATTATTTGAAAGTTCTAGAGCATACTGAAGTACGAAAAGATAAAAGTCCGTAGCAGCTTCATCAACTGAAGCTAAGTACATGGCTCTTTTTGAAGGTGTTAGAGAGGCACTGTGGCTAAAATCATTAGCAGAGAGTATTGATATAGATGTTTCCAATCCAACTATTATTTACGAAGACAATAATGGTTGTATTAGCATAGTAGAGAATCCAACAAACCACAAAAGACCTAAACACTGTAGGAATATTCCTACGATTGAGATTCCTACATTGTATGGCGGCGCGTAGCGTCGGGCCTCGTCGGCCGCGACGTCAGCGGGACGTCCCCGACGACCGGCCCGCTTCCCTGCTCGCCGCAGCATGGCCCATGACCGATGCGAACAAAGGACGTTCGCATTTCGAATGTTAGTCAGTCGTGTATAAGCGTTCAGGCAATAAAGATATCCTACAACACATAGATATAAAATATCATTTCTCAAGAGAACAAATTGAGAATAATATAATAAAATTGAAATATATTCCAACAGGTAACCAGACAGCTGATATCTTAACAAAACCATTACCAAGTGCGAAATTTCTCGAACTGGGAACTGGAACGGGTTTGAAATAAAGTCAAGAAATAAATATAGATATTAAGATAGTATGTCTAAACTGTCGTGAATGAATGGCTCCGTCAGCTTAAACGATCGCATTCATACGCACATGCACACACCAAATTTAGTGGAAATCGGCGGCAGATACCGATCACACAAGGCAGCATCGGGCCTTGTGTTGACTCCGTCGCGGCATGAGCGTTGGCACTACAATGTTATCCACATTAAAGAACATCTGCGTCTGCGGGTGGAAGCGAGTGCGTATGTTTAATCTGTTAGAGCCATTCGGCTAACTGTTAGAATATTCGAGGTACAGGAATGGCCGAGGCGGGCCACGTGCATTTCGCAGATGCACGCTGTCTTTCTCTAGCGTAGCTTTCTTTCGAGGCGAACCCTAAAATGGTTAAAAAGGGCCATAGTGACGTAGGCGTCCTCACGACCGATGCTTTTGCCAAAGGAAGGCATTCTTGTATAGACTACGGTCGAGAGACCACAGTATTAATAAACGGAATACCTTGTTAATATATACACGCCTACGCAATTATTCTAATACCTAATCGAGACATCGGTTCGAGTATTAGTGATTTCTCTTACATAACCGAACAAGCAGCATGAATCGTACAAACGCAGAATATGTAGTATAAAATGTTTAAATGTAGCAAAAGCAATTCGTCTTCAAATACATATCCCCACACTTCATAGTGGCAAGTGAAGTAATCGTGCAAGGATACTAACCCGGTCGTATCATCAGCTGTTGAATTAATTCGTGGACGAATGGGTAAGTTTTTCATAAGTAATGAAACACTTTATTCCTTTTGGATAATGAATAAACGCATCGAACACAGTTATTAAACGACTTATTAGTTTATTTCTTGTTATTGGATAAGCAAAAATTCCGCATTATCCTTGCTTAAAGACGATGTAACAGGCCATGCCAATGCGTTCTTTCACGACTGCAACTCTAGGCGATTAATTAAAAGAACAATTAGTTGATTTCTGATTCATGAATAACGAATAATTCCACATTATTCTTAATTAAGACGATGTAACATTTGCCGCACGCTTCCCTCGATACCTTCGATGCCCCCATCACGACCGACCGCAGCTGAGTGGTACGTGTTTTCGTCAATAACTCAAAAACGAAACTACAAACCACATTGTGGTCAAGGTAGAAGTTGTTTAGAATCCCCCCCCCCCCCCCATGGGTTTTGAGGCACCCTGTATACATATAACTATATAAGTTGGTGTTCTTACGGTTTCCTACCAATTTATTAAGACCAATTTATTTGTCCCAAAGGGAACTGCTGGAGAGATGCTTGGGTGTACACCCAAAATGCAAATGAAAGCTATAACGCACTTGTCTGATTGATAATAATTGAATAATAATTGAAATTGCTGCCGTTATAGCTACTGCTATCTTTAATGAAGGTTATAGTGCAGTCTTAAAAATAATGGACACAATAGGTTTGATTCTTGGGAGAGAATGCCATTTATATGCAGAGTCATATAAGAAAACGTGACTGTCGAGGCAAGCGCGTGGCAACTTCAGCAATACTGATGAAATACGTACCACAAACTACAAGAAAATATGGTTCAGACTGTATGTGTGTTGTTCTCATTTTAATCAGAAAAATCTCGCAAATACGTTAACAAAAGTTTTATTAAGGAAACTTCAGAAATAAAAAAGTTTCATGGTTGAATTAGTATTAGTCACACCGATATTCCGGCTCGGATCATATTAAACAGCTTCCTCATCAAACGTCGCTAACTCCAAGGGACGCCCCGTCAAGTGGAGGCGATGATTCTGATGAAACTTGCGACTAAATGAAGCACCACCAAGGATGGAGCGAAACATGTATGCTTTATAGCTTTTAAACATGTCTCTTGTGGTACTCGAGCAAACACACACAGATCACTTTAAATTCCCTACCTTCCCAGCAAAGAATCGTGAAGACCAATCAATTTTGAAGAATTACTTTCTAGGATGACTTAATTGTCATCGTTTAATAAATTGAATACTTTGTAAGAAAAATGTGTGCATATACATACCTACATGGTACTTGCAGATAAAGATAAAATAATCCTCCTTCGTACGGACTTCCTACGGGTCCAGTTATCGTAGCTTGCCAATGACAGCACATTTGATCTAAGGGTGTTGCTTCAATGCCTTCGGGGGGATCTATTCTTAAACTCTTGAGTTCAATGCGCAGCCGATTTCTCCTCCAAGAATTTTCTTGTATCCTTGGTGGTCGTAATTTTAAAGACGTTTGTGCTAAACACGTACTGCACGGTGCCGAAGAAGCCAAAAAGTCGTACACTTTATACCAATTTTTAACACTGCCAATTGGTTTATATAGAGGCCATCGTAATTTAACATTTTGTTGCCATTGTTGCGATGTTACATGCGTTGATAACAAGCCACGCCATCTACGGCAAACATTCGCAGCTGACCAGAGACTAACATCATCCAAATGTGAGAAAACAACTAGCAACACTTCCGGTGGTAATGTTTCCACTAATCCTGGTTCAGAAACAGATTCATATTCATCATGTTTGTAATTTGTGAGCCTTTCTAATCGGTCGGATAAAGTATACAATCTTGAACTTTCTCCCATGTCATCGGGTGGTCTGTCGTTCCGTTGATAGTGCTGGTAAGTCTCCAGTTCTTTCATTCGTTGAAAGGGGACTAATCTATGCAATTCGCCCGTTGCTATACACTGAGAAACAGAATTAGATTCTTTTTCTTCCCACTCATTCCTCTCCAGGTTTTTAGGACGAGCAACACTGTTCCCATTATTTGTATTCTGCATGCTATTAGAGCACACATTATGCGGAAGAGGTTCGTCACGTGGAATGGCTGCAGTATTTTCATTACCATTTTCATTTACTCCGCGACGTAATTGCTGCATGGCTGAAATATTTTCATTTTGCAGAGCGAAACACTGAGCCACGTGAAAGTTAAGGCTGGGAATGTTTGATATGTTTGGCATATTTGAGGTTGAATTTTGTGGTGAATTTTGTTGCTGCTGACTAGCCCTTCTTTCATGATTGTAATAAAGCTCTGTCGGTTCGTCATTTCCAGAATCTTCATCATCCGTTTTCTACACAAATAGTTAAAAAACATTAATGCATACTAAATACGTACACATGTACTAGGTTGACCAATAAGTTCGAGTTGTTTTTATTCCACAATACATTTATCTATTGGATCTTTACTATACACCATTTAATCATTTTTGTATTGTCCTTCCACAGCTACTGCCAATTGTTTCGCATTTTGCTAGTAACAATGTAGGTTTAAAAGCGGGTCCTCGCTTGTTACCTAAGCCTGTTACTGAGACCCGTTACCTCAGTTTTTGGTAACGAGGTTTGGTGTGGGACCCATTTCATATTCTACTGCACGTAAAAGTGCGTCCACATTTGGTACCGTACCGCGATTTGTTACCTAGTCAAGTGGTCTAGGAAAGGTCTAGGAAGAAATGTGAAGTGTGTCCTGATACATCATAGTGTTACTTTTTACTTGGACCGGCTGTCCCATCCGCTGTCTGTATAGGTACCCGCTGAAAAGAAGGTATGTACTTGAGTCGCTTTTGAATAGTTGTAGCTTTCTTTACATTTGTATCTTTTCTGGCTACCTTTGGCCGGATTAGGTTGTCGTATATAATAAATCTTCATTATTTATAAACATATAAAAATACTTATAAAAATATTTAACCAAGAACTTTTTGTTGATATATTGCGGCATTGATCTCTGTAGTGTCTGTCGATCAATACTAATGACGTTAATTGTATTAGAAAAGGAAAACTGATGTGGACAATCTCATAGGCTAGGCCCAATGAGCCCTATCTCCCAAGACTAAACAGTCTACAATACATAGGAACAGCACCGCACAGACGAGTTCACACATCTACAGCAGTTGATAGAGGAGCTAACACATTGGCAGTGGCGCAAGGACGAGTGCACGCATCTACGGCAGCTCACTGGTTCCTTTGGAGCGGGTCGCGATACCAACAATTTCTCGATCAGCCGAACCAAGTAACGAGTAACGATACGAGGAAGCAAAAAACACTGCACATTTGCTTCCAAACCTCTTCCAGACCACTTGACTAGGTATTTATCCCGGTAACAGTGTGAGGCAAGGTAACAAGTGTGGATCCGCCTTAATATGTAGGAGTCAGAACCGTTTAGCGATTTAAATAGGCGAAAAATCATCATAGGCAAATCATAGGCACAGGTAATAGGTAAGCGACCGCCGTATGTGTGCGTGCGCGCACGTGTCATTTTAAGTATATAATGCGACGAGCAGCGAGGTAATGGATTGATTATTAGAGAGAATAGAAGAGGGTGAGAAACAGTGAGTAATAGTGAGCAGTGAGAACAATCTATTGTTAAAACAGCGAGTTATATGGTAAAACCGTGTTTGCCTACAGATAAACGTTACATACACCATCAGACACGTGGGATTATTTTAGCATACTTGTTACAACCAACCAAATCCTTACAAATATAAAGACTATAAAGTGTAGAAATTACAGATAGGCAAATTTACGATGTAGTTTACTTGACGAGCTTTATCGTGGTTTATTGGGGTGGCATTCATAACCTCTTTTATTAAAAGGACGGCTCCGAGGCATCATGTATTTCTCATATCAAACTGAAGTATCGTTTTTCGAAGACTTTACATGATTTTTAAAATCTACTAAGCACACTTCTTTTTACACAGATATTTGTTACCTTATAGTTATCTTCTTTTGTGATATAAATTACTATACGCGAACAACCTAATCATTTGACTTAAACAATATCAGGATTTAAAACAATACAAATAGTTTTAGTTTCGAGTGCTGCACATACAGAACGTCGAGCAAAAAAGATTGTAGTATTCCTTGCTTCGACGCATTCAAATGAAATTGCACTGAATTTTTTCGAAATAAGTAATGGTTCTTAAACACTTATCAAACTCTGCTGCTTTCCCAATTTTTCATGAACAATTAGAAAGTTTCCGCAATCAAAAATTAAAAACTGTTCCTCGTCACAGTAGCGATGAGGCACGACAAGACTGTGTATCACGTCATCAACGTGTGTCTTAAATGCGCGGCTCCATTATTATTGACACCACAATCCAGATGATTCCCAACGGTTTAAAAGAGTAAGGATGATTAATTTGTAGATACAATTTAAATAACAAGACTAGTTTTATTAACAACAGTGAATTGTGTGATGATTAGATTCTGACTGATAATTCGACTTGTGTGAATGAGAGACTTGGAACGTTTGCAAAAGAGATTGCTGGGAAAGTATTCTGTGAATCTACCGCAAGCGAGTTAGAGGCCGGCTGCCATGGGGGAAAGCTAACAAAGGATATCAAAGTGGCTCTCCTAATGTTAACAAAGAGATTAAACAATTTCGCCGTAGATGCGATGACCGCAACGTGGGCAATCTATATGGTGTTTCGTGACTATGGGAACTCCCAGAGATGAGGGATTACTAGACAACTTTTTCCATTACCAAAATGTTGACTAAACTTTCATTTTCGAACTAATTATTATTAATGAAAAACACTGCCTAATCAGAGCGCCCGTTGAGGGCGCGCCCAAGCGCGTGGCTCTCAACCGCGTTCGGTTGGCTGCAGCCAACATTTTGGTAAAGGAAAAAGTTGTTCAGAGTCAGCCCCCCCCCCCCCCCGATGTTGAGTTAATTACGTCACACACTGTATAATAGGGTTCTAAAAATGACGAAAAGTCTTACTTAAACTATAAGTATAAAAGATGTATGTATTATGATCATCTTTTTTTATATTTCTTACTATCCATTGCAATAAATTATGATTTGCATTAAACCTGCAGTTATTGACACAGTTATGGTCACCATACTTGCCGTATCTGAAAGACACTATACTAACGCTGATTTCAATTATCCTAGTTATATTATCCATATCATTTAGTGTAGCATTTTAATAAATAATTATTTACTATGAAACACATTTACATGCAAAAAAAATATACTTCGCTGGAAATGGGAACTTGTAACAGGCCCATGTCATTTGGAAACAAAAATGCGTGGCAGGTCGGACAAACAGGTTCTTCGAAACATGGTCCATAGTATCCATTGCAGAAGCAGCAAGTTAGAGTCTGAAAAACGCATTCGAATTAAAATATTAACAGACACGACTGCAACAAAGATATGAATTATTCTATATATTATGTTACGCTCTAAAAACAAATACAACAATAAGAATACAACTTTTCATATTTTTACATAATAAGTCTTCCACTGCACATTAGTAGAATTCAATACAGTGAACCTACTAATTTCATGAAATATCAAGTGTTCCGAAATTCTGATGCAAATTGATATGCATGATCGACACAACCGGGACTAATTGTATCTTTTAAAATAGTAAAGGATGGAAAACATATCATAGGGCAAAACGAAATGACTTGGAATAAAACATATTCCAGATTTGAATTGATGCATTTTTGTGCATCGGTGCAGTTAAAAAATACTCCAATAAAAATTCACCAAGTTAGAGGAGTTCAAAAACCAATCATTTTTCATCGAAAACGCTATAACCGGATAAGGAGGTCAAATGTGCCCCCAAACCAAATTCAACTTGTGAAGTGCCATTCGATAGCTTATCAATAAAAACCAATTTCTACCGAGCTCCAACCCCTGCAATTCGACTGGGAGGGTGGTTACAGCGAAAAAACAAAAATCAAGTTTTTGCTCAATACTTCCCATTCTAGCATCAATTCAAATAAATTTTTAAACAAGACAGACTTCTATTATTGTAGTCGACGGGCGATCTCGCCTCGTACATTCGTCGTACATTGTATGCACCCGACCGGCTTGCGGGCCAGGTTAAAACGCGTTGCCGCGACGTACAAAAAGATCGCGAGAACACACCGATCAAGTTAGTTAGCCATTGGCAGCCGAGGAGGCCACAGTTATAAGAATAAAGCATTTTTTTTGTAGTTACGATTTAGTGAGTTTTAACTAGCACCTGACAAAACTTCCGACCCGCCCTCCTACATTATGGAGGAGTATATTATAGAAGTTTTGTAGATTTCTAAATTGAAAATGTAAGCTGCAAAAAATAAAAAATGTCAAGAAATGCTGCAAAATGCTGATTTTGTATTGAAGGACACGCCTAATTACGATTATACCTTTTTTCGACGTACATATTATTAATACTACTGTTACGAGCCAGGACTGTGGGTAACGCATAGGCCGGCGAGATTGATATTACCCAAGGATTATGGTTGACAATTTCTTAGTTACGTGCGAGGATGAACCCGATGCGAAATCGGGTAGCCAGTGGTTTGGAGTAGTTACCTTGTTTGGATAAGACGTGCGAACGTAACTGACGCGGAGTGAGGGAGTCGCAGGAAATGTTAGTTTGTCTCGTAACTCTAAATTAAAGTTTGATACAACTCGAGCGGTTAAGTTGCGTCTATGGGAACGTTACTATCAATATGAGGGATTGCGGAGTAAAGATAGGTTCTAACGAATCTACTCGATTTAATGGTGAACAGTTTGTATATAGCTGGGACTTCGGGTCCTTCGGCGAGCTTCTGGACGGGGTCGCGAGATGCGTCTCGCGGTATCGACCCCGTCCAGCTATTGTCCTGGGGGATTTCAACTCCAAATCCCAGGCCTGGGGTTCCCCCAGGACGGACCTGAGGGGCGGGGCGGTGCTGGACTGGGCGGCCGGCTCCGACCTCCGATTGCTGAATCGGGGGTCCGACAGCACCTGCGTTCGCTACCGGGGGGAGTCCATCGTCGACCTGACATGGGCTTCCCCCTCGGTGGTGAGCCGCGTGGGTGGCTGGAGGGTGGCGCAGGAGGTGGAAACGCTCAGTGACCACCTCTATATCCTTATGGAGGTGCGCGCCACCCGGGGCCGGGGGCCGCCGCGAAGGGGAAGGAGGGGTGGGGGGCATGGGTCCCCTGACGATGTCCCCTCCTGTGGGAGGAGGTGGGCGCTGAAGCGCCTAGACGAGGACGCCCTGATGGCGGCGTCCCTCGCCGTGGCCTGGCCCGGGATCCCAGCCGGGCCGGTCGTGGACGTCGAGGTGGAGGCGGCGCGGCTCCAGAGGGGTATGGTGGATATATGCGACGTTGCCATGCCCCGGTCCCGCCCGCCAAAACGACGGGCAACGTACTGGTGGTCGCCGGAGATAGCGCGGATGCGCCACACTTGCGCGCGCGCCCGGCGACTCCTACAGAGGGCCCGCCGAGGACGACACCGCGACCTGGCGAGGGAGCGACAGCTGCACGAGGGCTACCGGGAGCAAGTGGTGGCTCTGCAGCTGGCCATCAGGAGGGCGAAGGCCGACGCCTGGTCGGAGCTCCTCCGCGACCTGGACCGTGACCCCTGGGGGCGCCCGTACAGGACGGTGATGGGCAAAATTCGTCCGTGGGCGCCCCCCGTGACGGAGACGCTTGACCCCGAGTTCCTAGACAGGGTCGTGGACACCCTGTTCCCCCCAGACGAGGGGGGGGAACTGGCACCGGAGCTCGGAGAGTCGGACCCGACCAGCTGGTCCGACGACATGGGGGTCACGGAGGAGGAGCTGGCCGTGGCTGTCAGGAAGATGGGGGCACGCAACACCGCCCCGGGTCCTGACGGCATGCCGGGCCGGGCCTTGGCTGTGGCCCTGCGCGTTCTCGGGCCCCGCCTCAGGCGCCTGTTTGACGCTTGCCTGAGGACGGGGCGAGTCCCGTCCGGCTGGAAGAGGGGGAGGATGGTCCTCATCAGGAAGCTTGGGAGGCCCGCCGATTCGCCCTCGGCGTACCGGCCGATCTGTCTCCTCGATGAGGTGGGGAAGCTGTTCGAGAGGGTGGTCGCTTCCCGCCTCTCGGGGCACCTGTCCCGGGTAGGTCCCGACCTGGCCGAGTCCCAGTACGGATTCAGGGGGGGACGTTCCACGGTCGACGCTGTCGGCCGGGTGAAGTCCCTCTCGGACTCGGCCACGTCCCGGGGGGGGGGGGTGGCGTTGGCGGTGAGCCTGGACATCACCAACGCCTTTAACTCTCTCCCCTGGGGCAGAATAGGGGGGGCACTGGAACATCACGGGGTGCCCCTCTACGTGAGGAGGGTCTTAAGGGACTACCTGAGGGACAGGTGGGTGGAATACCCGGGCAGAGGAGGCCGGCTGTGCATGAGGGCGGTGGATCGCGGTGTCCCGCAGGGGTCGGTCCTGGGCCCCATACTGTGGGACATCGGATACGATTCGGTGCTGCGGGCATCCCTCCCGACCGGCGTCACCCTGACGTGTTACGCCGACGACACGTTGCTGGTGGCCGTCGGGAGGGAATGGATGAGGACCATCCGGCTAGCCGAGATGGGGCTGGCCGCCGTCGTCGACGGTATCCGGGGACTGGGGCTGCGGATCTCCCCGCAGAAAACCGAGGCCATGTGGTTCCACGCTGGCGGGCCTCGGAGCGGAGGAGCGCCCCGGTCCTGGATCTTGGTAGGGGGGGAGTACGTCCAGGTTGGTGACCGTATGAACTATCTCGGTCTCCTCCTGGACAGCCACTGGCGTTTCGGACCCCACTTCGACAATCTGGTCCCCCGGCTGGAGAGGACGGCGGCCGGCCTTGGCCGCCTACTCCCCAATGTCGGGGGCCCGGAGGAGAGGGTGCGCCGCCTATACCTGGGGATCGTGCGGTCCATGGCCCTATATGGCGCCCCGATATGGGCGTCGGCCCTGATGGCCAGGCGGCGCAGCAAAATTATGCTGCGCCGAGTGCAGAGGAGGATGGCCATCAGGGTGGTCAGGGGGTATCGCACGATATCCCACGAGGCGGCGCTGACGTTGGCGGGCACCGTGCCCTTCGACCTACTGGCGGAGGGGGACGCTCGCGTCTATGAGCGTCTCCGCGAACTCCGTGCGGGGGGCGCGATGGTGTCCGCCGAGGAAGAAGTGGGAATAAGACGCCAGGCCCGGCTGTCTGCGCGGAGCAAATGGAGAGTGGAGCTCAACGATAGAGGGGCTGCGCAGCGGGCGGTCGGGCGGTCCTGCCCAGCCTGGACCAATGGCTGGACCGCGGCAGAGGGACCCTCACCTACCGGGTCACGCAGGTGCTCACTGGACACGGATGTTTCGGTGAGTTCCTGTGTCGGATACGGGCCGAGACGACGGCGGAGTGCCGGGAGTGTGGTGCTGCGCTGGACACGGCGCAGCACACACTAGAGGAGTGCCCGGAATGGGCGGCGGAGCGACGCGTGCTGCGTGCGCACGTGGGGCCGGACCTCTCGCTGCCGAGCATCATCAGCAGGATGCTGGGCAGCGAGAGAGCATGGGATACGATGGCCTCCTTCTGCGAAGCAGTCCTTCGCAGAAAGGAGGCGGCGGAGCGGGATCGGGAGCTTACCGATCCTGCCCGACGCGAGAGGCGGAGGGGCAGGACTCGCCGTCCACGGGCGCGCCCGCTGGCGAGATCCCCGCCCCTCCAGTAGTAGTGCCAGACGGTGTCAGCCCGGGAGGCGACAGGGGGCACTCCCTCCTCGTCTCTCGGGCGACCGTAGCACCCGCCCGGCAAATGGGTGGCCCTGCTGTGGGAGGACGCTTGTCCTCCTGTTACCCCGCAGGGTCACCCGATAGCCGGATTAAGTGGCGGGGAATGTGTGGGGGGCCATATCCCCCCCCCCCCCCCCACCGATCCGAAGATGGCGAAGCGGTGACGTGGCCGAGGGTGCGGTGGTGTTCCCCCACTGTACCCCTCGGAATGGCGCACCGCTGGCAAGGAGACCGGCGGCCCGCGTGGTGAGGGGGGACGCGCTTTCCCCTCCCTGTGCGCGGGGCCACTGGGGAGCCGTGAGCGGCTCGGGTTGGGGACCCGAGCCGCCCCAACGAACGGCTCAGAGGAGGGCTGCGTCGGGTGTTACCCCCGGCGCAGCGCAGAAGTAGGAAAGGGGGGTCCATCGGACCCTCCCGAGGGCTGGGGCTGCGACAGCCAGAGCGTGGGGAGGCACCGGATGTAATCTCCGGAGTTCCCGGGGCCTCCCCGACAAGCGCAGAGGAGAGGTAACCGAGGTGGTTTTAGTCGGTAAGAATCCGACACTACCTCCTGCTCGTCCCCAGGGCAGGAGGTGTCTTTTTGAAGATTCCCACCTCGTTAAAAAAAAAAAAAAAAAAAAAAAAAAACAGTTTGTATATGTTGCGAACCAGTTGTGCTACAAATGTAATTGCCGCGATATAATTGCATCATGTGTAAGTTATTATCTAAGTCTGCACGGTTGACGCACCGATAACGCAGTGTCTGAGAATAGTCATATGAATGGTACCCTAAGCCCAATCTCACTGATCGTAACCGACTCTGTACGAGCGTGACACAACGTGACTCTGCGCGTAACTGTATGGCTCTGAACCGAAGATAATTTAAATCAAAGGGTTTATATAGTCGCAAAATGCATAGACGGGACTCATTAGAGGTTTCCATATAAGATAAAACCTCAGAGTCTTCGGCGGGTTGCCCCTCGCCCAATCGGTCACCCACAGCTAGTCGTGATTAGGCCCCACATTATTTGTATACGATAGCTGAAAGGAATCTTTGGGCGTCTTCTTACGCAAGTTCGAAAAACACGTGTAACACTGGCGTATAAGAAATATTCTCCAAACGTAACACCCGCGCAAAATAATCAACAAAATTAATTGATAATCATTTATAAATAAATTGTGGATAATAAATATTGGGAAAAATTTATTTCAACTTATATTTCTAGCTGATTGTAACAATTTCAGATTCTATCTTTATTTTTTTGTTAATTCATTTTTATTTTAAAAATTAATTGAAAAAAGATGGTGATGTTGTGGGGGTAAGTCTGATTTTCAGGAAGGAGGTAATTTATGGTCCGGAAGTTCTGAACGTTGCACAGTGTTGTATTTTGCCCGATCTACCGGGGTAAAAGTCGATTTTTAAAATTCGTTCGGAGCTGCAACACTTTCATTCAAGATAGTTGAATATGCAAGAATCAATGTACTGGTATTCTTTTTGTCATTTGTGCTCTTGCAAAGTCCTGGACTTCGTCCAAAGTTAAAGGTTTGTAGGCCAGCGAGTAAAATGAAAACGACGGCAAAACAAATGTAGCGGCTAGCGTGCGATTTTCTATTTGTAACAGTGTTACGAGCCGAGGACAAAGGGACACGGCTGCGGAGCTGAGAATCGGATGTTTAACACGTTCACTGCCACCTCACCCATATTCGGGTGACAGTAAAGTTTCTGATCGGGCCGCGTCACCCGTATTGGGGTGACGCTTATTTGTTGTATGTGTTTGAAAAGATATTTCGCAGAGGAAGTAACAAAACTATTGAATATTAATTAATATAACTTAAATTTATAATAGAATATTTTTTTTGTATAAACTATTGTTATAAAAGTAAGACTAAAATGGTTTATTAAGAAAATTATGTGGAATGCAAAACTTTAAAACATTCTATACAAAACTGGGGTTGGTCGGGACAACTTGGACAATAAGTTGTTGTTTTCTTTAAATTCTCTCGTGTCTTTGATCTGCCCATTCGACGACTTTTATCCGCACAACATTGTTTGCATGCGCGTCTAATGCTTCCTCCGGAATCATTTTTTCGAATGGCGATATTATGCTGACTCCGACGAAGACAAGGATTTGTTGTATTTTCAGTCAACCCAAATAATTTTGCAGCTAATATTTCCTTAAATCTTCTAATGTTTACATCCTTCTTTGTTGCAATTTTGTAAACCGCCAAAGCATTTACAACAGAAATTCCCAGAAGTAGTTGAATGCCAAGCTTTCGGTACCACTTGATTCCTTTTCTAATTGTGGTGGTATAAGAAACCATTTGGTCGGAGTAATCTATACCACACTTTCCTGCATTATATTCAACAACAGCTAGTGGTTTGAGTGTTGCAGGTATCTGTTGACTTGGAGAAACAGAACGAATGCTACGATTTTTTTTTGAACTTTGTACCATTAGAAGCGTGTTTTGTTGATAAAATTCTTACGTCCCGTGTATCTCTCCATTTGAGTACCACAATCCCGTTATCATCTTCTTTGGATACCGTCTACCCTTTTCTGAGTTTGCAATGAAGGATATCTTTTGGGAGGCATTTTTTGTTATCCCTAAGTGTTCCCACTACATGGGTTTTGCGGTTTAGGCATAATATTGCTAACTCTTAACTCGTGTAAAAATTATGAATATACAATGTGCGTCCTTAGTGAAAAAGTTTTTCTGCAAGCTGAAGACATACATTATGTGCCAATCCCGTTTCTCTAAAACCATCAGCTGATTTACCAGAGTAAATTTTCATCGCCCATGTATATCCCGTGCTTGAGCATCATTTAAATAATTTAATTGATGGAATCAACGTTTCATCAATAACAATGTGTTCTCCAGGCGTGAATATTCTTTGGTACTTTCCCTCCAGTTTGTCGAAGGGTGGACGTATTTTTCCAAGTCGATCGTTACGGGCAATGGACACATTATTGGCAAAATGAAAATTACTCAATAGTAACTCGAATCTATTTCGTGACATTATAGAACGCGGTAATTGAAAATTATACAGTGGGCTTTTCGACCAATAATTGGCAATGGGGTTTAAATCAGTCCCAAGAATTTTTTTATTTCCTCGGGATTAGTGGGTTTCCACTTATGCATCCGTGAACACGGAGTTAGGTCAGATTTATTTAACTTTTGCTCCGCGTATCTATTTGTTTCTGATACAAGTAAATCTATTATTTCGTCATCAACGAACAGCGCAAACACATCATATGGATGAACATCACCTGGTAATTGCCTAATGAGACCGCCCGTCTCGGAAGAAGAAAATTCCGTTCACCAAATTCAATTGTATTTTCCTCGTTGCCAGCAGTTCTTCTGTCTTCATCAGTGACCAATTCTTGCAAAATCTCGTCAATGGAATCTTCATAACATTCAGTATCACTACCATTGCACTGATCAATATCCGAATCGGATTCGGATGATGTAATTCTATTTACATTTCTATTTCCAGGAAATCTGATTTCTTCCTCATCGCTGCTATTCGAATTTGTGTAAGCCTCGTAAAAGCTTTCTTGTTCACTGCTATTTGACTCTCTAACAAATAAGTTTTCCCTTTTTCTTTTCGACATTTCAATGAATTAGGGTAGAAATTTTAAGTTATTCCGCTCGTTACTCGGCAAAGAGTCAAACTGATCCTGTACAGTGGCGAGATGATAAACAAATGCGAAGTAACGAAAATAAATGACCGAGCATGATACCATGGAAACAAACGGAGTGGAAGGTTATTCTTGCGAAAATCAGCGATTCGCATTTTTAAAATATCGGTGGAAATACACAGCAGAATACGCTTCGTACAGCGGTACGCGTGGCCTGAAGGAGATTTCACTGTAAACGCACACGGCAGTCAACGTGTTTTTTTTTTTTTTATTTTTTAAGCTATAAAACCCCACATGGGATTATTAGCAACATGCACATGCCTGTACATGCTAACATTACAAAGATTTCTTATAGACTAGAATAAACAATGTGGTGAAGCATTATGTAATTCGGCTCCGTAATTTTAAACAGTGAACCGTAAGAAACTTATGTATATAAAGTAAGGGACACAGAGAGGGTCCGTACAAAAAGACATCTATTGAATATGGTGGGAAGAATCCCTTGTTGCAAAGTTTATGAGTCAGAGCATCTCTGTTATTATCATAGAGCGGGCATTGCCATATCACATGATTAGGGACCTGTACCAAACAACCACATAGGCAACTTGTGTCAGCAGCAAGATTAATCTTAAAAAGGGAGGCATTTAATTGATAGTGTCCAGATCGAAGTCTGTTAACCCGACAAATGAAATCCCTAGGAAGGCTGAGATGAGCAAACCACGGTCTCGACCCAGGGTGGTAAAAAGTTCTAAAGAATTTAATACCCTTATACTTTGCTTCATCAAGAATGTTGTTAACAGACCGCGTCCTAGCTTGATTTTTTAAACTATGGGAGAAGTCAGAGTAGGGAACCAGAATGTTAGATGAAATAGCCATCAGGGACGCTTTTTTAGCTAGAGCATCTACTTTTTCATTAAACGTAATTCCAATATGCGAAGGGATCCAAAAGAGAAGCAGTTTCTTGGATTTCATAAAGTGGGAGTTTATCAAGTTGTGAATATCAAGGAGAAAAGGATTAGATTTAGCATTGCCCGAGTAGTTACTTAGTGCTATTAGAGCACACAAACAGTCAGAGTAGATGTAAACATAGTGTTGAGGACATTTGGACGCAAGCTCAAGGGCAATTTTGATTGCACTGCATTCAGCAGAAAAGATAGTCATATACTTATGTAAACTTAGTAGGCGGGATTGATTTAGCTCAGGTGAAAAACATGCAGCACCAACAGTTCCCATCTTTTCATTTTTACTTCCATCAGTAAAGATGGAAGCAGAGTTGATAGGTCTATTGACGTGGTGATCTAGGAAAATGTAGTTTGGATCACGTGCTTCCTTCAGAAGAGATCTAAGCTCAGTATTTATCTCAGCCACTGGATTGAGGAGCATGTATTTACGTAGGTATGGAGCAAAGTTATTTTCGGTTCTAAGCCAGCCTCTATGATGTTGTAAGTCATCAATCTGTCGTGGAAGTAAAGATCGAGCTCTGATAATTATATTGGCCCATCCGATGGATCGTATAAGTCTTTGAATTAAATTGTAGTGGGTTGTGCCTTTATTCGAAAGATTTTTTATGAGGAGGTTATTGCATAAAAAAATGGATCTATATCGAAGTAGACTTGGACTCTTGGACTAAAGCTTGGACTCTCCCAACAGAACATTAGTCGGTGTGCTACATCTGTAACCCAACGCAACGCGAAGGGCTGCAAATTGAATCCTCTCTATTCTCAGTATAAGATTTTCATTTTTTGGAAAATAAATAATGACAGAGACTGCATCTTCTAAGACCTTCTTTCAAAAACTCGGAGTAGGGACTTGGCAAGAGATCGCGATATCATCCGCAAATTGAGAAATTTGGATGTAGCTGTTTAGACCATTATCTATATTCCTGACGTAAATATTATAGAGAAGGGGGCTTAGAACTCCACCCTGGGGCAGACCCCTAAATACCTTCCTCATTACCGTATTTGCCGAGTTGATAATAAATGTAACATTCCGTTCGTACGTCAGAAATCCTACAAGGTCAATTATATTTTTGGGACAGCCCATGTCATGCAGCTTCCCAAGGAGAATACCACCGTCAACGCTGTCAAAAGCGCCCTTAACATCAAGGAAACATAACAGAACATCTCTATTCATACTGAAGGCCTCCTCAATGATCAAAGTTAGCGCCGCAAGGTTGTCGGAAGAGGCATTGAGACAACCAGATTGATACATTGGGAGGGATCCAGAGGACTCCAGCCACCATTGTAGTCTGAGCTTAACCATTTTTTCTAAAATTTTACGAAGACAGGACGTAAGTGAGATGGGACGGACATTGCCATCTTTTTAATTAATAAAGAATGGCAGACTATCCTTCCAGGGAGGAGGGAAGGAACTATTCAGAAAAATTTCGTTTAAGAGATTGAGAAGGATAAACTTAAACTTAAGAAGAAGACATTGGAGGTACTGGTACCCACGGCAGGCTAATCTTGATAAAAGCGTTTTGAATACTGTAATTATGATCTGAGGAATTATTTTTGTCAGTTTTTACATTAGTCCATTTCTTTTTAAAATTCTACACGTACGCCAGACATACGAAGCGTCTACTTGAAAGTTAATGCTTTCAGCGAACATTCTAAAGTTGTCTTTCTTCCTTTTCTTGATGTATTGTCTAACAATAGCTTTACGTCTTTTATATTCAATGTAGTCATTTATACGGCTAGTGTAGGTCCATTTTTTAAAAGCAGCCTTTCTAACGCGAATGAGTTTCGCACATTCACCATTCCACCAGGGTACAGGGTTTCTATGCTGCACAGGGCTCACAAGTTTTGGAGCGGGAGTGCATTCTACAACAGCATCAGTGATTAATTTGGTGAAAAAATTATATTTGCTGATAGTATCCAGAGACTCATAACAAGGCCCTATAAAATCATTATAAGATTTTTCCAACAGAGATTGGTACTCCATCCAGTTTGTTTTCTTGGAAGAGAGTCGGCGACGTTCTTTAACAAAGCGTGTCTTTTCTACCCTTAGATTAAATCTTACTGGAAAATGGTCCGACCCCCCGGTATCATCAATAACACCTAATTTGACACTATCGAAAATTTGGGGGGAGCAAAGAGCAAGGTCTAGATTAGAAAGTTTGTTCCTGTGTGTATCTACATGTGTGAGAGTGTTGTGATTGATAAGAATTAAATCACAATCAATTATGGAGTTGAAAAGCCTAGTGCCATTGGGATCTGTTATGGAGCAGTTCCAATAGATGTTGTGAGAATTAAAATCACCAACGACAAGACAAGGACCATGTGAGCTTGCTGTTGCAAAAAGCCGATCCCACTCCGACTGAGAAGTGTATTTGCCGGGAATCCTGTAGCAACCCAGCAGTACTAAAGATGGACTTACACCATCTATCTTGATAGCCCCAACTTCCAAATTATTAGAGATCTTACATAATCCTTGAATAGGAAGGTAATTAATTGGTTTTCTTACCAAAAAGATAAGGCCTCCGCCTGGTCTACTGTTTCTATCAATTCTAAAAGAGCGAAAGCCGGGAAGAGCAAATTTTTTGTTGGTATTAAGCATGGTTTCTACGCCAATAAAGATATCAACATCCTCCAAGTATTTTTGGAGCTCTATATTGCAATTAGAGATACCTCTACAATTCCAAAAAACAACTTTGAGGTCAGAGCTAACGCGAAGGCTCGAATTGTTATTATTCATTATTAAGTGTAGGTAAGCTTAAATCTACTGTGGAATATAAGAAAGGTCTTCTACGGAGATGGTCGCATCAGTGTCGGATCCAAGGTCTAGAGATGAGCCAGAGATATCCTTTTTCTTATCTTCGGACCAGCTGGCGTTGAGTTCCAATTTCTTGATAATTCTAGAGATTCTATTTTTAACGGATCTACTAGAGATACTGGGATAAGTTTTACGAAGCATTTTCACAAGTTGCGTTGAGTCGTCTGTGAAGGAACGGGCCAGCTGAATGATGTTTGCGTTGCCCTTTGCATTAGTTAGTAGTTCTTTGTATTGTTCATACCATAGAACATATATATCGGGTTGTTGAGTGAAAATATGCTTGATAGGTTTCAATACTTGATCCAGCTCGTCCACTGTCTTGGAGCCGACCTTTTGTTCGGAACTTTCAATTTTTGTCTTTTTCTTTTTGGTTTTTGAAATTAGAGCTCTGGCAGATATCAGGCGGCCTTTAATATTTATAATGCCATTTTTTGACGTGATCTTACTTATTAAGGATTTGTCCGACAAGTATAAGCACACTCTATTATTAGAAATTCTTGAGGCGAACCTTATATTGATAGGATGAATGACCTTTCCAACTGCAACTATATATTCTTTAATGGTGATGTCATCATATGCGTCGAGTACTATAGCATATTCTTTCGTAGGGAAGCAGTCTTTTTGCATTACACTGGCGTATGTAGCTTCAGCGGTGTTCTTAACTAACGGTATATTTTCTGTGGCCATGATTTCTGTTGGAGAGATTCCTGTACACAGGAATATATCCGTCGTTTACGAGAGTTAAGAGGAAGAAACTTGCGATCTCGACCGAGGCAAGCTACGGTATAAAAAATCACAACACACACTAACACAACTACAATTACAATTCGTATCCTGTAACTCGCGTATCTCTAGGAACTGAGCAGACGTCTTCTTACTGCAAACGTCAACACGCGACTGTCAGTCAACGTGTTAATAGAATTTAGTTAGTTACGGACGAACGAGAGCCTATTTCATCACCGGGTGTCACATGATTGTTAGTTATGTAACTTCGTAACTTTTACTATGTCGATGATTGCTATCTAATGATTTGTATAGGAAATGAATTGTTATAATGCGTTTATGTTCCAGTAATAGAAGTCTATATTCTCTATTTCTCCACTATTCGTAATATAACGATTGTAGTGGAACTACAATCCACTTTCTTCAATCTTTACGGATACAAGTGCAATATAGGTTCAAAGATGCCTAACAGTAGATTTATGTACTATACGGTAACGTATAAATAATAGTTGTTCGAAAATGACTAAAACCCGATCTCGCTGGGTATCAGTATGCGTAGCTGGTACCGACACGGTACGAAGCTAGTGGATTCCATACTGAGCCCCGAGCGTGATTTCCGTGCCCTTTTTATACTTGAAAATTAATCTAAACAGATGGTGGGGGCATGGAATGTTCCATAGGAGTCCACACATTCTTCTGGAGGGACTGAGCCCTTGCGTCATCGCGGAAGGGGTGGTTCGACTGCTTGCACTCACGGTTGCCAAATAAGACGTTAATGAAAGAAACGAAGACTTCCTACGTAACAACATAATGAAACTTTTTTACAATTAATACGCACGCCGTATGGGTTCCGACGGAACGTCCGATTCGATGGTAGTGCCCTGCGTTTCTGCACATTTCGGTTCTCATCCCCCAACACGTAGCAATATGCAGAAATGGTCCACAGAATTTATAATTATTGTATTTTAATAAATATATAAATCATCTTAGTTACAAATTGGATCATGTTTATGTGTATAAGACTCCTGAAAATGACGCCTCTTATATGGGTCAGATTTGCGTATAACAAGCGTATAAATATGTTTAAAGCAGGGACTGCCAAGTTATTGACCCCCAAGGACCGCCGAGTCCCCACTACCAATAATAATGTGACGTTGATATGGCAACTAACACAATACGCATAGGTGTGAGGAACGTCATTTGTCTGTAATTAGTCTGTCACATGCCGCTTGTGGTCGCGCGCTCGCTGGCCACCAGTTCGCTGGAGATGAAAGATTACGTAGGGGAAGGGGCCAGGCGTGGCCCGCGACCCGCCAGTTGACAGTCTCTGGTTAAAAGCATTAAAACTATAAATTTGCGAACCAATTTTATTTTTAAAGCGTATATCGAAGTAAAAACATACAAAATTCTTGCAGGAAATATGGAATGGCCACCCGGGTACCCAGTTGCTAACATAAGGGTTAAACAAACCATCGTTCGGCAATTGGGAGACCGAATGTGGCCATCAGTCACTTGGCCAAGATGTTTACACCCATTCATTTATACTCAAAGCCTTCAAACTGCAGTCAATTCTAGGACATCCGATATCTGAATGGCGAAAGGCCATCAGCCATCATTTGTCGGCCAGATTGCATACCCGCAATACACCCCCTCGGAACACACGTAAACCAAGTCCCTATTATAAATTCTCTACCGAAGGAGTGTCACGTCCCCAACCAGCCCTATTTCTTTCTTTAAAAATACGTTGACGCTAACATGTATGATAGGAAAATAAGTATTTGTACTGCTGAAACTGTATAAAAATTCGCACAGTGGAAGCCATAATATTAAATGAACGTGCCTAATAGAATATGTCTTACGTTCACTAATCAAGTTAACTGCAATGTTGGTGAAATTTTGGAAAAGCTCATAGTGATAGGTAAACAAATTGGGCCAGCAAAGCGTGAAACCCCTAATTCCATAAGAAAATTATAGGTAATTGACCCGAATTAGGTTTAAATCTAACTCAAACTAACTTCTTATTAAATTTATATTAAATTTGGGTTAAATTTTAACGAAGAAACGTATCGAACACGGTTATTACACGACTCATTAGTGTATTTCTTATTCACGAATAATGAATAATTCCACCTTATTCTTAATTGAGACGATGTAACATTTGCCGCATGCTTTCCTCGGTACCATGGATGCCCCATCACGACCAACCGCAAGTGATCGGTTCGCACCTGAGCGCGCGTCGTCCGATGCCCGACAGGCGCTCTCATTGGCCAGTGTTTTTAGTTAATAACTCAAAAACGAAACTATATATAACATTATTATCAAGGAAAAAGTTGTTTATAAACACCCCAGCTACACCCCAACCCTCGATGTTCCCTGACTGTTTTGTCACCCTGTATGTGTGGGGTTGGGCCCCTCTATCAAAGAACTAACAGGGAAGGTACCTTTGTTTCGAACATTTCTACCAGTAACATCATTATTGTACCAATTACAAACCTTGATTTTTACTACTTTTGACGTTTGTTACTCATATTACCCTTCGATATAGAAAAATGTACAAAAAGGGAATGGAAACGGGTAAATACTTATTTTATTATTAAAAACTGTTATACTGCTACAATTATATTTAATATGAATAATTTTCATGTAAATGAACTTAAAATAAATGTAAATTATTTAAGTATAGCGTTATGAGACCAGTTTATTAAAGAAAATTGCGCAAATGGACGCCAATTTCATTAATAATGTTTTTTTTTTTATTTAAGAAATATGTTAACACATATGTAGCCACTTAAATTTTCGCCGCTGGGATGGCGCATGAACGGTGGCACACCGTCATGCAGCGGCGCGCAATAGTAATATAGCAGTAGTGTAATAATATAGTGCGTAACAGAAATATAGATCCTCTTGGATTGTTGGCCATAATGTGGGGATGGGGCGCCTCCGTCCAAGAACGTTAAGAGGAACAAGCGAATAACCGGTAATAAGAAGAGGACGTGGCGTAGATGGACTGGTCAGTGTCTAGAAATATGATGGTCTCTGGTTCGATTCTCGATGACACTGTTACGTAGGAAGTATTATTTCCTTCCTTCCTTCTATCATGCCCTTATTTGGAAATCGAGGGTGCGTGCAGTCGAATCTGCTCCTTCCGCGACGTCGCGATGACATGACCCTTTGGGGGGATCTTTCCGGACTCCCTTGGAAGATTCCGTGCCCCCACTAGCTTTTTGGTCGGGCTTTCGGGTATAAAAAGGGCACGAATTCTGCCCTCGGCGACTCAGTATTAATCTAGCTTCGAGTACGTTCGGTATCGACTATATTGGTATTTTAGCTCAGGGAGATCGGGTTTCGAGTCCCCTTCAAGCAATTTTCATACGTCCGTTTTTCCAAAACGATATATACCTTACAGTATATCGTTAAGCCTTTTTATTGGGCATCACATATTTTCAATGGACTTTGTAATTTCATTTAGACTGTAATAAACCAAAGAGTAGGAAATATACGCTTAATACATCAGTACGCATTTCTCTCATTGAATCTCCTCTACAAGTCATTAGCAGGAACTTCGCACCAAACAGATACACCTGCTAGGAGGTTGGGAAACGTACGGACGAACCTGGTGCGAAGCCGGCAGCTGTAGGATGGGTTAGGTTTCGTGGACCAACCTGATGCGAAATCAGGGAGTCGCAGGAAATGTTAGTTTGTCTCGTAACTCTAAATTAATATTCGATACAACTCGAGCGGTTAAGTTGTATCTGTGGGAACGTTACTACTAATATAAAGGATTACGGAATAAAGATAGGTTTAATAAATCTACTCGATTTAATAGTGAACAATTTATATAAATATATATATATATATATATATTGAAATCAGTTGTGTGTAGAAATGTAATTGTCGCGATGAAGTAATATGAAGTGTGCAAGTTACCTAAGTATTTGCAGGGTGTTGACGCCCTGGCGATGCGGGGTCTGAAAGTCGCTTTAGAGTATGCCAAGAGAACTTCAATCGGACTAGCGGATTCTAACGGGTTAATCTATGTTTCTTATAACTGACTCTGTACGAGCGTGGCACGACGTGACCTTGCGCGTGACTATGTAACTCTGAACCGACGAGGGTAGAAACCCCCCTCGAGGGTTTATATACCCCCGAAATGCGCGGAAACGCATCAGAACTTTCCATATAAGGAAATTTAGGAGTCTTGGTCGGACCACACCCGTCTTGGTCATATTGCAGCTGGTTGCACATGTGCTCAGAACCCTTTTATCTGTTTATGATAACCGAAAGAATTTTAAGGCGTTTTCCCATCACAGACGCGAGCTCGAAAACCCGTTGCGAACGACGTATGGAATATTCTTCATGCGTAACAGTAGTATGCAGCAGAGTCGGGCAAATTTTTATTTAAATACTAAATAATAAATAAACGTGCGATTGTACTTGCAACTAACAACTAAACTTTTTATTTAAATGAAAGTCATTTAAATAATGCCAAATTGTGATCTATTTATTATTTCTTATTTGGATTTAAATGGAAAACAAATAAATAGTTTTTGGTCTTCTCCTATTTCTTGTATTTTGTACATACAATAAAAACGTGACGAAACTAATAACGTTATTACCTGTATGTATAATATTTACATAAATATAACTATTTCTTTGAACTAATTTTCTTTTCCACTAGATAGTTCGTACTTCATATTTGTCTTTAAAACTACTCTTTTTTCAAACATACTGTACAAAAGTTTGTTCAATCGTAATATCGTCGATAGTAATATCGTTGCTGAGGACTATGACTGTAAATAATAAATAATAATTGAAATAGCATTTGTAAATAACAATTAACTTAATTATTTTTGCTTTTTATTTGAATATGAAAGTAACAAATAACTTATTATTTAAATCTTTATATTATATTATAAATAATTATTTAAATAAAAATTTAAATAATAAGTTATTTAAATATTTCCCAAGACTGAGTAGCAGTACAGTAGTCGGGTAGTAAGTACAGTGAAGAAAAGTAAGGACGAGAGATAGCGCAATGAAATAAAAGATAGTATAATAGAGATCGAATATCCTATTCCTCCATCCAGAAGCAAAACTTATGATAGAAGTAAAAGATCACTACAGTTAATCAGAAGTGGGATTCGCTTACGAGGCGGCGTTCGGGATCCGAAAATTTAAAGGGGTATTGTAGGGTGTGTTCCATCCTTAGATGGAACTTTGTATTTATTTTATTAAGGGAAGGTCTTATTTGGCACCCTTGGTGGGGGCTATGCCGGACTGCACCAATAACGTTGCAGTGTTTTAAAAAACATATGGAACTCCACCCACGCGGAGTCCACCTTGTAGCGCACGAGGAGCATTTAGTTCCACTAACCTTAAAGTACCACTAACCAGCGTAAAAACCAATTGTAAAGCCTTTCCACAACACCGTTACCGATCTACGAATAGCTGTAGCTCTTCAATAAATTACATAACACTGATTAGGAGCTACTGTGGTTACAGTTCTTTAAAGTCGGGATGCGCAGTCTAGGCAACGTACAATTGTCGGACGCGCGCTATCATGACTATTCCAAAAAAGTAATGTACGGTCGAAACAGTGTGACACGCCATTGTTTCCACTTTTGCGGGAATATTTTCCAGAGGAAATTGCGATTGACTCTTCCCCAAAATAATAATGCTTTATTACTAAATATTTCTTGTCAACTCAACTTACCTCTCAATACTCTACAATACTCAATACTCAACTCTCACAACGATTTTCCCTCGATTCTCTCTCAACTCTGTCTCAACTTCTGCCTCGCGCACGCATCATCCACTCCATATATTCTTCCAGACTTTCTATTCATCATTCGTTTTCACTCATTAGGACCCACACCGACACACACCCTTTCCACTTGTCATAGGTCGACCACGAGCCACCATGCATTCAAGGCTCCACGTGCATTCCTTGAAACCACTCACTCTTTCCTCGAGATAAACATTCACTCGATCCACATTCGATCTTTCCACTAACACTCTTCATTCACACCACGCGTTACATTCGATACTTTCCTTCACACGATTTATACAAAACCCTCTCGTATGATTTCCATAAATTCTTGCATTCCACATTTTTAGGAATTTTTTTAAGGCCTTACAGAAAGATTTTTATACTGAACTTTTTACTATCTTTTTACTACATCTTGAACTGTAATGTACCATTTTTTTGTTATTAAAAATATGAAATAAAGGTCACAGCTCGGTCTAGTCTTTGAATTAAAAAATTAAAAAGGATTCTGAAGTTATATAACTCTAGCTATCGGAGGTAGCAGATTTGGGTTGAAATATTAAATTTTCTTAAATTGGCAACAATTTGAAATCGATTATTTCACGTTTATTTCTATTTGTTTCGCCTTTTGTAGCCTGTAAAATTAAAACGGAAAAATATTTCGGCTTAATTCTGGTAGGAACGATAGCCACACATCTGCCGAAGAAGCGTCTGAAAGATGGTCCCAATCGGTTCAGTAGAATTTGAGATATCGTGGTTATCATGTTATAAAACACGGTTTTGAAAAACACGTAAAAATGTAATAGAACACGTATATTGCTACATGCCTTGCTCGACGCTCAGGTTCGCACTAAAATTTCGGAAACTTGGCTGCCGAGGGTGCACATGTGCTCTACAGACCTCCTGCAAAACAAAAGGGACAGTTTTGTCAAGACACATGACTAGTAACTGCCAATGAATAAGTGTCAAAAATAGAGAAATATGCCTGACCTAATCCAAATGTGGATTTTGGAAGGTGTACCTTTTTTCAGATCTATTTTCTATAACATCTAATTTGAGAAATTAGATTTAATTAGAAATCCGTCACACTAGAATACCCCCTTAAAAGAGTAAGGCGAACACGTGGCGAACGCAGGAAAACTCGCCATTGTTACAGGGTTTAACGTTGCGTAGGTACAAAACGACAGTAATAGTCTCGTGCGGTTTTCGCTATACCGAAAAACAGGCATACTGCGGAACCTGTTGGTATCCTTTTGGGAAACGAGTGCTACATAGAGAGCGATTTAACTCGGTTTTCCAAACCATGGCTGATGAGCACATGAAGGACGAAAGGCACTATTGCCGGAATTCGACCCCATAGCGGAGGACCTGACGGTCGAGGAATGGATCGACAAGATTGAAGAATATGGGGTTCTCTACAATTGGGATGGGATTGCCGTTCGACACTACGGCGCTAACGAAGATCGCCGCATTGGCGAAAAAATGGCGCGATAGTTTGCCGCGGTTGGAACGCACACGAGCCGAACGGAAGAAGCTTCTACGACGAAATTTCCCAGCGGACAGGAGCACGGCAAAGAGGCAACTTGACGCACAACATTATCAGCGGCAATCAGGTCAGAATATTATTCAGTATTATTATATAATACTGAAAATAATTCCGTGGGAATTGTTATCAGATTTGCGGTCCGGAGACAAACATATATGAGAAAGCACAATAGCAGGTACCAAACAAGCTATCAACGGCGCACCTTCTAGAAACCTCGGAACAAAATGTTACCATTGTAAACAAGAGGGTCGCGTAGCACGAGTGTGTCCAAAACTTGGAAAGAGCGTTACGTGTTTCAAATGTGGCCAAACAGGACATTACTCGCGCGCGCGTGTATGGCGAGGGGCGAGCGACGGGATGCCGGGGCAAGAACACCGACCGGCAATTCAAAACAAAGCGAAGCGGGTAATGCAAACTGGTACCGACTACCATCGAAAATATTTTAAAGATGCATTAGTGAACGGTCGATCTATAAGGGCCTACCTGGATCTGGGGAGTGGCGTTAAAACAAGACGTGGCGAACGAAATTGGCTTAACATATCATAAAATTACACTTAGCCCTCTTGTAGGATACGGCGAAGGTCAAGTGCGGTATGTCGAACTTACGTGTGTTAATAGAAATAAAAAATCGCATGGGGTACCTAGGGTTCGACGTTTCGTAAAGCGGAATACAACCAGGCATTAGGAAGAGAGAATCGGTACTCGCATTCCCAGTGCCGAGAAACCTACCAGAAGTTAGGGCCTTCGTGGGACTATACCAGTTATTTTAGGCGTTTTGTAAAGAATATTGCGGTTATCGGAAAACCTCTAACCGATTTATTACGGAAGGATGTCACATTCCATTAAGGGTCCAAACAAATCACTGCCCTTAATGTGTTAAGGGCGGTTTTTACTATTTACAATCCAGAGGCCGAGACGGAAGTCCATCCTAACGCGTACAATGTTGAGCTAGGTGGACTGTTGGTGCAGAAATCGTCTGATGATAAATGGCATCCAGTAGCATATTACAGTCGAAAAACGACGATTGAGGTATCATTCTCAGTATGATTCACACGAACTCGAGGCACTTGCTATTGAATGTGCTCTTGAAAGGTTTCGGGTATATCTGATCGGGCTGCACATTGCGATTAAAACAGAATGCAATAGCCTAAAGATGTTAGAAAATAAGCGTGATCTAAATCCGCGAATCGGACGGTGGTTTATGAGATTAGCAGAAGCGAGAGAAACAGAGATAATTGGTCTTCCGGTGCCAGGTGTGCACCTTACGACCGATTGGTTTGCAGCAATGCAAAGGGGGGTCCCAGATATCTTGGAACAACGAAACCGTTTAGAGGCCGGCGATTTGGCGACTCCTCAGAAATTTACTGTATGTAATGCGCGAGTTTACAAGACTACAAAGAGGCGATGGCGGCTCTATGTACCGAAATATTCACGATACGAGGTAATTCTGGAAGCCCATAAGTCATTAACTCACTTAGCGATCGGGAAATCGCTCGCCAAGGCCAGGAAAGAATATTACTTCCCGAAAATGAACGACTTTGTGACCAACTACGTGAACTGTTGCATTTCTTGCTTGTACTGTAAGGCACAACCCGAAAAGAAACCGGGTTTCCTGCACCCCCTGAATAAAGGTAATAGGTCGTTCCAAACGATGCGTATCGACCACTGGGGGCCTTTGCCAGCAATCAAATTCGGTGAAAAATACGTATCGGCGATCGTGTGCGACTTTAGTAAATTTGTTATGCTAAATAAGTTAAAAGATGTAAGTTCCGAGCCCACTGTACAGTTTGTTAAGGAATTCATGTCTCGTTACGGCAGGCCTGATCGTGTTATCACGTACAAGGGGACAGCTTTTACGACGCGGATTTTCGAGAAGTTTTGTGAACGTTACGACATACAGCACAATGAAAATGTCCACTGGTACGCCACGAGGTAACGGGCAAATACAACGAACCAATAGCATAACATTAAAATGTCTAGCTACCACAACCACCGAAGTAACAGTCGAAGACTAGTCCGACAAATTGTATGATGCCCCATGGGCCTTGAACAGTACTCGGCATCGAATTATCAAAAAAACGCCGTGCGAAGTAATATTTAACTTTAAGCTGATGGATTGGAGTGAGAGCGGCTTGATGCGCGAAAATATATTGCGCAAATATTGCGCACGTAACAACAAGTAATGTGCAAACCATTCAATAAGACTAGAACCACCGGCAGAAAATATGAAGTTGGCGATATCGTTCTAATGCGCAATGAGTTACCGGCCACGGGCGAAAGTCGGAAATTGCCCCCGAAATATCGAGGTTCGTATGAAGTTGAGAGTGTGTTAGATAACGAATATATGTGGCGAATCTAGTACCATAAAGTCCATAAAATCGTACCATAAAAAAACTATATCGTGTTCGACCTTATTTTAATCAGAAAAAACTTGCAAATGCATTGGCAAAGGTTTCGGTAATTATTTAGAAAATCAACATTTTGAACGACTTTTTCCTACACATATAACCGCCGCTCGGCCTTAGATTCCGAGATTTTTCACAAAAAACATCGGTACTAATACATTGCATTCTGTCTATACGTACGCGTCCGTTGTAGCGTATGCGTAAACGTTCGATCGGCGATTGTCCACGGTTTGTTGAAACACATCGAGACGGCTGGCAATGGACACGTATAACGGGTGCGGTTAAGAACGCGATTTGGGTAGCCGGCCGCCTTACGGAATAAAAATCCGACCCGAACCTTACTCAAATCGGACTTTTTTTATCTAGTAACTACTTTAATGGATTAAGTTCGGTTTAGGTTTGGGTTAGAGTATTCATTCCGGCCGCCGTCAGGCGGCCAGCCACACATTCATATCTTCGGTTTTAATGATCTTTATTGATATTATCAGTACCGGTGCGTTTAATAAGGAGATCAATGCAGAACAAAATTTGCTTAACGCATTGTATAATGTGCGTCGCTGGACGCTACACTATTATATGCAGGGTGACAGAAGACTCAGGGACCATCGAGGATTTCGGATAATGAATAAACGTATCGAACACGGTTATTACACGATTTATTAGTGTATTTCTTATTCACGAATAATGAATAATTCCACATTATTCTTAATTAAGACGATGTAACATTTGCCACATGCTTTCCTCGGTACCCTCGATGCCCCCATCACGAGCTACCGCAAGTGATCGGTTCGCACCTGAGCGCGCGTCGGCCGATGCCCGCCGGGCGCTCTCATTGGCCAGTGTTTTTCGTTAATAACTCAAAAACGAAACTATGTAGGACATTTTTGCCAAGGAAAATATTGTTTTTCTACCCCTCAGCTATATCTCAATTATCGATGTTCCCTGAGTCTTTTGTCACCCTGTGTGGATCATAAGTATGACGCAAATACGATCCAAATTGTATCGCGTTTGGTGTTATTTTAATCACAACAGCCTCGGCAATATTTTAATAAAATTTGCAGAACGAAATAAGTAACAGTAAAGAAGTTTTATAGTTGCATTAGTGCTGGTCTCACCGATACGTACCCTGACCGTCGACGTCGGTGCCTGCACAGTAGTCGCGTTCTTGATCCTCGGGTCAAATTTCTAAAAAGGCAAAGTTCCACCTGGGCCCAGAGTGCTCGCGGCCGGTCCTGAACTGCGATGCCTCTCAAAGAGGTTATTGTATATCGTTTTTGGTGTCATTTTGGTCAGAAAAATTTCGCAAATACGGTAGTAAAGGTTTCATTAAGAACAAGTCAAAAATAAAAAAGTTTCGTTGTTGCATTAGTATTAGTCACACCGATATTCCGGCTCCGATCATATTACACCGCTCTCTTGTTGAGCGTCGTAATCGCCAAAGGCGGATCCCTCCAAGTGGAGGAAATAGTCACCCATCACTTATCGAGTGAATTTTTTCCATCATTTACACGGATTTCACTGTATTTGGCCCTCCCCATTTCTTAGAATGCATAGAAAGTTCATTTTATCGAAAACGAAGCATCAAATGAAAAATCTGTATTCTATATTTTCGATTAATTTTTTCATAAGGAATCCACTCATGCACGGTTGTACTACCCGATTCGAAATACCTGGTACATTTAAGTTATTATTCAGAAATCAGCATATTAATATTAAAAATAATGTAGATCTAAAGACAGCAATATTATTTTAAACTTTCCAGCAACTCTATAATTAGAGATATAATCATTCTCACTATTATTTGTATAGAAATTTATTCATATATTTGTTACGTATGAATAATACTCTCTATACGCTGCTCTCGCACGTGCCGCTCAAGCTTGCGTAAGAAGGGAAGTCGCGTTTCCACGAAGGGTCCAAAGATTTCTATCATTATCGTACACGGACAATAAGGGCCTTTGATATTGATTAGCTGCATCGAGCCCGATTAAGTGCACGCGCGACCCGACGAGGTCTCCGTGATCTTACCTTATATGGAAACCACAAATACGCCCCTCTGTACATTTTGGGACTATATAAACCTGTCCATTATGATCATCTTTAGTTAATAACTACGCAGTTACGGGGATAGTCGCGTCGTGTTACGCTCGTACAGAGTCGATTACATTCAGTGAGATCGAGCTCAGGTCAGGAACCGGTCAGGAACACAAGTTAACCCGTTGGAATCCGCAAGTTCGGTTGAAGTTCTTTCGGCATACTATTGTAACCATTCTCCGACCCCGAATCGCCAGTGCGTCAACACCGTGCAAGTACTTAGGTAATAATTTACACACTATTTAAATACCGCGACAATCACATTTGTACCAACGACTGATTTGAATATATATATAAATTGTTCACCATTAAATCGAGTAGATTCGTCAAACCTACCTTTACTCCGTAATTCCTTATATTAGTAGTAACGTTCCCACGAATACAACTTAACCGCTCGAGTTGTATTGAATATTAGTTTAGAGTATTGAGACAAACTAACAAGTTTCTTGGGTAATATCAACATCGCCGGTCTAGGCAATTGCTCACAGCCCCGGCTCGTAACATATTTTTACATGTGATAACATTCTAACGCGTGGAGTTTCCTATCACATGTCAGAAATAATATAATTACTTCTATAAGTTTGTCAGGTTTACTAAAAGATTGCTTATTCGATGGAGGTTCTGGGGAAAGTACCATGTGGTTCATCACAGTCCTCTTTCCGAAAGGCAGTGCATTCGCCACTCCGTGGCCAGATCCTGCAGGAACAGAGTCCCTATTCTTTAGCAATACGACGTCAGGTCGCTTGCCATACTTAAAGTCTCTATCCCTTGTATATAATAAACAATCCCTCGACACTCGATAGCTAGAAGACCCAGAGTGGTCGCCAGTCACCGCCTGCCGACAGGATGTTTGGTCCCATTCATACAATTTCAAGACATGCAATAAATTAGTCAGTCCCAGGACATCCGATAACTGAATGGCGTCGGGCCACCAGCCATCGTCTGTCTCCCAGGTTGACGATTGCCAAAACACTCTTTGACCACCCATAGGACTGCGTCCCCATCATAAATTATACATAGGGTGCCTAGTACTTCACCACCCGATCTTCTTCCATTAAAAATACGCTAACGCTAACACACAGGTATCAGAAAAATATCTTGCTTGGTTTCTTTCATCAGATATTTTGCATTTGCTAGATATCTCACAATATGTCTTTTACTTTTTGGTAATATATATAGATATAGATGCTTATTGTCCTCATATGATTGCAGTAATATCTTGATATAAGCTAAAGCCTCGGGACTAACAATAAGTGTCCCATGATGTGTGGGTGCACTCACAGAAACGACGGAAAGCATGCACGTATACGTCATGCGCGAGAGAGGCACTCCATTACGTACAATTGCAATAAATGAAATTTTCGCGCTACAGCACACATTGGTAGACTTCACCGAACGGTGGTAGGGTCCGTTTGAACGCCAATAAACACCATTCGTTGAAAAAAATGTTATTTCTAAAACTGTAAGCTTGAGACAGACACCAATGTAGGCAACAAGATGGCTGCCGACATCTCGTCACATTTCACATTTAGCAAAGAGTGAACGATGGTTTATTCACTGATATCGCACCCAACCACCATTTTTTGAACTAGCACAATATGACAGAAATTGATATTGTGATGTTCTGAAAATCGGCCCGAAGGGGCACTTAATTCCGAGCCCTGTATAGATATAATTTTAATTGCGTTAGTATTGTCTCACACGACAATAGGATTTAAACGTGCGTGTAAACAACAGTCAAAGTGGCCTGATTCGCTCGAGAAACGTGTCTGCACACGATTGGTGTTCGCATTCGGTCTCGAACGAAGTGCGCTAATCGAGATTTTACTTGCAAATTTATAATGTCACTACTAATTACCTTATTGCTATGAACAAATATGCACATATCCTGGTTGTTATCAGCAACAATAATAAAGAGGAATAAAATTATTAATACCATGATAAGTAAAAATTGTTGAAACCATAACGCGGTTGGTGTCATTTTAATCAGGAGATTGTAATAAACATTTTGGTAAAATATCATTTAAAATGGACCAAACATGAGCAAGTTCTAATTCTAAATCTCGTTTTCATTAGTGTTGGTTCTCATCGATACTCGATCTGGGATCGGATTACATGCTCGGCGCTCGACACTTCACTGTTATGTGGACAGAAATGAACACTAATCGTTGATATTTCTGACATTTCGACGTGTATGCGCGTTAAACCAAAGAACTAGGGGGGTGCGCTTGACGCGTATACTCGTTGAGCAAAATAAAAAATTTCCATTTACTATAAAAACTCGAACTTTCTGCTATGTACTTTATAAAAAAAATTTGTTACTCTCTTTGCTATATTGGATATTCCCCGTACAACTAATTACTTTTTACAAACTGAATTGATTATTTTCTTCAAGGCATTTGGTATTCCCCGAGTTCTACTGTATACTTTACTTTGTATACATATCTGATATTCTCCAAAAACATAAATGAAATGTGCGGACTATGAAGGTCTTTTGTAATTTCTGGTTCTTTGCAAGATGATACTTATAAGATTCAAAGAAATTTTTCTTGATTATGTATTTTATTATTTTGGTAAATGTACGGAAGTGGTACTCCCTGACTGATTTTTGAATATGTTGTAGAACTCAGTATTCTGAGCAACTTTTTCCTATGCATATAACTGTCGCTCGGCCTTAGTTTTCGAGACATTTGCAAAAAACAGTAGCTACTACTACATTCAATTTTGTCTATACGTGCACGCTCGTGGCAACGTCGAAATCCGTGGGGTAGTACCACTTCCGTAGATTTACTATTATTCTTCAACAATTTTAAGTTTTCAATAACAATAACTCTTTCGGCAATGAATTGTTAATTTTTTATCGAATAAAAAATGGCGATCGTATAATTGCATTCGCCACAATACTTATTTGTAAAAAAGAAATAATTGTGTGACCTAAAAGAAAGGCGAAATAGTAGTAAAACAGCACCCGAATTTTCCTGCATTCCATCTACGACTGTTCAATCTAATTCTAAGACGTCTGAAAAAGCACTTCATACGTTACTATAATGTTAGAAATATTAAACAGTACCATAATCGGCAAGATACATGACAAGAGAAACGGTAGCACGAAAAGCAGTCTAACTAAGCTCATATTTACATATATCAAATTAAAATATTTAAAATATATTTTTAAAACATTTGTAAGCAAATGTTCATCATTGTCATATAGTTAGAAATTACAAAGGAAATTAATGTTAAGAAGAGATAAACCCGAGAGAGGCTCGAGCCTGCAAGATTTATGTTCGTGTTCGTATGTGTACTGTTTCATTTTTGCTAGGCCTTCTCTTTTGCTCTGACTGTCCTTTCCTATGTCCAACAGGAATCAAAATCGTGGCTCTGGCCAATTCATTTGCTGATGATGAGAAGTGTAACAGGTGGGACAACAGCGCGACGTTATATGTTGCACCATAAGTTTATTCAACAATGTATTGAAACATTGTACATTTTAAATACAATTGAACCCGTATAACTGATAAACCTCAAGAAGACTAACATTGTATTTGTTACCTTCCGCTCCGCTGTAAAAGCCTCCTGCAACCCAAAATGTAAAACTCCCGTAACTTTTTTGTAACTTTTTGTTCCTGTAACTTCCTGTCAACTATTTGCTATAATTAGATGTGTTATCGTACCTCAGTACGTTTATGTCAGAAAAAATCAACTGCTTCGATTCAAAATATACCTCTATACAACCAACTTTTGTCACAACTACTTTTACAACTCAAAGTATCGTGCCTAATTTAAATTGTAATAGACAAGGAATATTGGATTTTTCTACCATTGAAAAGTGTGCATTCAAATGGTTGAAACTTTAGTCTGTAAGCAGCGCCAATAAGCGTCCAGTGAGAACCAAGCCTTTGATACGAACAAGGCATATAGGTACCTGACGCCAGATGCTCACCTGTAGCAAACAGCGCTTATAGGCACTGATATTTTCTTTAAACTGCATAAATCCATAAGCATGCACATTATACGCTTCCTGCTCAGTGTTCCTTTCCAATAAATTCAAAATTTAAGCACCACACGATTGATATGCTTTGATTCTGAACATTCCACAGTCTAACATTTAAACCAAGCGGAAATAAAAATGTTTGCTTAAGAAGTCCAAACGTTAGAGGGAAAATCTGAAACTTTTGCTAGGTCACAACAATAGTTGGCTAGAAAAGTACCAACTTATGTATTAACCCATGTAACCCGCAAAGACTTGGATAAGCCCAAACATCCACAATCCGAAAATTCTATCTGATCCCTTGAACTTTGAGGTACTAAAACCCAACTGTGAAAGTGTACAGCAAGACAAAATTTGAAATCTATATATATGTATTCTAACTGCTCAAGGCATTCACTTAGTATGTGTATAAGTTACACAAATTCAAAATCTATTACTCTGAAACACGTACAGCTATGAATATTATTCAATAAGAATAAAAATTCCAAGTGTAACAATTTAAATTTTGATCAACTTACCGAAAAATTGAATTCGGGACAAGGTATGTACTCAATGGGCTCGATAAATTCGTTTTCAACATGTATGTTTTCCTTATAAACTTCTCTTTGATGTAGTTTATCTTGTCTCACATTCGTAGAACGTCTAACTACTTCGTCCCCAGCCATTTTAAAATCATAACAAATACAATGTTTTTTAACACAATTAGGTTATGCAAACTAAGTTTACATAAGTAATTTATCCTGTTTATATCCTGTTACTTATTATTTACTGCACAAATGCAATAAAAATAAAAAATAACATCGCTATGACTTTATCTTAATACTGATGATACTACAAATATAAGAACTTGAAAATAGTCATAACTAAATACACTACCTAGAAAGAGAATCGAATGATATTGTTACGCTACCGCGTTAACCAAGCCACAGCCTACTCTAGTACTAGCCGTGCTGAACGACCTGGCAACACCGCGTGTTTACCGATCGGGAGTCCTATTTTCAGTAATGGTGTCTTGTACGTGTGTTTACAATTAACCCTTCTTTTCATAGAAAATGATGTTGAAGTACATAATTTTTTATTAATTATGTCTGAGTAATATATAAATATTATAACTCTGGTAAGTAGAAGTCATATTAAAGTATACTAATAGTTATAAATGTGGTATACATTTTGTGGACTCCCGGAATGGTTTTTTGATGTGATCCATAATATTGAAAATATTTTACAGTGGTTTTAAGAAAATATAAGTATGAAGCAAAATGGAATGATCTTTGAACTAAAACGCAACATTTCAAAATGAATGCAGTGATGTATAAGTTAATAGGAACCTGAAATAGACATAATTATTGATATGAAGTCAAAGAGGTTAAGTGAACACGGAAGGAGTTTGGATAATTAATTACTGAAGGGAGGAGTTGTACAGGTGATTATAAAATCTTTACCACCAATGCAGGTATCAGAAAATGCAAAATGATGTGTATTTTATTGAATATTAATATATGTTAATTTACATAAAATGTGCTCATGATTTTCAGATTTTAGAATATCTGATTCAAAATTAACACCACTTATTATAGGTTCCATTATTGCACATATATGAGTAAATAAGGTTAGTACTTCGTCTGTAGGAATGGAAAAACTACCTCTTTGTAAGTGCTTAAAATATTCATTATTTATAGTTGTACCTTTATCCTCCACAATTAATAATTTGCATACATATCAATTTAATTTTTTAGCAACAGGATGCATAACTGGATGCACAAATCTTAATAGAATCATCTACAACACAATTGGATAAATATTCAGTATCAATAATTTCCGAAAAACCACTTACAACAGCGGAAAGATCATGAAGTTCATTACTATTATTCCCTTGCAATTGGAAACACCCAATGCTGTGGCATTATCAACTAATAAATATAGTATGAAATGTGTGAAAAGAACTATGTAAAACAAATTTTTCAAAAACTGTGTATGTATATAATAAATATAAATTTGCAGAAAATTAGTTGTGATACTGTTAAAATATATTGAAAGTACAATGGATTCTATTAAATAAATGTGCTATACACAAAGATAAAGATCTACATAATAAATAAAATATTTAAATATTTGATTTCTTTAAATTATTGTAAGTGTATTGCACTTACTTGTATATTTTAGAAAATTGCCTAGTAACAATGAGTACACATTGATGTGCAAACATTCGAAAAATAAGCGGGAAATTGCGAGGTCGGTAAGCAGAGATTGAGAGCCTGGCAGGGTGAGTTGGGTTAGGTATACTGATATATATCACAGCCGAACTCTTGCGGTGTTTCCATTTTTACCTTCAGCACGGCTAGTGCTACAGTAGGCTGTGGCAACAGTAATATTGATTGCTGAAGGCCCTCTATAACTTACAATACATGGAAAATATCAAATTACTGATGTTAACATGTTTCTTTCCGGTTTTAAATCATTGTATAAAACGTTTGCGTATGGAAAAATTACTGTCCCATATATATATATATATATGGGATGGATATTTAAAAATTACGTTTTTCGTTTATTTTGCCAATAACCACTAACAAGGCATATGTTGATCAAATAGAACGACTTTTTAGTTGTATCTTTTATTATTATTTATTGCATTCCTTATTATCGTCAATATTGTCATTGCTTATTTATATTATTTAGAGTAAAAATAAAGTTCATATTTATTTCTATATTTATACTGCGTCTATAATATCAGATGTGGTTTATGCCACTCATTTGTTCAGCAAGTCTTTTATTTGATAATTTTATGGTCCCTACGAAATTCTGCGAATCACAAATGATTGACAAGTTGAAGGTTCATTCATGATTGGTGGGATATTTTCATTGGGCAGATACTCGATATTTGTCATGTGATCGTTCTCTATTTATGTTAATATCAGTGATATTGTCTCGAAATCTTATGGCAAAACAATAACAAAGTGTGTCTTGTGATTGGGCCGTGCAGATTTTTTAGTGCGTAACTGAGAAGAATAGTATAAAAGTGGACGGTAACGTGTATTTTTTCTATGCAACATTTTTCTTCGGGTAGAAAGAAAATATTTGTATTTGTTGTGGTACGAAGTCAGAATATTTTGTGGGCCAATGTTGTTGCCTAGGAAAAATATTAGTTGACGAAAGTCATGGTCGTTCCGTTCGAGAATGGTGAATGTACTGTGTAAACGTGTAGATCGAAAATCTGCATGATTATCTTACAATATTACGAATCATACGAATCGTCGTATGAAATTCGATTATTTGCGTGAACTGTGAATTAGGTACAGTAAGGATATACTGGAACCAGTCAATTTTTTTTCTGCTGCTTAACGTGACTTCAGTTCTACGTGGTGTATTTTTCCCTTATGCTTCGGAACTTGTAGCAAAAATTATTATTCCGAATAATTGAATTCCGGAGAAGAGACGAGCATTGGTAAGTTTTTTGTTATTAAAGATTTAAGCATTTACATTGTTGTAGAAATTTATATAAATATTCGATCTTAAAGTATTTGTTTTTAAGATATATTGATGGGAGAATCTGGCTATATTGAATTATTTTCGGAAAATAAAACCAGTCCAATGGATGGAATAATAAAGCAAGAACCGAATCAAGAAATGGGTTCGTCTTCTGCATCTGTCCCAATACCAGGTGGACATAGAAGTAGCAGAGGTGTATATGAACAATTTTCTCCTTCTCCTTTGACATCAATATGGCCCAACAGACCAGATCATACCGAATCACCATTTAAAGTAGATTCAGATCAATTAGACGACTTTTTTAAAACGGAACGGTGGGAAGACGACGATATACTACAAGTGGACAAAGCAGACCTCATTCAAGGACCCACTCTTGCAGAGTTAAATGCCAATGATGATACACTTCTTGGTGACTTAAATTTTGACGATTTACTTTTGCCAGAAGAAAGAATTCAACCATTTAAGATGGATGTCAATGTGTCTCAATCAGCTGGTCCATTATTTAATGATAATAATACTGGATTTGCTCCGAGTAGTTTTCCACAATCTGGATCAGCATATCGTAATATATGTCCTGCATATATTAATTCTCATGGATTCAATCTGAACATAAATATTAATGTCGCTGATAATTTGGAAACTGTTAGTCCTACTACTTATCCCAGCCCAGGAACTAGTAATATTGCAGGTTTATATATATATATATATATATATTTTACTATAGTACTATAGACTTAACCCGTTACTAATGACTTAGGTGATTCTTGAAGAATTACTTTCTTGTGTTAATACTTAAATGTGTAAACTGTTGACCAGTTGGATTCCAGTACCTTCCTAAAAGTAGTATAAGTCAGTTTGCATCTTACAAGTGACAGCAATCAAGTCTTTTTATTAATACTGTGGCAGAGTTTGGATTTTCCCAGATTTCATGTCACTGGTTGCAGGTTAAGAAATTACTGAGCAAGCTATTTAGAAACTAGTATTTGCAACAGATTATTTTTCACAGTAATTATTGTTTAAATTTCTTAATAAACGATTCGACTAATTTTAAAATATGAGATGATAATCTTTGTAGCAAACAAGTTCTGGGCAGGTAAACACAATAATTATTACAAGTGTTTCATTGTGACATTTATTTTACATGATGCAAACCCAAATTCAATACCAAAGAAATTATCAATATGGAATATGAAATATTAATTACTGAACACACTGAAATTAAATCTATCTAAACATGTGTGAACTGGTCACCAGTTGATACAATTCAGTAAACAAAAGATAAATTATACATTATCGGTCAACAATTTGTTAATTGTTAATGGTTAATTAATTATAGTTACTTTCTACTTTTTACTTACTAGTTACTTTCTAAAAATAATGTCACGTTATACACATATGTTCGCAAAATCTGTAACATTTTAACTATGTTCGTATTTTTAATAGAAGTATTAAATCAAATTTATTCAAGGTGAAAATAATTGTGTATATAATTTTCTTAAAGGTAGTTCAACTGCAAGTTCTTCAACATCTCCACATCCTGTTAACAGGCCTAATGGGCAGTCTGCTCTTCACGAATTATTAATGAGACGGTGTGAAAATTCATTTGACAATTCTATGTGCGGACAGATGGACATCGAATGCGCAAATAATAAATCTAAAGCTTCTAGACTATCTATGTCTGCGCCAACCCGTACCATGGGTCTAGAACAAATTTGGGCACGCAGAGAACCACGTCCGCATCTGCTGAGTACCAGTAGCCTTGGTGTAGTTGAAGCTGGGTCAACGAGTAGTTTAAGCACAGGTGGTGCACTTAGTCCAGATCCTCTTTATCATACTGACCAGCTCAGTCATGATGAAGGTTATGAAGATAGCGATGATGATAGTGATCACTACGATGACTATAGCAGCGACAACGGTACATTGTTCTTTCTATGTCAATCTTACAAATTTAACCCTCTGATGGCTGCCGGTACCAGTGGCCACAGCACCGACACCCGTACCTTGGTCACTATCGGCCCAGAGCCACATTCTTTTTGTATTTGCATTCTGTGGATTCATGATTCTTATATAGTCATTTATATTTTAAATTTGAAAGGTGTTATTTATATTTTAAGAACAAGCTCTTGGGTACGTGTGTTAAAACAAACCCATACACAGCTGATGGAGGGTTAAAACTAAAGAGCCTCCACTTTTGCGTGTGTATGTCAGTCGAATCTCGGTAACTCGAAGCTCAAACGGGAAGATAAAATTTTCGAATTATGATGGATTGGGTTTGTCGATGTTTTCAGGCAAAAAGATTTAACGAACGAGAACTCCACTGACAAAGGCTTTGTATGTGTGTTAGTTTCGTTGCGGGTAACGTTGGGATTCCTCTGCGAATATTTTTATTTCTACACTGTTCAAACCATTTTAACAAGCACTTCTGAATTCTAGAGGCAGCAATGATAAAACTTTGATTAATAGAGATAAACTTCCATTTTCATACCTTGTTCTTCTGTAAAATCATGTTGCATTGATAAAATTGTGTGTCAAAACGTAGTAATATTTCGATTTATAGGTGTTTTACATTTTGAATTGTTGGGATTCTTACAGTGAAGTTGAAGGGAATGAACAAAATTCTAGTCTTACAGAGGTCTTCGAGTTATAGCGATTCCACTGCATATGTTCATTCTTAAATTATTAAATGAAAACAATGAAATACATATATTTTTCAGATACAGGTGGCAGTGAGGGTGAAGATCAAAACAGTGGAAGCAGAGTAGGTAGTGTGGATTCAAACCGAGAGATTAAACACAGTAAAAAGGAACGATACTTTTGGCAATACAATGTCCAAGCGAAAGGACCAAAAGGACAACGGCTCGTTGCAAGGGCCCGTCTCGAAGACCCGCATATCTTAAACGAAGCCACGGATCCTGTATTTAGCCCTCACTGTGCTCTTCGTGGAATTAAACACAGCGGTAAAGCTCGGAAGGGAGATGGAAACGATCTTACTCCAAATCCACGAAAATTGTATAGCATTGGCCGTGAATTGGACAAGCTGTCACGTATTATTAACGATATGACACCAGTTTCGGAGTTACCATTTACGGCGAGGCCTAAAACGCGTAAAGAAAAGAACAAACTCGCTTCTCGAGCGTGCCGCTTGAAGAAGAAGGCTCAACATGAGGCAAATAAAATAAAGCTACATGGCCTGGAACAGGAACACAGTTGAGTACTTCTAGTTACACTTGTCAAACGATAAACCGAATAACATTAATCGAAATTCCAATTTCTTTAAAATTTAAAAAAAATTGAGAAACAAATCTGTTGAATTGCATATTTAACCTATTCTAGATGCAATGAACTGAAAAAAAGATGAGTGGAAAAGGCATAAGTAAAGTAATTGTTATCATAGTTTTACAGTAAAGTCTCAATATTAGCGAAAACCTCTCTAAGTCGAACGTAGAGAAGGACAGCGAGTGAAGAAAAAGGACCGAGCAGCTTCTCCTTTCTTTTCACTAGCTGTGCTTTTTTGCGGTCGAAACTTATTACCATTAATTAAGCCAATAAATATAGTCCAATTTATATTGTGTTTGGTGTCACTTTAATCAGAAAAATGTCATCTATGTCTAGGTAAAAGTTTCATAAGAAAAGGATGAGAAATAGCAAAGTTTCATTGTTGAATTAGTATTAGTTTACCGATATACCGGATCCAGGATCACGTGGCATTAATTAACAGTCGAACTTTTGAACGTTTCAAGGAGCATACCCCCCAGTGGTGGGGATAAACTGCTCGCTTATATTGAATACCATTTTTTTGCTTATAGAGAGACCTTACTGTAGTATGTTTTTATGCTATAATACAGTATTATTGTGCTCAGTGCACTAGATAAGGCTTATACAATAGCCACGAAAGTATTACGTTTAGGTGCCTGATACAGTAGTCTTGATTATCCGAAATGATGTGGACCGAATCTACTTCAAATAATTGAAAATCCCGAAAATACGGAACTTCGGTTAAACGTGACACGGATAGCCACTACTCCACTGTATTTAACAAATGCAATATCTACAGTGGGTCAAATAAAACGTGACAAGCTGTTTTCTCACAAACCATCCATTTTTTTATGAACCGGGGGGGGGGGGGTGAGTTACTTGGGGTGCAACAAGTTTTTCTTTAGCGGCTGCTTGTGGGGTAAAGGGAATCACCCTTATTTTTTAAATGAAGCTTCTCTTTATACGGTTGGACGTCTTAGCGAACTGAGTAATATTTCCCTGAAATATTTCTTTTTATTCTGCATGTCTGTAGCTATTTAGGAAAAATAGAGGAATTCTAAAAGATGTATAAATCAATGCTCATCCTTTATATTTGGGGTCCGTTCATAACTCTCATAGCATCCACCAAGTTTAATCTTAATCAGTCACTCTGGCTCTTCGGAACAATATTACTCAATTTTACTTGCCCTTCAATCTTTTAGCATATCCACTAATTCTAAACTAAACGTATTAGTAAATGCAAATAAATGTAATTTATTTCTGATGTTGTAGGACCTTCTTTAACTCAATTATCTAAAAATTATCATTATGTGGTAATGTTTGCAATTTCATAGTATCCAAAGTAACCAGAAACACTATGTATGTATTTCTTATGCTGAAGAGTTTCGAATCATAAAGTATCCATCATGACACATGAACTTCCAGTTTGGATGGGTGAAGTTGAAAAGCCATCTGATATTGGATATTTGACTGTAACTACATTGACAGCTAGCGCCACGTATGGGCAAATTCTGGTCTCATATTTACAGACCGGGTAGTAATAATAGTAGGGGCAATCAGGGCAAATCAGAGACTCAACGGAAAAAATCCAATAACTCTAACAATAAGAAAGCAAAAAAAAATTGAGATGGAGGTTTATTAAAATAATGACTTTAATAAACAAAGATGACATCTTAATTTAATAAAAGGAGAGGAAATTGAAAAAAAAGTGATTCTAAATATGCTTAGTTTTTAAAGTTTGTCCCTATGCCCTGGGTTAAACACGGTACCATAGCCGATACACTAGCATATATATAGTAATGGAATTCACCCAATTTTCCAGATTCCCAATCAGGACAGATTGCATAAGTCCACTTAGAACAACTTAGATCTTCATTTAACACGCATCAGTCTGGCATTCGGTTGCTGAAAGAATCTGACAATGAGTATAGCTAGGATCAGACAGCGAGAACGACACCAACCATACAAACACAGTCCGGTGTTAGATTTTGGGTGCTCGCAAATTTTGGGATTCTGAGCATTGATATGATTCAAGATACATATGTACTTGAGATATCCTTGGTGACACGAGGCTCGAATACTTGACATATCCTATTAATTTATCTTAATCTACCGCCGTTACTATTTCTTTCTTAAAAGTTTATTAAAATTAGTGAAGCATATAATGAGGGTATCATAATTTAATGTGAAATTCTTTATAGAATGCTTCAAAAACCATACCTGCAAGTTCAGATATATCATAGCAGTAGCAAGCTTTTTTTCACATGCGATGACTGTCCCTTTTCTTTTTAATTGTTTTTATTTGAAATATGCCTTACCATAAAGATAGTTGTATTGTATCGCACTATTATTTGAAAAACTTTAGCATGACATATGTATTTTATTTCGTAGTAGCTTCGAACGCAAGCTTTGGAATACTTTTTTTTAGCTACTGTGTATTTCAATTTTGAGAACATGTGTAATGCAGTTCCGCTGAATTAAATTCATTACGAATATACCAAACCTAAATTTGTGAATATCAAAACCTAAAACTTGATTACCAAAATTTTACAAGCGTGATAAAACTTGACGACAAATGTCGTCTCGCAAGGAAAATTCATTTTTCCGTTTTTACGAACTAGGGCTTTACGGGCAATACGAAAGGCCGGTGAGAGGGTTATTACATAGGAATATGGTTTATAAGTTTGTTAATTAGGGGCACGCACAAACCTGATGTGAAATCAGGGAGCCGCTAGGATATTTGCAAACGAGGACGAGCCTGATGTGAAAATCAGATAGCCGCAGGATATCTTCTTTGCCCCGGAATTCTAAATTAAAGTTTAATACAACTCCAGCTTTGATTACCATCCAGTTGGTGGATAGGGATTTTAGAGCGTTTTCCTTTCGCAGACGCGACCTCCGAAACGTGTTTAAAGCAGCATGGGAATTATTCTCCATATCTAACACCGTGAAGAAGCTCCTCGTTTTATTTTACTCTTTCAAAGGCTTGATACTTAATTTAACAAGGCATTTTTTCATATCGATAAATTATATGAAAGTAAGAAAAAAAAACAAGTTAAAAAATATCTGATTATTATTGCAGGGCGATTAATTCATGGAATATCTCAAATTAAACAAACACTTGCTGCAAAACTTACTGAGCCTAATCCTGAGAATCAAGAGGAATTAACACGACAAATGGAGAGATGTTGTAAAGTAGCCACAAGTGAGTACGATTACTTTTACTTACAGAAGTTCTAATGAATGTGCATATTTCCTAGCTGATGACCATAGTATATAAGACCTTTATTTTCAGCTTCACAGCTAAGAAACTTCTTTGGTACAGTAATGTCTCCGTATAAGCGAAAGCCTCGGGACTGAACGTTCGCTTATGTAGGATACTTCCTACATTGTTTGAAATTTGTCGAACGTAGAAAAGAACAGCGGGTAAAGATTTTCTTTTCACTAGCTAGCCTTTTCTGCGGTCGAAAATTATTACCGTCAATTAAGCCAGTAAATATAGTCCAAATTATATCGTGTTTGGTGTCATTTTAATCAGAAAGATGTCAGCTATGTCTATGTAAACGTTCCATAAGAAAAGGATGAGAAATAGCAAAGTTTCAACGGTGAAATACTAGTGCTCACCGATATACCCGAGATCGCGTACACTGATCGCCGAGCAAACTTCCCGACGCCTCCAGGGGTGTACCCACCAGTAGTGGGGATAAACTCTTCGCTTATATGAGATACCACATTTTCGCTTATATTGAGACACTGCTGTGTAGGGTAGGGCTGGCTAAACATTTAATCACTGCGGGCGACCTATTTCTTAAATTATAGCCGGCGGTCTACCGACATCGTATGTGTTAGGTGGTCTTAAAAATAGTAGTAATTTAAAGCCAAAAATCAGTTTAAAATTGTCTCACAACCTGTGTGGGACGGGTATCCGAGATGTTTTCATATCAAAATAGTTACACGATCGATTGGTCGACCGCGGTGTACGCTTTGGCCACCCCTGGTATAGGGTATAGGGAATTCTGACCCATGCTATTTTGTTTTAATCGTTTGCTTCTCCTATTCGTTCCCCTCTCTCTTTCTTATTCTTTTATCAGAGTGGCTTTGGGTCAATTGGGACGCCGATTAAGCGGGACCGCCGTTTATTTGGGACAGATACTGGAGAACGGAAACAAAAACTATTGGCTTTGCCTGCCTGTTGAAATTCGCTTTTTTGGGACAAATTAGTCCGGTCCCAAAGTGTCCCAATTAACCAGAATCCACTGTACTTTTATTGTTTCCCCTCGTACTAAATCCACGTATTCTAATATTAGTTTCACTTATAATAGAAATATTAAAACTATTCATTAACACGTTGACGCAAATGATGGCTTTGGACGGCAAATTTGCGCTGATTAGATCGCAAATGACTACGATAGACGTCATTTATATTTCTGTTAAAAGAATGATATCGTTTTCTACCAATGAAGTGGCTGTATTTATTTGAATAGAAAACAGTAATATGTACAATAAAACTTAATACATATAGAATTTTTTGCATTATTTCAGAAATGTATTTTAGTGAGAGAACAAATTTAATTTTAAAGTAAACTTACATCATCCACTCCAAATAAAGACATATCTGCATTGTTAAGATATGTATTCTTATCGTTTTAACGACGCCATAGCTTTACATCACATGTTTATTACATCACACTAATGCTCTCTGTATACAGGTGTTCCGTGTAACGCGACGCACGATTCTACATCCACTTGCAGCCATCTGGCAAAAAAAAGTACAGTAATGCCTTGATTAAAGTTCGAAATTGTGTCTACGATTAGTGTTCATTTCTCTCCCCACTACTTGGGGTGGTCCCCCCTGGAACCAGTGAAGCGTGAAGCGTCGAGTATATAATCTGAATCCTAAAACAATAGCGATAAGGTCAACACTGATGCAAGCGAGATTAAAAATTAACACTTGTTCATTTTTGGTCCGTTTTAAATCAAATTTTACCAGAATGTTTGTTACAGTCTCCTGATTAAAATGACACCAAACACGATACGGTTTAAAGAATACTTACTTATCATGGTATTAATAATTTGATTTTCCTTTATTATTGTTCTCGATGACAACTACAATATGTGTAGTAGACATAAATTCTTATAATTTCTTATCAGTAGAAATTATATACTGTTATGAACACCGAATGTAATGTCACAGGAACGAGAATAATTCTCGATACAACAATATTTTGCCGTTAACTAAATATAGCCATTTAAGATTAAGAGAATTAAGAGACTCTAGATTCGAGAATTCACTTCCAAATTTACAATCTTACTACTACACATATTCTAGTTGTTATCGAAAACAATAATAAAGGAGAATAAAATTATTAATACCACGATAAGTAAAAATTATCCAAACTATATCGTGTTTGGTGTCATTTTAAACAAGACGCTGCAACAAACATTTTGGTAAATTTTGGTTTAAAATAGACCAAAAATGAACGAGTTTTAATCTTGAATTTTGATCACGTTAGTATTGTCCCACGTACACGAGTATTTAAATTTGGTTCTTTTCTGGAACGCTGCTCCGAGTCTCGGCTGCCAAAACACCAAAGGAGGCCCGAACTCGCTCGAGAATCGTGTGTGCACACGATTAGTGTTCACATTCGGTCCCGAGTAAGGTACACTAATCGAGACATTACTGTATAGAACAAAAGTTGCAGGGTATAAAGTGTACAATAAATATCAGTAAACAAAATTTCGAAAACAATTTATTTTCATGGCGAAATAAAGGTCACCTTGGATAAAACAAACTGGAATACATATTTATTTTGTTTACATGTTGTAGAGGACAACGAGACGAATTCAAAACGAATATTACATGATATTTTTACTAATATATTATATTCGCTTTGCAGTAGTGGAAATGTGAAATATTTATCTTTTCGACGTATTTGGCTTTAAGACAGTGTAAACATTATTTGTTTACATACAACACCGTTCTATTCTAATCAGCAATTAATAATATTGAAGAATTGCAAGGAAGAATCATCTCAGCATGCAGAGCTGTGGATCCAGCAAGTCTAATTGCAGCAACACATTCAAACTTCTGTAAACGAGCAGAATATGTATTGCGTCAAGGAAGGCGAAATGCATTTCGCACATGCAATTAAAAAAAGTGCATTTTTCTTGCCTTCTAGTTACCCGTTTACATTCAGTAATCTCTACGCTGTCAAATAATCTTTACACTGTCAACAATTTATACAGTCAAAAACGACGAAAAACTAAATATTTCACATTTCTACTATTGTAAAGCTAGTAATATGTTAGCCACAATATCGTGTAATATTTGTTTTGTATTCGTCTTGATGTCTTCTATACTATGGTAAAAAAAATAAATATGTGTTCCTATTTGTTTTACCCAAGGCGACCTTAATTTCGCCATGAAAATAAACGGTTCTTAAAATTTTGTTCATGATATTTATTGTATACCCTATACCTTGCAACTTTTGTTCTAAACTTTTGTTTGTCAGATAGTTGCAAGTGAGTCAAAAATCGTGTGGCGGGTTACATGTAACACTCTGTAGTATCTATATGGTACCTCAAACCATCACTAATTCGTGCCTATTATACCGGCGAATGAAACATGTAATTCTTGAAGAATATCTTGATAATTTCTTACAAATAACAAGGTCACACCAAGCACTATTTCTGCCTGTTTTATGTTCGTCTATAATAAAAAAAGTTTGTTATAAACAGTGGTGCACATAAGTGTTGGCACAGTATGATGTTCCGCATACAAGCATTTATACCTATTTAAAAAATAGCTTATGCTACTCCTTTCTTCGTGTCGATCTTTATTTACAATGTTTGACTTACTTACTTACTCACTTACACTACAATGCCTATACAGGATATCTCCTAACTATGGGAACATCGGAATATGGGGAGTTGCTGGGGTGATTCTGAACCATCTTTCCTTGACTACAATGTTATTTGTAGCTTCGTTTTGGGTTATTAACGGAAAATACTGGCTAGTCGGCGACGCTGGGCGGAGAAACGGTGTAATATGATCCGAGTCGGAATATCGGTGTAACTAATACTAATTCAGCCATGAATCTTTTTTATTCTTGACTTTTTCTTAATGAAACTATTACTACCGTATTTGCGAGATTTTTATGATTAAAATGAGACTAAACGCGACATAATTTGAATTATATTTACTTATTAAATAGAATAAGAATAAAAGTATAATGCAAAATAGTAACGTCTGCCACCCAGATTGCATACCCTCGAAACACTCTTTCTGCGATACGCAGACTAAATCCTTATCCATACATTGTCGATTCAAGCTCGGCTGGAGCCGTATTTGACAAATTCGATACCCTGCTTGGTTGAATACCAGGGGAGTCGTACATTTAATAAAGCAGGGTGTCGAATCTGTCTTTACATGTGGTCGAGCCGAGCGTGAATCGACACCTCGGTCACAATCTAAGGTCACGCCTGTAAGAGAAATCACTAATGCTCGAATCGAAGTCTCGATTAGGTATTAGAATAATTGCGTAGGCGTGTATATATTAACAAGGTATTCCGTTTATTAATACTCTGCTCTCTCGACCGTAGTCTATACAAGAATACCTTCCTTTAGCAAAAGCGTCGGTCGTGAGGACGCCTACGTCACGATGGCCCTTTTTAACCATTTTAGGGTTCGCCTCGAAAGAAAGCTACGCTAGAGAAAGACAGCGTGCATCTGCGAAATGCACGTGGCCCGCATCGGCCGTTCCTGTACCTCGAATATTCTAACACGCTCTATTATTATTTATTTTAATATATTATTATATGTATTTCAATGCATTACAGTATTTATTGTGATGCACATTACTATTTTGCATTAACCTATTATTCTTATATTTATTATAATGTACTTTATTATTTTACATTACCCTGTTATTATTAATTTAATAAGAGCAGCGCGTTTTTGTATGATGTTGTACGTATTTAATCGGTATCTACATGTAAAAATAATTCGAACTATATAGCTTTTGGCCTCATTTTAATCAGGAGAATCTCGCAAATACATTGGTAAAAGTTACATTTAGAAAAATGATTAAACAACAAAGTTTTATTGTTGCATTAGCATTGTCTCATCGATACGTTTCGGCGCCGCGCTTTGTTTCTTTGGACCTCTTTCTCCTCCACTGCAGAGTTGTGTGGAAATCCGTTTTCCTTGGCGAAAATTAATTTTCCAAGTTTAATATTTTCTCCGTAGGTTATTATGGGTATTTGATATGTTCATAAACTTTTAATAATGTTTCGAATTGTGAGGCGACTTCATTGTATTATTTCTTCAATTCTTGCCTAAGATTTACCTTGTTTATTCAGGTTTAATATAATTTTTCTCTCTTCCGGGGTAGTTTTTTCTACTTTCCTTGACATATTTAAAATTATCGTGAAAATCACTTTCAAAATCAACTGACTGACACAACCATGACTAAAATGACTATCGAGACATCATTCATGTGTTTAAACAAATGAAAAGCGGTTTATTAGTAAAATTATGTATGTTGATAAAGATTTTTAAGTGTGTGCCAATACTTTTGTCCATGCATAACATGGTCGGTAAAGACATTTTTATTAGTTACATTCTCCCTATTATATTAATATTGTACTGGTTTTGTATATAGGCACGCCAAACATTGAAAACAAAGTGGCATCAATAATTGGTGTAATAGCTCTAAATGTATTTATCGCGTACTGCGCCAACAGTTACGACAACTGTACTTTACATAATTTATTTTTTAGACGTTTTAGTAAATTTATTTTAAAAAAGGGAGGTTTTATGTAATTGGTATATCCCTTTTTGTTACAGAGATACGAATAGCAAGCCATTCAACTGAATTTGTCAACAAGGTGTTGGATAAAATACGTGCAGGTGTCCCGGATGGTGGCATAGATGACTTCTAATATATACAATTTGTTTGATAGAAATGCTCATATGTGCGCGAAAAGCAATGCGAGGGAGAAACGATGTGTATAAATAGTACATCTATTATAAACCATTAATTAATTGCATCGTACGAAAATAAAAAAATTATTTTAAATACTTAATTCCTTGAAAACAATTAATAAGGGGTAGAAAATTATCGTTATCGCTTAGAATATTAAAGGAAGATTTAACAAGAGCTGTATTTACATTGCGGGTAAAAAATGTCTTCACGATATTATTGTATATCTAGTGGATTCAATTTTATCCGTATTGTAGTCATTAATTAATATATGTACACAAAATAGTACATTTGTATGCACCAAAACTTTTTGATTGCTATTTCAAGGAAACTCAATAACAATGATCGACAACCGACTAAAGTTTATGGGATCACGGTCAAAGGAATATACAACCTTTTTTAATGTCTGGTATATTATTTCAATTTGGACGTTTTTAAATATTTGAATATTACCATCGATTCTTTCTCGTTGAGGCACTGCATTCCCATTTTCCACTCTCGCTTTTACTCCTTTCTTGCTTGTACATATATAATATTTCCCTGTGCATGTATTGTGTGCCTGCCTGGATATGTGCATATGACGTAAAAAAACCATATGTGAAATATCACATTATTATTCCATATAACAAATGTAGGCAAAATTTGAACAGTGCAACGAAGGGAATGCAGTTGATGGAGAATAAATCTCCTTTGACTGTAAATAGCAATTTATATTTTTGTTGGTTTTCGTTCAACTATCATAATAATATGAGAAATGTTTGTAAATTGAAGTTTATGTTACGTAAATATATGTAAATTTCTGTTTGCTCAAATGGTTTTACAAATATTACCTTGAATACTTGAAAAAAAGGAAACGTAAATCTCTAATTATACACTTGCTGTAGTTTATAAACATAATACATGCTTAATTATTTTACGTTTGTGTAATTTTTAGTTGTAAATATCGGATTTATGATTTTAACTTGAATTACTGATCTTACAATTAGTGAGTTAAGGGAGATATTGGTACACAATCCTCAAAATTTTTATCTTGTGCCTGATTGAACTTTTTCGATATGTCAATATGGGATAATATTGTGAATTCAAGTAACTATTTTCTCTTATTTGTGGTATACATGCGTACATACATTATCTTGTATATACAACTTTTTTTATACATACAATGTTTGTTAGATTTACACTTTAAGTTATATCAATGTTACTTCCTTTGCGAATACAAACGATTTTGTTCACTGATGGAGGAACGTGTAAAGTTTAAGATGGAGTATCATGTAAAGATTAATTTATGAGTAGATGTACTCACTTTGTCTTTAAATTAAAAACCATTCAACAAAATTTTTGGCGGGTACTAAACGAGATATAATATGGAATTAAGGAAAATGAAATTAGCTGTATAGAGGAACACGTTTATATTTAATTTAAAATATTTAATGAGAGAAAAACACCATTTCTGGTAAATTGTCGGGACCTCGATTTTTTGACGCGTTAATGACATCTACCGAAGCCTTTACTTTCATAACCCGGCAGTACACACGTGAACTTCTGAAACGGAAGTACCCACGTGGTGTGTTCATAGATCCTCAGTGAAAAGTAATATTTAATCTTAATGCTTTATGTTTATTGTAATATTTATTATAATTTTGTTAAATTACATATCTACAATATATAAACACGTACTCCATAAAGTCTAGGAATCTATAATCGGTAAAGAAGTACGAAAAGCAGGCATCATATCTCAGCGTTGGTGGTCCGCCGGATCCCCACGTGTGTTCTGCCGGGTTAATTAATTTCACGAGGCACGAACGTCTTCAACGGAACACAAGTAGGTTCCTCAAACCTTATATATTATAATCTCTAATGTCTAACAGATTCATTTTTCTTGTGGGTCTCGTGAATATTATAATCTATTAAATATAAAAAAGTAGCTTGTTATTTATAAGTTTCTATAATATAAATGCTATTTGGCATACATATGTATTACTTACTGTGACTTTGTTTTGTAATTTTTGATAACTTACATCAGCGAATATCATATAGTGGGCAGTACACATTACGCAAAAATATTGTTGATCGTTTGAATTATTGCTTTAATGTTTTTGTATATTTAATATATATTATATGTATATTATATACATATTATAATATTATATGCATATTATATATATACATACCATATACGCACGCAGCCAATATGTTTGATCTACCTAGATTCAGTGAAATTTCTTGAAAGCTTTATTATTATTTATAGAGAGGAAGTTTGAAGCTAAGGTCTGTTTCTTACTTATAATGTGAATGTGTTTGTGACGCAAAATGAAGAATTAAAAAGATCGTCGATACAAGCTACAAACTACTAATGTTCGACAATTCAAGTGAATCCAAATAGACCTGCACTGTAGTACTTAGAACCACCTTGGGGAGAGGTATTCATCTGTGCGTGTCGTGTGAGTGGAACATCGTTGGATAGTTGCGAATACAGCAGTGCGGTATCAGTAATCGATACCTCTATTTGTATATAAGCTTTTCAACGATGTGTGGGCTAAATACTATAGTCCTGTCAAGTTTTGAGTCACACATTGTTGACCTGTTAGGCCCGCTGTAACTGCAAACAAACAAATCATTCGCATTATCTGCACTGCCCAAGTAATATAAACATTTGATTTTGCAATCACAAGTGCTTGTGAGTGCTTGCTAGTGTCTTGTTTATTTTGAAGCATGAATCTAAATATATGGTCTCAGGCACTCTGAATATCGTTACACTTATGCGAAGTAAGTTACTTATAATGGATGAGAGCTTTTATGGCTACTATTTTATGGCTACTGTTGCTCTACTATATTAATACATGTTGTTTCTTTTGTCCCGCAGTCAATGCGCCAAACAAATGGTTACCTTGACATTTAATATGTTGACTGCTGTACAACACAGGCTATAGAGGCCAATAAAGGGTCTGTAACATAAATCAATAGATTTATCAATTCCACAGTCAACATGCAAAATGCATTCATCTGACAGCCATTTATTTTGTTTTGCGGATGGCCACTTGATTGTGCAAGCAGTAGCAAATGCTTTTTGACTTAACGGATGAGTCAGAGTTTTGACTGCAAAAGTTTTCTAACACATATTCGCTATCTGGGTAATTTACTTCGCGCAACTGTATAGCTGGCCTTAAAGTTGATTTTAATATGTTTCAAAAAACACAGCTGTGCTTTTGGAATTAATTAGTTCTACTAACTCACTACAATTTTATTTGTACACAATAAATTATGTGGATTGATTTTACAGCTATTTCAGAACTTCTGGGTAAATCACACATATTGTATAGACACCGTGTTTAATTGTGATTTAATATAGATAAGCATGTATTTGTATAATTTTATTTTGTTAATACTTGAATTCATTTCCAAAGAATTACATAAATCGTTTTTTTTAATTAATAAGTCTTTATTAATTTATCGTATAGAGCTATGCAATTTTCTAAGTAGTCTGTATGAACCGTAGTAGAGAGTACTGTGGAATATATGTATATCTCTATAACTTTTACAAAATGATAATACTTAATACTTTTATAAAGAATTGCACTTGGACATGATTATAATGTTATTTGAACTAAATTACAGAAATGTGATTAAGTATGATATGTGTAAGTTTTGTAAGTGCTTTTATATAACTACTTCGTCTCATTATTAAGTTTTTTGTTTAATTCAGGTTATAAAATATTTCCGTTGGTCTCAAAGCTACGAAAGAATGTTTAAAGAAAAGAGTATACAGCCTAGACGAAAATGTATGTGCAGAGTTTATTACTCTCAATTTCCAAAAGTGTTCCGAGTTTTGAGAGAATAATACTCAAAGCACACGAGATCTATCAGATTGATTGGTGTAGCCTCCAGAGTTGCTTTACTTTAAATTGCTTTACAGCTTGTAACTGGTCTGCACGTTTCACTCGTGCTAATAATTTAGAAAGTCAGTGAGGGGGGAAATTCTATTTTTGAAAAATCGTGATGCCGTTCAAATATCCAAGAGGCCTTCGTCTGTATAAAATTCGTAACTCAATACATATTTCTTGACATCTGATGCAACACGACGTAATTGAAATGTATCGATACATTAAAAAGAAAAAAAATAACAATGCTTTGAAATCTTCGAAACATATAAGTCTGAGCTATTGTGTCTACCATAATATAGAAGCTGCGAAATATCTTGCCACTTATTTTATCGATCATACTCTTGTATCATTGAAATACCTAGAGATCACCTACGACACCTTATCTATACAGCGTATAATAAAAATAGTGTCATTAATAATTTCGTGCATAGCCTGTTCAGATTTCTACATCCCATTAAACTACTTTGGCAATAAAACAGTTAGCAGCTCATGCATATTTAGAAAATACGTCATAAAGGCATTAGTAACGCTTATGTCCAGATAAGATAATGATTATAGTAGTATATTTATTGTGCAACAAAATGGTGACTTATAAATTCGTATATATGAACGTCACTCGTGTTCAGTGGCTTAGACAAATTTATTATATTAGCTAAGTTTTGTCAATAAAACCCCTTTAATTTGGTGCAGTTCACCGAATAACAAGGACGATCAAATTAACATTGCAGATTCTTGAGTCCCGCTTCAGAGGAAACATGTGTCGACAAATTCTCTGTCTTAATCTAAAGACAAATTGCAGCCATTAGAGTTTTCCAGACGTGGAATGTATATTGAGAAAATAACGACGCAATGTTTTTTAGTAAATTATTAAAGTATTGCTTTAATTCAACCCTTTCTGCCCCATACAACGGTGACGCCAGTATTTCAATACACCGATAGACGTGCAATAACGTACTCATATTTCATTTGATGTGATTATTGATGTATAACACTATTCTCGAATATTTCAGCACATTTACACAAATAATTTTGTATTAGACAAAAGTTTTATTCTTTGGAAGATGTTAACTAACAAGTCCGACTCAAAGTGCAGTTGTTATATCGTATTAAGAAATGAAGTGTGCCTCTTTGTTTCAGGTTTCCCTACTTATGCGGTTACTACATATTTGGCTACTTTATTATATATTAATAATCATACCAAATAAAATATGTATATGGTAATATACATGTCCCAAAAGACGCGTGTATTAAAGGCTATACGGCCTCAAACACGGATCTATTAATTACACACGTTCTTGCGTATTCAGATACACGTGAAATAGGGATTTCTACTGTAGATACATGTTCGCGGACAATTGTCTGTCAGTGTGGATGCTGTCTCTACTCTACAATAAACTCATGTATGCACGCTAAGCCAGATCGAACTTTTCCTAAGCGTAGATATAAATATACAAAATAGCACACCGAAAGGTAGCCACCTAAATCGTATCTCCTTTAGTATTTAAGATATAACAAATATTTTATAATAAGCATTCATATAAGTATTTTTATAAGTATTCGAAATGAGTAACAAGATGTGGACCGTTTATTTTGAAAGTGGTGTAAGCCCATTTTTGAAAAAAATGAGATATCCCGTAATTCATGCTTAATTTAATGTAAATTTTTTATGTATAATTAGTCCGTGTTTAGTTTTTTTAAAAATTCCCATGTTTTGTACAATTTAAAATTGATCGGTAAATGAAATTGCATAATTCTCGATTATGAAAGTGGTGTAAGTCCAATTGACAGAGGTACGATTATTATGATGTAATAACACAGTGTAGAAAGCATGATAAATTCATTTTACATGGAATGAAACGAGAGAATTTTGTTTCAATAAAAAATCTTAAAAATGTGATTAAAAAACAGACAAGAAGAAACACTAATGAAAAACAGGTAAATTGGTTGCAAAAATGTTGGATGAGGTTTCTCAAAAGGGCACCATACACTATTTTGTATAAAACATCGATGAAGGACAAAGAATTTAAAACTATAAATTTATTACCTACACGTCCTGGAAGACCGCTAAAATTTGAAATTAAAAATCGCCCTGGCGCCTTTGTACCAAGATGCCAGGCCTATTACTTATGAAAAATATAAAGACATCAAGCAGTTATTACCTTATATACCTTCGGTGCATCATGCATATTTTGAAACGTTGCCACATGCAGAGCATAAGTAGATACTATCAATATCTTGTAATTTTAACCATGTAATTAGCGTCTAAAATTAAAAATACCACTTCTATTTTATGTCGTGTCATTGTTTGAAAATAAAATTAGATTAATATGAAGTATATTTTAAGTGATATTTGATTTTTCAAAATTGAAATTAAACGATTTTTACAATTGTCTAATTTTGAAAGTGGTGTAAGTCCATTTGCAGCCCGTAAGTATACATCAGTTTAGTAAAATACGCCTAAAACAAATTTATATAACCAAATTACATATTGTTAAAACAGTAGAAACATTCCCAGACTTCACATAATTTGCCTAAATTTTTTAATTAACATATATGTTAACCTTTAATTTTCTCGAAACAAGGGAAAATGGACTTACTCCACTTTCAAAATAAACGGTCCATATCGTAATGATCTTCTAATTGTTCGCATTATTCATGATTAATTTTCATTTTGGCAATCAAAGGTCACTTCAAGGGCAAGCCATTTACGAAATAACATGTGACCTTGAAAACACTGGGGGGGGGGGCTTGAGACAAAACTAATTTTTCTATCTCTAAAGCTGAAGGAGATTTTAGATGGCTACCTTTAGGTGGGACTCTCTGTATGTTCTAACAGTATTCAAAACATTAATAATATTTTTTACACTTTCGGTGCGAAAGCGGGCAATGAAAGAACACTCTATGATCGGAACAAAATATTTAATAGAAACAAACGCTGTGGACGATCACTCTGGGGACACAAATAAGCCAACAGTACTCAAAGGGTTAAACGCAGGCTTTTCACGAGACGCGGTGTTCTTGTTGCATTGAACTAATTAAAATATAACGGCCTGTTACGTCACTTTATAAATAATAATCTTTCCCTGCCCTATTTTAGTTTAAATAAACGTGTACGTCTAAGATATGTTGAAACCTTCACGCATCTATCTGAAATGTCCCAAATATGTTCAGATCAAATCAGATATCTAACCCAAGCGAGTTAGTATCCTATTTGAATACTTTGAGCAAAGTTGAACTGTTCTATGCATAGGCAAATAAGAAAGTGCGAGCCTAGGAATACAATGACCAATATTTATGGAATTTTTCGGAGTAACAATTTCGACACGCCTGTCAAACAGAACAATTCATTTTTTATTTGGCGATTTACTGTTTCAAAAGTAGAATAGGGCAGCGATAAAACAGTAATTATTTCCAAAATATTCAACTTACATCCGCAAAATCTGAATTGGGTTTTTTTTCATGTAACCCACTTCGATAAATTATAAGATCAAATAAAAGGTGCCAAAATATTCGAGATATATTAGAAATATTTAAGGAGAAACGTGAACAAAATGCCTTACAACTCGATAACTCGAATAATAATTTCACCTAATAGATTCCCCGACTAGAAATATTAATTAATATAGCATTAATGCGTCTATAAATCGTGAGAAAACTAACTGCAATGCAATACCAACTCAGAACATTACTCGGTCTACATTATGACATGTTATGAAATTGAAAGACGTGGAAAAATAAATCGCATGTTATTAGCCATTAGGGGCTGACATTACACCATTGATTGAAAACGTGATTTATTTGTTTTATAAATCACTGTACAGGAGGAGCATACAAATTAACTGGATTATCAAAAAATACCTCTCTTTAGTAATTGCTCTTCGCATGAAGATCTTATTTTTATATATTTTTCGTAGCACCCAAACAACGGATATATTTTAATAAATAAGGGATATACTTTATAATATTTAAAAATTTTGATATACGAAGGAAAGCGTCCTATAATTAAATAATAAGCAACAAGTGCAACGCGTATTTTTCCTTATACATGTATATGCATACTTATAATATAGGTAATTATATCTTACATATTATTATAGCGAAAAGAAAAAAGTAAGCCTTTTAAATTATGCGTCGATTCAACTGTCTTACTTTTTGTCTTACGGAAGAATTGATGCGTGCACATTTAGAAATACTGGGTATCTCCTTTATGCGAAAGGTCTGGGGTCTCGATTATTATCACTGTCTTCCTGTGTTTAGAAAGCAGAGAAAAATTCTTTGAAAGTGCTCAGACAAGACATTGTCAAATTTCAGGCCTGTTTATTCCTTGCTTACATGAAAGCATGTATGTACGGTGTCTCACTCAATTTTGACATCCAGATTTTCTCGTTATTGTTTTGCTAGCGAAAAATGTTTTAGAGCAGAGTTGAATGGTGTCATGTCGGGCATCTTCTGGTGTTATTAGTTCTTTCGTGAGTGGACGCGTGAAGGACACGTGAAAGTCGACTTTGCTTTTTTTATAAAAAAATCCTATTTATATTGCGAAGTTAATAGTTTATAACAGGAGAGTTGCTGGGGTGACTCTGAAAAACTTTATTCTTTTCCAAAATGTTGGTTGCAGCTTCGTTAATAATTAAAAAACGAAGCTGCAACCAACATTTTGAAAAAGAGTAAAGTTGTTCGGGGTCACCTCAGCAACCCCCCATTTCCCGATGTTCAGTTAGTTACGAAAAACCTTGTATATGCTAATACGTACAAACAACTTTCGTTGTTCTCTTCCCCTTTTGTAAATGGTGGTATATTGACTAAAAGTAGACCCTTGCTACTTGAGTTAAAGGAAATGCTCAGTATACATATGTCTACAATGGGATTTGAATTATCCGATTTAGTTGTGACATAGACAGACTAAACTTTACATTTCACTCGAAATTCATCAAAATAATATCTTCAGTAGCGGCTTCTTTATAATTAAGTTTAGAATGCGAAGATTGGATATTACATGTATTGTGTTAGGTTACAACTAAGCTCGCGACCTTCATGTTTTCTCAAGCAAAGTTATTTCGTACAATTATATAATTAGCAATATGCCCCATTTGAATCAACACTACTTTTCCCATTTCAAATTTTCACAGACAATTTCTCATTTCCTGGTGGCAGAAGTCAGTCTCTTTTGATTCAAAATACGTGAACAGATGGGTTCTGACAACCTCAGCTTTGGAAAAACGTTTCCACTCAAGGAATGTTGTAACGACCTGAACAAATGATACTTACTTAAAATAACGTCTAAGCTGTATGGTGGATAAATTAAACGGTCTTTGCTCGATTTATTAATTTTCAACACCCTTTGCCGAGCGTTATCCTGTTACAGAGTAATCCTTTTTCGTAGGAGTTGACTAAATGAATTTTTTTCGAAGTTTTGCACTCTGGAAAAACACCCAGATGATACATATTATTAATCAACAAGTAACAAAACCCTACATATATTGAGTCTTATGAACAAAAGAAGTATGAACCAAAAGTTCACGAATTTAGTTGCCAACCTAATATTAGTAGTAAGTTCGATATATCAAGTCAGCGTATAATCGTGATCCGGTTAATCGATATTTTACTATAACTAAGGCTTTTTTTTTATGCGGTGTTGTTGTTTGAATTGATACTGATTTCTAATAATGAAACAAGAGTAATACGAAAATTGGGTATGAAACTAACTTTGGTCTGTATTGTGCTAGCTGCTAAACGACCGATTCGAATGTCAATTACAATTTCATGATACAACGCAAGATAGAATTCTGTAAGTGGAAATTGGAATTTGGCGCCTAGCGATGCGTTCTTATGAATATGTATCTAGTTATATCTACCTCAAGACCAGCCATTACTCCCGAGCATAATATTTAAAACTATATATTTATTTTGTTACATGACGTGTAATATGTGGTACTATTGTTACTCGGATAATGGAAACATATTTTCGTTTGACGCAATACAAAATGGAGGGAAAAATATACATGATTAATAATCGATGTCATATTATCCCTAAGTACAGTATTGTTCCTCGTATATATTATCAAAAGTATATAATTAAATATTTTTTCACCGAAGAATTAGCTTTAATGAATATGATAACTGTTCTAACTTTAAGTATAACAACTTGTATGAAACAGATTATAAATAAATGTTTGATACATTTACTCCATTCTGTCACATCATTCAAAATTCTTGAAAATTAAAACTTGGTTCTATGTATTTTTTTTGTTCAAGTGGAATGATTCGCTTACGAATGTAGAATTTATTACATTATATTCTTACAAATTAGTTACCAACGAGTCTATCCCTTAGTCGAAATAATACTAATTAATATTTTTCAAACTTCAATATTATTCATTTCAATAGTTTTCGGCACACACAAAACATATAGTTCTCCTTCACATATGTAATATTAGCCTTTGGATGAGCAACCCTTGAGTCACCGAGCAGATGCAAAGCACGCGGATACTGCCCTAGTCAGAATCTGCATTGGCTAAGATGACTCAGCAAGGGCTAAGGTCGGCCTTTCCCTTTCAAAATCATGATATATATGTATGTAGGATTATTTTTGAGGGGAAATCGTGACTGCCTTTTTTCCTCGTAAAATCACTTTATTGTTAAATGTCTTCTAGTCACTCTCTCTCGCAACACAATATACTTTATCTCAACAATATTCTCGACTCAACTCAAACTCAATTCTATCTCAGCTCTGTCTCAATTCTGTCTCAACTCTATTCCAATCCTATTTCAATTCTGACTCTCGCACGCATCATCCACTGTATATATTCTTTCATGCATTTTCCCTCTCGTTCTATTCATCATTCGCTCTCACTCATTAAGACCCACACCGACACACACACTCTTACCACGTGTCACAGTTCGACCACGGGTCACCATGCATCCTAGGCTCCACGTGCATTCCCCGAAACCATCCACTCTATCCTCGAGATAAACATTCACTCAGTCCGCATTCGACGTTTCGACTAACACTCTTCATTCACACTTAACGTAATACTCGATACTTTCCTTCGCACGATTCATACAAAGCCCTCTCATACCATTTCCACGAATTCTCGCATCCCACATGTATAGTTTCTTTTAATAAAATCATGGTAGTATCTTTTATATCGTTTGACTATTAATTTTTACACATTTTGTCGTCTCCTATTTCCTATCTGAGCTATAAATATCCAAGAAAAATAGGAAGCGGCCGACTACACCTAACAGCAAAAACAAATGCCCCTCCAATCTGTATGCTCAATCGCCCGATAACCATTACGCACTATCTTGGCGTAAACGCGTAAATGTTCGGAATAATATGAACAATAATTTAATTATTAAGTTAATGGGAGTGTACAGAAAACACGAACATTTATGTATCGCTTCGGATAAAAATGATAAATGCAGAAGATCCGCATTTATGACGGATTAGACTTATTGGAGCCCATGTTTTCGGTTCTCCTCTCTGTTTAGTGACAACAATAAATCCTGGAGCTGCACGGAACCAGTATTCTTCAACCATCGTTAACAGCTAGTAACAAACTGTCTTGCGCGTTCGAAACTGAAACAAAATACAAGTGTGCCTCAGATTATGTTGCTTCCCTGTAATGTTCGCCCTGCAATATATCTGCATCAATTTTATGATTTATATAGAGTGTCCCAAAATTCACGCAAGATTTGAATTTTGGGCCATTTGTACGGTAAAGTGTCGCCAACGGAAAAAAAGACAGCGTGACAGCATGACAGCTGAGAGTTCAGGATTATTAAAAATGGTTTTGTTACGCTATCGCGTTAGCAGGCCATCATATCTAGCGATATCGAATCAATGATCGGCAATATAACTGTAACTATCGATAGCGATAATAACTTCGAAGCGAAGTTCGAAGTCGGATGAACATACGCGATACATAATGCTAGACATTATTCAGTACAAGTCATACGTAGTTCAATAAAAGTAAAGTCAGGGCATTCGGGCCTTAGAACACTTGGAAGATTCTAAAAGCTGTGTTATTACAGAACATAGAGAATTAAGTTTATAGAATAACGTGCGACCTCCGGAGGTAGTCGGACCCCACGACATCCTGTGCTGGTCGCCACATGTTCGACCGCTGAACAAAAGGGAACTCTTCAACAACCCCTCGACTTGTTAACGCTCTTCCTCTGACCTTCGCGTGTTTTCCCGGGTTTTCCACATTTCCCCTTAACGAAGCGTTGCCACCTCCACGCGACCGAGGGCGAATAGGAACCCCAACGAGACCCAACCCCATTGGACGAGGACGATTTCGAAGGAGGACCAACGAAGTCAGGGGGAGGAACCAGAGCTGTATTGGAGAGAAGAAGAAACCTCGCGGAACTGATTAAGATAAACTCTCACCGGAGATCAACGTTAGCCTTGAACAGAGCTACTTCGACAAATTACTTTTACAAATCAACACTATTTCTTGAAATAATCAGTATCTTTTAACTCGAGCAGTGAATAAACTTTGTAAAAGTATAAGTTCTCTTCGAATATTGCGCGCTTCTCCACAAGCAGAGCGGTTCAGCGTTCCACGGGCAACCGTTCCTTTTGTTCGACAACCTACGACTGGTACTTAAATAGTATACAGCTTTATTTACCGCGTATGTTCATCCGGCTTTGAATTTCGCTCCTAGTCTAGTATTATCGCTATCAATAGTTACAGTTGCATTGTCCATTATTCATTCAATATCACTAGATACATATTAAGACCTGCTAACGCGATAGCGTAACAATATAAATATTTTAAGAGGGTAGACACGGCACGTGGCTTCTCCGATTTGGAAGGTCGATATTACAGCAGCTTTTTCCTGCACCGAAATGGTAATACAGACATGCGAGAGGGAGCTGCTTGTTATTTCGATATTCTATTCTGACAATGAATGCGGAAAGAAATTCCCAGCTGTTGCGTTAACTTGAGATTTGAACGGAAAGTCTGCTGGTAGTGTAAGAGTAGAAAATTCATTATACATTTCAATTACTTAAAATGTGCTTACGCTAGAATATGTTACGTTGCAGTAAGGAATCATAAGTGAAAAGAAAAATAGATGAGGGATATTGGATGTCCCAAAAAACTAAGGTCCTCAGGTTAGACCTTTTTTTCTTAGCAAAAGTCATTGATATCAGTGACGTTGTCCCTCTTCTGTACACATACCGAAATCAGACCTACTTGTTAGAAAAATCTTCTGCAAACAGTTTTTCGACTGTTCACAATTGACTAGTCAGTCTTGTACACATTTTTCAATGGTCATGTGAAAGTTTTGAACAATATTATGATGACAAAAATGCAAGAAAAGATTGGCTGTAGAAAGGGACTATCCCCTTCAAGTGAGCGAACCCCCTTGACGATAGTGACGCTCGACGAGGAAGCGGTGTAATATGATCCGGCCGGGAGTATCGGTGACTAATGCCAATTCAACGATAAAGCTTTTTTATTCATTAATTTTTCTACATGTAACTTTTACCAATGTATCTGTGTGATTTTTCTGATTCGAATGAGACCAAACACGATACAGTTTAAATTATATTGACTTGTTGATACAGACTTTACGGATTTAATTAGTATCAACAATTAAATATAATCCAAACTATATCGTGTTTGGCCTTATTTTAATTAGAGAAATCTCGCAAACGTGTTAGGAAAAGTTTCATTAAGAAAAAGTTAGAAAGTAAAAAAAATGAATTAGTACGGGACTCGAACCTACAGAAAAGTTTGCGACGGCTCGAGACAAAATCTCCTGTAAGAAAACCCGAGGCTTTGGAGCGCCCTCGCATACTCATCTGGCAAATGTCGCCACGAGGCCGATAAGCGAGCGGGACCCGTAAACATTTGGGGGTCGTAAAACAGACCCTTGAAGGGACTGCGTCGTGGTGCCGGGGGCGCGCCTTCTTGGCGGGAAAGAATGCAACGTCGAGACACTCTTTGGGAAACGATCGGCTAGAGCGGACGGATTGTACCCATATCATTGAGGTAGTACAATAATTATAAATACATCTATTACCGTAGACGAATTCTGCGATTTCCTTTGTTATCCGTCTTACCGTCTTACACTCTGCTAAGTAGTTAAAGCGTTTAGTAAATTTATACAGTTCCCGGTTAATGTATGTGTTACGAGCTAGGGCTGTGGGCAACGCCTAGACCGGCGAGATTGATATTACCCAACGAACTTGCCAGTTTGTCTCGATACTTTAAATTAATATTCAATACAACTCGAGCGGTTAAGTTGCATTTGTGGGAACGTTACTACTAATATAAATGGCGCAACGCTGATTCAGGCGTGGCGTGCGTGGTCGCGAGCGTGGTGAGGCATGGCCTGTGCGTGGCCCCCCATAAGACCGAGACCATGTGCATGATGGATGGGCTTCGGCGGGGGGAGCCGCCCGTGACTGGGCTGTGCATGGACTTGTACTGTGTGGGAGTGGGTCGGCATCTCAAATATGTGGGACTCACCCTGGTCGCCCACTGGAGGTTCGAGGCCTACTTTGTTCGTCTGGCTCGCCGACTGGAGGGCGTTGCGGTCGCGCTTGGCCGTATACTCACGAACCTTGGGGGCTCGGCTGCAGAGGTGCGTCGCCTTTACACGGGGGTCGTGCGGTCCATCGCTCTGTATGGAGCGACCGTGTGGGGTGGTGACCTGATGCCTAGTCGGTGGTGCCAAACATAGGCAGTTTGATTGGGGATCAGGCGGCCATTGCATGTGGCAAGTGAATGGCCGCATTGCGTACTGGCTGCGTGATGCGGCAGTGAGTATTTAATTGCAGATTTTTAAGCAGGTTAATTCGTGGACTAATGGTTAAGTTTAACTAGGATTTCCAAACATTAGTTATGTAAATCGTTTTTCTTAAGACATAATTTATCCACCTGAAAACGTACTGATTCATAAGTAATAGAATATTTTATTCCTTTCGGATAATGAATAAACGTATCGAACACGGTTATTACACGACTTACTAGTGTATTTATTATTCATGAACAATGAATAATTCCACATTATTCTTAATTAAGACGATGTAACATTTGCCGCACCCTGCCCTCAGTGCCCTCGATGCCCCCATCACGACCGACCGCAGGTGATCGGTACGCGCCTGAGTGCACGTCAGGCGTTAAATAATTCTACTTGGTTACCATACAGATTTCAGATCACCTGCCAACTATAGCATTTACGGGGATCATTTGGGAACACGGGCCTAGCATGACTGATCGGATTCAGAGCGTTCGAGAAAGGAAGGGAGCGAAGGACGACTGATGGCATGAAGGACGGGAACAGCTATGCGAAGGCCACGCGATCTGTCGCGTATGAAGGTAAGTATGCACGTGCTTCTTGGTTGGAGAGTTTTCTCTCTCGGAGCAGCCGGTTCAGGTCGGTGTCTTTTTTGAAGTAACCTGTTCCGTCTGATTACACAACATGATCGAGCTCAGCTTATCGACAATGAACAGCTGTGAGTATGTCTGAGAGGGCGCTGTCACTGGGGGGTCGGTTCTCCCCCGACGCTCAGTTACGGGGACAGAGAGCAAGTTCACATTATTGGGGAAATATTTTTGGAGCTACATGGTAGAGCGCTGTGATGGATGTCGCTGCTCGATAGGCGATGCTTTTCCGGCTGATCGGTATTGCGGCACTTTGAGCACCTTCTCCTGCTGAGACGCTGGCCGGCAGGAACGGAGCAACGTGCCAGCTGACTGGCGCTCGCAAGGGACGGCTTAGGAAAATTTGGAAGTTACCATTCCATGTTTTCCATATGGGTGTGTTGTCTTTAAGACAGAGAGGTAATTTTGCGAGTACGAATGTTTTTTATTTTTGAAGTAACTTGGGTAGTTGTATCGGGTGCTTGCACTTGATAGGGTCCTGCATCAGAATTGGGTACACTTGTACCTGAGCTGGTTGCAAGGTTAAGCCCATTCAAGCGTGATCTTCTCAGAGCTGGCAGGCCTGTTTGTTGATTAGTCCTTCGAGGATGATCTGAACTGGCCTGTTGCGGGAGGTTATGGGGGAAAACAGTATATCCTTGCGTCTGAGGTTCGACCGAAGTTCCTCTGAGAACGGACGTGTTTCACACACACTGTTGATGCATAGTGCATAGTGCGGACAGTATCTGGAGAGCAAACTATGGACTGTAGCAAGGATACCGAGAAATAAACACGTGTGACGTGTTCACACGTGGCGGAAAGAGAGGTTAGGGCAACTGGAAGCAACCATCTTGGTCCAGGTCTGGGCCCTGTAGTCATCTAGCGGAAACGGAAGGGATGGAGCGGCCATATTGCCATAAAGAAAACACCATACTAGGGACTATCCCAGTGACTTTTTGGGCATTATAGAGGAGAAATCTAGGGAATTTCTCGATATTGTTTGGAAGTGAAACTGTACTAAAGGGTGGACGCCTAGGGACTTTCTAGGGACATTCTAGGAAATATGGCGAGCACACCGCTGTGACTTTGGGCGATTGTAGTGTTGCGTATCTATTGGTGTGATATGGGGAGTTCATGTTGGTTCGGTTGCCCGTGGAGCGCTGAACCGCTCTGCTTGTGGTGAAGCGCGCAGAAATCAAACACACAAGTTATGAAGTTAAAAAGAACGACTGTTTATTCTGTAAATCAGCGTAGAAAGTACTGTTCGTAACAAGAGATAAAGAAGTTCTGATCAGCGAGACTTTTCTTCTTCCCTTTTCGGCTCTGCTTCCTCTTCCTGAGTTCCTTGCTCCTCCTTTTGACTTCGTCTTGCTGTGGTTGGGCCGTGGAAGTGGCACGCTTCCGTTTCCGCGTGACGAGTCAAGGTGCGCACGAGCTAAGGGAAATGTGCGGGAGGACCAGAAGAAAACGCGCGAAAGTCCAGGAGAGCGCATCGAAGAGTAGGTGGGAGTTATTAAAGGCTCCTTTGTTTCGAGTAAGCCATGTGTCGACCGGCTCCGGGTATCGTAGAACTCAACATTCCGAGGATTGTGTACATTCCCTTTCCGGTTTCGAATTTCGCTCTTAAACTACTTATCGCAGTGGACGGTTACAATTTATTTGGCGGTATCTCATTTGAAATTATTAAGGAATTGAAGCTCGGTTCACGCGATAGCGTAACAGTAGGATAAGCAAGGTAGTGCATACTGGCTGCTGCTGGAGCGCCAATGCGTGCGCGCAGTGGCTCGTGCAGCCAACCTAATGTCTAGCAGTGATGGCATGGCGCGCTCAAGGCCAGCTGTCGCGGAGGCAGCGGTGCTGATGAGTGGAGGAAAACTAGATGATGTAATTCGCATTGATAGTGGCCAAAGCGCAATTAAAGGCGGAAATGGAACCCCTATGTGGAGATACGGCCCCTCCCCTGAGCCGGGAATTGCTCCAATAATGGAGATCAGTCCGCCCCGCGTGGTCAAAAGGCAGCTGGTACAGGGAGAAAAAAAAAGGTATATCCTTGCGTTTGGGCCAAGGAGGCTGAGGACGGAGCTGCCAGTTTGTTTTTTTGCACGCGACGCTACTTTCACAGATATTGCCGATATTGCTTCACGTTGGAGGATGCCCCTCAATTGATTCGCGTCAAAATCCATTCGCGCGCTTCAATGCAGCTATTTCGTGGGTTCGCGCTCCAAAAGCTCCGGTGCTTTCGAACGTCAATTGCGGCACCTCGTTTGACGCGCCAAAAATATAATATAACTAAAGTTGGACAGTGAAGGCTATTTTCAGGTGGCTGAATAACTTTTCGGGTGTGGTTCGATCGGGATTTCCGCGGATTGACCATGTATCGGCTTAACCTATGATTTTGTTCCAAATATGGCTGAGAAGGAGTCACCTATCTGCGAACTTCACCGAGTTATAGGCTGTTCTGCAGTCCTTTATAAAACATATAAGTGAGCGGGAGTTCCCGTCGGATGAAGGATTTATTTTATAAGACTTAATGATGTATATACTGCTCATCCGCAGGTTTGGCGGGGAATGTTTCGACACTGGCGAATTCATTGTTATTGGAGGAGCTACTCGTGCCGGGGAGGCTGAACGCGTCGATCTCGCGGGTCATCGCGCACATCGGTGCATAGAGGGCTACCTATCGGATGTACAGGCAGCTTCATACTACAGGCAATTTTAGGGCGTTTGCCCATTACAGACGCGAACTCGAAAACGCGTTGAGAGCGACGTATGGAATATTCTTCATACGTAACATTACAGAGAACTGAATGGCACGCCAGGCACAAGAGTCACAGTCGCACACGCTACACCTTCAGTTTCGAACGTGTACTACAAAACAACTAATAAAGATACATCTTGAAAAAGTCTTGAAAAAACAGCCCTACATACAATCAAACAAAAATCACTATCCTAACATGTGTTGAAATGGAAAATGTCTTTATTTGATATGTGATTATAGTTTTCTTTTCTGAATTCATATTAGTTTCCCTGCTGTTGTTATAACGAGCATATGAAGATTAAAAACATTCAGATAGCGAAATATCTAATTGTAAATGAGTAAATGAGATGGATCTTACGAAAATACAAAAGAAATCTTTATCGCCAGCTTCTTCTATCGCTACATCTGAATACTACAGAATAGATAAATACCTAACTTTCTTAGTATATATTGAAAACAGATTACTGTTATTTTAACTGCTTTTACTACCATCTAAGTAGCGCAATACTATTTTTCAATGCTGAATATAACATCAGACGCGAAACCAAAACGGTAACATAATCGGACCACGTCACAAAAAGGTACACCGCCAGTTAAAAGTTTTAGGTCACCTCCTTAATTGTACAAATATGGAATGGCCTGTTAACGATTTAATGAGCCAACATTAGCATGATAGTGACTGATAGTAATTAATTTTGTTTCGATATATTCTTAAACTTTAAAAGAGCCCGCTACTGCTGTGATAATTTTTTAAGTTTAAAGGACATAATAATAATTTGTAATGTTATATAAGCATATCATTTATTAAATAGAATATAATAAAAATTTATAAACAACTTTGTAATCATTTTTTTATCTTCCTTTTTAACAGAGCTTTCCTTTTCTTTTCCATAGCTTCCATGCGCATATCTTCCAAGTCTTCCATGATACCTGAAAATATATAGTTACGTATAATTAATGATCGTAGGAAGCTTTAAACGAAAGGATTGAATAATGTTACGAAAGATTGGCTAACATTACCTATTTTCGTGGAGACATATTCCTCTTTCAGTTGTTGTGCGAAGCTACTTTCCATTGCTACGTCATCATCATGCTCATTCTCCACTTGTCTGTACCTACTTTTATCGTAACCGAATATTTCACTGATGTATTTACTGTAATCTTCGGTTCCATCTTCTACGTCATCGTCAATAAAATCATCCAATTCTGAATCATATTCATCTTCATCGTCATCACGTATACGACCTGTGCATTTAAATGTTTGTTATGTACATGTAAACTATTTTCTTCGCCTATAACTAAACCTGTCCTTATGGAAGCAATTTGAATTCAAATTTAACAGAGTAAGGATTATATTAAAAATGTTCATAAACTGGACACACATGGCTTTTATAGACTTTTTGAAAAAAAAGTTAAGGGTGTCTTTACATTGACAATATTTTCTCCCCATATAGACTATTATGGTCCAAATTCTTACATTCAGTATACAGTATTATCTCCATATAAGCGAAAATGTGGTATCCCATATAAGCGAAGAGTTTATCACCACTACTGGGTGGTACACCCCTGGAGGCGACAGAAAGTTCGCTCGGAAATCAGTGTAACGCGATCCGGGCTCCGGTATATCGGCGAGCAATAGTAATTCAACGATGAAACTTTGCTATTTCTCATCCCTTTCTTATGAAACTTTTACATAGCATAGCTGACATTTATCTGATTAAAATGACACCAAACACGATATAAGTTGGACTATATTTAGGGTCTTAACTAACGGTAATAAGTTTCGACCACAGAAAAGGATAGCTAGTGAAAGGATAAGAGAAGCTGCGATCGTGGCAATTGGCAAAGATCAAAGGCCCACGGTTTAACCCGGTTTAACATACCAACTTATTACCGTTAATTAAGGCAGTAAATATAGTCCAAATTATATCGTGTTTGGTGTCATTTTAATCATAAAATTGTCGGCTATGCTATGTAAAAGTTTCATAAGGAAAGGGTGGGAAATATCAAAGTTTCATCGTTCAATTAATATTAGCTCACCGATATACTCGAGACCGGATCGCGTTACACTGATCGCCAAGTGAACTTCTGAACGCCTCAAGGGGTATACCCCTCAGTGGTGGGGACAAACTTTTCGCTTATATGGTGCAGAAGTCTTTCGCTTATATCAAGATATTACTGTATTTAGCAATTTCTTAGGAACCTCCGTAAAAATTTTGATTCAATTTGTATTTTTAGATTTAATGCCAATCACACATATAAAATTAAATAAAAAAAAAGAATATTTTATACTGGTCATTTTTTGAATAATCAGAATAGAATTTACGTGTGAATATAAAAATTTGACACCATGGTTATATAAACAAGTAGCACCGAAATGTTCTCGAAATTTTAGGAAATCTCGATATTCTCGAGTCGCGAGATACTTTCAGGACTCGACTCAACTCTACTAGACGCGACCAAACCCTACTTGTTCCGATACTCACGTTTTTGATTCACGAATGGCCTTCTTTGTTCCTTTGAAGCTGACATATTCTTCGACTTGAACGGCTTAATATCCGTAGGCGGAAACTGTTTCGGTTTACCATTTGGCATTGGTGGTATACGAGCTTTACTTATGCTAGACGTTGGCAGTTCTGTTTGTGCTCTTTTTAGAGATTCCTGTTTCTCTTGGAGCTTCCCTTTTGGTACTATCTTTTCAGATTTGGTGTTTCTCACCTCCTCAGTTTTGTTCTTGCCCAGCTTTAACTTCTTTTTTTCCTCTTCTATAGCCTGTTTCATTTCTTCTAATTCCTTTCTCTCATTTTCTAGTTTCCTCCTTTCCTCTAAAAGAATGTCTCTTTCCGATGGTTTCGAAATACTACATTTATTATTCACATTGGTCTTGTTACTATTTTTTTCAGGAGATTTCTTCGTTGCCGGGGATTGCAAGCCCGCCGTTTTCGAAGGAGCTTTATTCGAAATCGGAGGGGTCGTAGCTACCTTCTCAGATATTTTTGGAATTTTGTTAATATTATTTGTATTTGGGCGATTGTCTTGTATTTTATTCGGTTTACTAGCTGCAGTGCCACTTCCTTCTTTACTGTTCATATTATTGGCTTTAGTTCGTTGCTCTTTTCGTTCTCGCCATTCTTTCTCTTTCGCATACTCTTTCATTTGTTTTTTCGTCAACAGCCTTTCTGGTTCATCATTTTTCGGTTTAATATCAATAATAATAGGTTCGTGTTGCTTTTTCTCCGCAATTTTTAATAATTCCGTAAAATCCATTGGAGGTGGAAGTTGTCTTTTTTTGGGTTTAAATTTTTCCTCTTTTTCTTTTTTTACATCTTTAGTATCCTTCTCGGCACTTTCTTCTACTTCTGTTTCTAATTCTTTCGAAAAATGCTTCCGTTTCCTCCGATGGCTCGAAGATTCTTCTGCTTCCTGCTGCTTTAATGCTTGCTTTACTCTGTCCTAGAAAATTTCATTTGAATGTTTTAAGTGAGAATGACGATTGAAAAGAACGCTCATTTTTAGCGCTGTATTACAAAAAAAAACATTTTTATTCATTTATTACTATTATATATATACATATATATATATATATATATATATATATATATATATATATAATAAAAACATTTATTTATATTATAAAGTAAAGACACGGTAAAGGAAGCCTTTGGATGTACTTTGACAGAAATTCTTGTTAGGGATTAATCGTTGCACATTGCGTGTACATCGCTTCGTTTTCCAAGGTGTTTTCCATGAGTCTATTCACCGCAGTGTACTGTTTAAATACACTACCGATCAAACCTTTGAGATTATTCCTTCAATGTTACAAATGCGTATTTCAACCATATCAGCGGAAGCCCAACGGTCACCGTCACTACCGAGAATTATGCGACGAACGCAACAATCAAGACTACCAAAAATCTTTCTGTCAAGAATAAAAAACAAGTATAAAAGAGCAAGGAGAAATAATAAACACAGAATATATCTCGAAGTCAATTAATGCGTTACTTTGCTCAATTTTCTACCGGACCTCCTACTGGGCCACCCGTCCACCTACTAGTTTCCACGGAGTACCGACGATCTTAGTCTGATTTACTACGCGTATAATTAGCGTCGGCAACAGCAAGTAGAGAATACTTGGAGTTAGAGAAGTTTGATTTATGTTGTGAGTACAATGTCAACGTTAATATCACTCGAGTTTCGCGTGACGTGCAAGAAACGGTAGTCACAAACATTTATTTCCTCAGGACCTTCAACTAGTTCCGTCACGGACGCTATTTCGAGTAAATGACATGAAGCCCACCAATTATGTATAACTTCCATCAGTTATGTCATTTTGTCAGTTATGTTAGGACCAGTTATGTAATTTGGAAAGATTCATCAATTGTCATCGTAACATTGCCATACGTTATCAATATTGTACTGCTTGAAATGCATAGCAGTACTAAATTTCTGATCAATAGTGTATATTAAATACACTCAATCAAATTGGCTCAGAATTTATTTACACGGACATCTTCCTTTTAGAAATAATTCTAAAAAACATCGACTCTGAAACATATCTTTCTGAGCGTAACGATGATATACTATGTAGATTATTTTAGGGAAATGAGTCATTAAATTCAGTCTTAGAAGTTCGTATCTATGCTGTACTAACTTTTTTAAATTGTGACAAATGGTAGTATCTCCATTTATTAATTTTCCTGTACATGTATGTTAGCGTCAGCGTATTTTTAAAGAAAGGAATATGGCTGGATTGGTGGAATAGTATTCATTCAGGGTATAATTTATATTAGGGTCTTAGTTTATGGGCGTTCGGTGAGGTTGTTGCGAGGATGTGCAATCTGGGCGGCAGACGATGGCTGGTGGCTCGTCGCCACTCAGCTATCGGATGTCCTAGGATTGACTAATTTATGGCAGGTCTGGAGATTGTATGAATGGGTCCAAACATCCTGTTGGCAGGCGATGGCTGTTGACTACATTGGGTCTTTCGGTTATCGAGTGTCGAAGGGTGTACTGTTTAAAAAAGGAGAGAGAATGGTCGGAATGGACAAGCGGCCCGACGCCGTATTGTTAATGAATAAGGACTCTGTTCCTCTAGGATCTGGCCACGGAGTGGGGAAGGCAATGCCTTCTGGTAAGAGGACTGTGATGAACCCCATAGCACTTACCCCAGAACCTTGGAGCTTTACAGTCGCCTTTTTACTCGGTTGATTGAAAATATAAAATAAAATCTAACATGTAGAAAGTATTTATCTATGTATTTGCGAATGTTTACTGTGAAAAAGTGTACAAACAATAATGTAATTAATATTTGTAGTTCAGAAATATTTTACTATTTACACTGACAATTTAAGATTTTCTTTTAATACAACAAACGAATTCCATTCATTGTGCTATAAGAATGGAGATGCCCGTATCGTGTCTAAACATTAAAATATAAATTTTACTTTCGTACCTTTGTCGATGCAATATCCTTTACTGTCTTTTTCTGGCTGTCGTTGACACTTGTATGTTGCGAAGGTGTATTGTTATATTTAGTCATTAACTGATTATAAAATGCAGACGCTTCTTGAGAAACATATCCGTAATCGTCCTCGTCAGGTTGCGAAGGACCTACAAGCAAACACATTTTGATTCAAAACAAATTATATACATACGAGTATCAGTATTTCGGTCATGGTTTCATCATATCGTATTCAATTAATGAAATATGTGATACTGGAACATGTGAAAACATGTCACAGTTTGAATTATTATCAAGATTTTCTATCTTTTAAGCGGGTAAGACTTTTAAGAAGTAAGACGAAAACAAACGCGAACAACGGTATAAATTATCTCCAATAACTATTCATCTATGCACTAGGTGTGGCAGAAAAGAAATATATAAAGAGATTCATAAAACCACATTATCATCTTCAAAGTAGTTCCCTTTGGAAGCTATACACCGTGTCGGAGATATAGTTCTCACTCTTTGTTCCAGTGTTGGAAGTCGTTTAGTGTTGTCGCCTTCAACTGGTCTGTCACGGTTATTTCAATGCTGTTCAGATGACGGCCTTTTCATGTTGCATTTCAGTTTAGGGAAAAGAAAAAAATCTGCAGAAGTCATATCTGGTGAATAGAGGGGCTGTGGCACTGTGGGACTGGAATGCTCTATCTGGACAAAAATTTTGTGATCGATAATGCAAAGCAACAAGGACATTGTAACGATGAAGCATCCAACATTGTAACCGTCAACAGTACACGTACTGTTAACAAATTGTTGTAAAGTGACAGCTTGTAAAGGTTGCCAGCGGTGACGAACTGCCAGTTCCGGAAGCAGTTTGGCCCTTATCCCCACTCTTTTCTGTAACATGGGCTAAGGGAAATTGTCCATGGCACGAAATGGAAGGGGGCAGCGTATGTCTGTTAGAAGCGTTGTAGGGGAACATAAATAATAGGGGCACTGTTGCTGTACTATAGGGCGAGACTAGCACGACTGGTAGTGGGGGAGCTGTGGCTGCCGGCGGGGAAGAAGTTCATCACCACTGGATTAGGCTATTGGTGAATACGTATGCTGTTGCCAATAATAATTACCTATAACGAGTCTCATTATTTTTCTGCCACACCCGGTATTATACATAACTTATTCACGGTCGTGTACTACGAATTTTCTCTATTGTCGCGTCGCGATGTTAAGTTCGTCCACATACAGTAGAATTCCCCTTACCCAGTTTCGCATTAACCGGTCACCGCTTGTTGACCAGCTAAGCATACGCCTGCCGGCAGCAGGCCAACACCGACATATTCAAATTATTTACAAGGCATGGTAATAGAAGTGCGTCTATTTGCATTAGAATAACTGCAAATGCAGTGAATCCTCGATACAGTAAAACCTGTATAAATGAAGAAAAGAATTCTATGGATAAGTGTTAGGAGACTATCCTCTCCGCTTGAGGGGATCGCCTCTTGGCGTTAGCGACGCTCGAGGGGGGAGCTGTTAATATGATCCGAGCCGGAATATCGGTGTGACTAATACTAATTTAACCGTGAAACTTTTTTATTTTTGACTTTTTCTTAACGAAACGTTCACTAACGTATTTGCGAGATTTTGCTGATTAATATGAGATCAAACACGATATAGCTCGAATTGTATTTACTTGTCGATACAGATTAAATATGTACCACAAAGTACAAGTACACCCATTTCGACTGATATCTTTCAATTTATTTCAAAAACTAAGGGTTCAGGAGAATATCTAACCATGCCACGCGATATAGCAGACCTTTCTGCTAAGTAAAGCATCAGTGGAAGTTACAAAGTCATTTTTGTATTCAATATACAAGCGAACTAGCTTGGTAATGTGTGGGGAGCGGTCCTTCTGACCCTCCCCAGAGTTCGATGGGTCCTTCCGCTGAGGATGGTCACCATGAGGGTTTTATTCGGTATAAATCCGACACTGGTATAACTTCGGTATAACCCTCCTAAAACTAATGAGTTTTTACTGATTTAGAAAAGAGGACTTTTATTCTAGTTTTGGTCTTGGACACACCCGTGGACCTCAGAAGGCACAACAGTTGTAAATCTCTACCCAGCATTAATGTCACAATCAGAAAAATTACATGTACAGTAGAGCGTCAATTATCCGATCCAGTGTTGCATCGTTGCTAATTCCCCCACTTTAAATAATAAATTCTGTTGGCATCAACTATATAGGTTGGCACAAAAGCCAGGGAACATACGGGTTATAGTGTGTACCTGGGGTGATTCTAAACAACTTTCTCCTTGACCAAAATGTTATGTATAGTTTCATTTTTGAGTTATTAACGAAAAACGCTGGCCAATGATAGAGCCCGCTAGGCGTCGGCTGACGCGCGCTCAGGCGCGAACCGATCACCTGCGGTCGGTCGTAATCGGCGGGCGCTCTCATTGGACAGCGTTTTTCGTTAATAACTAACAAACGACGCTGCAAAACAACATTTCGGTCAAGCAACATGTTCAGAATTACCCCAGCTACCCCCCATTTCCGGATGTTCCCCGGGTTTTGGGCCAACCTCTTATTCAACCTCTTATTCATAGTCACTTATTCAACTTCACACTTTTCCATAGAAACAGATCACAATGCTCCCAAGCAAGTGGAGGAGTAGCAACTTATGTTAACAACAAATTTTCTAGCGACGAAATCCCTATTCATACTTGTTTCCAAGCAGTAGTAATAAAAACTTACAACCCAAAAAAAATTCATATAGCCAATATATACATATCTAATTCTCAGACATTCAACAGTACTGATTTTTTACGCTTTCGGCGATTTTAATAATCACAATCCCAATCTGGTGCCGAAAAATATTTCCTGCATCGTGGAGACCCACGTTTCTTATCCCTATATTAAAACCAAATAAGAACAAATTAGATTGCACGTCTTACAGACCAATTGCTTTAACCAGCAACATTTGCAAAATTTTGGAAAGAATGGTAAACGCTAAATTAGTGTGATACTTGCAATCCAGCTTGGAATTGATGATATTTCTAACACTTTGACTGTCGCAGCCAAAGATTGTCTATTTGCCGATAACCTCACCATTCTCTATACAGGAAACACCACCCAAAAATTACTCCAACAATCTCTACAGAATCTAAACACCTGGGCGTCCCGTACCGTATTCATCTTCTCCAAAACTAAATCGGAACACTTGCTTTTTGGAGAGGCAAAAACAAATTTCCTACTCTATCCTTAACTTTAGACTCAACCCCAACCACAGCAGTTGAGAAATTAAAAATACTATGACTCATTTTTGACAAGGGACTATCTTGGGCTCACCACCTCAAAGAACTAAAAACCAACTGTTCTAAAAGAATCAACTACCTTAAGAGTATAGCTAGCAAAAGTTGAGGAGCCGAGCAAAGTGTCCTAGTTACCTCCTACAAAACCCTAATCCGCTCCAAAATTGACTACAGTTCTGTAATCTATGATTCAGCCGATCATAAACTGCTAAATATATTAAATCCCATCCAAAATTCATGCCTAAGAATAATTTTACATGCTTTCTGCACGACACCTGTATCTAGTCTTCTCGCCGACCTAAATGAGCCTCCATTAGAAATCAGACGTAAACTATTACGTTGCTTCTCCACCCAACAACCTAGCGTCCTTCTATTTTAAAGCAAACTTCTGCTCCCCCAACCTTGCAAAGAAGAGAAAAGTCCCTAGTCCGATTTCCAGTAGATTCATCAACTACCTCCAAGAACGAAATATCCCCTTTCCGAATATAGAAGATCGAAATCCGTTCTCCATATCACCATGGACAACACCAGACATCCAGTCAGAAGCTATTTGCAAGAATTACACGAAATCGCCTATAACCGTACAACACATTTTATTGGACTGTCCAATGTTGACAAAGTCGAATCTAAATGATCCTGAAAACATCCTCAACACGATGGAGTTATTTCATCAGAAAAAACCGACTTGATACTTTGTAATTTACGATAACACCAAAGGCTATAGCCGGATAAGGGGGTCAAATGTGCCCCTAAACCAAATTCATCTTGTGAAGTGTCATTCGATAGCTTTTCAAAGAAAACCAATTCGTATCACGTTTCAACCCTGTAGCTCGACTGGAAGGGTAGTTGGAGCGAAAAAACCAAAATACAGTTTCTCCGCAATATCTGACAATTTAGCGCATACAAAATTTTGAAAAAGATCTGGGACATTTCCATTATGGATGTACATATTGTAGAAGCTTTGCAAATTTTTAAATTGGAAACCCGAGCTGCAAAAAATAAAAAACGTGCAAAAATGCTGAAAAATGCCAATTTTATATCGAAGGAATCGGGACACACATTTATATTTTCTTTGTAGGTACATATTATTGGTACTATTACTCTCAATTTTTTTCAGATCTTTTAATCGGGTGCGCCACAGTTAAAAAAAATTAAAAACCGATTTTTTCGCCGTTTTTGCGTGGATAAGTAACTTATACGGCGAATTTTCGTCTATTCTTGACGAAATAAGTGTTTTATACAGTGTTCAATGTTTTTAAATACATCAAACCAGCATAGGATTTGACGAAACTAGATGAACCGAACCAATTGATATTACGTCACTACTCTATATTCTAAAGTACGTAACATCTTTTCAACTTTTCGTGCTACCGTTTCTCCTGCCAATTATTGTTGCACGAGAAGTGGGAGTTAAGGAAGGAAGAATGGAGGGCGGATAGGCAAATATGAAACAAGGAGAAGGATGAGATGTTAGGAAGGATAAACAGCCTGGAATGGGAGAGGGAGAGAAATATCGGGGAAAAGGTGGAGGGGTTTGTCCAGAAAAACCTAAATATAGAAATAGGAGTGGAGAAAGCATATATAGCAAAAGGAGGAGAGTAAGGAAGAAAAGGGAAGGTAGAAGTAGAAAAACTGAAAAATCGGGAAATGAAGAGGCAAGTAATGAGCAGGAAGAGAGGATTGAAAAGACGAACATATATAGACGAGGACTTGACCGAGAAGGAAACGAACATACAAAGGCAAGCAAGAAGAAGAGTAAAGGAGGAAAGAGAAAGAGGGAAGGAAGCAAGAGTCGGATACATGAAAATAAGGAGGCACCGAAAAGCGTAGCCAAAAGCAGGACAGGGGAAGGGAGGAGAAGGAGGAAAGGGGGTAAGAATGTGCTTCTGGAATATGGGGGGAATGATAAACAAGACTGAGGAAACTTGGGACTATTTAGAAGGGTTCGGCACTGTAGGATTAGTTGAGACATGGATCGAGGAAAGGGGGTGGAAAAGGATAAAAACAGGTTTACCAAAAGATTTCGAATGGAGATGCTGCCCTGCGATAAGGGAAAGTAGAAGGGGAAGGGCCAAGGGGGGATTATCACAGGAGTAAGGGAGGGGATAATTGAGGCAGGACACAGGGAAGTGAGTAGGAACGCAGTGGAAAGGAAAGTGCTACCGGATGGAAAGACATGGAAAATAATGACAGTATACAGTCATGATATAAGGGAAACAATGGATGGAATTACGAAAAGTATAGAACAATCGGCTGAAGGTGTACTGCTGATGGGAGGAGACTGGAACGCAAGGACAGGGATAGAGGGAGGCTTGATTAGGGAAGTAGAGGAGGAGGAGGAAGAGGAAAGAAAGTCAGAGGACACGGTACTAAATGCGGAAGGGAAAAGGCTAATAAATATACTGGAGGAAAGGGGTTGGTTTATTGTAAATGTACGGTGTCGAAGTACGGTGATAGACAACGTGATAGGCAATCACGGGGCAGTAGAAAAAATTAAATTCTTAAAAGTTGGCCAGAGAACAGACTCAGATCATTTGCTACTGGGACTGGGATAAGGAAAAGAAACAGGAGGAAAGTCAAGAGAGGGGAGACTGGTCAGAAGAAGGAATCCTCAAGTACCACCATAAATATAAGGGATGGGAATCTATGGAGGATAAGGATCCAAAAATAGGGAAAAGGAAGTGGGTATAGAAGGTAGGATGTAGGCCCTGGTACGATAAGGAATGGAAGGTGAAGAAAAGAGAAATAAGAGGAGCACTAAGAAAATGGAGAAAGGGAGAATACTGTAGAGAGGATTACATCGGGGAAAGGAAGGAGTATAGTAAAATGGTGTGCAGAGAGAACACGAAAGGATAGAGGAAGAGAAGATACGAAATATCAGAACAGAACAGGAAACATGGAAATATATAAATGAGTTTAGAAAGAAAAGAGAGAGAATAGACGAGACTATTGGAATGGAGAAGTGGAGGGCACATTTTAAATAGACGCTAGAGGAAAGGGATGAGGGTAACGGGCTGGAGGAGCGGGAAGAGCAAGAGGGAGAAGGGGGCACAGAGAATGAAATAAGCAAGGTCGAACTGATAACACAGCTAAGGAAGTTAAAATTTGGCAAAGCACCGGGAGAGGTCAATATAGAGAACGAAGCGTGGAGATATGTCAGTAGAAGTGGGAGAAGTGGTTTGGAGACTGATGAGGAAATTGTGGAGAGATGGAGGAGTACCAGAATTGTGGAGAAAGGGAGTTATAACTCCAATCTACAAGAGGGGCCCCGGAGGGAGAAGATAAAGAACTACAGGGGGATAACGCTCATGGATACAGGGTATAAAATATATGCGGGAATGTTGAATGAGAAATTGAAGCTGGAGACATAGGGGAAGTTGGAGGAGTGTCAGTTTGGATTCAAGAAGGGAAGGGGGGGGGGACAGACGCCATTTTCGTGATCAGTCACGTAATAGACAATCGACTAAGTCAGGGGAGAGCGAAGGTGACAAGAAAATGTATCAAATGGATGCTAGGACTGGAAGTAACGACACCAAACTATATAGTTACGGAGGAAAGTAAATGGGAGAAAGTGAGGATGAAAGCGCTGAGAAGGGCAGTGAGGTACGAGGAGAAGGCAAGAAACTCTAATATGTATGATGCTGGTGAGAGAGTGTATAAGGGAGAAGGAGAGAGAGTGGGGAGCCGGACAAGAGGGAAGATGGGCAAGGAAAAGAAAGGAAATAATAGAGTTAGGGTGGACGAGGAACGCAGGGGGGGCGAGTAGGTGAGAGGGACGAGGATGGAGGAGAGGGAATAATAAGGGCGGTAAAAGAAAAAGAAGGGGAGGAAAGGAGAAAGAAACTACGGGAGTCCAAATACAACAAAATATACAATATGTGAGAAACAAAATCCCAAATATTTAGAAAGACAAAAGAAGAACAGAGACAGAAGATTACTGTCGAGTGAGAGCGAGGGAACATTGGAAGGAGGCCGAGGAAAGGAAGTATAGGATCTGCGTGGAGAATGAAGAGACACTACACATGTAATGGAGTACTGCGAGAGAACAAGAACTGACGTAACATGTGAGTGGTGCTGGAAGGTGGGGAGAGGGGGATGGAGGTGTTAAAGAGAATAGAGAGGGAGGGAGTGGGGGTGAGAGAAGTGGAGAGCCAAGGGCCAATAGACAGCAAAGGACAAACCAAAAATAATGTTTAAGATAATGTTAAGTATGTATAACACTGCTAGATAATAGTTTATAAGACCATAGGACTAAGACTATGTATAAGACTATGTAGAAGGGAGGCGGAAGTTCGTCCAAAGCCGAAAGACACAGACTAAATAAAGATAGATAGGTAAAGAACAAACTTCAAGAAGATTGGTAGCCAAGTGAGATGGTGTATAGCTCGTATGTGTAGGAGTGTAGGAGAAACGCCCAACGATCGGGCATGGGTCGTCTTTGACCGGGCTACCTGGGACACAGCTGGTCTGCAGGCGTGCAACGATGGCCTGCAGACCCGTGTCCCCTGTTTCTATGTTTTATGATATGAATGAGAGAGAGAGAGAGAGAGAGAGAGAGAGAGAGAGAGAGAGAGAGAGAGAGAGAGAGAGAGAGAGAGAGAGAGAGAGAGAGAATGACTGAAGACGAGTGGATGTATGAGTAGGTAGTGTAGAGTTAGCAGCGAAGGAGTACAGAGAGCAGTGTAGAGTTAGCAGCGAAGAAGTACAGAGCACAGTGTAGAGTTAGCAGCGAAGAAGTACAGAGCAGAGTGTAGATTGAGCAGCGAAGCAGTGTAGATCAGAGAGCAGATAGAACAGCGTAGAATAGGAATAGAGTAACAGAGGGCAGAATAGTGTAGAAACTGTTTAATAAATATACATATATATTCCTGTTATCAATCGGTCTGCACTTGCACCGGCTTAATTTCTCCTAAAACTTCCAATCCCACAATCTTTTTGGGGGCTCGTCCGGGATTGAGTGAGCAACGAAACTAAGTCGTGAAAGTGCACACTGTGTAGACTGTGTAGACTGTGTTGATTGGGTAAACTGTGCGGAACGTGGAATAAAAATGAGCAAGAGCCCGAGTGAGTTCACGGTGGTGCAATTGAAGGAAATTTTAAAAGCGAAAGGTTTGAGTCCAGTTGGCGCGAAGCAAGAGCTCATCACCAGACTCATGATGAGTGATCCGTCGGGTGCATGGATGCGCGAGGAGACAAGCGACGCTGCTGAAGGGACCGCGAATGAGGATTCAGGCGTTATCACGCTGCCCAGCGCGAGTTCGCCGAGGACGCCACACCTATCAACCGGCGAGGCAACGAACAGCGGGGACGCAGTCTTTTCGAGGCGCGAAAAGGAGCTCATGGAGCGCGAGATGCAGGTGTTGAGACGCGAGGCAGAGTTGTGGCGTAATACGCAGAGGATGAGTATCGGGGAACCGGTGTATTCGAGTCAGCGTGCGCCGGTGAGAATCGACGAATCATTGAAGTCGATGCTCAACTATTTCGACGGAAAAGGGGAAACCTTCGACGTTTGGGTGGCGCAATTGGAGACAGTGCGCCTAACTTTCAGGCTGGACGACGACACAGCGAAGGCATTGGCAGTCTCGCAGCTGAGGAATCAGGCTCTCGAATGGTTTCATTCGAAGCCAGAGCATGTGGCGATGCCAGTGGACGCACTGGTGAAAGAGTTGAAGGGGATCTTCGGCAACAGGCGGAATCGAATAGCGGCTCGCAGGGAATTCGAGGGCCGAGTTTGGAAAAGGGAGGAGACGTTCGCCGAGTACGCCCACAGTAAAATTATACTGGGAAATCGCATCAACATCAACGAAGAAGATTCGCTGGATTATATGATCGACGGGATACCGGATGATTCGCTGAAGAATCATGCGAGGCTGCAGAGGTTTAAGACGCAGGCATCACTCGTGGATGCGTTCGAGGGAGTAACCCTGCCCACTGGATACGAGGGAACGAGAGTTAGCGCAAGTGTGCGCGAACGACCATGGCGGGGAAACGGTGGAGTGCAGCAGTTCGACAGTGCGGTACGTCGCGGACACGCGGCGACCTGGCGAGCACCGTACGAAACCCGGCGAGGACACGAACCACAGCGATGGGACAACGCACCTCGGTGGCGGGACGCCGGATACCAGCGACGAGACACGCGGAACGCAGCGCCCGGTAGGTGCTACAGCTGCGGTGGTAGGGACCACTTTTTCTATGATTGTCCGCTGAGGAGTAGAGGAGCAAAATGCTTCAAGTGCAGAGAATTCGGGCACGTCGCGGCGAAATGCCCAGCAGAGGAGGAGCCAGCAGCCAAGGAGAGCCTAGCTGCGCGGCGGACATCGCGTAAGGAGGACATCGAGGAGGCACTCGTTTGCGAGCGCAAGTTTTTCGTAGGACACGCAGGTCAAGTCGTAAAAGACTACGCGGTCGGTCCTTCGGTATGTAGGCGCGAGGTGGTAGAGCGACCGCGCCCATATTTTTCGAAAACGCAAGTAGCAAATAAACCCGGTAACGAAAGAATTGCAGCTATACCTGAAGCCAATATTTCATATACCGTTAATGTAGTCAACGTAGCTGAGAGTCGAAGCGCGCAATCATTGAAGCCGAAAGTAGTAGCTCAATATAAAAAAATGATAAAACCCTTTGAACCGACAACCGTAAAAGAGAAGCAAAGCGTTCCGATCCCTAACGCGCGTCTGGAAAAATGTATGTCTGATTGTTCAGCGAAAGTCGAGTTGATTAGAGAAAATCATGTAAGTGGGGGTCTTTCGTTCAAGAGCGGAGACAATAAGCTTGAATTAACTGTACGGTCTTTGCGAGAAGGTAAAATCGAGCGAGCAAGCGAAGATGACGATTTTGCGAGCGAGAAAACGTCAGCGGAAGAGCGTTATCCAAGGCGTAAGTTGAGGAAATTACAATGTACCGACAAACAGCGTCCGGGTAAAAACGTTATGCACGTGATCGCCTGGAGTCGCAACCCCCGTTTTCCATACATGTCGGTAGGCGAAGGCAAAAGAAGCACGTGCGGTACGCTAAGGGAAGCGCAGTGGGAAAACCCAGAAATGGATGGTGGCGTGCGTTTTGCGATGCCAAAGTCAAGGCAAAAGTTTCGTGACCGCATACCTGCGATGAGAAGGCGAGGTAGGATTTTAAAAAATGTGCAAGGAACGCATGCGATATCTGAGGTCAGATATCCTTGCAGGGGGGCCGAGTGTAGGAGTGTAGGAGAAACGCCCAACGATCGGGCATGGGTCGTCTTTGACCGGGCTACCTGGGACACAGCTGGTCTGCAGGCGTGCAACGATGGCCTGCAGACCCGTGTCCCCTGTTTCTATGTTTTATGATATGAATGAGAGAGAGAGAGAGAGAGAGAGAGAGAGAGAGAGAGAGAGAGAGAGAGAATGACTGAAGACGAGTGGATGTATGAGTAGGTAGTGTAGAGTTAGCAGCGAAGGAGTACAGAGAGCAGTGTAGAGTTAGCAGCGAAGAAGTACAGAGCACAGTGTAGAGTTAGCAGCGAAGAAGTACAGAGCAGAGTGTAGATTGAGCAGCGAAGCAGTGTAGATCAGAGAGCAGATAGAACAGCGTAGAATAGGAATAGAGTAACAGAGGGCAGAATAGTGTAGAAACTGTTTAATAAATATACATATATATTCCTGTTATCAATCGGTCTGCACTTGCACCGGCTTAATTTCTCCTAAAACTTCCAATCCCACATATGGTAGAAGTCCTGGGTTCTATTCGCGGTTAATTGACTTTTTTTTAATTTATGGTTTCATTTTGGCGACACTGTACACGTTTCTGAATTATAACTACCTCTTTCCAAATATTAATAACTCTGAAAAAGTATTTCTTTACAATGTGTTCATTGTAGTGGACATGCGGTCCACACTCTTTATGATTAGATTGGAGATAAACTGAAGTACGTTTCCAATTTCACGCATAGGCTCAACTCACCACACACTGCGATCTTTATTATTTATCTTCATATACATATACAAACTAAAGAGTTTTCGAAATCGGACCAAGATGCATAGTTAGTCCTGTAGGAATCAGTGTAGTTTTTGGAGCCTAGCAAAATTCAATTTTTTATTGTGTTTGGTGTATGTACGTCATTTAAATTTTGTGATTTGTGGACATTGTCCGAATATGTGGCCAAAATGAAATCATGAATGAAAAAAAAGGCAATTAACCGCGAATCGAACGAGACCTCTACAGTACAAGGTACACCATTTTACTTGGCTACCAATCTTCTTGAAGCTTGCTCTCTATTTATAGAAGATATGCACATCACATAGAAGGTATGTAGGAGTGCAAAGCGCCCAACGACCGGGCATGGGTCAACTTTGACTGGGCTACCTGGGACACAGCTGGTCTGCAGGCGTGTAACGATGGCCTGCAGACCCGTGTCCCCTGTTTCTATGTTTTCAAGGGTATGAATGAATGAATGAATGAATGAATGCATGAAGGAAGGAATGAGAGAGAGAGAGAGAGAGAGAGAGAGAGAGAGAGAGAGAGAGAGAATGACTGAAGACGAGTGGATGTATGAATGGTAATAGGTAGTGTAGAGTTAACAGCGGAGTAGTGTAGATCAGAGTATAGAGTTAGCAGCGAAGGAGTGTAGATCGGAGTGTAGATTGAGCAGCGAAGCAGTGTAGTACAGAGAATAGTGTAGAATAGCGTAGAATAGAATAGAGTAACAGAGTGTGGACTAGTGTAGAAACTGTTTAATAAATATACATATATTCCTGTTACCAATCGTTCTGCACTTGCACCAGCTTAATTTCTCTTAAAACTTCCAATCCCACAGGTATATAACTTTAATTGTTAATATCTTTAAAGTTTCCGAACCACTACACCTAATATCTTACGTACACCATCAGGAGCCTGTGTAATATCAATCTGCAAAAGTACATTAAAATCCGAGTCGACTAGTTAAGAGTTGTAAGTTCTTACTTACCTATATTAAATAAAAATATTGCACAAATATTTTTTAAGTATTTGTAAGCAAGTATTGATCATTGTCATACAGTTAGGAATTATAAAAAAAAATAATGATTAAAAAAATAAACCCGAGGGAGGCTCGAACCTACAAAAAAAATGAGAGATATTGAGCAAAAACTCGACTCTTATTTTTTCGCTGTAACTACTCTCCCAGTCGAGTTACAGTGTTGAATCTTGGCACAAATTGGTTTTTCTTGATAAGCTATCGAATGACACCTCACAAGTCGACTTTGGTTTAGGGACACATGTTACCCCCCTATTCGACTATAGCTTTTACCTTACCTTACAATGTAGGGAGGGAGGTCGCGAGTTATTTGAATATGTATTATAAAAGGGTGTCGCGACTCAAGAACTTCGAACGCGCACCGTGTATATTATGAACAAAATATTCCCAACGTGATCTCTGTCAGCAACTGCATATTTCTTTTGTGACATGTATATTTTAATACTTTAAAGCATATTGCATCATTAAATGTTAGCACACAAGAATATGACGTAATTCACATAAGTCACGAACACATATCAAGATAATACTAGTTATGAACAAATTTCAGACGTAAGTAATAAAATAAGCGGAATGACTAATTCGAAATTTGAAATTATAAGGCACTCTATATCCAATGCAAATTTATACATTTTTAAATAAAACTATAATTTATAAAAGGAAAGGGCTATTAGAAATAAACCGCATCAAATATTGAATGATAATTTGTAGTTTAAAGTTAAAATATTATAGTTATACTTCGTATATGAAGTAATATTTCAAGAATAGTGTAGCACAATCTAGTTGGATCTTACGATTGTTATACTATATTATTGTCATCAATCAACAATTCATGTGGTTCATTTGATATAATATATATTTGATATAATATATAATCTTTAAATTTGAAAAAACTGACCTATGGAAAAAAGCAATGTGGAGAACATGTAAAACACTTCAGTACACTTCAGTACACTTCAGTACAGTTCAGAAGCAAATTACATCGAAAATTTAACTAGCACAAGTGAAAAATATTTTATATTTGATCCCCCCAATAAAGTAAACTAATTGTAATTTCATTATTACTTCAAATCATTAATTAATCAAGCTTCTATATTCTAAAAGGAGGCAACTTTTCAAATGCAATTCAAATAAAAAGAAGAAAATTAATTTTATTGTGTAAAAATGGAAGATACGTTTTCTATTATTATATGATGTACATGATTAAAAACATAACTATCAATACCAATAAGTTGTGTTACTTTTATAGAAATAAATTAGGTCTTTGGTAAGTTAAAGTAAACGATGTTTCATCCTCTTGAATTCAATTTTATAAAATAATTCGTGCATTCTCCTCACTTCTCCTCAAAAAGTTGAGTATTATTTATAAACAAGAAATTCAGTGAATTATCTAAAAATTTAACATTTAATATCTGAACAGTGATATTACTTCTAACTTTATACACAAACTATATAAAGTTTGCTAGTCTGATCCCTACACTACTCTAGAATTAAATTTACTCTGACCTGAATTTCTTCGAATCCTCTGCCATGTAAATCCACAAAATCTCACTGCCCCAATGGACGGTGGAAAAGTAAGAGGGCAATGTGTTGATAGTACATATTCCTACTCAATTACCTGCGGGCAAAAATACTGCCCATTATGACTACAGACTTATAATTCTGTAATACTCATTAATACACGGATAATTGAACGAACATAACATTCTATTACTTTCGCTGCAAAGATTACACCTATAATCACTTCCTGTGTGCTAACAAAATGCGAACAAGTTATAATGCAATGCCTTGTAGTAACAATTGTAAGAGCAAACAATCAGCTCTTAAATACATATAAGCAACAATGAATAATTTACATGTGCGACTATAATGGTATAATATTAACATTGAATAAAAGTGATGCATTTCAACCTAAAATGCTTCACTTTATTTTGCTGTGAGAAAGATAATGACCACTATAATTGTAAGTAAATTAGTACTAGTTATATTACATTAACCATCAAATAAATGCGACATAGCAAACAATTTTGGAAAAAATTAATATCTATATATACTATTAATCATGTTTCTATATTTCGTTCAAACATTAGAAAAAACTCAAGTACAGTTAAACCTCTCTAAGACTGATATACTGTTCACTTTCCTACCCTCTGCTGTAAAAACCTTGGTAAGTTTGATCATGTTTCAATGTGTTCGATTACCTCTGTGATTTGAGTTCAGAGATGATTGACCTCTGCAAGTCAAAAGCTTTTTCCTCAATAAATCAAAGTTCTGTTTAAGCTGCCTCAAGAAATGAAAGAACCATCTCCAATTTAGATTGTAACAGAAAAAACAGCATTGACTTTCTTGCAGTTTCTTGCAGGAGTGTTTATTAAAGCAGTTTAAACAAAGGAGAAATAAAAACGTTTCCATAGAAAGTCGAATGGCACACAAGAAATCAAAAGCTTCTTTTAAGTTACTAAGCTTTAATAACTTTGCCACCAATGATTGACTAGAAAAATAGAATACTAAACCATATAAAACGCCTCTGTAAGTCAAATTTAATTCTTTAATCCTCTTTTCTACAAAAACTTTGATCAGATAAACCTCCATAATTTGTAAAATTTAGATTCTTCCCTTTGAGCTTAGAATTACCAAGGTGCAACTGTATGTACAAATTAAAGCACGGTTCAAAAATCTATATAAATATCATTTTGCACAAACAATGCTCTTTTTTTTAACATTCACATATAATATTTTTCCACGGTCAAACTGAGATTAACATTTACACACTAATCTTTTCCAACCTTAGTCTACTATGGTAGAATTCACGTTATTTTACTTATGTAATAGTATTTCATACCTGCCATTGTAACAGCTGTGTTCTCATTGTCAATCGCATCTGCTAGGACAGATTTGTTTGCAGCTTTACAAACTTTCAAATGCTTATTTATTCGACTTTGGGCTTTGTGATCACGCAGTGCTAATAAATTCTAAAATAAAGGAACAGAAAGATTACATATCTGCGAGTTGGATGATCATTTAGACATTGCATATAATCACACAAAATAATAGTACCTCTCTTTTTTTCTTTTCTTCCAACACTTTTTGCTTTTCCTCCTCTTCTTTACGAGCTAGAAATTTTTTGATATTATGGGAAAGTGCTTTCGCCTGTTTAGTTGGCTTTTTCGGTGGAGTGAATTTCGTTTGGTAACAAGCGATTGGCTATGGAAAGAAAATATTTTTATTACAATAAAGGCTACTAAAATACAGAGAAATGTAAAAAAAAATATATATATATATATATATAGTAACCTGCTTATTGTTTTCATTTTTTTGGGCTACACTTAGTAAAGTACCAAAATCCATTGTAATAAAGAAAGGTTATATACTAAATTGTAAATATCACATATTATATTCACACTACGTTCATTTTTCTCGTAATTGTGTGCATGTATTTAGGTGATTTGAAAATTTCTACCCGAAAATCCGTAATTACGACAGATAAATTACTCACGTAAATACTATGAAAGTTTATTAAAAACATATACCTTCGAACACACGAGAAATGTGAAGGCGAACTGAACCTGCGCGATCCAAGGACCGCTCGCAAAACGCCCCCTCCACCGGCCATAGATCTCATGTCGAATCGTTCTAGCCTTTTTCGATAGAGAGCGCATAAGTAGCAGTTTTATTATGCTGCGCCATTTAGGAAGTGTAAGGAGATATCACAATCTACTTTAGCAATATCACAGCCTACGTAGGCTGTGGTTGAATCAATGGCCGGAACTGAGCATTATTGTGGCCCAACGGTAATGTTCACGCCACAAGTCAGTGTTTGATTCATTGTAGATGGGTACAATACTTTATACGAAGCTGGATGTACCCATGTTTAATGAGGACCTCGTCGAAGAAATTAACAAAAAAGCAAATAAGTGAACAATGTACGATGTATAAATAAATGTAAAAAAAGAATACAACATTTTGTTTGCACGCAGAAGACTTCAAATGATATTGTGATAGTTACTCAGAAATAGAGATGAAAAATCGAAATGATTCTTTACATATTTACTTCTCCGGTATTGCAAGCAGAATTGTACTAATATTCAATGCACGGATGCAAGCAAATAGTTGTTTTTTAACGCACTTGTATATACTATTTTTTGATATTTGTATCTACCTCGAAACAATTAGGATGGCATATAAATATTAACACTGTTTTTAAAATAAACAGTGGGCAATTGAGAAGCCTGTAATTTAGCAAGAATGCGATGAAGAAGAACAAAATATACATTATTTATTTCTAAATAAAAGGAACTATGTATATTTTTGTTACAATTCAATTGGGTATTATCTACATACTGTATTATAAAACGTGTTATTTTAAAAGACCAGTCAAATGACCATAGAAATAGATATACATGAAGTGTGGGTAGCTTGACAATTTGTATCAACGTCACACGACTAACTGAAATATGTCTCTGAATGAAAAGCAGCATGCAATAATTCGGAAACTAATGGTATAGGTTTAACATTTCCGTCGCAAATTACTTTTACAACACTACTTCGCATTGAACAAACTTGAAGGTAATAAAAAAAATGGAAACAAATTATAGACCTAGAACCGTAGGTGACATTTCCAGGAACAGAATTCGTTGAAATAATTTGTAATCGTATAAATATTTTGTTTGTTAAGTATACACTTTACTTTTAATGGTTTGACCAAATATACAGGGTGACAGAATACTCGGGGAACATCGAGGATTTGGGTGTAGCTGAGGTGTAGATAAACAACTTTTTCCTTGGTAATAATGTCATACATAGTTTCGTTTTTGAGTTATTAACGAAAAACACTAGCCAATTCAGGTGCGAACCGATCACTTGGGGTTGGTTGTGATGGGGGCATCGAGGATACCGAAGAAAGCATGCGACAAATGTTACATCGTCTTAATTAAATATAATGTGGAATTATTCATTATTCGTGAATAAGAAATATACTAATAAATCGTGTAATAACCGTGTTCGATACGCTTATTCATTATCCGAAAGGAATGAAGTGTTTTATTACTTATGAAAAAAATACTTTTTTTTTTCAGTAAATTTTCAGGTGGATAAATTATGTATTAAGAAAAACGATTCGCTTAACTAATGTTAGGAAGAGCTAGTTAAACTTACTCATTCGTTCACGAATTAACGTGCCTAACACTCTGTGAATCCTGACCTAGGCAACGCTCAATAGCTGATGCTGTTACGGCCGGCTTAGTATCCTTGCACAATCACTTCGTGCTCGACGGTGATCGATTCAAACGTCGTAGTTTTATTCAACAAGTAGACGCGGTTTTTGAAAATTCCCACGAATCCCAAAAGTCTCTTTTGTTATTATGTGTAAAAAGTAAAGTTACGGGAAAAGGTAGAGAATAAAATGACATACACTGCAACTTATCTACGATGTTTTCGAATTGATAATAAATCTTTACCGCGATAAAAGATCATTGGAACACTTCATGGGAGCCTTAATTCAATGAGACAGGGCCGAACCGAGAGTATATCCCAATTTTTCCAAAAACTTGAAGACCTGTCATTCAGAATATTAGGCGCGATTCACGCATCAGAACCAGACAGAAATACGCTTGTAGGTCGTATCGCAATAATAACTGATATGACATTAAATCGTTTCAATGCTCCGCTACAGGGCCTTCAAAACGATTAACCAAGCTTTTACTGCTGCAACTGCACAAGAGAAAACACTCAGATTGCAGAAACTCCACAAAAACGCAATGATTGCCGATTCAAAAATTAAAATCAATTCATTTTGCACAAGGACCATCTAACGTAAGAACAATAAATATCAATCAAATCCGAATACGCATGTAAGTAATGCACAACTCTGTAGCGGGAATAATCAGGGCATTCAATCGACGAATGTTTTTTAGAAGATTTTTATTTAATATAAAAAAAATAGAAACGGACAATACAACCCTAATAATTCGAAACATCAAAGACTAATTAATTTCCATGAAGCAGAAACTCAAACTTCTAATTATAATATAGGATTTCCTAACATTAAAAAAATTAATTTCACATCAGATGACTCACAAAAACAGCAGATAGTATCACAACTAAAGCCGAATCGTTACAGTCATTTTTCAAATAACGCTCGCCCTAGTCCTCAAATCGATGAAAAGCGAATGGAATGGTCCATCCTTAGCGTGTTTTGAAACTCAAGCTTCGCGCAAATTAATTTTAATAATAATGATTTAATATATATATATTTCTTTAATATTTAATATATATATATATTTAATATATATATATATATATATATTAAATATATAAATATTAGAGAAATGAATGAACCTTATATTATAAGAAAGTTCAGAAATTTGTCTGGAGAGGATACATATATATGTCTTTTAGTGACCTAAAAATACTGATATCCTGAGGGTGTATTTTGTCGATTTTTCCTTACACTTTGAACACTCATATTATTATATAACAACACAATATCGTTCACCCATATATTTTTTGGGGCCATATTTTGTTGGTATACAGTTCGCTGCATTACCCGTGTCTAACCCCTTAATGAAACTTTTACTAACGTATTTGCAAGATTCTTCTGATTAAAATTAGACCAAGCACAATACAGTTTGAATTATATTTACTTATTGATACTGATTGAATACGTACCACATAGTTAGTAACAGTTTCAACTAAATACTGTTGAGGTCCTTTATTTTCTATTACAAGCACGGAGAAATGCTATAAGCAGCGAGTGGCCCCAATTTGTTGACCAGGGGCTGTGATAGTAGCCATTTACTTTTGTTATGACTTACTTCAAAACGGATGTTTTCATTTTATATTGAATGCATATCATGTGTCCTTAGAATCAGAAAAAAATAACACGTTGTATCCCAGAAAGGAAAGTATATCGCAAACCAACATTAATTTGAAATTAATATTTCATCACACAGGAACTTTTTATTATTTACTATGTTGTAATAATAATAAATTCTTTAATATTAGATTTCTGTCGGACTGTAAGCTACCGATACATGTTTTGAAAAATTGAAAAATGTTGGATGCATTATCGACATTACCATACAATGTTAGGATAAAGCTATAACGCCATATTAATGGTTCAATGTCTGTAGTCAAACGAAGTAACAATAAAAATAGATTTTTGACTTTATTCCAATTTTTCTGATTGGCATGTGATTTTATTTCAGAGAGAATTCTGTTCTTTGAAAAGCTCTTTGAATACTGCCTTTCGCTCTTTTTGTAACATTGTATAATTTTACACTGTGCACTCTCCGACTTTTCTAATCTTTTCACCTTTGCATTTTTTTTTTGCCCACCTTTTTTATGCACCCAAAGTAATTGGAGAGCCTCATTCTGAAAGCAATTAATTATTCAGTATTTGTAATATAAAGTGTAAGTAGGTTAAGTAAGTACGTTAAAGAACAGCACAAGTCCAAAATTAACCTTTTCAGACAATCGCAAAACTTAATGTAAAATATTTTATAGAAGTACACACAGAGTCCAAGAACAATGAAAAAGAAGTATCCTATACCTGTATTTCAAATGTTCTCTTTCCTTTATAAGTATAAAAATAGTGTACTTCATGGATTTTTTGAAAAATTTGAGATGGTCCCAAGTTAAGAAAGTAAAACATTCTATCAAAAAATTGGTTGTTGGAAGATTAATACTAATCAATAAAGGGATGATCAATTTTTTAAATATCATGATTGATTTAAGTTATTAATAACGTTTCAGCATACAATTCCTATATAATTTATGACTTAAACAAATTAGTAAATGGTTCTTCTTTACTACTGTGTTATTTGCTTAGTTTCGTAACTACACTGTGACCCAAGTAGAAAAATAATACAAGTCCTATGGATTTACATTTTTCTATTGAAAATCCATGGAAAAATTAGTGACACTGATGATACACAAAAATAAAAACTGTATTTTTAAAATATGTATCTCAAAATGAACTCATTGGAGGTGTACTGCCTAAACTCATCAATTCATTTTCATTAATACGTACGACATTGCTGCTTTTTATCTTCCTCATTTTATATTGCTCTTCTCAATAACGATGCATATAACCCAGTTTCGTACATCTTATGCATACCCTATAAATTCAATAATATAATTTCAATTTTATAAATTATCTTCAATAAGAAAGCAACTTAGGGACTCATACCGGATGATTCGTACTGTTACGCTATCGCGTTAGTCAGGCTTAATGTCTAGTAACATCGAACCACGAATCGACGAGGAAATCGCACATATCGATAGCGACAAGAATTCGAGAGCTAAATTCAAAATCAGATGAACATACGCTCTAACCCAATCTATATATTTGTTAATTAACGTACGCATTATCCTTAGAAAACGCTGTAAGACTCTCCGACCCTTTCGCGTATTTTTCTAGGTTTTTTTCCATAACTCCTCATTTACCGTTACCTCGCGACTTTCACGTGTTATTTCTTGAACCTTCAGTAGTATCTCTTACGCTGAATAATAGAATAAATAGTCGTTCTTTCTAACCTTCATAAATTGTGTTTGATTTTTCCGCGCTTCTCCACATAGATACGCAACACAACAATAGAGCCTGGGCACAGCCTACTCTAGCACTAGCCGTGCTGACACAGCCGACTCTAGTACTAGCCATGCTGAACAACGTGGCAACACCGCATGTTTACCGATCGGGAGTCCTATTTTCAGTAATGAGAGTCTTGTTCGTGGGAATACAATTAACGCTTTTTTTCATGGAAAATTGTGTTAAAGTAAACAATTCTTTATCTATTATGTCTGAGTAATATATAAATATTATAACTATGGTAAGTAGAAGTGATATTAAAGTATACTAATAGTTATAAATATGGTATACATTTTGTGGACTCTCGGAGTGGTTTGGTGAAGTGATACATAATATTGGATATATTTTACAGTGGTTTTAGGAAAATATAAGTATGAAGCACAATAGAATCATCTTTGAACTAAAACGCAACATGTGAAAATGGATGAAGTGATATATAAGTTCATAGAAACCTGAAATAGTCAAAATTATTGATACGAAGTCAAAGAGGTTAAGTGAACACGGAAAGAGGTTCGATAATTCGTTACTGAAGGGAAGAGTTGTGCAAGTAATTATAAAATCGTATTAAAGGCTAACTTTATAATTGTTGTAAATTTCCTCACCACCCAAGGGGTATTACTATGGCGCGTTACCTTTTTTTAACATAATGGGTGGTTCGTCAATAGCCATATCATCCCATTTTATAAAATAAAATAATTTCTTATAAACTGTAAAAAAATAAAATAATCTTAGAATAGATAACAATAAATAAAATAATCTTCGATAATAATAGAAATAAAACAATAGGAACATAACATTGACCCGTTTGGGAGAAAAAAATGTAGTAGATATTATTTTTAGAAAACAAATAAATAAACCTTTCATATAAACAGAAAAATAAAGTATTAAAGTTTTCAACAATAATAAATAATCTTGAATAATATTAGTAACAAAACATACTCTGACATTCTCTTGAAATTCTGCTAATAAAACCTTAAATCTTGTGAAATAAAATTAATAATAAAAATTAATAAAAAGCATATATACATATGAAAACAAATAAATATGGACGAAGACAAATAAAAAACTCTATTAATGCATTAAAACATACTGGAAAGAATAAGTTAAATATATCAAAATTAATGTTATAAAAAGAGTTAAATTGAAAAACAAGCAATTGAAAATATAGTTTCTATTGAAAGTTCTTATTTTACGATTTTTAGAAATTATATGTGCATGCATTTCTAATTGATTATTATTTATAATTTTGGCGTAATCATTCAATAAATATTAGAAAAAATTGATAATAATTTAAACAAAATACTGTGATAATCTTTACCACAAATGCATGTATTTGAAAATGCCAAGTGATGTATATTTGATTGAATACTAATGTATGTTAATTTACATAAAATGTGCTTATGATTTCCAGATTTCAAAAAATTTGATTCCAAATTAGCACAATTTATTATGGCTTCCATTATTGCACACATATGAGTAAATATGGTTATTACTTCTTCTGTAGGGATGGAAAGTCCACCTCTTTGTAAGTGATCAAAATATACATTATTTACAGTTGTACCTTTATCCTCCACAATTAATAATTTACATATATTACAATTTAATTTTTTAGCAACAGAATGGGACCCATAACCAGATATATAAACCTTAATAGAAGCATCAACAACACACGTGGATAAATATGCAGTATCAAAAATTTCTGAAAAAGCATTTACATCAGCAGCAAGATCACGAATATCATTACTGTTATCATCTTTGGGGAATAAAAATATAGAAATATAATTTTTTTCTTTTAGAATACTAGCATAATTTCCCTTAAAATTGGGAACACAACAACGCCGTGACATTATTAACTGATAAATATAGTCTGAAACTTGAGAGAAAATTGTCCAAAAATTCTATACGTATATAATAAATATAGCTTTGTAAAAATTTATATATGATTCTATTAAAATGTTATTAATTCTAAATTAAAATATATTGAACGAACAGTAGATGTTATTGAATATATGTGCTACACACAAAGATAAAGACCTGTATAGTTAATAAATAAAACTTAGCCGCATTATTGCACTTACTTTTAAATTTTCTTAAATAGCTTACTAATGATAAGCTCACATGGATTTGAAAACATTTGAAAACTAAGCGGGAAACTGAGAGTCCGATAGGGGGAGACTGGGAGGCCGGTAGGGTGGGTTGGGCTAGGTATATTGATATATATATCACACCCGGACTCCCGCTGTGTTGCCATTTTTACCTTCAGCACGGCTAGTACCACAGCCGACTCTAGTACTAGCCGTGCTGAAGGTAAAAATGGCAACACAGCGGGAGTCCGGGTGTGATATATATATCAATATACCTAGCCCAACCCACCCTACCGGCCTCCCAGTCTCCCCCTATCGGACTCTCAGTTTCCCGCTTAGTTTTCAAATGTTTTCAAATCCATGTGAGCTTATCATTAGTAAGCTATTTAAGAAAATTTAAAAGTAAGTGCAATAATGCGGCTAAGTTTTATTTATTAACTATACAGGTCTTTATCTTTGTGTGTAGCACATATATTCAATAACATCTACTGTTCGTTCAATATATTTTAATTTAGAATTAATAACATTTTAATAGAATCATATATAAATTTTTACAAAGCTATATTTATTATATACGTATAGAATTTTTGGACAATTTTCTCTCAAGTTTCAGACTATATTTATCAGTTAATAATGTCACGGCGTTGTTGTGTTCCCAATTTTAAGGGAAATTATGCTAGTATTCTAAAAGAAAAAAATTATATTTCTATATTTTTATTCCCCAAAGATGATAACAGTAATGATATTCGTGATCTTGCTGCTGATGTAAATGCTTTTTCAGAAATTTTTGATACTGCATATTTATCCACGTGTGTTGTTGATGCTTCTATTAAGGTTTATATATCTGGTTATGGGTCCCATTCTGTTGCTAAAAAATTAAATTGTAATATATGTAAATTATTAATTGTGGAGGATAAAGGTACAACTGTAAATAATGTATATTTTGATCACTTACAAAGAGGTGGACTTTCCATCCCTACAGAAGAAGTAATAACCATATTTACTCATATGTGTGCAATAATGGAAGCCATAATAAATTGTGCTAATTTGGAATCAAATTTTTTGAAATCTGGAAATCATAAGCACATTTTATGTAAATTAACATACATTAGTATTCAATCAAATATACATCACTTGGCATTTTCAAATACATGCATTTGTGGTAAAGATTATCACAGTATTTTGTTTAAATTATTATCAATTTTTTCTAATATTTATTGAATGATTACGCCAAAATTATAAATAATAATCAATTAGAAATGCATGCACATATAATTTCTAAAAATCGTAAAATAAGAACTTTCAATAGAAACTATATTTTCAATTGCTTGTTTTTCAATTTAACTCTTTTTATAACATTAATTTTGATATATTTAACTTATTCTTTCCAGTATGTTTTAATGCATTAATAGAGTTTTTTATTTGTCTTCGTCCATATTTATTTGTTTTCATATGTATATATGCTTTTTATTAATTTTTATTATTAATTTTATTTCACAAGATTTAAGGTTTTATTAGCAGAATTTCAAGAGAATGTCAGAGTATGTTTTGTTACTAATATTATTCAAGATTATTTATTATTGTTGAAAACTTTAATACTTTATTTTTCTGTTTATATGAAAGGTTTATTTATTTGTTTTCTAAAAATAATATCTACTACATTTTTTTCTCCCAAACGGGTCAATGTTATGTTCCTATTGTTTTATTTCTATTATTATCGAAGATTATTTTATTTATTGTTATCTATTCTAAGATTATTTTATTTTTTTACAGTTTATAAGAAATTATTTTATTTTATAAAATGGGATGATATGGCTATTGACGAACCACCCATTATGTTAAAAAAAGGTAACGCGCCATAGTAATACCCCTTGGGTGGTGAGGAAATTTACAACAATTATAAAGTTAGCCTTTAATACGATTTTATAATTACTTGCACAACTCTTCCCTTCAGTAACGAATTATCGAACCTCTTTCCGTGTTCACTTAACCTCTTTGACTTCGTATCAATAATTTTGACTATTTCAGGTTTCTATGAACTTATATATCACTTCATCCATTTTCACATGTTGCGTTTTAGTTCAAAGATGATTCTATTGTGCTTCATACTTATATTTTCCTAAAACCACTGTAAAATATATCCAATATTATGTATCACTTCACCAAACCACTCCGAGAGTCCACAAAATGTATACCATATTTATAACTATTAGTATACTTTAATATCACTTCTACTTACCATAGTTATAATATTTATATATTACTCAGACATAATAGATAAAGAATTGTTTACTTTAACACAATTTTCCATGAAAAAAAGCGTTAATTGTATTCCCACGAACAAGACTCTCATTACTGAAAATAGGACTCCCGATCGGTAAACATGCGGTGTTGCCACGTTGTTCAGCATGGCTAGTACTAGAGTCGGCTGTGCTAGTACTAAAGTCGGCCGTGGTACTAGCCGTGCTGAGGGTAAAAAAGGCAACATAGCGAGAGTCCGGCTGTGATATACTGTATACCTAACCCAACCCACTCTACCAGACTCTCAGTTCCCGCTTATTTTTCGAATACATTTTATTGGTATTGTTGCGTATCTATTGGTGGGATGTAGGGAATTTCCGTGGATTCGGGTGCCCGTGGAGCGCTGGACCGCTCTGCTCGTGGAGAAGCGCGGAAGAATCAAATACACAATTGTAAAGTTTAGAAAGAACGACTATTTATTCTGGTTTTCAGCGTAAGAGATACTGGTGGTTCAAGAATTAACGAAGTTCTGTTCGTGACTGGAGATAAAGTAGTTCTGCTCTGTGAGGGTGTTTCTTCTTTCCTTTTCGCCTCTGGTTCCTCTTCCCGGGTTCCTTGCTCCTCCCTTTTGCTGTTTCCTGTCCAATGGGGTGGGTTCTTGATGTGGCTGGGCATGTGGAGGTGGCAACGCTTCCGTTTCCGTGTGACAAGCTAGGGTGCGCGCGAGTTAAGGGAAAAGTGCGGGAAAACTAGAGAAAAACGCGGGAAGGTCGGGGAGAGCGCGTCGAAGAGCTGGTGGGGTTCTCAAGGGTTCCTTTGTTTCGGGGTAGGCCATGTGGTGACCAGCCCCGGATATCGTGGGGTCGACTTTTCAAGGGTTGTACGTGACTTGTTAGACTAAGCTGTATTTTTACGGTCTGTAATAAATAAGCTTTAGAAACTTCCAAGTGAAGTGTTCTAGGATCTGCACTTAGAATAATGTACGGTTTTATTTATCGCGTGCCCCTATCCGGTTTCGAATTGCGCTCCTAAGTTATTATCACTATCGATAGTTACAATTATATCGTCGACCGTTGATTCGATGTCACTAGATATTAAGGCCTACTAACGCGATAGCGTAACAGTATCATAACTAATTTTTTACAAGTTCATATTTATTATATACATGCACAATTTTTGAAAAATTAACTTATATATCACTCCATTCATTTTCAAATGTTGCGTTTTAGTTCAAAGATGATTCTATTTTGTTTCGTACTTATATTTTCTCAAAACCACTGTAAAATATTTCAAATATTATGTATCACATCACCAAACCATTCCGAGAGTCCACAAAATGTATACCACATTTATAACTATTAGTATACTTTAATAGGACTTCTACTTACCATAGTTATAATATTTGTATATAACTCAGACATAATTAATAAAGAATTGTGAACTTTAATATAATTTTCTACGAAAAAAAAAGCGTTAATTGCAATCCCAGGTACAAGACTCCCATTACTGAAAACAAGACTCCCGATCGGTAAACATGCGGTGTTGCCACGTTGTTCAGCACGGCTAATACTAGAGTCGGCTGTGGCCTGGGAGAATCTAGACTCTAACTCGCTATTAACAAAAAATACTATCCAAACACTGCATGCTATGAGACGCAAATTTCAAATTAACCTTTATTACCTTTTAGAAAGTACTGGAATCTATGCTGTTGTTGCGTATCTATTGGTGGGATATGGGGAGTATATGTTGGTTTTGTTGCGATTCTATTGGTAGGATATGAGGAGTTTACAGTAATTCTTCGCTTGGCGCTTACGATTCGGGACCGGCCGTAAGCGCCAAGAGAATTTGGTCCTACATTGGGTTCGTAGAATTTCGGCGGAACCGTCAGAGCCCGGCTACTGTGGAGATATCGATATCGGCGGGCACAGAAAGGGACAGCGATACGAAAGAAAGAGAGGAATGAGAAGTCGGGCGTCATTAAAAGATTAAATGCTTCGTATCGGTGAGGCAACACTAATGCAACGGCGTAACTTTTTTATTGTTACTTATATCGCTATAATTTTTGTTTTGAATTATTGCTGAGGTTGTGATGATTAAAATGAGACCAAACACGATAAAATTTGGATTATATTTACTTACTTACTTACTTACAAGGATCCTTACAAGAAAAGCTTGCGAACGGTCGTGCTCAGTTTTTACTATAACTTTACGGGCTTAGAGAATAGTCCAAATCTAAAGATATATTCCAATAGGCCTCTTCAAGGTAGAATGCGCATTTATTAGTATGGTTTTATGTTTTTCTAGAAGCGCATGCAAGCACATAATAATGAAATGCCACATGCAAAACTGAAATCATCTGCTGCAATTGAATGAAATAACGAAACGTGTGGTATGGTTGAAGCGCCGAAAACAGAGTCGTCGGCCGTGTTTACACTCGAGAATCGAGTGGATCAAATTCGTCGCAATGCCTTCTAGGCGCGCGTAGTTCGCTTCGATCTCCCTCGAGCAAGGACAAGGCGGCCTGTCTCAAAGATAAAAACGCTTTCAGTAGCCGCGACCTACGCTACCTCGAGGGAGATCGAAGCGAACTACGCGCGCCGAGAAGGCATTGCGACGAATTTGATCCACTCGATTCTCGAGTGTAAACACGGCCGACGACTCTGTTTTCGGCGCTTCAACCATACCACACGTTTCGTTATTTCATTCAATTGCAGCAGATGATTTCAGTTTTGCATGTGGCATTTCATTATTATGTGCTTGCATGGGCTTCTAGAAAAACATAAAACCATACTAATAAATGCGCATTCTACCTTGAAGAGGCCTATTGGAATATATCTTTAGATTTCGACTATTCTCTAAGCCCGTAAAGTTATAGTAAAAACTGAGCACGACCGTTCGCAAGCTTTTCTTGTAAGGATCCTTGTAAGTAAGTAAGTAAGTAAATATAATCCAAATTCTATCGTGTTTGGTCTCATTTTAATCACCACAATCTCAGTAATAATAAAAAAAAAAATTATAGCGATATAAGTAACAATAAAAAAGTTACGCCGTTGCATTAGTGTTGTCTCACCGATACGAAGCATTTAATCTTTTAATGGTAAGCGCGGCCGCGACGTGTCGGCTAATCAAAAGGTGCCGAATTACTCCGTCGACTCGGAACTAGAGGGGCCCCTCCAGTGGTGGGGATAACTCGTAAGCATGCTCGGTAGAGATCGTGGTGAGCGCCAAGAGAAGAATTACTGTACATGGATTCAGGTGCCCGTGGAGCGGCGGACCGCTCTGCTTGTAGAGAAGCGCGGAAAAATCAAATACAAATTGTAAAGTTAAAAAAACGACTGTTTATTCTGTAAATTAGCGTAGAAAATACTGTTCATAACGAGAGATAAAGAAGTTCTGTCTGCGAGGCTTCTTCTTCTTTCCTTTTCGGCTCTAGTTCCTCTTCCTGAGTTGCTTGCCCCTCCTTTTGACTTTGTCTTGTTCAATGGGGTTGGGTCTTGCTGTGGCTGGGCCGTGGAGGTGGCAACGCTTCCGTTTCCGAGTGACGAGTCAGGGTGCGCGCGAAGTAAGGGAAAAGTGCGGGAAAATCAGAGGAAAACGCGGGAAAGTCGGGGAGAGCGCGTCGAAGAGCTGGTGGGATTCTCAAGGGTTGCTTTGTTTCGGGGTAGGCCATGTGGTGACCAGCCCCGGATACCGTGGGGTCGACTTTTCAAGGGATGTACGTGACTTTTCAGACTTAGCTGCATTTTTTCGGTCTGTAGTAAATAAGCTTCAGAAACTTCCAAGTGAAGTGTTCTAAGATCTGTACTATAAATAATGTACAGCTTTATTTATCCTGTGTCCCTATCCGGTTTCGAATTTCGCTCCTAAGTTATTATCACTATCGATAGTTATAATTATATCGTCGACCGTTGATTCGATGTCACTAGATATTAAGGCCTACTAACTAAATCTTAGCCAACCGAATACGGAGATCTCCCCGCTTTAAAGTAAGTAGCTGTACGACCAACCGGGGAGATCTTCCACTTTTGGTGAGCAACGCGTGGCCTCCATCTTGTTTATTTTTTCTTTTGTTATTAATCAGTTTTGAACTAAAGTTCTTTGTAATTGTGTTTTGTATAAACTACATGCAATACAAGATCGTCATTACCAAATATAATAATTTATCCATTAAAATTATGGTAAAACTACGGAAGTGGAACTACCTCACCTATTTCGATGATTTTTTAATATGTTGTAGAACTCAGTATTCTGAACAACTTTTCCCTATGCATATAAACGCCGCTCGGCCTTAGTTTTCGAGATATTTGCACCCAACTATAGCTAGTACAATACATTGAATTTTGTATATACGTGCACGCTCATGGCAATATATTATGAACAAGTTTCCTGGACTCGAGACTATTCATCTTCTGATATAGATCCCTGGAAAAATTAATATTTATAATATACATATACATACATATATATATATATATATTTTTTTTTTTTTTTTCTTCGCATCAGGTTCGTCCGTACGTTTACCAACCTCCGAACAGCTCCCCAGCTTCGCGCCGGGTTCGTCTGTGAATAAAGCAACCTCCTAGCTGCTCCTCGAGTTCCCATCGGGTTCGTCTGCGAACTTCTTTCCTGGTGGCTCCCCGATTTCGCATCGGGTTCGTCCACGACGTTTCACCCTCCTGCTTATAAAAGCAATATAAAAACATTATTTAGGATGTAAAACTTTAAAACACTCTGTACAAAGTCCTCTGGATCCTTTTCAATAAATTCATACTGTCCGGTTCTTTTCCAACGTCGTGGAATCCTTGTCTCATTTCGCCTATCTTTAATGGGGGGGATAAAAGGTGTACCTCCTCCTACAGACCAATTAGCAAACAAAATGTAGTGCCTAAGTTACTCGATAGTCTTGTAATAGTCTATCCTCTCTGTGCAAAAATTTAATCATAAATGAGCAGCATGGTTTCGTACCCAGTCGCTCCACCATTACCAATCTTCTATCCTTCCATAATTATCTCTCTACCTGCATGGAAAATGGTCAGCAAGTTGATGTTGTCTACACTGACATACGCAAAGCGTTCGATTAAGTGAGCCACCCAATTACTTATAGCAAAATTGCATGCTCTTGGCTTTCATGGTTCACTACTGGCATGGCTCTCGAGTTATATCACAGGTAGATCCCAGATAAACAAATTCAACCAGTCTTTCTCAAAAAAATTCTTGGCTCCGTCCGGTGTTCTACAAGGCTCACATCTTGGACCCTTACTCTTCATTTTATACATCAATGATATATCTCAAGTTTTTCAGCATTGCAGATTCCTTATCTACGCAGATGATCTGAAGCTTTTCCGGCCGGTAGCGCGATTGGAAGACACTCTCCTCTTGCAATCCGACCTCAATAGACTAGCAACATGGTGCCACGCTAACAATTTTAGTCTGAACACATCCAAATGTAACGCCATTTGTTTTTCTCGTAAACTGAGGCCGGTTGTTCACCCATACAGTATTGATGGTTTTCCCCTATCGGATGCCCATTTCATCCGTGACCTATGTAGGCATTAGCATGTCAAGCGATCTGTCATTTTTGACTCATTTCAACAATGTCTCCAGTTCTTGCCTGAAAATTCTGGGCTTTATTTCCCGCACATCTAAACAGTTCTCCAATGCCTCCACTGTAGTAAGACTGTTCTCTGGTCCGACTGCGACTAGAATACGGATCCGTCATATGGTCCCCCTACTACAGGAACTATATAGACTTCTTGGAACGTGTTCAACATAAATTCTTAAGGTTTGCCTCTCGATTCATCGAAATACCGATGTCTCCACTATGCCACAATAATATATATTACCTATTTCGCTTCAAATTATTAACCCTTCAGCAACGGCGTATTATAGGCGACTTACTATTTATATACAGAATTATTAATTACTCATTTTTTGCCCCGATATCCTCTCAGAACTACTATTTCACGTCGCTTCCTCTCCTCTAAGGGTACACACTCTATTTTACACGAATATTGATCGGACTATCTATAGGAAATTTAGTTGTCTAAACCGATTGTCCACCAACGCGAACAGGTTTTGTAATCGGCTCAACTTTTTCGGGTCCTTCATTGTAGCGATTAAGCATTCTACTCTAAGTGTGGTAAATTAGTAAATAATTATTAATTTTTCTCTCTGGCTTTGTGCTATTTCTGTTAAGTTTATGTCCCCTCACTATGTGCTACTTTATTTTTATTTCATTTGTTATTCTGTTCTGTCTTTCATTCTTTTCTTTACTTTTACTGTACATGATGCTACTACTCTGTGTGTGTTTCAATCCCCTGTGTACTAAAAGGTTGTCTAGCTCGTTAATTAATGAAATATATTATTATTATTATTATTATTATTATCATTAAAAAGTTGAGGTTTGTCAGGGCAGTTTGGACAAAAAGTTGTTGTCTTCTTTACGTTTTTTCGTGCCTGTGATCGATCCGTATGACATCTTTTATTACAAATCCATAATTTGCAACCGCGTCTGATGCTTAGTCCATAAGCATTTTTTCTAAACGCAATATTATGCTGACTACGTTGAGGGGAAGACTTCATTATATTTTCAGGCAGCCGTAACAATTGTGCAGTTAATAATTCTCAATATCTTCTAATATTTATAGTCTTCTTTGATATACGTTTGTGAACTATGAAAGCGTTTACAACAGAAATTCCCAGAAGAAGTTGAATGCCAAGTTTCTGGTACCATTTGATTCCTTTTCTCATTGTAGTGGCATAAGATACCATTTTATCTAAATAATCTTTACCGCACTTTCCTTTTTTATATGCAAGAACAGCTAGTGGTTTCAATTTTTCGGATGACTGTTGGCTTGTCGACGCAGCAGGAATGTCATGAATGTTTCTTGTACTTGGTACCATAATGGGAGCATGTTTTGTTGATAAAATTCTTTCGTGTTGTAAATGAGAAAGGGACGCAGCATTAAGATGGTTGCAGGGTAGAAATACGCGCTGCAGTCAACGTGGTAACGAAGCGTTGCCACCTCCATGCGGCCAAGGGCGAATAGGAACCCCAACGAGATCCAACCCAATTGGACGAGGACGACTTCGAAGGGGGACCAAGGAACTCAGGAAGAGGAACTACAGCTGTAATGGCAAGAAGAAGAAGCCTCGTGGTGCAGATTATAAACTCCCACCGGAGATCAACGTTAGCATTGAACAGAGCTACTTCGGCAAATTACTTGTACAAATCAACACTATTTCTTGAGATAATTAGTATCTTTTATCTTGATCAGTGAATAAACAGTAAATCTTTATAAAAGTATAAGTAGCCTTTGAATATACCGCGCTTCTCCACAAGCAGAGCGGTTCAGCGCCCCACGGTCAACCGAACCAACACAAAGTCGCCATATCCAACTAATAGCTACGCAACAGAATAAACAATATATAGTCTTCTCTAATCTTTATGGAATTAAATATAAAACAGCTTAATTTATGTTAATAGGATTATATTGTGACGATAACGGAAAATTAATACTTTGTTTTGTAAAGTCGAATTCAAAAGATCCGGTATCAGCTTTTACTGGTATGCACCGTAGGTACGTGCAGTAACCGTGAAAGTTGCTGAGTTAATGCTTCCGAGGCCTCACGAGGGTATAATATGCTGAACGAGTCTACATCACTCATTTGAATTCCTTTCTCGGGAATATGTGTACGTTAACGAAAACCGTGAGAAAACAGGTAATTGAAGCCGTATTTACATACGTATGTACATATAATACAGCAAAGGTTACCCGGAATTTAAAAAGTGTATAGGAAATTATGGATATTAATTTTTTTGTACCAATGTATAATTAAAATAAGTAAGTTTAATTAACAAACAAATTCGTTTATGTTATAGGGCAATGATATGTCTCAAACAACATCTGAAACATCTAAAGGATTGTTGAAACAGTTTGTAAAGTGTCTGCTTATCCAGTTGCACATGATATTTGATTTTCTAGTGGACTTAATTTTTGGATTATGTTATATATGTACACCACATAAACATCTTCCGCCGATTAAAAATGATATATTATTAATGAGTGCGTCCCAATTGGCCGAAATGATCAGGTATTTTAACTTCCTACTTCATATAGTTTTACTAATATCATTAATTCAATGTATGTCCGACATCATTTGTATAATATTGATACCTATTTTGCTGCAAGATTTGCGAGGTGACAAAATGTGGAGAATATTTAAAGTTGACAGACTAATTGCATCATTTTGCATAATGTAAATGTATAAATTTTAATTAAAACATTCAAAGTTGAAAAGAGAGAAAGAAGCAAAGAGAGAAAATTTAGAAATACTTTATTCCATTCAATGAGTCATGTCATCAGCTGTGAGCAAAACACATATGCAATAGAACGTTAGGAAGAGGCAGCTGCATGGTCAGGTTACACTTAATTATTAAATGCTAGTAAATTTTTTATATTGGGAACCAGTGACTTGTATCAGGGACAAAGAACTGGTGGCTCGCAAACCATATGTGAATCCTTTCCTTATCTGGGTGTTCCACATCCAACGAAGAGGTGGCTCAAGTCCCACGCATGTGCTGTCCTTGTGCTTGTGTTTTTCGTTTGTAGTGAGCACTTGGTCGCTCTTGGAGGAGAAAGGCTTTGTTGTCTGTGATTTACATGATTTCAGTAAAGCTTCTGTGGCGATAACCAGTTAGGTCAAGAATCTCGCATAGAAAGTATTACAATACCTTAGGGATATGTATATGCAGCAGTCCCACCTAAATACAAACACGTGTTTTTTTTGCTGCTGGTGACTTAATTAGTTGGGCAAATTATACATGAATGTGTAATTTATTAATTCGTAAAATCTTGCAATAACATATACTCATAGATTGCATAATGTTAAAAGTTGTTTGCAAATATTGAATATTTTATTGAAGATAAAATGACACTATTAACTGTTATAACTGTAAGTTGTGTACTGCACTTTTAACTTTTATATCATTTCTTTTTTGTTTTGAGTTAACTTTACACCTCAACACTCTCACTCCGTTGGAAAAGTTTGGTTTTAAGTCTTAACACTCGAAAGTCAACTCATGCTCGCCACTAGGTATAACACAAAATTCGAATGGGGAGAAAGTTTTCTACCGGCAGATATCTTTCTCTTTTATATTTTAGATGCTTGGTATATGTGGAATTTATTGCATGACCTTTAATATTATTATTTTAGTTTATCTTGTGTTACCACTTCCTTATACTAGAAGAATGACCTTCTAGTGCTAAGGGTTAGTAGTTAATTTGTATTCGATTAACAAAAGTTTGGAAGGATCATATGTTTTTTCACAGATATTTTAAGATAAAATATAAAAGTTGAAATTATTCTTTTAATTAGTTCTATTTACGGAATTAGGAGCTGGATAAATGTAGATTTTACTAACTGTGCTCAAGTAGCATTCACGCACACTTTGTGCTCTTTGAACTGAGAGCAAAAGATAATATAAAGTAAGGATACCCTTCGATGGGGAACGATGAACTTTCACGAAACTTAGACTCCACAACGTTTATTTTATTCACTACACAGCACGCTAGGCTATTTCCTGGTCTAGTTAAGGGCCTCTCCGGATGGCTCTAGACCGTAGCTGGCAATCGCGTGAACCGATCGATCGGTTGATCGGTTCTGACGCCGCTAATTGGCAGGCGAACTCGTGATCAGCGCCGCGCTTGCTGCATCGAATCGTAACTGGTAATCGCGCGTATCTGGAACATTGCCGCCCGCCTTGACTAAGGAAGTTAGTCAATGATTTGGCTACCATGGCAGTGACATGCACGTGACGCGTGACCGTTACAATTGTGTGATGAACAGGAGATGCATGAGTTTGCCCGCCAAGAACGGGTCGATTGATCCTGGAACTGGTATGCAAGGAGCCTGTGGTCGCAGTTTGGCGGCCAAGAATGGTTTTGTGACGTGACGTGAGATCAGGGTGGTGTGTCGGCGTCGTCCGTGAATGTGATTGTGAGATTGAATAAGAAAATGACTAAAGGAACCTAATCGACTTATTATAACGCTCGGACAGACAATGACATTGATACAACTGATCGCATTTTCAGAATTGAAGGAATATAATAGTTACAAGATTATCTATTAGACGTGTGATTCGTTTTTGGCGCAATCCGAGAGCGGTTGGCTGCTGACTGGTAAGAGAATCAATTTTTGGAAGGGCCTCACCAATATCGAGACGGCAGTTTTAAGGGTGCAGACCCGTACTATCCCATCAGCTCCTGGATGGATGACCTTGATCCTTGCTGGTGGCCAACGGCAAGGTGAAATAGCTTCCGTGGTGACGAGGCAAAGACGACTGACCTTGAAGTTGTCGTCGGGCTACTGCCATTTAGGTCGAGTCAGGAGCGCGTGGAAGTTCTCTCTGGACCATCGTTGCCAAAATTGATCTTGCAGCTGGACGAGTAACTACTAACGAGACAGTCGTTGGTTCCGGCAGGCTGTTGATGGCAGATCTGATTAGGAAATGCCTTGGCGTAAGTGCGGCCAAGTCTTGAGGGTTATCGGTGAGGGCTGTCAGCGGCCCTTGTGTGCTTCGTTGAGGCTGGATGAAAGCGGAGCGGCCTGTCGTAGGAATTCCGGCCCCTTCGACCAAATTGAACAAGTTAGGAGTGCTTTTGGCGAGAGTCCCCTTGAAGCGACGTAAGCCGGATTATCGTTTCCGTGGACGTGCTGCCAATGAGCCTCGGGGGGGGGGGGGGGTGTTGAGCCTTTGAATCTCCGAGACTCTGTTTGCGACGTAGGTCGTCCACCGGGCTGGGTGTCTGCGGATCCGGTAGAGTCGGTAGAGTATGTCCATAGGTGAATTGGCACCTCTTTTAGGCCTAGGAATGAGTCGACGTGATCGACTACTCGAGCCAGGACGTGCGCTCCACTGAGCTCCAATCGACGCAGTGAAATTGGTTTGATCGGGGCTACGTTTGATTTTGTTGTAAGCAGAGAGACTTGGTTGTCTTGAGACGCACCTTTCTACTGGAAATAGAGGACCGCAGCGTAGGCTTTTACCGAGGCATACGAGAACCCGTGAAGCTCTCAGCCATTCCGCTCCGATCCGTTGGTTACGTGTCTGGGAATTCGAAGGTCACGCAGAAGTGGAAGTTCGCTAGCGAACTCTAGCCAGGCCTTCGCTTGGTTCTGTAGTAATGGATCGTTCCATCCTAGACCGAGCAGTCACGTTCCTTGGATGGAGATTTTGGCTCTGGCAGTGGTTGGAGCTAACCATTCTGGCTCGTCGAAGAATTTCGCGCATTGCAAGAGCTTTTTGTCACCACGTTGTTCAATGGTGGCTCGTTGATCGTGAAAGCGAAGTGGTCCTCCGTAGGCTCCCAGCGCAGCCCCAGTGTGGAGTGTGAGGGGTCCGAGCTCGCCCCTGATTTTACCTGGACCTCGAAGGAGCTGCTTCTATCCCGCTGAGAACGCCTGGGCAATTGGATGCCCATGTTTGAAGGGGAAAGCCACCTGCCTCGCACAAGCCAGTGAGCTCCAGTTGGAGGTGTTTGAGGCCTTGAATCTCAGAAGCGTCAGTGACGACATCATCCCTGTACGTATCCTGCAACAAAGTCGCAGTACCTCTCGGGAACTAAATTTTCTCGTCTTCGGCGCGTTGACGGAGGGTCCGGATAGCTAGGAACGGAACGCAAGCGAGGCCGTAGGTCACGGTGTTCAGCTGGTATTCACGAGCCTCCTCCTCGTCCGTCCGCTTCCACAGGACTCGTTGATAATCGCGGTTGTCTTGGTGGAGGACGATTTGGCGGTACATCTTCTCGATGACAGCTACGAAGATGACCGTGTGCATCCGCCACCGGAGAAGAACATCGCTGAGATTTGGGAGCAGGTTCGGTCTCGTGCGAAGGTGCTGGTTGAGTGAAGCCGTATTCGAGGTGCTCCAGGAGCCGTTGAAGACCACTCGTAGCCGTGTGGTTAAGCTGGAAGCTCTGAAGACTCCGTGATGAGGTAAGTAAAAGGTGTTCTTACCGGATTGTGCCTTTGATGCTCGGCTTATGTGATCCAGGTCCTCGTATGTAACCATGACATCAACGTACAGTCTCTGGAGCTCCTTGTTGAATTTGAATATTTTCTCCATTCGTTTGAGTGAAGATGCTGCGTCGGTGCGGGAGACGCTGAAGTCAGGCACGGGTTTGGAGAACGGGAGTCTGACAATGTACCTCCCTTCATGATTCCGTGCATGTGTGGCTTGGCAGAAGATCTCGCACTCTTGCTCCGCTGAATTGATTGATTTGGAGGTGGTGGGGACTTCTTCCTGCTCCCAGAATTTACGCATTAGCGTTGAAAGTGAATCTTCCGCAGTGACTTGATGTGAGCGGGGAAACGAAGAGTGAGACTTGACACCGGTGAGTCCAGAGAGAATCCACCCGAATATGGTATTTTAGGCCTCTGGTTGCAGCTGGTCTCCCTCCCGGAGTCCGCCCTTGATTATGGCTGAGTAGACGTGGGCGCCCAAGATGACTTCGACCGTGTCGCACGATGCGAAATCTGGGTCTACTAGCGCGAGACCCAGTAGATGCAGCCAGTCGACCCTTGAAGTTGAGCTGCTGACGTATGACGTTAGTTTCGGTAGTATGAGAGCTGTCATTATTAGCTTGTCAAGGTTTGAACAGGACCTAGCAACCAAGAAGGCACACCAACGGGCGGTCGCGACTTGCTGACCTCCCACTCCGAAGACGGCTAATGAGGAATGAGCTCGAGGTAACCTCAGGCGTTGAACGAGGCTTTCGGTTACCATGAATGCTTCGGACCCTTGGTCGATCAGGGCTCTTACTGTATGTCGGTGCCCACTTCGGTCTGCAACTTGGATGCGAGCTGTGGCCAAGAGGATGGTTGAGGCACGGCAGTCGTACGTCAGATGAGAATTGCCACATCTCACGGCTGACGAATCGTTCAATTTGAATGTTTCGTGGAGAGACGAATAATGGCGTTCTCCACAAACGAAGCACCCACGCTTCGTTCGTACTGCTTATGAATCAGCTCGCGGACAGTTTCATTTCGAAGGAGACAATATGGCGGAGCAGAGAACGATGATCCATGAGGTCGACGCAAGTTGCGGCTCGTTTCGCGTATCCGGCTCGAAGGGCCATGTGCAATGTGCTCAATAAGCATCCACGCACACTTCGTGCTCTTTGAACTGAGAGCAAAAGATAATGTAAAGTACGGATACGCTTCGATGGGGAACCATGAACTTTCACGAAACTTACACTCCACAACGTTTATTTTATTCACTACACAGCACGCTAATAACAAAGACTCACAATAAGAATAGAATATACGTAAAGGTCGCTGTTCGGTTTCGCTCTCTGACTTGGAAAATTCGCAGAGAAGAAGAAGACCGAAGGCACCTTACGCTCGTTAACTTATACTGAGAGCCCCCACCTCCGGGGAGATGCCAGGGCAGGCTATTTCCTGCTCTAGTTAAGGGCCTCTCCGGATGGCTCTAGACCGTAGTTGCCAATCGCGTGAACCGATCGATCGGTTGATCGATTCTGACGCCGCTTATTGGCAGGCGAACTCTTGATCAGCGCCACGCTTGCTGCCGATGCGCGAGAAGGCTAGCGTCGAATCAAGCCTACGCGCGCATCTTGAACACTAATAACTAGAGAAACCTTGAACAAAACGAAAAGTAATTAATTACATATGTACTCGTTGCCAGAGTGCAGACTTTAGTTGGAGAAAATATCTACAAATCCATTATAATTATTCATTTTCAATATATTTTAACTTAAAAGCTATATAACCCATAACGGGAAATCTGTTTCCCACAACTTTAACTTTTTCAACATTTTGAAAAAATTCTCAGACATTGCAAGGCTCATTATTATAGATTATTATAGATGTTTTTTAGATTTTGAAAATTGGAAGCCTGAGCCGTAAACAAACGTCAAAGAATGTTGAAAAATGCGGATGCTGTGTTGAAGGAATCTTTTTACCACATCTATCCTTTTTTTGTAGATACATATTATTGATGCTTTTTTCAGATGTTCGAATTGGTTATGCCGCAGTTAAAAAAATTAAAAACGGATTTTATCGTTGTTTTTTGCGTGTCAGAGCAACTTATACAGCGAACTTTCGCGCTTCTTTGTGAATTAACCGGTTGAGTGCTACTGCTCTTTGCCGTTTCACAGTCGGAAATTGCCAAGCGGCGGGATAGCGCTTCTTTCAGTCCGTGTTCAAAAATGCCGGTTGGCGAGATAGTGCCTCTTATTTTTTTCAATATTGTGTTATTCTAACATTATTTACTCCAATACTGTTTCATTACCTATATACCTAAGACCTAAGACGGAATGGTAACCGTAAAGACATGCATCGACAAAAACTGAAAGTGCTGTTATTGTCGGCTTCGCAACCTAGAGCGCTCGCATTTTTGGCAATGTTTTTACATACAGCAAACCAACCTAGAAATGTACGCAACTAAACTAAACTATTTCATACATTTTCAACGGCGTCGGTGGTCCTGCGGTTAAGTGTCCAACTCCAAAAACGCCACAAACTGTTTTGTAGGTTCAAGCCTCCCTCGGGTTCAATTTTGTAACTTTAATTTTTTCTTAATTCCTAAGTATATGGCAATGATCAATATTTGCTTACAAATATTTTAAATATATTATTTAAATATTTTAGTTTAATATACGTACATACGAACTTAAAGCGCTTTCTGTGCTACCGTTTCCTCTGCCACGTATCTTCCCGATTATGGTACTGTTTAATACTTATAACATTGAAGTAATATATTGTTTTATATTTCAATCCATTTTATTCCTTTCGAACAGAGTTATTAAACGATTTATTAGTTTATTTCTTACGATTGAATAACCAAAAATTACACGTTGTCCTTGCTTAAAGACGATGCAACACGACGTGTCAGTGCGTTCTTTCGCGATCACGATTGTGCTAGATTAATTAAAAGAATAATTAGTTTATTCCTGACGATTGAATAACCAAAAATTACACATGAGGCTGTGCTTAAAGACCATGCAACATTTGCCCCAAGATTCACTCGATACCGTCGAGGCGCCCCCCTGTACACTATCGTGCGTCGTAAAAGCATACGAAATAATAATTTCTGCGGCATCTAGTACGCACTATAAACGCCGCGTTCGTAGAAGAGCACACGTTTTTCAGGACGTCTACTGGAAAACATACTTCATTTACATTCATAAATATTTCGCTAATATGACAGAGTTTGGATGCAAACCACGCATACTGCAACATATTTAAAAAGGTCGGGAAGATAGCTGATGGTGAACAATTGATTGAATTTTCAAACAATATTCTCGCGAATTTATTTCCCGCTTCTGCTGAATCAGGAATGAACAATTTTCTAGGTTCGTTACTAAATTTTTAACTTGTCTATAAAAGTAGACATCGCACGGCTGGACCAGAGGACGTTTCGGAGCTTCGACTTTCACACTGCACGTTGGCATACTTCGTCATACATGATCGGATTAATCTATCTTTAAAAGATACTTCTGTTTCTGTACATAGGGATTTAAGCATTTGTTTAAAAAAACTTTATATAATGCCGTGGTGAGTTTTCCAGATTTCACAACGACATTCTAGTATTTGGCCGATTATTCACCAACCAACTTTCAAACCCCCGCACAGTGGGGAAAAACGGCAATTTAGGCGTGCAAAGGTCCAAAAACAAAACACGGAGTAAGCCTATAATTTTATATGCAATATCAAGCTAGATGTCCGTAGCATCTAAAAATGATATTTTCATTTCTTAAATCCATTGTTGTTAAGCGTGGGAAGGGATACAAACGTTAAAAATTGAAGATAGCTTAAAAATGAAGAATACTATTTTCACCTGTATTCTAATGCTCAGGACCTTAATGGTATTTCTGTTTGAAGGAACTGTATCAACAAAGATTAGGAGTGTGTAAAAACGAAGAGAAAAATTTTATAAAAATTTTTTACTATTTTTTTTCAAGAAAGTTTCAGCAAACTAATTTTTAACGCGTTCTTTTGTGAAATACTTTTAAGCTCCACTCGACTTCGCGCTAATTTTTATATACACGTTAAGAATGGGGTATATACTGTATGCTCTATAAAATTTGGCTGCAGCCAGCTGCAGCTACAAAAGTTATTGCATTTTTTATAGAATAGTTCAATGCCGAGAACGTTCGCATGATGCGGCCTACGGTAGACGGTAGATGATCGGGTCCCCCTTTTTCGTTTATGAGCATGTATAATTTACAGAAATAAAATTTACAATAAAAACAATGAAAATATATTTAAAAAAAATTAATATTAAATAGTAACAAAAAATATTAAATTACAAAAAATTTATAAAAATTTGTCAGTCCGAAGTTGATCCTCTACTTCGAGAAGAGCTTTCACTTCATTTTCAAAGACTGAAATTTTCCGGAGGCATAAACTTTTCTTTTTACAAAATATCATAGAAATTAAAGGATCGGATGTGTATAGTACACTATGAAATAAAATAAATAAACGTTAGAAGTCAATAAAATGCAAGAGTTGTTCCCCTTTTGCGGGGAAAACCCATAATTATATCATCAACAAATGTTGCCATGAACTATAGATTACTGAGTGTTTTTATGTTTGGGTTATTTTAATACTTTATTTGTTCGGAAGGGGTGATTAACTCTTTAATTACCTTAATTCCTTAGGGAGTAAAGAATGAGCGAAAAATAACTAATATCCACAAAAAATATTTACAAACAAAGAATAACAAACGCGACAAAAAGTAAACAATGATGGAATATGTCAATTGTTTTCTTCTAGTTAATTGTCAACAAAAAAAGCGGGTTCGGTTGATCGGGTGTTCAAATGTACCTGATGCCTCTTGCGGGCATACGAAAACAAGAGGTTATAATTTCCCCGTCGAAGTAAGAGCATACTGGGCGGTATAAGAATGTGTCACCTTATTCATGCTCTGCCTTTGAACGGTGACTATTTTTTATCTCTGGTGAGGTCCGGCGAGGAAATTCAGTATTAGAGCACGAGCTGGTGCACGAAAATTTTCTGCTGAGGTCCACGTGCCTCCCATTATCGAGGTTTCGCTTTCTGAAACATTTTGCAATTTTTCGTTGCCGGATTCCATGCTTCCTTTTGAATCCTTTTACCCACGTTTCAGACGCTTTAAATTCAAAATCACGGAACTGGCTTGCAGCAGCTAGAGCCTGCTGCTGCAGGTTTCGCGTAGTCACTTGCTGAAATTATTCCGAGCTTCCTTTTGTCCACGAATCGATGATACCATACTTCTCAAATGCGGTCCCACCACCTGTTACGCGGTAAACCCGCGAAACCCACACGAAAAAGAAATGGTTACCTCCATAAAAATACGGCTAGCAATCGGCACAAAGAACAATCTTCGAAGCGCAGATTGTTAGGGCGCTTATGACGCGCAAGTAATAGAACTGTTTTTGAGGAAGTCCTTTTATTCTATAATCCGCCGAGGTATACGAAATTACGTATATACGACCTCAACGGTTAATTGCATGCATCATAAACGTGAGTTTCCACATGGGTCTTACAGCTGGGACCCAGCAGGCACGACCAAGTTGCCAAATAATCTGCAACGTTTAAGGACGCACCCCCTCCCTTGAAGAAACGCGCTTCGGGCGATAAGGAAGAGTGCGACCACACCTTGAAAACACGCTGATTGGAAATTAGTAATTTTTCCTAACGTCCAATCAGTGTGCCTAAAACACACTTCCGAGTCGATGTGCTGGAGTACATTCGACGAGGAAGTGAGTCCAAGAGAGGGTCCAAGACAGGGTCCAAGGCAGGGTCTTACCCAGCACACTGAAAAGGTGGAGCAGTATCCGCTCCTTCTTCAGGTGTCTGTCTTTTTCTCAAAAGTGCAAGTCAAAGTATATCATCTTCTCATTCATTAATTTTTCTTCACTCAGAAGCAGGAGAGACCATAATACTCTCCTTCTTCAAACCAAACGGGAAACATTATCTTCCCACAAATTTGTTCACTGTACAGTATACTAAAACACGACTGTACGATCCGTTTTATAATTACATAGTAATCATTCGTTACGTTAAACGAGCAGTTATTCAATTTACCATCCCTATCTCCTTAAACGGTCGTAGGATCATACGTGCGCGACGGTGTCGAAGGAATTCGGAACAGAGACTTACGACCTTCGTATACCAAGGATCTTGTTGCATCCGATGGTAGCATCGAAGCCGCGTATTACGTAAAAACACCACCTTTAATCTGTTTTTTCCCACTTTGCCAGATCATCCATTCTTTTCAAGCGGGAGCACCCTGTCTTCTGCAGATTCTTCAGTGTCCAAGCTGGATGTGTCTTTGCAATAGTCACCACTTTAATTTTGTGTTCCAGTGGAATATATTCTGTTTTCATTATCTTCTGCTGCGGCTGGTAATTATCGGACGAACTTGGTCCTCCAACTTCGTCGCACGCGTTCTCCTCATCAGGTTCATCCTCCATGAAAAGTTCCTCGCATTCGATGAGCTTTTTCTCGTTCAACATTTCAATCGCCCTAATTGTAAATTTCTTGTCCCATGAGAATGGCCCCGTGATTTATGACTGCTGAAGCTTATGGTGCAATCATGTCATCTTGAGCAAGCAGCTCTTCATAGTACACCACGGAATCCTTTAACTACGACTTTTTAATATCACTGCACACATTTTTATCAAGACACACCGATTCTTGCGCTGTCGAAGGGCCTTGCACTAGTGTAAAACACACTAGTGCATGTAGTAAATGCACTTCGAAAGAATGCTACGATAGATAATGTTGAATTGCGACTACGAGGTACTGCACAATGGTGCCATTTCTCGAAAAGCTGGCCATAATTCGTAATTTCACACGATTTTCATAAGAATTGGTATTCTTATGTTTTTGCGGTTGTTACGAGCCGGGCTGTGGGCAACGCCTAGGCCGGCGAGGTTGATATAACCCAAGGAATACGGTTCAGAATTTGTTAGTAAGGTGCACGGACGAACCCGATGCGAAATCGGGGAGCCACACACACACACACACACACACACACACACACACACACACACACACACACCCGCACGCGCGCGCGCGCGCACACACACACACACACACACACACACACACACACACACACACACACACGTAATAGCCATTTTATTTCTATTTTCCATGACCTATAGTTTCTATCAGATAATTTCGTTATTTGCAGCTCGCGTCTGCTATGCATTCTTTCCTCTGTTAATTCCATGTGCGGATCCATTTGTATCTTACACAGAACACGTGGTCTTTTTTAGGTTATGCCTTACTTTTGTACGTTATTCTGAACCCATGACCATTGTTGGGGGTAGAACGGAACAACGATTCTAACGCTTTGATCTTGCGTATATAATGTATGTATTTGTTAACGGTATTTAACAAAATATATAATGTACATTGCACGAGTCACCATACACGTCCATGTGCGTTGCCGCCTTTCTTACTACGCATTACGCCTGACGCCCATATCCCGCAACATGAGCAAAGTGGCGCCGGCTTTAAAGCTGGGCTGAAAAATCCTTCATATATATATATAGAGAGAGAGAGAGTCGTCTGTACAAATGTAATTGTCGCGATGAAATAATATTAAGTGTACAAGTTACCTAAATATTTGCACGGCGTTGTCGTAGTGGCGATGCGGGGTCTGAGGGCCGCTTTTAGAGTATGCCGAAAGAACTTCAACCGGACTAGCGGATTCTAACGGGTTAATCTATGATTCGAGAGGTGCACTAAGCCCAATTTCACTTGATATAACTAACTCTGTATGAGCGTGGCATGACGTGAATCTACGGGTGACTGTATAACTCTGAATCGATGAGGGTAGAAACCAAAGGGTTTATTATCCCCCGAAATGCGCGAGAACGCATTAGAACTTTCCATATAACCAAATTATAACCGAAAGAATTTGAGGGTGTTTTCCCATCATAGACGCGAGCTCGAAAACGCGTTGAGAACGACGTATGGAATATTCTTCGTACGTAACAAACTCGACGGCGCACTTCGGCGATTGCAGCTGTTTCGGCATTGCTTTTGGTAGAGTTATTGGGTTTTTCGGAAAGTAACTGCCGATTTTTTGAGTGTATAAAATACAAAAAAATTGTACTAATCAAGTTTATTTACTAATATATGCACCGTTTTGTTTGCTAACTGGTTGGCATCTTTTGGAGAGTTACATTATCCGACTCTCATAAAACATTCCTGACTTATCGCTGAAAAACTGCTTGAGGTGTTGTTTGCAGTCTTCCAAAGGGTGCGGTTAGGTTTGGGTTAGGTAGGACGGTAGGTACTGGACGGTCGCTCATCAAGACTCGGAAGGGAGCTGTTGACGCCGCCTGGGGGAAGGTTCCCCTTCAGGTGACTGCAGCGGGTGTTGCAAGAAGGGGGGGATATAGTGAAAAGAGAAAGGAGATCTACCCACTGGAGCCGACGCGGGCTAAGCGCAGCCGCATAAGCGGCAGTGAGAGCGTCAGCCCTAGGGCCGCTGCAATGAGAGGTCTGGTCTTCAGGCGGTTAAGCAGCCAGGGTAAGGCTGGTGTACAGGCTCTGGCCAAGCCGATAGAGCTCCCGAAGAGCCTCCCGGCGGGGGGGTTCAAGGTCAATGAACAACCCTCGAGCCCAACAGGTACCCCGTACATTAGGCGGGCACGGCGGCCCCCGTTTAGGGACGAGGCGGGTCATCCACTTTTTGCGGAAGGCGAGGATCGCCCACTGGGAGTGGCGGCGATAGTCTGATGGAGAGACAGAGGGAGAGGACGACGTGGAAGATACCTCGTGCGGGGACATTCTGGAGCAGGGGGATCCGATACCCCACTGAGATCGCGGCGGGAGGGGGCGTAAGCTGCCCGCACCCGAAGGTCCCCAGAAGTAGGGGGGGGGGCGTTATTCCTGGAAATAGGAAAAGACAGAGGACGATGGTCAAATCGGAGGCGGTCCTCGTTCGGATCGACCAAGGGAAGTCATATACCGACGTTTACAAGGTCATTGCGGGAGACCTCAAGGAACACGCGGGCTGGGTGAAGTGTGTGCGCAGGACCCGGTCTGGGCACCTTCTGTTAGAGGCAGGGCAAGGAGCCAAGGTTGCGGGCATAGGGGACCTGGTTCGCAAGTTGCCCAAGTTAGGCAGCTACAGGAGATGGCGACTTTACAGCTGAGGGGCCTCGATCCTATTATCACCAAGGAAGAAGTAGCTACCGATCTGGCTGCAGCCGGCAACATGACCCCGGCGGAGTATACTCCCATTGCCGGGGATTTCCGGGGAGTTGAGATGCGCCATAAGCAGTAGCGAAGAAGCCATGTGGAAGGGTTTCTGTGCCACGCTGGAGACGGACCCCTGGGGGCAGCCTAACAGGGTTGTTACTCGGCGACTAAAGGGGTTGGCGGAGGCCGCTGTGTCCGATGAGATGAAGGGTAAAATTATCAAGTCCCTGTTCGTCGTGACCCCTCCCCCGGCCTGCACCCTAGGCAGTTCGGGTTCAGGAGGCGTAAATCTACGATCGACGCGCTCCAGAGGTTAAACGGGGTGGCGGATGAGGCCAGACGTAGGGGTGCGGTGTGTGCAGCCGTCACCCTGGTGTGAGGAACGCATTTAACACACTCCCATGGGACGCTGTGGTCGAAGAACTTAGGAAAAGGAAGGTGCCCACCTATATCCAGAGGGTAATGAGAAGCTATATGGACGAGAGGACTATCGTGGCGGACATGGAGGCGAGCGCCGTGGAGGTGCCCACGTACGCCAGGGTGCCCCAAGGGTCGGTCCTTGGCCCCCTACTGTGGAATATTGTGTACGATGGGTTCCGAGACCGTGCCGAGCCTCCCGCCCATATAGGGCGGAGGAGGCAGTGCGAAAGACTTAATAAATAAGTCGGGGCTTATTTATTAGCTTATTCATGTATATATTTATGCACTTATTTATTTATTTTATGGCGGTTTATTTGTTATTGTTTGTTTATTGATTGATTGATTTATTTGTTTATTTATTTACGTATTTATTTATTTATTTGTCTATATTGAGTTGTTTATTTATTCGTTTATTCGTTTATTCATTTATTTATTTATTTGTTATTTGTTTGTTTGTTCGTTTTATTTAACTGTTTGTTTATTTGTTTATTTATTTATTTGGTTGTCTGTGTGTTAATTATTCATCCATTTATCTATTTATTTTTTTTTAGCAGCTATTCATAGCTAGTTCAAAGCCTCTTTTTTTATTTTATTTTATTTTCAATGTATATAACATAAGGATGAATATGCTACTGCATATCACAAGACTTGGGCGCAACAGGCGCATAAAGAGTTGCTCGTCCCGGCGTCGGTGCGCCGGGCATTCCTCCCTGTATGCGAAATCGGGGCGCGGAGGGATGAGAGGGATGGATGGAAGGATTAAAAAAAAAAAGGTAGGACGGTAGCACATCCTAGCCAAGCTCCAACAACATTTGCCGGGTAGCTAAAGATACATGTGGTCTCACATTCCAGCCAGGCCATGGCCTCTTCGTAAATATACGAGTCCTAAATTGATTATGCGTTCCTCCTCAAAAGTAACTTTGTCTGCTGCGATCGCAGCGTAGACCCACCACGTATCCCCAACAATTGTTATAGACGACCCACTTCTCATCAACCGTTATCATTCTTTTCAAGAATGGATCGTTTTCGTCCCAGTTGAACAATAAACCACACGTTCAAATACGGTCCTTTACATTTTTTCGGTCAATGCGTGGGGTATCCACACATAAAGGCGACTAATGAAGCCAATTCGTATCAAATGCTCATTAGTGGCCGAACTCGATACATTGAGTCTCTCTGCTATATCACGAGTGGCAATACGTGCATTATTTGAGATCAGAGCTTTTATTTGATCATCATCAAGCGTGGATGGCCTAGCGGATCGTTGCCGGCTTTCAAGGCTAAAATTCGCTCCGTCTAAATTTTATAAACCATTCCCGCACTGTTCGTTCACTTATAGCATTATCTCCGTAAACAGCACATATCTTCTTCACGACTTGAACCGCATTCTTGCCTTTACAGTAGTAAAACAGTATTAAATGTCGAAAATGTTCTTTTTCGTGCTCCATGTTTATATTGCCACTAAACGATGTAGATGGTAAATAGATACAAATTTTGGCGAAAGCGCCATCTTTCAGAAAATGTATAATATCAAAACCATTTTTTAATAATTGAGCGTTCTTACAGAGGTCTTGCGCAATCTATCGGAAACCGGCAGAGACTTTTCGGAGAACCCAATATATTATTTGGAATTAACGCCATGGGCCAAGCATGTTTGACAATCCTTGGAATCTCATAAATGGACATGGTTTATCCAGGTGGCGGGGTAAGTTGTTATGGTAACAACGTGCCCCAAGTCACGGAAACAACTAGCCCCGCTTGGCACATGTGTCAATTTATGAGAATATTTTGTTTATATATTGAAATAGTCGAATAAACGCTATTACAAAATATTCTTAAATGTCGTTTGATCCATAACAACGAAGCAGTCAGTCAATCATGTTGACATACAGGGTAAAAATTATGAAGCATTACAGACAAATATTTTAAAAAATATTGATTATACGCAAAAATGTTTCAGATGAAAGTTGTTCAGTACCGAGGAGGTCATAATGTGGTGGGACTTTTCCTCTTCCCGGTGGATACTCCAAGGTGAGGTGAATGTGAACTTTCTTTTTTTGAACGGAGTGATATGTTTTTTTATCTACCATCAAATAATGCGTTTGAAGGCGTGTTCAACGACCTATGAACTCATTTACAGCTTGAAGTGTCCAACGGGAAGAATAAATGTCCTACCATATGTCTCCCTCGGTACTGAACAACTTTTATGTGAAACATTTTTGCGTATAATCAGTATGTTTGGAGATATTCGTCTGTAATGCTTTATAATTTTCACCCGATATATATCAACATATACATATTTATATACGTTGGTTAGCGCAATTCGGATGCTCAACTGTATTTTCCAACACCTTGCAGTACTGTCGCACACGTCTCTTGCGATCCTCGACAATAGACACAAGAAGCCCGGGCTCGCGGCACGCTATCTCTTTTTATTCTGAAAATATAACCGTCGGAACAACTTACTCCCGGAACTGTTAGCCCCGGTCTCCCCTACTCGAAACAACTTTTGCTCGCAACATTTTCTCGTATCATGAATAATGTTCGAGATATTCGAAACGACTGAAATGAGCACGCTGTATACAGATACTAATTTTTGAAGAAACATCGACTGATTTGTATCCTATTAATTCAGCCAGTAAAAATACCCCAGATTATATCGTGCTTGGTGTAATCTTAATCAGGAAAATGTCAGCTATGCTATGTAAAAATTTCATAAGAAAAGGGCGAGAAATAAAAAGTTTCATCGCTGCCTTAGTGTTGTTTCACCGATACGCTGGGTTTTATTTTAGCTTCGCTGCTCGATCCTGTATCTTTACCCGCTGTACTTTTTCACGTTCGACGCTGTCGGCAAATTTCACAAAATGTAGGAAGTATTCTATTTAAGCGAACGTTCAGTCCCAATGCTTTCGCTTTAATGGACACATTACTGTATTTATTATGTAACAGATCAAAAGATAATACATGCAAATCTTTCTCAGGACGAAAAAAGTATCATCTGTGGAGGTCGTAACAGCATTTATTGCAAGAGCAAAGGAAGTAACTGAAATAATAAATGCTGTAGTTGAGGATCGATATTCTGATGCTATAGCGGAAGCTGAAGAAGTAGATAAGCTTTTATCAGAAGGAGAAAATGCTGATCTAATGAAAGAGAAGCCATTTTTGGGTGTTCCCTTTACAACGAAAGAAAGTAACGAAGCAAAAGGTAACTTTATTTGCTTTTTAGTTGCTATTTACAGAGATTTCACTATTAACGACTCTAAATATGTTAGTGATATTCCGATGTAAATACAGTACGTGGAAAAACTAATACTTGCTCTTTCCACTTGACTAGTGCACGAAAAGATTTCAGAATGTTCGACACAGTATTCTTTGATTATACAGTAATTTCTCCGAGAGGGATCGCAGTTCGCGACCGACCGCGAGCACTTTGGGCCAACGAAGAAGTTTGCCTCTTTAGAAATTTGACCTGAGGCTCAAGAGCCCGGCCACTGTGCATGCACCGACGTCGGCGCCCGCTGAAAGGGTCAGGGTAATTTATCAGGTTGATAAATTAGTTCCATCGATGTATCAGTGTTGTCTCCCGGATACGAAGACACCGGGCCCTTCTCTTCTTCAGTAACTGAACTTCTATACGATGGAAAGTGGCTTGTCAATGTGTTGTACAGCGAACAAGAGACGCTTGCGATCATTGCGGCGCAAAGAGAGACGCTTTCGAATGGTCCAGCGCCAGGCGAAACGCTTTTCGAACCCTCCAGCGCCATGAGAAACAAATGTGACCACGTGGTCAAAAGCATACTACAATAAATGGGCATCCTAGCTTAGCACTCTGCGAAAACGTTGACCTGATGTAAACCTCCGCGGCCAACCTGGGTTGTTTATGACCAAAGCGTGTCAATTTCATACCGCCACTCAGAACTTGGGGAGATCCTCTTAGTGGTGGGGATGAAGCGCGATCCCTCTCGCACCAGCTCTCGCCGGGCACTCATCGAGAAATTACTGTACATTTTATTCGAATGTGGGTGTTACGAGCCAGGGCTTTGGGCACCGCGTAGACTGACGAGGTTGATATTACCCAAGGAATACGGTTGAGAATTTAGTAAGGTGCGCGGATGTGCCGCTGGGATGCGTGTAGCGAGGGTAAACCCGATGCGAAATCGGGGAGCCTCAGAAACAGAGTCACGCGCGGACGAACCTGATGCGAGATCCGGGAGTCGCAGGAGGGTGAAACGTCGTGGACGAACCCGATGCGAAATCGGGGAGCCACTAAGAAAGAAGTTCGCAGACGAACCTGATGCGAAATCAGGGAGCCATAGGAGACAGACGAACCCGGTGCGAAACCAGGGAGCTGCAGGAAATGACAGTTTGTCTCGTAACTCTAAATTAAAGTTCGATAAAACTCGAGCGATTAAGTTGTATCTGTGAGAACGTTACTACTAATATAAAGGTTTACGTAGTAATGATAGGTTTGAGATAGGAATCTTATCCATTCAATACTGAACAATTTATATGTGTGTATACATTAAAATCAATTGTTTGGACAAATGTAATTGGCGCGTGATTTATGTAGTGTGTAAATTGTTACCTAAAGCTGCACGGTGTTGACGGACTGGCGATGCGAGGTCTGAGAACGCTTACAATAGTATACCGAAAAGAACTTCTTCAAGGCCTGATTTCACCCCTTAAAACCGAATTATGGCACGAACGGAAAACAGGGTGGTATTACGGATCACATATTCTACTTGTATTCAAAGTTTTATACATTCCTAAATTTTCGGGTTGGCTAACTTTCCTTGTAAGTGATACGAAAATGCATAAAATATATTACTTGAATGTTAAAAATATTAAAGAGTGCCATAAAAAGAGCTATAACAGATAAAAATATTTAAAAAATATTTGTAAAACATTTGTAAGCAAATATTGATCATTGTCATATAGATAGTAACTTAAAAAAATTAATGTAAAAAAAAGGAAACCTGAGAGGGACACGAACCTACGGAAAAGTTTGCATCATTTTAGCAGTGATGTCTATAACCGGCAGGCATAAAAATTTTAATTTTCGAATGGTCAGTATTGTAAGGGGAGTGGTAGCAGCGCGAAATAACTCTCAAAGGATGTGATTTGACAACTGATAGGGGTTTGTGTACAACGCAGCCTTTGAAGAAAGATGATTTATATTTGTAAGAATAAAGCTGGTGTTAACACATCCGGGCTTGACCCTCTCGTAACATAGAAGGAAAAATAACGCAGTTCGCGTTGGTAGGCGGAGCAACCGCCCGAGCCCGCCAGAGTCGCGAGTGCCAAAATGAATCAGAACCTTTTCTCCGCTTCGGGATATCAACAACAACTATGGCATCTTACTCTCCGTTTATAATTTTGCATAATGTAGTTAGAATGTCATACCGCGAATTTATAATTCTATATACCGACTTTAGATGCTACTCCGTCAAATACCAATCCATAATACCAAAATCTGCCAATTTTCTGTTTTCACTAATGCCCGTTTCTTAAATTAAGGATAATGTGGAATTTTTGTTTATTCAATAATAATAAGTAAACTAATTATTCTTTTAATTAATCGAGCACTGTCGTGGTCGCGAAAGAACGCATTGGCACGGTGTGTTGCGTCGTCTTTAAGCAAGGATAATGTGGAATTTTTGGTTATTCGGAAATAAGGAATAAACTAATAAATCGTTTAATAGTTGAGTTCGATACTTTTTTTCGTAATCCGAAAGGAATAAAGTGTTTTATTACTTATGGAAGCTTACCCATTCGTCCACGAATTAACCTGCTTCGATTCAACAGCTCCTATTACGGCCCGGTCGGTGAACTCACTTTGTTATCACTTTCATTGCACGCTCACTTTAATTTCCACTGTAAGATTTTCACATGGTGCGATAGGATAGGAGGGATGAATTCAGTACTGTGTAATGAAAAGTTGACTTCACGCCTGAATCAACATTTATTCACTATTCTTATTTGTCAGAGGCATTTTGAACGGGCTTGAGCCCTTGTAACCACCGCCGGGAGGTCCTCCTGGAGGCTTCTGAATGTCAGGATAGATCTCGCGATATGTTGGACTTTCCTACACCTTGGGGTATGAAGAGTCCTGAACTATGTAGCAGGGGAGGGGAGCGTGAGCTTAACCGCTGGGTTGGTATGCCTCAGAGTATAGCACTGATGCGTAGATCCGTGAAGAAACTTGAGGTCACATGCACAAAGCACTCAGTAATTGTTATCGCACCACTTACTGGAACCGTTTTTTAAAGTGTTTTTTTTTTCTTGTGTAGATACGACTTTACTAGTCAAGAGCCGATACACGAATCACTGAATGTAAAAGGCGGAATGACGAATGAATGAACGAAAAATACGGCAGAAACTGTATGTGGAAGGTATATTTGGATATGGCGTACTGACAACGAAGGTTAGGCAACCCGAAGATTCCGAAAATTATGAAACTTTGCATACAAGTACAGTGTCATCCGTAATACAACCCTATTTTCCAATTGTGCCATAACTGGGTTTTAAGGGGTGAAATCAGCCCTTGAACAAAATCGAGAATCTTCTTTTTCGTGAGATATCTCAGGAACGTTGAGAGATATCTGAAAAAAGTTTAATTCAAACTTGCATCGTTTTATTGTGTTTACTTAACTGCGTAAAAAATTTGTTGGAAAAATACGTGGTTTTCGAGTTACCCTCCGCCCTAAGAAAATATTGTTTACTATTCGTGCTGAAATACCTCTGGGTACCCTCTTTTCATATCTCTAAATGATATATGTGTTGAAATTTTTTGTTAAATAAAAAAAACAGTATTAACGGGTTTGGACTCCTTTTACGCACTTTTATTTAATAAACTGCTCTCACAACACAATACTTATATAATTTACATTTATTTTAAGTTCACTTACATCAAAGTTATTCATATTAAATTTAATTGTAGCAGAGTAATAGTTTTTAATAATAAAATAAGTATTTAAACGGTTCCATTCTCTTTTTGTACATTTTTCCACATCGAAGGATTGTGTAAGTAACAAACGACAAAAATAGTCAAATTTACGGTTTGTAATTGGTACAATAATGATGTTACGAGCCGGGGCTGTGGGCAACGCTAGGCCGGCGAGGTTGATATAACCCAAGGAATACGGTTGAGAATTTATTAGTAAGGTGCACGGACGAACCCGATGCGAAATCGGGGAGCCTCAGGAATAGAGTCAAGCGCGGACGAACCTGATGCGAAATCAGGGAGCCGCAGGAGGGTGAAACGTCGTGGACGAACCCGATGCGAAATCGGGGAGCTGCTAGGAGGTTGGCTTATTCACAGACGAACCCGGCGCGTAGCCGGGGAGCTGTTCGGAGGTTGGAAAACGTACGGACGAACCTGATGCGAAATCAGGGAGCCGTAGGATACAGGCGAACTTGGTGCGAAACCAGGGAGCTGTAGGATGGGTTAGGTTTCGTGGACGAACCCGATGCGAAATCGGGGAGCCACTAGGAAAGAAGTTCGCAGACGAACCCAATGCAAAATCGGGGAGCTGCTAGGAGGTTGGCTTATTCACAGACGAACCCGGCGCGTAGCCGGGGAGCTGTTCGGAGGTTGGAAAACGTACAGACGAGCCTGGTGCGAAACCAGGGAGCTGTAGGATGGGTTAGGTTTCGTGGACGAGCCCGATGCGAAATCGGGGAGCCACTAGGAAAGAAGTTCGCAGACGAACCCAATGCAAAATCGGGGAGCTGCTAGGAGGTTGGCTTATTCACAGACGAACCCGGCGCGTAGCCGGGGAGCTGTTCGGAGGTTGGAGAACGTACAGACGAGCCTGGTGCGAAACCAGGGAGCTGTAGGATGGGTTAGGTTTCGTGGACGAACCCGATGCGAAATCGGGGAGCCACTAGGAAAGAAGTTCGCAGACGAACCCAATGCAAAATCGGGGAGCTGCTAGGAGGTTGGCTTATTCACAGACGAACCCGGCGCGTAGCCGGGGAGCTGTTCGGAGGTTGGAGAACGTACAGACGAGCCTGGTGCGAAACCAGGGAGCTGTAGGATGGGTTAGGTTTCGTGGACGAACCCGATGCGAAATCGGGGAGCCACTAGGAAAGAAGTTCGCAGACGAACCCAATGCAAAATCGGGGAGCTGCTAGGAGGTTGGCTTATTCACAGACGAACCCGGCGCGTAGCCGGGGAGCTGTTCGGAGGTTGGAAAACGTACGGACGAACCTGATGCGAAATCAGGGAGCCGTAGGATACAGACGAACCTGGTGCGAAACCAGGGAGCTGTAGAATGGGGATAGGGGATAGTTATTGTGTTTGAATAAGGCGTGCGAACGAACCTGATGCGAAATTAGGGAGTCGCAGGAAATGTTAGTTTGTCTCGTAACTTTAAATTAATATTTGATACAACTCGAGCGGTTAAGTTGTATCTGTGGGAACGTTATTACTGATATAAAGGATCACGGAGTAAAGATTGGTTTAACGAATCTACTCGATTTAATGGTGAACAAATAGTATATATATTCAAATCAGTCGTCTGTACAATGGTAATTGTCGCGATGAAATAATATAAAGTGTGTAAGTTACCTAAATATTTGCAAGGTGTTGACGCACTGGCGATGCGGGGTCTGAGAGCTGCTTTTAAGAGTATGCCGAAAGAACTTCAACCGGACTAGCGGATTCTAACGGGTTAATCTATGATTCGAAAGGTGCGCTAAGCCCAATCTCACTTGATATAACTGACTCTGTACGAGCGTGGCACGACGCGACTCTACGCGTGGCTATGTAACTCTGAACCGACGAGGGTAGAAACCAAAGGGTTTATATACCCCCGAAATGCGCGGGAGCGCATTAGAACTTTCCATATAAGGAAATTAAGAAGTCTTCGTCGGACCACACCCATCTTGGTCGTAATGCAGCTGGTCGCACACGTTCTCAGAACCCCTTTATCTGTTTATGGTAACCGAAAGAATTTTAGGGCATTTTCTCATCACGGACGCGAGCTCGAAAACGTGGTGAGAGCGACGTATGGAATATTCTTCATACGTAACAAGGGTCACGACATCGCGCCGTCGCGGAAGGGGCCGACTCGACTGCATTCACCCTCGATTTCCAAATAAGGCCGTAGTAGGCGGAAGAAATGAAATAATACTTCATACGTAACATATTTCATGTACTATATATACATATATAATTTTATTAACTTCATTTAAACTAATTTTTTGAACTTGGAGGGAAGGCTCATATTGCGGATTGACATACGTCAGGCACAGCCAACTGGTGGGTCGCGGACCACGTGCGCTACGCGTCGTAGTATGCGGTGTCACCTCGATTCCCGTCTTGGTGTCCCTATCATGGGTCCATCAGACGTACATAGCTCTACCTTTATCTATCATAGTGCTGGATCTTTGTCTAGCTGTGTCTATCTTTGTCCAGCATAACTTCTCTTGTATTAGAGCGAAGCATAAAATGGTCAAAAAGGACCATGGTGATATTGTATTGTTGTATAGACTACGGTTGTGAGAGCTAAATAAATCAACTTTTTAACACATACACGCCCGCATAATCATTTAAATACCTATTCAAACGCCTTCTATAATCTCACGTATATTGTAATTATATTACAATTATATTTTTGTTGTATAATGTAGTTAATATATTTCACATATATTAACATAGCAGCTTTATTAGTAATGTAAATGAAACACGACCAAATGATTGAAATTTTGAGTTACACATTTTGAGCTTTGAACTGACGTGTATACACGTCCAAATGTTAGAAATATTAAACAGTACCATAATTGGTAAAACAGTAGAAAAAAGCGCTTCAACTTCATATTTACGTAAATTAAATTAAAGTATTTAACAAATATTTTTAAAACATTTGTAAACAAATATTAATCATTGTCATATAGTTAGTAATTAAAAGAAATTAATGTAAAAGGACTGAACCCCAAGGGGACTCGAACCTACGAAAAAGTTTGCAGAGGCTCGAGTTACAGTAATTCTTCGCTTGGCGCTTACTATTCGGGACCGGCCGTAAGCCCCAACCGAATTTGGTCGAACTTTGGGTTCGTAGAAATTTCGGCGGAACCTTCAGAGCCCGGATATTGTGGAGACATCGATATCGGCGGCCACAGAAAGGACAGCGAGTGAAAGAAAGAGAGGAAGGAGAAGACGGGCGTCATTAATAGATTGAATGCTTCGTATCGGTGAAGCAACACTAATGCAACGGCGTAACTTTTTTATTCAGTTGCGGCTGATGATTTCAGTTTTGCATGTGGCATTTCATTCTATGTGCTTGCATGGGCTTCTAGAAAAATATAAAACCATACTAATAATTGCGCATCTTAACCTTGAAGAGGCTTATTGGAATATATGTTTAGATTTGGACTATTCTCTAAGTCCGTAAAGTTATAATAAAAAGTGAGCACGACCGTTCGCAAGCTTTTCTTGTAAGGATCCTTGTAAGTAAGTAAGTTAGTAAATATAATCAAAATTCTATCGTGTTTGGTCTCATTTTAATCACCACAATCTCAGCAATAATTCAAAACAAAAATTATAGCGATATAAGTAACGATAAAAAAGTTACGCCGTTGCATTAGTGCTGCCTCACCGATACGAAGCATTTAATCTTTTAATGGTTAAACGTGTCGGCTAATCAAAAGGTGCCGAATTACTCCGTCGACTCAGAACTAGGGGGGCCCCTCCAGTGGTGGGGATAACTGGTGAGCATGCTCGGTAAAGATCGTGGTGAGCGCCAAGAGAAGAATTACTGTAACATCTCGGCTCGAGCCGATTCATTTTCCTGATGGTTATAATTGTAACAGATGCTGCACAGCGTGACTATGTTTTACTTGCGTCTGACTCACGTCGGATGCGTGCAAATCGTAAAACTGTTTCTCCGCTTTGCAGAAGTGATAGATTGTGAAAAATCGAATTTATGTGATTTTGTGCTAGTTCAAGGAAGCCCGACAGGGTGTTTTAGCAGTGAATAAACCATTAAATCGTTCAATATTTGGGAAATGAAAAATGTGTCAAGATGCTGCAGCATCTTGTTGCCTACATCGATGTCTGTCTCAAGCCTGCCGGTTTCAGATGTAACGTTATCCTGAACGAATGACGAATTTATTGGTGTTCAAACATATCAGTCGGGCTCTGGTGAAGTCTATCCGTGTGCGGTATACTCGTGAAAGTTTCGGTAATTACTTAGAAAAGGGGGGCGGTTATATGTATAGGAAAAAGTTGCTCACAATGTTGATATCTATAACATACTCGAAAATCATAAAAATCGGTGAGACACCCCCCCCCCCTTTTCTAAATAATTACCAAAGTTTCATTAATGAAATTATAGAGACGCAAAATCGATTCTATGAAATCGAGCCTCTCTCTCGCGCGTGGCGCATACGTACATGCTTTCCTTTGTTTGTGAGTGCACGCACACAGGTCAAAGCGCATGGAGTCGGGGTCCTTAACGGATAATCATTACACTGTTCAATAGGGGTTTGATTTTGCAATCTTCAATGGGCGTTTCTTATAGATTTTCATGAGCTGCATAGGATTCTAGAATCCGTTTCTCTCCTGAACGTATGGTTTTTGAAAAAATCAATTCTTAACAGTGACACTCAGCACAAGTGCTGCACATTTCGTGGGTCCGATACACTGAGCGATTAACAGGGGGTCACCGTTAGTCGGAGTACCACTGCTACCGCCATGTGTTTTGTTGAACTATTATGCATCTACATTGAAACCGAAAATGACTTTGTAACTTCCGTTACTGCTTTTCTTAGCACAAAGGTCTGCTCTATCGCCTGGTATAGTTAGATTTTCCCCTGGACCTTTACTTTTTGAATAAGATTGATAAATATACGCAAAAATGGGTGTATTTTCGGTGTCCTTTTGACTTTCATTATTATTTAAGCATATTTAAATGTTTATAATCTAATAACTTATATAATTTTATACTTGAGACTTCACAGAATCATTTGGCGCTAGGCGCAACTGAATAACTATTACCCCAAAGGCACAAAACATCTCCAACGTTCAAAATTTCGGTTTTTTCCCAAAAATTGATGTTTAAAAAAACGGGCGTTTTGGAGAAAAACGGTTTCCAGGTTAATATACACTTCATTGAAATCTATAAGAAACGCTTTTTGAACAGCACACAATCGGAAAAAAATTGAAATTTTTCGAACAGTTTTATCGATAACGGGAATCGTTTTTGTTTAGCGGTAACCAATCGATGGCATTACTTTCGTTTTGATTATGTAGTTAACTGGTTGTGCAACTGAGAAGTAAGTTATTCTACATGAACTAGTGGGACAAGAACAGTAAAATGTTTGTATAAGAGAATCCGCTGTGGAGGAAAACGAGTTTGAACATTTATTGAGTTGTGTCGAGGCTTGCTCAAGAATACTAGATAAAGTTTTTATCATTTTTCTTGAAGTCAGCCCCCGTATACAAAACTTTTATCCTTCATTTTTGTCCTATTTTGTCACCTGGAATCCTCCAGCGTGCGTCTCATTTCTTTATGCATATGTCTTAAGAAAATTGTTTTATAAAACCAGCAGCTTGCCATCTGAATTATATCGAAATTTAATGCCTAAATTAATATTATAGTGCATCCATGATAATTGTTATTATATAATTTGTTTATTGCAATAATTGTTTAGGTATGCTTCATACAATGGGTTTAACGAGCAGGCAGACTTATCGATCACAAGAAGATGCCACGGTAGTTCGTTTCGTGAGAGATGCTGGTGGAATTCTGATAGCAAAAACCAATATCCCTGAACTCAATTTGTGGACCGAGTCAAGAAATAATATATACGGGCAAACTTGTAATCCATATAACACAAATAGAAATGTTGGCGGAAGTAGTGGTGGGGAAGCCGCTATTATTGCTGCTTGCGGTGCTGCATTTTCTATTGCCAGTGATATTGGTGGCTCTACTAGAATGCCTGCTTTCTTCAATGGAGTTTTTGGAATCAAGCCCAGCGAAGGTTTTTATCATGTCTAGTATTTGTAGTATTAAGGATGTGAAAAACATTCTATCGTTTTTCCCTCTAATTTCTTTATTAATGCGTTTTAAATTGTATACAGGGTGTCCCGTAAGCTGGGATGATTCTGAACAACAAGTTCTTACTTTAATGAATAACTATGTAACATTTGTCGTATTCTTTCCTCGGTTACTCTCGATGCCCTCGTACATGACCAAGCGCAGTAGAGTTTCAAACAGCATTTTGGTAGACGGAAAAGTTATTCAGAGTCACCCCCGCTACCCGCTATTTCCGGGAAGTTCTGTAGTTATGGAACACCCTCTATACATATAGAGGGTTTGGATAGTTTGTTTTGCGCACTCCCTTTCACAAGTTTCATACTCTATTGATTAGTTAATAATGCCACAGCGTTGTTGTATTCCGAATTGTACGGGAATAATAGTAATGATCTTCATGATCTTTCTGCTGATGTAAGTGGTTTTCTGAAATTTTCGATACTGATATTTATTCAATTGTGTTGTAGATGAGGCCTCGGAATTAAGTGAACTTTCGGGCCGACTTTCAGAGGCAAACGCCCCCTTTCTTCAGTCGCACGTCTTGGCTGCTGCGAACACCGGTTCGAAGTTCGAGGCTCCTCAGGCGCATAGCATATGAACCGTGCGAGTCGCATTAGGACGACACTGGCATCAATAAGTTTTCACATCGTCCCATGTCCCATGGACCACGCGATTCATATACTTACGCACCTGGAAAGCTTCGAGTCGGTAGGCGACCACGGCGGCCAAGACGTCCAGCGGGAGAAAGGGGGCGTTGTGAATCCAAATCGGCCCGAATATTCCCTTGATTCCGAGCTCTGTTGTAGATGATTCTAATAAGATTTGTGCATTCGGTTATGCATCCCACTCTGTTGCTAAAAAATTAAATTGCACTGTATGAATTATTAGTTGCGGAGGATAAAGGTCCAACTGATAATAATGTATATTTTGATCACTTGCATTTACTCATATGTGTGCCATAATGGAAGCAATAATAAATTTTACTAATTCGGATTCAGTTTTTCTGAAATCTGAAAATCATAAGCACATTTTATGTAAATTAACATACAGGGTGTCAGAAGACTCAGAGAATTTTGGTGTAGCCGAGGTGTAGATAAACAACTTTTTCCTTGCTAATAATGTCATACATAGTTTCGTTTTTGAGTTATTAACAAAAAACACTGGCCAATGAGAGCGCCCGGCGGGCATCGGCCGACGCGCGCTCAGGTGCGAACCGATCACTTGCGGTAGGTCGTGATTGGGGCATCGAGGGTACCGAGGAAAGCATGCGGCAAATGTTACATCGTCTCAATTAAGAATAAGGTGGAATTATTCATTATTCGTGAATAAGAAATACACTAATAAATAGTGTAATAACCGTGTTCGATACGTTTATTCATTATCCGAAAGGAATGAAGTGTTTTATTACTTATGAAAAAAATACTTTTTTTTATCAGTGCGTTTTCAGGTGGATAAATTATGTTTTAAGAGAAACGATTCGCATACTAATGTTAGAAAAAGCTAGTTATACTTACTCATTCGTTCACGAATTAATCTTCTTAACATTGTGTGAATCCTGACCTAGGCAACGCTCAACAGCTGATGTTACGGCCGACTTAGTATCCTTGCACGATCACTTCACTTCACGATAACTTCACTTGCCACTGTGAAATGTGGGGGTACTTAAAAACAATTTATTGTTCCTACGTTTGAACATTTTGTAATATTCTGCGTTTGTACGATTCATGTTGCTCGCTCGGTTAGCAGCATGGCTCTGGCAGCTTAAACGTTCGCACTCGCTTCCACACGCACACGCACACACACCGTCTCCAAATTTAGTGGAATTCGGCGGCAGATGCCGATCATACATGGCAGCATCGGCCCTTGCGCGGACTACGTCGCAGCGCGAGCGTTGGCACTACAATGTTATCACATTAAAGAACATGTGTGCGTTGGCCAGTGTTTTTCGTTAATAACTCTAAAACGAAACTATATATAACATTATTACCAAGGAAGAAGTTGCTTGCATGCACCCCAGCTATATGTCAATCCTCGATTTTCCCTGAGTCTTCTGTCACTCTGTATGCATAGCATATAACAGTATTTCCAAATGTTGGTTTCTACCGCATATTCAATAATGGTGAAAATCGGAATAGAACTCCCTATTTCAAATAGCTACCTAAGATTCATTAGATATGTAACTTTCACAGTTTACACAGAACAAGACATAGCACTACGTTAGATGTGATGTAAACCCATTTATACAGTACGATGTTCGGTGCTGAACTTGAGACTAATTTACTCGCACCCGAATGGCAAGCTAGAAGTATACAACGGATGTCCTGCGTAATTGCCGCCACTTTACCGGGCTTTTTTGAATTGTTACAAAAAATTGCGTTACATAAAAGTTCAACTGCATTTAAGTTTGCATAACTTCTGCCAGTCAGAATTTTGTTTCCTACATCTTTTTCGGAAATGTGAAGGTTAACCTTTTCTTTTTAAATCGAACTGTAATATTTTTTATATATTATTTATTTTACAAATTGTTGCAAATATAACGATTATAATTACATCAGAAAAGAACGTATAATTAACGTATGAAAAACCACCGCAGCTTGTGCAGACTCACGCTATAAAAGCGTTCGCTTTAACGACAAACTTAAAAGAACTACGTTGCCCAATAACAGTATGCCGCAATTCTGCACAACAAAATAGTATCAGTGTGGTTTAACATCAGTTGAAAATTTTAGGTTTGACATCGCTGAAAGGTATTGGGCTTCGGCAAGAGGAGTTTCCCAATTCAATGGCTCAAGCAGGTCCAATCTGTAAGAAAGCAGAAGATTTAGTACCACTTCTGAAAGCCTTTATAGGCGAAAAAGTATCTTTACTGAATATTGATGCAGTAGTAAAGTTAGAAGACCTTAACATTTTTTACCAAGAAAGCTCAGGCGATGTAAGGGCAAGTAAAGTAAATGGTGAAATGCGAGCTGCCCTTTTGAAAGCTGTGCATCATTTTAAGAATATTACTGGATCTGCAACTAAGGTAAATACTTTTAACAATATATTAACTTTTATTTGTTCGAGCAATTCAAATATTTCATACAATTTATTTAACCCGTTCGTATCCGTGGACAAGATATCTCGTCACCTAGCATTGTTACGTATAGAGTATATTTCTCATACGCCGCTCTTACACGTGTCGTCCGAGCGTAGGAAGGGAAAATGTCCAACCATTCCTGTCGCCATCGTATACAAATAATAGGGGCCCTAATATCGACTAGCTGCATAGTGACCGATTATGTGCAGGCGCGACCCGACGAACACTTCGAGATTTTTACCTTTAATGGAAACTTCTAATGACTCCCCATGCATTTTTGGGACTATACAGGGTGGCCCGTAAGTGTCGCAGTATTTTTAAATTACGCGTAGCTGAGGTGATGCTGAACAACTTTTACCGTGACCAAAATATTGTAAATAGCTTCGTTTTTGAGTTATTAACGAAAAACAGTGACCAATGAGCGCGCCCAGGCACCACCGCGCGCGGTTGTCATCGGGTGCATCGAGGGGCAACGTACGGCAAATATTACAGCATTTTAAATTAATAATAATGTCTAATGATTCGTTATTCACGAATAATAATTTGTTTATCAAGCCGTTTTATAACTGTTCCATACTTTTATTCCTTATCCGAAACGCATAAGGTATTTTATTACTTATTAAAACAATGTTTGGATAATTAATGTTAAAAAAAGATAAATAAATAAACTTATCCTTTCGTTTACGAAGTAACCTGCTTCGACGAAAATTTGTCCTTGGCCGTTGGTCATTGTACAGATACTGACCTATATTAACAATTTTCTTGTTAATTAAATTGTTATTCACAAATAACGAATAATTACACATTATTCTTAATTTAAATCGATGTCCTTCAGTTTTTTAAAGAACCGGATGTTAAATGTTTAAGCAGCTAAGTTAAGTAACAATTAAACGTAACCCAATCTATCGGAAACAATGTGAGTTGAAATCTTTGTTAGATTGATTATCCTATTATTTAATTTTTATTTTATGCCATTATTTATTTTAATTTAATACTTTATTTTATATAACAAATCGCAAAATATCATAATTACTACTATAGAAACATTTTTGGAATTTCTGCCGCGTTGCGGGGATTTTGCACCACTGTGCGTCGTATGCAAAGAAAACGGAAAACGTAGAGAATCTCAGTATTCTTATCAGAAGTTGTACAACAACTGTGTTATAGCACAGTGTTTCCAGTTATATCATGTAGAAAGTAAATACAATTAATTTCAGTAAAGTAACGGAAATTGCATTTGTTTCTTCCTTTTAGTCGTCAGAATAGAATTAGTTGTAAAATGTATTCGTCTATAGGATCAAACCATCGGTGCTAAGTGACGTGATGTCTCGTGAAAAGTGTTAATCTGCTAATTTCTATTCGCAAGTGTCTCGTCCATGGGTACGAAGGGGTTAACGAATTAATGGAAGTGTTATTTGTTTGATATTTGCATTTCAAAATTCACTATTTCGCTTTGTGTGAATAACCATTCAATTTTCGATTTTAATGAGTTTGTTGGTTGCACGCGATAACATTATTTGTTACAGATAAAGATACCTGGCTCGGAATACAGTTATCGATTATGGAGGTTTTGGATGTCTCGTGAAAACTTGGATTTCAAATTAAGCATAACAAATGGGAAGGTAAACTCCATCATATTTACTACCGAAGTAATATTATGTGTAGCTACTTCGATGATCGTGAAATTCAAAGTTATTGACATTATTGAAAAGTCAGAGGTGAGCGGGCAAAACGTCTCGCGCAAAGTTCTTACGTTTTGCAAATTAGTTGCATTGGCAATCTGCAAGGTTTCACGTGGAACGGTTTGAATCAAGAAATGGGCGGTTACTGGGGCGATTCTGAAAAGCTTTGTCCGTTACCAAAATGTTAGTTGAAGCTTCGTTTTCGAAATACTAACGACAAGCACTGGCTAGTTAGGGCATCCGTAGACCGCTTACTCAAACGGATGGCTCTGAAACGCGCTCGGTCGCTGTGCCAATGCGTTGGTTACGACCACGTTTTAGAAATAATTGTCTTAACACCAACATTTTGTTCATACCAAAATAATGAAGTTGGAAGTGAAACTAATGCACTGTATGAACACTTTTTTGCCTCACTGAATGTACAGAGTGGATCATTTAAAACAAGACACCCGAATAATTCGCTTGCGTTGGAGGATAGTACAAAATGCATCACTTGAATCTTGCTTGATTTCGAAGAACACATAATCTGGTGTCACTAATTGTTTTCTAAGTAGTAGCATAGAGGAGATACATGTAAGGCCAAGCTTACTGTTTTAAATGGAATGATATGATTTTGTTGCATTTTGATAGAACTTTTCAAGATGACACTATACAAAAAAGACCAATCGAATTCTATGGTAAAATGTAAATTTTTTATCCAAAATAATACATAAACATTCCTATCATCTCAGCGACTGCAAATTATTCTTTCTGTACAATCACAGTGTTCTTTCTAAATAAATTGAAGTCTATACTTTTTATAAAGTTTGTTGCTGTAAAGTTTATTATTGTTACGTATGGATAACATTTCTCATACGCTGCTCTAAGACGTGTCGTTCGAGCTTGGGTAACGAAGGAAGACGCTTAAAGATTCCTGTCGCCATCGTATACAAATAATAGGAGCCCTAATATCGACTAGCTGTATCGTGACCGATAAGGTGCATGCGTGACCCGACGAAGACTCCGAGGTTTTACATGCATTTTGGGACTATATAAACCTCTTGATTTCAACCGTCTTTGGTTCAGCGCCATACAATTAGTGAGATTGGACTTATTGCACCATTCAGATCACAAGTTAACCCGTCCGGTTGAAATTCTTCCGGTTAAAATTAGTAATTATTCTCAGACCCCGCATCGCCAGTGCGTCAACACCGTGCAACTTAAGTTATAACTTACACATTATACAATTATATCGTGACAATTACATTTGTACCACAACTGGTTCTCAATATACTGGGCGTTCCGTAACTCAGGGAACATCCGGAAATAGGGGTTAGCTGGGGCGATCCTGAACAACTTTTCCATTGACAGCAATGTTGTTTGCAGCTTCGTTTTTGAGTTATTAACCAAAAATACTGGCCTATGACAGCGCTTGCTGTCATGGTTTCACCCTCCTGCGGCTCTCTGATTTCCCATCAGGTTCGTCCGTATACCTAACTAACACAAACTGATGACCATATTCCTGGGTAATACACCCCTCGCCGGCCTCTCGCGCTGCCACACAGCCCGGCTGGTAACAGTGGTAGCGAAGGTTGAAGTTGAAGGTTGAAACATGGTGTTTAAAAATCTGTACCTAAGTTGGACCTACATTTTTAAGTGGAATCCGAACCACCAGAACCACGGTGTAAAGCAGATGTAACATGCACCATGGTGTCGGCTGAAATCGGCTGAGCGGCGGAACTCGAACAGAAGACCGTTCGATTACGAGTCCAGCCGCCAACCGACTGAGCCACCACGGCTCTCAGGGAATGTTTATAAGCGGTTGAATTTTGTGTCAGTATGTCGGTCTCTTGTGACGTGAGTACTGTGTTTTTTGAGGTGTACATAACTATTTAACTATTTAATATTTTTACTGCGTTTATGTGTGTATGTTATCCATGAGTATGTGCACTTTCTGTTACGACGAGATCACAGTATGGTTTATAAACACGTCTTAACTGTTCGGCTGTCGGAAGGGAACTAAAAAGAACATATTTATGACGCTGATTTGTTCGTTCCAAGGGACGATAGTGGTCAACGTGAACGCAGTAAAACGATACTGAATTCTTGCCCGGACATTTTTATATGTCCTCGACCCGGTACGTATTGACCGAATACGTGATGGGTTACCCTAAGATTGTCGACAACACATTTCACCAACACTGTTTTCATCGACAGTCCGCATAAAATAGGAAATTGAGCCCAAAAAGCTTTGCAGTTCGCACTGATTTCTGGGGATAGGATAATCGTAAACAGCCTTTAGACTTTCTGCGCTCAACCTAATCCCTTGCGAATCTATACTATAGCCTAGGTCAGGGACAACGAAGTTTTTCTCCTTCTAGGGTCACCCCACTACTAGTAAAAACCGCCGTACTCCTTTGCAAAGCCAAACCCTTGATGGGGCACAGGGGCAAGACGCGCGTGGCTCGCGAGCCACCAGTTCGCTGGAGGTGGAAGACCTAGATAGGGGGAGGAGTCACAAATGGCTCGCGAGCCGCCAGCTTGTTGTCCCTGGCCTAGATAGACTATTTCCGGATGCAGGAAAGCGCACTTTGCTCATTTTAAATCTAAACGATTTCTGACTGATAGAGGAAAAACTTCTACCACTACCTCTAAATTGTCGCAAGCTGTTTCGGTATCGATTAAGATATCGTCCAAATATACCAAAATCTTTTGTTGATCGAATTTTTGCCGAAATTGTGGCTTTACGTAATACTCGCTGACCATTTACCATACCTTTTCCTGCCATTCGTACTTCAAATTTTGATTAACTATTATACTCTTAAGGACATCGTTCTTTACGTTATCTTCGATCCCATCTATGTTCATTATTTCCGCACTCAAGCTAGGGCAAATAAAACAGTAAAATCTCGAGTAGTGTTCAAAATTCTGACTGTCGTTATTGTTCATTTTTATCGCATCTACTTGAGATCCGATCCGATCCCATAATCCGACCTGACAAGGAAGGGTAGGCAACCCGAAGATTCAGAAAATGATGAAACTTTGCATACAAGTACAGTATGTCATCCGTAATGCAAACCTATTTTTCGATTGTGCCATAATTCGATTTTAACACTAAACCTACCGACATTTGATGTATACCTAATCCTATCATGAGCGGTCTAATGACCGCTTCAAAAAAAAGATACGTATCTTAATATACAAAGAGGTTTTAGCCAATTGGATAGCAAAGAAAATATTTTTCTGGTGCTACAATAAAAACCCGCTCCCCGCTTTTCTATTTAGAAAGTTTTATTTACCTTTATGCATTTTCAGCACATTTTTTACAAATTACAGCACTTTTTATTGCACATTTTCCACATACGTATTTTTTACACTTTATACAAATTTTGTTAGTCTTATTGACTTTCCAATATCTTATTTGACAAGATTTCCGTCCAGAAGAATCTGTAGCTGTGTTTATTATTGTTTTTGATGAACATTCTTTGCTTAGCTGTCTCTCCTTCTGATATTCGGCCCTAAGCTCTTCGGCCAATTGAAATAAAAATTCTTGCCCCGATATTTCTTCACCGGTCGTTTCTTTATATAAAATCCAAGCATTTATCCCGGCTAAATCTAAGATATTGAAAAATACCTGTAAAGGCCATCTTTGACATTTAGATTTTACACTATATTTTCTAGCCATTTGATCGGTTACATCTACACCCAATTTTGTGTTTATTGTAAAATCTAATTGTCTCTGGTATACGGGTGTCACTTTTTTCAAATTCAACGGATGAATGCATTGAACTAAGTATCAATACTTTTTTATTGAGTTCAGCTTTATAAATTGAAAGAATAAAATCATTCGATTTTTATAATATTGTTGAGAACCGTGTCATACTATCCTTTGCCTGTCTCGCTAATTTTGGTAACTCTCTTTTATTTCTGCGGATAGTTCCAACAAGCGTAGTTTTTTTGGCTAGAAGTTTACTCGCTAATGACGCGCTTGTAAAAAAATTGTCAGCTGTTATATTTCTCCCAATGGCCCGTATATGGTTCTGCTAATTTCAAAGTTACAAACTCCCCGATGATTCTCTCCCTTCATCTTTTCCCAAATATGGAAAGCCGTTTACTATATACTTACTACTTACATCGGAAGCTAACCAGAATTTTATGCCAAATTTGCCCGGTTTGTTGGGCATGTATTGAGTAAATCTACAACGTGCTTTTGTTGGAAACAATTGTTCATCTATAGCAAGATATGCTCCCGGTTTATAACAGTTTTGACCGTTTTCGATAAATTTCTACCAAACTTCAGAGATCAAAGCGAACTTATCGTTTTGTAAGCGTTGGCTTTGTTGATTTTTGTTGTCAAACCGAACAAATCTCATGATTTCTGCGAATTCATTTCGGCTCATAGTTGTCGAGAAAAATGACGGACCCTATTTCGTGTTCCATAAATATGATACATCCATATTTCTAGCCTTATATGCGCCGCGTGCATATAGGAGTCCAATAAATGCATATAATTTTGCAATAGATAAATTCCATTTCGTTTTCAACACTCGAAATGCCTCTAATTCCGTATATTTTCTTATATGTTCAATCATTTTATGATCAATATTCAAGGAAAATGCTGACTCTACAGTGCCCTTTATAATATTTCGTTTAGCGTATCCTGTCGGTCCTAATATTTCCTTGAAAATATTATAAACCGGTGCTCTTCCGCGATTAGACCCTTCTTTTATTTTTTGCCAAACAGTTCCGTCCATAGCAGCTTCAATCTCTTCCTCATTTTCACTTTCGGAACTAACTATAAATCTCTTTTCTTTTTGTCCTCTTCGTATATTCAAAATATTCTCTTCGTCCATATTGCTGTCAAATAAGTCACAAGTATTTTCTGCTGTATCATTATCAATATCGAAAATTTCTTGATCTTCCGAACAATCCTCGTCGATATTATTTATTTTGTCTAATAAATTGATATTCCTCGAATGTCTTGACATTTTTGGGGATGAATATACAAATGATAAAGTAAAAAGTAAAAACTAAAATATAAAAATATAAATCAAACGAGGCAAAAACATTGACACCAGAAATAAAAAAGAAAATTGTAAATCATACCACAAAATATTGTTGGTTTTGTTGGCTTTTTACGAAACTATCACTTATACCACGTAATAATTTGTATGTATATTATAGGAAAAGTCAATAAGCTACATGGTGATACAGTAACGTTGTATACGTTGTATACGAGAAATTCTAAACGAAATTTCAAAAACGGTCATTTGACCGCGCATGGTAGGTTTAGTGTTAATGGGTGAAATCAGCCCTTGAAAAACATCGAGGATTCTCTTTTTCGGGAGGTATCTCAGGAACGCTGAGAGATATTTGAAAAAAGTTTAATTTAAACTTGCATTATTGTTGTGTTTACTAAACTGCGTGAAAAATTTGTTGGAAAATACGTGGTTTTCGAGTTACCCCTCCCGCCACCCCTCTGCCCTAAGAAAATATTGTTTACTCTAGGTGCTAAAATACCTCTGGGTACCATCCTTTCATATCTCTAAATGACATACGTATTCAAATATTTTTTAAATAGAAAAAACCATTGTCAACGAATTTGGAGTCCATTTACGCACTTTTCTTAAAAAAACTGGTCTCACAACGCAGTACTGAAATAATTTACATTTATTTTAAATTCATTTACATCAAAATTATTGTTATTAAATTTAATTGTAGCAGTATAATAGTTTTTAATAATCAACTGAGTATTTAAACGTTTCCATTCTCTTTTTGTACACTTTTCCACATGTAACAAACGACAAGAATAGTAAAACTGACGGTTTGTAATTGGTACAATAATGATATTGCTGGTAGAAATGTTCGAAACAAAGGTGCTCGCCACACCACGCACATCGCATAAAGGCCGCAGCGCCGCAAATACGATACTTTGGTATAGCCTTTTTGCCAGTGGCGTCCAGTTCATATCCTTATAGCTCCCTATTCCACTTGCCAGAGAGTCTGCATTTCCTTCCCGAGTCTGTCACTCGTATCCTCTACCCTGGGGCCATTCTGGCCCTCGTTTCCCTAGAACAACGATACAAACGGTTTCTGTCCTTAATTGAGAGATGGATCGGAAGGGATCCCGTCAGGGCGCAAGCAACCTCGTACGCCACGGTGCGGTAGCAGCAGGCGACCCACAGTATCGTTATCTTCTGCGCTCCGCACTCTTTTTTGACTTTGTAACCTTTAATAAGAGTTTCTAGCAGGCTATAATGTGCTGAATACGAATCGGCCATCCGATTTTCTCCAGAACGTACTATTTGTGAAAAAATCAATTTTGAACGACAGTGCAACAGTGACACGCAGCAGAAGTTCTGCACGTCTAGTGAATCAGGTACGCTAAACGATAAGCGGCCGCCATAGAGCACCACTGTCGCCGCCACGTGTTTTGCCAGACTGTTTCGCTTTGATATTGAAAATAAAAATAATTTTGTTGTAACTTCCGTTGATGCTTTCCTTTGCAGGAAGGTCTGCTCTGTCGCGTGGCATAGTTAGATTCTCTCCTGGACCCTTAGTTTTTGAAATAAATTAAAAGATATCAGCCAAAACAGGTGTATTTTCGGTGTCCCTTTCACATTGATCATTACTTAAACAGATTTAAATGTTTATAATTTAATTACTAATTATATCATTTTATTCGTAAAACTTCATAGAATCATCTTACACCAAGCGCAACTGATTAACTATTACCGCAAAAGTACAAAACACTTCCATAGTTGAAAATTTGCCATTTTTCTAATTAATTTGTTCAAAAATGCAGATTAGCGGATTGCAGATTCGTATTGAACATATTAAAGTCTACAAGAAATGCCTATTGAAGGTTACAAAATCAGATCCGTATTGAACGGAATACCTTCGCAGATTCCCTTGATCATGGCCGTATAGTCCTCGGATAGATGGGGCGCACCCGGGGAGTTCCCGTTCAGGCGTCCCCTGGCCTCCATAACCTTCTCCTGGTCCAGGCCCCGAAGGGAGTAGGTCCATTTCGATGCGTTTCCCCCAGACGAACCCGTTGGGTGGAACTCGTGTAACAGGTAGAAATGGTCCGACGACGAGTAGTCGGCCAATACCTTGCTATAGTTTAGCCGCCCATGGGCCTCAGCGTTAATCAGGACACAGTCAATCTTAGGCCGCCCTCCGTTCCGTTCAAACGTCGCTCCCCCCGCCGGATTAACCGGGGCCAGTCTCCTTTCAAGCGCCATGCCTTTCAGTACCGCCTTCCTATCGTCTAATCTTCTACTCCCCCATGCCGGGGATTTCGCATTATAGTCCCCGCCTATCGCCACGTATTTCGCTCTGCCAGACGCACAGTGGTCCGAAACCATAAAAACACGAACTAAATTCATAGCACTGTTATTTAAATATTATTCGTTATGAATAGAAAGATTTTAGGTACTTCTTGAGTTATAGAATATAATTGCAATTAAAGATTCTCTTATTATAATTATTTTAACAATAATATTTGATAAAATGTTTGGTCGAAAATGTTTCTGAAATTTTCTGTGGAGCGCAGTTATATCTCAGGAAGCAGTAAATAAAATTTGCAATACAGATTTCATCATTGAGATTCATAATCTGTAAAAAACTTAATTAATTTTATATAGTTAATATGGAAATAATTCAACAATGAGATGTAGAATCTGCATATCCAAATGCGTGTTTGTGATGTTATTTAATTGGATGAACATGTTAGCAAAAAATTTAAAATAAAAAATATGTACAAAATTATTTTAAAAAATTAAATTAAAAAAACGGTTTTTGAAGAAAAGACAAAAGTTTATGACTAGATTTACATTACCCTACAGTTTCATGAAACTGTCAGAACTAATTAAAATTTCTAAATTATTTAAATTTTGAAATGAAATTTTTTACATATATTGTTATAACTTTTGGAGTTGCAAATAGTTGCAAGAAATTTTTATGTAGATATCTTAAGTAGGCCTTAACAAATACTTTCATGTAAATTTTATCGCATCTTGGACGATCTATCCCCCTTATAAACAACATTAAAGTGGAGAGACGGGAGAAAAATAGGGATTCGCAAAAAGGCATTTTTCACAGGGTTCAAATACGTAGATACCTTTCATGTTACATGTACTTGTAGCTGAAAGAGCACTCTTTAAAAATATATACACAGATTTGAGTTAGCTCCTCTCGTGGTCCCTTCGCTGCGGGAGGGTCCCCGCCGTGCCCCCGCCCTGCCCCCGCCCGAATAGGGCGACAGGCTGGCCGTCTCATCACAGGTGAATCGCAAACGGGGGTTAACACCTCTTCCTCATTGATCGGTTCCCTGCTGGAGTATTGTTTCCCCTCCCAGTGCGGAATCCCGGCTCTCCTCAGGTAGTGGATATCCCGTATGTACGCATCCCTATACTCATCCCTGGACGGGTGTGCAACGGGGTTTCCCACTACCTCTCAGTAGAGGGCCTGGCCCGTTCTCCTCCTCCCTGCCATACCGGCTGTTCGCGAGGTCCTGCGTCGCGCCCATGTCGGGGCACCGTCGTGTCCGTCTAGTGCGGGGGCTGCGTGCCCGTCCCTGTGTTGATCCCTTAATGCTTCATCCCAGGTCGTAGCCCTCCTTGGGAGGTTTTGTAATTTGGTTATAGCCTGTTCCCCACTCCGGAGCTGGCTCTTCCCCTTCCCGGGGTCCATCTGATTCCCTATTTCTGCCTGTGGAATACTACTCGCCGAACCGTAAAGGCGGATGCGCTTGGTTCGGATGCGCTTAGTTCGCCCCGGTAGAGAGATTTCTTTTCTCTTGCCCCCCATGTCGCTGCCTTCTTCTACGGCACTGCCCGTACGGACTGGAACGTGGGGGTTTCGCAAACTGCCGACATTGCCCTCTGGAACCACTCCGCTTCCTCTTCGATGTCCTCCCCGGTCGGGGGGCAATTACTCCCCCGTTGATTAGTCTGCCGAGAATATCCATGAAACACCGACCGCAGCAAACTCGCACACACATTCACACGTACAGTAATTCCACGATCCGCTACTTAGTTTCACCGTTCACCACAAGCCTGTTCAGCATGGGTGACCCTGCCGGCATGGCCTTGGGGTCCATCACGGTTACTTAATTCCCTACATCACCTCAACTTGGCGGCTCTTAGTAGGAGGCTGGTGTCATGCCGATACTGCGCTGAAGTGTACTGTTGATTTCCTGTTATATCTTCCTGACACGCTAATCCCATTGTATCGGATTATCTATGGTCCACTTCGTTAAAACTTTTCGTACGGCACTTTACCCGCTCGAGGCGCATCCAGGGTGCGCCCATTTTGGCGCGCTCCAAAAAAAACTGTGTACAACGCATATATGCACTTTCTTGCACGAATCATTTGCCATAAGAATATGCAAGGCTTCGTTGCCTTGGTAATGCAGCAAGAATATTAATTTATTTTTAATTCCTTGAGTCGTCGACGCGCGTATGAAGAAACATTAAAACGAGATATATCGTAAGCCGCCAACAATGCTCGGTTTCCTATATACGAGATATCTCATGACCTGTACGCAAAGTCTTAAGGTAGGTATTATTAATCGATTGATGTGCTCAACTTGACCATCGGCCCTGGGTACTTCGGTTACTATCGGGACATGTTCAATTGCTTCTGACACACACTATTCTTTAATTCCCTTGGCCGTAAATGCTGTTCCTTTATCAGTTGCTATGCGCTGTGGATTTCCCAAAGTCTGTTGTTGCAACGTTAACTGGTCTATTACTTCTTTTGCGTCTGTACTTTTGGTGGAATATAACCATACAAATTTGGAAAAATCATCTTCTGTCATTAACAAATATTTATACGGTCACGGTCATCGGACCCAAGTGACCCACGTGATATGTCGTCAACGGCGTATCTCCTTGGGGAATTGGTTTCAATTCGCGTTTAATTCCTCTGTCACGTTTCTCACCCCAAAGTATCCATTTTCGTGGCTTACCTTGCGCCTGGTGTATCATTGCCGTTAGTCTGTCTTCGATAATCATTATAGAATACCGGCTGAGATATAGAATACCGGCACCCTGAATTTCTTAACTGCTGTAATAATCGCGAGTATTTCGAGTTCATATGAGTGCGATTTTGTTTCACTGTCCGAAGTCTAGCGGCTCAAGTAGTAAACGGCGTGGAAATTCTTCTTGTGTTCCGACGTCTGCAGTAAAGCGGTTCCATATTCTTCTTTGCTTGCATCCGTGTAGAGTTCAGTAATACCACCTAGATTGTATATCTTCAACACTGACTCTTATGACAGTACATTTTTAAAGACAAGAAAGGCGTGATCTTGACCCCAACCGAAATTAAATGCTCAATCATTTTTTAATATCCGTTAACGGTTGTGCGATCCTAGCATAATCTTTTACAAACTTCCGGAAATACCCACTAAGCCCTGGAAAACTCTGTATTTCCAGCTTCGACTTATTGTTAGGCAGAGGAAAAAGTTACACAGCTTTAACTTTCTTGGGCGAAGGATAAACTTAGTTACATACTTACATACAACTCGAGCTCGAAACGTACGGACGAACCTGTTGCGAAATCAGGGAGCCGTAGGATACAGACGAACCTGGTGCGAAACCAGGGAGCTGTAGGATGGGGATAGGGAGCCACTGGGTTGGAGTATTTATAGTTATTTTGTTTGAATAAGGCGTGCGAACGAACCTGATGCGAAATCAGGGAGTCGCAGGAAATGTTAGTTTGGCTCGTAACTTTAAATTAATATTTGATACAACTCGAGCGGTTAAGTTGTATCTGTGGGAACGTTATTACTAATATAGAGGGTTACGTAGTACATATATGTTTGATGAATCTACTCGATTTAATGGTGAACAGATAATATATAATTGTATACGTTAATTGTATATGTTAATATATAATATAATTGTATACTGCGGAAGGTATTGCATAAAGCTGCACGGTGTTGACACACTGCCGACGCTGGGTCTGAGAACAGTTACAGAAAGAAGTTCAACCGGACTTGCGGATTCTAACGGGTTAACTTGTGATCTGCATGAAAATCTCACTTAATTTAACCGACTCTGTACGAGTGGGACAGGACGTGAATCTACGCGTGACTGTGTAGTTATGAACCGAAGATGATTGAAATCAAAGGGTTTATATAGTCCCAAAATGCATGGAGGGGACTCATTAGAGGTTTCCAAGTAGCTAAGACTTCGGAGTGTTCGTCGGGTTACGCATCTACCCAATCCGTATAATGCAGCTAGTCAACATCAAAGATCCCTATTGTCTGTATACGATGGCGACAGAAATCTTTGGGCGTCTTTCCTTCTTACGCAAGCTTGAGCGGCACGTGCAAGAGCTGCGTATGAGAAATATTATCCATACGTAACAAGAGTATTGAGAGTTGAGTATAGACTACTGTAAGGATATGATTGTTTTAGCAAATATGCTCAGATAATCCCACGTATCTTACTGTTTAGCAAAGTTGATTGAAATCGCTCTTCGATTGTCGTGTTTCGCCTAGACAACGGGTTTCGAGGTACCCGTGCCCGATAATCAGCTGTACGTTAGTGTGGAAGTTGATACCCAGCAGACCCCCTATGCCTCATCAGTGATTCGGGTATGACGTGGGCGGTGATAGGGTGTACGAACCCGTCTATCTCAATGGTGGTTGTGAAGGGCCCCAACGTTTTAGTGGTAATCAACCCCATTTTGTCAAACGAGACCTGGTTGTATTGAAACCGCGGCGCGCCTGTCTTCTCGTACACGCCTGCTCGCATCAACGTTACATCGATCCCACTATTAATAAGCACAGTTATCTTTGCATTATTTATCGCCACAACTTTGAGGTACTTCCCTTTCGTGGTGGCCCCGGCTGAGCGTCTGTCCACGGCGGCTGATGTCTTTTGAGGACATTTGGAGGCGTTGTGTCCGAATTCCCGGTAGTGAAAGCATTTCGCACCCCTGTTTCTCAGCTGGCAGTCGGCTACTCGATGACCCCTCCTTCTGCAGTTGCGGCACCTCTCGAAGGCCTTCTGCTGATGATCATCGGTTGCCCGTGGTCGCTGCCTCTCCAGGTACCCGCTGGACCCCGTCGTCTTCTTCGGAGCTCGGTTTGTGTCAGCTCCTGCTGATAGCACCACCTTTTCGAGCGTGGCTAATAGGTCCGGTCTTTGTCCGGAACCTCTCCATGCGCGCTTTGTTCCGCATAGTGAGGTTGAAATCTCCTCGAGCAGATACTCGACGATTTCCTCTTCGTCGATTTCCAAGTATCACCTTCTGGTGATAATAGTCGCTGAAGCGTTTTCGGTGTTCCCGGCGTCGCTGTTCAAACTCCCTTTTCCTGTTGACCCTGCTCGGCAGATGATGGAACATCATCCTCATTTCCCTGAGCCAGTCGTTCGTAGCCATCTCAACGAACTCGGGCCTCGAATGTGGCCACTTCACTGCTTTTCCTCTCAGCCGCAACCCCGGCAGTACCATGACATCACAATCGGACAAACAATAGGCCCTTCGTAGGAGCTGAATTTGCCGTTCCCAATGGTCATATGGTCCGTTCCCGTCAAAGTAGATCAGTAATTCGGCGATTGCCGTCATACCTGTTCTCCCGTCTGCTGGCTGCTTCACTTCCTCTGTTTCTGCCGCTCGGGTTGAGCTGGCCGCTATATTCAGCTGTTGAGCGTTGCCTAGGGCAGGATTCACACAATGTCAAGCAGATTAATTCGCGAACGAATGGGTAAGTTTAACTAGCTTTTCCTAACATTAGTATGCGAATCGTTTCTCTTAAAACATAATTTATCCACCTGAAACGTACTGATAAAAAAAAGTATTTTTGTCATAAGTAATAAAACACTTCATTCCTTTCGGATAATAAATAAACGTATCGAACACGGTTATTACACGATTTATTAGTGTATTTCTTATTCACGAATAATGAATAATTCCACATTATTCTTAATTAAGACGATGTAACATTTGCCGCATGCTTTCCGCGGTACCCTCGATGCCCCCATCACGACCAACCGCAAGTGATCGGTTCGCACCTGAGCGCGCGTCGGCCGATGCCCGGCGGGCGCTCTCATTGGCCAGTGTTTTTCGTTAATAACTCAAAAACGAAACTATGTATGACATTATTACCAAGGAAAAAGTGGTTTATCTACACCTCAGCTACACCCCAATTCTCGATGTTGCCTGAGTCTTCTGACACCCTGTATAAATGGTCCTACGGATATGCCGAAGATACGCTGGTTTTCTTACAATTCTAGCGCTTCTAGTTGTTACAACATTATTCTTTCATGAATCATTAACCTCTCTATGGCACAGAGTTAGCTCGTCATCATCGTCAATGTCGGTTACTAAGACTGTACAATTTACGGAGTTCTTACTATGATTCGAATTACGCCTTACAATATTGCCCTTAGAATTCCTTATTAGATACGATTTCGGTTTTTTACATACTCCTGTTATCATTGCTGGCGTCCATTGCCTTGTTTTCTCTTCAGTCTTGTTTTCTTTCGTTTTTTTTCTTTTTGCTCCATAATTATAATACACTTTTTGTACTCGCTGTTTGTGCCTTAAGGTCTGCATTACAGTGTGAGTCTTTGGTTCTAATAACTTTCTTCTAATTGGTAACTTAATACGTAGTTTCCTTGACATTAAAAGTTCAGCCGGTGACACGGTTAATCCCACTAAAGGCATTTATCGAACTTATATCGCTTTTTGTGCTTCCGTTTATCTTGCCATGTATCTGGCCAATTACGGTACTATTTAATATTTCTAACATTAAAGTATACTGTATGAAGCGCATTTTGAGAAGTCTTAGATTGAGCAGTCGTAGATGAATTGCAGGAAAACTCGTGTGATGTTTTACTACTATTTCGCCATTCTTTTAGATCACACTATTATTTCTTTTCTACAAATAATTATTGCTGCGAATGCAATTATACCATCAGAAATAAAAGAAAATATTTATTTTTAGATATTGTATACGAGTACCGAATGTGCATATATTGATAATTTTTAATTCATTTCATTCGCTTTTTCATTGCTATGGTCATTGTGTAGAATGACAAACGAAAAATAGGGAGACATAGTTGATATCTATTACAGTTTTGCTTTTCAGGAAAACTTGAATAAATTCGACTCTAGTTGAGGATTTGGTTTTTGCCGTACATAAAAGAGAATCGTGCAAATTGAATGAGATTCCAGGGTCATGTTGAACAAAACAGATTGATAAAGCAATATTCATGTGTGTAATAATAGAACGTCTTATTCATATTTTTCATGCATTTCATGTACTATATATACATATATAATTTTATTAACTTCTTTTGATATAATTTTTTGAACTTATGAGAGAAGGCTCATATTGCTGCTTGACATAGGTCAGGCACAGCCAACTGGGCCACGTGCGGCATGCGTCGTAGTATGCGGTGTCACACCGATTCCCGTCTTACTGTGCCTATCATAGGTCCATCAGACGTACATAGCTCTATCTTTATCTATCATAGTGATGGATCTTTGTCTAGCTTTGTCTATCTTTGTCTAGCATAACTTCTCTTGCTTTAGAGCGACGCATAAAATGGTCAAGAAGGACCATGGTGGCATTGTATTGTTGTATAGATTGCGTTGGTGCTTCTGCAATTTGTTTCTTAAGAACTTTAAGGGCTTCAACGTGCTTTTGTTCCCATTGCCATTCCACATTTTTCTTTGTGAGTTGCCTCAGACTACTAGTTAACTCAGACACTTGGGAAGTAAAATTTTGCTATGAAATTAATCATGCCTAAAATTTTTTAACTATTCCTTCTTATTAGTAGGATCTTTATGTTTAACTATTGCTGTTATCCGGTCTCATCCCACCTTTGTTAAACACTAACCCTAAATATTTGACTTCTTTCGTTCTATAGTGCAGTTTCTTTTTATTAAATTTTACGTTACATCTCTTGGCCCTTTCTAGCACCTGCCGCAAGATTTCATGATGTTCTGACCCATCTTTTGCTGCGATTATTAGATTATCAGTATAGATTCCCACATTTTCTATATCCCCAAATATTTCAGTATCTGCCCTCTGAGAAACTTCAGGTGCTATTGAGCGACCGAAGGGTAATCTTTTATATGTATACTTCCCAAATGGCGTTATGAACGTGTAGATGTCTGTACTTTTTTCCGTTAGCACCACTTAATGAAACCCACCCTTCATGTATAGTACCGTGTAAATCTCCTTACTAGTCAAGTTAATGCTAAGTTCATCAGCTGTGGGTATAAGAAATTTTTCTGATTTTATGTTTTTATTTAATTGCATAGGATCTAAACAAATTCTAAACGTTCCATCTGCTTTCTCAGCAATGACTACACTATTAATACAATCCGTTGCGTAGTTCACCTTTTCTGTAATTGTATTTTTCTCTGGATTATCTAATGTACTTTTCAACCTATCTTTTATACTGAACGGTACTCTTCTGCATGCATTTACTATTGACTTTGCAATTTCAATTAACTTGATCTCATACTGTTTTGGATAATTCCCTATTCCTTGAAAGGCATTTTTATTTCCTACCAAGAATTCCTCTTTCGACATATTGTTTTCTTCTAGCTGTATTCTGTCGCATACCCTTCTAACAGTGCTACTATTTACTGGTCAGATGTAATTTTACACATGTCTTTTAGCCTAATATGGACATGCAATCCAATGACATCCAATATTATAAATTTAATCTTATACCCCTTATCTTCAATTTTACAATCTAATATTGCTGTGCCTAAAGATTTACAATTATGATTAGTGTAGCTCGCTACTGTCGTTATCGCCGAATCCTAGGCTGGCTGTTCCTTAAATTAAAAATTTTTAAAATTCGGCAATTCAGAATATTACACACAGCCCCTGTATCTAACTTAAAATTAACAACATTGTTACCAATCTCTAGCTGTTGAGTCCAAATACCTATTTCTGTCTTGCTGTTTATAGAGTCCACCCAGAATTCTTTTCCTTCTGACGTTGTCACTTCACTGATGTTCCTCAGCTTCAACTGGCCCCTGCAGCGTACCGCGAAAGGCTATCGCCAACCGACCACGCTGCGCGCAGAACACGGCATCCGGAGGCGATTTCTGGATTCCACGAAAATCGGCGACAGACACCGATCACACAGGGCGGCACCGGCCCTTGATGGCGTGTTCTGCGTGCAGCGTAATTGGTTGATCACGAGAAGACCTCTGACGCGCCATGATCGTTTGCACTACAATCTACGCCTACATTTGTGAATGTCCGTGCCCGCGGTCAGGATCGGTGCAATGATCAAGAGCCACTTCCGTCGAAGCAGATAAATTCGTGGATGAAAGCGCATATTTATTTAACTACCTTTTTCTAACATTAACTATCCAAACATCTTTGTCGTAATTAATAAAACAGTTTATTCGTTTCGGATAACGAATAAAAGTATGGAACGGTTATTAAAGGACTTGTTAATTAAATTGTTATCCATGAATAACGAATAATTACACATTATTCTTAATTTAAGAGGATGTAATATTTTTCGTACGTTCCCCCCGATGCACCCGATCACGACCGCGCGCAGTGGTGCCTGAGCGCGTGCTAGACGGGCGCTCTCATTGGCCAGGGTTTTACGTTAATAAGTCAAAAACGAAACTCCAAACAATATTTTGGTTAAGCAAAAAGTTAATCAGAATCGCCCCAGCTACACCCCACTTGCGGGAAGTACCATAGTTACGGAACACCCTGTATAAATGGTCCTACCACCATTACACACAGTTAACATACAACTCGCTGATTTTTAATAATATATATATATTGTATATTGTATGTAATATTGTATATATATATATTATAGCATATATTACCTTACTGCTCGTTGGCTTATATACTTAAAAGTATTACACACACACACGCACTCGCTCATACGATACACTTCTCGGTCAGCGCAATTTGCTCTCTTGTCTTTCTCGCGCACACTCTCTCTTTCTCTCTTTGTCGTTTTTGTTTCGGCGGTCAGTTTGTTATGGCACAGGTCAGTGACGCCGGTGCGCGACCTGTACCCGCGTCCTCTGCCGAAACAAACATGTTTTCGATTATTATTTAAAGCTCTAAACTGTTCAGACTCCTACAGTACATAGAGTTGAGTTGTGTCGAGATAGAGTACATGGATTCATGTAAGAGAATTATTAAGAGACCTTTATCAATAAGGCATTATTATTACGAGAAAGAGTCAATCACAATTTCCCCTGGAAAATAATCCTACATTAATACACACGGAAATTTCTTTCTAGTATCGTGCAAATGCTGTTACTGAAGTAAAGAAATTGTTAACTGGAAAGTCGGAACTAACGTTAGCTGCAATCCTGAAACTTATCGACGAGGATTTATTGCCCAAAGAAAATCCGGGGTGGGCAACCAGTGTGACTGAAAATATGAGAAAATATTTGATGGTGAGTATTGGTTTAGTACATAATAATTTTTCAAATATATGCTTAATAAATTAGTTGTTACAGTTATTTACTGCATCAATTAGTATGAAATATTTAAAAACAATAAAAAGTGCTCAACTAGCACCTTTGCCTTTCACTGAAATTGTAAGCTGTAGGATCAGTTATGTTGATACCGTAAAAAATTAAAGCTACTAAAGCGGCATAAATTTATCAGTACGACTTGTAACACTTTTGTGAGCACAGTTGTGACGTCAGCATAGTCCAATATTTTCTCTGCATGTAGTTACAGAAATATTTGTTGTTTGCATAACTTGTATATACAGTTTGATATCTTATTTACATTTCTTTCCTTGCGTGGTGTATTGTCAATATTCGACAGCGATAGCGAATCGTTGCGTGTATTGGTTTGTTGGATCCAAGTGTATGGCTTGATCGTTACCACGACGGTCGCACACGCTTACGCGTGAGTTTGTGGTTACGAAGCCTCCTAAAAGGCCTCGGAGCACAAGTTCCGTAAAATCATAGGTTAACCCGTTAGAATCCGCTAGTCCGGTTGAAGTTGTTTCGGCATGCTCTTAAAAGCGGCACTCAGACTCCGCATCGCCAGTGCGTCAACACCGTACAAATACTTATGTAACTTAAACATTTTATATAATTTCATCACGGCAGAAACATTTGTATTTATACTGATACTCAGAATATAAACTTTAATACGTCTGCGAACTTCTTCCAAGTGACTCCCCGATCTCGCATCTGGTTCGGCCACAACGTTTCACCCTCCTGCGGCTCCCCGATTTCGCATCGTGTTCGTTCTCGCTCACAATAATCCTAGCGGCTCCATGATTTCGCATCAGGTTCATCCGCACACTTAACTAACAAACTTATAACCATATTCCTGGGTAATATAACCCTCGCCGGCCTCTCGTGCTACCACACAGCCCGGATCGTAACAGTTCGATTCCCCCTCAGGTTTACTTTTTTTCACATTAATTTTTTTTAATTACTTTCTATATGACTGTTACGAGCCAGGGCTGTGGGCAATTGCCTAGACTGGCGATGTTGATATTACCCAAGACTTGTTAATTTGTCTCAATGCTTTAAATTAATATTCAATACAACTCGAGCGGTTAAGTTGTATTCGTGGGAACGTTACTACTAATATAAGGAATTACGGGGTAAAGATAGGTTTGACGAATCTACTCGATTTGATAGCGAACAATTTATATATACAGGATGGCCCGTCAGTCTCGCAGTATTTCTAAATTTCACGTAGCTGAGGTGATGCTGAACAACTTTTTTCATGACCAAAATATTGTAAGTAGCTTCGTTTTTGAGTTATTAACGAACATAGGCCTCATTGTAGGCAAACGGTCATGGCCCGTCAGTGGTGTGTGTGTGTGTCGTATTCGTGTGGGAAGAAGTGCGAATCAGATCTGTATCGATCGCCGGGACGTGCGTTTCGTAGCATAAAATTGTTAAGATATGTCACAATGATCAACGGCCAAAGACCCACTTTCGACGATGCAGGTTACTTCGTGAACGAAAGGATAAGTTTAATTACCTATATTTTTTTTAATTAATTATCCAAACATTGTTTTAATAAGTAATAAAATACCTTGTTACGTATGAAGAATATTCCATACGTTGCTCTCAACGCGTTTTCGAGCTCGCGTCTGTGATGGGAAAACGCCCTAAAATTCTTTCGGTTACCATAAACAGATAAAGGGGTCCTGAGAACATGTGCGACCAGCTGCATTATGACCAAGACGGGCGTGGCCTTTTACCGCGCATTTCGGGGTATATAAGCCCTTTGGTTTCTACCCTCGTCGGTTCAGAGTTACATAGCCACGCGTAGAGTCGCGTCGTGCCACGCTCGTACAGAGTCAGTTATATCAAGTGAGATTGGGCTTAGCGCACCTTTCGAATCATAGATTAACCCGTTAGAATCCGCTAGTCCGGTTGAAGTTCTTTCGGCATACTCTTAAAAGCGGCTCTCAGACCCCGCATCGCCAGTGCGTCAACACCTTGCAAATATTTAGGTAACTTACACACTTTATATTATTTCATCGCGACAATTACCATTGTACAGACGACTGATTTGAATATATACATACTACTTGTTCACCATTAAATCGAGTAGATTCGTTAAACCAATCTTGCCACCAACCAACCGCTCGACTTGTATCGAATGTTAATTTAAAGTTACGAGACAAACTAACATTTCCTGCGACTCCCTAATTTCGCATCAGGTTCGTTCGCACGCCTTATCCAAACAAACTATTCCAACCTAGTGGCTCCCCGGTTTCGCATCGGGTTCGTCCACGACGTTTCACCCTCCTGCGGCTCCCTGATTGCGCATCAGGTTCCTCCGCGCTTGACTCTATTCCTGAGGCTCCTCGATTTCGCATCGGGTTCGTCCGTGCACCTTACTAATAAATTCTCAACCGTATTCCTTGGGTTATCTCAACCTCGCCGGCCTAGGCGTTGCCCACAGCGCCGGCTCGTAACAACCTTATACGTTTCGAATAAGGAATAAAAGTATGGAACAGTTATAAAACGGCTTGATAATTAAATTGTTATTCGTGAATACCGAATCATTACACATTATTATTAATTTAAGATGATAATAATATTTGCCGTACGTTGCCCCTCGATGCACCCGATGACAACCGCGCGCGGTGGTGCCTGGGCGCGCTCATTGGCCACTGTTTTTCGTTAATGACTCAAAAATGAAGCTACTTATAATATTTTGGTCATGGAAAAAGTTGTTCAGCATCATCTCACCTACGCGAAATTTAAAAATACTGCGAGACTTACGGGCCACCCTGTATAATGTTTGTCCAATAACTGCTTTCTACATTGAACTTTTAATTATCTTATAATAAGCGTATAACGCTTGCTAACAAAAAAATGTCTAGCCGAACGAACTTCGTTTTTTGGGACATCCAATATCCCTCATCTATTTTTCGTTTCACTTATGATTCCTTACTGCAACGTAACAAGATATTCTAGCATTAGCTCATTTCAAGTAATTCAATTGTATTACCAGCAAACTTCGTTTAAATTCTTTCAAGTACAACGTAACAGCTGATAATTTCTTTCCACATTCAGATTAGATTATCGAAATAACAAGCAGCTCCATCTCGCCTGTCGGTATTACCATTTCGGTGCAGGAAACAACTGCTGTAATACCGACCTGCCAAATCGGAGAGGTCACGTGCCGTGTCTACCGCCTTAAACCGAAAGCAAACACCACAATATGCTTACAACAATGCACTTTTTGAGTTATTAAAAATTAGGGCGATCTCTCTTTTTCTTACCTTAATTTAATTGAATCTAATCATAATGTATCTATTCTCGGGACCTAGAATTGCAATTCATTTAATATTGCTTAACTAAATTAAACATTATATATTTTTCATTAAAAGTTTAATAAAACGTACACTTCTACTTTTAGGACAAGTTGGAGCATAATGGAGTGCTGTTTTACCCATCTTCGCCGTTGCCAGCCGGATATCATTATACGGCATACTTAAGACCCTTTAATTTTGGTTATTGGTGTCTCTTCAATGTTTTGAAGTTCCCAGTTTGTCAAGTTCCGCTAGGCCTGGATAATAATGGGCTACCTACGGGAGTACAGGTAAATAAATTCTCATTATCGTCTTTCATTTTTTGTTGTGCAAGACATAGGTTATAAGAAAAGATTGCGGTTATGTTGTTATGGACCTTTTGGATAAATCTAGCAATAAGTAAATAGAAAAAACAAGGATATCCAATATTTATAGGATGAAAACCTATACAGGGTGACAGAAGACTCAGGGAACATCGAGAATTGGCGTGTAGCTGAGGTGTAGATAAACAACTTTTTCCTAGGTAATAATGTCATATATAGTTTCGTTTTTGAGTTATTAACGAAAAACATTGGCCAATGAGAGGGACGGGCAGGTGCGAACCGATCACTTGCGGTTGGTCGTGATGGGGGCATCGAGCGTACCGACGAAAGCATGCGGCAAATGTTACATTGTCTTAATTAAGAATAATGTGGAATTATTCATTATTCGTGAATAAGAAATACACTAATAAATCGTGTAATAACCGTGTTCGATACGTTTATTCATTATCCGAAAGGAATGAAGTGTTTTATTACTTATGACAAAAATATTTTTTTTTATCAGTACGTTTTCAGGTGGATAAATTATGTATTAAGAAAAACGATTCGCATAACTAATGTTAGGAAAAGGTAGTTAAACTTACCCATCCGTTCACGAATTAACCTCGCTAACATTGTGCGAATCCTGACCTAGGCAACACTCAACAGCTGATGTTAGGGCCGGCTTAGTATCCTTGCACGATCACTTCACTTCACGATCAGTTCTCTGCGCGAATACAAAAAAACATTTCATAATATTCTCCGGGTGTACAATCCATGTTACTCGTATGAATGTCTCTGCCAGCTTAAGCATTTCGTGGATTCGTGATAGCGTTTGTTGGGGATGGAATATTCTTTCAATAGGAAGGAAGGGAAATGTGTGGTATAATATTCCAGCGATACGTGTGTAAGAGTTTTCGAAATGCTTACGCTCTAGCTGGGAATCTGGGGGACATCACTGGGGAAACATCATTTATCCACCTGAAAACGTACTGATAAAAAAAGTATTTTTTTCATCAGTAATGAAAAACTCATTCCTTTCGGATAATGAATATACGTATCGAACACGGTTATTACACGACTTATTAGTGTATTTCTTATTCACGAATAATGAATAATTCCACATTATTCTTAATTAAGACGATGTAACATTTGCCGCATGCTTTCTTGGGTACCCTCGTTGCCCCCATCACGACCAACCGCAAGTGATCGGTTCGCACCTGCCCGTCCCTCTCATTGGCCAATGTTTTTCGTTAATAACTCAAAAACGAAACTATATATGACATTATTACCTAGGAAAAAGTTGTTTATCTACACCTCAGCTACACGCCAATTCTCGATGTTCCCTGAGTCTTCTGTCACCCTGTATAAACTCTTTGGTTTTCGCCCTCGTCGGTTCAGAGTTACACAGTCACGCGTAGAGTCACGTCGTGCCACGCTCGTACAGAGTCAGTTATATGAAGTGAGATTAGTGCACCTTTCGAAACATAAATTAACCCGTTAGAATCCGCTACTCCGGTTGAAGTTCTTTCGGCATACTCTTAAAAGCGGCTCTCAGACCCAGAATCGCCAGTGCGTCAACACCGTGCAAATACTTAGGTAACTTGCACACTTAATATTATTTCATCGGGACACTTACATTTGTACAGATGACTGATTTCAATATAGATATAATTTGTACACCAGTAAATCAAATAGATTCGTTAAACCTATTTGTACTCCGTAATCCTTTATATCAGTAGTAACGTTCCCACAGATACAACTTAACCGCTCGAGTTGTATCGAATATTCATTTAGAGTTACGAGACAAACTAACATTTCCTGCGATTCCCTGATTTCGCATCAGGTTCGTCCGTATGTTTTCCAACCTCCGAACAGCTCCCTGGGTTCGCGCCGGGTTCGCCTGTGAATAAGCCAACCTCCTAGCAGCTCCCCGATTTCGCATCGGGTTCGTCCATGCCTTACTAGCAAATTCTTAACCATATTCCTTGTGTTATATCAACCTCGTCGGCCTAGGCGTTGCCCACAGCCCGGCTCCTAACAACGGTATTAATAATCTTATTCTCCTTTATTATTATTTTCAATAACAACTAGAATATGTGTATATTAGTTAACAGCAATAAGGTAATTAGTAGTGAGATTGTAAATTTGGAAGTAAACTCTCGCATCGAGACCCTCTTAATTCGCTTCATCTTAAATTGCTATATTTAGATAATGGCAAAATATTGTTTTATGGACAATTATTCTCGTTCCTGTGACATTACATTCGGTGTTCGTAAGGTTTATAACTTTTACTGATAAGAAATTGTAAGAATTTATATCTACTTTTTTGGTTAAAGGACTATGCAGAGAAGAGAGCTGGGTCATTCATCGCATCAATAGTAATAAGTAAATATATGTATAGTTCCAAAATATATGATTCTAGTTGTTATCGAAAACAATAATAAAGGAGAATGAAATTATTAATACCCTGATAAGTAAAAATTGTCCAAACCATATCGCGTTTGGTGTCATTTTAATCAGGAGATTGTAACGAACATTTTCGTAACATATAATTTAAAACGGACCAAAATTGAACAAGTTTGAATCTTAAATTTTGATCGCGTTAGCATTGTGCCACGTACACGGGAATATAAGCTTGCTTCTTACCTGGTCGCTGCCGCGCGTTTCGGCTGCCACAGCATTGAAGGTGACCTGCGCTCGAGAAACGTGTCCTGCACACGATTATTGATCGCATTCGATCCGAGCGAGGTACACTAATCGAGAGAGCCGATTCGAATTTACTTCCAATTGTACAATCTCAGTACTAATTACCTTATTGCTAACAACTAATATACACATATTCTAATTGTCATCGGAAACAATAATAAAGGGGAATAAAATCATGTAGGAGGGCAACGGCCGTAGCGGCCCTAGGTAAACACCGCGAAATAAACAACAACTAAAAGAGAGCAACGAACTCGGAAGGCCATGGCCTTCCGAACTACTGTTATTAGGCAGGAGCGAGAGAGAGAGGGTGAATGAGAAAAAGAATATAAATGCGTGAAAGTGCCGGCGACAAAATGATTGTTAGCGGTGATAGCGATACGGCGATAGTATAACACCTTGCGAATATTCTTGTGGAGAAGCACGAAATAGATCCATCCCAATTTACACTCGTTGCTTTTAATTCGATTCCACCCATCCGTTCCTACAATCATTAATACCACGATAAGTAAAAATTATCGAAATCATGTTGTGCTTTGTGTCATTTTAATCAGGAGATTGTAACGAACATTTTGGTAAAATTTCATTTAAAACGGACAGAAAATGAACAAGTTTTAATTTTTAAACGCGCTTGCATCAATGTTGGCTCTCACCGACATTTGATCTGGGTTCAGATTACATGCTCGGCGGTTCAACACTTCGCTGGTTCCAGGGGGGCCCACCCCAAGTAGTGGGGATCGAAATGAACACTAATCGTAGACACAATTTTGAACACTGATCGAGACATTACTGTAGTTAAGTACTGTTTCAGAAGGTAGCCAGACCTTCTCGAATGATTTTTCGACGTCTAGGAACATCGCAGAACAATATAATTTGTTTGCCAAACATGCAAGGATGTTTTTAACTAGCTTATGTATTTGCTCGAACGTAGCGAGGTGGTTTCTGAAGCCAAACTGATGATCAGGTATAGCTTTTTTTCAGTGATAATGATTTTCAATTTATTGAGTATTGTAACTTTGTTCGTTAATTGTTACTTGAATGTTCGGACTGACCACACATAAGATTCACTGGACTAGTAATGACAACGATATATTTCACTTAAATACAACAGTTCGAATTTATCAAATGGACTCGTGTAATAGTAAAACCAAACGCGGGGAATAAGAGTGCTGTGTGGTCCGGATATGATTCACACAAGGGAGCAATGCCGGAGCCTGACTAGTTCGTTGACCTTAGATGACCACACAAGGGTTCGTCTATCGGCCGGGCCTCTTTTTATTCTTTGTTGGAGGCCTTGGGCCAGTGCGAGTGGTGGAGGGGGAGAGTCAGCGTGCATGCCCACAAGGGTCGAACAGGTAGCGGGGTGCAGGTAAAGCTGGGTGACGGGGGCGCTAGTCTGGCGACCGTCCGGTCCATTACTTCCCTTACGCAGGGCGCTGCAGTATTATTCTTTTTAATGTTTTTGACAATATCGGTAGTGGAGAAATAGGTCTATAAGAGGCCGCAATAAGGGATCTATTCCAGGTTTATGTAGCATACTTAACTGTGCTATTTTCCCCCGTTTCGGAAAATAGTTGGCTTTTGCGGTACGATCACAATGGCTCCGACATCGTCATTATATCATAATATCCCACACTCGGCCGTCTTACATTGACGCCTGATCTCAGGCGTCGCCATGTGCTTCGATAGGCATGTTTATTACTGAATTTGAACTGCAGTAATTGTGCTGGCGCTCGTGCACGTGCTTTCTTAACTGATTACAGGTTTTAGACGTACCGTGCTCGGCCACGGTTGCTATGCAAGTGTTTCAACGAAACGCTGCTCCCGCTGGAGACTCCGCTAATTAGCACCAAATAAAACCGATAGTCGTCGCAACCGATCGCGCGAGATTCGCCGCTGAACAAAGAAACGGGCGATTTTTTACCGCAATCGCGCCCCTCCGTTCACGCCCCGACATTGCTTATTGCACTCTTCACTGTGTTCGCACTCGTCGTTTTGTTCGTCTTCGGTTTCAACAATGGCCCACGATTTCATGTGATCTGCTGCCCTTGTAGTTTGCGACTTTACTTCATGCTCGCCAATCCCTTGTACCAAGTATCGGCCGTTTCCAAACCACATCGTAATCTCGTACGACCCTAATTAATTGCAAATTTTGTACCGGGCCGAAGTTGTGTGCGCTGAATAGTTACCAAGTCGCCCTCCTTATATCGCTGCGTTTTTCTCCTTCTCCCATTGTAGTTTCTCCTATTTCGTCCTTTGATTTTATGAATTTCTTGTCATGCTCTTTCGCGCTTTTCATCCCGATTTTCCCGAAACGTAGAAATTCCTTCCTTCCCCAGTATATCGCTTACTTCTTGCTCCTCTTTCATTCGCATATTTGTTCCGAACAGCAATTTGAACAGTGTCATCCCGATGCACCTGTATGGCGTGGAGTGTAAATGTGTGGAGGTGTGGAGTTGTTATTTTAACATGAATAATATGTTCTGTTTTGCAATATTCCTGAAAACCCTTAGACGTAAAAGCCGAACCTCTGTCGAACACAATCCTCCTTGGGTAGCCAAATACTGCAGCCAGTTTTTCGAGACGCTTCAAAACCTCGGTACTATCTGTCGACCGTGTTTTATAGAACCAAACAAATTTTTCAAATGCAGCATCTACCACGAAAATATGTATGGAGGATTACTACAATGATTAAAATAATGTTATTATAACTATAGATATAGGTAAAGTTTATTATTCAAATACACAACTATGGTTAGAAATAAAATACACAAAGGAAAATATCTCGTTTTTTGCGTCACGTTCTTTCGTCGTCGTTCGTCGTTTCTTCCTTACTGCCTATTCGACTTTCGATCAGTCGCGCGCACACGCACGTGTCGTTCTTTGTTCTCTGAAGAAACACACATACGCAACACAGACGCACAAGACAGGACTGTTCCCGGTCCTACATTTGGCCATCCTGAAATTTATCATCTGTCCTCAGATGATGAAACGTTATCAACATCAAACAGGTCATATTCTTCATTTATCCAAAAGTTCATATAGGCTGCGCCAGTTGACGTCTTATTAGGACCTTTGTGGCCTCCTACCTTTTCTACCATGTGTTTGTCGTTACGTAGAAATGTCGTAAATCGATAAGGTTCGAAGTATTTTGGGTGTACTTTAAGGCCAGGTCCATATTGTGTTCGTTTTATAGTAATTAGGTCGTTTTGTTTGGAGCATGTAGGCTTTTTCCGCTTTCTTTTCTTTTTTCCTCGTTGAGTTCATAAGACCTAGGTGATCAATATGAAAGATTTCTAGTGGACGATCAACTTTGCTGATTGAGTGGTAAAATCCGTCTTGTTTTCCTCCTTTTTTTCCATCAGGGTACAATTAACACAATTTTTTTGACTTTTCCGATCTTTTGGCGCATTTTTGCAAATCAGTAGTCACGTCGAATCAGATTTTCTGCCTTATTATACTTAGTTGCATACATTTTGGTACCATAATGAAATTTTCATCCTCTATTTCCTTGTACAGGGAGGTAGCTGAGGTGGTTCTGAACTTTTTCCTTGACCAAAATATTGTATGAAGCTTCGTTTTTGAGTTATTAACAAAAAACGCTGGCCAATGAGCGCGTCCGTATAGCGCGCGCTCAGGCGAAACTGCGCGCGGTCGTGATCGGGTGCATCGAGGGGCAACGTACGGCAAATATTACATCGTCTTAAATTAAGAATAATGTTTAATTATTCGTTATTCATGAATAATTAAATTAACAATTAAATTAGCAAGTCGTTTAATAACTGTTTCATACTTTTATTCGTTATCCGAAACGTATAAAGTGTTTTACTACTTACGGAAAAAATGTTTGGATAATTAATGTTAGAAAAAGGTAGATAAATAAACTTATCCTTTCGTTCACGAAGTAACCTGCTTCGACGAAAGTGGGTCCTTGGCCGTTGGTTACTGTACCGATCCTGCCCTATCTTAACAATCGACTCTCAAATGGTTCTCTTAGCAGCGTGATGTTCGGCTGACGGTGGTACATTTTCCGTAATACAGCTAAAAGTTCTTTTCCACCGAGCTCCAAATGTTCCGCCCTCGAGGGCATTCACGCGGTTTCCCTTTTAATCTCATTCCAATCAAAATCTTTGTGCTGCCCTCGTCCAAGTTGTAAATTGTACTCAATGATTACACTTGCTTCTCCCACCTATCATAGGCTCGCAAAAACGTGTAAGGGTGCGGTCAGCGTGGATCCGATATAGGTCGATCAGACAGACGACCGACGTCGCGCTCACCTGCACGATACCTTGGGATGCATGTGTGTGTGTGTTTTCATCCGATTTCGTGGTCCTACGTCGGCAGAGTGGCACCAATGTCGGGCGATTCACCCGGCGTGTAACGTCAGCTAAAATGGGGGAGTGTTTGAATGTATTGAGAGGCATGTGTGTGGTCTATCGGTGTATCCGTTCTTGTCGGGAAAATTTAAAAACTTTGAATTTTGCCGTACACACACTTGATTACCAAAAGAAACAAACCTTAGCACGGTCAGGCCGATAGACGTTGGGGTTCTCGAGGACCCGCACCTACCTAAACACTTGAACTATGAGACCGCTGGTATCAATAATGAAATTTTGCTATTGCTCATTCTTTTGTTATGAAACTTTTACACAGACATTACTGACATTTTTCTGATTTCAATTACATCAAATACAATATAATTTGGACTATGTTTACTGGTTTAATTGATGGTAATAAGTTTCGGACGCAGAAAAGGATGGTGCGTGGAGAAGAAAGAAGCTGCGACTGTAACAATCGGCAAAGACCAGATGCGTTTTTGTATTGATCAAGATACCATTGCATTGCAACCCTTTTTATTTTCAGTTGTTTTTTTATACAATTTTTATCAACATATTTTAGATATTATTCCGATGAAAATGAGTCCAAACGCGGCATAATTGGAGTATTTCAAATAATATTTTATATATAATATTAATAGTCACGACGCTGACATCCTCACTTTATTTGATAAGGGACACACAAGAAACATTATTTCAACATACTCATTTTTAGTTTTGTAATTCAGGGCTCGGAATTAAGTGCACTTTCGGGCCGATTTTCTCTTTCTCCTGCTGCTCGTCTTGGCCCACGTGATCGCCTAGCAGCTCGAAGCTCTTCAGGCGCGTAAGCATATGAATATTTACATATGAAGTTCATGTTTTTTACCTAGTTTTGTTTCGGCTGAAAAAGTTGGCAGTACTGTTGGTGTATGAGCAGGGGCTGGAAGTTTTGTTTGTTCAAGAGTTTGGAGTTTATGGCCGCCGAGAAGCAGATTTAAATCAAGTGGGCCATTCTGTCTTGAGAAAATAGTTACAGTGGTTTTGGATTGTGAAAATTTAAGGCCAGTTAATTCTGAGTACTTCTGAGGTTTGTTAAGAGCTTGTTGTAGGATTTATTCTGTGGTTTTAGCTGATTGTTTTTACCTGATGCAAAAATTGTAAGGTCGTCAGCAAATAAGGTGCATTTAACTGGAGCTTCTATTGTATGAACTACATCATTGATGGCTATTAGGAATAGGGTAACGCTTATAAGTGAGCCCTGGGGGACCCCATTTAAAATTTCAATCCATTCAGAAAGATGGCCGTTGACGCGTACACGGATATATCTTTTTTTAGGAAGCTGAAGCTAATTTTTTATTTTTTTCTAAGTACCAAACCAGTCTTTTATTTACTAGTTTTTCCAACAATTTGCAGAGATAGTTTTTAGTTTGTAGTTGTCTGTAGCTGTCTGTGAGAAGTTTATCTTTCCCCGGTTTTGGTATTGAGATAACTGTGGCTTCGTGTCATTTCTTAGGAAAAACGTTTTTTTGCCATATGAAGTTATATAATTCTAGTAAGTATTTTAGTGCTACGAGTGGGAGCTCCTTAATGAAAATATTAGGTATCCCATCTAGCCCTGGGCTTGAGTTTTTGCAGGACATACGCGTTGAAAGGAGCTCATTTAATTCAAATTTTACGTTGAGATGATTCGATTCTTCTGAGGGTGTGGCATTTTCGTTGGTGAAAAGTTGGTCATCAGCAGCGCGTTTTAACTCGAGAAATTTATGGTCAAAGTTTTCACCACTAGAATTTTTTGCAAAAGTATTTGCTAGGAGATTTGCCATTTGTATGGGATCGGAGGTGATTTGGTTTTCAGGAGTAGTCAAGGCTATTAGTTTTCAGAAATTTGGTTGACCATTTATATATTTCAATTTTTTCCACAGAGTTTCTGGCTTTGCATGACTTGTTAGCAATAGTATAAAAAGCTTCCACGATTCTTTTTTACTTTCTTTGATTGCCTTCCTCGCTATTGCTCTAATTCTTTTAAAGTTGATTTTGTTAGCTTCAGTTTTATGTTTTTTGTATACGTTGAAAACATTTTTTTTTCTTCTATAGTCTTTTCACATTCCTCATTCCACCATGGTACGTTTCTTTTTTCAAATTTGTTTCATGTTTTGGGGATTGATTTTGTAGCTGTCTCTAAAATTAATTTTTCGAAGTTTGTAAATGTTTCGTCTGTTACGAGAAGGGGCTGTGGGCAACGCCTAGGCCGGCGAGGTTGATATAACCCAAGGTATACGGTTGAGAATTTATTAGTAAGGTGCACGGACGAACCCGATGCGAAATCGGGGAGCCACTGGGTTGGAGTGTTTGTAGTTACTTTGTTTGGATAAGGCGTGCGAACGAAAAATTAATATTCGATACAACTCGAGCGGTTAAGTTGTATCTGTGGGAACGTTACCACTGATATAAAGGATTACGGAGTAAAGATTGGTTTAAAGAATCTACTCGATTTAATGGTGAACAAATAGTATGTATATATTCAAATCAGTCGTCTGTACAATTGTAATTGTCGCGATGAAATAATATAAAATGTGTAAATTACCTAAGTATTTGCACGGTGTTGACGCACTGGCGATGCGGGGTCTGAGAGCCGCTTTTAAGAGTATGCCGAAAGAACTTCAACCGGACTAGCGGATTCTAACGGCTTAATCTATGATTCGAAAGGTGCGCTAAGCCCAATCTCACTTGATATAACTGACTCTGTACGAGCGTGGCACGACGTGACTCTGCGCGTGACTATGTAACTCTGCACCGACGAGGGTAGAAACTAAAGTGTTTATATACCCCCCAAATGCGCGGGAGCGCATTAGAACTTTCCATATAAGGAAATTAAGAAGTCTTCGTCGGACCACGCCCGTCTTGGTCATAATGCAGCTGGTCGCACATGTTCCCAGGGCCCCCTTATCTGTTTATGGTAACCGAAAGAATTTTAGGGCGTTTTCCCATCACGGACGCGAGCTCGAAAACGTGGTGAGAGCGACGTATAGAATATCATACGTCTTCATACGTAACATCTATATCGTCTGAGAACTCTTCCGCTATTTCTCTCGGGCTCGATGAGCCTTTAGTTTTTTCTAAGATACTTTTAAACTGGATGTAATATAAAAGACAATTTGATCCTTCTGATATTGGTTTGATTGGCGCTAGCATTTCGTCTAGTGGTTTTTCATTATTATTCGAAGTACATTTCTTTTTTGCCTTTTTATTTTTTGGTTTTTGATTGTTCTGGATTCTGGTATAAGTCCGAAGATTTGCTGGCATAGTGACAATTGAGTCGGTAGAGGTTATGTCTGATCTAGTTCTTTTGACTCCCGTGGTCGGAGCCTCGAGGATTGGTCTAATTTGAGGTTCATGGTTGTGTTTGGGGATTGCGTTTGAGTAGGCGTTGCAATTTCAATTTCATTTTTGTTATTGTTGGTTATATTTCTGGTGCTGTTTTCTGAACCTTTAGCATTTGACCGATGGGTCTTTTCGTTAACTACTGATACTTGGTCTATGCAATTTATTGCTAGATGGCCTTCTTTTTTCTATAGAAAGCATTTTAGGGAGTCCGTAGATGGGTAAATGTAATATTTAGTTTCGTCGTGTACGATTTGTAGAATATTTGGTAGCTTAGATAGGCCGTCAGGATGGATATAAACCTGGCGGCGAAAAATCAATATATGAACATATCCTTCATCGGACAGGCCCGCTCTAAGAACAGAAACGGATCCCAGACAGCAATCTGTCTATAAATGGATAGCAGATTGGCGTCAAATTCCGGCACAATCCGCCAGAATCTGGGGCCCAATCGGTATCCATCTGTGTCCGCATTTGGCGTCCTATTCGCAAACAGATTCTGCAAGCGAAACTTATTTGCCAGTTTGGCAGCAGTTCCTGCAACTACAGCCATTTAAATTTTATATGTATGCGCATATACGTGCATGCTTTCCGTAGTTGTGTGAGTCTACTGGCCGGGGCCCTTTAAATGACCTCTTCAAAATTATTCTTATTTATGTTTTAAGGGAAAGAACTAAATAACTTTAATATTAATATGTGTGTTAGTTATCACGAAAGCGGTATAAGTCAAATTCTTCACTTGTTCGAGCAACATAATACATAAGAACTGACAAGTTCAATGTTTTTTACATTCCGACTTACACTTTCGTAATAACCGACATATATATGTATTTATTAATTTAAAATACAGATTGACAATTTCGGTGTTCAGTTTTACATTAACAATTTCTGCGAAGTAATACCGTATATACTCTGAGTCAAAAGTTCGAAATCAGGATTCGGAAGCTGCGCAAACATAAAGAGAAGGAATTTGAATGATTTTAAATCAATAAGAGTATTAATCGGATTTCAAAATTGTGACTGCTAGTATTTTGTTTTTTTCTTCATTGTTGCGATGATTCCTCTTCTCCAGTGCATTTGGGTTGAAGCGTACGCGGTTGTGCATGCACCACGTGTTCAATTGATTCTTCTTGAAATTCCTGCATTGCCATACATGAAAACAAAAAAAAGTACAATTCATTTAGCACGAATATCATGTGGATTAATAGAAAACTCGATGTTCCAAATACTATATTTATATACACATAAAGAGCAAAGGATTTTATTTCGATATCAAAAATATCATCGACCTCTTGTTCGTACTTCTCCGCTGTAGGTGGATTGTGGAGAACGTGCGTGACTTCCTGTAAGATATCCGTGTTAACATGTCAGTCCTTATTCAATTTGCAAGAATTCCGCTTCTATTAGGAAGAACTAAAGATCCGGCCAATCTTTTATGCATGGCGGAAGCTGTAGGTTACTGATGCTCGCACTAAAATCCTCATCCACGAGGTCTGCCAAAGCTACGAGTGGCATCGACGATTGGGACGCATTAACTGGAGCTTGAGGATCGCGTAGATTTCACTTTTGTTGATTAATTCGTCGCTTCCACGACTTTGAGATGCTTTAGCACTTCGCAGCAGATATTGTAAAGGAGGTGATCTGCTTAGAGCCATTGTGTAATTGGAAAAAAGTTGATCTTCCTAGGTAGCGTCTAAAATGGACGCCGTTGAGACGCGAAATGAGACACGAGCGATTTTAATGAAAATCCACACGAATCACGTCGGGGTCACTGATTTGTGAGTTTAATGTATTGCACTAATAAAAATCATCTTGGATATCATGCAAAGCAATCAGTCTTTTATGGAACTCTCGGTTCTTTAATGTAATGGCGTCGAGAAAATCCGAGATTCTAACTTTCTCCTGTAGAGGCGCAGAGGTGGCAAAAAGGACTACTTTCTCCTATAGAGGCGCGGAGGTAGTGATATTCTCACTCTCCCATGCACAATTTAAATGACTAAAGTTGCAGCATCTGCTGTGTTTCTGCTATCGCAGACTCTTTTTTTCCTTTCTACCACTAATCTACTGCCAGAGCGGGGTTTAACAGATCCTGCATCACATCTGTGGCCAGTCCGTCTAAAGAACGTGCTAGCAGAATCTGCTGTTGCAGCTTTGGCTGACTGGGATGATTCTCTTCTTATGGTTAGTCTGTCGGGAATGTTTTCTATGTAAGAGTGGGGAATCGTTGGGTAAACATTTGAGAGAATAACTCGTGTGTGTTTGGTAATAAGTGGTCTAACTTCTACGGTTCTATTGTTTATGATTAACTGTGGGTGTTTATTTGAAAATTTAGCGGCAACCTCCTTACTAGCGAGAAAGAGGCAAATTCTCCCGTTTGATATCTTCGACGCAAAACGAATATTGGTTGGGCCAATTATTTCTCCAACTTTGGATATATAGGCTTTCAGTAGGATTCCTTCTTTGGATTCGATGACGATTGCTTTTCTTTTTTGGAGGACTGACCATTTCGGGTGGCTGCGGCATAACTTGTAACATGTGGAACTTGAACTGTCGTGGGTAACGGTTGAAGGACGCGTTGAAGGTGCAACCTTACACAAATTTGTTATAATTACAGATTTAACTTTTCATTCGCTGCGTAGTGCGAAGTCGAAGAAAGTCTCTGAGAAGTCGTAGCACACGCTTTCCGTTAGTAAAAATAAGAAAAACTCACTCCGAAGTCAGATATGGTGGTGCCTGTTGATTAGGTGTTTTGTAAACAGTTAGATCATTATATTTCCTTGAGGGGTATAAAATAATGTCGTATTAATGAGTTAAATGCCCAAAGGAGAGTAATAATTATGTGTAACATCTATTTGAATTTATTACAGTTGTGATACTTTGTAAACGCCACTAATCATTCGATATAATATCAGAAAGACAGATGAATAATACTTATGTTATAAAGGGTGTCCCAAAATTCAAGCAATTACGAGCAACCAGTGCGTATTTCATCAGCTAGAGCCGTGTAGATAGGAATTGCGTGAACTAGCCGGTACCTATTTCATCACCGGGTGTCACAGGAAGGTAAAGGTAATCGTTAACAAACCAGCGCCTATTTTATCGCCGGGAGTCACAGGATGGTAAGATTTCATGGACAAACCAGTGCCTATTTCATCACCGGGAGCCACAGGATTGTTAGTAAAATGCATTCGTAACTGATAGCGATACACCTCGAGCGGTTAAGGTGTATCTGTTTGGTAGGAAGATCCTGCCAATGATTGGTAGAGGAGATTCAATGAGAGAAATGCGTACGGATGTGTTAAGCGTATATTTTCTACTCTTTGGCCTTATTGCAGTCTAATAGTGAAATTACAAAATCCACATTCCTCAATCTGTACGGATTGAAAATGTATGCTGCCCAATAAAAGGCTTAACGATATACTGTAAAGTATATATCGTTTTGCAAAACGAACGTATGAAAATTGCTTGAAGGGGGCTCGAAACCCGATCTTCCTGAGCTAAAATACCAATATAGTCGATACCGAACGTACTCGAAGCTAGATTAATACTGAGCCGCCGAGAGTAGAATTCGTGCCCTTTTTATACCCGAAAGCCGGACCAAAAAGCTGGTGGGGCACGGAATCTTCCAAAGGAGTCCGGAAAGTTCCCCCCAAAGGTTCACGTTATCGCGACGACGCGGAAAGGGCAGACTCGACTGCACACACCCTCGATTTCCAAACAAGGGCATGATAGAAGAAAGGAAGGAAATAATACTTCCTACGTAACAGCTGTATCAACGAAATTCAGCCAGTATTATGCAAAATGATTATGGAAAATTTCGACAAAAAAGTGCGTATGTGCCGGCAAAGCCGTGGCGGCCATTTACATGCAATTCTATTCCATACATAACCCTATACTCTGTAGTTTATGAATCAATTAAAAATTTACAATTTTTAATTATAAATCTGTGTTTTCTATCAAAATTACTTCTTGTGTTGATTTTGGGATAACCTTTATGACAACTGTAATCATTCCTTGAGTCAAGATAAAATGCAATTATGGGCTTAAAAGATAAACATACAAATTGTTTAAATGATATCTTCATTTCAAGTCTAATATGTAACTAATGTATTTCGTATTTGCTTTTTTAAAGGTTGTAGCTGCTCCATATAATGATCACCTATGTTTGGCAGTAGCACGAGAATTGGAGAAGGAGTTCGGTGGTTGGATACCACCAGTTTAATTTATTTTTTATTTTATGCAACATTTGTTCAATGATAATATATAATTGGAATAGTATATATTGGTACTGATAATGGCATACTTATGGTTCAGTCTACATGGATTCAGGTGTTAAAGATGTTCGATACTTATACATTTGTATATTGGTGAGAATTAAATATTACGGACCGAAATTGCACTTTATAATTATTGTTTCGATAGCAGTGTTTTCTTTTTTTTAAATTTGGTTTAAGATAACAGATTACGGTGTTTTTATAAATAATACCGTTTAGTACTAACGACGAGTAATAAAGTTTGAACAATGACCAATGGACGCAACAATTGCATATATTAAAGATTAATTCACCTTCTGCTCCCTTAGTATTTTAGCTTATAATCTAAACTGTTCCCTGTTATCTCTCTATACCTTTTACGACTCTTTGCTACTCATGGATAGTACTTGCTACTCGTTTCTACTACTTTCTTCGCCCGCGCGCATTAACATAGATGCTATCGTGCGGGGCAAGAAGAAAGAAAAAAAGGTAGGGAAGGGAGTTCTCTCTTACTTCCATAGAAGAGCGCTAGGCACAGAGAACTCGAGTGCCCTCCTATTATGCGAATCCGCAACATTCCGCCTGCCTCGGCTTGGGCAGCATGGCGAAATTAGTTTTTGACTCAGTGAACAAGACACCCAAGCGCGATAGATAGTGCCAAGTATGTTTTCACTCCGGTTATTGAAGTGCGGAGCTCTAAAGTGCATCGGAATGAAGGGGGCGAGTTGAGTGAGGAAGGAGAAGGAGAGGCGTGGGCCAGATGGCTAGCCTTCCTCTGTGGCGCAAGGTTGCCGGCAAATTTTGATGATTGGCCGAGTCAACGTGGTTTTGGCTGTTCGCACGGAAACCACCCGAACAATGTGATGCGTCCCAAGGGCCAGTGGGATGGCGTCGTCAATTCGTTCTTCATCAAGCAGAGGTCCCCAGCACGAACATCGGGCTGAGGAGTGCGCCACTTCCCCCTGGTATGTAGTTGGTGCCGATATTCCGAAGCCCAAGGAATCCAAAAGTGGTCCCGCATTTGCTGGATGAGATGCCATCGCCGTAGTGAAGATACTTTTGTGGTAGACAAGGAGTGGAAGGATTCGGAGGGCTCAGGGAAGGATAGCAGAGGACACCCGATCAGAAAACTTACGGGAGTCAGAGCGTCGATCGAATCGAGACGATTTGCGTTAGCAAAGTGGTCATCTCTTCGAAGGACAGAGCTGTTTAGCCAGCCACCCAACGCAAGTGAAATTTGACCGATTTCAATGCAGGCTTCCCATATTCCGCCGAAGTGTGGAGCGCCGGGTAGGTTGGAGTAGCCGGAAGTGAGTATCCTGTACGAGTAGCGATATTAAGTGACCCTTTGGCGGTAGAATGACCTTTTTTTCCAGGTCATCAAGAAGTAAATGTTTCATTCTTCCACCCACGCGTAGTAAGCCATGATCAACAATGAATGGCGCCAGTCGAGACAGCGGTCCACGTGCAATGTGGACGCCTTGTGTTAGCAGCTTAATCTCCGCGGGGAATTCTGCTATCCGGTAACAACGCAGTACGGTAAGCTTAGCGTTATTGAATTCCCTCGTAGTTAAATGTGGCGATACTTGCGCACGTGTGGCTCGATTTTTTTTCGAGTTGTGTGGAGAAAACGAAGGCACCACCCAGCTGTGCGTAGTAACTTTGATAACGACGAGAACTTGACAATCAATTCATTAATAAAACATGTACTCGTGGTCGCCGAGAAACTGCTCACGTGTGGAGTGCCTCCTGGTCAGTAACACTAGTGTTGACCACGTGGTGGTTATAATCGTAACCGGACTGAGAAATGAAGAGCGGTCCCTTCCACCACAGCCCTTTTTCCTTGAACTGGCTGTCAAGCAACCCCCGAGACGCCACAATAGCCGAATTCGAGGCAGATCGCACATGACACCAATGGGCAGACGGAAGCACAGTTTGGATTTTGGCCACGCGATTGGCAACAAAATTTTTCCATTTAGTGGAATCCCCTTGCAATCAGCTCAAAACAACAGTGGAATCCGACCACAAGTGTACTGTGCAGTCCTTCAGTTCTAAGCTATGAATTACCGTTTTGACCAAACGAGTCACTAGAGAGGATGCGCAAAGTTCGAGTCGGGATAGAGAAACCTGCCGTAATGGGGCTGCACGAGTTTTTGAAGCCCTCAATGAGACAAACGGTTCTGAGCAGTTTGTATAGGATCGCAGATAAACTACAGCGGCGTACGCCCGCCCAGAGAGGTCGGTAAAACCATGGATCTCCAAGTGAGTGAAGCGTTCACTATTGAAGAGCCATCGAGGGATTCAAAGCGAGGGAATTGAGGGCAGTTGCTCATAATAAATTCCAGTTTATTTTAAGTAACCAAAGTGACTGCATGAAGATTTGTGCTGCAGTCACCACGGGTGCAAGAAACCCAAGCGGGTCGAAGAGACGACGAACCTCGCGGAAAACTGTACGTTTAGTGACAGGAGTCCCGGAATGCCGAGGCTGTACCGTAACAAATGTTGTCCCCCACTGAACGGCATTACACCGCGGTAGCCCGATTTTTGGAAGATTCGGAGTTTCTTGACGGTTTGCAATGGTCAGTGATAATCCACCCAAGCGAAGTGAATTATGCAATAGAACTGTGGATCTTTTCGCAGGCCTTCCTGAATTATTTCTGCAAAAACGTCAGCGCCTAGTATAATGGCAATCCGGTCGGCCGTGCGAAAATCAGGATCCGCTGGATCCAAGTCTATCAACTGAGAGAGGAGGAGCTGAGTAGTGGGAGTTCGGTTGGGGCGGTAAGCTGCCGCGACTGGCAGTACGTACGCGCTCGTAGATGTTACGAGCCGGGGCTGTGGGCAACGCCTAGGCCGGCGAGATTGATTTAACCCAAGGAATTCGGTTGAGAATTTGTTAGTAAGGCGCACGGACGAACCCGATGCGAAATCAGGGAGTCGTAGGATACAGACGAACCTGGTGCGTAACCAGGGAGCTGTAGGATGGGTTAGGTTTCGTGGACGAACCCAATGCGAAATCGCGGAGCCACTGGGTTGGAGTACTTATAGTTACTTTGTTTGGATATGGCGTGCGAACGAACCTGATACGAAAGCAGGGAATCGCAGGAAATGTTAGTTTGTCTCGTAACTCTAAATTAATATTCTATACAACTCGGGCGGTTATGTTGTATCTGTGGGAACGTTACTACTAATATAAAGGATTACGGAATAAAGATAGGTTTAACGAACCTACTCGATTTAATGGTGAACAATTTATATATATACATTGAAATCAGTTGTTTGTACAAATGTAATTGTCGCGATGACATAATATGAAGTGTATAAGTTACCTAGTATTTGCACGGTGTTGACGCACTGGCGATGCTGTCTTTGAGAGTCGCTTTAGAGTATGCCGCGAGAACTTCAACCGGACTAGCGGATTGTAACGGGTTAATCTATGTTTCGAAAGGTGCGCTAAGCCCAATCTCACTAGATATAACTGACTGTGTACGAGCGTGGCAGGACGTGACTGTACGCGAGACTGTGTAATTCTGAACCGACGAGGGTAGAAACCAAAGGGTTTATATACCCCGAAATGCGCGGTAAACGCATTAGAACTTTCCATATAAGGAAATTAAGAAGTCTTCGTCGGACCACGCCCGTCTTAGTCATAATGCAGCTGGTTGCACATGTGCTCAGGACCCTTTTATTTGTTTATGATAACCGAAAGAATTTTAGGGCGTTTTCTCCTCGTAGACGCGAGCTCGAAAACGCGTTGAGAACGACGTATGGAATATTCTTCAGATGTAACATAGAAACAATCTCGGTGGGGTTACGGACGGGGGAGAAATTCACAGTAACCCTTCCCCTCGTGCGCACCTCGGTTTTCCCGACACCCATGACCGGGAAGCGCGTTGCGTTGCGACGCAACCTTAAGGCTTGAACGAGATTTTCCTCTGTCACCTTGACACCTTGGAACACGGATCAATTAGAGCGCGTACGGCAACCTTCTCACGATTTTGCGAACTTGACCAGGAGATTGGCGTGCATTGCGCCGTTCTCGCCACAACCACTCGATCCTGTTGAGCAATTTGACGCGAAGAATTTTACTCGGACTTTACATGAAGTGACGTGTGATGCTGACCTACGCACAACTAGCAGCCCTTCGTTGACTTACACAACCGCAAAGAATGATTGGCCAGGCAATTGTAACATAAGTTGTTCTCCCCAGCCACTTGTTACCTTTTTGCTGCGGTCACCTCTTTGTATGTAGAGCAAAATAAAATGAAATGATCCTCTGCACCTTTCCGTCCTCAATGTTTTGTCCTCGATGCTGTGTGGGCCTGACTTTCATTACGCTTGGGTTGATTTTTAGAAGTCCTTGCTGTGGACCCAACGACATCCAGACGGCGGAAGGTTCCTCCATCGCTTCAAACGCTCACATCCAAGCATTGAGGAATGTATGCAGTTGCTCAAACGTTGGAGGGTCGGTGGAGGAACCGTCAGACGTCTCCCACGCCATTCGAGTTGTGCAATCCAGTTTACTGACAGTGATGATGACTAGCCAGTCGCCCCACTGAACCGGTCGGCCCAGAGCTTATAGTGCTTGAAATGCGTCTAGCATTCCGTTCAAGAGTGGTTTTAATTGAGGTGCTTCTTACCGCTTCATTGTTGGAAGCACAGTAAGGGCAGTCAATTGAGAATTTATTTGAATTCTCAAATTCTCATAACGCGCCGTGATTGTCTTTCACGCCGCGCTGAAGCTTGCCTCCGTAAGAGGAACATAACCAAAGGCAGATTTTAATTCCCATTAGGTTTATCAATCAAATCCAGCAGCGCTGCCTTTTGGGCCACATATGCTTCCTCGCAGAGTGCCAGGTAGTCGTGTTGGAAATAAAGCAGCTTTTTCTCTTCCTCGGCTACGATGTTTAGTAGTTGATTATGTCCTTCAGTAAATGCGTTCCAGTTTTTTCCCAGTAAATCCAGTCGCGAAGTTTAGACTCCTTTTGTTATCTTCGCGACCCTCAGTTTTTTCATATTCTCTACGGTTATCCGGTGAAATAACGACAGTTGCTTGTTTGTATACTTTTCCATCGCGACGGTTTAAGGTTGACAATGCTATTGCCTTTGCCTGTACTTGTCGTTGTGGGCACCCGAAAGGTTGAAAAAGAACGCTCGACTTACAAGGAAGGTTAGGCAACCCGAAGATTCCGAAAATTATGAAACTTTGCATACAAGTACAGTATGTCATCCGTAATACAACTCTATTTTCCAATTGTGCCATAACTCGATTTTAAAGGGTGAAATCAGCCCTTGAAAAATTTCGAGAATTTTCTTTTTCGTGAGATATCTCAGGAACGCTGAGAGATATTTGAAAAAAGTTTAATTCAAACTTGCATCGTTTTATTGTGTTTACTTAACATCATAAAAAATTTGTTGGAAAAATACGCGGTTTTCGAGTTACCTCTCCCCCCACCACCTCCGCCCTAAGAAAATATTGTTTACTATTCGTGCTGAAATACCTCTGGGTACCCTCTTTTCATATCTCTAAATGATATATGTGCTGAATTGTTTTGTTAAATAAAAAAAACATTATTAACGAGTTTGGACTCCTTTTACGCACTTTTCTTTAATAAACTGCTCCCACAACACAATACTTATATAATTTACATTTATTTTAAGTTCACTTACATCAAAATTATTCACTTTAAATTTAATTATAGCAGTAAAATAGTTTTTATTAATAAAATGGTTATTTCAATATTTAAATATTCTTTTTTAAGCCACTGATAAATACAATGAAAATTACGGTTTATAATTAGAACAATAATAATAATCCTCATTGGAAATGTTTAGAACAAAAGTATTCGCCACACCAGGCATATCGGCGAGTAGCAGCCGCTCCACGAACATTTCACTCCAACTCGGTATTAGAATGTAACGATGAGCACTGTACAAACATAAATGTTCAAACAATGTCTTAACCTCAGACCTCAGACGGTCAATACGTATTGTGAATAATATTGAAAACCTTGAAATATTAATAATCATATTGACCGTCTGAGGTTTCCATTATCGTTACACTTATCTTCGAAATGTTACTTATTTTGTGCAGTTTTCCGGTGATGCTTGTATATAAATGTTCGCGCGGATATACCTCATTTACAGTTCAGTGTACGGCAATAGTCAAGTGCACATGGTGCCATTTAATTACAAAAAGTCAGTGTTCATTGCATTCAAAGCCATTTCTTTAAAATGAAGTCGATTAAGATCGCTAACGTAATAAACATGTTAGTTGCTACGTTCCAAATCGCGAGTATAACGCAGACACCAATAAAGCCGGTAAAAGTTGACTTACATAATGAAATTCGTGATAGTTTCCAATGTACGTATTATTCGCCATCAATTGAACATGATTATGTGCTTGAATTTGATGATCCATCAGTACCACATAGTGCTCAAATTGTAGAGCATATTACGCCTACAGAATATGAAGAAGATACTTTTGACCCTGGAGAGTGTATTGTTGATGAAGTAGGTGGAAAAGTCGATAAAAGTTATAAGAAAAAAGCTGTGGAGTTTTGGAACAGCGGAAGACACTTCGACCGCTAACCACTATACAAAAAAACTTTCGGAAGGTTAAATCGGTGCATCAGCTATACAGGTGGGCTGCGGGTCTTGAGAGGGGTGGAACAAATGCAGATAAACTCACATTTATTACGGAATATTTATTGCAAAAGTTTGAAGAAGCTTCTGACAGGAGACTTATTGTCCATGACATGAATTTGAGATAATGGACTTTGGAAGCAAAAGACCTACTAGTGGACATACCCAAATTCAAGGCAAGTAAATGGTGGATTTGGAATTTCAAGAATGTGCATGGAATCGTATCTCGCAAGATAACAACATTCACAACGCGATCTACGTTTAAAGATATTGGTAACTTGCAAAATGTTGCATCAACTTTCTTTTCGAAAGTAAGGTCTAGCATTCCAAGAATCGGAGTTGAAGAAATTTATAATGCAGACGAGAGTGGCTTTAACCTTGAAATACATTCTGGACGAACATTGGCAAAATTAGGAGTGAAAAGAGTAGCAGCAGTGATTCAATCGGCGTCCGCTACGACACACAGTTACACTATTATGCCTATTATTTCAGCAAGCGGGCGTCTGCTTTCACCCTTATACATAGTTTTGGAAGAGCATACAGGAACATTTGGCCCGAAGGTGCAAGAAACACTATTCCGATCAAGCAATATTTATATCTTCGAAATCAAGCTTCGAAATCAGGAAAACTCACGGCAGAACTTTTCAGAACTTGGTTTAGACAGGTGTATCTGCCCAATACTGGCCGCAAAAGTATGCTACTACTCGATTCGTGGTCTGGACACTGCTCAAATCAGTTAAATCAGTTGATTCCAGAAAATCAAGAAGTGGTATTTTCAATTATTCCAAAGAAAACGACGGTTATGATTCAACCTTTGGATGTACAGTAATTCTTCGCTTGGCGCTTACGATTCGGGGCCGGCCGTAAGCGCCAAGAGAATTTGGTCGACCATTGGGTTCGTAGAATTTCGGCGGGACCGTCAGAGCCCGGCTACTGTGGAGATACCGATATCGGCGGGCACAGAAAGGGGCAGCGATACGAAAGAAAGAGAGGAATCAGAAGTCGGGCGTCATTAAAAGATTAAATGCTTTGTATCGGTGAGTACTTGTAAGGATCCTTGCAAATAAGTAAGTAAGTAAATATAATCCAAATTCTATCGTGTTTGGTCTCATTTTAATCACTACAATCTCAGCAATAATTCAAAACAAAAATTATAGCGATATAAGTAACAATAAAAAGGTTACGCCGTTGCATTAGTGTTGCCTCACCGATACGAAGCATTTAATCTTTTAATGGTTAAACGCGGCGGTCGCGGCCGCGACGTGTCGGCTAATCAAAAGTTGCCGAATTACTCCGTCGACTCAGAACTATAGGGGCCCCTCCAGTGGTGGGGATAACTCGTGAGCATGCTCGGTAGAGATCGTGGTGAGCGCCAAGAGAAGAATTACTGTACTGCTACAATCAAACTTAATATCAATATTTTTTATGTAAATGAACTTAAAATAAATGTAAATTATTTAAGTATTGCGTTGTGAGACCAGTTTATTAAAGAAAAGAGCGTAAATGGACTCCAAATTCATTAATAATGATTTTTTTTTATTTAAAAAAAAATTTTAGCACATATGTCATTTAGAGATATGGAAAGAGGGTACCCAGAGGTATTTCAGCACGAATAGTAAACAATATTTTCTTAGGGCGGAGGTGGTGGGGGGAGGGGTAACGCGAAAACCACGTATATTTCTAACAAATTTTTTACGCAGTTAAGTAAGCACAATAAAACGATGCAAGTTTGAATTAAACTTTTTTCAGATATCTCACAGTGTTCATAAGATATCTTACGAATAAGAAAATTCTAGTTTTTTTCAGGGGCTGATTTCACCCTTAAAACCGAGTTATGGCACAATTGGAAAATAGGATTGTATTACGGATGACATACTGTACTTGTATGCAAAGTTTCATAATTTTCGGAATCTTCCGGTTGTTTAACCTTCCTTGTTAGTTCCTTTCTGATTCGAACTCGTTTTTTGTTATAATTTTAATTTGTTAGTTATAAAACGTTGATATGTTTGGTAGTTTTATCCGTGAATTTTAGATATCGTTATTATGCCGTAAGTTTTGAACTGTTACTTTAGTTTATTTTTGGTTATTGCTGGCTCTGTATTTTAAAGTATTGGTGTATTTTAATAATCCGTCCGTTACCTATCCGACTCGAAGGGCCAATGTTTCGATAGCAGTATTTTCTTTTCTTTAAATTTATTTTAAGGTAACAGATTAGGACGTTTTTATAAATAATACCGTTTATTATTAACGACGAGTAATAAAGTTTGAACAATAACCAATGTACCCTACAATTATATATATTAAAGATTAATTCACTTTCCGCTCGCTTAGTATTTTAGCTTATTGCACCCCCTAAACTGCCCCCTCTTATCTCTCTATACTTTGTACGACTCTTAGCTACTCTTGGCTAGTACAGTAATGCCTCGATTAGTGTACCTCGCTCTGAACCGAATGTGAACACTAATCGTGTGCAGACACGATTCTCGTGCGAGTTCGGGTCCCCTTTGATGTTGTGGCAGTCGAGATACGGGGCAGCGTTGCAAGAAAAAAGCAAGTTTTAATACCGGGGTATGTGAGACAACACTACCGCGATCAAAATCTAATATTAAAATTTGTTCATTTTTGGTCCGTTTTAAGTGAAATTTTACCAAAGTCATCGTTACAATCTCCTGATTAGAATGATACCAAACACGATATGGTTTGGACAATTTTTACTTAACACGGTAATAATAATTTTGTTCTCCTATATTATTACTTTCAATAACAGCTAGTATCTGTGTATATTAGTTAACAGTAATAAGGTTATTAGTAGTGAGGTTGTAAATTTGGGAGTAAACTCTTGAACCGAGAGTCTCTTAATTCTCTTAATCTTAAATTGCTATATTTAGATATTGGCAAAATATTGTTGTATCGAGAATTACTCTCGTGCCTGTGACATTCGGTGTTCAGAAGGATTTATAATTTTTACTGATAAGAAATTGTAAGAATTTATATCTACTTTTTAGATAAAGAAACTACGCAGAGAAGAGAGATGGGTCATTCATCGCATCAATAATAATTAGTAAATATATGTATAGTTCCAAAATATATGATTCTAGTCGTTATCGAAAACAATAATAAAGGGGAATCAAATTATTAATACCCTGATATGTAAAAATTGTCAAAATCATATTGTGTTTGGTGTCATTTTTGCGGTAAAATTTAATTTAAAACGGACAAAAATTGAACAAGTTTTAATATTCAAGCTCGCTTGCATCAGTGTTAGCTCTCACCGACATTCGATTTGGGTTCAGATTGCATGCTCGGCACTTCACGCTTCGCTGCTTCCAGGGCGAACCACTCCAAGTAGTGGGGATAGAAATGAACACTAATCGTAGACACAATTTTGAACACTGATCGAGACATTACTGTATTAATATTAAAGTTATTTAGTTCTTTCCCTTAAAAAATAAATAAGAATATTTTTGAAGAGCTCATTCAAAGGGCCCTAGCCAGTATACGTACCCAGACACAACTACGGAAAGTATGCACATATATGCCCATACATATAAAATTTGAATGACTGAAGTTGCAGGATCTGCTGCCAATCTGGCAAATAAGTTCCGCCTGTAGAATCTGTTTGCGAATAGGACGCCATATGCGGATACAGATATATACCAATTGGGCCCCAGATTTTGGCAGATTATGCCGGGATTTGACACCAATCTGCTATCCATCTATAGGCAGATTGTTGACTGGGCTCTTGTGCCCTAACAGAACCTTCGAGAGAAATCGATGCTCCGGAAATTTCGCGAAATGGGCGAGTACGCGCAATCGCTAGCGTTATTATAATGAGGGGGAATAAACACGTCATCAGAAGCCCTGCACCGAAGAGAGTTCTTTCATGTTGATTTGTGAAACATATTGAATATTAAATATGTATCTTATAATTAACATCTGTCTAGTTTCCTGACTTCCTACACAATTAACATCGGCGATCGCTCATTTGCTATAACGGAATATTAAGGCTCGGTTCACGCGATAGCATAACAGTTAATTCTTTATGTTCTGTAATAAAACAGCCTTTAGAATATTCCACGTGAAGTGTTCTAAAACCCGAATGTTCTGAGTTTTCTTTTGTTCGACAACCTACGTCTGGTAGTTAAATAATGTACATCCGGTTTCGAATTTCGCACCTAAATTATTGTCGCTATCGATAGTACAGTCATATCGTCGACCGTTGATTCAATATTACTAGATATTAGCGCTTGCTAACGCGATAGCGTTTCAATCAGTGGCGGCTCGCGTAACCACTATGGAACTGCAGCACCCACTATTTCCACTTGATATTATCGATAACATTTAATATAATGAGTTTTTTTTTCTTTAATGCTTTCCTTATACTTGTACAATATATAATCCTTGAGCTTAATGTCAATAGCCATCCCCCCGTTTATGAAAAAGATACAAAAATCTTTGTATGGAACTGTGCGCTTCGCAGTTCCAGCGGCTTAGTGTTGAATGTGCGCGCATACGCACACGAAGCTGCGAGAGCGAGAGAGAGTACTGTCGCTGCCGCAGTGCCTTTTACACAATTTTAAAACAAAGGCTCAACATTTTCTGGAGCAGCACCCTTATTAATTTTAGCTGCGAGCTGCCACTGGTAATAATACTAAGAACTATTGGTAATTATCGATATACTATCGATAGTTCTACACCAATAGTGAAAAGGCGTAGTGTATGAACTGTGTTGATGTGTGTTGTAATTACCCAGGAAACAAGAGCGGCACAAAAATTTCAGTCAAGTTACAGTAGAAAAAAAGGAACATAAAAGTTTAAACTGGAAGTCGGTGTAATCCCACATAAGAAAGAGTGCAAATACCTTTGTCACTCATCGTAGTTACTTATGAAATGTTTATCCATTCCCGACATAAATATTATTTATCAAGACCAGTGCAAAATTTAAAGAGAATGTTTCGTTTTTTACACTTTATTACCACCTAAAAGTAATAAGGAAGTTTAATTTGTTTGAAGTTATTACTTATTCCTAGCAAACTTAAAATTACGAAAGTAGTAAGGTTAGGTTAAGTATACGTAAAAGCGCATCTAAAGATTGAAGTGCATAAGCTTAAAGAAATATGGTGAGATTTGGAACTATGTTTGATAATCGTGAAATTGGCAAACGAGTACGACGATTGATGGATGCGAACTACTCATATCGCAAAATACTATTACTAGTTATCATATGTGGTAGTACATTCCTCTATTTTGGACCAGCCTTTGTACAATGGATTTTTTCTTCTACCAGTGCAGCTACACAAGGTGATGATTGTTCATTTTTCTAAACGATAAATTCAAGTTCAATATATTTTAGAATACTTATGTTGTCATGTACTGAGAGTTGTATAACCTGTTATTTCATTTTGCATTGAACATCGGTGATTTAAAAATAACTGAATGTTTTGGATTTTGAATGTATGAAGTAGATTTTGGAAGGTACGTGACTGTTTATATGTGTTTATGTTTGTTATATTTCTGTTATGTTTATATTTCATATAGTTATATGTTATATCTCCGTAATGAAATTTATTGAAAAATGTTAAATACCAACTGCTGCATGGTATGCGTAGCTGTACTTTACAGTATCTATTTATTCGTACATTAGGTTGAATTACATTGCTAAGACAGAATCAAACTGAGATTGGAGCATTATTTATGTTTTGTTTTCTTGAAGTCTTTTATTATAAAAATAAATTTTTCATTTTAATAACTTTTCTATTTCTTATTTAATATTACAACTACAAAGAACATGTCTGAACTAATGACACCTGTAATAAAAGTCTCATACATATTAGAGAAAAAGTCAGCAACATAATTTAGTTTTGTAACAAAAGAAAAAACATGCTTAATATGTGAGTAACGCGATACAAAGCAAAAGAGTATTGTTGCTCACATTTGAGCAATACGGTTGATAACATGGATTTGATTTTACCTTTTTATCTTTATGAAGTATTCATTATGGTAGTATTATAAAGACAAGTAGTAAATAAAGTTTCAGAACCATAAATAAAGAAAAAGAATTCTAAAATTTAGAATAATATTTAGATTTAGGAACAACAAAATTTCGATAGTCTAATTTGAAATATTTCACACATATTATATACATCAGTGCATACGAACTACTTTCTTATAGTTTAAACAACTTCTAGAGAGTTGTGCAAATCTCTGTTCATTTCTACAATTTAAAGCTGATGACCTTTTATCGATAAATGAATGCAGTGAAAAGTTCTGTGATGCTATTAAGAATAATGTTTTAAAATAGAAATATCGTAAATGCAAAAGGCAAGTAATAAGAAAATTTATGTTCTTTAAATGGAAATACATCCAACTTTGGTTGTACATGAATTTGATTTAAGACAGAAAAATAAATTCAGTTTCCTTTTTACAGGATTCCATTCGATTTATCATGGTTAAAAACTCTGTTTGATTGAAATTTTAAGAACAAGTACTTCCATTAACCATAATTTTCTAGATATATTGAGGGCAATGTACATATATACATTTAATGCTCTTGTCAATAAAACATTAGCGCGTCAAGCTGAAAAGTTTGTTGTTAACATTTTGCGCAATAGATATTTAATCAGGACATATATCACACTTTCGGGAGTATAATGGGACATTGAGTTTGAATGTGTGTAAACATATAGAGCTAAAAAGATAATGTTAAGAAACTAATGAGGTACATATTCGAAAAGAGAGCATGCTGTGTATGTACATGTACACAATTGGTAGTTAACGTTACACTTTAGATTATACAGATTAATGTTTATTAATATTATACACGTGATATATTGCTTACAGCACACTACGGAAGAGACAATTCTAACTCAAATAAAAGAACTACATATATCAAATTGCATAACAGTGCCCCTTATAAAAGTATAAATCAGCGTTGTCTAATGCATCTAATGCAATCCGACATACACAATGTCTTTTTTTATACATTTTTTTCTGGAACGTATCTATTGTGTAAGATCAGAATTGGGTGTAATATATTCGATTGAGTCTTAAACAACATCTGCTTTTTTGCTTACATTTCCTATTGTCTAAGGCATATTAAAATATACATTAGTTTATTATTATACATTCCACCATTATGGAGAATCTGTTCCGATTTTCTCTGCAGTTTATTAATCCATTCTATATAAAAATCAGACATGCGTCTTATTTGTGAATGTTTTTTGTTTAACCCTTTTGTTATGGAGAATACAAGGTGGTCCACGCAACTTGCACACCTCCATAACTTCCAAAGTATATGTTGCACGAAAAAGTTTTGTATACAAAAGTTGCATGGTTTCAAAGGGTACATTGTGTAGTGTATCTATTTTTTGTTTCGGATATTTGAATGCCAACCTTGTTTTTTTTAAATGGAATAGTGTATTTTTTCGACTAAAATATGGAAGAATGTTAGATTCTGAGTGAAAAAGTATTGACCTTCATTAGCCTTAAATCTAATAACTAACGAGTAATTTCACATTATTTCTTGAAATTTGTTTTCGGGTAATATCAAGTTAGAGATTCAACCTTATCACAGATTTCCGCAGGATAGCGAGATGTTTAAGTGACAACGTTTATTAACATGAAATCATCTATCATGATCCGCAAACTCGTATTATGTTCGTAATTCAGTATTGAAGTTATGCTTGGTGTTTTTGCGTAATTATCAGTTTTCGTTGCGTTACGTTTAATAACCTTAAAATTTACGGTTCGTCGAAGCAGTTCACAGATTCTTTCAAATATCTATCGAGATGGTTGATCTCGTTCAGCATACATTTCGGCATACATAGCTTTAGCTCTTGTTGCATTTTTACAACACTCACCGTTAACTAAAAGCATATCAACTTTTTCGCTATTAGGAAATTTCATTTTTGCTTCTATCTTCCGGATAATTACGCACAAACACCGAGGGTAACTACAATACTGAATTACGAACATGACACGAGATTGCGGATCATGATAGATGTTTTCGTTTTGTCGTCTGCGGAAATCTGTGATAAGGTTGAAGTTCTAACTTGATATTACCCGAAGACAATTTTCAAGAAATAATGTGAAATTACCCGTTAGTTATTAGTTTTAGGGCTAATGAAGGGCAGTACTTTTTCACTCGGAATTCGACATTCTTCCATATTTTGGTAGAAAAGATATACTATTCCATTTAAAAAACAAAATTGATCTTCAAATCTCAGAAACGCTTCTACCTATACAAAAGTAAATACACTACATAATGTACCTTTTCAAACCAGGCGCCATTGGTACACAAAACTTTTTCGTACAACGCATACTTTAGAAGTTATGGAGGTGTGCGAGTTGCGTGGACCACTCTGTATATACTTATAAAGGGTAACCCACCTTACATTTTTACCTAAAATATCTCTGTTACTTTTAATTATACGAAAAAATGTGTAACGGGCAAAATGTTTGCTTCAGCGTGGCAATTATTGTGATAGAGATGATTTTTTCTCTTGGTTATATTTTCCAATATTTCAAAGCCATCGTCGTTGTTTTTAACGGAATGGCATATTTTGATTAGTGTAACGTTAAGACAGGTCCACACTTGTTACCTAGTCCTGTTGCTGACACGCTTTACGGCAGTTTTTGGTAACGTGGTTTGCTGTGGGACCCATTTCCTATTCTTCTGCACGTAATAGTGCGTCCACATTTGTTACCCTACCGGGATTTGTTTCCTAGTCAAGTGGCCTAGAAAAGGTTTGGGCAGAAATGTGAATTGGTTTGATTAGGTTGATTAAAGTTGATGATTGTTGATGATTCTAGATGATTCTAGACAATAATTTCTAAGTCGCATATAATAAATCTTCATCATTTGTAAAAATATAAAAATATTTCACGGAGACCTTTTTGTTGATATATTGCGGCATTGATGTTTACATGTCCGTCCTCAATATTCAGAGCATTAATTATATTCAAAATAGGAAAGTGATGTGTCGATTGAAGTTGCATGGCTCCTTACCATGTGTTCTTTTATTCTAATCCTTACCATCTAAATCCTGCATTCAGATGTTCGAAAGGCTAAAAATTACTCTGAAAAAAATAGCGTTAGTTTCGACGGCGTTATAAACTTGATCGAGGGCCGAACTCGGCACGCACTCACACCAGTCCTACGCCGTCAAGTGGGTCTGGCCTATCTCATAGGCATTGGTCCAATGGGCCCTATCTCCCAAGATTAAACAGTCTACAATCCATAGGAATAGCGCCGCAAAGACGAGTGCTTTGGAGCTGGTCACAATACCGATAATTTCTCGAACCGACGAACCAAGTAATGGGTAATGGTATGAGAAAACAAGAGACACTCCACATTTGCTCCCAATCCCCTTCCAGACCACTTGACTAGGTACTTATCTCGGTAACAGCGTGAGGCGAGGTAACAAGTGTGGTAACCCGCCTTTGTAGGTTATGAAAAGACAAATTAAACCATATATAATATCTTAGCCTTCAAATGACCTTTGAAGGAATTATTCATACATACGTATATGTAAGTATGTATGAAAGAAATTTAATTTCGACTTACAAAGGCTATAGCCAGATTGGGCGGTAAAAAGTGCGCCTAAGCCAAATTCGACTAGCAAGGGGTCAATCTTGATAGCTTATCAAGAAAAACCAATTTGTACCAAGTTTAAATTCTGTATCTCGAACGGGGGGGGGAGGGGGGGGGGTTACAGCAAAAAAACAAAAATAACAAATTTTAATCGAGTTTGAGAACATTTTAGTTAAGGAGGCATATATAAGTTTTTTGAGATTTTCAAATTGGAAACCCGAGCTGCCAAATATAACAAATGTCAAAAATGGGGAAAAATGCCGACTTTGTACTGAGAGAATCGCGGAACCGCATTTATATCTGTTTCAGATCCTTTGATTAAGTGCACCATAGTTAAAAAAATTAAAAGCCGATTTCTTCGAACTTAATATTCTAAATTCTAAACTATTTAGGGTGGTAGATACGCCACGCGACCTCGCTGATTTGGCAGGTCGGTATTATAGGGGCTCTTTCCTGCACAGAAATGGTAATACCGATAGACGAAAGGGAACTGTTTGCTATTTCGATATTCTATTCTGATTGTGGAAAGAAATTCTCAGTTGTTGTGTTGTACTTGAAAAATTTAAACGAAAAATCTGCTGGTAGTGCAAGCGTAGAAAATTCATTATACATTTTAATTACTTGAAATGTGGTTGTGCTCCAATATGTTACGTTGCAGTATGGAATTATAAGCGAAACGAAAAATTAGATGAGGGGCATGGGATGTCCCAAGAAAATGAAGTTTGGTGGTTTAGACACTTTTTTGTTAGCAAAGCACTGACAAGGAAACATATCGAATGTCCACCTCCGATTTTGATGAAACTTTGGGGGATATATTAAGCAGGTGAAAATAAGGGACACGTATTTTCTGTAGCGGCCCACTCGCAAGTTAAGGGGTGAAATACCCCTTGAAGTTTTAGCAGAAAAATGGTATCTCGATACACAGATACAGGTATCACAGATACAAGATAACTTCTTAAGGAAAAGTTTCATGGATTTTTGAGGTACATCAAATAGTGGTCACAGATTTTGTACAAAGTAAATTGTTTATAACAAAAAAATTTGTTGTTACATTGACGTCAGGCTTGACGTCAAAAAAATCGGCATCCGAACGGTAGCCGGTCGCGAGGTTGTTCCGCGCGATGCATATAATGTATGGCTCCGCTTCGCCACGTCCTGCAGCCTTGTGGCCCGCGACTTACGTGTCCCTTATTTTCACCTGCCTACTACATATTCTGGCTGCTTTGTCGATTCCGACATTTGGCTTCATTATATTGGTTTTTCCTTCTCTGCGTGTTCTTCTAGTGATGTGCTTCATTGTTGAGCTGAAAGAAGTACTAAGAAGAAGTACTTTTCCCTACATTTACTGTCGATATATTCCAAAAAATTGCTAATTTTCAGCCAAATAGACTGTTTTGATAAATGTTTTTCTTTTATTTTGTTATTTGCATATCGATTAGTCTCGTCAATTTTGACTTACCCGTGGACCAGGGTTTCGTGATCCTGATGTCAATTGTATTTTTTGTGGAACGATATCCTGATTTGTGACATTCTTCCATTCACTGTCACTATCACTGGTAATATTGAAACGTTTGAACTGCTTTCTTGTAATACCGATTTCGCTTCTACTGTCTGAAGTACTGTCGTCATCTTCTATCTTGGCAGATTCAGGGTAACAATCTTCATCACTACTATCACTAATAAAAATGTCCTCTCTGTGTCTTTTAGGCATCGTGTATATAAAGATGTTATAATATATGAAATGTATAAAACGCTTGCTAGTTCGTCTTGTAACTCCAGCCGGAGACTGATTCGAAATTCATTCTGACACGGCCAATATCCATATCGTGAATTTACATCAACAGAAGATAAGACTTCACCGCCGAAAATCCCTAATTTCCTTTCAAAGGAAACGTAATACTGTGTAGTATTTGTTCCGCGGCAAACTCGCTGAACCCGCACCAAAAATAAATAGCTACTTATATTAAGAGGCGGCTTTATGACGCGCAAGTAATAGACCTGTTTTTGAGGAAGAAGTTTTATTCTATAATCGGTGAAGGTATACGATATTAACCATATACGACTTCAAACGTACCCCCTCACTTAAGAAAAGGCGCTTCGGGCGCTAAGAAAGGGTGCGACCACACCTTCAAAATACGCTGATTAGCAATTAGTCATTTTTTCTAATGTCCAACGAGTGTGCCTAAAACTCACTTCCGAGTCAATGTGATAGAGTTCACTCGACGAAGAAATCAGTCTAAGACAGGGTCTTACTCAGCACGCTGAAAAGGAGAAACAGTATCTTCTCTTTATTCAGTCGCCTGTCTTTTGCTCAAAAGTCTAAGTTAGTCTAATAGACAGGATGAAACATTATACTCTTCTTATTCGTTCATTCGTCTTGACCCAGGAGCAGGTGAAACCATTATGCTCTCCTACTTCACGATTTACGGGAAACATCATCTTCTCTCAAATCTGTTCACATTACACACTACTGTTCAATCCGTTTATTGTTATATTCTTTATCATTATTCCATCAAGAGTTAGTAAACAGTTAAAATTCGTCAGTTGAACGAACATTTATTCAATTTACCACCCCTATCTCCTGAAACGGACGTAGGGACATACGTGCGCAACGGTATCGATAGAAATCGGAACGGAGATTTACGACCTCCGTATACCAAGGCTCTTATTAGCCGGGTATTACGTCAAAACAGTATTCTATACGAATGCTTACCCAATCGCTCCAATAGACGCAGACGAACCGCGGTATAATTCGCGTCCGCAACGATGAACAGATTTGAGCGGCTATTTACATACACGCACACGCAACGGGAAAAAGACTTGGACGGCTATTTGCCGACACCTGTCCGCAAAGGGTTAACAGTTTGGGGTCGATTTTCATTCCACAACACTTCCAAAATGTTAGCTTCAAGCTCTCGCGGTGTTCCAAAACGTGGACAGTCACTTACGTAAAAATTTGCATTTTTAAATCAGCGAATCGAATATTTGTACTTACTGTGGATCATAATGTTTTCCCCAAGAGCAGATCAAATAGACTTACATGTTTGAGCAGCACTTTTTCCTCGTTAGAATTCATATCGAATGCAGTGTCGAATATAAAGTTTTTCGTCGTTCATTGTATGAACTGTTTCTTTAAGGTGATGCACACCATCGAATAATAATAAATGGCGTTTTCGAAAGTGCAATACCAACCTTTCAAAAGCACAAAAACAACGGCAAATATTTCAATTAAAAATACTTTTTTTCCGATGGTAATGACGTTTCGATTGTTTCTGAATTGATAGTAGTACAAGCTCCTACCTATTCGGTTCTTCATATCCTCTGATATAGTTGGATGTTCGTTATAAACTGTTCGTTTGAATTTTCTTCACAAAAAAATCCATTTGTGTGAGATCTGGTGAACACGGTTGCCATGCTACAACCCCACTACGACCAATTCATCGATTTGGAAATGTGGAATCTATAATCATTTTTTTTTGTAAGGCGTGTAGAATGATGTTATTGCACATGTCCGAACGTATTTTTTAGTCAGCTACAATGTGCAATAAACAAAAATGTATAGTTCTAAGCAGAAAAACATCGATAAAATTGAGAACTCTGCAAAAAATGATCTCTGAAGACAAATATTCTTGCCGTATGGTGATCCTTTGATACCATTCACATTAGCCACATTATATTTAGGTGGCTTTATTTATTTTATTATTATTATTTATATCATCCACCCTGTATACATACACTCTTACACTTGGAACCTGTCAAATAATGTAACACCCGCGGAAATACTTGGCAACTAACAGGTAGCCGCAATAATGAATCATGCCAGCGATGAAGATCGAGAACAAATTGGTTTTTCTTGAGAAGTAATTGAATAACCGCGAAAGTTGAATTTGGTTTCAGGGCATATTTTTATTCTCTTATCAAAGTATAGCCTTCTGAGAATATTTTTAAATGAATCCTGGCCCATTTTTCTTAAAAATTAAAGAAACATTAACCCTTCAAAGACGGCTTTCATACATCGTATAGACCACGGTTTCTCCATATGTCGCCGACATCGATGCGTCGTATAGACCACCTCGTTATCACATGCCGGCGACATCGATGCGCCGCATTGGGCACCGATATGCCGTCGAGGGAGCGGTGTATTGTTGAATTATACTTGCTTGTACTTTGTGGTACGTATTTAATCATTATCGACAAGTAAATATAATTCAAACTATATCGTGTTTGGTCTCATTTTTATCAGAAATATCTTGCAAATACTTTAGTAAAGATAAAATTTAGAAAAATTAATAAACGAAAAAGTTTTATTGTTGCATTAGTACTGTCTTTCTGATACGTTTCGGCACCTCGCTTTCATTCCTTGGACTTCTTTCTCTCTCTCCTCCACTGTCTGTCACTTTCTACCTAGACTTCATAGTGGCATACGTCGCCGTCCGCACAGAAGGAATATTCGACGAGATCGCCGTCGTTGAGGGGTTACAGAGCTTTGCTGCCGTGAATTAATTGTCGCCTGCGAAGGACCAACACATAGAGTGGCCTTTGCATTTGTTCATGCAACAAACAGTTCGCGTAACTGCAGTAATCACACTGTATACACTTAAACTGAACATACTGTAGTGTTAGTGGACACTTTAGATTATACTAGTGGATTGGACCAGGTCTGTTGGCGCCTTTTAAATTATAGTTCTGGCTCGAGCTTTGTTGAGGCAGTTGTATAATAAGCATGGTGTGAAGGAAGATTGTTAGTAGAAACGTCGAATGTGGATCGGGTGAATGTTTATCTTGAAGAAAGAGCGTATGACTCCGAGGCGTGGAAGATACGTGTTTGGACGTGAGTACTTGAGAAGTTCGTTTGAATGGAGGGTGCAGCAAACCAAGGATACGGGTGGACGTGACCGACCGTCGCCAAAGAATGGCTCCGGGGTATAACCTAAATGAGTGAAAGCAAATGAGAAATAGAATGAAAGAGTAACCAAGAGTGAAGGAATCATATAGAGTGACTGATGCGGGCGCGAGGTAGAATAGTTTTAAAGGCGGAGCAGAAAAGTTCGGGAAGCAGAGCAGAATAGTTTGGGAAGTAGAAAAGAATAGTTTGAGAAACACAGTAGAGAGAAGCGTAGACATGAGAGAATGCAGAGAGCAGAGAGTAGAAATGAGTTTGAGAGTATTGCAAGTATACTGTGAGAGACGGGTCTGTGAGAGAATTGTTTTGTATCGACTTCTCTATATTAATAAACTTATTAATGGGTGAAATAAACCGGCGTTTCACTATCCTACTTGTTCACTGTTTGTATTGTACGTGAAGTTTACTAAAAATAACTTCCACAATACCGTATATAGGTTTTAATGCGCAACATGATCAGTTTTTTTATTATCTGTGTTGATTGCGAGGCTAAAATTTTGTTGATACGGTACTTAAACATAATGTAGAATTCCGATAATCGGTCATCCAATAATCGAGCACGCACAACTCCGGCCAGTGTCCTTTGTGAACCATATGTCGTATGAGCAAACAAGTTGCAGCAACATGCATCCAACTGCGATACAAAATTCGAACAACACGTACTATGAAACACACGTTCGTGCCGGAATGTTCTACCGATGGTACATGTGTGGTGGTCCCATCGGGTGGCGCGTACCACCGGTGGTACAAATGAAGCAATAACTTTTATGTTCCTTTTTCTTAAGGAAAAAAGGGAAAAGTTTCTAAATGGAATGAATAGATGAAATGATGGAATGATTAACGACAATTAAACAATTTTTATTCTCATGAATCGGATTGAAACAGCCTCGCCTCACAACGAGGAATACAAATTCCACAGCCGAACAGTGGGGAAAAACGGCAATTTAGGCGTGCAAAAGTCTTTCTTTATGAAACACTTTTGATCTCCGCCCGTTTCTGCGCTAATTTTTATATACACGTTAAGAATGGGATGTATACTATATGCTCTATAAAATTTGGCTGCAGCCAACTGCAGCTGCAAAAGTTATTGCATTTTTAATGGAATAGTTCGATGTCGAGGGTATGCGACCTACGGTAGACTCCCGATCAACGGGACCCGCTTTTTTTTGTTGACAATTAACTAGAAGAAAGCGATTGACATGTTCCATCCTTGTTTACTTTTTGACGCGTTTGTTATTGTTTAAATAGTTTATGGATATTAAATTATTTAAATATTTTTTGTGGATATTAGTTATTTTTCGCTCATTCTTTACTCGCTAAGGAATTAAGGTAATTAAAGGGTTAATCACCCCTTCCGAACAAATAAAGTATTAAAATAACTCAAACAATAAAACACTCAGTAATATATAGTTCATAGCAGCGTTTGTTGATGATATAATTATGGGCTTTCCCCGCAAAAGTGTAACAACTCTTGCGTTTTATTAACTTCTAACGTTTATTTATTTTATTTCATAGTGTACTATACACATTCCATCGCTTCATTTCTGTGATATTTTGTAAAAAGAAAAGTTTATGCTCCCGGAAAATTTCAATCTTTGAAAATGAAGTGAAAGCTCCTCGAAGTAGAGGATCAATAACTTAGGACTGACAAATTTTTATAAAGTTTTTGTAATTTAATATTTTTTGTTATTGTTTAATATTAATTTTTTTATATATATTGTCATTGTTTTTATTGTAAATTTTATTTCTGTAAGTTATACATGGTCATAAATGAAAAAGGGGGACCCGATCATCTACCGCCTACCGTAGGCCGCATCAGTGCGAACGTTCTCGGCATTGAACTATTCTATAAAAAATGCAATAACTTTTGCAGCTGCAACTGGCTGCAGCCAAATTTTATAGAGCATATAGTATATACCCCATTCTTAACGTGTATATAAAAATTAGCGCGAAGTCGAGTGGAGCTTAAAAGTATTTCATAAAAGAACGCGTTGGAAAATAGTTTGTTGAAACTTTCTTGAAAAAAAATATTAAAAAATTTTTATAAAATTTTTCTTTTCATTTTTACACATTCCTAATCTCTGTTGATACAGTTCCTGATAACAGAAATACCATTAAGGTCCTGAGCATCAGAATACAGGTGAAAATAGTATTCCTCATTTTTAAGCTATCTTCAATTTTTAACGTTTGTATCCTCTCCCACGCTTAACAACAATGGATTTAAGAAATGAAAATATCATTTTTAGGTGCTACGGACATCTAGCTTGATATTGCATATAAAATTATAGGCCTACTCCGTGTTTTGTTTTTCGACTTTTGCACGCCTAAATTGCCGTTTTTCCCCACTGTGAGCCGGCGTGAACGTGTTAATTCTTATATTCTGTTCTCTATTCGTTCGACTTCGATTTTAACTAGCTTTTGTAAGCTCGCAGTATATAAGTCTCTAACGATATGTATCAAATATTAGCCGTAGTTACTCGATAGTTTTTAAGATATAAACAACTAAAGGCACGTACCTCGCAATGTTTTATTAACTATGAATATAAACCGATCTTGCAGAAGTTGCAGTGGCGTTGTGAGATAGTTTCATGACTCGTAAACCGAAAGTCTTGGGTTCGATTCTCGTTGAATAAATTGTTCTTTAATTCTATTGTAACTGCATCTAAGGGCGGGTCCACATTTGTTACCTAGTCCTATTACTGACAGCCGTTACTTCAGCATTTGGTAACGAGGTTCGGTTGTGAGACCGATTTCTAGACTTATGCACGTAAACGTGCGTCCACATTTGTTACCGCACCGTGATCTGTTACCTAGTTAGGTGCTCTGGAACAGGTCTGGGAACAAATGTGAACTGTGCCTTATTACCTCATATTGTTACTCTTTACTTGGTTCGGCCGTTCCATGAGTTGTCGGTATAGTGATCCGCTCCAAAGAAGGTACTTGAGTAGTTCTTGAATAGTTATAGCTTTCTTTAAATTGGTATCTTTTGGGGCTACCTTTGGCCGGATTAGGTTGATTAAAGCTTGCACACAGATGGTCGAAGGGCTAAAAGCTACCCCGCAAAAATGGCGTTAGCTTCGACCGTAAACCTGACCGAGGGCTGAACCGGCACGCACCCACAAGAGTCTGGTCTATGTTATAGGTATAGGCTCAATGAGCCCATCTCCCAAGAGTAAACAGTCTACAATGCATAGAAACAGCGTCGCAAAGGCGAGTTGATACATCTACAGCAGGTTACAGGCGATCTAACACATTGGCAATGGCGCACGACGAATGCAGTACTTTGGAGCGGGTACTATACCGACAGGTCCTCGATCCGCCGAACCAAGTAACGAGTAACGGTATGAGGAAAGAAAACACACTCCACATTTGTTCCCAAATCTCTTCCAGCCCACTTGACTAGGAACAGATCCCGGTAACAGTGCGAGGCGCGGTAATAGGTCCGCGAACCCGCCTTTACACGATGCAGGCTGAAAATGATCGTATATACAGTAAAAATATGAAACCTTTCGACGCCACGAACACATGATAAAACTTTCTTTATTGCACTGTCACTTTCCGGTGTTTACTGTCTCCGGAAAAGCAACTTGGTTCATGTTAATAAATATTTCTCTTGGCAAAGTTAATTTTGATGCAGACCATGCATATTTATTCATGTCCGTATATTTTTCACAATAGCATTTTGAAAGAAAAATTTATTTAACGGGCATCGAACCCAGTATTTTCGGTGCCCAAGTTACAGAACTGTCGCACTTCGCAATTGCAAGTTCTACAGCATCTGCGTATACTCATGGTACACCAATAGGCGTGTACAGTGCGGTGGCCTGGAAATGGTTAGTCAGAGCATATTGCGTTTTCACTCTGCTGCTATCACACGCATTGTCGGTATTGGCTATGATCAGTGACAGAGGACGACGACGAGCATATCGATACAAAGTGAAATAGAATGATGACTTTATAGCATTGACGCAGCCTCCCTATTAAAAGTGTCAACTACGTATTAAGAAATTTATCTAGGAAATAGGATCTACAATGGTTTTATAACAGTTTATTCACATTGTTAAAAGAAATATACAGTAGAACCTCCCGTATCCAAAACCCCATTTTCCGAATACCCCGATATCCGAACGTTGTGTTTCCGAACATTCTGTTACCCGAACAGTGTTTCGCAGCGATGTTTACATACAATGTTCACGAAAGTATTCGAACGCTTATAGTATTCGACCACCATGCGTCATATAGACCACGGTTTCTCCATTTGTCGCGGACTTCGATGCGTCGTATACACCACCGCGTTTTCACATACCGCCGGCATCGATGCGTTGTATAAACACCTCGTTTCCAGATGCCACCGACATTCATACGACGCGTAGACCACTTCGTTTTCATATGTCGCGGACCTCGATATATCGCATTGAGTGATGAATCTTAGATTTTCTCCATTATTGAACTTCATTCGTATTCAAGGCCGAAACCGTTCAGCATCGAAATTAAATAAGGTAGAAGTTATGGATGTACATAAACCGTACAGACAAATCGAACCTGCTCGTGAAATGTTTAATGACCAATGTATTGAAAATTTCGGCGACAACTGCAGTCATAAGTTTTACCACACTAAATTATATTATGAACCTTTTTATTATTCTTTGTAGCTTTCTTTGTTATCACTATTATTTTTATCTCAATGTTTATATAATTTATGTAGGATTGAAGCTATTCTCTTGATTACTTTACGCTAATTTATTATAGACTGTACACTTATGCATTACACTATATGCTAATACTAATAATAATAAGAGAAATAATAGAAATAATGATGGCATGAATAAAACGTCAATGTTTCGCCCTGAAACGTCGGCTGTGCCGACTACGCAAATACTGATTCTTCTGCACGCTCTTCCACGCGCCCTGCCGTCGCATCTCTTTCTTTCGTCTCGCATGTACACACGCACACTCTGATTTCGCTCCCTAAATGAAACAAAATTAACACACAAAAAAATGAAAAAACACCACAAAAGACAGTGACACTAATATCTCAACAAAAAAATCCTCACTTAGTTCTTGGACACTATCCTAGCTATCGAGCCAAAATACGAAATAGTCAATAAATACTTCACAAAGGCATCTCACGGAATACAACTCTTCAGAAAAATTAACAATCAAAAATCCACCGGTCCAGACAATATCCCTAACATAGTATGAAAAGACCTACTCCCCAAACTCATCGCCAGTTACAATACCCACTTTAATAATTGCCTCAACGACCATTACTTTCCCCAAAACAGAAAGAGTCATACCATAGAAAATAAAGAAAAAACCCGTCCGACCAATCAGACAACTACCAAACGAAATCTTCGAAAAGTTATTTAAAGGAGCCCTACATTTTTTATCTTCACAAGATTCTTCACATTGCTCAACATAATGCCGCACACCCAATTTAGATTCCGACACCAACTCAGCACCATACACGCAACTCACACCGTAACTTCCGACATCCAACATGTCCTACACTAGGGCTTGGAATTATGTGAAGTTTTGGGCGATTTTCAGAGGCAACGCCCTTTTTCTTAATGAAACTTTTACTAACGGGAGAAATTGGGAGATTTTTCTGAATCAAATGAGGCCAAACGCGATATAATTTGAATTATATTTACTTATTAGAATAAGAATGAAAGGATAATGCAAAACAGTAACGTCTTCTAATTACAGGCAATACCAACAGAAAATTATACGACACTCCTAACATCCCGAGAATAGACAACTACATTATAAAACTATCAAGAGACTACTTCGCCAATACCCCGAAAATAAAACACAACCACCTTATAAACAGCTCATTATGTCCATACGACGAATTCCACAAAAAAAAAAAACCTATCAATCGGACATATTCCTCCAGAAGCATTCCTAATACTCCACAGAAACGACAGGATCACTGACCAACACAACATCCAGCGCCCAGTAAATAATAAAAAAAATTCTATAGGAACATCACGTTAAGAGCAAAAACACCATTCTCCGCATAGTATACAACACGACATACCAAAACTCGACGCAAATAACAAATATCACCATTACAGAGACAAATACTGGTGGCTGTCCAATCCACGACCAAGTGTATGTAAGTGTACAGTGTGCGTGTACATAATCATAAGATCACCCCCCCCCCCCCCCACTTTTGCTTAATACACATGAGCCACACCCATTATCCCGTTTTTTGGTTTTCTGCTGCTGCCCAGCAGTCTAGTCTAACTAAAAATAGAGAAACGTAGCGAAAAAAAGTGAAAAGGAAATAAGGGGAACCTGAAGCCTCCAATACTTCTTTTTTGCAAAACTTCCCTATACAGACTAAGCGTCACCATTCCGGCCTTGCAGTCATATTCGTAACAATTAGGTAACACTAACATAGATTATTCACTATAAGGTACCACTGTACTCATCCATAAGTATCTATTGTATTTATGAATAAAGACTACTTCTATGGCGTGTGGCTTGTAATGTGGGGGTCCTGGGTTCGAATTCCGGTTAATTGACAGTTCGGCCGTCCCATCCGCTGTCGCTATAGAGACCTGCTCCAAAGAAGGTACTTGAGTCGTTTTTGAATAGTTAAAGCTTTCTGTAAACTTGCATCCTTTCTGTCTACTTTGGCCGGATTAGGTTGATTAAAGTTGATGAAGTTGATGAAAAAATATAACAATAATTTCTAAGTCGTATATAATAAATCTTAATTATTTATCATTTATCATATTATTTATCAAAATATAAAAATACTTGTACAAATATTTTACAAAGAACTTTTTGTTGATATATTGCCGCTGTTACGCTATCGCGTTAGTAGGCCTTAATATCTAGCAACATCGAATTAACGGTCGACAATGCAATTGTAATAATCGATAGCGATAAATAATATACGAGCGAAATTTAAAAGCGGATGAGCGTTCGAGATACGTAAAGCTGTATATTGTTTAAGTACCAGCCGTAGGTTGTCGAACAAAAGGAAAGTCAGAGCATTCTCATCTTAAAACACTGCACTTGGAAGATTCTAAAGGTTCTTTATTACGAAGCATAAATAATTAGCTACGTCTATTGAATTACGTACGACCTCCGGAGTTTGTCACGTTTGTCAAACTCACGATATCTTGTTCTGGCCGCCACATATTCTACCGCTGAACAAAAGGACCCCGGCACACCCACTCAAGTGTTCGGCGCACTTTCTCTGACTTTCGCGCGTTTTCCTTAGTCCCAAACACCAGACCTACTACTATTTCTTCATCGCGTTCCTGTCGCCTGTAAACAACGAAGGGGACAACATGCATTTGAAAATAGCTGCAGCAGCCTACATCTATATTCATCATGCGGCAAAACGTAAGAAAAGGAAATCGAGATAGTGGTGCCAAACGCAGTTATATTCTGCAAGAAATGTTTATTGTGGTACGCAATTATTATCGGATTTAAAGTTTCAATCAATTAGTGGGCAATACAAATTTTTAGTCGGATGTCACCAAGTGAATTTCAATTTTTAATCATTCTAAGTGGGGCCAAAGTAGCCAAAAAGATACAAGTTTCAGGAAAGCTGTAAGTTTCAAGAACCTCTAGCCATGGCTCTTCGTTTCACATCGAGTGGTGATTCGTGTAGCAGACTTCAACTTTTGTTTAAAGTTTTAAAACAGTCTATTAGCAACATAATGCTGGAAGTGTGTGAAGCTATCGTTGAATGATTGAAAGATTACGTCAAGGTAAGTTGTATAAGTCCTTACTTCCGTAGATTTGCAATTGATGGTTTGGGTATAATACCTATGACATTGCACAAATTTTGATTAAAAGTGATTTATTGGGTTCAACATATGAGGAAGAATGCACTTTTTGTTCTGTTTTGAGTGTAAAGTGTATAATTAAATGGCTTAACACATGTTAATTATTATTATAATTAAACATAAATTTACTGAATATGAAAATTACAATGAAAAGTCAAAATATTTAAGTGGCTACATTAAATTTTTATTAATAATATTATCTTCCACGGCGGTAGAAATAGTAGAAGGGGCAGAAATGGATTGTAAGTAGTCTGCATAGAAAGTGGATGAATAGAACGTGTCTGACCATACAAGTCTCTTCTAGCATAATCAGGAACACCTATAATTTGCTTCTCGATTGCACTTTGCATACTTTCAGAAAATTTCCTTTAGTTAAAAGCCACAAAGTTTCCAAACTGTTGTGCTTCGTCGTTTATTGAATTTGAAGTTGAAGAGACCAATGCAGTATTTAATTGATTATCTTCTACTGTCTGTCGTCTTTTTCTCTTTGGAGGTTTTGGTGATGGTTCAGGTGGTACTCCATCAGAGGCACCTTCTTTAACGACATCCACCTCTTCTAAAAATTCTGCATTTTCTTCATCACTTGCGTCCCTATTTTCAATCTGAAAAATAAGTAGGCTGAATAAGCAAGTATATTTCAGTTATTAACGAAATACACTGATCAATCAGAGCACCCATACAGCACGCGCTCGAGTGCGCGACTCTCAAACGTGCTCGGTCGCTGTGTCACTGTGTTGCTTCACGACGACGACCGAGCGTGATTGAGAGTGGTGTGCTCGAGCGCGCGCTCTACGAGCGCTCTGACTGGCCCGTGTTTTTCGTTAATGAGTCAAAGACGAAGCTGCAAACAACATTGCGGTCAATGGGAAAGTCACCCTCCATTTTCCGATGTTCACTGAGTTTTGTCCCACCCTGTATAACTATAGTGAATAGACAGCAAATATTACCTTTTGCAAGAAGCTACATTGACGAAGATAATTCGTTCTGGATTAAAATAATATTTTCGGGCGAAAGTAAATTCAATATTTTCGGATCAGATGGGCAGATTATGTATGGAGAAAGCCCCATAAAAACTCGGTACTCAAAATACGTATGGAGCTTGTGAATTTACGAAACATAAGTTTCAGAGAAATGGTATTCCGAAAAGAAATGTCGAAAGTACCATACACCACACACAACATACCACACACAAGTAATGATAGCAGCATTTCCCCAAGTGTCACATGTTGGTGCTGAATTTGCGTCGAAACAAAAATCTACTGGTTTGTCAAAATGAGTGGGCCTGCCGTTTATATAGGCACTCTTAATCCAAACATATTTGAAAAGATCTGTAGCTTAATAATATTGTCTCTTAAATGAAGATTAATATCGTAATCGAAAAGTATAATTATGTCGGAGAAGCGTGCTTAATATATCTACCATGTTTCATCAAAATCGGAGACGGACAGTTCGATATGTTTCCTTGTTAGATATGTAATTGCTGTCAAAGGTGACCCAACTAATTATTAAAATATCTTATACAAAAAAAAACGTAAACGTTCGAATACTTCTGTAATCCTCATAAACGGTATGTATACACAAAGTGTTATACTAATTCTTTATACATTGTCAGATTGTCTTCTAATTTCGGCTATACATTCCAAGACTTGTATCTTTAATTGTAGTATCGATTTGAAAACGTAAAACTGACGGGTGTTTCTTGTTTCTTAAAGGTTTAGTATACATATAAGCGTCCGAATGCTTTCGTGAGCAACTGTATGTGTGGGATTGGAAGTTTTATGAGATCAAGCCGAAGTAAGTGTAATGTGACAAGGGGTATTATATGAATATATTTATTAAAGATACTACGCCGTTCCACAGTATGCTGTGGTACACTGTTCTATCTACCCTGTTGCACGCTCAATCTACTCTGTCCTCGCTTTCCATTCGTACATTCATTCGTCCTCAGTTATTCCTGTTTCTCGCACTCATTCATATCATTAAAGCTAACGGTATTCTTAAAACATAGAAAGCAGGGGATATTGATTTGCAGGCCATCTCTGCTCGCGAGCAGACCATCTGTGTGCCAGGTAGTCCGGTGATAAACGTCCTGCACTCTGACGTTGGGCGCTACCCACTCCCACGTACAAGGTGATCCGTAACTGTGGGAACTCCGGGAAATGGGGGGTTGCTGTGGTGATTCTGAACTATTTTTTCCTTGATCAAAATGTTGTTTGAAGCTTCATTTTTCAATTATTATCGAGAAATACTGGCCAATCACAGCGTTCGAGCGCTTGGCTCTCAACCGCGCTGGCCTTGGCACAGTTAACTGCAGCTTGTGTATTGAGGGGAGCGTGCACCAAATGTTACATCGTCTTAATTAAGAATAATGTGGAATTAGTCGTTATTCACGAATAACAAGTAAACTCATAAGTCGTTTAATAGCCGTGTTGTATACGTTTGTTGTATTCATGATCCGAAAGGAATAAAGTGTTTTATTACTTGTGAAAATATTTTCAGGTGGATAATTTATGTTTTAAGAAAAAGGATTTGGATAACCAATGTTAGAAAAAGTGAGTTAAACTTACATATTGGCTCATGAATTAACCTGCTTCGACGCAAAGCTGATGTTCCGGTCGGATCGGTGAACACACATGCACGATCTCTTTCATTGCGCGGCCACTTTTTATTTCCACTGTAACATTTAGGGATGATTCGACAGGAGTGTATTCATTCGTCATGGAGTGACCGGGTTGGTTACACGTAGGAACAATAAATCCTGTCGAATTATCCCTTCAATTTCACAGTGGAAGCTAAAAGTGGCCATGCAATGAAAGTAATAGTGACGTGAGTTCACCGACCCGGCAGTAACATCAGCTGTTAAAGATTGCCTTGAAAAGTCGGGATTAACCCAGTGTCAACAATTTGTGGACGAATGGGTAAGTTTAACTAGCTTTTTATAACATTAGTTATCTAAATCGTTTTCTTTTAAATAATTTCTTAAAATTTATCCACCTGAAAACGAAGTGTAAAAACAAAAATAATTTTCTTAAGTAATAAAACACTTCATTCCTTTCGGATAACGATTAAAAGTATCGAGCACAGTTATTAAACGACTTAGTACTTTATTCGTTATTCATGAATAACGAATAGTTCCATGCTATTCTTAATTAAGACGATGCTGCATTTCCCACACGCTTTCCTCGACACCCTCGTTGCAGTCAGCTGTGCCAATGGGTCGGTTCACGATCACGGTTGGACGCGGTTGAGATTCACGCGCGGGAGCACCTTGATTGGCCACTATTTTTCGTTAATAACTCAAAAAAAATGTTTTAAACAACATTTTGGTGAAGGAAAAAGTAATTGAGAATAACCTCAGCCAACTCTCATTTCCCGCAGGACACATAGTTATGGAACACCTATACAGGGTGACAAAAAACTCAGGGAACATCGATAAATGAGATATAGCTGAGGGGTAGAAAAACAATATTTTCCTTGGCAAAAATGTCCTACATAGTTTCGTTTTTGAGTTATTAACGAAAAACACTGGCCAATGAGAGCGCCCGGCGGGCATCGGCCGACGCGCGCTCAGGTGCGAACCGATCACTTGCGGTAGGTCGTGATGGGGGCATCGAGGGTACCGAGGAAAGCATGTGGCAAATGTTACATCGTCTTAATTAAGAATCACGTGGAATTATTCATTATTCGTGAATAAGAAATACACTAATAAATCGTGTAATAACTGTGCTCGATACGTTTATTCATTATCCGAAAGGAATGAAGTGTTTTATTAATTATGAAAAAAATACTTTTTTTTATCAGTACGTTTTCAGGTGGATAAATTATGTATTAAGAAAAACGATTCGCATAACTAATGTTAGGAAAAGCTAGTTAAACTTACCCATTCGTTCACGAATTAACCTGGCTAACATTGTGTGAATCCTGACCTAGGCCACAGTTATTACACGATTTATTAGTGTATTTCTTATTCACGAATAATGAATAATTCCACGTGATTCTTAATTAAGACGATGTAACATTTGCCACATGCTTTCCGCGGTACCCTCGATGCCCCCATCACGACCTACCGCAAGTGATCGGTTCGCACCTGAGCGCGCGTCGGCCGATACCCGCCGGGCCCTCTCATTGGCCAGTATTTTTCGTTAATAACTCAAAAACGAAACTATGTAGGACATTTTTGCCAAGGAAAATATTGTTTTTCTACTCCTCAGCTATATCTCAATTATCGATGTTCCCTGAGTTTTTTGTCACCCTGTATGTATAGTTTTCAATATTCGGCCGAACGAATTTTGATTGTAAATTTAGTACGAAGCTAGCTTGAAAATACATGATTTAGCAGCCGAGAAGATTTGCGATTCTAAAATATTAGAAAAATCGTAAAGTCCCTTGATTTTTATTTCGCACACGTTCGTTTTTCGCAATGGATAATAATTCTAGCACAAGTTACAAGGGACCTTCGGTTATCTAAAAAATTCAGTTTCTAGAAATAATTTTTGTTTTAATTTCTTCACACAGTTTTATTAAACTTGTAATGGAATTAAATTTTTATTCAAATTAATCATTTTTTGACACACAGTGCAGTTTTCAAGGAAGATAGAAGCATAGGAACTCGCAGTTTGATTTTCAAAGATTGTTTTCAAGCTAAAAAATCAAAAGCTAGCACAAAGCGAAAAGTTAGCCGATGTTTCTATTGAAGTTCCGTACAACATTTTTTAAAGCGCTTTCCTGAATGATCTGATAGGTGTTAAAAATTACACATTTTAATACCTTGTGTTGAAAAGACTATGGAAGTTTAACAGTAATTTTAGAATATATTAAGAATCTTCAGACATTTAGCATTCGATATTACAATGTTTTATACTAAGTTGAAATTGTTATTTTTGAATTTTGTCTTAATAACGTCTGTCTATTTTTATAGCATTTGAAGATCGTTGCATGAATGAAAGATTAGCTGCCTTTCATTCAGATATCGAAGAGTATAATATGAATGTTCTTCATAACCCACCAAAGGATGGAGAACACCATTATTTGCCATATGTTGGCAATGGAGTTTTTGGAATTCCGATTGTACCGAAGGCCTTTGTATATATAAAACGAGGACGAGCATTAACATTGCCCATACAGTGGCAACCATTAATTTTTCATCCTGTGCCCAAAAGCAATTTTTATCGAGAAGCTACGGTTACGCACTTTACTAATGGGATAGTTTATCATTACCAATGCCACAGAGAAGGATATTATGTAGAGTTGCAATATTATGCTCACAGAGTATACGATACTATTTTCGTACAAAACATAAAAGTAACTAATCAACTTCTACTTTCACAAGACGTATCATTGAAACCACAAGTGTCTACGCATTGGAGTAATTCCCACGTAGAAGTAACTAAGTAATTATTAAAATTAGTACATAATATTATGATATATATGATATTGTAAACATTCAATTTAATGCAGTTGCAGCAATTTCTGGACAAAATTACTTTTTGTTATATGTATGCTTTAAGTTATGATATAAATCTTGTATCATTTAAATGCTTCATTAGTTAAAGTGAATATTTGGAAACAGTACCTTTTTCTAGTAGAAAACGTAAAAAAACATTTATTTAATAACAAAATATGGTACAAAATTATTTTTGTATCCAACTATTACTCTGTTATAATTGGCTAACTGAATAATAATAATTTTATCATTCGCGTCAAGCTTTTGTGACAAAGGCTATAGCCGGATAAGAGGGTACAATATGCCCCTAAACCCAATTCGATTTGTGAGGTGTTATTGGATAGCTTATCAAGAAAAACCAATTTGTACCAAGTTTCAACCCCGTAGCTCGACTGGGAGGATAGTTACAGCGAAAAAACCAAAATACAGTTTTTTTTGCAATATCTTCCATTTTAGCGCATACAAAATTTTGAAAAATATCTGAGATATTTCCATTATGGAGGCACATATTATAGAAGTTTTTAAGATTTTTGAACTGGAGACCCGAGCTATAAAAAATGCTGAAAAATGCCGATTTTATATTGAATCGTTTGACCACATTTATACTTTTTTTTAGGTACATATTATTGATACTACTACTATCATTTTTTCAAATTTTTCAATTATGTGCGCCAAAGTTAAAAAATTAAAAACCGATTTTTTCGTCGTTTTTTGCGCATCATAGTAACTTATACGGCGAACTTCCGCCAATTCTTTGTCAAATAAGTATATTATGCAATGTTCAAACTTACAACAAACCAACATAGAAATTAAGGAAACTAGATAAACCGAACCGTCGATAAACCGATAAATCGTCCTGCGGTTAAGTGGCCGACAGCTAAACCGCTGCAAACTTTTTTGTATGTTCGAGCCTCCCTCGAGTTCATTTTTTTTCTAATTCCTAACTATATGATAATGATGAATATTTGCTTAAATATATTTTAAAAATATTTGTTAAATATTTTAAATGAAAATGTGTACCTACGAACTAAAAGCGCTTTCAGTGCTACCGTTTCTCTTTCCACGTATCTTGCCGATTATGGTACCGTTTAATATTTATAACATTAAAGTAATATATGTATCTTGTGTATTTTCAGATGTCTTAAATTGAACAGTCGTAGATGCAGTGCAGGAAAATTCTTGGTATGTTTTACTACTATTTCGCCTTTCTCTTGGACCACACAATTATTTCCTGTTTCTAATTAATTATTGTTGCCATTACAATAATTTATTATTTGTCGCCGCGGAAGTACTTAGCATCTAACAAGTAACACCAATAACACTATTCGACAAATTTCAACTTTTTTTTGATATTGTAACCTTCAATAAGAGTTTCTTGCAGGCTTTAATGTGCTGAATACGAATCTGCAACCCGTTTTTCTCCCCAACGTATCATTTTTGAAAAACTCAGTTTGAAAAAAAATCGCACATTTTCAACTTTGAAAGTGTTTTGCACTTTTGCGGTAATAATTATTCAGTTGCGCTTGGTGCCAAATGATTCTTTGAGGTTTCACGAATAAAATTATATAATTCGTAATTAGATTATAAGCATTTAAACGTGTTTAAATAATGATCAAAGTGAAAAGTACACCGAAAATACGCCCATTTTTGCTGATGTCTTGCAATTTATTTAAAAAACTACGTGTCCAGTGGGAAATCTTACTATGCCGCACGATAGTGCAGACCTTTCTGCTAAGGAAAGCGCCAATGGAAGTTACAAAATCATTTTTGTATTGAATATACAAGCGAAATTGTTTGGAAAACACGGGGCAGCAACAGTGACACTCAGCAGAAGTACTGCGCGTTTAGGGATTCCGGTACGCCGAGCGATAAGCGGGGGGCTGCTGTGATAAAGCACCACTGCCGCCGTCACGTGTTTTGCCAAACTGTTTCGCTTTGATATCGAAAATAAAAATCTGTCTAAAAATAAAGGTCTGCTCTATCAGTGGCATAGTTAGATTTTCTCATGGACCCTTAGTTTTAGAAATAAATTAAAAGATATCAGCCAAAATAGGTGTATTTACGCTGTCCCTTTCATTTGGATGATTATTCAAACATGTTTAAATGTTTATAATTTAATTACTAATTATATCCTTTTATTCGTGAAACTTCACAGAATCATTTGGCACCAATCGCAACTGAATAACTATTGCCGCAAAAGTACAAAACACTTCCAAAGTTCAAAATTTTTTATTTTTTTCAAAATTCAAAATTCAAAACGGATTGCAGATTCGTATTCAGCACATTAAAGTCTACGAGAAACGCCTATTGAAGGTTACAAAATCAGACCTGCGTTGAACAGTGTAATTAGTTGTTGCCTAACTTGATAGATCTAACCCATCATGTCCCATTGAGTGCTGGTTGTTCAGATGGTTCTTGAATCCTTTCCCTGTATAATTTTTTGTCGCCGATGTAATCTGTTGCTGGTTCAAGCATCTCGTCAATACTATCCAACGAGACGGTGGGCGACAGGGGGCGATTAGGTTTTTTGATGCTTGCTTCGGAATCTTTAGGTCATTTTTTCGTTATTTGCCGAGTTTGGCCCTCGGTGACCAGGTCTAGGTCACTTAATTTTATCGGATTTTGTATGCTTTCTTCGGACATTGTGGATAGTGGTCTTAGTCCCTGTCTTATTTCCTTTTGGATCTTCTGTTTCTTCATTCCTAGGTTCGGCTATTTCGAGGATATTTTATGTTTGTGGTTCAGTTTCTTTGGTAATGTCCGTTTCAGTTTGCAATTCAGTTTCAGGTATATGGTCGGTTATAGGGGAGGGGGTGTTGGATTTGTGTGTGTATGGATGAGTGAATTCGATTTGTTTGGATTTATCGTGTTTGTACATTGCTTTGCAATGTGCCCTTCTTGTTGACAGTTAAAACATGTCTGTTTCCTTGTGGTAAATATTCTATACGCGTTGTTATCTATTGTAGTTGTAATGGAGTTCTGTATACGTTTGGTTTCTTCCGAGTCAACATAAACCTGCCGCCTGAAAAGATAGAATGTGAGACAAGTCTGGATCAGTAATTTCTGCTTTTAGCGGAGTGATTTTCGAGAGTAGTTTGATATTGTCGCCTTTGAAGGTGTTCTCGATTTGGGTACTGGGAATTATGGGTGCTACGTTAGATAGTATAATTCGTTGGGTCGGTAGAACCATCGGTCTGATTTCTACGTTTATATTGTTTATGTTTACCGATTTATGCTTATGTGTTAGGTTTGTGGCCGTCTGTCTGCAACCCAGGTACACACATATTGTACTGTTGGATATTCTTGATAGGAATTTTATGGTTTTAGGTCCTATTATGTTCCCAATCACCCGAGCGTATTCTTTGATTGTGATACCGTCAACTGACTGTAGGATTACGCCTTCGTCTTGATTCGGACTGCGTTCTTGTTTCGTAACGTTTGCGTATGAGTTTTTAGGTTGGGTGGATTTATTTGGTGTGTTATGGATTTTATCCATTGGAATGTATGAATTTCTATCGTTTTGGAGGCTATTTTTCTAAGTAACGGTTTCTTGGTTGTGTTGGGTCTTATACAGCGACATGGTGGTAACGCCAACACAGCTTGGCGTCGTCAACTATTTAGTAACTCCGTATATGGCACTCGTCAGCTGTACGAAGTCATTGTCAACACGTCCGGTTGCATCGGTTGCCGGAACGAGAATCAAAGAACTTTTCTTTAACCCTTTGCGGACGGGACGGTTCGAAGCCAACCATACAAAAAACCATTTGAAACTGCCAGCGCACATTTCTGCTTACACGCTATTATCGTTCATAGCACTCAAAGATGTCAAATTCTGGACATATGTACACGAACAGCTTGTCCACAGGATAAATAAAATTATTATTTTTATAATTTCTTAAACAGCATATATCTGTTCACCAGCGATATGGGGTGGGGCCACATCGATGTGTTTACACCGGACGAATATACAGAGTGGCCCGTAAGTATCGCAGTATTTTTAAATTCCGCGTAGCTGAGGTGATGCTGAACAACTTTTTCCATGACCAAAATATTGTAAGTAGCTTCGTTTTTGAGCTATTAACGAAAAACAGCGGCCAGGCACCACCGCGCTCGGTTGTTATCGGGTGCATCGAGGGGCAACGTACAGCAAATATTACATCGTCTTAAATTAATAAAATGTGTAATGATTCGTTATTCACGAATAACAATTTAATTATCCAGTCGTTTTATAACTGTTCCATACTTTTATTCCTTATCCGAAACGTATAAGGTATTTTATTACTAATTAAAAAAATGTTTGGATAATTAATGTTAAAAAAAGATAGGTAAATAAACTTATCCTTTCGTTCAAGAAGTAATCTGCTTCGACGAAAGTGGATCCTTGGCCGTTGGTCATTGCACCGATCCTGAGCTATTTTAACAATTTTTTTTGCAGCTCGGGTTTTCAATTTAAAAAACATCAAAATTTCTATAATATGCGCCTCCATAGTAGAAGTGTCTGATTTTTTTCAAAAATTTTTGTTCCGTAAAATGGGAGATATTGGGCAAACACTATTTTTTGTTTTTTCCTATAACTACTACCCTCCCAGTTGAGTTACAGGGTTGAAATTTGCCACAAACTGGTTTTTCTTGATAAACTATCGAGTTGCACTTCACAAGTTGAATTTGGTTAAGGGGCACATTTGGCCCCCTTACCCGGCTATAGCCTTTTAGATATGTAGAATGTTATGTCAACGCGATATTTCATTATACGCATATTTAGCCCAGTTACAGTTATGGATATGAAAACGAATTTTCATGAGACAGATGTTGGGGACGGAATGATACGGAGATATTGCATTAGACTAATTTCTTATTGTTTGGAAAATGGTGCATGGAATGGCGCTTGGCTTATTCTCCGATTAAGAATGCAAGGGAGCGCTATTGTGCTGTTTTCTGCTTTTATACGGTAGCCGTAAAGTCGCGTATCGACAGAAGCCGATCGTGTGCCGGTTGGCGGCTTCGCAGCCTAGAGCGCTGGCACTGTTCGAACGAAACAGTAGAAACGCAAAATCTCTCCCTGGTACTGAAAACGGTTAAAATATTAAGCGAATATTATCCATAAAGTATTCTAAAATATAGTATAGGATTTCGATATATCAATTATTTAATTTTTTATAACCGTTTGAAGTTACTTTGTTTCGTCTTCAAAGTATCTCCATATTCCTAACAATTAAGATTCAAAAAATATATGCTACATTTGTAGGTAATATATTTTTATTTATACATTTGCTCGAACTTTTTAGTTTTGACGCTCCAGTCCTTATCAACGGTGTTGCCAAGCAATCGATATTTTAATAGAAGAGGTTCCATACTTATAGAATAAATATGCTACTGTTACGTATGAAGAATATTCCATACGTCGCTCTCACCGCGTTTTCGAGCTCGCGTCTGTGATGGGAAAACGCCCTAAAATTCTTTCGGTTACCATAAACAGATAAAGGGGTTCTGAGAACGTGTGCGACCAGCTGCATTACGACCAAGATGGGTGTGGTCCGACGAAGACTTCTTAATTTCCTTATATGGAAAGTTCTAATGCGTTTACCGCGCATTTCGGGGGTACATAAACCCTTTGGTGTCTACCCTCGCCGGTTCAGAGTTACATAGTCACGCGTAGAGTCACGTCGTGCCACGCTCGTACAGAGTCAGTTATATCAAGTGAGATTGGGCTTAGCGCACCTTTCGAATCATAGATTAACCCGTTAGAATCCTCTGGTCCGGTTGAAGTTCATACGGCATACTCTTAAAAGCGGCTCTCAGACCCCGCATCGCCAGTGCGTCAACACCGTGCAAATATTTAGGTAACTTACACATTTTATATTATTTCATCGCGACAATTACAATTGTACAGACGACTGATTTGAATATATATATAATAATTTGTTCACCATTCAATCGAGTAGATTCGTTAAATCAATCTTTACCCCGTAATCCTTTATATCAGTAGTCAGTATATCAGTAGTAACGTTCCCACAGATACAACTTAACCGCTCGAGTTGTTTCGAATATTAATTTAAAGTTACGAGACAAACTAACATTTCCTGCGACTCCCTGATTTCGCATCAGGTTCATTCGCCCGCCTTATCCAAACAAAATAACTACAAATACTCCAACCCAGTTTCTCCCCGATTTCGCATCGGGTTCGTCCACGAAACCTAACCCATCCTACAGCTCCCTGGTTTCGCACCAGGTTCGCCTGTATCCTACGGCTCCCTGATTTCGCATCAGGTTCGTCCGTACGTTTTCCAACCTCCGAACAGCTCCCCGGCTACGCGCCGGCTTCATCTGTGAATAAGCCAACCTCCTAGCAGTTCCCCGATTCGGGTTCGTCTGCGAACTTCTTTCCTAGTGGCTCCCCGATTTTTCATCGGGTTGGTCCACGACGTTTCACCCTCCTGCGGCTGCCTGATTTCGCATCAGGTTCGTCCGCGTTTGATTCTATTCCTGACGCTCCCCGATTTCGCATCGGGTTCGTCCGTGCTCCTTACTAACAAATTCTCAACCTTATTCCTTGGGTTATATCAACCTCGCCGGCCTAGGCGTTGCCCACAGCCCCGGCTCGTAACACTACGTTGTATCATTTTTACTTATATAACTGTGGAAATAGAGGTGAAAAATATATCTATATCGTCTAAAACTTGTAAATTTTCACTAAGTAATTATTGCATCAGTAACATAAGCAATTACATCATTTTTGTGCCTCTTGTCATACGAAATGTGCCTTCAATTTTGTGTTGTTTTTTAAAACCATTATGTAGAATAAGGTTCTGCTCTTCTTGCTTTACAAATATAAAATAGCGTGAAAACTTCGAGCTATTATCGCTTAAGAATGAGCTTTTCTGCGGTAACATTTAATTGGTTAAGATATTAACTAACACTGTTCAACACATATTTGATTATGTAACCATCGATATACGGTGCCTATAGAATTCAATGTGCTCAATACGAATGTTCAACTCGTTTTTCTCCAAAATCTACAGGTTTTTAATTGTTTTGTACTTTTGGGGTAATAGTTATTTAGTTGCTCTTGGTTCAAAATGAATCTATGCAGTTTGACGAATAAAATGACACAAGCAGTTATTCGATTAGAATTTCAGAAACATTCAAGTATGTTTAAAATAACCCAAGCCGAACCCAATACGGTTCAAGCTGGCTAGTAATTGAATGAGTTATTGAGGACCCGCTTATCCTAGCGGCGAAGACCGCCTGTTTAGTGCTATCCGTTAATACTATTCGACAATTGACGACGTCGACTGCTCCAGCGAATACGGTTTTATTAGTAGGCTGTGTATATGCATAATGCAGTGATTGTACCGGTAGTTGTTTATTAATATTTCAGAAATTAATAAATACCCACAGCTAAAATTTTATGTTCGGAATTATCGTCGCCCCCCATCCCCCGGGTTCTTCAAAATTCAATTCGTTCTATTGCTCGTGTCATATCGTACCTTTCTGCTAAAGAAAGCATCAGCGGAAGTTCGAAAATCATTTTTGTATTACTTGAAATAAATTTTCTAAATATCAGCCAAAATGGGTGCATTTTCGGTGTCCTTTTCACTTTGATCATTATTTTAACATATTTAAATATCTATAATTTAAAAACTACTTACAGTAATTTCTTCGAGGGGGATCGCAGTTCGGGAGCAGCCGCGAGCACTCTGGGCCCATGGGGATATTTGCCTTTTTAGAAATTTGACCTGAGGCTCAAGAGCCCGGCTACTGTGCAGGCACCAACGTCGACGGCCAGGGTACCTATCGGTGAGACCAACACTAAAGCAACTATACAACTTCTTTATTGTTACTTATTTCGTTCTGCAAATTGTATTAAAATATTGCTGAGGCTGTTGTGATTAAAATAACACGAAACGCGATATAATTTCGATCATATTTGCATTGCTTATTATCCATATATATTATTCCAAATTACATAGATCGTGTTTAATCTCATTTTAAGCGTAAAAACTTCAACAACATCGTAATAAAATTTTCAGAACAAAATTAATAAAAGTAAAAGTGATCCATCATTGCATCAGTGTTGTCTCGTGGATGGGAAGATACCGAGTTTTTCTCTTTTTTACTCACTGAACTTTTATACGATGGAAAGTGGCTTTCCAATTTGTTGTACAGCAAGAGACGCTTCCGGGCGAGCATTGTGATCCATCTCGGACCAGGCGAGATGCCTTTCGATCCCTCCAGCCCCATGAGAAACTCGTGTGACCACCTGTTATGGTAGGCGGCTGTTTCTCGGCGACGAAAAAAATTCACGGTTGCATTAATGTCGTCACACAGATACAAAGTCAGTTAACCTTTCAAGGGTTACCCCAAGTATTAGCCGCCGGGTCGTGTCGGGGAGATCCGCCCCCAATGGAGGGGATGTATAGCGATCCACCTCGAACCAGCTCTCGCCGGGCACATATCGAGAAATTACTGTATATAATTTGATTCGTGAAACTGTCATCAAATCATGTACGAAACAGTCATCAAAAATGTACGAAAATCATTTCGTCCTAAGATCAGTAGAATAACTATTACCCTACTCATTGATTGACATTGACAGTCGAGTGTCGACGTGTTTTTCAAAGACTTATGGTGCTTATGGTTCAAGTGGGTCAGGTCCTTCTACGAATTTTCCCTACTGGAAGTATGCTTTTCGGCGGGAAACTGTTGGTGACATTGTCCGTGGGGAAATCAATCTGGAACAGACAGATTAGTAGTTAAATTGTGAAAATAGCTGCGTGTGTCACGAGACGAGCCGTTACGGCCCTCGATCGCATGCACATACTACATACATATCTGCTCCTTTCATTTTAATGTGTTGTGCTATTTTAACTTCGTGAAGAGACTTTTAACGTGTTTACTGTGTCTTTCATAGGACTTAACTAAATTAAACTAGGTATAAGGGTATTGATCAGATTTAACATAAACAAATTGCTAAGACGCCATAGTGTGAAGCGACAGTGTTTCCAGATACATCCGGGAAGAAGCGCAGCGATCAACTCTTGCCTGTTTTGGTGTACGTCTGCGAACCTATGTTTGACCAACCGTTTCGCGAATCGTGCGTGAGCAGCTAACGGCCGGCGTCGCGCATGTGCCGATTTTAATAACCAACCGGCGTAGCTAGCTGTCGATATGCAGCACTCGCCGAAATCCGACTTTGACTACGACCGGGGTGAGACTTTTTACTCACCACGGCCGGCGGTGAGCCTCGTGGCTGGCTTCGATGGAATGCAAAGGACAATCGTATCGCTGAACAACACTCCCACGAAGCGCAAGATGATCGGACGAGAACTTTCGAACTTTCGAACTTCGAACATTCGTCTGAAAGTAGGTTTTGTTTCCTGTCAGGTGAAATTATTACCCACCGTAATGAAGTGCTACTGATTTCACAATCTTGGGCATACGGCGGCCCGGTGCACGTTGGAAAAAACAATTAAGGAAGTGTACAGGAAGTGTGGAGCAAGGGACTACTTGATTAACGACTGCACAGGCCAGGCTAGATGCCTATTCTGCGTTGCCAAGGGCGTCCCAGAGGCCAGGCTAGGACATCGTAGCGGCAATAGGATGCTCGGCCTTGAGAAAGTACCAAACCGGATAATGGCTCTTAAATTTCGTATTCTACACGCGAATTTAAACCGCAGCTCGGCAGCACAGGGTTTATTCCTACAAGAGATAGCACATGAAAATATCAACTCTGCGGTGGTCGCGGAGTGTTATAAAAAAAGATGCCCTCCATCGTGGTGATGTGATTACGCCGGTGGCTCAGTATTATGGTTAAGTCCAAACCTTCCTGCAACACATCAAGGTCCGGCTCATACCAACTTCGTGACTGCAATAATACACACTACTATGGTGGTGAGTTGCTACTTCCCGTCAAATGATCCTTTTGTGAAGCGATAAATGACCTGAGTGATGTGGTAAATGCCTTTGTTGGGGAATGTGCAATTGCTGTACACTTCAGTGCTAAATTTCCTATGTGGGGGAGTCTGATGAGTGAATGACGAGGGCGTTTCCTTTCCGCTGCCATTATGACTCTGGGCTTGCACCCGACAACCACCACAGGTACTCCCACTTTTTAGAAGGCGGGTAAATCCTGCACGATAGATTTTGTTGTGGCAACCCCTGGATTACTGAATAGACATACGATGTAAGAAGTCCATCTCAAATATAATGCTTCGGACCACCGATACCTAAGACATGATTTTGGTACTGAACGGACCTTCACTAGCCCAGCGCAAGTTAGGTGGATTGAAAGTGAAGTAGATCATGACCCACTCTATCCTACTCTACTGACTAACATAAGCCTTATTTCCAACGCTGACAAAATTTATAAGCACATCATTAAGGCTAGACTGGAAGACGAGGTGGAGGCGACTGGAGCCTTGATTGGCACCAGCACGGCTTCAGGAAAACCAGTGTCACCATTGACGATCTTTTGGCAGTGCACGATTTCGCTAAACAAGCTAGAATAGGACATAATTCGGCGCTGTTATTGACAGTTGATGTGAAGATTGCCTTTAACGCCATAAAATGGGCCGATATATCGAAAACACTACTAGCCACCGGTACATCTTGATCCGTAGTGGAAATCATTTCTTTGGTAGGCTCAGGAAGCAAACGGGATGGCCCGACCACGCCGCGAGACGATTGATTATGAACACAGCAAGATCCGTGTTGCTGTACGCCGCACCGGTGATCGCACACGTAACCAAATAAGGATGGGCCATAAAGGAAACTACGTCGCTGCAAAGAAATGTGGCAATACGTGTGGCGGCTGTGTATAAAACCGTCTCGTCCTGTGCATTAGATGTTTCGACCGGCACACTACCACCCCCTCCGAAAATAAAGAAGAGAAAACTTCCTATTTGCGTAAACGGAACGATGAAAATGCTACGTTACTAGAATACGTCCAGCAGGATCGAGAACTTCTTGAAGCGGCGAACTCCTGCTGCCCGGCTGGATCGGGAACGGAAGACAACATAATGAAGATATTTATGTTCGCGCGGCAAAATTCATGGGGCAAAAGTGCGCATGGACACACACTCTGATACCAAATATACAGTGGTGGACAAATCGGAAACACAGGCCCTGCTGGATTGGGCAACTGACTTTGCATTGAACTTGAAAAATTTCAGTGAATAGACTGCAACACTCTTGAAACCCAAGGAAACGATAGGGAGATATCGCCAAAAAATCGGCCTGAAAACAAGGGCCAGCAGTACCTGACGCATAGGCACATATTTTTCTAAACTGGCCTTGGGGTCTATGGATGGGCGCCGTGCTGCTATATGCAACTTGGATGGGTCCCGAACCATGATCTGGAGGCTTTGACGTCTAGCCTGGATGTAGGGTAACGCCTACTCAAGCGTGGTTATATCAGAGCTTGACAGACCAATAGTTCCTTGAGGGTCCTTGGAGTAGGTAGTTCCTTGGAGACCGGAACTGGTCTGTTGAGGGTGGATGGTAGGCTCGGCTACAGACGATTACAATCCTACACATGAAACATTTTATAATTAAGAGGCCAAATTCAAGAAACGTCGGAGCAACATGTAATGCTGCCCAGCATTGCATAATTATTTTTCTTGCGTAGTATTTAGCGAGTCCATGTAGAATATAAAATTCTATAAAAAGTTATAGTTGTGGCTTCAAAAATAAGTTGCCGCAGAATTGTTCATAACAATAAAAAGTAAATTTAAAAATTTGGTTCTTGCTATGTATTCTGCTCTAGCAGCAAAGAACTCTGCTATGACAGGAACCTTCTATCGCAAATGCAACCGTTTGTTCAGTATAAATTGTTAAGGCCATTGCGTAAGTAGGGTTGTGTACGTCACATGTATAAAGAGGTACCAGTCCTTCTACGATTATGTCGCGTCGTCTACACACAAGTATTGGTGGTCGAACGTTATATAGCGTGTCTCCGCTAGTTTGATCGTCTCGAATAATTACTGAATGGTGCCTATTGTGAAAATTCTGGGATATCGTAGGGATAGTGAAATAAAAAGTGGTATAATACTCTTGTCTGTGTTCCTTTTTCCCGCTATGCAAAATTCTCATAAACGGCACTACATGCTAAGCCAAATTCAACTGTCTTCTACATGCTCATTCCAACCTCTCCCCAAACGTGCATCGCATACATTCTAGTCACACGTACAACTATGGCACACACACACTTACGGTCAGCTCACAATATATAAGTGAAATGGTTTCGAGGGGCATATTTCATGAAATACGTACAGTGAATCCAGAATTATAGTGTTACGAGTCAGGGCTGTGGGCAACGCCTAGACCGGCGAGGTTGATATTACCCAAAGAACTTGCTAGTTTGCCGCGATACTTTAGATTAATATTCAATACAACACGAGCGGTTAAGTTGCATCTGTGGGAACGTTACTACTAATATAAAGGATTATGGAGTAAAGGTAGGTTTGATGAATCTACTCGATTTAATGGTGAACAATTTATATGTATATATATTAATATATAATATTAATATCCGTTGTTTGTACAACTGTAATTGTCGCGGTATTTATATAGCGTGTGGATTATTACCTAAAGCTGCACGGTGTTGACGCACTGGCGATATGGGGTCTGAGAACGGTTACAATAGTATATCGAAAGAACTTCAACCGAACTTGCGGATTCTAACGAGTTAACTTGTGTTCCTGACCGGTTCCTGACCTGAGCTCGATCTCACTGAATGTAATCGACTCTGTACGAGCGTAACACGATATGAATATTCCCGTAACTGTGTAGTTATTAACCAAAGATGATCGAAATGGAAGAGTTTATATAGTCTTAAAATGCATGGAGGGCGTATTTGGGGATTCCATATAAGGTAAGATCATGGCTCGCCTCGTCGGCTCGCGCATGTACTTAATCGGTCACGATGCAGCTAATCAGTATCAAAGGCGCTTATTGTCCGTTATGATACTGACAGAAATCGTTGGGCCCTTCGCGGAAGCGCGACTTCCCTTTTTACGCAACCTTGAGCGGCACGCGCGAGAGCAGCGTATAGAGAGTATTATTCATACGTAACAATATTAAAAAAGTAGTTGGGCGAAAACGTGTGTTTCCAACGCCAAAACATGAACTGCAAAGTCCGATCGTTTTGTCGAACCGAGCATGGAAGTGCGATGATAATTTGAAATAGGTGCACATATACAGTATATCGTATATTGTTGCTCAATATGGAAGTGAGTTGAGGTAGTGCCCGTAGAATGGTCCTCAATTTCTCGGAACGTTTGTCGATGGGAAGTTTAAATACCGCGTACTGGTGTGATTACACAAATGCAGAACGATGTTACAGTAAAAGCGGCGGTTTAACTTGTTGCTGATTCGCCTAATTGGACGGCGCTCACGGTCTATGCGCCAAGCGCTATTCTGTGGCAGCAAGAAACAGCTCCCTTCCGTACCTTCTTTGCTTTTTCTTTGCCCCGCGCAATTGTATTTGTGCATCTGCGCGAGGGCGATGAGAGGGAGTGCTAGAATACTCATTGGAGAATACAAAAGGGGTGCGGAGTAGATAACAAACGAAAATACTCAGCGAGTGGTAAAGGGATTGAGAGCGTGAAAGAGTTACTAGAAGTACAATTCTTCGGTAATAAACTTTATCTTTACTTGTAATCGTTGCGTGCAGTTTCTATTGTGTTGCTATTAAAATATTGTTCCGTGTGAAACAGTGCCAGAAAATTCAATTTGTGTTACTCGTCATACATAATAAACTGTGTAATTCATGTCAGCCCCACTCCGTTAACTATAATTAGAGAAAATATAGTACTGCCATCGAAACATTGGTCCTTCGAGCCGCATAGTTAACATAGTTAACATAGATTAACATATAAAACATCAGTTTAAACCTACGTGCTTAAATTAACGCTTAAAATCCAAGGATAAAAGAAAATGACCTTCGAGCAGATAACTCAAAACAATATAACGAAAATCAAAGATTAAACCATACTAATCAAAATCTACAAATTAATCTAACGGCTAAAATCCGATGATAAAATCAACGGACAAGTGTTAACAACAATCAGGGTCGAAGTCGGTTTGAACTTCTTTCGACATTTTTTCTCCGCGCAACGACGTCAACTGCGAGCCAAGTTCGACAAATAGCGTTAACATTCAATACGGGGCAATGGAAATAAGTTGTAAATAAGAAAGAACTGGGGGTCGCGAAGATGACAAAGGGAGTCTTAACTTCGCGACTGGATTTACTGGGAAAAATTGGAATGCATTTACTGCAGGACCCGATCAACTGCTGGACATCGTGTCCGAGGAAGAGAAAAAAATTCCCATATTTCCAAACGGACTACCTGGCTCTGTGCGAGGAGGCATATCTGGTCCGAAAGGCAGCGCTGCTGGATTTGATTGAAAAACTATTGGAAATTCAAATTTGCCCTTGTTCCTGTCCAAATTCAAAGTACCCCACGTCTCGACGACTACCGAGAATGGGGAAGCTTCCGCGATCTTTTCAAATTACTCGTGGTTGATAATAACACGCTCTCAGGAGTGCAGCGGCTCCATTACTGAAAAACTAGTTTGTCAGGCGAGCCCGCTCAACGACTACAATACGTTCCCCTGACGGAGGTAAACTTCGCTGGCGCGTGGAAAATCATCACAGCTCGCTACGAAAACCTTTGCATTCTTATCCAGTTACAGCTAGCTGCACTTTCGTCGTTGCCATCAACGAAAAAAGAAGCTGCGAAGAACTTTAAGCCTCTCCTGAACGGTACCCTGGACGCCGTTCAGTCACTGGAAGCGCTTGGACGACCAGTCAAGCACTGGGATGACTGGTTGATCTTCGGACTGGTCAAAAAACTCGAAGCTAGGACATGAATGGCGTGCGAAGCTTCCACCCGAGCGCAAACCGAGCTTCCTACGTTCGAACAGCCACACCAGTTTCTCTGTGCACGTCTCCGAGCTCTGGAGGCAATAGAAGTTCCCGCTTCTACTGCAGTTACCCCGAATCCATCGCCAACACATATAAAAATAGACACAAGATTAGCAAAATTCAAGGCCCACATCGAGTCTCGACCAGAGGGAAGAAGTGCGAGGTGTTACTTTTTAGCTTTTTTTGCATTAAACTTTCTTAGACATATTGCTGAGATTCTTCCGATTAAAATGAGACCAAACATGATACAAGTTGGATCATATTACTTCATTTAACTCGTAGTCTTCTGATCTGGTTGCTTCGGATCCTACAACTGCGAAACGCAAACGGCCCTGCCGATCGGCGACATCAATCGGCAGTTCCCATTCCACAGATTTACTATATTTATTTATAGTAAATTGATTACTTCTTTTGTCGAGGCGGTTCGGAGATTCCAAAGTCATCTTGCTTTTTTTTTAAGTCGAATGACATACTTCTATCATCGTAACTCGGTACAGTAGCAAATTCTGAGTTAAAATGTAGTGATCTTCATATGTCCTAAACGGAATAGTTAACAAGATATTAACCAGCTAATTCAAGGTATACAAGTTACTATTACGACATATCAAGGTCAATACATTTTTATTCGGAATTTGATGCTCTGTCGATTTACGATTACAAAAGTACGTCATTTCAGTTATAATATCAATATGAGCTTAAAATCTCTAGAACGCTTCAATTTACAAGAAAATTACGTATTTCGTGAAATGTCTCCCTCGAAGTCATTTCAATTTCATGTCCTCGAATTTGTATAATTTATACGGTAGCGGGGCTTTTATTTACTCTTCATGACCATTTTTTCCGAAATTATTTTGCAGCAGACCCTCGAATAGTTCCGGTTAATAAAAGAATAAATTATGCAAAATTAGAGCCCGATCGGATAATGGCAAAATGTGCCCCCAAGTCCTTGAACGTTGAAATAATTAATAAAATGCGCATAAAATCGGTTTACTTCGATTATCTTCTAAATTATTTATTATATCAAGAAATATGTCAGACAAATGTTGTAAATCTAGATAGTACGTGTATTTTATCTGCTATTTTATCTGCAATATTTGTCCATACAACGAAAGCGCCCGCACACACACAGGATGAGCCAATAAATGAAAACGCTAAGTTAAAGAATATCGTTTGAAATATAGTGTAAAATGCAGGTTTTCCGTAACTATGGTAACTCCCAGAAATTGGGGGGGGGGGGGAGGGTGCTGGAGTGATACTGAACAAATTTTTCCTTTATCAATATGTTGGTAAACAAAATTGGCCAATCAGAGCGCCCGTAAAGCGCGCCGTGAAGCACGTAGCTCTCAACTACACACGGCCGTGGTCGTGAACCAATACATTGGCACAGCGTGTTACATCGTCTTAAATTAAGAATAATCTGGAATTATTCGTTATCCTTCAATAACAAATAATGTAATAAGTCGTTTAATAACTGTCTTCGATACTTTTATTTGTTATCTGAAAGGAGTAATAGTTTTATTACTTATGAAATAAATATTTTTGACAGCACGTTTCAGGTGGATAAATTGTTTCAAGAAACACGATTTCTGTAACTAATTTGAGAAAAAACTGTAGTTAAACTTACCCGATTAATTCTTCCACGAATTAATCTGCTGCGACCCAACAGCTGATTCCTCAAACTTCCCGAAACGTTCGATTCAAATCTGATTGATTTTGCAAGCACTCGCGATTGGTCCACACGCACACTCACACGACATTAACGAACGTGAGCGTCATTGTGATGACGACGGTCATGGCGCGTCAGACGTCTTCTCGTGGCCAACCCATCACGCAAAATCCGTGATCAAGGGTGGATTTCTGGTTTCCACGTTTAACGGAGAATCGGCGACAGAAACAGATCACACAGGGCTGCATCGGCCCTGGATGCCGTGTTCTGCATGTAGCATGAATAACGAATAAAAGTATTAAACAGCTATTGAACGACTTGTTAATTAAATTGTTATTAGTGAATAACAAATAATTCCACATTATTCTTAATTTAAAATTATGTAACATTTACCGCACGATTTCTTTGATACCCACGGTGTGCCAATGCGTTCGTTCACGACCACGACCAACGCGGTTGAGAGCCACGCGCTCGAACGCTCTGATTATCCAGTGTTTTTCGTTAATAATTCGTACACGAAGCTTCAACCAACATTTTGGTAAGGGAACAAGTTGTTCAGAGATACTCCAACAACCCCGTATTAAACGCCATGTCAGATTCGGGGGGACCCGGTATGTAGCCCTCTTAAGTAGGTTCCAACGAATACTCTGATCTAAAACTGTGACTTCGTGTGACTTCCGGTTTATAGATACCATTAAACCGGAGAGGGATTCGCGGGAAAGTATGTTCTAAAATGTATAAATTATACTCCTCTATCCCTTTCGGATGTTATATATATTTGTAGTTGGCGGAATATGTGGCAAAGTGCGGCAGTTGATTCTGAAACAAACATTTTCTCCCATCCTCAGATATGTTACAGGCAATCATCTGTGGCCTCTGGCAACCCATTCACATGCAAAAATGTAGTCTATAGGTGTAAGAAAGTATGCCTAATATTTTATACATTTTCAAGGAGATCAACAATTTTGATTTAGGTCGTTCTAAAGTCTGTGATCTCGGTAGACATAAATTTCTCGTTTATCTTCCATTTTTAGAGTCAAATGTTACTTTCAGATCATCTCGTTATATGGATATTTGAAATACGAATAATTAAACATGAGCGTGAGAAATAAGTATATTGGCTCCTTGACGACATTCGGATCCCCTATAAAATATTCTTTGTATTGTTACAATTGAAACAGATATTTATATCACCTTATTTAAATGGGCCACACTGTATATGTTATTTTCATTTAAATTTCCATTATAGTGGAAAAGAAAACAGTTCTTTCGTTGTTCAAAATAATTCTTTCGTGCAATTGGAAAAGTTTCTTAACAAATTAGTGGATCATTTATATTTCTATATAATATAACTTATACCGTTTTCATAACTGCTCAGACGCAATATGTATGTTTGCATAATCTGTTTTTTGTGTTTAGAATTCAAGTAGGTGATTTTATATATGAATATACCCTAATTACGGGTTTTGTTCCGCTATCTAATTCAAACAAAATTGTGGCTGTATCAATACTGCATAATGCTTCACCAAGAATGTTACAAGTGAAAGGAAGAAGTACTGTGAAACTCAAGTTCTTGACAAGTATACAGTATAGTGAACCCATAACTATGGAAGAATACCATGTTCATAATGAGCTAACAAAAAACAAAGCCATTGAGGTCTGTACTTAACACAGAATTAGAATCGTTTTCTGTACTTCAATTTGATACATTTGTTACAGGGAATTAAAAATGCAGTCAGTATAGAACACGAAAGTTTTAGAGATGATCATATTAATGTTTGGCAAAGTTATTGGCGTACAGGCGTTAGGATAAGCGATTCTAAAGCTGATGGTGCAATTAATGGTCATAAAATAAATTCTACTATATATTATATATTGTCTCATATTCCAAAAGGAATGCCAGGAGTTGAGAAAAGCTTAGCTATGAATGAAGGGTGTTATCGTGGACATCATACATTGTAAGTAATACTAAATTTTATAAAAATTTCGTCAATAGTATTTACATTTTATCGCTTTACTTTAGGAATGCACCACGCTTATGGAAAGATACATCATCTATTGATGCTGTGAATAATGTAGTTGAAGGATGGTTAATAACATTAGAGAAGCAAGGATGTCATCACTTAATGAGTGGTGAACCAGCAGCAGTACAACAAGCTATTGTTTTAAGTCTAGGTAGCTTACATTTTAGCAACCAACATCTTGAATTTAATATTGATCCACAATACCTTCATCGAGATTACCTATTTAGGTATGTATATGATTTCATAATAAATGTAATGCAATCGTCATATATTGGGTCATTCGTTCGTTTCAGAGTTATTAACGAAAAACGCTGGTGCGCGCTTGGGTTCGTGATCGTGATCGGGTGCATCGAGGGGCAACGTACGGCAAATACTACATCGTCTTAAATTAAGAAGTCGTTTAATAACTCTACCTTACTTTATTCGTTATCCGAAACGAATAAAGTGTTTTATTACTTATGAAAAAAGTGTTTGGATAATTAATGTTAGAAAAAGGTAGTTAAATAAACTTGCACATGATCACGATCGCGCATTATGCGGTCGCTCTCATCGGCCAGCGTTTTTTGTTAATAATTGAAAAACGAAGCTTCAAACAAGATTTCAGTCAAGGAAAATGTCGTTCGGAATCGCCTCAGCTACCCCCCATTTTCGGAAACTTCACGAGTTAAGAGACACCCCGTATATTAAAAATGTTGTGATATGCTCCTTATGATCACGCACGTTACTAGATTACGATTTGACTCTAAAGATGGCAAAAAATGTGGAAAAAGGTTTAGGAGATGTTAGCAAAAATTAGGATACTGCAGAAATACTGTTTAGGAAAATATGTACTTTATTACTGTGCGTTTAAAAGCCAACGGCCCGCTAACGACCGCGGGCGTCTTGCTTTGCCAGTGTATTTCGCCCCCACCTAGCGTGGTGTCAATACCGTATCCCGTTATTGGAAGCGCCAAAACAAAGTAAGGTACATAAACATGTTTATAAGGGAACAGCTAACTCTTACGGCGTCTGTTATTAGATTTTAATACTGGCCGCAACAAGAGATAACAATGGAACATGCTGTATGTCGGATGGTACAAAGCGAAGTGTGTAATTAAGTGCACGTGGTTGTGTATAATATTAATGTCAATATTCCCGTCAGAAGGAGATGATAATGGAGTGGGGTTCACAAAGTCCAAGAAATAATATGTAATATATGTGGGGATGGGCGCGCCTCCTTTCGAGATCTTTTATTCGTGTGCATTGATCAGTCCAACTACGCCACGGGCCATATTGGTGCCATTTCTGGAAAAGCTGGCCAAAATTCAATTTTTGAAGTATATAGCAGCTTGTTTTTAGTGTAGCAGATTTGTTGTATATACAGGGTGAAAAAACAGTCAGGGAACATCGAGGATTGGTGTGTAGCTGAGTTGTTTATAAACAACTTTTTCCTTGATAATAATGTTATATATAGTTTCGTTTTTGAGTTATTAACGAAAAACACTGGCCCGTCGGACATCGGCCGACGCCGATGGCCAATCGGCGATACCACGACCTACCGCAAGTGATCGGTTCGTACCTGAGCGCGCGTCGGCCGGTGCCCGCTGGGCGCTCTCATTGGCCAGTGTTTTTCGTTAATAAATCAAAAACGAAACTATGTATGACACTATTATCAAGGAAAAAGTTGTTTATCTATACCTCAGCTACACCCCAATTCTCGATGTTCCCTGAGTCTTCTGACACCCTGTATATACTGAGACCTACGGGTCCGAATTCGACGAGTCCATCGTAAATCGCCTCCATCTATCCTCCTTCGACTTCCATATCAATATCTTATATTCATTCAACAACCTCTTATACTCTTCCATTTTCTAATTCAAATGAGAACACCATTTCTATTCCGAACTCTTCGGGACGCCCTCCTACACTTTCTTTCCTTTTCTTCAGGGCTTCCAGTCGTCCACCACGCAACCGCTCATATTATTCCCCACCCATATCCATCTCTTTATAACCCCTAGCATCTCATTCACACGCACCTCAGCACCCACCTCACTGCTATATAACCGACCACTCTCCCTTAAATCATTTTCATGTTCTTCCCAATCCACATTCACCTGCTTCCACATCCTACATCCATCCATATCAATCATGAAGTCCCCCTTCAACAACACAGTCATCCGTACAATCATGCACACACGGCCTCAACAACTACATCGTTCACGACCACAGCAGATTTATGGATCACAGGAACAGGACAGAATCTTCCTAATTACTTCTTTACTAATTGTAACTATGTCGATGGCTGACGAAATCGATATTTATTTGTGTTTCTTTGACTAGAAATGTTAGGTAAGCTATAACAGGCTCACAATCATAACTATTGTGTACATGTATAGTCAAAACCATGTGAGACTAAGCACGGCTGGAGGATGTCGAATAGTTAATAGTGCCGGAACAATTGCAAAATACAAATTTAATTGTTGCCCCAGCTTTTCTATGACTTGATAGCTGCCAAAGTTTCTTGTACTTTATTCAACAAAAAGCTCGTTTGATTTCGTTCCAGATGAGCAATTATTCAATTGTGTTCTCGTAGTTAATTCAGTTTTTGGATAAGATGCTGCCAAATTTCCAAATAGTGATTGGATTGTTTCTATTATATTCAGTAAACCTCTTTCTGTGTTATGACTTATTAATTGTTTCAACATCTTTAAATCTTGCTGAAGGTTCCTGTTTCTTTGTGGTTGTAAAGCAACTCAGGTTTTAGTTAAACATAGTTCAATTTCCTCGTTTTTAAGAAGTGCTTAAGATAAGCTTGCAGTCCGGGGATTAAAGTATTCACTACTGCCAGAAGTATATTCATCCCGATTTCTTTCTTCTTCATGTTCATCATTGTTTCCTGTAATAATAAATGGCGTAATATCAGAACATGATCTGAACTTTGTACTTTTTCTAGGCGAATAAGTTATGGCAATGTGACACACTTAAATATATCCGTAACTGTTGGAGAAGATAATCGGGCACTTCTGGGAGTGGCCTTAGATAAAAGTGATAGTGGCTATTATGGATGTGATGCGGGTTGTCAAGATGCACCTGTTTCGTTGACTCAGTCATATATAAATTTTCCAGTGAAGTTAACGAAACCTTTAACAGCCATATTATACGTAACATCAGATTACCAACATATGCAAGATTTACGAAACGCTTTACATGTACATGCCATAGATGAGGGTCAGTATAGCTATTATATTTTATACAGATTTCATCCATAAGATCTATCAATTTTATTTTCAATTATGCCAATTATGTTAGATCACGGGTTACTAATAAAATTCGACATAGTAAATCATAAAACGTACTAATGAAGTTTATAAGAAAGTAACCATTTAAAGTTGGTTTGCACAAGCTTGACACCAGTCTGATGGACCAAATCTTCTTAATCCCAGAATAATTTAAATGTATTATTTATTATTTGTAATTATTATAGCTCCAGCACATGACCATATTGTAATGGCGTTACATAAACATGGACACCAATTAGGAGGACTGCCAACACTGTTTTGGATCAGTATATGTTTTCTTATAATTGTGTTTCATTTGTTCCTTTGCAAACTTATCATTAATGAATATCATAGTCATCAAGATAAGCAAAAAGTGAGATATAACAAACTATGATATTTCAGTGTTATACACGTATGAACGTGTGACCTGTGCACGCGTGTAAAATAATAGTAAGTAAGCTATCTTTGTACATTCTATATATTGCATTAAAATACGCTCTAAATATTTTACACTGTGCTGTTATTAAGTTGTATAACCCTGTCACGAGGCGAAGCTCTAGCATTTCTCAAGATCGCTGCGCATTCCCACCTTAATTAGTGGTCGCTAGTAAGGTCGAAGTCGACAGAGATGCTAACGTATTTGCCTTTATATGGAAAGTTCTAATGCGTTCCTGCGCATTTCGGGCGTATATAAACCCTTTGGTTTCTACCCTCGTTGGTTCAGAGTTACATAGTCACGCGTAGAGTCATGTTGTGCCACGCTCGTACAGAGTCAGTTATATGAAGTGAGATTGGGCTTACAAGGAAGGTTAGGCAACCTGAAGAATCCGGAAATTATGAAACTTTGCAGACAAGTACAGTATGTCATCCGTAATACATCCCTATTTTCCAATTGCCCCATAACTCGGTTTTAAGAGGTGAAATCAGCCCTTGAAGAAAGTCGAGAATTTTCTTTTTCGTGAGATATCTCAGGAACGCTGAGAGGTATCTGAAAAAAGTTTGATTCAAACTTTGATCGTGTTATTGTGTTTACTTAACTGCGTAAAAATTTGTTGGAAAAATACGTGGTTTTCGAGTTACTCCTCCCCCCACCCCTTCCTCCCTAAAAAAATATTGTTTACTATTCGTGCTGAAATACCTCTGGGTACCCTCTTTTCATATCTTTAAATGATATATGTGTTGAAATTTTTTGTTTTTTGCATACGAGTATTACTGTAGTTGTATGCAAAGTTTCATAATTTTCGAAATCTTCGGGTTGTCTATCCTTCCTTGTTAGTGCACCTTTCGATTCATAGATTAACCCGTTAGATTCCGCTAGTCCGGTTAATGTTCTTTCGGCATACTCTAAAGCGGCTCTCAGACCCGGCATCGCCAGTGCGTCAACACCGTGCATCTACTCAGGTAACTTACACAATTAATATTATTTCATCGCGATAATTACATATGTACAGACGACTGATTTGAATATATACATACTATTTGCTCACCATTAAATCGAGTAGATTCGTTAAACCAATCTTTACTCCGTAATCCTTTATATTAATAGTAACGTTCCTACAGATACAGCTTATGTGCTCGAGTTCTATTGAATAGTAATTTAAAGTATCGAGACAAACTACTAAGTCCTTCGGGTAATATCAATCTCGCCGACCTAGGCGTTGCCCACAGCTCTGGCTCGTAACACTTGAAAGCATGAGTGAGGGGTTTCTGTTCCGTATAGATGACTATGTCACGTCCCTAAAAAATATGCTTAATGTGTCTTCCGGATTTGTAGCTCTCGGTCGTGTGTGGAGAACTTCAACGCGTTTAGTGCTAGTTTTCGGCTGAAAAACGGCAGCGGTGCCATACATCCTGAATGTGTTGCTGTAACACCGCGACGATCGCGTGGTCGGAAGCGTCAGTTAAAATTGATCATGCAGCATTGATGTCAGGGTGCGCCAAGAGTGCAGTGTCCGCCAAACACTGCTTGCACCTGGAGAAAGCCTCCTTGAGCTCGGGTGTCCAACTGAATGCCGTGGTACTTTTTACGTACCGGCCAACGAGAAGTCGTTTCAACGATGCGAGTATTTGCGCACATCTTTATGAACGTCCTGTAAAAAATTAAGCGTACCTATAAATCCGCGAACTTTTTACGTTCTTAATCTGCGGAAATTCCAATATGGAGGAGACTCTGTCTCGCGGCGGTCTGAGTTCTTGGGCTGATATTGCATGTCCCACTTCCTGTTCTCTGTGTTCTCCGTGTTCTCTCAATCGGCTGAACAGGATTTTCAGATGCTTCTAGCGTTGATCTTCGGTTTCTGAAGCAAACCAGTAAATCGGCGATGTACGGGAATACGAATGGTAGGTCGCGTGTGACTTCCTATATGAACCGTTGGAACGTTTGTACCGCATTTTGGAGACCGAAGGTCATTACTGTAAATTCAAACAACCCGAATGGTGTTATAATGGCAGTCTTTGGAATATCTTTTGGTGGTACCGGGTATTGGAACATCCTTTTCCCCTGCAAGTTCGGCGCGAAGTTCTCGAGATAACGCACTGAATACTTATCTGGCAATGTATGGGCATTTACCTGTCGGTAGTCTCCACAGATTCGTCACTCTTACTGACTCTTGGGCGCCCCCTTGGGTACCGTATGGAGCGGCAAACACTGGGTACCATTGGAACGTCTCGCGATGCTGCGTCTCAACATCCCCTCAAACGCATCCCTAGCAATTTTGAATTTATCCGAAGCCAGTTTCCGCGCTCGTTTGGAGACTGGCGGGCCGTCGCGACATGTCGGTCGTGTTGATATAGTGCACCGTGGGATGCTTCATTTGTTTGAAAACGCCGGTCGGCTTGGCGATTTTCGGAAATGTGCTGAGCAGTTGCAGGGGTGATGGGTCACTACCTGCCTATAGAGCTCGTACTGATGCGACTGCTTGGGATCCCGGTTTCTTTCTCGCTGTTGGCAGGCCGATTAATCAGTTAGATCTCTGCGCAAACCAATATTCAATGTAATCAAAGAATCACCGAAAGTGTTTATGAGTATGCCGTTTGCGTCGTGCAAATGGTAACTCAGTGGCGTAGACGACGTTTTTGCCGCCTTTCGTGGGTACACTGATACATCAGAGCCCCTGTCGCCCAGAAGATCGGCACATGCCGATCGGTGCAATGCCAAGGACCCATTTCCGCCGAAGCAGATTACTTCGCGAACGAAGTGGTAAGTTTATTTAACTATCTTTTTTTAACGTTAATTATCTAAACATTTTTTTCGTAAGTAGTAAAACACTTTATACGTTTCGGATAACGAATAAAAGTATGAAACGGTTATTAAACGACTTATTAACTTAATTGTTATTCATGAATAATTACACATTATTCTTACTTTTTAGAGGATGTAATATTTATTGTACGTTACCCCTGGATGTACCCGATCACGACCGCGCGCAGTTGTACCTGAGCGCGCGCTATACGGGCGCTCTTATTGGCCAGGGTTTTTCGTTAATAACTGAAAAACGAAACTTCATACAATGTTTTGGTCAAGGAAAAAGTAGTTCAGACTCATCTCAGCTACTCCACATTTTTCGAATACGGCGAGACTTATGGGCCACCCTGTATAGTTCATAAGGATACGGTGCTTAAGAACCTTTACGGGCCGACGTGTGCTGACCGATCGCTGGTCTCCTTCAACTTACGGACAAACTCCGATAAGTGCTGATGAGAGTAATGACATTATATCATGGTCTTGCACGTGGGCATTCCGGAGTCGAGGCTTGGAAAAGGATCAAATTACAACTTTTCGGCGATAGGCTTATCACGTATCCGTTGGCAGAACTTCTTACTGCATCAGCATCCGCTCCCAGGGCGATAACAACTCGATCCTCCACCGGCGACTATCGACTTCACGGTTGGCGAAATGGTCCCCGTAATCGTCAATTTGACATTCGACGATTCATTCGCGCCCCCCTCCTCGCCCTCGAATCATTTGCGCCTATACCTACCCTCATCTTCTTATTTCCCTCTATCCCTTTCATCCTCCCATTCATCTCAATACACCCATCCCTGTGTCCAAGCATTATACAAAATGCAGCATAGAACAAAGCACATAAGTTTGTTTAATTGTTATATTTACAATAATTAATAATTATCTGTAATGACAATCTTTAGTTGAAATATCAAATGGCCTGAACGACAAGTCAGGCAAAAAAGGCTTGGCATGTGATTGGCCTCTCCGGAAGGATCTAGACCATAGAGCTACCAATCGTATGAGCCGATCGACCGGCCGAACTCGTAATGAGCGCCGCGCTTGTTTCTGATGCGCGAGAAGGCTAGCGTCGTAACCAATCCGACGCGCGCATCTTGAACAAATAGAGTATTGGAATTCCATCGGATTCTTCATTCTAGTGAATCTTATTACGTGACATGTCTTTGTCTTTAGTTCCATATTGTTGCCGGAGCACCATTTCAATATGTTGTTAATCAGAATTGTCATAAATTGCAATCTGATGTTAACAACATATTAAAATAGTGCTCCTGCATAGACAGATATAATACAGATTCTGATGTTGAACGTATTTGGAGGTATAGTTTAATATCATCCGCGAATATCAATATCTTGGATTGTTGAATAACTGACTCGATGTCGTTAATAAATAACAAGAAAAGTAGGCGGCCCATGTGCGATCCTTTGGGAACGCCTGTAATTGGCAGTATATGCCTCGATAAACTGTCTTAACTATAACAACCTGAACCCGACCGTTTAGGTATGAGAAGAGCCATTGGAGGAATCTTGCCCTTATACCTAAGAGCACTAACTTATCAATTAACATGAAATGATTGACTCTATCGAAGACTTGTTTGAAGTCGAAGTACACAGGATCCGTTTGTAAGACACAGTCAAATGATTTATAAAGGTCATTGCAATATACAGCAAGATTTGTGGAGGTGGAGCGCCCTCTTATAAAACACTGTTGATGCTCACTACAAATAATTGTCTTTAGTGGATGGAGTTTCTTGGAGATAATTCCTTTAAAAATCTTGGTTTATAATTTGAGACCGCCGACCTGTTTCCCGACTTGAAAATAGGAGTGATTATGCTCATTTTTCGTACTCGTGGAAAGTAGCACGTGTCAAGAGATAGGTTAAGAATTTTCCACAGGGCTCTTGCGTGGATAAATTTACACTTTTTGAGAAGAATAGGTGGAATTCCATTAGAGCCGGGAGACGTTAATGTTGGTGAGGACGGGAGCTATGCAGGAAAGAAATTGGGATCCATAGACCGACTCAAAGTGCTCTACGAAGAGGTTAGCGATGACCTGGTCATTCGAATGTTTCAAGTCATTTAGATGCATAGAGATTGGAATGGCGTTGGCTTTTCTGTGTGAAGTAGTGAAACTCCAGAAGGACTTGATATTGTGTGGAATACGTGAATGGGCTGAGGCAATGTGATTGAAGTAGCAAGTTTTCGACAGTGATTTACACTGTCATCTGACGATGGAAGACTCTCAACTGGTCGACTCGGATTTTAATGTGCTTTTGCAGGTTGATAATACACACTCTCCTGATGGTCTACGTAAAATATTAGGTGTAGTTATTCAGAAACTTTAAAGATATTAACAATTAAAGTTACATACCTTCTATGTGAGGCCATAGCTTCTATAAATAGAGAAGAATCCTCAAGAAGATTGGTAGCCAAGTGAGATGGTGTATGGCTTGTGTGTAGAGGTCCGGGTTCGATTCCCGATTAGTTGATATTCTTTTTTTATTTGTGGTTTCATTTTAGCGACAGTGCGCATGTTTCTGAATGATAACTAGTTCTTTTCAAATGTTATTAACTTTGAAACAGTATTTCTTTACAATGCGTTGTAGTGAACATGCGGTCTACACTGTTTATGATAAGACTGGAGGTAAACTAGAGTACGTTTCTAATTTCACGCATACGCTCACCTCCCCATACACCGGGATCTTTATTATTGTGTCTTAATATATATGCAAACTCAAGAGTTTTCGAAGTCGGTCCAAGATGCATAGCTAGTCCTGTAGGAATCAATGTAGTTTTTGAAGCCTACCGAAACGTTTATTGTGTGTGCGTGGTGTCGCACTTTCCTGTGTTTCAATTACATGTATGATAACTATCATCCAGAAACGTGCAAAGTGTCGCCAAAATGAAACCATAAATAATAAAAAAGTCAATTAACCGGAAATCGAACCCGGGACCTCTACGGCACAAGCCATACACTATCTCACTTGACTACCAATCTTCTTGAGGATTCTTCTCTATTTATAGAAGATATGGCCTCACATAGAAGGTATGTAACTTTAATTGTTAATATCGTTAAAGTTTCTGAATAACTATACCTAATATTTTACGTAGTCTATCAGGAGTCTGTGCAGTATCAACCTGCAATAGGATATTAAAATCCGAGGCGACCGGTTGAGTCTTCCCTCGTGGGTTTTACAAATGTTTAAATAATCGATATAACTATTAGAATTTTTATATGTTCTGGGGGCTAATTTCTTGGATCGTATAAGATGTTTGAGTTCGCATGTACACCGACTTGAAAGCTGAGTATTTTAGTGTTTTTCAGGGGCATAAAAGACTCGATCGCCTGATTTAGTGTCGAATAATAGAACGAGACAGCTTCTTCGACCGATAGATCTCCCAGTTGCGAATCCCAATGTACAGAATTTAAATATTCAATTATGCTATTGTAGTTGCCAGTGTAAAAATCCCGGTTACATCTCTGACTGGGTTTGGTCAAGTACATATCTCGGAGACTGAGTGATATACACAGGACGGGATGATATGTATCTATGGGGACCAAAGCATCGCATACGTGATCGAATTGGATCGGAGGGTTAAAGAAGGCTAGATCTAGCCAAGAGTCCTGGGAGTTTGCTTTTGTATTCAACTACTAAAGATTGTGAGAGCATGTATTAGTTATTAAATTGAAGCCATTATTGTTGTGATGGATAAGTTCATGTGAGGCAACTGATTGACCCGAAGGTGGACTAAGTAGCAGCTGGGAGAATTGAGGGAAATTGTAGTCTTCAATACATAAAAATTGAGAGTATGGGTACAGTGGCGGCGATAAGCTGGCGCCACGTCTCCGCCTTAGGTTTAAGGCAAAACCGTTTTGTGACTGGAAGTATCGGATGTAGCGTGAGGTGCGGATGAGAAGTGTTAGTGGAGACGTCGAACGAATGTTTATCTCTAGGAAAGAGCGAATGCTTTCTGGGAATGCACGAGAAGCTTTGAGTGCATGGTGACCCGTTGTCGACCTGTGACACGTGGCAAGGATGTGTGTGTCGGTGTGGGTCCGAATGAGTGAGATCGAATGAGGGGTAGAACGAGAGAGAAGCTGCGAGTGAGAGAATATATGGAGCGAATGATGCGTGCGAGAGTCAGTGTGTGAGCAGAGTTCAAGAAGAGTCTTGGTTAAAGATTTGAGTACAATAAAGCTTGTGTCAAGTATTGAATGGGAAGTTATTCCATTCACTATCACCATATCCCACAGTAATTTCTCTATATCTTCGAAATGTGTGCGATAAAGGCTTGCATCAGAGGATAGAGAAGTATAAACTGACCCTATTATACAGCTGTGCTGTGTAAGACGAATTTTTTCAGGTTTGGAAATAGATAATAGCCGGAGGGAGCCAAATATGGTGAATAGGCTGGATGTTCACGCAATTGAAATCCATTTTATTTTGCTTAAAACGTTCCAAACCACGTTTAAGAAATATGTAATGCTTCATGCAAAATATTTCCAATTCGTCCAACTCGACGAGGTAGCATCATTCCGGAGAAGAACTTTCGATTTTGTTTTTAGTCCATGGACGTTTTGTTAGTAGACTATCAGTAGTTCTTTAGTCTTTTGGCTTATGAATTGTTTTCGAAATTCTTGCGAGTCCTGTAATGAATATAATGGTTTTATTAGTATCGCCTTTGTCGTGCAACTCCCTAAGTTTTCCTTTGAGGTCTATGGGGTGTTGTATTTGCGATGATGTTTTATCACCGGAAATTTTTTCAATTCTTGAATATTTGTGCTTGTTCTGAAAGTTTAAGATAACTAATGGTCTGGTATTTTGACCATCGATTCTCCCCAGTCTCTGATTTCGAGAGATGGTGCGTGTTCCTGCCTGTATTTTTTTTCCAGAATGTCCATCGCTATCACCATATCCAATTTGCGTGAATCATCTCCCGGCCCAACCAATCCTTCCACTAGTCCGTGGATGATGACGTTCTTCGCTCTTTCTTGTCGTTCATCTAAAATGACATTAGTTGTGATGATAGGATCACTGGTTGATGACGAGATTCTCTTGTTGCCTGGTAACAACAAGGTAACCTGGTAAATATAAACCCGCTGGTTTATATTTTCAATCCTGTTGTTCGGATTTGATAGTTCCATTTTCAGCTCGGTGATAATGTCGAATCAAGTCCCTAATATTATCTTATAATGGATAAGCAGTTGCAGACAAACCTATCGTCGAAAGTTATCTGTGTTTAGAATCCAAAACACTAGATAAGGAGTGGGATGAATGTTTACAGTTGATCAATTTTTAAAAAACCCAAGGGAGATCAGTAGGAGCTAGATATTTGTCTCCTGGTGGGAGAGAATACCACAATCGCCGGAGAGCCAGATACGGCGACGTGTGAGGAAGCGGGGGCTGTCTCAAGTTGTATCGAACTTAATTCAGAGTTACGAGACAAACTAACACATGCAGCGGCCACCTTGATATCGCATCAGGTTCGTTCGCACGTCTATTCAAAACAAGGTACCTACTTTCGGATCGGGCTCGTCTACGCAATCTAGCTCATCCTGCAGCTCCTTGATTTTGCATCAGGTTCGTCCATAAATCTACCACCCTCCGAACAGCTAACTATCATATTCACAACCATATTCCTTGGATAATATTAATCTCGTCGGCCTAGGCGTTGCCTACAGCCCTGGTTCGTAACAAATGGATAGTAACAATTGTTCAACAGCAGGTGTGCAGGTTTCTATTGCTTTAATTTGATTTCCGGGGATCCCTCATGGAAACAAACAACAGTCAGCGGGCCCTTCATGGGTTGCATTCGGTGAGCTCGTAGGTCAATCTGGCTTCCCGCCTACTTTGCAGTTATAAAGTTTAATTGCTAATGAAACGAAATCCGGAACAGGCAGAACCATCATCAACATGTAGAATAGCACAGCAGACGTTAGGGAACATATTACGTGCTAATCTTGCTAAGACAAACGATTTTCTGGGATATTATAAGCACATAAAGTGTCGCATGCTGTACCATGCGGTCAAACGCACGTGTTCACAACACCGCCACACTTTCGTTAAACATAACCACTATAAGCATAAATCAGTCTTTATCCCAGTTTATATACCATATCAATCACAACCAACAACAGCACAAATAACTGGTTGATTCTGAATAACTTTTCCCTTGACCTAATGTGTGATTGAGGCTTCGTTTTTAATTTACTAACGTAAAACACTGGCCAATGAGAGCACCTGTGTAGCGCGCACTCAGGCACCACTACGGGTGGTCGTGATCGAATGCATCGAGGGGAACGCACAGAAAATATTGCATCGTCTTAAATTAACAATAATGTTAAAGTATAAATGTTAGAGAAAGAATCCACGCACGATGTTGACGCAACGCGATCACGAATGCAAGAGAGCGATCGGATCGAACGGTCCAAACTCAAGCCGTTCTGAACAAACGGCGATCGCTCGCCAGGCTGGGAGTGTACGTCGACGGAAGCTCGTCTTAACACTTCCCCTCGATACGAGCCAGTTAATTTCGCCTAGTCCGCGGAGACCCTTAGTCCCAACCGACCCGTATTTTTATTGCGGGCCGGACCAGGCACGCCTTCTGTCAGTATGTCGACAGTCATCTTGTCGGTGTGTATGTATTCCACGGTTAACAACTTTCTTACGAGCGCGCTACGTACGAAGTGGTGTATTATATCTATGTGTTTTGTGCGCCCGTGAAGCACCGGATTCTCAATTTCGACGCACTCTGATTGTCGCAAAACATTTTCACGCTCGCAATGGAATCGAAACCTAATTCCAGCAGGAATTTTTGCAAGTATATCGCCTCCTTCGTGGCCTCGCTTGGCTCATGTACTCGGCCTCCGTGGATGACAACGCCGCTGTACGTTACTTCTTGGAGTCCCATGATATCGCCGCATTTCCCAGGATGAACGAATGTCCTGTGAAGGATCTGCGATCCTCGATGCAGCTGCCACAATCAGCATCGGCGTGACCCAGGATATGCATGGTGCTTCTCCTGTATACGAGGCCAGTCGTCATCGTCCCCCCATAGCAGTTGTTGAACTGGCTGAGCGCACTTGCCGCGTGCGCAATATCCAGGCAGGTGCCGACTGCGAGGTACATCAGGGATCCCATGAGTTCTCGGTATGGGAGTTTTCTTTCGTCTCCTGCTCGCTCAGCGATACCTGTCCCGCCGATTGTCTAAATTCTGTGCCAAGACAGCAATCGACATCTCCGAGATCCTTGACCCCAAATAGACCGGTTGGGTACTTTTTGAAATTACTTATTTTGTTTACGTCTCGCGAGGATACCAGTATATCGTCAACATATACTGTCACTAGCAACACAGTTTTCCGCTTGCCCCATATAGTACAAGCACGGATCGGCGGCCGATGGCTTTAAAGTGGGTAGCCCTTCATCTCGTTGTCTAGTTTCCGATGCCAACTTCGTCCCGCCTGCTTCAATCCGTACTTCAATCGTCCTCTAAGACACGATTCAAGTACGCTGCGAGGGCGGACATCAGTCTCGTGGACCCGAGACGAGCAACCGGAGCGAAGGTTTCTCCGAAATCTATTCCCGGTCTTTGCGAAAACCCTCGTGTCACTATCTGCGCTTTTCGCCTTTCCAGATTTTCGCTCGCCCCGTATTTTGTTTTTTTTATATGACGCGACTGCTTACAACCCGCGCGTTCTACGGGCGTTTCTCGACTTTCCACGTGTCGTTTTTTAAAATTTGTTTTAGCTCGTCCGCGATGGCTCGGTTCCATTCATCGGCCTCCGCGCTCGATATGGCCTAATTTAAGGGAATTTAGGCCGCGTACGCTTCCTCGATTCCTACGCTGCCGGCCTCGACCATGTTGTATTGTTTTCGAAGCCTTCCCCTGTAACCTGTGCGGACTATCTTCGGTCTACCTGGGTCTCTTCGCGAAATTGCGATTTTGTAGCATTTCCATGACTGCGTCTTAGGTGTCATGTTTTATCTGCGTCGATGTCTTAATGTTGTGCCTCCGAGTTCCTTCTTTATCTTCTCTCTTCTCCCGTTTATTCTATTATCTCTTCTCCAGATTATTCTAATATAACGGTCACATCTTCCCTCTCGCCAAAGTCGAGCTCCTGCGAGATATTTCTTGCCATTTCGTGATGATTGAGAGAATCGTATTATTATGACAATATAGTTTGTAAACGCGTTGGCGTTATGTCTAAATATTCTTCAGTACATTCCTTACAGTTTATCGCTGGTCGTGCATTTGCTATTAATACATCGCATCTTAGACATGAGGTAGCTTTTACAATATTTCTTATATCACTCATGGTACGATTGGCATTACCTTGATAATAATTGAAATCATCTTCAAAACATTTCGAACAAATGATGTGGGTGCTAGTAATCGCTTCATGCATCCCTAAATTATTTTCATTAATAATATTACATGTAAAGTGAAAAAGTGTTTAATACGCATTTAGATGCAATCTTGGAATTTCTCCGTTGATTGGTCCTTGTTCGGCTTTGTCGATAATTCTTAGTTGTAATGGGTGTTTCACTCCCACTATTACTAAGAAAATATATTGTGTTCAATATAGTAGTGTTTTGTTTACAATAAGGAGGTTGTGTGTTTGTTTTTATGGTATAGTCTCGATGATACATCTGAATCCTGTTCATCTATAGGAACTATTTCTAATTGCTGTATTTGTTCATCTATTTTTTGTTTAGAAGTGCTTAGCCTTTGTAAATGTTCAGTGGATAAATAATTTTCCCGTAATGGTTCTAAGTTTATTTCATCTCATGAGATATTATGGTCCTTATTTGATTTTAATTTTAATGTTTTGTTATAGATTGGGGATGTGTAAAGATCCATCCTTAGATTTTTTATCATAGTGCTAGGTGTTAAAATAATTTTCTTATTTCATGCTGTGCATTATGGTTTTAAAGTAAGGACTGTTGGTTGTTTAATCTGACTAATTTATGGTTCCTTGTATTTAAACTTTTCTCATGAATTGGGATTATTAGCCATTGATTCACTATTATTAGTGGGTAGTACAACGTATTTGGAATATTTAAGGATTTTGGCTGACAGTTCATATTTTGATGATTTAAAATTTGTAGAACAGAGTATTCATTTCTTTTAACTAAGTAATCCGGATGTTTTCTTTTTAGAACATAATAATTATTGAATGACTTTATTTTTGAATAATCTTCTAAGTATAACGGGATATATTTAGCCTTTTCATCTGTTACGAGCCGGGGCTGTGGGCAACGCCTCGACCGGCGAGGTTGATATAACCCAAGGAATATGGTTGAGAATTTGTTAGTAAGGTGCACGGTCAAACCCGATGAGAAATCGGGGAGCCTCTAGGATGTGTGAAACGAGGACGAACCCGATGCGAAATCGGGGAGCCTCAGGAATAGAGTCAATCGCGGACGAACCTGATGCGAAATCAGGGAGCCGCAGGAGGGTGAAACGTCGTGGACGAACCCGATGCGAAATCGGGGAGCCATTGGGGAAGAAGTTCGCAGACGAACCCGATGCGAAATCGGGGAGCTGCTAGGAGGTTGGCTTATTCACAGACGAACCCGGCGCGAAGCCGGGAGCTGTTCGGAGGTTGGAAAACGTACGAACGAACCTGATGCGAAATCAGGGAGCCGTAGGATACAGACGAACCTGGTGCGAAACCAGGGAGTCGCAGGAAATGTTGGTTTGTCTCGTAACTTTAAATTAATATTCGATACAACTCGAGCGGTTAAGTTGTATCTGTGGGAACGTTACTACTGATATAAAGGATTACGGGGTAAAGATTGATTTAACGAATCTACTCGATTGAATGGTGAACAAATTATTATATATGTATTCAAATCAGTCGTCTGTACAATTGTAATTGTCGCGATGAAATAATATAAAATGTGTAAGTTACCTAAGTATTTGCAGGGTGTTGACGCACTGACGATGCGGGTTCTGAGAGCGGCTTTTAAGAGTTTGCTGAAAGAACTTCAACCGGACTAGCGGATTCTAACGGGTTAATCTATGATTCGAAAGGTGCGCTAAGCCCAATCTCACTTGATATAACTGACTCTGTACGAGCGTGGCACGACGTGACTCTACGCGTGACTATGTAACTCTGAACCGACGAGGGTAGAAACCAAAGGGTTTGTATACCCCCCAAATGCGCGGGAACGCATTAGAAATTTCCATATAAGGAAATTAAGAAATCTTCGTCGGACCACGCCCGTCTTGGTTATAACGCAGCTGGTCGCACATGTTCTCAGGACCCCTTTATCTGTTTATGGTAACCGAAAGAGTTTTAGGACGTTTTCCCATCACAGACGCGAGCTCGAAAACGCGGTGAGAGCGACGTATAGAATATTCTTCATACGTACCAAATGTATCAGTTAATATATGAAAATGTCGGTATTGCAGTCAGCAGATGCAAGGTATATATTGTATCTTTTTGGATTGGAATTTGTAAAACATAATGTAATTTGATACTTACTAAAGCAATAGTTAAATGACTGAAGTCTATCAGTGATGAAACGAGTGTTTCATTTAATGGTACTGGAAATTTGTTATTTTGCTGAACCTTTTTTAATGTATTACTTATTTTTGTCGGGTACAACAAATTGGACTAGGCATTATTCCATGTTTTCCATCAATTATTGCTGATAATAACCCGTGCAACTGCGTTTTAAGATCGCTGTAGATTACGGTATAATCGTATAATATTTCATTTATTTTTTGGTTCAATGTTGTTAAATCTAATTTATTTTGGATTTTCTGAAAGTTATGATTAATGATTTCTTATTGCTCTTTTACAATTTTGAAGTTATGACAAGAAATATCTAACTTATTAATAATTAGTGTAGTCAAACCATTTATATAATGTGCAATTTGTATATTATCTTCTCTTAATGTATCCAATTGTTCATTATCATAACTCGCGTGCGCTTTGGAACATTGTTCCAAACAAAATCTTTAGACCCTTTCCTATTAACTTAATCGGGCCTCTTCTAACCCTGTTTTGTGTATTTTGATATCCTGTCAAATGATAAAATGTTAATAAATCTAATTCTAGTGCCATAATTTTCGTTAATTGATAACGTATTCTGTTTTCGCTAGTACATATTATTGGTTTTAGCATGTGCAGACAGTCGCCTAATAGTTTTAATAATGCGTTATGTAATTCACACAATTCAGATTGGATATTTTTAAATTCAATATTAACAGCTACTTTCCACGTTTCGCGATATACATAAATTGTTCCGATATTTTCTATAAACATAGCAGAGTCCTTTAGTAATGGTTTTAGTTGGTTCCATATACTATTTAAATTTTGAGTTTCATTATCATTTTTTTCGTTCCTGGAGATTTACCATCTTCCCTAGTATCAGGTTCATCAAGAGCAGAATAATATTTTTCATCTTCATCTGTAACATATAGCTTAACGTCTGATTTATTATATGTTACTTCTTTATTTCCTCGTTTAATTGCTATCTCTTGTTCATTTCGAATTTTAAGTATGGTGTATGGACCAAGAAGACCTTAATTTTTATGTCCCAGATTGTTTCCACTTTACCAACACCGAATCCCCAATTTTGTAGTCCGGGACTGTAGTTTTTCTTTTCTTCAATCTTTCGTGTGTTTTCTTCTGGAAAGTTTCAATTCTCATCTTTGCTTTTTCCTGAACGATTTTCCGATTTGTCTTAAAATCTTGCGTGATTTCTTCCACTTGTACGTCGCTTTTAATTGTGGTGATTGGTATGTTAGGTTTATATCCAAATGTGAATTCGATTGGTGTTCGGGAGGTTTCGCCTTTTCGTTTGAAAGGGTTGGAAATCCGTCGCCTAAAGATTTGCTGGTTTGCCTCGAAACGTACCTTGTGGTATTACGCGAGTTGAAAGATAGCGGGTGCTAAGCAAAAGGCAAAAGTGCTCAGAAAACTTTTGCGAAGAAGCTAGAATGTCTACGTGTAGCAAGTCTTAAGACCCGGTGATAGGCAAGCAAGGACGATCGCCGGTAGCTCGGCTTAAATAGGCGCAATTCCCCTGACTCGCCGCGCCGCGAGCCGTCTAGGAGTTTTCGCCTCCAAGCTCCGGCGGTCTGCAAAGCAAGGGGGATAGCACAGAGCCAACGGCAATAACATCGAATTTAACGCGCAATTGTCGAGGTGCCCCAAACGGTCTGCCTTGGATCCAAAGAAATGGTTATAAGAAATCTCTCAACCGTTTAGGTCACCTCGGACAATGCTGAGGCAGCGGCACGATCCTTCGAGCGTAGAATCGGCTCGAACATACCGCCTGCCTTCTACGCGTCGCAGAGAACGAATTCCACGTTCCTACAGCTAAAGCGAAGCCGTTACCTTACAATTGCGTAACGATTAAGTTGTGTCGTCGAAAGGCAGTGGAAGGGGGCAGACCTTTACGATGGATCGAATGAAGGTTCCTCACGCCGTTCGAAGAGTGACCACTCTTACTTGTCCGTCCACTCCCGGGTGGAGGGCCTCAATACGACACATTGACCATTTTGCTGGTGGTTGTAGCTCGTCTCGAAGCAGCACGAGTCCGCCGACTTTCAGATTGTCCTTCCGGCGACGCCACTTTTGTGCCAAAAGTGCGAGCGCATGACGATGATGAGCCGCCACCGTGAGGATATGGACACTTTGCTGTCGTCCGGATGGGGTTCCGGAATGTTGCACGTAGTAAACATGACGCCTATTAAGAAGTGCCCGGAAATGAGTGCAGCAAGGTCCGATGGATCATCCGACAGTGGATGTAAAGGTCGAGAGTTGACGCAGTCTTCGACTGGACATAGCAGCGTGGACATCTCTTCGAAGGTTAACGTTGTGTTCCCGATAACCCGCCGCAGGTGGTGCTTCACAGACTTCACTCCTGCTTCCCACAGGCCGTCAAAGTGAGGGGCGTCGGGTGGTATGAAGTTCCAGTCCGTTCCATTCGCTGCCAGGGACGACGCAGTCTCCTTATAAAAGGTGGAGGTGCTGTTGAACATGTCCCGCAGCTTCTGATCGGCTCCATGGAAGGCATTGTCACTGGTCATGGTAACGTATCGTCCTCGGCGTCCGATAAATCTGGGCAAGCCGCCAGAAACGCGGCCGAGTATAGATCTGAAACAGCGTCAAGGTGGATTGCTCGTATGACCAGACAGACGAAGAGGGCAATGTAACCCTTATACGCCTTGTGTCTGCGTTCTGGGGAAGTCCGTAACAGGATCGGCCCCGCATTGTCGGAGCCCGTGTTGAGTAAGGTCCTCTGAGGTCGGATGCGTTCTCAAGTTAGTGGAGCCATGATGCTCTTTAAAATAAAATATTTTCGGGAGAAGCTTGTCGTCCCAGCCAGCGCCCAATATCCAAAGATCTTGCAGCAAGATTTTGGCATAGATCAGTACTGGTGAAGCCCAGCCCAAAGGGTCGACGAGGCTGGCCACTTCCGAAAGGATCCGACGCTTACTGTAGGTGGTCAGCTCCTCCATTGACGTTAGAACCCTGAGCGAAAACGTATCGGTGTTTGGTCTCCAAAGAACTCCCAAGGTACTAACCCCTTCGAAGTCCTGAAACAGACGAAAATCTGTGGCGTCCGGGTCCCGAAGCTCGGATGAGTTCGAAACTCATTTGCGCAGCTCGAAGCCCCCAGTATTAAAAATCGAGATAACCTGATGCTGAAGCTTTGCGGCACTCTTCTCGTCGTCGGCTCCGGTGTCGGCGGACCTCAGCGGAAACGTTTTCTGTTCGTCTTCGGCTAGCTGCTCAAGGACTCTCAGGGCGAGGAAGGGGGCATAGGCCGTCCCGTATGTGACCGTGGTGAGTCGGAAGTCGCCAGCCGGTCCATCATGGTATGGTCTCCATAAAATGCGGTGCCAGTCCGGAAGGAGGCGTTAAATACAAGAGGTAGCTTTGCCGCTCGATCGTGCCGCTTGACCACGGTATGGTGCGGTATATAATACGCATCCTGATGAACGGCAGAGTTTGGAACTGCCTCCATGTGGTGTAGGACCCGGTACTCGGACATGAACTAACTATACTTGCATCTCAGGGAGCCGTCGGCACCCAGCCGACGCTCGCACCTGAGCAGCAGCTTTAGTACCGAGGCCCTGGTGGGCCTCAAGGCGGAGGCCGGATACCGTTTAAGCGGCAAAGATACGCTGTAGCGGCCAGTGGAGTCCCGGTGTTAAAAAGTATTCACTTTGCTTAAAGATATATTTATTATTATAGTACAAAGAATAACATACGATAATATGGAAGACACTACAACGACAAGCGACGAAAACGGACTGACGAAATATAAGAAAGAACAAAGGAACAAAAGCACGTAACGCGAAGTTCACTGAACAAGGACACTATCGTCCAGTGACTGCCGCGCCAATTTGCTAAAAATACAAATGTATTACTACACAGATACATTCAACACCCGGATGTGGATATCCTTGAACTGCTTCTCGCACCGTTCCTCCTCGGGTGACAAGGTGGCTCCTCCAACTCCCAGAAGCGTTGGAGCAGCTGATTAGCGTCGTCCTCGGTACTGCAGTGGATGCTGCGCACTGCTAGTATCTCAGAGCCGAGCTCCGTCGACAAAGCGAAGGAAGAAGCTGTGCGTGTCACCTCTGTGACACACACGGCCGATGCTGATGTTGCGGGAGTGGAGTGGTCAGAGTTTGACCCGAGCGAACCGCTTCCCATTGCATCGTACAGAAACGTGTGGTGCCTCTGCCGACAGGCTAGAGCACGAGTTTCACGAGTCTCGACGGACACTTACCAGTCTCATGGCCGACGGTCATGCAATTAAGACTGGCCTTTAGCTGATTAACGTGTTCGCGCCGTTGTCGAGGGAGCAGTGATTTAAAGTTGGAGCAATATCCCAACGTGTGGCTGTTAGCACATGATGGACATTTCCGCTGAGTGGAGGGTTTAGTGGTAGCGGCTAGTATACTTACAGAGCCCCATTTCGGTGGGGTCCTGTTGGAGGTACCTTTGGGTGTAGTCGGTCGGAGAATTGAATCCGAATTCCGCGCCGAGTCCAGCGCCTGAATTCTGTTTTCCAGAAAATGCGAGAGCTGCTGGAATGAGGGAATTTGTCGACTGTTTTCCAATTATGTTTCTCAGGCGAAGCGAGTGGTCCGATCCAGCTTCTAGCTCAGAGTGTAGACGAAAAGTGTCCACCAGCCTCTTCAGTTCCGAGGGTGATTGATGGTCCGCGGCCGGACAGCACAGGAGCGCACGATGATGTGCGAAGAACAGGAGGCGTGTATTGCCGTAACGAAACTCCAAGTCCTCCCAGGCTCCTCGATAACCGGCGTCCGGTATCGGGGTATTCTGAATCATCTCGGCAGCTTCTCCTGTTAGGCTAGACTTGAGGTAAAGCAGCTTTTTTACGCTTGGTAGCTGAGGGGCATCGTGCACAAGGCTTTTAAATAGGTCACAAAAACTTTCCCACTGCAATGGGTTACCGAAGAAAGTCGGCAGGGGGATTTTGGGGAGTTGCGGTTGCGCGATGTCCCCTTGGCTCGGCTGCTGTCCGGCGGAGGAATGCCCCGACGATTTTTCGATGGCACATTGCGCGATCATCTCCCCAGCTTGCATGTAAGCGTCCTCTGCCGCTAAATGAACCTCCTGCTGTACATAAGCACTTATCGAGGTTTATTTGAAATACCCTAGCTGCATATGACCCCGGTAAAACGCGTCCCAGTAGCGATCTAAGAGTTTCCGTCGCTGTTCTAGAGCCTCTCGCGTATCTTTCCCCTGCTTGCATAGGTTGGTCCAGAACCATTCGATCCAACCCGTATGTTCCTTTTGAATGCGTAGAATATCGAAAAAATTTGGCGAACTCATGACGACGCGGTTTTGCTTTTTCGATCTGTACGAAGTAAAAATATGCCCATTAGAGCGCGGTGATAATCCTTCAAGCGCGTAAGGAGCTTGTAAACACTAGCCCGAAGGAGGACGGTCTGCGGGTAACGTACGTGCGCACGACCGTTACTGCGTTCGTGGCAATTTCGTCGGGTGTAATGTATGTACCCGGTTACGGAGTAATGAACAAAGAACTTATGTGGTTGTTTTCGAAGTTCTCCTAGATGTCCCAATGTTCAGATTCCGCTGTTCGTTCTAGCGGCGACGGGTTGCACTCTTCAAAGCTGAGCTGCAGCTTCCCGCTCGCGCGTAGCACTTTTACCACTTTTTCGCGATGCGAATAGGTAGTTCGTTTTGCAAAATCCGGCTCGAAGGACCAAATGTTCGGGTGGTTTCGTTTGAAAAGATTAGAAATCCGTCGCCTAAAGATTTGCTGGTTTGCCTCGAAACGTTCCTTGTGGTATTACGCGAATTGAAAGATGGTGGGTGCTAAGCAAAATGCAAAAGTGGTAAAAAAACTTTTGCGTAGAAGCTAGAAAGTCTACGTGTAGCAAGTGTTAAGACCCGGTGATAGCCAAGCAAGGGCGACCGCTGATACATCGGCTTAAATAGACGCGATTCCCCTAACTCGCCGCACCGCCCGCCGTCTACGAGTCTTCGCCTCCAAGCGTAGAATCGGCTCGAACAATTGGTGAAATTTTAGTAACTTCATGTTGTGTTGAATTATAAGCGAAACTCATTTCTTTTAGTACATCACCTCATTAATTTTCTTTATCAACATAGCTTCTGGTGTAATTTAAAATTTCTTTGTAGCTCCTTTCATTTTTGATTGTGGATGATATATTGTGGTTGATGCGATATTAACCTTTGTCTTTTTATTTAATTTTTCGTAAAATTTTCCTGCAAATTCTACTCTGTTGTCGGTTAAAATTTCCTTTGGTAAACCGAAAATAGAAATATAGTTGTTCCAAAAAACTTGTTAAACCTGTGATGAATTTTTTGTTTTCATTAGTGCAAGAACCAGATATCTTGTTAAATAATCGTTTATCACTAAAATATATTTGTAAGCTTTTGAGTTTGGTAAGGGTCCCATCATATCCAAAGAGATCTTTTCATTCGGCGATGAAGGGATATCTGGAAGTCCAGGTTGATTCTTTATTCCATCGTATTTTTGTCTCTCAAATTGACAAGTTTTACAACTCTTTATATATGATTTGACATCTTTACTGATGCCATCCCAGTTGTACTTTGAACGAAGTTTTTCCAGCTTTCGCTGACTTCCCATGTGTCCCCTGTTACGAGCCGAGGGCAAAGGGGCACGGCTGCGGAGCCTAGGATCGGTTGTTGTAGAGTTTGTTAGTTACAGACAAAGCAGTGCCTATTTCAGCACCGGGAGCCGTTTAAGATAGGAAGTGCGTGAATGAGCCGGTGCCTATTTCATCACCGGGAGCCACAGGATCGTTAGTTATGTGACCTCGTAACTTATTATATTGATACACCTCAAGCGGTTAAGGTGTATCTCTTTGGTGCGACGTTACTGCTAATGATTGGTAGAGGAGACTAAATGATCAAAATGCGCACAATGGTGTAAAAAACGTATATTCTCTAGTCTTCGGTTTTAATACAGTCTGAACGCGGAAACTCCAAATCCACCTTTCTCAGACTGTACGGACTGGAGTGTATATTGGCCAACGAAGGGGCCTAACGATATATGCTAAGATATATCGTTTGAAAAACGAACGTGTAAAATTACTTGAAGGGGACTACAACCCTATCTCGCTGAGCTTAGGTACCAGTGCAGTCGATACGGAATGTGCACGAATGTGCACCACATTAATACTGCGCCGCCAAGAGCAGAATTCGTGCCCTTTTTATACCCGATAGGCGGACCAAAAAGATGGTGAGGACACGAACTCTTCCAAGGGAGTCCAAAAAGATCACCCCAAAGGGTCACGTCGTCGCGACGTTGTAGAAGGGGCAGAGTCGACTGCATGCACCCCCGATTTTCAAATAAGGGCATAATAGAAGAAAACGATAGGAAATAATACTTCCTACGCAAGCACCCCCAATTCTGGACTCATGAACTTCTTCTATTAATTGTTTCCGTTCCTCGTCTGTCTCGGGAACTTTGTAGTCATTTTTATATATCGTTGTGTATATTTATCATGTATATATTTATATGTATATATTTTATCATGTTAATAATTTCCTTTCTCATACGAGGTTGAATTATTGTAGGATGTGAGGTAGTGGAGGTTCAAAGAATACTCATAAACTTTACTGATCACATCCTGTTCAATTTATAAATTTTCTTTTCGTGCGTTTATTGTCAATGTTAACATGCACAAGCATCTTTCTTGTTCGCTTGCTGGCTTTCGACTGCTCGCCGTCTCCTGCACGGCGTTCCATCATCGAAGGAAAACAATAGAGCGCGGCCACGCCGCACAGGGCGCGAATTTTCGAGTTACGCACACTAATTTATACACGCAACATAGCGCCCGCCTTGAAGTGCCTAGCTCTTCAAGAGAATCTGATATATACTGAACCCTAATCTATTATGAAAACGTACTTCTTATTCTATGGATAACATGCCCTTAATGCCAAATTAACCTATTATGCTTAAAATTGTTATACGAGTAATGGATAATAATGCATTTCTTAAAACTACATGTCCGATTCAAGTGTCCATGGGCAACACACACAACTTTACTGCCGCTCTCTTGAAAGATCCCCGCTGCGTCCGCACTGTTGCAGCGCAAACAGTGCTGTCCTTCCCGGGATGTACGTGCTCTATCCTGCCTCTAGGTCAGCAAAGGGGTGGCGTGTCGTCCTCCCGTATGAGGTCCAGGTTGCCTGGTTTTAGTAGATTGCTCCGATTTGCCTTCCACCTTCTGCGCTCTTGTAATTGGTGGCGGTACTCCTTGCACCATCTCTTCCATACATGTTGGCGAAGCTGTTCTATTTTCTGCCATCGAGAAATTCGCGTTTGCTTGATATTTGTTATATCAGGCTCTGGAGTTTCGATGAGTGGTCCTCCTACTAGAAAGTGTCCCGGGGAAATGAAGGAATAATCAGAGGGATCATGGGAGAAAGCGCATAACGGCCTTGAATTTAGTATGGCCTCTACCTGTACAATCAGTGTGTTGAATTCGTCAGAATTCAAAGAGGCATTTCCCGCGACAAGTCTTAAGTGACATTTTACAGATTTAACCGCCGATTCCCTGAGACCCCCAAAGTGTGGCGATCGGGGGAGGTATAAATTTCCACGTGATTTGTTCCGCCGATAGAGCATCATGAACCATTTCCTGATGCCTTTCGTTGTTTAATAATTCTCGTAAGTCTCGCAGCTCATGATTGGCTCCTACCAACGTTGTGCCATTGTCCGATACCATTTCCGTCGGCTTCCCTCTTCGCGATAAAAATTATTTAAGCGCAGTCATGAACGCTTCTGTGGTCATGTCTATCACGACCTCCAGATGGACCGCCTTGGTCGAAAAATATACGAACACCGAAATGTATGTCTTTACCTTCCCCGCGTTTCGTCGCCTTGATTCACGTATGAAAAAGGGACGGCATTAGTCCACCCTTACTGTTGCAAACGGTCTCACTGCCATAATCCTTGCTCCCGGCAAGCTACCCATTGCTGGGTCAGAGGCCTCCGGCGCCATCTTGAGGCATGTACTGCATTTCACCAGATAGTGACCAGAATTGCGAATTGACAGCCGATAGGATCAGCTGTGCCCCTCCGTGAAGGCATCTTATTTACTCCGCTTCCACGAGCAGTCTTGTGAAATGATGTTTGGCAGGCAGAGTTATCTGATGTTTCCTGTCGTAGGGTAGGCTTGCACTCTGCAATCTGCCCCCCACCCTTAGCACTCCCTCCGGATCGAGAAATGGGCTAAGACCCAGCAGCTTATGTTAATGATGAAGCGTCTTATGAACGCAACGGTCCTTATTAACCTACTGAAAGTCGAAAATCGCGTAATTATATCTAATTTATCGCCATAGGCTGTCGCCACCACCGTCTTTCTTTCCGGTAACCTTTCCTCCTGCGTGCTACAGCTGTCGATCACCCACTCGGATCTATCCGCGATGAACCAAGCCCCCCCCCCCCCATACAGCGTGGATTTCATGAAAGTCTGGGGTATTTTTCCCCTAGACACGAAATCAGCCGGATTCTCGGCCGTTCTAACGTGGTACCACGAAGCCGATCCTTCAACAATTCTGGACAGTTGGATGCCCATTTTCGGAGCTGAAAACCGCCGCTAGCTAATAATTCCGTTGTTTGGTTTCTAATGTTGAACGTTTCTTCTTTCGTGTTGGCACCCGTTAACATATCCTCCACGTAAAAATCGCGCAGCACCGTGGCCGCTCCAAAAGGGAAATTGCGTGACTCCATTTCCGCCAATTGCTGTATGGTTTTAGTTGCTTTATTAGCTTCCTTTCCATTGATAGGAATCTTCGCACGGCCGTGCCCTTGGAATCACCCAATCGTCTTATTTTATCTTCCTTTACTGGCAGATCAACAGTAAATCTTCCTTCTTCGTTTCTCTTAAAGGTATTGGCATAGTGAGCCAAACCGAATCTTTCCTCCGTGTTAAAAGAATGATCCGCTCCCGTTTCTTCCAATTGCCAGAATTTGTTTAGATTATGATTTAAATTATCTATGTTGCTGCATAAACTTGCCCTCATAGGTCCGGAACCTTCGTTTACCCTGCTTGCTATTATCCAGCCTAAATGGGTTTTCTGGAAGCATGGCTGATTCTTGGCCGTGCGAATTTGGCCGACGTATATTAGATTCCAAAATATTTCAGCTCCGAGTAATAAGTCGATTTCATTCGAGATGTGAAAATCAGGATCCGCTAACTTTATATTTTTAGGAATAATAATATTCTTAATACTAATGGAACTCAAAGGCAGCTGATGTGTAATATTATCTAATATGAGGCATTCCGCAACTATCGCGAAATTATTCAACCTTGATTTTATTCGCACTTCCGAAAACTCTGCACCTGAGTAATACTTTGATTTAGACTCTCGACTCGCATGTTAATTTCGCGCTTCTTTGATTCTGGGCGGCCTGCTAATGCCGCGGTGATAAAGTTGGATTGAGAGCCACAATCCAATAGTGGCCGACATTCGTGAATGTTACCCTGATCGTCCTGTATGTACACAATCGCGGTAGACAGTAACAGACCGACAAGCTCAGGCTTTCACGACGGGCAGTTTGCCGTAGCGGCGACCTTCCTCATTCAAAATTGTATTGTGTCGGCGGTTACATTTTTTGCAAGTCCCGTATTTGCAATCTTTCGCTACATGAGAGGTAGTCCGCATGCAATTAAAACATAATTTTCGCGTTGCTATTTCGTGCCTTCTCTTATCGACTGGCATGTCAATAAATTTGACGCATCTCCCTAGAAAATGATCGCCCCTACATATGGAACAGTACGTCTTGCTTGTTTCAATATGCGCTGATGGAAATTTTTTTCGATTGAGCTTCGGCGAAACTTGCGGCGCGCTTGATGCCTGAGGTTTTTTGCCGATGCTTCTAACCCTTGGCAGCGACGCGTTAGAAAATTAATTAAGTCGTTTAGGCTTGGCAACTCAGTGCTCTGAAGGCTAGTTTCCCAATCCATATTTGTCGTCATGTCGAATTTAACCGTTATAGTGTGCAAAAGAAATGCATCCCAACATTCCGTCGGCAGGTGTAAGGCCCTTAGCGCCCGTGAATGCTTGGTAAATCCATCAATTAATTGTCTTAATGAGATGCTATCATTTTTGCTTATTGGCGGCAAATCGTATATGGTCTTCACGTGATTCTGTATGACTTTCCGCTTGTTGTCGTAGCGTTCCTTTAACGTTTTCCACGCGCCCATGTAATTTTCGGATGATATTTCGAAAGAATTAATCACATCCGCCGCTTCCCCTTTTAGAGATGCCTTTTGGTATTGAAACTTCTGGATAACTGGCACCGATTGACACGCGTGAATAAGCGAGTTAAACATATCGTAAAATGGGTACCAATCCTCGTAACGCCAGGTAAACGTAGGCAATGTGATACGCGGTAAGCGCACTTGTGAATTTATTGTTTGATCTGAGTTCGAACCGACATTTTCATTGAACGCGGGCGCGAGATTGCCCTCGGTGATGGTAGTTTTCGTAATTATCGTAATTATTGTCGTCTAGTTTGGCAGCCAAATCATAATAATTTTCCTCAAACAACGTTCTTTCCGGCGAAACGTAATCTTCGCTTTGTTGCGACACCACTAAGTCTAACCCCGCATGCACTTCGTCAAATTGCCGCCAAGCTTCTTCCAATTTTTATCTACGATTATTTAATTCGCTCGCGGAAACGCCCTCGACGTCGAGCGCTTCCAAATATGTCCTTAGCTTAGTGCACATAGTCTTGTGCTGTGCACGCTTCATTTTCAATTGCCTCATGGAACTATTAGCACCAGCGTTACCCCTTTCTTACGCCATGATCGAATCTTAATCTTATAACGTAACTGTATTCAGGCTGGCCTGATGGACTTATACGTTATGCGCTCAAATGAAAAGGACAAGGCTGGAGGAAATACTTATAGGATAGAATGTAAAAAGGAATCGAGACATGTGACTCACTCAATCGTTTGTTGTAATACCGCCCCCCGTCTTCAATGCTATCCTTGCTTCGTTAATCTGGTCGTTGCAGTGAACCGATAGTCTTGGCATTAACACTTGCACTGCGAAAACTTTTACTTGTGACCACTTGCTTGTAAAATGTTAAATTGTCTTATTATCCGGCTTATCCGGCTTATCCGGCTCGAAGGACCATTTTATGTAGGATGTGGGGTAGTGGAGGTTCAAAGAATACTCATATACTTTACCGATCACACCCTGCTCAATTTGTGAATTTTCTTTTCGTGCGTTTATTGTCAATGTTAACATGCACAAGCATCTTTCTTGTTCACTTGCTGGCTTTCGACTGCTCGTCGTCTCACGGCGTTCCATCATCGAAGGAAAACAAAAGAGCGCGGCCACGCCGCACAGGGCGCGCATTTTCGAGTTACACACACTAATTTATACACGCAACAATTATATTTAATTCAATTTCTTCTTTACCTGGTAGGCGACTTCTCAGGTGCACATACCATACAATTGGATCTTCGTGAGGATCCGTATAATCTCTTCTGTGATTATCCTTTGTTGTTAATATTAGTCCGTTTGTTTTTACAGTGCCTTCTTAAATTCTAAGGCACGATAAATCGGCTATTTGATACTCTTCAAATGTTGGATAAATTTCATCGTCTCTTAAAACTTCTGTCAGAATTTCTTCTGGATTCACTTCCTCTCGCTCTTTTCCTTGAACTGATTCTCCTTGTCCTTGCGAAGGCTCAACAGTTGATAGTTGTAGAGAACTGGAAGGATAATTTTTCTTATGAATATATTTAATCATCTTTCGAATATTGGTTTCAAGCTCTCTGTCTTGAAATTGTAAGCGTATTTGCTTCTTTCCCTTCACATTACTGCTGATATTAGGTGATATTACTGCTGTAATGAGGAATACTTCGTTACCTTTTTCGTTTTCCATGATTATTTTTTCTTTAAGAGTAGGAGCCGGTTTTACTGAGTCTTGCTATATTTCGAATTCTTCAAACGTAGGAGTGATATTCGGGTATTGTTTATTAAGATCGGCTGTAAATTCATCCAACATATTTATTCTTGATAGGGCGTCCACGTTAGTGTTACTTTTTCCCTTTTTGTATATGATTTCATAGTCATATTCTTCTAATTCCAATCTCCATCTGATTGGTCGTGATGTGGGGTCCTTTACCTATGTTAACTAACGAAGTGGTTTGTGATCAGTGACAATGAAACATTTCTTCCCATACAGATATAGTCGAAATTGTGTAGTTGCCCATACTATTGCCAATAATTCTCTTTCGGATGTTGAATAATTTTTTCGGCTTTATTCAATATCCTCAAGACAAATGCAAGATGTCTACCTTCTCCAATTTTTCCTTGAGATAATATTACTGCTATTGCTACCTCACTTGCATCTGTAGTTAGAATGAAAGGTTTATTAAAATCAGGATAAGTTAATATCGGCGGGGAGCACAATAATTCTTTCAAATGCTGATAAGCTTGTTCTTTTTTATTTGACAATTCCCAAGGAGTAGATTCTTTTAAAAGATTTGTTGGTGGTTGTGCCTTTTTAGCATAATCCCTAATTAATTTTGTATAGTATCCCATGAGACCCAGGAATCTTTTTACATCCTTTGGATTTTTTGGTTTTGGACATTCTTTGATTTTTTCCAAATTTTCAGGATGTGGCTTAAATCCTTCTTTTGATATTACGTGGCCTAGATATACCAATTTAGGTTTTAGAAATTCACATTTGTCTGGCTGTAGTTTTAAGCCAACACTCCGTAGTCTTTTGAAGACCTCTTGAGCGTTTTTGTTCTTCTTTTCCAAAGTTTTACCGTAAACTAATATATCATCTATGTATACGCAACATCATTTCCCAATTAATCCTTCTAATCCATTGCTCTAATCATCCTCTGAAATGTTGGAAGTGCATTTGTTAATCTAAATAGCATTCTATTATATTCATAATGATCTTCAGGAGTCGAAAGGGCTGTTTTTTGTTTATCTGCTTCTCCCATCTTAATTTCATGAAATCCTGAAGTGAGGTTGCATGCAGAAAAGTATTTTGCAGATCCCAGACCATCCAATATTTCTTCGATGTTGGGTAATGGAAAGGCGTCTAGGGTTATTTTTTCATTTAATTTCCATAGTTAATTACTAATTGCCACTTTCTTTTTCCTGATGCATCTAATTTCTTTGGGACGATCCATAACTGCGAAATATAGTGAAAAACTTTCGCGAATTATTCCTTTCTTTAGCATATCTTTGATTTGTGTTTTAATTTCTTCTTGATGTATTTTCGGGTATCTGTATTGTTGCACATGTACAGAAATATTGTCGGTAACATCAATCTTATGTTTCGTTAATTTAGTTAATGGTAAAGGATCTCCAGATAAGGCAAATATATCATGATATTCTTTTATCAGTTGCTATACTTCTTCTTTTCCTTCATTAATATGATTTAATCTGACATTTTCTTTCAACAATTGTTCTTGCTTGTTGGTTGAATGTACAAATGAGTGATCGCAAAAATCTTCATGATTTATTGATTCTGCTACCCACGCATTTACATTGGTTAAATTAAATGGAACCTTGGTAAATCCATTACGTATTTCTACTAAAACATCACATTTTTCTAGATTTAATTTTCCTTGTCCATTTTCCGTATATTTTATGTTTAATTTTCGATATTGTTGATTTCTTGTAAAAATTGGTTGTGTAGTTCTAAAACTGTTCCTTCTTTAATATTATAATTGTACTGCATTAAGAAATCTATGCCAATTATACCTTGTTCGTTTATGAGTGTATTATCATTTACAATTTGAAATTTGAAATTTTATCCAAGAAATTTCGTTGTCCATGATCCCATTGTCTTAAATGACTTTGTTAACGTTCTTATCTCTTTCCGATCCCGTCCATTTATGAAAAATGGCTTTATTAAATTGGAAAATTTTAATAATGGTATAGAAGATCCTGTATCTACCAAGAAAGTTCCTTCTTTGGCGTCCTTAAATTTTAAAAAGACATTAGCTGTTATAATACTTGATTCTTTATTTTTTCTTATTTAATTTCGGATGGTGTTCTGGAGTTGCCAGTGGTTTTCCGAAAATTTCAGTTTGGTATTCGTTTAACATTTTGATTATTTACACGGTATAAGTTGTTCGCAGTATTACGTAATTATATAATTAAATTTTGTATGTTCCCGTCTGTTACAAATAACGCAATACACATTTTGTCCCATCGGTCTACTCATCAATCTTTTATTATTTCTGTTTTGTCGATTTAAAAGAGATTCGAGATTAACCGATCGTTTCTCCAGGTTTCGTATTTTTTCCAATTCTTTTTCGTAGCTTGACTTATAGCTTCTGTAATGTCTTGAGGATTACGATCCCTAACCACAGCCATTAGGTTTGTTTTTAAATTTCCGATGTATTCATTGACACCACGTTATTTCTCTTCATGTATTAAAATATCTTAAAATATCTAAAATTTCGACCGCTTCTTTTTCTTCTTGTAGACATCGCAACCTAGCTAATTGGTACACGGAAATGTCTACGCTCGTTCCATACAATTTTCGTAATGCGATTTCTAATTCAGCAAAATTCAAAATACTGCCTGATCTTACACAAAGTACAACGTCTCCAACGATCTTTTGTGTCAAGACCATACGAATGAACAAATCATGATAACTCAATGGAATGATTCTTCAACCGTCTCAACTTGGCATAAAAAAGTATCAATCGGAATAATTTTTCCGTCAAATACTTGAACTGTTTCTAATAATTGATTCAATGGAATCAAACGTTTTTCGGGGTGCGTCACCGAATCTTCGAACATTCCATTACAGCTAACATCGTCTCTATTATCATATTTTATTTTAAATGATTGGAGTTGGTTCGTCAGCTCATGCAATCTTTTCGTAACACTTTCTACAAATGCCTCCATATGACAAATAAATTTCTTACCTTACTTAAATTATAAATTAACAGTCATTTTTACAAGTTTTTCTTTGCTTATTATGTCGTTCCCATTTATTATTTATTGCGGTGCAAATTCGAGGTAGATTCGTCGCAATATACTATTTATTATTCTTTTCTCCAACAAATCAGGGAATATCTCTCCTCGCGAAGGACTCAGGTACCCCACCTCTGCCACCAATTTATGTCACAGGGGAAGATGAAGAGAACTCGTTTTTAAAAAACAAGAATCACTTTATTGTATTTACAATGCTCTTGACTTGGTAACTATTGGTGATGAACTTTAGTTCTTCAATGAATCCCTTATGCGTTCTGTCTATTACTTTTATAGCATTTCCGGACTGCGTATTAGGTGTCACGTTTCATCTGCGTCGATGTCTTGATGATGTGCCTCCTAGTTCCTTATCTTATCTCTTCTCCGGTTTGTTCTAATGTGACGGTCACACCGTTCCATACTTTTATTCGTTATCGGAAACGAATGAAGTGTTTTATTAATTATGGAGAAGATGTTTGGATACTTAATGTTAAAAAAAGGTAGTTAATAAACTTGCCCTTTTGTCCACGAATTTATCTACTACGACGGAAGTGGGGCCTTGGTCATTGCACCGACCCTGACCTATCTCAACAATTTTATGCCACGAAAAGGACGACTCGGCGGTCGATACGAGTCTGATTCGCATTTGTTTTCACACGAACACGGGCACTCACATTCAAAAACGTAGGCGTACATTGTTGTGCAAACGATCATGGCGCGTTAGAATTCTTGTCGTGACCAACGGATCACGGAGGCCGTAATGTCTTGTCGTCATTATCTTGAAACATGAAATACCACTCACAGACCGCGCACCGGTATTTATAAAGCAATATCGGTATCGTCCAATCCACAAGGACGAGATCAACAAGCGGATGAAAGAACTGCTTGGAAGCGACATAATGCGTCCCCCTGTTTCGCCGAACAATGCGCCCTTGTGGACCAGGCACAAAAGACCTGATCAACAGGGAAATAAATGTTTGAGAATTGTAATTGACTTTCGCTTTTTAAACGAGAGGTAGGTCGGATATGCTTTACCTATTTCCAACAGCGACGAGATTCTGAATCTAGTAGGATCCGCAAAATACTTCAGCGTGTTCAACTGTAAGAGTTGTCTTCACGAAGTGTCAGGAAGACGCGCCAAAGGCAGCGTTCTCGACACCCTATGGCCACTACGAATTTATTCGCGTGTCATTTGGTTTGAATAATGCACCAGGTACATACCAAAGGCTGATGAACGCTGTCTTAACGGGGCTTCAGGGCAATGAGGCTTTTCCGTGCATCGACATCGTGAGTAATGCGAGATCTCTTTCGGAACACTACGAGAGATTCCTTCGACTGGCCGAACGACGGTGTCAGGCAAATTTATAGTTAGAACCGGCAAAATGTAGCTTCTTGAATCGCGAAGTGTCCTATTTAGGCCTCGTAATAGGCAACGATGGTGTCGACCAGCAATGAGCATTCCACGCGTAATGTAGCGCTCTATGTAGAGAACCGGTATTACAATACCCAAATTTCCAGGGGTCTTTTCCCAACACTACCGACGCATCCAGGGATGTGATCGGGGGCATTTTAACCCAATGAGAAATTGGCAAAGGCAAACCAATTGCTTACACGTCCAGACTCCTACTAGGAGCGGAATTAAATTATGCAACTATCGAAAAAGAATGCTTAGCGATAATTTACTCAACTCAACATTTCGGACCCTACGTATATGGTCGAAAATTCGATCTTACCACAGTCAAGGACTCCACATAACGTTTGCTCCGTTGGCGCAAATGATTTCGGTTTATTATCAATTAGCATATCTCGTAGTTGCATAGAGGATATACTCAAATCTTTCCATGCTTACACGAAGTCCGAATTGCCTCCGAAACCGAATCCGAGAACATTTTACACGAAAATCATGTGTCAACATTCGATGGACATAAAGGCATTGCAATAACATATCGTCGCATCCGGAAGCGATATTTTTGGCCAACCCTAAAAGCAGAGGTTCAAAGATTAGTAAACTCATGCAGTATTTGTCAAATGAGAAAGCTCACTCGCGTTAAAACCAGGCAAGCTATGAAATTGACAGATACACCAGGACATGCTTTCGACAAAATCTCGTTAGACATCGTCGGTCCTCTTCCTACAACTCCATCTGACCATAAATACATTTTTAACAGTTCAGGACCTCCTAACTAAATATTCCCTTGCAATTCCCCTCCGGAATGCCACAGCGGACGCATTTGTGAACAATTTTGAGTGCCGTTTCGGTGCTCCAAAGGCAATATTAACCGACCTGGGAACAAATTTTGTGTGTTCTGTGATGCAGTCCGTGGCCAGACAATTCAAAATCGCATAATCGCTTTTCACCCTCAGAGCAATGGCTCCATTGAAAGATCGCATCATACACTTACAAAGTACTTAAAGCACTACATTTCGAACAATGTCTGGTTAAAGTTAGCAATATTTAGTTATAATATAAGTGTACACGAGGGAACACGATTTATTCCTCACGAATTAGTTTCTGGAAAAATAGCGCGCATGCCGTCAGCAGACGCTACGTTCACCGAGACTCTAGAGAAATCTTATAATCTCCACCATCGAGATCTACAACGCAAAATAACGTCAATAATATGCGACCCGAGGAGACAATCTAATACAAGCAAAGGGGAGATCCAATAAGTATTACGACAAAAAGACAAACGTGGCGAAATTCCAAGTGGGAGATAAGGTATATTTGTTAAAAGAACCACGAAAGGGAAAGTTCGATGACGAATACACAGGTCTGTATCAAATAACTGAAGGTCTGTCACGCGTTAACGTTAAATTAATCATTAAGAATAAACCTAAAATTGTTTATGTAAATAAGCTCAAGCATGTGAAATCCCAGACGTCTGTGCATGTCATTCCACTGCATTAACCCTCACTAACGAAAATGGCAAATACAAGGATATTCAGTTCAGAGCGAACAACGACTTAAGCAACATGCATCCTCGATCGTACTTTACCTTCTGCCTAGTTGTAAGACTTTCGTCCGCATGATATATTATATAAACTAATATATCAGCATGATATATTAGTTGGAAGACATCCAGTCTATAACAGAGAGCAAAGAAATCCAGCTATTACAACTCGGGGACATCAGCGAAACTCCAAGCATACAATGTAAACTAGAAAAACACAGAACTGTTTATTACTGCGGAATGCACTTCCACATTTCAATAGTACAAACGGCCATCAACAATACATTCAATCAATATTCTCAGACACTTGCAAACATCTACAGAACATGGGAACCATCGCTATAACAGAGTTAATAAATGGAGGTCGTACTAACTCAATGACACATTTTAGTTTTACCCTAGCAGGAAACATAGGACCAGAGGGATTATGCGCCGGCACTACATACGTCAACCCATATGGTTCATGGACAAACGTAGTCGCAGAAGCAATTGGAAAGATATCATTGAGAAGCTACATCGCAGCTGTAATGCTAGCCGCAAACGAAATCATACTCCAGTCAGGACAAAGATGCCAGCCCCAATAAAGTAACTGTTTTGATTCCGAAGACGGATACATCTTCTGGGCTCCTTTGCTGGCAGATTACTGTAACATCAAACGATACGAAATCTTGTTTTGAAGACAAGGCAACAAAATAATCTACAGCCAATCAGAACAGCCTAACAGTTTACACAGTAACAACTGAAGAAACCATTTTCGCCCTCACAGAATCACATCGCACCTCGATACGTTGTTATACGTTAATAAAAACGGAACATCCAAAACTCTGCATCATCGAAAGCACGACCAATGGAAGATTCAAAACTCCGGTAAATAATTTGGATATTTTTACGTACGTGAACTCAAACTTCGTATATGGGGAGAAGCACATTAAAAACCAACTGACCAATATATACAATGATATCATCGAGCAAAAATGCGCTTTCGAAAAACCGATAGTAAGAAATGCATTCTCATTAGTTCACATGTCTGCTGAAGATGTCGCATTTAGTATCACAAAGGAACCAGGATACATGGCCATGTCATTAGGAGAAGTGGTACATCATCAAATGCATCCCTGTGATTTGCCAATCTTGGAGGACAGAAGACTCTTTTGAACAACTACCTGTCTTCTATAGAAATACCTCATACTTTCTAACATCCATGCATAGAGCGCTTACGAAAGTAGGAACTATAATAGAATGTAACGCAGTAATCCCAACACAATTCATGTTGTACGGCACTTGGTATAAATTAATGCCAAATCCGGTTAAAACTATCCCGCCACAAACCATCCAACCAATAGCATAATCTAAGTGGAAGTACATCAACCCACAGAATTTGACTAATGGAAATAGTCCGTTTTGACTAACGAGGCCAGTCTTCAGGCGGCTTAACCAAACTACGGAACCACATAGTGTTTCCGATTGAAAGAACATCGGCCATCAACTCAATCGCCCAAGGAGCAACAGGACAACAACTCGCACAAGGTTCACTGCATATGGCGAACCTTTTCGGGGAAGAAGCTATCAATAAGGCCTATGTGCTTGATCTATAAAATTCGATTCATTGAGTGCCGGAATTACTGGAATCTACATCACACTTCACCTTATTAAAATAGTAATAACTTCCATAATAACCCTTCCGACCCGACGGCGTTTTGCGTAAGTCGCTCGCTACAGCCGTAGCCGGCTGACGAGAATTGGACTCCTAACATAACGAATTGTTCCTAAAGTATTTGCGTTTTTGCCATATGCATACTACATGCAGTATTTTACTGAATAATTAAGAAATTCATTAAAGTTTCACTTCAGTAACAGCTAGTGATTCAGCTTCGTGTGGTATATTTCTAAGCAGAGTCTAACATAACATTTGCGACACCAGAACCTACTATCTTTCGTTCTTCCATGTTTCGTATATACTGCACATTTTCTTAGCTGCGTTTTTGTTTTTTCTGTTGGGGATATGTTTGTTATAAAATGTCTTTCGTTTAGTCTAGTTATTTTATTGTCTGATGAATGTCTTGTATCTGTGTGTTGTCGAGGATCGAGAACTGTGTCTGCAGCAATAAAGAAAGCATTGCCGATTGTTTAGTTTAATTCTGAGGATTTGTGGGTCTGGAGATACTCCAGAAACACTTTGGGAGATAGATATGTAAGCGCGTATCGAATTCGGGTCTGCTTGACGCACGAGGAAAGCGATGATGCATTTATTCGGCTCAGTACGCGGTAATGATGTTGGGTCGGAAGGCTTAAACGGGATCGTTCTTCATGCAGCCTATGGATGGAGTGAACTAATAATGGTCGTCGCATGGAGCTCACTCCCCCATTTATGCATGTTCCTAACACAGAGGAATGAAGAATCAGTGATTTGTACAGAATGTGCCTCCAACCCGAACCCGAAACTCACCAAAACACCACAGGCACTAAAAGTGGCAGAACCCTCGAAGCGAAATTGAAAAGAGTGTTAACGTGAACAGACTATATCCGAGGAATGGATGACACAGTCGTTTAATATTTTTAAGAAACTTCTCCTTTGTGAACAAATTTTCCGACGTGCAGTTTTGTCATCTCAGGAAAGCTACTTGTGACGTTGGCCGCGACGTTGCAGTTAGCTGATAAGATAACATACTATATCTATTTCAACGTTAAGTTATATAACCACTAAAAATAAGCTTCACATATTCGATACTAATATAAGCCATTATGATCTCAACGATATTCAATACTTCGTTATCTTATAAACATCCGTCTTAGACACCTTATAAGACGTAGTATTGTGAACATAGCGATAACACATAATATCAAGCGGACTCCTGCACGCGTTCACATAGCGGTAAGTTCCACCAGCCCCAATTACACATTCCTATCCCCTAGCGATACGCACTTTGTTATTGAAACCCTACGTCACCAATGTAAACGCAGAGTGCATTTAGATAGCCGCATCCTGCAGTTTCAAGTTGGTCCACGGTACGACTCCTTCTGACAAGGAAGTCAGGCGTACCGAGTTCAAATCAAGTTAGTTCAGCCGGTTCCTTCTGACAGAGAGGTCAGTCGTAGAGTAAGTTCAGTTTTAGTTCTATTTCAAGTGCAGAGATCCGCTCTCTATCTAAAGTTCGATTTCATACTCAACATTCCATTCCCAGGAATCAAAAATTTTTACGTGAAGTTACTTAAATAAGGTCAGTGTATTAATACTTATAGAATATATTCATATTTCACCTAATCAAACTTCTTAAATCAGCTATTCCTCAACCTTATAACGTGGACGCTGGCGATTGAATTTAATAAGACTTTAATATCGCATAGGTGCAAAACGCAGCTGCACGGCCACACATAGACGTGTTTGACTTTTTAGATTTATAATATTCGTGAATGTTAAGGGAACACCGCGTTAAGGCGCGCCACACCGCTAGAAAATACTAATTACGAAAGTTAGTTAGTTCTCTATACAATCCTTCTCAAGTGAATAAATTATTGAGAGTCATTCCACTCCAATCCACCTCTATTCCTTGGCGCTTCAACCACATGGACGTCTTGAGAGGTGACACAAGGCCCTGCTACACGATAGGACTACGTACTGCGTGGTCAAAAGGATTGAATAATCACATGACTCGAGAAGGCTAAAGAAGGCGATATTGGACATTTCCAATAGTTCTGCATTGACAGCTAAGGATTCACTATCCAGCTCACGCAATCGGTCGATATAACGAGAAACCACTCTAGGAGGCTCGGAATCGCGATATTCAGCCGCTCCACACGTTATGTATCGACAGAAGTTAAGGATTAACGTCCCAGCCCTCGCAATCGTTCGATATAACCATAAATCACTCTCCAAGGCTCTTAATCGAGATATTCACCGTTTCCAATTGTTCTATACTGACAGCTGCTAAGGATTCAATTCCCAGCCCTCGCATTCGCCCGATATAACGATTAACCATTTTAGAAGACTCAGTATCGTGTTATTTACCTTTTCCACAGGGTGTGCATCGAAAGAAGCTAAAGATTCACTTCCCAGGACTCGCAATCGTCCGATATAACGACAAACCACTTTAGGAGACTCCTAATCGCGATATTTACCTTTTCCTATCGTTTTGTATCGAAGGAAGCTAAGTATGCACTTCCCAGGCCTCGCAATCGTCGGATACAACGATTAATCACGCTAGGAGACTCGGAATCGCGATAGTTACCTTTTCCTATCGTTTTGTATCGACAGGAGGTGAGGATTCACTTCCCAGCCGTCGCAATCGTCCGACAGAACGATAAATCACTTTGGGAGACTCGGAATCACAATATTTACCTTTTCCACGCGCTGTGTATAGCAGGTAACTGAGAACTTACTTCACAGGCCTCGCAATCGTCCGATATAGAGATTAATCACTCTAGGAGACTCGGAATCGCGATATTTACCTTTTCTTATCGTGTTGTATCGAAGGCAGCTAAGGATTCACTTCCCAGGACTCGCAATCGTTCGATATAACGATGAACCACTTTAGGAAACTCGGAATCCCGATATTTACCTTTTCCACACGCTGTGTATTGAGAGAAGCTAAGGATTCACTTCCTAGCCCACGATATCGTTCGATATAACGATAAATCACTCTGGGAGCCTCGGAATCACGATATGTACCTTTTCCACACGCTGTGTATCGAAAGAAGGTAAGGATTCAGTTCTGTCACGTTCCAGGTTGAGCCCAGAAGAGACAGAGTTCAAAGACGCGACGAGGTCGCACCAAGAACGTAAGGGGATTTTGCGCATTTAATTAGGGGTCTAATCGATAGCTCTCGAGAGGTCAGAACAAATTATAGCGGAAGCGAGTATTCATAAGTCAATTTTACTGAGGGAAGGGTATGTGGATAAGTAGGATGCAAGGAAAGGATAACCCAGGGGGATTCGGATCCATTCCGCTCCCACTCCTGGGGGGATGTGAGTACGTTGGAAATTAGGAAAATGTGACCCAGGCGGATTCGGATCCAGTCCGCTCCCACTCCTGAGGGGATGTGAAGTGTTAGGAAATAAGGAAAGGTACCCCAGGCGGATTCGGATCCAGTCCGCTCCCACACCTGAGGGGATGTGAATAGGTTGGAAATAAGGAAAAGGTGACCCAGGCGGATTCGGATCCAGTCCGCTCCCACTCCTGGGTGGATGTGGGAAGGTAGGAAATAAGGAAAGGTAACCCAGGCGGATTCGGATCCAGTCCGCTCCCACTCCTGGAGGGATGTGAATGATTTGGAAATAACGAAGGGTAACCCAGGCGGATTCGGATCCAGTCCGCTCCCACTCCTGGTGGGATGTGAGTAGGTAGGAAATAAGGAAAAGGTGACCCAGGCGGATTCGGATCCACTCCGCTCCCACTCCTGGGGGGATGTGGGAAAGTAGGAAATAAGGAATGGTAACCCAGGCGGATTCGGATCCTGTCCGCTCCCACTCCTGGGGGGATATGAGTAGGCAGGAAATAAGGAAAGGTAACCCAGGCGGATTCGGATCCAGTCCGCTCCCACTCCTGGGTGGATGTGAATGGGTTTTAAATAAGGAAAAGGTAACCCAGGCGGATTCGGATCCAGTCCGCTCCCACTCCTGGAGGGATGTGAATTGGTTGGAAATAACGAAGGATAACCCAGGCGGATTCGGATCCAGTCCGCTCCCACTCCTGGGGGGATGTGGGAAAGTAGGAAATAAGGAAAGGTAACCCAGGCGGATTCGGATCCTGTCCGCTCCCACTCCTGGGGGGATATGAGTAGGCAGGAAATAAGGAAAGGTAACCCAGGCGGATTCGGATCCAGTCCGCTCTCACTCTTGGGGGGATGTGGGAAGGTAGGAAATAAGGAAAAGGTAACCCAGGCGGATTCGGATCCAGTCCGCTCCCACTCCTGGGTGGATGTGAGAAGGTAGGAAATAAGGAAAAGGTGACCCAGGCGGATTCGGATCCAGTCCGCTCCCACTCCTGGGTGGATGTGAGAAGGTAGGAAATAAGGAAAGGTAACCCAGGCGGATTCGGATCCAGTCCGCTCCCACTCCTGGAGGGATGTGAATGATTTGGAAATAACGAAGGGTAACCCAGGCGGATTCGGATCCAGTCCGCTCCCACTCCTTGTGGGATGTGAGTAGGTAGGAAATAACGAAGGGTAACCCAGGCGGATTCGGATCCAGTCCGCTCCCACTCCTGGGGGGATGTGGGAAAGTAGGAAATAAGGAAAGGTAACCCAGGCGGATTCGGATCCTGTCCGCTCTCACTCTTGGGGGGATGTGGGAAGGTAGGAAATAAGGAAAAGGTAACCCAGGCGGATTCGGATCCAGTCCGCTCCCACTCCTGGGTGGATGTGAGAAGGTAGGAAATAAGGAAAGGTAACCCAGGCGGATTCGGATCAAGTCCGCTCCCACTCCTGGAGGGATGTGAATGATTTGGAAATAACGAAGGGTAACCCAGGCGGATTCGGATCCAGTCCGCTCCCACTCCTGGTGGGATGTGAGTAGGTAGGAAATAAGGAAAAGGTGACCCAGGCGGATGCGGATCCACTCCGCTCCCACTCCTGGGGTGATGTGGGAAAGTAGGAAATAAGGAAAGGTAACCCAGGCGGATTCGGATCCTGTCCGCTCCCACTCCTGGGGGGATATGAGTAGGTAGGAAATAAGGAAAGGTAACCCAGGCGGATTCGGATCCAGTCCGCTCCCACTCCTGAGGGGATGTGAATGGGTTGGAAATAACGAAAAGGTAACCCAGGCGGATTCGGATCCAGTCCGCTTCCACTCCTTGGGGGATGTGAATGAGTTGGAAATAAGGAAAATTTAACCCAGGCGGATTCGGATCCAGTCTGCTCCCACTCCTGGGTGGATGTGAATGAGTTGGAAATAAGGAAAGGTAACCCAGGCGGATTCGGATCCAGTCCGCTCCCACACCTGAGGGAATGTGAATAGGTTGGATATAAGGAAAAGGTGACCCAGGCGGATTCGGATCCAGTCCGCTCCCACACCTGAGGGAATGTGAATAGGTTGGAAATAAGGAAAAGGTGACCCAGGCGGATTCGGATCCAGTCCGCTCCCACTCCTGGGTGGATGTGGGAAGGTAGGAAATAAGGAAAGGTAACCCAGGCGGATTCGGATCCAGTCCGCTCCCACTCCTGGAGGGATGTGAATGATTTGGAAATAACGAAGGGTAACCCAGGCGGATTCGGATCCAGTCCGCTCCCACTCCTGGGTGGATGTGGGAAGGTAGGAAATAAGGAAAGGTAACCCAGGCGGATTCGGATCCAGTCCGCTCCCACACCTGAGGGGATGTGAATAGGTTGGAAATAAGGAAAAGGTGACCCAGGCGGATTCGGATCCAGTCCGCTCCCACTCCTGGGGGGATGTGGGAAAGTAGGAAATAAGGAAAGGTGACCCAGGCGGATTCGGATCCTGTCCGCTCTCACTCTTGGGGGGATGTGGGAAGGTAGGAAATAAGGAAAAGGTAACCCAGGCGGATTCGGATCCAGTCCGCTCCCACTCCTGGGTGGATGTGAGAAGGTAGGAAATAAGGAAAGGTAACCCAGGCGGATTCGGATCAAGTCCGCTCCCACTCCTGGAGGGATGTGAATGATTTGGAAATAACGAAGGGTAACCCAGGCGGATTCGGATCCAGTCCGCTCCCACTCCTGGTGGGATGTGAGTAGGTAGGAAATAAGGAAAAGGTGACCCAGGCGGATGCGGATCCACTCCGCTCCCACTCCTGGGGTGATGTGGGAAAGTAGGAAATAAGGAAAGGTAACCCAGGCGGATTCGGATCCTGTCCGCTCCCACTCCTGGGGGGATATGAGTAGGTAGGAAATAAGGAAAGGTAACCCAGGCGGATTCGGATCCAGTCCGCTCCCACTCCTGAGGGGATGTGAATGGGTTGGAAATAACGAAAAGGTAACCCAGGCGGATTCGGATCCAGTCCGCTTCCACTCCTTGGGGGATGTGAATGAGTTGGAAATAAGGAAAATTTAACCCAGGCGGATTCGGATCCAGTCTGCTCCCACTCCTGGGTGGATGTGAATGAGTTGGAAATAAGGAAAGGTAACCCAGGCGGATTCGGATCCAGTCCGCTCCCACACCTGAGGGAATGTGAATAGGTTGGATATAAGGAAAAGGTGACCCAGGCGGATTCGGATCCAGTCCGCTCCCACACCTGAGGGAATGTGAATAGGTTGGAAATAAGGAAAAGGTGACCCAGGCGGATTCGGATCCAGTCCGCTCCCACTCCTGGGTGGATGTGGGAAGGTAGGAAATAAGGAAAGGTAACCCAGGCGGATTCGGATCCAGTCCGCTCCCACTCCTGGAGGGATGTGAATGATTTGGAAATAACGAAGGGTAACCCAGGCGGATTCGGATCCAGTCCGCTCCCACTCCTGGGTGGATGTGGGAAGGTAGGAAATAAGGAAAGGTAACCCAGGCGGATTCGGATCCAGTCCGCTCCCACACCTGAGGGGATGTGAATAGGTTGGAAATAAGGAAAAGGTGACCCAGGCGGATTCGGATCCAGTCCGCTCCCACTCCTGGGTGGATGTGAGAAGGTAGGAAATAAGGAAAGGTAACCCAGGCGGATTCGGATCCAGTCCGCTCCCACTCCTGGAGGGATGTGAATGATTTGGAAATAACGAAGGGTAACCCAGGCGGATTCGGATCCAGTCCGCTCCCACTCCTTGTGGGATGTGAGTAGGTAGGAAATAAGGAAAAGGTGACCCAGGCGGATTCGGATCCACTCCGCTCCCACTCCTGGGGGGATGTGGGAAAGTAGGAAATAAGGAATGGTAACCCAGGCGGATTCGGATCCTGTCCGCTTCCACTCCTTGGGGGATGTGAATGAGTTGGAAATAAGGAAAAGGTAACCCAGGCGGATTCGGATCCAGTCTGCTCCCACTCCTGGGTGGATGTGAATGAGTTGGAAATAAGGAAAGGTAACCCAGGCGGATTCGGATCCAGTCCGCTCCCACACCTGAGGGGATGTGAATAGGTTGGAAATAAGGAAAAGGTGACCCAGGCGGATTCGGATCCAGTCCGCTCCCACTCCTGGGTGGATGTGGGAAGGTAGGAAATAAGGAAAGGTAACCCAGGCGGATTCGGATCCAGTCCGCTCCCACTCCTGGAGGGATGTGAATGATTTGGAAATAACGAAGGGTAACCCAGGCGGATTCGGATCCAGTCCGCTCCCACTCCTGGTGGGATGTGAGTAGGTAGGAAATAAGGAAAAGGTGACCCAGGCGGATTCGGATCCACTCCGCTCCCACTCCTGGGGGGATGTGGGAAAGTAGGAAATAAGGAAAGGTAACCCAGGCGGATTCGGATCCTGTCCGCTCCCACTCCTGGGGGGATATGAGTAGGTAGGAAATAAGGAAAATTAACCCAGGCGGATTCGGATCCAGTCCGCTCCCACTCCTGAGGGGATGTGAATGGGTTGGAAATAACGAAAAGGTAACCCAGGCGGATTCGGATCCAGTCCGCTCCCACTCCTGAGGGGATGTGAAGTGTTAGGAAATAACGAAGGGTAACCCATGCGGATTCGGATCCAGTCCGCTCCCACTCCTGGGGGGATGTGGGAAGGTAGGAAATAAGGAAAGGTAACCCAGGCGGATTCGGATCCAGTCCGCTCCCACTCCTGGGGGGATGTGAATGGGTTGGAAATAAGGAAAAGGTAACCCAGGCGGATTCGGATCCAGTCCGCTCCCACTCCTGAGGGGATGTGAAGTGTTAGGAAATAACGAAGGGTAACCCATGCGGATTCGGATCCAGTCCGCTCCCACTCCTGGGGGGATGTGGGAAGGTAGGAAATAAGGAAAGGTAACCCAGGCGGATTCGGATCCAGTCCGCTCCCACTCCTTGGGGGATGTGAATGAGTTGGAAATAAGGAAAAGGTAACCCAGGCGGATTCGGATCCAGTCCGCTCCCACTCCTGGTGGGATGTGAATGATTTGGAAATAACGAAGGGTAACCCAGGCGGATTCGGATCCAGTCCGCTCCCACTCCTGGTGGGATGTGAGTAGGTAGGAAATAAGGAAAAGGTGACCCAGGCGGATTCGGATCCACTCCGCTCCCACTCCTGAGGGGATGTGAATGGGTTGGAAATAACGAAAAGGTAACCCAGGCGGATTCGGATCCAGTCCGCTCCCACTCCTGAGGGGATGTGAAGTGTTAGGAAATAACGAAGGGTAACCCATGCGGATTCGGATCCAGTCCGCTCCCACTCCTGGGGGGATGTGGGAAGGTAGGAAATAAGGAAAGGTAACCCAGGCGGATTCGGATCCAGTCCGCTCCCACTCCTGGGGGGATGTGAATGGGTTGGAAATAAGGAAAAGGTAACCCAGGCGGATTCGGATCCAGTCCGCTCCCACTCCTGAGGGGATGTGAAGTGTTAGGAAATAACGAAGGGTAACCCATGCGGATTCGGATCCAGTCCGCTCCCACTCCTGGGGGGATGTGGGAAGGTAGGAAATAAGGAAAGGTAACCCAGGCGGATTCGGATCCAGTCCGCTCCCACTCCTTGGGGGATGTGAATGAGTTGGAAATAAGGAAAAGGTAACCCAGGCGGATTCGGATCCAGTCCGCTCCCACTCCTGGTGGGATGTGAGTAGGTAGGAAATAAGGAAAAGGTGACCCAGGCGGATTCGGATCCAGTCCGCTCCCACTCCTGGGGGGATGTGAGTAGGTAGGAAATAAGGAAAATTAACCCAGGCGGATTCGGATCCAGTCCGCTCCCACTCCTGAGGGGATGTGAAGTGTTAGGAAATAACGAAGGGTAACCCATGCGGATTCGGATCCAGTCCGCTCCCACTCCTGGGGGGATGTGGGAAGGTAGGAAATAAGGAAAGGTAACCCAGGCGGATTCGGATCCAGTCCGCTCCCACTCCTGGAGGGATGTGAATGATTTGGAAATAACGAAGGGTAACCCAGGCGGATTCGGATCCAGTCCGCTCCCACTCCTGGTGGGATGTGAGTAGGTAGGAAATAAGGAAAAGGTGACCCAGGCGGATTCGGATCCACTCCGCTCCCACTCCTGGGGGGATGTGGGAAAGTAGGAAATAAGGAAAGGTAACCCAGGCGGATTCGGATCCTGTCCGCTCCCACTCCTGGGTGGATGTGGGAAGGTAGGAAATAAGGAAAGGTAACCCAGGCGGATTCGGATCCAGTCCGCTCCCACTCCTGGAGGGATGTGAATGATTTGGAAATAACGAAGGGTAACCCAGGCGGATTCGGATCCAGTCCGCTCCCACTCCTGGGTGGATGTGGGAAGGTAGGAAATAAGGAAAGGTAACCCAGGCGGATTCGGATCCAGTCCGCTCCCACACCTGAGGGGATGTGAATAGGTTGGAAATAAGGAAAAGGTGACCCAGGCGGATTCGGATCCAGTCCGCTCCCACTCCTGGGTGGATGTGAGAAGGTAGGAAATAAGGAAAGGTAACCCAGGCGGATTCGGATCCAGTCCGCTCCCACTCCTGGGGGGATGTGAATGGGTTGGAAATAAGGAAAAGGTAACCCAGGCGGATTCGGATCCAGTCCGCTCCCACTCCTGAGGGGATGTGAAGTGTTAGGAAATAACGAAGGGTAACCCATGCGGATTCGGATCCAGTCCGCTCCCACTCCTGGGGGGATGTGGGAAGGTAGGAAATAAGGAAAGGTAACCCAGGCGGATTCGGATCCAGTCCGCTCCCACTCCTTGGGGGATGTGAATGAGTTGGAAATAAGGAAAAGGTAACCCAGGCGGATTCGGATCCAGTCCGCTCCCACTCCTGGTGGGATGTGAATGATTTGGAAATAACGAAGGGTAACCGAGGCGGATTCGGATCCAGTCCGCTCCCACTCCTGGTGGGATGTGAGTAGGTAGGAAATAAGGAAAAGGTGACCCAGGCGGATTCGGATCCACTCCGCTCCCACTCCTGAGGGGATGTGAATGGGTTGGAAATAACGAAAAGGTAACCCAGGCGGATTCGGATCCAGTCCGCTCCCACTCCTGAGGGGATGTGTAGTGTTAGGAAATAACGAAGGGTAACCCATGCGGATTCGGATCCAGTCCGCTCCCACTCCTGGGGGGATGTGGGAAGGTAGGAAATAAGGAAAGGTAACCCAGGCGGATTCGGATCCAGTCCGCTCCCACTCCTGGGGGGATGTGAATGGGTTGGAAATAAGGAAAAGGTAACCCAGGCGGATTCGGATCCAGTCCGCTCCCACTCCTGAGGGGATGTGAAGTGTTAGGAAATAACGAAGGGTAACCCATGCGGATTCGGATCCAGTCCGCTCCCACTCCTGGGGGGATGTGGGAAGGTAGGAAATAAGGAAAGGTAACCCAGGCGGATTCGGATCCAGTCCGCTCCCACTCCTTGGGGGATGTGAATGAGTTGGAAATAAGGAAAAGGTAACCCAGGCGGATTCGGATCCAGTCCGCTCCCACTCCTGGTGGGATGTGAGTAGGTAGGAAATAAGGAAAAGGTGACCCAGGCGGATTCGGATCCAGTCCGCTCCCACTCCTGGGGGGATGTGAGTAGGTAGGAAATAAGGAAAATTAACCCAGGCGGATTCGGATCCAGTCCGCTCCCACTCCTGAGGGGATGTGAAGTGTTAGGAAATAACGAAGGGTAACCCATGCGGATTCGGATCCAGTCCGCTCCCACTCCTGGGGGGATGTGGGAAGGTAGGAAATAAGGAAAGGTAACCCAGGCGGATTCGGATCCAGTCCGCTCCCACTCCTGGAGGGATGTGAATGATTTGGAAATAACGAAGGGTAACCCAGGCGGATTCGGATCCAGTCCGCTCCCACTCCTGGTGGGATGTGAGTAGGTAGGAAATAAGGAAAAGGTGACCCAGGCGGATTCGGATCCACTCCGCTCCCACTCCTGGGGGGATGTGGGAAAGTAGGAAATAAGGAAAGGTAACCCAGGCGGATTCGGATCCTGTCCGCTCCCACTCCTGGGTGGATGTGGGAAGGTAGGAAATAAGGAAAGGTAACCCAGGCGGATTCGGATCCAGTCCGCTCCCACTCCTGGAGGGATGTGAATGATTTGGAAATAACGAAGGGTAACCCAGGCGGATTCGGATCCAGTCCGCTCCCACTCCTGGGTGGATGTGGGAAGGTAGGAAATAAGGAAAGGTAACCCAGGCGGATTCGGATCCAGTCCGCTCCCACACCTGAGGGGATGTGAATAGGTTGGAAATAAGGAAAAGGTGACCCAGGCGGATTCGGATCCAGTCCGCTCCCACTCCTGGGTGGATGTGAGAAGGTAGGAAATAAGGAAAGGTAACCCAGGCGGATTCGGATCCAGTCCGCTCCCACTCCTGGGTGGATGTGAATGAGTTGGAAATAAGGAAAGGTAACCCAGGCGGATTCGGATCCAGTCCGCTCCCACACCTGAGGGAATGTGAATAGGTTGGATATAAGGAAAAGGTGACCCAGGCGGATTCGGATCCAGTCCGCTCCCACACCTGAGGGAATGTGAATAGGTTGGAAATAAGGAAAAGGTGACCCAGGCGGATTCGGATCCAGTCCGCTCCCACTCCTGGGTGGATGTGGGAAGGTAGGAAATAAGGAAAGGTAACCCAGGCGGATTCGGATCCAGTCCGCTCCCACTCCTGGAGGGATGTGAATGATTTGGAAATAACGAAGGGTAACCCAGGCGGATTCGGATCCAGTCCGCTCCCACTCCTGGGTGGATGTGGGAAGGTAGGAAATAAGGAAAGGTAACCCAGGCGGATTCGGATCCAGTCCGCTCCCACACCTGAGGGGATGTGAATAGGTTGGAAATAAGGAAAAGGTGACCCAGGCGGATTCGGATCCAGTCCGCTCCCACTCCTGGAGGGATGTGAATGATTTGGAAATAACGAAGGGTAACCCAGGCGGATTCGGATCCAGTCCGCTCCCACTCCTGGGTGGATGTGGGAAGGTAGGAAATAAGGAAAGGTAACCCAGGCGGATTCGGATCCAGTCCGCTCCCACACCTGAGGGGATGTGAATAGGTTGGAAATAAGGAAAAGGTGACCCAGGCGGATTCGGATCCAGTCCGCTCCCACTCCTGGGTGGATGTGAGAAGGTAGGAAATAAGGAAAGGTAACCCAGGCGGATTCGGATCCAGTCCGCTCCCACTCCTGGGGGGATGTGAATGGGTTGGAAATAAGGAAAAGGTAACCCAGGCGGATTCGGATCCAGTCCGCTCCCACTCCTGAGGGGATGTGAAGTGTTAGGAAATAACGAAGGGTAACCCATGCGGATTCGGATCCAGTCCGCTCCCACTCCTGGGGGGATGTGGGAAGGTAGGAAATAAGGAAAGGTAACCCAGGCGGATTCGGATCCAGTCCGCTCCCACTCCTTGGGGGATGTGAATGAGTTGGAAATAAGGAAAAGGTAACCCAGGCGGATTCGGATCCAGTCCGCTCCCACTCCTGGTGGGATGTGAATGATTTGGAAATAACGAAGGGTAACCCAGGCGGATTCGGATCCAGTCCGCTCCCACTCCTGGTGGGATGTGAGTAGGTAGGAAATAAGGAAAAGGTGACCCAGGCGGATTCGGATCCACTCCGCTCCCACTCCTGAGGGGATGTGAATGGGTTGGAAATAACGAAAAGGTAACCCAGGCGGATTCGGATCCAGTCCGCTCCCACTCCTGAGGGGATGTGAAGTGTTAGGAAATAACGAAGGGTAACCCATGCGGATTCGGATCCAGTCCGCTCCCACTCCTGGGGGGATGTGGGAAGGTAGGAAATAAGGAAAGGTAACCCAGGCGGATTCGGATCCAGTCCGCTCCCACTCCTGGGGGGATGTGAATGGGTTGGAAATAAGGAAAAGGTAACCCAGGCGGATTCGGATCCAGTCCGCTCCCACTCCTGAGGGGATGTGAAGTGTTAGGAAATAACGAAGGGTAACCCATGCGGATTCGGATCCAGTCCGCTCCCACTCCTGGGGGGATGTGGGAAGGTAGGAAATAAGGAAAGGTAACCCAGGCGGATTCGGATCCAGTCCGCTCCCACTCCTTGGGGGATGTGAATGAGTTGGAAATAAGGAAAAGGTAACCCAGGCGGATTCGGATCCAGTCCGCTCCCACTCCTGGTGGGATGTGAGTAGGTAGGAAATAAGGAAAAGGTGACCCAGGCGGATTCGGATCCAGTCCGCTCCCACTCCTGGGGGGATGTGAGTAGGTAGGAAATAAGGAAAATTAACCCAGGCGGATTCGGATCCAGTCCGCTCCCACTCCTGAGGGGATGTGAAGTGTTAGGAAATAACGAAGGGTAACCCATGCGGATTCGGATCCAGTCCGCTCCCACTCCTGGGGGGATGTGGGAAGGTAGGAAATAAGGAAAGGTAACCCAGGCGGATTCGGATCCAGTCCGCTCCCACTCCTGGAGGGATGTGAATGATTTGGAAATAACGAAGGGTAACCCAGGCGGATTCGGATCCAGTCCGCTCCCACTCCTGGTGGGATGTGAGTAGGTAGGAAATAAGGAAAAGGTGACCCAGGCGGATTCGGATCCACTCCGCTCCCACTCCTGGGGGGATGTGGGAAAGTAGGAAATAAGGAAAGGTAACCCAGGCGGATTCGGATCCTGTCCGCTCCCACTCCTGGGTGGATGTGGGAAGGTAGGAAATAAGGAAAGGTAACCCAGGCGGATTCGGATCCAGTCCGCTCCCACTCCTGGAGGGATGTGAATGATTTGGAAATAACGAAGGGTAACCCAGGCGGATTCGGATCCAGTCCGCTCCCACTCCTGGGTGGATGTGGGAAGGTAGGAAATAAGGAAAGGTAACCCAGGCGGATTCGGATCCAGTCCGCTCCCACACCTGAGGGGATGTGAATAGGTTGGAAATAAGGAAAAGGTGACCCAGGCGGATTCGGATCCAGTCCGCTCCCACTCCTGGGTGGATGTGAGAAGGTAGGAAATAAGGAAAGGTAACCCAGGCGGATTCGGATCCAGTCCGCTCCCACTCCTGGGTGGATGTGAATGAGTTGGAAATAAGGAAAGGTAACCCAGGCGGATTCGGATCCAGTCCGCTCCCACACCTGAGGGAATGTGAATAGGTTGGATATAAGGAAAAGGTGACCCAGGCGGATTCGGATCCAGTCCGCTCCCACACCTGAGGGAATGTGAATAGGTTGGAAATAAGGAAAAGGTGACCCAGGCGGATTCGGATCCAGTCCGCTCCCACTCCTGGGTGGATGTGGGAAGGTAGGAAATAAGGAAAGGTAACCCAGGCGGATTCGGATCCAGTCCGCTCCCACTCCTGGAGGGATGTGAATGATTTGGAAATAACGAAGGGTAACCCAGGCGGATTCGGATCCAGTCCGCTCCCACTCCTGGGTGGATGTGGGAAGGTAGGAAATAAGGAAAGGTAACCCAGGCGGATTCGGATCCAGTCCGCTCCCACACCTGAGGGGATGTGAATAGGTTGGAAATAAGGAAAAGGTGACCCAGGCGGATTCGGATCCAGTCCGCTCCCACTCCTGGGGGGATGTGAATGAGTTGGAAATAAGGAAAAGGTAACCCAGGCGGATTCGGATCCAGTCCGCTCCCACTCCTGGTGGGATGTGAGTAGGTAGGAAATAAGGAAAAGGTGACCCAGGCGGATTCGGATCCAGTCCGCTCCCACTCCTGGTGGGATGTGAGTAGGTAGGAAATAAGGAAAAGGTGACCCGGGCGGATTCGGATCCAGTCCGCTCCCACTCCTGGGGGGATGTGAGTAGGTAGGAAATAAGGAAAATTAACCCAGGCGGATTCGGATCCAGTCCGCTCCCACTCCTGGTGGGATGTGAGTAGGTAGGAAATAAGGAAAAGGTGACCCAGGCGGATTCGGATCCAGTCCGCTCCCACTCCTGGGGGGATGTGAATGGGTTGGAAATAACGAAAAGGTAACCCAGGCGGATTCGGATCCAGTCCGCTCCCACTCCTGAGGGGATGTGAAGTGTTAGGAAATAACGAAGGGTAACCCATGCGGATTCGGATCCAGTCCGCTCCCACTCCTGGGGGGATGTGGGAAGGTAGGAGATAAGGAAAGGTAACCCAGGCGGATTCGGATCCAGTCCGCTCCCACTCCTGGGGGGATGTGAATGGGTTGGAAATAAGGAAAAGGTAACCCAGGCGGATTCGGATCCAGTCCGCTCCCACTCCTGAGGGGATGTGAAGTGTTAGGAAATAACGAAGGGTAACCCATGCGGATTCGGATCCAGTCCGCTCCCACTCCTGGGGGGATGTGGGAAGGTAGGAAATAAGGAAAGGTAACCCAGGCGGATTCGGATCCAGTCCGCTCCCACTCCTTGGGGGATGTGAATGAGTTGGAAATAAGGAAAAGGTAACCCAGGCGGATTCGGATCCAGTCCGCTCCCACTCCTGGTGGGATGTGAGTAGGTAGGAAATAAGGAAAATTAACCCAGGCGGATTCGGATCCAGTCCGCTACCACTCCTGGTGGGATGTGAGTAGGTAGGAAATAAGGAAAAGGTGACCCAGGCGGATTCGGATCCACTCCGCTCCCACTCCTGGGGGGATGTGGGAAAGTAGGAAATAAGGAAAGGTAACCCAGGCGGATTCGGATCCTGTCCGCTCCCACTCCTGGGGGGATATGAGTAGGTAGGAAATAAGGAAAAGGTAACCCAGGCGGATTCGGATCCAGTCCGCTCCCACTCCTGAGGGGATGTGAAGTGTTAGGAAATAACGAAGGGTAACCCATGCGGATTCGGATCCAGTCCGCTCCCACTCCTGGGGGGATGTGAATGGGTTGGAAATAAGGAAAAGGTAACCCAGGCGGATTCGGATCCAGTCCGCTCCCACTCCTGAGGGGATGTGAAGTGTTAGGAAATAACGAAGGGTAACCCATGCGGATTCGGATCCAGTCCGCTCCCACTCCTGGGGGGATGTGGGAAGGTAGGAAATAAGGAAAGGTAACCCAGGCGGATTCGGATCCAGTCCGCTCCCACTCCTTGGGGGATGTGAATGAGTTGGAAATAAGGAAAATGTAACCCAGGCGGATTCGGATCCAGTCCGCTCCCACTCCTGGTGGGATGTGAGTAGGTAGGAAATAAGGAAAATTAACCCAGGCGGATTCGGATCCAGTCCGCTCCCACTCCTGGTGGGATGTGAGTAGGTAGGAAATAAGGAAAAGGTGACCCAGGCGGATTCGGATCCACTCCGCTCCCACTCCTGGGGGGATGTGGGAAAGTAGGAAATAAGGAAAGGTAACCCAGGCGGATTCGGATCCTGTCCGCTCCCACTCCTGGGGGGATATGAGTAGGTAGGAAATAAGGAAAAGGTAACCCAGGCGGATTCGGATCCAGTCCGCTCCCACTCCTGAGGGGATGTGAAGTGTTAGGAAATAACGAAGGGTAACCCATGCGGATTCGGATCCAGTCCGCTCCCACTCCTGGGGGGATGTGGGAAGGTAGGAAATAAGGAAAGGTAACCCAGGCGGATTCGGATCCAGTCCGCTCCCACTCCTTGGGGGATGTGAATGAGTTGGAAATAAGGAAAAGGTAACCCAGGCGGATTCGGATCCAGTCCGCTCCCACTCCTGGTGGGATGTGAATGATTTGGAAATAACGAAGGGTAACCCAGGCGGATTCGGATCCAGTCCGCTCCCACTCCTGGTGGGATGTGAGTAGGTAGGAAATAAGGAAAAGGTGACCCAGGCGGATTCGGATCCACTCCGCTCCCACTCCTGAGGGGATGTGAATGGGTTGGAAATAACGAAAAGGTAACCCAGGCGGATTCGGATCCAGTCCGCTCCCACTCCTGAGGGGATGTGAAGTGTTAGGAAATAACGAAGGGTAACCCATGCGGATTCGGATCCAGTCCGCTCCCACTCCTGGGGGGATGTGGGAAGGTAGGAAATAAGGAAAGGTAACCCAGGCGGATTCGGATCCAGTCCGCTCCCACTCCTGGGGGGATGTGAATGGGTTGGAAATAAGGAAAAGGTAACCCAGGCGGATTCGGATCCAGTCCGCTCCCACTCCTGAGGGGATGTGAAGTGTTAGGAAATAACGAAGGGTAACCCATGCGGATTCGGATCCAGTCCGCTCCCACTCCTGGGGGGATGTGGGAAGGTAGGAAATAAGGAAAGGTAACCCAGGCGGATTCGGATCCAGTCCGCTCCCACTCCTTGGGGGATGTGAATGAGTTGGAAATAAGGAAAAGGTAACCCAGGCGGATTCGGATCCAGTCCGCTCCCACTCCTGGTGGGATGTGAGTAGGTAGGAAATAAGGAAAAGGTGACCCAGGCGGATTCGGATCCAGTCCGCTCCCACTCCTGGGGGGATGTGAGTAGGTAGGAAATAAGGAAAATTAACCCAGGCGGATTCGGATCCAGTCCGCTCCCACTCCTGAGGGGATGTGAAGTGTTAGGAAATAACGAAGGGTAACCCATGCGGATTCGGATCCAGTCCGCTCCCACTCCTGGGGGGATGTGGGAAGGTAGGAAATAAGGAAAGGTAACCCAGGCGGATTCGGATCCAGTCCGCTCCCACTCCTGGAGGGATGTGAATGATTTGGAAATAACGAAGGGTAACCCAGGCGGATTCGGATCCAGTCCGCTCCCACTCCTGGTGGGATGTGAGTAGGTAGGAAATAAGGAAAAGGTGACCCAGGCGGATTCGGATCCACTCCGCTCCCACTCCTGGGGGGATGTGGGAAAGTAGGAAATAAGGAAAGGTAACCCAGGCGGATTCGGATCCTGTCCGCTCCCACTCCTGGGGGGATATGAGTAGGTAGGAAATAAGGAAAGGTAACCCAGGCGGATTCGGATCCAGTCCGCTCCCACTCCTTGGGGGATGTGAATGAGTTGGAAATAAGGAAAAGGTAACCCAGGCGGATTCGGATCCAGTCCGCTCCCACTCCTGGTGGGATGTGAATGATTTGGAAATAACGAAGGGTAACCCAGGCGGATTCGGATCCAGTCCGCTCCCACTCCTGGTGGGATGTGAGTAGGTAGGAAATAAGGAAAAGGTGACCCAGGCGGATTCGGATCCACTCCGCTCCCACTCCTGAGGGGATGTGAATGGGTTGGAAATAACGAAAAGGTAACCCAGGCGGATTCGGATCCAGTCCGCTCCCACTCCTGAGGGGATGTGAAGTGTTAGGAAATAACGAAGGGTAACCCATGCGGATTCGGATCCAGTCCGCTCCCACTCCTGGGGGGATGTGGGAAGGTAGGAAATAAGGAAAGGTAACCCAGGCGGATTCGGATCCAGTCCGCTCCCACTCCTGGGGGGATGTGAATGGGTTGGAAATAAGGAAAAGGTAACCCAGGCGGATTCGGATCCAGTCCGCTCCCACTCCTGAGGGGATGTGAAGTGTTAGGAAATAACGAAGGGTAACCCATGCGGATTCGGATCCAGTCCGCTCCCACTCCTGGGGGGATGTGGGAAGGTAGGAAATAAGGAAAGGTAACCCAGGCGGATTCGGATCCAGTCCGCTCCCACTCCTTGGGGGATGTGAATGAGTTGGAAATAAGGAAAAGGTAACCCAGGCGGATTCGGATCCAGTCCGCTCCCACTCCTGGTGGGATGTGAGTAGGTAGGAAATAAGGAAAAGGTGACCCAGGCGGATTCGGATCCAGTCCGCTCCCACTCCTGGGGGGATGTGAGTAGGTAGGAAATAAGGAAAATTAACCCAGGCGGATTCGGATCCAGTCCGCTCCCACTCCTGAGGGGATGTGAAGTGTTAGGAAATAACGAAGGGTAACCCATGCGGATTCGGATCCAGTCCGCTCCCACTCCTGGGGGGATGTGGGAAGGTAGGAAATAAGGAAAGGTAACCCAGGCGGATTCGGATCCAGTCCGCTCCCACTCCTGGAGGGATGTGAATGATTTGGAAATAACGAAGGGTAACCCAGGCGGATTCGGATCCAGTCCGCTCCCACTCCTGGTGGGATGTGAGTAGGTAGGAAATAAGGAAAAGGTGACCCAGGCGGATTCGGATCCACTCCGCTCCCACTCCTGGGGGGATGTGGGAAAGTAGGAAATAAGGAAAGGTAACCCAGGCGGATTCGGATCCTGTCCGCTCCCACTCCTGGGGGGATATGAGTAGGTAGGAAATAAGGAAAGGTAACCCAGGCGGATTCGGATCCAGTCCGCTCCCACTCCTTGGGGGATGTGAATGAGTTGGAAATAAGGAAAAGGTAACCCAGGCGGATTCGGATCCAGTCCGCTCCCACTCCTGGTGGGATGTGAATGATTTGGAAATAACGAAGGGTAACCCAGGCGGATTCGGATCCAGTCCGCTCCCACTCCTGGTGGGATGTGAGTAGGTAGGAAATAAGGAAAAGGTGACCCAGGCGGATTCGGATCCACTCCGCTCCCACTCCTGAGGGGATGTGAATGGGTTGGAAATAACGAAAAGGTAACCCAGGCGGATTCGGATCCAGTCCGCTCCCACTCCTGAGGGGATGTGAAGTGTTAGGAAATAACGAAGGGTAACCCATGCGGATTCGGATCCAGTCCGCTCCCACTCCTGGGGGGATGTGGGAAGGTAGGAAATAAGGAAAGGTAACCCAGGCGGATTCGGATCCAGTCCGCTCCCACTCCTGGGGGGATGTGAATGGGTTGGAAATAAGGAAAAGGTAACCCAGGCGGATTCGGATCCAGTCCGCTCCCACTCCTGAGGGGATGTGAAGTGTTAGGAAATAACGAAGGGTAACCCATGCGGATTCGGATCCAGTCCGCTCCCACTCCTGGGGGGATGTGGGAAGGTAGGAAATAAGGAAAGGTAACCCAGGCGGATTCGGATCCAGTCCGCTCCCACTCCTTGGGGGATGTGAATGAGTTGGAAATAAGGAAAAGGTAACCCAGGCGGATTCGGATCCAGTCCGCTCCCACTCCTGGTGGGATGTGAGTAGGTAGGAAATAAGGAAAAGGTGACCCAGGCGGATTCGGATCCAGTCCGCTCCCACTCCTGGGGGGATGTGAGTAGGTAGGAAATAAGGAAAATTAACCCAGGCGGATTCGGATCCAGTCCGCTCCCACTCCTGAGGGGATGTGAAGTGTTAGGAAATAACGAAGGGTAACCCATGCGGATTCGGATCCAGTCCGCTCCCACTCCTGGGGGGATGTGGGAAGGTAGGAAATAAGGAAAGGTAACCCAGGCGGATTCGGATCCAGTCCGCTCCCACTCCTGGAGGGATGTGAATGATTTGGAAATAACGAAGGGTAACCCAGGCGGATTCGGATCCAGTCCGCTCCCACTCCTGGTGGGATGTGAGTAGGTAGGAAATAAGGAAAAGGTGACCCAGGCGGATTCGGATCCACTCCGCTCCCACTCCTGGGGGGATGTGGGAAAGTAGGAAATAAGGAAAGGTAACCCAGGCGGATTCGGATCCTGTCCGCTCCCACTCCTGGTGGGATGTGAGTAGGTAGGAAATAAGGAAAAGGTGACCCAGGCGGATTCGGATCCAGTCCGCTCCCACTCCTGGTGGGATGTGAGTAGGTAGGAAATAAGGAAAAGGTGACCCGGGCGGATTCGGATCCAGTCCGCTCCCACTCCTGGGGGGATGTGAGTAGGTAGGAAATAAGGAAAATTAACCCAGGCGGATTCGGATCCAGTCCGCTCCCACTCCTGGTGGGATGTGAGTAGGTAGGAAATAAGGAAAAGGTGACCCAGGCGGATTCGGATCCAGTCCGCTCCCACTCCTGGGGGGATGTGAATGGGTTGGAAATAACGAAAAGGTAACCCAGGCGGATTCGGATCCAGTCCGCTCCCACTCCTGAGGGGATGTGAAGTGTTAGGAAATAACGAAGGGTAACCCATGCGGATTCGGATCCAGTCCGCTCCCACTCCTGGGGGGATGTGGGAAGGTAGGAAATAAGGAAAGGTAACCCAGGCGGATTCGGATCCAGTCCGCTCCCACTCCTGGGGGGATGTGAATGGGTTGGAAATAAGGAAAAGGTAACCCAGGCGGATTCGGATCCAGTCCGCTCCCACTCCTGAGGGGATGTGAGTAGGTAGGAAATAAGGAAAATTAACCCAGGCGGATTCGGATCCAGTCCGCTCCCACTCCTGAGGGGATGTGAAGTGTTAGGAAATAACGAAGGGTAACCCATGCGGATTCGGATCCAGTCCGCTCCCACTCCTGGGTGGATGTGGGAAGGTAGGAAATAAGGAAAGGTAACCCAGGCGGATTCGGATCCAGTCCGCTCCCACTCCTGGAGGGATGTGAATGATTTGGAAATAACGAAGGGTAACCCAGGCGGATTCGGATCCAGTCCGCTCCCACTCCTGGTGGGATGTGAGTAGGTAGGAAATAAGGAAAAGGTGACCCAGGCGGATTCGGATCCACTCCGCTCCCACTCCTGGGGGGACGTGGGAAAGTAGGAAATAAGGAAAGGTAACCCAGGCGGATTCGGATCCTGTCCGCTCCCACTCCTGGGGGGATATGAGTAGGTAGGAAATAAGGAAAGGTAACCCAGGCGGATTCGGATCCAGTCCGCTCCCACTCCTTGGGGGATGTGAATGAGTTGGAAATAAGGAAAAGGTAACCCAGGCGGATTCGGATCCAGTCCGCTCCCACTCCTGGTGGGATGTGAGTAGGTAGGAAATAAGGAAAAGGTGACCCAGGCGGATTCGGATCCAGTCCGCTCCCACTCCTGGTGGGATGTGAGTAGGTAGGAAATAAGGAAAAGGTGACCCGGGCGGATTCGGATCCAGTCCGCTCCCACTCCTGGGGGGATGTGAGTAGGTAGTAAATAAGGAAAATTAACCCAGGCGGATTCGGATCCAGTCCGCTCCCACTCCTGGTGGGATGTGAGTAGGTAGGAAATAAGGAAAAGGTGACCCAGGCGGATTCGGATCCAGTCCGCTCCCACTCCTGGGGGGATGTGAATGGGTTGGAAATAACGAAAAGGTAACCCATGCGGATTCGGATCCAGTCCGCTCCCACTCCTGGGGGGATGTGGGAAGGTAGGAAATAAGGAAAGGTAACCCAGGCGGATTCGGATCCAGTCCGCTCCCACTCCTGGGGGGATGTGAATGGGTTGGAAATAAGGAAAAGGTAACCCAGGCGGATTCGGATCCAGTCCGCTCCCACTCCTGAGGGGATGTGAAGTGTTAGGAAATAACGAAGGGTAACCCATGCGGATTCGGATCCAGTCCGCTCCCACTCCTGGGGGGATGTGGGAAGGTAGGAAATAAGGAAAGGTAACCCAGGCGGATTCGGATCCAGTCCGCTCCCACTCCTTGGGGGATGTGAATGAGTTGGAAATAAGGAAAAGGTAACCCAAGCGGATTCGGATCCAGTCCGCTCCCACTCCTGGTGGGATGTGAGTAGGTAGGAAATAAGGAAAATTAACCCAGGCGGATTCGGATCCAGTCCGCTCCCACTCCTGGTGGGATGTGAGTAGGTAGGAAATAAGGAAAAGGTGACCCAGGCGGATTCGGATCCACTCCGCTCCCACTCCTGGGGGGATGTGGGAAAGTAGGAAATAAGGAAAGGTAACCCAGGCGGATTCGGATCCTGTCCGCTCCCACTCCTGGGGGGATATGAGTAGGTAGGAAATAAGGAAAATTAACCCAGGCGGATTCGGATCCAGTCCGCTCCCACTCCTGAGGGGATGTGAATGGGTTGGAAATAACGAAAAGGTAACCCAGGCGGATTCGGATCCAGTCCGCTCCCACTCCTGAGGGGATGTGAAGTGTTAGGAAATAACGATGGGTAACCCATGCGGATTCGGATCCAGTCCGCTCCCACTCCTGGGGGGATGTGGGAAGGTAGGAAATAAGGAAAGGTAACCCAGGCGGATTCGGATCCAGTCCGCTCCCACTCCTGGGGGGATGTGAATGGGTTGGAAATAAGGAAAAGGTAACCCAGGCGGATTCGGATCCAGTCCGCTCCCACTCCTGAGGGGATGTGAAGTGTTAGGAAATAACGAAGGGTAACCCATGCGGATTCGGATCCAGTCCGCTCCCACTCCTGGGGGGATGTGGGAAGGTAGGAAATAAGGAAAGGTAACCCAGGCGGATTCGGATCCAGTCCGCTCCCACTCCTTGGGGGATGTGAATGAGTTGGAAATAAGGAAAAGGTAACCCAGGCGGATTCGGATCCAGTCCGCTCCCACTCCTGGTGGGATGTGAGTAGGTAGGAAATAAGGAAAAGGTGACCCAGGCGGATTCGGATCCAGTCCGCTCCCACTCCTGGGGGGGTGTGAGTAGGTAGGAAATAAGGAAAAGGTAACCCAGGCGGATTCGGATCCAGTCCGCTCCCACTCCTGAGGGGATGTGAAGTGTTAGGAAATAACGAAGGGTAACCCATGCGGATTCGGATCCAGTCCGCTCCCACTCCTGGGGGGATGTGGGAAGGTAGGAAGTAAGGAAAGGTAACCCAGGCGGATTCGGATCCAGTCCGCTCCCACTCCTGGGGGGATGTGAATGAGTTGGAAATAAGGAAAAGGTAACCCAGGCGGATTCGGATCCAGTCCGCTCCCACTCCTGGGGGGATGTGAGTAGGTAGGAAATAAGGAAAAGGAATTAATTTATTGAGCGAGGAGGGGGGAGGTTGTCCCGTCGTGAATGTTTCGGATCTTACCAACGAGTGATTACTTCCATTGTGCCTCCGGCCTGAACGTTCCGCAGTTCCTCCGTGGATAGGTCGAAGTACTGCTCGATGCACTCGTAAGATATCTTCATTTAATTAAATATACTCGAAATGTTAATTATATTCACTAGGTTCAGCCGGATAACAAATCCTAAATATTAAATATATGCGGACTATTAATTATATTCACTATGTTCACCCTGTTAACAAACCCTCAGTACTAAATATATTCGGACTATTAATTATATTCACTATGTTCACTCAGGTTCGTGGCTTCTGTGGTCAATCATCATTGCGATCATATTGCGTGAATATAAACGCTATAACTTGAAAAGACACATGGTATACGTCCATAGTCGTGTCGAGATTATTCTGGATAGATTAGAAGTTCCTTATACTCTTTATCGAAATAAATCACTAATATATTCTAAGTGTGTATTACATAATATTCAAATAAATCGCGGGGATGGTCTAAGTCCGTTATGCTGTGTATTGAAATAAATCGCGGATAGATTCTAAGTCCGTTATTGAATTTATTGAATTAAATCGCGTATATATTCCAAGTTCGTTGTGGAATTTATTGAGATAAATAGCAGGTGTGTTTCACTAAGATCAGCTGATGTGTCTTCGAGCGAAGTGACTGCTAAACTGCCTGAAGAGCTTCCGAAACTGAGCTAATATAGCCCAGGAATGATGAGTAGAGGGGGTGGGGGGGGGGGGTGTCGAAAGCTGGTGCGCCACTTATACTTCCTGTGGTGAGCTCAATTGCACTGGAAGTATCTTAAGTTCCTTATGTAATAAATCGAAATAAATCGAAATAAATCGGAAATATTCTAAGTTCCTTATCGAAATAAATGGAATAAATCGGAAATAATGTAAGTTCCTTATCGAATTGTTTGGAATAAATTGGAAATATTCTAAGTTCCTTATGGAATTATTTGGGATAAATCAGGACCGACCCCGGAGGTGTTGCTGGTAACAAGCGTAGCGAAAGACTGACTCGTGCTGTGGCATAGTTAGCCATATCGACTTCGTGCACCTTATCCGCGCATCCAGGGATGTGTCGCGTTGGTGCGGAGCCATAATGAGCAAGTCAGGCACGTATTGTTCGGGCGCGTGCCCCTTCAGCAATTGAAATTCGTTATATTGTGTTAATTAAGAGCCTGGTACGTGGTTCTCAGTTGGCAGTGGTTCTCTATTAATTTCTAAACAAGGCTTTCGATTAATTATGCTTTTATGGTATGATTGTTCTTTTGTGTTACCGTTGAAGCTACTGTTATTCGAGGGATTCAGTGGACATTCGTCTCGTGTAGTGGGGATTCGAGGGGGCTTCAAAGTGAACAACTTCTTCATTTAGTGAGGGATTCTCTCTCTGGAGTGTGGTTGTTTGTATGTATCGTAGGAGAAGTAACGATTTATTAATTTTATGTATCTGCGTCTTTTAGTTGTTTACAGGTATTCCTGGAAGGACAATTCTAATTTCATGGAGCGTGAAGGAGTCGGAAGGAGTGCTGTTATTTGCACTAACCTGGAAGGTAATTATCACGCATAAGTAGTGATGGGTGAATTTTATATATTTATATTTGAATTGTTTTCAGGTATTTTCTCGGAGGGAGATTATAATTGCATGGAGTGGGGAAAGGGTCAGAAGGAGTGCTGTTCGTGCTGGACGTTCCATAGCCGCAGGGGCAGTCCAACGCTTACATCACAGCCGGCACAGGGAGCGTTATTAATAGAAGTAAGGGAAAAGAATGTGATCCGAACTGTGGGAGCAGGTCGGTACGTCACACTTCCTAGCCCACGATATCGTTCGATATAACGATAAATCACTCTGGGCGCCTTGGAATCGCGATATTTACCTTTTCCACACGCTGTGTATCGAAGGAAGCTAAGGATTCACTTCCTAGCCCACGATATCGTTCGATATAACCATAAATCACTCTCGGCGCCTTGGAATCGCGATATTTACCTTTTCCACACGCTGTGTATCGAAGGTAGCTAAGGATTCACTTCCTAGCTCACGATATCGTTCGATATAACGATAAATCGCCCTGGGCGCCTCGGAATCGCGATATTTACCTTTTCCACGCGCTGTGTATTGTCACGTTCCAGGTTGCACCTTGGAAGAGACATGCCGTTCAAAGATGCAGAGCGGTTGCGACAAGAACTAATATAACCTACGCTACTGGCATTTGCATTTGCAGTAGTTCGACAAAATATGGCAGATATAACGAGAGGGTGCTCGTGCGAGTCTTGATTAAAATTTATTCCGTGTTGGCTCTAAAACGTGATTAAATATAGTCGGACGCAGGAAACCTCGGGGTCGAATGCTTGATTCGCGCACGCCGTGATTATGGGAAGGATATTTTCAAAGGAAATGGGGGATCTTGGTATCGAACGCTTGATTCGCGCACGCCGAGATGATGGGAAGGATATTTTCAAAGGAAATGGGGGATCTCGGTGTCGAACGCTTGATTCGCGCACGCCGAGAGAAAAGAAAGGATATTCGTAAAGGAAATAGGGGATCACGCCGAGAGGAAAGGAAGGTAATTTAAGGAAAGGGGGAAGGAAGCCTCGGGGTCGAATGTTGGATTCGCGCACGCCGGGGGGAAACGAAAATAATTTAAGGAAGGGAAGAAGGAAGCCTCGGGGTCGAATGCTAGATTCGCGCACGCCGAGGGGAAAGAAAGTTTGTTAAAGGAGGGAAAAGGAAATATTCGCAGATATATCGCAGCACTTATTAGGAATGTATGATTATTCGTCTCGCACGAATACCCACCTTCTTGTGGTTCGCAGATAAAGAATTCGCGTAGCAAAAGCTCGGTATGAAGAAGATAAAAAAAGGGAAAGACTCACCGCGCTGCTTGATTCGGAGCGGCGATCCGTGGATAGGAATACATCCTGTGCGTATTCGTCTTATTCCGCCTTCCAAGTTTCGTATTGGAGCTTCTCGTGATGGGTAAAATGGTAGAAGTCTCACGGGAAAGGTTTCGTTGAATTATAATGAGTGTCTTGTCTTGTCACGATTATTTATTCGATCATATTACAGAAATCCGAAGACTGAATTCGGAGCTTGACGACTGACGCTGAATATTGTACACTAAACTATAAATTATCACTGTTCGTAGATTATGAATGTACGTTCTTCACTGATTAATGTGTACTGATTCGGATGTATATTCACTCGTCACTGCCTTATTGAATTAATAAAAGTTCACTGCTGATTGCTTTACTGAATTAATGTAGAAAGTTCGCTCTCCACTTCCCGAATGTATGTACTGATTAAAGCAACTTCTTGTAACTGCTTGACTGACTACTGCTTAACTGCTTAACTGCTTATCTGAGTGAGACCGACTGTTCTAACTGAATTTTAAGGTGGCGCCGGCCTATTTATACCAGTCGTTGGAATCCGAGGGGATGTTTGGCACGCCGGGTGCGCGTGGCATGCGGGGAAGATCTGGAATGCGCGAGTGATGTCTGCCGCTGGTGTCAACTGCGCTGGAACTCCCGGCATGCGCGTCTAATGTCTGCTGTAGGAGTGCGACGCCTTGGAATTCCCGATGTGCGCAGCTTCCCCGGAATGTCCGGCATGCGAGGAATCTCCCGGGCTGCGCGGCTCTCAACTGCCAGTGGTTCTCCATTATTGCCTTAAACTGAACTTTCGATTAAACGTGAATTATAATATATACTTATTTTATAACTTGTCCGTGGTACTACAATCTAGAAAACATTATGCTTGTGTAGTGATAGATTCAAGGGACTCGTTGATAGTTTATACGTAAAATTAGTTTTTGACGAGAGGGTTTGAACTAACGCGAACTTCCTCGTGAAGTGAGGGCTTCTCTTGGGGTGCGAAAGGGATTACTTCCTCGTGAAGTGAGGGCTTCTCTTGGTGCGCGAAAGGGATTACTTCCTCGTGAAGTGAGGGCTTCTCTTGGGGCGCGAAAGGGATTACTTCCTCGTGAAGTGAGGGCTTCTCTTGGGGCGCGAAAGGGATTACTTCCTCGTGAAGTGAGGGCTTCTCTTGGGGCGCAAAAGGAGTTGTTCTGTATCTCTCTCTCTTTCTTTCGAGTGTTGTTTTCGTATTGTTGTTCGTACTTATGCAAGGTGGTAAGGCGAGTATTTAAGGAGTCGGTATGAATTAACTTTGTAAGAGATTTTAATAGTTTCCGGGTACGCAGGCAGAGGGGATGCATTTGGCAGGAGTAAAGGACTTACGGGAACGAATTTGTGCAGAGAATAAATGTAGGCAGTGAATCGTTTGATTGGCTAGGTTGAAGGGAGTGATTTGTTTGATGATGGGTTGGAGGGTATGAAATGAAATGGTGACGTGTTGGAGGGTGTGAAATGATATGATGATGGGTTGGAGGGTGTGAAATGAAATGATGATGGGTTGGAGGGTGTGCAATGATTATGGGCTGGGGGGTGAGCTCAGTATCGTGCCGGACGTTACATTGCCGCAGGGGCAGTCTAGCCCTAACCTCACAGCGGAATTTGTCAGTAGAAGAAAGAAAAAAAAGTGATCCGATCTGTGGGAGCAGGTTGGCACGTCACACCTCCCCCCTTATTGTAAGAAATGCTTGCATTTCTTGAGTAGGAGATGTGTTTAACCAAAATAACCTTTTTGCTGTTTTTATATTAGCAGCTTCGTGCGTTAACAAAAAAAACAAAATGAAGCTGTGTTGAGTAAAATAGAATTAAGCAGCAGCGTAGTAGTAAGGTAATTTTAAGTAAGACTAGGACAAGTACGAGAAATTTATAGATATATATGTATATGCTAGTATAAAAGTAAACTATATATTATTATAAATTTTTTTTTTCTTCTTTTTTTTTGTTATTTTTGTCTGGATAATTTGAACCTTAGGTGTAGTTAGTAAGTATGAAGGCGTAAGTTTTAAATTAGTTGTGTAATGTCGATCAGGTCGTCGAACCACTCTGTTTGCGTCCATTCTGCCTGGGGAATGGTAATTTCAGGAACATACAGGAAGGGGGGGGGGTAGTGCATTGCACGTATCAAAAAGGGACAAGTCGTCCAGGGTCCCGTGCTCTACTCGTAGGGCTGTAGTCGTGTCGAGTAGTTCAATTACAGGTGGGTGTGGTTGGATGATCGGTTGTGCGTCGAGCGGAGGTATTGGCATTGGTTCACTGGGATACCCGCAGACTTCCACAAGACGCGGCTCATTCCCGAAAGCAGGAGGAGGAAGACTACTTACCACGTCGGGTTCCAGAGACCTTCTGAAGTGTTCCTCCACGGCCTAAGTGGCATCACCTTCGTAGTAGGTGATGATCAGGCAATTCTCGCTCATCTGCTGCGTGTAACCCTCGCTGTCGGCCAATTCTTTCGTGGTTATATCAACACCGGCCGTCGGTCCGCCTTCGCACGTTGTCGAGGGTTGAATGGTAGCACTCTCGGGTATTGATAGCGAGAACGGTTTTTCCGTGATGTCGAGGGTCCGAACGAACATTATTCTCTGCGATGGCGAGAGCTCGATGTCCGATATTATCTTCGGCAGCAAGTCGTTGCGTCTGTGTGAGGGTTTCTTGCCTTTAGCAACACGACAGTAAGTGCCGGCGGCCTTGCAGCGTTTGCGTGTTCTACCGTGGCCAGGCATGGTGTACGATGAACTGATCGCTATTGTAGTGCTTCTCCTTGTTTATAGCGCGAGACGGGAATCCGCGGAATGTTTTGGTATCTCTGGTATGTGTGGTATGTATGGAATGTCCGTGGTTCTCGATGACCAGTGTTTCTCAATCGGTTTGTCGATTTAGATTTTGGTTATCCATTTTAAAGCCATTCGTGTTAATCATAACTAGTACCATACGGGAATATATAAAACACTTAATTGTATAATTTTACAACCTAATTAAACTAATTTTGAACTGTAGTCTTCTATAATGAAATACACCGTAAAGTAAGTTTGTGTACAGCTGGTGTTACGAGCGTTAGTTTAAGGTGAAGATTTATCTTTCAGTGTTTTATTTAACGATACTAAAGTGTGCGGATAATGTTTCAGGTCGGTGCAACTACTAAATAAAGTGGGGAAGTTAGACTCGGTGTGTCGTCCTCGCGTGTGGAGGGATTCTAAGGGAACGCAGAAGGCGTATCATCCTCGTGCATAGAGGGATTCTAGGGAACGCAAAAATTGTATCATCCTCGTTTATACAGGGATTCTAGGGAACGCAAAAAGGGTATCATCCTCGTGCATTGAGGGATTTTAGGGAACGCAAGGGGGACCGATCGTAAGTGGATGAACGCCATTAATTGTTTTGATAGTAGAGATAAAATACTAATAGTTCTGGGAGATGCGTGGAAGGAAGACAAATTTTGTTTTCCCTGTATGCATTTCATGAACGAACAATATAAAGTAATAGAAACGAAAATACTTCTTTGGTTTTCATTTACCACACAGTCTGCTAATTTTAACTGTAAATATAAGTGTGTATTATACGTAACATTTGTATTAATATATGTATGTATGAAATGAATTACATTCAAAGCCTAATAATCGTAATATATATATGTGAATGTTTTTTTTCCCTGTTTTTTTTTTATAAAATAAACTACTAATAATGGTAGAATTACCGTTACACAATATAATATTTTTTTTTATTTCCCTCTCTTCTCTCTCTCTTTTTTTTTGTCGGACATAATGCGCTACGTTTATCACGTTTAAGGTATATTAATATTTGTTCAGCACGTGGAAGTGATTTCAAAGGGGTATAAGAAGGGAGTTGGTTGTAACGGGACTCTAGTAGGATGTGGGGGCAATAGAGCTACAGCGCGCATGATCTTAATTTCCTTGCGTGGTTTGCATGAATGATTTTGTATCCATTTTTCCAGGATATTTTTAGATTTTGTAAAGGCAGCAACCTCGATTACCTTGTGCGGGCCTGTATAATGGTCGGCGAATTTTCCTTTACGGCTGTTCTTTATGACGAAGACCTCGTCTCCAGGTTGGAAAGTTTCCTCATTTATGCGACGATCGTAATACATTTTGTATCTTTCCTTGGCGCGTTTGAGTCTATCCGCGGCAAGATGCTGTAATTCGCTAATGCGCTCTGTTAATCGGGAAAGGTAACCTCCGTAGGTTTCGTCTTCCGGGTATTCAATCGGCCGCTGCTGGGCAGGTACCCGCGCTAGTTTCCCGAATACTAATTCATGCGGGGTGTAACCGGTACCTTCATGGACACTTGTGTTATAAGAAAATGCCGCGAGATCAGTCCAACAATCCCAGTCATTATTTTGGCTTGTATACATTTTTAGATAATCTATCAAGACGATGTGGGACCTTTCTAGAAATCCGTTGGATTGTGGATGGAACGCGGTGGTTTTGCATTGCGCGATCCTGAATTTGCGAGCGATAGTTCTCATAAATGCGCTTGTGAAGTTTGATCCTTGATCAAATTTTCACGCCAAATCGACATATCCGGTTCTTTATGAAGGCGTCTGCAACTTCCATAGAGGTGGTGCCCTTCAATGGTGCACATACAAAGTATTTTGTAAGCAGGTCTTGCATGGTGAGTATATACAAATTTCCTGCGGGAGATATAGGAAGGGGACCCACTATGTCTAGTCCAACCTTATCGAATGCTGCTCCGGGGGTATCGGACAAAACCATGGGTTGCCGTGTTTTAATTCGTACTAGCTTTTTTCGTTGACAAAGCAGGCAGTTCCTAATATAAATTCGAACCTGTTGTTTCAATCCCTGCCAGTAGTAAGTGTGTCTGATCCTCTTAAGAGTTTTGCTGACGCCTCTATGACCTCCGACAGCCGAGGAGTGGTTGTCCTCTATTATCGTGGGTCTCAGGCTTTCGTCGGGAATTTGGACGGTTTGTGTGCAGACGGTTATTTGTAAGTTTTCTTCAGACAACCTAGTGTGGATTTCTGATATAATTTCTTCCCAGAACAGGGCGCCAATCTGAGCGGTTTTGGCAATACTAAATCCAGGTAGCTGCAGTTCTCTAACTACGTCTCTAAGCGAGTTTACGGCTTCGTGGAAGATTCCGGGTTCCATCGGGAAATTAGCCTTTTCCTTAACGACTAACCCAATAATCGTTTTTCCTTTGTGCTTAATTACACGCGCACGACCGAGTGTGAGATCTCTTCTGATGGGGAGACCAGCATGGGTTCTTAGGTTATGTCCACCGTCGTCACAGACGTTGCCATCGCCTGCTAGGAAGATTACTAGAGTTTCGTGCCGGATGGCTAAGGTGTCCCGACTGACGTGAACGTTGCAGTTGCGGCGGTTGGGGTCCTGCGGAATAACTTCATCCGATTCGCAATGCGTAACTTCGTCGTCTGATTCTCCCTGTGATGTGTCGTCTTCACTGGAAGGGTCGTTATGTGGCGCGTCTGGGCCATCTTCGATTATTGCTTCTCTTTGTCCCGGTGACATATTATACCTGGGAGGCGTCTCGAATATCTTTCTGCTGCTCGAGGGTCCATGGGACGATGGTTGTTGAACATGCCTGGGGCGTCATATCGGAAGTTCTATCGGGACCTTCCGACTGGTTTTTCCGAGTAATTTTTGGAGCGCTGAATAGAGACTCATCCGAATCGCTCGAGATGGTAACCTTAGTTTCGCATCGTTGTTGTTTTCCGTGAATTCTGGGCCTCTTTTGATTTTCGGGCTGTACTTGCCACTCGGAGTCGGAATCAGAGTGCGACCGTGTTGGCGGATCGGACAGGCGAGTGCGGTCGAAGCGTCCGGTGGGTTGCGAGAGAGTGCGTCTGCCACTCTATTGGACTTCCCAGGTTGATACTTTATTTCGTAGTCGAATTCGGCAAGTTTTAGTCGCCAGCGAACGAGACGTGAAGTTGAGTCCTTGACCCTATGGAGCCAGACTAGCGGTTGATGATCAGTATAAAGGGTAAATCGTTTACCGTATAAGTAAGGCCGAAAATGGCTGGTGCAATATATAATAGCCAATAGTTCCTTCTCAATTGTAGAATAATTTACTTCTGCTTGGCATAGAAGTCGCGACGCATAGGCGAGGGGAAGTTCTTCATCGTCGTGTGTTTGCGTTATTAACCCTCCAATGGCGTAGTCTGATGCGTCGGTGGTGAGATGGAATTCCTTTTCGAAGTCCGGGAACTGTAGTATTGGTTCCTGAACCAATTTTTCCTTGAGGTATCTGAAGGATTTTTGTTGTGGTTCGCCCCATGTAAAAGGTGTACCCTTTTTGAGTAACGATGTGAGTGGCCTTGCTTCTATTGAGAAGTCGGGTATAAATCGCCTATAGTATCCTGTCAATCCCAAACATTGCTTAATTCCCTTTGCAGTACGGGGTGGAGGGTAATTTGTAACAGCGGTAATCTTTTGTGGATCCGGTTTTACTCCGTTCTCCGTGATGACGTGGCCTAGGTACGCTACTACCTTTCGTAAGAATTGGCATTTATTAGGCTGAAGTTTCAGATTGGCTTGACGTAATCGGTCGGCAAGCTTGCGGAACTTAATTCCATGTTCGTTCAGTGAACTCGAGTAGAGGACTATGTCGTCCAAATAGACAAACATCTCAGAGCCTTGTAGACCAGAAAGGACGTGATCCATCAGGCGTTGAAAAGTTGCGGGGGCGTTGCATAAGCCAAAGGGCATCCTTGAAAATTCGTATTGGCCATGGGGGGCCGAGAATGCAGTCTTTTGTGCATCTTCGGGTTTCATCGGGATCTGGTGAAATCCGGATACGAGATCGAAGACCGAGAAATATTTGGCACCACAAAGCTGGTCGAGTTTATCGATAATATTCGGTAGGGGGTAAGCGTCGGGGACAGTCTTTTGATTAAGTTGGCGATAATCGATGACAATTCTCCATTTTTTCTTCCCATCTGACCCTGGTTTCTTCGGCTCTATCCAGAGGGGTGAGTTATACGGGGACACGGATGGTTTGACTATTCTTTGTTCCAGGAGGTCCTTCATTTGCGGTTGGATTTCCTCCTTGTGGACGGGGGGGAATCGATACTGTTTGGTGGATACTGGGGCTGGATCCGTGGTTTCAATGGCATGGCTAATGGCATTCGTGTGGCCTAGGGGTTCTCCAGGCAAGTGGAATATGTCTTGATATTTCCCGACGAGTTGGTGGACGTGACCTTCTTCTTCCCGATTTAGGTCCTTCGGGGATATGAGGTTAATTATTTTTGCGATCCTGTTGGGCTCGTCCTTGACCGCGTGCTGAGTCTGTGTAATCCCTTTTAATCCGAGTGTGGGATGAATTTGGTGTGCTACCTTTTGATCCGCAATCGGAATCGCGATATTTACCTTTTCTGCACGCTGTGTATCGAAGGAAGCTAAGGATTCACTTCAAAGCCCTCGATATCGTTCGATATAACGATAAATCGCTCTGGCAGACTCGGAATAGCGATATTTGCCTTTTCCACACGCTGTGTATCGAAGGAAGCTAAGGATTCGCTTTCTAGCCCTCGATATCGTTCGATATAACGATAAATCACTCTGGGCGCCTCGGAATAGCGATATTTACCTTTTCCACACGCTGTGTATCGAAGGAAGCTAAGGATTCACTTCCTAGCCCTCGATATCGTTCGATATAACGATAAATCACTCTGGACGCCTCGGAATAGCGATATTTACCTTTTCCACACGCTGTGTATCGAAGGAAGCTAAGGATTCGCTTCCTAGCCCTCGATATCGTTCGATGTAACGATAAATCACTCTGGACGCCTCGGAATAGCGATATTTACCTTTTCTACACTCTGTGTATCGAAAGGAGCTAAGGATTCACTTCCTAGAACTCGGCATCGTTCGATATAACGATAAATCACTCTGGGAGCGGCGGAAACGCGATATTTACCTTTTCTACACTCTGTGTATCGAAAGGAGCTAAGGATTCACTTCCTAGAACTCGGCATCGTTCGATATAACGATAAATCACTCTGGGAGCGGCGGAAACGCGATATTTACCTTTTCCACAAGCTGTGTATCGAAAGAACCTAAGGATTCGCTTCCTAGCCCTCGATATCGTTCGATATAACGATAAATCACTGTGGGCGTCTCGGAATAGCGATATTTACCTTTTCCACACGCTGTGTATCGAAGGAAGCTAAGGATTTACTTTATAGCCCTCGATATCGTTCGATATAACGATAAATCACTCTGGGCGCCTCGGAATTGCGATATTTACCTTTTCCACACGCTGTGTATCGAAGGAAGCTAAGGATTCGCTTCCTAGCCCTCGATATCGTTCGATATAACGATACATCACTCTGGGCGCCTCGGAATTGCGATATTTACCTTTTCCACACGCTGTGTATCGAAGGAAGCTAAGGATTCGCTTCCTAGCCCTCGATATCGTTCGATATAACGATACATCACTCTGGGCGCCTCGGAATAGGGATATTTACCTTTTCCACACGCTGTGTATCGAGGGAGGCTAAGGCTTCACTTCCTAGCCCACGATATCGTTCGATATAACGATAAATCACTCTGGGCGCCTCGGAGTAGCGATATTTACCTTTTCCACACGCTGTGTATCCAAGGAAGCCAAAGCTTCACTTCCTAGCCCACGATATCGTTCGATATAACGATAAATCACTCTGGACGCCTCGGAATAGCGATATTTACCTTTTCCAAACGCTGTGTATCGAAGGAAGCTAAGGATTCGCTTCCTAGCCCTCGATATCGTTCGATATAACGATAAATCACTCTGGGCGCCTCTAAATAGCGATATTTACCTTTTCCACACGCTGTGTATCGAAGGAAGCTAAGGATTCGCTTCCTAGCCCTCGATATCGTTCGATATAACGATAAATCACTCTGGCAGACTCGAAATAGCGATATTTACCTTTTCCACACGCTGTGTATCGAAGGAAGCTAAGGATTCACTTCCTAGCCCTCGATATCGTTCGATATAACGATAAATCACTCCGGCAGACTCGGAATAGCGATATTTACCTTTTCCACACGCTGTGTGTCGAAGGAAGCTAACTATGCGCTTCCTAGCCCTCGATATCGTTCGATATAACGATAAATCACTCTGGGTGCCTCGGAATAGCGATATTTAACTTTTCCACACGCTGTGTATCGAAGGAAGCTAAGGCTTCACTTCCTAGCCCACGATATCGTTCGATATAACGATAAATCACTCTGGCACACTCGAAATAGCGATATTTAACTTTTCCACACGCTGTGTATCGAAGGAAGCTAAGGATTCACTTCCTAGCCCTCGATATCGTTCGATATAACGATAAATCACTCCGGCAGACTCGGAATAGCGATATTTACCTTTTCCACACGCTGTGTGTCGAAGGAAGCTAACTATGCGCTTCCTAGCCCTCGATAGCGTTCGATATAACGATAAATCACTCTGGGTGCCTCGGAATAGCGATATTTACCTTTTCCACACGCTGTGTATCGAAGGAAGCTAAGGATTCGCTTCCTAGCCCTCGATATCGTTCGATATAACGATAAATCACTCTGGCAGACTCGAAATAGCGATATTTACCTTTTCCACACGCTGTGTATCGAAGGAAGCTAAGGATTCACTTCCTAGCCCTCGATATCGTTCGATATAACGATAAATCACTCCGGCAGACTCGGAATAGCGATATTTACCTTTTCCACACGCTGTGTGTCGAAGGAAGCTAACTATGCGCTTCCTAGCCCTCGATATCGTTCGATATAACGATAAATCACTCTGGGTGCCTCGGAATAGCGATATTTACCTTTTCCACACGCTGTGTATCGAAGGAAGCTAAGGCTTCACTTCCTAGCCCACGATATCGTTCGATATAACGATAAATCACTCTGGCAGACTCGAAATAGCGATATTTAACTTTTCCACACGCTGTGTATCGAAGGAAGCTAAGGATTCACTTCCTAGCCCTCGATATCGTTCGATATAACGATAAATCACTCCGGCAGACTCGGAATAGCGATATTTACCTTTTCCACACGCTGTGTGTCGAAGGAAGCTAACTATGCGCTTCCTAGCCCTCGATATCGTTCGATATAACGATAAATCACTCTGGGTGCCTCGGAATAGCGATATTTACCTTTTCCACACGCTGTGTATCGAAGGAAGCTAAGGCTTCACTTCCTAGCCCACGATATCGTTCGATATAACGATAAATCACTCTGGCAGACTCGGAATAGCGATATTTACCTTTTCCACACACTGTCTATCGAAGGAAGCTAAGGATTCGGTTCCTAGCCCTCGACATCGTTCGATATAACGATAAATCACTCTGGGCGCCTCGGAATAGGGATATTTACCTTTTCCACACGCTGTGTATCGAGGGAGGCTAAGGCTTCACTTCCTAGCCCACGATATCGTTCGATATAACGATAAATCACTCTGGCAGACTCGGAATAGCGATATTTACCTTTTCCACACACTGTCTATCGAAGGAAGCTAAGGATTCGGTTCCTAGCCCTCGACATCGTTCGATATAACGATAAATCACTCTGGGCGCCTCGGAATAGGGATATTTACCTTTTCCACACGCTGTGTATCGAAGGAAGCCAAGGCTTCACTTCCTAGCCCACGATATCGTTCGATATAACGATAAATCACTCTGGCAGACTCGAAATAGCGATATTTACCTTTTCCACACGCTGTGTATCGAAGGAAGCTAAGGATTCACTTCCTAGCCCTCGATATCGTTCGATATAACGATAAATCACTCCGGCAGACTCGGAATAGCGATATTTACCTTTTCCACACGCTGTGTGTCGAAGGAAGCTAACTATGCGCTTCCTAGCCCTCGATATCGTTCGATATAACGATAAATCACTCTGGGTGCCTCGGAATAGCGATATTTACCTTTTCCACACGCTGTGTATCGAAGGAAGCTAAGGCTTCACTTCCTAGCCCACGATATCGTTCGATATAACGATAAATCACTCTGGCAGACTCGAAATAGCGATATTTACCTTTTCCACACGCTGTGTATCGAAGGAAGCTAAGGATTCACTTCCTAGCCCTCGATATCGTTCGATATAACGATAAATCACTCCGGCAGACTCGGAATAGCGATATTTACCTTTTCCACACGCTGTGTGTCGAAGGAAGCTAACTATGCGCTTCCTAGCCCTCGATATCGTTCGATATAACGATAAATCACTCTGGGTGCCTCGGAATAGCGATATTTACCTTTTCCACACGCTGTGTATCGAAGGAAGCTAAGGCTTCACTTCCTAGCCCACGATATCGTTCGATATAACGATAAATCACTCTGGCAGACTCGGAATAGCGATATTTACCTTTTCCACACACTGTCTATCGAAGGAAGCTAAGGATTCGGTTCCTAGCCCTCGACATCGTTCGATATAACGATAAATCACTCTGGGCGCCTCGGAATAGGGATATTTACCTTTTCCACACGCTGTGTATCGAAGGAAGCTAAGGATTCACTTCCTAGCCCTCGATATCGTTCGATATAACGATAAATCACTCCGGCAGACTCGGAATAGCGATATTTACCTTTTCCACACGCTGTGTGTCGAAGGAAGCTAACTATGCGCTTCCTAGCCCTCGATATCGTTCGATATAACGATAAATCACTCTGGGTGCCTCGGAATAGCGATATTTACCTTTTCCACACGCTGTGTATCGAAGGAAGCTAAGGCTTCACTTCCTAGCCCACGATATCGTTCGATATAACGATAAATCACTCTGGCAGACTCGAAATAGCGATATTTAACTTTTCCACACGCTGTGTATCGAAGGAAGCTAAGGATTCACTTCCTAGCCCTCGATATCGTTCGATATAACGATAAATCACTCCGGCAGACTCGGAATAGCGATATTTACCTTTTCCACACGCTGTGTGTCGAAGGAAGCTAACTATGCGCTTCCTAGCCCTCGATATCGTTCGATATAACGATAAATCACTCTGGGTGCCTCGGAATAGCGATATTTACCTTTTCCACACGCTGTGTATCGAAGGAAGCTAAGGCTTCACTTCCTAGCCCACGATATCGTTCGATATAACGATAAATCACTCTGGCAGACTCGGAATAGCGATATTTACCTTTTCCACACACTGTCTATCGAAGGAAGCTAAGGATTCGGTTCCTAGCCCTCGACATCGTTCGATATAACGATAAATCACTCTGGGCGCCTCGGAATAGGGATATTTACCTTTTCCACACGCTGTGTATCGAGGGAGGCTAAGGCTTCACTTCCTAGCCCACGATATCGTTCGATATAACGATAAATCACTCTGGCAGACTCGGAATAGCGATATTTACCTTTTCCACACACTGTCTATCGAAGGAAGCTAAGGATTCGGTTCCTAGCCCTCGACATCGTTCGATATAACGATAAATCACTCTGGGCGCCTCGGAATAGGGATATTTACCTTTTCCACACGCTGTGTATCGAAGGAAGCCAAGGCTTCACTTCCTAGCCCACGATATCGTTCGATATAACGATAAATCACTCTGGCAGACTCGAAATAGCGATATTTACCTTTTCCACACGCTGTGTATCGAAGGAAGCTAAGGATTCACTTCCTAGCCCTCGATATCGTTCGATATAACGATAAATCACTCCGGCAGACTCGGAATAGCGATATTTACCTTTTCCACACGCTGTGTGTCGAAGGAAGCTAACTATGCGCTTCCTAGCCCTCGATATCGTTCGATATAACGATAAATCACTCTGGGTGCCTCGGAATAGCGATATTTACCTTTTCCACACGCTGTGTATCGAAGGAAGCTAAGGCTTCACTTCCTAGCCCACGATATCGTTCGATATAACGATAAATCACTCTGGCAGACTCGAAATAGCGATATTTACCTTTTCCACACGCTGTGTATCGAAGGAAGCTAAGGATTCACTTCCTAGCCCTCGATATCGTTCGATATAACGATAAATCACTCTGGCAGACTCGGAATAGCGATATTTACCTTTTCCACACACTGTCTATCGAAGGAAGCTAAGGATTCGGTTCCTAGCCCTCGACATCGTTCGATATAACGATAAATCACTCTGGGCGCCTCGGAATAGGGATATTTACCTTTTCCACACGCTGTGTATCGAAGGAAGCTAAGGATTCACTTCCTAGCCCTCGATATCGTTCGATATAACGATAAATCACTCCGGCAGACTCGGAATAGCGATATTTACCTTTTCCACACGCTGTGTGTCGAAGGAAGCTAACTATGCGCTTCCTAGCCCTCGATATCGTTCGATATAACGATAAATCACTCTGGCAGACTCGAAATAGCGATATTTACCTTTTCCACACGCTGTGTATCGAAGGAAGCTAAGGATTCACTTCCTAGCCCTCGATATCGTTCGATATAACGATAAATCACTCTGGCAGACTCGAAATAGCGATATTTACCTTTTCCACACGCTGTGTATCGAAGGAAGCTAAGGCTTCACTTCCTAGCCCACGATATCGTTCGATATAACGATAAATCACTCTGGCAGACTCGGAATAGCGATATTTACCTTTTCCACACACTGTCTATCGAAGGAAGCTAAGGATTCGGTTCCTAGCCCTCGACATCGTTCGATATAACGATAAATCACTCTGGGCGCCTCGGAATAGGGATATTTACCTTTTCCACACGCTGTGTATCGAAGGAAGCTAAGGATTCACTTCCTAGCCCTCGATATCGTTCGATATAACGATAAATCACTCCGGCAGACTCGGAATAGCGATATTTACCTTTTCCACACGCTGTGTGTCGAAGGAAGCTAACTATGCGCTTCCTAGCCCTCGATATCGTTCGATATAACGATAAATCACTCTGGGTGCCTCGGAATAGCGATATTTACCTTTTCCACACGCTGTGTATCGAAGGAAGCTAAGGCTTCACTTCCTAGCCCACGATATCGTTCGATATAACGATAAATCACTCTGGCAGACTCGAAATAGCGATATTTAACTTTTCCACACGCTGTGTATCGAAGGAAGCTAAGGATTCACTTCCTAGCCCTCGATATCGTTCGATATAACGATAAATCACTCCGGCAGACTCGGAATAGCGATATTTACCTTTTCCACACGCTGTGTGTCGAAGGAAGCTAACTATGCGCTTCCTAGCCCTCGATATCGTTCGATATAACGATAAATCACTCTGGGTGCCTCGGAATAGCGATATTTACCTTTTCCACACGCTGTGTATCGAAGGAAGCTAAGGCTTCACTTCCTAGCCCACGATATCGTTCGATATAACGATAAATCACTCTGGCAGACTCGGAATAGCGATATTTACCTTTTCCACACACTGTCTATCGAAGGAAGCTAAGGATTCGGTTCCTAGCCCTCGACATCGTTCGATATAACGATAAATCACTCTGGGCGCCTCGGAATAGGGATATTTACCTTTTCCACACGCTGTGTATCGAGGGAGGCTAAGGCTTCACTTCCTAGCCCACGATATCGTTCGATATAACGATAAATCACTCTGGCAGACTCGGAATAGCGATATTTACCTTTTCCACACACTGTCTATCGAAGGAAGCTAAGGATTCGGTTCCTAGCCCTCGACATCGTTCGATATAACGATAAATCACTCTGGGCGCCTCGGAATAGGGATATTTACCTTTTCCACACGCTGTGTATCGAAGGAAGCCAAGGCTTCACTTCCTAGCCCACGATATCGTTCGATATAACGATAAATCACTCTGGCAGACTCGAAATAGCGATATTTACCTTTTCCACACGCTGTGTATCGAAGGAAGCTAAGGATTCACTTCCTAGCCCTCGATATCGTTCGATATAACGATAAATCACTCCGGCAGACTCGGAATAGCGATATTTACCTTTTCCACACGCTGTGTGTCGAAGGAAGCTAACTATGCGCTTCCTAGCCCTCGATATCGTTCGATATAACGATAAATCACTCTGGGTGCCTCGGAATAGCGATATTTACCTTTTCCACACGCTGTGTATCGAAGGAAGCTAAGGCTTCACTTCCTAGCCCACGATATCGTTCGATATAACGATAAATCACTCTGGCAGACTCGAAATAGCGATATTTACCTTTTCCACACGCTGTGTATCGAAGGAAGCTAAGGATTCACTTCCTAGCCCTCGATATCGTTCGATATAACGATAAATCACTCCGGCAGACTCGGAATAGCGTTATTTACCTTTTCCACACGCTGTGTGTCGAAGGAAGCTAACTATGCGCTTCCTAGCCCTCGATATCGTTCGATATAACGATAAATCACTCTGGGTGCCTCGGAATAGCGATATTTACCTTTTCCACACGCTGTGTATCGAAGGAAGCTAAGGCTTCACTTCCTAGCCCACGATATCGTTCGATATAACGATAAATCACTCTGGCAGACTCGGAATAGCGATATTTACCTTTTCCACACACTGTCTATCGAAGGAAGCTAAGGATTCGGTTCCTAGCCCTCGACATCGTTCGATATAACGATAAATCACTCTGGGCGCCTCGGAATAGGGATATTTACCTTTTCCACACGCTGTGTATCGAAGGAAGCCAAGGCTTCACTTCCTAGCCCACGATATCGTTCGATATAACGATAAATCACTCTGGCAGGCTCGGAATAGCGATATTTACCTTTTCCACACACTGTCTATCGAAGGAAGCTAAGGATTCGGTTCCTAGCCCTCGACATCGTTCGATATAACGATAAATCACTCTGGGCGCCTCGGAATAGGGATATTTACCTTTTCCACACGCTGTGTATCGAGGGAGGCTAAGGCTTCACTTCCTAGCCCACGATATCGTTCGATATAACGATAAATCACTCTGGCAGACTCGAAATAGCGATATTTACCTTTTCCACACGCTGTGTATCGAAGGAAGCTAAGGATTCACTTCCTAGCCCTCGATATCGTTCGATATAACGATAAATCACTCCGGCAGACTCGGAATAGCGATATTTACCTTTTCCACACGCTGTGTGTCGAAGGAAGCTAACTATGCGCTTCCTAGCCCTCGATATCGTTCGATATAACGATAAATCACTCTGGGTGCCTCGGAATAGCGATATTTACCTTTTCCACACGCTGTGTATCGAAGGAAGCTAAGGCTTCACTTCCTAGCCCACGATATCGTTCGATATAACGATAAATCACTCTGGCAGACTCGGAATAGCGATATTTACCTTTTCCACACGCTGTGTATCGAAGGAAGCTAAGGATTCACTTCCTAGCCCTCGATATCGTTCGATATAACGATAAATCACTCCGGCAGACTCGGAATAGCGATATTTACCTTTTCCACACGCTGTGTATCGAAGGAAGCTAAGGATTCGCTTCCTAGCCCTCGATATCGTTCGATAGAACGATAAATCACTCTGGGCGCCTCGGAATAGCGATATTTACCTTTTCCACACGCTGTGTATTGAGGGAGGCTAAGGATTCGCTTCCTAGCCCTCGATATCGTTCGATATAACGATAAATCACTCCGGCAGACTCGGAATAGCGATATTTACCTTTTCCACACGCTGTGTATCGAAGGAAGCTAAGGATTCGCTTCCTAGCCCTCGATATCGTTCGATATAACGATAAATCACTGTGGGCGTCTCGGAATAGCGATATTTACCTTTTCCACACGCTGTGTATCGAGGGAGGCTAAGGCTTCACTTCCTAGCCCACGATATCGTTCGATATAACGATAAATCACTCTGGGCGCCTCGGAGTAGCGATATTTACCTTTTCCACACGCTGTGTATCGAAGGAAGCCAAAGCTTCACTTCCTAGCCCACGATATCGTTCGATATAACGATAAATCACTCTGGACGCCTCGGAATAGCGATATTTACCTTTTCCAAACGCTGTGTATCGAAGGAAGCTAAGGATTCGCTTCCTAGCCCTCGATATCGTTCGATATAACGATAAATCACTCTGGGCGCCTCTAAATAGCGATATTTACCTTTTCCACACGCTGTGTATCGAAGGAAGCTAAGGATTCGCTTCCTAGCCCTCGATATCGTTCGATATAACGATAAATCACTCTGGCAGACTCGAAATATTGGTATTTAACTTTTCCACACGCTGTGTATCGAAGGAAGCTAAGGATTCACTTCCTAGCCCTCGATATCGTTCGCTATAACGATAAATCACTCCGGCAGACTCGGAATAGCGATATTTACCTTTTCCACACGCTGTGTGTCGAAGGAAGCTAACTATGCGCTTCCTAGCCCTCGATATCGTTCGATATAACGATAAATCACTCCGGCAGACTCGGAATAGCGATATTTACCTTTTCCACACGCTGTGTGTCGAAGGAAGCTAACTATGCGCTTCCTAGCCCTCGATATCGTTCTATATAACGATAAATCACTCTGGGTGCCTCGGAATAGCGATATTTACCTTTTCCACACGCTGTGTATCGAAGGAAGCTAAGGCTTCACTTCCTAGCCCACGATATCGTTCGATATAACGATAAATCACTCTGGCAGACTCGAAATAGCGATATTTAACTTTTCCACACGCTGTGTATCGAAGGAAGCTAAGGATTCACTTCCTAGCCCTCGATATCGTTCGATATAACGATAAATCACTCCGGCAGACTCGGAATAGCGATATTTACCTTTTCCACACGCTGTGTGTCGAAGGAAGCTAACTATGCGCTTCCTAGCCCTCGATATCGTTCGATATAACGATAAATCACTCTGGGTGCCTCGGAATAGCGATATTTACCTTTTCCACACGCTGTGTATCGAAGGAAGCTAAGGCTTCACTTCCTAGCCCACGATATCGTTCGATATAACGATAAATCACTCTGGCAGACTCGGAATAGCGATATTTACCTTTTCCACACACTGTCTATCGAAGGAAGCTAAGGATTCGGTTCCTAGCCCTCGACATCGTTCGATATAACGATAAATCACTCTGGGCGCCTCGGAATAGGGATATTTACCTTTTCCACACGCTGTGTATCGAGGGAGGCTAAGGCTTCACTTCCTAGCCCACGATATCGTTCGATATAACGATAAATCACTCTGGCAGACTCGGAATAGCGATATTTACCTTTTCCACACACTGTCTATCGAAGGAAGCTAAGGATTCGGTTCCTAGCCCTCGACATCGTTCGATATAACGATAAATCACTCTGGGCGCCTCGGAATAGGGATATTTACCTTTTCCACACGCTGTGTATCGAAGGAAGCCAAGGCTTCACTTCCTAGCCCACGATATCGTTCGATATAACGATAAATCACTCTGGCAGACTCGAAATAGCGATATTTACCTTTTCCACACGCTGTGTATCGAAGGAAGCTAAGGATTCACTTCCTAGCCCTCGATATCGTTCGATATAACGATAAATCACTCCGGCAGACTCGGAATAGCGATATTTACCTTTTCCACACGCTGTGTGTCGAAGGAAGCTAACTATGCGCTTCCTAGCCCTCGATATCGTTCGATATAACGATAAATCACTCTGGGTGCCTCGGAATAGCGATATTTACCTTTTCCACACGCTGTGTATCGAAGGAAGCTAAGGCTTCACTTCCTAGCCCACGATATCGTTCGATATAACGATAAATCACTCTGGCAGACTCGAAATAGCGATATTTACCTTTTCCACACGCTGTGTATCGAAGGAAGCTAAGGATTCACTTCCTAGCCCTCGATATCGTTCGATATAACGATAAATCACTCCGGCAGACTCGGAATAGCGATATTTACCTTTTCCACACGCTGTGTGTCGAAGGAAGCTAACTATGCGCTTCCTAGCCCTCGATATCGTTCGATATAACGATAAATCACTCTGGGTGCCTCGGAATAGCGATATTTACCTTTTCCACACGCTGTGTATCGAAGGAAGCTAAGGCTTCACTTCCTAGCCCACGATATCGTTCGATATAACGATAAATCACTCTGGCAGACTCGGAATAGCGATATTTACCTTTTCCACACACTGTCTATCGAAGGAAGCTAAGGATTCGGTTCCTAGCCCTCGACATCGTTCGATATAACGATAAATCACTCTGGGCGCCTCGGAATAGGGATATTTACCTTTTCCACACGCTGTGTATCGAAGGAAGCCAAGGCTTCACTTCCTAGCCCACGATATCGTTCGATATAACGATAAATCACTCTGGCAGACTCGGAATAGCGATATTTACCTTTTCCACACACTGTCTATCGAAGGAAGCTAAGGATTCGGTTCCTAGCCCTCGACATCGTTCGATATAACGATAAATCACTCTGGGCGCCTCGGAATAGGGATATTTACCTTTTCCACACGCTGTGTATCGAGGGAGGCTAAGGCTTCACTTCCTAGCCCACGATATCGTTCGATATAACGATAAATCACTCTGGCAGACTCGAAATAGCGATATTTACCTTTTCCACACGCTGTGTATCGAAGGAAGCTAAGGATTCACTTCCTAGCCCTCGATATCGTTCGATATAACGATAAATCACTCCGGCAGACTCGGAATAGCGATATTTACCTTTTCCACACGCTGTGTGTCGAAGGAAGCTAACTATGCGCTTCCTAGCCCTCGATATCGTTCGATATAACGATAAATCACTCTGGGTGCCTCGGAATAGCGATATTTACCTTTTCCACACGCTGTGTATCGAAGGAAGCTAAGGCTTCACTTCCTAGCCCACGATATCGTTCGATATAACGATAAATCACTCTGGCAGACTCGGAATAGCGATATTTACCTTTTCCACACGCTGTGTATCGAAGGAAGCTAAGGATTCACTTCCTAGCCCTCGATATCGTTCGATATAACGATAAATCACTCCGGCAGACTCGGAATAGCGATATTTACCTTTTCCACACGCTGTGTATCGAAGGAAGCTAAGGATTCGCTTCCTAGCCCTCGATATCGTTCGATAGAACGATAAATCACTCTGGGCGCCTCGGAATAGCGATATTTACCTTTTCCACACGCTGTGTATTGAGGGAGGCTAAGGATTCGCTTCCTAGCCCTCGATATCGTTCGATATAACGATAAATCACTCCGGCAGACTCGGAATAGCGATATTTACCTTTTCCACACGCTGTGTATCGAAGGAAGCTAAGGATTCGCTTCCTAGCCCTCGATATCGTTCGATATAACGATAAATCACTGTGGGCGTCTCGGAATAGCGATATTTACCTTTTCCACACGCTGTGTATCGAGGGAGGCTAAGGCTTCACTTCCTAGCCCACGATATCGTTCGATATAACGATAAATCACTCTGGGCGCCTCGGAGTAGCGATATTTACCTTTTCCACACGCTGTGTATCGAAGGAAGCCAAAGCTTCACTTCCTAGCCCACGATATCGTTCGATATAACGATAAATCACTCTGGACGCCTCGGAATAGCGATATTTACCTTTTCCAAACGCTGTGTATCGAAGGAAGCTAAGGATTCGCTTCCTAGCCCTCGATATCGTTCGATATAACGATAAATCACTCTGGGCGCCTCTAAATAGCGATATTTACCTTTTCCACACGCTGTGTATCGAAGGAAGCTAAGGATTCGCTTCCTAGCCCTCGATATCGTTCGATATAACGATAAATCACTCTGGCAGACTCGAAATATTGATATTTAACTTTTCCACACGCTGTGTATCGAAGGAAGCTAAGGATTCACTTCCTAGCCCTCGATATCGTTCGCTATAACGATAAATCACTCCGGCAGACTCGGAATAGCGATATTTACCTTTTCCACACGCTGTGTGTCGAAGGAAGCTAACTATGCGCTTCCTAGCCCTCGATATCGTTCGATATAACGATAAATCACTCCGGCAGACTCGGAATAGCGATATTTACCTTTTCCACACGCTGTGTGTCGAAGGAAGCTAACTATGCGCTTCCTAGCCCTCGATATCGTTCGATATAACGATAAATCACTCTGGGTGCCTCGGAATAGCGATATTTACCTTTTCCACACGCTGTGTATCGAAGGAAGCTAAGGCTTCACTTCCTAGCCCACGATATCGTTCGATATAACGATAAATCACTCTGGCAGACTCGAAATAGCGATATTTAACTTTTCCACACGCTGTGTATCGAAGGAAGCTAAGGATTCACTTCCTAGCCCTCGATATCGTTCGATATAACGATAAATCACTCCGGCAGACTCGGAATAGCGATATTTACCTTTTCCACACGCTGTGTGTCGAAGGAAGCTAACTATGCGCTTCCTAGCCCTCGATATCGTTCGATATAACGATAAATCACTCTGGGTGCCTCGGAATAGCGATATTTACCTTTTCCACACGCTGTGTGTCGAAGGAAGCTAACTATGCGCTTCCTAGCCCTCGATATCGTTCGATATAACGATAAATCACTCTGGGTGCCTCGGAATAGCGATATTTACCTTTTCCACACGCTGTGTATCGAAGGAAGCTAAGGCTTCACTTCCTAGCCCACGATATCGTTCGATATAACGATAAATCACTCTGGCAGACTCGGAATAGCGATATTTACCTTTTCCACACCCTGTCTATCGAAGGAAGCTAAGGATTCGGTTCCTAGCCCTCGACATCGTTCGATATAACGATAAATCACTCTGGGCGCCTCGGAATAGGGATATTTACCTTTTCCACACGCTGTGTATCGAGGGAGGCTAAGGCTTCACTTCCTAGCCCACGATATCGTTCGATATAACGATAAATCACTCTGGCAGACTCGGAATAGCGATATTTACCTTTTCCACACACTGTCTATCGAAGGAAGCTAAGGATTCGGTTCCTAGCCCTCGACATCGTTCGATATAACGATAAATCACTCTGGGCGCCTCGGAATAGGGATATTTACCTTTTCCACACGCTGTGTATCGAAGGAAGCCAAGGCTTCACTTCCTAGCCCACGATATCGTTCGATATAACGATAAATCACTCTGGCAGACTCGAAATAGCGATATTTACCTTTTCCACACGCTGTGTATCGAAGGAAGCTAAGGATTCACTTCCTAGCCCTCGATATCGTTCGATATAACGATAAATCACTCCGGCAGACTCGGAATAGCGATATTTACCTTTTCCACACGCTGTGTGTCGAAGGAAGCTAACTATGCGCTTCCTAGCCCTCGATATCGTTCGATATAACGATAAATCACTCTGGGTGCCTCGGAATAGCGATATTTACCTTTTCCACACGCTGTGTATCGAAGGAAGCTAAGGCTTCACTTCCTAGCCCACGATATCGTTCGATATAACGATAAATCACTCTGGCAGACTCGAAATAGCGATATTTACCTTTTCCACACGCTGTGTATCGAAGGAAGCTAAGGATTCACTTCCTAGCCCTCGATATCGTTCGATATAACGATAAATCACTCCGGCAGACTCGGAATAGCGATATTTACCTTTTCCACACGCTGTGTGTCGAAGGAAGCTAACTATGCGCTTCCTAGCCCTCGATATCGTTCGATATAACGATAAATCACTCTGGGTGCCTCGGAATAGCGATATTTACCTTTTCCACACGCTGTGTATCGAAGGAAGCTAAGGCTTCACTTCCTAGCCCACGATATCGTTCGATATAACGATAAATCACTCTGGCAGACTCGGAATAGCGATATTTACCTTTTCCACACACTGTCTATCGAAGGAAGCTAAGGATTCGGTTCCTAGCCCTCGACATCGTTCGATATAACGATAAATCACTCTGGGCGCCTCGGAATAGGGATATTTACCTTTTCCACACGCTGTGTATCGAAGGAAGCCAAGGCTTCACTTCCTAGCCCACGATATCGTTCGATATAACGATAAATCACTCTGGCAGACTCGGAATAGCGATATTTACCTTTTCCACACACTGTCTATCGAAGGAAGCTAAGGATTCGGTTCCTAGCCCTCGACATCGTTCGATATAACGATAAATCACTCTGGGCGCCTCGGAATAGGGATATTTACCTTTTCCACACGCTGTGTATCGAGGGAGGCTAAGGCTTCACTTCCTAGCCCACGATATCGTTCGATATAACGATAAATCACTCTGGCAGACTCGAAATAGCGATATTTACCTTTTCCACACGCTGTGTATCGAAGGAAGCTAAGGATTCACTTCCTAGCCCTCGATATCGTTCGATATAACGATAAATCACTCCGGCAGACTCGGAATAGCGATATTTACCTTTTCCACACGCTGTGTGTCGAAGGAAGCTAACTATGCGCTTCCTAGCCCTCGATATCGTTCGATATAACGATAAATCACTCTGGGTGCCTCGGAATAGCGATATTTACCTTTTCCACACGCTGTGTATCGAAGGAAGCTAAGGCTTCACTTCCTAGCCCACGATATCGTTCGATATAACGATAAATCACTCTGGCAGACTCGGAATAGCGATATTTACCTTTTCCACACGCTGTGTATCGAAGGAAGCTAAGGATTCACTTCCTAGCCCTCGATATCGTTCGATATAACGATAAATCACTCCGGCAGACTCGGAATAGCGATATTTACCTTTTCCACACGCTGTGTATCGAAGGAAGCTAAGGATTCGCTTCCTAGCCCTCGATATCGTTCGATAGAACGATAAATCACTCTGGGCGCCTCGGAATAGCGATATTTACCTTTTCCACACGCTGTGTATTGAGGGAGGCTAAGGATTCGCTTCCTAGCCCTCGATATCGTTCGATATAACGATAAATCACTCCGGCAGACTCGGAATAGCGATATTTACCTTTTCCACACGCTGTGTATCGAAGGAAGCTAAGGATTCGCTTCCTAGCCCTCGATATCGTTCGATATAACGATAAATCACTGTGGGCGTCTCGGAATAGCGATATTTACCTTTTCCACACGCTGTGTATCGAGGGAGGCTAAGGCTTCACTTCCTAGCCCACGATATCGTTCGATATAACGATAAATCACTCTGGGCGCCTCGGAGTAGCGATATTTACCTTTTCCACACGCTGTGTATCGAAGGAAGCCAAAGCTTCACTTCCTAGCCCACGATATCGTTCGATATAACGATAAATCACTCTGGACGCCTCGGAATAGCGATATTTACCTTTTCCAAACGCTGTGTATCGAAGGAAGCTAAGGATTCGCTTCCTAGCCCTCGATATCGTTCGATATAACGATAAATCACTCTGGGCGCCTCTAAATAGCGATATTTACCTTTTCCACACGCTGTGTATCGAAGGAAGCTAAGGATTCGCTTCCTAGCCCTCGATATCGTTCGATATAACGATAAATCACTCTGGCAGACTCGAAATATTGATATTTAACTTTTCCACACGCTGTGTATCGAAGGAAGCTAAGGATTCACTTCCTAGCCCTCGATATCGTTCGCTATAACGATAAATCACTCCGGCAGACTCGGAATAGCGATATTTACCTTTTCCACACGCTGTGTGTCGAAGGAAGCTAACTATGCGCTTCCTAGCCCTCGATATCGTTCGATATAACGATAAATCACTCCGGCAGACTCGGAATAGCGATATTTACCTTTTCCACACGCTGTGTGTCGAAGGAAGCTAACTATGCGCTTCCTAGCCCTCGATATCGTTCGATATAACGATAAATCACTCTGGGTGCCTCGGAATAGCGATATTTACCTTTTCCACACGCTGTGTATCGAAGGAAGCTAAGGCTTCACTTCCTAGCCCACGATATCGTTCGATATAACGATAAATCACTCTGGCAGGCTCATAATAGCGATATTTACCTTTTCCACACGCTGTGTATCGAAGGAAGCTAAGGATTCACTTCCTAGCCCACGATATCGTTCGATATAACGATAAATCACTGTGGGCGTCTCGGAATAGCGATATTTACCTTTTCCACACGCTGTGTATCGAAGGAAGCTAAGGATTTACTTTATAGCCCTCGATATCGTTCGATATAACGATAAATCACTCTGGGCGCCTCGAAATAGCGATATTTACCTTTTCTACACGCTGTGTATCGAAGGAAGCTAAGGATTTACTTTATAGCCCTCGATATCGTTCGATATAACGATAAATCACTCTGGGCGCCTCGGAATTGCGATATTTACCTTTTCCACACGCTGTGTATCGAAGGAAGCTAAGGATTCGCTTCCTAGCCCTCGATATCGTTCGATATAACGATACATCACTCTGGGCGCCTCGGAATAGGGATATTTACCTTTTCCACACGCTGTGTATCGAGGGAGGCTAAGGCTTCACTTCCTAGCCCACGATATCGTTCGATATAACGATAAATCACTCTGGGCGCCTCGGAGTAGCGATATTTACCTTTTCCACACGCTGTGTATCCAAGGAAGCCAAAGCTTCACTTCCTAGCCCACGATATCGTTCGATATAACGATAAATCACTCTGGACGCCTCGGAATAGCGATATTTACCTTTTCCAAACGCTGTGTATCGAAGGAAGCTAAGGATTCGCTTCCTAGCCCTCGATATCGTTCGATATAACGATAAATCACTCTGGGCGCCTCTAAATAGCGATATTTACCTTTTCCACACGCTGTGTATCGAAGGAAGCTAAGGATTCGCTTCCTAGCCCTCGATATCGTTCGATATAACGATAAATCACTCTGGCAGACTCGAAATAGCGATATTTACCTTTTCCACACGCTGTGTATCGAAGGAAGCTAAGGATTCACTTCCTAGCCCTCGATATCGTTCGATATAACGATAAATCACTCCGGCAGACTCGGAATAGCGATATTTACCTTTTCCACACGCTGTGTGTCGAAGGAAGCTAACTATGCGCTTCCTAGCCCTCGATATCGTTCGATATAACGATAAATCACTCTGGGTGCCTCGGAATAGCGATATTTAACTTTTCCACACGCTGTGTATCGAAGGAAGCTAAGGCTTCACTTCCTAGCCCACGATATCGTTCGATATAACGATAAATCACTCTGGCACACTCGAAATAGCGATATTTAACTTTTCCACACGCTGTGTATCGAAGGAAGCTAAGGATTCACTTCCTAGCCCTCGATATCGTTCGATATAACGATAAATCACTCCGGCAGACTCGGAATAGCGATATTTACCTTTTCCACACGCTGTGTGTCGAAGGAAGCTAACTATGCGCTTCCTAGCCCTCGATAGCGTTCGATATAACGATAAATCACTCTGGGTGCCTCGGAATAGCGATATTTACCTTTTCCACACGCTGTGTATCGAAGGAAGCTAAGGATTCGCTTCCTAGCCCTCGATATCGTTCGATATAACGATAAATCACTCTGGCAGACTCGAAATAGCGATATTTACCTTTTCCACACGCTGTGTATCGAAGGAAGCTAAGGATTCACTTCCTAGCCCTCGATATCGTTCGATATAACGATAAATCACTCCGGCAGACTCGGAATAGCGATATTTACCTTTTCCACACGCTGTGTGTCGAAGGAAGCTAACTATGCGCTTCCTAGCCCTCGATATCGTTCGATATAACGATAAATCACTCTGGGTGCCTCGGAATAGCGATATTTACCTTTTCCACACGCTGTGTATCGAAGGAAGCTAAGGCTTCACTTCCTAGCCCACGATATCGTTCGATATAACGATAAATCACTCTGGCAGACTCGAAATAGCGATATTTAACTTTTCCACACGCTGTGTATCGAAGGAAGCTAAGGATTCACTTCCTAGCCCTCGATATCGTTCGATATAACGATAAATCACTCCGGCAGACTCGGAATAGCGATATTTACCTTTTCCACACGCTGTGTGTCGAAGGAAGCTAACTATGCGCTTCCTAGCCCTCGATATCGTTCGATATAACGATAAATCACTCTGGGTGCCTCGGAATAGCGATATTTACCTTTTCCACACGCTGTGTATCGAAGGAAGCTAAGGCTTCACTTCCTAGCCCACGATATCGTTCGATATAACGATAAATCACTCTGGCAGACTCGGAATAGCGATATTTACCTTTTCCACACACTGTCTATCGAAGGAAGCTAAGGATTCGGTTCCTAGCCCTCGACATCGTTCGATATAACGATAAATCACTCTGGGCGCCTCGGAATAGGGATATTTACCTTTTCCACACGCTGTGTATCGAGGGAGGCTAAGGCTTCACTTCCTAGCCCACGATATCGTTCGATATAACGATAAATCACTCTGGCAGACTCGGAATAGCGATATTTACCTTTTCCACACACTGTCTATCGAAGGAAGCTAAGGATTCGGTTCCTAGCCCTCGACATCGTTCGATATAACGATAAATCACTCTGGGCGCCTCGGAATAGGGATATTTACCTTTTCCACACGCTGTGTATCGAAGGAAGCCAAGGCTTCACTTCCTAGCCCTCGATATCGTTCGATATAACGATAAATCACTCCGGCAGACTCGGAATAGCGATATTTACCTTTTCCACACGCTGTGTGTCGAAGGAAGCTAACTATGCGCTTCCTAGCCCTCGATATCGTTCGATATAACGATAAATCACTCTGGGTGCCTCGGAATAGCGATATTTACCTTTTCCACACGCTGTGTATCGAAGGAAGCTAAGGCTTCACTTCCTAGCCCACGATATCGTTCGATATAACGATAAATCACTCTGGCAGACTCGAAATAGCGATATTTACCTTTTCCACACGCTGTGTATCGAAGGAAGCTAAGGATTCACTTCCTAGCCCTCGATATCGTTCGATATAACGATAAATCACTCCGGCAGACTCGGAATAGCGATATTTACCTTTTCCACACGCTGTGTGTCGAAGGAAGCTAACTATGCGCTTCCTAGCCCTCGATATCGTTCGATATAACGATAAATCACTCTGGGTGCCTCGGAATAGCGATATTTACCTTTTCCACACGCTGTGTATCGAAGGAAGCTAAGGCTTCACTTCCTAGCCCACGATATCGTTCGATATAACGATAAATCACTCTGGCAGACTCGGAATAGCGATATTTACCTTTTCCACACACTGTCTATCGAAGGAAGCTAAGGATTCGGTTCCTAGCCCTCGACATCGTTCGATATAACGATAAATCACTCTGGGCGCCTCGGAATAGGGATATTTACCTTTTCCACACGCTGTGTATCGAAGGAAGCTAAGGATTCACTTCCTAGCCCTCGATATCGTTCGATATAACGATAAATCACTCCGGCAGACTCGGAATAGCGATATTTACCTTTTCCACACGCTGTGTGTCGAAGGAAGCTAACTATGCGCTTCCTAGCCCTCGATATCGTTCGATATAACGATAAATTACTCTGGGTGCCTCGGAATAGCGATATTTACCTTTTCCACACGCTGTGTATCGAAGGAAGCTAAGGCTTCACTTCCTAGCCCACGATATCGTTCGATATAACGATAAATCACTCTGGCAGACTCGAAATAGCGATATTTAACTTTTCCACACGCTGTGTATTGAAGGAAGCTAAGGATTCACTTCCTAGCCCTCGATATCGTTCGATATAACGATAAATCACTCCGGCAGACTCGGAATAGCGATATTTACCTTTTCCACACGCTGTGTGTCGATGGAAGCTAACTATGCGCTTCCTAGCCCTCGATATCGTTCGATATAACGATAAATCACTCTGGGTGCCTCGGAATAGCGATATTTACCTTTTCCACACGCTGTGTATCGAAGGAAGCTAAGGCTTCACTTCCTAGCCCACGATATCGTTCGATATAACGATAAATCACTCTGGCAGACTCGGAATAGCGATATTTACCTTTTCCACACACTGTCTATCGAAGGAAGCTAAGGATTCGGTTCCTAGCCCTCGACATCGTTCGATATAACGATAAATCACTCTGGGCGCCTCGGAATAGGGATATTTACCTTTTCCACACGCTGTGTATCGAGGGAGGCTAAGGCTTCACTTCCTAGCCCACGATATCGTTCGATATAACGATAAATCACTCTGGCAGACTCGGAATAGCGATATTTACCTTTTCCACACACTGTCTATCGAAGGAAGCTAAGGATTCGGTTCCTAGCCCTCGACATCGTTCGATATAACGATAAATCACTCTGGGCGCCTCGGAATAGGGATATTTACCTTTTCCACACGCTGTGTATCGAAGGAAGCCAAGGCTTCACTTCCTAGCCCACGATATCGTTCGATATAACGATAAATCACTCTGGCAGACTCGAAATAGCGATATTTACCTTTTCCACACGCTGTGTATCGAAGGAAGCTAAGGATTCACTTCCTAGCCCTCGATATCGTTCGATATAACGATAAATCACTCCGGCAGACTCGGAATAGCGATATTTACCTTTTCCACACGCTGTGTGTCGAAGGAAGCTAACTATGCGCTTCCTAGCCCTCGATATCGTTCGATATAACGATAAATCACTCTGGGTGCCTCGGAATAGCGATATTTACCTTTTCCACACGCTGTGTATCGAAGGAAGCTAAGGCTTCACTTCCTAGCCCACGATATCGTTCGATATAACGATAAATCACTCTGGCAGACTCGAAATAGCGATATTTACCTTTTCCACACGCTGTGTATCGAAGGAAGCTAAGGATTCACTTCCTAGCCCTCGATATCGTTCGATATAACGATAAATCACTCCGGCAGACTCGGAATAGCGATATTTACCTTTTCCACACGCTGTGTGTCGAAGGAAGCTAACTATGCGCTTCCTAGCCCTCGATATCGTTCGATATAACGATAAATCACTCTGGGTGCCTCGGAATAGCGATATTTACCTTTTCCACACGCTGTGTATCGAAGGAAGCTAAGGCTTCACTTCCTAGCCCACGATATCGTTCGATATAACGATAAATCACTCTGGCAGACTCGGAATAGCGATATTTACCTTTTCCACACACTGTCTATCGAAGGAAGCTAAGGATTCGGTTCCTAGCCCTCGACATCGTTCGATATAACGATAAATCACTCTGGGCGCCTCGGAATAGGGATATTTACCTTTTCCACACGCTGTGTATCGAAGGAAGCCAAGGCTTCACTTACTAGCCCACGATATCGTTCGATATAACGATAAATCACTCTGGCAGACTCGGAATAGCGATATTTACCTTTTCCACACACTGTCTATCGAAGGAAGCTAAGGATTCGGTTCCTAGCCCTCGACATCGTTCGATATAACGATAAATCACTCTGGGCGCCTCGGAATAGGGATATTTACCTTTTCCACACGCTGTGTATCGAGGGAGGCTAAGGCTTCACTTCCTAGCCCACGATATCGTTCGATATAACGATAAATCACTCTGGCAGACTCGAAATAGCGATATTTACCTTTTCCACACGCTGTGTATCGAAGGAAGCTAAGGATTCACTTCCTAGCCCTCGATATCGTTCGATATAACGATAAATCACTCCGGCAGACTCGGAATAGCGATATTTACCTTTTCCACACGCTGTGTGTCGAAGGAAGCTAACTATGCGCTTCCTAGCCCTCGATATCGTTCGATATAACGATAAATCACTCTGGGTGCCTCGGAATAGCGATATTTACCTTTTCCACACGCTGTGTATCGAAGGAAGCTAAGGCTTCACTTCCTAGCCCACGATATCGTTCGATATAACGATAAATCACTCTGGCAGACTCGGAATAGCGATATTTACCTTTTCCACACGCTGTGTATCGAAGGAAGCTAAGGATTCACTTCCTAGCCCTCGATATCGTTCGATATAACGATAAATCACTCCGGCAGACTCGGAATAGCGATATTTACCTTTTCCACACGCTGTGTATCGAAGGAAGCTAAGGATTCGCTTCCTAGCCCTCGATATCGTTCGATAGAACGATAAATCACTCTGGGCGCCTCGGAATAGCGATATTTACCTTTTCCACACGCTGTGTATTGAGGGAGGCTAAGGATTCGCTTCCTAGCCCTCGATATCGTTCGATATAACGATAAATCACTCCGGCAGACTCGGAATAGCGATATTTACCTTTTCCACACGCTGTGTATCGAAGGAAGCTAAGGATTCGCTTCCTAGCCCTCGATATCGTTCGATATAACGATAAATCACTGTGGGCGTCTCGGAATAGCGATATTTACCTTTTCCACACGCTGTGTATCGAGGGAGGCTAAGGCTTCACTTCCTAGCCCACGATATCGTTCGATATAACGATAAATCACTCTGGGCGCTTCGGAGTAGCGATATTTACCTTTTCCACACGCTGTGTATCGAAGGAAGCCAAAGCTTCACTTCCTAGCCCACGATATCGTTCGATATAACGATAAATCACTCTGGACGCCTCGGAATAGCGATATTTACCTTTTCCAAACGCTGTGTATCGAAGGAAGCTAAGGATTCGCTTCCTAGCCCTCGATATCGTTCGATATAACGATAAATCACTCTGGGCGCCTCTAAATAGCGATATTTACCTTTTCCACACGCTGTGTATCGAAGGAAGCTAAGGATTCGCTTCCTAGCCCTCGATATCGTTCGATATAACGATAAATCACTCTGGCAGACTCGAAATATTGATATTTAACTTTTCCACACGCTGTGTATCGAAGGAAGCTAAGGATTCACTTCCTAGCCCTCGATATCGTTCGATATAACGATAAATCACTCCGGCAGACTCGGAATAGCGATATTTACCTTTTCCACACGCTGTGTGTCGAAGGAAGCTAACTATGCGCTTCCTAGCCCTCGATATCGTTCGATATAACGATAAATCACTCCGGCAGACTCGGAATAGCGATATTTACCTTTTCCACACGCTGTGTGTCGAAGGAAGCTAACTATGCGCTTCCTAGCCCTCGATATCGTTCGATATAACGATAAATCACTCTGGGTGCCTCGGAATAGCGATATTTACCTTTTCCACACGCTGTGTATCGAAGGAAGCTAAGGCTTCACTTCCTAGCCCACGATATCGTTCGATATAACGATAAATCACTCTGGCAGACTCGGAATAGCGATATTTACCTTTTCCACACGCTGTGTATCGAAGGAAGCTAAGGATTCACTTCCTAGCCCTCGATATCGTTCGATATAACGATAAATCACTCCGGCAGACTCGGAATAGCGATATTTACCTTTTCCACACGCTGTGTATCGAAGGAAGCTAAGGATTCGCTTCCTAGCCCTCGATATCGTTCGATAGAACGATAAATCACTCTGGGCGCCTCGGAATAGCGATATTTACCTTTTCCACACGCTGTGTATTGAGGGAGGCTAAGGATTCGCTTCCTAGCCCTCGATATCGTTCGATATAACGATAAATCACTCCGGCAGACTCGGAATAGCGATATTTACCTTTTCCACACGCTGTGTATCGAAGGAAGCTAAGGATTCGCTTCCTAGCCCTCGATATCGTTCGATATAACGATAAATCACTGTGGGCGTCTCGGAATAGCGATATTTACCTTTTCCACACGCTGTGTATCGAGGGAGGCTAAGGCTTCACTTCCTAGCCCACGATATCGTTCGATATAACGATAAATCACTCTGGGCGCCTCGGAGTAGCGATATTTACCTTTTCCACACGCTGTGTATCGAAGGAAGCCAAAGCTTCACTTCCTAGCCCACGATATCGTTCGATATAACGATAAATCACTCTGGACGCCTCGGAATAGCGATATTTACCTTTTCCAAACGCTGTGTATCGAAGGAAGCTAAGGATTCGCTTCCTAGCCCTCGATATCGTTCGATATAACGATAAATCACTCTGGGCGCCTCTAAATAGCGATATTTACCTTTTCCACACGCTGTGTATCGAAGGAAGCTAAGGATTCGCTTCCTAGCCCTCGATATCGTTCGATATAACGATAAATCACTCTGGCAGACTCGAAATATTGATATTTAACTTTTCCACACGCTGTGTATCGAAGGAAGCTAAGGATTCACTTCCTAGCCCTCGATATCGTTCGATATAACGATAAATCACTCCGGCAGACTCGGAATAGCGATATTTACCTTTTCCACACGCTGTGTGTCGAAGGAAGCTAACTATGCGCTTCCTAGCCCTCGATATCGTTCGATATAACGATAAATCACTCCGGCAGACTCGGAATAGCGATATTTACCTTTTCCACACGCTGTGTGTCGAAGGAAGCTAACTATGCGCTTCCTAGCCCTCGATATCGTTCGATATAACGATAAATCACTCTGGCAGACTCGAAATAGCGATATTTAACTTTTCCACACGCTGTGTATCGAAGGAAGCTAAGGATTCACTTCCTAGCCCTCGATATCGTTCGATATAACGATAAATCACTCCGGCAGACTCGGAATAGCGATATTTACCTTTTCCACACGCTGTGTGTCGAAGGAAGCTAACTATGCGCTTCCTAGCCCTCGATATCGTTCGATATAACGATAAATCACTCTGGGTGCCTCGGAATAGCGATATTTACCTTTTCCACACGCTGTGTATCGAAGGAAGCTAAGGCTTCACTTCCTAGCCCACGATATCGTTCGATATAACGATAAATCACTCTGGCAGACTCGGAATAGCGATATTTACCTTTTCCACACACTGTCTATCGAAGGAAGCTAAGGATTCGGTTCCTAGCCCTCGACATCGTTCGATATAACGATAAATCACTCTGGGCGCCTCGGAATAGGGATATTTACCTTTTCCACACGCTGTGTATCGAGGGAGGCTAAGGCTTCACTTCCTAGCCCACGATATCGTTCGATATAACGATAAATCACTCTGGCAGACTCGGAATAGCGATATTTACCTTTTCCACACGCTGTGTATCGAAGGAAGCTAAGGATTCACTTCCTAGCCCTCGATATCGTTCGATATAACGATAAATCACTCCGGCAGACTCGGAATAGCGATATTTACCTTTTCCACACGCTGTGTATCGAAGGAAGCTAAGGATTCGCTTCCTAGCCCTCGATATCGTTCGATAGAACGATAAATCACTCTGGGCGCCTCGGAATAGCGATATTTACCTTTTCCACACGCTGTGTATTGAGGGAGGCTAAGGATTCGCTTCCTAGCCCTCGATATCGTTCGATATAACGATAAATCACTCCGGCAGACTCGGAATAGCGATATTTACCTTTTCCACACGCTGTGTATCGAAGGAAGCTAAGGATTCGCTTCCTAGCCCTCGATATCGTTCGATATAACGATAAATCACTGTGGGCGTCTCGGAATAGCGATATTTACCTTTTCCACACGCTGTGTATCGAAGGAAGCTAAGGATTTACTTTATAGCCCTCGATATCGTTCGATATAACGATAAATCACTCTGGGCGCCTCGAAATAGCGATATTTACCTTTTCTACACGCTGTGTATCGAAGGAAGCTAAGGATTTACTTTATAGCCCTCGATATCGTTCGATATAACGATAAATCACTCCGGCAGACTCGGAATAGCGATATTTACCTTTTCCACACGCTGTGTGTCGAAGGAAGCTAACTATGCGCTTCCTAGCCCTCGATATCGTTCGATATAACGATAAATCACTCTGGGTGCCTCGGAATAGCGATATTTACCTTTTCCACACGCTGTGTATCGAAGGAAGCTAAGGCTTCACTTCCTAGCCCACGATATCGTTCGATATAACGATAAATCACTCTGGCAGACTCGAAATAGCGATATTTACCTTTTCCACACGCTGTGTATCGAAGGAAGCTAAGGATTCACTTCCTAGCCCTCGATATCGTTCGATATAACGATAAATCACTCCGGCAGACTCGGAATAGCGATATTTACCTTTTCCACACGCTGTGTGTCGAAGGAAGCTAACTATGCGCTTCCTAGCCCTCGATATCGTTCGATATAACGATAAATCACTCTGGGCGCCTCGGAATAGGGATATTTACCTTTTCCACACGCTGTGTATCGAGGGAGGCTAAGGCTTCACTTCCTAGCCCACGATATCGTTCGATATAACGATAAATCACTCTGGCAGACTCGAAATAGCGATATTTACCTTTTCCACACGCTGTGTATCGAAGGAAGCTAAGGATTCACTTCCTAGCCCTCGATATCGTTCGATATAACGATAAATCACTCCGGCAGACTCGGAATAGCGATATTTACCTTTTCCACACGCTGTGTGTCGAAGGAAGCTAACTATGCGCTTCCTAGCCCTCGATATCGTTCGATATAACGATAAATCACTCTGGGTGCCTCGGAATAGCGATATTTACCTTTTCCACACGCTGTGTATCGAAGGAAGCTAAGGCTTCACTTCCTAGCCCACGATATCGTTCGATATAACGATAAATCACTCTGGCAGACTCGGAATAGCGATATTTACCTTTTCCACACGCTGTGTATCGAAGGAAGCTAAGGATTCACTTCCTAGCCCTCGATATCGTTCGATATAACGATAAATCACTCCGGCAGACTCGGAATAGCGATATTTACCTTTTCCACACGCTGTGTATCGAAGGAAGCTAAGGATTCGCTTCCTAGCCCTCGATATCGTTCGATAGAACGATAAATCACTCTGGGCGCCTCGGAATAGCGATATTTACCTTTTCCACACGCTGTGTATTGAGGGAGGCTAAGGATTCGCTTCCTAGCCCTCGATATCGTTCGATATAACGATAAATCACTCCGGCAGACTCGGAATAGCGATATTTACCTTTTCCACACGCTGTGTATCGAAGGAAGCTAAGGATTCGCTTCCTAGCCCTCGATATCGTTCGATATAACGATAAATCACTGTGGGCGTCTCGGAATAGCGATATTTACCTTTTCCACACGCTGTGTATCGAGGGAGGCTAAGGCTTCACTTCCTAGCCCACGATATCGTTCGATATAACGATAAATCACTCTGGGCGCCTCGGAGTAGCGATATTTACCTTTTCCACACGCTGTGTATCGAAGGAAGCCAAAGCTTCACTTCCTAGCCCACGATATCGTTCGATATAACGATAAATCACTCTGGACGCCTCGGAATAGCGATATTTACCTTTTCCAAACGCTGTGTATCGAAGGAAGCTAAGGATTCGCTTCCTAGCCCTCGATATCGTTCGATATAACGATAAATCACTCTGGGCGCCTCTAAATAGCGATATTTACCTTTTCCACACGCTGTGTATCGAAGGAAGCTAAGGATTCGCTTCCTAGCCCTCGATATCGTTCGATATAACGATAAATCACTCTGGCAGACTCGAAATATTGATATTTAACTTTTCCACACGCTGTGTATCGAAGGAAGCTAAGGATTCACTTCCTAGCCCTCGATATCGTTCGCTATAACGATAAATCACTCCGGCAGACTCGGAATAGCGATATTTACCTTTTCCACACGCTGTGTGTCGAAGGAAGCTAACTATGCGCTTCCTAGCCCTCGATATCGTTCGATATAACGATAAATCACTCCGGCAGACTCGGAATAGCGATATTTACCTTTTCCACACGCTGTGTGTCGAAGGAAGCTAACTATGCGCTTCCTAGCCCTCGATATCGTTCGATATAACGATAAATCACTCTGGGTGCCTCGGAATAGCGATATTTACCTTTTCCACACGCTGTGTATCGAAGGAAGCTAAGGCTTCACTTCCTAGCCCACGATATCGTTCGATATAACGATAAATCACTCTGGCAGACTCGAAATAGCGATATTTAACTTTTCCACACGCTGTGTATCGAAGGAAGCTAAGGATTCACTTCCTAGCCCTCGATATCGTTCGATATAACGATAAATCACTCCGGCAGACTCGGAATAGCGATATTTACCTTTTCCACACGCTGTGTGTCGAAGGAAGCTAACTATGCGCTTCCTAGCCCTCGATATCGTTCGATATAACGATAAATCACTCTGGGTGCCTCGGAATAGCGATATTTACCTTTTCCACACGCTGTGTGTCGAAGGAAGCTAACTATGCGCTTCCTAGCCCTCGATATCGTTCGATATAACGATAAATCACTCTGGGTGCCTCGGAATAGCGATATTTACCTTTTCCACACGCTGTGTATCGAAGGAAGCTAAGGCTTCACTTCCTAGCCCACGATATCGTTCGATATAACGATAAATCACTCTGGCAGACTCGGAATAGCGATATTTACCTTTTCCACACACTGTCTATCGAAGGAAGCTAAGGATTCGGTTCCTAGCCCTCGACATCGTTCGATATAACGATAAATCACTCTGGGCGCCTCGGAATAGGGATATTTACCTTTTCCACACGCTGTGTATCGAGGGAGGCTAAGGCTTCACTTCCTAGCCCACGATATCGTTCGATATAACGATAAATCACTCTGGCAGACTCGGAATAGCGATATTTACCTTTTCCACACACTGTCTATCGAAGGAAGCTAAGGATTCGGTTCCTAGCCCTCGACATCGTTCGATATAACGATAAATCACTCTGGGCGCCTCGGAATAGGGATATTTACCTTTTCCACACGCTGTGTATCGAAGGAAGCCAAGGCTTCACTTCCTAGCCCTCGACATCGTTCGATATAACGATAAATCACTCTGGGCGCCTCGGAATAGGGATATTTACCTTTTCCACACGCTGTGTATCGAAGGAAGCCAAGGCTTCACTTCCTAGCCCACGATATCGTTCGATATAACGATAAATCACTCTGGCAGACTCGGAATAGCGATATTTACCTTTTCCACACACTGTCTATCGAAGGAAGCTAAGGATTCGGTTCCTAGCCCTCGACATCGTTCGATATAACGATAAATCACTCTGGGCGCCTCGGAATAGGGATATTTACCTTTTCCACACGCTGTGTATCGAGGGAGGCTAAGGCTTCACTTCCTAGCCCACGATATCGTTCGATATAACGATAAATCACTCTGGCAGACTCGAAATAGCGATATTTACCTTTTCCACACGCTGTGTATCGAAGGAAGCTAAGGATTCACTTCCTAGCCCTCGATATCGTTCGATATAACGATAAATCACTCCGGCAGACTCGGAATAGCGATATTTACCTTTTCCACACGCTGTGTGTCGAAGGAAGCTAACTATGCGCTTCCTAGCCCTCGATATCGTTCGATATAACGATAAATCACTCTGGGTGCCTCGGAATAGCGATATTTACCTTTTCCACACGCTGTGTATCGAAGGAAGCTAAGGCTTCACTTCCTAGCCCACGATATCGTTCGATATAACGATAAATCACTCTGGCAGACTCGGAATAGCGATATTTACCTTTTCCACACGCTGTGTATCGAAGGAAGCTAAGGATTCACTTCCTAGCCCTCGATATCGTTCGATATAACGATAAATCACTCCGGCAGACTCGGAATAGCGATATTTACCTTTTCCACACGCTGTGTATCGAAGGAAGCTAAGGATTCGCTTCCTAGCCCTCGATATCGTTCGATAGAACGATAAATCACTCTGGGCGCCTCGGAATAGCGATATTTACCTTTTCCACACGCTGTGTATTGAGGGAGGCTAAGGATTCGCTTCCTAGCCCTCGATATCGTTCGATATAACGATAAATCACTCCGGCAGACTCGGAATAGCGATATTTACCTTTTCCACACGCTGTGTATCGAAGGAAGCTAAGGATTCGCTTCCTAGCCCTCGATATCGTTCGATATAACGATAAATCACTGTGGGCGTCTCGGAATAGCGATATTTACCTTTTCCACACGCTGTGTATCGAGGGAGGCTAAGGCTTCACTTCCTAGCCCACGATATCGTTCGATATAACGATAAATCACTCTGGGCGCCTCGGAGTAGCGATATTTACCTTTTCCACACGCTGTGTATCGAAGGAAGCCAAAGCTTCACTTCCTAGCCCACGATATCGTTCGATATAACGATAAATCACTCTGGACGCCTCGGAATAGCGATATTTACCTTTTCCAAACGCTGTGTATCGAAGGAAGCTAAGGATTCGCTTCCTAGCCCTCGATATCGTTCGATATAACGATAAATCACTCTGGGCGCCTCTAAATAGCGATATTTACCTTTTCCACACGCTGTGTATCGAAGGAAGCTAAGGATTCGCTTCCTAGCCCTCGATATCGTTCGATATAACGATAAATCACTCTGGCAGACTCGAAATATTGATATTTAACTTTTCCACACGCTGTGTATCGAAGGAAGCTAAGGATTCACTTCCTAGCCCTCGATATCGTTCGCTATAACGATAAATCACTCCGGCAGACTCGGAATAGCGATATTTACCTTTTCCACACGCTGTGTGTCGAAGGAAGCTAACTATGCGCTTCCTAGCCCTCGATATCGTTCGATATAACGATAAATCACTCCGGCAGACTCGGAATAGCGATATTTACCTTTTCCACACGCTGTGTGTCGAAGGAAGCTAACTATGCGCTTCCTAGCCCTCGATATCGTTCGATATAACGATAAATCACTCTGGGTGCCTCGGAATAGCGATATTTACCTTTTCCACACGCTGTGTATCGAAGGAAGCTAAGGCTTCACTTCCTAGCCCACGATATCGTTCGATATAACGATAAATCACTCTGGCAGACTCGAAATAGCGATATTTAACTTTTCCACACGCTGTGTATCGAAGGAAGCTAAGGATTCACTTCCTAGCCCTCGATATCGTTCGATATAACGATAAATCACTCCGGCAGACTCGGAATAGCGATATTTACCTTTTCCACACGCTGTGTGTCGAAGGAAGCTAACTATGCGCTTCCTAGCCCTCGATATCGTTCGATATAACGATAAATCACTCTGGGTGCCTCGGAATAGCGATATTTACCTTTTCCACACGCTGTGTGTCGAAGGAAGCTAACTATGCGCTTCCTAGCCCTCGATATCGTTCGATATAACGATAAATCACTCTGGGTGCCTCGGAATAGCGATATTTAACTTTTCCACACGCTGTGTATCGAAGGAAGCTAAGGATTCGCTTTCTAGCCCTCGATATCGTTCGATATAACGATAAATCACTCTGGGCGCCTCGGAATAGCGATATTTACCTTTTCCACACGCTGTGTATCGAAGGAAGCTAAGGATTCACTTCCTAGCCCTCGATATCGTTCGATATAACGATAAATCACTCTGGACGCCTCGGAATAGCGATATTTACCTTTTCTACACTCTGTGTATCGAAAGGAGCTAAGGATTCACTTCCTAGAACTCGGCATCGTTCGATATAACGATAAATCACTCTGGGAGCGGCGGAAACGCGATATTTACCTTTTCTACACTCTGTGTATCGAAAGGAGCTAAGGATTCACTTCCTAGAACTCGGCATCGTTCGATATAACGATAAATCACTCTGGGAGCGGCGGAAACGCGATATTTACCTTTTCCACAAGCTGTGTATCGAAAGAACCTAAGGATTCGCTTCCTAGCCCTCGATATCGTTCGATATAACGATAAATCACTCTGGGCGCCTCGGAATAGCGATATTTACCCTTCCCACACGCTGTGTATCGAAGGATGCTAAGGATTCGCTTCCTAGCATTCGATATCGTTTCATACAACGATAAATCACTCTGGGCGCCTCGGAATAGCGATATTTACCTTTTCCACACGCTGTGTATCGAAGGAAGCTAAGGATTCACTTCCTAGCCCACGATATCGTTCGATATAACGATAAATCACTCTGGCAGGCTCATAATAGCGATATTTACCTTTTCCACACGCTGTGTATCGAAGGAAGCTAAGGATTCACTTCCTAGCCCACGATATCGTTCGATATAACGATAAATCACTGTGGGCGTCTCGGAATAGCGATATTTACCTTTTCCACACGCTGTGTATCGAAGGAAGCTAAGGATTTACTTTATAGCCCTCGATATCGTTCGATATAACGATAAATCACTCTGGGCGCCTCGAAATAGCGATATTTACCTTTTCTACACGCTGTGTATCGAAGGAAGCTAAGGATTTACTTTATAGCCCTCGATATCGTTCGATATAACGATAAATCACTCTGGGCGCCTCGGAATTGCGATATTTACCTTTTCCACACGCTGTGTATCGAAGGAAGCTAAGGATTCGCTTCCTAGCCCTCGATATCGTTCGATATAACGATACATCACTCTGGGCGCCTCGGAATAGGGATATTTACCTTTTCCACACGCTGTGTATCGAGGGAGGCTAAGGCTTCACTTCCTAGCCCACGATATCGTTCGATATAACGATAAATCACTCTGGGCGCCTCGGAGTAGCGATATTTACCTTTTCCACACGCTGTGTATCCAAGGAAGCCAAAGCTTCACTTCCTAGCCCACGATATCGTTCGATATAACGATAAATCACTCTGGACGCCTCGGAATAGCGATATTTACCTTTTCCAAACGCTGTGTATCGAAGGAAGCTAAGGATTCGCTTCCTAGCCCTCGATATCGTTCGATATAACGATAAATCACTCTGGGCGCCTCTAAATAGCGATATTTACCTTTTCCACACGCTGTGTATCGAAGGAAGCTAAGGATTCGCTTCCTAGCCCTCGATATCGTTCGATATAACGATAAATCACTCTGGCAGACTCGAAATAGCGATATTTACCTTTTCCACACGCTGTGTATCGAAGGAAGCTAAGGATTCACTTCCTAGCCCTCGATATCGTTCGATATAACGATAAATCACTCCGGCAGACTCGGAATAGCGATATTTACCTTTTCCACACGCTGTGTGTCGAAGGAAGCTAACTATGCGCTTCCTAGCCCTCGATATCGTTCGATATAACGATAAATCACTCTGGGTGCCTCGGAATAGCGATATTTAACTTTTCCACACGCTGTGTATCGAAGGAAGCTAAGGCTTCACTTCCTAGCCCACGATATCGTTCGATATAACGATAAATCACTCTGGCACACTCGAAATAGCGATATCTAACTTTTCCACACGCTGTGTATCGAAGGAAGCTAAGGATTCACTTCCTAGCCCTCGATATCGTTCGATATAACGATAAATCACTCCGGCAGACTCGGAATAGCGATATTTACCTTTTCCACACGCTGTGTGTCGAAGGAAGCTAACTATGCGCTTCCTAGCCCTCGATATCGTTCGATATAACGATAAATCACTCCGGCAGACTCGGAATAGCGATATTTACCTTTTCCACACGCTGTGTATCGAAGGAAGCTAAGGATTCGCTTCCTAGCCCTCGATATCGTTCGATATAACGATAAATCACTCTGGGCGCCTCTAAATAGCGATATTTACCTTTTCCACACGCTGTGTATCGAAGGAAGCTAAGGATTCACTTCCTAGCCCACGATATCGTTCGATATAACGATAAATCACTCTGGACGCCTCGGAATAGCGATATTTACCTTTTCCAAACGCTGTGTATCGATGGAAGCTAAGGATTCGCTTCCTAGCCCTCGATATCGTTCGATATAACGATAAATCACTCTGGGCGCCTCTAAATAGCGATATTTACCTTTTCCACACGCTGTGTATCGAAGGAAGCTAAGGATTCGCTTCCTAGCCCTCGATATCGTTCGATATAACGATAAATCACTCTGGCAGACTCGAAATAGCGATATTTACCTTTTCCACACGCTGTGTATCGAAGGAAGCTAAGGATTCACTTCCTAGCCCTCGATATCGTTCGATATAACGATAAATCACTCCGGCAGACTCGGAATAGCGATATTTACCTTTTCCACACGCTGTGTGTCGAAGGAAGCTAACTATGCGCTTCCTAGCCCTCGATATCGTTCGATATAACGATAAATCACTCTGGGTGCCTCGGAATAGCGATATTTACCTTTTCCACACGCTGTGTATCGAAGGAAGCTAAGGCTTCACTTCCTAGCCCACGATATCGTTCGATATAACGATAAATCACTCTGGCAGACTCGGAATAGCGATATTTACCTTTTCCACACACTGTCTATCGAAGGAAGCTAAGGATTCGGTTCCTAGCCCTCGACATCGTTCGATATAACGATAAATCACTCTGGGCGCCTCGGAATAGGGATATTTACCTTTTCCACACGCTGTGTATCGAAGGAAGCCAAGGCTTCACTTCCTAGGCCACGATATCGTTCGATATAACGATAAATCACTCTGGCAGACTCGGAATAGCGATATTTACCTTTTCCACACACTGTCTATCGAAGGAAGCTAAGGATTCGGTTCCTAGCCCTCGACATCGTTCGATATAACGATAAATCACTCTGGGCGCCTCGGAATAGGGATATTTACCTTTTCCACACGCTGTGTATCGAGGGAGGCTAAGGCTTCACTTCCTAGCCCACGATATCGTTCGATATAACGATAAATCACTCTGGCAGACTCGAAATAGCGATATTTACCTTTTCCACACGCTGTGTATCGAGGGAGGCTAAGGCTTCACTTCCTAGCCCACGATATCGTTCGATATAACGATAAATCACTCTGGCAGACTCGAAATAGCGATATTTACCTTTTCCACACGCTGTGTATCGAAGGAAGCTAAGGATTCACTTCCTAGCCCTCGATATCGTTCGATATAACGATAAATCACTCCGGCAGACTCGGAATAGCGATATTTACCTTTTCCACACGCTGTGTGTCGAAGGAAGCTAACTATGCGCTTCCTAGCCCTCGATATCGTTCGATATAACGATAAATCACTCTGGGTGCCTCGGAATAGCGATATTTACCTTTTCCACACGCTGTGTATCGAAGGAAGCTAAGGCTTCACTTCCTAGCCCACGATATCGTTCGATATAACGATAAATCACTCTGGCAGACTCGGAATAGCGATATTTACCTTTTCCACACACTGTCTATCGAAGGAAGCTAAGGATTCGGTTCCTAGCCCTCGACATCGTTCGATATAACGATAAATCACTCTGGGCGCCTCGGAATAGCGATATTTACCTTTTCCACACACTGTGTATCGAAGGAAGCTAAGGCTTCGCTTCCTAGCCCTCGATATCGTTCGATAGAACGATAAATCACTCTGGGCGCCTCGGAATAGCGATATTTACCTTTTCCACACGCTGTGTATTGAGGGAGGCTAAGGATTCGCTTCCTAGCCCTCGATATCGTTCGATATAACGATAAATCACTCCGGCAGACTCGGAATAGCGATATTTACCTTTTCCACACGCTGTGTATCGAAGGAAGCTAAGGATTCGCTTCCTAGCCCTCGATATCGTTCGATATAACGATAAATCACTCTGGGTGCCTCGGAATAGCGATATTTACCTTTTCCACACGCTGTGTATCGAAGGAAGCTAAGGATTCACTTCCTAGCCCTCGATATCGTTCGATATAACGATAAATCACTCCGGCAGACTCGGAATAGCGATATTTACCTTTTCCACACGCTGTGTATCGAAGGATGCTAAGGATTCACTTCCTAGCCCTCGATATCGTTCCATATAACGATAAATCACTCCGGCAGACTCGGAATAGCGATATTTACCTTTTCCACACGCTGTGTATCGAAGGAAGCTAAGGATTCGCTTCCTAGCCCTCGATATCGTTCGACAGAACGATAAATCACTCTGGGCGCCTCGGAATAGCGATATTTACCTTTTCCACACGCTGTGTATTGAGGGAGGCTAAGGATTCGCTTCCTAGCCCTCGATATCGTTCGATATAACGATAAATCACTCTGGCAGACTCGGAATAGCGATATTTACCTTTTCCACACACTGTCTATCGAAGGAAGCTAAGGATTCGGTTCCTAGCCCTCGACATCGTTCGATATAACGATAAATCACTCTGGGCGCCTCGGAATAGCGATATTTACCTTTTCCACACACTGTGTATCGAAGGAAGCTAAGGCTTCGCTTCCTAGCCCTCGATATCGTTCGATAGAACGATAAATCACTCTGGGCGCCTCGGAATAGCGATATTTACCTTTTCCACACGCTGTGTATTGAGGGAGGCTAAGGATTCGCTTCCTAGCCCTCGATATCGTTCGATATAACGATAAATCACTCCGGCAGACTCGGAATAGCGATATTTACCTTTTCCACACGCTGTGTATCGAAGGAAGCTAAGGATTCGCTTCCTAGCCCTCGATATCGTTCGATATAACGATAAATCACTCTGGGTGCCTCGGAATAGCGATATTTACCTTTTCCACACGCTGTGTATCGAAGGAAGCTAAGGATTCACTTCCTAGCCCTCGATATCGTTCGATATAACGATAAATCACTCCGGCAGACTCGGAATAGCGATATTTACCTTTTCCACACGCTGTGTATCGAAGGATGCTAAGGATTCACTTCCTAGCCCTCGATATCGTTCCATATAACGATAAATCACTCCGGCAGACTCGGAATAGCGATATTTACCTTTTCCACACGCTGTGTATCGAAGGAAGCTAAGGATTCGCTTCCTAGCCCTCGATATCGTTCGACAGAACGATAAATCACTCTGGGCGCCTCGGAATAGCGATATTTACCTTTTCCACACGCTGTGTATTGAGGGAGGCTAAGGATTCGCTTCCTAGCCCTCGATATCGTTCGATATAACGATAAATCACTCCGGCAGACTCGGAATAGCGATATTTACCTTTTCCACACGCTGTGTATCGAAGGAAGCTAAGGATTCACTTCCTAGCCCACGATATCGTTCGATATAACGATAAATCACTGTGGGCGTCTCGGAATAGCGATATTTACCTTTTCCACACGCTGTGTATCGAGGGAGGCTAAGGCTTCACTTCCTAGCCCACGATATCGTTCGATATAACGATAAATCACTCTGGGCGCCTCGGAGTAGCGATATTTACCTTTTCCACACGCTGTGTATCGAAGGAAGCTAAGGCTTCACTTCCTAGCCCACGATATCGTTCGATATAACGATAAATCACTCTGGCAGACTCGGAATAGCGATATTTACCTTTTCCACACGCTGTGTATCGAAGGAAGCTAAGGATTCACTTCCTAGCCCTCGATATCGTTCGATATAACGATAAATCACTCCGGCAGACTCGGAATAGCGATATTTACCTTTTCCACACGCTGTGTATCGAAGGAAGCTAAGGATTCGGTTCCTAGCCCTCGACATCGTTCGATATAACGATAAATCACTCTGGGCGCCTCGGAATAGGGATATTTACCTTTTCCACACGCTGTGTATCGAGGGAGGCTAAGGCTTCACTTCCTAGCCCACGATATCGTTCGATATAACGATAAATCACTCTGGCAGACTCGAAATAGCGATATTTACCTTTTCCACACGCTGTGTATCGAGGGAGGCTAAGGCTTCACTTCCTAGCCCACGATATCGTTCGATATAACGATAAATCACTCTGGCAGACTCATAATAGCGATATTTACCTTTTCCACACGCTGTGTATCGAAGGAAGCTAAGGATTCACTTCCTAGCCCACGATATCGTTCGATAAAGATAAATCACTGTGGGCGTCTCGGAATAGCGATATTTACCTTTTCCACACGCTGTGTATCGAAGGAAGCTAAGGATTCACTTCCTAGCTCTCGATATCGTTCGATATAACGATAAATCACTCTGGGCGCCTCGGAATAGCGATATTTACCTTTTCCACACGCTGTGTATCGAAGGAAGCTAAGGATTCACTTCCTAGCCCTCGATATCGTTCGATATAACGATAAATCACTCTGTGTGCCTCGGAATAGCGATATTTACCTTTTCCACACGCTGTGTATCGAAGGAAGCTAAGGATTCACTTCCTAGCCCTCGATATCGTTCGATATAACGATAAATCACTCTGTGTGCCTCGGAATAGCGATATTTACCTTTTCCACACGCTGTGTATCGAAGGAAGCTAAGGATTCACTTCCTAGCTCTCGATATCGTTCGATATAACGATAAATCACTCTGGGCGCCTCGGAATAGCGATATTTACCTTTTCCACACGCTGTGTATCGAAGGAAGCTAAGGATTCACTTCCTAGCCCTCGATATCGTTCGATATAACGATAAATCACTCTGGGCGCCTCGAAATAGCGATATTTACCTTTTCCACACGCTGTGTATCGAAGGAAGCTAAGGATTCACTTCCTAGCTCTCGATATCGTTCGATATAACGATAAATCACTCTGGGCGCCTCGGAATAGCGATATTTACCTTTTCCACACGCTGTGTATTGAGGGAGGCTAAGGATTCGCTTCCTAGCCCTCGATATCGTTCGATATAACGATAAATCACTCCGGCAGACTCGGAATAGCGATATTTACCTTTTCCACACGCTGTGTATCGAAGGAAGCTAAGGATTCGCTTCCTAGCCCTCGATATCGTTCGATATAACGATAAATCACTCTGGACGCCTCGGAATAGCGATATTTACCTTTTCCACACGCTGTGTATCGAAGGAAGCTAAGGATTTACTTTATAGCCCTCGATATCGTTCGATATAACGATAAATCACTCTGGGCGCCTCGAAATAGCGATATTTACCTTTTCTACACGCTGTGTATCGAAGGAAGCTAAGGATTTACTTTATAGCCCTCGATATCGTTCGATATAACGATAAATCACTCTGGGCGTCTCGGAATTGCGATATTTACCTTTTCCACACGCTGTGTATCGAAGGAAGCTAAGGATTCGCTTCCTAGCCCTCGATATCGTTCGATATAACGATAAATCACTCTGGGCGCCTCTAAATAGCGATATTTACCTTTTCCACACGCTGTGTATCGAAGGAAGCTAAGGATTCACTTCCTAGCCCACGATATCGTTCGATATAACGATAAATCACTCTGGACGCCTCGGAATAGCGATATTTACCTTTTCCAAACGCTGTGTATCGATGGAAGCTAAGGATTCGCTTCATAGCCCTCGATATCGTTCGATATAACGATAAATCACTCTGGGCGCCTCTAAATAGCGATATTTACCTTTTCCACACGCTGTGTGTCGAAGGAAGCTAACTATGCGCTTCCTAGCCCTCGATATCGTTCGATATAACGATAAATCACTCTGGGTGCCTCGGAATAGCGATATTTACCTTTTCCACACGCTGTGTATCGAAGGAAGCTAAGGCTTCACTTCCTAGCCCACGATATCGTTCGATATAACGATAAATCACTCTGGCAGACTCGGAATAGCGATATTTACCTTTTCCACACACTGTCTATCGAAGGAAGCTAAGGATTCGGTTCCTAGCCCTCGACATCGTTCGATATAACGATAAATCACTCTGGGCGCCTCGGAATAGGGATATTTACCTTTTCCACACGCTGTGTATCGAAGGAAGCCAAGGCTTCACTTCCTAGGCCACGATATCGTTCGATATAACGATAAATCACTCTGGCAGACTCGGAATAGCGATATTTACCTTTTCCACACACTGTCTATCGAAGGAAGCTAAGGATTCGGTTCCTAGCCCTCGACATCGTTCGATATAACGATAAATCACTCTGGGCGCCTCGGAATAGGGATATTTACCTTTTCCACACGCTGTGTATCGAGGGAGGCTAAGGCTTCACTTCCTAGCCCACGATATCGTTCGATATAACGATAAATCACTCTGGCAGACTCGAAATAGCGATATTTACCTTTTCCACACGCTGTGTATCGAGGGAGGCTAAGGCTTCACTTCCTAGCCCACGATATCGTTCGATATAACGATAAATCACTCTGGCAGACTCGAAATAGCGATATTTACCTTTTCCACACGCTGTGTATCGAAGGAAGCTAAGGATTCACTTCCTAGCCCTCGATATCGTTCGATATAACGATAAATCACTCCGGCAGACTCGGAATAGCGATATTTACCTTTTCCACACGCTGTGTGTCGAAGGAAGCTAACTATGCGCTTCCTAGCCCTCGATATCGTTCGATATAACGATAAATCACTCTGGGTGCCTCGGAATAGCGATATTTACCTTTTCCACACGCTGTGTATCGAAGGAAGCTAAGGCTTCACTTCCTAGCCCACGATATCGTTCGATATAACGATAAATCACTCTGGCAGACTCGGAATAGCGATATTTACCTTTTCCACACACTGTCTATCGAAGGAAGCTAAGGATTCGGTTCCTAGCCCTCGACATCGTTCGATATAACGATAAATCACTCTGGGCGTCTCGGAATAGGGATATTTACCTTTTCCACACGCTGTGTATCGAGGGAGGCTAAGGCTTCACTTCCTAGCCCACGATATCGTTCGATATAACGATAAATCACTCTGGCAGACTCGGAATAGCGATATTTACCTTTTCCACACACTGTCTATCGAAGGAAGCTAAGGATTCGGTTCCTAGCCCTCGACATCGTTCGATATAACGATAAATCACTCTGGGCGCCTCGGAATAGCGATATTTACCTTTTCCACACGCTGTGTATCGAAGGAAGCTAAGGCTTCACTTCCTAGCCCACGATATCGTTCGATATAACGATAAATCACTGTGGGCGTCTCGGAATAGCGATATTTACCTTTTCCACACGCTGTGTATCGAGGGAGGCTAAGGCTTCACTTCCTAGCCCACGATATCGTTCGATATAACGATAAATCACTCTGGGCGCCTCGGAGTAGCGATATTTACCTTTTCCACACGCTGTGTATCGAAGGAAGCTAAGGCTTCACTTCCTAGCCCACGATATCGTTCGATATAACGATAAATCACTCTGGCAGACTCGGAATAGCGATATTTACCTTTTCCACACGCTGTGTATCGAAGGAAGCTAAGGATTCACTTCCTAGCCCTCGATATCGTTCGATATAACGATAAATCACTCCGGCAGACTCGGAATAGCGATATTTACCTTTTCCACACGCTGTGTATCGAAGGAAGCTAAGGATTCGCTTCCTAGCCCTCGATATCGTTCGATAGAACGATAAATCACTCTGGGCGCCTCGGAATAGCGATATTTACCTTTTCCACACGCTGTGTATTGAGGGAGGCTAAGGATTCGCTTCCTAGCCCTCGATATCGTTCGATATAACGATAAATCACTCCGGCAGACTCGGAATAGCGATATTTACCTTTTCCACACGCTGTGTATCGAAGGAAGCTAAGGATTCGCTTCCTAGCCCTCGATATCGTTCGATATAACGATAAATCACTCTGGGTGCCTCGGAATAGCGATATTTACCTTTTCCACACGCTGTGTATCGAAGGAAGCTAAGGATTCACTTCCTAGCCCACGATATCGTTCGATATAACGATAAATCACTGTGGGCGTCTCGGAATAGCGATATTTACCTTTTCCACACGCTGTGTATCGAAGGAAGCTAAGGATTTACTTTATAGCCCTCGATATCGTTCGATATAACGATAAATCACTCTGGGCGCCTCGAAATAGCGATATTTACCTTTTCTACACGCTGTGTATCGAAGGAAGCTAAGGATTTACTTTATAGCCCTCGATATCGTTCGATATAACGATAAATCACTCTGGGCGCCTCGGAATTGCGATATTTACCTTTTCCACACGCTGTGTATCGAAGGAAGCTAAGGATTCGCTTCCTAGCCCTCGATATCGTTCGATATAACGATAAATCACTCTGGGCGCCTCTAAATAGCGATATTTACCTTTTCCACACGCTGTGTATCGAAGGAAGCTAAGGATTCGCTTCCTAGCCCTCGATATCGTTCGATATAACGATAAATCACTCTGGCAGACTCGAAATAGCGATATTTAACTTTTCCACACGCTGTGTATCGAAGGAAGCTAAGGATTCACTTCCTAGCCCTCGATATCGTTCGATATAACGATAAATCACTCCGGCAGACTCGGAATAGCGATATTTACCTTTTCCACACGCTGTGTGTCGAAGGAAGCTAACTATGCGCTTCCTAGCCCTCGATATCGTTCGATATAACGATAAATCACTCTGGGTGCCTCGGAATAGCGATATTTACCTTTTCCACACGCTGTGTATCGAAGGAAGCTAAGGCTTCGCTTCCTAGCCCTCGATATCGTTCGATAGAACGATAAATCACTCTGGGCGCCTCGGAATAGCGATATTTACCTTTTCCACACGCTGTGTATTGAGGGAGGCTAAGGATTCGCTTCCTAGCCCTCGATATCGTTCGATATAACGATAAATCACTCTGGCAGACTCGGAATAGCGATATTTACCTTTTCCACACGCTGTGTATCGAAGGAAGCTAAGGATTCGCTTCCTAGCCCTCGATATCGTTCGATATAACGATAAATCACTCTGGGTGCCTCGGAATAGCGATATTTACCTTTTCCACACGCTGTGTATCGAAGGAAGCTAAGGATTTACTTTATAGCCCTCGATATCGTTCGATATAACGATAAATCACTCTGGGCGCCTCGAAATAGCGATATTTACCTTTTCTACACGCTGTGTATCGAAGGAAGCTAAGGATTTACTTTATAGCCCTCGATATCGTTCGATATAACGATAAATCACTCTGGGCGCCTCGGAATTGCGATATTTACCTTTTCCACACGCTGTGTATCGAAGGAAGCTAAGGATTCGCTTCCTAGCCCTCGATATCGTTCGATATAACGATACATCACTCTGGGCGCCTCGGAATAGGGATATTTACCTTTTCCACACGCTGTGTATCGAGGGAGGCTAAGGCTTCACTTCCTAGCCCACGATATCGTTCGATATAACGATAAATCACTCTGGCAGACTCGGAATAGCGATATTTACCTTTTCCACACACTGTCTATCGAAGGAAGCTAAGGATTCGGTTCCTAGCCCTCGACATCGTTCGATATAACGATAAATCACTCTGGGCGGCTCGGAATAGGGATATTTACCTTTTCCACACGCTGTGTATCGAGGGAGGCTAAGGCTTCACTTCCTAGCCCACGATATCGTTCGATATAACGATAAATCACTCTGGCAGACTCGGAATAGCGATATTTACCGTTTCCACACACTGTCTATCGAAGGAAGCTAAGGATTCGGTTCCTAGCCCTCGACATCGTTCGATATAACGATAAATCACTCTGGGTGCCTCGGAATAGCGATATTTACCTTTTCCACACGCTGTGTATCGAAGGAAGCTAAGGATTTACTTTATAGCCCTCGATATCGTTCGATATAACGATAAATCACTCTGGGCGCCTCGAAATAGCGATATTTACCTTTTCTACACGCTGTGTATCGAAGGAAGCTAAGGATTTACTTTATAGCCCTCGATATCGTTCGATATAACGATAAATCACTCTGGGCGCCTCGGAATTGCGATATTTACCTTTTCCACACGCTGTGTATCGAAGGAAGCTAAGGATTCGCTTCCTAGCCCTCGATATCGTTCGATATAACGATACATCACTCTGGGCGCCTCGGAATAGGGATATTTACCTTTTCCACACGCTGTGTATCGAGGGAGGCTAAGGCTTCACTTCCTAGCCCACGATATCGTTCGATATAACGATAAATCACTCTGGCAGACTCGGAATAGCGATATTTACCTTTTCCACACACTGTCTATCGAAGGAAGCTAAGGATTCGGTTCCTAGCCCTCGACATCGTTCGATATAACGATAAATCACTCTGGGCGGCTCGGAATAGGGATATTTACCTTTTCCACACGCTGTGTATCGAGGGAGGCTAAGGCTTCACTTCCTAGCCCACGATATCGTTCGATATAACGATAAATCACTCTGGCAGACTCGGAATAGCGATATTTACCGTTTCCACACACTGTCTATCGAAGGAAGCTAAGGATTCGGTTCCTAGCCCTCGACATCGTTCGATATAACGATAAATCACTCTGGGCGCCTCGGAATAGGGATATTTACCTTTTCCACACGCTGTGTATCGAAGGAAGCCAAGGCTTCACTTCCTAGCCCACGATATCGTTCGATATAACGATAAATCACTCTGGCAGACTCGAAATAGCGATATTTACCTTTTCCACACGCTGTGTATCGAAGGAAGCTAAGGATTCACTTCCTAGCCCTCGATATCGTTCGATATAACGATAAATCACTCCGGCAGACTCGGAATAGCGATATTTACCTTTTCCACACGCTGTGTGTCGAAGGAAGCTAACTATGCGCTTCCTAGCCCTCGATATCGTTCGATATAACGATAAATCACTCTGGGTGCCTCGGAATAGCGATATTTACCTTTTCCACACGCTGTGTATCGAAGGAAGCTAAGGCTTCACTTCCTAGCCCACGATATCGTTCGATATAACGATAAATCACTCTGGCAGACTCGAAATAGCGATATTTACCTTTTCTACACGCTGTGTATCGAAGGAAGCTAAGGATTCACTTCCTAGCCCTCGATATCGTTCGATATAACGATAAATCACTCCGGCAGACTCGGAATAGCGATATTTACCTTTTCCACACGCTGTGTGTCGAAGGAAGCTAACTATGCGCTTCCTAGCCCTCGATATCGTTCGATATAACGATAAATCACTCTGGGTGCCTCGGAATAGCGATATTTACCTTTTCCACACGCTGTGTATCGAAGGAAGCTAAGGCTTCACTTCCTAGCCCACCATATCGTTCGATATAACGATAAATCACTCTGGCAGACTCGGAATAGCGATATTTACCTTTTCCACACACTGTCTATCGAAGGAAGCTAAGGATTCGGTTCCTAGCCCTCGACATCGTTCGATATAACGATAAATCACTCTGGGCGCCTCGGAATAGGGATATTTACCTTTTCCACACGCTGTGTATCGAAGGAAGCCAAGGCTTCACTTCCTAGCCCACGATATCGTTCGATATAACGATAAATCACTCTGGCAGACTCGGAATAGCGATATTTACCTTTTCCACACACTGTCTATCGAAGGAAGCTAAGGATTCGGTTCCTAGCCCTCGACATCGTTCGATATAACGATAAATCACTCTGGGCGCCTCGGAATAGGGATATTTACCTTTTCCACACGCTGTGTATCGAGGGAGGCTAAGGCTTCACTTCCTAGCCCACGATATCGTTCGATATAACGATACATCACTCTGGGCGCCTCGGAATAGGGATATTTACCTTTTCCACACGCTGTGTATCGAGGGAGGCTAAGGCTTCACTTCCTAGCCCACGATATCGTTCGATATAACGATAAATCACTCTGGGCGCCTCGGAGTAGCGATATTTACCTTTTCCACACGCTGTGTATCGAAGGAAGCCAAAGCTTCACTTCCTAGCCCACGATATCGTTCGATATAACGATAAATCACTCTGGACGCCTCGGAATAGCGATATTTACCTTTTCCAAACGCTGTGTATCGAAGGAAGCTAAGGATTCGCTTCCTAGCCCTCGATATCGTTCGATATAACGATAAATCACTCTGGCAGACTCGAAATAGCGATATTTAACTTTTCCACACGCTGTGTATCGAAGGAAGCTAAGGATTCACTTCCTAGCCCTCGATATCGTTCGATATAACGATAAATCACTCCGGCAGACTCGGAATAGCGATATTTACCTTTTCCACACGCTGTGTGTCGAAGGAAGCTAACTATGCGCTTCCTAGCCCTCGATATCGTTCGATATAACGATAAATCACTCTGGGTGCCTCGGAATAGCGATATTTACCTTTTCCACAATCTGTGTATCGAAGGAAGCTAAGGCTTCACTTCCTAGCCCACGATATCGTTCGATATAACGATAAATCACTCTGGCAGACTCGGAATAGCGATATTTACCTTTTCCACACACTGTCTATCGAAGGAAGCTAAGGATTCGGTTCCTAGCCCTCGACATCGTTCGATATAACGATAAATCACTCTGGGCGCCTCGGAATAGGGATATTTACCTTTTCCACACGCTGTGTATCGAGGGAGGCTAAGGCTTCACTTCCTAGCCCACGATATCGTTCGATATAACGATAAATCACTCTGGCAGACTCGGAATAGCGATATTTACCTTTTCCACACACTGTCTATCGAAGGAAGCTTAGGATTCGGTTCCTAGCCCTCGACATCGTTCGATATAACGATAAATCACTCTGGGCGCCTCGGAATAGGGATATTTACCTTTTCCACACGCTGTGTATCGAAGGAAGCCAAGGCTTCACTTCCTAGCCCACGATATCGTTCGATATAACGATAAATCACTCTGGCAGACTCGAAATAGCGATATTTACCTTTTCCACACGCTGTGTATCGAAGGAAGCTAAGGATTCACTTCCTAGCCCTCGATATCGTTCGATATAACGATAAATCACTCTGGGTGCCTCGGAATAGCGATATTTACCTTTTCCACACGCTGTGTATCGAAGGAAGCTAAGGCTTCACTTCCTAGCCCACGATATCGTTCGATATAACGATAAATCACTCTGGCAGATTCGAAATAGCGATATTTACCTTTTCCACACGCTGTGTATCGAAGGAAGCTAAGGATTCACTTCCTAGCCCCCGATATCGTTCGATATAACGATAAATCACTCCGGCAGACTCGGAATAGGGATATTTACCTTTTCCACACGCTGTGTATCGAGGGAGGCTAAGGCTTCACTTCCTAGCCCACGATATCGTTCGATATAACGATAAATCACTCTGGCAGACTCGGAATAGCGATATTTACCGTTTCCACACACTGTCTATCGAAGGAAGCTAAGGATTCGGTTCCTAGCCCTCGACATCGTTCGATATAACGATAAATCACTCTGGGCGCCTCGGAATAGGGATATTTACCTTTTCCACACGCTGTGTATCGAAGGAAGCCAAGGCTTCACTTCCTAGCCCACGATATCGTTCGATATAACGATAAATCACTCTGGCAGACTCGAAATAGCGATATTTACCTTTTCCACACGCTGTGTATCGAAGGAAGCTAAGGATTCACTTCCTAGCCCTCGATATCGTTCGATATAACGATAAATCACTCCGGCAGACTCGGAATAGCGATATTTACCTTTTCCACACGCTGTGTGTCGAAGGAAGCTAACTATGCGCTTCCTAGCCCTCGATATCGTTCGATATAACGATAAATCACTCTGGGTGCCTCGGAATAGCGATATTTACCTTTTCCACACGCTGTGTATCGAAGGAAGCTAAGGCTTCACTTCCTAGCCCACGATATCGTTCGATATAACGATAAATCACTCTGGCAGACTCGAAATAGCGATATTTACCTTTTCTACACGCTGTGTATCGAAGGAAGCTAAGGATTCACTTCCTAGCCCTCGATATCGTTCGATATAACGATAAATCACTCCGGCAGACTCGGAATAGCGATATTTACCTTTTCCACACGCTGTGTGTCGAAGGAAGCTAACTATGCGCTTCCTAGCCCTCGATATCGTTCGATATAACGATAAATCACTCTGGGTGCCTCGGAATAGCGATATTTACCTTTTCCACACGCTGTGTATCGAAGGAAGCTAAGGCTTCACTTCCTAGCCCACCATATCGTTCGATATAACGATAAATCACTCTGGCAGACTCGGAATAGCGATATTTACCTTTTCCACACACTGTCTATCGAAGGAAGCTAAGGATTCGGTTCCTAGCCCTCGACATCGTTCGATATAACGATAAATCACTCTGGGCGCCTCGGAATAGGGATATTTACCTTTTCCACACGCTGTGTATCGAAGGAAGCCAAGGCTTCACTTCCTAGCCCACGATATCGTTCGATATAACGATAAATCACTCTGGCAGACTCGGAATAGCGATATTTACCTTTTCCACACACTGTCTATCGAAGGAAGCTAAGGATTCGGTTCCTAGCCCTCGACATCGTTCGATATAACGATAAATCACTCTGGGCGCCTCGGAATAGGGATATTTACCTTTTCCACACGCTGTGTATCGAGGGAGGCTAAGGCTTCACTTCCTAGCCCACGATATCGTTCGATATAACGATACATCACTCTGGGCGCCTCGGAATAGGGATATTTACCTTTTCCACACGCTGTGTATCGAGGGAGGCTAAGGCTTCACTTCCTAGCCCACGATATCGTTCGATATAACGATAAATCACTCTGGGCGCCTCGGAGTAGCGATATTTACCTTTTCCACACGCTGTGTATCGAAGGAAGCCAAAGCTTCACTTCCTAGCCCACGATATCGTTCGATATAACGATAAATCACTCTGGACGCCTCGGAATAGCGATATTTACCTTTTCCAAACGCTGTGTATCGAAGGAAGCTAAGGATTCGCTTCCTAGCCCTCGATATCGTTCGATATAACGATAAATCACTCTGGCAGACTCGAAATAGCGATATTTAACTTTTCCACACGCTGTGTATCGAAGGAAGCTAAGGATTCACTTCCTAGCCCTCGATATCGTTCGATATAACGATAAATCACTCCGGCAGACTCGGAATAGCGATATTTACCTTTTCCACACGCTGTGTGTCGAAGGAAGCTAACTATGCGCTTCCTAGCCCTCGATATCGTTCGATATAACGATAAATCACTCTGGGTGCCTCGGAATAGCGATATTTACCTTTTCCACAATCTGTGTATCGAAGGAAGCTAAGGCTTCACTTCCTAGCCCACGATATCGTTCGATATAACGATAAATCACTCTGGCAGACTCGGAATAGCGATATTTACCTTTTCCACACACTGTCTATCGAAGGAAGCTAAGGATTCGGTTCCTAGCCCTCGACATCGTTCGATATAACGATAAATCACTCTGGGCGCCTCGGAATAGGGATATTTACCTTTTCCACACGCTGTGTATCGAGGGAGGCTAAGGCTTCACTTCCTAGCCCACGATATCGTTCGATATAACGATAAATCACTCTGGCAGACTCGGAATAGCGATATTTACCTTTTCCACACACTGTCTATCGAAGGAAGCTTAGGATTCGGTTCCTAGCCCTCGACATCGTTCGATATAACGATAAATCACTCTGGGCGCCTCGGAATAGGGATATTTACCTTTTCCACACGCTGTGTATCGAAGGAAGCCAAGGCTTCACTTCCTAGCCCACGATATCGTTCGATATAACGATAAATCACTCTGGCAGACTCGAAATAGCGATATTTACCTTTTCCACACGCTGTGTATCGAAGGAAGCTAAGGATTCACTTCCTAGCCCTCGATATCGTTCGATATAACGATAAATCACTCTGGGTGCCTCGGAATAGCGATATTTACCTTTTCCACACGCTGTGTATCGAAGGAAGCTAAGGCTTCACTTCCTAGCCCACGATATCGTTCGATATAACGATAAATCACTCTGGCAGATTCGAAATAGCGATATTTACCTTTTCCACACGCTGTGTATCGAAGGAAGCTAAGGATTCACTTCCTAGCCCCCGATATCGTTCGATATAACGATAAATCACTCCGGCAGACTCGGAATAGGGATATTTACCTTTTCCACACGCTGTGTATCGAGGGAGGCTAAGGCTTCACTTCCTAGCCCACGATATCGTTCGATATAACGATAAATCACTCTGGCAGACTCGGAATAGCGATATTTACCGTTTCCACACACTGTCTACCGAAGGAAGCTAAGGATTCGGTTCCTAGCCCTCGACATCGTTCGATATAACGATAAATCACTCTGGGCGCCTCGGAATAGGGATATTTACCTTTTCCACACGCTGTGTATCGAAGGAAGCCAAGGCTTCACTTCCTAGCCCACGATATCGTTCGATATAACGATAAATCACTCTGGCAGACTCGAAATAGCGATATTTACCTTTTCCACACGCTGTGTATCGAAGGAAGCTAAGGATTCACTTCCTAGCCCTCGATATCGTTCGATATAACGATAAATCACTCCGGCAGACTCGGAATAGCGATATTTACCTTTTCCACACGCTGTGTGTCGAAGGAAGCTAACTATGCGCTTCCTAGCCCTCGATATCGTTCGATATAACGATAAATCACTCTGGGTGCCTCGGAATAGCGATATTTACCTTTTCCACACGCTGTGTATCGAAGGAAGCTAAGGCTTCACTTCCTAGCCCACGATATCGTTCGATATAACGATAAATCACTCTGGCAGACTCGAAATAGCGATATTTACCTTTTCTACACGCTGTGTATCGAAGGAAGCTAAGGATTCACTTCCTAGCCCTCGATATCGTTCGATATAACGATAAATCACTCCGGCAGACTCGGAATAGCGATATTTACCTTTTCCACACGCTGTGTGTCGAAGGAAGCTAACTATGCGCTTCCTAGCCCTCGATATCGTTCGATATAACGATAAATCACTCTGGGTGCCTCGGAATAGCGATATTTACCTTTTCCACACGCTGTGTATCGAAGGAAGCTAAGGCTTCACTTCCTAGCCCACCATATCGTTCGATATAACGATAAATCACTCTGGCAGACTCGGAATAGCGATATTTACCTTTTCCACACACTGTCTATCGAAGGAAGCTAAGGATTCGGTTCCTAGCCCTCGACATCGTTCGATATAACGATAAATCACTCTGGGCGCCTCGGAATAGGGATATTTACCTTTTCCACACGCTGTGTATCGAAGGAAGCCAAGGCTTCACTTCCTAGCCCACGATATCGTTCGATATAACGATAAATCACTCTGGCAGACTCGGAATAGCGATATTTACCTTTTCCACACACTGTCTATCGAAGGAAGCTAAGGATTCGGTTCCTAGCCCTCGACATCGTTCGATATAACGATAAATCACTCTGGGCGCCTCGGAATAGGGATATTTACCTTTTCCACACGCTGTGTATCGAGGGAGGCTAAGGCTTCACTTCCTAGCCCACGATATCGTTCGATATAACGATACATCACTCTGGGCGCCTCGGAATAGGGATATTTACCTTTTCCACACGCTGTGTATCGAGGGAGGCTAAGGCTTCACTTCCTAGCCCACGATATCGTTCGATATAACGATAAATCACTCTGGGCGCCTCGGAGTAGCGATATTTACCTTTTCCACACGCTGTGTATCGAAGGAAGCCAAAGCTTCACTTCCTAGCCCACGATATCGTTCGATATAACGATAAATCACTCTGGACGCCTCGGAATAGCGATATTTACCTTTTCCAAACGCTGTGTATCGAAGGAAGCTAAGGATTCGCTTCCTAGCCCTCGATATCGTTCGATATAACGATAAATCACTCTGGCAGACTCGAAATAGCGATATTTAACTTTTCCACACGCTGTGTATCGAAGGAAGCTAAGGATTCACTTCCTAGCCCTCGATATCGTTCGATATAACGATAAATCACTCCGGCAGACTCGGAATAGCGATATTTACCTTTTCCACACGCTGTGTGTCGAAGGAAGCTAACTATGCGCTTCCTAGCCCTCGATATCGTTCGATATAACGATAAATCACTCTGGGTGCCTCGGAATAGCGATATTTACCTTTTCCACAATCTGTGTATCGAAGGAAGCTAAGGCTTCACTTCCTAGCCCACGATATCGTTCGATATAACGATAAATCACTCTGGCAGACTCGGAATAGCGATATTTACCTTTTCCACACACTGTCTATCGAAGGAAGCTAAGGATTCGGTTCCTAGCCCTCGACATCGTTCGATATAACGATAAATCACTCTGGGCGCCTCGGAATAGGGATATTTACCTTTTCCACACGCTGTGTATCGAGGGAGGCTAAGGCTTCACTTCCTAGCCCACGATATCGTTCGATATAACGATAAATCACTCTGGCAGACTCGGAATAGCGATATTTACCTTTTCCACACACTGTCTATCGAAGGAAGCTTAGGATTCGGTTCCTAGCCCTCGACATCGTTCGATATAACGATAAATCACTCTGGGCGCCTCGGAATAGGGATATTTACCTTTTCCACACGCTGTGTATCGAAGGAAGCCAAGGCTTCACTTCCTAGCCCACGATATCGTTCGATATAACGATAAATCACTCTGGCAGACTCGAAATAGCGATATTTACCTTTTCCACACGCTGTGTATCGAAGGAAGCTAAGGATTCACTTCCTAGCCCTCGATATCGTTCGATATAACGATAAATCACTCTGGGTGCCTCGGAATAGCGATATTTACCTTTTCCACACGCTGTGTATCGAAGGAAGCTAAGGCTTCACTTCCTAGCCCACGATATCGTTCGATATAACGATAAATCACTCTGGCAGATTCGAAATAGCGATATTTACCTTTTCCACACGCTGTGTATCGAAGGAAGCTAAGGATTCACTTCCTAGCCCCCGATATCGTTCGATATAACGATAAATCACTCCGGCAGACTCGGAATAGCGATATTTACCTTTTCCACACGCTGTGTGTCGAAGGAAGCTAACTATGCGCTTCCTAGCCCTCGATATCGTTCGATATAACGATAAATCACTCTGGGTGCCTCGGAATAGCGATATTTACCTTTTCCACACGCTGTGTATCGAAGGAAGCTAAGGCTTCACTTCCTAGCCCACGATATCGTTCGATATAACGATAAATCACTCTGGCAGACTCGGAATAGCGATATTTACCTTTTCCACACACTGTCTATCGAAGGAAGCTAAGGATTCGGTTCCTAGCCCTCGACATCGTTCGTTATAACGATAAATCACACTGGGCGCCTCGGAATAGGGATATTTACCTTTTCCACACGCTGTGTATCGAGGGAGGCTAAGGCTTCACTTCCTAGCCCACGATATCGTTCGATATAACGATAAATCACTCTGGCAGACTCGGAATAGCGATATTTACCTTTTCCACACACTGTCTATCGAAGGAAGCTAAGGATTCGGTTCCTAGCCCTCGACATCGTTCGATATAACGATAAATCACTCTGGCAGACTCGGAATAGCGATATTTACCTTTTCCACACACTGTCTATCGAAGGAAGCTAAGGATTCGGTTCCTAGCCCTCGACATCGTTCGATATAACGATAAATCACTCTGGGTGCCTCGGAATAGCGATATTTACCTTTTCCACACGCTGTGTATCGAAGGAAGCTAAGGCTTCACTTCCTAGCCCACGATATCGTTCGATATGACGATAAATCACTCTGGCAGACTCGAAATAGCGATATTTACCTTTTCCACACGCTGTGTATCGAAGGAAGCTAAGGATTCACTTCCTAGCCCTCGATATCGTTCGATATAACGATAAATCACTCCGGCAGACTCGGAATAGCGATATTTACCTTTTCCACACGCTGTGTGTCGAAGGAAGCTAACTATGCGCTTCCTAGCCCTCGATATCGTTCGATATAACGATAAATCACTCTGGGTGCCTCGGAATAGCGATATTTACCTTTTCCACACGCTGTGTATCGAAGGAAGCTAAGGCTTCACTTCCTAGCCCACGATATCGTTCGATATAACGATAAATCACTCTGGCAGACTCGGAATAGCGATATTTACCTTTTCCACACACTGTCTATCGAAGGAAGCTAAGGATTCGGTTCCTAGCCCTCGACATCGTTCGATATAACGATAAATCACTGTGGGCGTCTCGGAATAGCGATATTTACCTTTTCCACACGCTGTGTATCGAAGGAAGCTAAGGATTTACTTTATAGCCCTCGATATCGTTCGATATAACGATAAATCACTCTGGGCGCCTCGAAATAGCGATATTTACCTTTTCTACACGCTGTGTATCGAAGGAAGCTAAGGATTTACTTTATAGCCCTCGATATCGTTCGATATAACGATAAATCACTCTGGGCGCCTCGGAATTGCGATATTTACCTTTTCCACACGCTGTGTATCGAAGGAAGCTAAGGATTCGCTTCCTAGCCCTCGATATCGTTCGATATAACGATACATCACTCTGGGCGCCTCGGAATAGGGATATTTACCTTTTCCACACGCTGTGTATCGAGGGAGGCTAAGGCTTCACTTCCTAGCCCACGATATCGTTCGATATAACGATAAATCACTCTGGGCGCCTCGGAGTAGCGATATTTACCTTTTCCACACGCTGTGTATCGAAGGAAGCCAAAGCTTCACTTCCTAGCCCACGATATCGTTCGATATAACGATAAATCACTCTGGACGCCTCGGAATAGCGATATTTACCTTTTCCAAACGCTGTGTATCGAAGGAAGCTAAGGATTCGCTTCCTAGCCCTCGATATCGTTCGATATAACGATAAATCACTCTGGGCGCCTCTAAATAGCGATATTTACCTTTTCCACACGCTGTGTATCGAAGGAAGCTAAGGATTCGCTTCCTAGCCCTCGATATCGTTCGATATAACGATAAATCACTCTGGCAGACTCGAAATAGCGATATTTACCTTTTCCACACGCTGTGTATCGAAGGAAGCTAAGGATTCACTTCCTAGCCCTCGATATCGTTCGATATAACGATAAATCACTCCGGCAGACTCGGAATAGCGATATTTACCTTTTCCAAACGCTGTGTATCGAAGGAAGCTAAGGATTCGCTTCCTAGCCCTCGATATCGTTCGATATAACGATAAATCACTCTGGGCGCCTCTAAATAGCGATATTTACCTTTTCCACACGCTGTGTATCGAAGGAAGCTAAGGATTCGCTTCCTAGCCCTCGATATCGTTCGATATAACGATAAATCACTCTGGCAGACTCGAAATAGCGATATTTACCTTTTCCACACGCTGTGTATCGAAGGAAGCTAAGGATTCACTTCCTAGCCCTCGATATCGTTCGATATAACGATAAATCACTCCGGCAGACTCGGAATAGCGATATTTACCTTTTCCACACGCTGTGTGTCGAAGGAAGCTAACTATGCGCTTCCTTGCCCTCGATATCGTTCGATATAACGATAAATCACTCTGGGTGCCTCGGAATAGCGATATTTACCTTTTCCACACGCTGTGTATCGAAGGAAGCTAAGGATTCGCTTCCTAGCCCTCGATATCGTTCGATATAACGATAAATCACTCTGGCAGACTCGAAATAGCGATATTTACCTTTTCCACACGCTGTGTATCGAAGGAAGCTAAGGATTCACTTCCTAGCCCTCGATATCGTTCGATATAACGATAAATCACTCCGGCAGACTCGGAATAGCGATATTTACCTTTTCCACACGCTGTGTGTCGAAGGAAGCTAACTATGCGCTTCCTAGCCCTCGATATCGTTCGATATAACGATAAATCACTCTGGGTGCCTCGGAATAGCGATATTTACCTTTTCCACACGCTGTGTATCGAAGGAAGCTAAGGCTTCACTTCCTAGCCCACGATATCGTTCGATATAACGATAAATCACTCTGGCAGACTCGAAATAGCGATATTTAACTTTTCCACACGCTGTGTATCGAAGGAAGCTAAGGATTCACTTCCTAGCCCTCGATATCGTTCGATATAACGATAAATCACTCCGGCAGACTCGGAATAGCGATATTTACCTTTTCCACACGCTGTGTGTCGAAGGAAGCTAACTATGCGCTTCCTAGCCCTCGATATCGTTCGATATAACGATAAATCACTCTGGGCGCCTCGGAATAGGGATATTTACCTTTTCCACACGCTGTGTATCGAGGGAGGCTAAGGCTTCACTTCCTAGCCCACGATATCGTTCGATATAACGATAAATCACTCTGGCAGACTCGGAATAGCGATATTTACCTTTTCCACACACTGTCTATCGAAGGAAGCTAATGATTCGGTTCCTAGCCCTCGACATCGTTCGATATAACGATAAATCACTCTGGGCGCCTCGGAATAGGGATATTTACCTTTTCCACACGCTGTGTATCGAAGGAAGCCAAGGCTTCACTTCCTAGCCCACGATATCGTTCGATATAACGATAAATCACTCTGGCAGACTCGAAATAGCGATATTTACCTTTTCCACACGCTGTGTATCGAAGGAAGCTAAGGATTCACTTCCTAGCCCTCGATATCGTTCGATATAACGATAAATCACTCCGGCAGACTCGGAATAGCGATATTTACCTTTTCCACACGCTGTGTGTCGAAGGAAGCTAACTATGCGCTTCCTAGCCCTCGATATCGTTCGATATAACGATAAATCACTCTGGGTGCCTCGGAATAGCGATATTTACCTTTTCCACACGCTGTGTATCGAAGGAAGCTAAGGCTTCACTTCCTAGCCCACGATATCGTTCGATATGACGATAAATCACTCTGGCAGACTCGAAATAGCGATATTTACCTTTTCCACACGCTGTGTATCGAAGGAAGCTAAGGATTCACTTCCTAGCCCTCGATATCGTTCGATATAACGATAAATCACTCCGGCAGACTCGGAATAGCGATATTTACCTTTTCCACACGCTGTGTGTCGAAGGAAGCTAACTATGCGCTTCCTAGCCCTCGATATCGTTCGATATAACGATAAATCACTCTGGGTGCCTCGGAATAGCGATATTTACCTTTTCCACACGCTGTGTATCGAAGGAAGCTAAGGCTTCACTTCCTAGCCCACGATATCGTTCGATATAACGATAAATCACTCTGGCAGACTCGGAATAGCGATATTTACCTTTTCCACACACTGTCTATCGAAGGAAGCTAAGGATTCGGTTCCTAGCCCTCGACATCGTTCGATATAACGATAAATCACTCTGGCAGACTCGGAATAGCGATATTTACCTTTTCCACACACTGTCTATCGAAGGAAGCTAAGGATTCGGTTCCTAGCCCTCGACATCGTTCGATATAACGATAAATCACTCTGGGCGCCTCGGAATAGGGATATTTACCTTTTCCACACGCTGTGTATCGAGGGAGGCTAAGGCTTCACTTCCTAGCCCACGATATCGTTCGATATAACGATAAATCACTCTGGCAGACTCGAAATAGCGATATTTACCTTTTCCACACGCTGTGTATCGAAGGAAGCTAAGGATTCACTTCCTAGCCCTCGATATCGTTCGATATAACGATAAATCACTCCGGCAGACTCGGAATAGCGATATTTACCTTTTCCACACGCTGTGTGTCGAAGGAAGCTAACTATGCGCTTCCTAGCCCTCGATATCGTTCGATATAACGATAAATCACTCTGGGTGCCTCGGAATAGCGATATTTACCTTTTCCACACGCTGTGTATCGAAGGAAGCTAAGGCTTCACTTCCTAGCCCACGATATCGTTCGATATAACGATAAATCACTCTGGCAGACTCGGAATAGCGATATTTACCTTTTCCACACGCTGTGTATCGAAGGAAGCTAAGGATTCACTTCCTAGCCCTCGATATCGTTCGATATAACGATAAATCACTCCGGCAGACTCGGAATAGCGATATTTACCTTTTCCACACGCTGTGTATCGAAGGAAGCTAAGGATTCGCTTCCTAGCCCTCGATATCGTTCGATAGAACGATAAATCACTCTGGGCGCCTCGGAATAGCGATATTTACCTTTTCCACACGCTGTGTATTGAGGGAGGCTAAGGATTCGCTTCCTAGCCCTCGATATCGTTCGATATAACGATAAATCACTCCGGCAGACTCGGAATAGCGATATTTACCTTTTCCACACGCTGTGTATCGAAGGAAGCTAAGGATTCGCTTCCTAGCCCTCGATATCGTTCGATATAACGATAAATCACTCTGGGTGCCTCGGAATAGCGATATTTACCTTTTCCACACGCTGTGTATCGAAGGAAGCTAAGGATTTACTTTATAGCCCTCGATATCGTTCGATATAACGATAAATCACTCTGGGCGCCTCGAAATAGCGATATTTACCTTTTCTACACGCTGTGTATCGAAGGAAGCTAAGGATTTACTTTATAGCCCTCGATATCGTTCGATATAACGATAAATCACTCTGGGCGCCTCGGAATTGCGATATTTACCTTTTCCACACGCTGTGTATCGAAGGAAGCTAAGGATTCGCTTCCTAGCCCTCGATATCGTTCGATATAACGATACATCACTCTGGGCGCCTCGGAGTAGCGATATTTACCTTTTCCACACGCTGTGTATCGAAGGAAGCCAAAGCTTCACTTCCTAGCCCACGATATCGTTCGATATAACGATAAATCACTCTGGACGCCTCGGAATAGCGATATTTACCTTTTCCAAACGCTGTGTATCGAAGGAAGCTAAGGATTCGCTTCCTAGCCCTCGATATCGTTCGATATAACGATAAATCACTCTGGGCGCCTCTAAATAGCGATATTTAACTTTTCCACACGCTGTGTATCGAAGGAAGCTAAGGATTCGCTTCCTAGCCCTCGATATCGTTCGATATAACGATAAATCACTCCGGCAGACTCGGAATAGCGATATTTACCTTTTCCACACGCTGTGTGTCGAAGGAAGCTAACTATGCGCTTCCTAGCCCTCGATATCGTTCGATATAACGATAAATCACTCTGGGTGCCTCGGAATAGCGATATTTACCTTTTCCACACGCTGTGTATCGAAGGAAGCTAAGGCTTCACTTCCTAGCCCACGATATCGTTCGATATAACGATAAATCACTCTGGCAGACTCGAAATAGCGATATTTAACTTTTCCACACGCTGTGTATCGAAGGAAGCTAAGGATTCACTTCCTAGCCCTCGATATCGTTCGATATAACGATAAATCACTCCGGCAGACTCGGAATAGCGATATTTACCTTTTCCACACGCTGTGTGTCGAAGGAAGCTAACTATGCGCTTCCTAGCCCTCGATATCGTTCGATATAACGATAAATCACTCTGGGTGCCTCGGAATAGCGATATTTACCTTTTCCACACGCTGTGTATCGAAGGAAGCTAAGGCTTCACTTCCTAGCCCACGATATCGTTCGATATAACGATAAATCACTCTGGCAGACTCGGAATAGCGATATTTACCTTTTCCACACACTGTCTATCGAAGGAAGCTAAGGATTCGGTTCCTAGCCCTCGACATCGTTCGATATAACGATAAATCACTCTGGGCGCCTCGGAATAGGGATATTTACCTTTTCCACACGCTGTGTATCGAAGGAAGCCAAGGCTTCACTTCCTAGCCCACGATATCGTTCGATATAACGATAAATCACTCTGGCAGACTCGAAATAGCGATATTTACCTTTTCCACACGCTGTGTATCGAAGGAAGCTAAGGATTCGCTTCCTAGCCCTCGATATCGTTCGATATAACGATAAATCACTCTGGCAGACTCGAAATAGCGATATTTAACTTTTCCACACGCTGTGTATCGAAGGAAGCTAAGGATTCACTTCCTAGCCCTCGATATCGTTCGATATAACGATAAATCACTCCGGCAGACTCGGAATAGCGATATTTACCTTTTCCACACGCTGTGTGTCGAAGGAAGCTAACTATGCGCTTCCTAGCCCTCGATATCGTTCGATATAACGATAAATCACTCTGGGTGCCTCGGAATAGCGATATTTACCTTTTCCACACGCTGTGTATCGAAGGAAGCTAAGGCTTCACTTCCTAGCCCACGATATCGTTCGATATAACGATAAATCACTCTGGCAGACTCGAAATAGCGATATTTAACTTTTCCACACGCTGTGTATCGAAGGAAGCTAAGGATTCACTTCCTAGCCCTCGATATCGTTCGATATAACGATAAATCACTCCGGCAGACTCGGAATAGCGATATTTACCTTTTCCACACGCTGTGTGTCGAAGGAAGCTAACTATGCGCTTCCTAGCCCTCGATATCGTTCGATATAACGATAAATCACTCTGGGTGCCTCGGAATAGCGATATTTACCTTTTCCACACGCTGTGTATCGAAGGAAGCTAAGGATTCGCTTCCTAGCCCTCGATATCGTTCGATATAACGATAAATCACTCTGGGTGCCTCGGAATAGCGATATTTACCTTTTCCACACGCTGTGTATCGAAGGAAGCTAAGGATTCGCTTCCTAGCCCTCGATATCGTTCGATATAACGATAAATCACTCCGGCAGACTCGGAATAGCGATATTTACCTTTTCCACACGCTGTGTGTCGAAGGAAGCTAACTATGCGCTTCCTAGCCCTCGATATCGTTCGATATAACGATAAATCACTCTGGGTGCCTCGGAATAGCGATATTTACCTTTTCCACACGCTGTGTATCGAAGGAAGCTAAGGCTTCACTTCCTAGCCCACGATATCGTTCGATATAACGATAAATCACTCTGGCAGACTCGGAATAGCGATATTTACCTTTTCCACACACTGTCTATCGAAGGAAGCTAAGGATTCGGTTCCTAGCCCTCGACATCGTTCGATATAACGATAAATCACTCTGGGCGCCTCGGAATAGGGATATTTACCTTTTCCACACGCTGTGTATCGAAGGAAGCCAAGGCTTCACTTCCTAGCCCACGATATCGTTCGATATAACGATTAATCACTCTGGCAGACTCGAAATAGCGATATTTACCTTTTCCACACGCTGTGTATCGAAGGAAGCTAAGGATTCACTTCCTAGCCCTCGATATCGTTCGATATAACGATAAATCACTCCGGCAGACTCGGAATAGCGATATTTACCTTTTCCACACGCTGTGTGTCGAAGGAAGCTAACTATGCGCTTCCTAGCCCTCGATATCGTTCGATATAACGATAAATCACTCTGGGTGCCTCGGAATAGCGATATTTACCTTTTCCACACGCTGTGTATCGAAGGAAGCTAAGGCTTCACTTCCTAGCCCTCGATATCGTTCGATATAACGATAAATCACTCCGGCAGACTCGGAATAGCGATATTTACCTTTTCCACACGCTGTGTGTCGAAGGAAGCTAACTATGCGCTTCCTAGCCCTCGATATCGTTCGATATAACGATAAATCACTCTGGGTGCCTCGGAATAGCGATATTTACCTTTTCCACACGCTGTGTATCGAAGGAAGCCAAGGCTTCACTTCCTAGCCCACGATATCGTTCGATATAACGATAAATCACTCCGGCAGACTCGGAATAGCGATATTTACCTTTTCCACACGCTGTGTGTCGAAGGAAGCTAACTATGCGCTTCCTAGCCCTCGATATCGTTCGATATAACGATAAATCACTCTGGGTGCCTCGGAATAGCGATATTTATCTTTTCCACACGCTGTGTATCGAAGGAAGCTAAGGCTTCACTTCCTAGCCCACGATATCGTTCGATATAACGATAAATCACTCTGGCAGACTCGGAATAGCGATATTTTCCTTTTCCACACGCTGTGTATCGAAGGAAGCTAAGGATTCACTTCCTAGCCCTCGATATCGTTCGATATAACGATAAATCACTCCGGCAGACTCGGAATAGCGATATTTACCTTTTCCACACGCTGTGTATCGAAGGAAGCTAAGGATTCGCTTCCTAGCCCTCGATATCGTTCGATAGAACGATAAATCACTCTGGGCGCCTCGGAATAGCGATATTTACCTTTTCCACACGCTGTGTATTGAGGGAGGCTAAGGATTCGCTTCCTAGCCCTCGATATCGTTCGATATAACGATAAATCACTCCGGCAGACTCGGAATAGCGATATTTACCTTTTCCACACGCTGTGTATCGAAGGAAGCTAAGGATTCGCTTCCTAGCCCTCGATATCGTTCGATATAACGATAAATCACTCTGGGTGCCTCGGAATAGCGATATTTACCTTTTCCACACGCTGTGTATCGAAGGAAGCTAAGGATTCGCTTCCTAGCCCTCGATATCGTTCGATATAACGATAAATCACTCCGGCAGACTCGGAATAGCGATATTTACCTTTTCCACACGCTGTGTATCGAAGGAAGCTAAGGATTCGCTTCCTAGCCCTCGATATCGTTCGATATAACGATAAATCACTCTGGGCGCCTCTAAATAGCGATATTTACCTTTTCCACACGCTGTGTATCGAAGGAAGCTAAGGATTCACTTCCTAGCCCTCGATATCGTTCGATATAACGATAAATCACTCCGGCAGACTCGGAATAGCGATATTTACCTTTTCCACACGCTGTGTATCGAAGGAAGCTAAGGATTCGCTTCCTAGCCCTCGATATCGCTCGATATAACGATAAATCACTCCGGCAGACTCGGAATAGCGATATTTATCTTTTCCACACGCTGTGTATCGATAGAAGCTAAGGATTCAGTTCTTAGCCCTCGGCATCGTTCGATATAACGATAAATCACTCTGGGAGCCTCGGAAACGCGATATTTACCTTTTCTACACTCTGTGTATCGAAAGGAGCTAAGGATTCACTTCCTAGAACTCGGCATCGTTCGATATAACGATAAATCACTCTGGGAGCGGCGGAAACGCGATATTTACCTTTTCCACAAGCTGTGTATCGAAAGAACCTAAGGATTCGCTTCCTAGCCCTCGATATCGTTCGATATAACGATAAATCACTCTGGGCGCCTCGGAATAGCGATATTTACCCTTCCCACACGCTGTGTATCGAAGGATGCTAAGGATTCGCTTCCTAGCCCTCGATATCGTTTCATACAACGATAAATCACTCTGGGCGCCTCGGAATAGCGATATTTACCTTTTCCACACGCTGTGTATCGAAGGAAGCTAAGGATTCACTTCCTAGCCCACGATATCGTTCGATATAACGATAAATCACTCTGGCAGGCTCATAATAGCGATATTTACCTTTTCCACACGCTGTGTATCGAAGGAAGCTAAGGATTCACTTCCTAGCCCACGATATCGTTCGATATAACGATAAATCACTGTGGGCGTCTCGGAATAGCGATATTTACCTTTTCCACACGCTGTGTATCGAAGGAAGCTAAGGATTTACTTTATAGCCCTCGATATCGTTCGATATAACGATAAATCACTCTGGGCGCCTCGAAATAGCGATATTTACCTTTTCTACACGCTGTGTATCGAAGGAAGCTAAGGATTTACTTTATAGCCCTCGATATCGTTCGATATAACGATAAATCACTCTGGGCGCCTCGGAATTGCGATATTTACCTTTTCCACACGCTGTGTATCGAAGGAAGCTAAGGATTCGCTTCCTAGCCCTCGATATCGTTCGATATAACGATAAATCACTCTGGGCGCCTCTAAATAGCGATATTTACCTTTTCCACACGCTGTGTATCGAAGGAAGCTAAGGATTCGCTTCCTAGCCCTCGATATCGTTCGATATAACGATAAATCACTCTGGCAGACTCGAAATAGCGATATTTACCTTTTCCACACGCTGTGTATCGAAGGAAGCTAAGGATTCACTTCCTAGCCCTCGATATCGTTCGATATAACGATAAATCACTCCGGCAGACTCGGAATAGCGATATTTACCTTTTCCACACGCTGTGTGTCGAAGGAAGCTCACTATGCGCTTCCTAGCCCTCGATATCGTTCGATATAACGATAAATCACTCTGGGTGCCTCGGAATAGCGATATTTACCTTTTCCACACGCTGTGTATCGAAGGAAGCTAAGGCTTCACTTCCTAGCCCACGATATCGTTCGATATAACGATAAATCACTCTGGCACACTCGAAATAGCGATATTTAACTTTTCCACACGCTGTGTATCGAAGGAAGCTAAGGATTCACTTCCTAGCCCTCGATATCGTTCGATATAACGATAAATCACTCCGGCAGACTCGGAATAGCGATATTTACCTTTTCCACACGCTGTGTGTCGAAGGAAGCTAACTATGCGCTTCCTAGCCCTCGATATCGTTCGATATAACGATAAATCACTCTGGGTGCCTCGGAATAGCGATATTTACCTTTTCCACACGCTGTGTATCGAAGGAAGCTAAGGATTCGCTTCCTAGCCCTCGATATCGTTCGATATAACGATAAATCACTCTGGCAGACTCGAAATAGCGATATTTACCTTTTCCACACGCTGTGTATCGAAGGAAGCTAAGGATTCACTTCCTAGCCCTCGATATCGTTCGATATAACGATAAATCACTCCGGCAGACTCGGAATAGCGATATTTACCTTTTCCACACGCTGTGTGTCGAAGGAAGCTAACTATGCGCTTCCTAGCCCTCGATATCGTTCGATATAACGATAAATCACTCTGGGTGCCTCGGAATAGCGATATTTACCTTTTCCACACGCTGTGTATCGAAGGAAGCTAAGGCTTCACTTCCTAGCCCACGATATCGTTCGATATAACGATAAATCACTCTGGCAGACTCGAAATAGCGATATTTAACTTTTCCACACGCTGTGTATCGAAGGAAGCTAAGGATTCACTTCCTAGCCCTCGATATCGTTCGATATAACGATAAATCACTCCGGCAGACTCGGAATAGCGATATTTACCTTTTCCACACGCTGTGTGTCGAAGGAAGCTAACTATGCGCTTCCTAGCCCTCGATATCGTTCGATATAACGATAAATCACTCTGGGTGCCTCGGAAAAGCGATATTTACCTTTTCCACACGCTGTGTATCGAAGGAAGCTAAGGCTTCACTTCCTAGCCCACGATATCGTTCGATATAACGATAAATCACTCTGGCAGACTCGGAATAGCGATATTTACCTTTTCCACACACTGTCTATCGAAGGAAGCTAAGGATTCGGTTCCTAGCCCTCGACATCGTTCGTTATAACGATAAATCACACTGGGCGCCTCGGAATAGGGATATTTACCTTTTCCACACGCTGTGTATCGAGGGAGGCTAAGGCTTCACTTCCTAGCCCACGATATCGTTCGATATAACGATAAATCACTCTGGCAGACTCGGAATAGCGATATTTACCTTTTCCACACACTGTCTATCGAAGGAAGCTAAGGATTCGGTTCCTAGCCCTCGACATCGTTCGATATAACGATAAATCACTCTGGGCGCCTCGGAATAGGGATATTTACCTTTTCCACACGCTGTGTATCGAAGGAAGCCAAGGCTTCACTTCCTAGCCCACGATATCGTTCGATATAACGATAAATCACTCTGGCAGACTCGAAATAGCGATATTTACCTTTTCCACACGCTGTGTATCGAGGGAGGCTAAGGCTTCACTTCCTAGCCCACGATATCGTTCGATATAACGATAAATCACTCTGGCAGACTCGGAATAGCGATATTTACCTTTTCCACACACTGTCTATCGAAGGAAGCTAAGGATTCGGTTCCTAGCCCTCGACATCGTTCGATATAACGATAAATCACTCTGGGTGCCTCGGAATAGCGATATTTACCTTTTCCACACGCTGTGTATCGAAGGAAGCTAAGGCTTCACTTCCTAGCCCACGATATCGTTCGATATGACGATAAATCACTCTGGCAGACTCGAAATAGCGATATTTACCTTTTCCACACGCTGTGTATCGAAGGAAGCTAAGGATTCACTTCCTAGCCCTCGATATCGTTCGATATAACGATAAATCACTCCGGCAGACTCGGAATAGCGATATTTACCTTTTCCACACGCTGTGTGTCGAAGGAAGCTAACTATGCGCTTCCTAGCCCTCGATATCGTTCGATATAACGATAAATCACTCTGGGTGCCTCGGAATAGCGATATTTACCTTTTCCACACGCTGTGTATCGAAGGAAGCTAAGGCTTCACTTCCTAGCCCACGATATCGTTCGATATAACGATAAATCACTCTGGCAGACTCGGAATAGCGATATTTACCTTTTCCACACACTGTCTATCGAAGGAAGCTAAGGATTCGGTTCCTAGCCCTCGACATCGTTCGATATAACGATAAATCACTGTGGGCGTCTCGGAATAGCGATATTTACCTTTTCCACACGCTGTGTATCGAAGGAAGCTAAGGATTTACTTTATAGCCCTCGATATCGTTCGATATAACGATAAATCACTCTGGGCGCCTCGAAATAGCGATATTTACCTTTTCTACACGCTGTGTATCGAAGGAAGCTAAGGATTTACTTTATAGCCCTCGATATCGTTCGATATAACGATAAATCACTCTGGGCGCCTCGGAATTGCGATATTTACCTTTTCCACACGCTGTGTATCGAAGGAAGCTAAGGATTCGCTTCCTAGCCCTCGATATCGTTCGATATAACGATACATCACTCTGGGCGCCTCGGAATAGGGATATTTACCTTTTCCACACGCTGTGTATCGAGGGAGGCTAAGGCTTCACTTCCTAGCCCACGATATCGTTCGATATAACGATAAATCACTCTGGGCGCCTCGGAGTAGCGATATTTACCTTTTCCACACGCTGTGTATCGAAGGAAGCCAAAGCTTCACTTCCTAGCCCACGATATCGTTCGATATAACGATAAATCACTCTGGACGCCTCGGAATAGCGATATTTACCTTTTCCAAACGCTGTGTATCGAAGGAAGCTAAGGATTCGCTTCCTAGCCCTCGATATCGTTCGATATAACGATAAATCACTCTGGCAGACTCGAAATAGCGATATTTACCTTTTCCACACGCTGTGTATCGAAGGAAGCTAAGGATTCACTTCCTAGCCCTCGATATCGTTCGATATAACGATAAATCACTCCGGCAGACTCGGAATAGCGATATTTACCTTTTCCACACGCTGTGTGTCGAAGGAAGCTAACTATGCGCTTCCTTGCCCTCGATATCGTTCGATATAACGATAAATCACTCTGGGTGCCTCGGAATAGCGATATTTACCTTTTCCACACGCTGTGTATCGAAGGAAGCTAAGGATTCGCTTCCTAGCCCTCGATATCGTTCGATATAACGATAAATCACTCTGGCAGACTCGAAATAGCGATATTTACCTTTTCCACACGCTGTGTATCGAAGGAAGCTAAGGATTCACTTCCTAGCCCTCGATATCGTTCGATATAACGATAAATCACTCCGGCAGACTCGGAATAGCGATATTTACCTTTTCCACACGCTGTGTGTCGAAGGAAGCTAACTATGCGCTTCCTAGCCCTCGATATCGTTCGATATAACGATAAATCACTCTGGGTGCCTCGGAATAGCGATATTTACCTTTTCCACACGCTGTGTATCGAAGGAAGCTAAGGCTTCACTTCCTAGCCCACGATATCGTTCGATATAACGATAAATCACTCTGGCAGACTCGAAATAGCGATATTTAACTTTTCCACACGCTGTGTATCGAAGGAAGCTAAGGATTCACTTCCTAGCCCTCGATATCGTTCGATATAACGATAAATCACTCCGGCAGACTCGGAATAGCGATATTTACCTTTTCCACACGCTGTGTGTCGAAGGAAGCTAACTATGCGCTTCCTAGCCCTCGATATCGTTCGATATAACGATAAATCACTCTGGGCGCCTCGGAATAGGGATATTTACCTTTTCCACACGCTGTGTATCGAGGGAGGCTAAGGCTTCACTTCCTAGCCCACGATATCGTTCGATATAACGATAAATCACTCTGGCAGACTCGGAATAGCGATATTTACCTTTTCCACACACTGTCTATCGAAGGAAGCTAATGATTCGGTTCCTAGCCCTCGACATCGTTCGATATAACGATAAATCACTCTGGGCGCCTCGGAATAGGGATATTTACCTTTTCCACACGCTGTGTATCGAAGGAAGCCAAGGCTTCACTTCCTAGCCCACGATATCGTTCGATATAACGATAAATCACTCTGGCAGACTCGAAATAGCGATATTTACCTTTTCCACACGCTGTGTATCGAAGGAAGCTAAGGATTCACTTCCTAGCCCTCGATATCGTTCGATATAACGATAAATCACTCCGGCAGACTCGGAATAGCGATATTTACCTTTTCCACACGCTGTGTGTCGAAGGAAGCTAACTATGCGCTTCCTAGCCCTCGATATCGTTCGATATAACGATAAATCACTCTGGGTGCCTCGGAATAGCGATATTTACCTTTTCCACACGCTGTGTATCGAAGGAAGCTAAGGCTTCACTTCCTAGCCCACGATATCGTTCGATATGACGATAAATCACTCTGGCAGACTCGAAATAGCGATATTTACCTTTTCCACACGCTGTGTATCGAAGGAAGCTAAGGATTCACTTCCTAGCCCTCGATATCGTTCGATATAACGATAAATCACTCCGGCAGACTCGGAATAGCGATATTTACCTTTTCCACACGCTGTGTGTCGAAGGAAGCTAACTATGCGCTTCCTAGCCCTCGATATCGTTCGATATAACGATAAATCACTCTGGGTGCCTCGGAATAGCGATATTTACCTTTTCCACACGCTGTGTATCGAAGGAAGCTAAGGCTTCACTTCCTAGCCCACGATATCGTTCGATATAACGATAAATCACTCTGGCAGACTCGGAATAGCGATATTTACCTTTTCCACACACTGTCTATCGAAGGAAGCTAAGGATTCGGTTCCTAGCCCTCGACATCGTTCGATATAACGATAAATCACTCTGGCAGACTCGGAATAGCGATATTTACCTTTTCCACACACTGTCTATCGAAGGAAGCTAAGGATTCGGTTCCTAGCCCTCGACATCGTTCGATATAACGATAAATCACTCTGGGCGCCTCGGAATAGGGATATTTACCTTTTCCACACGCTGTGTATCGAGGGAGGCTAAGGCTTCACTTCCTAGCCCACGATATCGTTCGATATAACGATAAATCACTCTGGCAGACTCGAAATAGCGATATTTACCTTTTCCACACGCTGTGTATCGAAGGAAGCTAAGGATTCACTTCCTAGCCCTCGATATCGTTCGATATAACGATAAATCACTCCGGCAGACTCGGAATAGCGATATTTACCTTTTCCACACGCTGTGTGTCGAAGGAAGCTAACTATGCGCTTCCTAGCCCTCGATATCGTTCGATATAACGATAAATCACTCTGGGTGCCTCGGAATAGCGATATTTACCTTTTCCACACGCTGTGTATCGAAGGAAGCTAAGGCTTCACTTCCTAGCCCACGATATCGTTCGATATAACGATAAATCACTCTGGCAGACTCGGAATAGCGATATTTACCTTTTCCACACGCTGTGTATCGAAGGAAGCTAAGGATTCACTTCCTAGCCCTCGATATCGTTCGATATAACGATAAATCACTCCGGCAGACTCGGAATAGCGATATTTACCTTTTCCACACGCTGTGTATCGAAGGAAGCTAAGGATTCGCTTCCTAGCCCTCGATATCGTTCGATAGAACGATAAATCACTCTGGGTGCCTCGGAATAGCGATATTTACCTTTTCCACACGCTGTGTATCGAAGGAAGCTAAGGATTTACTTTATAGCCCTCGATATCGTTCGATATAACGATAAATCACTCTGGGCGCCTCGAAATAGCGATATTTACCTTTTCTACACGCTGTGTATCGAAGGAAGCTAAGGATTTACTTTATAGCCCTCGATATCGTTCGATATAACGATAAATCACTCCGGCAGACTCGGAATAGCGATATTTACCTTTTCCACACGCTGTGTATCGAAGGAAGCTAAGGATTCGCTTCCTAGCCCTCGATATCGTTCGATATAACGATAAATCACTCTGGGTGCCTCGGAATAGCGATATTTACCTTTTCCACACGCTGTGTATCGAAGGAAGCTAAGGATTTACTTTATAGCCCTCGATATCGTTCGATATAACGATAAATCACTCTGGGCGCCTCGAAATAGCGATATTTACCTTTTCTACACGCTGTGTATCGAAGGAAGCCAAGGATTTACTTTATAGCCCTCGATATCGTTCGATATAACGATAAATCACTCTGGGCGCCTCGGAATTGCGATATTTACCTTTTCCACACGCTGTGTATCGAAGGAAGCTAAGGATTCGCTTCCTAGCCCTCGATATCGTTCGATATAACGATACATCACTCTGGGCGCCTCGGAGTAGCGATATTTACCTTTTCCACACGCTGTGTATCGAAGGAAGCCAAAGCTTCACTTCCTAGCCCACGATATCGTTCGATATAACGATAAATCACTCTGGACGCCTCGGAATAGCGATATTTACCTTTTCCAAACGCTGTGTATCGAAGGAAGCTAAGGATTCGCTTCCTAGCCCTCGATATCGTTCGATATAACGATAAATCACTCTGGGCGCCTCTAAATAGCGATATTTACCTTTTCCACACGCTGTGTATCGAAGGAAGCTAAGGATTCGCTTCCTAGCCCTCGATATCGTTCGATATAACGATAAATCACTCTGGCAGACTCGAAATAGCGATATTTAACTTTTCCACACGCTGTGTATCGAAGGAAGCTAAGGATTCACTTCCTAGCCCTCGATATCGTTCGATATAACGATAAATCACTCCGGCAGACTCGGAATAGCGATATTTACCTTTTCCACACGCTGTGTGTCGAAGGAAGCTAACTATGCGCTTCCTAGCCCTCGATATCGTTCGATATAACGATAAATCACTCTGGGTGCCTCGGAATAGCGATATTTACCTTTTCCACACGCTGTGTATCGAAGGAAGCTAAGGCTTCACTTCCTAGCCCACGATATCGTTCGATATAACGATAAATCACTCTGGCAGACTCGAAATAGCGATATTTAACTTTTCCACACGCTGTGTATCGAAGGAAGCTAAGGATTCACTTCCTAGCCCTCGATATCGTTCGATATAACGATAAATCACTCCGGCAGACTCGGAATAGCGATATTTACCTTTTCCACACGCTGTGTGTCGAAGGAAGCTAACTATGCGCTTCCTAGCCCTCGATATCGTTCGATATAACGATAAATCACTCTGGGTGCCTCGGAATAGCGATATTTACCTTTTCCACACGCTGTGTATCGAAGGAAGCTAAGGCTTCACTTCCTAGCCCACGATATCGTTCGATATAACGATAAATCACTCTGGCAGACTCGGAATAGCGATATTTACCTTTTCCACACACTGTCTATCGAAGGAAGCTAAGGATTCGGTTCCTAGCCCTCGACATCGTTCGATATAACGATAAATCACTCTGGGCGCCTCGGAATAGGGATATTTACCTTTTCCACACGCTGTGTATCGAAGGAAGCCAAGGCTTCACTTCCTAGCCCACGATATCGTTCGATATAACGATAAATCACTCTGGCAGACTCGAAATAGCGATATTTACCTTTTCCACACGCTGTGTATCGAAGGAAGCTAAGGATTCGCTTCCTAGCCCTCGATATCGTTCGATATAACGATAAATCACTCTGGCAGACTCGAAATAGCGATATTTAACTTTTCCACACGCTGTGTATCGAAGGAAGCTAAGGATTCACTTCCTAGCCCTCGATATCGTTCGATATAACGATAAATCACTCCGGCAGACTCGGAATAGCGATATTTACCTTTTCCACACGCTGTGTGTCGAAGGAAGCTAACTATGCGCTTCCTAGCCCTCGATATCGTTCGATATAACGATAAATCACTCTGGGTGCCTCGGAATAGCGATATTTACCTTTTCCACACGCTGTGTATCGAAGGAAGCTAAGGCTTCACTTCCTAGCCCACGATATCGTTCGATATAACGATAAATCACTCTGGCAGACTCGAAATAGCGATATTTAACTTTTCCACACGCTGTGTATCGAAGGAAGCTAAGGATTCACTTCCTAGCCCTCGATATCGTTCGATATAACGATAAATCACTCCGGCAGACTCGGAATAGCGATATTTACCTTTTCCACACGCTGTGTGTCGAAGGAAGCTAACTATGCGCTTCCTAGCCCTCGATATCGTTCGATATAACGATAAATCACTCTGGGTGCCTCGGAATAGCGATATTTACCTTTTCCACACGCTGTGTATCGAAGGAAGCTAAGGCTTCACTTCCTAGCCCACGATATCGTTCGATATAACGATAAATCACTCTGGCAGACTCGGAATAGCGATATTTACCTTTTCCACACACTGTCTATCGAAGGAAGCTAAGGATTCGGTTCCTAGCCCTCGACATCGTTCGATATAACGATAAATCACTCTGGGCGCCTCGGAATAGGGATATTTACCTTTTCCACACGCTGTGTATCGAAGGAAGCCAAGGCTTCACTTCCTAGCCCACGATATCGTTCGATATAACGATTAATCACTCTGGCAGACTCGAAATAGCGATATTTACCTTTTCCACACGCTGTGTATCGAAGGAAGCTAAGGATTCACTTCCTAGCCCTCGATATCGTTCGATATAACGATAAATCACTCCGGCAGACTCGGAATAGCGATATTTACCTTTTCCACACGCTGTGTGTCGAAGGAAGCTAACTATGCGCTTCCTAGCCCTCGATATCGTTCGATATAACGATAAATCACTCTGGGTGCCTCGGAATAGCGATATTTACCTTTTCCACACGCTGTGTATCGAAGGAAGCTAAGGCTTCACTTCCTAGCCCACGATATCGTTCGATATAACGATAAATCACTCTGGCAGACTCGAAATAGCGATATTTACCTTTTCCACACGCTGTGTATCGAAGGAAGCTAAGGATTCACTTCCTAGCCCTCGATATCGTTCGATATAACGATAAATCACTCCGGCAGACTCGGAATAGCGATATTTACCTTTTCCACACGCTGTGTGTCGAAGGAAGCTAACTATGCGCTTCCTAGCCCTCGATATCGTTCGATATAACGATAAATCACTCTGGGTGCCTCGGAATAGCGATATTTACCTTTTCCACACGCTGTGTATCGAAGGAAGCCAAGGCTTCACTTCCTAGCCCACGATATCGTTCGATATAACGATAAATCACTCCGGCAGACTCGGAATAGCGATATTTACCTTTTCCACACGCTGTGTGTCGAAGGAAGCTAACTATGCGCTTCCTAGCCCTCGATATCGTTCGATATAACGATAAATCACTCTGGGTGCCTCGGAATAGCGATATTTATCTTTTCCACACGCTGTGTATCGAAGGAAGCTAAGGCTTCACTTCCTAGCCCACGATATCGTTCGATATAACGATAAATCACTCTGGCAGACTCGGAATAGCGATATTTTCCTTTTCCACACGCTGTGTATCGAAGGAAGCTAAGGATTCACTTCCTAGCCCTCGATATCGTTCGATATAACGATAAATCACTCCGGCAGACTCGGAATAGCGATATTTACCTTTTCCACACGCTGTGTATCGAAGGAAGCTAAGGATTCGCTTCCTAGCCCTCGATATCGTTCGATAGAACGATAAATCACTCTGGGCGCCTCGGAATAGCGATATTTACCTTTTCCACACGCTGTGTATTGAGGGAGGCTAAGGATTCGCTTCCTAGCCCTCGATATCGTTCGATATAACGATAAATCACTCCGGCAGACTCGGAATAGCGATATTTACCTTTTCCACACGCTGTGTATCGAAGGAAGATAAGGATTCGCTTCCTAGCCCTCGATATCGTTCGATATAACGATAAATCACTCTGGGTGCCTCGGAATAGCGATATTTACCTTTTCCACACGCTGTGTATCGAAGGAAGCTAAGGATTCGCTTCCTAGCCCTCGATATCGTTCGATATAACGATAAATCACTCCGGCAGACTCGGAATAGCGATATTTACCTTTTCCACACGCTGTGTATCGAAGGAAGCTAAGGATTCGCTTCCTAGCCCTCGATATCGTTCGATATAACGATAAATCACTCTGGGCGCCTCTAAATAGCGATATTTACCTTTTCCACACGCTGTGTATCGAAGGAAGCTAAGGATTCACTTCCTAGCCCTCGATATCGTTCGATATAACGATAAATCACTCCGGCAGACTCGGAATAGCGATATTTACCTTTTCCACACGCTGTGTGTCGAAGGAAGCTAACTATGCGCTTCCTAGCCCTCGATATCGTTCGATATAACGATAAATCACTCTGGGTGCCTCGGAATAGCGATATTTACCTTTTCCACACGCTGTGTATCGAAGGAAGCTAAGGCTTCACTTCCTAGCCCTCGATATCGTTCGATATAACGATAAATCACTCCGGCAGACTCGGAATAGCGATATTTACCTTTTCCACACGCTGTGTGTCGAAGGAAGCTAACTATGCGCTTCCTAGCCCTCGATATCGTTCGATATAACGATAAATCACTCTGGGTGCCTCGGAATAGCGATATTTACCTTTTCCACACGCTGTGTATCGAAGGAAGCTAAGGCTTCACTTCCTAGCCCACGATATCGTTCGATATAACGATAAATCACTCTGGCAGACTCGGAATAGCGATATTTACCTTTTCCACACACTGTCTATCGAAGGAAGCTAAGGATTCGGTTCCTAGCCCTCGACATCGTTCGATATAACGATAAATCACTCTGGGCGCCTCGGAATAGGGATATTTACCTTTTCCACACGCTGTGTATCGAAGGAAGCCAAGGCTTCACTTCCTAGCCCACGATATCGTTCGATATAACGATAAATCACTCTGGCAGACTCGAAATAGCGATATTTACCTTTTCCACACGCTGTGTATCGAAGGAAGCTAAGGATTCACTTCCTAGCCCTCGATATCGTTCGATATAACGATAAATCACTCCGGCAGACTCGGAATAGCGATATTTACCTTTTCCACACGCTGTCTATCGAAGGAAGCTAAGGATTCGGTTCCTAGCCCTCGACATCGTTCGATATAACGATAAATCACTGTGGGCGTCTCGGAATAGCGATATTTACCTTTTCCACACGCTGTGTATCGAAGGAAGCTAAGGATTTACTTTATAGCCCTCGATATCGTTCGATATAACGATAAATCACTCTGGGCGCCTCGAAATAGCGATATTTACCTTTTCTACACGCTGTGTATCGAAGGAAGCTAAGGATTTACTTTATAGCCCTCGATATCGTTCGATATAACGATAAATCACTCTGGGCGCCTCGGAATTGCGATATTTACCTTTTCCACACGCTGTGTATCGAAGGAAGCTAAGGATTCGCTTCCTAGCCCTCGATATCGTTCGATATAACGATACATCACTCTGGGCGCCTCGGAATAGGGATATTTACCTTTTCCACACGCTGTGTATCGAGGGAGGCTAAGGCTTCACTTCCTAGCCCACGATATCGTTCGATATAACGATAAATCACTCTGGGCGCCTCGGAGTAGCGATATTTACCTTTTCCACACGCTGTGTATCGAAGGAAGCCAAAGCTTCACTTCCTAGCCCACGATATCGTTCGATATAACGATAAATCACTCTGGACGCCTCGGAATAGCGATATTTACCTTTTCCAAACGCTGTGTATCGAAGGAAGCTAAGGATTCGCTTCCTAGCCCTCGATATCGTTCGATATAACGATAAATCACTCTGGGCGCCTCTAAATAGCGATATTTACCTTTTCCACACGCTGTGTATCGAAGGAAGCTAAGGATTCGCTTCCTAGCCCTCGATATCGTTCGATATAACGATAAATCACTCTGGCAGACTCGAAATAGCGATATTTACCTTTTCCACACGCTGTGTATCGAAGGAAGCTAAGGATTCACTTCCTAGCCCTCGATATCGTTCGATATAACGATAAATCACTCCGGCAGACTCGGAATAGCGATATTTACCTTTTCCACACGCTGTGTATCGAAGGAAGCTAAGGATTCGCTTCCTAGCCCTCGATATCGTTCGATATAACGATAAATCACTCTGGGTGCCTCGGAATAGCGATATTTACCTTTTCCACACGCTGTGTATCGAAGGAAGCTAAGGCTTCACTTCCTAGCCCACGATATCGTTCGATATAACGATAAATCACTCTGGCACACTCGAAATAGCGATATTTAACTTTTCCACACGCTGTGTATCGAAGGAAGCTAAGGATTCACTTCCTAGCCCTCGATATCGTTCGATATAACGATAAATCACTCCGGCAGACTCGGAATAGCTATATTTACCTTTTCCACACGCTGTGTGTCGAAGGAAGCTAACTATGCGCTTCCTAGCCCTCGATATCGTTCGATATAACGATAAATCACTCTGGGTGCCTCGGAATAGCGATATTTACCTTTTCCACACGCTGTGTATCGAAGGAAGCTAAGGATTCGCTTCCTAGCCCTCGATATCGTTCGATATAACGATAAATCACTCTGGCAGACTCGAAATAGCGATATTTACCTTTTCCACACGCTGTGTATCGAAGGAAGCTAAGGATTCACTTCCTAGCCCTCGATATCGTTCGATATAACGATAAATCACTCCGGCAGACTCGGAATAGCGATATTTACCTTTTCCACACGCTGTGTGTCGAAGGAAGCTAACTATGCGCTTCCTAGCCCTCGATATCGTTCGATATAACGATAAATCACTCCGGCAGACTCGGAATAGCGATATTTACCTTTTCCACACGCTGTGTGTCGAAGGAAGCTAACTATGCGCTTCCTAGCCCTCGATATCGTTCGATATAACGATAAATCACTCTGGGTGCCTCGGAATAGCGATATTTACCTTTTCCACACGCTGTGTATCGAAGGAAGCTAAGGCTTCACTTCCTAGCCCACGATATCGTTCGATATAACGATAAATCACTCTGGCAGACTCGGAATAGCGATATTTACCTTTTCCACACACTGTCTATCGAAGGAAGCTAAGGATTCGGTTCCTAGCCCTCGACATCGTTCGATATAACGATAAATCACTCTGGGCGCCTCGGAATAGGGATATTTACCTTTTCCACACGCTGTGTATCGAAGGAAGCCAAGGCTTCACTTCCTAGCCCACGATATCGTTCGATATAACGATAAATCACTCTGGCAGACTCGAAATAGCGATATTTACCTTTTCCACACGCTGTGTATCGAAGGAAGCTAAGGATTCACTTCCTAGCCCTCGATATCGTTCGATATAACGATAAATCACTCCGGCAGACTCGGAATAGCGATATTTACCTTTTCCACACGCTGTGTGTCGAAGGAAGCTAACTATGCGCTTCCTAGCCCTCGATATCGTTCGATATAACGATAAATCACTCTGGGTGCCTCGGAATAGCGATATTTACCTTTTCCACACGCTGTGTATCGAAGGAAGCTAAGGCTTCACTTCCTAGCCCACGATATCGTTCGATATGACGATAAATCACTCTGGCAGACTCGAAATAGCGATATTTACCTTTTCCACACGCTGTGTATCGAAGGAAGCTAAGGATTCACTTCCTAGCCCTCGATATCGTTCGATATAACGATAAATCACTCCGGCAGACTCGGAATAGCGATATTTACCTTTTCCACACGCTGTGTGTCGAAGGAAGCTAACTATGCGCTTCCTAGCCCTCGATATCGTTCGATATAACGATAAATCACTCTGGGTGCCTCGGAATAGCGATATTTACCTTTTCCACACGCTGTGTATCGAAGGAAGCTAAGGCTTCACTTCCTAGCCCACGATATCGTTCGATATAACGATAAATCACTCTGGCAGACTCGGAATAGCGATATTTACCTTTTCCACACACTGTCTATCGAAGGAAGCTAAGGATTCGGTTCCTAGCCCTCGACATCGTTCGATATAACGATAAATCACTCTGGGCGCTTCGGAATAGGGATATTTACCTTTTCCACACGCTGTGTATCGAGGGAGGCTAAGGCTTCACTTCCTAGCCCACGATATCGTTCGATATAACGATAAATCACTCTGGGCGCCTCGGAATAGCGATATTTACCTTTTCCACACGCTGTGTATCGAAGGAAGCTAAGGATTTACTTTATAGCCCTCGATATCGTTCGATATAACGATAAATCACTCTGGGCGCCTCGAAATAGCGATATTTACCTTTTCTACACGCTGTGTATCGAAGGAAGCTAAGGATTTACTTTATAGCCCTCGATATCGTTCGATATAACGATAAATCACTCTGGGCGCCTCGGAATTGCGATATTTACCTTTTCCACACGCTGTGTATCGAAGGAAGCTAAGGATTCGCTTCCTAGCCCTCGATATCGTTCGATATAACGATACATCACTCTGGGCGCCTCGGAATAGGGATATTTACCTTTTCCACACGCTGTGTATCGAGGGAGGCTAAGGCTTCACTTCCTAGCCCACGATATCGTTCGATATAACGATAAATCACTCTGGGCGCCTCGGAGTAGCGATATTTACCTTTTCCACACGCTGTGTATCGAAGGAAGCCAAAGCTTCACTTCCTAGCCCACGATATCGTTCGATATAACGATAAATCACTCTGGACGCCTCGGAATAGCGATATTTACCTTTTCCACACGCTGTGTGTCGAAGGAAGCTAACTATGCGCTTCCTAGCCCTCGATATCGTTCGATATAACGATAAATCACTCTGGGTGCCTCGGAATAGCGATATTTACCTTTTCCACACGCTGTGTATCGAAGGAAGCTAAGGCTTCACTTCCTAGCCCTCGATATCGTTCGATATAACGATAAATCACTCCGGCAGACTCGGAATAGCGATATTTACCTTTTCCACACGCTGTGTGTCGAAGGAAGCTAACTATGCGCTTCCTAGCCCTCGATATCGTTCGATATAACGATAAATCACTCTGGGTGCCTCGGAATAGCGATATTTACCTTTTCCACACGCTGTGTATCGAAGGAAGCTAAGGCTTCACTTCCTAGCCCACGATATCGTTCGATATAACGATAAATCACTCCGGCAGACTCGGAATAGCGATATTTACCTTTTCCACACGCTGTGTGTCGAAGGAAGCTAACTATGCGCTTCCTAGCCCTCGATATCGTTCGATATAACGATAAATCACTCTGGGTGCCTCGGAATAGCGATATTTACCTTTTCCACACGCTGTGTATCGAAGGAAGCTAAGGCTTCACTTCCTAGCCCACGATATCGTTCGATATAACGATAAATCACTCTGGCAGACTCGGAATAGCGATATTTACCTTTTCCACACACTGTCTATCGAAGGAAGCTAAGGATTCGGTTCCTAGCCCTCGACATCGTTCGATATAACGATAAATCACTCTGGGCGCCTCGGAATAGGGATATTTACCTTTTCCACACGCTGTGTATCGAAGGAAGCCAAGGCTTCACTTCCTAGCCCACGATATCGTTCGATATAACGATAAATCACTCTGGCAGACTCGGAATAGCGATATTTACCTTTTCCACACACTGTCTATCGAAGGAAGCTAAGGATTCGGTTCCTAGCCCTCGACATCGTTCGATATAACGATAAATCACTCTGGGCGCTTCGGAATAGGGATATTTACCTTTTCCACACGCTGTGTATCGAGGGAGGCTAAGGCTTCACTTCCTAGCCCACGATATCGTTCGATATAACGATAAATCACTCCGGCAGACTCGGAATAGCGATATTTACCTTTTCCACACGCTGTGTATCGAAGGAAGCTAAGGATTCACTTCCTAGCCCTCGATATCGTTCGATATAACGATAAATCACTCCGGCAGACTCGGAATAGCGATATTTACCTTTTCCACACGCTGTGTGTCGAAGGAAGCTAACTATGCGCTTCCTAGCCCTCGATATCGTTCGATATAACGATAAATCACTCTGGGTGCCTCGGAATAGCGATATTTATCTTTTCCACACGCTGTGTATCGAAGGAAGCTAAGGCTTCACTTCCTAGCCCACGATATCGTTCGATATAACGATAAATCACTCTGGCAGACTCGGAATAGCGATATTTTCCTTTTCCACACGCTGTGTATCGAAGGAAGCTAAGGATTCACTTCCTAGCCCTCGATATCGTTCGATATAACGATAAATCACTCCGGCAGACTCGGAATAGCGATATTTACCTTTTCCACACGCTGTGTATCGAAGGAAGCTAAGGATTCGCTTCCTAGCCCTCGATATCGTTCGATAGAACGATAAATCACTCTGGGTGCCTCGGAATAGCGATATTTACCTTTTCCACACGCTGTGTATCGAAGGAAGCTAAGGATTCACTTCCTAGCCCTCGATATCGTTCGATATAACGATAAATCACTCCGGCAGACTCGGAATAGCGATATTTACCTTTTCCACACGCTGTGTGTCGAAGGAAGCTAAGGCTTCACTTCCTAGCCCACGATATCGTTCGATATAACGATAAATCACTCTGGCAGACTCGGAATAGCGATATTTTCCTTTTCCACACGCTGTGTATCGAAGGAAGCTAAGGCTTCACTTCCTAGCCCACGATATCGTTCGATATAACGATAAATCACTCCGGCAGACTCGGAATAGCGATATTTACCTTTTCCACACGCTGTGTGTCGAAGGAAGCTAACTATGCGCTTCCTAGCCCTCGATATCGTTCGATATAACGATAAATCACTCTGGGTGCCTCGGAATAGCGATATTTACCTTTTCCACACGCTGTGTATCGAAGGAAGCTAAGGATTCACTTCCTAGCCCTCGATATCGTTCGATATAACGATAAATCACTCCGGCAGACTCGGAATAGCGATATTTACCTTTTCCACACGCTGTGTGTCGAAGGAAGCTAACTATGCGCTTCCTAGCCCTCGATATCGTTCGATATAACGATAAATCACTCTGGGTGCCTCGGAATAGCGATATTTACCTTTTCCACACGCTGTGTATCGAAGGAAGCTAAGGATTCACTTCCTAGCCCTCGATATCGTTCGATATAACGATAAATCACTCCGGCAGACTCGGAATAGCGATATTTACCTTTTCCACACGCTGTGTATCGAAGGAAGCTGAGGATTCGGTTCCTATCCCTCGACATCGTTCGATATAACGATAAATCACTCTGGGCGCCTCGGAATAGGGATATTTACCTTTTCCACACGCTGTGTATCGAGGGAGGCTAAGGCTTCACTTCCTAGCCCACGATATCGTTCGATATAACGATAAATCACTCTGGCAGACTCGGAATAGCGATATTTACCTTTTCCACACACTGTCTATCGAAGGAAGCTAAGGATTCGGTTCCTAGCCCTCGACATCGTTCGATATAACGATAAATCACTCTGGGCGCCTCGGAATAGGGATATTTACCTTTTCCACACGCTGTGTATCGAAGGAAGCTAAGGATTCACTTCCTAGCCCACGATATCGTTCGATATAACGATAAATCACTGTGGGCGTCTCGGAATAGCGATATTTACCTTTTCCACACGCTGTGTATCGAAGGAAGCTAAGGATTTACTTTATAGCCCTCGATATCGTTCGATATAACGATAAATCACTCTGGGCGCCTCGAAATAGCGATATTTACCTTTTCTACACGCTGTGTATCGAAGGAAGCTAAGGATTTACTTTATAGCCCTCGATATTGTTCGATATAACGATAAATCACTCTGGGCGCCTCGGAATTGCGATATTTACCTTTTCCACACGCTGTGTATCGAAGGAAGCTAAGGATTCGCTTCCTAGCCCTCGATATCGTTCGATATAACGATACATCACTCTGGGCGCCTCGGAATAGGGATATTTACCTTTTCCACACGCTGTGTATCGAGGGAGGCTAAGGCTTCACTTCCTAGCCCACGATATCGTTCGATATAACGATAAATCACTCTGGGCGCCTCGGAGTAGCGATATTTACCTTTTCCACACGCTGTGTATCGAAGGAAGCCAAAGCTTCACTTCCTAGCCCACGATATCGTTCGATATAACGATAAATCACTCTGGACGCCTCGGAATAGCGATATTTACCTTTTCCAAACGCTGTGTATCGAAGGAAGCTAAGGATTCGCTTCCTAGCCCTCGATATCGTTCGATATAACGATAAATCACTCTGGGCGCCTCTAAATAGCGATATTTACCTTTTCCACACGCTGTGTATCGAAGGAAGCTAAGGATTCACTTCCTAGCCCTCGATATCGTTCGATATAACGATAAATCACTCCGGCAGACTCGGAATAGCGATATTTACCTTTTCCACACGCTGTGTGTCGAAGGAAGCTAACTATGCGCTTCCTAGCCCTCGATATCGTTCGATATAACGATAAATCACTCCGGCAGACTCGGAATAGCGATATTTACCTTTTCCACACGCTGTGTGTCGAAGGAAGCTAACTATGCGCTTCCTAGCCCTCGATATCGTTCGATATAACGATAAATCACTCTGGGTGCCTCGGAATAGCGATATTTACCTTTTCCACACGCTGTGTATCGAAGGAAGCTAAGGCTTCACTTCCTAGCCCACGATATCGTTCGATATAACGATAAATCACTCTGGCAGACTCGAAATAGCGATATTTAACTTTTCCACACGCTGTGTATCGAAGGAAGCTAAGGATTCACTTCCTAGCCCTCGATATCGTTCGATATAACGATAAATCACTCCGGCAGACTCGGAATAGCGATATTTACCTTTTCCACACGCTGTGTGTCGAAGGAAGCTAACTATGCGCTTCCTAGCCCTCGATATCGTTCGATATAACGATAAATCACTCTGGGTGCCTCGGAATAGCGATATTTCCCTTTTCCACACGCTGTGTATCGAAGGAAGCTAAGGATTCGGTTCCTAGCCCTCGACATCGTTCGATGTAACGATAAATCACTCTGGGCGCCTCGGAATAGGGATATTTACCTTTTCCACACGCTGTGTATCGAAGGAAGCCAAGGCTTCACTTCCTAGCCCACGATATCGTTCGATATAACGATAAATCACTCTGGCAGACTCGAAATAGCGATATTTACCTTTTCCACACGCTGTGTGTCGAAGGAAGCTAACTATGCGCTTCCTAGCCCTCGATATCGTTCGATATAACGATAAATCACTCTGGGTGCCTCGGAATAGCGATATTTACCTTTTCCACACGCTGTGTATCGAAGGAAGCTAAGGCTTCACTTCCTAGCCCACGATATCGTTCGATATAACGATAAATCACTCTGGCAGACTCGAAATAGCGATATTTACCTTTTCCACACGCTGTGTATCGAAGGAAGCTAAGGATTCACTTCCTAGCCCTCGATATCGTTCGATATAACGATAAATCACTCCGGCAGACTCGGAATAGCGATATTTACCTTTTCCACACGCTGTGTGTCGAAGGAAGCTAACTATGCGCTTCCTAGCCCTCGATATCGTTCGATATAACGATACATCACTCTGGGCGCCTCGGAATAGGGATATTTACCTTTTCCACACGCTGTGTATCGAAGGAAGCCAAGGCTTCACTTCCTAGCCCACGATATCGTTCGATATAACGATAAATCACTCTGGCAGACTCGGAATAGCGATATTTACCTTTTCCACACACTGTCTATCGAAGGAAGCTAAGGATTCGGTTCCTAGCCCTCGACATCGTTCGATATAACGATAAATCACTCTGGGCGCCTCGGAATAGGGATATTTACCTTTTCCACACGCTGTGTATCGAAGGAAGCCAAGGCTTCACTTCCTAGCCCACGATATCGTTCGATATAACGATAAATCACTCTGGCAGACTCGGAATAGCGATATTTACCTTTTCCACACACTGTCTATCGAAGGAAGCTAAGGATTCGGTTCCTAGCCCTCGACATCGTTCGATATAACGATAAATCACTCTGGGCGCTTCGGAATAGGGATATTTACCTTTTCCACACGCTGTGTATCGAGGGAGGCTAAGGCTTCACTTCCTAGCCCACGATATCGTTCGATATAACGATAAATCACTCCGGCAGACTCGGAATAGCGATATTTACCTTTTCCACACGCTGTGTATCGAAGGAAGCTAAGGATTCACTTCCTAGCCCTCGATATCGTTCGATATAACGATAAATCACTCCGGCAGACTCGGAATAGCGATATTTACCTTTTCCACACGCTGTGTGTCGAAGGAAGCTAACTATGCGCTTCCTAGCCCTCGATATCGTTCGATATAACGATAAATCACTCTGGGTGCCTCGGAATAGCGATATTTATCTTTTCCACACGCTGTGTATCGAAGGAAGCTAAGGCTTCACTTCCTAGCCCACGATATCGTTCGATATAACGATAAATCACTCTGGCAGACTCGGAATAGCGATATTTTCCTTTTCCACACGCTGTGTATCGAAGGAAGCTAAGGATTCACTTCCTAGCCCTCGATATCGTTCGATATAACGATAAATCACTCCGGCAGACTCGGAATAGCGATATTTACCTTTTCCACACGCTGTGTATCGAAGGAAGCTAAGGATTCGCTTCCTAGCCCTCGATATCGTTCGATATAACGATAAATCACTCTGGGCGCCTCGGAATAGGGATATTTACCTTTTCCACACGCTGTGTGTCGAAGGAAGCTAACTATGCGCTTCCTAGCCCTCGATATCGTTCGATATAACGATAAATCACTCTGGGTGCCTCGGAATAGCGATATTTACCTTTTCCACACGCTGTGTATCGAAGGAAGCTAAGGATTCACTTCCTAGCCCTCGATATCGTTCGATATAACGATAAATCACTCCGGCAGACTCGGAATAGCGATATTTACCTTTTCCACACGCTGTGTGTCGAAGGAAGCTAACTATGCGCTTCCTAGCCCTCGATATCGTTCGATATAACGATAAATCACTCTGGGTGCCTCGGAATAGCGATATTTACCTTTTCCACACGCTGTGTATCGAAGGAAGCTAAGGATTCACTTCCTAGCCCTCGATATCGTTCGATATAACGATAAATCACTCCGGCAGACTCGGAATAGCGATATTTACCTTTTCCACACGCTGTGTATCGAAGGAAGCTAAGGATTCGGTTCCTATCCCTCGACATCGTTCGATATAACGATAAATCACTCTGGGCGCCTCGGAATAGGGATATTTACCTTTTCCACACGCTGTGTATCGAGGGAGGCTAAGGCTTCACTTCCTAGCCCACGATATCGTTCGATATAACGATAAATCACTCTGGCAGACTCGGAATAGCGATATTTACCTTTTCCACACACTGTCTATCGAAGGAAGCTAAGGATTCGGTTCCTAGCCCTCGACATCGTTCGATATAACGATAAATCACTCTGGGCGCCTCGGAATAGGGATATTTACCTTTTCCACACGCTGTGTATCGAAGGAAGCTAAGGATTCACTTCCTAGCCCACGATATCGTTCGATATAACGATAAATCACTGTGGGCGTCTCGGAATAGCGATATTTACCTTTTCCACACGCTGTGTATCGAAGGAAGCTAAGGATTCACTTCCTAGCCCTCGATATCGTTCGATATAACGATAAATCACTCCGGCAGACTCGGAATAGCGATATTTACCTTTTCCACACGCTGTGTGTCGAAGGAAGCTAACTATGCGCTTCCTAGCCCTCGATATCGTTCGATATAACGATAAATCACTCTGGGTGCCTCGGAATAGCGATATTTACCTTTTCCACACGCTGTGTATCGAAGGAAGCTAAGGATTCACTTCCTAGCCCTCGATATCGTTCGATATAACGATAAATCACTCCGGCAGACTCGGAATAGCGATATTTACCTTTTCCACACGCTGTGTGTCGAAGGAAGCTAACTATGCGCTTCCTAGCCCTCGATATCGTTCGATATAACGATAAATCACTCTGGGTGCCTCGGAATAGCGATATTTCCCTTTTCCACACGCTGTGTATCGAAGGAAGCTAAGGATTCGGTTCCTAGCCCTCGACATCGTTCGATGTAACGATAAATCACTCTGGGCGCCTCGGAATAGGGATATTTACCTTTTCCACACGCTGTGTATCGAAGGAAGCCAAGGCTTCACTTCCTAGCCCACGATATCGTTCGATATAACGATAAATCACTCTGGCAGACTCGAAATAGCGATATTTACCTTTTCCACACGCTGTGTGTCGAAGGAAGCTAACTATGCGCTTCCTAGCCCTCGATATCGTTCGATATAACGATAAATCACTCTGGGTGCCTCGGAATAGCGATATTTACCTTTTCCACACGCTGTGTATCGAAGGAAGCTAAGGCTTCACTTCCTAGCCCACGATATCGTTCGATATAACGATAAATCACTCTGGCAGACTCGAAATAGCGATATTTACCTTTTCCACACGCTGTGTATCGAAGGAAGCTAAGGATTCACTTCCTAGCCCTCGATATCGTTCGATATAACGATAAATCACTCCGGCAGACTCGGAATAGCGATATTTACCTTTTCCACACGCTGTGTGTCGAAGGAAGCTAACTATGCGCTTCCTAGCCCTCGATATCGTTCGATATAACGATACATCACTCTGGGCGCCTCGGAATAGGGATATTTACCTTTTCCACACGCTGTGTATCGAAGGAAGCCAAGGCTTCACTTCCTAGCCCACGATATCGTTCGATATAACGATAAATCACTCTGGCAGACTCGGAATAGCGATATTTACCTTTTCCACACACTGTCTATCGAAGGAAGCTAAGGATTCGGTTCCTAGCCCTCGACATCGTTCGATATAACGATAAATCACTCTGGGCGCCTCGGAATAGGGATATTTACCTTTTCCACACGCTGTGTATCGAAGGAAGCCAAGGCTTCACTTCCTAGCCCACGATATCGTTCGATATAACGATAAATCACTCTGGCAGACTCGGAATAGCGATATTTACCTTTTCCACACACTGTCTATCGAAGGAAGCTAAGGATTCGGTTCCTAGCCCTCGACATCGTTCGATATAACGATAAATCACTCTGGGCGCTTCGGAATAGGGATATTTACCTTTTCCACACGCTGTGTATCGAGGGAGGCTAAGGCTTCACTTCCTAGCCCACGATATCGTTCGATATAACGATAAATCACTCCGGCAGACTCGGAATAGCGATATTTACCTTTTCCACACGCTGTGTATCGAAGGAAGCTAAGGATTCACTTCCTAGCCCTCGATATCGTTCGATATAACGATAAATCACTCCGGCAGACTCGGAATAGCGATATTTACCTTTTCCACACGCTGTGTGTCGAAGGAAGCTAACTATGCGCTTCCTAGCCCTCGATATCGTTCGATATAACGATAAATCACTCTGGGTGCCTCGGAATAGCGATATTTATCTTTTCCACACGCTGTGTATCGAAGGAAGCTAAGGCTTCACTTCCTAGCCCACGATATCGTTCGATATAACGATAAATCACTCTGGCAGACTCGGAATAGCGATATTTTCCTTTTCCACACGCTGTGTATCGAAGGAAGCTAAGGATTCACTTCCTAGCCCTCGATATCGTTCGATATAACGATAAATCACTCCGGCAGACTCGGAATAGCGATATTTACCTTTTCCACACGCTGTGTATCGAAGGAAGCTAAGGATTCGCTTCCTAGCCCTCGATATCGTTCGATAGAACGATAAATCACTCTGGGCGCCTCGGAATAGCGATATTTACCTTTTCCACACGCTGTGTATTGAGGGAGGCTAAGGATTCGCTTCCTAGCCCTCGATATCGTTCGATATAACGATAAATCACTCTGGGCGCCTCGGAATAGGGATATTTACCTTTTCCACACGCTGTGTGTCGAAGGAAGCTAACTATGCGCTTCCTAGCCCTCGATATCGTTCGATATAACGATAAATCACTCTGGGTGCCTCGGAATAGCGATATTTACCTTTTCCACACGCTGTGTATCGAAGGAAGCTAAGGATTCACTTCCTAGCCCTCGATATCGTTCGATATAACGATAAATCACTCCGGCAGACTCGGAATAGCGATATTTACCTTTTCCACACGCTGTGTGTCGAAGGAAGCTAACTATGCGCTTCCTAGCCCTCGATATCGTTCGATATAACGATAAATCACTCTGGGTGCCTCGGAATAGCGATATTTACCTTTTCCACACGCTGTGTATCGAAGGAAGCTAAGGATTCACTTCCTAGCCCTCGATATCGTTCGATATAACGATAAATCACTCCGGCAGACTCGGAATAGCGATATTTACCTTTTCCACACGCTGTGTATCGAAGGAAGCTAAGGATTCGGTTCCTATCCCTCGACATCGTTCGATATAACGATAAATCACTCTGGGCGCCTCGGAATAGGGATATTTACCTTTTCCACACGCTGTGTATCGAGGGAGGCTAAGGCTTCACTTCCTAGCCCACGATATCGTTCGATATAACGATAAATCACTCTGGCAGACTCGGAATAGCGATATTTACCTTTTCCACACACTGTCTATCGAAGGAAGCTAAGGATTCGGTTCCTAGCCCTCGACATCGTTCGATATAACGATAAATCACTCTGGGCGCCTCGGAATAGGGATATTTACCTTTTCCACACGCTGTGTATCGAAGGAAGCTAAGGATTCACTTCCTAGCCCACGATATCGTTCGATATAACGATAAATCACTGTGGGCGTCTCGGAATAGCGATATTTACCTTTTCCACACGCTGTGTATCGAAGGAAGCTAAGGATTTACTTTATAGCCCTCGATATCGTTCGATATAACGATAAATCACTCTGGGCGCCTCGAAATAGCGATATTTACCTTTTCTACACGCTGTGTATCGAAGGAAGCTAAGGATTTACTTTATAGCCCTCGATATTGTTCGATATAACGATAAATCACTCTGGGCGCCTCGGAATTGCGATATTTACCTTTTCCACACGCTGTGTATCGAAGGAAGCTAAGGATTCGCTTCCTAGCCCTCGATATCGTTCGATATAACGATACATCACTCTGGGCGCCTCGGAATAGGGATATTTACCTTTTCCACACGCTGTGTATCGAGGGAGGCTAAGGCTTCACTTCCTAGCCCACGATATCGTTCGATATAACGATAAATCACTCTGGGCGCCTCGGAGTAGCGATATTTACCTTTTCCACACGCTGTGTATCGAAGGAAGCCAAAGCTTCACTTCCTAGCCCACGATATCGTTCGATATAACGATAAATCACTCTGGACGCCTCGGAATAGCGATATTTACCTTTTCCAAACGCTGTGTATCGAAGGAAGCTAAGGATTCGCTTCCTAGCCCTCGATATCGTTCGATATAACGATAAATCACTCTGGGCGCCTCTAAATAGCGATATTTACCTTTTCCACACGCTGTGTATCGAAGGAAGCTAAGGATTCACTTCCTAGCCCTCGATATCGTTCGATATAACGATAAATCACTCCGGCAGACTCGGAATAGCGATATTTACCTTTTCCACACGCTGTGTGTCGAAGGAAGCTAACTATGCGCTTCCTAGCCCTCGATATCGTTCGATATAACGATAAATCACTCCGGCAGACTCGGAATAGCGATATTTACCTTTTCCACACGCTGTGTGTCGAAGGAAGCTAACTATGCGCTTCCTAGCCCTCGATATCGTTCGATATAACGATAAATCACTCTGGGTGCCTCGGAATAGCGATATTTACCTTTTCCACACGCTGTGTATCGAAGGAAGCTAAGGCTTCACTTCCTAGCCCACGATATCGTTCGATATAACGATAAATCACTCTGGCAGACTCGAAATAGCGATATTTAACTTTTCCACACGCTGTGTATCGAAGGAAGCTAAGGATTCACTTCCTAGCCCTCGATATCGTTCGATATAACGATAAATCACTCCGGCAGACTCGGAATAGCGATATTTACCTTTTCCACACGCTGTGTGTCGAAGGAAGCTAACTATGCGCTTCCTAGCCCTCGATATCGTTCGATATAACGATAAATCACTCTGGGTGCCTCGGAATAGCGATATTTCCCTTTTCCACACGCTGTGTATCGAAGGAAGCTAAGGATTCGGTTCCTAGCCCTCGACATCGTTCGATGTAACGATAAATCACTCTGGGCGCCTCGGAATAGGGATATTTACCTTTTCCACACGCTGTGTATCGAAGGAAGCCAAGGCTTCACTTCCTAGCCCACGATATCGTTCGATATAACGATAAATCACTCTGGCAGACTCGAAATAGCGATATTTACCTTTTCCACACGCTGTGTGTCGAAGGAAGCTAACTATGCGCTTCCTAGCCCTCGATATCGTTCGATATAACGATAAATCACTCTGGGTGCCTCGGAATAGCGATATTTACCTTTTCCACACGCTGTGTATCGAAGGAAGCTAAGGCTTCACTTCCTAGCCCACGATATCGTTCGATATAACGATAAATCACTCTGGCAGACTCGAAATAGCGATATTTACCTTTTCCACACGCTGTGTATCGAAGGAAGCTAAGGATTCACTTCCTAGCCCTCGATATCGTTCGATATAACGATAAATCACTCCGGCAGACTCGGAATAGCGATATTTACCTTTTCCACACGCTGTGTGTCGAAGGAAGCTAACTATGCGCTTCCTAGCCCTCGATATCGTTCGATATAACGATAAATCACTCTGGGTGCCTCGGAATAGCGATATTTACCTTTTCCACACGCTGTGTATCGAAGGAAGCTAAGGCTTCACTTCCTAGCCCACGATATCGTTCGATATAACGATAAATCACTCTGGCAGACTCGGAATAGCGATATTTACCTTTTCCACACACTGTCTATCGAAGGAAGCTAAGGATTCGGTTCCTAGCCCTCGACATCGTTCGATATAACGATAAATCACTCTGGGCGCCTCGGAATAGGGATATTTACCTTTTCCACACGCTGTGTATCGAAGGAAGCCAAGGCTTCACTTCCTAGCCCACGATATCGTTCGATATAACGATAAATCACTCTGGCAGACTCGGAATAGCGATATTTACCTTTTCCACACACTGTCTATCGAAGGAAGCTAAGGATTCGGTTCCTAGCCCTCGACATCGTTCGATATAACGATAAATCACTCTGGGCGCCTCGGAATAGGGATATTTACCTTTTCCACACGCTGTGTATCGAGGGAGGCTAAGGCTTCACTTCCTAGCCCACGATATCGTTCGATATAACGATAAATCACTCTGGCAGACTCGAAATAGCGATATTTACCTTTTCCACACGCTGTGTATCGAAGGAAGCTAAGGATTCACTTCCTAGCCCACGATATCGTTCGATATAACGATAAATCACTCTGGGCGCCTCGGAGTAGCGATATTTACCTTTTCCACACGCTGTGTATCGAAGGAAGCTAAGGCTTCACTTCCTAGCCCACGATATCGTTCGATATAACGATAAATCACTCTGGCAGACTCGGAATAGCGATATTTACCTTTTCCACACGCTGTGTATCGAAGGAAGCTAAGGATTCGCTTCCTAGCCCTCGATATCGTTCGATATAACGATAAATCACTCTGGGTGCCTCGGAATAGCGATATTTACCTTTTCCACACGCTGTGTATCGAAGGAAGCTAAGGATTCACTTCCTAGCCCTCGATATCGTTCGATATAACGATAAATCACTCCGGCATACTCGGAATAGCGATATTTACCTTTTCCACAGGCTGTGTATCGAAGGAAGCTAAGGATTCACTTCCTAGCCCTCGATATCGTTCGATATAACGATAAATCACTCCGGCAGACTCGGAATAGCGATATTTACCTTTTCCACACGCTGTGTATCGAAGGAAGCTAAGGATTCACTTCCTAGCCCACGATATCGTTCGATATAACGATAAATCACTGTGGGCGTCTCGGAATAGCGATATTTACCTTTTCCACACGCTGTGTATCGAAGGAAGCTAAGGATTCGCTTCCTAGCCCTCGATATCGTTCGATATAACGATAAATCACTCTGGGCGCCTCTAAATAGCGATATTTACCTTTTCCACACGCTGTGTATCGAAGGAAGCTAAGGATTCACTTCCTAGCCCACGATATCGTTCGATATAACGATAAATCACTGTGGGCGTCTCGGAATAGCGATATTTACCTTTTCCACACGCTGTGTATCGAAGGAAGCTAAGGATTTACTTTATAGCCCTCGATATCGTTCGATATAACGATAAATCACTCTGGGCGCCTCGAAATAGCGATATTTACCTTTTCTACACGCTGTGTATCGAAGGAAGCTAAGGATTTACTTTATAGCCCTCGATATCGTTCGATATAACGATAAATCACTCTGGGCGCCTCGGAATTGCGATATTTACCTTTTCCACACGCTGTGTATCGAAGGAAGCTAAGGATTCGCTTCCTAGCCCTCGATATCGTTCGATATAACGATAAATCACTCTGGGCGCCTCTAAATAGCGATATTTACCTTTTCCACACGCTGTGTATCGAAGGAAGCTAAGGATTCGCTTCCTAGCCCTCGATATCGTTCGATATAACGATAAATCACTCTGGCAGACTCGAAATAGCGATATTTCACTTTTCCACACGCTGTGTATCGAAGGAAGCTAAGGATTCACTTCCTAGCCCTCGATATCGTTCGATATAACGATAAATCACTCCGGCAGACTCGGAATAGCGATATTTACCTTTTCCACACGCTGTGTGTCGAAGGAAGCTAACTATGCGCTTCCTAGCCCTCGATATCGTTCGATATAACGATAAATCACTCTGGGTGCCTCGGAATAGCGATATTTACCTTTTCCACACGCTGTGTATCGAAGGTAGCTAAGGCTTCGCTTCCTAGCCCTCGATATCGTTCGATAGAACGATAAATCACTCTGGGCGCCTCGGAATAGCGATATTTACCTTTTCCACACGCTGTGTATTGAGGGAGGCTAATGATTCGCTTCCTAGCCCTCGATATCGTTCGATATAACGATAAATCACTCCGGCAGACTCGGAATAGCGATATTTACCTTTTCCACACGCTGTGTATCGAAGGAAGCTAAGGATTCGCTTCCTAGCCCTCGATATCGTTCGATATAACGATAAATCACTCTGGGTGCCTCGGAATAGCGATATTTACCTTTTCCACACGCTGTGTATCGAAGGAAGCTAAGGATTCACTTCCTAGCCCTCGATATCGTTCGATATAACGATAAATCACTCCGGCAGACTCGGAATAGCGATATTTACCTTTTCCACAGGCTGTGTATCGAAGGAAGCTAAGGATTCACTTCCTAGCCCTCGATATCGTTCGATATAACGATAAATCACTCCGGCAGACTCGGAATAGCGATATTTACCTTTTCCACACGCTGTGTATCGAAGGAAGCTAAGGATTCGCTTCCTAGCCCTCGATATCGTTCGATAGAACGATAAATCACTCTGGGCGCCTCGGAATAGCGATATTTACCTTTTCCACACGCTGTGTATTGAGGGAGGCTAAGGATTCGCTTCCTAGCCCTCGATATCGTTCGATATAACGATAAATCACTCCGGCAGACTCGGAATAGCGATATTTACCTTTTCCACACGCTGTGTATCGAAGGAAGCTAAGGATTCACTTCCTAGCCCACGATATCGTTCGATATAACGATAAATCACTGTGGGCGTCTCGGAATAGCGATATTTACCTTTTCCACACGCTGTGTATCGAAGGAAGCTAAGGATTTACTTTATAGCCCTCGATATCGTTCGATATAACGATAAATCACTCTGGGCGCCTCGAAATAGCGATATTTACCTTTTCTACACGCTGTGTATCGAAGGAAGCTAAGGATTTACTTTATAGCCCTCGATATCGTTCGATATAACGATAAATCACTCTGGGCGCCTCGGAATTGCGATATTTACCTTTTCCACACGCTGTGTATCGAAGGAAGCTAAGGATTCGCTTCCTAGCCCTCGATATCGTTCGATATAACGATACATCACTCTGGGCGCCTCGGAATAGGGATATTTACCTTTTCCACACGCTGTGTATCGAGGGAGGCTAAGGCTTCACTTCCTAGCCCACGATATCGTTCGATATAACGATAAATCACTCTGGGCGCCTCGGAGTAGCGATATTTACCTTTTCCACACGCTGTGTATCGAAGGAAGCTAAGGCTTCACTTCCTAGCCCACGATATCGTTCGATATAACGATAAATCACTCTGGCAGACTCGGAATAGCGATATTTACCTTTTCCACACGCTGTGTATCGAAGGAAGCTAAGGATTCGCTTCCTAGCCCTCGATATCGTTCGATATAACGATAAATCACTCTGGGTGCCTCGGAATAGCGATATTTACCTTTTCCACACGCTGTGTATCGAAGGAAGCTAAGGATTCACTTCCTAGCCCTCGATATCGTTCGATATAACGATAAATCACTCCGGCAGACGCGGAATAGCGATATTTACCTTTTCCACACGCTGTGTGTCGAAGGAAGCTAACTATGCGCTTCCTAGCCCACGATATCGTTCGATATAACGATAAATCACTCTGGACGCCTCGGAATAGCGATATTTACCTTTTCCACACGCTGTGTATCGAAGGAAGCTAAGGATTCACTTCCTAGGCCTCGATATCGTTCGATATAACGATAAATCACTCCGGCAGACGCGGAATAGCGATATTTACCTTTTCCACACGCTGTGTATCGAAGGAAGCTAAGGATTCACTTCCTAGCCCTCGATATCGTTCGATATAACGATAAATCACTCCGGCAGACTCGGAATAGCGATATTTACCTTTTCCACACGCTGTGTGTCGAAGGAAGCTAACTATGCGCTTCCTAGCCCACGATATCGTTCGATATAACGATAAATCACTCTGGACGCCTCGGAATAGCGATATTTACCTTTTCCAAACGCTGTGTATCGAAGGAAGCTAAGGATTCGCTTCCTAGCCCTCGATATCGTTCGATATAACGATAAATCACTCTGGCAGACTCGAAATAGCGATATTTAACTTTTCCACACGCTGTGTATCGAAGGAAGCTAAGGATTCACTTCCTAGCCCTCGATATCATTCGATATAACGATAAATCACTCCGGCAGACTCGGAATAGCGATATTTACCTTTTCCACACGCTGTGTGTCGAAGGAAGCTAACTATGCGCTTCCTAGCCCTCGATATCGTTCGATATAACGATAAATCACTCTGGCAGACTCGGAATAGCGATATTTACCTTTTCCACACGCTGTGTATCGAAGGAAGCCAAAGCTTCACTTCCTAGCCCACGATATCGTTCGATATAACGATAAATCACTCTGGACGCCTCGGAATAGCGATATTTACCTTTTCCAAACGCTGTGTATCGAAGGAAGCTAAGGATTCGCTTCCTAGCCCTCGATATCGTTCGATATAACGATAAATCACTCTGGCAGACTCGAAATAGCGATATTTAACTTTTCCACACGCTGTGTATCGAAGGAAGCTAAGGATTCACTTCCTAGCCCTCGATATCATTCGATATAACGATAAATCACTCCGGCAGACTCGGAATAGCGATATTTACCTTTTCCACACGCTGTGTGTCGAAGGAAGCTAACTATGCGCTTCCTAGCCCTCGATATCGTTCGATATAACGATAAATCACTCTGGCAGACTCGGAATAGCGATATTTACCTTTTCCACACACTGTCTATCGAAGGAAGCTAAGGATTCGGTTCCTAGCCCTCGACATCGTTCGATATAACGATAAATCACTCTGGGCGCCTCGGAATAGGGATATTTACCTTTTCCACACGCTGTGTATCGAGGGAGGCTAAGGCTTCACTTCCTAGCCCACGATATCGTTCGATATAACGATAAATCACTCTGGCAGACTCGGAATAGCGATATTTACCTTTTCCACACGCTGTGTATCGAAGGAAGCTAAGGCTTCGCTTCCTAGCCCTCGATATCGTTCGATAGAACGATAAATCACTCTGGGCGCCTCGGAATAGCGATATTTACCTTTTCCACACGCTGTGTATTGAGGGAGGCTAAGGATTCGCTTCCTAGCCCTCGATATCGTTCGATATAACTATAAATCACTCCGGCAGACTCGGAATAGCGATATTTACCTTTTCCACACGCTGTGTATCGAAGGAAGCTAAGGATTCGCTTCCTAGCCCTCGATATCGTTCGATATAACGATAAATCACTCTGGGTGCCTCGGAATAGCGATATTTACCTTTTCCACACGCTGTGTATCGAAGGAAGCTAAGGATTCACTTCCTAGCCCTCGATATCGTTCCATATAACGATAAATCACTCCGGCAGACTCGGAATAGCGATATTTACCTTTTCCACACGCTGTGTATCGAAGGAAGCTAAGGATTCACTTCCTAGCCCACGATATCGTTCGATATAACGATAAATCACTCTGGGTGCCTCGGAATAGCGATATTTACCTTTTCTACACGCTGTGTATCGAAGGAAGCTAAGGATTTACTTTATAGCCCTCGATATCGTTCGATATAACGATAAATCACTCTGGGCGCCTCGAAATAGCGATATTTACCTTTTCTACACGCTGTGTATCGAAGGAAGCTAAGGATTTACTTTATAGCCCTCGATATCGTTCGATATAACGATAAATCACTCTGGGCGCCTCGGAATTGCGATATTTACCTTTTCCACACGCTGTGTATCGAAGGAAGCTAAGGATTCGCTTCCTAGCCCTCGATATCGTTCGATATAACGATACATCACTCTGGGCGCCTCGGAATAGGGATATTTACCTTTTCCACACGCTGTGTATCGAGGGAGGCTAAGGCTTCACTTCCTAGCCCACGATATCGTTCGATATAACGATAAATCACTCTGGGCGCCTCGGAGTAGCGATATTTACCTTTTCCACACGCTGTGTATCGAAGGAAGCTAAGGCTTCACTTCCTAGCCCACGATATCGTTCGATATAACGATAAATCACTCTGGCAGACTCGGAATAGCGATATTTACCTTTTCCACACGCTGTGTATCGAAGGAAGCTAAGGATTCACTTCCTAGCCCTCGATATCGTTCGATATAACGATAAATCACTCCGGCAGACTCGGAATAGGGATATTTACCTTTTCCACACGCTGTGTATCGAAGGAAGCTAAGGATTCGCTTCCTAGCCCTCGATATCGTTCGATAGAACGATAAATCACTGTGGGCGTCTCGGAATAGCGATATTTACCTTTTCCACACGCTGTGTATCGAAGGAAGCTAAGGATTTACTTTATAGCCCTCGATATCGTTCGATATAACGATAAATCACTCTGGGCGCCTCGAAATAGCGATATTTACCTTTTCTACACGCTGTGTATCGAAGGAAGCTAAGGATTCGCTTCCTAGCCCTCGATATCGTTCGATAGAACGATAAATCACTGTGGGCGTCTCGGAATAGCGATATTTACCTTTTCCACACGCTGTGTATCGAAGGAAGCTAAGGATTTACTTTATAGCCCTCGATATCGTTCGATATAACGATAAATCACTCTGGGCGCCTCGAAATAGCGATATTTACCTTTTCTACACGCTGTGTATCGAAGGAAGCTAAGGATTTACTTTATAGCCCTCGATATCGTTCGATATAACGATACATCACTCTGGGCGCCTCGGAATAGGGATATTTACCTTTTCCACACGCTGTGTATCGAGGGAGGCTAAGGCTTCACTTCCTAGCCCACGATATCGTTCGATATAACGATAAATCACTCTGGCAGACTCGGAATAGCGATATTTACCTTTTCCACACGCTGTGTATCGAAGGAAGCTAAGGATTCACTTCCTAGCCCTCGATATCGTTCGATATAACGATAAATCACTCCGGCAGACTCGGAATAGGGATATTTACCTTTTCCACACGCTGTGTATCGAAGGAAGCTAAGGATTCGCTTCCTAGCCCTCGATATCGTTCGATAGAACGATAAATCACTCTGGGCGCCTCGGAATAGCGATATTTACCTTTTCCACACGCTGTGTATTGAGGGAGGCTAAGGATTCGCTTCCTAGCCCTCGATATCGTTCGATATAACGATAAATCACTCCGGCAGACTCGGAATAGCGATATTTACCTTTTCCACACGCTGTGTATCGAAGGAAGCTAAGGATTCGCTTCCTAGCCCTCGATATCGTTCGATATAACGATAAATCACTCTGGGTGCCTCGGAATAGCGATATTTACCTTTTCCACACGCTGTGTATCGAAGGAAGCTAAGGATTCACTTCCTAGCCCTCGATATCGTTCGATATAACGATAAATCACTCCGGCAGACTCGGAATAGCGATATTTACCTTTTCCACACGCTGTGTATCGAAGGAAGCTAAGGATTCACTTCCTAGCCCTCGATATCGTTCGATATAACGATAAATCACTCCGGCAGACTCGGAATAGCGATATTTACCTTTTCCACACGCTGTGTATCGAAGGAAGCTAAGGATTCACTTCCTAGCCCACGATATCGTTCGATATAACGATAAATCACTGTGGGCGTCTCGGAATAGCGATATTTACCTTTTCCACACGCTGTGTATCGAAGGAAGCTAAGGATTTACTTTATAGCCCTCGATATCGTTCGATATAACGATAAATCACTCTGGGCGCCTCGAAATAGCGATATTTACCTTTTCTACACGCTGTGTATCGAAGGAAGCTAAGGATTTACTTTATAGCCCTCGATATCGTTCGATATAACGATAAATCACTCTGGGCGCCTCGGAATTGCGATATTTACCTTTTCCACACGCTGTGTATCGAGGGAGGCTAAGGCTTCACTTCCTAGCCCACGATATCGTTCGATATAACGATAAATCACTCTGGCAGACTCGGAATAGCGATATTTACCTTTTCCACACGCTGTGTATCGAAGGAAGCTAAGGATTCACTTCCTAGCCCTCGATATCGTTCGATATAACGATAAATCACTCCGGCAGACTCGGAATAGGGATATTTACCTTTTCCACACGCTGTGTATCGAAGGAAGCTAAGGATTCGCTTCCTAGCCCTCGATATCGTTCGATAGAACGATAAATCACTCTGGGCGCCTCGGAATAGCGATATTTACCTTTTCCACACGCTGTGTATTGAGGGAGGCTAAGGATTCGCTTCCTAGCCCTCGATATCGTTCGATATAACGATAAATCACTCCGGCAGACTCGGAATAGCGATATTTACCTTTTCCACACGCTGTGTATCGAAGGAAGCTAAGGATTCGCTTCCTAGCCCTCGATATCGTTCGATATAACGATAAATCACTCTGGGTGCCTCGGAATAGCGATATTTACCTTTTCCACACGCTGTGTATCGAAGGAAGCTAAGGATTCACTTCCTAGCCCTCGATATCGTTCGATATAACGATAAATCACTCCGGCAGACTCGGAATAGCGATATTTACCTTTTCCACACGCTGTGTATCGAAGGAAGCTAAGGATTCACTTCCTAGCCCTCGATATCGTTCGATATAACGATAAATCACTCCGGCAGACTCGGAATAGCGATATTTACCTTTTCCACACGCTGTGTATCGAAGGAAGCTAAGGATTCACTTCCTAGCCCACGATATCGTTCGATATAACGATAAATCACTGTGGGCGTCTCGGAATAGCGATATTTACCTTTTCCACACGCTGTGTATCGAAGGAAGCTAAGGATTTACTTTATAGCCCTCGATATCGTTCGATATAACGATAAATCACTCTGGGCGCCTCGAAATAGCGATATTTACCTTTTCTACACGCTGTGTATCGAAGGAAGCTAAGGATTTACTTTATAGCCCTCGATATCGTTCGATATAACGATAAATCACTCTGGGCGCCTCGGAATTGCGATATTTACCTTTTCCACACGCTGTGTATCGAAGGAAGCTAAGGATTCGCTTCCTAGCCCTCGATATCGTTCGATATAACGATACATCACTCTGGGCGCCTCGGAATAGGGATATTTACCTTTTCCACACGCTGTGTATCGAGGGAGGCTAAGGCTTCACTTCCTAGCCCACGATATCGTTCGATATAACGATAAATCACTCTGGCAGACTCGGAATAGCGATATTTACCTTTTCCACACACTGTCTATCGAAGGAAGCTAAGGATTCGCTTCCTAGGCCTCGATATCGTTCGATATAACGATAAATCACTCCGGCAGACTCGGAATAGCGATATTTACCTTTTCCACACGCTGTGTATCGAAGGAAGCTAAGGATTCACTTCCTAGCCCTCGATATCGTTCGATATAACGATAAATCACTCTGGCAGACTCGAAATAGCGATATTTACCTTTTCCACACGCTGTGTATCGAAGGAAGCTAAGGATTCACTTCCTAGCCCTCGATATCGTTCGATATAACGATAAATCACTCCGGCAGACTCGGAATAGCGATATTTACCTTTTCCACACGCTGTGTGTCGAAGGAAGCTAACTATGCGCTTCCTAGCCCACGATATCGTTCGATATAACGATAAATCACTCTGGACGCCTCGGAATAGCGATATTTACCTTTTCCAAACGCTGTGTATCGAAGGAAGCTAAGGATTCGCTTCCTAGCCCTCGATATCGTTCGATATAACGATAAATCACTCTGGCAGACTCGAAATAGCGATATTTAACTTTTCCACACGCTGTGTATCGAAGGAAGCTAAGGATTCACTTCCTAGCCCTCGATATCATTCGATATAACGATAAATCACTCCGGCAGACTCGGAATAGCGATATTTACCTTTTCCACACGCTGTGTGTCGAAGGAAGCTAACTATGCGCTTCCTAGCCCTCGATATCGTTCGATATAACGATAAATCACTCTGGCAGACTCGGAATAGCGATATTTACCTTTTCCACACGCTGTGTATCGAAGGAAGCCAAAGCTTCACTTCCTAGCCCACGATATCGTTCGATATAACGATAAATCACTCTGGACGCCTCGGAATAGCGATATTTACCTTTTCCAAACGCTGTGTATCGAAGGAAGCTAAGGATTCGCTTCCTAGCCCTCGATATCGTTCGATATAACGATAAATCACTCTGGCAGACTCGAAATAGCGATATTTAACTTTTCCACACGCTGTGTATCGAAGGAAGCTAAGGATTCACTTCCTAGCCCTCGATATCATTCGATATAACGATAAATCACTCCGGCAGACTCGGAATAGCGATATTTACCTTTTCCACACACTGTCTATCGAAGGAAGCTAAGGATTCGGTTCCTAGCCCTCGACATCGTTCGATATAACGATAAATCACTCTGGGCGCCTCGGAATAGGGATATTTACCTTTTCCACACGCTGTGTATCGAGGGAGGCTAAGGCTTCACTTCCTAGCCCACGATATCGTTCGATATAACGATAAATCACTCTGGCAGACTCGGAATAGCGATATTTACCTTTTCCACACGCTGTGTATCGAAGGAAGCTAAGGCTTCGCTTCCTAGCCCTCGATATCGTTCGATAGAACGATAAATCACTCTGGGCGCCTCGGAATAGCGATATTTACCTTTTCCACACGCTGTGTATTGAGGGAGGCTAAGGATTCGCTTCCTAGCCCTCGATATCGTTCGATATAACTATAAATCACTCCGGCAGACTCGGAATAGCGATATTTACCTTTTCCACACGCTGTGTATCGAAGGAAGCTAAGGATTCGCTTCCTAGCCCTCGATATCGTTCGATATAACGATAAATCACTCTGGGTGCCTCGGAATAGCGATATTTACCTTTTCCACACGCTGTGTATCGAAGGAAGCTAAGGATTCACTTCCTAGCCCTCGATATCGTTCCATATAACGATAAATCACTCCGGCAGACTCGGAATAGCGATATTTACCTTTTCCACACGCTGTGTATCGAAGGAAGCTAAGGATTCGCTTCCTAGCCCTCGATATCGTTCGATAGAACGATAAATCACTCTGGGCGCCTCGGAATAGCGATATTTACCTTTTCCACACGCTGTGTATTGAGGGAGGCTAAGGATACGCTTCCTAGCCCTCGATATCGTTCGATATAACGATAAATCACTCCGGCAGACTCGGAATAGCGATATTTACCTTTTCCACACGCTGTGTATCGAAGGAAGCTAAGGATTCACTTCCTAGCCCACGATATCGTTCGATATAACGATAAATCACTCTGGGTGCCTCGGAATAGCGATATTTACCTTTTCTACACGCTGTGTATCGAAGGAAGCTAAGGATTTACTTTATAGCCCTCGATATCGTTCGATATAACGATAAATCACTCTGGGCGCCTCGAAATAGCGATATTTACCTTTTCTACACGCTGTGTATCGAAGGAAGCTAAGGATTTACTTTATAGCCCTCGATATCGTTCGATATAACGATAAATCACTCTGGGCGCCTCGGAATTGCGATATTTACCTTTTCCACACGCTGTGTATCGAAGGAAGCTAAGGATTCGCTTCCTAGCCCTCGATATCGTTCGATATAACGATACATCACTCTGGGCGCCTCGGAATAGGGATATTTACCTTTTCCACACGCTGTGTATCGAGGGAGGCTAAGGCTTCACTTCCTAGCCCACGATATCGTTCGATATAACGATAAATCACTCTGGGCGCCTCGGAGTAGCGATATTTACCTTTTCCACACGCTGTGTATCGAAGGAAGCTAAGGCTTCACTTCCTAGCCCACGATATCGTTCGATATAACGATAAATCACTCTGGCAGACTCGGAATAGCGATATTTACCTTTTCCACACGCTGTGTATCGAAGGAAGCTAAGGATTCACTTCCTAGCCCTCGATATCGTTCGATATAACGATAAATCACTCCGGCAGACTCGGAATAGGGATATTTACCTTTTCCACACGCTGTGTATCGAAGGAAGCTAAGGATTCGCTTCCTAGCCCTCGATATCGTTCGATAGAACGATAAATCACTGTGGGCGTCTCGGAATAGCGATATTTACCTTTTCCACACGCTGTGTATCGAAGGAAGCTAAGGATTTACTTTATAGCCCTCGATATCGTTCGATATAACGATAAATCACTCTGGGCGCCTCGAAATAGCGATATTTACCTTTTCTACACGCTGTGTATCGAAGGAAGCTAAGGATTCGCTTCCTAGCCCTCGATATCGTTCGATAGAACGATAAATCACTGTGGGCGTCTCGGAATAGCGATATTTACCTTTTCCACACGCTGTGTATCGAAGGAAGCTAAGGATTTACTTTATAGCCCTCGATATCGTTCGATATAACGATAAATCACTCTGGGCGCCTCGAAATAGCGATATTTACCTTTTCTACACGCTGTGTATCGAAGGAAGCTAAGGATTTACTTTATAGCCCTCGATATCGTTCGATATAACGATACATCACTCTGGGCGCCTCGGAATAGGGATATTTACCTTTTCCACACGCTGTGTATCGAGGGAGGCTAAGGCTTCACTTCCTAGCCCACGATATCGTTCGATATAACGATAAATCACTCTGGCAGACTCGGAATAGCGATATTTACCTTTTCCACACGCTGTGTATCGAAGGAAGCTAAGGATTCACTTCCTAGCCCTCGATATCGTTCGATATAACGATAAATCACTCCGGCAGACTCGGAATAGGGATATTTACCTTTTCCACACGCTGTGTATCGAAGGAAGCTAAGGATTCGCTTCCTAGCCCTCGATATCGTTCGATAGAACGATAAATCACTCTGGGCGCCTCGGAATAGCGATATTTACCTTTTCCACACGCTGTGTATTGAGGGAGGCTAAGGATTCGCTTCCTAGCCCTCGATATCGTTCGATATAACGATAAATCACTCCGGCAGACTCGGAATAGCGATATTTACCTTTTCCACACGCTGTGTATCGAAGGAAGCTAAGGATTCGCTTCCTAGCCCTCGATATCGTTCGATATAACGATAAATCACTCTGGGTGCCTCGGAATAGCGATATTTACCTTTTCCACACGCTGTGTATCGAAGGAAGCTAAGGATTCACTTCCTAGCCCTCGATATCGTTCGATATAACGATAAATCACTCCGGCAGACTCGGAATAGCGATATTTACCTTTTCCACACGCTGTGTATCGAAGGAAGCTAAGGATTCACTTCCTAGCCCTCGATATCGTTCGATATAACGATAAATCACTCCGGCAGACTCGGAATAGCGATATTTACCTTTTCCACACGCTGTGTATCGAAGGAAGCTAAGGATTCACTTCCTAGCCCACGATATCGTTCGATATAACGATAAATCACTGTGGGCGTCTCGGAATAGCGATATTTACCTTTTCCACACGCTGTGTATCGAAGGAAGCTAAGGATTTACTTTATAGCCCTCGATATCGTTCGATATAACGATAAATCACTCTGGGCGCCTCGAAATAGCGATATTTACCTTTTCTACACGCTGTGTATCGAAGGAAGCTAAGGATTTACTTTATAGCCCTCGATATCGTTCGATATAACGATAAATCACTCTGGGCGCCTCGGAATTGCGATATTTACCTTTTCCACACGCTGTGTATCGAAGGAAGCTAAGGATTCGCTTCCTAGCCCTCGATATCGTTCGATATAACGATACATCACTCTGGGCGCCTCGGAATAGGGATATTTACCTTTTCCACACGCTGTGTATCGAGGGAGGCTAAGGCTTCACTTCCTAGCCCACGATATCGTTCGATATAACGATAAATCACTCTGGCAGACTCGGAATAGCGATATTTACCTTTTCCACACACTGTCTATCGAAGGAAGCTAAGGATTCGGTTCCTAGCCCTCGACATCGTTCGATATAACGATAAATCACTCTGGGCGGCTCGGAATAGGGATATTTACCTTTTCCACACGCTGTGTATCGAGGGAGGCTAAGGCTTCACTTCCTAGCCCACGATATCGTTCGATATAACGATAAATCACTCTGGCAGACTCGGAATAGCGATATTTACCTTTTCCACACACTGTCTATCGAAGGAAGCTAAGGATTCGGTTCCTAGCCCTCGACATCGTTCGATATAACGATAAATCACTCTGGGCGCCTCGGAATAGGGATATTTACCTTTTCCACACGCTGTGTATCGAAGGAAGCCAAGGCTTCACTTCCTAGCCCACGATATCGTTCGATATAACGATAAATCACTCTGGCAGACTCGAAATAGCGATATTTACCTTTTCCACACGCTGTGTATCGAAGGAAGCTAAGGATTCACTTCCTAGCCCTCGATATCGTTCGATATAACGATAAATCACTCCGGCAGACTCGGAATAGCGATATTTACCTTTTCCACACGCTGTGTGTCGAAGGAAGCTAACTATGCGCTTCCTAGCCCTCGATATCGTTCGATATAACGATAAATCACTCCGGCAGACTCGGAATAGCGATATTTACCTTTTCCACACGCTGTGTATCGAAGGAAGCCAAGGCTTCACTTCCTAGCCCACGATATCGTTCGATATAACGATAAATCACTCTGGCAGACTCGAAATAGCGATATTTACCTTTTCCACACGCTGTGTATCGAAGGAAGCTAAGGCTTCACTTCCTAGCCCACCATATCGTTCGATATAACGATAAATCACTCTGGCAGACTCGGAATAGCGATATTTACCTTTTCCACACACTGTCTATCGAAGGAAGCTAAGGATTCGGTTCCTAGCCCTCGACATCGTTCGATATAACGATAAATCACTCTGGGCGCCTCGGAATAGGGATATTTACCTTTTCCACACGCTGTGTATCGAAGGAAGCCAAGGCTTCACTTCCTAGCCCACGATATCGTTCGATATAACGATAAATCACTCTGGCAGACTCGGAATAGCGATATTTACCTTTTCCACACACTGTCTATCGAAGGAAGCTAAGGATTCGGTTCCTAGCCCTCGACATCGTTCGATATAACGATAAATCACTCTGGGCGCCTCGGAATAGGGATATTTACCTTTTCCACACGCTGTGTATCGAGGGAGGCTAAGGCTTCACTTCCTAGCCCACGATATCGTTCGATATAACGATACATCACTCTGGGCGCCTCGGAATAGGGATATTTACCTTTTCCACACGCTGTGTATCGAGGGAGGCTAAGGCTTCACTTCCTAGCCCACGATATCGTTCGATATAACGATAAATCACTCTGGGCGCCTCGGAGTAGCGATATTTACCTTTTCCACACGCTGTGTATCGAAGGAAGCCAAAGCTTCACTTCCTAGCCCACGATATCGTTCGATATAACGATAAATCACTCTGGACGCCTCGGAATAGCGATATTTACCTTTTCCAAACGCTGTGTATCGAAGGAAGCTAAGGATTCACTTCCTAGCCCACGATATCGTTCGATATAACGATAAATCACTGTGGGCGTCTCGGAATAGCGATATTTACCTTTTCCACACGCTGTGTATCGAAGGAAGCTAAGGATTCACTTCCTAGCCCACGATATCGTTCGATATAACGATAAATCACTGTGGGCGTCTCGGAATAGCGATATTTACCTTTTCCACACGCTGTGTATCGAAGGAAGCTAAGGATTTACTTTATAGCCCTCGATATCGTTCGATATAACGATAAATCACTCTGGGCGCCTCGAAATAGCGATATTTACCTTTTCTACACGCTGTGTATCGAAGGAAGCTAAGGATTTACTTTATAGCCCTCGATATCGTTCGATATAACGATAAATCACTCTGGGCGCCTCGGAATTGCGATATTTACCTTTTCCACACGCTGTGTATCGAAGGAAGCTAAGGATTCGCTTCCTAGCCCTCGATATCGTTCGATATAACGATACATCACTCTGGGCGCCTCGGAATAGGGATATTTACCTTTTCCACACGCTGTGTATCGAGGGAGGCTAAGGCTTCACTTCCTAGCCCACGATATCGTTCGATATAACGATAAATCACTCTGGCAGACTCGGAATAGCGATATTTACCTTTTCCACACACTGTCTATCGAAGGAAGCTAAGGATTCGGTTCCTAGCCCTCGACATCGTTCGATATAACGATAAATCACTCTGGGCGGCTCGGAATAGGGATATTTACCTTTTCCACACGCTGTGTATCGAGGGAGGCTAAGGCTTCACTTCCTAGCCCACGATATCGTTCGATATAACGATAAATCACTCTGGCAGACTCGGAATAGCGATATTTACCTTTTCCACACACTGTCTATCGAAGGAAGCTAAGGATTCGGTTCCTAGCCCTCGACATCGTTCGATATAACGATAAATCACTCTGGGCGCCTCGGAATAGGGATATTTACCTTTTCCACACGCTGTGTATCGAAGGAAGCCAAGGCTTCACTTCCTAGCCCACGATATCGTTCGATATAACGATAAATCACTCTGGCAGACTCGAAATAGCGATATTTACCTTTTCCACACGCTGTGTATCGAAGGAAGCTAAGGATTCACTTCCTAGCCCTCGATATCGTTCGATATAACGATAAATCACTCCGGCAGACTCGGAATAGCGATATTTACCTTTTCCACACGCTGTGTGTCGAAGGAAGCTAACTATGCGCTTCCTAGCCCTCGATATCGTTCGATATAACGATAAATCACTCCGGCAGACTCGGAATAGCGATATTTACCTTTTCCACACGCTGTGTATCGAAGGAAGCCAAGGCTTCACTTCCTAGCCCACGATATCGTTCGATATAACGATAAATCACTCTGGCAGACTCGAAATAGCGATATTTACCTTTTCCACACGCTGTGTATCGAAGGAAGCTAAGGCTTCACTTCCTAGCCCACCATATCGTTCGATATAACGATAAATCACTCTGGCAGACTCGGAATAGCGATATTTACCTTTTCCACACACTGTCTATCGAAGGAAGCTAAGGATTCGGTTCCTAGCCCTCGACATCGTTCGATATAACGATAAATCACTCTGGGCGCCTCGGAATAGGGATATTTACCTTTTCCACACGCTGTGTATCGAAGGAAGCCAAGGCTTCACTTCCTAGCCCACGATATCGTTCGATATAACGATAAATCACTCTGGCAGACTCGGAATAGCGATATTTACCTTTTCCACACACTGTCTATCGAAGGAAGCTAAGGATTCGGTTCCTAGCCCTCGACATCGTTCGATATAACGATAAATCACTCTGGGCGCCTCGGAATAGGGATATTTACCTTTTCCACACGCTGTGTATCGAGGGAGGCTAAGGCTTCACTTCCTAGCCCACGATATCGTTCGATATAACGATACATCACTCTGGGCGCCTCGGAATAGGGATATTTACCTTTTCCACACGCTGTGTATCGAGGGAGGCTAAGGCTTCACTTCCTAGCCCACGATATCGTTCGATATAACGATAAATCACTCTGGGCGCCTCGGAGTAGCGATATTTACCTTTTCCACACGCTGTGTATCGAAGGAAGCCAAAGCTTCACTTCCTAGCCCACGATATCGTTCGATATAACGATAAATCACTCTGGACGCCTCGGAATAGCGATATTTACCTTTTCCAAACGCTGTGTATCGAAGGAAGCTAAGGATTCACTTCCTAGCCCACGATATCGTTCGATATAACGATAAATCACTGTGGGCGTCTCGGAATAGCGATATTTACCTTTTCCACACGCTGTGTATCGAAGGAAGCTAAGGATTTACTTTATAGCCCTCGATATCGTTCGATATAACGATAAATCACTCTGGGCGCCTCGAAATAGCGATATTTACCTTTTCTACACGCTGTGTATCGAAGGAAGCTAAGGATTTACTTTATAGCCCTCGATATCGTTCGATATAACGATAAATCACTCCGGGCGCCTCGGAATTGCGATATTTACCTTTTCCACACGCTGTGTATCGAAGGAAGCTAAGGATTCGCTTCCTAGCCCTCGATATCGTTCGATATAACGATACATCACTCTGGGCGCCTCGGAATAGGGATATTTACCTTTTCCACACGCTGTGTATCGAGGGAGGCTAAGGCTTCACTTCCTAGCCCACGATATCGTTCGATATAACGATAAATCACTCTGGGCGCCTCGGAGTAGCGATATTTACCTTTTCCACACGCTGTGTATCGAAGGAAGCCAAAGCTTCACTTCCTAGCCCACGATATCGTTCGATATAACGATAAATCACTCTGGACGCCTGGGAATAGCGATATTTACCTTTTCCAAACGCTGTGTATCGAAGGAAGCTAAGGATTCGCTTCCTAGCCCTCGATATCGTTCGATATAACGATAAATCACTCTGGGCGCCTCTAAATAGCGATATTTACCTTTTCCACACGCTGTGTATCGAAGGAAGCTAAGGATTCGCTTCCTAGCCCTCGATATCGTTCGATATAACGATAAATCACTCTGGCAGACTCGAAATAGCGATATTTAACTTTTCCACACGCTGTGTATCGAAGGAAGCTAAGGATTCACTTCCTAGCCCTCGATATCGTTCGATATAACGATAAATCACTCCGGCAGACTCGGAATAGCGATATTTACCTTTTCCACACGCTGTGTATCGAAGGAAGCTAAGGATTCACTTCCTAGCCCTCGATATCGTTCGATATAACGATAAATCACTCCGGCAGACTCGGAATAGCGATATTTACCTTTTCCACACGCTGTGTATCGAAGGAAGCTAAGGATTCGCTTCCTAGCCCTCGATATCGTTCGATATAACGATAAATCACTGTGGGCGTCTCGGAATAGCGATATTTACCTTTTCCACACGCTGTGTATCGAAGGAAGCTAAGGATTCACTTCCTAGCCCTCGATATCGTTCGATATAACGATAAATCACTCTGGACGCCTCGGAGTAGCGATATTTATCTTTTCCACACGCTGTGTATCGAAGGAAGCCAAAGCTTCACTTCCTAGCCCACGATATCGTTCGATATAACGATAAATCACTCTGGACGCCTCGGAATAGCGATATTTACCTTTTCCAAACGCTGTGTATCGAAGGAAGCTAAGGATTCACTTCCTAGCCCACGATATCGTTCGATATAACGATAAATCACTGTGGGCGTCTCGGAATAGCGATATTTACCTTTTCCACACGCTGTGTATCGAAGGAAGCTAAGGATTTACTTTATAGCCCTCGATATCGTTCGATATAACGATAAATCACTCTGGGCGCCTCGAAATAGCGATATTTACCTTTTCTACACGCTGTGTATCGAAGGAAGCTAAGGATTTACTTTATAGCCCTCGATATCGTTCGATATAACGATAAATCACTCCGGGCGCCTCGGAATTGCGATATTTACCTTTTCCACACGCTGTGTATCGAAGGAAGCTAAGGATTCGCTTCCTAGCCCTCGATATCGTTCGATATAACGATACATCACTCTGGGCGCCTCGGAATAGGGATATTTACCTTTTCCACACGCTGTGTATCGAGGGAGGCTAAGGCTTCACTTCCTAGACCACGATATCGTTCGATATAACGATAAATCACTCTGGGCGCCTCGGAGTAGCGATATTTACCTTTTCCACACGCTGTGTATCGAAGGAAGCCAAAGCTTCACTTCCTAGCCCACGATATCGTTCGATATAACGATAAATCACTCTGGACGCCTGGGAATAGCGATATTTACCTTTTCCAAACGCTGTGTATCGAAGGAAGCTAAGGATTCGCTTCCTAGCCCTCGATATCGTTCGATATAACGATAAATCACTCTGGGCGCCTCTAAATAGCGATATTTACCTTTTCCACACGCTGTGTATCGAAGGAAGCTAAGGATTCGCTTCCTAGCCCTCGATATCGTTCGATATAACGATAAATCACTCTGGCAGACTCGAAATAGCGATATTTAACTTTTCCACACGCTGTGTATCGAAGGAAGCTAAGGATTCACTTCCTAGCCCTCGATATCGTTCGATATAACGATAAATCACTCCGGCAGACTCGGAATAGCGATATTTACCTTTTCCACACGCTGTGTATCGAAGGAAGCTAAGGATTCGCTTCCTAGCCCTCGATATCGTTCGATATAACGATAAATCACTGTGGGCGTCTCGGAATAGCGATATTTACCTTTTCCACACGCTGTGTATCGAAGGAAGCTAAGGATTCACTTCCTAGCCCTCGATATCGTTCGATATAACGATAAATCACTCTGGACGCCTCGGAATAGCGATATTTACCTTTTCCAAACGCTGTGTATCGAAGGAAGCTAAGGATTCACTTCCTAGCCCACGATATCGTTCGATATAACGATAAATCACTGTGGGCGTCTCGGAATAGCGATATTTACCTTTTCCACACGCTGTGTATCGAAGGAAGCTAAGGATTTACTTTATAGCCCTCGATATCGTTCGATATAACGATAAATCACTCTGGGCGCCTCGAAATAGCGATATTTACCTTTTCTACACGCTGTGTATCGAAGGAAGCTAAGGATTTACTTTATAGCCCTCGATATCGTTCGATATAACGATAAATCACTCTGGGCGCCTCGGAATTGCGATATTTACCTTTTCCACACGCTGTGTATCGAAGGAAGCTAAGGATTCGCTTCCTAGCCCTCGATATCGTTCGATATAACGGTACATCACTCTGGGCGCCTCGGAATAGGGATATTTACCTTTTCCACACGCTGTGTATCGAGGGAGGCTAAGGCTTCACTTCCTAGCCCACGATATCGTTCGATATAACGATAAATCACTCTGGGCGCCTCGGAGTAGCGATATTTACCTTTTCCACACGCTGTGTATCGAAGGAAGCCAAAGCTTCACTTCCTAGCCCACGATATCGTTCGATATAACGATAAATCACTCTGGACGCCTCGGAATAGCGATATTTACCTTTTCCAAACGCTGTGTATCGAAGGAAGCTAAGGATTCGCTTCCTAGCCCTCGATATCGTTCGATATAACGATAAATCACTCTGGGCGCCTCTAAATAGCGATATTTACCTTTTCCACACGCTGTGTATCGAAGGAAGCTAAGGATTCGCTTCCTAGCCCTCGATATCGTTCGATATAACGATAAATCACTCTGGCAGACTCGAAATAGCGATATTTAACTTTTCCACACGCTGTGTATCGAAGGAAGCTAAGGATTCACTTCCTAGCCCTCGATATCGTTCGATATAACGATAAATCACTCCGGCAGACTCGGAATAGCGATATTTACCTTTTCCACACGCTGTGTATCGAGGGAGGCTAAGGCTTCACTTCCTAGCCCACGATATCGTTCGATATAACGATACATCACTCTGGGCGCCTCGGAATAGGGATATTTACCTTTTCCACACGCTGTGTATCGAGGGAGGCTAAGGCTTCACTTCCTAGCCCACGATATCGTTCGATATAACGATAAATCACTCTGGGCGCCTCGGAGTAGCGATATTTACCTTTTCCACACGCTGTGTATCGAAGGAAGCCAAAGCTTCACTTCCTAGCCCACGATATCGTTCGATATAACGATAAATCACTCTGGACGCCTCGGAATAGCGATATTTACCTTTTCCAAACGCTGTGTATCGAAGGAAGCTAAGGATTCACTTCCTAGCCCACGATATCGTTCGATATAACGATAAATCACTGTGGGCGTCTCGGAATAGCGATATTTACCTTTTCCACACGCTGTGTATCGAAGGAAGCTAAGGATTTACTTTATAGCCCTCGATATCGTTCGATATAACGATAAATCACTCTGGGCGCCTCGAAATAGCGATATTTACCTTTTCTACACGCTGTGTATCGAAGGAAGCTAAGGATTTACTTTATAGCCCTCGATATCGTTCGATATAACGATAAATCACTCTGGGCGCCTCGGAATTGCGATATTTACCTTTTCCACACGCTGTGTATCGAAGGAAGCTAAGGATTCGCTTCCTAGCCCTCGATATCGTTCGATATAACGATACATCACTCTGGGTGCCTCGGAATAGGGATATTTACCTTTTCCACACGCTGTGTATCGAGGGAGGCTAAGGCTTCACTTCCTAGCCCACGATATCGTTCGATATAACGATAAATCACTCTGGGCGCCTCGGAGTAGCGATATTTACCTTTTCCACACGCTGTGTATCGAAGGAAGCCAAAGCTTCACTTCCTAGCCCTCGATATCGTTCGATATAACGATAAATCACTCTGGGCGCCTCTAAATAGCGATATTTACCTTTTCCACACGCTGTGTATCGAAGGAAGCTAAGGATTCGCTTCCTAGCCCTCGATATCGTTCGATATAACGATAAATCACTCTGGCAGACTCGAAATAGCGATATTTAACTTTTCCACACGCTGTGTATCGAAGGAAGCTAAGGATTCACTTCCTAGCCCTCGATATCGTTCGATATAACGATAAATCACTCCGGCAGACTCGGAATAGCGATATTTACCTTTTCCACACGCTGTGTATCGAAGGAAGCTAAGGATTCGCTTCCTAGCCCTCGATATCGTTCGATAGAACGATAAATCACTCTGGGCGCCTCGGAATAGCGATATTTACCTTTTCCACACGCTGTGTATTGAGGGAGGCTAAGGATTCGCTTCCTAGCCCTCGATATCGTTCGATATAACGATAAATCACTCCGGCAGACTCGGAATAGCGATATTTACCTTTTCCACACGCTGTGTATCGAAGGAAGCTAAGGATTCACTTCCTAGCCCTCGATATCGTTCGATATAACGATACATCACTCTGGGCGCCTCGGAATAGGGATATTTACCTTTTCCACACGCTGTGTATCGAGGGAGGCTAAGGCTTCACTTCCTAGCCCACGATATCGTTCGATATAACGATAAATCACTCTGGGCGCCTCGGAGTAGCGATATTTACCTTTTCCACACGCTGTATATCGAAGGAAGCCAAAGCTTCACTTCCTAGCCCACGATATCGTTCGATATAACGATAAATCACTCTGGACGCCTCGGAATAGCGATATTTACCTTTTCCAAACGCTGTGTATCGAAGGAAGCTAAGGATTCACTTCCTAGCCCACGATATCGTTCGATATAACGATAAATCACTGTGGGCGTCTCGGAATAGCGATATTTACCTTTTCCACACGCTGTGTATCGAAGGAAGCTAAGGATTTACTTTATAGCCCTCGATATCGTTCGATATAACGATAAATCACTCTGGGCGCCTCGAAATAGCGATATTTACCTTTTCTACACGCTGTGTATCGAAGGAAGCTAAGGATTTACTTTATAGCCCTCGATATCGTTCGATATAACGATAAATCACTCCGGGCGCCTCGGAATTGCGATATTTACCTTTTCCACACGCTGTGTATCGAAGGAAGCTAAGGATTCGCTTCCTAGCCCTCGATATCGTTCGATATAACGATACATCACTCTGGGCGCCTCGGAATAGGGATATTTACCTTTTCCACACGCTGTGTATCGAGGGAGGCTAAGGCTTCACTTCCTAGCCCACGATATCGTTCGATATAACGATAAATCACTCTGGGCGCCTCGGAGTAGCGATATTTACCTTTTCCACACGCTGTGTATCGAAGGAAGCCAAAGCTTCACTTCCTAGCCCACGATATCGTTCGATATAACGATAAATCACTCTGGACGCCTGGGAATAGCGATATTTACCTTTTCCAAACGCTGTGTATCGAAGGAAGCTAAGGATTCGCTTCCTAGCCCTCGATATCGTTCGATATAACGATAAATCACTCTGGGCGCCTCTAAATAGCGATATTTACCTTTTCCACACGCTGTGTATCGAAGGAAGCTAAGGATTCGCTTCCTAGCCCTCGATATCGTTCGATATAACGATAAATCACTCTGGCAGACTCGAAATAGCGATATTTAACTTTTCCACACGCTGTGTATCGAAGGAAGCTAAGGATTCACTTCCTAGCCCTCGATATCGTTCGATATAACGATAAATCACTCCGGCAGACTCGGAATAGCGATATTTACCTTTTCCACACGCTGTGTATCGAAGGAAGCTAAGGATTCACTTCCTAGCCCTCGATATCGTTCGATATAACGATAAATCACTCCGGCAGACTCGGAATAGCGATATTTACCTTTTCCACACGCTGTGTATCGAAGGAAGCTAAGGATTTACTTTATAGCCCTCGATATCGTTCGATATAACGATAAATCACTCTGGGCGCCTCGAAATAGCGATATTTACCTTTTCTACACGCTGTGTATCGAAGGAAGCTAAGGATTTACTTTATAGCCCTCGATATCGTTCGATATAACGATAAATCACTCTGGGCGCCTCGGAATTGCGATATTTACCTTTTCCACACGCTGTGTATCGAAGGAAGCTAAGGATTCGCTTCCTAGCCCTCGATATCGTTCGATATAACGATACATCACTCTGGGCGCCTCGGAATAGGGATATTTACCTTTTCCACACGCTGTGTATCGAGGGAGGCTAAGGCTTCACTTCCTAGCCCACGATATCGTTCGATATAACGATAAATCACTCTGGGCGCCTCGGAGTAGCGATATTTACCTTTTCCACACGCTGTGTATCGAAGGAAGCCAAAGCTTCACTTCCTAGCCCTCGATATCGTTCGATATAACGATAAATCACTCTGGGCGCCTCTAAATAGCGATATTTACCTTTTCCACACGCTGTGTATCGAAGGAAGCTAAGGATTCGCTTCCTAGCCCTCGATATCGTTCGATATAACGATAAATCACTCTGGCAGACTCGAAATAGCGATATTTAACTTTTCCACACGCTGTGTATCGAAGGAAGCTAAGGATTCACTTCCTAGCCCTCGATATCGTTCGATATAACGATAAATCACTCCGGCAGACTCGGAATAGCGATATTTACCTTTTCCACACGCTGTGTATCGAAGGAAGCTAAGGATTCGCTTCCTAGCCCTCGATATCGTTCGATAGAACGATAAATCACTCTGGGCGCCTCGGAATAGCGATATTTACCTTTTCCACACGCTGTGTATTGAGGGAGGCTAAGGATTCGCTTCCTAGCCCTCGATATCGTTCGATATAACGATAAATCACTCCGGCAGACTCGGAATAGCGATATTTACCTTTTCCACACGCTGTGTATCGAAGGAAGCTAAGGATTCACTTCCTAGCCCTCGATATCGTTCGATATAACGATACATCACTCTGGGCGCCTCGGAATAGGGATATTTACCTTTTCCACACGCTGTGTATCGAGGGAGGCTAAGGCTTCACTTCCTAGCCCACGATATCGTTCGATATAACGATAAATCACTCTGGGCGCCTCGGAGTAGCGATATTTACCTTTTCCACACGCTGTATATCGAAGGAAGCCAAAGCTTCACTTCCTAGCCCACGATATCGTTCGATATAACGATAAATCACTCTGGACGCCTCGGAATAGCGATATTTACCTTTTCCAAACGCTGTGTATCGAAGGAAGCTAAGGATTCACTTCCTAGCCCACGATATCGTTCGATATAACGATAAATCACTGTGGGCGTCTCGGAATAGCGATATTTACCTTTTCCACACGCTGTGTATCGAAGGAAGCTAAGGATTTACTTTATAGCCCTCGATATCGTTCGATATAACGATAAATCACTCTGGGCGCCTCGAAATAGCGATATTTACCTTTTCTACACGCTGTGTATCGAAGGAAGCTAAGGATTTACTTTATAGCCCTCGATATCGTTCGATATAACGATAAATCACTCCGGGCGCCTCGGAATTGCGATATTTACCTTTTCCACACGCTGTGTATCGAAGGAAGCTAAGGATTCGCTTCCTAGCCCTCGATATCGTTCGATATAACGATACATCACTCTGGGCGCCTCGGAATAGGGATATTTACCTTTTCCACACGCTGTGTATCGAGGGAGGCTAAGGCTTCACTTCCTAGCCCACGATATCGTTCGATATAACGATAAATCACTCTGGGCGCCTCGGAGTAGCGATATTTACCTTTTCCACACGCTGTGTATCGAAGGAAGCCAAAGCTTCACTTCCTAGCCCACGATATCGTTCGATATAACGATAAATCACTCTGGACGCCTGGGAATAGCGATATTTACCTTTTCCAAACGCTGTGTATCGAAGGAAGCTAAGGATTCGCTTCCTAGCCCTCGATATCGTTCGATATAACGATAAATCACTCTGGGCGCCTCTAAATAGCGATATTTACCTTTTCCACACGCTGTGTATCGAAGGAAGCTAAGGATTCGCTTCCTAGCCCTCGATATCGTTCGATATAACGATAAATCACTCTGGCAGACTCGAAATAGCGATATTTAACTTTTCCACACGCTGTGTATCGAAGGAAGCTAAGGATTCACTTCCTAGCCCTCGATATCGTTCGATATAACGATAAATCACTCCGGCAGACTCGGAATAGCGATATTTACCTTTTCCACACGCTGTGTATCGAAGGAAGCTAAGGATTCACTTCCTAGCCCTCGATATCGTTCGATATAACGATAAATCACTCCGGCAGACTCGGAATAGCGATATTTACCTTTTCCACACGCTGTGTATCGAAGGAAGCTAAGGATTCGCTTCCTAGCCCTCGATATCGTTCGATATAACGATAAATCACTGTGGGCGTCTCGGAATAGCGATATTTACCTTTTCCACACGCTGTGTATCGAAGGAAGCTAAGGATTCACTTCCTAGCCCTCGATATCGTTCGATATAACGATAAATCACTCTGGACGCCTCGGAATAGCGATATTTACCTTTTCCAAACGCTGTGTATCGAAGGAAGCTAAGGATTCACTTCCTAGCCCACGATATCGTTCGATATAACGATAAATCACTGTGGGCGTCTCGGAATAGCGATATTTACCTTTTCCACACGCTGTGTATCGAAGGAAGCTAAGGATTTACTTTATAGCCCTCGATATCGTTCGATATAACGATAAATCACTCTGGGCGCCTCGAAATAGCGATATTTACCTTTTCTACACGCTGTGTATCGAAGGAAGCTAAGGATTTACTTTATAGCCCTCGATATCGTTCGATATAACGATAAATCACTCTGGGCGCCTCGGAATTGCGATATTTACCTTTTCCACACGCTGTGTATCGAAGGAAGCTAAGGATTCGCTTCCTAGCCCTCGATATCGTTCGATATAACGATACATCACTCTGGGCGCCTCGGAATAGGGATATTTACCTTTTCCACACGCTGTGTATCGAGGGAGGCTAAGGCTTCACTTCCTAGCCCACGATATCGTTCGATATAACGATAAATCACTCTGGGCGCCTCGGAGTAGCGATATTTACCTTTTCCACACGCTGTGTATCGAAGGAAGCCAAAGCTTCACTTCCTAGCCCACGATATCGTTCGATATAACGATAAATCACTCTGGACGCCTCGGAATAGCGATATTTACCTTTTCCAAACGCTGTGTATCGAAGGAAGCTAAGGATTCGCTTCCTAGCCCTCGATATCGTTCGATATAACGATAAATCACTCTGGGCGCCTCTAAATAGCGATATTTACCTTTTCCACACGCTGTGTATCGAAGGAAGCTAAGGATTCGCTTCCTAGCCCTCGATATCGTTCGATATAACGATAAATCACTCTGGCAGACTCGAAATAGCGATATTTAACTTTTCCACACGCTGTGTATCGAAGGAAGCTAAGGATTCACTTCCTAGCCCTCGATATCGTTCGATATAACGATAAATCACTCCGGCAGACTCGGAATAGCGATATTTACCTTTTCCACACGCTGTGTGTCGAAGGAAGCTAACTATGCGCTTCCTAGCCCTCGACATCGTTCGATATAACGATAAATCACTCTGGGCGCCTCGGAATAGGGATATTTACCTTTTCCACACGCTGTGTATCGAGGGAGGCGAAGGCTTCACTTCCTAGCCCACGATATCGTTCGATATAACGATACATCACTCCGGCAGACTCGGAATAGCGATATTTACCTTTTCCACACGCTGTGTATCGAAGGAAGCTAAGGATTCGCTTCCTAGCCCTCGATATCGTTCGATATAACGATAAATCACTCCGGCAGACTCGGAATAGCGATATTTACCTTTTCCACACGCTGTGTATTGAGGGAGGCTAAGGATTCGCTTCCTAGCCCTCGATATCGTTCGATATAACTATAAATCACTCCGGCAGACTCGGAATAGCGATATTTACCTTTTCCACACGCTGTGTATCGAAGGAAGCTAAGGATTCGCTTCCTAGCCCTCGATATCGTTCGATATAACGATAAATCACTCTGGGTGCCTCGGAATAGCGATATTTACCTTTTCCACACGCTGTGTGTCGAAGGAAGCTAACTATGCGCTTCCTAGCCCTCGACATCGTTCGATATAACGATAAATCACTCTGGGCGCCTCGGAATAGGGATATTTACCTTTTCCACACGCTGTGTATCGAGGGAGGCTAAGGCTTCACTTCCTAGCCCACGATATCGTTCGATATAACGATACATCACTCTGGGCGCCTCGGAATAGGGATATTTACCTTTTCCACACGCTGTGTATCGAGGGAGGCTAAGGCTTCACTTCCTAGCCCACGATATCGTTCGATATAACGATAAATCACTCTGGGCGCCTCGGAGTAGCGATATTTACCTTTTCCACACGCTGTGTATCGAAGGAAGCCAAAGCTTCACTTCCTAGCCCACGATATCGTTCGATATAACGATAAATCACTCTGGACGCCTCGGAATAGCGATATTTACCTTTTCCAAACGCTGTGTATCGAAGGAAGCTAAGGCTTCGCTTCCTAGCCCTCGATATCGTTCGATAGAACGATAAATCACTCTGGGCGCCTCGGAATAGCGATATTTACCTTTTCCACACGCTGTGTATTGAGGGAGGCTAAGGATTCGCTTCCTAGCCCTCGATATCGTTCGATATAACTATAAATCACTCCGGCAGACTCGGAATAGCGATATTTACCTTTTCCACACGCTGTGTATCGAAGGAAGCTAAGGATTCGCTTCCTAGCCCTCGATATCGTTCGATATAACGATAAATCACTCTGGGTGCCTCGGAATAGCGATATTTACCTTTTCCACACGCTGTGTATCGAAGGAAGCTAAGGATTCACTTCCTAGCCCTCGATATCGTTCCATATAACGATAAATCACTCCGGCAGACTCGGAATAGCGATATTTACCTTTTCCACACGCTGTGTATCGAAGGAAGCTAAGGATTCGCTTCCTAGCCCTCGATATCGTTCGATAGAACGATAAATCACTCTGGGCGCCTCGGAATAGCGATATTTACCTTTTCCACACGCTGTGTATTGAGGGAGGCTAAGGATACGCTTCCTAGCCCTCGATATCGTTCGATATAACGATAAATCACTCCGGCAGACTCGGAATAGCGATATTTACCTTTTCCACACGCTGTGTATCGAAGGAAGCTAAGGATTCACTTCCTAGCCCACGATATCGTTCGATATAACGATAAATCACTCTGGGTGCCTCGGAATAGCGATATTTACCTTTTCTACACGCTGTGTATCGAAGGAAGCTAAGGATTTACTTTATAGCCCTCGATATCGTTCGATATAACGATAAATCACTCTGGGCGCCTCGAAATAGCGATATTTACCTTTTCTACACGCTGTGTATCGAAGGAAGCTAAGGATTTACTTTATAGCCCTCGATATCGTTCGATATAACGATAAATCACTCTGGGCGCCTCGGAATTGCGATATTTACCTTTTCCACACGCTGTGTATCGAAGGAAGCTAAGGATTCGCTTCCTAGCCCTCGATATCGTTCGATATAACGATACATCACTCTGGGCGCCTCGGAATAGGGATATTTACCTTTTCCACACGCTGTGTATCGAGGGAGGCTAAGGCTTCACTTCCTAGCCCACGATATCGTTCGATATAACGATAAATCACTCTGGGCGCCTCGGAGTAGCGATATTTACCTTTTCCACACGCTGTGTATCGAAGGAAGCTAAGGCTTCACTTCCTAGCCCACGATATCGTTCGATATAACGATAAATCACTCTGGCAGACTCGGAATAGCGATATTTACCTTTTCCACACGCTGTGTATCGAAGGAAGCTAAGGATTCACTTCCTAGCCCTCGATATCGTTCGATATAACGATAAATCACTCCGGCAGACTCGGAATAGGGATATTTACCTTTTCCACACGCTGTGTATCGAAGGAAGCTAAGGATTCGCTTCCTAGCCCTCGATATCGTTCGATAGAACGATAAATCACTGTGGGCGTCTCGGAATAGCGATATTTACCTTTTCCACACGCTGTGTATCGAAGGAAGCTAAGGATTTACTTTATAGCCCTCGATATCGTTCGATATAACGATAAATCACTCTGGGCGCCTCGAAATAGCGATATTTACCTTTTCTACACGCTGTGTATCGAAGGAAGCTAAGGATTCGCTTCCTAGCCCTCGATATCGTTCGATAGAACGATAAATCACTGTGGGCGTCTCGGAATAGCGATATTTACCTTTTCCACACGCTGTGTATCGAAGGAAGCTAAGGATTTACTTTATAGCCCTCGATATCGTTCGATATAACGATAAATCACTCTGGGCGCCTCGAAATAGCGATATTTACCTTTTCTACACGCTGTGTATCGAAGGAAGCTAAGGATTTACTTTATAGCCCTCGATATCGTTCGATATAACGATACATCACTCTGGGCGCCTCGGAATAGGGATATTTACCTTTTCCACACGCTGTGTATCGAGGGAGGCTAAGGCTTCACTTCCTAGCCCACGATATCGTTCGATATAACGATAAATCACTCTGGCAGACTCGGAATAGCGATATTTACCTTTTCCACACGCTGTGTATCGAAGGAAGCTAAGGATTCACTTCCTAGCCCTCGATATCGTTCGATATAACGATAAATCACTCCGGCAGACTCGGAATAGGGATATTTACCTTTTCCACACGCTGTGTATCGAAGGAAGCTAAGGATTCGCTTCCTAGCCCTCGATATCGTTCGATAGAACGATAAATCACTCTGGGCGCCTCGGAATAGCGATATTTACCTTTTCCACACGCTGTGTATTGAGGGAGGCTAAGGATTCGCTTCCTAGCCCTCGATATCGTTCGATATAACGATAAATCACTCCGGCAGACTCGGAATAGCGATATTTACCTTTTCCACACGCTGTGTATCGAAGGAAGCTAAGGATTCGCTTCCTAGCCCTCGATATCGTTCGATATAACGATAAATCACTCTGGGTGCCTCGGAATAGCGATATTTACCTTTTCCACACGCTGTGTATCGAAGGAAGCTAAGGATTCACTTCCTAGCCCTCGATATCGTTCGATATAACGATAAATCACTCCGGCAGACTCGGAATAGCGATATTTACCTTTTCCACACGCTGTGTATCGAAGGAAGCTAAGGATTCACTTCCTAGCCCTCGATATCGTTCGATATAACGATAAATCACTCCGGCAGACTCGGAATAGCGATATTTACCTTTTCCACACGCTGTGTATCGAAGGAAGCTAAGGATTCACTTCCTAGCCCACGATATCGTTCGATATAACGATAAATCACTGTGGGCGTCTCGGAATAGCGATATTTACCTTTTCCACACGCTGTGTATCGAAGGAAGCTAAGGATTTACTTTATAGCCCTCGATATCGTTCGATATAACGATAAATCACTCTGGGCGCCTCGAAATAGCGATATTTACCTTTTCTACACGCTGTGTATCGAAGGAAGCTAAGGATTTACTTTATAGCCCTCGATATCGTTCGATATAACGATAAATCACTCTGGGCGCCTCGGAATTGCGATATTTACCTTTTCCACACGCTGTGTATCGAAGGAAGCTAAGGATTCGCTTCCTAGCCCTCGATATCGTTCGATATAACGATACATCACTCTGGGCGCCTCGGAATAGGGATATTTACCTTTTCCACACGCTGTGTATCGAGGGAGGCTAAGGCTTCACTTCCTAGCCCACGATATCGTTCGATATAACGATAAATCACTCTGGCAGACTCGGAATAGCGATATTTACCTTTTCCACACACTGTCTATCGAAGGAAGCTAAGGATTCGGTTCCTAGCCCTCGACATCGTTCGATATAACGATAAATCACTCTGGGCGGCTCGGAATAGGGATATTTACCTTTTCCACACGCTGTGTATCGAGGGAGGCTAAGGCTTCACTTCCTAGCCCACGATATCGTTCGATATAACGATAAATCACTCTGGCAGACTCGGAATAGCGATATTTACCTTTTCCACACACTGTCTATCGAAGGAAGCTAAGGATTCGGTTCCTAGCCCTCGACATCGTTCGATATAACGATAAATCACTCTGGGCGCCTCGGAATAGGGATATTTACCTTTTCCACACGCTGTGTATCGAAGGAAGCCAAGGCTTCACTTCCTAGCCCACGATATCGTTCGATATAACGATAAATCACTCTGGCAGACTCGAAATAGCGATATTTACCTTTTCCACACGCTGTGTATCGAAGGAAGCTAAGGATTCACTTCCTAGCCCTCGATATCGTTCGATATAACGATAAATCACTCCGGCAGACTCGGAATAGCGATATTTACCTTTTCCACACGCTGTGTGTCGAAGGAAGCTAACTATGCGCTTCCTAGCCCTCGATATCGTTCGATATAACGATAAATCACTCCGGCAGACTCGGAATAGCGATATTTACCTTTTCCACACGCTGTGTATCGAAGGAAGCCAAGGCTTCACTTCCTAGCCCACGATATCGTTCGATATAACGATAAATCACTCTGGCAGACTCGAAATAGCGATATTTACCTTTTCCACACGCTGTGTATCGAAGGAAGCTAAGGCTTCACTTCCTAGCCCACCATATCGTTCGATATAACGATAAATCACTCTGGCAGACTCGGAATAGCGATATTTACCTTTTCCACACACTGTCTATCGAAGGAAGCTAAGGATTCGGTTCCTAGCCCTCGACATCGTTCGATATAACGATAAATCACTCTGGGCGCCTCGGAATAGGGATATTTACCTTTTCCACACGCTGTGTATCGAAGGAAGCCAAGGCTTCACTTCCTAGCCCACGATATCGTTCGATATAACGATAAATCACTCTGGCAGACTCGGAATAGCGATATTTACCTTTTCCACACACTGTCTATCGAAGGAAGCTAAGGATTCGGTTCCTAGCCCTCGACATCGTTCGATATAACGATAAATCACTCTGGGCGCCTCGGAATAGGGATATTTACCTTTTCCACACGCTGTGTATCGAGGGAGGCTAAGGCTTCACTTCCTAGCCCACGATATCGTTCGATATAACGATACATCACTCTGGGCGCCTCGGAATAGGGATATTTACCTTTTCCACACGCTGTGTATCGAGGGAGGCTAAGGCTTCACTTCCTAGCCCACGATATCGTTCGATATAACGATAAATCACTCTGGGCGCCTCGGAGTAGCGATATTTACCTTTTCCACACGCTGTGTATCGAAGGAAGCCAAAGCTTCACTTCCTAGCCCACGATATCGTTCGATATAACGATAAATCACTCTGGACGCCTCGGAATAGCGATATTTACCTTTTCCAAACGCTGTGTATCGAAGGAAGCTAAGGATTCACTTCCTAGCCCACGATATCGTTCGATATAACGATAAATCACTGTGGGCGTCTCGGAATAGCGATATTTACCTTTTCTACACGCTGTGTATCGAAGGAAGCTAAGGATTTACTTTATAGCCCTCGATATCGTTCGATATAACGATAAATCACTCCGGGCGCCTCGGAATTGCGATATTTACCTTTTCCACACGCTGTGTATCGAAGGAAGCTAAGGATTCGCTTCCTAGCCCTCGATATCGTTCGATATAACGATAAATCACTCTGGACGCCTCGGAATAGCGATATTTACCTTTTCCAAACGCTGTGTATCGAAGGAAGCTAAGGATTCACTTCCTAGCCCACGATATCGTTCGATATAACGATAAATCACTGTGGGCGCCTCGAAATAGCGATATTTACCTTTTCTACACGCTGTGTATCGAAGGAAGCTAAGGATTTACTTTATAGCCCTCGATATCGTTCGATATAACGATAAATCACTCCGGGCGCCTCGGAATTGCGATATTTACCTTTTCCACACGCTGTGTATCGAAGGAAGCTAAGGATTCGCTTCCTAGCCCTCGATATCGTTCGATATAACGATACATCACTCTGGGCGCCTCGGAATAGCGATATTTACCTTTTCCAAACGCTGTGTATCGAAGGAAGCTAAGGATTTACTTTATAGCCCTCGATATCGTTCGATATAACGATAAATCACTCTGGGCGCCTCGAAATAGCGATATTTACCTTTTCTACACGCTGTGTATCGAAGGAAGCTAAGGATTTACTTTATAGCCCTCGATATCGTTCGATATAACGATAAATCACTCCGGGCGCCTCGGAATTGCGATATTTACCTTTTCCACACGCTGTGTATCGAAGGAAGCTAAGGATTCGCTTCCTAGCCCTCGATATCGTTCGATATAACGATACATCACTCTGGGCGCCTCGGAATAGGGATATTTACCTTTTCCACACGCTGTGTATCGAGGGAGGCTAAGGCTTCACTTCCTAGCCCACGATATCGTTCGATATAACGATAAATCACTCTGGGCGCCTCGGAGTAGCGATATTTACCTTTTCCACACGCTGTGTATCGAAGGAAGCTAAGGATTCGCTTCCTAGCCCTCGATATCGTTCGATATAACGATAAATCACTCTGGCAGACTCGAAATAGCGATATTTAACTTTTCCACACGCTGTGTATCGAAGGAAGCTAAGGATTCACTTCCTAGCCCTCGATATCGTTCGATATAACGATAAATCACTCCGGCAGACTCGGAATAGCGATATTTACCTTTTCCACACGCTGTGTATCGAAGGAAGCTAAGGATTCACTTCCTAGCCCTCGATATCGTTCGATATAACGATAAATCACTCCGGCAGACTCGGAATAGCGATATTTACCTTTTCCACACGCTGTGTATCGAAGGAAGCTAAGGATTCGCTTCCTAGCCCTCGATATCGTTCGATATAACGATAAATCACTGTGGGCGTCTCGGAATAGCGATATTTACCTTTTCCACACGCTGTGTATCGAAGGAAGCTAAGGATTCACTTCCTAGCCCTCGATATCGTTCGATATAACGATAAATCACTCTGGACGCCTCGGAGTAGCGATATTTACCTTTTCCACACGCTGTGTATCGAAGGAAGCCAAAGCTTCACTTCCTAGCCCACGATATCGTTCGATATAACGATAAATCACTCTGGACGCCTCGGAATAGCGATATTTACCTTTTCCAAACGCTGTGTATCGAAGGAAGCTAAGGATTCACTTCCTAGCCCACGATATCGTTCGATATAACGATAAATCACTGTGGGCGTCTCGGAATAGCGATATTTACCTTTTCCACACGCTGTGTATCGAAGGAAGCTAAGGATTTACTTTATAGCCCTCGATATCGTTCGATATAACGATAAATCACTCTGGGCGCCTCGAAATAGCGATATTTACCTTTTCTACACGCTGTGTATCGAAGGAAGCTAAGGATTTACTTTATAGCCCTCGATATCGTTCGATATAACGATAAATCACTCCGGGCGCCTCGGAATTGCGATATTTACCTTTTCCACACGCTGTGTATCGAAGGAAGCTAAGGATTCGCTTCCTAGCCCTCGATATCGTTCGATATAACGATACATCACTCTGGGCGCCTCGGAATAGGGATATTTACCTTTTCCACACGCTGTGTATCGAGGGAGGCTAAGGCTTCACTTCCTAGCCCACGATATCGTTCGATATAACGATAAATCACTCTGGGCGCCTCGGAGTAGCGATATTTACCTTTTCCACACGCTGTGTATCGAAGGAAGCCAAAGCTTCACTTCCTAGCCCACGATATCGTTCGATATAACGATAAATCACTCTGGACGCCTGGGAATAGCGATATTTACCTTTTCCAAACGCTGTGTATCGAAGGAAGCTAAGGATTCGCTTCCTAGCCCTCGATATCGTTCGATATAACGATAAATCACTCTGGGCGCCTCTAAATAGCGATATTTACCTTTTCCACACGCTGTGTATCGAAGGAAGCTAAGGATTCGCTTCCTAGCCCTCGATATCGTTCGATATAACGATAAATCACTCTGGCAGACTCGAAATAGCGATATTTAACTTTTCCACACGCTGTGTATCGAAGGAAGCTAAGGATTCACTTCCTAGCCCTCGATATCGTTCGATATAACGATAAATCACTCCGGCAGACTCGGAATAGCGATATTTACCTTTTCCACACGCTGTGTATCGAAGGAAGCTAAGGATTCACTTCCTAGCCCTCGATATCGTTCGATATAACGATAAATCACTCCGGCAGACTCGGAATAGCGATATTTACCTTTTCCACACGCTGTGTATCGAAGGAAGCTAAGGATTCGCTTCCTAGCCCTCGATATCGTTCGATATAACGATAAATCACTGTGGGCGTCTCGGAATAGCGATATTTACCTTTTCCACACGCTGTGTATCGAAGGAAGCTAAGGATTCACTTCCTAGCCCTCGATATCGTTCGATATAACGATAAATCACTCTGGACGCCTCGGAATAGCGATATTTACCTTTTCCAAACGCTGTGTATCGAAGGAAGCTAAGGATTCACTTCCTAGCCCACGATATCGTTCGATATAACGATAAATCACTGTGGGCGTCTCGGAATAGCGATATTTACCTTTTCCACACGCTGTGTATCGAAGGAAGCTAAGGATTTACTTTATAGCCCTCGATATCGTTCGATATAACGATAAATCACTCTGGGCGCCTCGAAATAGCGATATTTACCTTTTCTACACGCTGTGTATCGAAGGAAGCTAAGGATTTACTTTATAGCCCTCGATATCGTTCGATATAACGATAAATCACTCTGGGCGCCTCGGAATTGCGATATTTACCTTTTCCACACGCTGTGTATCGAAGGAAGCTAAGGATTCGCTTCCTAGCCCTCGATATCGTTCGATATAACGGTACATCACTCTGGGCGCCTCGGAATAGGGATATTTACCTTTTCCACACGCTGTGTATCGAGGGAGGCTAAGGCTTCACTTCCTAGCCCACGATATCGTTCGATATAACGATAAATCACTCTGGGCGCCTCGGAGTAGCGATATTTACCTTTTCCACACGCTGTGTATCGAAGGAAGCCAAAGCTTCACTTCCTAGCCCACGATATCGTTCGATATAACGATAAATCACTCTGGACGCCTCGGAATAGCGATATTTACCTTTTCCAAACGCTGTGTATCGAAGGAAGCTAAGGATTCGCTTCCTAGCCCTCGATATCGTTCGATATAACGATAAATCACTCTGGGCGCCTCTAAATAGCGATATTTACCTTTTCCACACGCTGTGTATCGAAGGAAGCTAAGGATTCGCTTCCTAGCCCTCGATATCGTTCGATATAACGATAAATCACTCCGGCAGACTCGGAATAGCGATATTTACCTTTTCCACACGCTGTGTGTCGAAGGAAGCTAACTATGCGCTTCCTAGCCCTCGACATCGTTCGATATAATGATAAATCACTCTGGGCGCCTCGGAATAGGGATATTTACCTTTTCCACACGCTGTGTATCGAGGGAGGCTAAGGCTTCACTTCCTAGCCCACGATATCGTTCGATATAACGATACATCACTCTGGGCGCCTCGGAATAGGGATATTTACCTTTTCCACACGCTGTGTATCGAGGGAGGCTAAGGCTTCACTTCCTAGCCCACGATATCGTTCGATATAACGATAAATCACTCTGGGCGCCTCGGAGTAGCGATATTTACCTTTTCCACACGCTGTGTATCGAAGGAAGCCAAAGCTTCACTTCCTAGCCCACGATATCGTTCGATATAACGATAAATCAATCTGGACGCCTCGGAATAGCGATATTTACCTTTTCCAAACGCTGTGTATCGAAGGAAGCTAAGGATTCACTTCCTAGCCCACGATATCGTTCGATATAACGATAAATCACTGTGGGCGTCTCGGAATAGCGATATTTACCTTTTCCACACGCTGTGTATCGAAGGAAGCTAAGGATTTACTTTATAGCCCTCGATATCGTTCGATATAACGATAAATCACTCTGGGCGCCTCGAAATAGCGATATTTACCTTTTCTACACGCTGTGTATCGAAGGAAGCTAAGGATTTACTTTATAGCCCTCGATATCGTTCGATATAACGATAAATCACTCTGGGCGCCTCGGAATTGCGATATTTACCTTTTCCACACGCTGTGTATCGAAGGAAGCTAAGGATTCGCTTCCTAGCCCTCGATATCGTTCGATATAACGATACATCACTCTGGGCGCCTCGGAATAGGGATATTTACCTTTTCCACACGCTGTGTATCGAGGGAGGCTAAGGCTTCACTTCCTAGCCCACGATATCGTTCGATATAACGATAAATCACTCTGGGCGCCTCGGAGTAGCGATATTTACCTTTTCCACACGCTGTGTATCGAAGGAAGCCAAAGCTTCACTTCCTAGCCCTCGATATCGTTCGATATAACGATAAATCACTCTGGGCGCCTCTAAATAGCGATATTTACCTTTTCCACACGCTGTGTATCGAAGGAAGCTAAGGATTCGCTTCCTAGCCCTCGATATCGTTCGATATAACGATAAATCACTCTGGCAGACTCGAAATAGCGATATTTAACTTTTCCACACGCTGTGTATCGAAGGAAGCTAAGGATTCACTTCCTAGCCCTCGATATCGTTCGATATAACGATAAATCACTCCGGCAGACTCGGAATAGCGATATTTACCTTTTCCACACGCTGTGTATCGAAGGAAGCTAAGGATTCGCTTCCTAGCCCTCGATATCGTTCGATAGAACGATAAATCACTCTGGGCGCCTCGGAATAGCGATATTTACCTTTTCCACACGCTGTGTATTGAGGGAGGCTAAGGATTCGCTTCCTAGCCCTCGATATCGTTCGATATAACGATAAATCACTCCGGCAGACTCGGAATAGCGATATTTACCTTTTCCACACGCTGTGTATCGAAGGAAGCTAAGGATTCACTTCCTAGCCCTCGATATCGTTCGATATAACGATAAATCACTCTGGGCGCCTCGGAATTGCGATATTTACCTTTTCCACACGCTGTGTATCGAAGGAAGCTAAGGATTCGCTTCCTAGCCCTCGATATCGTTCGATATAACGATACATCACTCTGGGCGCCTCGGAATAGGGATATTTACCTTTTCCACACGCTGTGTATCGAGGGAGGCTAAGGCTTCACTTCCTAGCCCACGATATCGTTCGATATAACGATAAATCACTCTGGCAGACTCGGAATAGCGATATTTACCTTTTCCACACACTGTCTATCGAAGGAAGCTAAGGATTCGGTTCCTAGCCCTCGACATCGTTCGATATAACGATAAATCACTCTGGGCGGCTCGGAATAGGGATATTTACCTTTTCCACACGCTGTGTATCGAGGGAGGCTAAGGCTTCACTTCCTAGCCCACGATATCGTTCGATATAACGATAAATCACTCTGGCAGACTCGGAATAGCGATATTTACCTTTTCCACACACTGTCTATCGAAGGAAGCTAAGGATTCGGTTCCTAGCCCTCGACATCGTTCGATATAACGATAAATCACTCTGGGCGCCTCGGAATAGGGATATTTACCTTTTCCACACGCTGTGTATCGAAGGAAGCCAAGGCTTCACTTCCTAGCCCACGATATCGTTCGATATAACGATAAATCACTCTGGCAGACTCGAAATAGCGATATTTACCTTTTCCACACGCTGTGTATCGAAGGAAGCTAAGGATTCACTTCCTAGCCCTCGATATCGTTCGATATAACGATAAATCACTCCGGCAGACTCGGAATAGCGATATTTACCTTTTCCACACGCTGTGTGTCGAAGGAAGCTAACTATGCGCTTCCTAGCCCTCGATATCGTTCGATATAACGATAAATCACTCCGGCAGACTCGGAATAGCGATATTTACCTTTTCCACACGCTGTGTATCGAAGGAAGCCAAGGCTTCACTTCCTAGCCCACGATATCGTTCGATATAACGATAAATCACTCTGGCAGACTCGAAATAGCGATATTTACCTTTTCCACACGCTGTGTATCGAAGGAAGCTAAGGCTTCACTTCCTAGCCCACCATATCGTTCGATATAACGATAAATCACTCTGGCAGACTCGGAATAGCGATATTTACCTTTTCCACACACTGTCTATCGAAGGAAGCTAAGGATTCGGTTCCTAGCCCTCGACATCGTTCGATATAACGATAAATCACTCTGGGCGCCTCGGAATAGGGATATTTACCTTTTCCACACGCTGTGTATCGAAGGAAGCCAAGGCTTCACTTCCTAGCCCACGATATCGTTCGATATAACGATAAATCACTCTGGCAGACTCGGAATAGCGATATTTACCTTTTCCACACACTGTCTATCGAAGGAAGCTAAGGATTCGGTTCCTAGCCCTCGACATCGTTCGATATAACGATAAATCACTCTGGGCGCCTCGGAATAGGGATATTTACCTTTTCCACACGCTGTGTATCGAGGGAGGCTAAGGCTTCACTTCCTAGCCCACGATATCGTTCGATATAACGATACATCACTCTGGGCGCCTCGGAATAGGGATATTTACCTTTTCCACACGCTGTGTATCGAGGGAGGCTAAGGCTTCACTTCCTAGCCCACGATATCGTTCGATATAACGATAAATCACTCTGGGCGCCTCGGAGTAGCGATATTTACCTTTTCCACACGCTGTGTATCGAAGGAAGCCAAAGCTTCACTTCCTAGCCCACGATATCGTTCGATATAACGATAAATCACTCTGGACGCCTCGGAATAGCGATATTTACCTTTTCCAAACGCTGTGTATCGAAGGAAGCTAAGGATTCACTTCCTAGCCCACGATATCGTTCGATATAACGATAAATCACTGTGGGCGTCTCGGAATAGCGATATTTACCTTTTCTACACGCTGTGTATCGAAGGAAGCTAAGGATTTACTTTATAGCCCTCGATATCGTTCGATATAACGATAAATCACTCCGGGCGCCTCGGAATTGCGATATTTACCTTTTCCACACGCTGTGTATCGAAGGAAGCTAAGGATTCGCTTCCTAGCCCTCGATATCGTTCGATATAACGATAAATCACTCTGGACGCCTCGGAATAGCGATATTTACCTTTTCCAAACGCTGTGTATCGAAGGAAGCTAAGGATTCACTTCCTAGCCCACGATATCGTTCGATATAACGATAAATCACTGTGGGCGCCTCGAAATAGCGATATTTACCTTTTCTACACGCTGTGTATCGAAGGAAGCTAAGGATTTACTTTATAGCCCTCGATATCGTTCGATATAACGATAAATCACTCCGGGCGCCTCGGAATTGCGATATTTACCTTTTCCACACGCTGTGTATCGAAGGAAGCTAAGGATTCGCTTCCTAGCCCTCGATATCGTTCGATATAACGATACATCACTCTGGGCGCCTCGGAATAGCGATATTTACCTTTTCCAAACGCTGTGTATCGAAGGAAGCTAAGGATTTACTTTATAGCCCTCGATATCGTTCGATATAACGATAAATCACTCTGGGCGCCTCGAAATAGCGATATTTACCTTTTCTACACGCTGTGTATCGAAGGAAGCTAAGGATTTACTTTATAGCCCTCGATATCGTTCGATATAACGATAAATCACTCCGGGCGCCTCGGAATTGCGATATTTACCTTTTCCACACGCTGTGTATCGAAGGAAGCTAAGGATTCGCTTCCTAGCCCTCGATATCGTTCGATATAACGATACATCACTCTGGGCGCCTCGGAATAGGGATATTTACCTTTTCCACACGCTGTGTATCGAGGGAGGCTAAGGCTTCACTTCCTAGCCCACGATATCGTTCGATATAACGATAAATCACTCTGGGCGCCTCGGAGTAGCGATATTTACCTTTTCCACACGCTGTGTATCGAAGGAAGCCAAAGCTTCACTTCCTAGCCCACGATATCGTTCGATATAACGATAAATCACTCTGGACGCCTGGGAATAGCGATATTTACCTTTTCCAAACGCTGTGTATCGAAGGAAGCTAAGGATTCGCTTCCTAGCCCTCGATATCGTTCGATATAACGATAAATCACTCTGGGCGCCTCTAAATAGCGATATTTACCTTTTCCACACGCTGTGTATCGAAGGAAGCTAAGGATTCGCTTCCTAGCCCTCGATATCGTTCGATATAACGATAAATCACTCTGGCAGACTCGAAATAGCGATATTTAACTTTTCCACACGCTGTGTATCGAAGGAAGCTAAGGATTCACTTCCTAGCCCTCGATATCGTTCGATATAACGATAAATCACTCCGGCAGACTCGGAATAGCGATATTTACCTTTTCCACACGCTGTGTATCGAAGGAAGCTAAGGATTCACTTCCTAGCCCTCGATATCGTTCGATATAACGATAAATCACTCCGGCAGACTCGGAATAGCGATATTTACCTTTTCCACACGCTGTGTATCGAAGGAAGCTAAGGATTCGCTTCCTAGCCCTCGATATCGTTCGATATAACGATAAATCACTGTGGGCGTCTCGGAATAGCGATATTTACCTTTTCCACACGCTGTGTATCGAAGGAAGCTAAGGATTCACTTCCTAGCCCTCGATATCGTTCGATATAACGATAAATCACTCTGGACGCCTCGGAGTAGCGATATTTACCTTTTCCACACGCTGTGTATCGAAGGAAGCCAAAGCTTCACTTCCTAGCCCACGATATCGTTCGATATAACGATAAATCACTCTGGACGCCTCGGAATAGCGATATTTACCTTTTCCAAACGCTGTGTATCGAAGGAAGCTAAGGATTCACTTCCTAGCCCACGATATCGTTCGATATAACGATAAATCACTGTGGGCGTCTCGGAATAGCGATATTTACCTTTTCCACACGCTGTGTATCGAAGGAAGCTAAGGATTTACTTTATAGCCCTCGATATCGTTCGATATAACGATAAATCACTCTGGGCGCCTCGAAATAGCGATATTTACCTTTTCTACACGCTGTGTATCGAAGGAAGCTAAGGATTTACTTTATAGCCCTCGATATCGTTCGATATAACGATAAATCACTCCGGGCGCCTCGGAATTGCGATATTTACCTTTTCCACACGCTGTGTATCGAAGGAAGCTAAGGATTCGCTTCCTAGCCCTCGATATCGTTCGATATAACGATACATCACTCTGGGCGCCTCGGAATAGGGATATTTACCTTTTCCACACGCTGTGTATCGAGGGAGGCTAAGGCTTCACTTCCTAGCCCACGATATCGTTCGATATAACGATAAATCACTCTGGGCGCCTCGGAGTAGCGATATTTACCTTTTCCACACGCTGTGTATCGAAGGAAGCCAAAGCTTCACTTCCTAGCCCACGATATCGTTCGATATAACGATAAATCACTCTGGACGCCTGGGAATAGCGATATTTACCTTTTCCAAACGCTGTGTATCGAAGGAAGCTAAGGATTCGCTTCCTAGCCCTCGATATCGTTCGATATAACGATAAATCACTCTGGGCGCCTCTAAATAGCGATATTTACCTTTTCCACACGCTGTGTATCGAAGGAAGCTAAGGATTCGCTTCCTAGCCCTCGATATCGTTCGATATAACGATAAATCACTCTGGCAGACTCGAAATAGCGATATTTAACTTTTCCACACGCTGTGTATCGAAGGAAGCTAAGGATTCACTTCCTAGCCCTCGATATCGTTCGATATAACGATAAATCACTCCGGCAGACTCGGAATAGCGATATTTACCTTTTCCACACGCTGTGTATCGAAGGAAGCTAAGGATTCACTTCCTAGCCCTCGATATCGTTCGATATAACGATAAATCACTCCGGCAGACTCGGAATAGCGATATTTACCTTTTCCACACGCTGTGTATCGAAGGAAGCTAAGGATTCGCTTCCTAGCCCTCGATATCGTTCGATATAACGATAAATCACTGTGGGCGTCTCGGAATAGCGATATTTACCTTTTCCACACGCTGTGTATCGAAGGAAGCTAAGGATTCACTTCCTAGCCCTCGATATCGTTCGATATAACGATAAATCACTCTGGACGCCTCGGAATAGCGATATTTACCTTTTCCAAACGCTGTGTATCGAAGGAAGCTAAGGATTCACTTCCTAGCCCACGATATCGTTCGATATAACGATAAATCACTGTGGGCGTCTCGGAATAGCGATATTTACCTTTTCCACACGCTGTGTATCGAAGGAAGCTAAGGATTTACTTTATAGCCCTCGATATCGTTCGATATAACGATAAATCACTCTGGGCGCCTCGAAATAGCGATATTTACCTTTTCTACACGCTGTGTATCGAAGGAAGCTAAGGATTTACTTTATAGCCCTCGATATCGTTCGATATAACGATAAATCACTCTGGGCGCCTCGGAATTGCGATATTTACCTTTTCCACACGCTGTGTATCGAAGGAAGCTAAGGATTCGCTTCCTAGCCCTCGATATCGTTCGATATAACGGTACATCACTCTGGGCGCCTCGGAATAGGGATATTTACCTTTTCCACACGCTGTGTATCGAGGGAGGCTAAGGCTTCACTTCCTAGCCCACGATATCGTTCGATATAACGATAAATCACTCTGGGCGCCTCGGAGTAGCGATATTTACCTTTTCCACACGCTGTGTATCGAAGGAAGCCAAAGCTTCACTTCCTAGCCCACGATATCGTTCGATATAACGATAAATCACTCTGGACGCCTCGGAATAGCGATATTTACCTTTTCCAAACGCTGTGTATCGAAGGAAGCTAAGGATTCGCTTCCTAGCCCTCGATATCGTTCGATATAACGATAAATCACTCTGGGCGCCTCTAAATAGCGATATTTACCTTTTCCACACGCTGTGTATCGAAGGAAGCTAAGGATTCGCTTCCTAGCCCTCGATATCGTTCGATATAACGATAAATCACTCCGGCAGACTCGGAATAGCGATATTTACCTTTTCCACACGCTGTGTGTCGAAGGAAGCTAACTATGCGCTTCCTAGCCCTCGACATCGTTCGATATAATGATAAATCACTCTGGGCGCCTCGGAATAGGGATATTTACCTTTTCCACACGCTGTGTATCGAGGGAGGCTAAGGCTTCACTTCCTAGCCCACGATATCGTTCGATATAACGATACATCACTCTGGGCGCCTCGGAATAGGGATATTTACCTTTTCCACACGCTGTGTATCGAGGGAGGCTAAGGCTTCACTTCCTAGCCCACGATATCGTTCGATATAACGATAAATCACTCTGGGCGCCTCGGAGTAGCGATATTTACCTTTTCCACACGCTGTGTATCGAAGGAAGCCAAAGCTTCACTTCCTAGCCCACGATATCGTTCGATATAACGATAAATCAATCTGGACGCCTCGGAATAGCGATATTTACCTTTTCCAAACGCTGTGTATCGAAGGAAGCTAAGGATTCACTTCCTAGCCCACGATATCGTTCGATATAACGATAAATCACTGTGGGCGTCTCGGAATAGCGATATTTACCTTTTCCACACGCTGTGTATCGAAGGAAGCTAAGGATTTACTTTATAGCCCTCGATATCGTTCGATATAACGATAAATCACTCTGGGCGCCTCGAAATAGCGATATTTACCTTTTCTACACGCTGTGTATCGAAGGAAGCTAAGGATTTACTTTATAGCCCTCGATATCGTTCGATATAACGATAAATCACTCTGGGCGCCTCGGAATTGCGATATTTACCTTTTCCACACGCTGTGTATCGAAGGAAGCTAAGGATTCGCTTCCTAGCCCTCGATATCGTTCGATATAACGATACATCACTCTGGGCGCCTCGGAATAGGGATATTTACCTTTTCCACACGCTGTGTATCGAGGGAGGCTAAGGCTTCACTTCCTAGCCCACGATATCGTTCGATATAACGATAAATCACTCTGGGCGCCTCGGAGTAGCGATATTTACCTTTTCCACACGCTGTGTATCGAAGGAAGCCAAAGCTTCACTTCCTAGCCCTCGATATCGTTCGATATAACGATAAATCACTCTGGGCGCCTCTAAATAGCGATATTTACCTTTTCCACACGCTGTGTATCGAAGGAAGCTAAGGATTCGCTTCCTAGCCCTCGATATCGTTCGATATAACGATAAATCACTCTGGCAGACTCGAAATAGCGATATTTAACTTTTCCACACGCTGTGTATCGAAGGAAGCTAAGGATTCACTTCCTAGCCCTCGATATCGTTCGATATAACGATAAATCACTCCGGCAGACTCGGAATAGCGATATTTACCTTTTCCACACGCTGTGTATCGAAGGAAGCTAAGGATTCGCTTCCTAGCCCTCGATATCGTTCGATAGAACGATAAATCACTCTGGGCGCCTCGGAATAGCGATATTTACCTTTTCCACACGCTGTGTATTGAGGGAGGCTAAGGATTCGCTTCCTAGCCCTCGATATCGTTCGATATAACGATAAATCACTCCGGCAGACTCGGAATAGCGATATTTACCTTTTCCACACGCTGTGTATCGAAGGAAGCTAAGGATTCACTTCCTAGCCCTCGATATCGTTCGATATAACGATACATCACTCTGGGCGCCTCGGAATAGGGATATTTACCTTTTCCACACGCTGTGTATCGAGGGAGGCTAAGGCTTCACTTCCTAGCCCACGATATCGTTCGATATAACGATAAATCACTCTGGGCGCCTCGGAGTAGCGATATTTACCTTTTCCACACGCTGTATATCGAAGGAAGCCAAAGCTTCACTTCCTAGCCCACGATATCGTTCGATATAACGATAAATCACTCTGGCAGACTGGGAATAGCGATACTTACCTTTACCACACGCTGTGTATCGAAGGAAGCTAAGGATTCACTTCCTAGCCCACGATATCGTTCGATATTGCGATAAATCACTCTGGCAGACTCGGAACAGCGATATTTACCTTTTCCACACGCTGTGTATCGAAGGAAGCTAAGGATTCCCCTCCTAGCCCTCGATATCGTTCGATATAACGATAAATCACTCTGGCAGACTCGGAATAGCGATATTTACCTTTTCCACGCGCTGTGTATCGAAGGAAGCTAAGGATTCGCTTCCTAGCCCTCGATATCGTACGATATAACGATAAATCACTCTGGGCGCCTCGGAGTAGCGATATTTACCTTTTCCACACGCTGTGTATCGAAGGAAGCCAAGGCTTCACTTCCTAGCCCACGATATCGTTCGATATAACGATAAATCACTCTGGCAGACTCGGAATAGCGATATTTACCTTTACCACACGCTGTGTATCGAAGGAAGCTAAGGATTCACTTCCTAGCCCACGATATCGTTCGATATTGCGATAAATCACTCTGGCAGACTCGGAACAGCGATATTTACCTTTTCCACACGCTGTGTATCGTAGGAAGCTAAGGATTCCCCTCCTAGCCCTCGATATCGTTCGATATAACGATAAATCACTCTGGCAGACTCGGAATAGCGATATTTACCTTTTCCACGCGCTGTGTATCGAAGGAAGCTAAGGATTCGCTTCCTAGCCCTCGATATCGTACGATATAACGATAAATCACTCTGGGCGCCTCGGAGTAGCGATATTTACCTTTTCCACACGCTGTGTATCGAAGGAAGCCAAGGCTTCACTTCCTAGCCCACGATATCGTTCGATATAACGATAAATCACTCTGGCAGACTCGGAATAGCGATATTTACCTTTACCACACGCTGTGTATCGAAGGAAGCTAAGGATTCACTTCCTAGCCCACGATATCGTTCGATATTGCGATAAATCACTCTGGCAGACTCGGAACAGCGATATTTACCTTTTCCACACGCTGTGTATCGAAGGAAGCTAAGGATTCCCTTCCTACCCCTCGATATCGTTCGATATAACGATAAATCACTCTGGCAGACTCGGAATAGCGATATTTACCTTTTCCACGCGCTGTGTATCGAAGGAAGCTAAGGATTCGCTTCCTAGCCCTCGATATCGTACGATATAACGATAAATCACTCTGGGCCCCTCGGAGTAGCGATATTTACCTTTTCCACACGCTGTATATCGATGGAAGCCAAGGCTTCACTTCCTAGCCCACGATATCGTTCGATATAACGATAAATCACTCTGGGCGCCTCGGAGTAGCGATATTTACCTTTTCCACACGCTGTGTATCGAAGGAAGCCAAGGCTTCACTTCCTAGCCCACGATATCGTTCGATATAACGATAAATCACTCCGGCAGACTGGGAATAGCGATACTTACCTTTACCACACGCTGTGTATCGAAGGAAGCTAAGGATTCACTTCCTAGCCCACGATATCGTTCGATATAGCGATAAATCACTCTGGCAGACTCGGAATAGCGATATTTACCTTTACCACACGCTGTGTATCGAAGGAAGCTAAGGATTCACTTCCTAGCCCACGATATCGTTCGATATTGCGATAAATCACTCTGGCAGACTCGGAACAGCGATATTTACCTTTTCCACACGCTGTGTATCGAGGGAGGTTAAGGATTCACTTCCTAGCCCTCGATATCGTTCGATATAACGATAAATCACTCTGGGCGCCTCGGAGTAGCGATATTTACCTTTTCCACACGCTGTGTATCGAATGAAGCCAAGGCTTCACTTCCTAGCCCACGATATCGTTCGATATAACGATAAATCACTCCGGCAGACTGGGAATAGCGATACTTACCTTTACCACACGCTGTGTATCGAAGGAAGCTAAGGATTCACTTCCTAGCCCACGATATCGTTCGATATAGCGATAAATCACTCTGGCAGACTCGGAATAGCGATATTTACCTTTACCACACGCTGTGTATCGAAGGAAGCTAAGGATTCACTTCCTAGCCCACGATATCGTTCGATATTGCGATAAATCACTCTGGCAGACTCGGAACAGCGATATTTACCTTTTCCACACGCTGTGTATCGAAGGAAGCTAAGGATTCCCCTCCTAGCCCTCGATATCGTTCGATATAACGATAAATCACTCTGGCAGACTCGGAATAGCGATATTTACCTTTTCCACGCGCTGTGTATCGAAGGAAGCTAAGGATTCGCTTCCTAGCCCTCGATATCGTACGATATAACGATAAATCACTCTGGCAGACTGGGAATAGCGATACTTACCTTTACCACACGCTGTGTATCGAAGGAAGCTAAGGATTCACTTCCTAGCCCACGATATCGTTCGATATAGCGATAAATCACTCTGGCAGACTCGGAATAGCGATATTTACCTTTACCACACGCTGTGTATCGAAGGAAGCTAAGGATTCACTTCCTAGCCCACGATATCGTTCGATATTGCGATAAATCACTCTGGCAGACTCGGAACAGCGATATTTACCTTTTCCACACGCTGTGTATCGAAGGAAGCTAAGGATTCCCCTCCTAGCCCTCGATATCGTTCGATATAACGATAAATCACTCTGGCAGACTCGGAATAGCGATATTTACCTTTTCCACGCGCTGTGTATCGAAGGAAGCTAAGGATTCGCTTCCTAGCCCTCGATATCGTACGATATAACGATAAATCACTCTGGGCGCCTCGGAGTAGCGATATTTACCTTTTCCACACGCTGTGTATCGAAGGAAGCCAAGGCTTCACTTCCTAGCCCACGATATCGTTCGATATAACGATAAATCACTCTGGGCGCCTCGGAGTAGCGATATTTACCTTTTCCACACGCTGTATATCGAAGGAAGCTAAGGATTCACTTCCTAGCCCACGATATCGTTCGATATTGCGATAAATCACTCTGGCAGACTCGGAACAGCGATATTTACCTTTTCCACACGCTGTGTATCGAAGGAAGCTAAGGATTCCCCTCCTACCCCTCGATATCGTTCGATATAACGATAAATCACTCTGGCAGACTCGGAATAGCGATATTTACCTTTTCCACGCGCTGTGTATCGAAGGAAGCTAAGGATTCGCTTCCTAGCCCTCGATATCGTACGATATAACGATAAATCACTCTGGGCGCCTCGGAGTAGCGATATTTACCTTTTCCACACGCTGTATATCGAAGGAAGCCAAGGCTTCACTTCCTAGCCCACGATATCGTTCGATATAACGATAAATCACTCTGGCAGACTCGAAATAGCGATATTTTCCTTTTCCACACGCTGTGTATCGAGGGAGGTTAAGGATTCACTTCCTAGCCCTCGATATCGTTCGATATAACGATAAATCACTCTGGGCGCCTCGGAGTAGCGATACTTACCTTTTCCACACGCTGTGTATCGAAGGAAGCCAAGGCTTCACTTCCTAGCCCACGATATCGTTCGATATAACGATAAATCACTCTGGCAGACTCGGAATAGCGATATTTACCTTTTCCACACGCTGTGTATCGAAGGAAGCTAAGGATTTGCTTCCTAGCCCTCGATATTGTTCGATATAACGATAAATCACTCTGGGCGCCTCGGAGTAGCGATATTTACCTTTTCCACACGCTGTGTATCGAGGGAGGTTAAGGATTCACTTCCTAGCCCTCGATATCGTTCGATATAACGATAAATCACTCTGGGCGCCTCGGAGTAGCGATATTTACCTTTTCCACACGCTGTGTATCGAAGGAAGCCAAGGCTTCACTTCCTAGCCCACGATATCGTTCGATATAACGATAAATCACTCTGGCAGACTCGAAATAGCGATATTTTCCTTTTCCACACGCTGTGTATCGAAGGAAGCCAAGGCTTCACTTCCTAGCCCACGATATCGTTCGATATTGCGATAAATCACTCTGGCAGACTCGGAACAGCGATATTTACCTTTTCCACACGCTGTGTATCGAAGGAAGCTAAGAATTCCCCTCCTAGCCCTCGATATCGTTCGATATAACGATAAATCACTCTGGCAGACTCGGAATAGCGATATTTACCTTTTCCACGCGCTGTGTATCGAAGGAAGCTAAGGATTCGCTTCCTAGCCCTCGATATCGTACGATATAACGATAAATCACTCTGGGCGCCTCGGAGTAGCGATATTTACCTTTTCCACACGCTGTGTATCGAAGGAAGCCAAGGCTTCACTTCCTATCCCACGATATCGTTCGATATAACGATAAATCACTCTGGCAGACTCGAAATAGCGATATTTTCCTTTTCCACACGCTGTGTATCGAAGGAAGCCAAGGCTTCACTTCCTAGCCCACGATATCGTTCGACATAACGATAAATCACTCTGGAAGACTCGGAATAGCGATATTTACCTTTTCCACACGCTGTGTATCGAAGGAAGCTAAGGATTCGCTTCCTAGCCCTCGATATTGTTCGATATAACGATAAATCACTCTGGGCGCCTCGGAGTAGCGATATTTACCTTTTCCACACGCTGTGTATCGAGGGAGGTTAAGGATTCACTTCCTAGCCCTCGATATCGTTCGATATAACGATAAATCACTCTGGGCGCCTCGGAGTAGCGATATTTACCTTTTCCACACGCTGTGTATCGAATGAAGCCAAGGCTTCACTTCCTAGCCCACGATATCGTTCGATATAACGATAAATCACTCCGGCTGACTGGGAATAGCGATACTTACCTTTACCACACGCTGTGTATCGAAGGAAGCTAAGGATTCACTTCCTAGCCCACGATATCGTTCGATATAGCGATAAATCACTCTGGCAGACTCGGAATAGCGATATTTACCTTTACCACACGCTGTGTATCGAAGGAAGCTAAGGATTCACTTCCTAGCCCACGATATCGTTCGATATTGCGATAAATCACTCTGGCAGACTCGGAACAGCGATATTTCCCTTTTCCACACGCTGTGTATCGAAGGAAGCTAAGGATTCCCCTCCTAGCCCTCGATATCGTTCGATATAACGATAAATCACTCTGGCAGACTCGGAATAGCGATATTTACCTTTTCCACGCGCTGTGTATCGAAGGAAGCTAAGGATTCGCTTCCTAGCCCTCGATATCGTACGATATAACGATAAATCACTCTGGGCGCCTCGGAGTAGCGATATTTACCTTTTCCACACGCTGTGTATCGAAGGAAGCCAAGGCTTCACTTCCTAGCCCACGATATCGTTCGATATAACGATAAATCACTCTGGCAGACTCGGAATAGCGATATTTACCTTTACCACACGCTGTGTATCGAAGGAAGCTAAGGATTCACTTCCTAGCCCACGATATCGTTCGATATTGCGATAAATCACTCTGGCAGACTCGGAACAGCGATATTTACCTTTTCCACACGCTGTGTATCGAAGGAAGCTAAGGATTCCCTTCCTACCCCTCGATATCGTTCGATATAACGATAAATCACTCTGGCAGACTCGGAATAGCGATATTTACCTTTTCCACGCGCTGTGTATCGAAGGAAGCTAAGGATTCGCTTCCTAGCCCTCGATATCGTACGATATAACGATAAATCACTCTGGGCGCCTCGGAGTAGCGATATTTACCTTTTCCACACGCTGTGTATCGAGGGAGGTTAAGGATTCACTTCCTAGCCCTCGATATCGTTCGATATAACGATAAATCACTCTGGGCGCCTCGGAGTAGCGATATTTACCTTTTCCACACGCTGTGTATCGAATGAAGCCAAGGCTTCACTTCCTAGCCCACGATATCGTTCGATATAACGATAAATCACTCCGGCAGACTGGGAATAGCGATACTTACCTTTACCACACGCTGTGTATCGAAGGAAGCTAAGGATTCACTTCCTAGCCCACGATATCGTTCGATATAGCGATAAATCACTCTGGCAGACTCGGAATAGCGATATTTACCTTTACCACACGCTGTGTATCGAAGGAAGCTAAGGATTCACTTCCTAGCCCACGATATCGTTCGATATTGCGATAAATCACTCTGGCAGACTCGGAACAGCGATATTTACCTTTTCCACACGCTGTGTATCGAAGGAAGCTAAGGATTCCCCTCCTAGCCCTCGATACCGTTCGATATAACGATAAATCACTCTGGCAGACTCGGAATAGCGATATTTACCTTTTCCACGCGCTGTGTATCGAAGGAAGCTAAGGATTCGCTTCCTAGACCTCGATATCGTACGATATTGCGATAAATCACTCTGGCAGACTCGGAACAGCGATATTTACCTTTTCCACACGCTGTGTATCGAAGGAAGCTAAGGATTCCCCTCCTAGCCCTCGATATCGTTCGATATAACGATAAATCACTCTGGCAGACTCGGAATAGCGATATTTACCTTTTCCACGCGCTGTGTATCGAAGGAAGCTAAGGATTCGCTTCCTAGCCCTCGATATCGTACGATATAACGATAAATCACTCTGGGCGCCTCGGAGTAGCGATATTTACCTTTTCCACACGCTGTGTATCGAAGGAAGCCAAGGCTTCACTTCCTAGCCCACGATATCGTTCGATATAACGATAAATCACTCTGGCAGACTCGGAATAGCGATATTTACCTTTACCACACGCTGTGTATCGAAGGAAGCTAAGGATTCACTTCCTAGCCCACGATATCGTTCGATATTGCGATAAATCACTCTGGCAGACTCGGAACAGCGATATTTACCTTTTCCACACGCTGTGTATCGAAGGAAGCTAAGGATTCCCCTCCTATTCCTCGATATCGTTCGATATAACGATAAATCACTCTGGCAGACTCGAAATAGCGATATTTTCCTTTTCCACACGCTGTGTATCGAGGGAGGTTAAGGATTCACTTCCTAGCCCTCGATATCGTTCGATATAACGATAAATCACTCTGGGCGCCTCGGAGTAGCGATACTTACCTTTTCCACACGCTGTGTATCGAAGGAAGCCAAGGCTTCACTTCCTAGCCCACGATATCGTTCGATATTGCGATAAATCACTCTGGCAGACTCGGAACAGCGATATTTACCTTTTCCACACGCTGTGTATCGAAGGAAGCTAAGGATTCCCCTCCTAGCCCTCGATATCGTTCGATATAACGATAAATCACTCTGGCAGACTCGGAATAGCGATATTTACCTTTTCCACGCGCTGTGTATCGAAGGAAGCTAAGGATTCGCTTCCTAGCCCTCGATATCGTACGATATAACGATAAATCACTCTGGGCGCCTCGGAGTAGCGATATTTACCTTTTCCACACGCTGTGTATCGAAGGAAGCCAAGGCTTCACTTCCTAGCCCACGATATCGTTCGATATAACGATAAATCACTCTGGCAGACTCGAAATAGCGATATTTTCCTTTTCCACACGCTGTGTATCGAAGGAAGCCAAGGCTTCACTTCCTAGCCCACGATATCGTTCGACATAACGATAAATCACTCTGGAAGACTCGGAATAGCGATATTTACCTTTTCCACACGCTGTGTATCGAAGGAAGCTAAGGATTCGCTTCCTAGCCCTCGATATTGTTCGATATAACGATAAATCACTCTGGGCGCCTCGGAGTAGCGATATTTACCTTTTCCACACGCTGTGTATCGAGGGAGGTTAAGGATTCACTTCCTAGCCCTCGATATCGTTCGATATAACGATAAATCACTCTGGGCGCCTCGGAGTAGCGATATTTACCTTTTCCACACGCTGTGTATCGAATGAAGCCAAGGCTTCACTTCCTAGCCCACGATATCGTTCGATATAACGATAAATCACTCCGGCTGACTGGGAATAGCGATACTTACCTTTACCACACGCTGTGTATCGAAGGAAGCTAAGGATTCACTTCCTAGCCCACGATATCGTTCGATATAGCGATAAATCACTCTGGCAGACTCGGAATAGCGATATTTACCTTTACCACACGCTGTGTATCGAAGGAAGCTAAGGATTCACTTCCTAGCCCACGATATCGTTCGATATTGCGATAAATCACTCTGGCAGACTCGGAACAGCGATATTTACCTTTTCCACGCGCTGTGTATCGAAGGAAGCTAAGGATTCGCTTCCTAGCCCTCGATATCGTACGATATAACGATAAATCACTCTGGGCGCCTCGGAGTAGCGATATTTACCTTTTCCACACGCTGTGTATCGAAGGAAGCCAAGGCTTCACTTCCTAGCCCACGATATCGTTCGATATAACGATAAATCACTCTGGCAGACTCGGAATAGCGATATTTACCTTTACCACACGCTGTGTATCGAAGGAAGCTAAGGATTCACTTCCTAGCCCACGATATCGTTCGATATTGCGATAAATCACTCTGGCAGACTCGGAACAGCGATATTTACCTTTTCCACACGCTGTGTATCGAAGGAAGCTAAGGATTCCCCTCCTATTCCTCGATATCGTTCGATATAACGATAAATCACTCTGGCAGACTCGAAATAGCGATATTTTCCTTTTCCACACGCTGTGTATCGAGGGAGGTTAAGGATTCACTTCCTAGCCCTCGATATCGTTCGATATAACGATAAATCACTCTGGGCGCCTCGGAGTAGCGATACTTACCTTTTCCACACGCTGTGTATCGAAGGAAGCCAAGGCTTCACTTCCTAGCCCACGATATCGTTCGATATTGCGATAAATCACTCTGGCAGACTCGGAACAGCGATATTTACCTTTTCCACACGCTGTGTATCGAAGGAAGCTAAGGATTCCCCTCCTAGCCCTCGATATCGTTCGATATAACGATAAATCACTCTGGCAGACTCGGAATAGCGATATTTACCTTTTCCACGCGCTGTGTATCGAAGGAAGCTAAGGATTCGCTTCCTAGCCCTCGATATCGTACGATATAACGATAAATCACTCTGGGCGCCTCGGAGTAGCGATATTTACCTTTTCCACACGCTGTGTATCGAAGGAAGCCAAGGCTTCACTTCCTAGCCCACGATATCGTTCGATATAACGATAAATCACTCTGGCAGACTCGAAATAGCGATATTTTCCTTTTCCACACGCTGTGTATCGAAGGAAGCCAAGGCTTCACTTCCTAGCCCACGATATCGTTCGACATAACGATAAATCACTCTGGAAGACTCGGAATAGCGATATTTACCTTTTCCACACGCTGTGTATCGAAGGAAGCTAAGGATTCGCTTCCTAGCCCTCGATATTGTTCGATATAACGATAAATCACTCTGGGCGCCTCGGAGTAGCGATATTTACCTTTTCCACACGCTGTGTATCGAGGGAGGTTAAGGATTCACTTCCTAGCCCTCGATATCGTTCGATATAACGATAAATCACTCTGGGCGCCTCGGAGTAGCGATATTTACCTTTTCCACACGCTGTGTATCGAATGAAGCCAAGGCTTCACTTCCTAGCCCACGATATCGTTCGATATAACGATAAATCACTCCGGCTGACTGGGAATAGCGATACTTACCTTTACCACACGCTGTGTATCGAAGGAAGCTAAGGATTCACTTCCTAGCCCACGATATCGTTCGATATAGCGATAAATCACTCTGGCAGACTCGGAATAGCGATATTTACCTTTACCACACGCTGTGTATCGAAGGAAGCTAAGGATTCACTTCCTAGCCCACGATATCGTTCGATATTGCGATAAATCACTCTGGCAGACTCGGAACAGCGATATTTACCTTTTCCACACGCTGTGTATCGAAGGAAGCTAAGGATTCCCCTCCTAGCCCTCGATATCGTTCGATATAACGATAAATCACTCTGGCAGACTCGGAATAGCGATATTTACCTTTTCCACGCGCTGTGTATCGAAGGAAGCTAAGGATTCGCTTCCTAGCCCTCGATATCGTACGATATAACGATAAATCACTCTGGAAGACTCGGAATAGCGATATTTACCTTTTCCACACGCTGTGTATCGAAGGAAGCTAAGGATTCGCTTCCTAGCCCTCGATATTGTTCGATATAACGATAAATCACTCTGGGCGCCTCGGAGTAGCGATATTTACCTTTTCCACACGCTGTGTATCGAGGGAGGTTAAGGATTCACTTCCTAGCCCTCGATATCGTTCGATATAACGATAAATCACTCTGGGCGCCTCGGAGTAGCGATATTTACCTTTTCCACACGCTGTGTATCGAATGAAGCCAAGGCTTCACTTCCTAGCCCACGATATCGTTCGATATAACGATAAATCACTCCGGCAGACTGGGAATAGCGATACTTACCTTTACCACACGCTGTGTATCGAAGGAAGCTAAGGATTCACTTCCTAGCCCACGATATCGTTCGATATTGCGATAAATCACTCTGGCAGACTCGGAACAGCGATATTTACCTTTTCCACACGCTGTGTATCGAAGGAAGCTAAGGATTCCCCTCCTAGCCCTCGATATCGTTCGATATAACGATAAATCACTCTGGCAGACTCGGAATAGCGATATTTACCTTTACCACACGCTGTGTATCGAAGGAAGCTAAGGATTCACTTCCTAGCCCACGATATCGTTCGATATTGCGATAAATCACTCTGGCAGACTCGGAACAGCGATATTTACCTTTTCCACACGCTGTGTATCGAAGGAAGCTAAGGATTCCCCTCCTAGCCCTCGATACCGTTCGATATAACGATAAATCACTCTGGCAGACTCGGAATAGCGATATTTACCTTTTCCACGCGCTGTGTATCGAAGGAAGCTAAGGATTCGCTTCCTAGCCCTCGATATCGTACGATATAACGATAAATCACTCTGGGCGCCTCGGAGTAGCGATATTTACCTTTTCCACACGCTGTGTATCGAAGGAAGCCAAGGCTTCACTTCCTAGCCCACGATATCGTTCGATATAACGATAAATCACTCTGGCAGACTCGGAATAGCGATATTTACCTTTACCACACGCTGTGTATCGAAGGAAGCTAAGGATTCACTTCCTAGCCCACGATATCGTTCGATATTGCGATAAATCACTCTGGCAGACTCGGAACAGCGATATTTACCTTTTCCACACGCTGTGTATCGAAGGAAGCTAAGGATTCCCCTCCTAGCCCTCGATATCGTTCGATATAACGATAAATCACTCTGGCAGACTCGGAATAGCGATATTTACCTTTTCCACGCGCTGTGTATCGAAGGAAGCTAAGGATTCGCTTCCTAGCCCTCGATATCGTACGATATAACGATAAATCACTCTGGGCGCCTCGGAGTAGCGATATTTACCTTTTCCACACGCTGTGTATCGAAGGAAGCTAAGGATTCCCCTCCTAGCCCTCGATATCGTTCGATATAACGATAAATCACTCTGGCAGACTCGGAATAGCGATATTTACCTTTTCCACGCGCTGTGTATCGAAGGAAGCTAAGGATTCCCTTCCTACCCCTCGATATCGTTCGATATAACGATAAATCACTCTGGCAGACTCGGAATAGCGATATTTACCTTTTCCACGCGCTGTGTATCGAAGGAAGCTAAGGATTCGCTTCCTAGCCCTCGATATCGTACGATATAACGATAAATCACTCTGGGCGCCTCGGAGTAGCGATATTTACCTTTTCCACACGCTGTGTATCGAGGGAGGTTAAGGATTCACTTCCTAGCCCTCGATATCGTTCGATATAACGATAAATCACTCTGGGCGCCTCGGAGTAGCGATATTTACCTTTTCCACACGCTGTGTATCGAAGGAAGCCAAGGCTTCACTTCCTAGCCCACGATATCGTTCGATATAACGATAAATCACTCCGGCAGACCGGGAATAGCGATACTTACCTTTACCACACGCTGTGTATCGAAGGAAGCTAAGGATTCACTTCCTAGCCCTCGATATCGTTCGATATAACGATAAATCACTCTGGGCGCCTCGGAGTAGCGATATTTACCTTTTCCACACGCTGTGTATCGAAGGAAGCCAAGGCTTCACTTCCTAGCCCACGATATCGTTCGATATAACGATAAATCACTCTGGAAGACTCGGAATAGCGATATTTACCTTTTCCACACGCTGTGTATCGAAGGAAGCTAAGGATTCGCTTCCTAGCCCTCGATATTGTTCGATATAACGATAAATCACTCTGGGCGCCTCGGAGTAGCGATATTTACCTTTTCCACACGCTGTGTATCGAGGGAGGTTAAGGATTCACTTCCTAGCCCTCGATATCGTTCGATATAACGATAAATCACTCTGGGCGCCTCGGAGTAGCGATATTTACCTTTTCCACACGCTGTGTATCGAATGAAGCCAAGGCTTCACTTCCTAGCCCACGATATCGTTCGATATAACGATAAATCACTCCGGCAGACTGGGAATAGCGATACTTACCTTTACCACACGCTGTGTATCGAAGGAAGCTAAGGATTCACTTCCTAGCCCACGATATCGTTCGATATAGCGATAAATCACTCTGGCAGACTAGGAATAGCGATATTTACCTTTACCACACGCTGTGTATCGAAGGAAGCTAAGGATTCACTTCCTAGCCCACGATATCGTTCGATATTGCGATAAATCACTCTGGCAGACTCGGAACAGCGATATTTACCTTTTCCACACGCTGTGTATCGAAGGAAGCTAAGGATTCCCCTCCTAGCCCTCGATATCGTTCGATATAACGATAAATCACTCTGGCAGACTCGGAATAGCGATATTTACCTTTACCACACGCTGTGTATCGAAGGAAGCTAAGGATTCACTTCCTAGCCCACGATATCGTTCGATATTGCGATAAATCACTCTGGCAGACTCGGAACAGCGATATTTACCTTTTCCACACGCTGTGTATCGAAGGAAGCTAAGGATTCCCCTCCTAGCCCTCGATACCGTTCGATATAACGATAAATCACTCTGGCAGACTCGGAATAGCGATATTTACCTTTTCCACGCGCTGTGTATCGAAGGAAGCTAAGGATTCGCTTCCTAGCCCTCGATATCGTACGATATAACGATAAATCACTCTGGGCGCCTCGGAGTAGCGATATTTACCTTTTCCACACGCTGTGTATCGAAGGAAGCCAAGGCTTCACTTCCTAGCCCACGATATCGTTCGATATAACGATAAATCACTCTGGCAGACTCGGAATAGCGATATTTACCTTTACCACACGCTGTGTATCGAAGGAAGCTAAGGATTCACTTCCTAGCCCACGATATCGTTCGATATTGCGATAAATCACTCTGGCAGACTCGGAACAGCGATATTTACCTTTTCCACACGCTGTGTATCGAAGGAAGCTAAGGATTCCCCTCCTACCCCTCGATATCGTTCGATATAACGATAAATCACTCTGGCAGACTCGGAATAGCGATATTTACCTTTTCCACGCGCTGTGTATCGAAGGAAGCTAAGGATTCGCTTCCTAGCCCTCGATATCGTACGATATAACGATAAATCACTCTGGGCGCCTCGGAGTAGCGATATTTACCTTTTCCACACGCTGTATATCGAAGGAAGCCAAGGCTTCACTTCCTAGCCCACGATATCGTTCGATATAACGATAAATCACTCTGGCAGACTGGGAATAGCGATACTTACCTTTACCACACGCTGTGTATCGAAGGAAGCTAAGGATTCACTTCCTAGCCCACGATATCGTTCGATATAGCGATAAATCACTCTGGCAGACTCGGAATAGCGATATTTACCTTTACCACACGCTGTGTATCGAAGGAAGCTAAGGATTCACTTCCTAGCCCACGATATCGTTCGATATTGCGATAAATCACTCTGGCAGACTCGGAACAGCGATATTTACCTTTTCCACACGCTGTGTATCGAAGGAAGCTAAGGATTCCCCTCCTAGCCCTCGATATCGTTCGATATAACGATAAATCACTCTGGCAGACTCGGAATAGCGATATTTACCTTTTCCACGCGCTGTGTATCGAAGGAAGCTAAGGATTCGCTTCCTAGACCTCGATATCGTACGATATTGCGATAAATCACTCTGGCAGACTCGGAACAGCCATATTTACCTTTTCCACACGCTGTGTATCGAAGGAAGCTAAGGATTCCCCTCCTAGCCCTCGATATCGTTCGATATAACGATAAATCACTCTGGCAGACTCGGAATAGCGATATTTACCTTTTCCACGCGCTGTGTATCGAAGGAAGCTAAGGATTCACTTCCTAGCCCACGATATCGTTCGATATTGCGATAAATCACTCTGGCAGACTCGGAACAGCGATATTTACCTTTTCCACACGCTGTGTATCGAAGGAAGCTAAGGATTCCCCTCCTACCCCTCGATATCGTTCGATATAACGATAAATCACTCTGGCAGACTCGAAATAGCGATATTTTCCTTTTCCACACGCTGTGTATCGAGGGAGGTTAAGGATTCACTTCCTAGCCCTCGATATCGTTCGATATAACGATAAATCACTCTGGGCGCCTCGGAGTAGCGATACTTACCTTTTCCACACGCTGTGTATCGAAGGAAGCCAAGGCTTCACTTCCTAGCCCACGATACCGTTCGATATTGCGATAAATCACTCTGGCAGACTCGGAACAGCGATATTTACCTTTTCCACACGCTGTGTATCGAAGGAAGCTAAGGATTCCCCTCCTAGCCCTCGATATCGTTCGATATAACGATAAATCACTCTGGCAGACTCGGAATAGCGATATTTACCTTTTCCACGCGCTGTGTATCGAAGGAAGCTAAGGATTCGCTTCCTAGCCCTCGATATCGTACGATATAACGATAAATCACTCTGGGCGCCTCGGAGTAGCAATATTTACCTTTTCCACACGCTGTGTATCGAAGGAAGCCAAGGCTTCACTTCCTAGCCCACGATATCGTTCGATATAACGATAAATCACTCTGGCAGACTCGAAATAGCGATATTTTCCTTTTCCACACGCTGTGTATCGAAGGAAGCCAAGGCTTCACTTCCTAGCCCACGATATCGTTCGACATAACGATAAATCACTCTGGAAGACTCGGAATAGCGATATTTACCTTTTCCACACGCTGTGTATCGAAGGAAGCTAAGGATTCGCTTCCTAGCCCTCGATATTGTTCGATATAACGATAAATCACTCTGGGCGCCTCGGAGTAGCGATATTTACCTTTTCCACACGCTGTGTATCGAGGGAGGTTAAGGATTCACTTCCTAGCCCTCGATATCGTTCGATATAACGATAAATCACTCTGGGCGCCTCGGAGTAGCGATATTTACCTTTTCCACACGCTGTGTATCGAATGAAGCCAAGGCTTCACTTCCTAGCCCACGATATCGTTCGATATAACGATAAATCACTCCGGCAGACTGGGAATAGCGATACTTACCTTTACCACACGCTGTGTATCGAAGGAAGCTAAGGATTCACTTCCTAGCCCACGATATCGTTCGATATAGCGATAAATCACTCTGGCAGACTCGGAATAGCGATATTTACCTTTACCACACGCTGTGTATCGAAGGAAGCTAAGGATTCACTTCCTAGCCCACGATATCGTTCGATATTGCGATAAATCACTCTGGCAGACTCGGAACAGCGATATTTACCTTTTCCACACGCTGTGTATCGAAGGAAGCTAAGGATTCCCCTCCTAGCCCTCGATATCGTTCGATATAACGATAAATCACTCTGGCAGACTCGGAATAGCGATATTTACCTTTTCCACGCGCTGTGTATCGAAGGAAGCTAAGGATTCGCTTCCTAGCCCTCGATATCGTACGATATAACGATAAATCACTCTGGGCGCCTCGGAGTAGCGATATTTACCTTTTCCACACGCTGTGTATCGAAGGAAGCCAAGGCTTCACTTCCTAGCCCACGATATCGTTCGATATAACGATAAATCACTCTGGCAGACTCGGAATAGCGATATTTACCTTTACCACACGCTGTGTATCGAAGGAAGCTAAGGATTCACTTCCTAGCCCACGATATCGTTCGATATTGCGATAAATCACTCTGGCAGACTCGGAACAGCGATATTTACCTTTTCCACGCGCTGTGTATCGAAGGAAGCTAAGGATTCCCCTCCTACCCCTCGATATCGTTCGATATAACGATAAATCACTCTGGCAGACTCGGAATAGCGATATTTACCTTTTCCACGCGCTGTGTATCGAAGGAAGCTAAGGATTCGCTTCCTAGCCCTCGATATCGTACGATATAACGATAAATCACTCTGGGCGCCTCGGAGTAGCGATATTTACCTTTTCCACACGCTGTATATCGAAGGAAGCCAAGGCTTCACTTCCTAGCCCACGATATCGTTCGATATAACGATAAATCACTCTGGCAGACTGGGAATAGCGATACTTACCTTTACCACACGCTGTGTATCGAAGGAAGCTAAGGATTCACTTCCTAGCCCACGATATCGTTCGATATAGCGATAAATCACTCTGGCAGACTCGGAATAGCGATATTTACCTTTACCACACGCTGTGTATCGAAGGAAGCTAAGGATTCACTTCCTAGCCCACGATATCGTTCGATATTGCGATAAATCACTCTGGCAGACTCGGAACAGCGATATTTACCTTTTCCACACGCTGTGTATCGAAGGAAGCTAAGGATTCCCCTCCTAGCCCTCGATATCGTTCGATATAACGATAAATCACTCTGGCAGACTCGGAATAGCGATATTTACCTTTTCCACGCGCTGTGTATCGAAGGAAGCTAAGGATTCGCTTCCTAGCCCTCGATATCGTACGATATTGCGATAAATCACTCTGGCAGACTCGGAACAGCGATATTTACCTTTTCCACACGCTGTGTATCGAAGGAAGCTAAGGATTCCCCTCCTAGCCCTCGATATCGTTCGATATAACGATAAATCACTCTGGCAGACTCGGAATAGCGATATTTACCTTTTCCACGCGCTGTGTATCGAAGGAAGCTAAGGATTCGCTTCCTAGCCCTCGATATCGTACGATATAACGATAAATCACTCTGGGCGCCTCGGAGTAGCGATATTTACCTTTTCCACACGCTGTGTATCGAAGGAAGCCAAGGCTTCACTTCCTAGCCCACGATATCGTTCGATATAACGATAAATCACTCTGGCAGACTCGGAATAGCGATATTTACCTTTACCACACGCTGTGTATCGAAGGAAGCTAAGGATTCACTTCCTAGCCCACGATATCGTTCGATATTGCGATAAATCACTCTGGCAGACTCGGAACAGCGATATTTACCTTTTCCACACGCTGTGTATCGAAGGAAGCTAAGGATTCCCCTCCTACCCCTCGATATCGTTCGATATAACGATAAATCACTCTGGCAGACTCGGAATAGCGATATTTACCTTTTCCACGCGCTGTGTATCGAAGGAAGCTAAGGATTCGCTTCCTAGCCCTCGATATCGTACGATATAACGATAAATCACTCTGGGCGCCTCGGAGTAGCGATATTTACCTTTTCCACACGCTGTATATCGAAGGAAGCCAAGGCTTCACTTCCTAGCCCACGATATCGTTCGATATAACGATAAATCACTCTGGCAGACTCGAAATAGCGATATTTTCCTTTTCAACACGCTGTGTATCGAGGGAGGTTAAGGATTCACTTCCTAGCCCTCGATATCGTTCGATATAACGATAAATCACTCTGGGCGCCTCGGAGTAGCGATACTTACCTTTTCCACACGCTGTGTATCGAAGGAAGCCAAGGCTTCACTTCCTAGCCCACGATATCGTTCGATATAACGATAAATCACTCTGGCAGACTCGGAATAGCGATATTTACCTTTTCCACACGCTGTGTATCGAAGGAAGCTAAGGATTCGCTTCCTAGCCCTCGATATTGTTCGATATAACGATAAATCACTCTGGGCGCCTCGGAGTAGCGATATTTACCTTTTCCACACGCTGTGTATCGAGGGAGGTTAAGGATTCACTTCCTAGCCCTCGATATCGTTCGATATAACGATAAATCACTCTGGGCGCCTCGGAGTAGCGATATTTACCTTTTCCACACGCTGTGTATCGAAGGAAGCCAAGGCTTCACTTCCTAGCCCACGATATCGTTCGATATAACGATAAATCACTCCGGCAGACTGGGAATAGCGATACTTACCTTTACCACACGCTGTGTATCGAAGGAAGCTAAGGATTCACTTCCTAGCCCACGATATCGTTCGATATAGCGATAAATCACTCTGGCAGACTCGGAATAGCGATATTTACCTTTACCACACGCTGTGTATCGAAGGAAGCTAAGGATTCACTTCCTAGCCCACGATATCGTTCGATATTGCGATAAATCACTCTGGCAGACTCGGAACAGCGATATTTACCTTTTCCACACGCTGTGTATCGAAGGAAGCTAAGGATTCCCCTCCTAGCCCTCGATATCGTTCGATATAACGATAAATCACTCTGGCAGACTCGGAATAGCGATATTTACCTTTTCCACGCGCTGTGTATCGAAGGAAGCTAAGGATTCGCTTCCTAGCCCTCGATATCGTACGATATAACGATAAATCACTCTGGGCGCCTCGGAGTAGCGATATTTACCTTTTCCACACGCTGTGTATCGAAGGAAGCCAAGGCTTCACTTCCTAGCCCACGATATCGTTCGATATAACGATAAATCACTCTGGCAGACTCGAAATAGCGATATTTTCCTTTTCCACACGCTGTGTATCGAAGGAAGCCAAGGCTTCACTTCCTAGCCCACGATATCGTTCGACATAACGATAAATCACTCTGGAAGACTCGGAATAGCGATATTTACCTTTTCCACACGCTGTGTATCGAAGGAAGCTAAGGATTCGCTTCCTAGCCCTCGATATTGTTCGATATAACGATAAATCACTCTGGGCGCCTCGGAGTAGCGATATTTACCTTTTCCACACGCTGTGTATCGAGGGAGGTTAAGGATTCACTTCCTAGCCCTCGATATCGTTCGATATAACGATAAATCACTCTGGGCGCCTCGGAGTAGCGATATTTACCTTTTCCACACGCTGTGTATCGAATGAAGCCAAGGCTTCACTTCCTAGCCCACGATATCGTTCGATATAACGATAAATCACTCCGGCTGACTGGGAATAGCGATACTTACCTTTACCACACGCTGTGTATCGAAGGAAGCTAAGGATTCACTTCCTAGCCCACGATATCGTTCGATATAGCGATAAATGTCTCTGGCAGACTCGGAATAGCGATATTTACCTTTACCACACGCTGTGTATCGAAGGAAGCTAAGGATTCACTTCCTAGCCCACGATATCGTTCGATATTGCGATAAATCACTCTGGCAGACTCGGAACAGCGATATTTACCTTTTCCACACGCTGTGTATCGAAGGAAGCTAAGGATTCCCCTCCTAGCCCTCGATATCGTTCGATATAACGATAAATCACTCTGGCAGACTCGGAATAGCGATATTTACCTTTTCCACGCGCTGTGTATCGAAGGAAGCTAAGGATTCGCTTCCTAGCCCTCGATATCGTACGATATAACGATAAATCACTCTGGGCGCCTCGGAGTAGCGATATTTACCTTTTCCACACGCTGTGTATCGAAGGAAGCCAAGGCTTCACTTCCTAGCCCACGATATCGTTCGATATAACGATAAATCACTGTGGCAGACTCGGAATAGCGATATTTACCTTTACCACACGCTGTGTATCGAAGGAAGCTAAGGATTCACTTCCTAGCCCACGATATCGTTCGATATTGCGATAAATCACTCTGGCAGACTCGGAACAGCGATATTTACCTTTTCCACACGCTGTGTATCGAAGGAAGCTAAGGATTCCCTTCCTACCCCTCGATATCGTCCGATATAACGATAAATCACTCTGGCAGACTCGGAATAGCGATATTTACCTTTTCCACGCGCTGTGTATCGAAGGAAGCTAAGGATTCGCTTCCTAGCCCTCGATATCGTACGATATAACGATAAATCACTCTGGGCGCCTCGGAGTAGCGATATTTACCTTTTCCACACGCTGTGTATCGAGGGAGGTTAAGGATTCACTTCCTAGCCCTCGATATCGTTCGATATAACGATAAATCACTCTGGGCGCCTCGGAGTAGCGATATTTACCTTTTCCACACGCTGTGTATCGAAGGAAGCCAAGGCTTCACTTCCTAGCCCACGATATCGTTCGATATAACGATAAATCACTCCGGCAGACTGGGAATAGCGATACTTACCTTTACCACACGCTGTGTATCGAAGGAAGCTAAGGATTCACTTCCTAGCCCTCGATATCGTTCGATATAACGATAAATCACTCTGGGCGCCTCGGAGTAGCGATATTTACCTTTTCCACACGCTGTGTATCGAAGGAAGCCAAGGCTTCACTTCCTAGCCCACGATATCGTTCGATATAACGATAAATCACTCTGGCAGACTCGGAATAGCGATATTTACCTTTACCACACGCTGTGTATCGAAGGAAGCTAAGGATTCACTTCCTAGCCCACGATATCGTTCGATATTGCGATAAATCACTCTGGCAGACTCGGAACAGCGATATTTACCTTTTCCACACGCTGTGTATCGAAGGAAGCTAAGGATTCCCCTCCTAGCCCTCGATATCGTTCGATATAACGATAAATCACTCTGGCAGACTCGGAATAGCGATATTTACCTTTTCCACGCGCTGTGTATCGAAGGAAGCTAAGGATTCGCTTCCTAGCCCTCGATATCGTACGATATAACGATAAATCACTCTGGGCGCCTCGGAGTAGCGATATTTACCTTTTCCACACGCTGTGTATCGAAGGAAGCCAAGGCTTCACTTCCTAGCCCACGATATCGTTCGATATAACGATAAATCACTGTGGCAGACTCGGAATAGCGATATTTACCTTTACCACACGCTGTGTATCGAAGGAAGCTAAGGATTCACTTCCTAGCCCACGATATCGTTCGATATTGCGATAAATCACTCTGGCAGACTCGGAACAGCGATATTTACCTTTTCCACACGCTGTGTATCGAAGGAAGCTAAGGATTCCCCTCCTAGCCCTCGATATCGTTCGATATAACGATAAATCACTCTGGCAGACTCGGAATAGCGATATTTACCGTTTCCACGCGCTGTGTATCGAAGGAAGCTAAGGATTCGCTTCCTAGCCCTCGATATCGTACGATATAACGATAAATCACTCTGGGCGCCTCGGAGTAGCGATATTTACCTTTTCCACACGCTGTGTATCGAAGGAAGCCAAGGCTTCACTTCCTAGCCCACGATATCGTTCGATATAACGATAAATCACTCTGGCAGACTCGGAATAGCGATATTTACCTTTACCACACGCTGTGTATCGAAGGAAGCTAAGGATTCACTTCCTAGCCCACGATATCGTTCGATATTGCGATAAATCACTCTGGCAGACTCGGAACAGCGATATTTACCTTTTCCACACGCTGTGTATCGAAGGAAGCTAAGGATTCCCCTCCTACCCCTCGATATCGTTCGATATAACGATAAATCACTCTGGCAGACTCGGAATAGCGATATTTACCTTTTCCACGCGCTGTGTATCGAAGGAAGCTAAGGATTCGCTTCCTAGCCCTCGATATCGTACGATATAACGATAAATCACTCTGGGCGCCTCGGAGTAGCGATATTTACCTTTTCCACACGCTGTATATCGAAGGAAGCCAAGGCTTCACTTCCTAGCCCACGATATCGTTCGATATAACGATAAATCACTCTGGCAGACTCGAAATAGCGATATTTTCCTTTTCCACACGCTGTGTATCGAGGGAGGTTAAGGATTCACTTCCTAGCCCTCGATATCGTTCGATATAACGATAAATCACTCTGGGCGCCTCGGAGTAGCGATACTTACCTTTTCCACACGCTGTGTATCGAAGGAAGCCAAGGCTTCACTTCCTAGCCCACGATATCGTTCGATATAACGATAAATCACTCTGGCAGACTCGGAATAGCGATATTTACCTTTTCCACACGCTGTGTATCGAAGGAAGCTAAGGATTCGCTTCCTAGCCCTCGATATTGTTCGATATAACGATAAATCACTCTGGGCGCCTCGGAGTAGCGATATTTACCTTTTCCACACGCTGTGTATCGAGGGAGGTTAAGGATTCACTTCCTAGCCCTCGATATCGTTCGATATAACGATAAATCACTCTGGGCGCCTCGGAGTAGCGATATTTACCTTTTCCACACGCTGTGTATCGAATGAAGCCAAGGCTTCACTTCCTAGCCCACGATATCGTTCGATATAACGATAAATCACTCTGGCAGACTCGGAATAGCGATATTTACCTTTTCCACGCGCTGTGTATCGAAGGAAGCTAAGGATTCGCTTCCTAGCCCTCGATATCGTACGATATAACGATAAATCACTCTGGGCGCCTCGGAGTAGCGATATTTACCTTTTCCACACGCTGTGTATCGAAGGAAGCCAAGGCTTCACTTCCTAGCCCACGATATCGTTCGATATAACGATAAATCACTCTGGCAGACTCGAAATAGCGATATTTTCCTTTTCCACACGCTGTGTATCGAAGGAAGCCAAGGCTTCACTTCCTAGCCCACGATATCGTTCGACATAACGATAAATCACTCTGGAAGACTCGGAATAGCGATATTTACCTTTTCCACACGCTGTGTATCGAAGGAAGCTAAGGATTCGCTTCCTAGCCCTCGATATTGTTCGATATAACGATAAATCACTCTGGGCGCCTCGGAGTAGCGATATTTACCTTTTCCACACGCTGTGTATCGAGGGAGGTTAAGGATTCACTTCCTAGCCCTCGATATCGTTCGATATAACGATAAATCACTCTGGGCGCCTCGGAGTAGCGATATTTACCTTTTCCACACGCTGTGTATCGAATGAAGCCAAGGCTTCACTTCCTAGCCCACGATATCGTTCGATATAACGATAAATCACTCCGGCTGACTGGGAATAGCGATACTTACCTTTACCACACGCTGTGTATCGAAGGAAGCTAAGGATTCACTTCCTAGCCCACGATATCGTTCGATATAGCGATAAATCACTCTGGCAGACTCGGAATAGCGATATTTACCTTTACCACACGCTGTGTATCGAAGGAAGCTAAGGATTCACTTCCTAGCCCACGATATCGTTCGATATTGCGATAAATCACTCTGGCAGACTCGGAACAGCGATATTTCCCTTTTCCACACGCTGTGTATCGAAGGAAGCTAAGGATTCCCCTCCTAGCCCTCGATATCGTTCGATATAACGATAAATCACTCTGGCAGACTCGGAATAGCGATATTTACCTTTTCCACGCGCTGTGTATCGAAGGAAGCTAAGGATTCGCTTCCTAGCCCTCGATATCGTACGATATAACGATAAATCACTCTGGGCGCCTCGGAGTAGCGATATTTACCTTTTCCACACGCTGTGTATCGAAGGAAGCCAAGGCTTCACTTCCTAGCCCACGATATCGTTCGATATAACGATAAATCACTCTGGCAGACTCGGAATAGCGATATTTACCTTTACCACACGCTGTGTATCGAAGGAAGCTAAGGATTCACTTCCTAGCCCACGATATCGTTCGATATTGCGATAAATCACTCTGGCAGACTCGGAACAGCGATATTTACCTTTTCCACACGCTGTGTATCGAAGGAAGCTAAGGATTCCCTTCCTACCCCTCGATATCGTTCGATATAACGATAAATCACTCTGGCAGACTCGGAATAGCGATATTTACCTTTTCCACGCGCTGTGTATCGAAGGAAGCTAAGGATTCGCTTCCTAGCCCTCGATATCGTACGATATAACGATAAATCACTCTGGGCGCCTCGGAGTAGCGATATTTACCTTTTCCACACGCTGTGTATCGAGGGAGGTTAAGGATTCACTTCCTAGCCCTCGATATCGTTCGATATAACGATAAATCACTCTGGGCGCCTCGGAGTAGCGATATTTACCTTTTCCACACGCTGTGTATCGAATGAAGCCAAGGCTTCACTTCCTAGCCCACGATATCGTTCGATATAACGATAAATCACTCCGGCAGACTGGGAATAGCGATACTTACCTTTACCACACGCTGTGTATCGAAGGAAGCTAAGGATTCACTTCCTAGCCCACGATATCGTTCGATATAGCGATAAATCACTCTGGCAGACTCGGAATAGCGATATTTACCTTTACCACACGCTGTGTATCGAAGGAAGCTAAGGATTCACTTCCTAGCCCACGATATCGTTCGATATTGCGATAAATCACTCTGGCAGACTCGGAACAGCGATATTTACCTTTTCCACACGCTGTGTATCGAAGGAAGCTAAGGATTCCCCTCCTAGCCCTCGATACCGTTCGATATAACGATAAATCACTCTGGCAGACTCGGAATAGCGATATTTACCTTTTCCACGCGCTGTGTATCGAAGGAAGCTAAGGATTCGCTTCCTAGCCCTCGATATCGTACGATATAACGATAAATCACTCTGGGCGCCTCGGAGTAGCGATATTTACCTTTTCCACACGCTGTGTATCGAGGGAGGTTAAGGATTCACTTCCTAGCCCTCGATATCGTTCGATATAACGATAAATCACTCTGGGCGCCTCGGAGTAGCGATATTTACCTTTTCCACACGCTGTGTATCGAATGAAGCCAAGGCTTCACTTCCTAGCCCACGATATCGTTCGATATAACGATAAATCACTCCGGCAGACTGGGAATAGCGATACTTACCTTTACCACACGCTGTGTATCGAAGGAAGCTAAGGATTCACTTCCTAGCCCACGATATCGTTCGATATAGCGATAAATCACTCTGGCAGACTCGGAATAGCGATATTTACCTTTTCCACACGCTGTGTATCGAAGGAAGCTAAGGATTCGCTTCCTAGCCCTCGATATTGTTCGATATAACGATAAATCACTCTGGGCGCCTCGGAGTAGCGATATTTTCCTTTTCCACACGCTGTGTATCGAATGAAGCCAAGGCTTCACTTCCTAGCCCACGATATCGTTCGATATAACGATAAATCACTCCGGCAGACTGGGAATAGCGATACTTACCTTTACCACACGCTGTGTATCGAAGGAAGCTAAGGATTCACTTCCTAGCCCACGATATCGTTCGATATAGCGATAAATCACTCTGGCAGACTCGGAATAGCGATATTTACCTTTTCCACACGCTGTGTATCGAAGGAAGCTAAGGATTCCCCTCCTAGCCCTCGATATCGTTCGATATAACGATAAATCACTCTGGCAGACTCGGAATAGCGATATTTACCTTTTCCACGCGCTGTGTATCGAAGGAAGCTAAGGATTCGCTTCCTAGCCCTCGATATCGTACGATATAACGATAAATCACTCTGGGCGCCTCGGAGTAGCGATATTTACCTTTTCCACACGCTGTGTATCGAAGGAAGCCAAGGCTTCACTTCCTAGCCCACGATATCGTTCGATATAACGATAAATCACTCTGGCAGACCCGAAATAGCGATATTTTCCTTTTCCACACGCTGTGTATCGAAGGAAGCCAAGGCTTCACTTCCTAGCCCACGATATCGTTCGACATAACGATAAATCACTCTGGAAGACTCGGAATAGCGATATTTACCTTTTCCACACGCTGTGTATCGAAGGAAGCTAAGGATTCGCTTCCTAGCCCTCGATATTGTTCGATATAACGATAAATCACTCTGGGCGCCTCGGAGTAGCGATATTTACCTTTTCCACACGCTGTGTATCGAGGGAGGTTAAGGATTCACTTCCTAGCCCTCGATATCGTTCGATATAACGATAAATCACTCTGGGCGCCTCGGAGTAGCGATATTTACCTTTTCCACACGCTGTGTATCGAATGAAGCCAAGGCTTCACTTCCTAGCCCACGATATCGTTCGATATAACGATAAATCACTCTGGCAGACTCGGAATAGCGATATTTACCTTTACCACACGCTGTGTATCGAAGGAAGCTAAGGATTCACTTCCTAGCCCACGATATCGTTCGATATTGCGATAAATCACTCTGGCAGACTCGGAACAGCGATATTTCCCTTTTCCACACGCTGTGTATCGAAGGAAGCTAAGGATTCCCCTCCTAGCCCTCGATATCGTTCGATATAACGATAAATGACTCTGGCAGACTCGGAATAGCGATATTTACCTTTTCCACGCGCTGTGTATCGAAGGAAGCTAAGGATTCGCTTCCTAGCCCTCGATATCGTACGATATAACGATAAATCACTCTGGGCGCCTCGGAGTAGCGATATTTACCTTTTCCACACGCTGTGTATCGAAGGAAGCCAAGGCTTCACTTCCTAGCCCACGATATCGTTCGATATAACGATAAATCACTCTGGCAGACTCGGAATAGCGATATTTACCTTTACCACACGCTGTGTATCGAAGGAAGCTAAGGATTCACTTCCTAGCCCACGATATCGTTCGATATTGCGATAAATCACTCTGGCAGACTCGGAACAGCGATATTTACCTTTTCCACACGCTGTGTATCGAAGGAAGCTAAGGATTCCCTTCCTACCCCTCGATATCGTTCGATATAACGATAAATCACTCTGGCAGACTCGGAATAGCGATATTTACCTTTTCCACGCGCTGTGTATCGAAGGAAGCTAAGGATTCGCTTCCTAGCCCTCGATATCGTACGATATAACGATAAATCACTCTGGGCGCCTCGGAGTAGCGATATTTACCTTTTCCACACGCTGTGTATCGAGGGAGGTTAAGGATTCACTTCCTAGCCCTCGATATCGTTCGATATAACGATAAATCACTCTGGGCGCCTCGGAGTAGCGATATTTACCTTTTCCACACGCTGTGTATCGAATGAAGCCAAGGCTTCACTTCCTAGCCCACGATATCGTTCGATATATCGATAAATCACTCCGGCAGACTGGGAATAGCGATACTTACCTTTACCACACGCTGTGTATCGAAGGAAGCTAAGGATTCACTTCCTAGCCCACGATATCGTTCGATATAGCGATAAATCACTCTGGCAGACTCGGAATAGCGATATTTACCTTTACCACACGCTGTGTATCGAAGGAAGCTAAGGATTCACTTCCTAGCCCACGATATCGTTCGATATTGCGATAAATCACTCTGGCAGACTCGGAACAGCGATATTTACCTTTTCCACACGCTGTGTATCGAAGGAAGCTAAGGATTCCCCTCCTAGCCCTCGATACCGTTCGATATAACGATAAATCACTCTGGCAGACTCGGAATAGCGATATTTACCTTTTCCACGCGCTGTGTATCGAAGGAAGCTAAGGATTCGCTTCCTAGCCCTCGATATCGTACGATATAACGATAAATCACTCTGGGCGCCTCGGAGTAGCGATATTTACCTTTTCCACACGCTGTGTATCGAAGGAAGCCAAGGCTTCACTTCCTAGCCCACGATATCGTTCGATATAACGATAAATCACTCTGGCAGACTCGGAATAGCGATATTTACCTTTACCACACGCTGTGTATCGAAGGAAGCTAAGGATTCACTTCCTAGCCCACGATATCGTTCGATATTGCGATAAATCACTCTGGCAGACTCGGAACAGCGATATTTACCTTTTCCACACGCTGTGTATCGAAGGAAGCTAAGGATTCCCCTCCTATCCCTCGATATCGTTCGATATAACGATAAATCACTCTGGCAGACTCGGAATAGCGATATTTACCTTTTCCACGCGCTGTGTATCGAAGGAAGCTAAGGATTCGCTTCCTAGACCTCGATATCGTACGATATTGCGATAAATCACTCTGGCAGACTCGGAACAGCGATATTTACCTTTTCCACACGCTGTGTATCGAAGGAAGCTAAGGATTCCCCTCCTAGCCCTCGATATCGTTCGATATAACGATAAATCACTCTGGCAGACTCGGAATAGCGATATTTACCTTTTCCACGCGCTGTGTATCGAAGGAAGCTAAGGATTCGCTTCCTAGCCCTCGATATCGTACGATATAACGATAAATCACTCTGGGCGCCTCGGAGTAGCGATATTTACCTTTTCCACACGCTGTGTATCGAAGGAAGCCAAGGCTTCACTTCCTAGCCCACGATATCGTTCGATATAACGATAAATCACTCTGGCAGACTCGGAATAGCGATATTTACCTTTACCACACGCTGTGTATCGAAGGAAGCTAAGGATTCACTTCCTAGCCCACGATATCGTTCGATATTGCGATAAATCACTCTGGCAGACTCGGAACAGCGATATTTACCTTTTCCACACGCTGTGTATCGAAGGAAGCTAAGGATTCCCCTCCTACCCCTCGATATCGTTCGATATAACGATAAATCACTCTGGCAGACTCGGAATAGCGATATTTACCTTTTCCACGCGCTGTGTATCGAAGGAAGCTAAGGATTCGCTTCCTAGCCCTCGATATCGTACGATATAACGATAAATCACTCTGGGCGCCTCGGAGTAGCGATATTTACCTTTTCCACACGCTGTATATCGAAGGAAGCCAAGGCTTCACTTCCTAGCCCACGATATCGTTCGATATAACGATAAATCACTCTGGCAGACTCGAAATAGCGATATTTTCCTTTTCCACACGCTGTGTATCGAGGGAGGTTAAGGATTCACTTCCTAGCCCTCGATATCGTTCGATATAACGATAAATCACTCTGGGCGCCTCGGAGTAGCGATACTTACCTTTTCCACACGCTGTGTATCGAAGGAAGCCAACGCTTCACTTCCTAGCCCACGATATCGTTCGATATTGCGATAAATCACTCTGGCAGACTCGGAACAGCGATATTTACCTTTTCCACACGCTGTGTATCGAAGGAAGCTAAGGATTCCCCTCCTAGCCCTCGATATCGTTCGATATAACGATAAATCACTCTGGCAGACTCGGAATAGCGATATTTACCTTTTCCACGCGCTGTGTATCGAAGGAAGCTAAGGATTCGCTTCCTAGCCCTCGATATCGTACGATATAACGATAAATCACTCTGGGCGCCTCGGAGTAGCGATATTTACCTTTTCCACACGCTGTGTATCGAAGGAAGCCAAGGCTTCACTTCCTAGCCCACGATATCGTTCGATATAACGATAAATCACTCTGGCAGACTCGAAATAGCGATATTTTCCTTTTCCACACGCTGTGTATCGAAGGAAGCCAAGGCTTCACTTCCTAGCCCACGATATCGTTCGACATAACGATAAATCACTCTGGAAGACTCGGAATAGCGATATTTACCTTTTCCACACGCTGTGTATCGAAGGAAGCTAAGGATTCGCTTCCTAGCCCTCGATATTGTTCGATATAACGATAAATCACTCTGGGCGCCTCGGAGTAGCGATATTTACCTTTTCCACACGCTGTGTATCGAGGGAGGTTAAGGATTCACTTCCTAGCCCTCGATATCGTTCGATATAACGATAAATCACTCTGGGCGCCTCGGAGTAGCGATATTTACCTTTTCCACACGCTGTGTATCGAATGAAGCCAAGGCTTCACTTCCTAGCCCACGATATCGTTCGATATAACGATAAATCACTCCGGCTGACTGGGAATAGCGATACTTACCTTTACCACACGCTGTGTATCGAAGGAAGCTAAGGATTCCCCTCCTAGCCCTCGATACCGTTCGATATAACGATAAATCACTCTGGCAGACTCGGAATAGCGATATTTACCTTTTCCACGCGCTGTGTATCGAAGGAAGCTAAGGATTCGCTTCCTAGCCCTCGATATCGTACGATATAACGATAAATCACTCTGGGCGCCTCGGAGTAGCGATATTTACCTTTTCCACACGCTGTGTATCGAGGGAGGTTAAGGATTCACTTCCTAGCCCTCGATATCGTTCGATATAACGATAAATCACTCTGGGCGCCTCGGAGTAGCGATATTTACCTTTTCCACACGCTGTGTATCGAATGAAGCCAAGGCTTCACTTCCTAGCCCACGATATCGTTCGATATAACGATAAATCACTCCGGCAGACTGGGAATAGCGATACTTACCTTTACCACACGCTGTGTATCGAAGGAAGCTAAGGATTCACTTCCTAGCCCACGATATCGTTCGATATAGCGATAAATCACTCTGGCAGACTCGGAATAGCGATATTTACCTTTTCCACACGCTGTGTATCGAAGGAAGCTAAGGATTCGCTTCCTAGCCCTCGATATTGTTCGATATAACGATAAATCACTCTGGGCGCCTCGGAGTAGCGATATTTTCCTTTTCCACACGCTGTGTATCGAATGAAGCCAAGGCTTCACTTCCTAGCCCACGATATCGTTCGATATAACGATAAATCACTCCGGCAGACTGGGAATAGCGATACTTACCTTTACCACACGCTGTGTATCGAAGGAAGCTAAGGATTCACTTCCTAGCCCACGATATCGTTCGATATAGCGATAAATCACTCTGGCAGACTCGGAATAGCGATATTTACCTTTTCCACACGCTGTGTATCGAAGGAAGCTAAGGATTCCCCTCCTAGCCCTCGATATCGTTCGATATAACGATAAATCACTCTGGCAGACTCGGAATAGCGATATTTACCTTTTCCACGCGCTGTGTATCGAAGGAAGCTAAGGATTCGCTTCCTAGCCCTCGATATCGTACGATATAACGATAAATCACTCTGGGCGCCTCGGAGTAGCGATATTTACCTTTTCCACACGCTGTGTATCGAAGGAAGCCAAGGCTTCACTTCCTAGCCCACGATATCGTTCGATATAACGATAAATCACTCTGGCAGACCCGAAATAGCGATATTTTCCTTTTCCACACGCTGTGTATCGAAGGAAGCCAAGGCTTCACTTCCTAGCCCACGATATCGTTCGACATAACGATAAATCACTCTGGAAGACTCGGAATAGCGATATTTACCTTTTCCACACGCTGTGTATCGAAGGAAGCTAAGGATTCGCTTCCTAGCCCTCGATATTGTTCGATATAACGATAAATCACTCTGGGCGCCTCGGAGTAGCGATATTTACCTTTTCCACACGCTGTGTATCGAGGGAGGTTAAGGATTCACTTCCTAGCCCTCGATATCGTTCGATATAACGATAAATCACTCTGGGCGCCTCGGAGTAGCGATATTTACCTTTTCCACACGCTGTGTATCGAATGAAGCCAAGGCTTCACTTCCTAGCCCACGATATCGTTCGATATAACGATAAATCACTCTGGCAGACTCGGAATAGCGATATTTACCTTTACCACACGCTGTGTATCGAAGGAAGCTAAGGATTCACTTCCTAGCCCACGATATCGTTCGATATTGCGATAAATCACTCTGGCAGACTCGGAACAGCGATATTTCCCTTTTCCACACGCTGTGTATCGAAGGAAGCTAAGGATTCCCCTCCTAGCCCTCGATATCGTTCGATATAACGATAAATGACTCTGGCAGACTCGGAATAGCGATATTTACCTTTTCCACGCGCTGTGTATCGAAGGAAGCTAAGGATTCGCTTCCTAGCCCTCGATATCGTACGATATAACGATAAATCACTCTGGGCGCCTCGGAGTAGCGATATTTACCTTTTCCACACGCTGTGTATCGAAGGAAGCCAAGGCTTCACTTCCTAGCCCACGATATCGTTCGATATAACGATAAATCACTCTGGCAGACTCGGAATAGCGATATTTACCTTTACCACACGCTGTGTATCGAAGGAAGCTAAGGATTCACTTCCTAGCCCACGATATCGTTCGATATTGCGATAAATCACTCTGGCAGACTCGGAACAGCGATATTTACCTTTTCCACACGCTGTGTATCGAAGGAAGCTAAGGATTCCCTTCCTACCCCTCGATATCGTTCGATATAACGATAAATCACTCTGGCAGACTCGGAATAGCGATATTTACCTTTTCCACGCGCTGTGTATCGAAGGAAGCTAAGGATTCGCTTCCTAGCCCTCGATATCGTACGATATAACGATAAATCACTCTGGGCGCCTCGGAGTAGCGATATTTACCTTTTCCACACGCTGTGTATCGAGGGAGGTTAAGGATTCACTTCCTAGCCCTCGATATCGTTCGATATAACGATAAATCACTCTGGGCGCCTCGGAGTAGCGATATTTACCTTTTCCACACGCTGTGTATCGAATGAAGCCAAGGCTTCACTTCCTAGCCCACGATATCGTTCGATATATCGATAAATCACTCCGGCAGACTGGGAATAGCGATACTTACCTTTACCACACGCTGTGTATCGAAGGAAGCTAAGGATTCACTTCCTAGCCCACGATATCGTTCGATATAGCGATAAATCACTCTGGCAGACTCGGAATAGCGATATTTACCTTTACCACACGCTGTGTATCGAAGGAAGCTAAGGATTCACTTCCTAGCCCACGATATCGTTCGATATTGCGATAAATCACTCTGGCAGACTCGGAACAGCGATATTTACCTTTTCCACACGCTGTGTATCGAAGGAAGCTAAGGATTCCCCTCCTAGCCCTCGATACCGTTCGATATAACGATAAATCACTCTGGCAGACTCGGAATAGCGATATTTACCTTTTCCACGCGCTGTGTATCGAAGGAAGCTAAGGATTCGCTTCCTAGCCCTCGATATCGTACGATATAACGATAAATCACTCTGGGCGCCTCGGAGTAGCGATATTTACCTTTTCCACACGCTGTGTATCGAAGGAAGCCAAGGCTTCACTTCCTAGCCCACGATATCGTTCGATATAACGATAAATCACTCTGGCAGACTCGGAATAGCGATATTTACCTTTACCACACGCTGTGTATCGAAGGAAGCTAAGGATTCACTTCCTAGCCCACGATATCGTTCGATATTGCGATAAATCACTCTGGCAGACTCGGAACAGCGATATTTACCTTTTCCACACGCTGTGTATCGAAGGAAGCTAAGGATTCCCCTCCTATCCCTCGATATCGTTCGATATAACGATAAATCACTCTGGCAGACTCGGAATAGCGATATTTACCTTTTCCACGCGCTGTGTATCGAAGGAAGCTAAGGATTCGCTTCCTAGACCTCGATATCGTACGATATTGCGATAAATCACTCTGGCAGACTCGGAACAGCGATATTTACCTTTTCCACACGCTGTGTATCGAAGGAAGCTAAGGATTCCCCTCCTAGCCCTCGATATCGTTCGATATAACGATAAATCACTCTGGCAGACTCGGAATAGCGATATTTACCTTTTCCACGCGCTGTGTATCGAAGGAAGCTAAGGATTCGCTTCCTAGCCCTCGATATCGTACGATATAACGATAAATCACTCTGGGCGCCTCGGAGTAGCGATATTTACCTTTTCCACACGCTGTGTATCGAAGGAAGCCAAGGCTTCACTTCCTAGCCCACGATATCGTTCGATATAACGATAAATCACTCTGGCAGACTCGGAATAGCGATATTTACCTTTACCACACGCTGTGTATCGAAGGAAGCTAAGGATTCACTTCCTAGCCCACGATATCGTTCGATATTGCGATAAATCACTCTGGCAGACTCGGAACAGCGATATTTACCTTTTCCACACGCTGTGTATCGAAGGAAGCTAAGGATTCCCCTCCTACCCCTCGATATCGTTCGATATAACGATAAATCACTCTGGCAGACTCGGAATAGCGATATTTACCTTTTCCACGCGCTGTGTATCGAAGGAAGCTAAGGATTCGCTTCCTAGCCCTCGATATCGTACGATATAACGATAAATCACTCTGGGCGCCTCGGAGTAGCGATATTTACCTTTTCCACACGCTGTATATCGAAGGAAGCCAAGGCTTCACTTCCTAGCCCACGATATCGTTCGATATAACGATAAATCACTCTGGCAGACTCGAAATAGCGATATTTTCCTTTTCCACACGCTGTGTATCGAGGGAGGTTAAGGATTCACTTCCTAGCCCTCGATATCGTTCGATATAACGATAAATCACTCTGGGCGCCTCGGAGTAGCGATACTTACCTTTTCCACACGCTGTGTATCGAAGGAAGCCAACGCTTCACTTCCTAGCCCACGATATCGTTCGATATTGCGATAAATCACTCTGGCAGACTCGGAACAGCGATATTTACCTTTTCCACACGCTGTGTATCGAAGGAAGCTAAGGATTCCCCTCCTAGCCCTCGATATCGTTCGATATAACGATAAATCACTCTGGCAGACTCGGAATAGCGATATTTACCTTTTCCACGCGCTGTGTATCGAAGGAAGCTAAGGATTCGCTTCCTAGCCCTCGATATCGTACGATATAACGATAAATCACTCTGGGCGCCTCGGAGTAGCGATATTTACCTTTTCCACACGCTGTGTATCGAAGGAAGCCAAGGCTTCACTTCCTAGCCCACGATATCGTTCGATATAACGATAAATCACTCTGGCAGACTCGAAATAGCGATATTTTCCTTTTCCACACGCTGTGTATCGAAGGAAGCCAAGGCTTCACTTCCTAGCCCACGATATCGTTCGACATAACGATAAATCACTCTGGAAGACTCGGAATAGCGATATTTACCTTTTCCACACGCTGTGTATCGAAGGAAGCTAAGGATTCGCTTCCTAGCCCTCGATATTGTTCGATATAACGATAAATCACTCTGGGCGCCTCGGAGTAGCGATATTTACCTTTTCCACACGCTGTGTATCGAGGGAGGTTAAGGATTCACTTCCTAGCCCTCGATATCGTTCGATATAACGATAAATCACTCTGGGCGCCTCGGAGTAGCGATATTTACCTTTTCCACACGCTGTGTATCGAATGAAGCCAAGGCTTCACTTCCTAGCCCACGATATCGTTCGATATAACGATAAATCACTCCGGCTGACTGGGAATAGCGATACTTACCTTTACCACACGCTGTGTATCGAAGGAAGCTAAGGATTCACTTCCTAGCCCACGATATCGTTCGATATAGCGATAAATCACTCTGGCAGACTCGGAATAGCGATATTTACCTTTACCACACGCTGTGTATCGAAGGAAGCTAAGGATTCACTTCCTAGCCCACGATATCGTTCGATATTGCGATAAATCACTCTGGCAGACTCGGAACAGCGATATTTACCTTTTCCACACGCTGTGTATCGAAGGAAGCTAAGGATTCCCCTCCTAGCCCTCGATATCGTTCGATATAACGATAAATCACTCTGGCAGACTCGGAATAGCGATATTTACCTTTTCCACGCGCTGTGTATCGAAGGAAGCTAAGGATTCGCTTCCTAGCCCTCGATATCGTACGATATAACGATAAATCACTCTGGGCGCCTCGGAGTAGCGATATTTACCTTTTCCACACGCTGTGTATCGAAGGAAGCCAAGGCTTCACTTCCTAGCCCACGATATCGTTCGATATAACGATAAATCACTCTGGCAGACTCGGAATAGCGATATTTACCTTTACCACACGCTGTGTATCGAAGGAAGCTAACTATTCACTTCCTAGCCCACGATATCGTTCGATATTGCGATAAATCACTCTGGCAGACTCGGAACAGCGATATTTACCTTTTCCACACGCTGTGTATCGAAGGAAGCTAAGGATTCCCTTCCTACCCCTCGATATCGTTCGATATAACGATAAATCACTCTGGCAGACTCGGAATAGCGATATTTACCTTTTCCACGCGCTGTGTATCGAAGGAAGCTAAGGATTCGCTTCCTAGCCCTCGATATCGTACGATATAACGATAAATCACTCTGGGCGCCTCGGAGTAGCGATATTTACCTTTTCCACACGCTGTGTATCGAGGGAGGTTAAGGATTCACTTCCTAGCCCTCGATATCGTTCGATATAACGATAAATCACTCTGGGCGCCTCGGAGTAGCGATATTTACCTTTTCCACACGCTGTGTATCGAAGGAAGCCAAGGCTTCACTTCCTAGCCCACGATATCGTTCGATATAACGATAAATCACTCCGGCAGACCGGGAATAGCGATACTTACCTTTACCACACGCTGTGTATCGAAGGAAGCTAAGGATTCACTTCCTAGCCCTCGATATCGTTCGATATAACGATAAATCACTCTGGGCGCCTCGGAGTAGCGATATTTACCTTTTCCACACGCTGTGTATCGAAGGAAGCCAAGGCTTCACTTCCTAGCCCACGATATCGTTCGATATAACGATAAATCACTCTGGAAGACTCGGAATAGCGATATTTACCTTTTCCACACGCTGTGTATCGAAGGAAGCTAAGGATTCGCTTCCTAGCCCTCGATATTGTTCGATATAACGATAAATCACTCTGGCAGACTCGGAACAGCGATATTTCCCTTTTCCACACGCTGTGTATCGAAGGAAGCTAAGGATTCCCCTCCTAGCCCTCGATATCGTTCGATATAACGATAAATCACTCTGGCAGACTCGGAATAGCGATATTTACCTTTTCCACGCGCTGTGTATCGAAGGAAGCTAAGGATTCGCTTCCTAGCCCTCGATATCGTACGATATAACGATAAATCACTCTGGGCGCCTCGGAGTAGCGATATTTACCTTTTCCACACGCTGTGTATCGAAGGAAGCCAAGGCTTCACTTCCTAGCCCACGATATCGTTCGATATAACGATAAATCACTCTGGCAGACTCGGAATAGCGATATTTACCTTTACCACACGCTGTGTATCGAAGGAAGCTAAGGATTCACTTCCTAGCCCACGATATCGTTCGATATTGCGATAAATCACTCTGGCAGACTCGGAACAGCGATATTTACCTTTTCCACACGCTGTGTATCGAAGGAAGCTAAGGATTCCCTTCCTACCCCTCGATATCGTTCGATATAACGATAAATCACTCTGGCAGACTCGGAATAGCGATATTTACCTTTTCCACGCGCTGTGTATCGAAGGAAGCTAAGGATTCGCTTCCTAGCCCTCGATATCGTACGATATAACGATAAATCACTCTGGGCGCCTCGGAGTAGCGATATTTACCTTTTCCACACGCTGTGTATCGAGGGAGGTTAAGGATTCACTTCCTAGCCCTCGATATCGTTCGATATAACGATAAATCACTCTGGGCGCCTCGGAGTAGCGATATTTACCTTTTCCACACGCTGTGTATCGAATGAAGCCAAGGCTTCACTTCCTAGCCCACGATATCGTTCGATATAACGATAAATCACTCCGGCAGACTGGGAATAGCGATACTTACCTTTACCACACGCTGTGTATCGAAGGAAGCTAAGGATTCACTTCCTAGCCCACGATATCGTTCGATATAGCGATAAATCACTCTGGCAGACTCGGAATAGCGATATTTACCTTTACCACACGCTGTGTATCGAAGGAAGCTAAGGATTCACTTCCTAGCCCACGATATCGTTCGATATTGCGATAAATCACTCTGGCAGACTCGGAACAGCGATATTTACCTTTTCCACACGCTGTGTATCGAAGGAAGCTAAGGATTCCCCTCCTAGCCCTCGATACCGTTCGATATAACGATAAATCACTCTGGCAGACTCGGAATAGCGATATTTACCTTTTCCACGCGCTGTGTATCGAAGGAAGCTAAGGATTCGCTTCCTAGCCCTCGATATCGTACGATATAACGATAAATCACTCTGGGCGCCTCGGAGTAGCGATATTTACCTTTTCCACACGCTGTGTATCGAAGGAAGCCAAGGCTTCACTTCCTAGCCCACGATATCGTTCGATATAACGATAAATCACTCTGGCAGACTCGGAATAGCGATATTTACCTTTACCACACGCTGTGTATCGAAGGAAGCTAAGGATTCACTTCCTAGCCCACGATATCGTTCGATATTGCGATAAATCACTCTGGCAGACTCGGAACAGCGATATTTACCTTTTCCACACGCTGTGTATCGAAGGAAGCTAAGGATTCCCCTCCTACCCCTCGATATCGTTCGATATAACGATAAATCACTCTGGCAGACTCGGAATAGCGATATTTACCTTTTCCACGCGCTGTGTATCGAAGGAAGCTAAGGATTCGCTTCCTAGACCTCGATATCGTACGATATTGCGATAAATCACTCTGGCAGACTCGGAACAGCGATATTTACCTTTTCCACACGCTGTGTATCGAAGGAAGCTAAGGATTCCCCTCCTAGCCCTCGATATCGTTCGATATAACGATAAATCACTCTGGCAGACTCGGAATAGCGATATTTACCTTTTCCACGCGCTGTGTATCGAAGGAAGCTAAGGATTCGCTTCCTAGCCCTCGATATCGTACGATATAACGATAAATCACTCTGGGCGCCTCGGAGTAGCGATATTTACCTTTTCCACACGCTGTGTATCGAAGGAAGCCAAGGCTTCACTTCCTAGCCCACGATATCGTTCGATATAACGATAAATCACTCTGGCAGACTCGGAATAGCGATATTTACCTTTACCACACGCTGTGTATCGAAGGAAGCTAAGGATTCACTTCCTAGCCCACGATATCGTTCGATATTGCGATAAATCACTCTGGCAGACTCGGAACAGCGATATTTACCTTTTCCACACGCTGTGTATCGAAGGAAGCTAAGGATTCCCCTCCTTCCCCTCGATATCGTTCGATATAACGATAAATCACTCTGGCAGACTCGGAATAGCGATATTTACCTTTTCCACGCGCTGTGTATCGAAGGAAGCTAAGGATTCGCTTCCTAGCCCTCGATATCGTACGATATAACGATAAATCACTCTGGGCGCCTCGGAGTAGCGATATTTACCTTTTCCACACGCTGTATATCGAAGGAAGCCAAGGCTTCACTTCCTAGCCCACGATATCGTTCGATATAACGATAAATCACTCTGGCAGACTCGAAATAGCGATATTTTCCTTTTCCACACGCTGTGTATCGAGGGAGGTTAAGGATTCACTTCCTAGCCCTCGATATCGTTCGATATAACGATAAATCACTCTGGGCGCCTCGGAGTAGCGATACTTACCTTTTCCACACGCTGTGTATCGAAGGAAGCCAAGGCTTCACTTCCTAGCCCACGATATCGTTCGATATTGCGATAAATCACTCTGGCAGACTCGGAACAGCGATATTTACCTTTTCCACACGCTGTGTATCGAAGGAAGCTAAGGATTCCCCTCCTAGCCCTCGATATCGTTCGATATAACGATAAATCACTCTGGCAGACTCGGAATAGCGATATTTACCTTTTCCACGCGCTGTGTATCGAAGGAAGCTAAGGATTCGCTTCCTAGCCCTCGATATCGTACGATATAACGATAAATCACTCTGGGCGCCTCGGAGTAGCGATATTTACCTTTTCCACACGCTGTGTATCGAAGGAAGCCAAGGCTTCACTTCCTAGCCCACGATATCGTTCGATATAACGATAAATCACTCTGGCAGACTCGAAATAGCGATATTTTCCTTTTCCACACGCTGTGTATCGAAGGAAGCCAAGGCTTCACTTCCTAGCCCACGATATCGTTCGACATAACGATAAATCACTCTGGAAGACTCGGAATAGCGATATTTACCTTTTCCACACGCTGTGTATCGAAGGAAGCTAAGGATTCGCTTCCTAGCCCTCGATATTGTTCGATATAACGATAAATCACTCTGGGCGCCTCGGAGTAGCGATATTTACCTTTTCCACACGCTGTGTATCGAGGGAGGTTAAGGATTCACTTCCTAGCCCTCGATATCGTTCGATATAACGATAAATCACTCTGGGCGCCTCGGAGTAGCGATATTTACCTTTTCCACACGCTGTGTATCGAATGAAGCCAAGGCTTCACTTCCTAGCCCACGATATCGTTCGATATAACGATAAATCACTCCGGCTGACTGGGAATAGCGATACTTACCTTTACCACACGCTGTGTATCGAAGGAAGCTAAGGATTCACTTCCTAGCCCACGATATCGTTCGATATAGCGATAAATCACTCTGGCAGACTCGGAATAGCGATATTTACCTTTACCACACGCTGTGTATCGAAGGAAGCTAAGGATTCACTTCCTAGCCCACGATATCGTTCGATATTGCGATAAATCACTCTGGCAGACTCGGAACAGCGATATTTACCTTTTCCACACGCTGTGTATCGAAGGAAGCTAAGGATTCCCCTCCTAGCCCTCGATATCGTTCGATATAACGATAAATCACTCTGGCAGACTCGGAATAGCGATATTTACCTTTTCCACGCGCTGTGTATCGAAGGAAGCTAAGGATTCGCTTCCTAGCCCTCGATATCGTACGATATAACGATAAATCACTCTGGGCGCCTCGGAGTAGCGATATTTACCTTTTCCACACGCTGTGTATCGAAGGAAGCCAAGGCTTCACTTCCTAGCCCACGATATCGTTCGATATAACGATAAATCACTCTGGCAGACTCGGAATAGCGATATTTACCTTTACCACACGCTGTGTATCGAAGGAAGCTAACTATTCACTTCCTAGCCCACGATATCGTTCGATATTGCGATAAATCACTCTGGCAGACTCGGAACAGCGATATTTACCTTTTCCACACGCTGTGTATCGAAGGAAGCTAAGGATTCCCTTCCTACCCGTCGATATCGTTCGATATAACGATAAATCACTCTGGCAGACTCGGAATAGCGATATTTACCTTTTCCACGCGCTGTGTATCGAAGGAAGCTAAGGATTCGCTTCCTAGCCCTCGATATCGTACGATATAACGATAAATCACTCTGGGCGCCTCGGAGTAGCGATATTTACCTTTTCCACACGCTGTGTATCGAGGGAGGTTAAGGATTCACTTCCTAGCCCTCGATATCGTTCGATATAACGATAAATCACTCTGGGCGCCTCGGAGTAGCGATATTTACCTTTTCCACACGCTGTGTATCGAAGGAAGCCAAGGCTTCACTTCCTAGCCCACGATATCGTTCGATATAACGATAAATCACTCCGGCAGACCGGGAATAGCGATACTTACCTTTACCACACGCTGTGTATCGAAGGAAGCTAAGGATTCACTTCCTAGCCCTCGATATCGTTCGATATAACGATAAATCACTCTGGGCGCCTCGGAGTAGCGATATTTACCTTTTCCACACGCTGTGTATCGAAGGAAGCCAAGGCTTCACTTCCTAGCCCACGATATCGTTCGATATAACGATAAATCACTCTGGAAGACTCGGAATAGCGATATTTACCTTTTCCACACGCTGTGTATCGAAGGAAGCTAAGGATTCGCTTCCTAGCCCTCGATATTGTTCGATATAACGATAAATCACTCTGGGCGCCTCGGAGTAGCGATATTTACCTTTTCCACACGCTGTGTATCGAGGGAGGTTAAGGATTCACTTCCTAGCCCTCGATATCGTTCGATATAACGATAAATCACTCTGGGCGCCTCGGAGTAGCGATATTTACCTTTTCCACACGCTGTGTATCGAATGAAGCCAAGGCTTCACTTCCTAGCCCACGATATCGTTCGATATAACGATAAATCACTCCGGCAGACTGGGAATAGCGATACTTACCTTTACCACACGCTGTGTATCGAAGGAAGCTAAGGATTCACTTCCTAGCCCACGATATCGTTCGATATAGCGATAAATCACTCTGGCAGACTCGGAATAGCGATATTTACCTTTACCACACGCTGTGTATCGAAGGAAGCTAAGGATTCACTTCCTAGCCCACGATATCGTTCGATATTGCGATAAATCACTCTGGCAGACTCGGAACAGCGATATTTACCTTTTCCACACGCTGTGTATCGAATGAAGCCAAGGCTTCACTTCCTAGCCCACGATATCGTTCGATATAACGATAAATCACTCCGGCTGACTGGGAATAGCGATACTTACCTTTACCACACGCTGTGTATCGAAGGAAGCTAAGGATTCACTTCCTAGCCCACGATATCGTTCGATATAGCGATAAATCACTCTGGCAGACTCGGAATAGCGATATTTACCTTTACCACACGCTGTGTATCGAAGGAAGCTAAGGATTCACTTCCTAGCCCACGATATCGTTCGATATTGCGATAAATCACTCTGGCAGACTCGGAACAGCGATATTTACCTTTTCCACACGCTGTGTATCGAAGGAAGCTAAGGATTCCCCTCCTAGCCCTCGATATCGTTCGATATAACGATAAATCACTCTGGCAGACTCGGAATAGCGATATTTACCTTTTCCACGCGCTGTGTATCGAAGGAAGCTAAGGATTCGCTTCCTAGCCCTCGATATCGTACGATATAACGATAAATCACTCTGGGCGCCTCGGAGTAGCGATATTTACCTTTTCCACACGCTGTGTATCGAAGGAAGCCAAGGCTTCACTTCCTAGCCCACGATATCGTTCGATATAACGATAAATCACTCTGGCAGGCTCGGAATAGCGATATTTACCTTTACCACACGCTGTGTATCGAAGGAAGCTAACTATTCACTTCCTAGCCCACGATATCGTTCGATATTGCGATAAATCACTCTGGCAGACTCGGAACAGCGATATTTACCTTTTCCACACGCTGTGTATCGAAGGAAGCTAAGGATTCCCTTCCTACCCGTCGATATCGTTCGATATAACGATAAATCACTCTGGCAGACTCGGAATAGCGATATTTACCTTTTCCACGCGCTGTGTATCGAAGGAAGCTAAGGATTCGCTTCCTAGCCCTCGATATCGTACGATATAACGATAAATCACTCTGGGCGCCTCGGAGTAGCGATATTTACCTTTTCCACACGCTGTGTATCGAGGGAGGTTAAGGATTCACTTCCTAGCCCTCGATATCGTTCGATATAACGATAAATCACTCTGGGCGCCTCGGAGTAGCGATATTTACCTTTTCCACACGCTGTGTATCGAAGGAAGCCAAGGCTTCACTTCCTAGCCCACGATATCGTTCGATATAACGATAAATCACTCCGGCAGACCGGGAATAGCGATACTTACCTTTACCACACGCTGTGTATCGAAGGAAGCTAAGGATTCACTTCCTAGCCCTCGATATCGTTCGATATAACGATAAATCACTCTGGGCGCCTCGGAGTAGCGATATTTACCTTTTCCACACGCTGTGTATCGAAGGAAGCCAAGGCTTCACTTCCTAGCCCACGATATCGTTCGATATAACGATAAATCACTCTGGAAGACTCGGAATAGCGATATTTACCTTTTCCACACGCTGTGTATCGAAGGAAGCTAAGGATTCGCTTCCTAGCCCTCGATATTGTTCGATATAACGATAAATCACTCTGGGCGCCTCGGAGTAGCGATATTTACCTTTTCCACACGCTGTGTATCGAGGGAGGTTAAGGATTCACTTCCTAGCCCTCGATATCGTTCGATATAACGATAAATCACTCTGGGCGCCTCGGAGTAGCGATATTTACCTTTTCCACACGCTGTGTATCGAATGAAGCCAAGGCTTCACTTCCTAGCCCACGATATCGTTCGATATAACGATAAATCACTCCGGCAGACTGGGAATAGCGATACTTACCTTTACCACACGCTGTGTATCGAAGGAAGCTAAGGATTCACTTCCTAGCCCACGATATCGTTCGATATAGCGATAAATCACTCTGGCAGACTCGGAATAGCGATATTTACCTTTACCACACGCTGTGTATCGAAGGAAGCTAAGGATTCACTTCCTAGCCCACGATATCGTTCGATATTGCGATAAATCACTCTGGCAGACTCGGAACAGCGATATTTACCTTTTCCACACGCTGTGTATCGAAGGAAGCTAAGGATTCCCCTCCTAGCCCTCGATATCGTTCGATATAACGATAAATCACTCTGGCAGACTCGGAATAGCGATATTTACCTTTTCCACGCGCTGTGTATCGAAGGAAGCTAAGGATTCGCTTCCTAGCCCTCGATATCGTACGATATAACGATAAATCACTCTGGGCGCCTCGGAGTAGCGATATTTACCTTTTCCACACGCTGTGTATCGAAGGAAGCCAAGGCTTCACTTCCTAGCCCACGATATCGTTCGATATAACGATAAATCACTCTGGCAGACTCGGAATAGCGATATTTACCTTTACCACACGCTGTGTATCGAAGGAAGCTAAGGATTCACTTCCTAGCCCACGATATCGTTCGATATTGCGATAAATCACTCTGGCAGACTCGGAACAGCGATATTTACCTTTTCCACACGCTGTGTATCGAAGGAAGCTAAGGATTCCCCTCCTACCCCTCGATATCGTTCGATATAACGATAAATCACTCTGGCAGACTCGGAATAGCGATATTTACCTTTTCCACGCGCTGTGTATCGAAGGAAGCTAAGGATTCGCTTCCTAGCCCTCGATATCGTACGATATAACGATAAATCACTCTGGGCGCCTCGGAGTAGCGATATTTACCTTTTCCACACGCTGTATATCGAAGGAAGCCAAGGCTTCACTTCCTAGCCCACGATATCGTTCGATATAACGATAAATCACTCTGGCAGACTGGGAATAGCGATACTTACCTTTACCACACGCTGTGTATCGAAGGAAGCTAAGGATTCACTTCCTAGCCCACGATATCGTTCGATATAGCGATAAATCACTCTGGCAGACTCGGAATAGCGATATTTACCTTTACCACACGCTGTGTATCGAAGGAAGCTAAGGATTCACTTCCTAGCCCACGATATCGTTCGATATTGCGATAAATCACTCTGGCAGACTCGGAACAGCGATATTTACCTTTTCCACACGCTGTGTATCGAAGGAAGTTAAGGATTCCCCTCCTAGCCCTCGATATCGTTCGATATAACGATAAATCACTCTGGCAGACTCGGAATAGCGATATTTACCTTTTCCACGCGCTGTGTATCGAAGGAAGCTAAGGATTCGCTTCCTAGCCCTCGATATCGTACGATATTGCGATAAATCACTCTGGCAGACTCGGAACAGCGATATTTACCTTTTCCACACGCTGTGTATCGAAGGAAGCTAAGGATTCCCCTCCTAGCCCTCGATATCGTTCGATATAACGATAAATCACTCTGGCAGACTCGGAATAGCGATATTTACCTTTTCCACGCGCTGTGTATCGAAGGAAGCTAAGGATTCGCTTCCTAGCCCTCGATATCGTACGATATAACGATAAATCACTCTGGGCGCCTCGGAGTAGCGATATTTACCTTTTCCACACGCTGTGTATCGAAGGAAGCCAAGGCTTCACTTCCTAGCCCACGATATCGTTCGATATAACGATAAATCACTCTGGCAGACTCGGAATAGCGATATTTACCTTTACCACACGCTGTGTATCGAAGGAAGCTAAGGATTCACTTCCTAGCCCACGATATCGTTCGATATTGCGATAAATCACTCTGGCAGACTCGGAACAGCGATATTTACCTTTTCCACACGCTGTGTATCGAAGGAAGCTAAGGATTCCCCTCCTACCCCTCGATATCGTTCGATATAACGATAAATCACTCTGGCAGACTCGGAATAGCGATATTTACCTTTTCCACGCGCTGTGTATCGAAGGAAGCTAAGGATTCGCTTCCTAGCCCTCGATATCGTACGATATAACGATAAATCACTCTGGGCGCCTCGGAGTAGCGATATTTACCTTTTCCACACGCTGTATATCGAAGGAAGCCAAGGCTTCACTTCCTAGCCCACGATATCGTTCGATATAACGATAAATCACTCTGGCAGACTCGAAATAGCGATATTTTCCTTTTCAACACGCTGTGTATCGAGGGAGGTTAAGGATTCACTTCCTAGCCCTCGATATCGTTCGATATAACGATAAATCACTCTGGGCGCCTCGGAGTAGCGATACTTACCTTTTCCACACGCTGTGTATCGAAGGAAGCCAAGGCTTCACTTCCTAGCCCACGATATCGTTCGATATAACGATAAATCACTCTGGAAGACTCGGAATAGCGATATTTACCTTTTCCACACGCTGTGTATCGAAGGAAGCTAAGGATTCGCTTCCTAGCCCTCGATATTGTTCGATATAACGATAAATCACTCTGGGCGCCTCGGAGTAGCGATATTTACCTTTTCCACACGCTGTGTATCGAGGGAGGTTAAGGATTCACTTCCTAGCCCACGATATCGTTCGATATAACGATAAATCACTCTGGCAGACTCGGAATAGCGATATTTACCTTTACCACACGCTGTGTATCGAAGGAAGCTAAGGATTCACTTCCTAGCCCACGATATCGTTCGATATTGCGATAAATCACTCTGGCAGACTCGGAACAGCGATATTTACCTTTTCCACACGCTGTGTATCGAAGGAAGCTAAGGATTCCCCTCCTACCCCTCGATATCGTTCGATATAACGATAAATCACTCTGGCAGACTCGGAATAGCGATATTTACCTTTTCCACGCGCTGTGTATCGAAGGAAGCTAAGGATTCGCTTCCTAGCCCTCGATATCGTACGATATAACGATAAATCACTCTGGGCGCCTCGGAGTAGCGATATTTACCTTTTCCACACGCTGTATATCGAAGGAAGCCAAGGCTTCACTTCCTAGCCCACGATATCGTTCGATATAACGATAAATCACTCTGGCAGACTCGAAATAGCGATATTTTCCTTTTCAACACGCTGTGTATCGAGGGAGGTTAAGGATTCACTTCCTAGCCCTCGATATCGTTCGATATAACGATAAATCACTCTGGGCGCCTCGGAGTAGCGATACTTACCTTTTCCACACGCTGTGTATCGAAGGAAGCCAAGGCTTCACTTCCTAGCCCACGATATCGTTCGATATAACGATAAATCACTCTGGAAGACTCGGAATAGCGATATTTACCTTTTCCACACGCTGTGTATCGAAGGAAGCTAAGGATTCGCTTCCTAGCCCTCGATATTGTTCGATATAACGATAAATCACTCTGGGCGCCTCGGAGTAGCGATATTTACCTTTTCCACACGCTGTGTATCGAGGGAGGTTAAGGATTCACTTCCTAGCCCTCGATATCGTTCGATATAACGATAAATCACTCTGGGCGCCTCGGAGTAGCGATATTTACCTTTTCCACACGCTGTGTATCGAATGAAGCCAAGGCTTCACTTCCTAGCCCACGATATCGTTCGATATAACGATAAATCACTCCGGCAGACTGGGAATAGCGATACTTACCTTTACCACACGCTGTGTATCGAAGGAAGCTAAGGATTCACTTCCTAGCCCACGATATCGTTCGATATAGCGATAAATCACTCTGGCAGACTCGGAATAGCGATATTTACCTTTACCACACGCTGTGTATCGAAGGAAGCTAAGGATTCACTTCCTAGCCCACGATATCGTTCGATATTGCGATAAATCACTCTGGCAGACTCGGAACAGCGATATTTACCTTTTCCACACGCTGTGTATCGAAGGAAGCTAAGGATTCCCCTCCTAGCCCTCGATATCGTTCGATATAACGATAAATCACTCTGGCAGACTCGGAATAGCGATATTTACCTTTTCCACGCGCTGTGTATCGAAGGAAGCTAAGGATTCGCTTCCTAGCCCTCGATATCGTACGATATAACGATAAATCACTCTGGGCGCCTCGGAGTAGCGATATTTACCTTTTCCACACGCTGTGTATCGAAGGAAGCCAAGGCTTCACTTCCTAGCCCACGATATCGTTCGATATAACGATAAATCACTCTGGCAGACTCGGAATAGCGATATTTACCTTTACCACACGCTGTGTATCGAAGGAAGCTAAGGATTCACTTCCTAGCCCACGATATCGTTCGATATTGCGATAAATCACTCTGGCAGACTCGGAACAGCGATATTTACCTTTTCCACACGCTGTGTATCGAAGGAAGCTAAGGATTCCCCTCCTACCCCTCGATATCGTTCGATATAACGATAAATCACTCTGGCAGACTCGGAATAGCGATATTTACCTTTTCCACGCGCTGTGTATCGAAGGAAGCTAAGGATTCGCTTCCTAGCCCTCGATATCGTACGATATAACGATAAATCACTCTGGGCGCCTCGGAGTAGCGATATTTACCTTTTCCACACGCTGTATATCGAAGGAAGCCAAGGCTTCACTTCCTAGCCCACGATATCGTTCGATATAACGATAAATCACTCTGGCAGACTGGGAATAGCGATACTTACCTTTACCACACGCTGTGTATCGAAGGAAGCTAAGGATTCACTTCCTAGCCCACGATATCGTTCGATATTGCGATAAATCACTCTGGCAGACTCGGAACAGCGATATTTACCTTTTCCACACGCTGTGTATCGAAGGAAGCTAAGGATTCCCTTCCTACCCCTCGATATCGTTCGATATAACGATAAATCACTCTGGCAGACTCGGAATAGCGATATTTACCTTTTCCACGCGCTGTGTATCGAAGGAAGCTAAGGATTCGCTTCCTAGCCCTCGATATCGTACGATATAACGATAAATCACTCTGGGCGCCTCGGAGTAGCGATATTTACCTTTTCCACACGCTGTGTATCGAGGGAGGTTAAGGATTCACTTCCTAGCCCTCGATATCGTTCGATATAACGATAAATCACTCTGGGCGCCTCGGAGTAGCGATATTTACCTTTTCCACACGCTGTGTATCGAAGGAAGCCAAGGCTTCACTTCCTAGCCCACGATATCGTTCGATATAACGATAAATCACTCCGGCAGACCGGGAATAGCGATACTTACCTTTACCACACGCTGTGTATCGAAGGAAGCTAAGGATTCACTTCCTAGCCCTCGATATCGTTCGATATAACGATAAATCACTCTGGGCGCCTCGGAGTAGCGATATTTACCTTTTCCACACGCTGTGTATCGAAGGAAGCCAAGGCTTCACTTCCTAGCCCACGATATCGTTCGATATAACGATAAATCACTCTGGAAGACTCGGAATAGCGATATTTACCTTTTCCACACGCTGTGTATCGAAGGAAGCTAAGGATTCGCTTCCTAGCCCTCGATATTGTTCGATATAACGATAAATCACTCTGGGCGCCTCGGAGTAGCGATATTTACCTTTTCCACACGCTGTGTATCGAGGGAGGTTAAGGATTCACTTCCTAGCCCTCGATATCGTTCGATATAACGATAAATCACTCTGGGCGCCTCGGAGTAGCGATATTTACCTTTTCCACACGCTGTGTATCGAATGAAGCCAAGGCTTCACTTCCTAGCCCACGATATCGTTCGATATAACGATAAATCACTCCGGCAGACTGGGAATAGCGATACTTACCTTTACCACACGCTGTGTATCGAAGGAAGCTAAGGATTCACTTCCTAGCCCACGATATCGTTCGATATAGCGATAAATCACTCTGGCAGACTCGGAATAGCGATATTTACCTTTACCACACGCTGTGTATCGAAGGAAGCTAAGGATTCACTTCCTAGCCCACGATATCGTTCGATATTGCGATAAATCACTCTGGCAGACTCGGAACAGCGATATTTACCTTTTCCACACGCTGTGTATCGAAGGAAGCTAAGGATTCCCCTCCTAGCCCTCGATATCGTTCGATATAACGATAAATCACTCTGGCAGACTCGGAATAGCGATATTTACCTTTTCCACGCGCTGTGTATCGAAGGAAGCTAAGGATTCGCTTCCTAGCCCTCGATATCGTACGATATAACGATAAATCACTCTGGGCGCCTCGGAGTAGCGATATTTACCTTTTCCACACGCTGTATATCGAAGGAAGCCAAGGCTTCACTTCCTAGCCCACGATATCGTTCGATATAACGATAAATCACTCTGGCAGACTGGGAATAGCGATACTTACCTTTACCACACGCTGTGTATCGAAGGAAGCTAAGGATTCACTTCCTAGCCCACGATATCGTTCGATATAGCGATAAATCACTCTGGCAGACTCGGAATAGCGATATTTACCTTTACCACACGCTGTGTATCGAAGGAAGCTAAGGATTCACTTCCTAGCCCACGATATCGTTCGATATTGCGATAAATCACTCTGGCAGACTCGGAACAGCGATATTTACCTTTTCCACACGCTGTGTATCGAAGGAAGTTAAGGATTCCCCTCCTAGCCCTCGATATCGTTCGATATAACGATAAATCACTCTGGCAGACTCGGAATAGCGATATTTACCTTTTCCACGCGCTGTGTATCGAAGGAAGCTAAGGATTCGCTTCCTAGCCCTCGATATCGTACGATATTGCGATAAATCACTCTGGCAGACTCGGAACAGCGATATTTACCTTTTCCACACGCTGTGTATCGAAGGAAGCTAAGGATTCCCCTCCTAGCCCTCGATATCGTTCGATATAACGATAAATCACTCTGGCAGACTCGGAATAGCGATATTTACCTTTTCCACGCGCTGTGTATCGAAGGAAGCTAAGGATTCGCTTCCTAGCCCTCGATATCGTACGATATAACGATAAATCACTCTGGGCGCCTCGGAGTAGCGATATTTACCTTTTCCACACGCTGTGTATCGAAGGAAGCCAAGGCTTCACTTCCTAGCCCACGATATCGTTCGATATAACGATAAATCACTCTGGCAGACTCGGAATAGCGATATTTACCTTTACCACACGCTGTGTATCGAAGGAAGCTAAGGATTCACTTCCTAGCCCACGATATCGTTCGATATTGCGATAAATCACTCTGGCAGACTCGGAACAGCGATATTTACCTTTTCCACACGCTGTGTATCGAAGGAAGCTAAGGATTCCCCTCCTACCCCTCGATATCGTTCGATATAACGATAAATCACTCTGGCAGACTCGGAATAGCGATATTTACCTTTTCCACGCGCTGTGTATCGAAGGAAGCTAAGGATTCGCTTCCTAGCCCTCGATATCGTACGATATAACGATAAATCACTCTGGGCGCCTCGGAGTAGCGATATTTACCTTTTCCACACGCTGTATATCGAAGGAAGCCAAGGCTTCACTTCCTAGCCCACGATATCGTTCGATATAACGATAAATCACTCTGGCAGACTCGAAATAGCGATATTTTCCTTTTCAACACGCTGTGTATCGAGGGAGGTTAAGGATTCACTTCCTAGCCCTCGATATCGTTCGATATAACGATAAATCACTCTGGGCGCCTCGGAGTAGCGATACTTACCTTTTCCACACGCTGTGTATCGAAGGAAGCCAAGGCTTCACTTCCTAGCCCACGATATCGTTCGATATAACGATAAATCACTCTGGCAGACTCGGAATAGCGATATTTACCTTTTCCACACGCTGTGTATCGAAGGAAGCTAAGGATTCGCTTCCTAGCCCTCGATATTGTTCGATATAACGATAAATCACTCTGGGCGCCTCGGAGTAGCGATATTTACCTTTTCCACACGCTGTGTATCGAGGGAGGTTAAGGATTCACTTCCTAGCCCTCGATATCGTTCGATATAACGATAAATCACTCTGGGCGCCTCGGAGTAGCGATATTTACCTTTTCCACACGCTGTGTATCGAAGGAAGCCAAGGATTCACTTCCTAGCCCACGATATCGTTCGATATAGCGATAAATCACTCTGGCAGACTCGGAATAGCGATATTTACCTTTACCACACGCTGTGTATCGAAGGAAGCTAAGGATTCACTTCCTAGCCCACGATATCGTTCGATATTGCGATAAATCACTCTGGCAGACTCGGAACAGCGATATTTACCTTTTCCACACGCTGTGTATCGAAGGAAGCTAAGGATTCCCCTCCTAGCCCTCGATATCGTTCGATATAACGATAAATCACTCTGGCAGACTCGGAATAGCGATATTTACCTTTTCCACGCGCTGTGTATCGAAGGAAGCTAAGGATTCGCTTCCTAGCCCTCGATATCGTACGATATAACGATAAATCACTCTGGGCGCCTCGGAGTAGCGATATTTACCTTTTCCACACGCTGTGTATCGAAGGAAGCCAAGGCTTCACTTCCTAGCCCACGATATCGTTCGATATAACGATAAATCACTCTGGCAGACTCGAAATAGCGATATTTTCCTTTTCCACACGCTGTGTATCGAAGGAAGCCAAGGCTTTACTTCCTAGCCCACGATATCGTTCGACATAACGATAAATCACTCTGGAAGACTCGGAATAGCGATATTTACCTTTTCCACACGCTGTGTATCGAAGGAAGCTAAGGATTCGCTTCCTAGCCCTCGATATTTTTCGATATAACGATAAATCACTCTGGGCGCCTCGGAGTAGCGATATTTACCTTTTCCACACGCTGTGTATCGAGGGAGGTTAAGGATTCACTTCCTAGCCCTCGATATCGTTCGATATAACGATAAATCACTCTGGGCGCCTCGGAGTAGCGATATTTACCTTTTCCACACGCTGTGTATCGAATGAAGCCAAGGCTTCACTTCCTAGCCCACGATATCGTTCGATATAACGATAAATCACTCCGGCTGACTGGGAATAGCGATACTTACCTTTACCACACGCTGTGTATCGAAGGAAGCTAAGGATTCACTTCCTAGCCCACGATATCGTTCGATATAGCGATAAATCTCTCTGGCAGACTCGGAATAGCGATATTTACCTTTACCACACGCTGTGTATCGAAGGAAGCTAAGGATTCACTTCCTAGCCCACGATATCGTTCGATATTGCGATAAATCACTCTGGCAGACTCGGAACAGCGATATTTACCTTTTCCACACGCTGTGTATCGAAGGAAGCTAAGGATTCCCCTCCTAGCCCTCGATATCGTTCGCTATAACGATAAATCACTCTGGCAGACTCGGAATAGCGATATTTACCTTTTCCACGCGCTGTGTATCGAAGGAAGCTAAGGATTCGCTTCCTAGCCCTCGATATCGTACGATATAACGATAAATCACTCTGGGCGCCTCGGAGTAGCGATATTTACCTTTTCCACACGCTGTGTATCGAAGGAAGCCAAGGCTTCACTTCCTAGCCCACGATATCGTTCGATATAACGATAAATCACTCTGGCAGACTCGGAATAGCGATATTTACCTTTACCACACGCTGTGTATCGAAGGAAGCTAAGGATTCACTTCCTAGCCCACGATATCGTTCGATATTGCGATAAATCACTCTGGCAGACTCGGAACAGCGATATTTACCTTTTCCACACGCTGTGTATCGAAGGAAGCTAAGGATTCCCTTCCTACCCCTCGATATCGTTCGATATAACGATAAATCACTCTGGCAGACTCGGAATAGCGATATTTACCTTTTCCACGCGCTGTGTATCGAAGGAAGCTAAGGATTCGCTTCCTAGCCCTCGATATCGTACGATATAACGATAAATCACTCTGGGCGCCTCGGAGTAGCGATATTTACCTTTTCCACACGCTGTGTATCGAGGGAGGTTAAGGATTCACTTCCTAGCCCTCGATATCGTTCGATATAACGATAAATCACTCTGGGCGCCTCGGAGTAGCGATATTTACCTTTTCCACACGCTGTGTATCGAAGGAAGCCAAGGCTTCACTTCCTAGCCCACGATATCGTTCGATATAACGATAAATCACTCCGGCAGACTGGGAATAGCGATACTTACCTTTACCACACGCTGTGTATCGAAGGAAGCTAAGGATTCACTTCCTAGCCCTCGATATCGTTCGATATAACGATAAATCACTCTGGGCGCCTCGGAGTAGCGATATTTACCTTTTCCACACGCTGTGTATCGAAGGAAGCCAAGGCTTCACTTCCTAGCCCACGATATCGTTCGATATAACGATAAATCACTCTGGAAGACTCGGAATAGCGATATTTAGCTTTTCCACACGCTGTGTATCGAAGGAAGCTAAGGATTCGCTTCCTAGCCCTCGATATTGTTCGATATAACGATAAATCACTCTGGGCGCCTCGGAGTAGCGATATTTACCTTTTCCACACGCTGTGTATCGAGGGAGGTTAAGGATTCACTTCCTAGCCCTCGATATCGTTCGATATAACGATAAATCACTCTGGGCGCCTCGGAGTAGCGATATTTACCTTTTCCACACGCTGTGTATCGAATGAAGCCAAGGCTTCACTTCCTAGCCCACGATATCGTTCGATATAACGATAAATCACTCCGGCAGACTGGGAATAGCGATACTTACCTTTACCACACGCTGTGTATCGAAGGAAGCTAAGGATTCACTTCCTAGCCCACGATATCGTTCGATATAGCGATAAATCACTCTGGCAGACTCGGAATAGCGATATTTACCTTTACCACACGCTGTGTATCGAAGGAAGCTAAGGATTCACTTCCTAGCCCACGATATCGTTCGATATTGCGATAAATCACTCTGGCAGACTCGGAACAGCGATATTTACCTTTTCCACACGCTGTGTATCGAAGGAAGCTAAGGATTCCCCTCCTAGCCCTCGATATCGTTCGATATAACGATAAATCACTCTGGCAGACTCGGAATAGCGATATTTACCTTTTCCACGCGCTGTGTATCGAAGGAAGCTAAGGATTCGCTTCCTAGCCCTCGATATCGTACGATATAACGATAAATCACTCTGGGCGCCTCGGAGTAGCGATATTTACCTTTTCCACACGCTGTGTATCGAAGGAAGCCAAGGCTTCACTTCCTAGCCCACGATATCGTTCGATATAACGATAAATCACTCTGGCAGACTCGGAATAGCGATATTTACCTTTTCCACACGCTGTATATCGAAGGAAGCCAAGGCTTCACTTCCTAGCCCACGATATCGTTCGATATAACGATAAATCACTCTGGCAGACTGGGAATAGCGATACTTACCTTTACCACACGCTGTGTATCGAAGGAAGCTAAGGATTCACTTCCTAGCCCACGATATCGTTCGATATAGCGATAAATCACTCTGGCAGACTCGGAATAGCGATATTTACCTTTACCACACGCTGTGTGTCGAAGGAAGCTAAGGATTCACTTCCTAGCCCACGATATCGTTCGATATTGCGATAAATCACTCTGGCAGACTCGGAACAGCGATATTTACCTTTTCCACACGCTGTGTATCGAAGGAAGCTAAGGATTCCCCTCCTAGCCCTCGATATCGTTCGATATAACGATAAATCACTCTGGCAGACTCGGAATAGCGATATTTACCTTTTCCACGCGCTGTGTATCGAAGGAAGCTAAGGATTCGCTTCCTAGCCCTCGATATCGTACGATATAACGATAAATCACTCTGGGCGCCTCGGAGTAGCGATATTTACCTTTTCCACACGCTGTGTATCGAAGGAAGCAAAGGCTTCACTTCCTAGCCCACGATATCGTTCGATATAAGATAAATCACTCTGGCAGACTCGGAATAGCGATATTTACCTTTACCACACGCTGTGTATCGAAGGAAGCTAAGGATTCACTTCCTAGCCCACGATATCGTCCGATATTGCGATAAATCACTCTGGCAGACTCGGAACAGCGATATTTACCTTTTCCACACGCTGTGTATCGAAGGAAGCTAAGGGTTCCCCTCCTACCCCTCGATATCGTTCGATATAACGATAAATCACTCTGGCAGACTCGGAATAGCGATATTTACCTTTTCCACGCGCTGTGTATCGAAGGAAGCTAAGGATTCGCTGCCTAGCCCTCGATATCGTACGATATAACGATAAATCACTCTGGGCGCCTCGGAGTAGCGATATTTACCTTTTCCACACGCTGTATATCGAAGGAAGCCAAGGCTTCACTTCCTAGCCCACGATATCGTTCGATATAACGATAAATCACTCTGGCAGACTCGAAATAGCGATATTTTCCTTTTCCACACGCTGTGTATCGAGGGAGGTTAAGGATTCACTTCCTAGCCCTCGATATCGTTCGATATAACGATAAATCACTCTGGGCGCCTCGGAGTAGCGATACTTACCTTTTCCACACGCTGTGTATCGAAGGAAGCCAAGGCTTCACTTCCTAGCCCACGATATCGTTCGATATAACGATAAATCACTCTGGCAGACTCGGAATAGCGATATTTACCTTTTCCACACGCTGTGTATCGAAGGAAGCTAAGGATTCGCTTCCTAGCCCTCGATATTGTTCGATATAACGATAAATCACTCTGGGTGCCTCGGAGTAGCGATATTTACCTTTTCCACACGCTGTGTATCGAGGGAGGTTAAGGATTCACTTAGTAGCCCTCGATATCGTTCGATATAACGATAAATCACTCTGGGCGCCTCGGAGTAGCGATATTTACCTTTTCCACACGCTGTGTATCGAAGGAAGCCAAGGCTTCACTTCCTAGCCCACGATATCGTTCGATATAACGATAAATCACTCCGGCAGACTGGGAATAGCGATACTTACCTTTACCACACGCTGTGTATCGAAGGAAGCTAAGGATTCACTTCCTAGCCCACGATATCGTTCGATATAGCGATAAATCACTCTGGCAGACTCGGAATAGCGATATTTACCTTTACCACACGCTGTGTATCGAAGGATGCTAAGGATTCACTTCCTAGCCCACGATATCGTTCGATATTGCGATAAATCACTCTGGCAGACTCGGAACAGCGATATTTACCTTTTCCACACGCTGTGTATCGAAGGAAGCTAAGGATTCCCCTCCTAGCCCTCGATATCGTTCGATATAACGATAAATCACTCTGGCAGACTCGGAATAGCGATATTTACCTTTTCCACGCGCTGTGTATCGAAGGAAGCTAAGGATTCGCTTCCTAGCCCTCGATATCGTACGATATAACGATAAATCACTCTGGGCGCCTCGGAGTAGCGATATTTACCTTTTCCACGCGCTGTGTATCGAAGGAAGCCAAGGCTTCACTTCCTAGCCCACGATATCGTTCGATATAACGATAAATCACTCTGGCAGACTCGAAATAGCGATATTTTCCTTTTCCACACGCTGTGTATCGAAGGAAGCCAAGGCTTCACTTCCTAGCCCACGATATCGTTCGATATAGCGATAAATCACTCTGGCAGACTCGGAATAGCGATATTTACCTTTACCACACGCTGTGTATCGAAGGAAGCTAAGGATTCACTTCCTAGCCCACGATATCGTTCGATATTGCGATAAATCACTCTGGCAGACTCGGAACAGCGATATTTACCTTTTCCACACGCTGTGTATCGAAGGAAGCTAAGGATTCCCCTCCTAGCCCTCGATATCGTTCGATATAACGATAAATCACTCTGGCAGACTCGGAATAGCGATATTTACCTTTTCCACGCGCTGTGTATCGAAGGAAGCTAAGGATTCGCTTCCTAGCCCTCGATATCGTACGATATAACGATAAATCACTCTGGGCGCCTCGGAGTAGCGATATTTACCTTTTCCACACGCTGTGTATCGAAGGAAGCCAAGGCTTCACTTCCTAGCCCACGATATCGTTCGATATAACGATAAATCACTCTGGCAGACTCGGAATAGCGATATTTACCTTTACCACACGCTGTGTATCGAAGGAAGCTAAGGATTCACTTCCTAGCCCACGATATCGTTCGATATTGCGATAAATCACTCTGGCAGACTCGGAACAGCGATATTTACCTTTTCCACACGCTGTGTATCGAAGGAAGCTAAGGATTCCCCTCCTACCCCTCGATATCGTTCGATATAACGATAAATCACTCTGGCAGACTCGGAATAGCGATATTTACCTTTTCCACGCGCTGTGTATCGAAGGAAGCTAAGGATTCGCTTCCTAGCCCTCGATATCGTACGATATAACGATAAATCACTCTGGGCGCCTCGGAGTAGCGATATTTACCTTTTCCACACGCTGTATATCGAAGGAAGCCAAGGCTTCACTTCCTAGCCCACGATATCGTTCGATATAACGATAAATCACTCTGGCAGACTGGGAATAGCGATACTTACCTTTACCACACGCTGTGTATCGAAGGAAGCTAAGGATTCACTTCCTAGCCCACGATATCGTTCGATATAGCGATAAATCACTCTGGCAGACTCGGAATAGCGATATTTACCTTTACCACACGCTGTGTATCGAAGGAAGCCAAGGCTTCACTTCCTAGCCCACGATATCGTTCGATATAACGATAAATCACTCTGGCAGACTCGGAATAGCGATATTTACCTTTACCACACGCTGTGTATCGAAGGAAGCTAAGGATTCACTTCCTAGCCCACGATATCGTTCGATATTGCGATAAATCACTCTGGCAGACTCGGAACAGCGATATTTACCTTTTCCACACGCTGTGTATCGAAGGAAGCTAAGGATTCCCCTCCTACCCCTCGATATCGTTCGATATAACGATAAATCACTCTGGCAGACTCGGAATAGCGATATTTACCTTTTCCACGCGCTGTGTATCGAAGGAAGCTAAGGATTCGCTTCCTAGCCCTCGATATCGTACGATATAACGATAAATCACTCTGGGCGCCTCGGAGTAGCGATATTTACCTTTTCCACACGCTGTATATCGAAGGAAGCCAAGGCTTCACTTCCTAGCCCACGATATCGTTCGATATAACGATAAATCACTCTGGCAGACTGGGAATAGCGATACTTACCTTTACCACACGCTGTGTATCGAAGGAAGCTAAGGATTCACTTCCTAGCCCACGATATCGTTCGATATAGCGATAAATCACTCTGGCAGACTCGGAATAGCGATATTTACCTTTACCACACGCTGTGTATCGAAGGAAGCTAAGGATTCACTTCCTAGCCCACGATATCGTTCGATATTGCGATAAATCACTCTGGCAGACTCGGAACAGCGATATTTACCTTTTCCACACGCTGTGTATCGAAGGAAGCTAAGGATTCCCCTCCTAGCCCTCGATATCGTTCGATATAACGATAAATCACTCTGGCAGACTCGGAATAGCGATATTTACCTTTTCCACGCGCTGTGTATCGAAGGAAGCTAAGGATTCGCTTCCTAGCCCTCGATATGGTACGATATAACGATAAATCACTCTGGGCGCCTTGGAGTAGCGATATTTACCTTTTCCACACGCTGTGTATCGAAGGAAGCCAAGGCTTCACTTCCTAGCCCACGATATCGTTCGATATAACGATAAATCACTCTGGCAGACTCGGAATAGCGATATTTACCTTTACCACACGCTGTGTATCGAAGGAAGCTAAGGATTCACTTCCTAGCCCACGATATCGTTCGATATTGCGATAAATCACTCTGGCAGACTCGGAACAGCGATATTTACCTTTTCCACACGCTGTGTATCGAAGGAAGCTAAGGGTTCCCCTCCTACCCCTCGATATCGTTCGATATAACGATAAATCACTCTGGCAGACTCGGAATAGCGATATTTACCTTTTCCACGCGCTGTGTATCGAAGGAAGCTAAGGATTCGCTTCCTAGCCCTCGATATCGTACGATATAACGATAAATCACTCTGGGCGCCTCGGAGTAGCGATATTTACCTTTTCCACACGCTGTATATCGAAGGAAGCCAAGGCTTCACTTCCTAGCCCACGATATCGTTCGATATAACGATAAATCACTCTGGCAGACTCGAAATAGCGATATTTTCCTTTTCCACACGCTGTGTATCGAGGGAGGTTAAGGATTCACTTCCTAGCCCTCGATATCGTTCGATATAACGATAAATCACTCTGGGCGCCTCGGAGTAGCGATACTTACCTTTTCCACACGCTGTGTATCGAAGGAAGCCAAGGCTTCACTTCCTAGCCCACGATATCGTTCGATATAACGATAAATCACTCTGGCAGACTCGGAATAGCGATATTTACCTTTTCCACACGCTGTGTATCGAAGGAAGCTAAGGATTCGCTTCCTAGCCCTCGATATTGTTCGATATAACGATAAATCACTCTGGGCGCCTCGGAGTAGCGATATTTACCTTTTCCACACGCTGTGTATCGAGGGAGGTTAAGGATTCACTTAGTAGCCCTCGATATCGTTCGATATAACGATAAATCACTCTGGGCGCCTCGGAGTAGCGATATTTACCTTTTCCACACGCTGTGTATCGAAGGAAGCCAAGGCTTCACTTCCTAGCCCACGATATCGTTCGATATAACGATAAATCACTCCGGCAGACTGGGAATAGCGATACTTACCTTTACCACACGCTGTGTATCGAAGGAAGCTAAGGATTCACTTCCTAGCCCACGATATCGTTCGATATAGCGATAAATCACTCTGGCAGACTCGGAATAGCGATATTTACCTTTACCACACGCTGTGTATCGAAGGAAGCTAAGGATTCACTTCCTAGCCCACGATATCGTTCGATATTGCGATAAATCACTCTGGCAGACTCGGAACAGCGATATTTACCTTTTCCACACGCTGTGTATCGAAGGAAGCTAAGGATTCCCCTCCTAGCCCTCGATATCGTTCGATATAACGATAAATCACTCTGGCAGACTCGGAATAGCGATATTTACCTTTTCCACGCGCTGTGTATCGAAGGAAGCTAAGGATTCGCTTCCTAGCCCTCGATATCGTACGATATAACGATAAATCACTCTGGCAGACTCGGAACAGCGATATTTACCTTTTCCACACGCTGTGTATCGAAGGAAGCTAAGGATTCCCCTCCTAGCCCTCGATATCGTTCGATATAACGATAAATCACTCTGGCAGACTCGAAATAGCGATATTTTCCTTTTCCACACGCTGTGTATCGAAGGAAGCCAAGGCTTCACTTCCTAGCCCACGATATCGTTCGACATAACGATAAATCACTCTGGAAGACTCGGAATAGCGATATTTACCTTTTCCACACGCTGTGTATCGAGGGAGGTTAAGGATTCACTTCCTAGCCCTCGATATCGTTCGATATAACGATAAATCACTCTGGGCGCCTCGGAGTAGCGATATTTACCTTTTCCACGCGCTGTGTATCGAAGGAAGCTAAGGATTCCCCTCCTAGCCCTCGATATCGTTCGATATAACGATAAATCACTCTGGCAGACTCGGAATAGCGATATTTACCTTTTCCACGCGCTGTGTATCGAAGGAAGCTAAGGATTCGCTTCCTAGCCCTCGATATCGTACGATATAACGATAAATCACTCTGGGCGCCTCGGAGTAGCGATATTTACCTTTTCCACACGCTGTGTATCGAAGGAAGCCAAGGCTTCACTTCCTAGCCCACGATATCGTTCGATATAACGATAAATCACTCTGGCAGACTCGGAATAGCGATATTTACCTTTACCACACGCTGTGTATCGAAGGAAGCTAAGGATTCGCTTCCTAGCCCTCGATATTGTTCGATATAACGATAAATCACTCTGGGCGCCTCGGAGTAGCGATATTTACCTTTTCCACACGCTGTGTATCGAGGGAGGTTAAGGATTCACTTCCTAGCCCTCGATATCGTTCGATATAACGATAAATCACTCTGGGCGCCTCGGAGTAGCGATATTTACCTTTTCCACACGCTGTGTATCGAATGAAGCCAAGGCTTCACTTCCTAGCCCACGATATCGTTCGATATAACGATAAATCACTCCGGCTGACTGGGAATAGCGATACTTACCTTTACCACACGCTGTGTATCGAAGGAAGCTAAGGATTCACTTCCTAGCCCACGATATCGTTCGATATTGCGATAAATCACTCTGGCAGACTCGGAACAGCGATATTTACCTTTTCCACACGCTGTGTATCGAAGGAAGCTAAGGATTCCCTTCCTACCCCTCGATATCGTTCGATATAACGATAAATCACTCTGGCAGACTCGGAATAGCGATATTTACCTTTTCCACGCGCTGTGTATCGAAGGAAGCTAAGGATTCGCTTCCTAGCCCTCGATATCGTACGATATAACGATAAATCACTCTGGGCGCCTCGGAGTAGCGATATTTACCTTTTCCACACGCTGTGTATCGAGGGAGGTTAAGGATTCACTTCCTAGCCCTCGATATCGTTCGATATAACGATAAATCACTCTGGGCGCCTCGGAGTAGCGATATTTACCTTTTCCACACGCTGTGTATCGAAGGAAGCCAAGGCTTCACTTCCTAGCCCACGATATCGTTCGATATAACGATAAATCACTCTGGCAGACTCGAAATAGCGATATTTTCCTTTTCCACACGCTGTGTATCGAAGGAAGCCAAGGCTTCACTTCCTAGCCCACGATATCGTTCGACATAACGATAAATCACTCTGGAAGACTCGGAATAGCGATATTTACCTTTTCCACACGCTGTGTATCGAGGGAGGTTAAGGATTCACTTCCTAGCCCTCGATATCGTTCGATATAACGATAAATCACTCTGGGCGCCTCGGAGTAGCGATATTTACCTTTTCCACGCGCTGTGTATCGAAGGAAGCTAAGGATTCCCCTCCTAGCCCTCGATATCGTTCGATATAACGATAAATCACTCTGGCAGACTCGGAATAGCGATATTTACCTTTTCCACGCGCTGTGTATCGAAGGAAGCTAAGGATTCGCTTCCTAGCCCTCGATATCGTACGATATAACGATAAATCACTCTGGGCGCCTCGGAGTAGCGATATTTACCTTTTCCACACGCTGTGTATCGAAGGAAGCCAAGGCTTCACTTCCTAGCCCACGATATCGTTCGATATAACGATAAATCACTCTGGCAGACTCGGAATAGCGATATTTACCTTTACCACACGCTGTGTATCGAAGGAAGCTAAGGATTCGCTTCCTAGCCCTCGATATTGTTCGATATAACGATAAATCACTCTGGGCGCCTCGGAGTAGCGATATTTACCTTTTCCACACGCTGTGTATCGAGGGAGGTTAAGGATTCACTTCCTAGCCCTCGATATCGTTCGATATAACGATAAATCACTCTGGGCGCCTCGGAGTAGCGATATTTACCTTTTCCACACGCTGTGTATCGAATGAAGCCAAGGCTTCACTTCCTAGCCCACGATATCGTTCGATATAACGATAAATCACTCCGGCTGACTGGGAATAGCGATACTTACCTTTACCACACGCTGTGTATCGAAGGAAGCTAAGGATTCACTTCCTAGCCCACGATATCGTTCGATATTGCGATAAATCACTCTGGCAGACTCGGAACAGCGATATTTACCTTTTCCACACGCTGTGTATCGAAGGAAGCTAAGGATTCCCTTCCTACCCCTCGATATCGTTCGATATAACGATAAATCACTCTGGCAGACTCGGAATAGCGATATTTACCTTTTCCACGCGCTGTGTATCGAAGGAAGCTAAGGATTCGCTTCCTAGCCCTCGATATCGTACGATATAACGATAAATCACTCTGGGCGCCTCGGAGTAGCGATATTTACCTTTTCCACACGCTGTGTATCGAGGGAGGTTAAGGATTCACTTCCTAGCCCTCGATATCGTTCGATATAACGATAAATCACTCTGGGCGCCTCGGAGTAGCGATATTTACCTTTTCCACACGCTGTGTATCGAAGGAAGCCAAGGCTTCACTTCCTAGCCCACGATATCGTTCGATATAACGATAAATCACTCCGGCAGACTGGGAATAGCGATACTTACCTTTACCACACGCTGTGTATCGAAGGAAGCTAAGGATTCACTTCCTAGCCCTCGATATCGTTCGATATAACGATAAATCACTCTGGGCGCCTCGGAGTAGCGATATTTACCTTTTCCACACGCTGTGTATCGAAGGAAGCCAAGGCTTCACTTCCTAGCCCACGATATCGTTCGATATAACGATAAATCACTCTGGAAGACTCGGAATAGCGATATTTAGCTTTTCCACACGCTGTGTATCGAAGGAAGCTAAGGATTCGCTTCCTAGCCCTCGATATTGTTCGATATAACGATAAATCACTCTGGGCGCCTCGGAGTAGCGATATTTACCTTTTCCACACGCTGTGTATCGAGGGAGGTTAAGGATTCACTTCCTAGCCCTCGATATCGTTCGATATAACGATAAATCACTCTGGGCGCCTCGGAGTAGCGATATTTACCTTTTCCACACGCTGTGTATCGAATGAAGCCAAGGCTTCACTTCCTAGCCCACGATATCGTTCGATATAACGATAAATCACTCCGGCAGACTGGGAATAGCGATACTTACCTTTACCACACGCTGTGTATCGAAGGAAGCTAAGGATTCACTTCCTAGCCCACGATATCGTTCGATATAGCGATAAATCACTCTGGCAGACTCGGAATAGCGATATTTACCTTTACCACACGCTGTGTATCGAAGGAAGCTAAGGATTCACTTCCTAGCCCACGATATCGTTCGATATTGCGATAAATCACTCTGGCAGACTCGGAACAGCGATATTTACCTTTTCCACACGCTGTGTATCGAAGGAAGCTAAGGATTCCCCTCCTAGCCCTCGATATCGTTCGATATAACGATAAATCACTCTGGCAGACTCGGAATAGCGATATTTACCTTTTCCACGCGCTGTGTATCGAAGGAAGCTAAGGATTCAGTTCCTAGCCCTCGGCATCGTTCGATATAACGATAAATCACTCTGGGAGCCTCGGAATCGCGATATTTACCTTTTCCACACGCTGTGTATCGAAAGGAGCTAAGGATTCACTTCCTAGCCCTCGGCATCGTTCGATATAACGATAAATCACTCTGGGAGCCTCGGAATAGCGATATTTACCTTTTCCACACGCTGTGTATCGATAGAAGCTAAGGATTCAGTTAATAGCCCTCGGCATCGTTCGATATAACGATAAATCACTCTGGGAGCCTCGGAATCGCGATATTTACCTTTTCCACACGCTGTGTATCGAAAGAAGCTAAGGATTCAGTTCCTAGCCCTCGGCATCGTTCGATATAACGATAAATCACTCTGGGAGCCTCGGAATCGCGATATTTACCTTTTCCACACGCTGTGTATCGAAAGGAGCTAAGGATTCACTTCCTAGCCCTCGGCATCGTTCGATATAACGATAAATCACTCTGGGAGCCTCGGAATAGCGATATTTACCTTTTCCACACGCTGTGTATCGATAGAAGCTAAGGATTCACTTCCTAGATCTCGCCATCGTTCGATATAACGATAAATCACTCGGGGACACTCGGAATCGCGATATTTACCTTTTCCACACGCTGTGTATCGAAAGGAGCTAAGGATTCACTTCCTAGCCCTCGGCATCGTTCGATTTAACGATAAATCACTCTGGGAGCCTCGGAATCGCGATATTTACCTTTTCCACACGCTGTGTATCGATAGAAGCTAAGGATTCACTTCCTAGCCCTCGGCATCGTTCGATATAACGATAAATCACTCTGGGAGCCTCGGAATCGCGATATTTACCTTTTCCACACGCTGTGTATCGATAGAAGCTAAGGATTCACTTCCTAGCCCTCGGCATCGTTCGATATAACGATAAATCACTCTGGGAGCCTCGGAATCGCGATATTTACCTTTTCCACACGCTGTGTATCGAAAGGAGCTAAGGATTCACTTCCTAGCCCTCGGCATCGTTCGATATAACGATAAATCACTCTGGGAGCCTCGGAATAGCGATATTTACCTTTTCCACACGCTGTGTATCGAAAGGAGCTAAGGATTCACTTCCTAGCCCTCGGCATTGTTCGATATAACGATAAATCACTCTGGGAGCCTCGGAATCGCGATATTTACCTTTTCCACACGCTGTGTATCGATAGAAGCTAAGGATTCACTTCCTAGCCCTCGGCATCGTTCGATATAACGATAAATCACTCTGGGAGCCTCGGAATCGCGATATTTACCTTTTCCACACGCTGTGTATCGAAAGAAGCTTAGGATTCACTTCCTAGCCCACGGCATTGTTCGATATAACGATAAATCACTCTGGAACACTCGCAATCGCGATATTTACCTTTTCCACACGCTGTGTATCGATAGGAGCTAAGGATTCACTTCCTACCCCTCGGCATCGTTCGATATAACGATAAATCACTCTGGGAGCCTCGGAATCGCGATATTAACCTTTTCCACACGCTGTGTATCGAAAGGAGCTAAGGATTCACTTCCTAGCCCTCGGCATCGTTCGATATAACGATAAATTACTCTGGTAGCCTCGGAATCGCGATATTTACCTTTTCCACACGCTGTGTATCGATAGAAGCTAAGGATTCAGTTCCTAGCCCTCGGCATCGTTCGATATAACGATAAATCACTCTGGGAGCCTCGGAATCGCGATATTTACCTTTTCCACACGCTGTGTATCGATAGAAGCCAAGGATTCCCTTCCTAGCCCACGGCATTGTTCCATATAACGATAAATCACTCTGGGAGCCTCGGAATCGCGATATTTACCTTTTCCACACGCTGTGTATCGAAAGAAGCTAAGGATTCAGTTCCTAGCCCTCGGCATCGTTCGATATAACGATAAATCACTCTGGGAGCCTCGGAATCGCGATATTTACCTTTTCCACACGCTGTGTATCGAAAGGAGCTAAGGATTCACTTCCTAGCCCTCGGCATCGTTCGATATAACGATAAATCACTCTGGGAGCCTCGGAATAGCGATATTTACCTTTTCCACACGCTGTGTATCGATAGAAGCTAAGGATTCACTTCCTAGCCCTCGGCATCGTTCGATATAACGATAAATCACTCTGGGACACTCGGAATCGCGATATTTACCTTTTCCACACGCTGTGTATCGAAAGGAGCTAAGGATTCACTTCCTAGCCCTCGGCATCGTTCGATTTAACGATAAATCACTCTGGGAGCCTCGGAATCGCGATATTTACCTTTTCCACACGCTGTGTATCGAAAGGAGCTAAGGATTCACTTCCTAGCCCTCGGCATCGTTCGATATAACGATAAATTACTCTGGTAGCCTCGGAATCGCGATATTTACCTTTGCCACACGCTGTGTATCGATAGAAGCTAAGGATTCAGTTCCTAGCCCTCGGCATCGTTCGATATAACGATAAATTACTCTGGTAGCCTCGGAATCGCGATATTTACCTTTTCCACACGCTGTATATCGATAGAAGCTAAGGATTCACTTCCTAGATCTCGCCATCGTTCGATATAACGATAAATCACTCTGGGACACTCGGAATCGCGATATTTACCTTTTCCACACGCTGTGTATCGAAAGGAGCTAAGGATTCACTTCCTAGCCCTCGGCATCGTTCGATTTAACGATAAATCACTCTGGAACACTCGGAATCGCGATATTTACCTTTTCCACACGCTGTGTATCGATAGGAGCTAAGGATTCACTTCCTAGCCCTCGGCATCGTTCGATTTAACGATAAATCACTCTGGGAGCCTCGGAATCGCGATATTTACCTTTTCCACACGCTGTGTATCGATAGAAGCTAAGGATTCACTTCCTAGCCCTCGGCATCGTTCGATATAACGATAAATCACTCTGGGAGCCTCGGAATCGCGATATTTACCTTTTCCACACGCTGTGTATCGATAGAAGCTAAGGATTCACTTCCTAGCCCTCGGCATCGTTCGATATAACGATAAATCACTCTGGGAGCCTCGGAATCGCGATATTTACCTTTTCCACACGCTGTGTATCGAAAGGAGCTAAGGATTCACTTCCTAGCCCTCGGCATCGTTCGATATAACGATAAATCACTCTGGGAGCCTCGGAATAGCGATATTTACCTTTTCCACACGCTGTGTATCGAAAGGAGCTAAGGATTCACTTCCTAGCCCTCGGCATTGTTCGATATAACGATAAATCACTCTGGGAGCCTCGGAATCGCGATATTTACCTTTTCCACACGCTGTGTATCGATAGAAGCTAAGGATTCACTTCCTAGCCCTCGGCATCGTTCGATATAACGATAAATCACTCTGGGAGCCTCGGAATCGCGATATTTACCTTTTCCACACGCTGTGTATCGAAAGAAGCTTAGGATTCACTTCCTAGCCCACGGCATTGTTCGATATAACGATAAATCACTCTGGAACACTCGCAATCGCGATATTTACCTTTTCCACACGCTGTGTATCGATAGGAGCTAAGGATTCACTTCCTACCCCTCGGCATCGTTCGATATAACGATAAATCACTCTGGGAGCCTCGGAATCGCGATATTAACCTTTTCCACACGCTGTGTATCGAAAGGAGCTAAGGATTCACTTCCTAGCCCTCGGCATCGTTCGATATAACGATAAATTACTCTGGTAGCCTCGGAATCGCGATATTTACCTTTTCCACACGCTGTGTATCGATAGAAGCTAAGGATTCAGTTCCTAGCCCTCGGCATCGTTCGATATAACGATAAATCACTCTGGGAGCCTCGGAATCGCGATATTTACCTTTTCCACACGCTGTGTATCGATAGAAGCCAAGGATTCCCTTCCTAGCCCACGGCATTGTTCGATATAACGATAAATCACTCTGGGAGCCTCGGAATCGCGATATTTACCTTTTCCACACGCTGTGTATCGAAAGGAGCTAAGGATTCACTTCCTAGCCCTCGGCAGCGTTCGATATAACGATAAATTACTCTGGTAGCCTCGGAATCGCGATATTTACCTTTTCCACACGCTGTGTATCGATAGAAGCTAAGGATTCAGTTAATAGCCCTCGGCATCGTTCGATATAACGATAAATCACTCTGGGAGCCTCGGAATCGCGATATTTACCTTTTCCACACGCTGTGTATCGAAAGAAGCTAAGGATTCAGTTCCTAGCCCTCGGCATCGTTCGATATAACGATAAATCACTCTGGGAGCCTCGGAATCGCGATATTTACCTTTTCCACACGCTGTGTATCGAAAGGAGCTAAGGATTCACTTCCTAGCCCTCGGCATCGTTCGATATAACGATAAATCACTCTGGGAGCCTCGGAATAGCGATATTTACCTTTTCCACACGCTGTGTATCGATAGAAGCTAAGGATTCACTTCCTAGATCTCGCCATCGTTCGATATAACGATAAATCACTCGGGGACACTCGGAATCGCGATATTTACCTTTTCCACACGCTGTGTATCGAAAGGAGCTAAGGATTCACTTCCTAGCCCTCGGCATCGTTCGATTTAACGATAAATCACTCTGGGAGCCTCGGAATCGCGATATTTACCTTTTCCACACGCTGTGTATCGATAGAAGCTAAGGATTCACTTCCTAGCCCTCGGCATCGTTCGATATAACGATAAATCACTCTGGGAGCCTCGGAATCGCGATATTTACCTTTTCCACACGCTGTGTATCGATAGAAGCTAATGTGACGTGCCGACCTGCTCCCACAGGTCGGATCACTTTTTTTTCCTTTCTTCTACCGACAAAATCCGCTGTGATGTGTCACGTTCCAGGTTGCACCTTGGAAGAGACATGCTGTTCAAAGACGCAGAGCGGTTGCGCCAAGAACTAATATAACCTACGCTACTGGCAATCGCAATTGCAGTAGTTCGACAAAATATGGCAGATATAACGAGAGGGTGCCCGTGCGAGTCTTGATTAAAATGTATTCCGTGTTGGCTCTAAAACGCGATTAAATATAGTCGGACGCAGGAAACCTCGGGGTCGAATGCTTGATTCGCGCACGCCGAGATGATGGGAAGGATATTCGTAAAGGAAACGGGGGATCTCGGGGTCGAATGCTTGATTCGCGCACGCCGAGAGGAAAGAAAAGTAATTTAAGGAAGGGGGAAGGAAGCCTCGGGGTCAAATGCTAGATTCGCGCACGCCGAGGGGAAAGGGAGTGTGTTAAAGGAGGGAAAACAAAGCCTCGGGGTCGAATGCTAGATTCGCGCACGCCGAGAGGAAAGAAAAGTAATTTAAGGAAAGGGGGAAGGAAGCCTCGGGGTCGAATGCTAGATTCGCGCACGCCGAGAGGAAAGAAAAGTAAATTAAGAAAAGGAAGAAGGAAGCCTCGGGGTCGAATGCTAGATTCGCGCGCGCCGAGAGGAAAGAAAAGTAATTTAAGGAAAGGAAGAAGGAAGCCTCGGGGTCGAATGCTAGATTCGCGCACGCCGAGGGGAAAGGAGAGGAAGATATGTTAAAGAATATTGTAACAGAAATTTGCGTAGATGTATGATTATTCGTCTCGCACGAATACCCACTTTCTTATGGTTCGCAGATAAAGAATTCGCGTAGCAAAAGCTCGGTATGAAAAAGATAAAAGGGAAAGACTCACCGCGCTGCTTGATTAGGAGCGGCGATCTGTGGACAGGAATGCGTCCTGTGCGTATTCGTCTTATTCCGCCTTCCAAGTCTCGTAGTGGAGCTTCTTGTGATGGGTAAAATGGTAGAAGTCTCACGGGAAAGGTTTCGTTGAATTTAATGAGTGTCTTGTCTTGTCACGATTATTTATTCGCTCATATTACAGGAATCCGAAGACTGAATTCGGAGCTTGACGACTGACGCTGAATATTATACACTAAACCATAAATTATCACTGTTCGTAGATTATGAATGTACGTTCTTCACTGATTAATGTGTACTGATTCGGATGTATATTAACTCGTCACTGCCTTATTGAATTAATAAAAGTTCACTGCTGATTGTTTTACTGAATTAATGTGTAAAGTTCGCTCTTCACTTCCCGAATGTATGTACTGATTAAAGCAACTTATTGTAACTGCTTGACTGACTGAATATTCACTTCTGGCTCTTCTCCTGACTTCTGACTAAATATTCGCTTCTGACTCTATATTCTCCGGGGCCTGAATGCTTCTGACTTCTTCTAACTTGTTCTTCCGGGGCCTGAATGTTTCTGACTTCTTCTAACTTGTTCTTCCGGGGCCTGAATGTTTCTGACTTCTGCTTAACTGAATTGTTCTCCGGGGACTTAGTGCTTCTGACTTCTTCTAACTTGTTCTTCCGGGGCCTGAATGCTTCTGACTTCTTCTAACTTGTTCTTCCGGGGCCTGAATGTTTCTGACTTCTCCTTATTAAGGTGGCGCCGGCCTATTTATACCAGTCGTTGGAATCCGAGGAATGTTTGGTATGCCGGGTGTGCGTGGTATGCGGGGAAGCTCTGGAATGCGTGCGTGATGTCTGCCGCTGGTGTTAATTGCGTTGGAATTCCTGGTATGCGCGTGGAATGTCTGCTGTAGAAGTGCGATGCTTTGGAATTCCTGATGTGCGTAGTTTCTCTGGAATGTCTGGTATGCGAGGAATGTCTTGGGCTGCGTGGTTCTCAACTGCCAGTGGTTCTCTATTATTGCCTTAAACTGAACTTTCGATTAAACGTGAATTATAATATATAGTTATTTTATAACTTGTCCGTGGTACTGCAATCTAGAAAACATTATGCTTGTGTAGTGATAGATTCAAGGGACTCGAGGATAGTTTATACGTACAAATAGTTTTTAACGAGAGGGTTCGAACTAACGCGAACGAGGGTTACTTCCTCGTGAAGTGAGGGCTCCTCTTGGGGCGCGAAAGGGGTTACTTCCTCGTGAAGTGAGGGCTTCTCTTGGGACGCGAAAGGGGTTACTTCCTCGTGAAGTGAGGGCTTCTCTTGGGGCGCGAAAGGGGTTACTTCCTCGTGAAGTGAGGGCTTCTCTTGGGGCGCGAAAGGGGTTACTTCCTCGTGAAGTGAGGGCTTCTCTTGGGGCGCGAAAGGGGTTACTTCCTCGTGAAGTGAGGGCTTCTCTTGGGGCGCAAAAGGAGTTTTTCTGTATCTCTCTCTCTTTCTTTCGAGTGTTGTTTTCGTATTATTGTTCGTACTTATGCAAGGTGGTAAGGCGAGTATTTAAGGTGTCGGTATGAATTGACTTTGTAAGAGATTTTAATAGTTTCCAGGTACGCAGGCAGAGGGGATGCATTTGGCAGGAGTAAAGGACTTGCGGGAACGAATTTGTGCAGAGCATATATGTAGGCAGTGAATCGTTTGATTGTCTAGGTTGAAGGGAGTGATTTGTTTGATGATGGTTCGGAGGGTGTGAAATGAAATGGTGACGTGTTGGAGGGTGTGAAATGATATGATGATGGGTTTGAGGATGTGAAATGAAATGATGATGGGTTGCAGGGTGTGCAATGATTATGGACTGGGGGGGTGAGCAATGATTATGGGCTGGGGGGTGAGCAATGATTATGGGCTGGGGGGTGAGCTCAGTATCGTGCCGGACGTTACATTGCCGCAGGGGCAGTCTAGCGCTAACATCACAGCGGATTTTGTCGGTAGAAGAAAGGAAAAAAAAAGTGATCCGATCTGTGGGAGCAGGTCGGCACGTCACAGATGTTAGCGCTAGACTGCCCCTGCGGCAATGTAACGTCCGGCACGATACTGAGCTCACCCCCCAGCCCATAATCATTGCTCACCCCCCAGCCCATAATCATTGCTCACCCCCCAGTCCATAATCATTACACACCCTCCAACCCATCATCATTTCATTTCACATCCTCCAACCCATCATCATATCATTTCACACCCTCCAACACGTCACCATTTCATTTCACACCCTCCGAACCATCATCAAACAAATCACTCCCTTCAACCTAGACAATCAAACGATTCACTGCCTACATATATGCTCTGCACAAATTCGTTCCCGCAAGTCCTTTACTCCTGCCAAATGCATCCCCTCTGCCTGCGTACCTGGAAACTATTAAAATCTCTTACAAAGTCAATTCATACCAACACCTTAAATACTCGCCTTACCACCTTGCATAAGTACGAACAATAATACGAAAACAACACTCGAAAGAAAGAGAGAGAGATACAGAAAAACTCCTTTTGCGCCCCAAGAGAAGCCCTCACTTCACGAGGAAGTAACCCCTTTCGCGCCCCAAGAGAAGCCCTCACTTCACGAGGAAGTAACCCCTTTCGCGCCCCAAGAGAAGCCCTCACTTCACGAGGAAGTAATCCCTTTCGCGCCCCAAGAGAAGCCCTCACTTCACGAGGAAGTAATCCCTTTCGCGCCCCAAGAGAAGCCCTCACTTCACGAGGAAGTAACCCCGTTCGCGTTAGTTCAAACCCTCTCGTTAAAAACTATTTGTACGTATAAACTATCCTCGAGTCCCTTGAATCTATCACTACACAAGCATAATGTTTTCTAGATTGCAGTACCACGGACAAGTTATAAAATAACTATATATTATAATTCACGTTTAATCGAAAGTTCAGTTTAAGGCAATAATAGAGAACCACTGGCAGTTGAGAACCACGCAGCCCAAGACATTCCTCGCATACCAGACATTCCAGAGAAACTACGCACATCAGGAATTCCAAAGCATCGCACTTCTACAGCAGACATTCCACGCGCATACCAGGAATTCCAACGCAATTAACACCAGCGGCAGACATCACGCACGCATTCCAGAGCTTCCCCGCATACCACGCACACCCGGCATACCAAACATTCCTCGGATTCCAACGACTGGTATAAATAGGCCGGCGCCACCTTAATAAGGAGAAGTCAGAAACATTCAGGCCCCGGAAGAACAAGTTAGAAGAAGTCAGAAGCATTCAGGCCCCGGAAGAACAAGTTAGAAGAAGTCAGAAGCACTAAGTCCCCGGAGAACAATTCAGTTAAGCAGAAGTCAGAAACATTCAGGCCCCGGAAGAACAAGTTAGAAGAAGTCAGAAACATTCAGGCCCCGGAAGAACAAGTTAGAAGAAGTCAGAAGCATTCAGGCCCCGGAGAATATAGAGTCAGAAGCGAATATTTAGTCAGAAGTCAGGAGAAGAGCCAGAAGTGAATATTCAGTCAGTCAAGCAGTTACAATAAGTTGCTTTAATCAGTACATACATTCGGGAAGTGAAGAGCGAACTTTACACATTAATTCAGTAAAACAATCAGCAGTGAACTTTTATTAATTCAATAAGGCAGTGACGAGTTAATATACATCCGAATCAGTACACATTAATCAGTGAAGAACGTACATTCATAATCTACGAACAGTGATAATTTATGGTTTAGTGTATAATATTCAGCGTCAGTCGTCAAGCTCCGAATTCAGTCTTCGGATTCCTGTAATATGAGCGAATAAATAATCGTGACAAGACAAGACACTCATTAAATTCAACGAAACCTTTCCCGTGAGACTTCTACCATTTTACCCATCACAAGAAGCTCCACTACGAGACTTGGAAGGCGGAATAAGACGAATACGCACAGGACGCATTCCTGTCCACAGATCGCCGCTCCTAATCAAGCAGCGCGGTGAGTCTTTCCCTTTTATCTTTTTCATACCGAGCTTTTGCTACGCGAATTCTTTATCTGCGAACCATAAGAAAGTGGGTATTCGTGCGAGACGAATAATCATACATCTACGCAAATTTCTGTTACAATATTCTTTAACATATCTTCCTCTCCTTTCCCCTCGGCGTGCGCGAATCTAGCATTCGACCCCGAGGCTTCCTTCTTCCTTTCCTTAAATTACTTTTCTTTCCTCTCGGCGCGCGCGAATCTAGCATTCGACCCCGAGGCTTCCTTCTTCCTTTTCTTAATTTACTTTTCTTTCCTCTCGGCGTGCGCGAATCTAGCATTCGACCCCGAGGCTTCCTTCCCCCTTTCCTTAAATTACTTTTCTTTCCTCTCGGCGTGCGCGAATCTAGCATTCGACCCCGAGGCTTTGTTTTCCCTCCTTTAACACACTCCCTTTCCCCTCGGCGTGCGCGAATCTAGCATTTGACCCCGAGGCTTCCTTCCCCCTTCCTTAAATTACTTTTCTTTCCTCTCGGCGTGCGCGAATCAAGCATTCGACCCCGAGATCCCCCGTTTCCTTTACGAATATCCTTCCCATCATCTCGGCGTGCGCGAATCAAGCATTCGACCCCGAGGTTTCCTGCGTCCGACTATATTTAATCGCGTTTTAGAGCCAACACGGAATACATTTTAATCAAGACTCGCACGGGCACCCTCTCGTTATATCTGCCATATTTTGTCGAACTACTGCAATTGCGATTGCCAGTAGCGTAGGTTATATTAGTTCTTGGCGCAACCGCTCTGCGTCTTTGAACGGCATGTCTCTTCCAAGGTGCAACCTGGAACGTGACATTGTTAATTGGTGACAGCGGTGGGATCCGAAATTTTTACAATCCCACAATTGCCTGAAAGGAAAGCGGTGCGATCCGTAAATTTAATATTCCCACGATTAAGTAATATATCTCGCGAAAGAAAATTGCGCACCCCCTCAGTTGATTCTTATTGCTCCATATAAGTACAAATTCCTAAGAAATTTACGTACGAGTCGACTATTCGCGTCGCATTACGGCCCTATACATATATATAATATCGTATCGCTATTTCATATTCGGAAAACATGTCGCTGTACGGTGATGCAAACGAACCTAACCCCCCTACTACCTCCGTGGAGGATGCTAATAGAGCTATCGACGCGTCAACCGCCGCGTTGCACGATAAACTATGTCTCTTGCGCGAAAAACAAGTGCAAATTGAAGCACACTACGATTTATTGGCGAACAATCGAGCGCGACCAGTTACTCCCCGCGATGATTCCGTTCACGAAGATCAATTGCCTCACCCCGCCTCTGGTTTGGAAAACCTCGCGATACAAATAGCTTCCTTACAAGATGCAGTAGAGATGCTAACAAGAAAACAGCGAATTAAAACGCATTTGGAAACTCCCGCCACCCATTATCGCGAAGGTAACCCACGTAACGACGCGTTTAACGAACCGACAATGCACGGAAAACTTCAGGTCACTTTAAAGGATGCCGTCGAGACTGTACCATATTTCGATGGCCATAATATGTCGATCCTGCAATTTGCGAGAACGTGCAAACGGGCTCGAGAGATGATCCCTCCTTCATGCGAACCCCAATTAACGCGCCTATTGAGAAACCGGTTACAAAACCACGCGTACTTGGTCGTGGAAGACTACAGCTTTGACACCGTTAGCGGATTGATTAATCGGTTGAAAACAGTATTTGCGCCGGCGAAGACGTCCGACCATTATCGCGGAGAACTGGCAAACATTACAATAGGAAGGAACGAACATATTCTTGACTACATTTCGCGGGTAAGGGACCTGAGATCGGTAATCATCGACGAAGAAACTTACAGGCATTACGATCCTAGAATGGTCTCCCAAGACATAGACAGACTCGCACTAAGGTCATTCTTAGATGGACTTCCTCCCGCGATGCGCAGCCAAATGGAACCCGCTGCATTATCATCATTGGATGAGGCGTTCAACAAAGCAGTTTACGTGGCGAAACTGATAGAGCGGGATCGTCATCGGTTTATAGGAGAACGAACGCCCCGAACCCAGTGTCAACTCTGCAACAGGGAAGGACACGAAGCTCGATCCTGCAGAACGTATCCAGTAAATAGCTCACCGTACCTTATGCGCTCCTCGGAACGGCCGACCATAAGAGACTTCGACCGTCCATCGCCAACGAAACACTATAACACGCCACGAAAGGCAGAGACACGAACCTGCAACTACTGCGGAAGAATAGGACATTTGGCGGTAGAATGTCGGAAGAAAATGCGAGACCAGAATTCATCGGGAAACGGCGAGCCCCCACGAGAATACAGGGAGGCGCCTCGTGGAACGGGCAGTTCAAATGCGCATCCGATAAGCACGCTCCGGCCAACGTACCGCCAGCAACCAGAATCGCAAACGTGCATCTCTCCCCCCCGAACAATGTTCCTTCCGTCAACGTCCGCAGTCCACAACTGAATAACCCCGTGGACTTGATGATCGATACAGGTGCGGAAGTTAACCTGATAAAGCGGTCATGCATCCAAACGCCCCTTGACATCGACTGCGACAACGTTATCGACCTGATAGGTATAACTGAAACGCGCGTACCTACATTAGGAACCCTTACGGCATGTTTATTTAATTATCCCGTACTATTTCACGTCGTGGAAGACACTATACCCTTACGCAACCAAGGATTATTAGGATCCGGATTCTTATCCGAAAGTGGAGTAACGGTAGATTTCAAGAATAAATGGCTAGCGTTTAATGGCAATTTCGTCCCCTTCAAGCGGGTCGACGAAACCATAATACCCTCAAGAACAAGCATCGTCGCACAAGCAACCGTTGCTAACCCCGAAATTGAGGAAGGATACATTCCTAGGATGGAACTAGGAGAAGGGCTATACGCAGGAGAAGCCCTAGTGCGAAACCAGGAGGGAAAGGCAAACTTACATATTATCAACACCAACGAGAAACCGGCGACTATATGTATACCCCCAGTCCAGCTGGAAGAATTTGAAGAAGTTCACCAAATGTACCCCCAAATAAAGCGTACCGAGGAAGCCGTGTCTTCGAAGCAAACCGAAGGCACGAAGAACCCCCACTCTCAAAAGGGCAACCGGCCCTCTCCCCTTAGCGAAACCCTCACAGAAGGTAACCCTCGAAACGGACATGCGTCCACACCCCTCGTATGCTCAATTGCGGATCAAAAGGTAGCACACCAAATTCATCCCACACTCGGATTAAAAGGGATTACACACACTCAACACGCCGTCAAGGACGAGCCCAACAGGACCGCAGAAATAATTAACCTCATATCCCCGAAGGACCTAAATCGGGAAGAAGAAGCTCACGTCCACCAACTCGTCGGGAAATATCAAGACATATTCCACTTGCCTGGAGAACCCCTAGGCCACACGAATGCCATTAGCCATGCCATTGAAACCACGGATCCAGCCCCAGTATCCACCAAACAGTATCGATTCCCCCCCGTCCACAAGGAGGAAATCCAAGCGCAAATGAAGGACCTCCTGGAACAAAGAATAGTCAAACCATCCGTCTCCCCGTATAACTCACCCCTCTGGATAGTGCCGAAGAAACCAGGGCCAGATGGGAAGAAAAAATGGAGAATGGTCATCGATTATCGCCAACTTAATCAAAGGACTGTCCCCGACGCTTACCCCCTACCGAATATTATCGATATACTCGACCAGCTCGGCGGTGCCAAATATTTCTCGGTCTTCGATCTCGTATCCGGATTTCACCAGATCCCGATGAAACCCGAAGATGCACAAAAGACTGCATTCTCGGCCCCCCATGGCCATTACGAATTTTCAAGGATGCCCTTTGGCTTACGCAACGCCCCCGCAACTTTTCAACGCCTGATGGATCACGTCCTTTCTGGTCTACAAGGCTCTGAGATGTTTGTGTATTTGGACGACATAGTCCTCTACTCGAGTTCACTGAACGAACATGGAATTAAGTTCCGCAAGCTTGCCGACCGTTTACGTCAGGCCAATTTGAAACTTCAGCCTAATAAATGCCAATTCTTACGAAAGGAAGTAGCGTACCTAGGCCACGTTATCACGGAGAACGGTGTAAAACCGGATCCACAAAAGATTACCGCTGTTACAAATTACCCTCCACCCCGTACTGCAAAGGGAATTAAGCAATTTTTGGGATTGACAGGATACTATAGGCGATTTATACCCGACTTCTCAAAAGAAGCAAGGCCACTCACATCGTTACTCAAAAAGGGTACACCTTTTACGTGGGGCGAACCACAACAAAAATCCTTCAGATACCTCAAGGAAAAATTGGTTCAGGAACCAATACTACAGTTCCCGGACTTCGAAAAGGAATTCCATCTCACCACCGACGCATCAGACTACGCTATTGGAGGGTTAATAACGCAAACACACGACGATAAAGAACTTCCCCTCGCCTATGCGTCACGACTTCTGTGCCAAGCAGAAGTAAATTATTCTACAATTGAGAAGGAACTGTTGGCTATTATATATTGCACCAGCCATTTTCGGCCTTACTTATACGGTAAACGATTTACCCTTTATACTGATCATCAACCGCTAGTCTGGCTCCATAGGGTCAAGGACCCAACTTCACGTCTCGTTCGCTGGCGACTAAAACTTGCCGAATTCGACTACGAAATAAAGTATCAACCTGGGAAGTCCAATAGAGTGGCAGACGCACTCTCTCGCAACCCACCGGACGCTTCGACCGCACTCGCCTGTCCTATCCGCCCCCGGTCGTACTCTGATTCCGACTCTGAGTGGCAAGTACAGCCCGCAAATCAAAAGAGGCCCAGAATTCATAGCCAACAACAACAACGATGCGAAACTAAGGTTACCATCTCGAGCGATTCGGATGAGTCTCTATTCAGCGCTCCAAAAATTACTCGGAAAAACCAGTCGGAAGGTCGCGATAGAACTTCCGATATGACGCTGACGCCTGTTCAACAACCATCGTCCCATGGACCCTCGAGCAGCAGAATTATATTCGAGACGCCCCCCAGGTATAATATGTCACCAGGACAAAGAGAAGCAATAATCGAAGATGGCCCAGGCGCGCCACATAACGACCCTTCCAGTGAAGACGACACATCACAGGAAGAATCCGACGACGAAGTTACGCATAGCGAATCGGATGATGTTATTCCGCAGGATCCTAACCGCCCGAACTGCAACGTTCACGTCAGTCGGGACCCCTTAGCCATCCGGCACGGAACTCTGGTAATCTTCCTAGCAGGCGATGGCAACGTCTGTGACGACGGTGGACATAACCTAAGAACCCATGCGGGTCTCCCCATCAGAAGAGATCTCACACTCGGTCGTGCGCGTGTAATTAAGCACAAAGGAAAAACGATTATTGGGTTAGTCGTTAAGGAAAAGGCTCATTTCCCGATGGAACCCGGAATCTTCCGCGAAGCGGTAAACTCGCTTAGAGACGTAGTTAGAGAACTGCAGCTACCTGGATTTAGTATTGCCAAAACCGCTCAGATTGGCGCCCTGTTCTGGGAAGAAATTATATCCGAAATCCACACTAGGTTGTCTGAAGAAAACTTACAAATCACCGTCTGCACACAAACCGTCCAAATTCCCGACGAAAGCCTCAGACCCACAATAATAGAGGACAACCACTCCTCGGCTGTCGGAGGTCACAGAGGCGTCAGCAAAACTCTTAAGAGGATCAGACACACTTACTACTGGCAGGGATTGAAACAACAGGTTCGAATTTATATTAGGAACTGCCTGCTTTGTCAACGGAAAAAGTTAGTACGAATTAAAACACGGCAACCCATGGTTTTAACCGATACCCCCGGAGCAGCATTCGATAAGGTTGGACTAGATATAGTGGGTCCCCTTCCTATATCTCCCGCAGGAAATTTGTATATACTTACCATGCAAGACCTACTTACAAAATACTTTGTATGTGCACCATTGAAGGGCACCACATCTATGGAAGTTGCAGACGCCTTCATAAAGAACCTGATATGTCGATTTGGCGCACCAAAAGCCGTCCTCACCGATCAAGGATCAAACTTCACAAGCGCATTTATGAGAACTATCGCTCGCAAATTCAGGATCGCGCAATGCAAAACCACCGCGTTCCATCCACAATCCAACGGATCTCTAGAAAGGTCCCACATCGTCTTGATAGATTATCTAAAAATGTATACAAGCCAAAACAATGACTGGGATTGTTGGACTGATCTCGCGGCATTTTCTTATAACACAAGTGTCCATGAAGGTACGGGTTACACCCCGCATGAATTAGTATTCGGGAAACTAGCGCGGGTACCTGCCCAGCAGCGGCCGATTGAATACCCGGAAGACGAAACCTACGGAGGTTACCTTTCCCGATTAACAGAGTGCATTGGCGAATTACAGCATCTTGCCGCGGATAGACTGAAACGCGCCAAGGAAAGGTACAAAATGTATTACGATCGTCGCATAAATGAGGAAACTTTCCAACCTGGAGACGAGGTCTTCGTCATAAAGAACAGCCGTAAAAGTAAATTCGCCGACCATTATACAGGCCCGCACAAGGTAATCGAGGTGCTGCCTTTACAAAACCTAAAAATATCCTGGAAAAATGGATACAAAATCATTCATGCTAACCATGCAAGGAAATTAAGATCATGCGCGCTGTAGCTCTATTGCCCCACATCCTACTAGAGTCCCGTTACAACCAAGCCCACGTCTCTCCACATGTTTTTAATACCCCCTTCTTATACCCCTTTGAAATCACTTCCACGTGCTGAACAAATATTAATGTACCTTAACCGTGATAAACGTAGCGCATTATGTCCAAAAAAAAGAGAGAAGAGTGGGAAATAAAAAAGAAAGTATTATATAGGTGTAACGGTGATTCTACCATTATTAGTAGTTTATTTAAAAAAAAAAAAAAAAAAAAAAAAAAAAACATTCACATATATATATTACGATTATTAGGCTTAGAAAGTAATTCATTTCATAAATACATATATTAATACAAATATTACGTATAATACACACTTATATTTACAGTTAAAATTAGCAGACTGGGTCGTAAATGAAAACCAAACAAGTATTTTCGTTTCTATTACTTTATATTGTTCGTTCATGAAATGCATACAGGGAAAACAAAATTTGTCTCCCTTCCACCCATCTCCCAAAACTACTAGTATTTTGTCTCTACAATCTCTGTTTTACTCCCATACATATACTATTACTATATTATCTTATGTTACCTTATATTTTCTGCCACTTTCACTTTGCCCCCGAAAAAATGCATCTGACCAAATCGCGACTAAAACAAAAAAAAGAAAATCATTGTTAACAGGAATTATAGACACAAGATAATTACACAACATTCCCACAACGGTGCAACAAATAAAAAAAAAAAAAAAGAAGGAAAAGAATAAAACAATTAATGGCGTTCATCCACTTATGATCGGTCCCCTGTTTTTGCGTTTAATACCCTCAGTACACGAGGACGATGCCCCCTTGCGTTCCCTAAAATCCCTCAATGCACGAGGATGATACAATTTTGCGTTCCCTAGAATCCCTCAATGCACGAGGATGATACCCTTTTGCGTTCCCTAGAATCCCTCTATACACGAGGATGATACAATTTTTACGTTCCCTAGAATCCCTCTATGCACGAGGATGATACCCCTTCTGCGTTCCCTTAGAATCCCTCCACACGCGAGGACGACATACCGAGTCTAGGTTCCCCAGTTTATTTAGTAGTTGCACCGACCTGAAACATTAACCGCACACTTTAGTATCGTTAAATAAAACACTGAGAGATAAATCTTCACCTTAAACTAACGCTCGTAACACCAGCTTTACACAAACTTACTTCACGGTGTATTTCATTATAGAAGACTACAATTCAAAATTAGTTACTAATTTTATAAAATGATATCAAATAAGTATTTCCTTTTATTTTCGTTCTTACCATTCATTATCAATATTTTCGTTAAACACATTTCCTACTCAAGAAATGCAAGCATTTCTTACAATAAGGGGGGAGGTGTGACGTGCCGACCTGCTCCCACAGGTCGGATCACTTTTTTTTCCTTTCTTCTACCGACAAAATCCGCTGTGATGTTAGCGCTAGACTGCCCCTGCGGCAATGTAACGTCCGGCACGATACTGAGCTCACCCCCCAGCCCATAATCATTGCTCACCCCCCAGCCCATAATCATTGCTCACCCCCCAGTCCATAATCATTACACACCCTCCAACCCATCATCATTTCATTTCACATCCTCCAACCCATCATCATATCATTTCACACCCTCCAACACGTCACCATTTCATTTCACACCCTCCGAACCATCATCAAACAAATCACTCCCTTCAACCTAGACAATCAAACGATTCACTGCCTACATATATGCTCTGCACAAATTCGTTCCCGCAAGTCCTTTACTCCTGCCAAATGCATCCCCTCTGCCTGCGTACCTGGAAACTATTAAAATCTCTTACAAAGTCAATTCATACCAACACCTTAAATACTCGCCTTACCACCTTGCATAAGTACGAACAATAATACGAAAACAACACTCGAAAGAAAGAGAGAGAGATACAGAAAAACTCCTTTTGCGCCCCAAGAGAAGCCCTCACTTCACGAGGAAGTAACCCCTTTCGCGCCCCAAGAGAAGCCCTCACTTCACGAGGAAGTAACCCCTTTCGCGCCCCAAGAGAAGCCCTCACTTCACGAGGAAGTAATCCCTTTCGCGCCCCAAGAGAAGCCCTCACTTCACGAGGAAGTAATCCCTTTCGCGCCCCAAGAGAAGCCCTCACTTCACGAGGAAGTAACCCCGTTCGCGTTAGTTCAAACCCTCTCGTTAAAAACTATTTGTACGTATAAACTATCCTCGAGTCCCTTGAATCTATCACTACACAAGCATAATGTTTTCTAGATTGCAGTACCACGGACAAGTTATAAAATAACTATATATTATAATTCACGTTTAATCGAAAGTTCAGTTTAAGGCAATAATAGAGAACCACTGGCAGTTGAGAACCACGCAGCCCAAGACATTCCTCGCATACCAGACATTCCAGAGAAACTACGCACATCAGGAATTCCAAAGCATCGCACTTCTACAGCAGACATTCCACGCGCATACCAGGAATTCCAACGCAATTAACACCAGCGGCAGACATCACGCACGCATTCCAGAGCTTCCCCGCATACCACGCACACCCGGCATACCAAACATTCCTCGGATTCCAACGACTGGTATAAATAGGCCGGCGCCACCTTAATATTCAGAAGTCAGAAACATTCAGGCCCCGGAAGAACAAGTTAGAAGAAGTCAGAAGCATTCAGGCCCCGGAAGAACAAGTTAGAAGAAGTCAGAAGCACTAAGTCCCCGGAGAACAATTCAGTTAAGCAGAAGTCAGAAACATTCAGGCCCCGGAAGAACAAGTTAGAAGAAGTCAGAAACATTCAGGCCCCGGAAGAACAAGTTAGAAGAAGTCAGAAGCATTCAGGCCCCGGAGAATATAGAGTCAGAAGCGAATATTTAGTCAGAAGTCAGGAGAAGAGCCAGAAGTGAATATTCAGTCAGTCAAGCAGTTACAATAAGTTGCTTTAATCAGTACATACATTCGGGAAGTGAAGAGCGAACTTTACACATTAATTCAGTAAAACAATCAGCAGTGAACTTTTATTAATTCAATAAGGCAGTGACGAGTTAATATACATCCGAATCAGTACACATTAATCAGTGAAGAACGTACATTCATAATCTACGAACAGTGATAATTTATGGTTTAGTGTATAATATTCAGCGTCAGTCGTCAAGCTCCGAATTCAGTCTTCGGATTCCTGTAATATGAGCGAATAAATAATCGTGACAAGACAAGACACTCATTAAATTCAACGAAACCTTTCCCGTGAGACTTCTACCATTTTACCCATCACAAGAAGCTCCACTACGAGACTTGGAAGGCGGAATAAGACGAATACGCACAGGACGCATTCCTGTCCACAGATCGCCGCTCCTAATCAAGCAGCGCGGTGAGTCTTTCCCTTTTATCTTTTTCATACCGAGCTTTTGCTACGCGAATTCTTTATCTGCGAACCATAAGAAAGTGGGTATTCGTGCGAGACGAATAATCATACATCTACGCAAATTTCTGTTACAAAATTCTTTAACATATCTTCCTCTCCTTTCCCCTCGGCGTGCGCGAATCTAGCATTCGACCCCGAGGCTTCCTTCTTCCTTTCCTTAAATTACTTTTCTTTCCTCTCGGCGCGCGCGAATCTAGCATTCGACCCCGAGGCTTCCTTCTTCCTTTTCTTAATTTACTTTTCTTTCCTCTCGGCGTGCGCGAATCTAGCATTCGACCCCGAGGCTTCCTTCCCCCTTTCCTTAAATTACTTTTCTTTCCTCTCGGCGTGCGCGAATCAAGCATTCGACCCCGAGATCCCCCGTTTCCTTTACGAATATCCTTCCCATCATCTCGGCGTGCGCGAATCAAGCATTCGACCCCGAGGTTTCCTGCGTCCGACTATATTTAATCGCGTTTTAGAGCCAACACGGAATACATTTTAATCAAGACTCGCACGGGCACCCTCTCGTTATATCTGCCATATTTTGTCGAACTACTGCAATTGCGATTGCCAGTAGCGTAGGTTATATTAGTTCTTGGCGCAACCGCTCTGCGTCTTTGAACGGCATGTCTCTTCCAAGGTGCAACCTGGAACGTGACACTAAGGATTCACTTCCTAGCCCTCGGCATCGTTCGATATAACGATAAATCACTCTGGGAGCCTCGGAATCGCGATATTTACCTTTTCCACACGCTGTGTATCGAAAGGAGCTAAGGATTCACTTCCTAGCCCTCGGCATCGTTCGATATAACGATAAATCACTCTGGGAGCCTCGGAATAGCGATATTTACCTTTTCCACACGCTGTGTATCGAAAGGAGCTAAGGATTCACTTCCTAGCCCTCGGCATTGTTCGATATAACGATAAATCACTCTGGGAGCCTCGGAATCGCGATATTTACCTTTTCCACACGCTGTGTATCGATAGAAGCTAAGGATTCACTTCCTAGCCCTCGGCATCGTTCGATATAACGACAAATCACTCTGGGAGCCTCGGAATCGCGATATTTACCTTTTCCACACGCTGTGTATCGAAAGAAGCTTAGGATTCACTTCCTAGCCCACGGCATTGTTCGATATAACGATAAATCACTCTGGAACACTCGCAATCGCGATATTTACCTTTTCCACACGCTGTGTATCGATAGAAGCTAAGGATTCACTTCCTAGCCCTCGGCATCGTTCGATATAACGATAAATCACTCTGGGACACTCGGAATCGCGATATTTACCTTTTCCACACGCTGTGTATCGAAAGGAGCTAAGGATTCACTTCCTAGCCCTCGGCATCGTTCGATTTAACGATAAATCACTCTGGAACACTCGGAATCGCGATATTTACCTTTTCCACACGCTGTGTATCGATAGGAGCTAAGGATTCACTTCCTAGCCCTCGGCATCGTTCGATATAACGAGAAATCACTCTGGGAGCCTCGGAATCGCGATATTTACCTTTTCCACACGCTGTGTATCGAAAGGAGCTAAGGATTCACTTCCTAGCCCTCGGCATCGTTCGATATAACGATAAATTACTCTGGTAGCCTCGGAATCGCGATATTTACCTTTTCCACACGCTGTGTATCGATAGAAGCTAAGGATTCAGTTACTAGCCCTCGGCATCTTTCGATATAACGATAAATCACTCTGGGAGCCTCGGAATAGCGATATTTACCTTTTCCACACGCTGTGTATCGATAGAAGCTAAGGATTCACTTCCTAGATCTCGCCATCGTTCGATATAACGATAAATCACTCGGGGACACTCGGAATCGCGATATTTACCTTTTCCACACGCTGTGTATCGAAAGGAGCTAAGGATTCACTTCCTAGCCCTCGGCATCGTTCGATTTAACGATAAATCACTCTGGGAGCCTCGGAATCGCGATATTTACCTTTTCCACACGCTGTGTATCGATAGAAGCTAAGGATTCACTTCCTAGCCCTCGGCATCGTTCGATATAACGATAAATCACTCTGGGAGCCTCGGAATCGCGATATTTACCTTTTCCACACGCTGTGTATCGATAGAAGCTAAGGATTCACTTCCTAGCCCTCGGCATCGTTCGATATAACGATAAATCACTCTGGGAGCCTCGGAATCGCGATATTTACCTTTTCCACACGCTGTGTATCGAAAGGAGCTAAGGATTCACTTCCTAGCCCTCGGCATCGTTCGATATAACGATAAATCACTCTGGGAGCCTCGGAATAGCGATATTTACCTTTTCCACACGCTGTGTATCGAAAGGAGCTAAGGATTCACTTCCTAGCCCTCGGCATTGTTCGATATAACGATAAATCACTCTGGGAGCCTCGGAATCGCGATATTTACCTTTTCCACACGCTGTGTATCGATAGAAGCTAAGGATTCACTTCCTAGCCCTCGGCATCGTTCGATATAACGATAAATCACTCTGGGAGCCTCGGAATCGCGATATTTACCTTTTCCACACGCTGTGTATCGAAAGAAGCTTAGGATTCACTTCCTAGCCCACGGCATTGTTCGATATAACGATAAATCACTCTGGAACACTCGCAATCGAGATATTTACCTTTTCCACACGCTGTGTATCGATAGGAGCTAAGGATTCACTTCCTACCCCTCGGCATCGTTCGATATAACGATAAATCACTCTGGGAGCCTCGGAATCGCGATATTAACCTTTTCCACACGCTGTGTATCGATAGAAGCCAAGGATTCACTTCCTAGCCCACGGCATTGTTCGATATAACGATAAATCACTCTGGAACACTCGGAATCGCGATATTTACCTTTTCCACACGCTGTGTATCGATAGGAGCTAAGGATTCACTTCCTAGCCCTCGGCATCGTTCGATATAACGATAAATCACTCTGGGAGCTTCGGAATCGCGATATTTACCTTTTCCACACGCTGTGTATCGAAAGGAGCTAAGGATTCACTTCCTAGCCCTCGGCATCGTTCGATGTAACGATAAATTACTCTGGTAGCCTCGGAATCGCGATATTTACCTTTTCCACACGCTGTGTATCGATAGAAGCTAAGGATTCAGTTCCTAGCCCTCGGCATCGTTCGATATAACGATAAATCACTCTGGGAGCCTCGGAATCGCGATAGTTACCTTTTCCACACGCTGTGTATCGATAGAAGCCAAGGATTCACTTCCTAGCCCACGGCATTGTTCGATATAACGATAAATCACTCTGGGAGCCTCGGAATCGCGATATTTACCTTTTCCACACGCTGTGTATCGAAAGAAGCTAAGGATTCAGTTCCTAGCCCTCGGCATCGTTCGATATAACGATAAATCACTCTGGGAGCCTCGGAATCGCGATATTTACCTTTTCCACACGCTGTGTATCGATAGAAGCTAAGGATTCACTTCCTAGCCCTCGGCATCGTTCGATATAACGATAAATCACTCTGGGAGCCTCGGAATCGCGATATTTACCTTTTCCACACGCTGTGTATCGATAGAAGCTAAGGATTCACTTCCTAGCCCTCGGCATCGTTCGATATAACGATAAATCACTCTGGGAGCCTCGGAATCGCGATATTTACCTTTTCCACACGCTGTGTATCGATAGAAGCTAAGGATTCACTTCCTAGCCCTCGGCATCCTTCGATATAACGATAAATCACTCTGGGAGCCTCGGAATCGCGATATTTACCTTTTCCACACGCTGTGTATCGATAGAAGCTAAGGATTCACTTCCTAGCCCTCGGCATCGTTCGATATAACGATAAATCACTCTGGGAGCCTCGGAATCGCGGTATTTACCTTTTCCACACGCTGTGTATCGAAAGGAGCTAAGGATTCACTTCCTAGCCCTCGGCATCGTTCGATATAACGATAAATCACTCTGGGAGCCTCGGAATCGCGATATTTACCTTTTCCACACGCTGTGTATCGAAAGAAGCTAAGGATTCACTTCCTAGCCCTCGGCATCGTTCGATATAACGATAAATCACTCTGGGAGCCTCGGAATCGCGATATTTACCTTTTCCACACGCTGTGTATCGATAGAAGCTAAGGATTCACTTCCTAGCCCTCGGCATCGTTCGATATAACGATAAATCACTCTGGGAGCCTCGGAATCGCGATATTTACCTTTTCCACACGCTGTGTATCGAAAGAAGCTTAGGATTCACTTCCTAGCCCACGGCATTGTTCGATATAACGATAAATCAATCTGGAACACTCGGAATCGCGATATTTACCTTTTCCACACGCTGTGTATCGATGGAGGCTAAGGATTCAGTTCCTGGCCCTCGGCATCGTTCGATATAACGATAAATCACTCTGGGAGCCTCGGAATCGCGATATTTACCTTTTCCACACGCTGTGTATCGAAAGGAGCTAAGGAATCACTTCCTAGCCCTCGGCATCGTTCGATATAACGATAAATTACTCTGGTAGCCTCGGAATCGCGATATTTACCTTTTCCACACGCTGTGTATCGATAGAAGCTAAGGATTCAGTTCCTAGCCCTCGGCATCGTTCGATATAACGATAAATCACTCTGGGAGCCTCGGAATCGCGATATTTACCTTTTCCACACGCTGTGTATCGATAGAAGCCAAGGATTCACTTCCTAGCCCACGGCATTGTTCGATATAACGATAAATCACTCTGGGAGCCTCGGAATCGCGATATTTACCTTTTCCACACGCTGTGTATCGAAAGAAGCTAAGGATTCAGTTCCTAGCCCTCGGCATCGTTCGATATAACGATAAATCACTCTGGGAGCCTCGGAATCGCGATATTTACCTTTTCCACACGCTGTGTATCGATAGAAGCCAAGGATTCACTTCCTAGCCCACGGCATTGTTCGATATAACGATAAATCACTCTGGGAGCCTCGGAATCGCGATATTTACCTTTTCCACACGCTGTGTATCGAAAGAAGCTAAGGATTCAGTTCCTAGCCCTCGGCATCGTTCGATATAACGATAAATCACTCTGGGAGCCTCGGAATCGCGATATTTACCTTTTCCACACGCTGTGTATCGATAGAAGCTAAGGATTCACTTCCTAGCCCACGGCTTTGTTCGATATAACGATAAATCACTCTGGGAGCCTCGGAATCGCGATATTTACCTTTTCCACACGCTGTGTATCGATAGAAGCTAAGGATTCACTTCCTAGCCCTCGCCATCGTTCGATATAACGATAAATCACTCTGGGACACTCGGAATCGCGATATTTACCTTTTCCACACGCTGTGTATCGAAAGGAGCTAAGGATTCACTTCCTCGCCCTCGGCATCGTTCGATTTAACGATAAATCACTCTGGGAGCCTCGGAATCGCGATATTGACCTTTTCCACACGCTGTGTATCGAAAGAAGCTAAGGATTCACTTCCTAGCCCTCGGCATCGTTCGATATAACGATAAATCACTCTGGGAGCCTCGGAATCGCGATATTTACCTTTTCCACACGCTGTGTATCGAAAGAAGCTTAGGATTCACTTCCTAGCCCACGGCATTGTTCGATATAACGATAAATCAATCTGGAACACTCGGAATCGCGATATTTACCTTTTCCACACGCTGTGTATCGAAAGAAGCTAAGGATTCAGTTCCTAGCCCTCGGCATCGTTCGATATAACGATAAATCACTCTGGGAGCCTCGGAATCGCGATATTTACCTTTTCCACACGCTGTGTATCGAAAGAAGCTAAGGATTCAGTTCCTAGCCCTCGGCATCGTTCGATATAACGATAAATCACTCTGGGAGCCTCGGAATCGCGATATTTACCTTTTCCACACGCTGTGTATCGATAGAAGCTAAGGATTCACTTCCTAGCCCACGGCTTTGTTCGATATAACGATAAATCACTCTGGGAGCCTCGGAATCGCGATATTTACCTTTTCCACACGCTGTGTATCGATAGAAGCTAAGGATTCACTTCCTAGCCCTCGCCATCGTTCGATATAACGATAAATCACTCTGGGACACTCGGAATCGCGATATTTACCTTTTCCACACGCTGTGTATCGAAAGGAGCTAAGGATTCACTTCCTCGCCCTCGGCATCGTTCGATTTAACGATAAATCACTCTGGGAGCCTCGGAATCGCGATATTGACCTTTTCCACACGCTGTGTATCGAAAGAAGCTAAGGATTCACTTCCTAGCCCTCGGCATCGTTCGATATAACGATAAATCACTCTGGGAGCCTCGGAATCGCGATATTTACCTTTTCCACACGCTGTGTATCGAAAGAAGCTTAGGATTCACTTCCTAGCCCACGGCATTGTTCGATATAACGATAAATCAATCTGGAACACTCGGAATCGCGATATTTACCTTTTCCACACGCTGTGTATCGATGGAGGCTAAGGATTCAGTTCCTGGCCCTCGGCATCGTTCGATATAACGATAAATCACTCTGGGAGCCTCGGAATCGCGATATTTACCTTTTCCACACGCTGTGTATCGAAAGGAGCTAAGGATTCACTTCCTAGCCCTCGGCATCGTTCGATATAACGATAAATTACTCTGGTAGCCTCGGAATCGCGATATTTACCTTTTCCACACGCTGTGTATCGATAGAAGCTAAGGATTCAGTTCCTAGCCCTCGGCATCGTTCGATATAACGATAAATCACTCTGGGAGCCTCGGAATCGCGATATTTACCTTTTCCACACGCTGTGTATCGATAGAAGCCAAGGATTCACTTCCTAGCCCACGGCATTGTTCGATATAACGATAAATCACTCTGGGAGCCTCGGAATCGCGATATTTACCTTTTCCACACGCTGTGTATCGAAAGAAGCTAAGGATTCAGTTCCTAGCCCTCGGCATCGTTCGATATAACGATAAATCACTCTGGGAGCCTCGGAATCGCGATATTTACCTTTTCCACACGCTGTGTATCGATAGAAGCTAAGGATTCACTTCCTAGCCCACGGCTTTGTTCGATATAACGATAAATCACTCTGGGAGCCTCGGAATCGCGATATTTACCTTTTCCACACGCTGTGTATCGATAGAAGCTAAGGATTCACTTCCTAGCCCTCGCCATCGTTCGATTTAACGATAAATCACTCTGGGAGCCTCGGAATCGCGATATTGACCTTTTCCACACGCTGTGTATCGAAAGAAGCTAAGGATTCACTTCCTAGCCCTCGGCATCGTTCGATATAACGATAAATCACTCTGGGAGCCTCGGAATCGCGATATTTACCTTTTCCACACGCTGTGTATCGAAAGAAGCTTAGGATTCACTTCCTAGCCCACGGCATTGTTCGATATAACGATAAATCAATCTGGAACACTCGGAATCGCGATATTTACCTTTTCCACACGCTGTGTATCGATGGAGGCTAAGGATTCAGTTCCTGGCCCTCGGCATCGTTCGATATAACGATAAATCACTCTGGGAGCCTCGGAATCGCGATATTTACCTTTTCCACACGCTGTGTATCGAAAGGAGCTAAGGATTCACTTCCTAGCCCTCGGCATCGTTCGATATAACGATAAATTACTCTGGTAGCCTCGGAATCGCGATATTTACCTTTTCCACACGCTGTGTATCGATAGAAGCTAAGGATTCAGTTCCTAGCCCTCGGCATCGTTCGATATAACGATAAATCACTCTGGGAGCCTCGGAATCGCGATATTTACCTTTTCCACACGCTGTGTATCGATAGAAGCCAAGGATTCACTTCCTAGCCCACGGCATTGTTCGATATAACGATAAATCACTCTGGGAGCCTCGGAATCGCGATATTTACCTTTTCCACACGCTGTGTATCGAAAGAAGCTACTGATTCAGTTCCTAGCCCTCGGCATCGTTCGATATAACGATAAATCACTCTGGGAGCCTCGGAATCGCGATATTTACCTTTTCCACACGCTGTGTATCGATAGAAGCTAAGGATTCACTTCCTAGCCCACGGCTTTGTTCGATATAACGATAAATCACTCTGGGAGCCTCGGAATCGCGATATTTACCTTTTCCACACGCTGTGTATCGATAGAAGCTAAGGATTCACTTCCTAGCCCTCGCCATCGTTCGATATAACGATAAATCACTCTGGGACACTCGGAATCGCGATATTTACCTTTTCCACACGCTGTGTATCGAAAGGAGCTAAGGATTCACTTCCTCGCCCTCGGCATCGTTCGATTTAACGATAAATCACTCTGGGAGCCTCGGAATCGCGATATTGACCTTTTCCACACGCTGTGTATCGAAAGAAGCTAAGGATTCACTTCCTAGCCCTCGGCATCGTTCGATATAACGATAAATCACTCTGGGAGCCTCGGAATCGCGATATTTACCTTTTCCACACGCTGTGTATCGAAAGGAGCTAAGGATTCACTTCCTAGCCCTCGGCATCGTTCGATATAACGATAAATCACTCTGGGAGCCTCGGAATAGCGATATTTACCTTTTCCACACGCTGTGTATCGAAAGGAGCTAAGGATTCACTTCCTAGCCCTCGGCATCGTTCGATATAACGATAAATCACTCTGGGAGCCTCGGAATAGCGATATTTACCTTTTCCACACGCTGTGTATCGAAAGGAGCTAAGGATTCACTTCCTAGCCCTCGGCATCGTTCGATATAACGATAAATCACTCTGGGAGCCTCGGAATAGCGATATTTACCTATTCCACACGCTGTGTATCGATAGAAGCTAAGGATTCATTTCCTAGCCCTCGCCATCGTTCGATATAACGATAAATCACTCTGGGACACTCGGAATCGCGATATTTACCTTTTCCACACGCTGTGTATCGAAAGGAGCTAAGGATTCACTTCCTAGCCCTCGGCATCGTTCGATATAACGATAAATTACTCTGGTAGCCTCGGAATCGCGATATTTACCTTTTCCACACGCTGTGTACCGACAGAAGCTAAGGATTCAGTTCCTAGCCCTCGGCATCGTTCGATATAACGATAAATCACTCTGGGAGCCTTGGAATCGCGATATTTACCTTTTCCACACGCTGTGTATCGATAGAAGCCAAGGATTCACCTCCTAGCCCACGGCATCGTTCGATATAACGATAAATCACTTTGGAACACTCGGAATCGCGATATTTACCTTTTCCACACGCTGTGTATCGATAGGAGCTAAGGAATCACTTCCTAGCCCTCGGCATCGTTCGATATAACGATAAATCACTCTGGGAGCCTCGGAATCGCGATATTTACCTTTTCCACACGCTGTGTATCGAAAGGAGCTAAGGATTCACTTCCTAGCCCTCGGCATCGTTCGATATAACGATAAATTACTCTGGTAGCCTCGGAATCGCGATATTTACCTTTTCCACACGCTGTGTACCGATAGAAGCTAAGGATTCAGTTCCTAGCCCTCGGCATCGTTCGATATAACGATAAATCACTCTGGGAGCCTTGGAATCGCGATATTTACCTTTTCCACACGCTGTGTATCGATAGAAGCCAAGGATTCACTTCCTAGCCCACGGCATTGTTCGATATAACGATAAATCACTCTGGGAGCCTCGGAATCGCGATATTTACCTTTTCCACACGCTGTGTACCGATAGAAGCCAAGGATTCACTTCCTAGCCCACGGCATTGTTCGATATAACGATAAATCACTCTGGGAGCCTCGGAATCGCGATATTTACCTTTTCCACACGCTGTGTATCGAAAGAAGGTAAGGATTCACTTCCTAGCCCACGGCATTGTTCGATATAACGATAAATCACTCTGGGAGCCTCGGAATCGCGATATTTACCTTTTCCACACGCTGTGTATCGAAAGAAGGTAAGGATTCACTTCCTAGCCCTCGGCATCGTTCGATATAACGATAAATCACTCTGGTAGACTCGGAATCGCGATATTTACCTTTTCCACACGCTGTGTATCGAAAGAAGCTAAGGATTCACTTCCTAGCCCTCGGCATCGTTCGATATAACGATAAATCACTCTGGTAGCCTCGGAATCGCGATAATTACCTGCTCCACACGCTGTGTATCGATAGAAGTTAAGGATTCAGTTCCTAGCCCTCGGCATCGTTCGATATAACGATAAATCCCTCTGGGAGCCTCGGAATCGCGATATTTACCTTTTCCACACGCTGTGTATCGATGGAGGCTAAGGATTCAGTTCCTGGAACTCGGCATCGTTCGATATAACGATAAATCACTCTGGGAGCCTCGGAATCGCGATATTTACCTTTTCCACACGCTGTGTATCGATAGAAGCTAAGGATTCACTTCCTAGCCCTCGGCATCGTTCGATATAACGATAAATCACTCTGGGAGCCTCGGAATCGCGATATTTACCTTTTCCACACGCTGTGTATCGAAAGGAGCTAAGGATTCACTTCCTAGCCCTCGGCATCGTTCGATATAACGATAAATCACTCTGGGAGCCTTGGAATCGCGATATTTACCTTTTCCACACGCTGTGTATCGATAGAAGCTAAGGATTCAGTTCCTAGCCCTCGGCATCGTTCGATATAACGATAAATCACTCTGGGAGCCTCGGAATCGCGATATTTACCTTTTCCACACGCTGTGTATCGATAGAAGCCAAGGATTCACTTCCTAGCCCACGGCATTGTTCGATATAACGATAAATCACTCTGGGAGCCTCGGAATCGCGATATTTACCTTTTCCACACGCTGTGTATCGAAAGAAGCTAAGGATTCAGTTCCTAGCCCTCGGCATCGTTCGATATAACGATAAATCACTCTGGGAGCCTCGGAATCGCGATATTTACCTTTTCCACACGCTGTGTATCGAAAGAAGCTAAGGATTCAGTTCCTAGCCCTCGGCATCGTTCGATATAACGATAAATCACTCTGGGAGCCTCGGAATCGCGATATTTACCTTTTCCACACGCTGTGTATCGATAGAAGCTAAGGATTCACTTCCTAGCCCACGGCTTTGTTCGATATAACGATAAATCACTCTGGGAGCCTCGGAATCGCGATATTTACCTTTTCCACACGCTGTGTATCGATAGAAGCTAAGGATTCACTTCCTAGCCCTCGCCATCGTTCGATATAACGATAAATCACTCTGGGACACTCGGAATCGCGATATTTACCTTTTCCACACGCTGTGTATCGAAAGGAGCTAAGGATTCACTTCCTCGCCCTCGGCATCGTTCGATTTAACGATAAATCACTCTGGGAGCCTCGGAATCGCGATATTGACCTTTTCCACACGCTGTGTATCGAAAGAAGCTAAGGATTCACTTCCTAGCCCTCGGCATCGTTCGATATAACGATAAATCACTCTGGGAGCCTCGGAATCGCGATATTTACCTATTCCACACGCTGTGTATCGAAAGAAGCTAAGGATTCACTTCCTAGCCCTCGGCATCGTTCGATATAACGATAAATCACTCTGGGAGCCTCGGAATCGCGATATTTACCTATTCCACACGCTGTGTATCGATAGAAGCTAAGGATTCATTTCCTAGCCCTCGCCATCGTTCGATATAACGATAAATCACTCCGGGACGCTCGGAATCGCGATATTTACCTTTTCCACACGCTGTGTATCGATAGAAGCTAAGGATTCAGTTCCTAGCCCTCGGCATCGTTCGATATAACGATAAATCACTCTGGGAGCCTCGGAATCGCGATATTTACCTATTCCACACGCTGTGTATCGATAGAAGCTAAGGATTCATTTCCTAGCCCTCGCCATCGTTCGATATAACGATAAATCACTCCGGGACGCTCGGAATCGCGATATTTACCTTTTCCACACGCTGTGTATCGATAGAAGCTAAGGATTCACTTCCTAGCCCTCGGCATCGTTCGATATAACGATAAATCACTCTGGGAGCCTCGGAATCGCGATATTTACCTATTCCACACGCTGTGTATCGAAAGAAGCTAAGGATTCACTTCCTAGCCCTCGGCATCGTTCGATATAACGATAAATCACTCTGGGAGCCTCGGAATCGCGATATTTACCTTTTCCACACGCTGTGTATCGAAAGAAGCTTAGGATTCACTTCCTAGCCCACGGCATTGTTCGATATAACGATAAATCAATCTGGAACACTCGGAATCGCGATATTTACCTTTTCCACACGCTGTGTATCGATGGAGGCTAAGGATTCAGTTCCTGGCCCTCGGCATCGTTCGATATAACGATAAATCACTCTGGGAGCCTCGGAATCGCGATATTTACCTTTTCCACACGCTGTGTATCGAAAGGAGCTAAGGATTCACTTCCTAGCCCTCGGCATCGTTCGATATAACGATAAATTACTCTGGTAGCCTCGGAATCGCGATATTTACCTTTTCCACACGCTGTGTATCGATAGAAGCTAAGGATTCAGTTCCTAGCCCTCGGCATCGTTCGATATAACGATAAATCACTCTGGGAGCCTCGGAATCGCGATATTTACCTTTTCCACACGCTGTGTATCGATAGAAGCCAAGGATTCACTTCCTAGCCCACGGCATTGTTCGATATAACGATAAATCACTCTGGGAGCCTCGGAATCGCGATATTTACCTTTTCCACACGCTGTGTATCGAAAGAAGCTAAGGATTCAGTTCCTAGCCCTCGGCATCGTTCGATATAACGATAAATCACTCTGGGAGCCTCGGAATCGCGATATTTACCTTTTCCACACGCTGTGTATCGATAGAAGCTAAGGATTCACTTCCTAGCCCACGGCTTTGTTCGATATAACGATAAATCACTCTGGGAGCCTCGGAATCGCGATATTTACCTTTTCCACACGCTGTGTATCGATAGAAGCTAAGGATTCACTTCCTAGCCCTCGCCATCGTTCGATATAACGATAAATCACTCTGGGACACTCGGAATCGCGATATTTACCTTTTCCACACGCTGTGTATCGAAAGGAGCTAAGGATTCACTTCCTCGCCCTCGGCATCGTTCGATTTAACGATAAATCACTCTGGGAGCCTCGGAATCGCGATATTGACCTTTTCCACACGCTGTGTATCGAAAGAAGCTAAGGATTCACTTCCTAGCCCTCGGCATCGTTCGATATAACGATAAATCACTCTGGGAGCCTCGGAATCGCGATATTTACCTTTTCCACACGCTGTGTATCGAAAGGAGCTAAGGATTCACTTCCTAGCCCTCGGCATCGTTCGATATAACGATAAATCACTCTGGGAGCCTCGGAATAGCGATATTTACCTTTTCCACACGCTGTGTATCGAAAGGAGCTAAGGATTCACTTCCTAGCCCTCGGCATCGTTCGATATAACGATAAATCACTCTGGGAGCCTCGGAATAGCGATATTTACCTATTCCACACGCTGTGTATCGATAGAAGCTAAGGATTCATTTCCTAGCCCTCGCCATCGTTCGATATAACGATAAATCACTCTGGGACACTCGGAATCGCGATATTTACCTTTTCCACACGCTGTGTATCGAAAGGAGCTAAGGATTCACTTCCTAGCCCTCGGCATCGTTCGATATAACGATAAATTACTCTGGTAGCCTCGGAATCGCGATATTTACCTTTTCCACACGCTGTGTACCGACAGAAGCTAAGGATTCAGTTCCTAGCCCTCGGCATCGTTCGATATAACGATAAATCACTCTGGGAGCCTTGGAATCGCGATATTTACCTTTTCCACACGCTGTGTATCGATAGAAGCCAAGGATTCACCTCCTAGCCCACGGCATCGTTCGATATAACGATAAATCACTTTGGAACACTCGGAATCGCGATATTTACCTTTTCCACACGCTGTGTATCGATAGGAGCTAAGGAATCACTTCCTAGCCCTCGGCATCGTTCGATATAACGATAAATCACTCTGGGAGCCTCGGAATCGCGATATTTACCTTTTCCACACGCTGTGTATCGAAAGGAGCTAAGGATTCACTTCCTAGCCCTCGGCATCGTTCGATATAACGATAAATTACTCTGGTAGCCTCGGAATCGCGATATTTACCTTTTCCACACGCTGTGTACCGATAGAAGCTAAGGATTCAGTTCCTAGCCCTCGGCATCGTTCGATATAACGATAAATCACTCTGGGAGCCTTGGAATCGCGATATTTACCTTTTCCACACGCTGTGTATCGATAGAAGCCAAGGATTCACTTCCTAGCCCACGGCATTGTTCGATATAACGATAAATCACTCTGGGAGCCTCGGAATCGCGATATTTACCTTTTCCACACGCTGTGTACCGATAGAAGCCAAGGATTCACTTCCTAGCCCACGGCATTGTTCGATATAACGATAAATCACTCTGGGAGCCTCGGAATCGCGATATTTACCTTTTCCACACGCTGTGTATCGAAAGAAGGTAAGGATTCACTTCCTAGCCCACGGCATTGTTCGATATAACGATAAATCACTCTGGGAGCCTCGGAATCGCGATATTTACCTTTTCCACACGCTGTGTATCGAAAGAAGGTAAGGATTCACTTCCTAGCCCTCGGCATCGTTCGATATAACGATAAATCACTCTGGTAGCCTCGGAATCGCGATATTTACCTTTTCCACACGCTGTGTATCGAAAGAAGCTAAGGATTCACTTCCTAGCCCTCGGCATCGTTCGATATAACGATAAATCACTCTGGTAGCCTCGGAATCGCGATAATTACCTGCTCCACACGCTGTGTATCGATAGAAGTTAAGGATTCAGTTCTGAGCCCTCGGCATCGTTCGATATAACGATAAATCCCTCTGGGAGCCTCGGAATCGCGATATTTACCTTTTCCACACGCTGTGTATCGATGGAGGCTAAGGATTCAGTTCCTGGAACTCGGCATCGTTCGATATAACGATAAATCACTCTGGGAGCCTCGGAATCGCGATATTTACCTTTTCCACACGCTGTGTATCGATAGAAGCTAAGGATTCACTTCCTAGCCCTCGGCATCGTTTGATATAACGATAAATCACTCTGGGAGCCTCGGAATCGCGATATTTACCTTTTCCACACGCTGTGTATCGAAAGGAGCTAAGGATTCACTTCCTAGCCCTCGGCATCGTTCGATATAACGATAAATCACTCTGGGAGCCTTGGAATCGCGATATTTACCTTTTCCACACGCTGTGTATCGATAGAAGCTAAGGATTCAGTTCCTAGCCCTCGGCATCGTTCGATATAACGATAAATCACTCTGGGAGCCTCGGAATCGCGATATTTACCTTTTCCACACGCTGTGTATCGATAGAAGCCAAGGATTCACTTCCTAGCCCACGGCATTGTTCGATATAACGATAAATCACTCTGGGAGCCTCGGAATCGCGATATTTACCTTTTCCACACGCTGTGTATCGAAAGAAGCTAAGGATTCAGTTCCTAGCCCTCGGCATCGTTCGATATAACGATAAATCACTCTGGGAGCCTCGGAATCGCGATATTTACCTTTTCCACACGCTGTGTATCGATAGAAGCTAAGGATTCACTTCCTAGCCCACGGCTTTGTTCGATATAACGATAAATCACTCTGGGAGCCTCGGAATCGCGATATTTACCTTTTCCACACGCTGTGTATCGATAGAAGCTAAGGATTCACTTCCTAGCCCTCGCCATCGTTCGATATAACGATAAATCACTCTGGGACACTCGGAATCGCGATATTTACCTTTTCCACACGCTGTGTATCGAAAGGAGCTAAGGATTCACTTCCTCGCCCTCGGCATCGTTCGATTTAACGATAAATCACTCTGGGAGCCTCGGAATCGCGATATTGACCTTTTCCACACGCTGTGTATCGAAAGAAGCTAAGGATTCACTTCCTAGCCCTCGGCATCGTTCGATATAACGATAAATCACTCTGGGAGCCTCGGAATCGCAATATTTACCTATTCCACACGCTGTGTATCGATAGAAGCTAAGGATTCACTTCCTAGCCCTCGGCATCGTTCGATATAACGATAAATCACTCTGGGAGCCTCGGAATCGCGATATTTACCTTTTCCACACGCTGTGTATCGATAGAAGCTAAGGATTCACTTCCTAGCCCTCGGCATCGTTCGATATAACGATAAATCACTCTGGGAGCCTCGGAATCGCGATATTTACCTTTTCCACACGCTGTGTATCGATAGAAGCTAAGGATTCACTTCCTAGCCCTCGGCATCGTTCGATATAACGATAAATCACTCTGGGAGCCTTGGAATCGCGATATTTACCTTTTCCACACGCTGTGTATCGAAAGGAGCTAAGGATTCACTTCCTAGCCCTCGGCATCGTTCGATATAACGATAAATCACTCTGGAACACTCGGAATCGCGATATTTACCTTTTCCACACGCTGTGTATCGATGGAGGCTAAGGATTCAGTTCCTGGCCCTCGGCATCGTTCGATATAACGATAAATCACTCTGGGAGCCTCGGAATCGCGATATTTACCTTTTCCACACGCTGTGTATCGATAGAAGCTAAGGATTCACTTCCTAGCCCTCGGCATCGTTCGATATAACGATAAATCACTCTGGGAGCCTCGGAATCGCGATATTTACCTTTTCCACACGCTGTGTATCGATAGAAGCTAAGGATTCACTTCCTAGCCCTCGGCATCCTTCGATATAACGATAAATCACTCTGGGAGCCTCGGAATCGCGATATTTACCTTTTCCACACGCTGTGTATCGATAGAAGCTAAGGATTCACTTCCTAGCCCTCGGCATCGTTCGATATAACGATAAATCACTCTGGGAGCCTCGGAATCGCGATATTTACCTTTTCCACACGCTGTGTATCGAAAGGAGCTAAGGATTCACTTCCTAGCCCTCGGCATCGTTCGATATAACGATAAATCACTCTGGGAGCCTCGGAATCGCGATATTTACCTTTTCCACACGCTGTGTATCGAAAGAAGCTAAGGATTCACTTCCTAGCCCTCGGCATCGTTCGATATAACGATAAATCACTCTGGGAGCCTCGGAATCGCGATATTTACCTTTTCCACACGCTGTGTATCGATAGAAGCTAAGGATTCACTTCCTAGCCCTCGGCATCGTTCGATATAACGATAAATCACTCTGGGAGCCTCGGAATCGCGATATTTACCTTTTCCACACGCTGTGTATCGAAAGAAGCTTAGGATTCACTTCCTAGCCCACGGCATTGTTCGATATAACGATAAATCAATCTGGAACACTCGGAATCGCGATATTTACCTTTTCCACACGCTGTGTATCGATGGAGGCTAAGGATTCAGTTCCTGGCCCTCGGCATCGTTCGATATAACGATAAATCACTCTGGGAGCCTCGGAATCGCGATATTTACCTTTTCCACACGCTGTGTATCGAAAGGAGCTAAGGAATCACTTCCTAGCCCTCGGCATCGTTCGATATAACGATAAATTACTCTGGTAGCCTCGGAATCGCGATATTTACCTTTTCCACACGCTGTGTATCGATAGAAGCTAAGGATTCAGTTCCTAGCCCTCGGCATCGTTCGATATAACGATAAATCACTCTGGGAGCCTCGGAATCGCGATATTTACCTTTTCCACACGCTGTGTATCGATAGAAGCCAAGGATTCACTTCCTAGCCCACGGCATTGTTCGATATAACGATAAATCACTCTGGGAGCCTCGGAATCGCGATATTTACCTTTTCCACACGCTGTGTATCGAAAGAAGCTAAGGATTCAGTTCCTAGCCCTCGGCATCGTTCGATATAACGATAAATCACTCTGGGAGCCTCGGAATCGCGATATTTACCTTTTCCACACGCTGTGTATCGATAGAAGCTAAGGATTCACTTCCTAGCCCACGGCTTTGTTCGATATAACGATAAATCACTCTGGGAGCCTCGGAATCGCGATATTTACCTTTTCCACACGCTGTGTATCGATAGAAGCTAAGGATTCACTTCCTAGCCCTCGCCATCGTTCGATATAACAATAAATCACTCTGGGAGCCTCGGCATCGCTATATTTACCTTTTCCACACGCTGTGTATCGAAAGAAGCTAAGGATTCACTTCCTAGCCCTCGGCATCGTTCGATATAACGATAAATCACTCTGGGAGCCTCGGAATCGCGATATTTACCTTTTCCACACGCTGTGTATCGATAGAAGCTAAGGATTCACTTCCTAGCCCTCGGCATCGTTCGATATAACGATAAATCACTCTGGGAGCCTTGGAATCGCGATATTTACCTTTTCCACACGCTGTGTATCGAAAGGAGCTAAGGATTCACTTCCTAGCCCTCGGCATCGTTCGATATAACGATAAATCACTCTGGAACACTCGGAATCGCGATATTTACCTTTTCCACACGCTGTGTATCGATGGAGGCTATGGATTCAGTTCCTGGCCCTCGGCATCGTTCGATATAACGATAAATCACTCTGGGAGCCTCGGAATCGCGATATTTACCTTTTCCACACGCTGTGTATCGATAGAAGCTAAGGATTCACTTCCTAGCCCTCGGCATCGTTCGATATAACGATAAATCACTCTGGGAGCCTCGGAATCGCGATATTTACCTTTTCCACACGCTGTGTATCGATAGAAGCTAAGGATTCACTTCCTAGCCCTCGGCATCCTTCGATATAACGATAAATCACTCTGGGAGCCTCGGAATCGCGATATTTACCTTTTCCACACGCTGTGTATCGATAGAAGCTAAGGATTCACTTCCTAGCCCTCGGCATCGTTCGATATAACGATAAATCACTCTGGGAGCCTCGGAATCGCGATATTTACCTTTTCCACACGCTGTGTATCGAAAGGAGCTAAGGATTCACTTCCTAGCCCTCGGCATCGTTCGATATAACGATAAATCACTCTGGGAGCCTCGGAATCGCGATATTTACCTTTTCCACACGCTGTGTATCGAAAGAAGCTAAGGATTCACTTCCTAGCCCTCGGCATCGTTCGATATAACGATAAATCACTCTGGGAGCCTCGGAATCGCGATATTTACCTTTTCCACACGCTGTGTATCGATAGAAGCTAAGGATTCACTTCCTAGCCCTCGGCATCGTTCGATATAACGATAAATCACTCTGGGAGCCTCGGAATCGCGATATTTACCTTTTCCACACGCTGTGTATCGAAAGAAGCTTAGGATTCACTTCCTAGCCCACGGCATTGTTCGATATAACGATAAATCAATCTGGAACACTCGGAATCGCGATATTTACCTTTTCCACACGCTGTGTATCGATGGAGGCTAAGGATTCAGTTCCTGGCCCTCGGCATCGTTCGATATAACGATAAATCAATCTGGAACACTCGGAATCGCGATATTTACCTTTTCCACACGCTGTGTATCGATGGAGGCTAAGGATTCAGTTCCTGGCCCTCGGCATCGTTCGATATAACGATAAATCACTCTGGGAGCCTCGGAATCGCGATATTTACCTTTTCCACACGCTGTGTATCGAAAGGAGCTAAGGATTCACTTCCTCGCCCTCGGCATCGTTCGATATAACGATAAATCACTCTGGGAGCCTCGGAATCGCGATATTTACCTTTTCCACACGCTGTGTATCGATAGAAGCTAAGGATTCACTTCCTAGCCCTCGCCATCGTTCGATATAACGATAAATCACTCTGGGACACTCGGAATCGCGATATTTACCTTTTCCACACGCTGTGTATCGAAAGGAGCTAAGGATTCACTTCCTCGCCCTCGGCATCGTTCGATTTAACGATAAATCACTCTGGGAGCCTCGGAATCGCGATATTGACCTTTTCCACACGCTGTGTATCGAAAGAAGCTAAGGATTCACTTCCTAGCCCTCGGCATCGTTCGATATAACGATAAATCACTCTGGGAGCCTCGGAATCGCGATATTTACCTTTTCCACACGCTGTGTATCGAAAGAAGCTTAGGATTCACTTCCTAGCCCACGGCATTGTTCGATATAACGATAAATCAATCTGGAACACTCGGAATCGCGATATTTACCTTTTCCACACGCTGTGTATCGAAAGAAGCTAAGGATTCAGTTCCTAGCCCTCGGCATCGTTCGATATAACGATAAATCACTCTGGGAGCCTCGGAATCGCGATATTTACCTTTTCCACACGCTGTGTATCGAAAGAAGCTAAGGATTCAGTTCCTAGCCCTCGGCATCGTTCGATATAACGATAAATCACTCTGGGAGCCTCGGAATCGCGATATTTACCTTTTCCACACGCTGTGTATCGATAGAAGCTAAGGATTCACTTCCTAGCCCACGGCTTTGTTCGATATAACGATAAATCACTCTGGGAGCCTCGGAATCGCGATATTTACCTTTTCCACACGCTGTGTACCGATAGAAGCCAATAATTCACTTCCTAGCCCACGGCATTGTTCGATATAACGATAAATCACTCTGGGAGCCTCGGAATCGCGATATTTACCTTTTCCACACGCTGTGTATCGAAAGAAGGTAAGGATTCACTTCCTAGCCCACGGCATTGTTCGATATAACGATAAATCACTCTGGGAGCCTCGGAATCGCGATATTTACCTTTTCCACACGCTGTGTATCGAAAGAAGGTAAGGATTCACTTCCTAGCCCTCGGCATCGTTCGATATAACGATAAATCACTCTGGTAGCCTCGGAATCGCGATATTTACCTTCTCCACACGCTGTGTATCGAAAGAAGCTAAGGATTCACTTCCTAGCCCTCGGCATCGTTCGATATAACGATAAATCACTCTGGTAGCCTCGGAATCGCGATAATTACCTGCTCCACACGCTGTGTATCGATAGAAGTTAAGGATTCAGTTCCTAGCCCTCGGCATCGTTCGATATAACGATAAATCCCTCTGGGAGCCTCGGAATCGCGATATTTACCTTTTCCACACGCTGTGTATCGATGGAGGCTAAGGATTCAGTTCCTGGAACTCGGCATCGTTCGATATAACGATAAATCACTCTGGGAGCCTCGGAATCGCGATATTTACCTTTTCCACACGCTGTGTATCGATAGAAGCTAAGGATTCACTTCCTAGCCCTCGGCATCGTTCGATATAACGATAAATCACTCTGGGAGCCTCGGAATCGCGATATTTACCTTTTCCACACGCTGTGTATCGAAAGGAGCTAAGGATTCACTTCCTAGCCCTCGGCATCGTTCGATATAACGATAAATCACTCTGGGAGCCTTGGAATCGCGATATTTACCTTTTCCACACGCTGTGTATCGATAGAAGCTAAGGATTCAGTTCCTAGCCCTCGGCATCGTTCGATATAACGATAAATCACTCTGGGAGCCTCGGAATCGCGATATTTACCTTTTCCACACGCTGTGTATCGATAGAAGCCAAGGATTCACTTCCTAGCCCACGGCATTGTTCGATATAACGATAAATCACTCTGGGAGCCTCGGAATCGCGATATTTACCTTTTCCACACGCTGTGTATCGAAAGAAGCTAAGGATTCAGTTCCTAGCCCTCGGCATCGTTCGATATAACGATAAATCACTCTGGGAGCCTCGGAATCGCGATATTTACCTTTTCCACACGCTGTGTATCGATAGAAGCTAAGGATTCACTTCCTAGCCCACGGCTTTGTTCGATATAACGATAAATCACTCTGGGAGCCTCGGAATCGCGATATTTACCTTTTCCACACGCTGTGTATCGATAGAAGCTAAGGATTCACTTCCTAGCCCTCGCCATCGTTCGATATAACGATAAATCACTCTGGGACACTCGGAATCGCGATATTTACCTTTTCCACACGCTGTGTATCGAAAGGAGCTAAGGATTCACTTCCTCGCCCTCGGCATCGTTCGATTTAACGATAAATCACTCTGGGAGCCTCGGAATCGCGATATTGACCTTTTCCACACGCTGTGTATCGAAAGAAGCTAAGGATTCACTTCCTAGCCCTCGGCATCGTTCGATATAACGATAAATCACTCTGGGAGCCTCGGAATCGCGATATTTACCTATTCCACACGCTGTGTATCGAAAGAAGCTAAGGATTCACTTCCTAGCCCTCGGCATCGTTCGATATAACGATAAATCACTCTGGGAGCCTCGGAATCGCGATATTTACCTATTCCACACGCTGTGTATCGATAGAAGCTAAGGATTCATTTCCTAGCCCTCGCCATCGTTCGATATAACGATAAATCACTCCGGGACGCTCGGAATCGCGATATTTACCTTTTCCACACGCTGTGTATCGATAGAAGCTAAGGATTCAGTTCCTAGCCCTCGGCATCGTTCGATATAACGATAAATCACTCTGGGAGCCTCGGAATCGCGATATTTACCTATTCCACACGCTGTGTATCGATAGAAGCTAAGGATTCATTTCCTAGCCCTCGCCATCGTTCGATATAACGATAAATCACTCCGGGACGCTCGGAATCGCGATATTTACCTTTTCCACACGCTGTGTATCGATAGAAGCTAAGGATTCACTTCCTAGCCCTCGGCATCGTTCGATATAACGATAAATCACTCTGGGAGCCTCGGAATCGCGATATTTACCTATTCCACACGCTGTGTATCGAAAGAAGCTAAGGATTCACTTCCTAGCCCTCGGCATCGTTCGATATAACGATAAATCACTCTGGGAGCCTCGGAATCGCGATATTTACCTTTTCCACACGCTGTGTATCGAAAGAAGCTTAGGATTCACTTCCTAGCCCACGGCATTGTTCGATATAACGATAAATCAATCTGGAACACTCGGAATCGCGATATTTACCTTTTCCACACGCTGTGTATCGATGGAGGCTAAGGATTCAGTTCCTGGCCCTCGGCATCGTTCGATATAACGATAAATCACTCTGGGAGCCTCGGAATCGCGATATTTACCTTTTCCACACGCTGTGTATCGAAAGGAGCTAAGGATTCACTTCCTAGCCCTCGGCATCGTTCGATATAACGATAAATTACTCTGGTAGCCTCGGAATCGCGATATTTACCTTTTCCACACGCTGTGTATCGATAGAAGCTAAGGATTCAGTTCCTAGCCCTCGGCATCGTTCGATATAACGATAAATCACTCTGGGAGCCTCGGAATCGCGATATTTACCTTTTCCACACGCTGTGTATCGATAGAAGCCAAGGATTCACTTCCTAGCCCACGGCATTGTTCGATATAACGATAAATCACTCTGGGAGTCTCGGAATCGCGATATTTACCTTTTCCACACGCTGTGTATCGAAAGAAGCTAAGGATTCAGTTCCTAGCCCTCGGCATCGTTCGATATAACGATAAATCACTCTGGGAGCCTCGGAATCGCGATATTTACCTTTTCCACACGCTGTGTATCGATAGAAGCTAAGGATTCACTTCCTAGCCCACGGCTTTGTTCGATATAACGATAAATCACTCTGGGAGCCTCGGAATCGCGATATTTACCTTTTCCACACGCTGTGTATCGATAGAAGCTAAGGATTCACTTCCTAGCCCTCGCCATCGTTCGATATAACGATAAATCACTCTGGGACACTCGGAATCGCGATATTTACCTTTTCCACACGCTGTGTATCGAAAGGAGCTAAGGATTCACTTCCTCGCCCTCGGCATCGTTCGATTTAACGATAAATCACTCTGGGAGCCTCGGAATCGCGATATTGACCTTTTCCACACGCTGTGTATCGAAAGAAGCTAAGGATTCACTTCCTAGCCCTCGGCATCGTTCGATATAACGATAAATCACTCTGGGAGCCTCGGAATCGCGATATTTACCTTTTCCACACGCTGTGTATCGAAAGGAGCTAAGGATTCACTTCCTAGCCCTCGGCATCGTTCGATATAACGATAAATCACTCTGGGAGCCTCGGAATAGCGATATTTACCTTTTCCACACGCTGTGTATCGAAAGGAGCTAAGGATTCACTTCCTAGCCCTCGGCATCGTTCGATATAACGATAAATCACTCTGGGAGCCTCGGAATAGCGATATTTACCTATTCCACACGCTGTGTATCGATAGAAGCTAAGGATTCATTTCCTAGCCCTCGCCATCGTTCGATATAACGATAAATCACTCTGGGACACTCGGAATCGCGATATTTACCTTTTCCACACGCTGTGTATCGAAAGGAGCTAAGGATTCACTTCCTAGCCCTCGGCATCGTTCGATATAACGATAAATCACTCTGGGAGCCTTGGAATCGCGATATTTACCTTTTCCACACGCTGTGTATCGATAGAAGCCAAGGATTCACCTCCTAGCCCACGGCATCGTTCGATATAACGATAAATCACTCTGGGAGCCTCGGAATCGCGATATTTACCTTTTCCACACGCTGTGTATCGAAAGGAGCTAAGGATTCACTTCCTAGCCCTCGGCATCGTTCGATATAACGATAAATCACTCTGGGAGCCTCGGAATAGCGATATTTACCTTTTCCACACGCTGTGTATCGAAAGGAGCTAAGGATTCACTTCCTAGCCCTCGGCATCGTTCGATATAACGATAAATCACTCTGGGAGCCTCGGAATAGCGATATTTACCTATTCCACACGCTGTGTATCGATAGAAGCTAAGGATTCATTTCCTAGCCCTCGCCATCGTTCGATATAACGATAAATCACTCTGGGACACTCGGAATCGCGATATTTACCTTTTCCACACGCTGTGTATCGAAAGGAGCTAAGGATTCACTTCCTAGCCCTCGGCATCGTTCGATATAACGATAAATCACTCTGGGAGCCTTGGAATCGCGATATTTACCTTTTCCACACGCTGTGTATCGATAGAAGCCAAGGATTCACCTCCTAGCCCACGGCATCGTTCGATATAACGATAAATCACTTTGGAACACTCGGAATCGCGATATTTACCTTTTCCACACGCTGTGTATCGATAGGAGCTAAGGAATCACTTCCTAGCCCTCGGCATCGTTCGATATAACGATAAATCACTCTGGGAGCCTCGGAATCGCGATATTTACCTTTTCCACACGCTGTGTATCGAAAGGAGCTAAGGATTCACTTCCTAGCCCTCGGCATCGTTCGATATAACGATAAATTACTCTGGTAGCCTCGGAATCGCGATATTTACCTTTTCCACACGCTGTGTACCGATAGAAGCTAAGGATTCAGTTCCTAGCCCTCGGCATCGTTCGATATAACGATAAATCACTCTGGGAGCCTTGGAATCGCGATATTTACCTTTTCCACACGCTGTGTATCGATAGAAGCCAAGGATTCACTTCCTAGCCCACGGCATTGTTCGATATAACGATAAATCACTCTGGGAGCCTCGGAATCGCGATATTTACCTTTTCCACACGCTGTGTACCGATAGAAGCCAAGGATTCACTTCCTAGCCCACGGCATTGTTCGATATAACGATAAATCACTCTGGGAGCCTCGGAATCGCGATATTTACCTTTTCCACACGCTGTGTATCGAAAGAAGGTAAGGATTCACTTCCTAGCCCACGGCATTGTTCGATATAACGATAAATCACTCTGGGAGCCTCGGAATCGCGATATTTACCTTTTCCACACGCTGTGTATCGAAAGAAGGTAAGGATTCAGTTCCTAGCCCTCGGCATCGTTCGATATAACGATAAATCACTCTGGGAGCCTCGGAATCGCGATATTTACCTTTTCCACACGCTGTGTATCGAAAGAAGCTAAGGATTCAGTTCCTAGCCCTCGGCATCGTTCGATATAACGATAAATCACTCTGGGAGCCTCGGAATCGCGATATTTACCTTTTCCACACGCTGTGTATCGATAGAAGCTAAGGATTCACTTCCTAGCCCACGGCTTTGTTCGATATAACGATAAATCACTCTGGGAGCCTCGGAATCGCGATATTTACCTTTTCCACACGCTGTGTATCGATAGAAGCTAAGGATTCACTTCCTAGCCCTCGCCATCGTTCGATATAACGATAAATCACTCTGGGACACTCGGAATCGCGATATTTACCTTTTCCACACGCTGTGTATCGAAAGGAGCTAAGGATTCACTTCCTCGCCCTCGGCATCGTTCGATTTAACGATAAATCACTCTGGGAGCCTCGGAATCGCGATATTGACCTTTTCCACACGCTGTGTATCGAAAGAAGCTAAGGATTCACTTCCTAGCCCTCGGCATCGTTCGATATAACGATAAATCACTCTGGGAGCCTCGGAATCGCGATATTTACCTATTCCACACGCTGTGTATCGAAAGAAGCTAAGGATTCACTTCCTAGCCCTCGGCATCGTTCGATATAACGATAAATCACTCTGGGAGCCTCGGAATCGCGATATTTACCTATTCCACACGCTGTGTATCGATAGAAGCTAAGGATTCATTTCCTAGCCCTCGCCATCGTTCGATATAACGATAAATCACTCCGGGACGCTCGGAATCGCGATATTTACCTTTTCCACACGCTGTGTATCGATAGAAGCTAAGGATTCAGTTCCTAGCCCTCGGCATCGTTCGATATAACGATAAATCACTCTGGGAGCCTCGGAATCGCGATATTTACCTATTCCACACGCTGTGTATCGATAGAAGCTAAGGATTCATTTCCTAGCCCTCGCCATCGTTCGATATAACGATAAATCACTCCGGGACGCTCGGAATCGCGATATTTACCTTTTCCACACGCTGTGTATCGATAGAAGCTAAGGATTCACTTCCTAGCCCTCGGCATCGTTCGATATAACGATAAATCACTCTGGGAGCCTCGGAATCGCGATATTTACCTATTCCACACGCTGTGTATCGAAAGAAGCTAAGGATTCACTTCCTAGCCCTCGGCATCGTTCGATATAACGATAAATCACTCTGGGAGCCTCGGAATCGCGATATTTACCTTTTCCACACGCTGTGTATCGAAAGAAGCTTAGGATTCACTTCCTAGCCCACGGCATTGTTCGATATAACGATAAATCAATCTGGAACACTCGGAATCGCGATATTTACCTTTTCCACACGCTGTGTATCGATGGAGGCTAAGGATTCAGTTCCTGGCCCTCGGCATCGTTCGATATAACGATAAATCACTCTGGGAGCCTCGGAATCGCGATATTTACCTTTTCCACACGCTGTGTATCGAAAGGAGCTAAGGATTCACTTCCTAGCCCTCGGCATCGTTCGATATAACGATAAATTACTCTGGTAGCCTCGGAATCGCGATATTTACCTTTTCCACACGCTGTGTATCGATAGAAGCTAAGGATTCAGTTCCTAGCCCTCGGCATCGTTCGATATAACGATAAATCACTCTGGGAGCCTCGGAATCGCGATATTTACCTTTTCCACACGCTGTGTATCGATAGAAGCCAAGGATTCACTTCCTAGCCCACGGCATTGTTCGATATAACGATAAATCACTCTGGGAGCCTCGGAATCGCGATATTTACCTTTTCCACACGCTGTGTATCGAAAGAAGCTAAGGATTCACTTCCTCGCCCTCGGCATCGTTCGATTTAACGATAAATCACTCTGGGAGCCTCGGAATCGCGATATTGACCTTTTCCACACGCTGTGTATCGAAAGAAGCTAAGGATTCACTTCCTAGCCCTCGGCATCGTTCGATATAACGATAAATCACTCTGGGAGCCTCGGAATCGCGATATTTACCTTTTCCACACGCTGTGTATCGAAAGGAGCTAAGGATTCACTTCCTAGCCCTCGGCATCGTTCGATATAACGATAAATCACTCTGGGAGCCTCGGAATAGCGATATTTACCTTTTCCACACGCTGTGTATCGAAAGGAGCTAAGGATTCACTTCCTAGCCCTCGGCATCGTTCGATATAACGATAAATCACTCTGGGAGCCTCGGAATAGCGATATTTACCTATTCCACACGCTGTGTATCGATAGAAGCTAAGGATTCATTTCCTAGCCCTCGCCATCGTTCGATATAACGATAAATCACTCTGGGACACTCGGAATCGCGATATTTACCTTTTCCACACGCTGTGTATCGAAAGGAGCTAAGGATTCACTTCCTAGCCCTCGGCATCGTTCGATATAACGATAAATTACTCTGGTAGCCTCGGAATCGCGATATTTACCTTTTCCACACGCTGTGTACCGACAGAAGCTGAGGATTCAGTTCCTAGCCCTCGGCATCGTTCGATATAACGATAAATCACTCTGGGAGCCTTGGAATCGCGATATTTACCTTTTCCACACGCTGTGTATCGATAGAAGCCAAGGATTCACCTCCTAGCCCACGGCATCGTTCGATATAACGATAAATCACTTTGGAACACTCGGAATCGCGATATTTACCTTTTCCACACGCTGTGTATCGATAGGAGCTAAGGAATCACTTCCTAGCCCTCGGCATCGTTCGATATAACGATAAATCACTCTGGGAGCCTCGGAATCGCGATATTTACCTTTTCCACACGCTGTGTATCGAAAGGAGCTAAGGATTCACTTCCTAGCCCTCGGCATCGTTCGATATAACGATAAATTACTCTGGTAGCCTCGGAATCGCGATATTTACCTTTTCCACACGCTGTGTACCGATAGAAGCTAAGGATTCAGTTCCTAGCCCTCGGCATCGTTCGATATAACGATAAATCACTCTGGGAGCCTTGGAATCGCGATATTTACCTTTTCCACACGCTGTGTATCGATAGAAGCCAAGGATTCACTTCCTAGCCCACGGCATTGTTCGATATAACGATAAATCACTCTGGGAGCCTCGGAATCGCGATATTTACCTTTTCCACACGCTGTGTACCGATAGAAGCCAAGGATTCACTTCCTAGCCCACGGCATTGTTCGATATAACGATAAATCACTCTGGGAGCCTCGGAATCGCGATATTTACCTTTTCCACACGCTGTGTATCGAAAGAAGGTAAGGATTCACTTCCTAGCCCACGGCATTGTTCGATATAACGATAAATCACTCTGGGAGCCTCGGAATCGCGATATTTACCTTTTCCACACGCTGTGTATCGAAAGAAGGTAAGGATTCACTTCCTAGCCCTCGGCATCGTTCGATATAACGATAAATCACTCTGGTAGCCTCGGAATCGCGATATTTACCTTTTCCACACGCTGTGTATCGAAAGAAGCTAAGGATTCACTTCCTAGCCCTCGGCATCGTTCGATATAACGATAAATCACTCTGGGAGCCTCGGAATCGCGATATTTACCTTTTCCACACGCTGTGTATCGATAGAAGCTAAGGATTCACTTCCTAGCCCTCGGCATCGTTTGATATAACGATAAATCACTCTGGGAGCCTCGGAATCGCGATATTTACCTTTTCCACACGCTGTGTATCGAAAGGAGCTAAGGATTCACTTCCTAGCCCTCGGCATCGTTCGATATAACGATAAATCACTCTGGGAGCCTTGGAATCGCGATATTTACCTTTTCCACACGCTGTGTATCGATAGAAGCTAAGGATTCAGTTCCTAGCCCTCGGCATCGTTCGATATAACGATAAATCACTCTGGGAGCCTCGGAATCGCGATATTTACCTTTTCCACACGCTGTGTATCGATAGAAGCCAAGGATTCACTTCCTAGCCCACGGCATTGTTCGATATAACGATAAATCACTCTGGGAGCCTCGGAATCGCGATATTTACCTTTTCCACACGCTGTGTATCGAAAGAAGCTAAGGATTCAGTTCCTAGCCCTCGGCATCGTTCGATATAACGATAAATCACTCTGGGAGCCTCGGAATCGCGATATTTACCTTTTCCACACGCTGTGTATCGATAGAAGCTAAGGATTCACTTCCTAGCCCACGGCTTTGTTCGATATAACGATAAATCACTCTGGGAGCCTCGGAATCGCGATATTTACCTTTTCCACACGCTGTGTATCGATAGAAGCTAAGGATTCACTTCCTAGCCCTCGCCATCGTTCGATATAACGATAAATCACTCTGGGACACTCGGCATCGCGATATTTACCTTTTCCACACGCTGTGTATCGAAAGGAGCTAAGGATTCACTTCCTCGCCCTCGGCATCGTTCGATTTAACGATAAATCACTCTGGGAGCCTCGGAATCGCGATATTGACCTTTTCCACACGCTGTGTATCGAAAGAAGCTAAGGATTCACTTCCTAGCCCTCGGCATCGTTCGATATAACGATAAATCACTCTGGGAGCCTCGGAATCGCGATATTTACCTATTCCACACGCTGTGTATCGAAAGAAGCTAAGGATTCACTTCCTAGCCCTCGGCATCGTTCGATATAACGATAAATCACTCTGGGAGCCTCGGAATCGCGATATTTACCTATTCCACACGCTGTGTATCGATAGAAGCTAAGGATTCATTTCCTAGCCCTCGCCATCGTTCGATATAACGATAAATCACTCCGGGACGCTCGGAATCGCGATATTTACCTTTTCCACACGCTGTGTATCGATAGAAGCTAAGGATTCAGTTCCTAGCCCTCGGCATCGTTCGATATAACGATAAATCACTTTGGAACACTCGGAATCGCGATATTTACCTTTTCCACACGCTGTGTATCGATAGGAGCTAAGGAATCACTTCCTAGCCCTCGGCATCGTTCGATATAACGATAAATCACTCTGGGAGTCTCGGAATCGCGATATTTACCTTTTCCACACGCTGTGTATCGAAAGGAGCTAAGGATTCACTTCCTAGCCCTCGGCATCGTTCGATATAACGATAAATCACTCTGGGAGCCTCGGAATCGCGATATTTACCTTTTCCACACGCTGTGTATCGATAGAAGCTAAGGATTCACTTCCTAGCCCTCGGCATCGTTCGATATAACGATAAATCACTCTGGGAGCCTCGGAATCGCGATATTTACCTTTTCCACACGCTGTGTATCGATAGAAGCTAAGGATTCACTTCCTAGCCCTCGGCATCGTTCGATATAACGATAAATCACTCTGGGAGCCTCGGAATCGCGATATTTACCTTTTCCACACGCTGTGTATCGATAGAAGCTAAGGATTCACTTCCTAGCCCTCGGCATCGTTCGATATAACGATAAATCACTCTGGGAGCCTTGGAATCGCGATATTTACCTTTTCCACACGCTGTGTATCGAAAGGAGCTAAGGATTCACTTCCTAGCCCTCGGCATCGTTCGATATAACGATAAATCACTCTGGAACACTCGGAATCGCGATATTTACCTTTTCCACACGCTGTGTATCGATGGAGGCTAAGGATTCAGTTCCTGGCCCTCGGCATCGTTCGATATAACGATAAATCACTCTGGAACACTCGGAATCGCGATATTTACCTTTTCCACACGCTGTGTATCGATGGAGGCTAAGGATTCAGTTCCTGGCCCTCGGCATCGTTCGATATAACGATAAATCACTCTGGGAGCCTCGGAATCGCGATATTTACCTTTTCCACACGCTGTGTATCGATAGAAGCTAAGGATTCACTTCCTAGCCCTCGGCATCGTTCGATATAACGATAAATCACTCTGGGAGCCTCGGAATCGCGATATTTACCTTTTCCACACGCTGTGTATCGATAGAAGCTAAGGATTCACTTCCTAGCCCTCGGCATCCTTCGATATAACGATAAATCACTCTGGGAGCCTCGGAATCGCGATATTTACCTTTTCCACACGCTGTGTATCGATAGAAGCTAAGGATTCACTTCCTAGCCCTCGGCATCGTTCGATATAACGATAAATCACTCTGGGAGCCTCGGAATCGCGATATTTACCTTTTCCACACGCTGTGTATCGAAAGGAGCTAAGGATTCACTTCCTAGCCCTCGGCATCGTTCGATATAACGATAAATCACTCTGGGAGCCTCGGAATCGCGATATTTACCTTTTCCACACGCTGTGTATCGAAAGAAGCTAAGGATTCACTTCCTAGCCCTCGGCATCGTTCGATATAACGATAAATCACTCTGGGAGCCTCGGAATCGCGATATTTACCTTTTCCACACGCTGTGTATCGATAGAAGCTAAGGATTCACTTCCTAGCCCTCGGCATCGTTCGATATAACGATAAATCACTCTGGGAGCCTCGGAATCGCGATATTTACCTTTTCCACACGCTGTGTATCGAAAGAAGCTTAGGATTCACTTCCTAGCCCACGGCATTGTTCGATATAACGATAAATCAATCTGGAACACTCGGAATCGCGATATTTACCTTTTCCACACGCTGTGTATCGATGGAGGCTAAGGATTCAGTTCCTGGCCCTCGGCATCGTTCGATATAACGATAAATCACTCTGGGAGCCTCGGAATCGCGATATTTACCTTTTCCACACGCTGTGTATCGAAAGGAGCTAAGGAATCACTTCCTAGCCCTCGGCATCGTTCGATATAACGATAAATTACTCTGGTAGCCTCGGAATCGCGATATTTACCTTTTCCACACGCTGTGTATCGATAGAAGCTAAGGATTCAGTTCCTAGCCCTCGGCATCGTTCGATATAACGATAAATCACTCTGGGAGCCTCGGAATCGCGATATTTACCTTTTCCACACGCTGTGTATCGATAGAAGCCAAGGATTCACTTCCTAGCCCACGGCATTGTTCGATATAACGATAAATCACTCTGGGAGCCTCGGAATCGCGATATTTACCTTTTCCACACGCTGTGTATCGAAAGAAGCTAAGGATTCAGTTCCTAGCCCTCGGCATCGTTCGATATAACGATAAATCACTCTGGGAGCCTCGGAATCGCGATATTTACCTTTTCCACACGCTGTGTATCGATAGAAGCTAAGGATTCACTTCCTAGCCCACGGCTTTGTTCGATATAACGATAAATCACTCTGGGAGCCTCGGAATCGCGATATTTACCTTTTCCACACGCTGTGTATCGATAGAAGCTAAGGATTCACTTCCTAGCCCTCGCCATCGTTCGATATAACGATAAATCACTCTGGGACACTCGGAATCGCGATATTTACCTTTTCCACACGCTGTGTATCGAAAGGAGCTAAGGATTCACTTCCTCGCCCTCGGCATCGTTCGATTTAACGATAAATCACTCTGGGAGCCTCGGAATCGCGATATTGACCTTTTCCACACGCTGTGTATCGAAAGAAGCTAAGGATTCACTTCCTAGCCCTCGGCATCGTTCGATATAACGATAAATCACTCTGGGAGCCTCGGAATCGCGATATTTACCTTTTCCACACGCTGTGTATCGAAAGAAGCTTAGGATTCACTTCCTAGCCCACGGCATTGTTCGATATAACGATAAATCAATCTGGAACACTCGGAATCGCGATATTTACCTTTTCCACACGCTGTGTATCGAAAGAAGCTAAGGATTCAGTTCCTAGCCCTCGGCATCGTTCGATATAACGATAAATCACTCTGGGAGCCTCGGAATCGCGATATTTACCTTTTCCACACGCTGTGTATCGAAAGAAGCTAAGGATTCAGTTCCTAGCCCTCGGCATCGTTCGATATAACGATAAATCACTCTGGGAGCCTCGGAATCGCGATATTTACCTTTTCCACACGCTGTGTATCGATAGAAGCTAAGGATTCACTTCCTAGCCCACGGCTTTGTTCGATATAACGATAAATCACTCTGGGAGCCTCGGAATCGCGATATTTACCTTTTCCACACGCTGTGTATCGATAGAAGCTAAGGATTCACTTCCTAGCCCTCGCCATCGTTCGATATAACGATAAATCACTCTGGGACACTCGGAATCGCGATATTTACCTTTTCCACACGCTGTGTATCGAAAGGAGCTAAGGATTCACTTCCTCGCCCTCGGCATCGTTCGATTTAACGATAAATCACTCTGGGAGCCTCGGAATCGCGATATTGACCTTTTCCACACGCTGTGTATCGAAAGAAGCTAAGGATTCACTTCCTAGCCCTCGGCATCGTTCGATATAACGATAAATCACTCTGGGAGCCTCGGAATCGCGATATTTACCTTTTCCACACGCTGTGTATCGAAAGAAGCTTAGGATTCACTTCCTAGCCCACGGCATTGTTCGATATAACGATAAATCAATCTGGAACACTCGGAATCGCGATATTTACCTTTTCCACACGCTGTGTATCGATGGAGGCTAAGGATTCACTTCCTCGCCCTCGGCATCGTTCGATTTAACGATAAATCACTCTGGGAGCCTCGGAATCGCGATATTGACCTTTTCCACACGCTGTGTATCGAAAGAAGCTAAGGATTCACTTCCTAGCCCTCGGCATCGTTCGATATAACGATAAATCACTCTGGGAGCCTCGGAATCGCGATATTTACCTTTTCCACACGCTGTGTATCGAAAGAAGCTTAGGATTCACTTCCTAGCCCACGGCATTGTTCGATATAACGATAAATCAATCTGGAACACTCGGAATCGCGATATTTACCTTTTCCACACGCTGTGTATCGATGGAGGCTAAGGATTCAGTTCCTGGCCCTCGGCATCGTTCGATATAACGATAAATCACTCTGGGAGCCTCGGAATCGCGATATTTACCTTTTCCACACGCTGTGTATCGAAAGGAGCTAAGGATTCACTTCCTAGCCCTCGGCATCGTTCGATATAACGATAAATTACTCTGGTAGCCTCGGAATCGCGATATTTACCTTTTCCACACGCTGTGTATCGATAGAAGCTAAGGATTCAGTTCCTAGCCCTCGGCATCGTTCGATATAACGATAAATCACTCTGGGAGCCTCGGAATCGCGATATTTACCTTTTCCACACGCTGTGTATCGAAAGAAGCTAAGGATTCAGTTCCTAGCCCTCGGCATCGTTCGATATAACGATAAATCACTCTGGGAGCCTCGGAATCGCGATATTTACCTTTTCCACACGCTGTGTATCGATAGAAGCTAAGGATTCACTTCCTAGCCCACGGCTTTGTTCGATATAACGATAAATCACTCTGGGAGCCTCGGAAACGCGATATTTACCTTTTCCACACGCTGTGTATCGATAGAAGCTAAGGATTCACTTCCTAGCCCTCGCCATCGTTCGATTTAACGATAAATCACTCTGGGAGCCTCGGAATCGCGATATTGACCTTTTCCACACGCTGTGTATCGAAAGAAGCTAAGGATTCACTTCCTAGCCCTCGGCATCGTTCGATATAACGATAAATCACTCTGGGAGCCTCGGAATCGCGATATTTACCTTTTCCACACGCTGTGTATCGAAAGAAGCTTAGGATTCACTTCCTAGCCCACGGCATTGTTCGATATAACGATAAATCAATCTGGAACACTCGGAATCGCGATATTTACCTTTTCCACACGCTGTGTATCGATGGAGGCTAAGGATTCAGTTCCTGGCCCTCGGCATCGTTCGATATAACGATAAATCACTCTGGGAGCCTCGGAATCGCGATATTTACCTTTTCCACACGCTGTGTATCGAAAGGAGCTAAGGATTCACTTCCTAGCCCTCGGCATCGTTCGATATAACGATAAATTACTCTGGTAGCCTCGGAATCGCGATATTTACCTTTTCCACACGCTGTGTATCGATAGAAGCTAAGGATTCAGTTCCTAGCCCTCGGCATCGTTCGATATAACGATAAATCACTCTGGGAGCCTCGGAATCGCGATATTTACCTTTTCCACACGCTGTGTATCGATAGAAGCCAAGGATTCACTTCCTAGCCCACGGCATTGTTCGATATAACGATAAATCACTCTGGGAGCCTCGGAATCGCGATATTTACCTTTTCCACACGCTGTGTATCGAAAGAAGCTAAGGATTCAGTTCCTAGCCCTCGGCATCGTTCGATATAACGATAAATCACTCTGGGAGCCTCGGAATCGCGATATTTACCTTTTCCACACGCTGTGTATCGATAGAAGCTAAGGATTCACTTCCTAGCCCACGGCTTTGTTCGATATAACGATAAATCACTCTGGGAGCCTCGGAATCGCGATATTTACCTTTTCCACACGCTGTGTATCGATAGAAGCTAAGGATTCACTTCCTAGCCCTCGCCATCGTTCGATATAACGATAAATCACTCTGGGACACTCGGAATCGCGATATTTACCTTTTCCACACGCTGTGTATCGAAAGGAGCTAAGGATTCACTTCCTCGCCCTCGGCATCGTTCGATTTAACGATAAATCACTCTGGGAGCCTCGGAATCGCGATATTGACCTTTTCCACACGCTGTGTATCGAAAGAAGCTAAGGATTCACTTCCTAGCCCTCGGCATCGTTCGATATAACGATAAATCACTCTGGGAGCCTCGGAATCGCGATATTTACCTTTTCCACACGCTGTGTATCGAAAGGAGCTAAGGATTCACTTCCTAGCCCTCGGCATCGTTCGATGTAACGATAAATCACTCTGGGAGCCTCGGAATAGCGATATTTACCTTTTCCACACGCTGTGTATCGAAAGGAGCTAAGGATTCACTTCCTAGCCCTCGGCATCGTTCGATATAACGATAAATCACTCTGGGAGCCTCGGAATAGCGATATTTACCTATTCCACACGCTGTGTATCGATAGAAGCTAAGGATTCATTTCCTAGCCCTCGCCATCGTTCGATATAACGATAAATCACTCTGGGACACTCGGAATCGCGATATTTACCTTTTCCACACGCTGTGTATCGAAAGGAGCTAAGGATTCACTTCCTAGCCCTCGGCATCGTTCGATATAACGATAAATTACTCTGGTAGCCTCGGAATCGCGATATTTACCTTTTCCACACGCTGTGTACCGACAGAAGCTAAGGATTCAGTTCCTAGCCCTCGGCATCGTTCGATATAACGATAAATCACTCTGGGAGCCTTGGAATCGCGATATTTACCTTTTCCACACGCTGTGTATCGATAGAAGCCAAGGATTCACCTCCTAGCCCACGGCATCGTTCGATATAACGATAAATCACTTTGGAACACTCGGAATCGCGATATTTACCTTTTCCACACGCTGTGTATCGATAGGAGCTAAGGAATCACTTCCTAGCCCTCGGCATCGTTCGATATAACGATAAATCACTCTGGGAGCCTCGGAATCGCGATATTTACCTTTTCCACACGCTGTGTATCGAAAGGAGCTAAGGATTCACTTCCTAGCCCTCGGCATCGTTCGATATAACGATAAATTACTCTGGTAGCCTCGGAATCGCGATATTTACCTTTTCCACACGCTGTGTACCGATAGAAGCTAAGGATTCAGTTCCTAGCCCTCGGCATCGTTCGATATAACGATAAATCACTCTGGGAGCCTTGGAATCGCGATATTTACCTTTTCCACACGCTGTGTATCGATAGAAGCCAAGGATTCACTTCCTAGCCCACGGCATTGTTCGATATAACGATAAATCACTCTGGGAGCCTCGGAATCGCGATATTTACCTTTTCCACACGCTGTGTACCGATAGAAGCCAAGGATTCACTTCCTAGCCCACGGCATTGTTCGATATAACGATAAATCACTCTGGGAGCCTCGGAATCGCGATATTTACCTTTTCCACACGCTGTGTATCGAAAGAAGGTAAGGATTCACTTCCTAGCCCACGGCATTGTTCGATATAACGATAAATCACTCTGGGAGCCTCGGAATCGCGATATTTACCTTTTCCACACGCTGTGTATCGAAAGAAGGTAAGGATTCACTTCCTAGCCCTCGGCATCGTTCGATATAACGATAAATCACTCTGGTAGCCTCGGAATCGCGATATTTACCTTTTCCACACGCTGTGTATCGAAAGAAGCTAAGGATTCACTTCCTAGCCCTCGGCATCGTTCGATATAACGATAAATCACTCTGGTAGCCTCGGAATCGCGATAATTACCTGCTCCACACGCTGTGTATCGATAGAAGTTAAGGATTCAGTTCCTAGCCCTCGGCATCGTTCGATATAACGATAAATCCCTCTGGGAGCCTCGGAATCGCGATATTTACCTTTTCCACACGCTGTGTATCGAAAGAAGCTTAGGATTCACTTCCTAGCCCACGGCATTGTTCGATATAACGATAAATCAATCTGGAACACTCGGAATCGCGATATTTACCTTTTCCACACGCTGTGTATCGATGGAGGCTAAGGATTCAGTTCCTGGCCCTCGGCATCGTTCGATATAACGATAAATCACTCTGGGAGCCTCGGAATCGCGATATTTACCTTTTCCACACGCTGTGTATCGAAAGGAGCTAAGGATTCACTTCCTAGCCCTCGGCATCGTTCGATATAACGATAAATTACTCTGGTAGCCTCGGAATCGCGATATTTACCTTTTCCACACGCTGTGTATCGATAGAAGCTAAGGATTCAGTTCCTAGCCCTCGGCATCGTTCGATATAACGATAAATCACTCTGGGAGCCTCGGAATCGCGATATTTACCTTTTCCACACGCTGTGTATCGATAGAAGCCAAGGATTCACTTCCTAGCCCACGGCATTGTTCGATATAACGATAAATCACTCTGGGAGCCTCGGAATCGCGATATTTACCTTTTCCACACGCTGTGTATCGAAAGAAGCTAAGGATTCAGTTCCTAGCCCTCGGCATCGTTCGATATAACGATAAATCACTCTGGGAGCCTCGGAATCGCGATATTTACCTTTTCCACACGCTGTGTATCGATAGAAGCTAAGGATTCACTTCCTAGCCCACGGCTTTGTTCGATATAACGATAAATCACTCTGGGAGCCTCGGAATCGCGATATTTACCTTTTCCACACGCTGTGTATCGATAGAAGCTAAGGATTCACTTCCTAGCCCTCGCCATCGTTCGATATAACGATAAATCACTCTGGGACACTCGGAATCGCGATATTTACCTTTTCCACACGCTGTGTATCGAAAGGAGCTAAGGATTCACTTCCTCGCCCTCGGCATCGTTCGATTTAACGATAAATCACTCTGGGAGCCTCGGAATCGCGATATTGACCTTTTCCACACGCTGTGTATCGAAAGAAGCTAAGGATTCACTTCCTAGCCCTCGGCATCGTTCGATATAACGATAAATCACTCTGGGAGCCTCGGAATCGCGATATTTACCTTTTCCACACGCTGTGTATCGAAAGGAGCTAAGGATTCACTTCCTAGCCCTCGGCATCGTTCGATATAACGATAAATCACTCTGGGAGCCTCGGAATAGCGATATTTACCTTTTCCACACGCTGTGTATCGAAAGGAGCTAAGGATTCACTTCCTAGCCCTCGGCATCGTTCGATATAACGATAAATCACTCTGGGAGCCTCGGAATAGCGATATTTACCTATTCCACACGCTGTGTATCGATAGAAGCTAAGGATTCATTTCCTAGCCCTCGCCATCGTTCGATATAACGATAAATCACTCTGGGACACTCGGAATCGCGATATTTACCTTTTCCACACGCTGTGTATCGAAAGGAGCTAAGGATTCACTTCCTAGCCCTCGGCATCGTTCGATATAACGATAAATTACTCTGGTAGCCTCGGAATCGCGATATTTACCTTTTCCACACGCTGTGTACCGACAGAAGCTAAGGATTCAGTTCCTAGCCCTCGGCATCGTTCGATATAACGATAAATCACTCTGGGAGCCTTGGAATCGCGATATTTACCTTTTCCACACGCTGTGTATCGATAGAAGCCAAGGATTCACCTCCTAGCCCACGGCATCGTTCGATATAACGATAAATCACTTTGGAACACTCGGAATCGCGATATTTACCTTTTCCACACGCTGTGTATCGATAGGAGCTAAGGAATCACTTCCTAGCCCTCGGCATCGTTCGATATAACGATAAATCACTCTGGGAGCCTCGGAATCGCGATATTTACCTTTTCCACACGCTGTGTATCGAAAGGAGCTAAGGATTCACTTCCTAGCCCTCGGCATCGTTCGATATAACGATAAATTACTCTGGTAGCCTCGGAATCGCGATATTTACCTTTTCCACACGCTGTGTACCGATAGAAGCTAAGGATTCAGTTCCTAGCCCTCGGCATCGTTCGATATAACGATAAATCACTCTGGGAGCCTTGGAATCGCGATATTTACCTTTTCCACACGCTGTGTATCGATAGAAGCCAAGGATTCACTTCCTAGCCCACGGCATTGTTCGATATAACGATAAATCACTCTGGGAGCCTCGGAATCGCGATATTTACCTTTTCCACACGCTGTGTACCGATAGAAGCCAAGGATTCACTTCCTAGCCCACGGCATTGTTCGATATAACGATAAATCACTCTGGGAGCCTCGGAATCGCGATATTTACCTTTTCCACACGCTGTGTATCGATAGAAGCTAAGGATTCAGTTCCTAGCCCTCGGCATCGTTCGATATAACGATAAATCACTTTGGAACACTCGGAATCGCGATATTTACCTTTTCCACACGCTGTGTATCGATAGGAGCTAAGGAATCACTTCCTAGCCCTCGGCATCGTTCGATATAACGATAAATCACTCTGGGAGTCTCGGAATCGCGATATTTACCTTTTCCACACGCTGTGTATCGAAAGGAGCTAAGGATTCACTTCCTAGCCCTCGGCATCGTTCGATATAACGATAAATCACTCTGGGAGCCTCGGAATCGCGATATTTACCTTTTCCACACGCTGTGTATCGATAGAAGCTAAGGATTCACTTCCTAGCCCTCGGCATCGTTCGATATAACGATAAATCACTCTGGGAGCCTCGGAATCGCGATATTTACCTTTTCCACACGCTGTGTATCGATAGAAGCTAAGGATTCACTTCCTAGCCCTCGGCATCGTTCGATATAACGATAAATCACTCTGGGAGCCTCGGAATCGCGATATTTACCTTTTCCACACGCTGTGTATCGATAGAAGCTAAGGATTCACTTCCTAGCCCTCGGCATCGTTCGATATAACGATAAATCACTCTGGGAGCCTTGGAATCGCGATATTTACCTTTTCCACACGCTGTGTATCGAAAGGAGCTAAGGATTCACTTCCTAGCCCTCGGCATCGTTCGATATAACGATAAATCACTCTGGAACACTCGGAATCGCGATATTTACCTTTTCCACACGCTGTGTATCGATGGAGGCTAAGGATTCAGTTCCTGGCCCTCGGCATCGTTCGATATAACGATAAATCACTCTGGAACACTCGGAATCGCGATATTTACCTTTTCCACACGCTGTGTATCGATGGAGGCTAAGGATTCAGTTCCTGGCCCTCGGCATCGTTCGATATAACGATAAATCACTCTGGGAGCCTCGGAATCGCGATATTTACCTTTTCCACACGCTGTGTATCGATAGAAGCTAAGGATTCACTTCCTAGCCCTCGGCATCGTTCGATATAACGATAAATCACTCTGGGAGCCTCGGAATCGCGATATTTACCTTTTCCACACGCTGTGTATCGATAGAAGCTAAGGATTCACTTCCTAGCCCTCGGCATCCTTCGATATAACGATAAATCACTCTGGGAGCCTCGGAATCGCGATATTTACCTTTTCCACACGCTGTGTATCGATAGAAGCTAAGGATTCACTTCCTAGCCCTCGGCATCGTTCGATATAACGATAAATCACTCTGGGAGCCTCGGAATCGCGATATTTACCTTTTCCACACGCTGTGTATCGAAAGGAGCTAAGGATTCACTTCCTAGCCCTCGGCATCGTTCGATATAACGATAAATCACTCTGGGAGCCTCGGAATCGCGATATTTACCTTTTCCACACGCTGTGTATCGAAAGAAGCTAAGGATTCACTTCCTAGCCCTCGGCATCGTTCGATATAACGATAAATCACTCTGGGAGCCTCGGAATCGCGATATTTACCTTTTCCACACGCTGTGTATCGATAGAAGCTAAGGATTCACTTCCTAGCCCTCGGCATCGTTCGATATAACGATAAATCACTCTGGGAGCCTCGGAATCGCGATATTTACCTTTTCCACACGCTGTGTATCGAAAGAAGCTTAGGATTCACTTCCTAGCCCACGGCATTGTTCGATATAACGATAAATCAATCTGGAACACTCGGAATCGCGATATTTACCTTTTCCACACGCTGTGTATCGATGGAGGCTAAGGATTCAGTTCCTGGCCCTCGGCATCGTTCGATATAACGATAAATCACTCTGGGAGCCTCGGAATCGCGATATTTACCTTTTCCACACGCTGTGTATCGAAAGGAGCTAAGGAATCACTTCCTAGCCCTCGGCATCGTTCGATATAACGATAAATTACTCTGGTAGCCTCGGAATCGCGATATTTACCTTTTCCACACGCTGTGTATCGATAGAAGCTAAGGATTCAGTTCCTAGCCCTCGGCATCGTTCGATATAACGATAAATCACTCTGGGAGCCTCGGAATCGCGATATTTACCTTTTCCACACGCTGTGTATCGATAGAAGCCAAGGATTCACTTCCTAGCCCACGGCATTGTTCGATATAACGATAAATCACTCTGGGAGCCTCGGAATCGCGATATTTACCTTTTCCACACGCTGTGTATCGAAAGAAGCTAAGGATTCAGTTCCTAGCCCTCGGCATCGTTCGATATAACGATAAATCACTCTGGGAGCCTCGGAATCGCGATATTTACCTTTTCCACACGCTGTGTATCGATAGAAGCTAAGGATTCACTTCCTAGCCCACGGCTTTGTTCGATATAACGATAAATCACTCTGGGAGCCTCGGAATCGCGATATTTACCTTTTCCACACGCTGTGTATCGATAGAAGCTAAGGATTCACTTCCTAGCCCTCGCCATCGTTCGATATAACGATAAATCACTCTGGGACACTCGGAATCGCGATATTTACCTTTTCCACACGCTGTGTATCGAAAGGAGCTAAGGATTCACTTCCTCGCCCTCGGCATCGTTCGATTTAACGATAAATCACTCTGGGAGCCTCGGAATCGCGATATTGACCTTTTCCACACGCTGTGTATCGAAAGAAGCTAAGGATTCACTTCCTAGCCCTCGGCATCGTTCGATATAACGATAAATCACTCTGGGAGCCTCGGAATCGCGATATTTACCTTTTCCACACGCTGTGTATCGAAAGAAGCTTAGGATTCACTTCCTAGCCCACGGCATTGTTCGATATAACGATAAATCAATCTGGAACACTCGGAATCGCGATATTTACCTTTTCCACACGCTGTGTATCGAAAGAAGCTAAGGATTCAGTTCCTAGCCCTCGGCATCGTTCGATATAACGATAAATCACTCTGGGAGCCTCGGAATCGCGATATTTACCTTTTCCACACGCTGTGTATCGAAAGAAGCTAAGGATTCAGTTCCTAGCCCTCGGCATCGTTCGATATAACGATAAATCACTCTGGGAGCCTCGGAATCGCGATATTTACCTTTTCCACACGCTGTGTATCGATAGAAGCTAAGGATTCACTTCCTAGCCCACGGCTTTGTTCGATATAACGATAAATCACTCTGGGAGCCTCGGAATCGCGATATTTACCTTTTCCACACGCTGTGTATCGATAGAAGCTAAGGATTCACTTCCTAGCCCTCGCCATCGTTCGATATAACGATAAATCACTCTGGGACACTCGGAATCGCGATATTTACCTTTTCCACACGCTGTGTATCGAAAGGAGCTAAGGATTCACTTCCTCGCCCTCGGCATCGTTCGATTTAACGATAAATCACTCTGGGAGCCTCGGAATCGCGATATTGACCTTTTCCACACGCTGTGTATCGAAAGAAGCTAAGGATTCACTTCCTAGCCCTCGGCATCGTTCGATATAACGATAAATCACTCTGGGAGCCTCGGAATCGCGATATTTACCTTTTCCACACGCTGTGTATCGAAAGAAGCTTAGGATTCACTTCCTAGCCCACGGCATTGTTCGATATAACGATAAATCAATCTGGAACACTCGGAATCGCGATATTTACCTTTTCCACACGCTGTGTATCGATGGAGGCTAAGGATTCACTTCCTCGCCCTCGGCATCGTTCGATTTAACGATAAATCACTCTGGGAGCCTCGGAATCGCGATATTGACCTTTTCCACACGCTGTGTATCGAAAGAAGCTAAGGATTCACTTCCTAGCCCTCGGCATCGTTCGATATAACGATAAATCACTCTGGGAGCCTCGGAATCGCGATATTTACCTTTTCCACACGCTGTGTATCGAAAGAAGCTTAGGATTCACTTCCTAGCCCACGGCATTGTTCGATATAACGATAAATCAATCTGGAACACTCGGAATCGCGATATTTACCTTTTCCACACGCTGTGTATCGATGGAGGCTAAGGATTCAGTTCCTGGCCCTCGGCATCGTTCGATATAACGATAAATCACTCTGGGAGCCTCGGAATCGCGATATTTACCTTTTCCACACGCTGTGTATCGAAAGGAGCTAAGGATTCACTTCCTAGCCCTCGGCATCGTTCGATATAACGATAAATTACTCTGGTAGCCTCGGAATCGCGATATTTACCTTTTCCACACGCTGTGTATCGATAGAAGCTAAGGATTCAGTTCCTAGCCCTCGGCATCGTTCGATATAACGATAAATCACTCTGGGAGCCTCGGAATCGCGATATTTACCTTTTCCACACGCTGTGTATCGATAGAAGCCAAGGATTCACTTCCTAGCCCACGGCATTGTTCGATATAACGATAAATCACTCTGGGAGCCTCGGAATCGCGATATTTACCTTTTCCACACGCTGTGTATCGATAGAAGCCAAGGATTCACTTCCTAGCCCACGGCATTGTTCGATATAACGATAAATCACTCTGGGAGCCTCGGAATCGCGATATTTACCTTTTCCACACGCTGTGTATCGAAAGAAGCTAAGGATTCAGTTCCTAGCCCTCGGCATCGTTCGATATAACGATAAATCACTCTGGGAGCCTCGGAATCGCGATATTTACCTTTTCCACACGCTGTGTATCGATAGAAGCTAAGGATTCACTTCCTAGCCCACGGCTTTGTTCGATATAACGATAAATCACTCTGGGAGCCTCGGAAACGCGATATTTACCTTTTCCACACGCTGTGTATCGATAGAAGCTAAGGATTCACTTCCTAGCCCTCGCCATCGTTCGATTTAACGATAAATCACTCTGGGAGCCTCGGAATCGCGATATTGACCTTTTCCACACGCTGTGTATCGAAAGAAGCTAAGGATTCACTTCCTAGCCCTCGGCATCGTTCGATATAACGATAAATCACTCTGGGAGCCTCGGAATCGCGATATTTACCTTTTCCACACGCTGTGTATCGAAAGAAGCTTAGGATTCACTTCCTAGCCCACGGCATTGTTCGATATAACGATAAATCAATCTGGAACACTCGGAATCGCGATATTTACCTTTTCCACACGCTGTGTATCGATGGAGGCTAAGGATTCAGTTCCTGGCCCTCGGCATCGTTCGATATAACGATAAATCACTCTGGGAGCCTCGGAATCGCGATATTTACCTTTTCCACACGCTGTGTATCGAAAGGAGCTAAGGATTCACTTCCTAGCCCTCGGCATCGTTCGATATAACGATAAATTACTCTGGTAGCCTCGGAATCGCGATATTTACCTTTTCCACACGCTGTGTATCGATAGAAGCTAAGGATTCAGTTCCTAGCCCTCGGCATCGTTCGATATAACGATAAATCACTCTGGGAGCCTCGGAATCGCGATATTTACCTTTTCCACACGCTGTGTATCGATAGAAGCCAAGGATTCACTTCCTAGCCCACGGCATTGTTCGATATAACGATAAATCACTCTGGGAGCCTCGGAATCGCGATATTTACCTTTTCCACACGCTGTGTATCGAAAGAAGCTAAGGATTCAGTTCCTAGCCCTCGGCATCGTTCGATATAACGATAAATCACTCTGGGAGCCTCGGAATCGCGATATTTACCTTTTCCACACGCTGTGTATCGATAGAAGCTAAGGATTCACTTCCTAGCCCACGGCTTTGTTCGATATAACGATAAATCACTCTGGGAGCCTCGGAATCGCGATATTTACCTTTTCCACACGCTGTGTATCGATAGAAGCTAAGGATTCACTTCCTAGCCCTCGCCATCGTTCGATATAACGATAAATCACTCTGGGACACTCGGAATCGCGATATTTACCTTTTCCACACGCTGTGTATCGAAAGGAGCTAAGGATTCACTTCCTCGCCCTCGGCATCGTTCGATTTAACGATAAATCACTCTGGGAGCCTCGGAATCGCGATATTGACCTTTTCCACACGCTGTGTATCGAAAGAAGCTAAGGATTCACTTCCTAGCCCTCGGCATCGTTCGATATAACGATAAATCACTCTGGGAGCCTCGGAATCGCGATATTTACCTTTTCCACACGCTGTGTATCGAAAGGAGCTAAGGATTCACTTCCTAGCCCTCGGCATCGTTCGATGTAACGATAAATCACTCTGGGAGCCTCGGAATAGCGATATTTACCTTTTCCACACGCTGTGTATCGAAAGGAGCTAAGGATTCACTTCCTAGCCCTCGGCATCGTTCGATATAACGATAAATCACTCTGGGAGCCTCGGAATAGCGATATTTACCTATTCCACACGCTGTGTATCGATAGAAGCTAAGGATTCATTTCCTAGCCCTCGCCATCGTTCGATATAACGATAAATCACTCTGGGACACTCGGAATCGCGATATTTACCTTTTCCACACGCTGTGTATCGAAAGGAGCTAAGGATTCACTTCCTAGCCCTCGGCATCGTTCGATATAACGATAAATTACTCTGGTAGCCTCGGAATCGCGATATTTACCTTTTCCACACGCTGTGTACCGACAGAAGCTAAGGATTCAGTTCCTAGCCCTCGGCATCGTTCGATATAACGATAAATCACTCTGGGAGCCTTGGAATCGCGATATTTACCTTTTCCACACGCTGTGTATCGATAGAAGCCAAGGATTCACCTCCTAGCCCACGGCATCGTTCGATATAACGATAAATCACTTTGGAACACTCGGAATCGCGATATTTACCTTTTCCACACGCTGTGTATCGATAGGAGCTAAGGAATCACTTCCTAGCCCTCGGCATCGTTCGATATAACGATAAATCACTCTGGGAGCCTCGGAATCGCGATATTTACCTTTTCCACACGCTGTGTATCGAAAGGAGCTAAGGATTCACTTCCTAGCCCTCGGCATCGTTCGATATAACGATAAATTACTCTGGTAGCCTCGGAATCGCGATATTTACCTTTTCCACACGCTGTGTACCGATAGAAGCTAAGGATTCAGTTCCTAGCCCTCGGCATCGTTCGATATAACGATAAATCACTCTGGGAGCCTTGGAATCGCGATATTTACCTTTTCCACACGCTGTGTATCGATAGAAGCCAAGGATTCACTTCCTAGCCCACGGCATTGTTCGATATAACGATAAATCACTCTGGGAGCCTCGGAATCGCGATATTTACCTTTTCCACACGCTGTGTACCGATAGAAGCCAAGGATTCACTTCCTAGCCCACGGCATTGTTCGATATAACGATAAATCACTCTGGGAGCCTCGGAATCGCGATATTTACCTTTTCCACACGCTGTGTATCGAAAGAAGGTAAGGATTCACTTCCTAGCCCACGGCATTGTTCGATATAACGATAAATCACTCTGGGAGCCTCGGAATCGCGATATTTACCTTTTCCACACGCTGTGTATCGAAAGAAGGTAAGGATTCACTTCCTAGCCCTCGGCATCGTTCGATATAACGATAAATCACTCTGGTAGCCTCGGAATCGCGATATTTACCTTTTCCACACGCTGTGTATCGATAGGAGCTAAGGAATCACTTCCTAGCCCTCGGCATCGTTCGATATAACGATAAATCACTCTGGGAGCCTCGGAATCGCGATAATTACCTTTTCCACACGCTGTGTATCGAAAGGAGCTAAGGATTCACTTCCTAGCCCTCGGCATCGTTCGATATAACGATAAATTACTCTGGTAGCCTCGGAATCGCGATATTTACCTTTTCCACACGCTGTGTACCGATAGAAGCTAAGGATTCAGTTCCTAGCCCTCGGCATCGTTCGATATAACGATAAATCACTCTGGGAGCCTTGGAATCGCGATATTTACCTTTTCCACACGCTGTGTATCGATAGAAGCCAAGGATTCACTTCCTAGCCCACGGCATTGTTCGATATAACGATAAATCACTCTGGGAGCCTCGGAATCGCGATATTTACCTTTTCCACACGCTGTGTACCGATAGAAGCCAAGGATTCACTTCCTAGCCCACGGCATTGTTCGATATAACGATAAATCACTCTGGGAGCCTCGGAATCGCGATATTTACCTTTTCCACACGCTGTGTATCGAAAGAAGGTAAGGATTCACTTCCTAGCCCACGGCATTGTTCGATATAACGATAAATCACTCTGGGAGCCTCGGAATCGCGATATTTACCTTTTCCACACGCTGTGTATCGAAAGAAGGTAAGGATTCACTTCCTAGCCCTCGGCATCGTTCGATATAACGATAAATCACTCTGGTAGCCTCGGAATCGCGATATTTACCTTTTCCACACGCTGTGTATCGAAAGAAGCTAAGGATTCACTTCCTAGCCCTCGGCATCGTTCGATATAACGATAAATCACTCTGGTAGCCTCGGAATCGCGATAATTACCTGCTCCACACGCTGTGTATCGATAGAAGTTAAGGATTCAGTTCCTAGCCCTCGGCATCGTTCGATATAACGATAAATCCCTCTGGGAGCCTCGGAATCGCGATATTTACCTTTTCCACACGCTGTGTATCGAAAGAAGCTTAGGATTCACTTCCTAGCCCACGGCATTGTTCGATATAACGATAAATCAATCTGGAACACTCGGAATCGCGATATTTACCTTTTCCACACGCTGTGTATCGATGGAGGCTAAGGATTCAGTTCCTGGCCCTCGGCATCGTTCGATATAACGATAAATCACTCTGGGAGCCTCGGAATCGCGATATTTACCTTTTCCACACGCTGTGTATCGAAAGGAGCTAAGGATTCACTTCCTAGCCCTCGGCATCGTTCGATATAACGATAAATTACTCTGGTAGCCTCGGAATCGCGATATTTACCTTTTCCACACGCTGTGTATCGATAGAAGCTAAGGATTCAGTTCCTAGCCCTCGGCATCGTTCGATATAACGATAAATCACTCTGGGAGCCTCGGAATCGCGATATTTACCTTTTCCACACGCTGTGTATCGATAGAAGCCAAGGATTCACTTCCTAGCCCACGGCATTGTTCGATATAACGATAAATCACTCTGGGAGCCTCGGAATCGCGATATTTACCTTTTCCACACGCTGTGTATCGAAAGAAGCTAAGGATTCAGTTCCTAGCCCTCGGCATCGTTCGATATAACGATAAATCACTCTGGGAGCCTCGGAATCGCGATATTTACCTTTTCCACACGCTGTGTATCGATAGAAGCTAAGGATTCACTTCCTAGCCCACGGCTTTGTTCGATATAACGATAAATCACTCTGGGAGCCTCGGAATCGCGATATTTACCTTTTCCACACGCTGTGTATCGATAGAAGCTAAGGATTCACTTCCTAGCCCTCGCCATCGTTCGATATAACGATAAATCACTCTGGGACACTCGGAATCGCGATATTTACCTTTTCCACACGCTGTGTATCGAAAGGAGCTAAGGATTCACTTCCTCGCCCTCGGCATCGTTCGATTTAACGATAAATCACTCTGGGAGCCTCGGAATCGCGATATTGACCTTTTCCACACGCTGTGTATCGAAAGAAGCTAAGGATTCACTTCCTAGCCCTCGGCATCGTTCGATATAACGATAAATCACTCTGGGAGCCTCGGAATCGCGATATTTACCTTTTCCACACGCTGTGTATCGAAAGGAGCTAAGGATTCACTTCCTAGCCCTCGGCATCGTTCGATATAACGATAAATCACTCTGGGAGCCTCGGAATAGCGATATTTACCTTTTCCACACGCTGTGTATCGAAAGGAGCTAAGGATTCACTTCCTAGCCCTCGGCATCGTTCGATATAACGATAAATCACTCTGGGAGCCTCGGAATAGCGATATTTACCTATTCCACACGCTGTGTATCGATAGAAGCTAAGGATTCATTTCCTAGCCCTCGCCATCGTTCGATATAACGATAAATCACTCTGGGACACTCGGAATCGCGATATTTACCTTTTCCACACGCTGTGTATCGAAAGGAGCTAAGGATTCACTTCCTAGCCCTCGGCATCGTTCGATATAACGATAAATTACTCTGGTAGCCTCGGAATCGCGATATTTACCTTTTCCACACGCTGTGTACCGACAGAAGCTAAGGATTCAGTTCCTAGCCCTCGGCATCGTTCGATATAACGATAAATCACTCTGGGAGCCTTGGAATCGCGATATTTACCTTTTCCACACGCTGTGTATCGATAGAAGCCAAGGATTCACCTCCTAGCCCACGGCATCGTTCGATATAACGATAAATCACTTTGGAACACTCGGAATCGCGATATTTACCTTTTCCACACGCTGTGTATCGATAGGAGCTAAGGAATCACTTCCTAGCCCTCGGCATCGTTCGATATAACGATAAATCACTCTGGGAGCCTCGGAATCGCGATATTTACCTTTTCCACACGCTGTGTATCGAAAGGAGCTAAGGATTCACTTCCTAGCCCTCGGCATCGTTCGATATAACGATAAATTACTCTGGTAGCCTCGGAATCGCGATATTTACCTTTTCCACACGCTGTGTACCGATAGAAGCTAAGGATTCAGTTCCTAGCCCTCGGCATCGTTCGATATAACGATAAATCACTCTGGGAGCCTTGGAATCGCGATATTTACCTTTTCCACACGCTGTGTATCGATAGAAGCCAAGGATTCACTTCCTAGCCCACGGCATTGTTCGATATAACGATAAATCACTCTGGGAGCCTCGGAATCGCGATATTTACCTTTTCCACACGCTGTGTACCGATAGAAGCCAAGGATTCACTTCCTAGCCCACGGCATTGTTCGATATAACGATAAATCACTCTGGGAGCCTCGGAATCGCGATATTTACCTTTTCCACACGCTGTGTATCGAAAGAAGGTAAGGATTCACTTCCTAGCCCACGGCATTGTTCGATATAACGATAAATCACTCTGGGAGCCTCGGAATCGCGATATTTACCTTTTCCACACGCTGTGTATCGAAAGAAGGTAAGGATTCACTTCCTAGCCCTCGGCATCGTTCGATATAACGATAAATCACTCTGGTAGCCTCGGAATCGCGATATTTACCTTTTCCACACGCTGTGTATCGAAAGAAGCTAAGGATTCACTTCCTAGCCCTCGGCATCGTTCGATATAACGATAAATCACTCTGGTAGCCTCGGAATCGCGATAATTACCTGCTCCACACGCTGTGTATCGATAGAAGTTAAGGATTCAGTTCCTAGCCCTCGGCATCGTTCGATATAACGATAAATCCCTCTGGGAGCCTCGGAATCGCGATATTTACCTTTTCCACACGCTGTGTATCGATGGAGGCTAAGGATTCAGTTCCTGGAACTCGGCATCGTTCGATATAACGATAAATCACTCTGGGAGCCTCGGAATCGCGATATTTACCTTTTCCACACGCTGTGTATCGATAGAAGCTAAGGATTCACTTCCTAGCCCTCGGCATCGTTCGATATAACGATAAATCACTCTGGGAGCCTCGGAATCGCGATATTTACCTTTTCCACACGCTGTGTATCGAAAGGAGCTAAGGATTCACTTCCTAGCCCTCGGCATCGTTCGATATAACGATAAATCACTCTGGGAGCCTTGGAATCGCGATATTTACCTTTTCCACACGCTGTGTATCGATAGAAGCTAAGGATTCAGTTCCTAGCCCTCGGCATCGTTCGATATAACGATAAATCACTCTGGGAGCCTCGGAATCGCGATATTTACCTTTTCCACACGCTGTGTATCGATAGAAGCCAAGGATTCACTTCCTAGCCCACGGCATTGTTCGATATAACGATAAATCACTCTGGGAGCCTCGGAATCGCGATATTTACCTTTTCCACACGCTGTGTATCGAAAGAAGCTAAGGATTCAGTTCCTAGCCCTCGGCATCGTTCGATATAACGATAAATCACTCTGGGAGCCTCGGAATCGCGATATTTACCTTTTCCACACGCTGTGTATCGAAAGAAGCTAAGGATTCAGTTCCTAGCCCTCGGCATCGTTCGATATAACGATAAATCACTCTGGGAGCCTCGGAATCGCGATATTTACCTTTTCCACACGCTGTGTATCGATAGAAGCTAAGGATTCACTTCCTAGCCCACGGCTTTGTTCGATATAACGATAAATCACTCTGGGAGCCTCGGAATCGCGATATTTACCTTTTCCACACGCTGTGTATCGATAGAAGCTAAGGATTCACTTCCTAGCCCTCGCCATCGTTCGATATAACGATAAATCACTCTGGGACACTCGGAATCGCGATATTTACCTTTTCCACACGCTGTGTATCGAAAGGAGCTAAGGATTCACTTCCTCGCCCTCGGCATCGTTCGATTTAACGATAAATCACTCTGGGAGCCTCGGAATCGCGATATTGACCTTTTCCACACGCTGTGTATCGAAAGAAGCTAAGGATTCACTTCCTAGCCCTCGGCATCGTTCGATATAACGATAAATCACTCTGGGAGCCTCGGAATCGCGATATTTACCTATTCCACACGCTGTGTATCGAAAGAAGCTAAGGATTCACTTCCTAGCCCTCGGCATCGTTCGATATAACGATAAATCACTCTGGGAGCCTCGGAATCGCGATATTTACCTATTCCACACGCTGTGTATCGATAGAAGCTAAGGATTCATTTCCTAGCCCTCGCCATCGTTCGATATAACGATAAATCACTCCGGGACGCTCGGAATCGCGATATTTACCTTTTCCACACGCTGTGTATCGATAGAAGCTAAGGATTCAGTTCCTAGCCCTCGGCATCGTTCGATATAACGATAAATCACTCTGGGAGCCTCGGAATCGCGATATTTACCTATTCCACACGCTGTGTATCGATAGAAGCTAAGGATTCATTTCCTAGCCCTCGCCATCGTTCGATATAACGATAAATCACTCCGGGACGCTCGGAATCGCGATATTTACCTTTTCCACACGCTGTGTATCGATAGAAGCTAAGGATTCACTTCCTAGCCCTCGGCATCGTTCGATATAACGATAAATCACTCTGGGAGCCTCGGAATCGCGATATTTACCTATTCCACACGCTGTGTATCGAAAGAAGCTAAGGATTCACTTCCTAGCCCTCGGCATCGTTCGATATAACGATAAATCACTCTGGGAGCCTCGGAATCGCGATATTTACCTTTTCCACACGCTGTGTATCGAAAGAAGCTTAGGATTCACTTCCTAGCCCACGGCATTGTTCGATATAACGATAAATCAATCTGGAACACTCGGAATCGCGATATTTACCTTTTCCACACGCTGTGTATCGATGGAGGCTAAGGATTCAGTTCCTGGCCCTCGGCATCGTTCGATATAACGATAAATCACTCTGGGAGCCTCGGAATCGCGATATTTACCTTTTCCACACGCTGTGTATCGAAAGGAGCTAAGGATTCACTTCCTAGCCCTCGGCATCGTTCGATATAACGATAAATTACTCTGGTAGCCTCGGAATCGCGATATTTACCTTTTCCACACGCTGTGTATCGATAGAAGCTAAGGATTCAGTTCCTAGCCCTCGGCATCGTTCGATATAACGATAAATCACTCTGGGAGCCTCGGAATCGCGATATTTACCTTTTCCACACGCTGTGTATCGATAGAAGCCAAGGATTCACTTCCTAGCCCACGGCATTGTTCGATATAACGATAAATCACTCTGGGAGCCTCGGAATCGCGATATTTACCTTTTCCACACGCTGTGTATCGAAAGAAGCTAAGGATTCAGTTCCTAGCCCTCGGCATCGTTCGATATAACGATAAATCACTCTGGGAGCCTCGGAATCGCGATATTTACCTTTTCCACACGCTGTGTATCGATAGAAGCTAAGGATTCACTTCCTAGCCCACGGCTTTGTTCGATATAACGATAAATCACTCTGGGAGCCTCGGAATCGCGATATTTACCTTTTCCACACGCTGTGTATCGATAGAAGCTAAGGATTCACTTCCTAGCCCTCGCCATCGTTCGATATAACGATAAATCACTCTGGGACACTCGGAATCGCGATATTTACCTTTTCCACACGCTGTGTATCGAAAGGAGCTAAGGATTCACTTCCTCGCCCTCGGCATCGTTCGATTTAACGATAAATCACTCTGGGAGCCTCGGAATCGCGATATTGACCTTTTCCACACGCTGTGTATCGAAAGAAGCTAAGGATTCACTTCCTAGCCCTCGGCATCGTTCGATATAACGATAAATCACTCTGGGAGCCTCGGAATCGCGATATTTACCTTTTCCACACGCTGTGTATCGAAAGGAGCTAAGGATTCACTTCCTAGCCCTCGGCATCGTTCGATATAACGATAAATCACTCTGGGAGCCTCGGAATAGCGATATTTACCTTTTCCACACGCTGTGTATCGAAAGGAGCTAAGGATTCACTTCCTAGCCCTCGGCATCGTTCGATATAACGATAAATCACTCTGGGAGCCTCGGAATAGCGATATTTACCTATTCCACACGCTGTGTATCGATAGAAGCTAAGGATTCATTTCCTAGCCCTCGCCATCGTTCGATATAACGATAAATCACTCTGGGACACTCGGAATCGCGATATTTACCTTTTCCACACGCTGTGTATCGAAAGGAGCTAAGGATTCACTTCCTAGCCCTCGGCATCGTTCGATATAACGATAAATTACTCTGGTAGCCTCGGAATCGCGATATTTACCTTTTCCACACGCTGTGTACCGACAGAAGCTAAGGATTCAGTTCCTAGCCCTCGGCATCGTTCGATATAACGATAAATCACTCTGGGAGCCTTGGAATCGCGATATTTACCTTTTCCACACGCTGTGTATCGATAGAAGCCAAGGATTCACCTCCTAGCCCACGGCATCGTTCGATATAACGATAAATCACTTTGGAACACTCGGAATCGCGATATTTACCTTTTCCACACGCTGTGTATCGATAGGAGCTAAGGAATCACTTCCTAGCCCTCGGCATCGTTCGATATAACGATAAATCACTCTGGGAGCCTCGGAATCGCGATATTTACCTTTTCCACACGCTGTGTATCGAAAGGAGCTAAGGATTCACTTCCTAGCCCTCGGCATCGTTCGATATAACGATAAATTACTCTGGTAGCCTCGGAATCGCGATATTTACCTTTTCCACACGCTGTGTACCGATAGAAGCTAAGGATTCAGTTCCTAGCCCTCGGCATCGTTCGATATAACGATAAATCACTCTGGGAGCCTTGGAATCGCGATATTTACCTTTTCCACACGCTGTGTATCGATAGAAGCCAAGGATTCACTTCCTAGCCCACGGCATTGTTCGATATAACGATAAATCACTCTGGGAGCCTCGGAATCGCGATATTTACCTTTTCCACACGCTGTGTACCGATAGAAGCCAAGGATTCACTTCCTAGCCCACGGCATTGTTCGATATAACGATAAATCACTCTGGGAGCCTCGGAATCGCGATATTTACCTTTTCCACACGCTGTGTATCGAAAGAAGGTAAGGATTCACTTCCTAGCCCACGGCATTGTTCGATATAACGATAAATCACTCTGGGAGCCTCGGAATCGCGATATTTACCTTTTCCACACGCTGTGTATCGAAAGAAGGTAAGGATTCACTTCCTAGCCCTCGGCATCGTTCGATATAACGATAAATCACTCTGGTAGCCTCGGAATCGCGATATTTACCTTTTCCACACGCTGTGTATCGAAAGAAGCTAAGGATTCACTTCCTAGCCCTCGGCATCGTTCGATATAACGATAAATCACTCTGGTAGCCTCGGAATCGCGATAATTACCTGCTCCACACGCTGTGTATCGATAGAAGTTAAGGATTCAGTTCCTAGCCCTCGGCATCGTTCGATATAACGATAAATCCCTCTGGGAGCCTCGGAATCGCGATATTTACCTTTTCCACACGCTGTGTATCGATGGAGGCTAAGGATTCAGTTCCTGGAACTCGGCATCGTTCGATATAACGATAAATCACTCTGGGAGCCTCGGAATCGCGATATTTACCTTTTCCACACGCTGTGTATCGTGTCACGTTCCAGGTTGCACCTTGGAAGAGACATGCCGTTCAAAGACGCAGAGCGGTTGCGCCAAGAACTAATATAACCTACGCTACTGGCAATCGCAATTGCAGTAGTTCGACAAAATATGGCAGATATAACGAGAGGGTGCCCGTGCGAGTCTTGATTAAAATGTATTCCGTGTTGGCTCTAAAACGCGATTAAATATAGTCGGACGCAGGAAACCTCGGGGTCGAATGCTTGATTCGCGCACGCCGAGATGATGGGAAGGATATTCGTAAAGGAAACGGGGGATCTCGGGGTCGAATGCTTGATTCGCGCACGCCGAGAGGAAAGAAAAGTAATTTAAGGAAGGGGGAAGGAAGCCTCGGGGTCAAATGCTAGATTCGCGCACGCCGAGGGGAAAGGGAGTGTGTTAAAGGAGGGAAAACAAAGCCTCGGGGTCGAATGCTAGATTCGCGCACGCCGAGAGGAAAGAAAAGTAATTTAAGGAAAGGGGGAAGGAAGCCTCGGGGTCGAATGCTAGATTCGCGCACGCCGAGAGGAAAGAAAAGTAAATTAAGAAAAGGAAGAAGGAAGCCTCGGGGTCGAATGCTAGATTCGCGCGCGCCGAGAGGAAAGAAAAGTAATTTAAGGAAAGGAAGAAGGAAGCCTCGGGGTCGAATGCTAGATTCGCGCACGCCGAGGGGAAAGGAGAGGAAGATATGTTAAAGAATATTGTAACAGAAATTTGCGTAGATGTATGATTATTCGTCTCGCACGAATACCCACTTTCTTATGGTTCGCAGATAAAGAATTCGCGTAGCAAAAGCTCGGTATGAAAAAGATAAAAGGGAAAGACTCACCGCGCTGCTTGATTAGGAGCGGCGATCTGTGGACAGGAATGCGTCCTGTGCGTATTCGTCTTATTCCGCCTTCCAAGTCTCGTAGTGGAGCTTCTTGTGATGGGTAAAATGGTAGAAGTCTCACGGGAAAGGTTTCGTTGAATTTAATGAGTGTCTTGTCTTGTCACGATTATTTATTCGCTCATATTACAGGAATCCGAAGACTGAATTCGGAGCTTGACGACTGACGCTGAATATTATACACTAAACCATAAATTATCACTGTTCGTAGATTATGAATGTACGTTCTTCACTGATTAATGTGTACTGATTCGGATGTATATTAACTCGTCACTGCCTTATTGAATTAATAAAAGTTCACTGCTGATTGTTTTACTGAATTAATGTGTAAAGTTCGCTCTTCACTTCCCGAATGTATGTACTGATTAAAGCAACTTATTGTAACTGCTTGACTGACTGAATATTCACTTCTGGCTCTTCTCCTGACTTCTGACTAAATATTCGCTTCTGACTCTATATTCTCCGGGGCCTGAATGCTTCTGACTTCTTCTAACTTGTTCTTCCGGGGCCTGAATGTTTCTGACTTCTTCTAACTTGTTCTTCCGGGGCCTGAATGTTTCTGACTTCTGCTTAACTGAATTGTTCTCCGGGGACTTAGTGCTTCTGACTTCTTCTAACTTGTTCTTCCGGGGCCTGAATGCTTCTGACTTCTTCTAACTTGTTCTTCCGGGGCCTGAATGTTTCTGACTTCTGAATATTAAGGTGGCGCCGGCCTATTTATACCAGTCGTTGGAATCCGAGGAATGTTTGGTATGCCGGGTGTGCGTGGTATGCGGGGAAGCTCTGGAATGCGTGAGTGATGTCTGCCGCTGGTGTTAATTGCGTTGGAATTCCTGGTATGCGCGTGGAATGTCTGCTGTAGAAGTGCGATGCTTTGGAATTCCTGATGTGCGTAGTTTCTCTGGAATGTCTGGTATGCGAGGAATCTCTTGGGCTGCGTGGTTCTCAACTGCCAGTGGTTCTCTATTATTGCCTTAAACTGAACTTTCGATTAAACGTGAATTATAATATGTAGTTATTTTATAACTTGTCCGTGGTACTGCAATCTAGAAAACATTATGCTTGTGTAGTGATAGATTCAAGGGACTCGAGGATAGTTTATACGTACAAATAGTTTTTAACGAGAGGGTTCGAACTAACGCGAACGGGGTTACTTCCTCGTGAAGTGAGGGCTCCTCTTGGGGCGCGAAAGGGGTTACTTCCTCGTGAAGTGAGGGCTTCTCTTGGGACGCGAAAGGGGTTACTTCCTCGTGAAGTGAGGGCTTCTCTTGGGGCGCGAAAGGGGTTACTTCCTCGTGAAGTGAGGGCTTCTCTTGGGGCGCGAAAGGGGTTACTTCCTCGTGAAGTGAGGGCTTCTCTTGGGGCGCGAAAGGGGTTACTTCCTCGTGAAGTGAGGGCTTCTCTTGGGGCGCGAAAGGGGTTACTTCCTCGTGAAGTGAGGGCTTCTCTTGGGGCGCGAAAGGGGTTACTTCCTCGTGAAGTGAGGGCTTCTCTTGGGGCGCGAAAGGAGTTGTTCTGTATCTCTCTCTCTTTCTTTCGAGTGTTGTTTTCGTATTATTGTTCGTACTTATGCAAGGTGGTAAGGCGAGTATTTAAGGTGTCGGTATGAATTGACTTTGTAAGAGATTTTAATAGTTTCCAAGTACGCAGGCAGAGGGGATGCATTTGGCAGGAGTAAATGACTTGCGGGAACGAATTTGTGCAGAGCATATATGTAGGCAGTGAATCGTTTGATTGTCTAGGTTGAAGGGAGTGATTTGTTTGATGATGGTTCGGAGGGTGTGAAATGAAATGGTGACGTGTTGGAGGGTGTGAAATGATATGATGATGGGTTGGAGGATGTGAAATGAAATGATGATGGGTTGGAGGGTGTGCAATGATTATGGACTGGGGGGTGAGCAATGATTATGGGCTGGGGGGGTGAGCTCAGTATCGTGCCGGACGTTACATTGCCGCAGGGGCAGTCTAGCGCTAACATCACAGCGGATTTTGTCGGTAGAAGAAAGGAAAAAAAAAAGTGATCCGATCTGTGGGAGCAGGTCGGCACGTCACACCTCCCCCCTTATTGTAAGAAATGCTTGCATTTCTTGAGTAGGAGATGTGTTTAACGAAAATATTGATAATGAATGGTAAGAACGAAAATAAAAGGAAATACTTATTTGATATCATTTTATAACCTTTGTAACTAATTTTGAATTGTAGTCTTCTATAATGAAATACACCGTGAAGTAAGTTTGTGTAAAGCTGGTGTTACGAGCGTTAGTTTAAGGTGAAGATTTATCTCTCAGTGTTTTATTTAACGATACTAAAGTGTGCGGTTAATGTTTCAGGTCGGTGCAACTACTAAATAAACTGGGGAACCTAGACTCGGTGTGTCGTCCTCGCGTGTGGAGGGATTCTAAGGGAACGCAGAAGGGGTATCATCCTCGTGCATAGAGGGATTCTAGGGAACGTAAAAATTGTATCATCCTCGTGTATAGAGGGATTCTAGGGAACGCAAAAGGGTATCATCCTCGTGCATTGAGGGATTCTAGGGAACGCAAAATTGTATCATCCTCGTGCATTGAGGGATTTTAGGGAACGCAAGGGGGCATCGTCCTCGTGTACTGAGGGTATTAAACGCAAGAACAGGGGACCGATCATTAATTGTTTTATTCTTTTCCTTCTTTTTTTTTTTTTTATTTGTTGCACCGTTGTGGGAATGTTGTGTAATTATCTTGTGTCTATAATTCCTGTTAACAATGATTTTCTTGATTTTAGTCGCGGTTTGGTCAGATGCATTTTTTCGGGGGCAAAGTGAAAGTGGCAGAAAATATAAGATAATATAGTAATAGTATAGGTATTGGAGTAAAACGGAGATAGTAGAGATAAAATACTAATAGTTTTGGGAGATGCGTGGAAGGAAGACAAATTTTGTTTTCCCTGTATGCAGTTCACGAACGAACAAAATAAAGAAATACAAACGAAAATACTTATTTGGTTTTCATTTACGATCCAGTCTGCTAATTTTAACTGCAAATAATAGTGTGTATTATACGTAACATTTGTATTAATATATGTATGTATGAAATGAATTACATTCTAAACCTAATAATCGTAATATATATATGTGAATGTTTTTTTTTTTTTTTTTTTTTTTTTTAAATAAACTACTAATAATGGTAGAATCACCGTTACACCTATATAATACTTTCTTTTTTATTTCCCACTCTTCTCTCTTTTTTTTGGACATAATGCGCTACGTTTATCACGGTTAAGGTACATTAATATTTGTTCAGCACGTGGAAGTGATTTCAAAGGGGTATAAGAAGGGGGTATTAAAAACATGTGGAGAGACGTGGGCTTGGTTGTAACGGGACTCTATTAGGATGTGGGGGCAATAGAGCTACAGCGCGCATGATCTTAATTTTCTTGCGTGGTTAGCATGAATGATTTTGTATCCATTTTTCCAGGATATTTTTAGGTTTTGTAAAGGCAGCACCTCGATTACCTTGTGCGGGCCTGTATAATGGTCGGCGAATTTACTTTTACGGCTGTTCTTTATGACGAAGACCTCGTCTCCAGGTTGGAAAGTTTCCTCATTTATGCGACGATCGTAATACATTTTGTACCTTTCCTTGGCGCGTTTCAGTCTATCCGCGGCAAGATGCTGTAATTCGCCAATGCACTCTGTTAATCGGGAAAGGTAACCTCCGTAGGTTTCGTCTTCCGGGTATTCAATCGGCCGCTGCTGGGCAGGTACCCGCGCTAGTTTCCCGAATACTAATTCATGCGGGGTGTAACCCGTACCTTCATGGACACTTGTGTTATAAGAAAATGCCGCGAGATCAGTCCAACAATCCCAGTCATTGTTTTGGCTTGTATACATTTTTAGATAATCTATCAAGACGATGTGGGACCTTTCTAGAGATCCGTTGGATTGTGGATGGAACGCGGTGGTTTTGCATTGCGCGATCCTGAATTTGCGAGCGATAGTTCTCATAAATGCGCTTGTGAAGTTTGATCCTTGATCGGTGAGGACGGCTTTTGGTGCGCCAAATCGACATATCAGGTTCTTTATGAAGGCGTCTGCAACTTCCATAGATGTGGTGCCCTTCAATGGTGCACATACAAAGTATTTTGTAAGTAGGTCTTGCATGGTAAGTATATACAAATTTCCTGCGGGAGATATAGGAAGGGGACCCACTATATCTAGTCCAACCTTATCGAATGCTGCTCCGGGGGTATCGGTTAAAACCATGGGTTGTCGTGTTTTAATTCGTACTAACTTTTTCCGTTGACAAAGCAGGCAGTTCCTAATATAAATTCGAACCTGTTGTTTCAATCCCTGCCAGTAGTAAGTGTGTCTGATCCTCTTAAGAGTTTTGCTGACGCCTCTGTGACCTCCGACAGCCGAGGAGTGGTTGTCCTCTATTATTGTGGGTCTGAGGCTTTCGTCGGGAATTTGGACGGTTTGTGTGCAGACGGTGATTTGTAAGTTTTCTTCAGACAACCTAGTGTGGATTTCGGATATAATTTCTTCCCAGAACAGGGCGCCAATCTGAGCGGTTTTGGCAATACTAAATCCAGGTAGCTGCAGTTCTCTAACTACGTCTCTAAGCGAGTTTACCGCTTCGCGGAAGATTCCGGGTTCCATCGGGAAATGAGCCTTTTCCTTAACGACTAACCCAATAATCGTTTTTCCTTTGTGCTTAATTACACGCGCACGACCGAGTGTGAGATCTCTTCTGATGGGGAGACCCGCATGGGTTCTTAGGTTATGTCCACCGTCGTCACAGACGTTGCCATCGCCTGCTAGGAAGATTACCAGAGTTCCGTGCCGGATGGCTAAGGGGTCCCGACTGACGTGAACGTTGCAGTTCGGGCGGTTAGGATCCTGCGGAATAACATCATCCGATTCGCTATGCGTAACTTCGTCGTCGGATTCTTCCTGTGATGTGTCGTCTTCACTGGAAGGGTCGTTATGTGGCGCGCCTGGGCCATCTTCGATTATTGCTTCTCTTTGTCCTGGTGACATATTATATCTGGGGGGCGTCTCGAATATAATTCTGCTGCTCGAGGGTCCATGGGACGATGGTTGTTGAACAGGCGTCAGCGTCATATCGGAAGTTCTATCGCGACCTTCCGACTGGTTTTTCCGAGTAATTTTTGGAGCGCTGAATAGAGACTCATCCGAATCGCTCGAGATGGTAACCTTAGTTTCGCATCGTTGTTGTTGTTGGCTATGAATTCTGGGCCTCTTTTGATTTGCGGGCTGTACTTGCCACTCAGAGTCGGAATCAGAGTACGACCGGGGGCGGATAGGACAGGCGAGTGCGGTCGAAGCGTCCGGTGGGTTGCGAGAGAGTGCGTCTGCCACTCTATTGGACTTCCCAGGTTGATACTTTATTTCGTAGTCGAATTCGGCAAGTTTTAGTCGCCAGCGAACGAGACGTGAAGTTGGGTCCTTGACCCTATGGAGCCAGACTAGCGGTTGATGATCAGTATAAAGGGTAAATCGTTTACCGTATAAGTAAGGCCGAAAATGGCTGGTGCAATATATAATAGCCAACAGTTCCTTCTCAATTGTAGAATAATTTACTTCTGCTTGAAACAGAAGTCGTGACGCATAGGCGAGGGGAAGTTCTTTATCGTCGTGTGTTTGCGTTATTAACCCTCCAATAGCGTAGTCTGATGCGTCGGTGGTGAGATGGAATTCCTTTTCGAAGTCCGGGAACTGTAGTATTGGTTCCTGAACCAATTTTTCCTTGAGGTATCTGAAGGATTTTTGTTGTGGTTCGCCCCACGTAAAAGGTGTACCCTTTTTGAGTAACGATGTGAGTGGCCTTGCTTCTTTTGAGAAGTCGGGTATAAATCGCCTATAGTATCCTGTCAATCCCAAAAATTGCTTAATTCCCTTTGCAGTACGGGGTGGAGGGTAATTTGTAACAGCGGTAATCTTTTGTGGATCCGGTTTTACACCGTTCTCCGTGATAACGTGGCCTAGGTACGCTACTTCCTTTCGTAAGAATTGGCATTTATTAGGCTGAAGTTTCAAATTGGCCTGACGTAAACGGTCGGCAAGCTTGCGGAACTTAATTCCATGTTCGTTCAGTGAACTCGAGTAGAGGACTATGTCGTCCAAATACACAAACATCTCAGAGCCTTGTAGACCAGAAAGGACGTGATCCATCAGGCGTTGAAAAGTTGCGGGGGCGTTGCGTAAGCCAAAGGGCATCCTTGAAAATTCGTAATGGCCATGGGGGGCCGAGAATGCAGTCTTTTGTGCATCTTCGGGTTTCATCGGGATCTGGTGAAATCCGGATACGAGATCGAAGACCGAGAAATATTTGGCACCGCCGAGCTGGTCGAGTATATCGATAATATTCGGTAGGGGGTAAGCGTCGGGGACAGTCCTTTGATTAAGTTGGCGATAATCGATGACCATTCTCCATTTTTTCTTCCCATCTGGCCCTGGTTTCTTCGGCACTATCCAGAGGGGTGAGTTATACGGGGAGACGGATGGTTTGACTATTCTTTGTTCCAGGAGGTCCTTCATTTGCGCTTGGATTTCCTCCTTGTGGACGGGGGGGAATCGATACTGTTTGGTGGATACTGGGGCTGGATCCGTGGTTTCAATGGCATGGCTAATGGCATTCGTGTGGCCTAGGGGTTCTCCAGGCAAGTGGAATATGTCTTGATATTTCCCGACGAGTTGGTGGACGTGAGCTTCTTCTTCCCGATTTAGGTCCTTCGGGGATATGAGGTTAATTATTTCTGCGGTCCTGTTGGGCTCGTCCTTGACGGCGTGTTGAGTGTGTGTAATCCCTTTTAATCCGAGTGTGGGATGAATTTGGTGTGCTACCTTTTGATCCGCAATTGAGCATACGAGGGGTGTGGACGCATGTCCGTTTCGAGGGTTACCTTCTGTGAGGGTTTCGCTAAGGGGAGAGGGCCGGTTGCCCTTTTGAGAGTGGGGGTTCTTCGTGCCTTCGGTTTGCTTCGAAGACACGGCTTCCTCGGTACGCTTTATTTGGGGGTACATTTGGTGAACTTCTTCAAATTCTTCCAGCTGGACTGGGGGTATACATATAGTCGCCGGTTTCTCGTTGGTGTTGATAATATGTAAGTTTGCCTTTCCTTCCTGGTTTCGCACTAGGGCTTCTCCTGCGTATAGCCCTTCTCCTAGTTCCATCCTAGGAATGTATCCTTCCTCAATTTCGGGGTTAGCAACGGTTGCTTGTGCGACGATGCTTGTTCTTGAGGGTATTATTGTTTCGTCGACCCGCTTGAAGGGGACGAAATTGCCATTAAACGCTAGCCATTTATTCTTGAAATCTACCGTTACTCCGCTTTCGGATAAGAATCCGGATCCTAATAATCCTTGGTTGCGTAAGGGTATAGTGTCTTCCACGACGTGAAATAGTACGGGGTAATTAAATAAACATGCCGTAAGGGTTCCTAATGTAGGTACGCGCGTTTCAGTTATACCTATCAGGTCGATAACGTTGTCGCAGTCGATGTCAAGGGGCGTTTGGATGCATGACCGCTTTATCAGGTTAACTTCCGCACCTGTATCGATCATCAAGTCCACGGGGTTATTCAGTTGTGGACTGCGGACGTTGACGGAAGGAACATTGTTCGGGGGGGAGAGATGCACGTTTGCGATTCTGGTTGCTGGCGGTACGTTGGCCGGAGCGTGCTTATCGGATGCGCATTTGATCTGCCCGTTCCACGAGGCGCCTCCCTGTATTCTCGTGGGGGCTCGCCGTTTCCCGATGAATTTTGGTCTCGCATTTTCTTCCGACATTCTACCGCCAAATGTCCTATTCTTCCGCAGTAGTTGCAGGTTCGTGTCTCTGCCTTTCGTGGCGTGTTATAGTGTTTCGTTGGCGATGGACGGTCGAAGTCTCTTATGGTCGGCCGTTCCGAGGAGCGCATAAGGTACGGTGAGCTATTTACTGGATACGTTCTGCAGGATCGAGCTTCGTGTCCTTCCCTGTTGCAGAGTTGACACTGGGTTCGGGGCGTTCGTTCTCCCATAAACCGATGACGATCCCGCTCTATCAATTTCGCCACGTAAACTGCTTTGTCGAACGCCTCATCCAATGATGATAATGCAGCGGATTCCATTTGGCTGCGCATCGCGGGAGGAAGTCCATCTAAGAATGACCTTAGTGCGAGTCTGTCTATGTCTTGGGAGACCATTCTAGGATCGTAATGCCTGTAAGTTTCTTCGTCGATGATTACCGATCTCAGGTCCCTTACCCGCGAAATGTAGTCAAGAATATGTTCGTTCCTTCCTATTGTAATGTTTGCCAGTTCTCCGCGATAATGGTCGGACGTCTTCGCCGGCGCAAATACTGTTTTCAACCGATTAATCAATCCGCTAACGGTGTCAAAGCTGTAGTCTTCCACGACCAAGTACGCGTGGTTTTGTAACCGGTTTCTCAATAGGCGCGTTAATTGGGGTTCGCATGAAGGAGGGATCATCTCTCGAGCCCGTTTGCACGTTCTCGCAAATTGCAGGATCGACATATTATGGCCATCGAAATATGGTACAGTCTCGACGGCATCCTTTAAAGTGACCTGAAGTTTTCCGTGCATTGTCGGTTCGTTAAACGCGTCGTTACGTGGGTTACCTTCGCGATAATGGGTGGCGGGAGTTTCCAAATGCGTTTTAATTCGCTGTTTTCTTGTTAGCATCTCTACTGCATCTTGTAAGGAAGCTATTTGTATCGCGAGGTTTTCCAAACCAGAGGCGGGGTGAGGCAATTGATCTTCGTGAACGGAATCATCGCGGGGAGTAACTGGTCGCGCTCGTTTGTTCGCCAATAAATCGTAGTGTGCTTCAATTTGCACTTGTTTTTCGCGCAAGAGACATAGTTTATCGTGCAACGCGGCGGTTGACGCGTCGATAGCTCTATTAGCATCCTCCACGGAGGTAGTAGGGGGGTTAGGTTCGTTTGCATCACCGTACAGCGACATGTTTTCCGAATATGAAATAGCGATACGAAATTATATATATGTATGGGGCCGTAATGCGACGCGAATAGTCGAATCGTACGTAAATTTCTTAGGAATTTGTACTTATATGGAGCAATAAGAATCAACTGAGGGGGTGCGCAATTTTTTATTTCACCGCGTTTTCTTTCGCGAAATATATTACTTAATCGTGGGAATATTAAATTTACGGATCGCACCGCTTTCCTTTCAGGCAATTGTGGGATTGTAAAAATTTCGGATCCCACCGCTGTCACCAATTAACAATGTCACGTTCCAGGTTGCACCTTGGAAGAGACATGCCGTTCAAAGACGCAGAGCGGTTGCGCCAAGAACTAATATAACCTACGCTACTGGCAATCGCAATTGCAGTAGTTCGACAAAATATGGCAGATATAACGAGAGGGTGCCCGTGCGAGTCTTGATTAAAATGTATTCCGTGTTGGCTCTAAAACGCGATTAAATATAGTCGGACGCAGGAAACCTCGGGGTCGAATGCTTGATTCGCGCACGCCGAGATGATGGGAAGGATATTCGTAAAGGAAACGGGGGATCTCGGGGTCGAATGCTTGATTCGCGCACGCCGAGAGGAAAGAAAAGTAATTTAAGGAAGGGGGAAGGAAGCCTCGGGGTCAAATGCTAGATTCGCGCACGCCGAGGGGAAAGGGAGTGTGTTAAAGGAGGGAAAACAAAGCCTCGGGGTCGAATGCTAGATTCGCGCACGCCGAGAGGAAAGAAAAGTAATTTAAGGAAAGGGGGAAGGAAGCCTCGGGGTCGAATGCTAGATTCGCGCACGCCGAGAGGAAAGAAAAGTAAATTAAGAAAAGGAAGAAGGAAGCCTCGGGGTCGAATGCTAGATTCGCGCGCGCCGAGAGGAAAGAAAAGTAATTTAAGGAAAGGAAGAAGGAAGCCTCGGGGTCGAATGCTAGATTCGCGCACGCCGAGGGGAAAGGAGAGGAAGATATGTTAAAGAATATTGTAACAGAAATTTGCGTAGATGTATGATTATTCGTCTCGCACGAATACCCACTTTCTTATGGTTCGCAGATAAAGAATTCGCGTAGCAAAAGCTCGGTATGAAAAAGATAAAAGGGAAAGACTCACCGCGCTGCTTGATTAGGAGCGGCGATCTGTGGACAGGAATGCGTCCTGTGCGTATTCGTCTTATTCCGCCTTCCAAGTCTCGTAGTGGAGCTTCTTGTGATGGGTAAAATGGTAGAAGTCTCACGGGAAAGGTTTCGTTGAATTTAATGAGTGTCTTGTCTTGTCACGATTATTTATTCGCTCATATTACAGGAATCCGAAGACTGAATTCGGAGCTTGACGACTGACGCTGAATATTATACACTAAACCATAAATTATCACTGTTCGTAGATTATGAATGTACGTTCTTCACTGATTAATGTGTACTGATTCGGATGTATATTAACTCGTCACTGCCTTATTGAATTAATAAAAGTTCACTGCTGATTGTTTTACTGAATTAATGTGTAAAGTTCGCTCTTCACTTCCCGAATGTATGTACTGATTAAAGCAACTTATTGTAACTGCTTGACTGACTGAATATTCACTTCTGGCTCTTCTCCTGACTTCTGACTAAATATTCGCTTCTGACTCTATATTCTCCGGGGCCTGAATGCTTCTGACTTCTTCTAACTTGTTCTTCCGGGGCCTGAATGTTTCTGACTTCTTCTAACTTGTTCTTCCGGGGCCTGAATGTTTCTGACTTCTTCTAACTTGTTCTTCCGGGGCCTGAATGTTTCTGACTTCTGCTTAACTGAATTGTTCTCCGGGGACTTAGTGCTTCTGACTTCTTCTAACTTGTTCTTCCGGGGCCTGAATGCTTCTGACTTCTTCTAACTTGTTCTTCCGGGGCCTGAATGTTTCTGACTTCTGAATATTAAGGTGGCGCCGGCCTATTTATACCAGTCGTTGGAATCCGAGGAATGTTTGGTATGCCGGGTGTGCGTGGTATGCGGGGAAGCTCTGGAATGCGTGAGTGATGTCTGCCGCTGGTGTTAATTGCGTTGGAATTCCTGGTATGCGCGTGGAATGTCTGCTGTAGAAGTGCGATGCTTTGGAATTCCTGATGTGCGTAGTTTCTCTGGAATGTCTGGTATGCGAGGAATCTCTTGGGCTGCGTGGTTCTCAACTGCCAGTGGTTCTCTATTATTGCCTTAAACTGAACTTTCGATTAAACGTGAATTATAATATGTAGTTATTTTATAACTTGTCCGTGGTACTGCAATCTAGAAAACATTATGCTTGTGTAGTGATAGATTCAAGGGACTCGAGGATAGTTTATACGTACAAATAGTTTTTAACGAGAGGGTTCGAACTAACGCGAACGGGGTTACTTCCTCGTGAAGTGAGGGCTCCTCTTGGGGCGCGAAAGGGGTTACTTCCTCGTGAAGTGAGGGCTTCTCTTGGGACGCGAAAGGGGTTACTTCCTCGTGAAGTGAGGGCTTCTCTTGGGGCGCGAAAGGGGTTACTTCCTCGTGAAGTGAGGGCTTCTCTTGGGGCGCGAAAGGGGTTACTTCCTCGTGAAGTGAGGGCTTCTCTTGGGGCGCGAAAGGGGTTACTTCCTCGTGAAGTGAGGGCTTCTCTTGGGGCGCGAAAGGGGTTACTTCCTCGTGAAGTGAGGGCTTCTCTTGGGGCGCGAAAGGGGTTACTTCCTCGTGAAGTGAGGGCTTCTCTTGGGGCGCGAAAGGAGTTGTTCTGTATCTCTCTCTCTTTCTTTCGAGTGTTGTTTTCGTATTATTGTTCGTACTTATGCAAGGTGGTAAGGCGAGTATTTAAGGTGTCGGTATGAATTGACTTTGTAAGAGATTTTAATAGTTTCCAAGTACGCAGGCAGAGGGGATGCATTTGGCAGGAGTAAATGACTTGCGGGAACGAATTTGTGCAGAGCATATATGTAGGCAGTGAATCGTTTGATTGTCTAGGTTGAAGGGAGTGATTTGTTTGATGATGGTTCGGAGGGTGTGAAATGAAATGGTGACGTGTTGGAGGGTGTGAAATGATATGATGATGGGTTGGAGGATGTGAAATGAAATGATGATGGGTTGGAGGGTGTGCAATGATTATGGACTGGGGGGTGAGCAATGATTATGGGCTGGGGGGTGAGCTCAGTATCGTGCCGGACGTTACATTGCCGCAGGGGCAGTCTAGCGCTAACATCACAGCGGATTTTGTCGGTAGAAGAAAGGAAAAAAAAAAGTGATCCGATCTGTGGGAGCAGGTCGGCACGTCACAATCGATAGAAGCTAAGGATTCACTTCCTAGCCCTCGGCATCGTTCGATATAACGATAAATCACTCTGGGAGCCTCGGAATCGCGATATTTACCTTTTCCACACGCTGTGTATCGAAAGGAGCTAAGGATTCACTTCCTAGCCCTCGGCATCGTTCGATATAACGATAAATCACTCTGGGAGCCTTGGAATCGCGATATTTACCTTTTCCACACGCTGTGTATCGATAGAAGCTAAGGATTCAGTTCCTAGCCCTCGGCATCGTTCGATATAACGATAAATCACTCTGGGAGCCTCGGAATCGCGATATTTACCTTTTCCACACGCTGTGTATCGATAGAAGCCAAGGATTCACTTCCTAGCCCACGGCATTGTTCGATATAACGATAAATCACTCTGGGAGCCTCGGAATCGCGATATTTACCTTTTCCACACGCTGTGTATCGAAAGAAGCTAAGGATTCAGTTCCTAGCCCTCGGCATCGTTCGATATAACGATAAATCACTCTGGGAGCCTCGGAATCGCGATATTTACCTTTTCCACACGCTGTGTATCGATAGAAGCTAAGGATTCACTTCCTAGCCCACGGCTTTGTTCGATATAACGATAAATCACTCTGGGAGCCTCGGAATCGCGATATTTACCTTTTCCACACGCTGTGTATCGATAGAAGCTAAGGATTCACTTCCTAGCCCTCGCCATCGTTCGATATAACGATAAATCACTCTGGGACACTCGGAATCGCGATATTTACCTTTTCCACACGCTGTGTATCGAAAGGAGCTAAGGATTCACTTCCTCGCCCTCGGCATCGTGTCACGTTCCAGGTTGCACCTTGGAAGAGACATGCCGTTCAAAGACGCAGAGCGGTTGCGCCAAGAACTAATATAACCTACGCTACTGGCAATCGCAATTGCAGTAGTTCGACAAAATATGGCAGATATAACGAGAGGGTGCCCGTGCGAGTCTTGATTAAAATGTATTCCGTGTTGGCTCTAAAACGCGATTAAATATAGTCGGACGCAGGAAACCTCGGGGTCGAATGCTTGATTCGCGCACGCCGAGATGATGGGAAGGATATTCGTAAAGGAAACGGGGGATCTCGGGGTCGAATGCTTGATTCGCGCACGCCGAGAGGAAAGAAAAGTAATTTAAGGAAGGGGGAAGGAAGCCTCGGGGTCAAATGCTAGATTCGCGCACGCCGAGGGGAAAGGGAGTGTGTTAAAGGAGGGAAAACAAAGCCTCGGGGTCGAATGCTAGATTCGCGCACGCCGAGAGGAAAGAAAAGTAATTTAAGGAAAGGGGGAAGGAAGCCTCGGGGTCGAATGCTAGATTCGCGCACGCCGAGAGGAAAGAAAAGTAAATTAAGAAAAGGAAGAAGGAAGCCTCGGGGTCGAATGCTAGATTCGCGCGCGCCGAGAGGAAAGAAAAGTAATTTAAGGAAAGGAAGAAGGAAGCCTCGGGGTCGAATGCTAGATTCGCGCACGCCGAGGGGAAAGGAGAGGAAGATATGTTAAAGAATATTGTAACAGAAATTTGCGTAGATGTATGATTATTCGTCTCGCACGAATACCCACTTTCTTATGGTTCGCAGATAAAGAATTCGCGTAGCAAAAGCTCGGTATGAAAAAGATAAAAGGGAAAGACTCACCGCGCTGCTTGATTAGGAGCGGCGATCTGTGGACAGGAATGCGTCCTGTGCGTATTCGTCTTATTCCGCCTTCCAAGTCTCGTAGTGGAGCTTCTTGTGATGGGTAAAATGGTAGAAGTCTCACGGGAAAGGTTTCGTTGAATTTAATGAGTGTCTTGTCTTGTCACGATTATTTATTCGCTCATATTACAGGAATCCGAAGACTGAATTCGGAGCTTGACGACTGACGCTGAATATTATACACTAAACCATAAATTATCACTGTTCGTAGATTATGAATGTACGTTCTTCACTGATTAATGTGTACTGATTCGGATGTATATTAACTCGTCACTGCCTTATTGAATTAATAAAAGTTCACTGCTGATTGTTTTACTGAATTAATGTGTAAAGTTCGCTCTTCACTTCCCGAATGTATGTACTGATTAAAGCAACTTATTGTAACTGCTTGACTGACTGAATATTCACTTCTGGCTCTTCTCCTGACTTCTGACTAAATATTCGCTTCTGACTCTATATTCTCCGGGGCCTGAATGCTTCTGACTTCTTCTAACTTGTTCTTCCGGGGCCTGAATGTTTCTGACTTCTTCTAACTTGTTCTTCCGGGGCCTGAATGTTTCTGACTTCTGCTTAACTGAATTGTTCTCCGGGGACTTAGTGCTTCTGACTTCTTCTAACTTGTTCTTCCGGGGCCTGAATGCTTCTGACTTCTGAATATTAAGGTGGCGCCGGCCTATTTATACCAGTCGTTGGAATCCGAGGAATGTTTGGTATGCCGGGTGTGCGTGGTATGCGGGGAAGCTCTGGAATGCGTGCGTGATGTCTGCCGCTGGTGTTAATTGCGTTGGAATTCCTGGTATGCGCGTGGAATGTCTGCTGTAGAAGTGCGATGCTTTGGAATTCCTGATGTGCGTAGTTTCTCTGGAATGTCTGGTATGCGAGGAATGTCTTGGGCTGCGTGGTTCTCAACTGCCAGTGGTTCTCTATTATTGCCTTAAACTGAACTTTCGATTAAACGTGAATTATAATATATGGTTATTTTATAACTTGTCCGTGGTACTGCAATCTAGAAAACATTATGCCTGTGTAGTGATAGATTCAAGGGACTCGAGGATAGTTTATACGTACAAATAGTTTTTAACGAGAGGGTTTGAACTAACGTGAACGGGGTTACTTCCTCGTGAAGTGAGGGCTTCTCTTGGGGCGCGAAAGGGGTTACTTCCTCGTGAAGTGAGGGCTTCTCTTGGGGCGCGAAAGGGGTTACTTCCTCGTGAAGTGAGGGCTTCTCTTGGGGCGCAAAAGGAGTTACTTCCTCGTGAAGTGAGGGCTTCTCTTGGGGCGCGAAAGGGGTTACTTCCTCGTGAAGTGAGGGCTTCTCTTGGGGCGCGAAAGGGGTTACTTCCTCGTGAAGTGAGGGCTTCTCTTGGGGCGCAAAAGGAGTTGTTCTGTATCTCTCTCTCTTTCCTTCGAGTGTTGTTTTCGTATTATTGTTCGTACTTATGCAAGGTGGTAAGGCGAGTATTTAAGGTGTCGGTATGAATTGACTTTGTAAGAGATTTTAATAGTTTCCAGGTACGCAGGCAGAGGGGATGCATTTGGCAGGAGTAAAGGACTTGCGGGAACGAATTTGTGCAGAGCATATATGTAGGCAGTGAATCGTTTGATTGTCTAGGTTGAAGGGAGTGATTTGTTTGATGATGGTTCGGAGGGTGTGAAATGAAATGGTGACGTGTTGGAGGGTGTGAAATGATATGATGATGGGTTGGAGGATGTGAAATGAAATGATGATGGGTTGGAGGGTGTGCAATGATAATGGACTGGGGGGTGAGCAATGATTATGGGCTGGGGGGTGAGCAATGATTATGGGCTGGGGGGTGAGCAATGATTATGGGCTGGGGGGTGAGCTCAGTATCGTGCCGGACGTTACATTGCCGCAGGGGCAGTCTAGCGCTAACATCACAGCGGATTTTGTCGGTAGAAGAAAGGAAAAAAAAGTGATCCGATCTGTGGGAGCAGGTCGGCACGTCACACCTCCCCCCTTATTGTAAGAAATGCTTGCATTTCTTGAGTAGGAAATGTGTTTAACGAAAATATTGATAATGAATGGTAAGAACGAAAATAAAAGGAAATACTTATTTGATATCATTTTATAAAATTAGTAACTAATTTTGAATTGTAGTCTTCTATAATGAAATACACCGTGAAGTAAGTTTGTGTAAAGCTGGTGTTACGAACGTTAGTTTAAGGGGAAGATTTATCTCTCAGTGTTTTATTTAACGATACAAAAGTGTGCGGATAATGTTTCAGGTCAGTGCAACTAATAAATGAACTGGGGATCTTAGACTCGGTGTGTCGTCCTCGCGTGTGGAGGGATTCTAAGGGAACGCAGACGGGGTATCATCCTCGTGCAGAGAGGGATTCTAGGGAACGCAAAAATTGTATCATCCTCGTGTATAGAGGGATTCTAGGGAACGCAAGGGGGCATCGTCCTCGTGTACTGAGGGTATTAAACGCAAGAACAGGGGACCGATCATAAGTGGATGAACGCCATTAATTGTTTTATTCTTTTCCTTCTTTTTTTTTTTTTATTTGTTGCACCGTTGTGGGAATGTTGTGTAATTATCTTGTGTCTATAATTCCTGTTAACAATGATTTTCTTGATTTTAGTCGCGGTTTGGTCAGATGCATTTTTTCGGGGGCAAAGTGAAAGTGGCAGAAAATATAGTAACATATGATAATATAGTAATAGTATATGTATTGGAGTAAAACGGAGATAGTAGAGATAAAATACTAATAGTTTTGGGAGATGCGTGGAAGGAAGACAAATTTTGTTTTCCCTGTATGCAGTTCATGAACGAACAATATAATGTAATAGAAACGAAAATACTTGTTTGGTTTTCATTTACGACCCAGTCTGCTAATTTTAACTGCAAATAATAGTGTGTATTATACGTAACATTTGTATTAATATATGTATGTATGAAATGAATTACATTCTAAACCTAATAATCGTAATATATATATGTGAATGTTTTTTTTTTTTTTTTTTTTTTTTTTTTTTTTAAATAAACTACTAATAATGGTAGAATCACCGTTACACTTATATAATACTTTCTCTTTTATTTCCCACTCTTCTCTCTTTTTTTTGGACATAATGCGCTACGTTTATCACGGTTAAGGTACATTAATATTTGTTCAGCACGTGGAAGTGATTTCAAAGGGGTATAAGAAGGGGGTATTAAAAACATGTGGAGAGACGTGGGCTTGGTTGTAACGGGACTCTAGTAGGATGTGGGGGCAATAGAGCTACAGCGCGCATGATCTTAATTTTCTTGCGTGGTTAGCATGAATGATTTTGTATCCATTTTTCCAGGATATTTTTAGGTTTTGTAAAGGCAGCACCTCGATTACCTTGTGCGGGCCTGTATAATGGTCGGCGAATTTACTTTTACGGCTGTTCTTTATGACGAAGACCTCGTCTCCAGGTTGGAAAGTTTCCTCATTTATGCGACGATCGTAATACATTTTGTACCTTTCCTTGGCGCGTTTCAGTCTATCCGCGGCAAGATGCTGTAATTCGCCAATGCACTCTGTTAATCGGGAAAGGTAACCTCCGTAGGTTTCGTCTTCCGGGTATTCAATCGGCCGCTGCTGGGCAGGTACCCGCGCTAGTTTCCCGAATACTAATTCATGCGGGGTGTAACCCGTACCTTCATGGACACTTGTGTTATAAGAAAATGCCGCGAGATCAGTCCAACAATCCCAGTCATTGTTTTGGCTTGTATACATTTTTAGATAATCTATCAAGACGATGTGGGACCTTTCTAGAGATCCGTTGGATTGTGGATGGAACGCGGTGGTTTTGCATTGCGCGATCCTGAATTTGCGAGCGATAGTTCTCATAAATGCGCTTGTGAAGTTTGATCCTTGATCGGTGAGGACGGCTTTTGGTGCGCCAAATCGACATATCAGGTTCTTTATGAAGGCGTCTGCAACTTCCATAGATGTGGTGCCCTTCAATGGTGCACATACAAAGTATTTTGTAAGTAGGTCTTGCATGGTAAGTATATACAAATTTCCTGCGGGAGATATAGGAAGGGGACCCACTATATCTAGTCCAACCTTATCGAATGCTGCTCCGGGGGTATCGGTTAAAACCATGGGTTGCCGTGTTTTAATTCGTACTAACTTTTTCCGTTGACAAAGCAGGCAGTTCCTAATATAAATTCGAACCTGTTGTTTCAATCCCTGCCAGTAGTAAGTGTGTCTGATCCTCTTAAGAGTTTTGCTGACGCCTCTGTGACCTCCGACAGCCGAGGAGTGGTTGTCCTCTATTATTGTGGGTCTGAGGCTTTCGTCGGGAATTTGGACGGTTTGTGTGCAGACGGTGATTTGTAAGTTTTCTTCAGACAACCTAGTGTGGATTTCGGATATAATTTCTTCCCAGAACAGGGCGCCAATCTGAGCGGTTTTGGCAATACTAAATCCAGGTAGCTGCAGTTCTCTAACTACGTCTCTAAGCGAGTTTACCGCTTCGCGGAAGATTCCGGGTTCCATCGGGAAATTAGCCTTTTCCTTAACGACTAACCCAATAATCGTTTTTCCTTTGTGCTTAATTACACGCGCACGACCCAGTGTGAGATCTCTTCTGATGGGAAGACCCGCATGGGTTCTTAGGTTATGTCCACCGTCGTCACAGACGTTGCCATCGCCTGCTAGGAAGATTACCAGAGTTCCGTGCCGGATGGCTAAAGGGTCCCGACTGACGTGAACGTTGCAGTTCGGGCGGTTACGATCCTGCGGAATAACTTCATCCGATTCGCTATGCGTAACTTCGTCGTCGGATTCTCCCTGTGATGTGTCGTCTTCACTGGAAGGGTCGTTATGTGGCGCGCCTGGGCCATCTTCGATTATTGATTCTCTTTGTCCTGGTGACATATTATACCTGGGGGGCGTCTCGAATATAATTCTGCTGCTCGAGGGTCCATGGGACGATGGTTGTTGAACAGGCGTCAGCGTCATATCGGAAGTTCTATCGGGACCTTCCGACTGGTTTTTCCGAGAAATTTTTGGAGCGCTGAATAGAGACTCATCCGAATCGCTCGAGATGGTAACCTTAGTTTCGCATCGTTGTTGTTGTTGGCTATGAATTCTGGGCCTCTTTTGATTTGCGGGCTGTACTTGCCACTCAGAGTCGGAATCAGAGTACGACCGGGGGCGGATCGGACAGGCGAGTGCGGTCGAAGCGTCCGGTGGGTTGCGAGAGAGTGCGTCTGCCACTCTATTGGACTTCCCAGGTTGATACTTTATTTCGTAGTCGAATTCGGCAAGTTTTAGTCGCCAGCGAACGAGACGTGAAGTTGGGTCCTTGACCCTATGGAGCCAGACTAGCGGTTGATGATCAGTATAAAGGGTAAATCGTTTACCGTATAAGTAAGGCCGAAAATGGCTGGTGCAATATATAATAGCCAACAGTTCCTTCTCAATTGTAGAATAATTTACTTCTGCTTGGCATAGAAGTCGCGACGCATAGGCGAGGGGAAGTTCTTTATCGTCGTGTGTTTGCGTTATTAACCCTCCAATAGCGTAGTCTGATGCGTCGGTGGTGAGATGGAATTCCTTTTCGAAGTCCGGGAACTGTAGTATTGGTTCCTGAACCAATTTTTCCTTGAGGTACCTGAAGGATTTTTGTTGTGGTTCGCCCCACGTAAAAGGTGTACCCTTTTTGAGTAACGATGTGAGTGGCCTTGCTTCTTTTGAGAAGTCGGGTATAAATCGCCTATAGTATCCTGTCAATCCCAAAAATTGCTTAATTCCCTTTGCAGTACGGGGTGGAGGGTAATTTGTAACAGCGGTAATCTTTTGTGGATCCGGTTTTACACCGTTCTCCGTGATAACGTGGCCTAGGTACGCTACTTCCTTTCGTAAGAATTGGCATTTATTAGGCTGAAGTTTCAAATTGGCCTGACGTAAACGGTCGGCAAGCTTGCGGAACTTAATTCCATGTTCGTTCAGTGAACTCGAGTAGAGGACTATGTCGTCCAAATACACAAACATCTCAGAGCCTTGTAGACCAGAAAGGACGTGATCCATCAGGCGTTGAAAAGTTGCGGGGGCGTTGCGTAAGCCAAAGGGCATCCTTGATAATTCGTAATGGCCATGGGGGGCCGAGAATGCAGTCTTTTGTGCATCTTCGGGTTTCATCGGGATCTGGTGAAATCCGGATACGAGATCGAAGACCGAGAAATATTTGGCACCGCCTAGCTGGTCGAGTATATCGATAATATTCGGTAGGGGGTAAGCGTCGGGGACAGTCTTTTGATTAAGTTGGCGATAATCGATGACCATTCTCCATTTTTTCTTCCCATCTGGCCCTGGTTTCTTCGGCACTATCCAGAGGGGTGAGTTATACGGGGAGACGGATGGTTTGACTATTCTTTGTTCCAGGAGGTCCTTCATTTGCGCTTGGATTTCCTCCTTGTGGACGGGGGGGAATCGATACTGTTTCGTGGATACTGGGGCTGGATCCGTGGTTTCAATGGCATGGCTAATGGCATTCGTGTGGCCTAGGGGTTCTCCAGGCAAGTGGAATATGTCTTGATATTTCCCGACGAGTTGGTGGACGTGAGCTTCTTCTTCCCGATTTAGGTCCTTCGGGGATATGAGGTTAATTATTTCTGCGGTCCTGTTGGGCTCGTCCTTGACGGCGTGTTGAGTGTGTGTAATCCCTTTTAATCCGAGTGTGGGATGAATTTGGTGTGCTACCTTTTGATACGCAATTGAGCATACGAGGGGTGTGGACGCATGTCCGTTTCGAGGGTTACATTCTGTGAGGGTTTCGCTAAGGGGAGAGGGCCGGTTGCCCTTTTGAGAGTGGGGGTTCTTCGTGCCTTCGGTTTGCTTCGAAGACACGGCTTCCTCGGTACGCTTTATTTGGGGGTACATTTGGTGAACTTCTTCAAATTCTTCCAGCTGGACTGGGGGTATACATATAGTCGCCGGTTTCTCGTTGGTGTTGATAATATGTAAGTTTGCCTTTCCTTCCTGGTTTCGCACTAGGGCTTCTCCTGCGTATAGCCCTTCTCCTAGTTCCATCCTAGGAATGTATCCTTCCTCAATTTCGGGGTTAGCAACGGTTGCTTGTGCGACGATGCTTGTTCTTGAGGGTATTATTGTTTCGTCGACCCGCTTGAAGGGGACGAAATTGCCATTAAACGCTAGCCATTTATTCTTGAAATCTACCGTTACTCCGCTTTCGGATAAGAATCCGGATCCTAATAATCCTTGGTTGCGTAAGGGTATAGTGTCTTCCACGACGTGAAATAGTACGGGGTAATTAAATAAACATGCCGTAAGGGTTCCTAATGTAGGTACGCGCGTTTCAGTTATACCTATCAGGTCGATAACGTTGTCGCAGTCGATGTCAAGGGGCGTTTGGATGCATGACCGCTTTATCAGGTTAACTTCCGCACCTGTATCGATCATCAAGTCCACGGGGTTATTCAGTTGTGGACTGCGGACGTTGACGGAAGGAACATTGTTCGGGGGGGAGAGATGCACGTTTGCGATTCTGGTTGCTGGCGGTACGTTGGCCGGAGCGTGCTTATCGGATGCGCATTTGATCTGCCCGTTCCACGAGGCGCCTCCCTGTATTCTCGTGGGGGCTCGCCGTTTCCCGATGAATTTTGGTCTCGCATTTTCTTCCGACATTCTACCGCCAAATGTCCTATTCTTCCGCAGTAGTTGCAGGTTCGTGTCTCTGCCTTTCGTGGCGTGTTATAGTGTTTCGTTGGCGATGGACGGTCGAAGTCTCTTATGGTCGGCCGTTCCGAGGAGCGCATAAGGTACGGTGAGCTATTTACTGGATACGTTCTGCAGGATCGAGCTTCGTGTCCTTCCCTGTTGCAGAGTTGACACTGGGTTCGGGGCGTTCGTTCTCCCATAAACCGATGACGATCCCGCTCTATCAATTTCGCCACGTAAACTGCTTTGTCGAACGCCTCATCCAATGATGATAATGCAGCGGATTCCATTTGGCTGCGCATCGCGGGAGGAAGTCCATCTAAGAATGACCTTAGTGCGAGTCTGTCTATGTCTTGGGAGACCATTCTAGGATCGTAATGCCTGTAAGTTTCTTCGTCGATTATTACCGATCTCAGGTCCCTTACCCGCGAAATGTAGTCAAGGATATGTTCGTTCCTTCCTATTGTAATGTTTGCCAGTTCTCCGCGATAATGGTCGGACGTCTTCGCCGGCGCAAATACTGTTCTTAACCGATTAATCAATCCGCTAACGGTGTCAAAGTTGTAGTCTTCCACGACCAAGTACGCGTGGTTTTGTAACCGGTTTCTCAATAGGCGCGTTAATTGGGGTTCGCATGAAGGAGGGATCATCTCTCGAGCCCGTTTGCACGTTCTCGCAAATTGCAGGATCGACATATTATGGCCATCGAAATATGGTACTGTCTCGACGGCATCCTTTAAAGTGAGCTGAAGTTTTCCGTGCATTGTCGGTTCGTTAAACGCGTCGTTACGTGGGTTACCTTCGCGATAATGGGTGGCGGGAGTTTCCAAATGCGTTTTAATTCGCTGTTTTCTTGTTAGCATCTCTACTGCATCTTGTAAGGAAGCTATTTGTATCGCGAGGTTTTCCAAACCAGAGGCGGGGTGAGGCAATTGATCTTCGTGAACGGAATCATCGCGGGGAGTAACTGGTCGCGCTCGTTTGTTCGCCAATAAATCGTAGTGTGCTTCAATTTGCACTTGTTTTTCGCGCAAGAGACATAGCTTATCGTGCAACGCTGCGGTTGACGCGTCGATAGCTCTATTAGCATCCTCCACGGGGGTGGTAGGGGGGTTAGGTTCGTTTGCATCACCGTACAGCGACATGTTTTCCGAATATGAAATAGCGATACGAAATTATATATATGTATGGGGCCGTAATGCGACGCGAATAGTCGAATCGTACGTAAATTTCTTAGGAATTTGTACTTATATGGAGCAATAAGAATCAACTGAGGGGGTGCGCAATTTTTTATTTCACCGCGTTTTCTTTCGCGAAATATATTACTTAATCGTGGGAATATTAAATTTACGGATCACACCGCTTTCCTTTCAGGCAATTGTGGGATTGTAAAAATTTCGCATCCCACCGCTGTCACCAATTAACAATGTCACGTTCCAGGTTGCACCTTGGAAGAGACATGCCGTTCAAAGACGCAGAGCGGTTGCGCCAAGAACTAATATAACCTACGCTACTGGCAATCGCAATTGCAGTAGTTCGACAAAATATGGCAGATATAACGAGAGGGTGCCCGTGCGAGTCTTGATTAAAATGTATTCCGTGTTGGCTCTAAAACGCGATTAAATATAGTCGGACGCAGGAAACCTCGGGGTCGAATGCTTGATTCGCGCACGCCGAGATGATGGGAAGGATATTCGTAAAGGAAACGGGGGATCTCGGGGTCGAATGCTTGATTCGCGCACGCCGAGATGATGGGAAGGATATTCGTAAAGGAAATGGGGGATCTCGGGGTCGAATGCTAGATTCGCGCACGCCGAGAGGAAAGAAAAGTAATTTAAGGAAGGGGGAAGGAAGCCTCGGGGTCGAATGCTAGATTCGCGCACGCCGAGGGGAAAGGGAGTTTGTTAAAGGAGGGAAAACGAAGCCTCGGGGTCGAATGCTAGATTCGCGCACGCCGAGAGGAAAGAAAAGTAATTTAAGGAAAGGGGGAAGGAAGCCTCGGGGTCGAATGCTTCTGACTTCTTCTAACTTGTTCTCCCGGGGCCTGAATGTTTCTGACTTCTTCTAACTTGTTCTTCCGGGGCCTGAATGCTTCTGACTTCTTCTAACTTGTTCTTCCGGGGCCTGAATGTTTCTGACTTCTCCTTAACTGAATTGTTCTCCGGGGACTTAGTGCTTCTGACTTCTGAATATTAAGGTGGCGCCGGCCTATTTATACCAGTCGTTGGAATCCGAGGAATGTTTGGTATGCCGGGTGTGCGTGGTATGCGGGGAAGCTCTGGAATGCGTGCGTGATGTCTGCCGCTGGTGTTAATTGCGTTGGAATTCCTGGTATGCGCGTGGAATGTCTGCTGTAGAAGTGCGATGCTTTGGAATTCCTGATGTGCGTAGTTTCTCTGGAATGTCTGGTATGCGAGGAATGTCTTGGGCTGCGTGGTTCTCAACTGCCAGTGGTTCTCTATTATTGCCTTAAACTGAACTTTCGATTAAACGTGAATTATAATATATGGTTATTTTATAACTTGTCCGTGATACTGCAATCTAGAAAACATTATGCTTGTGTAGTGATAGATTCAAGGGACTCGAGGATAGTTTATACGTACAAATAGTTTTTAACGAGAGGGTTTGAACTAACGCGAACGGGGTTACTTCCTCGTGAAGTGAGGGCTTCTCTTGGGGCGCGAAAGGGATTACTTCCTCGTGAAGTGAGGGCTTCTCTTGGGGCGCGAAAGGGATTACTTCCTCGTGAAGTGAGGGCTTCTCTTGGGGCGCGAAAGGGGTTACTTCCTCGTGAAGTGAGGGCTTCTCTTGGGGCGCGAAAGGGGTTACTTCCTCGTGAAGTGAGGGCTTCTCTTGGGGCGCAAAAGGAGTTTTTCTGTATCTCTCTCTCTTTCTTTCGAGTGTTGTTTTCGTATTATTGTTCGTACTTATGCAAGGTGGTAAGGCGAGTATTTAAGGTGTCGGTATGAATTGACTTTGTAAGAGATTTTAATAGTTTCCAGGTACGCAGGCAGAGGGGATGCATTTGGCAGGAGTAAAGGACTTGCGGGAACGAATTTGTGCAGAGCATATATGTAGGCAGTGAATCGTTTGATTGTCTAGGTTGAAGGGAGTGATTTGTTTGATGATGGTTCGGAGGGTGTGAAATGAAATGGTGACGTGTTGGAGGGTGTGAAATGATATGATGATGGGTTTGAGGATGTGAAATGAAATGATGATGGGTTGCAGGGTGTGCAATGATTATGGACTGGGGGGGTGAGCAATGATTATGGGCTGGGGGGTGAGCAATGATTATGGGCTGGGGGGTGAGCTCAGTATCGTGCCGGACGTTACATTGCCGCAGGGGCAGTCTAGCGCTAACATCACAGCGGATTTTGTCGGCAGAAGAAAGGAAAAAAAAAGTGATCCGATCTGTGGGAGCAGGTCGGCACGTCACAGTATCGATAGAAGCTAAGGATTCACTTCCTAGCCCTCGGCATCGTTCGATATAACGATAAATCACTCTGGGAGCCTCGGAATCGCGATATTTACCTTTTCCACACGCTGTGTATCGATAGAAGCTAAGGATTCACTTCCTAGCCCTCGGCATCGTTCGATATAACGATAAATCACTCTGGGAGCCTCGGAATCGCGATATTTACCTTTTCCACACGCTGTGTATCGATAGAAGCTAAGGATTCACTTCCTAGCCCTCGGCATCCTTCGATATAACGATAAATCACTCTGGGAGCCTCGGAATCGCGATATTTACCTTTTCCACACGCTGTGTATCGAAAGGAGCTAAGGATTCACTTCCTAGCCCTCGGCATCGTTCGATATAACGATAAATCACTCTGGGAGCCTCGGAATCGCGATATTTACCTTTTCCACACGCTGTGTATCGAAAGAAGCTAAGGATTCACTTCCTAGCCCTCGGCATCGTTCGATATAACGATAAATCACTCTGGGAGCCTCGGAATCGCGATATTTACCTTTTCCACACGCTGTGTATCGATAGAAGCTAAGGATTCACTTCCTAGAACTCGGCATCGTTCGATATAACGATAAATCACTCTGGGAGCCTCGGAATCGCGATATTTACCTTTTCCACACGCTGTGTATCGAAAGAAGCTTAGGATTCACTTCCTAGCCCTCGCCATCGTTCGATATAACGATAAATCACTCCGGGACGCTCGGAATCGCGATATTTACCTTTTCCACACGCTGTGTATCGATAGAAGCTAAGGATTCAGTTCCTAGCCCTCGGCATCGTTCGATATAACGATAAATCACTTTGGAACACTCGGAATCGCGATATTTACCTTTTCCACACGCTGTGTATCGATAGGAGCTAAGGAATCACTTCCTAGCCCTCGGCATCGTTCGATATAACGATAAATCACTCTGGGAGTCTCGGAATCGCGATATTTACCTTTTCCACACGCTGTGTATCGAAAGGAGCTAAGGATTCACTTCCTAGCCCTCGGCATCGTTCGATATAACGATAAATCACTCTGGGAGCCTCGGAATCGCGATATTTACCTTTTCCACACGCTGTGTATCGAAAGAAGCTAAGGATTCAATTCCTAGCCCTCGGCATCGTTCGATATAACGATAAATCACTCTGGGAGCCTCGGAATCGCGATATTTACCTTTTCCACACGCTGTGTATCGATGGAGGCTAAGGATTCAGTTCCTGGCCCTCGGCATCGTTCGATATAACGATAAATCACTCTGGGAGCCTCGGAATCGCGATATTTACCTTTTCCACACGCTGTGTATCGATAGAAGCTAAGGATTCACTTCCTAGCCCTCGGCATCGTTCGATATAACGATAAATCACTCTGGGAGCCTCGGAATCGCGATATTTACCTTTTCCACACGCTGTGTATCGAAAGGAGCTAAGGATTCACTTCCTAGCCCTCGGCATCGTTCGATATAACGATAAATCACTCTGGGAGCCTCGGAATCGCGATATTTACCTTTTCCACACGCTGTGTATCGATGGAGGCTAAGGATTCAGTTCCTGGCCCTCGGCATCGTTCGATATAACGATAAATCACTCTGGGAGCCTCGGAATCGCGATATTTACCTTTTCCACACGCTGTGTATCGATAGAAGCTAAGGATTCACTTCCTAGCCCTCGGCATCGTTCGATATAACGATAAATCACTCTGGGAGCCTCGGAATCGCGATATTTACCTTTTCCACACGCTGTGTATCGAAAGGAGCTAAGGATTCACTTCCTAGCCCTCGGCATCGTTCGATATAACGATAAATCACTCTGGGAGCCTCGGAATCGCGATATTTACCTTTTCCACACGCTGTGTATCGAAAGAAGCTAAGGATTCACTTCCTAGCCCTCGGCATCGTTCGATATAACGATAAATCACTCTGGGAGCCTCGGAATCGCGATATTTACCTTTTCCACACGCTGTGTATCGATAGAAGCTAAGGATTCACTTCCTAGCCCTCGGCATCGTTCGATATAACGATAAATCACTCTGGGAGCCTCGGAATCGCGATATTTACCTTTTCCACACGCTGTGTATCGATAGAAGCTAAGGATTCACTTCCTAGCCCTCGGCATCGTTCGATATAACGATAAATCACTCTGGGAGCCTGGGAATCGCGATATTTACCTTTTCCACACGCTGTGTATCGATAGAAGCTAAGGATTCACTTCCTAGCCCTCGGCATCGTTCGATATAACGATAAATCACTCTGGGAGCCTTGGAATCGCGATATTTACCTTTTCCACACGCTGTGTATCGAAAGGAGCTAAGGATTCACTTCCTAGCCCTCGGCATCGTTCGATATAACGATAAATCACTCTGGAACACTCGGAATCGCGATATTTACCTTTTCCACACGCTGTGTATCGATGGAGGCTAAGGATTCAGTTCCTGGCCCTCGGCATCGTTCGATATAACGATAAATCACTCTGGGAGCCTCGGAATCGCGATATTTACCTTTTCCACACGCTGTGTATCGATAGAAGCTAAGGATTCACTTCCTAGCCCACGGCATTGTTCGATATAACGATAAATCACTCTGGGAGCCTCGGAATCGCGATATTTACCTTTTCCACACGCTGTGTATCGATAGAAGCTAAGGATTCACTTCCTAGCCCTCGGCATCGTTCGATATAACGATAAATCACTCTGGGAGCCTCGGAATCGCGATATTTACCTTTTCCACACGCTGTGTATCGAAAGAATCTTAGGATTCACTTCCTAGCCCACGGCATTGTTCGATATAACGATAAATCACTCTGGAACACTCGGAATCGCGATATTTACCTTTTCCACACGCTGTGTATCGATAGGAGCTAAGGATTTACTTCCTACCCCTCGGCATCGTTCGATATAACGATAAATCACTCTGGGAGCCTCGGAATCGCGATATTTACCTTTTCCACACGCTGTGTATCGAAAGGAGCTAAGGATTCACTTCCTAGCCCTCGGCATCGTTCGATATAACGATAAATTACTCTGGTAGCCTCGGAATCGCGATATTTACCGTTTCCACACGCTGTGTATCGATAGAAGCTAAGGATTCAGTTCCTAGCCCTCGGCATCGTTCGATATAACGATAAATCACTCTGGGAGCCTCGGAATCGCGATATTTACCTTTTCCACACGCTGTGTATCGATAGAAGCCAAGGATTCACTTCCTAGCCCACGGCATTGTTCGATATAACGATAAATCACTCTGGGAGCCTCGGAATCGCGATATTTACCTTTTCCACACGCTGTGTATCGAAAGGAGCTAAGGATTCACTTCCTAGCCCTCGGCATCGTTCGATATAACGATAAATTACTCTGGTAGCCTCGGAATCGCGATATTTACCGTTTCCACACGCTGTGTATCGATGGAGGCTAAGGATTCAGTTCCTGGCCCTCGGCATCGTTCGATATAACGATAAATCACTCTGGGAGCCTCGGAATCGCGATATTTACCTTTTCCACACGCTGTGTATCGATAGAAGCTAAGGTTTCACTTCCTAGCCCACGGCATTGTTCGATATAACGATAAATCACTCTGGGAGCCTCGGAATCGCGATATTTACCTTTTCCACACGCTGTGTATCGATAGAAGCTAAGGATTCACTTCCTAGCCCTCGGCATCGTTCGATATAACGATAAATCACTCTGGGAGCCTCGGAATCGCGATATTTACCTTTTCCACACGCTGTGTATCGATGGAGGCTAAGGATTCAGTTCCTGGCCCTCGGCATCGTTCGATATAACGATAAATCACTCTGGGAGCCTCGGAATCGCGATATTTACCTTTTCCACACGCTGTGTATCGATAGAAGCTAAGGATTCACTTCCTAGCCCTCGGCATCGTTCGATATAACGATAAATCACTCTGGGAGCCTCGGAATCGCGATATTTACCTTTTCCACACGCTGTGTATCGATAGAAGCTAAGGATTCACTTCCTAGCCCTCGGCATCGTTCGATATAACGATAAATCACTCTGGGAGCCTTGGAATCGCGATATTTACCTTTTCCACACACTGTGTATCGAAAGGAGCTAAGGATTCACTTCCTAGCCCTCGGCATCGTTCGATATAACGATAAATCACTCTGGGAGCCTCGGAATCGCGATATTTACCTTTTCCACACGCTGTGTATCGAAAGAAGCTAAGGATTCACTTCCTAGCCCTCGGCATCGTTCGATATAACGATAAATCACTCTGGGAGCCTCGGAATCGCGATATTTACCTTTTCCACACGCTGTGTATCGATAGGAGCTAAGGATTTACTTCCTACCCCTCGGCATCGTTCGATATAACGATAAATCACTCTGGGAGCCTCGGAATCGCGATATTTACCTTTTCCACACGCTGTGTATCGAAAGGAGCTAAGGATTCACTTCCTAGCCCTCGGCATCGTTCGATATAACGATAAATTACTCTGGTAGCCTCGGAATCGCGATATTTACCGTTTCCACACGCTGTGTATCGATAGAAGCTAAGGATTCAGTTCCTAGCCCTCGGCATCGTTCGATATAACGATAAATCACTCTGGGAGCCTCGGAATCGCGATATTTACCTTTTCCACACGCTGTGTATCGATAGAAGCCAAGGATTCACTTCCTAGCCCACGGCATTGTTCGATATAACGATAAATCACTCTGGGAGCCTCGGAATCGCGATATTTACCTTTTCCACACGCTGTGTATCGAAAGAAGCTAAGGATTCAGTTCCTAGCCCTCGGCATCGTTCGATATAACGATAAATCACTCTGGGAGCCTCGGAATCGCGATATTTACCTTTTCCACACGCTGTGTATCGATAGAAGCTAAGGATTCACTTCCTAGCCCACGGCTTTGTTCGATATAACGATAAATCACTCTGGGAGCCTCGGAATCGCGATATTTACCTTTTCCACACGCTGTGTATCGATAGAAGCTAAGGATTCACTTCCTAGCCCTCGCCATCGTTCGATATAACGATAAATCACTCTGGGACACTCGGAATCGCGATATTTACCTTTTCCACACGCTGTGTATCGAAAGGAGCTAAGGATTCACTTCCTAGCCCACGGCATTGTTCGATATAACGATAAATCACTCTGGGAGCCTCGGAATCGCGATATTTACCTTTTCCACACGCTGTGTATCGATAGAAGCTAAGGATTCACTTCCTAGCCCTCGGCATCGTTCGATATAACGATAAATCACTCTGGGAGCCTTGGAATCGCGATATTTACCTTTTCCACACACTGTGTATCGAAAGGAGCTAAGGATTCACTTCCTAGCCCTCGGCATCGTTCGATATAACGATAAATCACTCTGGGAGCCTCGGAATCGCGATATTTACCTTTTCCACACGCTGTGTATCGATGGAGGCTAAGGATTCAGTTCCTGGCCCTCGGCATCGTTCGATATAACGATAAATCACTCTGGGAGCCTCGGAATCGCGATATTTACCTTTTCCACACGCTGTGTATCGATAGAAGCTAAGGATTCACTTCCTAGCCCACGGCATTGTTCGATATAACGATAAATCACTCTGGGAGCCTCGGAATCGCGATATTTACCTTTTCCACACGCTGTGTATCGATAGAAGCTAAGGATTCACTTCCTAGCCCTCGGCATCGTTCGATATAACGATAAATCACTCTGGGAGCCTCGGAATCGCGATATTTACCTTTTCCACACGCTGTGTATCGATGGAGGCTAAGGATTCAGTTCCTGGCCCTCGGCATCGTTCGATATAACGATAAATCACTCTGGGAGCCTCGGAATCGCGATATTTACCTTTTCCACACGCTGTGTATCGATAGAAGCTAAGGATTCACTTCCTAGCCCTCGGCATCGTTCGATATAACGATAAATCACTCTGGGAGCCTCGGAATCGCGATATTTACCTTTTCCACACGCTGTGTATCGATAGAAGCTAAGGATTCACTTCCTAGCCCTCGGCATCGTTCGATATAACGATAAATCACTCTGGGAGCCTCGGAATCGCGATATTTACCTTTTCCACACGCTGTGTATCGAAAGAAGCTAAGGATTCACTTCCTAGCCCTCGGCATCGTTCGATATAACGATAAATCACTCTGGGAGCCTCGGAATCGCGATATTTACCTTTTCCACACGCTGTGTATCGAAAGAAGCTTAGGATTCACTTCCTAGCCCACGGCATTGTTCGATATAACGATAAATCACTCTGGAACACTCGGAATCGCGATATTTACCTTTTCCACACGCTGTGTATCGATGGAGGCTAAGGATTCAGTTCCTGGCCCTCGGCATCGTTCGATATAACGATAAATCACTCTGGGAGCCTCGGAATCGCGATATTTACCTTTTCCACACGCTGTGTATCGATAGAAGCTAAGGATTCACTTCCTAGCCCACGGCATTGTTCGATATAACGATAAATCACTCTGGGAGCCTCGGAATCGCGATATTTACCTTTTCCACACGCTGTGTATCGATAGAAGCTAAGGATTCACTTCCTAGCCCTCGGCATCGTTCGATATAACGATAAATCACTCTGGGAGCCTCGGAATCGCGATATTTACCTTTTCCACACGCTGTGTATCGATGGAGGCTAAGGATTCAGTTCCTGGCCCTCGGCATCGTTCGATATAACGATAAATCACTCTGGGAGCCTCGGAATCGCGATATTTACCTTTTCCACACGCTGTGTATCGATAGAAGCTAAGGATTCACTTCCTAGCCCTCGGCATCGTTCGATATAACGATAAATCACTCTGGGAGCCTCGGAATCGCGATATTTACCTTTTCCACACGCTGTGTATCGATAGAAGCTAAGGATTCACTTCCTAGCCCTCGGCATCGTTCGATATAACGATAAATCACTCTGGGAGCCTCGGAATCGCGATATTTACCTTTTCCACACGCTGTGTATCGATAGAAGCTAAGGATTCACTTCCTAGCCCTCGGCATCCTTCGATATAACGATAAATCACTCTGGGAGCCTCGGAATCGCGATATTTACCTTTTCCACACGCTGTGTATCGAAAGGAGCTAAGGATTCACTTCCTAGCCCTCGGCATCGTTCGATATAACGATAAATCACTCTGGGAGCCTCGGAATCGCGATATTTACCGTTTCCACACGCTGTGTATCGATAGAAGCTAAGGATTCAGTTCCTAGCCCTCGGCATCGTTCGATATAACGATAAATCACTCTGGGAGCCTCGGAATCGCGATATTTACCTTTTCCACACGCTGTGTATCGATAGAAGCCAAGGATTCACTTCCTAGCCCACGGCATTGTTCGATATAACGATAAATCACTCTGGGAGCCTCGGAATCGCGATATTTACCTTTTCCACACGCTGTGTATCGAAAGAAGCTAAGGATTCAGTTCCTAGCCCTCGGCATCGTTCGATATAACGATAAATCACTCTGGGAGCCTCGGAATCGCGATATTTACCTTTTCCACACGCTGTGTATCGATAGAAGCTAAGGATTCACTTCCTAGCCCACGGCTTTGTTCGATATAACGATAAATCACTCTGGGAGCCTCGGAATCGCGATATTTACCTTTTCCACACGCTGTGTATCGATAGAAGCTAAGGATTCACTTCCTAGCCCTCGCCATCGTTCGATATAACGATAAATCACTCTGGGACACTCGGAATCGCGATATTTACCTTTTCCACACGCTGTGTATCGAAAGGAGCTAAGGATTCACTTCCTAGCCCACGGCATTGTTCGATATAACGATAAATCACTCTGGGAGCCTCGGAATCGCGATATTTACCTTTTCCACACGCTGTGTATCGATAGAAGCTAAGGATTCACTTCCTAGCCCTCGGCATCGTTCGATATAACGATAAATCACTCTGGGAGCCTTGGAATCGCGATATTTACCTTTTCCACACACTGTGTATCGAAAGGAGCTAAGGATTCACTTCCTAGCCCTCGGCATCGTTCGATATAACGATAAATCACTCTGGGAGCCTCGGAATCGCGATATTTACCTTTTCCACACGCTGTGTATCGATGGAGGCTAAGGATTCAGTTCCTGGCCCTCGGCATCGTTCGATATAACGATAAATCACTCTGGGAGCCTCGGAATCGCGATATTTACCTTTTCCACACGCTGTGTATCGATAGAAGCTAAGGATTCACTTCCTAGCCCACGGCATTGTTCGATATAACGATAAATCACTCTGGGAGCCTCGGAATCGCGATATTTACCTTTTCCACACGCTGTGTATCGATAGAAGCTAAGGATTCACTTCCTAGCCCTCGGCATCGTTCGATATAACGATAAATCACTCTGGGAGCCTCGGAATCGCGATATTTACCTTTTCCACACGCTGTGTATCGATGGAGGCTAAGGATTCAGTTCCTGGCCCTCGGCATCGTTCGATATAACGATAAATCACTCTGGGAGCCTCGGAATCGCGATATTTACCTTTTCCACACGCTGTGTATCGATAGAAGCTAAGGATTCACTTCCTAGCCCTCGGCATCGTTCGATATAACGATAAATCACTCTGGGAGCCTCGGAATCGCGATATTTACCTTTTCCACACGCTGTGTATCGATAGAAGCTAAGGATTCACTTCCTAGCCCTCGGCATCGTTCGATATAACGATAAATCACTCTGGGAGCCTTGGAATCGCGATATTTACCTTTTCCACACACTGTGTATCGAAAGGAGCTAAGGATTCACTTCCTAGCCCTCGGCATCGTTCGATATAACGATAAATCACTCTGGGAGCCTCGGAATCGCGATATTTACCTTTTCCACACGCTGTGTATCGAAAGAAGCTAAGGATTCACTTCCTAGCCCTCGGCATCGTTCGATATAACGATAAATCACTCTGGGAGCCTCGGAATCGCGATATTTACCTTTTCCACACGCTGTGTATCGATAGAAGCTAAGGATTCACTTCCTAGCCCTCGGCATCGTTCGATATAACGATAAATCACTCTGGGAGCCTCGGAATCGCGATATTTACCTTTTCCACACGCTGTGTATCGAAAGAAGCTTAGGATTCACTTCCTAGCCCACGGCATTGTTCGATATAACGATAAATCACTCTGGAACACTCGGAATCGCGATATTTACCTTTTCCACACGCTGTGTATCGATGGAGGCTAAGGATTCAGTTCCTGGCCCTCGGCATCGTTCGATATAACGATAAATCACTCTGGGAGCCTCGGAATCGCGATATTTACCTTTTCCACACGCTGTGTATCGATAGAAGCTAAGGATTCACTTCCTAGCCCACGGCATTGTTCGATATAACGATAAATCACTCTGGGAGCCTCGGAATCGCGATATTTACCTTTTCCACACGCTGTGTATCGATAGAAGCTAAGGATTCACTTCCTAGCCCTCGGCATCGTTCGATATAACGATAAATCACTCTGGGAGCCTCGGAATCGCGATATTTACCTTTTCCACACGCTGTGTATCGATGGAGGCTAAGGATTCAGTTCCTGGCCCTCGGCATCGTTCGATATAACGATAAATCACTCTGGGAGCCTCGGAATCGCGATATTTACCTTTTCCACACGCTGTGTATCGATAGAAGCTAAGGATTCACTTCCTAGCCCTCGGCATCGTTCGATATAACGATAAATCACTCTGGGAGCCTCGGAATCGCGATATTTACCTTTTCCACACGCTGTGTATCGATAGAAGCTAAGGATTCACTTCCTAGCCCTCGGCATCGTTCGATATAACGATAAATCACTCTGGGAGCCTCGGAATCGCGATATTTACCTTTTCCACACGCTGTGTATCGATAGAAGCTAAGGATTCACTTCCTAGCCCTCGGCATCCTTCGATATAACGATAAATCACTCTGGGAGCCTCGGAATCGCGATATTTACCTTTTCCACACGCTGTGTATCGAAAGGAGCTAAGGATTCACTTCCTAGCCCTCGGCATCGTTCGATATAACGATAAATCACTCTGGGAGCCTCGGAATCGCGATATTTACCTTTTCCACACGCTGTGTATCGAAAGAAGCTAAGGATTCACTTCCTAGCCCTCGGCATCGTTCGATATAACGATAAATCACTCTGGGAGCCTCGGAATCGCGATATTTACCTTTTCCACACGCTGTGTATCGATAGAAGCTAAGGATTCACTTCCTAGCCCTCGGCATCGTTCGATATAACGATAAATCACTCTGGGAGCCTCGGAATCGCGATATTTACCTTTTCCACACGCTGTGTATCGAAAGAAGCTTAGGATTCACTTCCTAGCCCACGGCATTGTTCGATATAACGATAAATCAATCTGGAACACTCGGAATCGCGATATTTACCTTTTCCACACGCTGTGTATCGATGGAGGCTAAGGATTCACTTCCTAGCCCTCGGCATCGTTCGATATAACGATAAATCACTCTGGGAGCCTCGGAATCGCGATATTTACCTTTTCCACACGCTGTGTATCGATAGAAGCCAAGGATTCACTTCCTAGCCCACGGCATTGTTCGATATAACGATAAATCACTCTGGGAGCCTCGGAATCGCGATATTTACCTTTTCCACACGCTGTGTATCGAAAGAAGCTAAGGATTCAGTTCCTAGCCCTCGGCATCGTTCGATATAACGATAAATCACTCTGGGAGCCTCGGAATCGCGATATTTACCTTTTCCACACGCTGTGTATCGATAGAAGCTAAGGATTCAGTTCCTAGCCCTCGGCATCGTTCGATATAACGATAAATCACTCTGGGAGCCTCGGAATCGCGATATTTACCTTTTCCACACGCTGTGTATCGAAAGGAGCTAAGGATTCACTTCCTAGCCCTCGGCATCGTTCGATATAACGATAAATTACTCTGGTAGCCTCGGAATCGCGATATTTACCTTTTCCACACGCTGTGTATCGATAGAAGCTAAGGATTCAGTTCCTAGCCCTCGGCATCGTTCGATATAACGATAAATCACTCTGGGAGCCTCGGAATCGCGATATTTACCTTTTCCACACGCTGTGTATCGAAAGAAGCTTAGGATTCACTTCCTAGCCCACGGCATTGTTCGATATAACGATAAATCACTCTGGAACACTCGGAATCGCGATATTTACCTTTTCCACACGCTGTGTATCGATGGAGGCTAAGGATTCAGTTCCTGGCCCTCGGCATCGTTCGATATAACGATAAATCACTCTGGGAGCCTCGGAATCGCGATATTTACCTTTTCCACACGCTGTGTATCGATAGAAGCTAAGGATTCACTTCCTAGCCCACGGCATTGTTCGATATAACGATAAATCACTCTGGGAGCCTCGGAATCGCGATATTTACCTTTTCCACACGCTGTGTATCGATAGAAGCTAAGGATTCACTTCCTAGCCCTCGGCATCGTTCGATATAACGATAAATCACTCTGGGAGCCTCGGAATCGCGATATTTACCTTTTCCACACGCTGTGTATCGATGGAGGCTAAGGATTCAGTTCCTGGCCCTCGGCATCGTTCGATATAACGATAAATCACTCTGGGAGCCTCGGAATCGCGATATTTACCTTTTCCACACGCTGTGTATCGATAGAAGCTAAGGATTCACTTCCTAGCCCTCGGCATCGTTCGATATAACGATAAATCACTCTGGGAGCCTCGGAATCGCGATATTTACCTTTTCCACACGCTGTGTATCGATAGAAGCTAAGGATTCACTTCCTAGCCCTCGGCATCGTTCGATATAACGATAAATCACTCTGGGAGCCTCGGAATCGCGATATTTACCTTTTCCACACGCTGTGTATCGATAGAAGCTAAGGATTCACTTCCTAGCCCTCGGCATCCTTCGATATAACGATAAATCACTCTGGGAGCCTCGGAATCGCGATATTTACCTTTTCCACACGCTGTGTATCGAAAGGAGCTAAGGATTCACTTCCTAGCCCTCGGCATCGTTCGATATAACGATAAATCACTCTGGGAGCCTCGGAATCGCGATATTTACCTTTTCCACACGCTGTGTATCGAAAGAAGCTAAGGATTCACTTCCTAGCCCTCGGCATCGTTCGATATAACGATAAATCACTCTGGGAGCCTCGGAATCGCGATATTTACCTTTTCCACACGCTGTGTATCGATAGAAGCTAAGGATTCACTTCCTAGCCCTCGGCATCGTTCGATATAACGATAAATCACTCTGGGAGCCTCGGAATCGCGATATTTACCTTTTCCACACGCTGTGTATCGAAAGAAGCTTAGGATTCACTTCCTAGCCCACGGCATTGTTCGATATAACGATAAATCAATCTGGAACACTCGGAATCGCGATATTTACCTTTTCCACACGCTGTGTATCGATGGAGGCTAAGGATTCAGTTCCTGGCCCTCGGCATCGTTCGATATAACGATAAATCACTCTGGGAGCCTCGGAATCGCGATATTTACCTTTTCCACACGCTGTGTATCGAAAGGAGCTAAGGATTCACTTCCTAGCCCTCGGCATCGTTCGATATAACGATAAATCACTCTGGGAGCCTCGGAATCGCGATATTTACCTTTTCCACACGCTGTGTATCGATAGAAGCCAAGGATTCACTTCCTAGCCCACGGCATTGTTCGATATAACGATAAATCACTCTGGGAGCCTCGGAATCGCGATATTTACCTTTTCCACACGCTGTGTATCGAAAGAAGCTAAGGATTCAGTTCCTAGCCCTCGGCATCGTTCGATATAACGATAAATCACTCTGGGAGCCTCGGAATCGCGATATTTACCTTTTCCACACGCTGTGTATCGATAGAAGCTAAGGATTCACTTCCTAGCCCACGGCTTTGTTCGATATAACGATAAATCACTCTGGGAGCCTCGGAATCGCGATATTTACCTTTTCCACACGCTGTGTATCGATAGAAGCTAAGGATTCAGTTCCTAGCCCTCGGCATCGTTCGATATAACGATAAATCACTCTGGGAGCCTCGGAATCGCGATATTTACCTTTTCCACACGCTGTGTATCGAAAGGAGCTAAGGATTCACTTCCTAGCCCTCGGCATCGTTCGATATAACGAAAAATTACTCTGGTAGCCTCGGAATCGCGATATTTACCTTTTCCACACGCTGTGTATCGATAGAAGCTAAGGATTCAGTTCCTAGCCCTCGGCATCGTTCGATATAACGATAAATCACTCTGGGAGCCTCGGAATCGCGATATTGACCTTTTCCACACGCTGTGTATCGAAAGAAGCTAAGGATTCACTTCCTAGCCCTCGGCATCGTTCGATATAACGATAAATCACTCTGGGAGCCTCGGAATCGCGATATTTACCTTTTCCACACGCTGTGTATCGAAAGGAGCTAAGGATTCACTTCCTAGCCCTCGGCATCGTTCGATATAACGATAAATCACTCTGGGAGCCTCGGAATAGCGATATTTACCTTTTCCACACGCTGTGTATCGAAAGGAGCTAAGGATTCACTTCCTAGCCCTCGGCATCGTTCGATATAACGATAAATCACTCTGGGAGCCTCGGAATAGCGATATTTACCTATTCCACACGCTGTGTATCGATAGAAGCTAAGGATTCATTTCCTAGCCCTCGCCATCGTTCGATATAACGATAAATCACTCTGGGACACTCGGAATCGCGATATTTACCTTTTCCACACGCTGTGTATCGAAAGGAGCTAAGGATTCACTTCCTAGCCCTCGGCATCGTTCGATATAACGATAAATCACTCTGGTAGCCTCGGAATCGCGATATTTACCTTTTCCACACGCTGTGTACCGACAGAAGCTAAGGATTCAGTTCCTAGCCGTCGGCATCGTTCGATATAACGATAAATCACTCTGGGAGCCTCGGAATCGCGATATTTACCTTTTCCACACGCTGTGTATCGATAGAAGCCAAGGATTCACTTCCTAGCCCACGGCATTGTTCGATATAACGATAAATCACTCTGTGACGTGCCGACCTGCTCCCACAGATCGGATCACTTTTTTTTCCTTTCTTCTACCGACAAAATCCGCTGTGATGTTAGCGCTAGACTGCCCCTGCGGCAATGTAACGTCCGGCACGATACTGAGCTCACCCCCCAGCCCATAATCATTGCTCACCCCCCAGCCCATAATCATTGCTCACCCCCCAGCCCATAATCATTGCTCACCCCCCAGTCCATAATCATTGCACACCCTCCAACCCATCATCATTTCATTTCACATCCTCCAACCCATCATCATATCATTTCACACCCTCCAACACGTCACCATTTCATTTCACACCCTCCGAACCATCATCAAACAAATCACTCCCTTCAACCTAGACAATCAAACGATTCACTGCCTACATATATGCTCTGCACAAATTCGTTCCCGCAAGTCCTTTACTCCTGCCAAATGCATCCCCTCTGCCTGCGTACCTGGAAACTATTAAAATCTCTTACAAAGTCAATTCATACCGACACCTTAAATACTCGCCTTACCACCTTGCATAAGTACGAACAATAATACGAAAACAACACTCGAAGGAAAGAGAGAGAGATACAGAACAACTCCTTTTGCGCCCCAAGAGAAGCCCTCACTTCACGAGGAAGTAACCCCTTTCGCGCCCCAAGAGAAGCCCTCACTTCACGAGGAAGTAACCCCTTTCGCGCCCCAAGAGAAGCCCTCACTTCACGAGGAAGTAACTCCTTTTGCGCCCCAAGAGAAGCCCTCACTTCACGAGGAAGTAACCCCTTTCGCGCCCCAAGAGAAGCCCTCACTTCACGAGGAAGTAACCCCTTTCGCGCCCCAAGAGAAGCCCTCACTTCACGAGGAAGTAACCCCGTTCACGTTAGTTCAAACCCTCTCGTTAAAAACTATTTGTACGTATAAACTATCCTCGAGTCCCTTGAATCTATCACTACACAGGCATAATGTTTTCTAGATTGCAGTACCACGGACAAGTTATAAAATAACCATATATTATAATTCACGTTTAATCGAAAGTTCAGTTTAAGGCAATAATAGAGAACCACTGGCAGTTGAGAACCACGCAGCCCAAGACATTCCTCGCATACCAGACATTCCAGAGAAACTACGCACATCAGGAATTCCAAAGCATCGCACTTCTACAGCAGACATTCCACGCGCATACCAGGAATTCCAACGCAATTAACACCAGCGGCAGACATCACGCACGCATTCCAGAGCTTCCCCGCATACCACGCACACCCGGCATACCAAACATTCCTCGGATTCCAACGACTGGTATAAATAGGCCGGCGCCACCTTAATATTCAGAAGTCAGAAGCATTCAGGCCCCGGAAGAACAAGTTAGAAGAAGTCAGAAGCACTAAGTCCCCGGAGAACAATTCAGTTAAGCAGAAGTCAGAAACATTCAGGCCCCGGAAGAACAAGTTAGAAGAAGTCAGAAACATTCAGGCCCCGGAAGAACAAGTTAGAAGAAGTCAGAAGCATTCAGGCCCCGGAGAATATAGAGTCAGAAGCGAATATTTAGTCAGAAGTCAGGAGAAGAGCCAGAAGTGAATATTCAGTCAGTCAAGCAGTTACAATAAGTTGCTTTAATCAGTACATACATTCGGGAAGTGAAGAGCGAACTTTACACATTAATTCAGTAAAACAATCAGCAGTGAACTTTTATTAATTCAATAAGGCAGTGACGAGTTAATATACATCCGAATCAGTACACATTAATCAGTGAAGAACGTACATTCATAATCTACGAACAGTGATAATTTATGGTTTAGTGTATAATATTCAGCGTCAGTCGTCAAGCTCCGAATTCAGTCTTCGGATTCCTGTAATATGAGCGAATAAATAATCGTGACAAGACAAGACACTCATTAAATTCAACGAAACCTTTCCCGTGAGACTTCTACCATTTTACCCATCACAAGAAGCTCCACTACGAGACTTGGAAGGCGGAATAAGACGAATACGCACAGGACGCATTCCTGTCCACAGATCGCCGCTCCTAATCAAGCAGCGCGGTGAGTCTTTCCCTTTTATCTTTTTCATACCGAGCTTTTGCTACGCGAATTCTTTATCTGCGAACCATAAGAAAGTGGGTATTCGTGCGAGACGAATAATCATACATCTACGCAAATTTCTGTTACAATATTCTTTAACATATCTTCCTCTCCTTTCCCCTCGGCGTGCGCGAATCTAGCATTCGACCCCGAGGCTTCCTTCTTCCTTTCCTTAAATTACTTTTCTTTCCTCTCGGCGCGCGCGAATCTAGCATTCGACCCCGAGGCTTCCTTCTTCCTTTTCTTAATTTACTTTTCTTTCCTCTCGGCGTGCGCGAATCTAGCATTCGACCCCGAGGCTTCCTTCCCCCTTTCCTTAAATTACTTTTCTTTCCTCTCGGCGTGCGCGAATCTAGCATTCGACCCCGAGGCTTTGTTTTCCCTCCTTTAACACACTCCCTTTCCCCTCGGCGTGCGCGAATCTAGCATTTGACCCCGAGGCTTCCTTCCCCCTTCCTTAAATTACTTTTCTTTCCTCTCGGCGTGCGCGAATCAAGCATTCGACCCCGAGATCCCCCGTTTCCTTTACGAATATCCTTCCCATCATCTCGGCGTGCGCGAATCAAGCATTCGACCCCGAGGTTTCCTGCGTCCGACTATATTTAATCGCGTTTTAGAGCCAACACGGAATACATTTTAATCAAGACTCGCACGGGCACCCTCTCGTTATATCTGCCATATTTTGTCGAACTACTGCAATTGCGATTGCCAGTAGCGTAGGTTATATTAGTTCTTGGCGCAACCGCTCTGCGTCTTTGAACGGCATGTCTCTTCCAAGGTGCAACCTGGAACGTGACATTGTTAATTGGTGACAGCGGTGGGATACGAAAATTTTATAATCCCACAATTGCCTGATATAGTTTGTGAAAGGAAAGCGGTGGGATACGAAAGTTTTATAATCCCACAATTGCCTGATATAGTTTGTGAAAGGAAAGCGGTGGGATCCGTAAATTTAATATTCCCACGATTAAGTAATATATCTCGCGAAAGAAAATTGCGCACCCCCTCAGTTGATTCTTATTGCTCCATATAAGTACAAATTCCTAAGAAATTTACGTACGAGTCGACTATTCGCGTCGCATTACGGCCCCATACATATATATAATTTCGTATCGCTATTTCATATTCGGAAAACATGTCGCTGTACGTTGATGCAAACGAACCCAACTCCCCTGCCACCCCCGTGGAGGATGCTAATAGAGCTATCGACGCGTCAACCGCAGCGTTGCACGATAAGCTATGTCTCTTGCGCGAAAAACAAGTGCAAATTGAAGCACACTACGATTTATTGGCGAACAAACGAGCGCGACCAGTTACTCCCCGCGATGATTCCGTTCACGAAGATCAATTGCCTCACCCCGCCTCTGGTTTGGAAAACCTCGCGATACAAATAGCTTCCTTACAAGATGCAGTAGAGATGCTAACAAGAAAACAGCGAATTAAAACGCATTTGGAAACTCCCGCCACCCATTATCGCGAAGGTAACCCACGTAACGACGCGTTTAACGAACCGACAATGCACGGAAAACTTCAGGTCACTTTAAAGGATGCCGTCGAGACTGTACCATATTTCGATGGCCATAATATGTCGATCCTGCAATTTGCGAGAACGTGCAAACGGGCTCGAGAGATGATCCCTCCTTCATGCGAACCCCAATTAACGCGCCTATTGAGAAACCGGTTACAAAACCACGCGTACTTGGTCGTGGAAGACTACAGCTTTGACACCGTTAGCGGATTGATTAATCGGTTGAAAACAGTATTTGCGCCGGCGAAGACGTCCGACCATTATCGCGGAGAACTGGCAAACATTACAATAGGAAGGAACGAACATATTCTTGACTACATTTCGCGGGTAAGGGACCTGAGATCGGTAATCATCGACGAAGAAACTTACAGGCATTACGATCCTAGAATGGTCTCCCAAGACATAGACAGACTCGCACTAAGGTCATTCTTAGATGGACTTCCTCCCGCGATGCGCAGCCAAATGGAACCCGCTGCATTATCATCATTGGATGAGGCGTTCGACAAAGCAGTTTACGTGGCGAAATTGATAGAGCGGGATCGTCATCGGTTTACGGGAGAACGAACGCCCCGAACCCAGTGTCAACTCTGCAACAGGGAAGGACACGAAGCTCGATCCTGCAGAACGTATCCAGTAAATAGCTCACCGTACCTTATGCGCTCCTCGGAACGGCCGACCATAAGAGACTTCGACCGTCCATCGCCAACGAAACACTATAACACGCCACGAAAGGCAGAGACACGAACCTGCAACTACTGCGGAAGAATAGGACATTTGGCGGTAGAATGTCGGAAGAAAATGCGAGACCAGAATTCATCGGGAAACGGCGAGCCCCCACGAGAATACAGGGAGGCGCCTCGTGGAACGGGCAGATCAAATGCGCATCCGATAAGCACGCTCCGGCCAACGTACCGCCAGCAACCAGAATCGCAAACGTGCATCTCTCCCCCCCGAACAATGTTCCTTCCGTCAACGTCCGCAGTCCACAACTGAATAACCCCGTGGACTTGATGATCGATACAGGTGCGGAAGTTAACCTGATAAAGCGGTCATGCATCCAAACGCCCCTTGACATCGACTGCGACAACGTTATCGACCTGATAGGTATAACTGAAACGCGCGTACCTACATTAGGAACCCTTACGGCATGTTTATTTAATTATCCCGTACTATTTCACGTCGTGGAAGACACTATACCCTTACGCAACCAAGGATTATTAGGATCCGGATTCTTATCCGAAAGTGGAGTAACGGTAGATTTCAAGAATAAATGGCTAGCGTTTAATGGCAATTTCGTCCCCTTCAAGCGGGTCGACGAAACCATAATACCCTCAAGAACAAGCATCGTCGCACAAGCAACCGTTGCTAACCCCGAAATTGAGGAAGGATACATTCCTAGGATGGAACTAGGAGAAGGGCTATACGCAGGAGAAGCCCTAGTGCGAAACCAGGAGGGAAAGGCAAACTTACATATTATCAACACCAACGAGAAACCGGCGACTATATGTATACCCCCAGTCCAGCTGGAAGAATTTGAAGAAGTTCACCAAATGTACCCCCAAATAAAGCGTACCGAGGAAGCCGTGTCTTCGAAGCAAACCGAAGGCACGAAGAACCCCCACTCTCAAAAGGGCAACCGGCCCTCTCCCCTTAGCGAAACCCTCACAGAATGTAACCCTCGAAACGGACATGCGTCCACACCCCTCGTATGCTCAATTGCGGATCAAAAGGTAGCACACCAAATTCATCCCACACTCGGATTAAAAGGGATTACACACACTCAACACGCCGTCAAGGACGAGCCCAACAGGACCGCAGAAATAATTAACCTCATATCCCCGAAGGACCTAAATCGGGAAGAAGAAGCTCACGTCCACCAACTCGTCGGGAAATATCAAGACATATTCCACTTGCCTGGAGAACCCCTAGGCCACACGAATGCCATTAGCCATGCCATTGAAACCACGGATCCAGCCCCAGTATCCACGAAACAGTATCGATTCCCCCCCGTCCACAAGGAGGAAATCCAAGCGCAAATGAAGGACCTCCTGGAACAAAGAATAGTCAAACCATCCGTCTCCCCGTATAACTCACCCCTCTGGATAGTGCCGAAGAAACCAGGGCCAGATGGGAAGAAAAAATGGAGAATGGTCATCGATTATCGCCAACTTAATCAAAAGACTGTCCCCGACGCTTACCCCCTACCGAATATTATCGATATACTCGACCAGCTCGGCGGTGCTAAATATTTCTCGGTCTTCGATCTCGTATCCGGATTTCACCAGATCCCGATGAAACCCGAAGATGCACAAAAGACTGCATTCTCGGCCCCCCATGGCCATTACGAATTTTCAAGGATGCCCTTTGGCTTACGCAACGCCCCCGCAACTTTTCAACGCCTGATGGATCACGTCCTTTCTGGTCTACAAGGCTCTGAGATGTTTGTGTATTTGGACGACATAGTCCTCTACTCGAGTTCACTGAACGAACATGGAATTAAGTTCCGCAAGCTTGCCGACCGTTTACGTCAGGCCAATTTGAAACTTCAGCCTAATAAATGCCAATTCTTACGAAAGGAAGTAGCGTACCTAGGCCACGTTATCACGGAGAACGGTGTAAAACCGGATCCACAAAAGATTACCGCTGTTACAAATTACCCTCCACCCCGTACTGCAAAGGGAATTAAGCAATTTTTGGGATTGACAGGATACTATAGGCGATTTATACCCGACTTCTCAAAAGAAGCAAGGCCACTCACATCGTTACTCAAAAAGGGTACACCTTTTACGTGGGGCGAACCACAACAAAAATCCTTCAGGTACCTCAAGGAAAAATTGGTTCAGGAACCAATACTACAGTTCCCGGACTTCGAAAAGGAATTCCATCTCACCACCGACGCATCAGACTACGCTATTGGAGGGTTAATAACGCAAACACACGACGATAAAGAACTTCCCCTCGCCTATGCGTCGCGACTTCTATGCCAAGCAGAAGTAAATTATTCTACAATTGAGAAGGAACTGTTGGCTATTATATATTGCACCAGCCATTTTCGGCCTTACTTATACGGTAAACGATTTACCCTTTATACTGATCATCAACCGCTAGTCTGGCTCCATAGGGTCAAGGACCCAACTTCACGTCTCGTTCGCTGGCGACTAAAACTTGCCGAATTCGACTACGAAATAAAGTATCAACCTGGGAAGTCCAATAGAGTGGCAGACGCACTCTCTCGCAACCCACCGGACGCTTCGACCGCACTCGCCTGTCCGATCCGCCCCCGGTCGTACTCTGATTCCGACTCTGAGTGGCAAGTACAGCCCGCAAATCAAAAGAGGCCCAGAATTCATAGCCAACAACAACAACGATGCGAAACTAAGGTTACCATCTCGAGCGATTCGGATGAGTCTCTATTCAGCGCTCCAAAAATTTCTCGGAAAAACCAGTCGGAAGGTCCCGATAGAACTTTCGATATGACGCTGACGCCTGTTCAACAACCATCGTCCCATGGACCCTCGAGCAGCAGAATTATATTCGAGACGCCCCCCAGGTATAATATGTCACCAGGACAAAGAGAAGCAATAATCGAAGATGGCCCAGGCGCGCCACATAACGACCCTTCCAGTGAAGACGACACATCACAGGAAGAACCCGACGACGAAGTTACGCATAGCGAATCGGATGAAGTTATTCCGCAGGATCCTAACCGCCCGAACTGCAACGTTCACGTCAGTCGGGACCCCTTAGCCATCCGGCACGGAACTCTGGTAATCTTCCTAGCAGGCGATGGCAACGTCTGTGACGACGGTGGACATAACCTAAGAACCCATGCGGGTCTCCCCATCAGAAGAGACCTCACACTCGGTCGTGCGCGTGTAATTAAGCACAAAGGAAAAACGATTATTGGGTTAGTCGTTAAGGAAAAGGCTAATTTCCCGATGGAACCCGGAATCTTCCGCGAAGCGGTAAACTCGCTTAGAGACGTAGTTAGAGAACTGCAGCTACCTGGATTTAGTATTGCCAAAACCGCTCAGATTGGCGCCCTGTTCTGGGAAGAAATTATATCCGAAATCCACACTAGGTTGTCTGAAGAAAACTTACAAATCACCGTCTGCACACAAACCGTCCAAATTCCCGACGAAAGCCTCAGACCCACAATAATAGAGGACAACCACTCCTCGGCTGTCGGAGGTCACAGAGGCGTCAGCAAAACTCTTAAGAGGATCAGACACACTTACTACTGGCAGGGATTGAAACAACAGGTTCGAATTTATATTAGGAACTGCCTGCTTTGTCAACGGAAAAAGTTAGTACGAATTAAAACACGGCAACCCATGGTTTTAACCGATACCCCCGGAGCAGCATTCGATAAGGTTGGACTAGATATAGTGGGTCCCCTTCCTATATCTCCCGCAGGAAATTTGTATATACTTACCATGCAAGACCTACTTACAAAATACTTTGTATGTGCACCATTGAAGGGCACCACATCTATGGAAGTTGCAGACGCCTTCATAAAGAACCTGATATGTCGATTTGGCGCACCAAAAGCCGTCCTCACCGATCAAGGATCAAACTTCACAAGCGCATTTATGAGAACTATCGCTCGCAAATTCAGGATCGCGCAATGCAAAACCACCGCGTTCCATCCACAATCCAACGGATCTCTAGAAAGGTCCCACATCGTCTTGATAGATTATCTAAAAATGTATACAAGCCAAAACAATGACTGGGATTGTTGGACTGATCTCGCGGCATTTTCTTATAACACAAGTGTCCATGAAGGTACGGGTTACACCCCGCATGAATTAGTATTCGGGAAACTAGCGCGGGTACCTGCCCAGCAGCGGCCGATTGAATACCCGGAAGACGAAACCTACGGAGGTTACCTTTCCCGATTAACAGAGTGCATTGGCGAATTACAGCATCTTGCCGCGGATAGACTGAAACGCGCCAAGGAAAGGTACAAAATGTATTACGATCGTCGCATAAATGAGGAAACTTTCCAACCTGGAGACGAGGTCTTCGTCATAAAGAACAGCCGTAAAAGTAAATTCGCCGACCATTATACAGGCCCGCACAAGGTAATCGAGGTGCTGCCTTTACAAAACCTAAAAATATCCTGGAAAAATGGATACAAAATCATTCATGCTAACCACGCAAGAAAATTAAGATCATGCGCGCTGTAGCTCTATTGCCCCCACATCCTACTAGAGTCCCGTTACAACCAAGCCCACGTCTCTCCACATGTTTTTAATACCCCCTTCTTATACCCCTTTGAAATCACTTCCACGTGCTGAACAAATATTAATGTACCTTAACCGTGATAAACGTAGCGCATTATGTCCAAAAAAAAGAGAGAAGAGTGGGAAATAAAAAAGAAAGTATTATATAAGTGTAACGGTGATTCTACCATTATTAGTAGTTTATTTAAAAAAAAAAAAAAAAAAAAAAAAAAAAAAAAAACATTCACATATATATATTACGATTATTAGGTTTAGAATGTAATTCATTTCATACATACATATATTAATACAAATGTTACGTATAATACACACTATTATTTGCAGTTAAAATTAGCAGACTGGGTCGTAAATGAAAACCAAACAAGTATTTTCGTTTCTATTACATTATATTGTTCGTTCATGAACTGCATACAGGGAAAACAAAATTTGTCTTCCTTCCACGCATCTCCCAAAACTATTAGTATTTTATCTCTACTATCTCCGTTTTACTCCAATACATATACTATTACTATATTATCATATGTTACTATATTTTCTGCCACTTTCACTTTGCCCCCGAAAAAATGCATCTGACCAAACCGCGACTAAAATCAAGAAAATCATTGTTAACAGGAATTATAGACACAAGATAATTACACAACATTCCCACAACGGTGCAACAAATAAAAAAAAAAAAAGAAGGAAAAGAATAAAACAATTAATGGCGTTCATCCACTTATGATCGGTCCCCTGTTCTTGCGTTTAATACCCTCAGTACACGAGGACGATGCCCCCTTGCGTTCCCTAGAATCCCTCTATACACGAGGATGATACAATTTTTGCGTTCCCTAGAATCCCTCTCTGCACGAGGATGATACCCCGTCTGCGTTCCCTTAGAATCCCTCCACACGCGAGGACGACACACCGAGTCTAAGATCCCCAGTTCATTTATTAGTTGCACTGACCTGAAACATTATCCGCACACTTTTGTATCGTTAAATAAAACACTGAGAGATAAATCTTCCCCTTAAACTAACGTTCGTAACACCAGCTTTACACAAACTTACTTCACGGTGTATTTCATTATAGAAGACTACAATTCAAAATTAGTTACTAATTTTATAAAATGATATCAAATAAGTATTTCCTTTTATTTTCGTTCTTACCATTCATTATCAATATTTTCGTTAAACACATTTCCTACTCAAGAAATGCAAGCATTTCTTACAATAAGGGGGGAGGTGTGACGTGCCGACCTGCTCCCACAGATCGGATCACTTTTTTTTCCTTTCTTCTACCGACAAAATCCGCTGTGATGTTAGCGCTAGACTGCCCCTGCGGCAATGTAACGTCCGGCACGATACTGAGCTCACCCCCCAGCCCATAATCATTGCTCACCCCCCAGCCCATAATCATTGCTCACCCCCCAGCCCATAATCATTGCTCACCCCCCAGTCCATTATCATTGCACACCCTCCAACCCATCATCATTTCATTTCACATCCTCCAACCCATCATCATATCATTTCACACCCTCCAACACGTCACCATTTCATTTCACACCCTCCGAACCATCATCAAACAAATCACTCCCTTCAACCTAGACAATCAAACGATTCACTGCCTACATATATGCTCTGCACAAATTCGTTCCCGCAAGTCCTTTACTCCTGCCAAATGCATCCCCTCTGCCTGCGTACCTGGAAACTATTAAAATCTCTTACAAAGTCAATTCATACCGACACCTTAAATACTCGCCTTACCACCTTGCATAAGTACGAACAATAATACGAAAACAACACTCGAAGGAAAGAGAGAGAGATACAGAACAACTCCTTTTGCGCCCCAAGAGAAGCCCTCACTTCACGAGGAAGTAACCCCTTTCGCGCCCCAAGAGAAGCCCTCACTTCACGAGGAAGTAACCCCTTTCGCGCCCCAAGAGAAGCCCTCACTTCACGAGGAAGTAACTCCTTTTGCGCCCCAAGAGAAGCCCTCACTTCACGAGGAAGTAACCCCTTTCGCGCCCCAAGAGAAGCCCTCACTTCACGAGGAAGTAACCCCTTTCGCGCCCCAAGAGAAGCCCTCACTTCACGAGGAAGTAACCCCGTTCACGTTAGTTCAAACCCTCTCGTTAAAAACTATTTGTACGTATAAACTATCCTCGAGTCCCTTGAATCTATCACTACACAGGCATAATGTTTTCTAGATTGCAGTACCACGGACAAGTTATAAAATAACCATATATTATAATTCACGTTTAATCGAAAGTTCAGTTTAAGGCAATAATAGAGAACCACTGGCAGTTGAGAACCACGCAGCCCAAGACATTCCTCGCATACCAGACATTCCAGAGAAACTACGCACATCAGGAATTCCAAAGCATCGCACTTCTACAGCAGACATTCCACGCGCATACCAGGAATTCCAACGCAATTAACACCAGCGGCAGACATCACGCACGCATTCCAGAGCTTCCCCGCATACCACGCACACCCGGCATACCAAACATTCCTCGGATTCCAACGACTGGTATAAATAGGCCGGCGCCACCTTAATATTCAGAAGTCAGAAGCATTCAGGCCCCGGAAGAACAAGTTAGAAGAAGTCAGAAGCACTAAGTCCCCGGAGAACAATTCAGTTAAGCAGAAGTCAGAAACATTCAGGCCCCGGAAGAACAAGTTAGAAGAAGTCAGAAACATTCAGGCCCCGGAAGAACAAGTTAGAAGAAGTCAGAAGCATTCAGGCCCCGGAGAATATAGAGTCAGAAGCGAATATTTAGTCAGAAGTCAGGAGAAGAGCCAGAAGTGAATATTCAGTCAGTCAAGCAGTTACAATAAGTTGCTTTAATCAGTACATACATTCGGGAAGTGAAGAGCGAACTTTACACATTAATTCAGTAAAACAATCAGCAGTGAACTTTTATTAATTCAATAAGGCAGTGACGAGTTAATATACATCCGAATCAGTACACATTAATCAGTGAAGAACGTACATTCATAATCTACGAACAGTGATAATTTATGGTTTAGTGTATAATATTCAGCGTCAGTCGTCAAGCTCCGAATTCAGTCTTCGGATTCCTGTAATATGAGCGAATAAATAATCGTGACAAGACAAGACACTCATTAAATTCAACGAAACCTTTCCCGTGAGACTTCTACCATTTTACCCATCACAAGAAGCTCCACTACGAGACTTGGAAGGCGGAATAAGACGAATACGCACAGGACGCATTCCTGTCCACAGATCGCCGCTCCTAATCAAGCAGCGCGGTGAGTCTTTCCCTTTTATCTTTTTCATACCGAGCTTTTGCTACGCGAATTCTTTATCTGCGAACCATAAGAAAGTGGGTATTCGTGCGAGACGAATAATCATACATCTACGCAAATTTCTGTTACAATATTCTTTAACATATCTTCCTCTCCTTTCCCCTCGGCGTGCGCGAATCTAGCATTCGACCCCGAGGCTTCCTTCTTCCTTTCCTTAAATTACTTTTCTTTCCTCTCGGCGCGCGCGAATCTAGCATTCGACCCCGAGGCTTCCTTCTTCCTTTTCTTAATTTACTTTTCTTTCCTCTCGGCGTGCGCGAATCTAGCATTCGACCCCGAGGCTTCCTTCCCCCTTTCCTTAAATTACTTTTCTTTCCTCTCGGCGTGCGCGAATCTAGCATTCGACCCCGAGGCTTTGTTTTCCCTCCTTTAACACACTCCCTTTCCCCTCGGCGTGCGCGAATCTAGCATTTGACCCCGAGGCTTCCTTCCCCCTTCCTTAAATTACTTTTCTTTCCTCTCGGCGTGCGCGAATCAAGCATTCGACCCCGAGATCCCCCGTTTCCTTTACGAATATCCTTCCCATCATCTCGGCGTGCGCGAATCAAGCATTCGACCCCGAGGTTTCCTGCGTCCGACTATATTTAATCGCGTTTTAGAGCCAACACGGAATACATTTTAATCAAGACTCGCACGGGCACCCTCTCGTTATATCTGCCATATTTTGTCGAACTACTGCAATTGCGATTGCCAGTAGCGTAGGTTATATTAGTTCTTGGCGCAACCGCTCTGCGTCTTTGAACGGCATGTCTCTTCCAAGGTGCAACCTGGAACGTGACAACTCTGGGAGCCTCGGAATCGCGATATTTACCTTTTCCACACGCTGTGTATCGATAGAAGCTAAGGATTCACTTCCTAGCCCACGGCTTTGTTCGATATAACGATAAATCACTCTGGGAGCCTCGGAATCGCGATATTTACCTTTTCCACACGCTGTGTATCGATGGAAGCTAAGGATTCACTTCCTAGCCCTCGCCATCGTTCGATATAACGATAAATCACTCTGGGACACTCGGAATCGCGATATTTACCTTTTCCACACGCTGTGTATCGAAAGGAGCTAAGGATTCACTTCCTCGCCCTCGGCATCGTTCGATTTAACGATAAATCACTCTGGGAGCCTCGGAATCGCGATATTGACCTTTTCCACACGCTGTGTATCGAAAGAAGCTAAGGATTCACTTCCTAGCCCTCGGCATCGTTAGATATAACGATAAATCACTCTGGGAGCGTCGGAATCGCGATATTTACCTTTTCCACACGCTGTGTATCGAAAGGAGCTAAGGATTCACTTCATAGCCCTCGGCATCGCTCGATATAAGGATAAGTCACTCTGGGAGCCTCGGAATAGCGATATTTACCTATTCCACACGCTGTGTATCGATAGAAGCTAAGGATTCATTTCCTAGCCCTCGCCATCGTTCGATATAACGATAAATCACTCTGGGACACTCGGAATCGCGATATTTACCTTTTCCACACGCTGTGTATCGATAGAAGCTAAGGATTCAGTTCCTAGCCCTCGGCATCGTTCGATATAACGATAAATCACTTTGGAACACTCGGAATCGCGATATTTACCTTTTCCACACGCTGTGTATCGATAGGAGCTAAGGAATCACTTCCTAGCCCTCGGCATCGTTCGATATAACGATAAATCACTCTGGGAGCCTCGGAATCGCGATATTTACCTTTTCCACACGCTGTGTATCGAAAGGAGCTAAGGATTCACTTCCTAGCCCTCGGCATCGTTCGATATAACGATAAATTACTCTGGTAGCCTCGGAATCGCGATATTTGCCTTTTCCACACGCTGTGTACCGATAGAAGCTAAGGATTCAGTTCCTAGCCCTCGGCATCGTTCGATATAACGATAAATCACTCTGGGAGCCTTGGAATCGCGATATTTACCTTTTCCACACGCTGTGTATCGATAGAAGCCAAGGATTCACTTCCTAGCCCACGGCATTGTTCGATATAACGATAAATCACTCTGGGAGCCTCGGAATCGCGATATTTACCTTTTCCACACGCTGTGTACCGATAGAAGCTAAGGATTCAGTTCCTAGCCCTCGGCATCGTTCGATATAACGATAAATCACTCTGGGAGCCTCGGAATCGCGATATTTACCTTTTCCACACGCTGTGTATCGATAGAAGCCAAGGATTCACTTCCTAGCCCACGGCATTGTTCGATATAACGATAAATCACTCTGGGAGCCTCGGAATCGCGATATTTACCTTTTCCACACGCTGTGTATCGAAAGAAGGTAAGGATTCACTTCCTAGCCCTCGGCATCGTTCGATATAACGATAAATTACTCTGGTAGCATCGGAATCGCGATATTTACCTTTTCCACACGCTGTGTATCGATAGAAGCTAAGGATTCAGTTCCTAGACCTCGGCATCGTTCGATATAACGATAAATCACTCTGGGAGCCTCGGAATCGCGATATTTACCTTTTCCACACGCTGTGTATCGATGGAGGCTAAGGATTCAGTTCCTGGCCCTCGGCATCGTTCGATATAACGATAAATCACTCTGGGAGCCTCGGAATCGCGATATTTACCTTTTCCACACGCTGTGTATCAATAGAAGCTAAGGATTCACTTCCTAGCCCTCGGCATCGTTCGATATAACGATAAATCACTCTGGAACACTCGGAATCGCGATATTTACCTTTTCCACACGCTGTGTATCGATAGGAGCTAAGGATTTACTTCCTACCCCTCGGCATCGTTCGATATAACGATAAATCACTCTGGGAGCCTCGGAATCGCGATATTTACTTTTTCCACACGCTGTGTATCGAAAGAAGCTAAGGATTCAGTTCCTAGCCCTCGGCATCGTTCGATATAACGATAAATCACTCTGGGAGCCTCGGAATCGCGATATTTACCTTTTCCACACGCTGTGTATCGATAGAAGCTAAGGATTCACTTCCTAGCCCTCGGCATCGTTCGATATAACGATAAATCACTCTGGGAGCCTTGGAATCGCGATATTTACCTTTTCCACACACTGTGTATCGAAAGGAGCTAAGGATTCACTTCCTAGCCCTCGGCATCGTTCGATATAACGATAAATCACTCTGGGAGCCTCGGAATCGCGATATTTACCTTTTCCACACGCTGTGTATCGAAAGAAGCTAAGGATTCACTTCCTAGCCCTCGGCATCGTTCGATATAACGATAAATCACTCTGGGAGCCTCGGAATCGCGATATTTACCTTTTCCACACGCTGTGTATCGATAGAAGCTAAGGATTCACTTCCTAGCCCTCGGCATCGTTCGATATAACGATAAATCACTCTGGGAGCCTCGGAATCGCGATATTTACCTTTTCCACACGCTGTGTATCGAAAGAAGCTTAGGATTCACTTCCTAGCCCACGGCATTGTTCGATATAACGATAAATCACTCTGGAACACTCGGAATCGCGATATTTACCTTTTCCACACGCTGTGTATCGATGGAGGCTAAGGATTCAGTTCCTGGCCCTCGGCATCGTTCGATATAACGATAAATCACTCTGGGAGCCTCGGAATCGCGATATTTACCTTTTCCACACGCTGTGTATCGATAGAAGCTAAGGATTCACTTCCTAGCCCACGGCATTGTTCGATATAACGATAAATCACTCTGGGAGCCTCGGAATCGCGATATTTACCTTTTCCACACGCTGTGTATCGATAGAAGCTAAGGATTCACTTCCTAGCCCTCGGCATCGTTCGATATAACGATAAATCACTCTGGGAGCCTCGGAATCGCGATATTTACCTTTTCCACACGCTGTGTATCGATGGAGGCTAAGGATTCAGTTCCTGGCCCTCGGCATCGTTCGATATAACGATAAATCACTCTGGGAGCCTCGGAATCGCGATATTTACCTTTTCCACACGCTGTGTATCGATAGAAGCTAAGGATTCACTTCCTAGCCCTCGGCATCGTTCGATATAACGATAAATCACTCTGGGAGCCTCGGAATCGCGATATTTACCTTTTCCACACGCTGTGTATCGATAGAAGCTAAGGATTCACTTCCTAGCCCTCGGCATCGTTCGATATAACGATAAATCACTCTGGGAGCCTCGGAATCGCGATATTTACCTTTTCCACACGCTGTGTATCGATAGAAGCTAAGGATTCACTTCCTAGCCCTCGGCATCCTTCGATATAACGATAAATCACTCTGGGAGCCTCGGAATCGCGATATTTACCTTTTCCACACGCTGTGTATCGAAAGGAGCTAAGGATTCACTTCCTAGCCCTCGGCATCGTTCGATATAACGATAAATCACTCTGGGAGCCTCGGAATCGCGATATTTACCTTTTCCACACGCTGTGTATCGAAAGAAGCTAAGGATTCACTTCCTAGCCCTCGGCATCGTTCGATATAACGATAAATCACTCTGGGAGCCTCGGAATCGCGATATTTACCTTTTCCACACGCTGTGTATCGATAGAAGCTAAGGATTCACTTCCTAGCCCTCGGCATCGTTCGATATAACGATAAATCACTCTGGGAGCCTCGGAATCGCGATATTTACCTTTTCCACACGCTGTGTATCGAAAGAAGCTTAGGATTCACTTCCTAGCCCACGGCATTGTTCGATATAACGATAAATCAATCTGGAACACTCGGAATCGCGATATTTACCTTTTCCACACGCTGTGTATCGATGGAGGCTAAGGATTCACTTCCTAGCCCTCGGCATCGTTCGATATAACGATAAATCACTCTGGGAGCCTCGGAATCGCGATATTTACCTTTTCCACACGCTGTGTATCGATAGAAGCCAAGGATTCACTTCCTAGCCCACGGCATTGTTCGATATAACGATAAATCACTCTGGGAGCCTCGGAATCGCGATATTTACCTTTTCCACACGCTGTGTATCGAAAGAAGCTAAGGATTCAGTTCCTAGCCCTCGGCATCGTTCGATATAACGATAAATCACTCTGGGAGCCTCGGAATCGCGATATTTACCTTTTCCACACGCTGTGTATCGATAGAAGCTAAGGATTCACTTCCTAGCCCACGGCTTTGTTCGATATAACGATAAATCACTCTGGGAGCCTCGGAATCGCGATATTTACCTTTTCCACACGCTGTGTATCGATAGAAGCTAAGGATTCAGTTCCTAGCCCTCGGCATCGTTCGATATTACGATAAATCACTCTGGGAGCCTCGGAATCGCGATATTTACCTTTTCCACACGCTGTGTATCGAAAGGAGCTAAGGATTCACTTCCTAGCCCTCGGCATCGTTCGATATAACGATAAATTACTCTGGTAGCCTCGGAATCGCGATATTTACCTTTTCCACACGCTGTGTATCGATAGAAGCTAAGGATTCAGTTCCTAGCCCTCGGCATCGTTCGATATAACGATAAATCACTCTGGGAGCCTCGGAATCGCGATATTTACCTTTTCCACACGCTGTGTATCGAAAGAAGCTTAGGATTCACTTCCTAGCCCACGGCATTGTTCGATATAACGATAAATCACTCTGGAACACTCGGAATCGCGATATTTACCTTTTCCACACGCTGTGTATCGATGGAGGCTAAGGATTCAGTTCCTGGCCCTCGGCATCGTTCGATATAACGATAAATCACTCTGGGAGCCTCGGAATCGCGATATTTACCTTTTCCACACGCTGTGTATCGATAGAAGCTAAGGATTCACTTCCTAGCCCACGGCATTGTTCGATATAACGATAAATCACTCTGGGAGCCTCGGAATCGCGATATTTACCTTTTCCACACGCTGTGTATCGATAGAAGCTAAGGATTCACTTCCTAGCCCTCGGCATCGTTCGATATAACGATAAATCACTCTGGGAGCCTCGGAATCGCGATATTTACCTTTTCCACACGCTGTGTATCGATGGAGGCTAAGGATTCAGTTCCTGGCCCTCGGCATCGTTCGATATAACGATAAATCACTCTGGGAGCCTCGGAATCGCGATATTTACCTTTTCCACACGCTGTGTATCGATAGAAGCTAAGGATTCACTTCCTAGCCCTCGGCATCGTTCGATATAACGATAAATCACTCTGGGAGCCTCGGAATCGCGATATTTACCTTTTCCACACGCTGTGTATCGATAGAAGCTAAGGATTCACTTCCTAGCCCTCGGCATCGTTCGATATAACGATAAATCACTCTGGGAGCCTCGGAATCGCGATATTTACCTTTTCCACACGCTGTGTATCGATAGAAGCTAAGGATTCACTTCCTAGCCCTCGGCATCCTTCGATATAACGATAAATCACTCTGGGAGCCTCGGAATCGCGATATTTACCTTTTCCACACGCTGTGTATCGAAAGGAGCTAAGGATTCACTTCCTAGCCCTCGGCATCGTTCGATATAACGATAAATCACTCTGGGAGCCTCGGAATCGCGATATTTACCTTTTCCACACGCTGTGTATCGAAAGAAGCTAAGGATTCACTTCCTAGCCCTCGGCATCGTTCGATATAACGATAAATCACTCTGGGAGCCTCGGAATCGCGATATTTACCTTTTCCACACGCTGTGTATCGATAGAAGCTAAGGATTCACTTCCTAGCCCTCGGCATCGTTCGATATAACGATAAATCACTCTGGGAGCCTCGGAATCGCGATATTTACCTTTTCCACACGCTGTGTATCGATAGAAGCCAAGGATTCACTTCCTAGCCCACGGCATTGTTCGATATAACGATAAATCACTCTGGGAGCCTCGGAATCGCGATATTTACCTTTTCCACACGCTGTGTATCGAAAGAAGCTAAGGATTCAGTTCCTAGCCCTCGGCATCGTTCGATATAACGATAAATCACTCTGGGAGCCTCGGAATCGCGATATTTACCTTTTCCACACGCTGTGTATCGATAGAAGCTAAGGATTCACTTCCTAGCCCACGGCTTTGTTCGATATAACGATAAATCACTCTGGGAGCCTCGGAATCGCGATATTTACCTTTTCCACACGCTGTGTATCGATAGAAGCTAAGGATTCAGTTCCTAGCCCTCGGCATCGTTCGATATAACGATAAATCACTCTGGGAGCCTCGGAATCGCGATATTTACCTTTTCCACACGCTGTGTATCGAAAGGAGCTAAGGATTCACTTCCTAGCCCTCGGCATCGTTCGATATAACGAAAAATTACTCTGGTAGCCTCGGAATCGCGATATTTACCTTTTCCACACGCTGTGTATCGATAGAAGCTAAGGATTCAGTTCCTAGCCCTCGGCATCGTTCGATATAACGATAAATCACTCTGGGATCCTCGGAATCGCGATATTTACCTTTTCCACACGCTGTGTATCGAAAGGAGCTAAGGATTCACTTCCTAGCCCTCGGCATCGTTCGATATAACGATAAATTACTCTGGGAGCCTCGGAATCGCGATATTGACCTTTTCCACACGCTGTGTATCGAAAGAAGCTAAGGATTCACTTCCTAGCCCTCGGCATCGTTCGATATAACGATAAATCACTCTGGGAGCCTCGGAATCGCGATATTTACCTTTTCCACACGCTGTGTATCGAAAGGAGCTAAGGATTCACTTCCTAGCCCTCGGCATCGTTCGATATAACGATAAATCACTCTGGGAGCCTCGGAATAGCGATATTTACCTTTTCCACACGCTGTGTATCGAAAGGAGCTAAGGATTCACTTCCTAGCCCTCGGCATCGTTCGATATAACGATAAATCACTCTGGGAGCCTCGGAATAGCGATATTTACCTATTCCACACGCTGTGTATCGATAGAAGCTAAGGATTCATTTCCTAGCCCTCGCCATCGTTCGATATAACGATAAATCACTCTGGGACACTCGGAATCGCGATATTTACCTTTTCCACACGCTGTGTATCGAAAGGAGCTAAGGATTCACTTCCTAGCCCTCGGCATCGTTCGATATAACGATAAATCACTCTGGTAGCCTCGGAATCGCGATATTTACCTTTTCCACACGCTGTGTACCGACAGAAGCTAAGGATTCAGTTCCTAGCCGTCGGCATCGTTCGATATAACGATAAATCACTCTGGGAGCCTCGGAATCGCGATATTTACCTTTTCCACACGCTGTGTATCGATAGAAGCCAAGGATTCACTTCCTAGCCCACGGCATTGTTCGATATAACGATAAATCACTCTGGGAGCCTCGGAATCGCGATATTTACCTTTTCCACACGCTGTGTATCGATAGAAGCTAAGGATTCACTTCCTAGCCCACGGCTTTGTTCGATATAACGATAAATCACTCTGGGAGCCTCGGAATCGCGATATTTACCTTTTCCACACGCTGTGTATCGATGGAAGCTAAGGATTCACTTCCTAGCCCTCGCCATCGTTCGATATAACGATAAATCACTCTGGGACACTCGGAATCGCGATATTTACCTTTTCCACACGCTGTGTATCGAAAGGAGCTAAGGATTCACTTCCTCGCCCTCGGCATCGTTCGATTTAACGATAAATCACTCTGGGAGCCTCGGAATCGCGATATTGACCTTTTCCACACGCTGTGTATCGAAAGAAGCTAAGGATTCACTTCCTAGCCCTCGGCATCGTTAGATATAACGATAAATCACTCTGGGAGCCTCGGAATCGCGATATTTACCTTTTCCACACGCTGTGTATCGAAAGGAGCTAAGGATTCACTTCATAGCCCTCGGCATCGTTCGATATAACGATAAGTCACTCTGGGAGCCTCGGAATAGCGATATTTACCTATTCCACACGCTGTGTATCGATAGAAGCTAAGGATTCATTTCCTAGCCCTCGCCATCGTTCGATATAACGATAAATCACTCTGGGACACTCGGAATCGCGATATTTACCTTTTCCACACGCTGTGTATCGATAGAAGCTAAGGATTCAGTTCCTAGCCCTCGGCATCGTTCGATATAACGATAAATCACTTTGGAACACTCGGAATCGCGATATTTACCTTTTCCACACGCTGTGTATCGATAGGAGCTAAGGAATCACTTCCTAGCCCTCGGCATCGTTCGATATAACGATAAATCACTCTGGGAGCCTCGGAATCGCGATATTTACCTTTTCCACACGCTGTGTATCGAAAGGAGCTAAGGATTCACTTCCTAGCCCTCGGCATCGTTCGATATAACGATAAATTACTCTGGTAGCCTCGGAATCGCGATATTTGCCTTTTCCACACGCTGTGTACCGATAGAAGCTAAGGATTCAGTTCCTAGCCCTCGGCATCGTTCGATATAACGATAAATCACTCTGGGAGCCTTGGAATCGCGATATTTACCTTTTCCACACGCTGTGTATCGATAGAAGCCAAGGATTCACTTCCTAGCCCACGGCATTGTTCGATATAACGATAAATCACTCTGGGAGCCTCGGAATCGCGATATTTACCTTTTCCACACGCTGTGTACCGATAGAAGCTAAGGATTCAGTTCCTAGCCCTCGGCATCGTTCGATATAACGATAAATCACTCTGGGAGCCTCGGAATCGCGATATTTACCTTTTCCACACGCTGTGTATCGATAGAAGCCAAGGATTCACTTCCTAGCCCACGGCATTGTTCGATATAACGATAAATCACTCTGGGAGCCTCGGAATCGCGATATTTACCTTTTCCACACGCTGTGTATCGAAAGAAGGTAAGGATTCACTTCCTAGCCCTCGGCATCGTTCGATATAACGATAAATTACTCTGGTAGCATCGGAATCGCGATATTTACCTTTTCCACACGCTGTGTATCGATAGAAGCTAAGGATTCAGTTCCTAGACCTCGGCATCGTTCGATATAACGATAAATCACTCTGGGAGCCTCGGAATCGCGATATTTACCTTTTCCACACGCTGTGTATCGATGGAGGCTAAGGATTCAGTTCCTGGCCCTCGGCATCGTTCGATATAACGATAAATCACTCTGGGAGCCTCGGAATCGCGATATTTACCTTTTCCACACGCTGTGTATCAATAGAAGCTAAGGATTCACTTCCTAGCCCTCGGCATCGTTCGATATAACGATAAATCACTCTGGAACACTCGGAATCGCGATATTTACCTTTTCCACACGCTGTGTATCGATAGGAGCTAAGGATTTACTTCCTACCCCTCGGCATCGTTCGATATAACGATAAATCACTCTGGGAGCCTCGGAATCGCGATATTTACTTTTTCCGCACGCTGTGTATCGAAAGAAGCTAAGGATTCAGTTCCTAGCCCTCGGCATCGTTCGATATAACGATAAATCACTCTGGGAGCCTCGGAATCGCGATATTTACCTTTTCCACACGCTGTGTATCGATAGAAGCCAAGGATTCACTTCCTAGCCCACGGCATTGTTCGATATAACGATAAATCACTCTGGGAGCCTCGGAATCGCGATATTTACCTTTTCCACACGCTGTGTATCGAAAGGAGCTAAGGATTCACTTCCTAGCCCTCGGCATCGTTCGATATAACGATAAATCACTCTGGGAGCCTCGGAATAGCGATATTTACCTTTTCCACACGCTGTGTATCGATAGAAGCTAAGGATTCACTTCCTAGATCTCGCCATCGTTCGATATAACGATAAATCACTCGGGGACACTCGGAATCGCGATATTTACCTTTTCCACACGCTGTGTATCGAAAGGAGCTAAGGATTCACTTCCTAGCCCTCGGCATCGTTCGATTTAACGATAAATCACTCTGGGAGCCTCGGAATCGCGATATTTACCTTTTCCACACGCTGTGTATCGAAAGGAGCTAAGGATTCACTTCCTAGCCCTCGGCATCGTTCGATATAACGATAAATCACTCTGGGAGCCTCGGAATCGCGATATTTACCTTTTCCACACGCTGTGTATCGATAGAAGCTAAGGATTCACTTCCTAGCCCTCGGCATCGTTCGATATAACGATAAATCACTCTGGGAGCCTCGGAATCGCGATATTTACCTTTTCCACACGCTGTGTATCGAAAGGAGCTAAGGATTCACTTCCTAGCCCTCGGCATCGTTCGATATAACGATAAATCACTCTGGGAGCCTCGGAATAGCGATATTTACCTTTTCCACACGCTGTGTATCGAAAGGAGCTAAGGATTCACTTCCTAGCCCTCGGCATTGTTCGATATAACGATAAATCACTCTGGGAGCCTCGGAATCGCGATATTTACCTTTTCCACACGCTGTGTATCGATAGAAGCTAAGGATTCACTTCCTAGCCCTCGGCATCGTTCGATATAACGATAAATCACTCTGGGAGCCTCGGAATCGCGATATTTACCTTTTCCACACGCTGTGTATCGAAAGAAGCTTAGGATTCACTTCCTAGCCCACGACATTGTTCGATATAACGATAAATCACTCTGGAACACTCGCAATCGCGATATTTACCTTTTCCACACGCTGTGTACCGACAGAAGCTAAGGATTCAGTTCCTAGCCGTCGGCATCGTTCGATATAACGATAAATCACTCTGGGAGCCTCGGAATCGCGATATTTACCTTTTCCACACGCTGTGTATCGATAGAAGCCAAGGATTCACTTCCTAGCCCACGGCATTGTTCGATATAACGATAAATCACTCTGGGAGCCTCGGAATCGCGATATTTACCTTTTCCACACGCTGTGTATCGATAGAAGCTAAGGATTCACTTCCTAGCCCACGGCTTTGTTCGATATAACGATAAATCACTCTGGGAGCCTCGGAATCGCGATATTTACCTTTTCCACACGCTGTGTATCGATGGAAGCTAAGGATTCACTTCCTAGCCCTCGCCATCGTTCGATATAACGATAAATCACTCTGGGACACTCGGAATCGCGATATTTACCTTTTCCACACGCTGTGTATCGAAAGGAGCTAAGGATTCACTTCCTCGCCCTCGGCATCGTTCGATTTAACGATAAATCACTCTGGGAGCCTCGGAATCGCGATATTGACCTTTTCCACACGCTGTGTATCGAAAGAAGCTAAGGATTCACTTCCTAGCCCTCGGCATCGTTAGATATAACGATAAATCACTCTGGGAGCCTCGGAATCGCGATATTTACCTTTTCCACACGCTGTGTATCGAAAGGAGCTAAGGATTCACTTCATAGCCCTCGGCATCGTTCGATATAACGATAAGTCACTCTGGGAGCCTCGGAATAGCGATATTTACCTATTCCACACGCTGTGTATCGATAGAAGCTAAGGATTCATTTCCTAGCCCTCGCCATCGTTCGATATAACGATAAATCACTCTGGGACACTCGGAATCGCGATATTTACCTTTTCCACACGCTGTGTATCGATAGAAGCTAAGGATTCAGTTCCTAGCCCTCGGCATCGTTCGATATAACGATAAATCACTTTGGAACACTCGGAATCGCGATATTTACCTTTTCCACACGCTGTGTATCGATAGGAGCTAAGGAATCACTTCCTAGCCCTCGGCATCGTTCGATATAACGATAAATCACTCTGGGAGCCTCGGAATCGCGATATTTACCTTTTCCACACGCTGTGTATCGAAAGGAGCTAAGGATTCACTTCCTAGCCCTCGGCATCGTTCGATATAACGATAAATTACTCTGGTAGCCTCGGAATCGCGATATTTGCCTTTTCCACACGCTGTGTACCGATAGAAGCTAAGGATTCAGTTCCTAGCCCTCGGCATCGTTCGATATAACGATAAATCACTCTGGGAGCCTTGGAATCGCGATATTTACCTTTTCCACACGCTGTGTATCGATAGAAGCCAAGGATTCACTTCCTAGCCCACGGCATTGTTCGATATAACGATAAATCACTCTGGGAGCCTCGGAATCGCGATATTTACCTTTTCCACACGCTGTGTACCGATAGAAGCTAAGGATTCAGTTCCTAGCCCTCGGCATCGTTCGATATAACGATAAATCACTCTGGGAGCCTCGGAATCGCGATATTTACCTTTTCCACACGCTGTGTATCGATAGAAGCCAAGGATTCACTTCCTAGCCCACGGCATTGTTCGATATAACGATAAATCACTCTGGGAGCCTCGGAATCGCGATATTTACCTTTTCCACACGCTGTGTATCGAAAGAAGGTAAGGATTCACTTCCTAGCCCTCGGCATCGTTCGATATAACGATAAATTACTCTGGTAGCATCGGAATCGCGATATTTACCTTTTCCACACGCTGTGTATCGATAGAAGCTAAGGATTCAGTTCCTAGACCTCGGCATCGTTCGATATAACGATAAATCACTCTGGGAGCCTCGGAATCGCGATATTTACCTTTTCCACACGCTGTGTATCGAAAGGAGCTAAGGATTCACTTCCTAGCCCTCGGCATCGTTCGATATAACGATAAATCACTCTGGGAGCCTCGGAATAGCGATATTTACCTTTTCCACACGCTGTGTATCGAAAGGAGCTAAGGATTCACTTCCTAGCCCTCGGCATTGTTCGATATAACGATAAATCACTCTGGGAGCCTCGGAATCGCGATATTTACCTTTTCCACACGCTGTGTATCGATAGAAGCTAAGGATTCACTTCCTAGCCCTCGGCATCGTTCGATATAACGATAAATCACTCTGGGAGCCTCGGAATCGCGATATTTACCTTTTCCACACGCTGTGTATCGAAAGAAGCTTAGGATTCACTTCCTAGCCCACGACATTGTTCGATATAACGATAAATCACTCTGGAACACTCGCAATCGCGATATTTACCTTTTCCACACGCTGTGTATCGATAGAAGCTAAGGATTCAGTTCCTAGACCTCGGCATCGTTCGATATAACGATAAATCACTCTGGGAGCCTCGGAATCGCGATATTTACCTTTTCCACACGCTGTGTATCGATGGAGGCTAAGGATTCAGTTCCTGGCCCTCGGCATCGTTCGATATAACGATAAATCACTCTGGGAGCCTCGGAATCGCGATATTTACCTTTTCCACACGCTGTGTATCGAAAGGAGCTAAGGATTCACTTCCTAGCCCTCGGCATCGTTCGATATAACGATAAATTACTCTGGTAGCCTCGGAATCGCGATATTTACCTTTTCCACACGCTGTGTATCGATAGAAGCTAAGGATTCAGTTCCTAGCCCTCGGCATCGTTCGATATAACGATAAATCACTCTGGGATCCTCGGAATCGCGATATTTACCTTTTCCACACGCTGTGTATCGAAAGGAGCTAAGGATTCACTTCCTAGCCCTCGGCATCGTTCGATATAACGATAAATTACTCTGGGAGCCTCGGAATCGCGATATTGACCTTTTCCACACGCTGTGTATCGAAAGAAGCTAAGGATTCACTTCCTAGCCCTCGGCATCGTTCGATATAACGATAAATCACTCTGGGAGCCTCGGAATCGCGATATTTACCTTTTCCACACGCTGTGTATCGAAAGGAGCTAAGGATTCACTTCCTAGCCCTCGGCATCGTTCGATATAACGATAAATCACTCTGGGAGCCTCGGAATAGCGATATTTACCTTTTCCACACGCTGTGTATCGAAAGGAGCTAAGGATTCACTTCCTAGCCCTCGGCATCGTTCGATATAACGATAAATCACTCTGGGAGCCTCGGAATAGCGATATTTACCTATTCCACACGCTGTGTATCGATAGAAGCTAAGGATTCACTTCCTAGCCCTCGGCATCGTTCGATATAACGATAAATCACTCTGGGAGCCTTGGAATCGCGATATTTACCTTTTCCACACACTGTGTATCGAAAGGAGCTAAGGATTCACTTCCTAGCCCTTGGCATCGTTCGATATAACGATAAATCACTCTGGGAGCCTCGGAATCGCGATATTTACCTTTTCCACACGCTGTGTATCGAAAGAAGCTAAGGATTCACTTCCTAGCCCTCGGCATCGTTCGATATAACGATAAATCACTCTGGGAGCCTCGGAATCGCGATATTTACCTTTTCCACACGCTGTGTATCGATAGGAGCTAAGGATTTACTTCCTACCCCTCGGCATCGTTCGATATAACGATAAATCACTCTGGGAGCCTCGGAATCGCGATATTTACCTTTTCCACACGCTGTGTATCGAAAGGAGCTAAGGATTCACTTCCTAGCCCTGGGCATCGTTCGATATAACGATAAATTACTCTGGTAGCCTCGGAATCGCGATATTTACCGTTTCCACACGCTGTGTATCGATAGAAGCTAAGGATTCAGTTCCTAGCCCTCGGCATCGTTCGATATAACGATAAATCACTCTGGGAGCCTCGGAATCGCGATATTTACCTTTTCCACACGCTGTGTATCGATAGAAGCCAAGGATTCACTTCCTAGCCCACGGCATTGTTCGATATAACGATAAATCACTCTGGGAGCCTCGGAATCGCGATATTTACCTTTTCCACACGCTGTGTATCGAAAGAAGCTAAGGATTCAGTTCCTAGCCCTCGGCATCGTTCGATATAACGATAAATCACTCTGGGAGCCTCGGAATCGCGATATTTACCTTTTCCACACGCTGTGTATCGATGGAGGCTAAGGATTCAGTTCCTGGCCCTCGGCATCGTTCGATATAACGATAAATCACTCTGGGAGCCTCGGAATCGCGATATTTACCTTTTCCACACGCTGTGTATCGATAGAAGCTAAGGATTCACTTCCTAGCCCACGGCATTGTTCGATATAACGATAAATCACTCTGGGAGCCTCGGAATCGCGATATTTACCTTTTCCACACGCTGTGTATCGATAGAAGCTAAGGATTCACTTCCTAGCCCTCGGCATCGTTCGATATAACGATAAATCACTCTGGGAGCCTCGGAATCGCGATATTTACCTTTTCCACACGCTGTGTATCGATGGAGGCTAAGGATTCAGTTCCTGGCCCTCGGCATCGTTCAATATAACGATAAATCACTCTGGGAGCCTCGGAATCGCGATATTTACCTTTTCCACACGCTGTGTATCGATAGAAGCTAAGGATTCACTTCCTAGCCCTCGGCATCGTTCGATATAACGATAAATCACTCTGGGAGCCTCGGAATCGCGATATTTACCTTTTCCACACGCTGTGTATCGATAGAAGCTAAGGATTCACTTCCTAGCCCTCGGCATCGTTCGATATAACGATAAATCACTCTGGGAGCCTTGGAATCGCGATATTTACCTTTTCCACACACTGTGTATCGAAAGGAGCTAAGGATTCACTTCCTAGCCCTCGGCATCGTTCGATATAACGATAAATCACTCTGGGAGCCTCGGAATCGCGATATTTACCTTTTCCACACGCTGTGTATCGAAAGAAGCTAAGGATTCACTTCCTAGCCCTCGGCATCGTTCGATATAACGATAAATCACTCTGGGAGCCTCGGAATCGCGATATTTACCTTTTCCACACGCTGTGTATCGATAGAAGCTAAGGATTCACTTCCTAGCCCTCGGCATCGTTCGATATAACGATAAATCACTCTGGGAGCCTCGGAATCGCGATATTTACCTTTTCCACACGCTGTGTATCGAAAGAAGCTTAGGATTCACTTCCTAGCCCACGGCATTGTTCGATATAACGATAAATCACTCTGGAACACTCGGAATCGCGATATTTACCTTTTCCACACGCTGTGTATCGATGGAGGCTAAGGATTCAGTTCCTGGCCCTCGGCATCGTTCGATATAACGATAAATCACTCTGGGAGCCTCGGAATCGCGATATTTACCTTTTCCACACGCTGTGTATCGATAGAAGCTAAGGATTCACTTCCTAGCCCACGGCATTGTTCGATATAACGATAAATCACTCTGGGAGCCTCGGAATCGCGATATTTACCTTTTCCACACGCTGTGTATCGATAGAAGCTAAGGATTCACTTCCTAGCCCTCGGCATCGTTCGATATAACGATAAATCACTCTGGGAGCCTCGGAATCGCGATATTTACCTTTTCCACACGCTGTGTATCGATGGAGGCTAAGGATTCAGTTCCTGGCCCTCGGCATCGTTCGATATAACGATAAATCACTCTGGGAGCCTCGGAATCGCGATATTTACCTTTTCCACACGCTGTGTATCGATAGAAGCTAAGGATTCACTTCCTAGCCCTCGGCATCGTTCGATATAACGATAAATCACTCTGGGAGCCTCGGAATCGCGATATTTACCTTTTCCACACGCTGTGTATCGATAGAAGCTAAGGATTCACTTCCTAGCCCTCGGCATCGTTCGATATAACGATAAATCACTCTGGGAGCCTCGGAATCGCGATATTTACCTTTTCCACACGCTGTGTATCGATAGAAGCTAAGGATTCACTTCCTAGCCCTCGGCATCCTTCGATATAACGATAAATCACTCTGGGAGCCTCGGAATCGCGATATTTACCTTTTCCACACGCTGTGTATCGAAAGGAGCTAAGGATTCACTTCCTAGCCCTCGGCATCGTTCGATATAACGATAAATCACTCTGGGAGCCTCGGAATCGCGATATTTACCTTTTCCACACGCTGTGTATCGAAAGAAGCTAAGGATTCACTTCCTAGCCCTCGGCATCGTTCGATATAACGATAAATCACTCTGGGAGCCTCGGAATCGCGATATTTACCTTTTCCACACGCTGTGTATCGATAGAAGCTAAGGATTCACTTCCTAGCCCTCGGCATCGTTCGATATAACGATAAATCACTCTGGGAGCCTCGGAATCGCGATATTTACCTTTTCCACACGCTGTGTATCGAAAGAAGCTTAGGATTCACTTCCTAGCCCACGGCATTGTTCGATATAACGATAAATCAATCTGGAACACTCGGAATCGCGATATTTACCTTTTCCACACGCTGTGTATCGATGGAGGCTAAGGATTCAGTTCCTGGCCCTCGGCATCGTTCGATATAACGATAAATCACTCTGGGAGCCTCGGAATCGCGATATTTACCTTTTCCACACGCTGTGTATCGAAAGGAGCTAAGGATTCACTTCCTAGCCCTCGGCATCGTTCGATATAACGATAAATCACTCTGGGAGCCTCGGAATCGCGATATTTACCTTTTCCACACGCTGTGTATCGATAGAAGCCAAGGATTCACTTCCTAGCCCACGGCATTGTTCGATATAACGATAAATCACTCTGGGAGCCTCGGAATCGCGATATTTACCTTTTCCACACGCTGTGTATCGAAAGAAGCTAAGGATTCAGTTCCTAGCCCTCGGCATCGTTCGATATAACGATAAATCACTCTGGGAGCCTCGGAATCGCGATATTTACCTTTTCCACACGCTGTGTATCGATAGAAGCTAAGGATTCACTTCCTAGCCCACGGCTTTGTTCGATATAACGATAAATCACTCTGGGAGCCTCGGAATCGCGATATTTACCTTTTCCACACGCTGTGTATCGAAAGGAGCTAAGGATTCACTTCCTAGCCCTCGGCATCGTTCGATATAACGATAAATTACTCTGGTAGCCTCGGAATCGCGATATTTACCTTTTCCACACGCTGTGTATCGATAGAAGCTAAGGATTCAGTTCCTAGCCCTCGGCATCGTTCGATATAACGATAAATCACTCTGGGATCCTCGGAATCGCGATATTTACCTTTTCCACACGCTGTGTATCGAAAGGAGCTAAGGATTCACTTCCTAGCCCTCGGCATCGTTCGATATAACGATAAATTACTCTGGGAGCCTCGGAATCGCGATATTGACCTTTTCCACACGCTGTGTATCGAAAGAAGCTAAGGATTCACTTCCTAGCCCTCGGCATCGTTCGATATAACGATAAATCACTCTGGGAGCCTCGGAATCGCGATATTTACCTTTTCCACACGCTGTGTATCGAAAGGAGCTAAGGATTCACTTCCTAGCCCTCGGCATCGTTCGATATAACGATAAATCACTCTGGGAGCCTCGGAATAGCGATATTTACCTTTTCCACACGCTGTGTATCGAAAGGAGCTAAGGATTCACTTCCTAGCCCTCGGCATCGTTCGATATAACGATAAATCACTCTGGGAGCCTCGGAATAGCGATATTTACCTATTCCACACGCTGTGTATCGATAGAAGCTAAGGATTCATTTCCTAGCCCTCGCCATCGTTCGATATAACGATAAATCACTCTGGGACACTCGGAATCGCGATATTTACCTTTTCCACACGCTGTGTATCGAAAGGAGCTAAGGATTCACTTCCTAGCCCTCGGCATCGTTCGATATAACGATAAATTACTCTGGTAGCCTCGGAATCGCGATATTTACCTTTTCCACACGCTGTGTACCGACAGAAGCTAAGGATTCAGTTCCTAGCCCTCGGCATCGTTCGATATAACGATAAATCACTCTGGGAGCCTTGGAATCGCGATATTTACCTTTTCCACACGCTGTGTATCGATAGAAGCCAAGGATTCACCTCCTAGCCCACGGCATCGTTCGATATAACGATAAATCACTTTGGAACACTCGGAATCGCGATATTTACCTTTTCCACACGCTGTGTATCGATAGGAGCTAAGGAATCACTTCCTAGCCCTCGGCATCGTTCGATATAACGATAAATCACTCTGGGAGCCTCGGAATCGCGATATTTACCTTTTCCACACGCTGTGTATCGAAAGGAGCTAAGGATTCACTTCCTAGCCCTCGGCATCGTTCGATATAACGATAAATTACTCTGGTAGCCTCGGAATCGCGATATTTACCTTTTCCACACGCTGTGTACCGATAGAAGCTAAGGATTCAGTTCCTAGCCCTCGGCATCGTTCGATATAACGATAAATCACTCTGGGAGCCTTGGAATCGCGATATTTACCTTTTCCACACGCTGTGTATCGAAAGGAGCTAAGGATTCACTTCCTAGCCCTCGGCATCGTTCGATATAACGATAAATTACTCTGGTAGCCTCGGAATCGCGATATTTACCGTTTCCACACGCTGTGTATCGATAGAAGCTAAGGATTCAGTTCCTAGCCGTCGGCATCGTTCGATATAACGATAAATCACTCTGGGAGCCTCGGAATCGCGATATTTACCTTTTCCACACGCTGTGTATCGATAGAAGCCAAGGATTCACTTCCTAGCCCACGGCATTGTTCGATATAACGATAAATCACTCTGGGAGCCTCGGAATCGCGATATTTACCTTTTCCACACGCTGTGTATCGATAGAAGCTAAGGATTCACTTCCTAGCCCACGGCTTTGTTCGATATAACGATAAATCACTCTGGGAGCCTCGGAATCGCGATATTTACCTTTTCCACACGCTGTGTATCGATGGAAGCTAAGGATTCACTTCCTAGCCCTCGCCATCGTTCGATATAACGATAAATCACTCTGGGACACTCGGAATCGCGATATTTACCTTTTCCACACGCTGTGTATCGAAAGGAGCTAAGGATTCACTTCCTCGCCCTCGGCATCGTTCGATTTAACGATAAATCACTCTGGGAGCCTCGGAATCGCGATATTGACCTTTTCCACACGCTGTGTATCGAAAGAAGCTAAGGATTCACTTCCTAGCCCTCGGCATCGTTAGATATAACGATAAATCACTCTGGGAGCCTCGGAATCGCGATATTTACCTTTTCCACACGCTGTGTATCGATGGAGGCTAAGGATTCAGTTCCTGGCCCTCGGCATCGTTCGATATAACGATAAATCACTCTGGGAGCCTCGGAATCGCGATATTTACCTTTTCCACACGCTGTGTATCGATAGAAGCTAAGGATTCACTTCCTAGCCCACGGCATTGTTCGATATAACGATAAATCACTCTGGGAGCCTCGGAATCGCGATATTTACCTTTTCCACACGCTGTGTATCGATAGAAGCTAAGGATTCACTTCCTAGCCCTCGGCATCGTTCGATATAACGATAAATCACTCTGGGAGCCTCGGAATCGCGATATTTACCTTTTCCACACGCTGTGTATCGATGGAGGCTAAGGATTCAGTTCCTGGCCCTCGGCATCGTTCGATATAACGATAAATCACTCTGGGAGCCTCGGAATCGCGATATTTACCTTTTCCACACGCTGTGTATCGATAGAAGCTAAGGATTCACTTCCTAGCCCTCGGCATCGTTCGATATAACGATAAATCACTCTGGGAGCCTCGGAATCGCGATATTTACCTTTTCCACACGCTGTGTATCGATAGAAGCTAAGGATTCACTTCCTAGCCCTCGGCATCGTTCGATATAACGATAAATCACTCTGGGAGCCTCGGAATCGCGATATTTACCTTTTCCACACGCTGTGTATCGATAGAAGCTAAGGATTCACTTCCTAGCCCTCGGCATCCTTCGATATAACGATAAATCACTCTGGGAGCCTCGGAATCGCGATATTTACCTTTTCCACACGCTGTGTATCGAAAGGAGCTAAGGATTCACTTCCTAGCCCTCGGCATCGTTCGATATAACGATAAATCACTCTGGGAGCCTCGGAATCGCGATATTTACCTTTTCCACACGCTGTGTATCGAAAGAAGCTAAGGATTCACTTCCTAGCCCTCGGCATCGTTCGATATAACGATAAATCACTCTGGGAGCCTCGGAATCGCGATATTTACCTTTTCCACACGCTGTGTATCGATAGAAGCTAAGGATTCACTTCCTAGCCCTCGGCATCGTTCGATATAACGATAAATCACTCTGGGAGCCTCGGAATCGCGATATTTACCTTTTCCACACGCTGTGTATCGAAAGAAGCTTAGGATTCACTTCCTAGCCCACGGCATTGTTCGATATAACGATAAATCAATCTGGAACACTCGGAATCGCGATATTTACCTTTTCCACACGCTGTGTATCGATGGAGGCTAAGGATTCAGTTCCTGGCCCTCGGCATCGTTCGATATAACGATAAATCACTCTGGGAGCCTCGGAATCGCGATATTTACCTTTTCCACACGCTGTGTATCGAAAGGAGCTAAGGATTCACTTCCTAGCCCTCGGCATCGTTCGATATAACGATAAATCACTCTGGGAGCCTCGGAATCGCGATATTTACCTTTTCCACACGCTGTGTATCGATAGAAGCCAAGGATTCACTTCCTAGCCCACGGCATTGTTCGATATAACGATAAATCACTCTGGGAGCCTCGGAATCGCGATATTTACCTTTTCCACACGCTGTGTATCGAAAGAAGCTAAGGATTCAGTTCCTAGCCCTCGGCATCGTTCGATATAACGATAAATCACTCTGGGAGCCTCGGAATCGCGATATTTACCTTTTCCACACGCTGTGTATCGATAGAAGCTAAGGATTCACTTCCTAGCCCACGGCTTTGTTCGATATAACGATAAATCACTCTGGGAGCCTCGGAATCGCGATATTTACCTTTTCCACACGCTGTGTATCGAAAGGAGCTAAGGATTCACTTCCTAGCCCTCGGCATCGTTCGATATAACGATAAATTACTCTGGTAGCCTCGGAATCGCGATATTTACCTTTTCCACACGCTGTGTATCGATAGAAGCTAAGGATTCAGTTCCTAGCCCTCGGCATCGTTCGATATAACGATAAATCACTCTGGGATCCTCGGAATCGCGATATTTACCTTTTCCACACGCTGTGTATCGAAAGGAGCTAAGGATTCACTTCCTAGCCCTCGGCATCGTTCGATATAACGATAAATTACTCTGGGAGCCTCGGAATCGCGATATTGACCTTTTCCACACGCTGTGTATCGAAAGAAGCTAAGGATTCACTTCCTAGCCCTCGGCATCGTTCGATATAACGATAAATCACTCTGGGAGCCTCGGAATCGCGATATTTACCTTTTCCACACGCTGTGTATCGAAAGGAGCTAAGGATTCACTTCCTAGCCCTCGGCATCGTTCGATATAACGATAAATCACTCTGGGAGCCTCGGAATAGCGATATTTACCTTTTCCACACGCTGTGTATCGAAAGGAGCTAAGGATTCACTTCCTAGCCCTCGGCATCGTTCGATATAACGATAAATCACTCTGGGAGCCTCGGAATAGCGATATTTACCTATTCCACACGCTGTGTATCGATAGAAGCTAAGGATTCATTTCCTAGCCCTCGCCATCGTTCGATATAACGATAAATCACTCTGGGACACTCGGAATCGCGATATTTACCTTTTCCACACGCTGTGTATCGAAAGGAGCTAAGGATTCACTTCCTAGCCCTCGGCATCGTTCGATATAACGATAAATTACTCTGGTAGCCTCGGAATCGCGATATTTACCTTTTCCACACGCTGTGTACCGACAGAAGCTAAGGATTCAGTTCCTAGCCCTCGGCATCGTTCGATATAACGATAAATCACTCTGGGAGCCTTGGAATCGCGATATTTACCTTTTCCACACGCTGTGTATCGATAGAAGCCAAGGATTCACCTCCTAGCCCACGGCATCGTTCGATATAACGATAAATCACTTTGGAACACTCGGAATCGCGATATTTACCTTTTCCACACGCTGTGTATCGATAGGAGCTAAGGAATCACTTCCTAGCCCTCGGCATCGTTCGATATAACGATAAATCACTCTGGGAGCCTCGGAATCGCGATATTTACCTTTTCCACACGCTGTGTATCGAAAGGAGCTAAGGATTCACTTCCTAGCCCTCGGCATCGTTCGATATAACGATAAATTACTCTGGTAGCCTCGGAATCGCGATATTTACCTTTTCCACACGCTGTGTACCGATAGAAGCTAAGGATTCAGTTCCTAGCCCTCGGCATCGTTCGATATAACGATAAATCACTCTGGGAGCCTTGGAATCGCGATATTTACCTTTTCCACACGCTGTGTATCGAAAGGAGCTAAGGATTCACTTCCTAGCCCTCGGCATCGTTCGATATAACGATAAATTACTCTGGTAGCCTCGGAATCGCGATATTTACCGTTTCCACACGCTGTGTATCGATAGAAGCTAAGGATTCAGTTCCTAGCCGTCGGCATCGTTCGATATAACGATAAATCACTCTGGGAGCCTCGGAATCGCGATATTTACCTTTTCCACACGCTGTGTATCGATAGAAGCCAAGGATTCACTTCCTAGCCCACGGCATTGTTCGATATAACGATAAATCACTCTGGGAGCCTCGGAATCGCGATATTTACCTTTTCCACACGCTGTGTATCGATGGAAGCTAAGGATTCACTTCCTAGCCCTCGCCATCGTTCGATATAACGATAAATCACTCTGGGACACTCGGAATCGCGATATTTACCTTTTCCACACGCTGTGTATCGAAAGGAGCTAAGGATTCACTTCCTCGCCCTCGGCATCGTTCGATTTAACGATAAATCACTCTGGGAGCCTCGGAATCGCGATATTGACCTTTTCCACACGCTGTGTATCGAAAGAAGCTAAGGATTCACTTCCTAGCCCTCGGCATCGTTAGATATAACGATAAATCACTCTGGGAGCCTCGGAATCGCGATATTTACCTTTTCCACACGCTGTGTATCGAAAGGAGCTAAGGATTCACTTCCTAGCCCTCGGCATCGTTCGATATAACGATAAGTCACTCTGGGAGCCTCGGAATAGCGATATTTACCTATTCCACACGCTGTGTATCGATAGAAGCTAAGGATTCATTTCCTAGCCCTCGCCATCGTTCGATATAACGATAAATCACTCTGGGACACTCGGAATCGCGATATTTACCTTTTCCACACGCTGTGTATCGATAGAAGCTAAGGATTCAGTTCCTAGCCCTCGGCATCGTTCGATATAACGATAAATCACTTTGGAACACTCGGAATCGCGATATTTACCTTTTCCACACGCTGTGTATCGATAGGAGCTAAGGAATCACTTCCTAGCCCTCGGCATCGTTCGATATAACGATAAATCACTCTGGGAGCCTCGGAATCGCGATATTTACCTTTTCCACACGCTGTGTATCGAAAGGAGCTAAGGATTCACTTCCTAGCCCTCGGCATCGTTCGATATAACGATAAATTACTCTGGTAGCCTCGGAATCGCGATATTTGCCTTTTCCACACGCTGTGTACCGATAGAAGCTAAGGATTCAGTTCCTAGCCCTCGGCATCGTTCGATATAACGATAAATCACTCTGGGAGCCTTGGAATCGCGATATTTACCTTTTCCACACGCTGTGTATCGATAGAAGCCAAGGATTCACTTCCTAGCCCACGGCATTGTTCGATATAACGATAAATCACTCTGGGAGCCTCGGAATCGCGATATTTACCTTTTCCACACGCTGTGTACCGATAGAAGCTAAGGATTCAGTTCCTAGCCCTCGGCATCGTTCGATATAACGATAAATCACTCTGGGAGCCTCGGAATCGCGATATTTACCTTTTCCACACGCTGTGTATCGATAGAAGCCAAGGATTCACTTCCTAGCCCACGGCATTGTTCGATATAACGATAAATCACTCTGGGAGCCTCGGAATCGCGATATTTACCTTTTCCACACGCTGTGTATCGAAAGAAGGTAAGGATTCACTTCCTAGCCCTCGGCATCGTTCGATATAACGATAAATTACTCTGGTAGCATCGGAATCGCGATATTTACCTTTTCCACACGCTGTGTATCGATAGAAGCTAAGGATTCAGTTCCTAGACCTCGGCATCGTTCGATATAACGATAAATCACTCTGGGAGCCTCGGAATCGCGATATTTACCTTTTCCACACGCTGTGTATCGATGGAGGCTAAGGATTCAGTTCCTGGCCCTCGGCATCGTTCGATATAACGATAAATCACTCTGGGAGCCTCGGAATCGCGATATTTACCTTTTCCACACGCTGTGTATCAATAGAAGCTAAGGATTCACTTCCTAGCCCTCGGCATCGTTCGATATAACGATAAATCACTCTGGAACACTCGGAATCGCGATATTTACCTTTTCCACACGCTGTGTATCGATAGGAGCTAAGGATTTACTTCCTACCCCTCGGCATCGTTCGATATAACGATAAATCACTCTGGGACACTCGGAATCGCGATATTTACCTTTTCCACACGCTGTGTATCGAAAGGAGCTAAGGATTCACTTCCTAGCCCTCGGCAGCGTTCGATATAACGATAAATTACTCTGGTAGCCTCGGAATCGCGATATTTACCTTTTCCACACGCTGTGTATCGATAGAAGCTAAGGATTCAGTTCCTAGCCCTTGGCATCGTTCGATATAACGATAAATCACTCTGGGAGCCTCGGAATCGCGATATTTACCTTTTCCACACGCTGTGTATCGATAGAAGCCAAGGATTCACTTCCTAGCCCACGGCATTGTTCGATATAACGATAAATCACTCTGGGAGCCTCGGAATCGCGATATTTACTTTTTCCACACGCTGTGTATCGAAAGAAGCTAAGGATTCAGTTCCTAGCCCTCGGCATCGTTCGATATAACGATAAATCACTCTGGGAGCCTCGGAATCGCGATATTTACCTTTTCCACACGCTGTGTATCGAAAGGAGCTAAGGATTCACTTCCTAGCCCTCGGCATCGTTCGATATAACGATAAATCACTCTGGGAGCCTCGGAATAGCGATATTTACCTTTTCCACACGCTGTGTATCGATAGAAGCTAAGGATTCACTTCCTAGATCTCGCCATCGTTCGATATAACGATAAATCACTCGGGGACACTCGGAATCGCGATATTTACCTTTTCCACACGCTGTGTATCGAAAGGAGCTAAGGATTCACTTCCTAGCCCTCGGCATCGTTCGATTTAACGATAAATCACTCTGGGAGCCTCGGAATCGCGATATTTACCTTTTCCACACGCTGTGTATCGAAAGGAGCTAAGGATTCACTTCCTAGCCCTCGGCATCGTTCGATATAACGATAAATCACTCTGGGAGCCTCGGAATCGCGATATTTACCTTTTCCACACGCTGTGTATCGATAGAAGCTAAGGATTCACTTCCTAGCCCTCGGCATCGTTCGATATAACGATAAATCACTCTGGGAGCCTCGGAATCGCGATATTTACCTTTTCCACACGCTGTGTATCGAAAGGAGCTAAGGATTCACTTCCTAGCCCTCGGCATCGTTCGATATAACGATAAATCACTCTGGGAGCCTCGGAATAGCGATATTTACCTTTTCCACACGCTGTGTATCGAAAGGAGCTAAGGATTCACTTCCTAGCCCTCGGCATTGTTCGATATAACGATAAATCACTCTGGGAGCCTCGGAATCGCGATATTTACCTTTTCCACACGCTGTGTATCGATAGAAGCTAAGGATTCACTTCCTAGCCCTCGGCATCGTTCGATATAACGATAAATCACTCTGGGAGCCTCGGAATCGCGATATTTACCTTTTCCACACGCTGTGTATCGAAAGAAGCTTAGGATTCACTTCCTAGCCCACGACATTGTTCGATATAACGATAAATCACTCTGGAACACTCGCAATCGCGATATTTACCTTTTCCACACGCTGTGTATCGATAGAAGCTAAGGATTCAGTTCCTAGACCTCGGCATCGTTCGATATAACGATAAATCACTCTGGGAGCCTCGGAATCGCGATATTTACCTTTTCCACACGCTGTGTATCAATAGAAGCTAAGGATTCACTTCCTAGCCCTCGGCATCGTTCGATATAACGATAAATCACTCTGGAACACTCGGAATCGCGATATTTACCTTTTCCACACGCTGTGTATCGATAGGAGCTAAGGATTTACTTCCTACCCCTCGGCATCGTTCGATATAACGATAAATCACTCTGGGACACTCGGAATCGCGATATTTACCTTTTCCACACGCTGTGTATCGAAAGGAGCTAAGGATTCACTTCCTAGCCCTCGGCAGCGTTCGATATAACGATAAATTACTCTGGTAGCCTCGGAATCGCGATATTTACCTTTTCCACACGCTGTGTATCGATAGAAGCTAAGGATTCAGTTCCTAGCCCTTGGCATCGTTCGATATAACGATAAATCACTCTGGGAGCCTCGGAATCGCGATATTTACCTTTTCCACACGCTGTGTATCGATAGAAGCCAAGGATTCACTTCCTAGCCCACGGCATTGTTCGATATAACGATAAATCACTCTGGGAGCCTCGGAATCGCGATATTTACTTTTTCCACACGCTGTGTATCGAAAGAAGCTAAGGATTCAGTTCCTAGCCCTCGGCATCGTTCGATATAACGATAAATCACTCTGGGAGCCTCGGAATCGCGATATTTACCTTTTCCACACGCTGTGTATCGAAAGGAGCTAAGGATTCACTTCCTAGCCCTCGGCATCGTTCGATATAACGATAAATCACTCTGGGAGCCTCGGAATAGCGATATTTACCTTTTCCACACGCTGTGTATCGATAGAAGCTAAGGATTCACTTCCTAGATCTCGCCATCGTTCGATATAACGATAAATCACTCGGGGACACTCGGAATCGCGATATTTACCTTTTCCACACGCTGTGTATCGAAAGGAGCTAAGGATTCACTTCCTAGCCCTCGGCATCGTTCGATTTAACGATAAATCACTCTGGGAGCCTCGGAATCGCGATATTTACCTTTTCCACACGCTGTGTATCGAAAGGAGCTAAGGATTCACTTCCTAGCCCTCGGCATCGTTCGATATAACGATAAATCACTCTGGGAGCCTCGGAATCGCGATATTTACCTTTTCCACACGCTGTGTATCGATAGAAGCTAAGGATTCACTTCCTAGCCCTCGGCATCGTTCGATATAACGATAAATCACTCTGGGAGCCTCGGAATCGCGATATTTACCTTTTCCACACGCTGTGTATCGAAAGGAGCTAAGGATTCACTTCCTAGCCCTCGGCATCGTTCGATATAACGATAAATCACTCTGGGAGCCTCGGAATAGCGATATTTACCTTTTCCACACGCTGTGTATCGAAAGGAGCTAAGGATTCACTTCCTAGCCCTCGGCATTGTTCGATATAACGATAAATCACTCTGGGAGCCTCGGAATCGCGATATTTACCTTTTCCACACGCTGTGTATCGATAGAAGCTAAGGATTCACTTCCTAGCCCTCGGCATCGTTCGATATAACGATAAATCACTCTGGGAGCCTCGGAATCGCGATATTTACCTTTTCCACACGCTGTGTATCGAAAGAAGCTTAGGATTCACTTCCTAGCCCACGACATTGTTCGATATAACGATAAATCACTCTGGAACACTCGCAATCGCGATATTTACCTTTTCCACACGCTGTGTATCGATAGAAGCTAAGGATTCAGTTCCTAGACCTCGGCATCGTTCGATATAACGATAAATCACTCTGGGAGCCTCGGAATCGCGATATTTACCTTTTCCACACGCTGTGTATCGATGGAGGCTAAGGATTCAGTTCCTGGCCCTCGGCATCGTTCGATATAACGATAAATCACTCTGGGAGCCTCGGAATCGCGATATTTACCTTTTCCACACGCTGTGTATCGAAAGGAGCTAAGGATTCACTTCCTAGCCCTCGGCATCGTTCGATATAACGATAAATTACTCTGGTAGCCTCGGAATCGCGATATTTACCTTTTCCACACGCTGTGTATCGATAGAAGCTAAGGATTCAGTTCCTAGCCCTCGGCATCGTTCGATATAACGATAAATCACTCTGGGATCCTCGGAATCGCGATATTTACCTTTTCCACACGCTGTGTATCGAAAGGAGCTAAGGATTCACTTCCTAGCCCTCGGCATCGTTCGATATAACGATAAATTACTCTGGGAGCCTCGGAATCGCGATATTGACCTTTTCCACACGCTGTGTATCGAAAGAAGCTAAGGATTCACTTCCTAGCCCTCGGCATCGTTCGATATAACGATAAATCACTCTGGGAGCCTCGGAATCGCGATATTTACCTTTTCCACACGCTGTGTATCGAAAGGAGCTAAGGATTCACTTCCTAGCCCTCGGCATCGTTCGATATAACGATAAATCACTCTGGGAGCCTCGGAATAGCGATATTTACCTTTTCCACACGCTGTGTATCGAAAGGAGCTAAGGATTCACTTCCTAGCCCTCGGCATCGTTCGATATAACGATAAATCACTCTGGGAGCCTCGGAATAGCGATATTTACCTATTCCACACGCTGTGTATCGATAGAAGCTAAGGATTCATTTCCTAGCCCTCGCCATCGTTCGATATAACGATAAATCACTCTGGGACACTCGGAATCGCGATATTTACCTTTTCCACACGCTGTGTATCGAAAGGAGCTAAGGATTCACTTCCTAGCCCTCGGCATCGTTCGATATAACGATAAATTACTCTGGTAGCCTCGGAATCGCGATATTTACCTTTTCCACACGCTGTGTACCGACAGAAGCTAAGGATTCAGTTCCTAGCCCTCGGCATCGTTCGATATAACGATAAATCACTCTGGGAGCCTTGGAATCGCGATATTTACCTTTTCCACACGCTGTGTATCGATAGAAGCCAAGGATTCACCTCCTAGCCCACGGCATCGTTCGATATAACGATAAATCACTTTGGAACACTCGGAATCGCGATATTTACCTTTTCCACACGCTGTGTATCGATAGGAGCTAAGGAATCACTTCCTAGCCCTCGGCATCGTTCGATATAACGATAAATCACTCTGGGAGCCTCGGAATCGCGATATTTACCTTTTCCACACGCTGTGTATCGAAAGGAGCTAAGGATTCACTTCCTAGCCCTCGGCATCGTTCGATATAACGATAAATTACTCTGGTAGCCTCGGAATCGCGATATTTACCTTTTCCACACGCTGTGTACCGATAGAAGCTAAGGATTCAGTTCCTAGCCCTCGGCATCGTTCGATATAACGATAAATCACTCTGGGAGCCTTGGAATCGCGATATTTACCTTTTCCACACGCTGTGTATCGAAAGGAGCTAAGGATTCACTTCCTAGCCCTCGGCATCGTTCGATATAACGATAAATTACTCTGGTAGCCTCGGAATCGCGATATTTACCGTTTCCACACGCTGTGTATCGATAGAAGCTAAGGATTCAGTTCCTAGCCGTCGGCATCGTTCGATATAACGATAAATCACTCTGGGAGCCTCGGAATCGCGATATTTACCTTTTCCACACGCTGTGTATCGATAGAAGCCAAGGATTCACTTCCTAGCCCACGGCATTGTTCGATATAACGATAAATCACTCTGGGAGCCTCGGAATCGCGATATTTACCTTTTCCACACGCTGTGTATCGATAGAAGCTAAGGATTCACTTCCTAGCCCACGGCTTTGTTCGATATAACGATAAATCACTCTGGGAGCCTCGGAATCGCGATATTTACCTTTTCCACACGCTGTGTATCGATAGAAGCTAAGGATTCACTTCCTAGCCCTCGCCATCGTTCGATATAACGATAAATCACTCTGGGACACTCGGAATCGCGATATTTACCTTTTCCACACGTTGTGTATCGAAAGGAGCTAAGGATTCACTTCCTCGCCCTCGGCATCGTTCGATTTAACGATAAATCACTCTGGGAGCCTCGGAATCGCGATATTGACCTTTTCCACACGCTGTGTATCGAAAGAAGCTAAGGATTCACTTCCTAGCCCTCGGCATCGTTAGATATAACGATAAATCACTCTGGGAGAATCGGAATCGCGATATTTACCTTTTCCACACGCTGTGTATCGAAAGGAGCTAAGGATTCACTTCCTAGCCCTCGGCATCGTTCGATATAACGATAAGTCACTCTGGGAGCCTCGGAATAGCGATATTTACCTATTCCACACGCTGTGTATCGATAGAAGCTAAGGATTCATTTCCTAGCCCTCGCCATCGTTCGATATAACGATAAATCACTCTGGGACACTCGGAATCGCGATATTTACCTTTTCCACACGCTGTGTATCGATAGAAGCTAAGGATTCAGTTCCTAGCCCTCGGCATCGTTCGATATAACGATAAATCACTTTGGAACACTCGGAATCGCGATATTTACCTTTTCCACACGCTGTGTATCGATAGGAGCTAAGGAATCACTTCCTAGCCCTCGGCATCGTTCGATATAACGATAAATCACTCTGGGAGCCTCGGAATCGCGATATTTACCTTTTCCACACGCTGTGTATCGAAAGGAGCTAAGGATTCACTTCCTAGCCCTCGGCATCGATCGATATAACGATAAATTACTCTGGTAGCCTCGGAATCGCGATATTTGCCTTTTCCACACGCTGTGTACCGATAGAAGCTAAGGATTCAGTTCCTAGCCCTCGGCATCGTTCGATATAACGATAAATCACTCTGGGAGCCTTGGAATCGCGATATTTACCTTTTCCACACGCTGTGTATCGATAGAAGCCAAGGATTCACTTCCTAGCCCACGGCATTGTTCGATATAACGATAAATCACTCTGGGAGCCTCGGAATCGCGATATTTACCTTTTCCACACGCTGTGTACCGATAGAAGCTAAGGATTCAGTTCCTAGCCCTCGGCATCGTTCGATATAACGATAAATCACTCTGGGAGCCTCGGAATCGCGATATTTACCTTTTCCACACGCTGTGTATCGATAGAAGCCAAGGATTCACTTCCTAGCCCACGGCATTGTTCGATATAACGATAAATCACTCTGGGAGCCTCGGAATCGCGATATTTACCTTTTCCACACGCTGTGTATCGAAAGAAGGTAAGGATTCACTTCCTAGCCCTCGGCATCGTTCGATATAACGATAAATTACTCTGGTAGCATCGGAATCGCGATATTTACCTTTTCCACACGCTGTGTATCGATAGAAGCTAAGGATTCAGTTCCTAGACCTCGGCATCGTTCGATATAACGATAAATCACTCTGGGAGCCTCGGAATCGCGATATTTACCTTTTCCACACGCTGTGTATCGATGGAGGCTAAGGATTCAGTTCCTGGCCCTCGGCATCGTTCGATATAACGATAAATCACTCTGGGAGCCTCGGAATCGCGATATTTACCTTTTCCACACGCTGTGTATCAATAGAAGCTAAGGATTCACTTCCTAGCCCTCGGCATCGTTCGATATAACGATAAATCACTCTGGAACACTCGGAATCGCGATATTTACCTTTTCCACACGCTGTGTATCGATAGGAGCTAAGGATTTACTTCCTACCCCTCGGCATCGTTCGATATAACGATAAATCACTCTGGGAGCCTCGGAATCGCGATATTTACCTTTTCCACACGCTGTGTATCGAAAGGAGCTAAGGATTCACTTCCTAGCCCTCGGCAGCGTTCGATATAACGATAAATTACTCTGGTAGCCTCGGAATCGCGATATTTACCTTTTCCACACGCTGTGTATCGATAGAAGCTAAGGATTCAGTTCCTAGCCCTTGGCATCGTTCGATATAACGATAAATCACTCTGGGAGCCTCGGAATCGCGATATTTACCTTTTCCACACGCTGTGTATCGAAAGGAGCTAAGGATTCACTTCCTAGCCCTCGGCATCGTTCGATATAACGATAAATCACTCTGGGAGCCTCGGAATAGCGATATTTACCTTTTCCACACGCTGTGTATCGATAGAAGCTAAGGATTCACTTCCTAGATCTCGCCATCGTTCGATATAACGATAAATCACTCGGGGACACTCGGAATCGCGATATTTACCTTTTCCACACGCTGTGTATCGAAAGGAGCTAAGGATTCACTTCCTAGCCCTCGGCATCGTTCGATTTAACGATAAATCACTCTGGGAGCCTCGGAATCGCGATATTTACCTTTTCCACACGCTGTGTATCGAAAGGAGCTAAGGATTCACTTCCTAGCCCTCGGCATCGTTCGATATAACGATAAATCACTCTGGGAGCCTCGGAATCGCGATATTTACCTTTTCCACACGCTGTGTATCGATAGAAGCTAAGGATTCACTTCCTAGCCCTCGGCATCGTTCGATATAACGATAAATCACTCTGGGAGCCTCGGAATCGCGATATTTACCTTTTCCACACGCTGTGTATCGAAAGGAGCTAAGGATTCACTTCCTAGCCCTCGGCATCGTTCGATATAACGATAAATCACTCTGGGAGCCTCGGAATAGCGATATTTACCTTTTCCACACGCTGTGTACCGACAGAAGCTAAGGATTCAGTTCCTAGCCCTCGGCATCGTTCGATATAACGATAAATCACTCTGGGAGCCTTGGAATCGCGATATTTACCTTTTCCACACGCTGTGTATCGATAGAAGCCAAGGATTCACCTCCTAGCCCACGGCATCGTTCGATATAACGATAAATCACTTTGGAACACTCGGAATCGCGATATTTACCTTTTCCACACGCTGTGTATCGATAGGAGCTAAGGAATCACTTCCTAGCCCTCGGCATCGTTCGATATAACGATAAATCACTCTGGGAGCCTCGGAATCGCGATATTTACCTTTTCCACACGCTGTGTATCGAAAGGAGCTAAGGATTCACTTCCTAGCCCTCGGCATCGTTCGATATAACGATAAATTACTCTGGTAGCCTCGGAATCGCGATATTTACCTTTTCCACACGCTGTGTACCGATAGAAGCTAAGGATTCAGTTCCTAGCCCTCGGCATCGTTCGATATAACGATAAATCACTCTGGGAGCCTTGGAATCGCGATATTTACCTTTTCCACACGCTGTGTATCGAAAGGAGCTAAGGATTCACTTCCTAGCCCTCGGCATCGTTCGATATAACGATAAATTACTCTGGTAGCCTCGGAATCGCGATATTTACCGTTTCCACACGCTGTGTATCGATAGAAGCTAAGGATTCAGTTCCTAGCCGTCGGCATCGTTCGATATAACGATAAATCACTCTGGGAGCCTCGGAATCGCGATATTTACCTTTTCCACACGCTGTGTATCGATAGAAGCCAAGGATTCACTTCCTAGCCCACGGCATTGTTCGATATAACGATAAATCACTCTGGGAGCCTCGGAATCGCGATATTTACCTTTTCCACACGCTGTGTATCGATAGAAGCTAAGGATTCACTTCCTAGCCCACGGCTTTGTTCGATATAACGATAAATCACTCTGGGAGCCTCGGAATCGCGATATTTACCTTTTCCACACGCTGTGTATCGATAGAAGCTAAGGATTCACTTCCTAGCCCTCGCCATCGTTCGATATAACGATAAATCACTCTGGGACACTCGGAATCGCGATATTTACCTTTTCCACACGTTGTGTATCGAAAGGAGCTAAGGATTCACTTCCTCGCCCTCGGCATCGTTCGATTTAACGATAAATCACTCTGGGAGCCTCGGAATCGCGATATTGACCTTTTCCACACGCTGTGTATCGAAAGAAGCTAAGGATTCACTTCCTAGCCCTCGGCATCGTTAGATATAACGATAAATCACTCTGGGAGCCTCGGAATCGCGATATTTACCTTTTCCACACGCTGTGTATCGAAAGGAGCTAAGGATTCACTTCCTAGCCCTCGGCATCGTTCGATATAACGATAAGTCACTCTGGGAGCCTCGGAATAGCGATATTTACCTATTCCACACGCTGTGTATCGATAGAAGCTAAGGATTCATTTCCTAGCCCTCGCCATCGTTCGATATAACGATAAATCACTCTGGGACACTCGGAATCGCGATATTTACCTTTTCCACACGCTGTGTATCGATAGAAGCTAAGGATTCAGTTCCTAGCCCTCGGCATCGTTCGATATAACGATAAATCACTCTGGGAGCCTTGGAATCGCGATATTTACCTTTTCCACACGCTGTGTATCGATAGAAGCCAAGGATTCACTTCCTAGCCCACGGCATTGTTCGATATAACGATAAATCACTCTGGGACACTCGGAATCGCGATATTTACCTTTTCCACACGCTGTGTATCGATAGAAGCTAAGGATTCAGTTCCTAGCCCTCGGCATCGTTCGATATAACGATAAATCACTCTGGGAGCCTCGGAATCGCGATATTTACCTTTTCCACACGCTGTGTATCGATAGAAGCCAAGGATTCACTTCCTAGCCCACGGCATTGTTCGATATAACGATAAATCACTCTGGGAGCCTCGGAATCGCGATATTTACCTTTTCCACACGCTGTGTATCGAAAGAAGGTAAGGATTCACTTCCTAGCCCTCGGCATCGTTCGATATAACGATAAATTACTCTGGTAGCATCGGAATCGCGATATTTACCTTTTCCACACGCTGTGTATCGATAGAAGCTAAGGATTCAGTTCCTAGACCTCGGCATCGTTCGATATAACGATAAATCACTCTGGGAGCCTCGGAATCGCGATATTTACCTTTTCCACACGCTGTGTATCGATGGAGGCTAAGGATTCAGTTCCTGGCCCTCGGCATCGTTCGATATAACGATAAATCACTCTGGGAGCCTCGGAATCGCGATATTTACCTTTTCCACACGCTGTGTATCAATAGAAGCTAAGGATTCACTTCCTAGCCCTCGGCATCGTTCGATATAACGATAAATCACTCTGGAACACTCGGAATCGCGATATTTACCTTTTCCACACGCTGTGTATCGATAGGAGCTAAGGATTTACTTCCTACCCCTCGGCATCGTTCGATATAACGATAAATCACTCTGGGACACTCGGAATCGCGATATTTACCTTTTCCACACGCTGTGTATCGAAAGGAGCTAAGGATTCACTTCCTAGCCCTCGGCAGCGTTCGATATAACGATAAATTACTCTGGTAGCCTCGGAATCGCGATATTTACCTTTTCCACACGCTGTGTATCGATAGAAGCTAAGGATTCAGTTCCTAGCCCTTGGCATCGTTCGATATAACGATAAATCACTCTGGGAGCCTCGGAATCGCGATATTTACCTTTTCCACACGCTGTGTATCGATAGAAGCCAAGGATTCACTTCCTAGCCCACGGCATTGTTCGATATAACGATAAATCACTCTGGGAGCCTCGGAATCGCGATATTTACTTTTTCCACACGCTGTGTATCGAAAGAAGCTAAGGATTCAGTTCCTAGCCCTCGGCATCGTTCGATATAACGATAAATCACTCTGGGAGCCTCGGAATCGCGATATTTACCTTTTCCACACGCTGTGTATCGAAAGGAGCTAAGGATTCACTTCCTAGCCCTCGGCATCGTTCGATATAACGATAAATCACTCTGGGAGCCTCGGAATAGCGATATTTACCTTTTCCACACGCTGTGTATCGATAGAAGCTAAGGATTCACTTCCTAGATCTCGCCATCGTTCGATATAACGATAAATCACTCGGGGACACTCGGAATCGCGATATTTACCTTTTCCACACGCTGTGTATCGAAAGGAGCTAAGGATTCACTTCCTAGCCCTCGGCATCGTTCGATTTAACGATAAATCACTCTGGGAGCCTCGGAATCGCGATATTTACCTTTTCCACACGCTGTGTATCGAAAGGAGCTAAGGATTCACTTCCTAGCCCTCGGCATCGTTCGATATAACGATAAATCACTCTGGGAGCCTCGGAATCGCGATATTTACCTTTTCCACACGCTGTGTATCGATAGAAGCTAAGGATTCACTTCCTAGCCCTCGGCATCGTTCGATATAACGATAAATCACTCTGGGAGCCTCGGAATCGCGATATTTACCTTTTCCACACGCTGTGTATCGAAAGGAGCTAAGGATTCACTTCCTAGCCCTCGGCATCGTTCGATATAACGATAAATCACTCTGGGAGCCTCGGAATAGCGATATTTACCTTTTCCACACGCTGTGTATCGAAAGGAGCTAAGGATTCACTTCCTAGCCCTCGGCATTGTTCGATATAACGATAAATCACTCTGGGAGCCTCGGAATCGCGATATTTACCTTTTCCACACGCTGTGTATCGATAGAAGCTAAGGATTCACTTCCTAGCCCTCGGCATCGTTCGATATAACGATAAATCACTCTGGGAGCCTCGGAATCGCGATATTTACCTTTTCCACACGCTGTGTATCGAAAGAAGCTTAGGATTCACTTCCTAGCCCACGACATTGTTCGATATAACGATAAATCACTCTGGAACACTCGCAATCGCGATATTTACCTTTTCCACACGCTGTGTATCGATAGAAGCTAAGGATTCAGTTCCTAGACCTCGGCATCGTTCGATATAACGATAAATCACTCTGGGAGCCTCGGAATCGCGATATTTACCTTTTCCACACGCTGTGTATCAATAGAAGCTAAGGATTCACTTCCTAGCCCTCGGCATCGTTCGATATAACGATAAATCACTCTGGAACACTCGGAATCGCGATATTTACCTTTTCCACACGCTGTGTATCGATAGGAGCTAAGGATTTACTTCCTACCCCTCGGCATCGTTCGATATAACGATAAATCACTCTGGGACACTCGGAATCGCGATATTTACCTTTTCCACACGCTGTGTATCGAAAGGAGCTAAGGATTCACTTCCTAGCCCTCGGCAGCGTTCGATATAACGATAAATTACTCTGGTAGCCTCGGAATCGCGATATTTACCTTTTCCACACGCTGTGTATCGATAGAAGCTAAGGATTCAGTTCCTAGCCCTTGGCATCGTTCGATATAACGATAAATCACTCTGGGAGCCTCGGAATCGCGATATTTACCTTTTCCACACGCTGTGTATCGATAGAAGCCAAGGATTCACTTCCTAGCCCACGGCATTGTTCGATATAACGATAAATCACTCTGGGAGCCTCGGAATCGCGATATTTACTTTTTCCACACGCTGTGTATCGAAAGAAGCTAAGGATTCAGTTCCTAGCCCTCGGCATCGTTCGATATAACGATAAATCACTCTGGGAGCCTCGGAATCGCGATATTTACCTTTTCCACACGCTGTGTATCGAAAGGAGCTAAGGATTCACTTCCTAGCCCTCGGCATCGTTCGATATAACGATAAATCACTCTGGGAGCCTCGGAATAGCGATATTTACCTTTTCCACACGCTGTGTATCGATAGAAGCTAAGGATTCACTTCCTAGATCTCGCCATCGTTCGATATAACGATAAATCACTCGGGGACACTCGGAATCGCGATATTTACCTTTTCCACACGCTGTGTATCGAAAGGAGCTAAGGATTCACTTCCTAGCCCTCGGCATCGTTCGATTTAACGATAAATCACTCTGGGAGCCTCGGAATCGCGATATTTACCTTTTCCACACGCTGTGTATCGAAAGGAGCTAAGGATTCACTTCCTAGCCCTCGGCATCGTTCGATATAACGATAAATCACTCTGGGAGCCTCGGAATCGCGATATTTACCTTTTCCACACGCTGTGTATCGATAGAAGCTAAGGATTCACTTCCTAGCCCTCGGCATCGTTCGATATAACGATAAATCACTCTGGGAGCCTCGGAATCGCGATATTTACCTTTTCCACACGCTGTGTATCGAAAGGAGCTAAGGATTCACTTCCTAGCCCTCGGCATCGTTCGATATAACGATAAATCACTCTGGGAGCCTCGGAATAGCGATATTTACCTTTTCCACACGCTGTGTATCGAAAGGAGCTAAGGATTCACTTCCTAGCCCTCGGCATTGTTCGATATAACGATAAATCACTCTGGGAGCCTCGGAATCGCGATATTTACCTTTTCCACACGCTGTGTATCGATAGAAGCTAAGGATTCACTTCCTAGCCCTCGGCATCGTTCGATATAACGATAAATCACTCTGGGAGCCTCGGAATCGCGATATTTACCTTTTCCACACGCTGTGTATCGAAAGAAGCTTAGGATTCACTTCCTAGCCCACGACATTGTTCGATATAACGATAAATCACTCTGGAACACTCGCAATCGCGATATTTACCTTTTCCACACGCTGTGTATCGATAGAAGCTAAGGATTCAGTTCCTAGACCTCGGCATCGTTCGATATAACGATAAATCACTCTGGGAGCCTCGGAATCGCGATATTTACCTTTTCCACACGCTGTGTATCGATGGAGGCTAAGGATTCAGTTCCTGGCCCTCGGCATCGTTCGATATAACGATAAATCACTCTGGGAGCCTCGGAATCGCGATATTTACCTTTTCCACACGCTGTGTATCGAAAGGAGCTAAGGATTCACTTCCTAGCCCTCGGCATCGTTCGATATAACGATAAATTACTCTGGTAGCCTCGGAATCGCGATATTTACCTTTTCCACACGCTGTGTATCGATAGAAGCTAAGGATTCAGTTCCTAGCCCTCGGCATCGTTCGATATAACGATAAATCACTCTGGGATCCTCGGAATCGCGATATTTACCTTTTCCACACGCTGTGTATCGAAAGGAGCTAAGGATTCACTTCCTAGCCCTCGGCATCGTTCGATATAACGATAAATTACTCTGGGAGCCTCGGAATCGCGATATTGACCTTTTCCACACGCTGTGTATCGAAAGAAGCTAAGGATTCACTTCCTAGCCCTCGGCATCGTTCGATATAACGATAAATCACTCTGGGAGCCTCGGAATCGCGATATTTACCTTTTCCACACGCTGTGTATCGAAAGGAGCTAAGGATTCACTTCCTAGCCCTCGGCATCGTTCGATATAACGATAAATCACTCTGGGAGCCTCGGAATAGCGATATTTACCTTTTCCACACGCTGTGTATCGAAAGGAGCTAAGGATTCACTTCCTAGCCCTCGGCATCGTTCGATATAACGATAAATCACTCTGGGAGCCTCGGAATAGCGATATTTACCTATTCCACACGCTGTGTATCGATAGAAGCTAAGGATTCATTTCCTAGCCCTCGCCATCGTTCGATATAACGATAAATCACTCTGGGACACTCGGAATCGCGATATTTACCTTTTCCACACGCTGTGTATCGAAAGGAGCTAAGGATTCACTTCCTAGCCCTCGGCATCGTTCGATATAACGATAAATTACTCTGGTAGCCTCGGAATCGCGATATTTACCTTTTCCACACGCTGTGTACCGACAGAAGCTAAGGATTCAGTTCCTAGCCCTCGGCATCGTTCGATATAACGATAAATCACTCTGGGAGCCTTGGAATCGCGATATTTACCTTTTCCACACGCTGTGTATCGATAGAAGCCAAGGATTCACCTCCTAGCCCACGGCATCGTTCGATATAACGATAAATCACTTTGGAACACTCGGAATCGCGATATTTACCTTTTCCACACGCTGTGTATCGATAGGAGCTAAGGAATCACTTCCTAGCCCTCGGCATCGTTCGATATAACGATAAATCACTCTGGGAGCCTCGGAATCGCGATATTTACCTTTTCCACACGCTGTGTATCGAAAGGAGCTAAGGATTCACTTCCTAGCCCTCGGCATCGTTCGATATAACGATAAATTACTCTGGTAGCCTCGGAATCGCGATATTTACCTTTTCCACACGCTGTGTACCGATAGAAGCTAAGGATTCAGTTCCTAGCCCTCGGCATCGTTCGATATAACGATAAATCACTCTGGGAGCCTTGGAATCGCGATATTTACCTTTTCCACACGCTGTGTATCGAAAGGAGCTAAGGATTCACTTCCTAGCCCTCGGCATCGTTCGATATAACGATAAATTACTCTGGTAGCCTCGGAATCGCGATATTTACCGTTTCCACACGCTGTGTATCGATAGAAGCTAAGGATTCAGTTCCTAGCCGTCGGCATCGTTCGATATAACGATAAATCACTCTGGGAGCCTCGGAATCGCGATATTTACCTTTTCCACACGCTGTGTATCGATAGAAGCCAAGGATTCACTTCCTAGCCCACGGCATTGTTCGATATAACGATAAATCACTCTGGGAGCCTCGGAATCGCGATATTTACCTTTTCCACACGCTGTGTATCGATAGAAGCTAAGGATTCACTTCCTAGCCCACGGCTTTGTTCGATATAACGATAAATCACTCTGGGAGCCTCGGAATCGCGATATTTACCTTTTCCACACGCTGTGTATCGATAGAAGCTAAGGATTCACTTCCTAGCCCTCGCCATCGTTCGATATAACGATAAATCACTCTGGGACACTCGGAATCGCGATATTTACCTTTTCCACACGTTGTGTATCGAAAGGAGCTAAGGATTCACTTCCTCGCCCTCGGCATCGTTCGATTTAACGATAAATCACTCTGGGAGCCTCGGAATCGCGATATTGACCTTTTCCACACGCTGTGTATCGAAAGAAGCTAAGGATTCACTTCCTAGCCCTCGGCATCGTTAGATATAACGATAAATCACTCTGGGAGAATCGGAATCGCGATATTTACCTTTTCCACACGCTGTGTATCGAAAGGAGCTAAGGATTCACTTCCTAGCCCTCGGCATCGTTCGATATAACGATAAGTCACTCTGGGAGCCTCGGAATAGCGATATTTACCTATTCCACACGCTGTGTATCGATAGAAGCTAAGGATTCATTTCCTAGCCCTCGCCATCGTTCGATATAACGATAAATCACTCTGGGACACTCGGAATCGCGATATTTACCTTTTCCACACGCTGTGTATCGATAGAAGCTAAGGATTCAGTTCCTAGCCCTCGGCATCGTTCGATATAACGATAAATCACTTTGGAACACTCGGAATCGCGATATTTACCTTTTCCACACGCTGTGTATCGATAGGAGCTAAGGAATCACTTCCTAGCCCTCGGCATCGTTCGATATAACGATAAATCACTCTGGGAGCCTCGGAATCGCGATATTTACCTTTTCCACACGCTGTGTATCGAAAGGAGCTAAGGATTCACTTCCTAGCCCTCGGCATCGATCGATATAACGATAAATTACTCTGGTAGCCTCGGAATCGCGATATTTGCCTTTTCCACACGCTGTGTACCGATAGAAGCTAAGGATTCAGTTCCTAGCCCTCGGCATCGTTCGATATAACGATAAATCACTCTGGGAGCCTTGGAATCGCGATATTTACCTTTTCCACACGCTGTGTATCGATAGAAGCCAAGGATTCACTTCCTAGCCCACGGCATTGTTCGATATAACGATAAATCACTCTGGGAGCCTCGGAATCGCGATATTTACCTTTTCCACACGCTGTGTACCGATAGAAGCTAAGGATTCAGTTCCTAGCCCTCGGCATCGTTCGATATAACGATAAATCACTCTGGGAGCCTCGGAATCGCGATATTTACCTTTTCCACACGCTGTGTATCGATAGAAGCCAAGGATTCACTTCCTAGCCCACGGCATTGTTCGATATAACGATAAATCACTCTGGGAGCCTCGGAATCGCGATATTTACCTTTTCCACACGCTGTGTATCGAAAGAAGGTAAGGATTCACTTCCTAGCCCTCGGCATCGTTCGATATAACGATAAATTACTCTGGTAGCATCGGAATCGCGATATTTACCTTTTCCACACGCTGTGTATCGATAGAAGCTAAGGATTCAGTTCCTAGACCTCGGCATCGTTCGATATAACGATAAATCACTCTGGGAGCCTCGGAATCGCGATATTTACCTTTTCCACACGCTGTGTATCGATGGAGGCTAAGGATTCAGTTCCTGGCCCTCGGCATCGTTCGATATAACGATAAATCACTCTGGGAGCCTCGGAATCGCGATATTTACCTTTTCCACACGCTGTGTATCAATAGAAGCTAAGGATTCACTTCCTAGCCCTCGGCATCGTTCGATATAACGATAAATCACTCTGGAACACTCGGAATCGCGATATTTACCTTTTCCACACGCTGTGTATCGATAGGAGCTAAGGATTTACTTCCTACCCCTCGGCATCGTTCGATATAACGATAAATCACTCTGGGAGCCTCGGAATCGCGATATTTACCTTTTCCACACGCTGTGTATCGAAAGGAGCTAAGGATTCACTTCCTAGCCCTCGGCAGCGTTCGATATAACGATAAATTACTCTGGTAGCCTCGGAATCGCGATATTTACCTTTTCCACACGCTGTGTATCGATAGAAGCTAAGGATTCAGTTCCTAGCCCTTGGCATCGTTCGATATAACGATAAATCACTCTGGGAGCCTCGGAATCGCGATATTTACCTTTTCCACACGCTGTGTATCGAAAGGAGCTAAGGATTCACTTCCTAGCCCTCGGCATCGTTCGATATAACGATAAATCACTCTGGGAGCCTCGGAATAGCGATATTTACCTTTTCCACACGCTGTGTATCGATAGAAGCTAAGGATTCACTTCCTAGATCTCGCCATCGTTCGATATAACGATAAATCACTCGGGGACACTCGGAATCGCGATATTTACCTTTTCCACACGCTGTGTATCGAAAGGAGCTAAGGATTCACTTCCTAGCCCTCGGCATCGTTCGATTTAACGATAAATCACTCTGGGAGCCTCGGAATCGCGATATTTACCTTTTCCACACGCTGTGTATCGAAAGGAGCTAAGGATTCACTTCCTAGCCCTCGGCATCGTTCGATATAACGATAAATCACTCTGGGAGCCTCGGAATCGCGATATTTACCTTTTCCACACGCTGTGTATCGATAGAAGCTAAGGATTCACTTCCTAGCCCTCGGCATCGTTCGATATAACGATAAATCACTCTGGGAGCCTCGGAATCGCGATATTTACCTTTTCCACACGCTGTGTATCGAAAGGAGCTAAGGATTCACTTCCTAGCCCTCGGCATCGTTCGATATAACGATAAATCACTCTGGGAGCCTCGGAATAGCGATATTTACCTTTTCCACACGCTGTGTACCGACAGAAGCTAAGGATTCAGTTCCTAGCCCTCGGCATCGTTCGATATAACGATAAATCACTCTGGGAGCCTTGGAATCGCGATATTTACCTTTTCCACACGCTGTGTATCGATAGAAGCCAAGGATTCACCTCCTAGCCCACGGCATCGTTCGATATAACGATAAATCACTTTGGAACACTCGGAATCGCGATATTTACCTTTTCCACACGCTGTGTATCGATAGGAGCTAAGGAATCACTTCCTAGCCCTCGGCATCGTTCGATATAACGATAAATCACTCTGGGAGCCTCGGAATCGCGATATTTACCTTTTCCACACGCTGTGTATCGAAAGGAGCTAAGGATTCACTTCCTAGCCCTCGGCATCGTTCGATATAACGATAAATTACTCTGGTAGCCTCGGAATCGCGATATTTACCTTTTCCACACGCTGTGTACCGATAGAAGCTAAGGATTCAGTTCCTAGCCCTCGGCATCGTTCGATATAACGATAAATCACTCTGGGAGCCTTGGAATCGCGATATTTACCTTTTCCACACGCTGTGTATCGAAAGGAGCTAAGGATTCACTTCCTAGCCCTCGGCATCGTTCGATATAACGATAAATTACTCTGGTAGCCTCGGAATCGCGATATTTACCGTTTCCACACGCTGTGTATCGATAGAAGCTAAGGATTCAGTTCCTAGCCGTCGGCATCGTTCGATATAACGATAAATCACTCTGGGAGCCTCGGAATCGCGATATTTACCTTTTCCACACGCTGTGTATCGATAGAAGCCAAGGATTCACTTCCTAGCCCACGGCATTGTTCGATATAACGATAAATCACTCTGGGAGCCTCGGAATCGCGATATTTACCTTTTCCACACGCTGTGTATCGATAGAAGCTAAGGATTCACTTCCTAGCCCACGGCTTTGTTCGATATAACGATAAATCACTCTGGGAGCCTCGGAATCGCGATATTTACCTTTTCCACACGCTGTGTATCGATAGAAGCTAAGGATTCACTTCCTAGCCCTCGCCATCGTTCGATATAACGATAAATCACTCTGGGACACTCGGAATCGCGATATTTACCTTTTCCACACGTTGTGTATCGAAAGGAGCTAAGGATTCACTTCCTCGCCCTCGGCATCGTTCGATTTAACGATAAATCACTCTGGGAGCCTCGGAATCGCGATATTGACCTTTTCCACACGCTGTGTATCGAAAGAAGCTAAGGATTCACTTCCTAGCCCTCGGCATCGTTAGATATAACGATAAATCACTCTGGGAGCCTCGGAATCGCGATATTTACCTTTTCCACACGCTGTGTATCGAAAGGAGCTAAGGATTCACTTCCTAGCCCTCGGCATCGTTCGATATAACGATAAGTCACTCTGGGAGCCTCGGAATAGCGATATTTACCTATTCCACACGCTGTGTATCGATAGAAGCTAAGGATTCATTTCCTAGCCCTCGCCATCGTTCGATATAACGATAAATCACTCTGGGACACTCGGAATCGCGATATTTACCTTTTCCACACGCTGTGTATCGATAGAAGCTAAGGATTCAGTTCCTAGCCCTCGGCATCGTTCGATATAACGATAAATCACTTTGGAACACTCGGAATCGCGATATTTACCTTTTCCACACGCTGTGTATCGATAGGAGCTAAGGAATCACTTCCTAGCCCTCGGCATCGTTCGATATAACGATAAATCACTCTGGGAGCCTCGGAATCGCGATATTTACCTTTTCCACACGCTGTGTATCGAAAGGAGCTAAGGATTCACTTCCTAGCCCTCGGCATCGATCGATATAACGATAAATTACTCTGGTAGCCTCGGAATCGCGATATTTGCCTTTTCCACACGCTGTGTACCGATAGAAGCTAAGGATTCAGTTCCTAGCCCTCGGCATCGTTCGATATAACGATAAATCACTCTGGGAGCCTTGGAATCGCGATATTTACCTTTTCCACACGCTGTGTATCGATAGAAGCCAAGGATTCACTTCCTAGCCCACGGCATTGTTCGATATAACGATAAATCACTCTGGGAGCCTCGGAATCGCGATATTTACCTTTTCCACACGCTGTGTACCGATAGAAGCTAAGGATTCAGTTCCTAGCCCTCGGCATCGTTCGATATAACGATAAATCACTCTGGGAGCCTCGGAATCGCGATATTTACCTTTTCCACACGCTGTGTATCGATAGAAGCCAAGGATTCACTTCCTAGCCCACGGCATTGTTCGATATAACGATAAATCACTCTGGGAGCCTCGGAATCGCGATATTTACCTTTTCCACACGCTGTGTATCGAAAGAAGGTAAGGATTCACTTCCTAGCCCTCGGCATCGTTCGATATAACGATAAATTACTCTGGTAGCATCGGAATCGCGATATTTACCTTTTCCACACGCTGTGTATCGATAGAAGCTAAGGATTCAGTTCCTAGACCTCGGCATCGTTCGATATAACGATAAATCACTCTGGGAGCCTCGGAATCGCGATATTTACCTTTTCCACACGCTGTGTATCGATGGAGGCTAAGGATTCAGTTCCTGGCCCTCGGCATCGTTCGATATAACGATAAATCACTCTGGGAGCCTCGGAATCGCGATATTTACCTTTTCCACACGCTGTGTATCAATAGAAGCTAAGGATTCACTTCCTAGCCCTCGGCATCGTTCGATATAACGATAAATCACTCTGGAACACTCGGAATCGCGATATTTACCTTTTCCACACGCTGTGTATCGATAGGAGCTAAGGATTTACTTCCTACCCCTCGGCATCGTTCGATATAACGATAAATCACTCTGGGAGCCTCGGAATCGCGATATTTACCTTTTCCACACGCTGTGTATCGAAAGGAGCTAAGGATTCACTTCCTAGCCCTCGGCAGCGTTCGATATAACGATAAATTACTCTGGTAGCCTCGGAATCGCGATATTTACCTTTTCCACACGCTGTGTATCGATAGAAGCTAAGGATTCAGTTCCTAGCCCTTGGCATCGTTCGATATAACGATAAATCACTCTGGGAGCCTCGGAATCGCGATATTTACCTTTTCCACACGCTGTGTATCGAAAGGAGCTAAGGATTCACTTCCTAGCCCTCGGCATCGTTCGATATAACGATAAATCACTCTGGGAGCCTCGGAATAGCGATATTTACCTTTTCCACACGCTGTGTATCGATAGAAGCTAAGGATTCACTTCCTAGATCTCGCCATCGTTCGATATAACGATAAATCACTCGGGGACACTCGGAATCGCGATATTTACCTTTTCCACACGCTGTGTATCGAAAGGAGCTAAGGATTCACTTCCTAGCCCTCGGCATCGTTCGATTTAACGATAAATCACTCTGGGAGCCTCGGAATCGCGATATTTACCTTTTCCACACGCTGTGTATCGAAAGGAGCTAAGGATTCACTTCCTAGCCCTCGGCATCGTTCGATATAACGATAAATCACTCTGGGAGCCTCGGAATCGCGATATTTACCTTTTCCACACGCTGTGTATCGATAGAAGCTAAGGATTCACTTCCTAGCCCTCGGCATCGTTCGATATAACGATAAATCACTCTGGGAGCCTCGGAATCGCGATATTTACCTTTTCCACACGCTGTGTATCGAAAGGAGCTAAGGATTCACTTCCTAGCCCTCGGCATCGTTCGATATAACGATAAATCACTCTGGGAGCCTCGGAATAGCGATATTTACCTTTTCCACACGCTGTGTATCGAAAGGAGCTAAGGATTCACTTCCTAGCCCTCGGCATTGTTCGATATAACGATAAATCACTCTGGGAGCCTCGGAATCGCGATATTTACCTTTTCCACACGCTGTGTATCGATAGAAGCTAAGGATTCACTTCCTAGCCCTCGGCATCGTTCGATATAACGATAAATCACTCTGGGAGCCTCGGAATCGCGATATTTACCTTTTCCACACGCTGTGTATCGAAAGAAGCTTAGGATTCACTTCCTAGCCCACGACATTGTTCGATATAACGATAAATCACTCTGGAACACTCGCAATCGCGATATTTACCTTTTCCACACGCTGTGTATCGATAGAAGCTAAGGATTCAGTTCCTAGACCTCGGCATCGTTCGATATAACGATAAATCACTCTGGGAGCCTCGGAATCGCGATATTTACCTTTTCCACACGCTGTGTATCAATAGAAGCTAAGGATTCACTTCCTAGCCCTCGGCATCGTTCGATATAACGATAAATTACTCTGGTAGCCTCGGAATCGCGATATTTACCTTTTCCACACGCTGTGTACCGACAGAAGCTAAGGATTCAGTTCCTAGCCCTCGGCATCGTTCGATATAACGATAAATCACTCTGGGAGCCTTGGAATCGCGATATTTACCTTTTCCACACGCTGTGTATCGATAGAAGCCAAGGATTCACCTCCTAGCCCACGGCATCGTTCGATATAACGATAAATCACTTTGGAACACTCGGAATCGCGATATTTACCTTTTCCACACGCTGTGTATCGATAGGAGCTAAGGAATCACTTCCTAGCCCTCGGCATCGTTCGATATAACGATAAATCACTCTGGGAGCCTCGGAATCGCGATATTTACCTTTTCCACACGCTGTGTATCGAAAGGAGCTAAGGATTCACTTCCTAGCCCTCGGCATCGTTCGATATAACGATAAATTACTCTGGTAGCCTCGGAATCGCGATATTTACCTTTTCCACACGCTGTGTACCGATAGAAGCTAAGGATTCAGTTCCTAGCCCTCGGCATCGTTCGATATAACGATAAATCACTCTGGGAGCCTTGGAATCGCGATATTTACCTTTTCCACACGCTGTGTATCGAAAGGAGCTAAGGATTCACTTCCTAGCCCTCGGCATCGTTCGATATAACGATAAATTACTCTGGTAGCCTCGGAATCGCGATATTTACCGTTTCCACACGCTGTGTATCGATAGAAGCTAAGGATTCAGTTCCTAGCCGTCGGCATCGTTCGATATAACGATAAATCACTCTGGGAGCCTCGGAATCGCGATATTTACCTTTTCCACACGCTGTGTATCGATAGAAGCCAAGGATTCACTTCCTAGCCCACGGCATTGTTCGATATAACGATAAATCACTCTGGGAGCCTCGGAATCGCGATATTTACCTTTTCCACACGCTGTGTATCGATAGAAGCTAAGGATTCACTTCCTAGCCCACGGCTTTGTTCGATATAACGATAAATCACTCTGGGAGCCTCGGAATCGCGATATTTACCTTTTCCACACGCTGTGTATCGATAGAAGCTAAGGATTCACTTCCTAGCCCTCGCCATCGTTCGATATAACGATAAATCACTCTGGGACACTCGGAATCGCGATATTTACCTTTTCCACACGTTGTGTATCGAAAGGAGCTAAGGATTCACTTCCTCGCCCTCGGCATCGTTCGATTTAACGATAAATCACTCTGGGAGCCTCGGAATCGCGATATTGACCTTTTCCACACGCTGTGTATCGAAAGAAGCTAAGGATTCACTTCCTAGCCCTCGGCATCGTTAGATATAACGATAAATCACTCTGGGAGAATCGGAATCGCGATATTTACCTTTTCCACACGCTGTGTATCGAAAGGAGCTAAGGATTCACTTCCTAGCCCTCGGCATCGTTCGATATAACGATAAGTCACTCTGGGAGCCTCGGAATAGCGATATTTACCTATTCCACACGCTGTGTATCGATAGAAGCTAAGGATTCATTTCCTAGCCCTCGCCATCGTTCGATATAACGATAAATCACTCTGGGACACTCGGAATCGCGATATTTACCTTTTCCACACGCTGTGTATCGATAGAAGCTAAGGATTCAGTTCCTAGCCCTCGGCATCGTTCGATATAACGATAAATCACTTTGGAACACTCGGAATCGCGATATTTACCTTTTCCACACGCTGTGTATCGATAGGAGCTAAGGAATCACTTCCTAGCCCTCGGCATCGTTCGATATAACGATAAATCACTCTGGGAGCCTCGGAATCGCGATATTTACCTTTTCCACACGCTGTGTATCGAAAGGAGCTAAGGATTCACTTCCTAGCCCTCGGCATCGATCGATATAACGATAAATTACTCTGGTAGCCTCGGAATCGCGATATTTGCCTTTTCCACACGCTGTGTACCGATAGAAGCTAAGGATTCAGTTCCTAGCCCTCGGCATCGTTCGATATAACGATAAATCACTCTGGGAGCCTTGGAATCGCGATATTTACCTTTTCCACACGCTGTGTATCGATAGAAGCCAAGGATTCACTTCCTAGCCCACGGCATTGTTCGATATAACGATAAATCACTCTGGGAGCCTCGGAATCGCGATATTTACCTTTTCCACACGCTGTGTACCGATAGAAGCTAAGGATTCAGTTCCTAGCCCTCGGCATCGTTCGATATAACGATAAATCACTCTGGGAGCCTCGGAATCGCGATATTTACCTTTTCCACACGCTGTGTATCGATAGAAGCCAAGGATTCACTTCCTAGCCCACGGCATTGTTCGATATAACGATAAATCACTCTGGGAGCCTCGGAATCGCGATATTTACCTTTTCCACACGCTGTGTATCGAAAGAAGGTAAGGATTCACTTCCTAGCCCTCGGCATCGTTCGATATAACGATAAATTACTCTGGTAGCATCGGAATCGCGATATTTACCTTTTCCACACGCTGTGTATCGATAGAAGCTAAGGATTCAGTTCCTAGACCTCGGCATCGTTCGATATAACGATAAATCACTCTGGGAGCCTCGGAATCGCGATATTTACCTTTTCCACACGCTGTGTATCGATGGAGGCTAAGGATTCAGTTCCTGGCCCTCGGCATCGTTCGATATAACGATAAATCACTCTGGGAGCCTCGGAATCGCGATATTTACCTTTTCCACACGCTGTGTATCAATAGAAGCTAAGGATTCACTTCCTAGCCCTCGGCATCGTTCGATATAACGATAAATCACTCTGGAACACTCGGAATCGCGATATTTACCTTTTCCACACGCTGTGTATCGATAGGAGCTAAGGATTTACTTCCTACCCCTCGGCATCGTTCGATATAACGATAAATCACTCTGGGAGCCTCGGAATCGCGATATTTACCTTTTCCACACGCTGTGTATCGAAAGGAGCTAAGGATTCACTTCCTAGCCCTCGGCAGCGTTCGATATAACGATAAATTACTCTGGTAGCCTCGGAATCGCGATATTTACCTTTTCCACACGCTGTGTATCGATAGAAGCTAAGGATTCAGTTCCTAGCCCTTGGCATCGTTCGATATAACGATAAATCACTCTGGGAGCCTCGGAATCGCGATATTTACCTTTTCCACACGCTGTGTATCGAAAGGAGCTAAGGATTCACTTCCTAGCCCTCGGCATCGTTCGATATAACGATAAATCACTCTGGGAGCCTCGGAATAGCGATATTTACCTTTTCCACACGCTGTGTATCGATAGAAGCTAAGGATTCACTTCCTAGATCTCGCCATCGTTCGATATAACGATAAATCACTCGGGGACACTCGGAATCGCGATATTTACCTTTTCCACACGCTGTGTATCGAAAGGAGCTAAGGATTCACTTCCTAGCCCTCGGCATCGTTCGATTTAACGATAAATCACTCTGGGAGCCTCGGAATCGCGATATTTACCTTTTCCACACGCTGTGTATCGAAAGGAGCTAAGGATTCACTTCCTAGCCCTCGGCATCGTTCGATATAACGATAAATCACTCTGGGAGCCTCGGAATCGCGATATTTACCTTTTCCACACGCTGTGTATCGATAGAAGCTAAGGATTCACTTCCTAGCCCTCGGCATCGTTCGATATAACGATAAATCACTCTGGGAGCCTCGGAATCGCGATATTTACCTTTTCCACACGCTGTGTATCGAAAGGAGCTAAGGATTCACTTCCTAGCCCTCGGCATCGTTCGATATAACGATAAATCACTCTGGGAGCCTCGGAATAGCGATATTTACCTTTTCCACACGCTGTGTACCGACAGAAGCTAAGGATTCAGTTCCTAGCCCTCGGCATCGTTCGATATAACGATAAATCACTCTGGGAGCCTTGGAATCGCGATATTTACCTTTTCCACACGCTGTGTATCGATAGAAGCCAAGGATTCACCTCCTAGCCCACGGCATCGTTCGATATAACGATAAATCACTTTGGAACACTCGGAATCGCGATATTTACCTTTTCCACACGCTGTGTATCGATAGGAGCTAAGGAATCACTTCCTAGCCCTCGGCATCGTTCGATATAACGATAAATCACTCTGGGAGCCTCGGAATCGCGATATTTACCTTTTCCACACGCTGTGTATCGAAAGGAGCTAAGGATTCACTTCCTAGCCCTCGGCATCGTTCGATATAACGATAAATTACTCTGGTAGCCTCGGAATCGCGATATTTACCTTTTCCACACGCTGTGTACCGATAGAAGCTAAGGATTCAGTTCCTAGCCCTCGGCATCGTTCGATATAACGATAAATCACTCTGGGAGCCTTGGAATCGCGATATTTACCTTTTCCACACGCTGTGTATCGAAAGGAGCTAAGGATTCACTTCCTAGCCCTCGGCATCGTTCGATATAACGATAAATTACTCTGGTAGCCTCGGAATCGCGATATTTACCGTTTCCACACGCTGTGTATCGATAGAAGCTAAGGATTCAGTTCCTAGCCGTCGGCATCGTTCGATATAACGATAAATCACTCTGGGAGCCTCGGAATCGCGATATTTACCTTTTCCACACGCTGTGTATCGATAGAAGCCAAGGATTCACTTCCTAGCCCACGGCATTGTTCGATATAACGATAAATCACTCTGGGAGCCTCGGAATCGCGATATTTACCTTTTCCACACGCTGTGTATCGATAGAAGCTAAGGATTCACTTCCTAGCCCACGGCTTTGTTCGATATAACGATAAATCACTCTGGGAGCCTCGGAATCGCGATATTTACCTTTTCCACACGCTGTGTATCGATAGAAGCTAAGGATTCACTTCCTAGCCCTCGCCATCGTTCGATATAACGATAAATCACTCTGGGACACTCGGAATCGCGATATTTACCTTTTCCACACGTTGTGTATCGAAAGGAGCTAAGGATTCACTTCCTCGCCCTCGGCATCGTTCGATTTAACGATAAATCACTCTGGGAGCCTCGGAATCGCGATATTGACCTTTTCCACACGCTGTGTATCGAAAGAAGCTAAGGATTCACTTCCTAGCCCTCGGCATCGTTAGATATAACGATAAATCACTCTGGGAGCCTCGGAATCGCGATATTTACCTTTTCCACACGCTGTGTATCGAAAGGAGCTAAGGATTCACTTCCTAGCCCTCGGCATCGTTCGATATAACGATAAGTCACTCTGGGAGCCTCGGAATAGCGATATTTACCTATTCCACACGCTGTGTATCGATAGAAGCTAAGGATTCATTTCCTAGCCCTCGCCATCGTTCGATATAACGATAAATCACTCTGGGACACTCGGAATCGCGATATTTACCTTTTCCACACGCTGTGTATCGATAGAAGCTAAGGATTCAGTTCCTAGCCCTCGGCATCGTTCGATATAACGATAAATCACTTTGGAACACTCGGAATCGCGATATTTACCTTTTCCACACGCTGTGTATCGATAGGAGCTAAGGAATCACTTCCTAGCCCTCGGCATCGTTCGATATAACGATAAATCACTCTGGGAGCCTCGGAATCGCGATATTTACCTTTTCCACACGCTGTGTATCGAAAGGAGCTAAGGATTCACTTCCTAGCCCTCGGCATCGTTCGATATAACGATAAATCACTCTGGGAGCCTTGGAATCGCGATATTTACCTTTTCCACACGCTGTGTATCGATAGAAGCCAAGGATTCACTTCCTAGCCCACGGCATTGTTCGATATAACGATAAATCACTCTGGGAGCCTCGGAATCGCGATATTTACCTTTTCCACACGCTGTGTACCGATAGAAGCTAAGGATTCAGTTCCTAGCCCTCGGCATCGTTCGATATAACGATAAATCACTCTGGGAGCCTCGGAATCGCGATATTTACCTTTTCCACACGCTGTGTATCGATAGAAGCCAAGGATTCACTTCCTAGCCCACGGCATTGTTCGATATAACGATAAATCACTCTGGGAGCCTCGGAATCGCGATATTTACCTTTTCCACACGCTGTGTATCGAAAGAAGGTAAGGATTCACTTCCTAGCCCTCGGCATCGTTCGATATAACGATAAATTACTCTGGTAGCATCGGAATCGCGATATTTACCTTTTCCACACGCTGTGTATCGATAGAAGCTAAGGATTCAGTTCCTAGACCTCGGCATCGTTCGATATAACGATAAATCACTCTGGGAGCCTCGGAATCGCGATATTTACCTTTTCCACACGCTGTGTATCGATGGAGGCTAAGGATTCAGTTCCTGGCCCTCGGCATCGTTCGATATAACGATAAATCACTCTGGGAGCCTCGGAATCGCGATATTTACCTTTTCCACACGCTGTGTATCAATAGAAGCTAAGGATTCACTTCCTAGCCCTCGGCATCGTTCGATATAACGATAAATCACTCTGGAACACTCGGAATCGCGATATTTACCTTTTCCACACGCTGTGTATCGATAGGAGCTAAGGATTTACTTCCTACCCCTCGGCATCGTTCGATATAACGATAAATCACTCTGGGAGCCTCGGAATCGCGATATTTACCTTTTCCACACGCTGTGTATCGAAAGGAGCTAAGGATTCACTTCCTAGCCCTCGGCAGCGTTCGATATAACGATAAATTACTCTGGTAGCCTCGGAATCGCGATATTTACCTTTTCCACACGCTGTGTATCGATAGAAGCTAAGGATTCAGTTCCTAGCCCTTGGCATCGTTCGATATAACGATAAATCACTCTGGGAGCCTCGGAATCGCGATATTTACCTTTTCCACACGCTGTGTATCGAAAGGAGCTAAGGATTCACTTCCTAGCCCTCGGCATCGTTCGATATAACGATAAATCACTCTGGGAGCCTCGGAATAGCGATATTTACCTTTTCCACACGCTGTGTATCGATAGAAGCTAAGGATTCACTTCCTAGATCTCGCCATCGTTCGATATAACGATAAATCACTCGGGGACACTCGGAATCGCGATATTTACCTTTTCCACACGCTGTGTATCGAAAGGAGCTAAGGATTCACTTCCTAGCCCTCGGCATCGTTCGATTTAACGATAAATCACTCTGGGAGCCTCGGAATCGCGATATTTACCTTTTCCACACGCTGTGTATCGAAAGGAGCTAAGGATTCACTTCCTAGCCCTCGGCATCGTTCGATATAACGATAAATCACTCTGGGAGCCTCGGAATCGCGATATTTACCTTTTCCACACGCTGTGTATCGATAGAAGCTAAGGATTCACTTCCTAGCCCTCGGCATCGTTCGATATAACGATAAATCACTCTGGGAGCCTCGGAATCGCGATATTTACCTTTTCCACACGCTGTGTATCGAAAGGAGCTAAGGATTCACTTCCTAGCCCTCGGCATCGTTCGATATAACGATAAATCACTCTGGGAGCCTCGGAATAGCGATATTTACCTTTTCCACACGCTGTGTATCGAAAGGAGCTAAGGATTCACTTCCTAGCCCTCGGCATTGTTCGATATAACGATAAATCACTCTGGGAGCCTCGGAATCGCGATATTTACCTTTTCCACACGCTGTGTATCGATAGAAGCTAAGGATTCACTTCCTAGCCCTCGGCATCGTTCGATATAACGATAAATCACTCTGGGAGCCTCGGAATCGCGATATTTACCTTTTCCACACGCTGTGTATCGAAAGAAGCTTAGGATTCACTTCCTAGCCCACGACATTGTTCGATATAACGATAAATCACTCTGGAACACTCGCAATCGCGATATTTACCTTTTCCACACGCTGTGTATCGATAGAAGCTAAGGATTCAGTTCCTAGACCTCGGCATCGTTCGATATAACGATAAATCACTCTGGGAGCCTCGGAATCGCGATATTTACCTTTTCCACACGCTGTGTATCAATAGAAGCTAAGGATTCACTTCCTAGCCCTCGGCATCGTTCGATATAACGATAAATCACTCTGGAACACTCGGAATCGCGATATTTACCTTTTCCACACGCTGTGTATCGATAGGAGCTAAGGATTTACTTCCTACCCCTCGGCATCGTTCGATATAACGATAAATCACTCTGGGAGCCTCGGAATCGCGATATTTACCTTTTCCACACGCTGTGTATCGAAAGGAGCTAAGGATTCACTTCCTAGCCCTCGGCAGCGTTCGATATAACGATAAATTACTCTGGTAGCCTCGGAATCGCGATATTTACCTTTTCCACACGCTGTGTATCGATAGAAGCTAAGGATTCAGTTCCTAGCCCTCGGCATCGTTCGATATAACGATAAATCACTCTGGGAGCCTCGGAATCGCGATATTTACCTTTTCCACACGCTGTGTATCGATAGAAGCCAAGGATTCACTTCCTAGCCCACGGCATTGTTCGATATAACGATAAATCACTCTGGGAGCCTCGGAATCGCGATATTTACCTTTTCCACACGCTGTGTATCGAAAGAAGCTAAGGATTCAGTTCCTAGCCCTCGGCATCGTTCGATATAACGATAAATCACTCTGGGAGCCTCGGAATCGCGATATTTACCTTTTCCACACGCTGTGTATCGAAAGGAGCTAAGGATTCACTTCCTAGCCCTCGGCATCGTTCGATATAACGATAAATCACTCTGGGAGCCTCGGAATAGCGATATTTACCTTTTCCACACGCTGTGTATCGATAGAAGCTAAGGATTCACTTCCTAGATCTCGCCATCGTTCGATATAACGATAAATCACTCGGGGACACTCGGAATCGCGATATTTACCTTTTCCACACGCTGTGTATCGAAAGGAGCTAAGGATTCACTTCCTAGCCCTCGGCATCGTTCGATTTAACGATAAATCACTCTGGGAGCCTCGGAATCGCGATATTTACCTTTTCCACACGCTGTGTATCGATAGAAGCTAAGGATTCACTTCCTAGCCCTCGGCATCGGTCGATATAACGATAAATCACTCTGGGAGCCTCGGAATCGCGATATTTACCTTTTCCACACGCTGTGTATCGATAGAAGCTAAGGATTCACTTCCTAGCCCTCGGCATCGTTCGATATAACGATAAATCACTCTGGGAGCCTCGGAATCGCGATATTTACCTTTTCCACACGCTGTGTATCGAAAGGAGCTAAGGATTCACTTCCTAGCCCTCGGCATCGTTCGATATAACGATAAATCACTCTGGGAGCCTCGGAATAGCGATATTTACCTTTTCCACACGCTGTGTATCGAAAGGAGCTAAGGATTCACTTCCTAGCCCTCGGCATTGTTCGATATAACGATAAATCACTCTGGGAGCCTCGGAATCGCGATATTTACCTTTTCCACACGCTGTGTATCGATAGAAGCTAAGGATTCACTTCCTAGCCCTCGGCAGCGTTCGATATAACGATAAATTACTCTGGTAGCCTCGGAATCGCGATATTTACCTTTTCCACACGCTGTGTATCGATAGAAGCTAAGGATTCAGTTCCTAGCCCTCGGCATCGTTCGATATAACGATAAATCACTCTGGGAGCCTCGGAATCGCGATATTTACCTTTTCCACACGCTGTGTATCGATAGAAGCCAAGGATTCACTTCCTAGCCCACGGCATTGTTCGATATAACGATAAATCACTCTGGGAGCCTCGGTATCGCGATATTTACCTTTTCCACACGCTGTGTATCGAAAGAAGCTAAGGTTTCAGTTCCTAGCCCTCGGCATCGTTCGATATAACGATACATCACTCTGGGAGCCTCGGAATCGCGATATTTACCTTTTCCACACGCTGTGTATCGAAAGGAGCTAAGGATTCACTTCCTAGCCCTCGGCATCGTTCGATATAACGATAAATCACTCTGGGAGCCTCGGAATAGCGATATTTACCTTTTCCACACGCTGTGTATCGATAGAAGCTAAGGATTCACTTCCTAGATCTCGCCATCGTTCGATATAACGATAAATCACTCGGGGACACTCGGAATCGCGATATTTACCTTTTCCACACGCTGTGTATCGAAAGGAGCTAAGGATTCACTTCCTAGCCCTCGGCATCGTTCGATTTAACGATAAATCACTCTGGGAGCCTCGGAATCGCGATATTTACCTTTTCCACACGCTGTGTATCGATAGAAGCTAAGGATTCACTTCCTAGCCCTCGGCATCGTTCGATATAACGATAAATCACTCTGGGAGCCTCGGAATCGCGATATTTACCTTTTCCACACGCTGTGTATCGATAGAAGCTAAGGATTCACTTCCTAGCCCTCGGCATCGTTCGATATAACGATAAATCACTCTGGGAGCCTCGGAATCGCGATATTTACCTTTTCCACACGCTGTGTATCGAAAGGAGCTAAGGATTCAGTTCCTAGCCCTCGGCATCGTTCGATATAACGATAAATCACTCTGGGAGCCTCGGAATCGCGATATTTACCTTTTCCACACGCTGTGTATCGAAAGGAGCTAAGGATTCACTTCCTAGCCCTCGGCATCGTTCGATGTAACGATAAATCACTCTGGGAGCCTCGGAATAGCGATATTTACCTTTTCCACACGCTGTGTATCGATAGAAGCTAAGGATTCACTTCCTAGATCTCGCCATCGTTCGATATAACGATAAATCACTCTGGTAGCCTCGGAATCGCGATATTTACCTTTTCCACACGCTGTGTATCGATAGAAGCTAAGGATTCAGTTCCTAGCCCTCGGCATCGTTCGATATAACGATAAATCACTCTGGGAGCCTCGGAATCGCAATATTTACCTTTGCCACACGCTGTGTATCGATAGAAGCTAAGGATTCAGTTCCTAGCCCTCGGCATCGTTCGATATAACGATAAATTACTCTGGTAGCCTCGGAATCGCGATATTTACCTTTTCCACACGCTGTATATCGATAGAAGCTAAGGATTCACTTCCTAGATCTCGCCATCGTTCGATATAACGATAAATCACTCTGGGACACTCGGAATCGCGATATTTACCTTTTCCACACGCTGTGTATCGAAAGGAGCTAAGGATTCACTTCCTAGCCCTCGGCATCGTTCGATTTAACGATAAATCACTCTGGAACACTCGGAATCGCGATATTTACCTTTTCCACACGCTGTGTATCGATAGGAGCTAAGGATTCACTTCCTAGCCCTCGGCATCGTTCGATATAACGATAAATCACTCTGGGAGCCTCGGAATCGCGATATTTACCTTTTCCACACGCTGTGTATCGAAAGGAGCTAAGGATTCACTTCCTAGCCCTCGGCATCGTTCGATATAACGATAAATTACTCTGGTAGCCTCGGAATCGCGATATTTACCTTTTCCACACGCTGTGTATCGATAGAAGCTAAGGATTCAGTTACTAGCCCTCGGCATCGTTCGATATAACGATAAATCACTCTGGGAGCCTCGGAATCGCGATATTCACCTTTTCCACACGCTGTGTATCGATAGAAGCCAAGGATTCACTTCCTAGCCCACGGCATTGTTCGATATAACGATAAATCACTCTGGAACACTCGGAATCGCGATATTTACCTTTTCCACACGCTGTGTATCGATAGGAGCTAAGGATTCACTTCCTAGCCCTCGGCATCGTTCGATATAACGATAAATCACTCTGGGAGCTTCGGAATCGCGATATTTACCTTTTCCACACGCTGTGTATCGAAAGGAGCTAAGGATTCACTTCCTAGCCCTCGGCATCGTTCGATGTAACGATAAATTACTCTAGTAGCCTCGGAATCGCGATATTTACCTTTTCCACACGCTGTGTATCGATAGAAGCTAAGGATTCAGTTCCTAGCCCTCGGTATCGTTCGATATAACGATAAATCACTCTGGGAGCCTCGGAATCGCGATAGTTACCTTTTCCACACGCTGTGTATCGATAGAAGCCAAGGATTCACTTCCTAGCCCACGGCATTGTTCGATATAACGATAAATCACTCTGGGAGCCTCGGAATCGCGATATTTACCTTTTCCACACGCTGTGTATCGAAAGAAGCTAAGGATTCAGTTCCTAGCCCTCGGCATCGTTCGATATAACGATAAATCACTCTGGGAGCCTCGGAATCGCGATATTTACCTTTTCCACACGCAGTGTATCGAAAGGAGCTAAGGATTCACTTCCTAGCCTTCGGCATCGTTCGATATAACGATAAATCACTCTGGGAGCCTCGGAATAGCGATATTTACTTTTTCCACACGCTGTGTATCGATGAAAGCTAAGGATTCATTTAATAGCCCTCGCCATCGTTCGATATAACGATAAATCACTCTGGGACACTCGGAATCGCGATATTTACCTTTTCCACACGCTGTGTATCGAAAGGAGCTAAGGATTCACTTCCTAGCCCTCGGCATCGTTCGATGTAACGATAAATTACTCTAGTAGCCTCGGAATCGCGATATTTACCTTTTCCACACGCTGTGTATCGATAGAAGCTAAGGATTCAGTTCCTAGCCCTCGGCATCGTTCGATATAACGATAAATCACTCTGGGAGCCTCGGAATCGCGATAGTTACCTTTTCCACACGCTGTGTATCGATAGAAGCCAAGGATTCACTTCCTAGCCCACGGCATTGTTCGATATAACGATAAATCACTCTGGGAGCCTCGGAATCGCGATATTTACCTTTTCCACACGCTGTGTATCGAAAGAAGCTAAGGATTCAGTTCCTAGCCCTCGGCATCGTTCGATATAACGATAAATCACTCTGGGAGCCTCGGAATCGCGATATTTACCTTTTCCACACGCAGTGTATCGAAAGGAGCTAAGGATTCACTTCCTGGCCCTCGGCATCGTTCGATATAACGATAAATCACTCTGGGAGCCTCGGAATAGCGATATTTACCTTTTCCACACGCTGTGTATCGATAAAAGCTAAGGATTCATTTAATAGCCCTCGCCATCGTTCGATATAACGATAAATCACTCTGGGACACTCGGAATCGCGATATTTACCTTTTCCACACGCTGTGTATCGAAAGGAGCTAAGGATTCACTTCCTAGCCCTCGGCATCGTTCGATTTAACGATAAATCACTCTGGGAGCCTCGGAATCGCGATATTTACCTTTTCCACACGCTGTGTATCGATAGGAGCTAAGGATTCACTTCCTAGCCCTCGGCATCGTTCGATTTAACGATAAATCACTCTGGGAGCCTCGGAATCGCGATATTTACCTTTTCCACACGCTGTGTATCGAAAGGAGCTAAGGATTCACTTCCTAGCCCTCGGCATCGTTCGATATAACGATAAATCACTCTGGTAGCCTCGGAATCGCGATATTTACCTTTTCCACACGCTGTGTATCGATAGAAGCTAAGGATTCAGTTCCTAGCCCTCGGCATCGTTCGATATAACGATAAATCACTCTGGGAGCCTCGGAATCGCGATATTTACCTTTTCCACACGCTGTGTATCGATAGAAGCTAAGGATTCAGTTCCTAGCCCTCGGCATCGTTCGATATAACGATAAATCACTCTGGGAGCCTCGGGATCGCGATATTTACCTTTTCCACACGCTGTGTATCGATAGAAGCCAAGGATTCACTTCCTAGCCCACGGCATTGTTCGATATAACGATAAATCACTCTGGGAGCCTCGGAATCGCGATATTTACCTTTTCCACACGCTGTGTATCGATAGGAGCTAAGGATTCACTTCCTATCCCTCGGCATCGTTCGATATAACGATAAATCACTCTGGGAGCCTCGGAATCGCGATATTTACCTTTTCCACACGCTGTGTATCGAAAGGAGCTAAGGATTCACTTCCTAGCCCTCGGCATCGTTCGATATAACGATAAATTACTCTGGTAGCCTCGGAATCGCGATATTTACCTTTTCCACACGCTGTGTATCGATAGAAGCTAAGGATTCAGTTCCTAGCCCTCGGCATCGTTCGATATAACGATAAATCACTCTGGGAGCCTCGGAATCGCGATAGTTACCTTTTCCACACGCTGTGTATCGATAGAAGCCAAGGATTCACTTCCTAGCCCACGGCATTGTTCGATATAACGATAAATCACTCTGGGAGCCTCGGAATCGCGATATTTACCTTTTCCACACGCTGTGTATCGAAAGAAGCTAAGGATTCAGTTCCTAGCCCTCGGCATCGTTCGATATAACGATAAATCACTCTGGGAGCCTCGGAATCGCGATATTTACCTTTTCCACACGCAGTGTATCGAAAGGAGCTAAGGATTCACTTCCTGGCCCTCGGCATCGTTCGATATAACGATAAATCACTCTGGGAGCCTCGGAATAGCGATATTTACCTTTTCCACACGCTGTGTATCGATAAAAGCTAAGGATTCATTTAATAGCCCTCGCCATCGTTCGATATAACGATAAATCACTCTGGGACACTCGGAATCGCGATATTTACCTTTTCCACACGCTGTGTATCGAAAGGAGCTAAGGATTCACTTCCTAGCCCTCGGCATCGTTCGATTTAACGATAAATCACTCTGGGAGCCTCGGAATCGCGATATTTACCTTTTCCACACGCTGTGTATCGATAGGAGCTAAGGATTTACTTCCTACCCCTCGGCATCGTTCGATATAACGATAAATCACTCTGGGAGCCTCGGAATCGCGATATTTACCTTTTCCACACGCTGTGTATCGAAAGGAGCTAAGGATTCACTTCCTAGCCCTCGGCAGCGTTCGATATAACGATAAATTACTCTGGTAGCCTCGGAATCGCGATATTTACCTTTTCCACACGCTGTGTATCGATAGAAGCTAAGGATTCAGTTCCTAGCCCTTGGCATCGTTCGATATAACGATAAATCACTCTGGGAGCCTCGGAATCGCGATATTTACCTTTTCCACACGCTGTGTATCGAAAGGAGCTAAGGATTCACTTCCTAGCCCTCGGCATCGTTCGATATAACGATAAATCACTCTGGGAGCCTCGGAATAGCGATATTTACCTTTTCCACACGCTGTGTATCGATAGAAGCTAAGGATTCACTTCCTAGATCTCGCCATCGTTCGATATAACGATAAATCACTCGGGGACACTCGGAATCGCGATATTTACCTTTTCCACACGCTGTGTATCGAAAGGAGCTAAGGATTCACTTCCTAGCCCTCGGCATCGTTCGATTTAACGATAAATCACTCTGGGAGCCTCGGAATCGCGATATTTACCTTTTCCACACGCTGTGTATCGAAAGGAGCTAAGGATTCACTTCCTAGCCCTCGGCATCGTTCGATATAACGATAAATCACTCTGGGAGCCTCGGAATCGCGATATTTACCTTTTCCACACGCTGTGTATCGATAGAAGCTAAGGATTCACTTCCTAGCCCTCGGCATCGTTCGATATAACGATAAATCACTCTGGGAGCCTCGGAATCGCGATATTTACCTTTTCCACACGCTGTGTATCGAAAGGAGCTAAGGATTCACTTCCTAGCCCTCGGCATCGTTCGATATAACGATAAATCACTCTGGGAGCCTCGGAATAGCGATATTTACCTTTTCCACACGCTGTGTATCGAAAGGAGCTAAGGATTCACTTCCTAGCCCTCGGCATTGTTCGATATAACGATAAATCACTCTGGGAGCCTCGGAATCGCGATATTTACCTTTTCCACACGCTGTGTATCGATAGAAGCTAAGGATTCACTTCCTAGCCCTCGGCATCGTTCGATATAACGATAAATCACTCTGGGAGCCTCGGAATCGCGATATTTACCTTTTCCACACGCTGTGTATCGAAAGAAGCTTAGGATTCACTTCCTAGCCCACGACATTGTTCGATATAACGATAAATCACTCTGGAACACTCGCAATCGCGATATTTACCTTTTCCACACGCTGTGTATCGATAGAAGCTAAGGATTCAGTTCCTAGACCTCGGCATCGTTCGATATAACGATAAATCACTCTGGGAGCCTCGGAATCGCGATATTTACCTTTTCCACACGCTGTGTATCAATAGAAGCTAAGGATTCACTTCCTAGCCCTCGGCATCGTTCGATATAACGATAAATCACTCTGGAACACTCGGAATCGCGATATTTACCTTTTCCACACGCTGTGTATCGATAGGAGCTAAGGATTTACTTCCTACCCCTCGGCATCGTTCGATATAACGATAAATCACTCTGGGAGCCTCGGAATCGCGATATTTACCTTTTCCACACGCTGTGTATCGAAAGGAGCTAAGGATTCACTTCCTAGCCCTCGGCAGCGTTCGATATAACGATAAATTACTCTGGTAGCCTCGGAATCGCGATATTTACCTTTTCCACACGCTGTGTATCGATAGAAGCTAAGGATTCAGTTCCTAGCCCTCGGCATCGTTCGATATAACGATAAATCACTCTGGGAGCCTCGGAATCGCGATATTTACCTTTTCCACACGCTGTGTATCGATAGAAGCCAAGGATTCACTTCCTAGCCCACGGCATTGTTCGATATAACGATAAATCACTCTGGGAGCCTCGGAATCGCGATATTTACCTTTTCCACACGCTGTGTATCGAAAGAAGCTAAGGATTCAGTTCCTAGCCCTCGGCATCGTTCGATATAACGATAAATCACTCTGGGAGCCTCGGAATCGCGATATTTACCTTTTCCACACGCTGTGTATCGAAAGGAGCTAAGGATTCACTTCCTAGCCCTCGGCATCGTTCGATATAACGATAAATCACTCTGGGAGCCTCGGAATAGCGATATTTACCTTTTCCACACGCTGTGTATCGATAGAAGCTAAGGATTCACTTCCTAGATCTCGCCATCGTTCGATATAACGATAAATCACTCGGGGACACTCGGAATCGCGATATTTACCTTTTCCACACGCTGTGTATCGAAAGGAGCTAAGGATTCACTTCCTAGCCCTCGGCATCGTTCGATTTAACGATAAATCACTCTGGGAGCCTCGGAATCGCGATATTTACCTTTTCCACACGCTGTGTATCGATAGAAGCTAAGGATTCACTTCCTAGCCCTCGGCATCGGTCGATATAACGATAAATCACTCTGGGAGCCTCGGAATCGCGATATTTACCTTTTCCACACGCTGTGTATCGATAGAAGCTAAGGATTCACTTCCTAGCCCTCGGCATCGTTCGATATAACGATAAATCACTCTGGGAGCCTCGGAATCGCGATATTTACCTTTTCCACACGCTGTGTATCGAAAGGAGCTAAGGATTCACTTCCTAGCCCTCGGCATCGTTCGATATAACGATAAATCACTCTGGGAGCCTCGGAATAGCGATATTTACCTTTTCCACACGCTGTGTATCGAAAGGAGCTAAGGATTCACTTCCTAGCCCTCGGCATTGTTCGATATAACGATAAATCACTCTGGGAGCCTCGGAATCGCGATATTTACCTTTTCCACACGCTGTGTATCGATAGAAGCTAAGGATTCACTTCCTAGCCCTCGGCAGCGTTCGATATAACGATAAATTACTCTGGTAGCCTCGGAATCGCGATATTTACCTTTTCCACACGCTGTGTATCGATAGAAGCTAAGGATTCAGTTCCTAGCCCTCGGCATCGTTCGATATAACGATAAATCACTCTGGGAGCCTCGGAATCGCGATATTTACCTTTTCCACACGCTGTGTATCGATAGAAGCCAAGGATTCACTTCCTAGCCCACGGCATTGTTCGATATAACGATAAATCACTCTGGGAGCCTCGGTATCGCGATATTTACCTTTTCCACACGCTGTGTATCGAAAGAAGCTAAGGTTTCAGTTCCTAGCCCTCGGCATCGTTCGATATAACGATACATCACTCTGGGAGCCTCGGAATCGCGATATTTACCTTTTCCACACGCTGTGTATCGAAAGGAGCTAAGGATTCACTTCCTAGCCCTCGGCATCGTTCGATATAACGATAAATCACTCTGGGAGCCTCGGAATAGCGATATTTACCTTTTCCACACGCTGTGTATCGATAGAAGCTAAGGATTCACTTCCTAGATCTCGCCATCGTTCGATATAACGATAAATCACTCGGGGACACTCGGAATCGCGATATTTACCTTTTCCACACGCTGTGTATCGAAAGGAGCTAAGGATTCACTTCCTAGCCCTCGGCATCGTTCGATTTAACGATAAATCACTCTGGGAGCCTCGGAATCGCGATATTTACCTTTTCCACACGCTGTGTATCGATAGAAGCTAAGGATTCACTTCCTAGCCCTCGGCATCGTTCGATATAACGATAAATCACTCTGGGAGCCTCGGAATCGCGATATTTACCTTTTCCACACGCTGTGTATCGATAGAAGCTAAGGATTCACTTCCTAGCCCTCGGCATCGTTCGATATAACGATAAATCACTCTGGGAGCCTCGGAATCGCGATATTTACCTTTTCCACACGCTGTGTATCGAAAGGAGCTAAGGATTCAGTTCCTAGCCCTCGGCATCGTTCGATATAACGATAAATCACTCTGGGAGCCTCGGAATCGCGATATTTACCTTTTCCACACGCTGTGTATCGAAAGGAGCTAAGGATTCACTTCCTAGCCCTCGGCATCGTTCGATGTAACGATAAATCACTCTGGGAGCCTCGGAATAGCGATATTTACCTTTTCCACACGCTGTGTATCGATAGAAGCTAAGGATTCACTTCCTAGATCTCGCCATCGTTCGATATAACGATAAATCACTCTGGTAGCCTCGGAATCGCGATATTTACCTTTTCCACACGCTGTGTATCGATAGAAGCTAAGGATTCAGTTCCTAGCCCTCGGCATCGTTCGATATAACGATAAATCACTCTGGGAGCCTCGGAATCGCAATATTTACCTTTGCCACACGCTGTGTATCGATAGAAGCTAAGGATTCAGTTCCTAGCCCTCGGCATCGTTCGATATAACGATAAATTACTCTGGTAGCCTCGGAATCGCGATATTTACCTTTTCCACACGCTGTATATCGATAGAAGCTAAGGATTCACTTCCTAGATCTCGCCATCGTTCGATATAACGATAAATCACTCTGGGACACTCGGAATCGCGATATTTACCTTTTCCACACGCTGTGTATCGAAAGGAGCTAAGGATTCACTTCCTAGCCCTCGGCATCGTTCGATTTAACGATAAATCACTCTGGAACACTCGGAATCGCGATATTTACCTTTTCCACACGCTGTGTATCGATAGGAGCTAAGGATTCACTTCCTAGCCCTCGGCATCGTTCGATATAACGATAAATCACTCTGGGAGCCTCGGAATCGCGATATTTACCTTTTCCACACGCTGTGTATCGAAAGGAGCTAAGGATTCACTTCCTAGCCCTCGGCATCGTTCGATATAACGATAAATTACTCTGGTAGCCTCGGAATCGCGATATTTACCTTTTCCACACGCTGTGTATCGATAGAAGCTAAGGATTCAGTTACTAGCCCTCGGCATCGTTCGATATAACGATAAATCACTCTGGGAGCCTCGGAATCGCGATATTCACCTTTTCCACACGCTGTGTATCGATAGAAGCCAAGGATTCACTTCCTAGCCCACGGCATTGTTCGATATAACGATAAATCACTCTGGAACACTCGGAATCGCGATATTTACCTTTTCCACACGCTGTGTATCGATAGGAGCTAAGGATTCACTTCCTAGCCCTCGGCATCGTTCGATATAACGATAAATCACTCTGGGAGCTTCGGAATCGCGATATTTACCTTTTCCACACGCTGTGTATCGAAAGGAGCTAAGGATTCACTTCCTAGCCCTCGGCATCGTTCGATGTAACGATAAATTACTCTAGTAGCCTCGGAATCGCGATATTTACCTTTTCCACACGCTGTGTATCGATAGAAGCTAAGGATTCAGTTCCTAGCCCTCGGTATCGTTCGATATAACGATAAATCACTCTGGGAGCCTCGGAATCGCGATAGTTACCTTTTCCACACGCTGTGTATCGATAGAAGCCAAGGATTCACTTCCTAGCCCACGGCATTGTTCGATATAACGATAAATCACTCTGGGAGCCTCGGAATCGCGATATTTACCTTTTCCACACGCTGTGTATCGAAAGAAGCTAAGGATTCAGTTCCTAGCCCTCGGCATCGTTCGATATAACGATAAATCACTCTGGGAGCCTCGGAATCGCGATATTTACCTTTTCCACACGCAGTGTATCGAAAGGAGCTAAGGATTCACTTCCTAGCCTTCGGCATCGTTCGATATAACGATAAATCACTCTGGGAGCCTCGGAATAGCGATATTTACTTTTTCCACACGCTGTGTATCGATGAAAGCTAAGGATTCATTTAATAGCCCTCGCCATCGTTCGATATAACGATAAATCACTCTGGGACACTCGGAATCGCGATATTTACCTTTTCCACACGCTGTGTATCGAAAGGAGCTAAGGATTCACTTCCTAGCCCTCGGCATCGTTCGATGTAACGATAAATTACTCTAGTAGCCTCGGAATCGCGATATTTACCTTTTCCACACGCTGTGTATCGATAGAAGCTAAGGATTCAGTTCCTAGCCCTCGGCATCGTTCGATATAACGATAAATCACTCTGGGAGCCTCGGAATCGCGATAGTTACCTTTTCCACACGCTGTGTATCGATAGAAGCCAAGGATTCACTTCCTAGCCCACGGCATTGTTCGATATAACGATAAATCACTCTGGGAGCCTCGGAATCGCGATATTTACCTTTTCCACACGCTGTGTATCGAAAGAAGCTAAGGATTCAGTTCCTAGCCCTCGGCATCGTTCGATATAACGATAAATCACTCTGGGAGCCTCGGAATCGCGATATTTACCTTTTCCACACGCAGTGTATCGAAAGGAGCTAAGGATTCACTTCCTGGCCCTCGGCATCGTTCGATATAACGATAAATCACTCTGGGAGCCTCGGAATAGCGATATTTACCTTTTCCACACGCTGTGTATCGATAAAAGCTAAGGATTCATTTAATAGCCCTCGCCATCGTTCGATATAACGATAAATCACTCTGGGACACTCGGAATCGCGATATTTACCTTTTCCACACGCTGTGTATCGAAAGGAGCTAAGGATTCACTTCCTAGCCCTCGGCATCGTTCGATTTAACGATAAATCACTCTGGGAGCCTCGGAATCGCGATATTTACCTTTTCCACACGCTGTGTATCGATAGGAGCTAAGGATTCACTTCCTAGCCCTCGGCATCGTTCGATTTAACGATAAATCACTCTGGGAGCCTCGGAATCGCGATATTTACCTTTTCCACACGCTGTGTATCGAAAGGAGCTAAGGATTCACTTCCTAGCCCTCGGCATCGTTCGATATAACGATAAATCACTCTGGTAGCCTCGGAATCGCGATATTTACCTTTTCCACACGCTGTGTATCGATAGAAGCTAAGGATTCAGTTCCTAGCCCTCGGCATCGTTCGATATAACGATAAATCACTCTGGGAGCCTCGGAATCGCGATATTTACCTTTTCCACACGCTGTGTATCGATAGAAGCTAAGGATTCAGTTCCTAGCCCTCGGCATCGTTCGATATAACGATAAATCACTCTGGGAGCCTCGGGATCGCGATATTTACCTTTTCCACACGCTGTGTATCGATAGAAGCCAAGGATTCACTTCCTAGCCCACGGCATTGTTCGATATAACGATAAATCACTCTGGGAGCCTCGGAATCGCGATATTTACCTTTTCCACACGCTGTGTATCGATAGGAGCTAAGGATTCACTTCCTATCCCTCGGCATCGTTCGATATAACGATAAATCACTCTGGGAGCCTCGGAATCGCGATATTTACCTTTTCCACACGCTGTGTATCGAAAGGAGCTAAGGATTCACTTCCTAGCCCTCGGCATCGTTCGATATAACGATAAATTACTCTGGTAGCCTCGGAATCGCGATATTTACCTTTTCCACACGCTGTGTATCGATAGAAGCTAAGGATTCAGTTCCTAGCCCTCGGCATCGTTCGATATAACGATAAATCACTCTGGGAGCCTCGGAATCGCGATAGTTACCTTTTCCACACGCTGTGTATCGATAGAAGCCAAGGATTCACTTCCTAGCCCACGGCATTGTTCGATATAACGATAAATCACTCTGGGAGCCTCGGAATCGCGATATTTACCTTTTCCACACGCTGTGTATCGAAAGAAGCTAAGGATTCAGTTCCTAGCCCTCGGCATCGTTCGATATAACGATAAATCACTCTGGGAGCCTCGGAATCGCGATATTTACCTTTTCCACACGCAGTGTATCGAAAGGAGCTAAGGATTCACTTCCTGGCCCTCGGCATCGTTCGATTTAACGATAAATCACTCTGGGAGCCTCGGAATAGCGATATTTACCTTTTCCACACGCTGTGTATCGATAAAAGCTAAGGATTCATTTAATAGCCCTCGCCATCGTTCGATATAACGATAAATCACTCTGGGACACTCGGAATCGCGATATTTACCTTTTCCACACGCTGTGTATCGAAAGGAGCTAAGGATTCACTTCCTAGCCCTCGGCATCGTTCGATTTAACGATAAATCACTCTGGGAGCCTCGGAATCGCGATATTTACCTTTTCCACACGCTGTGTATCGATAGGAGCTAAGGATTCACTTCCTAGCCCTCGGCATCGTTCGATTTAACGATAAATCACTCTGGGAGCCTCGGAATCGCGATATTTACCTTTTCCACACGCTGTGTATCGAAAGGAGCTAAGGATTCACTTCCTAGCCCTCGGCATCGTTCGATATAACGATAAATCACTCTGGTAGCCTCGGAATCGCGATATTTACCTTTTCCACACGCTGTGTATCGATAGAAGCTAAGGATTCAGTTCCTAGCCCTCGGCATCGTTCGATATAACGATAAATCACTCTGGGAGCCTCGGAATCGCGATATTTACCTTTTCCACACGCTGTGTATCGATAGAAGCTAAGGATTCAGTTCCTAGCCCTCGGCATCGTTCGATATAACGATAAATCACTCTGGGAGCCTCGGGATCGCGATATTTACCTTTTCCACACGCTGTGTATCGATAGAAGCCAAGGATTCACTTCCTAGCCCACGGCATTGTTCGATATAACGATAAATCACTCTGGGAGCCTCGGAATCGCGATATTTACCTTTTCCACACGCTGTGTATCGATAGGAGCTAAGGATTCACTTCCTATCCCTCGGCATCGTTCGATATAACGATAAATCACTCTGGGAGCCTCGGAATCGCGATATTTACCTTTTCCACACGCTGTGTATCGAAAGGAGCTAAGGATTCACTTCCTAGCCCTCGGCATCGTTCGATATAACGATAAATTACTCTGGTAGCCTCGGAATCGCGATATTTACCTTTTCCACACGCTGTGTATCGATAGAAGCTAAGGATTCAGTTCCTAGCCCTCGGCATCGTTCGATATAACGATAAATCACTCTGGGAGCCTCGGAATCGCGATAGTTACCTTTTCCACACGCTGTGTATCGATAGAAGCCAAGGATTCACTTCCTAGCCCACGGCATTGTTCGATATAACGATAAATCACTCTGGGAGCATCGGAATCGCGATATTTACCTTTTCCACACGCTGTGTATCGAAAGAAGCTAAGGATTCAGTTCCTAGCCCTCGGCATCGTTCGATATAACGATAAATCACTCTGGGAGCCTCGGAATCGCGATATTTACCTTTTCCACACGCAGTGTATCGAAAGGAGCTAAGGATTCACTTCCTAGCCCTCGGCATCGTTCGATATAACGATCAATCACTCTGGGAGCCTCGGAATAGCGATATTTACCTTTTCCACACGCTGTGTATCGATAAAAGCTAAGGATTCATTTAATAGCCCTCGCCATCGTTCGATATAACGATAAATCACTCTGGGACACTCGGAATCGCGATATTTACCTTTTCCACACGCTGTGTATCGAAAGGAGCTAAGGATTCACTTCCTAGCCCTCGGCATCGTTCGATTTAACGATAAATCACTCTGGGAGCCTCGGAATCGCGATATTTACCTTTTCCACACGCTGTGTATCGATTGAAGCTAAGGATTCACTTCCTAGCCCACGGCATTGTTCGATATAACGATAAATCACTCTGGGAGCCTCGGAATCGCGATATTTACCTCTTCCACACGCTGTGTATCGATAGAAGCCAAGGATTCACTTCCTAGCCCACGGCATTGTTCGATATAACGATAAATCACTCTGGGAGACTCGGAATCGCGATATTTACCTTTTCCACACGCTGTGTATCGATAGGAGCTAAGGATTCACTTCCTATCCCTCGGCATCGTTCGATATAACGATAAATCACTCTGGGAGCCTCGGAATCGCGATATTTACCTTTTCCACACGCTGTGTATCGAAAGGAGCTAAGGATTCACTTCCTAGCCCTCGGCATCGTTCGATATAACGATAAATTACTCTGGTAGCCTCGGAATCGCGATATTTACCTTTTCCACACGCTGTGTATCGATTGAAGCTAAGGATTCACTTCCTAGATCTCGCCATCGTTCGATATAACGATAAATCACTCTGGGACACTCGGAATCGCGATATTTACCTTTTCCACAGGCTGTGTATCGAAAGGAGCTAAGGATTCACTTCCTAGCCCTCGGCATCGTTCGATATAACGATAAATCACTCTGGGAGCCTCGGAATCGCGATATTTACCTTTTCCACCCGCTGTGTATCGATTGAAGCTAAGGATTCACTTCCTAGCCCACGGCATTGTTCGATATAACGATAAATCAATCTGGGAGCCTCTGAATCGCGATATTTACCTTTTCCACACGCTGTGTATCGATAGAAGCTAAGGATTCACTTCCTAGCCCTCGGCATCGTTCGATATAACGATAAATCACTCTGGGAGCCTCGGAATCGCGATATTTACCATTTCCACACGCTGTGTATCGAAAGAAGCTTAGGATTCACTTCCTAGCCCACGGCATTGTTCGATATAACGATAAATCACTCTGGAACACTCGGAATCGCGATATTTACCTTTTCCACACGCTGTGTATCGATAGGAGCTAAGGATTCACTTCCTAGCCCTCGGCATCGTTCGATATAACGATAAATCACTCTGGGAGCCTCGGAATCGCGATATTTACCTTTTCCACACGCTGTGTATCGAAAGGAGCTAAGGATTCACTTCCTAGCCCTCGGCATCGTTCGATATAACGATAAATTACTCTGGTAGCCTCGGAATCGCGATATTTACCTTTTCCACACGCTGTATATCGATAGAAGCTAAGGATTCACTTCCTAGATCTCGCCATCGTTCGATATAACGATAAATCACTCTGGGACACTCGAAATCGCGATATTTACCTTTTCCACACGCTGTGTATCGAAAGGAGCTAAGGATTCACTTCCTAGCCCTCGGCATCGTTCGATTTAACGATAAATCACTCTGGAACACTCGGAATCGCGATATTTACCTTTTCCACACGCTGTGTATCGATAGGAGCTAAGGATTCACTTCCTAGCCCTCGGCATCGTTCGATATAACGATAAATCACTCTGGGAGCCTCGGAATCGCGATATTTACCTTTTCCACACGCTGTGTATCGAAAGGAGCTAAGGATTCACTTCCTAGCCCTCGGCATCGTTCGATATAACGATAAATTACTCTGGTAGCCTCGGAATCGCGATATTTACCTTTTCCACACGCTGTGTATCGATAGAAGCTAAGGATTCAGTTACTAGCCCTCGGCATCGTTCGATATAACGATAAATCACTCTGGGAGCCTCGGAATCGCGATATTCACCTTTTCCACACGCTGTGTATCGATAGAAGCCAAGGATTCACTTCCTAGCCCACGGCATTGTTCGATATAACGATAAATCACTCTGGAACACTCGGAATCGCGATATTTACCTTTTCCACACGCTGTGTATCGATAGGAGCTAAGGATTCACTTCCTAGCCCTCGGCATCGTTCGATATAACGATAAATCACTCTGGGAGCTTCGGAATCGCGATATTTACCTTTTCCACACGCTGTGTATCGAAAGGAGCTAAGGATTCACTTCCTAGCCCTCGGCATCGTTCGATGTAACGATAAATTACTCTAGTAGCCTCGGAATCGCGATATTTACCTTTTCCACACGCTGTGTATCGATAGAAGCTAAGGATTCAGTTCCTAGCCCTCGGTATCGTTCGATATAACGATAAATCACTCTGGGAGCCTCGGAATCGCGATAGTTACCTTTTCCACACGCTGTGTATCGATAGAAGCCAAGGATTCACTTCCTAGCCCACGGCATTGTTCGATATAACGATAAATCACTCTGGGAGCCTCGGAATCGCGATATTTACCTTTTCCACACGCTGTGTATCGAAAGAAGCTAAGGATTCAGTTCCTAGCCCTCGGCATCGTTCGATATAACGATAAATCACTCTGGGAGCCTCGGAATCGCGATATTTACCTTTTCCACACGCAGTGTATCGAAAGGAGCTAAGGATTCACTTCCTAGCCCTCGGCATCGTTCGATATAACGATAAATCACTCTGGGAGCCTCGGAATAGCGATATTTACTTTTTCCACACGCTGTGTATCGATGAAAGCTAAGGATTCATTTAATAGCCCTCGCCATCGTTCGATATAACGATAAATCACTCTGGGACACTCGGAATCGCGATATTTACCTTTTCCACACGCTGTGTATCGAAAGGAGCTAAGGATTCACTTCCTAGCCCTCGGCATCGTTCGATGTAACGATAAATTACTCTAGTAGCCTCGGAATCGCGATATTTACCTTTTCCACACGCTGTGTATCGATAGAAGCTAAGGATTCAGTTCCTAGCCCTCGGCATCGTTCGATATAACGATAAATCACTCTGGGAGCCTCGGAATCGCGATAGTTACCTTTTCCACACGCTGTGTATCGATAGAAGCCAAGGATTCACTTCCTAGCCCACGGCATTGTTCGATATAACGATAAATCACTCTGGGAGCCTCGGAATCGCGATATTTACCTTTTCCACACGCTGTGTATCGAAAGAAGCTAAGGATTCAGTTCCTAGCCCTCGGCATCGTTCGATATAACGATAAATCACTCTGGGAGCCTCGGAATCGCGATATTTACCTTTTCCACACGCAGTGTATCGATAAAAGCTAAGGATTCATTTAATAGCCCTCGCCATCGTTCGATATAACGATAAATCACTCTGGGACACTCGGAATCGCGATATTTACCTTTTCCACACGCTGTGTATCGAAAGGAGCTAAGGATTCACTTCCTAGCCCTCGGCATCGTTCGATTTAACGATAAATCACTCTGGGAGCCTCGGAATCGCGATATTTACCTTTTCCACACGCTGTGTATCGATAGGAGCTAAGGATTCACTTCCTAGCCCTCGGCATCGTTCGATTTAACGATAAATCACTCTGGGAGCCTCGGAATCGCGATATTTACCTTTTCCACACGCTGTGTATCGAAAGGAGCTAAGGATTCACTTCCTAGCCCTCGGCATCGTTCGATATAACGATAAATCACTCTGGTAGCCTCGGAATCGCGATATTTACCTTTTCCACACGCTGTGTATCGATAGAAGCTAAGGATTCAGTTCCTAGCCCTCGGCATCGTTCGATATAACGATAAATCACTCTGGGAGCCTCGGAATCGCGATATTTACCTTTTCCACACGCTGTGTATCGATAGAAGCTAAGGATTCAGTTAATAGCCCTCGGCATCGTTCGATATAACGATAAATCACTCTGGGAGCCTCGGAATCGCGATATTTACCTTTTCCACACGCTGTGTATCGATAGAAGCCAAGGATTCACTTCCTAGCCCACGGCATTGTTCGATATAACGATAAATCACTCTGGGAGCCTCGGAATCGCGATATTTACCTTTTCCACACGCTGTGTATCGATAGGAGCTAAGGATTCACTTCCTATCCCTCGGCATCGTTCGATATAACGATAAATCACTCTGGGAGCCTCGGAATCGCGATATTTACCTTTTCCACACGCTGTGTATCGAAAGGAGCTAAGGATTCACTTCCTAGCCCTCGGCATCGTTCGATATAACGATAAATTACTCTGGTAGCCTCGGAATCGCGATATTTACCTTTTCCACACGCTGTGTATCGATAGAAGCTAAGGATTCAGTTCCTAGCCCTCGGCATCGTTCGATATAACGATAAATCACTCTGGGAGCCTCGGAATCGCGATAGTTACCTTTTCCACACGCTGTGTATCGATAGAAGCCAAGGATTCACTTCCTAGCCCACGGCATTGTTCGATATAACGATAAATCACTCTGGGAGCATCGGAATCGCGATATTTACCTTTTCCACACGCTGTGTATCGAAAGAAGCTAAGGATTCAGTTCCTAGCCCTCGGCATCGTTCGATATAACGATAAATCACTCTGGGAGCCTCGGAATCGCGATATTTACCTTTTCCACACGCAGTGTATCGAAAGGAGCTAAGGATTCACTTCCTAGCCCTCGGCATCGTTCGATATAACGATCAATCACTCTGGGAGCCTCGGAATAGCGATATTTACCTTTTCCACACGCTGTGTATCGATAAAAGCTAAGGATTCATTTAATAGCCCTCGCCATCGTTCGATATAACGATAAATCACTCTGGGACACTCGGAATCGCGATATTTACCTTTTCCACACGCTGTGTATCGAAAGGAGCTAAGGATTCACTTCCTAGCCCTCGGCATCGTTCGATTTAACGATAAATCACTCTGGGAGCCTCGGAATCGCGATATTTACCTTTTCCACACGCTGTGTATCGATTGAAGCTAAGGATTCACTTCCTAGCCCACGGCATTGTTCGATATAACGATAAATCACTCTGGGAGCCTCGGAATCGCGATATTTACCTCTTCCACACGCTGTGTATCGATAGAAGCCAAGGATTCACTTCCTAGCCCACGGCATTGTTCGATATAACGATAAATCACTCTGGGAGACTCGGAATCGCGATATTTACCTTTTCCACACGCTGTGTATCGATAGGAGCTAAGGATTCACTTCCTATCCCTCGGCATCGTTCGATATAACGATAAATCACTCTGGGAGCCTCGGAATCGCGATATTTACCTTTTCCACACGCTGTGTATCGAAAGGAGCTAAGGATTCACTTCCTAGCCCTCGGCATCGTTCGATATAACGATAAATTACTCTGGTAGCCTCGGAATCGCGATATTTACCTTTTCCACACGCTGTGTATCGATTGAAGCTAAGGATTCAGTTCCTAGCCCTCGGCATCGTTCGATATAACGATAAATCACTCTGGGAGCCTCGGAATCGCGATATTTACCTTTTCCACACGCTGTGTATCGATAGAAGCCAAGGATTCACTTCCTAGCCCACGGCATTGTTCGATATAACGATAAATCACTCTGGGAGCCTCGGAATCGCGATATTTACCTTTTCCACACGCTGTGTATCGAAAGAAGCTAAGGATTCAGTTCCTAGCCCTCGGCATCGTTCGATATAACGATAAATCACTCTGGGAGCCTCGGAATCGCGATATTTACCTTTTCCACACGCTGTGTATCGAAAGGAGCTAAGGATTCACTTCCTAGCCCTCGGCATCGTTCGATATAACGATAAATCACTCTGGGAGCCTCGGAATAGCGATATTTACCTTTTCCACACGCTGTGTATCGATAGAAGCTAAGGATTCACTTCCTAGATCTCGCCATCGTTCGATATAACGATAAATCACTCTGGGACACTCGGAATCGCGATATTTACCTTTTCCACAGGCTGTGTATCGAAAGGAGCTAAGGATTCACTTCCTAGCCCTCGGCATCGTTCGATATAACGATAAATCACTCTGGGAGCCTCGGAATCGCGATATTTACCTTTTCCACACGCTGTGTATCGATTGAAGCTAAGGATTCACTTCCTAGCCCACGGCATTGTTCGATATAACGATAAATCAATCTGGGAGCCTCTGAATCGCGATATTTACCTTTTCCACACGCTGTGTATCGATAGAAGCTAAGGATTCACTTCCTAGCCCTCGGCATCGTTCGATATAACGATAAATCACTCTGGGAGCCTCGGAATCGCGATATTTACCTTTTCCACACGCTGTGTATCGAAAGAAGCTTAGGATTCACTTCCTAGCCCACGGCATTGTTCGATATAACGATAAATCACTCTGGAACACTCGGAATCGCGATATTTACCTTTTCCACACGCTGTGTATCGATAGGAGCTAAGGATTCACTTCCTAGCCCTCGGCATCGTTCGATATAACGATAAATCACTCTGGGAGCCTCGGAATCGCGATATTTACCTTTTCCACACGCTGTGTATCGAAAGGAGCTAAGGATTCACTTCCTAGCCCTCGGCATCGTTCGATATAACGATAAATTACTCTGGTAGCCTCGGAATCGCGATATTTACCTTTTCCACACGCTGTGTATCGGTAGAAGCTAAGGATTCAGTTACTAGCCCTCGGCATCGTTCGATATAACGATAAATCACTCTGGGAGTCTCGGAATCGCGATATTCACCTTTTCCACACGCTGTGTATCGATAGAAGCCAAGGATTCACTTCCTAGCCCACGGCATTGTTCGATATAACGATAAATCACTCTGGAACATTCGGAATCGCGATATTTACCTTTTCCACACGCTGTGTATCGATAGGAGCTAAGGATTCACTTCCTAGCCCTCGGCATCGTTCGATATAACGATAAATCACTCTGGGAGCCTCGGAATCGCGATATTTACCTTTTCCACACGCTGTGTATCGAAAGGAGCTAAGGATTCACTTCCTAGTCCTCGGCATCGTTCGATATAACGATAAATCACTCTGGGAGCCTCGGAATCGCGATATTTACCTTTTCCACACCCTGTGTATCGAAAGGAGCTAAGGATTCACTTCCTACCCCTCGGCATCGTTCGATATAACGATAAATCACTCTGGGAGCCTCGGAATCGCGATATTTACCTTTTCCACACGCTGTGTATCGAAAGGAGCTAAGGATTCACTTCCTAGCCCTCGGCATCGTTCGATATAACGATAAATCACTCTGGGAGCCTCGGAATAGCGATATTTACCTTTTCCACACGCTGTGTATCGATAGAAGCTAAGGATTCACTTCCTAGATCTCGCCATCGTTCGATATAACGATAAATCACTCTGGGACACTCGGAATCGCGATATTTACCTTTTCCACACGCTGTGTATCGAAAGGAGCTAAGGATTCACTTCCTAGCCCTCGGCATCGTTCGATTTAACGATAAATCACTCTGGGAGCCTCGGAATCGCGATATTTACCTTTTCCACACGCTGTGTATCGAAAGGAGCTAAGGATTCACTTCCTACCCCTCGGCATCGTTCGATATAACGATAAATTACTCTGGTAGCCTCGGAATCGCGATATTTACCTTTTCCACACGCTGTGTATCGAAAGGAGCTAAGGATTCACTTCCTAGCCCTCGGCATCGTTCGATTTATCGATAAATCACTCTGGAACACTCGGAATCGCGATATTTACCTTTTCCACACGCTGTGTATCGATAGGAGCTAAGGATTCACTTCCTAGCCCTCGGCATCGTTCGATATAACGATAAATCACTCTGGGAGCCTCGGAATCGCGATATTTACCTTTTCCACACGCTGTGTATCGATAGAAGCCAAGGATTCACTTCCTAGCCCACGGCATTGTACGATATAACGATAAATCACTCTGGGAGCCTCGGAATCGCGATATTTACCTTTTCCACACGCTGTGTATCGAAAGAAGCTAAGGATTCAGTTCCTAGCCCTCGGCATCGTTCGATATAACGATAAATTACTCTGGGAGCCTCGGAATCGCGATATTTACCTTTTCCACACCCTGTGTATCGAAAGGAGCTAAGGATTCACTTCCTACCCCTCGGCATCGTTCGATATAACGATAAATCACTCTGGGAGCCTCGGAATCGCGATATTTACCTTTTCCACACGCTGTGTATCGAAAGGAGCTAAGGATTCACTTCCTAGACCTCGGCATCGTTCGATATAACGATAAATCACTCTGGGAGCCTCGGAATAGCGATATTTACCTTTTCCACACGCTGTGTATCGATAGAAGCTAAGGATTCACTTCCTAGATCTCGCCATCGTTCGATATAACGATAAATCACTCTGGGACACTCGGAATCGCGATATTTACCTTTTCCACACGCTGTGTATCGAAAGGAGCTAAGGATTCACTTCCTAGCCCTCGGCATCGTTCGATTTAACGATAAATCACTCTGGGAGCCTCGGAATCGCGATATTTACCTTTTCCACACGCTGTGTATCGAAAGGAGCTAAGGATTCACTTCCTACCCCTCGGCATCGTTCGATATAACGATAAATTACTCTGGTAGCCTCGGAATCGCGATATTTACCTTTTCCACAACCTGTGTATCGAAAGGAGCTAAGGATTCACTTCCTAGCCCTCGGCATCGTTCGATTTAACGATAAATCACTCTGGAACACTCGGAATCGCGATATTTACCTTTTCCACACGCTGTGTATCGATAGGAGCTAAGGATTCACTTCCTAGCCCTCGGCATCGTTCGATATAACGATAAATCACTCTGGGAGCTTCGGAATCGCGATATTTACCTTTTCCACACGCTGTGTATCGAAAGGAGCTAAGGATTCACTTCCTAGCCCTCGGCATCGTTCGATATAACGATAAATTACTCAGGTAGCCTCGGAATCGCGATATTTACCTTTTCCACACGCTGTGTATCGATAGAAGCTAAGGATTCAGTTCCTAGCCCTCGGCATCGTTCGATATAACGATAAATCACTCTGGGAGCCTCGGAATAGCGATATTTACCTTTTCCACACGCTGTGTATCGATAGAAGCTAAGGATTCACTTCCTAGCCCTCGCCATCGTTCGATATAACGATAAATCACTCTGGGACACTCGGAATCGCGATATTTACATTTTCCACACGCTGTGTATCGAAAGGAGCTAAGGATTCACTTCCTAGCCCTCGGCATCGTTCGATATAACGATAAATCACTCTGGGAGCTTCGGAATCGCGATATTTACCTTTTCCACACGCTGTGTATCGAAAGGAGCTAAGGATTCACTTCCTAGCCCTCGGCATCGTTCGATATAACGATAAATCACTTTGGAACACTCGGAATCGCGATATTTACCTTTTCCACACGCTGTGTACCGATAGAAGCTAAGGATTCAGTTCCTAGCCCTCGGCATCGTTCGATATAACGATAAATCACTCTGGGAGCCTTGGAATCGCGATATTTACCTTTTCCACACGCTGTGTATCGATAGAAGCCAAGGATTCACTTCCTAGCCCACGGCATTGTTCGATATAACGTTAAATCACTCTGGGAGCCTCGGAATCGCGATATTTACCTTTTCCACACGCTGTGTATCGAAAGGAGCTAAGGATTCACTTCCTAGCCCTCGGCATCGTTCGATATAACGATAAATCACTCTGGGAGCCTCGGAATAGCGATATTTACCTATTCCACACGCTGTGTATCGATAGAAGCTAAGGATTCATTTCCTAGCCCTCGCCATCGTTCGATATAACGATAAATCAATCTGGGACACTCGGAATCGCGATATTTACCTTTTCCACACGCTGTGTATCGATAGAAGCTAAGGATTCAGTTCCTAGCCCTCGGCATCGTTCGATATAACGATAAATCACTTTGGAACACTCGGAATCGCGATATTTACCTTTTCCACACGCTGTGTATCGATAGGAGCTAAGGAATCACTTCCTAGCCCTCGGCATCGTTCGATATAACGATAAATCACTCTGGGAGCCTCGGAATCGCGATATTTACCTTTTCCACACGCTGTGTATCGAAAGGAGCTAAGGATTCACTTCCTAGCCCTCGGCATCGTTCGATATAACGATAAATTACTCTGGTAGCCTCGGAATCGCGATATTTGCCTTTTCCACACGCTGTGTACCGATAGAAGCTAAGGATTCAGTTCCTAGCCCTCGGCATCGTTCGATATAACGATAAATCACTCTGGGAGCCTTGGAATCTCGATATTTACCTTTTCCACACGCTGTGTATCGATAGAAGCCAAGGATTCACTTCCTAGCCCACGGCATTGTTCGATATAACGATAAATCACTCTGGGAGCCTCGGAATCGCGATATTTACCTTTTCCACACGCTGTGTACCGATAGAAGCTAAGGATTCAGTTCCTAGCCCTCGGCATCGTTCGATATAACGATAAATCACTCTGGGAGCCTCGGAATCGCGATATTTACCTTTTCCACACGCTGTGTATCGATAGAAGCCAAGGATTCACTTCCTAGCCCACGGCATTGTTCGATATAACGATAAATCACTCTGGGAGCCTCGGAATCGCGATATTTACCTTTTCCACACGCTGTGTATCGAAAGAAGGTAAGGATTCACTTCCTAGCCCTCGGCATCGTTCGATATAACGATAAATTACTCTGGTAGCATCGGAATCGCGATATTTACCTTTTCCACACGCTGTGTATCGATAGAAGCTAAGGATTCAGTTCCTAGACCTCGGCATCGTTCGATATAACGATAAATCACTCTGGGAGCCTCGGAATCGCGATATTTACCTTTTCCACACGCTGTGTATCGATAGAAGCCAAGGATTCACTTCCTAGCCCACGGCATTGTTCGATATAACGATAAATCACTCTGGGAGCCTCGGAATCGCGATATTTACCTTTTCCACACGCTGTGTATCGAAAGAAGCTAAGGATTCAGTTCCTAGCCCTCGGCATCGTTCGATATAACGATAAATCACTCTGGGAGCCTCGGAATCGCGATATTTACCTTTTCCACACGCTGTGTATCGATAGAAGCCAAGGATTCACTTCCTAGCCCACGGCATTGTTCGATATAACGATAAATCACTCTGGGAGCCTCGGAATCGCGATATTTACCTTTTCCACACGCTGTGTATCGAAAGAAGGTAAGGATTCACTTCCTAGCCCTCGGCATCGTTCGATATAACGATAAATTACTCTGGTAGCATCGGAATCGCGATATTTACCTTTTCCACACGCTGTGTATCGATAGAAGCTAAGGATTCAGTTCCTAGACCTCGGCATCGTTCGATATAACGATAAATCACTCTGGGAGCCTCGGAATCGCGATATTTACCTTTTCCACACGCTGTGTATCGATAGAAGCCAAGGATTCACTTCCTAGCCCACGGCATTGTTCGATATAACGATAAATCACTCTGGGAGCCTCGGAATCGCGATATTTACCTTTTCCACACGCTGTGTATCGAAAGAAGCTAAGGATTCAGTTCCTAGCCCTCGGCATCGTTCGATATAACGATAAATCACTCTGGGAGCCTCGGAATCGCGATATTTACCTTTTCCACACGCTGTGTATCGATAGAAGCTAAGGATTCACTTCCTAGCCCACGGCTTTGTTCGATATAACGATAAATCACTCTGGGAGCCTCGGAATCGCGATATTTACCTTTTCCACACGCTGTGTATCGATAGAAGCCAAGGATTCACTTCCTAGCCCACGGCATTGTTCGATATAACGATAAATCACTCTGGGAGCCTCGGAATCGCGATATTTACCTTTTCCACACGCTGTGTATCAATAGAAGCTAAGGATTCACTTCCTAGCCCTCGGCATCGTTCGATATAACGATAAATCACTCTGGAACACTCGGAATCGCGATATTTACCTTTTCCACACGCTGTGTATCGATAGGAGCTAAGGATTTACTTCCTACCCCTCGGCATCGTTCGATATAACGATAAATCACTCTGGGAGCCTCGGAATCGCGATATTTACCTTTTCCACACGCTGTGTATCGAAAGGAGCTAAGGATTCACTTCCTAGCCCTCGGCATCGTTCGATATAACGATAAATTACTCTGGTAGCCTCGGAATCGCGATATTTACCGTTTCCACACGCTGTGTATCGATAGAAGCTAAGGATTCAGTTCCTAGCCCTCGGCATCGTTCGATATAACGATAAATCACTCTGGGAGCCTCGGAATCGCGATATTTACCTTTTCCACACGCTGTGTATCGATAGAAGCCAAGGATTCACTTCCTAGCCCACGGCATTGTTCGATATAACGATAAATCACTCTGGGAGCCTCGGAATCGCGATATTTACCTTTTCCACACGCTGTGTATCGAAAGAAGCTAAGGATTCAGTTCCTAGCCCTCGGCATCGTTCGATATAACGATAAATCACTCTGGGAGCCTCGGAATCGCGATATTTACCTTTTCCACACGCTGTGTATCGATAGAAGCTAAGGATTCACTTCCTAGCCCACGACTTTGTTCGATATAACGATAAATCACTCTGGGAGCCTCGGAATCGCGATATTTACCTTTTCCAGACGCTGTGTATCGATAGAAGCTAACGATTCACTTCCTAGCCCTCGCCATCGTTCGATATAACGATAAATCACTCTGGGACACTCGGAATCGCGACATTTACCTTTTCCACACGCTGTGTATCGAAAGGAGCTAAGGATTCACTTCCTCGCCCTCGGCATCGTTCGATATAACGATAAATCACTCTGGGAGCCTCGGAATCGCGATATTTACCTTTTCCACACGCTGTGTATCGAAAGGAGCTAAGGATTCACTTCCTAGCCCTCGGCATCGTTCGATATAACGATAAATCACTCTGGGAGCCTCGGAATAGCGATATTTACCTATTCCACACACTGTGTATCGATAGAAGCTAAGGATTCATTTCCTAGCCCTCGCCATCGTTCGATATAACGATAAATCACTCTGGGACACTCGGAATCGCGATATTTACCTTTTCCACACGCTGTGTATCGATAGAAGCTAAGGATTCAGTTCCTAGCCCTCGGCATCGTTCGATATAACGATAAATCACTTTGGAACACTCGGAATCGCGATATTTACCTTTTCCACACGCTGTGTATCGATAGGAGCTAAGGAATCACTTCCTAGCCCTCGGCATCGTTCGATATAACGATAAATCACTCTGGGAGCCTCGGAATCGCGATATTTACCTTTTCCACACGCTGTGTATCGAAAGGAGCTAAGGATTCACTTCCTAGCCCTCGGCATCGTTCGATATAACGATAAATTACTCTGGTAGCCTCGGAATCGCGATATTTACCTTTTCCACACGCTGTGTACCGATAGAAGCTAAGGATTCAGTTCCTAGCCCTCGGCATCGTTCGATATAACGATAAATCACTCTGGGAGCCTTGGAATCGCGATATTTACCTTTTCCACACGCTGTGTATCGATAGAAGCCAAGGATTCACTTCCTAGCCCACGGCATTGCTCGATATAACGTTAAATCACTCTGGGAGCCTCGGAATCGCGATATTTACCTTTTCCACACGCTGTGTATCGAAAGGAGCTAAGGATTCACTTCCTAGCCCTCGGCATCGTTCGATATAACGATAAATCACTCTGGGAGCCTCGGAATAGCGATATTTACCTATTCCACACGCTGTGTATCGATAGAAGCTAAGGATTCAGTTCCTAGCCCTCGGCATCGTTCGATATAACGATAAATCACTCTGGGAGCCTCGGAATCGCGATATTTACCTTTTCCACACGCTGTGTATCGATAGAAGCAAAGGATTCACTTCCTAGCCCACGGCATTGTTCGATATAACGATAAATCACTCTGGGAGCCTCGGAATCGCGATATTTACCTTTTCCACACGCTGTGTATCGATAGAAGCTAAGGATTCACTTCCTAGCCCTCGGCATCCTTCGATATAACGATAAATCACTCTGGGAGCCTCGGAATCGCGATATTTACCTTTTCCACACGCTGTGTATCGAAAGGAGCTAAGGATTCACTTCCTAGCCCTCGGCATCGTTCGATATAACGATAAATCACTCTGGGAGCCTCGGAATCGCGATATTTACCGTTTCCACACGCTGTGTATCGAAAGAAGCTAAGGATTCAGTTCCTAGCCCTCGGCATCGTTCGATATAACGATAAATCACTCTGGGAGCCTCGGAATCGCGATATTTACCTTTTCCACACGCTGTGTATCGATAGAAGCTAAGGATTCACTTCCTAGCCCACGGCTTTGTTCGATATAACGATAAATCACTCTGGGAGCCTCGGAATCGCGATATTTACCTTTTCCACACGCTGTGTATCGATAGAAGCCAAGGATTCACTTCCTAGCCCACGGCATTGTTCGATATAACGATAAATCACTCTGGGAGCCTCGGAATCGCGATATTTACCTTTTCCACACGCTGTGTATCAATAGAAGCTAAGGATTCACTTCCTAGCCCTCGGCATCGTTCGATATAACGATAAATCACTCTGGAACACTCGGAATCGCGATATTTACCTTTTCCACACGCTGTGTATCGATAGGAGCTAAGGATTTACTTCCTACCCCTCGGCATCGTTCGATATAACGATAAATCACTCTGGGAGCCTCGGAATCGCGATATTTACCTTTTCCACACGCTGTGTATCGAAAGGAGCTAAGGATTCACTTCCTAGCCCTCGGCATCGTTCGATATAACGATAAATTACTCTGGTAGCCTCGGAATCGCGATATTTACCGTTTCCACACGCTGTGTATCGATAGAAGCTAAGGATTCAGTTCCTAGCCCTCGGCATCGTTCGATATAACGATAAATCACTCTGGGAGCCTCGGAATCGCGATATTTACCTTTTCCACACGCTGTGTATCGATAGAAGCCAAGGATTCACTTCTTCGCCCTCGGCATCGTTCGATTTAACGATAAATCACTCTGGGAGCCTCGGAATCGCGATATTGACCTTTTCCACACGCTGTGTATCGAAAGAAGCTAAGGATTCACTTCCTAGCCCTCGGCATCGTTCGATATAACGATAAATCACTCTGGGAGCCTCGGAATCGCGATATTTACCTTTTCCACACGCTGTGTATCGAAAGGAGCTAAGGATTCACTTCCTAGCCCTCGGCATCGTTCGATATAACGATAAATCACTCTGGGAGCCTCGGAATAGCGATATTTACCTATTCCACACACTGTGTATCGATAGAAGCTAAGGATTCATTTCCTAGCCCTCGCCATCGTTCGATATAACGATAAATCACTCTGGGACACTCGGAATCGCGATATTTACCTTTTCCACACGCTGTGTATCGATAGAAGCTAAGGATTCAGTTCCTAGCCCTCGGCATCGTTCGATATAACGATAAATCACTTTGGAACACTCGGAATCGCGATATTTACCTTTTCCACACGCTGTGTATCGATAGGAGCTAAGGAATCACTTCCTAGCCCTCGGCATCGTTCGATATAACGATAAATCACTCTGGGAGCCTCGGAATCGCGATATTTACCTTTTCCACACGCTGTGTATCGAAAGGAGCTAAGGATTCACTTCCTAGCCCTCGGCATCGTTCGATATAACGATAAATTACTCTGGTAGCCTCGGAATCGCGATATTTACCTTTTCCACACGCTGTGTACCGATAGAAGCTAAGGATTCAGTTCCTAGCCCTCGGCATCGTTCGATATAACGATAAATCACTCTGGGAGCCTTGGAATCGCGATATTTACCTTTTCCACACGCTGTGTATCGATAGAAGCCAAGGATTCACTTCCTAGCCCACGGCATTGTTCGATATAACGTTAAATCACTCTGGGAGCCTCGGAATCGCGATATTTACCTTTTCCACACGCTGTGTATCGAAAGGAGCTAAGGATTCACTTCCTAGCCCTCGGCATCGTTCGATATAACGATAAATCACTCTGGGAGCCTCGGAATAGCGATATTTACCTTTTCCACACGCTGTGTATCGATGGAGGCTAAGGATTCAGTTCCTGGCCCTCGGCATCGTTCGATATAACGATAAATCACTCTGGGAGCCTCGGAATCGCGATATTTACCTTTTCCACACGCTGTGTATCGAAAGGAGCTAAGGATTCACTTCCTAGCCCTCGGCATCGTTCGATATAACGATAAATTACTCTGGTAGCCTCGGAATCGCGATATTTGCCTTTTCCACACGCTGTGTACCGATAGAAGCTAAGGATTCAGTTCCTAGCCCTCGGCATCGTTCGATATAACGATAAATCACTCTGGGAGCCTTGGAATCGCGATATTTACCTTTTCCACACGCTGTGTATCGATAGAAGCCAAGGATTCACTTCCTAGCCCACGGCATTGTTCGATATAACGATAAATCACTCTGGGAGCCTCGGAATCGCGATATTTACCTTTTCCACACGCTGTGTACCGATAGAAGCTAAGGATTCAGTTCCTAGCCCTCGGCATCGTTCGATATAACGATAAATCACTCTGGGAGCCTCGGAATCGTGATATTTACCTTTTCCACACGCTGTGTATCGATAGAAGCCAAGGATTCACTTCCTAGCCCACGGCATTGTTCGATATAACGATAAATCACTCTGGGAGCCTCGGAATCGCGATATTTACCTTTTCCACACGCTGTGTATCGAAAGAAGCTAAGGATTCACTTCCTAGCCCTCGGCATCGTTCGATATAACGATAAATCACTCTGGGAGAATCGGAATCGCGATATTTACCTTTTCCACACGCTGTGTATCGATGGAGGCTAAGGATTCAGTTCCTGGCCCTCGGCATCGTTCGATATAACGATAAATCACTCTGGGAGCCTCGGAATCGCGATATTTACCTTTTCCACACGCTGTGTATCGAAAGGAGCTAAGGATTCACTTCCTAGCCCTCGGCAGCGTTCGATATAACGATAAATTACTCTGGTAGCCTCGGAATCGCGATATTTACCTTTTCCACACGCTGTGTATCGATAGAAGCTAAGGATTCAGTTCCTAGCCCTCGGCATCGTTCGATATAACGATAAATCACTCTGGGAGCCTCGGAATCGCGATATTTACCTTTTCCACACGCTGTGTATCGAAAGGAGCTAAGGATTCACTTCCTAGCCCTCGGCAGCGTTCGATATAACGATAAATTACTCTGGTAGCCTCGGAATCGCGATATTTACCTTTTCCACACGCTGTGTATCGATAGAAGCTAAGGATTCAGTTCCTAGCCCTCGGCATCGTTCGATATAACGATAAATCACTCTGGGAGCCTCGGAATCGCGATATTTACCTTTTCCACACGCTGTGTATCGAAAGGAGCTAAGGATTCACTTCCTAGCCCTCGGCATCGTTCGATATAACGATAAATCACTCTGGGAGCCTCGGAATAGCGATATTTACCTATTCCACACGCTGTGTATCGAAAGGAGCTAAGGATTCACTTCCTAGCCCTCGGCATCGTTCGATATAACGATAAATCACTCTGGGAGCCTCGGAATAGCGATATTTACCTATTCCACACACTGTGTATCGATAGAAGCTAAGGATTCATTTCCTAGCCCTCGCCATCGTTCGATATAACGATAAATCACTCTGGGACACTCGGAATCGCGATATTTACCTTTTCCACACGCTGTGTATCGATAGAAGCTAAGGATTCAGTTCCTAGCCCTCGGCATCGTTCGATATAACGATAAATCACTTTGGAACACTCGGAATCGCGATATTTACCTTTTCCACACGCTGTGTATCGATAGGAGCTAAGGAATCACTTCCTAGCCCTCGGCATCGTTCGATATAACGATAAATCACTCTGGGAGCCTCGGAATCGCGATATTTACCTTTTCCACACGCTGTGTATCGAAAGGAGCTAAGGATTCACTTCCTAGCCCTCGGCATCGTTCGATATAACGATAAATTACTCTGGTAGCCTCGGAATCGCGATATTTACCTTTTCCACACGCTGTGTACCGATAGAAGCTAAGGATTCAGTTCCTAGCCCTCGGCATCGTTCGATATAACGATAAATCACTCTGGGAGCCTTGGAATCGCGATATTTACCTTTTCCACACGCTGTGTATCGATAGAAGCCAAGGATTCACTTCCTAGCCCACGGCATTGTTCGATATAACGTTAAATCACTCTGGGAGCCTCGGAATCGCGATATTTACCTTTTCCACACGCTGTGTATCGAAAGGAGCTAAGGATTCACTTCCTAGCCCTCGGCATCGTTCGATATAACGATAAATCACTCTGGGAGCCTCGGAATAGCGATATTTACCTTTTCCACACGCTGTGTATCGATGGAGGCTAAGGATTCAGTTCCTGGCCCTCGGCATCGTTCGATATAACGATAAATCACTCTGGGAGCCTCGGAATCGCGATATTTACCTTTTCCACACGCTGTGTATCGAAAGGAGCTAAGGATTCACTTCCTAGCCCTCGGCATCGTTCGATATAACGATAAATTACTCTGGTAGCCTCGGAATCGCGATATTTGCCTTTTCCACACGCTGTGTACCGATAGAAGCTAAGGATTCAGTTCCTAGCCCTCGGCATCGTTCGATATAACGATAAATCACTCTGGGAGCCTTGGAATCGCGATATTTACCTTTTCCACACGCTGTGTATCGATAGAAGCCAAGGATTCACTTCCTAGCCCACGGCATTGTTCGATATAACGATAAATCACTCTGGGAGCCTCGGAATCGCGATATTTACCTTTTCCACACGCTGTGTACCGATAGAAGCTAAGGATTCAGTTCCTAGCCCTCGGCATCGTTCGATATAACGATAAATCACTCTGGGAGCCTCGGAATCGTGATATTTACCTTTTCCACACGCTGTGTATCGATAGAAGCCAAGGATTCACTTCCTAGCCCACGGCATTGTTCGATATAACGATAAATCACTCTGGGAGCCTCGGAATCGCGATATTTACCTTTTCCACACGCTGTGTATCGAAAGAAGCTAAGGATTCACTTCCTAGCCCTCGGCATCGTTCGATATAACGATAAATCACTCTGGGAGAATCGGAATCGCGATATTTACCTTTTCCACACGCTGTGTATCGATGGAGGCTAAGGATTCAGTTCCTGGCCCTCGGCATCGTTCGATATAACGATAAATCACTCTGGGAGCCTCGGAATCGCGATATTTACCTTTTCCACACGCTGTGTATCGAAAGGAGCTAAGGATTCACTTCCTAGCCCTCGGCAGCGTTCGATATAACGATAAATTACTCTGGTAGCCTCGGAATCGCGATATTTACCTTTTCCACACGCTGTGTATCGATAGAAGCTAAGGATTCAGTTCCTAGCCCTCGGCATCGTTCGATATAACGATAAATCACTCTGGGAGCCTCGGAATCGCGATATTTACCTTTTCCACACGCTGTGTATCGAAAGGAGCTAAGGATTCACTTCCTAGCCCTCGGCAGCGTTCGATATAACGATAAATTACTCTGGTAGCCTCGGAATCGCGATATTTACCTTTTCCACACGCTGTGTATCGATAGAAGCTAAGGATTCAGTTCCTAGCCCTCGGCATCGTTCGATATAACGATAAATCACTCTGGGAGCCTCGGAATCGCGATATTTACCTTTTCCACACGCTGTGTATCGAAAGGAGCTAAGGATTCACTTCCTAGCCCTCGGCATCGTTCGATATAACGATAAATCACTCTGGGAGCCTCGGAATAGCGATATTTACCTATTCCACACACTGTGTATCGATAGAAGCTAAGGATTCATTTCCTAGCCCTCGCCATCGTTCGATATAACGATAAATCACTCTGGGACACTCGGAATCGCGATATTTACCTTTTCCACACGCTGTGTATCGATAGAAGCTAAGGATTCAGTTCCTAGCCCTCGGCATCGTTCGATATAACGATAAATCACTTTGGAACACTCGGAATCGCGATATTTACCTTTTCCACACGCTGTGTATCGATAGGAGCTAAGGAATCACTTCCTAGCCCTCGGCATCGTTCGATATAACGATAAATCACTCTGGGAGCCTCGGAATCGCGATATTTACCTTTTCCACACGCTGTGTATCGAAAGGAGCTAAGGATTCACTTCCTAGCCCTCGGCATCGTTCGATATAACGATAAATTACTCTGGTAGCCTCGGAATCGCGATATTTACCTTTTCCACACGCTGTGTACCGATAGAAGCTAAGGATTCAGTTCCTAGCCCTCGGCATCGTTCGATATAACGATAAATCACTCTGGGAGCCTTGGAATCGCGATATTTACCTTTTCCACACGCTGTGTATCGATAGAAGCCAAGGATTCACTTCCTAGCCCACGGCATTGTTCGATATAACGTTAAATCACTCTGGGAGCCTCGGAATCGCGATATTTACCTTTTCCACACGCTGTGTATCGAAAGGAGCTAAGGATTCACTTCCTAGCCCTCGGCATCGTTCGATATAACGATAAATCACTCTGGGAGCCTCGGAATAGCGATATTTACCTATTCCACACGCTGTGTATCGATAGAAACTAAGGATTCATTTCCTAGCCCTCGCCATCGTTCGATATAACGATAAATCACTCTGGGACACTCGGAATCGCGATATTTACCTTTTCCACACGCTGTGTATCGATAGAAGCTAAGGATTCAGTTCCTAGCCCTCGGCATCGTTCGATATAACGATAAATCACTTTGGAACACTCGGAATCGCGATATTTACCTTTTCCACACGCTGTGTATCGATAGGAGCTAAGGAATCACTTCCTAGCCCTCGGCATCGTTCGATATAACGATAAATCACTCTGGGAGCCTCGGAATCGCGATATTTACCTTTTCCACACGCTGTGTATCGAAAGGAGCTAAGGATTCACTTCCTAGCCCTCGGCATCGTTCGATATAACGATAAATTACTCTGGTAGCCTCGGAATCGCGATATTTGCCTTTTCCACACGCTGTGTACCGATAGAAGCTAAGGATTCAGTTCCTAGCCCTCGGCATCGTTCGATATAACGATAAATCACTCTGGGAGCCTTGGAATCGCGATATTTACCTTTTCCACACGCTGTGTATCGATAGAAGCCAAGGATTCACTTCCTAGCCCACGGCATTGTTCGATATAACGATAAATCACTCTGGGAGCCTCGGAATCGCGACATTTACCTTTTCCACACGCTGTGTATCGAAAGGAGCTAAGGATTCACTTCCTCGCCCTCGGCATCGTTCGATTTAACGATAAATCACTCTGGGAGCCTCGGAATCGCGATATTGACCTTTTCCACACGCTGTGTATCGAAAGAAGCTAAGGATTCACTTCCTAGCCCTCGGCATCGTTCGATATAACGATAAATCACTCTGGGAGCCTCGGAATCGCGATATTTACCTTTTCCACACGCTGTGTATCGAAAGGAGCTAAGGATTCACTTCCTAGCCCTCGGCATCGTTCGATATAACGATAAATCACTCTGGGAGCCTCGGAATAGCGATATTTACCTATTCCACACACTGTGTATCGATAGAAGCTAAGGATTCATTTCCTAGCCCTCGCCATCGTTCGATATAACGATAAATCACTCTGGGACACTCGGAATCGCGATATTTACCTTTTCCACACGCTGTGTATCGATAGAAGCTAAGGATTCAGTTCCTAGCCCTCGGCATCGTTCGATATAACGATAAATCACTTTGGAACACTCGGAATCGCGATATTTACCTTTTCCACACGCTGTGTATCGATAGGAGCTAAGGAATCACTTCCTAGCCCTCGGCATCGTTCGATATAACGATAAATCACTCTGGGAGCCTCGGAATCGCGATATTTACCTTTTCCACACGCTGTGTATCGAAAGGAGCTAAGGATTCACTTCCTAGCCCTCGGCATCGTTCGATATAACGATAAATTACTCTGGTAGCCTCGGAATCGCGATATTTACCTTTTCCACACGCTGTGTACCGATAGAAGCTAAGGATTCAGTTCCTAGCCCTCGGCATCGTTCGATATAACGATAAATCACTCTGGGAGCCTTGGAATCGCGATATTTACCTTTTCCACACGCTGTGTATCGATAGAAGCCAAGGATTCAGTTCCTAGCCCTCGGCATCGTTCGATATAACGATAAATCACTTTGGAACACTCGGAATCGCGATATTTACCTTTTCCACACGCTGTGTATCGATAGGAGCTAAGGAATCACTTCCTAGCCCTCGGCATCGTTCGATATAACGATAAATCACTCTGGGAGCCTCGGAATCGCGATATTTACCTTTTCCACACGCTGTGTATCGAAAGGAGCTAAGGATTCACTTCCTAGCCCTCGGCATCGTTCGATATAACGATAAATTACTCTGGTAGCCTCGGAATCGCGATATTTGCCTTTTCCACACGCTGTGTACCGATAGAAGCTAAGGATTCAGTTCCTAGCCCTCGGCATCGTTCGATATAACGATAAATCACTCTGGGAGCCTTGGAATCGCGATATTTACCTTTTCCACACGCTGTGTATCGATAGAAGCCAAGGATTCACTTCCTAGCCCACGGCATTGTTCGATATAACGATAAATCACTCTGGGAGCCTCGGAATCGCGATATTTACCTTTTCCACACGCTGTGTACCGATAGAAGCTAAGGATTCAGTTCCTAGCCCTCGGCATCGTTCGATATAACGATAAATCACTCTGGGAGCCTCGGAATCGTGATATTTACCTTTTCCACACGCTGTGTATCGATAGAAGCCAAGGATTCACTTCCTAGCCCACGGCATTGTTCGATATAACGATAAATCACTCTGGGAGCCTCGGAATCGCGATATTTACCTTTTCCACACGCTGTGTATCGAAAGAAGCTAAGGATTCACTTCCTAGCCCTCGGCATCGTTCGATATAACGATAAATCACTCTGGGAGAATCGGAATCGCGATATTTACCTTTTCCACACGCTGTGTATCGATGGAGGCTAAGGATTCAGTTCCTGGCCCTCGGCATCGTTCGATATAACGATAAATCACTCTGGGAGCCTCGGAATCGCGATATTTACCTTTTCCACACGCTGTGTATCGAAAGGAGCTAAGGATTCACTTCCTAGCCCTCGGCAGCGTTCGATATAACGATAAATTACTCTGGTAGCCTCGGAATCGCGATATTTACCTTTTCCACACGCTGTGTATCGATAGAAGCTAAGGATTCAGTTCCTAGCCCTCGGCATCGTTCGATATAACGATAAATCACTCTGGGAGCCTCGGAATCGCGATATTTACCTTTTCCACACGCTGTGTATCGAAAGGAGCCAAGGATTCACTTCCTAGCCCACGGCATTGTTCGATATAACGTTAAATCACTCTGGGAGCCTCGGAATCGCGATATTTACCTTTTCCACACGCTGTGTATCGAAAGGAGCTAAGGATTCACTTCCTAGCCCTCGGCATCGTTCGATATAACGATAAATCACTCTGGGAGCCTCGGAATAGCGATATTTACCTATTCCACACGCTGTGTATCGATAGAAACTAAGGATTCATTTCCTAGCCCTCGCCATCGTTCGATATAACGATAAATCACTCTGGGACACTCGGAATCGCGATATTTACCTTTTCCACACGCTGTGTATCGATAGAAGCTAAGGATTCAGTTCCTAGCCCTCGGCATCGTTCGATATAACGATAAATCACTTTGGAACACTCGGAATCGCGATATTTACCTTTTCCACACGCTGTGTATCGATAGGAGCTAAGGAATCACTTCCTAGCCCTCGGCATCGTTCGATATAACGATAAATCACTCTGGGAGCCTCGGAATCGCGATATTTACCTTTTCCACACGCTGTGTATCGAAAGGAGCTAAGGATTCACTTCCTAGCCCTCGGCATCGTTCGATATAACGATAAATTACTCTGGTAGCCTCGGAATCGCGATATTTGCCTTTTCCACACGCTGTGTACCGATAGAAGCTAAGGATTCAGTTCCTAGCCCTCGGCATCGTTCGATATAACGATAAATCACTCTGGGAGCCTTGGAATCGCGATATTTACCTTTTCCACACGCTGTGTATCGATAGAAGCCAAGGATTCACTTCCTAGCCCACGGCATTGTTCGATATAACGATAAATCACTCTGGGAGCCTCGGAATCGCGACATTTACCTTTTCCACACGCTGTGTATCGAAAGGAGCTAAGGATTCACTTCCTCGCCCTCGGCATCGTTCGATTTAACGATAAATCACTCTGGGAGCCTCGGAATCGCGATATTGACCTTTTCCACACGCTGTGTATCGAAAGAAGCTAAGGATTCACTTCCTAGCCCTCGGCATCGTTCGATATAACGATAAATCACTCTGGGAGCCTCGGAATCGCGATATTTACCTTTTCCACACGCTGTGTATCGAAAGGAGCTAAGGATTCACTTCCTAGCCCTCGGCATCGTTCGATATAACGATAAATCACTCTGGGAGCCTCGGAATAGCGATATTTACCTATTCCACACACTGTGTATCGATAGAAGCTAAGGATTCATTTCCTAGCCCTCGCCATCGTTCGATATAACGATAAATCACTCTGGGACACTCGGAATCGCGATATTTACCTTTTCCACACGCTGTGTATCGATAGAAGCTAAGGATTCAGTTCCTAGCCCTCGGCATCGTTCGATATAACGATAAATCACTTTGGAACACTCGGAATCGCGATATTTACCTTTTCCACACGCTGTGTATCGATAGGAGCTAAGGAATCACTTCCTAGCCCTCGGCATCGTTCGATATAACGATAAATCACTCTGGGAGCCTCGGAATCGCGATATTTACCTTTTCCACACGCTGTGTATCGAAAGGAGCTAAGGATTCACTTCCTAGCCCTCGGCATCGTTCGATATAACGATAAATTACTCTGGTAGCCTCGGAAACGCGATATTTACCTTTTCCACACGCTGTGTACCGATAGAAGCTAAGGATTCAGTTCCTAGCCCTCGGCATCGTTCGATATAACGATAAATCACTCTGGGAGCCTTGGAATCGCGATATTTACCTTTTCCACACGCTGTGTATCGATAGAAGCCAAGGATTCACTTCCTAGCCCACGGCATTGTTCGATATAACGTTAAATCACTCTGGGAGCCTCGGAATCGCGATATTTACCTTTTCCACACGCTGTGTATCGAAAGGAGCTAAGGATTCACTTCCTAGCCCTCGGCATCGTTCGATATAACGATAAATCACTCTGGGAGCCTCGGAATAGCGATATTTACCTATTCCACACGCTGTGTATCGATAGAAACTAAGGATTCATTTCCTAGCCCTCGCCATCGTTCGATATAACGATAAATCACTCTGGGACACTCGGAATCGCGATATTTACCTTTTCCACACGCTGTGTATCGATAGAAGCTAAGGATTCAGTTCCTAGCCCTCGGCATCGTTCGATATAACGATAAATCACTTTGGAACACTCGGAATCGCGATATTTACCTTTTCCACACGCTGTGTATCGATAGGAGCTAAGGAATCACTTCCTAGCCCTCGGCATCGTTCGATATAACGATAAATCACTCTGGGAGCCTCGGAATCGCGATATTTACCTTTTCCACACGCTGTGTATCGAAAGGAGCTAAGGATTCACTTCCTAGCCCTCGGCATCGTTCGATATAACGATAAATTACTCTGGTAGCCTCGGAATCGCGATATTTGCCTTTTCCACACGCTGTATACCGATAGAAGCTAAGGATTCAGTTCCTAGCCCTCGGCATCGTTCGATATAACGATAAATCACTCTGGGAGCCTTGGAATCGCGATATTTACCTTTTCCACACGCTGTGTATCGATAGAAGCCAAGGATTCACTTCCTAGCCCACGGCATTGTTCGATATAACGATAAATCACTCTGGGAGCCTCGGAATCGCGATATTTACCTTTTCCACACGCTGTGTACCGATAGAAGCTAAGGATTCAGTTCCTAGCCCTCGGCATCGTTCGATATAACGATAAATCACTCTGGGAGCCTCGGAATCGTGATATTTACCTTTTCCACACGCTGTGTATCGATAGAAGCCAAGGATTCACTTCCTAGCCCACGGCATTGTTCGATATAACGATAAATCACTCTGGGAGCCTCGGAATCGCGATATTTACCTTTTCCACACGCTGTGTATCGAAAGAAGCTAAGGATTCACTTCCTAGCCCTCGGCATCGTTCGATATAACGATAAATCACTCTGGGAGAATCGGAATCGCGATATTTACCTTTTCCACACGCTGTGTATCGATGGAGGCTAAGGATTCAGTTCCTGGCCCTCGGCATCGTTCGATATAACGATAAATCACTCTGGGAGCCTCGGAATCGCGATATTTACCTTTTCCACACGCTGTGTATCGAAAGGAGCTAAGGATTCACTTCCTAGCCCTCGGCAGCGTTCGATATAACGATAAATTACTCTGGTAGCCTCGGAATCGCGATATTTACCTTTTCCACACGCTGTGTATCGATAGAAGCTAAGGATTCAGTTCCTAGCCCTCGGCATCGTTCGATATAACGATAAATCACTCTGGGAGCCTCGGAATCGCGATATTTACCTTTTCCACACGCTGTGTATCGAAAGGAGCTAAGGATTCACTTCCTAGCCCTCGGCAGCGTTCGATATAACGATAAATTACTCTGGTAGCCTCGGAATCGCGATATTTACCTTTTCCACACGCTGTGTATCGATAGAAGCTAAGGATTCAGTTCCTAGCCCTCGGCATTGTTCGATATAACGATAAATCACTCTGGGAGCCTCGGAATCGCGATATTTACCTTTTCCACACGCTGTGTATCGATAGAAGCCAAGGATTCACTTCCTAGCCCACGGCATTGTTCGATATAACGATAAATCACTCTGGGAGCCTCGGAATCGCGATATTTACCTTTTCCACACGCTGTGTATCGAAAGAAGCTAAGGATTCAGTTCCTAGCCCTCGGCATCGTTCGATATAACGATAAATCACTCTGGGAGCCTCGGAATCGCGATATTTACCTTTTCTACACGCTGTGTATCGAAAGGAGCTAAGGATTCACTTCCTAGCCCTCGGCATCGTTCGATATAACGATAAATTACTCTGGTAGCCTCGGAATCGCGATATTTACCTTTTCCACACGCTGTGTACCGATAGAAGCTAAGGATTCAGTTCCTAGCCCTCGGCATCGTTCGATATAACGATAAATCACTCTGGGAGCCTCGGAATCGCGATATTTACCTTTTCCACACGCTGTGTATCGAAAGAAGGTAAGGATTCACTTCCTAGCCCTCGGCATCGTTCGATATAACGATAAATTACTCTGGTAGCATCGGAATCGCGATATTTACCTTTTCCACACGCTGTGTATCGATAGAAGCTAAGGATTCAGTTCCTAGACCTCGGCATCGTTCGATATAACGATAAATCACTCTGGGAGCCTCGGAATCGCGATATTTACCTTTTCCACACGCTGTGTATCGATGGAGGCTAAGGATTCAGTTCCTGGCCCTCGGCATCGTTCGATATAACGATAAATCACTCTGGGAGCCTCGGAATCGCGATATTTACCTTTTCCACACGCTGTGTATCAATAGAAGCTAAGGATTCACTTCCTAGCCCTCGGCATCGTTCGATATAACGATAAATCACTCTGGAACACTCGGAATCGCGATATTTACCTTTTCCACACGCTGTGTATCGATAGGAGCTAAGGATTTACTTCCTACCCCTCGGCATCGTTCGATATAACGATAAATCACTCTGGGAGCCTCGGAATCGCGATATTTACCTTTTCCACACGCTGTGTATCGAAAGGAGCTAAGGATTCACTTCCTAGCCCTCGGCAGCGTTCGATATAACGATAAATTACTCTGGTAGCCTCGGAATCGCGATATTTACCTTTTCCACACGCTGTGTATCGATAGAAGCTAAGGATTCAGTTCCTAGCCCTCGGCATCGTTCGATATAACGATAAATCACTCTGGGAGCCTCGGAATCGCGATATTTACCTTTTCCACACGCTGTGTATCGATAGAAGCCAAGGATTCACTTCCTAGCCCACGGCATTGTTCGATATAACGATAAATCACTCTGGGAGCCTCGGAATCGCGATATTTACCTTTTCCACACGCTGTGTATCGAAAGAAGCTAAGGATTCAGTTCCTAGCCCTCGGCATCGTTCGATATAACGATAAATCACTCTGGGAGCCTCGGAATCGCGATATTTACCTTTTCCACACGCTGTGTATCGAAAGGAGCTAAGGATTCACTTCCTAGCCCTCGGCATCGTTCGATATAACGATAAATCACTCTGGGAGCCTCGGAATAGCGATATTTACCTTTTCCACACGCTGTGTATCGATAGAAGCTAAGGATTCACTTCCTAGATCTCGCCATCTTTCGATATAACGATAAATCACTCGGGGACACTCGGAATCGCGATATTTACCTTTTCCACACGCTGTGTATCGAAAGGAGCTAAGGATTCACTTCCTAGCCCTCGGCATCGTTCGATTTAACGATAAATCACTCTGGGAGCCTCGGAATCGCGATATTTACCTTTTCCACACGCTGTGTATCGAAAGGAGCTAAGGATTCACTTCCTAGCCCTCGGCATCGTTCGATATAACGATAAATCACTCTGGGAGCCTCGGAATCGCGATATTTACCTTTTCCACACGCTGTGTATCGATAGAAGCTAAGGATTCACTTCCTAGCCCTCGGCATCGTTCGATATAACGATAAATCACTCTGGGAGCCTCGGAATCGCGATATTTACCTTTTCCACACGCTGTGTATCGAAAGGAGCTAAGGATTCACTTCCTAGCCCTCGGCATCGTTCGATATAACGATAAATCACTCTGGGAGCCTCGGAATAGCGATATTTACCTTTTCCACACGCTGTGTATCGAAAGGAGCTAAGGATTCACTTCCTAGCCCTCGGCATTGTTCGATATAACGATAAATCACTCTGGGAGCCTCGGAATCGCGATATTTACCTTTTCCACACGCTGTGTATCGATAGAAGCTAAGGATTCACTTCCTAGCCCTCGGCATCGTTCGATATAACGATAAATCACTCTGGGAGCCTCGGAATCGCGATATTTACCTTTTCCACACGCTGTGTATCGAAAGAAGCTTAGGATTCACTTCCTAGCCCACGACATTGTTCGATATAACGATAAATCACTCTGGAACACTCGCAATCGCGATATTTACCTTTTCCACACGCTGTGTATCGATAGAAGCTAAGGATTCAGTTCCTAGACCTCGGCATCGTTCGATATAACGATAAATCACTCTGGGAGCCTCGGAATCGCGATATTTACCTTTTCCACGCGCTGTGTATCGATGGAGGCTAAGGATTCAGTTCCTGGCCCTCGGCATCGTTCGATATAACGATAAATCACTCTGGGAGCCTCGGAATCGCGATATTTACCTTTTCCACACGCTGTGTATCAATAGAAGCTAAGGATTCACTTCCTAGCCCTCGGCATCGTTCGATATAACGATAAATCACTCTGGAACACTCGGAATCGCGATATTTACCTTTTCCACACGCTGTGTATCGATAGAAGCTAAGGATTCAGTTCCTAGCCCTTGGCATCGTTCGATATAACGATAAATCACTCTGGGAGCCTCGGAATCGCGATATTTACCTTTTCCACACGCTGTGTATCGATAGAAGCCAAGGATTCACTTCCTAGCCCACGGCATTGTTCGATATAACGATAAATCACTCTGGGAGCCTCGGAATCGCGATATTTACTTTTTCCACACGCTGTGTATCGAAAGAAGCTAAGGATTCAGTTCCTAGCCCTCGGCATCGTTCGATATAACGATAAATCACTCTGGGAGCCTCGGAATCGCGATATTTACCTTTTCCACACGCTGTGTATCGAAAGGAGCTAAGGATTCACTTCCTAGCCCTCGGCATCGTTCGATATAACGATAAATCACTCTGGGAGCCTCGGAATAGCGATATTTACCTTTTCCACACGCTGTGTATCGATAGAAGCTAAGGATTCACTTCCTAGATCTCGCCATCGTTCGATATAACGATAAATCACTCGGGGACACTCGGAATCGCGATATTTACCTTTTCCACACGCTGTGTATCGAAAGGAGCTAAGGATTCACTTCCTAGCCCTCGGCATCGTTCGATTTAACGATAAATCACTCTGGGAGCCTCGGAATCGCGATATTTACCTTTTCCACACGCTGTGTATCGAAAGGAGCTAAGGATTCACTTCCTAGCCCTCGGCATCGTTCGATATAACGATAAATAACTCTGGGAGCCTCGGAATCGCGATATTTACCTTTTCCACACGCTGTGTATCGAAAGGAGCTAAGGATTCACTTCCTAGCCCTCGGCATCGTTCGATATAACGATAAATTACTCTGGTAGCTTCGGAATCGCGATATTTGCCTTTTCCACACGCTGTATACCGATAGAAGCTAAGGATTCAGTTCCTAGCCCTCGGCATCGTTCGATATAACGATAAATCACTCTGGGAGCCTTGGAATCGCGATATTTACCTTTTCCACACGCTGTGTATCGATAGAAGCCAAGGATTCACTTCCTAGCCCACGGCATTGTTCGATATAACGATAAATCACTCTGGGAGCCTCGGAATCGCGATATTTACCTTTTCCACACGCTGTGTACCGATAGAAGCTAAGGATTCAGTTCCTAGCCCTCGGCATCGTTCGATATAACGATAAATCACTCTGGGAGCCTCGGAATCGTGATATTTACCTTTTCCACACGCTGTGTATCGATAGAAGCCAAGGATTCACTTCCTAGCCCACGGCATTGTTCGATATAACGATAAATCACTCTGGGAGCCTCGGAATAGCGATATTTACCTTTTCCACACGCTGTGTATCGAAAGAAGCTAAGGATTCACTTCCTAGCCCTCGGCATCGTTCGATATAACGATAAATCACTCTGGGAGAATCGGAATCGCGATATTTACCTTTTCCACACGCTGTGTATCGATGGAGGCTAAGGATTCAGTTCCTGGCCCTCGGCATCGTTCGATATAACGATAAATCACTCTGGGAGCCTCGGAATCGCGATATTTACCTTTTCCACACGCTGTGTATCGAAAGGAGCTAAGGATTCACTTCCTAGCCCTCGGCAGCGTTCGATATAACGATAAATTACTCTGGTAGCCTCGGAATCGCGATATTTACCTTTTCCACACGCTGTGTATCGATAGAAGCTAAGGATTCAGTTCCTAGCCCTCGGCATCGTTCGATATAACGATAAATCACTCTGGGAGCCTCGGAATCGCGATATTTACCTTTTCCACACGCTGTGTATCGAAAGGAGCTAAGGATTCACTTCCTAGCCCTCGGCAGCGTTCGATATAACGATAAATTACTCTGGTAGCCTCGGAATCGCGATATTTACCTTTTCCACACGCTGTGTATCGATAGAAGCTAAGGATTCAGTTCCTAGCCCTCGGCATCGTTCGATATAACGATAAATCACTCTGGGAGCCTCGGAATCGCGATATTTACCTTTTCCACACGCTGTGTATCGAAAGGAGCTAAGGATTCACTTCCTAGCCCTCGGCATCGTTCGATATAACGATAAATCACTCTGGGAGCCTCGGAATAGCGATATTTACCTTTTCCACACGCTGTGTATCGATAGAAGCTAAGGATTCACTTCCTAGATCTCGCCATCTTTCGATATAACGATAAATCACTCGGGGACACTCGGAATCGCGATATTTACCTTTTCCACACGCTGTGTATCGAAAGGAGCTAAGGATTCACTTCCTAGCCCTCGGCATCGTTCGATTTAACGATAAATCACTCTGGGAGCCTCGGAATCGCGATATTTACCTTTTCCACACGCTGTGTATCGAAAGGAGCTAAGGATTCACTTCCTAGCCCTCGGCATCGTTCGATATAACGATAAATCACTCTGGGAGCCTCGGAATCGCGATATTTACCTTTTCCACACGCTGTGTATCGATAGAAGCTAAGGATTCACTTCCTAGCCCTCGGCATCGTTCGATATAACGATAAATCACTCTGGGAGCCTCGGAATCGCGATATTTACCTTTTCCACACGCTGTGTATCGAAAGGAGCTAAGGATTCACTTCCTAGCCCTCGGCATCGTTCGATATAACGATAAATCACTCTGGGAGCCTCGGAATAGCGATATTTACCTTTTCCACACGCTGTGTATCGAAAGTAGCTAAGGATTCACTTCCTAGCCCTCGGCATTGTTCGATATAACGATAAATCACTCTGGGAGCCTCGGAATCGCGATATTTACCTTTTCCACACGCTGTGTATCGATAGAAGCTAAGGATTCACTTCCTAGCCCTCGGCATCGTTCGATATAACGATAAATCACTCTGGGAGCCTCGGAATCGCGATATTTACCTTTTCCACACGCTGTGTATCGAAAGAAGCTTAGGATTCACTTCCTAGCCCACGACATTGTTCGATATAACGATAAATCACTCTGGAACACTCGCAATCGCGATATTTACCTTTTCCACACGCTGTGTATCGATAGAAGCTAAGGATTCAGTTCCTAGACCTCGGCATCGTTCGATATAACGATAAATCACTCTGGGAGCCTCGGAATCGCGATATTTACCTTTTCCACGCGCTGTGTATCGATGGAGGCTAAGGATTCAGTTCCTGGCCCTCGGCATCGTTCGATATAACGATAAATCACTCTGGGAGCCTCGGAATCGCGATATTTACCTTTTCCACACGCTGTGTATCAATAGAAGCTAAGGATTCACTTCCTAGCCCTCGGCATCGTTCGATATAACGATAAATCACTCTGGAACACTCGGAATCGCGATATTTACCTTTTCCACACGCTGTGTATCGATAGAAGCTAAGGATTCAGTTCCTAGCCCTTGGCATCGTTCGATATAACGATAAATCACTCTGGGAGCCTCGGAATCGCGATATTTACCTTTTCCACACGCTGTGTATCGATAGAAGCCAAGGATTCACTTCCTAGCCCACGGCATTGTTCGATATAACGATAAATCACTCTGGGAGCCTCGGAATCGCGATATTTACTTTTTCCACACGCTGTGTATCGAAAGAAGCTAAGGATTCAGTTCCTAGCCCTCGGCATCGTTCGATATAACGATAAATCACTCTGGGAGCCTCGGAATCGCGATATTTACCTTTTCCACACGCTGTGTATCGAAAGGAGCTAAGGATTCACTTCCTAGCCCTCGGCATCGTTCGATATAACGATAAATCACTCTGGGAGCCTCGGAATAGCGATATTTACCTTTTCCACACGCTGTGTATCGATAGAAGCTAAGGATTCACTTCCTAGATCTCGCCATCGTTCGATATAACGATAAATCACTCGGGGACACTCGGAATCGCGATATTTACCTTTTCCACACGCTGTGTATCGAAAGGAGCTAAGGATTCACTTCCTAGCCCTCGGCATCGTTCGATTTAACGATAAATCACTCTGGGAGCCTCGGAATCGCGATATTTACCTTTTCCACACGCTGTGTATCGAAAGGAGCTAAGGATTCACTTCCTAGCCCTCGGCATCGTTCGATATAACGATAAATAACTCTGGGAGCCTCGGAATCGCGATATTTACCTTTTCCACACGCTGTGTATCGATAGAAGCTAAGGATTCACTTCCTAGCCCTCGGCATCGTTCGATATAACGATAAATCACTCTGGGAGCCTCGGAATCGCGATATTTACCTTTTCCACACGCTGTGTATCGAAAGGAGCTAAGGATTCACTTCCTAGCCCTCGGCATCGTTCGATATAACGATAAATCACTCTGGGAGCCTCGGAATAGCGATATTTACCTTTTCCACACGCTGTGTATCGAAAGGAGCTAAGGATTCACTTCCTAGCCCTCGGCATTGTTCGATATAACGATAAATCACTCTGGGAGCCTCGGAATCGCGATATTTACCTTTTCCACACGCTGTGTATCGATAGAAGCTAAGGATTCACTTCCTAGCCCTCGGCATCGTTCGATTTAACGATAAATCACTCTGGGAGCCTCGGAATCGCGATATTTACCTTTTCCACACGCTGTGTATCGAAAGAAGCTTAGGATTCACTTCCTAGCCCACGACATTGTTCGATATAACGATAAATCACTCTGGAACACTCGCAATCGCGATATTTACCTTTTCCACACGCTGTGTATCGATAGAAGCTAAGGATTCAGTTCCTAGACCTCGGCATCGTTCGATATAACGATAAATCACTCTGGGAGCCTCGGAATCGCGATATTTACCTTTTCCACACGCTGTGTATCGATGGAGGCTAAGGATTCAGTTCCTGGCCCTCGGCATCGTTCGATATAACGATAAATCACTCTGGGAGCCTCGGAATCGCGATATTTACCTTTTCCACACGCTGTGTATCAATAGAAGCTAAGGATTCACTTCCTAGCCCTCGGCATCGTTCGATATAACGATAAATCACTCTGGAACACTCGGAATCGCGATATTTACCTTTTCCACACGCTGTGTATCGATAGGAGCTAAGGATTTACTTCCTACCCCTCGGCATCGTTCGATATAACGATAAATCACTCTGGGAGCCTCGGAATCGCGATATTTACCTTTTCCACACGCTGTGTATCGAAAGGAGCTAAGGATTCACTTCCTAGCCCTCGGCAGCGTTCGATATAACGATAAATTACTCTGGTAGCCTCGGAATCGCGATATTTACCTTTTCCACACGCTGTGTATCGATAGAAGCTAAGGATTCAGTTCCTAGCCCTCGGCATCGTTCGATATAACGATAAATCACTCTGGGAGCCTCGGAATCGCGATATTTACCTTTTCCACACGCTGTGTATCGATAGAAGCCAAGGATTCACTTCCTAGCCCACGGCATTGTTCGATATAACGATAAATCACTCTGGGAGCCTCGGAATCGCGATATTTACCTTTTCCACACGCTGTGTATCGAAAGAAGCTAAGGATTCAGTTCCTAGCCCTCGGCATCGTTCGATATAACGATAAATCACTCTGGGAGCCTCGGAATCGCGATATTTACCTTTTCCACACGCTGTGTATCGAAAGGAGCTAAGGATTCACTTCCTAGCCCTCGGCATCGTTCGATATAACGATAAATCACTCTGGGAGCCTCGGAATAGCGATATTTACCTTTTCCACACGCTGTGTATCGATAGAAGCTAAGGATTCACTTCCTAGATCTCGCCATCGTTCGATATAACGATAAATCACTCGGGGACACTCGGAATCGCGATATTTACCTTTTCCACACGCTGTGTATCGAAAGGAGCTAAGGATTCACTTCCTAGCCCTCGGCATCGTTCGATTTAACGATAAATCACTCTGGGAGCCTCGGAATCGCGATATTTACCTTTTCCACACGCTGTGTATCGATAGAAGCTAAGGATTCACTTCCTAGCCCTCGGCATCGTTCGATATAACGATAAATCACTCTGGGAGCCTCGGAATCGCGATATTTACCTTTTCCACACGCTGTGTATCGATAGAAGCTAAGGATTCACTTCCTAGCCCTCGGCATCGTTCGATATAACGATAAATCACTCTGGGAGCCTCGGAATCGCGATATTTACCTTTTCCACACGCTGTGTATCGAAAGGAGCTAAGGATTCACTTCCTAGCCCTCGGCATCGTTCGATATAACGATAAATCACTCTGGGAGCCTCGGAATAGCGATATTTACCTTTTCCACACGCTGTGTATCGAAAGGAGCTAAGGATTCACTTCCTAGCCCTCGGCATTGTTCGATATAACGATAAATCACTCTGGGAGCCTCGGAATCGCGATATTTACCTTTTCCACACGCTGTGTATCGATAGAAGCTAAGGATTCACTTCCTAGCCCTCGGCAGCGTTCGATATAACGATAAATTACTCTGGTAGCCTCGGAATCGCGATATTTACCTTTTCCACACGCTGTGTATCGATAGAAGCTAAGGATTCAGTTCCTAGCCCTCGGCATCGTTCGATATAACGATAAATCACTCTGGGAGCCTCGGAATCGCGATATTTACCTTTTCCACACGCTGTGTATCGATAGAAGCCAAGGATTCACTTCCTAGCCCACGGCATTGTTCGATATAACGATAAATCACTCTGGGAGCCTCGGAATCGCGATATTTACCTTTTCCACACGCTGTGTATCGAAAGAAGCTAAGGATTCAGTTCCTAGCCCTCGGCATCGTTCGATATAACGATACATCACTCTGGGAGCCTCGGAATCGTGATATTTACCTTTTCCACACGCTGTGTATCGAAAGGAGCTAAGGATTCACTTCCTAGCCCTCGGCATCGTTCGATATAACGATAAATCACTCTGGGAGCCTCGGAATAGCGATATTTACCTTTTCCACACGCTGTGTATCGATAGAAGCTAAGGATTCACTTCCTAGATCTCGCCATCGTTCGATATAACGATAAATCACTCGGGGACACTCGGAATCGCGATATTTACCTTTTCCACACGCTGTGTATCGAAAGGAGCTAAGGATTCACTTCCTAGCCCTCGGCATCGTTCGATTTAACGATAAATCACTCTGGGAGCCTCGGAATCGCGATATTTACCTTTTCCACACGCTGTGTATCGATAGAAGCTAAGGATTCACTTCCTAGCCCTCGGCATCGTTCGATATAACGATAAATCACTCTGGGAGCCTCGGAATCGCGATATTTACCTTTTCCACACGCTGTGTATCGATAGAAGCTAAGGATTCACTTCCTAGCCCTCGGCATCGTTCGATATAACGATAAATCACTCTGGGAGCCTCGGAATCGCGATATTTACCTTTTCCACACGCTGTGTATCGAAAGGAGCTAAGGATTCACTTCCTAGCCCTCGGCATCGTTCGATATAACGATAAATCACTCTGGGAGCCTCGGAATAGCGATATTTACCTTTTCCACACGCTGTGTATCGAAAGGAGCTAAGGATTCACTTCCTAGCCCTCGGCATTGTTCGATATAACGATAAATCACTCTGGGAGCCTCGCAATCGCGATATTTACCTTTTCCACACGCTGTGTATCGATAGGAGCTAAGGATTCACTTCCTACCCCTCGGCATCGTTCGATATAACGATAAATCACTCTGGGAGCCTCGGAATCGCGATATTAACCTTTTCCACACGCTGTGTATCGAAAGGAGCTAAGGATTCACTTCCTAGCCCTCGGCATCGTTCGATATAACGATAAATTACTCTGGTTTCCTCGGAATCGCGATATTTACCTTTTCCACACGCTGTGTATCGATAGAAGCTAAGGATTCAGTTCCTAGCCCTCGGCATCGTTCGATATAACGATAAATCACTCTGGGAGCCTCGGAATCGCGATATTTACCTTTTCCACACGCTGTGTATCGATAGAAGCCAAGGATTCCCTTCCTAGCCCACGGCATTGTTCGATATAACGATAAATCACTCTGGGAGCCTCGGAATCGCGATATTTACCTTTTCCACACGCTGTGTATCGAAAGAAGCTAAGGATTCAGTTCCTAGCCCTCGGCATCGTTCGATATAACGATAAATCACTCTGGGAGCCTCGGAATCGCGATATTTACCTTTTCCACACGCTGTGTATCGAAAGGAGCTAAGGATTCACTTCCTAGCCCTCGGCATCGTTCGATGTAACGATAAATCACTCTGGGAGCCTCGGAATAGCGATATTTACCTTTTCCACACGCTGTGTATCGATAGAAGCTAAGGATTCACTTCCTAGATCTCGCCATCGTTCGATATAACGATAAATCACTCTGGTAGCCTCGGAATCGCGATATTTACCTTTTCCACACGCTGTGTATCGATAGAAGCTAAGGATTCAGTTCCTAGCCCTCGGCATCGTTCGATATAACGATAAATTACTCTGGGAGCCTCGCAATCGCGATATTTACCTTTTCCACACGCTGTGTATCGATAGGAGCTAAGGATTCACTTCCTACCCCTCGGCATCGTTCGATATAACGATAAATCACTCTGGGAGCCTCGGAATCGCGATATTTACCTTTGCCACACGCTGTGTATCGATAGAAGCTAAGGATTCAGTTCCTAGCCCTCGGCATCGTTCGATATAACGATAAATTACTCTGGTAGCCTCGGAATCGCGATATTTACCTTTTCCACACGCTGTATATCGATAGAAGCTAAGGATTCACTTCCTAGATCTCGCCATCGTTCGATATAACGATAAATCACTCTGGGACACTCGGAATCGCGATATTTACCTTTTCCACACGCTGTGTATCGAAAGGAGCTAAGGATTCACTTCCTAGCCCTCGGCATCGTTCGATTTAACGATAAATCACTCTGGAACACTCGGAATCGCGATATTTACCTTTTCCACACGCTGTGTATCGATAGGAGCTAAGGATTCACTTCCTAGCCCTCGGCATCGTTCGATATAACGATAAATCACTCTGGGAGCCTCGGAATCGCGATATTTACCTTTTCCACACGCTGTGTATCGAAAGGAGCTAAGGATTCACTTCCTAGCCCTCGGCATCGTTCGATATAACGATAAATTACTCTGGGAGCCTCGCAATCGCGATATTTACCTTTTCCACACGCTGTGTATCGATAGGAGCTAAGGATTCACTTCCTACCCCTCGGCATCGTTCGATATAACGATAAATCACTCTGGGAGCCTCGGAATCGCGATATTAACCTTTTCCACACGCTGTGTATCGAAAGGAGCTAAGGATTCACTTCCTAGCCCTCGGCATCGTTCGATATAACGATAAATTACTCTGGTTTCCTCGGAATCGCGATATTTACCTTTTCCACACGCTGTGTATCGATAGAAGCTAAGGATTCAGTTCCTAGCCCTCGGCATCGTTCGATATAACGATAAATCACTCTGGGAGCCTCGGAATCGCGATATTTACCTTTTCCACACGCTGTGTATCGATAGAAGCCAAGGATTCCCTTCCTAGCCCACGGCATTGTTCGATATAACGATAAATCACTCTGGGAGCCTCGGAATCGCGATATTTACCTTTTCCACACGCTGTGTATCGAAAGAAGCTAAGGATTCAGTTCCTAGCCCTCGGCATCGTTCGATATAACGATAAATCACTCTGGGAGCCTCGGAATCGCGATATTTACCTTTTCCACACGCAGTGTATCGAAAGGAGCTAAGGATTCACTTCCTAGCCCTCGGCATCGTTCGATATAACGATAAATCACTCTGGGAGCCTCGGAATAGCGATATTTACTTTTTCCACACGCTGTGTATCGATGAAAGCTAAGGATTCATTTAATAGCCCTCGCCATCGTTCGATATAACGATAAATCACTCTGGGACACTCGGAATCGCGATATTTACCTTTTCCACACGCTGTGTATCGAAAGGAGCTAAGGATTCACTTCCTAGCCCTCGGCATCGTTCGATGTAACGATAAATTACTCTAGTAGCCTCGGAATCGCGATATTTACCTTTTCCACACGCTGTGTATCGATAGAAGCTAAGGATTCAGTTCCTAGCCCTCGGCATCGTTCGATATAACGATAAATCACTCTGGGAGCCTCGGAATCGCGATAGTTACCTTTTCCACACGCTGTGTATCGATAGAAGCCAAGGATTCACTTCCTAGCCCACGGCATTGTTCGATATAACGATAAATCACTCTGGGAGCCTCGGAATCGCGATATTTACCTTTTCCACACGCTGTGTATCGAAAGAAGCTAAGGATTCAGTTCCTAGCCCTCGGCATCGTTCGATATAACGATAAATCACTCTGGGAGCCTCGGAATCGCGATATTTACCTTTTCCACACGCAGTGTATCGAAAGGAGCTAAGGATTCACTTCCTGGCCCTCGGCATCGTTCGATATAACGATAAATCACTCTGGGAGCCTCGGAATAGCGATATTTACCTTTTCCACACGCTGTGTATCGATAAAAGCTAAGGATTCATTTAATAGCCCTCGCCATCGTTCGATATAACGATAAATCACTCTGGGACACTCGGAATCGCGATATTTACCTTTTCCACACGCTGTGTATCGAAAGGAGCTAAGGATTCACTTCCTAGCCCTCGGCATCGTTCGATTTAACGATAAATCACTCTGGGAGCCTCGGAATCGCGATATTTACCTTTTCCACACGCTGTGTATCGATAGGAGCTAAGGATTCACTTCCTAGCCCTCGGCATCGTTCGATTTAACGATAAATCACTCTGGGAGCCTCGGAATCGCGATATTTACCTTTTCCACACGCTGTGTATCGAAAGGAGCTAAGGATTCACTTCCTAGCCCTCGGCATCGTTCGATATAACGATAAATCACTCTGGTAGCCTCGGAATCGCGATATTTACCTTTTCCACACGCTGTGTATCGATAGAAGCTAAGGATTCAGTTCCTAGCCCTCGGCATCGTTCGATATAACGATAAATCACTCTGGGAGCCTCGGAATCGCGATATTTACCTTTTCCACACGCTGTGTATCGATAGAAGCTAAGGATTCAGTTCCTAGCCCTCGGCATCGTTCGATATAACGATAAATCACTCTGGGAGCCTCGGAATCGCGATATTTACCTTTTCCACACGCTGTGTATCGATAGAAGCCAAGGATTCACTTCCTAGCCCACGGCATTGTTCGATATAACGATAAATCACTCTGGGAGCCTCGGAATCGCGATATTTACCTTTTCCACACGCTGTGTATCGATAGGAGCTAAGGATTCACTTCCTATCCCTCGGCATCGTTCGATATAACGATAAATCACTCTGGGAGCCTCGGAATCGGGATATTTACCTTTTCCACACGCTGTGTATCGAAAGGAGCTAAGGATTCACTTCCTAGCCCTCGGCATCGTTCGATATAACGATAAATTACTCTGGTAGCCTCGGAATCGCGATATTTACCTTTTCCCACACGCTGTGTATCGATAGAAGCTAAGGATTCAGTTCCTAGCCCTCGGCATCGTTCGATATAACGATAAATCACTCTGGGAGCCTCGGAATCGCGATAGTTACCTTTTCCACACGCTGTGTATCGATAGAAGCCAAGGATTCACTTCCTAGCCCACGGCATTGTTCGATATAACGATAAATCACTCTGGGAGCATCGGAATCGCGATATTTACCTTTTCCACACGCTGTGTATCGAAAGAAGCTAAGGATTCAGTTCCTAGCCCTCGGCATCGTTCGATATAACGATAAATCACTCTGGGAGCCTCGGAATCGCGATATTTACCTTTTCCACACGCAGTGTATCGAAAGGAGCTAAGGATTCACTTCCTAGCCCTCGGCATCGTTCGATATAACGATCAATCACTCTGGGAGCCTCGGAATAGCGATATTTACCTTTTCCACACGCTGTGTATCGATAAAAGCTAAGGATTCATTTAATAGCCCTCGCCATCGTTCGATATAACGATAAATCACTCTGGGACACTCGGAATCGCGATATTTACCTTTTCCACACGCTGTGTATCGAAAGGAGCTAAGGATTCACTTCCTAGCCCTCGGCATCGTTCGATTTAACGATAAATCACTCTGGGAGCCTCGGAATCGCGATATTTACCTTTTCCACACGCTGTGTATCGATTGAAGCTAAGGATTCACTTCCTAGCCCAGGGCATTGTTCGATATAACGATAAATCACTCTGGGAGCCTCGGAATCGCGATATTTACCTCTTCCACACGCTGTGTATCGATAGAAGCCAAGGATTCACTTCCTAGCCCACGGCATTGTTCGATATAACGATAAATCACTCTGGGAGACTCGGAATCGCGATATTTACCTTTTCCACACGCTGTGTATCGATAGGAGCTAAGGATTCACTTCCTATCCCTCGGCATCGTTCGATATAACGATAAATCACTCTGGGAGCCTCGGAATCGCGATATTTACCTTTTCCACACGCTGTGTATCGAAAGGAGCTAAGGATTCACTTCCTAGCCCTCGGCATCGTTCGATATAACGATAAATTACTCTGGTAGCCTCGGAATCGCGATATTTACCTTTTCCACACGCTGTGTATCGATTGAAGCTAAGGATTCAGTTCCTAGCCCTCGGCATCGTTCGATATAACGATAAATCACTCTGGGAGCCTCGGAATCGCGATATTTACCTTTTCCACACGCTGTGTATCGATAGAAGCCAAGGATTCACTTCCTAGCCCACGGCATTGTTCGATATAACGATAAATCACTCTGGGAGCCTCGGAATCGCGATATTTACCTTTTCCACACGCTGTGTATCGAAAGAAGCTAAGGATTCAGTTCCTAGCCCTCGGCATCGTTCGATATAACGATAAATCACTCTGGGAGCCTCGGAATCGCGATATTTACCTTTTCCACACGCTGTGTATCGAAAGGAGCTAAGGATTCACTTCCTAGCCCTCGGCATCGTTCGATATAACGATAAATCACTCTGGGAGCCTCGGAATAGCGATATTTACCTTTTCCACACGCTGTGTATCGATAGAAGCTAAGGATTCACTTCCTAGATCTCGCCATCGTTCGATATAACGATAAATCACTCTGGGACACTCGGAATCGCGATATTTACCTTTTCCACAGGCTGTGTATCGAAAGGAGCTAAGGATTCACTTCCTAGCCCTCGGCATCGTTCGATATAACGATAAATCACTCTGGGAGCCTCGGAATCGCGATATTTACCTTTTCCACACGCTGTGTATCGATTGAAGCTAAGGATTCACTTCCTAGCCCACGGCATTGTTCGATATAACGATAAATCAATCTGGGAGCCTCTGAATCGCGATATTTACCTTTTCCACACGCTGTGTATCGATAGAAGCTAAGGATTCACTTCCTAGCCCTCGGCATCGTTCGATATAACGATAAATCACTCTGGGAGCCTCGGAATCGCGATATTTACCTTTTCCACACGCTGTGTATCGAAAGAAGCTTAGGATTCACTTCCTAGCCCACGGCATTGTTCGATATAACGATAAATCACTCTGGAACACTCGGAATCGCGATATTTACCTTTTCCACACGCTGTGTATCGATAGGAGCTAAGGATTCACTTCCTAGCCCTCGGCATCGTTCGATATAACGATAAATCACTCTGGGAGCCTCGGAATCGCGATATTTACCTTTTCCACACGCTGTGTATCGAAAGGAGCTAAGGATTCACTTCCTAGCCCTCGGCATCGTTCGATATAACGATAAATTACTCTGGTAGCCTCGGAATCGCGATATTTACCTTTTCCACACGCTGTGTATCGGTAGAAGCTAAGGATTCAGTTACTAGCCCTCGGCATCGTTCGATATAACGATAAATCACTCTGGGAGTCTCGGAATCGCGATATTCACCTTTTCCACACGCTGTGTATCGATAGAAGCCAAGGATTCACTTCCTAGCCCACGGCATTGTTCGATATAACGATAAATCACTCTGGGAGCCTCGGAATCGCGATATTTACCTTTTCCACACGCTGTGTATCGAAAGGAGCTAAGGATTCACTTCCTAGTCCTCGGCATCGTTCGATATAACGATAAATCACTCTGGGAGCCTCGGAATCGCGATATTTACCTTTTCCACACCCTGTGTATCGAAAGGAGCTAAGGATTCACTTCCTACCCCTCGGCATCGTTCGATATAACGATAAATCACTCTGGGAGCCTCGGAATCGCGATATTTACCTTTTCCACACGCTGTGTATCGAAAGGAGCTAAGGATTCACTTCCTAGCCCTCGGCATCGTTCGATATAACGATAAATCACTCTGGGAGCCTCGGAATAGCGATATTTACCTTTTCCACACGCTGTGTATCGATAGAAGCTAAGGATTCACTTCCTAGATCTCGCCATCGTTCGATATAACGATAAATCACTCTGGGACACTCGGAATCGCGATATTTACCTTTTCCACACGCTGTGTATCGAAAGGAGCTAAGGATTCACTTCCTAGCCCTCGGCATCGTTCGATTTAACGATAAATCACTCTGGGAGCCTCGGAATCGCGATATTTACCTTTTCCACACGCTGTGTATCGAAAGGAGCTAAGGATTCACTTCCTACCCCTCGGCATCGTTCGATATAACGATAAATTACTCTGGTAGCCTCGGAATCGCGATATTTACCTTTTCCACACGCTGTGTATCGAAAGGAGCTAAGGATTCACTTCCTAGCCCTCGGCATCGTTCGATTTAACGATAAATCACTCTGGAACACTCGGAATCGCGATATTTACCTTTTCCACACGCTGTGTATCGATAGGAGCTAAGGATTCACTTCCTAGCCCTCGGCATCGTTCGATATAACGATAAATCACTCTGGGAGCCTCGGAATCGCGATATTTACCTTTTCCACACCCTGTGTATCGAAAGGAGCTAAGGATTCACTTCCTACCCCTCGGCATCGTTCGATATAACGATAAATCACTCTGGGAGCCTCGGAATCGCGATATTTACCTTTTCCACACGCTGTGTATCGAAAGGAGCTAAGGATTCACTTCCTAGACCTCGGCATCGTTCGATATAACGATAAATCACTCTGGGAGCCTCGGAATAGCGATATTTACCTTTTCCACACGCTGTGTATCGATAGAAGCTAAGGATTCACTTCCTAGATCTCGCCATCGTTCGATATAACGATAAATCACTCTGGGACACTCGGAATCGCGATATTTACCTTTTCCACACGCTGTGTATCGAAAGGAGCTAAGGATTCACTTCCTAGCCCTCGGCATCGTTCGATATAACGATAAATCACTCTGGGAGCCTCGGAATAGCGATATTTACCTTTTCCACACGCTGTGTATCGATAGAAGCTAAGGATTCACTTCCTAGATCTCGCCATCGTTCGATATAACGATAAATCACTCTGGGACACTCGGAATCGCGATATTTACCTTTTCCACAGGCTGTGTATCGAAAGGAGCTAAGGATTCACTTCCTAGCCCTCGGCATCGTTCGATATAACGATAAATCACTCTGGGAGCCTCGGAATCGCGATATTTACCTTTTCCACACGCTGTGTATCGATTGAAGCTAAGGATTCACTTCCTAGCCCACGGCATTGTTCGATATAACGATAAATCAATCTGGGAGCCTCTGAATCGCGATATTTACCTTTTCCACACGCTGTGTATCGATAGAAGCTAAGGATTCACTTCCTAGCCCTCGGCATCGTTCGATATAACGATAAATCACTCTGGGAGCCTCGGAATCGCGATATTTACCTTTTCCACACGCTGTGTATCGAAAGAAGCTTAGGATTCACTTCCTAGCCCACGGCATTGTTCGATATAACGATAAATCACTCTGGAACACTCGGAATCGCGATATTTACCTTTTCCACACGCTGTGTATCGATAGGAGCTAAGGATTCACTTCCTAGCCCTCGGCATCGTTCGATATAACGATAAATCACTCTGGGAGCCTCGGAATCGCGATATTTACCTTTTCCACACGCTGTGTATCGAAAGGAGCTAAGGATTCACTTCCTAGCCCTCGGCATCGTTCGATATAACGATAAATTACTCTGGTAGCCTCGGAATCGCGATATTTACCTTTTCCACACGCTGTGTATCGGTAGAAGCTAAGGATTCAGTTACTAGCCCTCGGCATCGTTCGATATAACGATAAATCACTCTGGGAGTCTCGGAATCGCGATATTCACCTTTTCCACACGCTGTGTATCGATAGAAGCCAAGGATTCACTTCCTAGCCCACGGCATTGTTCGATATAACGATAAATCACTCTGGGAGCCTCGGAATCGCGATATTTACCTTTTCCACACGCTGTGTATCGAAAGGAGCTAAGGATTCACTTCCTAGTCCTCGGCATCGTTCGATATAACGATAAATCACTCTGGGAGCCTCGGAATCGCGATATTTACCTTTTCCACACTCTGTGTATCGAAAGGAGCTAAGGATTCACTTCCTACCCCTCGGCATCGTTCGATATAACGATAAATCACTCTGGGAGCCTCGGAATCGCGATATTTACCTTTTCCACACGCTGTGTATCGAAAGGAGCTAAGGATTCACTTCCTAGCCCTCGGCATCGTTCGATATAACGATAAATCACTCTGGGAGCCTCGGAATAGCGATATTTACCTTTTCCACACGCTGTGTATCGATAGAAGCTAAGGATTCACTTCCTAGATCTCGCCATCGTTCGATATAACGATAAATCACTCTGGGACACTCGGAATCGCGATATTTACCTTTTCCACACGCTGTGTATCGAAAGGAGCTAAGGATTCACTTCCTAGCCCTCGGCATCGTTCGATTTAACGATAAATCACTCTGGGAGCCTCGGAATCGCGATATTTACCTTTTCCACACGCTGTGTATCGAAAGGAGCTAAGGATTCACTTCCTACCCCTCGGCATCGTTCGATATAACGATAAATTACTCTGGTAGCCTCGGAATCGCGATATTTACCTTTTCCACACGCTGTGTATCGAAAGGAGCTAAGGATTCACTTCCTAGCCCTCGGCATCGTTCGATTTAACGATAAATCACTCTGGAACACTCGGAATCGCGATATTTACCTTTTCCACACGCTGTGTATCGATAGGAGCTAAGGATTCACTTCCTAGCCCTCGGCATCGTTCGATATAACGATAAATCACTCTGGGAGCCTCGGAATCGCGATATTTACCTTTTCCACACCCTGTGTATCGAAAGGAGCTAAGGATTCACTTCCTACCCCTCGGCATCGTTCGATATAACGATAAATCACTCTGGGAGCCTCGGAATCGCGATATTTACCTTTTCCACACGCTGTGTATCGAAAGGAGCTAAGGATTCACTTCCTAGACCTCGGCATCGTTCGATATAACGATAAATCACTCTGGGAGCCTCGGAATAGCGATATTTACCTTTTCCACACGCTGTGTATCGATAGAAGCTAAGGATTCACTTCCTAGATCTCGCCATCGTTCGATATAACGATAAATCACTCTGGGACACTCGGAATCGCGATATTTACCTTTTCCACACGCTGTGTATCGAAAGGAGCTAAGGATTCACTTCCTAGCCCTCGGCATCGTTCGATATAACGATAAATCACTCTGGGAGCCTCGGAATAGCGATATTTACCTTTTCCACACGCTGTGTATCGATAGAAGCTAAGGATTCACTTCCTAGATCTCGCCATCGTTCGATATAACGATAAATCACTCTGGGACACTCGGAATCGCGATATTTACCTTTTCCACAGGCTGTGTATCGAAAGGAGCTAAGGATTCACTTCCTAGCCCTCGGCATCGTTCGATATAACGATAAATCACTCTGGGAGCCTCGGAATCGCGATATTTACCTTTTCCACACGCTGTGTATCGATTGAAGCTAAGGATTCACTTCCTAGCCCACGGCATTGTTCGATATAACGATAAATCAATCTGGGAGCCTCTGAATCGCGATATTTACCTTTTCCACACGCTGTGTATCGATAGAAGCTAAGGATTCACTTCCTAGCCCTCGGCATCGTTCGATATAACGATAAATCACTCTGGGAGCCTCGGAATCGCGATATTTACCTTTTCCACACGCTGTGTATCGAAAGAAGCTTAGGATTCACTTCCTAGCCCACGGCATTGTTCGATATAACGATAAATCACTCTGGAACACTCGGAATCGCGATATTTACCTTTTCCACACGCTGTGTATCGATAGGAGCTAAGGATTCACTTCCTAGCCCTCGGCATCGTTCGATATAACGATAAATCACTCTGGGAGCCTCGGAATCGCGATATTTACCTTTTCCACACGCTGTGTATCGAAAGGAGCTAAGGATTCACTTCCTAGCCCTCGGCATCGTTCGATATAACGATAAATCACTCTGGGAGCCTCGGAATAGCGATATTTACCTTTTCCACACGCTGTGTATCGATAGAAGCTAAGGATTCACTTCCTAGATCTCGCCATCGTTCGATATAACGATAAATCACTCTGGGACACTCGGAATCGCGATATTTACCTTTTCCACACGCTGTGTATCGAAAGGAGCTAAGGATTCACTTCCTAGCCCTCGGCATCGTTCGATTTAACGATAAATCACTCTGGGAGCCTCGGAATCGCGATATTTACCTTTTCCACACGCTGTGTATCGAAAGGAGCTAAGGATTCACTTCCTACCCCTCGGCATCGTTCGATATAACGATAAATTACTCTGGTAGCCTCGGAATCGCGATATTTACCTTTTCCACACGCTGTGTATCGAAAGGAGCTAAGGATTCACTTCCTAGCCCTCGGCATCGTTCGATTTAACGATAAATCACTCTGGAACACTCGGAATCGCGATATTTACCTTTTCCACACGCTGTGTATCGATAGGAGCTAAGGATTCACTTCCTAGCCCTCGGCATCGTTCGATATAACGATAAATCACTCTGGGAGCCTCGGAATCGCGATATTTACCTTTTCCACACGCTGTGTATCGATAGAAGCCAAGGATTCACTTCCTAGCCCACGGCATTGTACGATATAACGATAAATCACTCTGGGAGCCTCGAAATCGCGATATTTACCTTTTTCACACGCTGTGTATCGAAAGAAGCTAAGGATTCAGTTCCTAGCCCTCGGCATCGTTCGATATAACGATAAATTAGTCTGGGAGCCTCGGAATCGCGATATTTACCTTTTCCACACCCTGTGTATCGAAAGGAGCTAAGGATTCACTTCCTACCCCTCGGCATCGTTCGATATAACGATAAATCACTCTGGGAGCCTCGGAATCGCGATATTTACCTTTTCCACACGCTGTGTATCGAAAGGAGCTAAGGATTCACTTCCTAGACCTCGGCATCGTTCGATATAACGATAAATCACTCTGGGAGCCTCGGAATAGCGATATTTACCTTTTCCACACGCTGTGTATCGATAGAAGCTAAGGATTCACTTCCTAGATCTCGCCATCGTTCGATATAACGATAAATCACTCTGGGACACTCGGAATCGCGATATTTACCTTTTCCACACGCTGTGTATCGAAAGGAGCTAAGGATTCACTTCCTAGCCCTCGGCATCGTTCGATTTAACGATAAATCACTCTGGGAGCCTCGGAATCGCGATATTTACCTTTTCCACACGCTGTGTATCGAAAGGAGCTAAGGATTCACTTCCTACCCCTCGGCATCGTTCGATATAACGATAAATTACTCTGGTAGCCTCGGAATCGCGATATTTACCTTTTCCACACGCTGTGTATCGAAAGGAGCTAAGGATTCACTTCCTAGCCCTCGGCATCGTTCGATTTAACGATAAATCACTCTGGAACACTCGGAATCGCGATATTTACCTTTTCCACACGCTGTGTATCGATAGGAGCTAAGGATTCACTTCCTAGCCCTCGGCATCGTTCGATATAACGATAAATCACTCTGGGAGCCTCGGAATCGCGATATTTACCTTTTCCACACGCTGTGTATCGATAGAAGCCAAGGATTCACTTCCTAGCCCACGGCATTGTACGATATAACGATAAATCACTCTGGGAGCCTCGGAATCGCGATATTTACCTTTTCCACACGCTGTGTATCGAAAGAAGCTAAGGATTCAGTTCCTAGCCCTCGGCATCGTTCGATATAACGATAAATTACTCTGGTAGCCTCGGAATCGCGATATTCACCTTTTCCACACGCTGTGTATCGATAGAAGCCAAGGATTCACTTCCTAGCCCTCGGCATCGTTCGATATAACGATAAATCACTCTGGGAGCCTCGGAATCGCGATATTTACCTTTTCAACACGCTGTGTATTGTCACGTTCCAGGTTGAGCCCAGAAGAGACAAAGTATAAAGATGCGACGAGGTCGCACCAAGAACGTAAGGGGATTTTGCGTATTTAATTAGGGGTCTAAACGATATCCCTCGAGAGGTCAGGACAAATTATAGCGGAAGCGAGTATTCATAATTCAATTATACTGAGGGAAGGGTATGTGGATAAGTAGGTTGCAGGGGAAGGATAACCCAGGCGGATTCGGATCTAGTCCGCTCCCACTCCTGGGGGGGATGTGAGTAGGTAGGAAAAGAGGAAAAGGTAACCCAGGCGGATTCGGATCCAGTCCGCTCCCACTCCTGGGGGGATGTGAGTAGGTAGGAAAAGAGGAAAAGGTAACCCAGGCGGATTCGGATCTAGTCCGCTCCCACTCCTGGGGGGATGTGAATAGGTAGGAAAAGAGAAATGGTAACCCAGGCGGATTCGGATCTAGTCCGCTCCCACTCCTGGGGGGATGTGAGTAGGTAGGAAAAGGAAAAGGTAACCCAGGCGGATTCGGATCCAGTCCGCTCCCACTCCTGGGGGGATGTGAGTAGGTAGGAAAAGGAAATGGTAACCCAGGCGGATTCGGATCTAGTCCGCTCCCACTCCTGGGGGGGATGTGAGTAGGTAGGAAAAAGGAAAAGGAATTAATTTATTGAGCGACGAGAGGGGAAGTTATCCCGTCGTGAATGTTTCGGATCTTACCAACGAGTGATTACTTCAAGAATGCCTCCGGCCTGAATGTTTCGCAGTTCCTCCCTGGATAAGTCGAAGTACTGCTCGATGCACTCCGGGCACTGGGCTGCAGGCTGAATGGCCGATATCCTATGGGCACACCTGATACAACTGGAGATGCGGATACTTGATTCAGAAGAGCACATATCGTGCCAGGCCCCCGGCTGGTATCGCTGAGCTTCTTCAGGACCGAGTTGATCGTAGCAGTCGCGGCATATGCGGTCCGAGGTGCTCACAAAAATGCACTCAGTGGCAATCGTGGAACAGTATATGGTCAGAAGCGGCTGATATGTGGATGGATAATCAGCGGGTAGAACGCCGTCCCAGGGACCTTGGAATTCCTGGTATTCACCTTCTTCTTCCCAAGTCTCGTAGGGGATCTTCATTAAGCCCGAGGAATAGTTAAGCTAATCCTCAGTATCAAATATATTTGGAATGTTGATTATATTCACTATGTTCAACCGGTAAACAAGTCCTAAATATTAAATATATTCGGACTATTAATTATATTCACTATGTTCACCCGGTAAACAAATCCTCAATATTAAACATATTCGGACTATTAATTAAATTCACTATGTTCTCCCGGTAAACAAATCCTCAGTATTAAATATATTCGGACTGTTAATTATATTCACTATGTTCACCCGGTAAACAAATCCTCAGTATTAAATATATTCGGGCTGTTAGTTATATTCACTATGTTCACTCAGGTTCGTGGCTTCAGTGGTCAAGCTCGCGGAATCATCATTGCGATCATATAGCGTGAATATAAACGTTAAAACTTGAAAAGACACAGGGTATACGTCCATAGTCGTGTCGAGATTATTCTGGATAGATTAAAAGTTCCTTATGATCTTTATTGAAATAAATCACCAATATATTCTAAGTGTGTAATAGATCATATTCAAATAAATCGCGGGGATGGTCTAAGTCCGTTATGCTATTTATTGAAATAAATCGCTGATAGATTCCAAGTCGGTTATTGAATTTATTGAAATAAATCGCTGATAGATTCTAAGTCGGTTATTGAATTTATTGAATTAAATCGTGGATAGATTCTAAGTCCGTTGTGGAATTTATTGAAATAAAGCGCGGAGAGATTCTAAGTCGGTTATTGAATTTATTGAATTAAATCGTGGATAGATTCTAAGTCCGTTGTGGAATTTATTGAAATAAAGCGCGGATAGATTCTAAGTCGGTTATTGAATTTATTGAAATAAATCGCAGGTGTGTTTCACTAAGATCAGCTGATGTGTCTTCGAGCGAAGTGACTGCTAAACTGCCTGAAGAGCTTCCGCAACTGAACTAATATAGCCCAGGAATGATGAGAAGAGGGGGGGGGGGGTGTCGAAAGCTGCTGCGCCACCTATACTTCCTGAGGTGAGCTCAATTGCACTGGAAGTATCTTAAGTTCCTTATGTAATAAATCGAAATAAATCGGAAATATTCTAAGTTCCTTATGTAATAAATTGGAATAAATCGGAAATATTCTAAGTTCCTTAACGAATTATTCGGAATAAATCGAAAATATTCCAAGTCCCTTATCGAATTGTTTGAAATAAATCGAAAATATTCTAAGTCCCTTATCGAATTGTTTGAAATAAATCGGAAATGTTCTAAGTTCCTTATCGAAATAAATGGAATAAATCGGAAATAATCTAAGTTCCTTATGGAATAAATTGGAATAAATCGGAAATAATCTAAGTTCCTTAACGAATTATTCGGGATAAATCGAAAATATTCTAAGTCCTTTATCGAATTGTTTGAAATAAATCGGAAATGTTCTAAGTTAATTATCGAAATAAATGGAATAAATCGGAAATAATCTAAGTTCCTTATGGAATAAATTGGAATAAATCGGAAATAATCTAAGTTCCTTATCGAATAAATTGGAATAAATCGGAAATAATCTAAGTTCCTTAACGAATTATTCGGAATAAATCGAAAATATTCTATGTCCCTTATCGAATTGTTTGAAATAAATCGGAAATATTCTAAGTTCCTTATCGAATAAATTGGAATAAATCGGAAATATTCTAAGTTCCTTAACGAATTATTCGGAATAAATCGAAAATATTCCAAGTCCCTTATCGAATTGTTTGAAATAAATCGAAAATATTCTAAGTCCCTTATCGAATTGTTTGAAATAAATCGGAAATGTTCTAAGTTCCTTATCGAAATAAATGGAATAAATCGGAAATAATCTAAGTTCCTTATGGAATAAATTGGAATAAATCGGAAATAATCTAAGTTCCTTAACGAATTATTCGGGATAAATCGAAAATATTCTAAGTCCTTTATCGAATTGTTTGAAATAAATCGGAAATGTTCTAAGTTAATTATCGAAATAAATGGAATAAATCGGAAATAATCTAAGTTCCTTATGGAATAAATTGGAATAAATCGGAAATAATCTAAGTTCCTTATCGAATAAATTGGAATAAATCGGAAATAATCTAAGTTCCTTATCGAATAAATTGGAATAAATCGGAAATAATCTAAGTTCCTTAACGAATTATTCGGAATAAATCGAAAATATTCTATGTCCCTTATCGAATTGTTTGAAATAAATCGGAAATATTCTAAGTTCCTTATCGAATAAATTGGAATAAATCGGAAATATTCTAAGTTCCTTATCGAATTGTTTGGAATAAATCAGGACCGACCCCGGAGGTGTTGCTGGTAGCAAGCGTAGCGAACAACTGACTCGTGCTGTGGCATACTTAGCCATATCGACTTCGCGCACCTTATCCGCGCATCCAGGGACGTGTCACGTTGGTGCGGAGCCCTAATGAGCAAGTCAGGCACGTATTGTTCGGGCGCGTGCCCCTTTGGCAATTGAAATTCGTTAAATTGTGTTAGGTAACAGCTTGGTACGTGGTTCTCAGTTGGCAGTGGTTCTCTATTAATTTCTACACAAGGCTTTCGATTAATTATACTTTTATGGTATGATTGTTCTTTTGTGTTACCGGTGAGGCTACTGTTATTCGGGGGATTTAGGATACATTCGTCTCGTGTAGTGGCGATTTGAGAGGTCTTCAAAGTGAACAACTTCCTCATTTAATGAGGGATTCTCTCTCTGGAGTGCTGTTGTTTGCACTAACCTGGAAGGTAACTATCATGTATAAGTAGTGATGGGTGAATTTTATCTATTTATATTTGAATTGTTTTCAGGTATTTTCTCGGCGGGAGATTGTAATTGCATGGAGCGGGAAGGGGTCGGAAGGAGTGCTGTTCGTGCTGGACGTTGCATAGCCGCAGGGGCAGTCCAACGCTTACATCACGGCCGGCACAGGGAGTGTTATTAATAGAAGTAAGGCAAAAAAAATGTGATCCGAACTGTGGGAGCAGGTCGGCACGTCACAGTATCGAAAGGAGCTAAGGATTCACTTCCTAGACCTCGGCATCGTTCGATATAACGATAAATCACTCTGGGAGCCTCGGAATAGCGATATTTACCTTTTCCACACGCTGTGTATCGATAAAAGCTAATGATTCATTTCCTAGCCCTCGCCATCGTTCGATATAACGATAAATCACTCTGGGACACTCGGAATCGCGATATTTACCTTTTCCACACGCTGTGTATCGATAAAAGCTAATGATTCATTTCCTAGCCCTCGGCATCGTTCGATTTAACGATAAATCACTCTGGGAGCCTCGGAATCGCGATATTTACCTTTTCCACACGCTGTGTATCGAAAGGAGCTAAGGATTCACTTCCTACCCCTCGGCATCGTTCGATATAACGATAAATTACTCTGGTAGCCTCGGAATCGCGATATTTACCTTTTCCACACGCTGTGTATCGATAGAAGCTAAGGATTCACTTCCTAGCCCTCGCCATCGTTCGATATAACGATAAATCACTCTGGGACACTCGGAATCGCGATATTTACCTTTTCCACACGCTGTGTATCGATAGAAGCTAAGGATTCAGTTACTAGCCCTCGGCATCGTTCGATATAACGATAAATCACTCTGGGAGCCTCGGAATCGCGATATTCACCTTTTCCACACGCTGTGTATCGATAGAAGCCAAGGATTCACTTCCTAGCCCACGGCATTGTTCGATATAACGATAAATCACTCTGGAACACTCGGAATCGCGATATTTACCTTTTCCACACGCTGTGTATCGATAGGAGCTAAGGATTCACTTCCTAGCCCTCGGCATCGTTCGATATAACGATAAATCACTCTGGGAGCTTCGGAATCGCGATATTTACCTTTTCCACACGCTGTGTATCGAAAGGAGCTAAGGATTCACTTCCTAGCCCTCGGCATCGTTCGATATAACGATAAATTACTCAGGTAGCCTCGGAATCGCGATATTTACCTTTTCCACACGCTGTGTATCGATAGAAGCTAAGGATTCAGTTCCTAGCCCTCGGCATCGTTCGATATAACGATAAATCACTCTGGGAGCCTCGGAATAGCGATATTTACCTTTTCCACACGCTGTGTATCGATAGAAGCTAAGGATTCACTTCCTAGCCCTCGCCATCGTTCGATATAACGATAAATCACTCTGGGACACTCGGAATCGCGATATTTACCTTTTCCACACGCTGTGTATCGAAAGGAGCTAAGGATTCACTTCCTAGCCCTCGGCATCGTTCGATATAACGATAAATCACTCTGGGAGCTTCGGAATCGCGATATTTACCTTTTCCACACGCTGTGTATCGAAAGGAGCTAAGGATTCACTTCCTAGCCCTCGGCATCGTTCGATATAACGATAAATTACTCTGGTAGCCTCGGAATCGCGATATTTACCGTTTCCACACGCTGTGTATCGATAGAAGCTAAGGATTCAGTTCCTAGCCCTCGGCATCGTTCGATATAACGATAAATCACTCTGGGAGCCTCGGAATCGCGATATTTACCTTTTCCACACGCTGTGTATCGATAGAAGCCAAGGATTCACTTCCTAGCCCACGGCATTGTTCGATATAACGATAAATCACTCTGGGAGCCTCGGAATCGCGATATTTACCTTTTCCACACGCTGTGTATCGAAAGAAGCTAAGGATTCAGTTCCTAGCCCTCGGCATCGTTCGATATAACGATAAATCACTCTGGGAGCCTCGGAATCGCGATACTTACCTTTTCCACACGCTGTGTATCGATAGAAGCTAAGGATTCACTTCCTAGCCCACGGCTTTGTTCGATATAACGATAAATCACTCTGGGAGCCTCGGAATCGCGATATTTACCTTTTCCACACGCTGTGTATCGATAGAAGCTAAGGATTCACTTCCTAGCCCTCGCCATCGTTCGATATAACGATAAATCACTCTGGGACACTCGGAATCGCGACATTTACCTTTTCCACACGCTGTGTATCGAAAGGAGCTAAGGATTCACTTCCTCGCCCTCGGCATCGTTCGATTTAACGATAAATCACTCTGGGAGCCTCGGAATCGCGATATTGACCTTTTCCACACGCTGTGTATCGAAAGAAGCTAAGGATTCACTTCCTAGCCCTCGGCATCGTTCGATATAACGATAAATCACTCTGGGAGCCTCGGAATCGCGATATTTACCTTTTCCACACGCTGTGTATCGATAGAAGCTAAGGATTCAGTTCCTAGCCCTCGGCATCGTTCGATATAACGATAAATCACTCTGGGAGCCTCGGAATAGCGATATTTACCTATTCCACACACTGTGTATCGATAGAAGCTAAGGATTCATTTCCTAGCCCTCGCCATCGTTCGATATAACGATAAATCACTCTGGGACACTCGGAATCGCGATATTTACCTTTTCCACACGCTGTGTATCGATAGAAGCTAAGGATTCAGTTCCTAGCCCTCGGCATCGTTCGATATAACGATAAATCACTTTGGAACACTCGGAATCGCGATATTTACCTTTTCCACACGCTGTGTATCGATAGGAGCTAAGGAATCACTTCCTAGCCCTCGGCATCGTTCGATATAACGATAAATCACTCTGGGAGCCTCGGAATCGCGATATTTACCTTTTCCACACGCTGTGTATCGAAAGGAGCTAAGGATTCACTTCCTAGCCCTCGGCATCGTTCGATATAACGATAAATTACTCTGGTAGCCTCGGAATCGCGATATTTACCTTTTCCACACGCTGTGTACCGATAGAAGCTAAGGATTCAGTTCCTAGCCCTCGGCATCGTTCGATATAACGATAAATCACTCTGGGAGCCTTGGAATCGCGATATTTACCTTTTCCACACGCTGTGTATCGATAGAAGCCAAGGATTCACTTCCTAGCCCACGGCATTGTTCGATATAACGATAAATCACTCTGGGACACTCGGAATCGCGATATTTACCTTTTCCACACGCTGTGTATCGAAAGGAGCTAAGGATTCACTTCCTAGCCCTCGGCATCGTTCGATATAACGATAAATCACTCTGGGAGCCTCGGAATAGCGATATTTACCTATTCCACACACTGTGTATCGATAGAAGCTAAGGATTCATTTCCTAGCCCTCGCCATCGTTCGATATAACGATAAATCACTCTGGGACACTCGGAATCGCGATATTTACCTTTTCCACACGCTGTGTATCGATAGAAGCTAAGGATTCAGTTCCTAGCCCTCGGCATCGTTCGATATAACGATAAATCACTTTGGAACACTCGGAATCGCGATATTTACCTTTTCCACACGCTGTGTATCGATAGGAGCTAAGGAATCACTTCCTAGCCCTCGGCATCGTTCGATATAACGATAAATCACTCTGGGAGCCTCGGAATAGCGATATTTACCTATTCCACACACTGTGTATCGATAGAAGCTAAGGATTCATTTCCTAGCCCTCGCCATCGTTCGATATAACGATAAATCACTCTGGGACACTCGGAATCGCGATATTTACCTTTTCCACACGCTGTGTATCGATAGAAGCTAAGGATTCAGTTCCTAGCCCTCGGCATCGTTCGATATAACGATAAATCACTTTGGAACACTCGGAATCGCGATATTTACCTTTTCCACACGCTGTGTATCGATAGGAGCTAAGGAATCACTTCCTAGCCCTCGGCATCGTTCGATATAACGATAAATCACTCTGGGAGCCTCGGAATCGCGATATTTACCTTTTCCACACGCTGTGTATCGAAAGGAGCTAAGGATTCACTTCCTAGCCCTCGCCATCGTTCGATATAACGATAAATCACTCTGGGACACTCGGAATCGCGATATTTACCTTTTCCACACGCTGTGTATCGATAGAAGCTAAGGATTCAGTTACTAGCCCTCGGCATCGTTCGATATAACGATAAATCACTCTGGGAGCCTCGGAATCGCGATATTCACCTTTTCCACACGCTGTGTATCGATAGAAGCCAAGGATTCACTTCCTAGCCCACGGCATTGTTCGATATAACGATAAATCACTCTGGAACACTCGGAATCGCGATATTTACCTTTTCCACACGCTGTGTATCGATAGGAGCTAAGGATTCACTTCCTAGCCCTCGGCATCGTTCGATATAACGATAAATCACTCTGGGAGCTTCGGAATCGCGATATTTACCTTTTCCACACGCTGTGTATCGAAAGGAGCTAAGGATTCACTTCCTAGCCCTCGGCATCGTTCGATATAACGATAAATTACTCAGGTAGCCTCGGAATCGCGATATTTACCTTTTCCACACGCTGTGTATCGATAGAAGCTAAGGATTCAGTTCCTAGCCCTCGGCATCGTTCGATATAACGATAAATCACTCTGGGAGCCTCGGAATAGCGATATTTACCTTTTCCACACGCTGTGTATCGATAGAAGCTAAGGATTCACTTCCTAGCCCTCGCCATCGTTCGATATAACGATAAATCACTCTGGGACACTCGGAATCGCGATATTTACCTTTTCCACACGCTGTGTATCGAAAGGAGCTAAGGATTCACTTCCTAGCCCTCGGCATCGTTCGATATAACGATAAATCACTCTGGGAGCTTCGGAATCGCGATATTTACCTTTTCCACACGCTGTGTATCGAAAGGAGCTAAGGATTCACTTCCTAGCCCTCGGCATCGTTCGATATAACGATAAATTACTCTGGTAGCCTCGGAATCGCGATATTTACCGTTTCCACACGCTGTGTATCGATAGAAGCTAAGGATTCAGTTCCTAGCCCTCGGCATCGTTCGATATAACGATAAATCACTCTGGGAGCCTCGGAATCGCGATATTTACCTTTTCCACACGCTGTGTATCGATAGAAGCCAAGGATTCACTTCCTAGCCCACGGCATTGTTCGATATAACGATAAATCACTCTGGGAGCCTCGGAATCGCGATATTTACCTTTTCCACACGCTGTGTATCGAAAGAAGCTAAGGATTCAGTTCCTAGCCCTCGGCATCGTTCGATATAACGATAAATCACTCTGGGAGCCTCGGAATCGCGATACTTACCTTTTCCACACGCTGTGTATCGATAGAAGCTAAGGATTCACTTCCTAGCCCACGGCTTTGTTCGATATAACGATAAATCACTCTGGGAGCCTCGGAATCGCGATATTTACCTTTTCCACACGCTGTGTATCGATAGAAGCTAAGGATTCACTTCCTAGCCCTCGCCATCGTTCGATATAACGATAAATCACTCTGGGACACTCGGAATCGCGACATTTACCTTTTCCAGACGCTGTGTATCGAAAGGAGCTAAGGATTCACTTCCTCGCCCTCGGCATCGTTCGATTTAACGATAAATCACTCTGGGAGCCTCGGAATCGCGATATTGACCTTTTCCACACGCTGTGTATCGAAAGAAGCTAAGGATTCACTTCCTAGCCCTCGGCATCGTTCGATATAACGATAAATCACTCTGGGAGCCTCGGAATCGCGATATTTACCTTTTCCACACGCTGTGTATCGATAGAAGCTAAGGATTCAGTTCCTAGCCCTCGGCATCGTTCGATATAACGATAAATCACTCTGGGAGCCTCGGAATAGCGATATTTACCTATTCCACACACTGTGTATCGATAGAAGCTAAGGATTCATTTCCTAGCCCTCGCCATCGTTCGATATAACGATAAATCACTCTGGGACACTCGGAATCGCGATATTTACCTTTTCCACACGCTGTGTATCGATAGAAGCTAAGGATTCAGTTCCTAGCCCTCGGCATCGTTCGATATAACGATAAATCACTTTGGAACACTCGGAATCGCGATATTTACCTTTTCCACACGCTGTGTATCGATAGGAGCTAAGGAATCACTTCCTAGCCCTCGGCATCGTTCGATATAACGATAAATCACTCTGGGAGCCTCGGAATCGCGATATTTACCTTTTCCACACGCTGTGTATCGAAAGGAGCTAAGGATTCACTTCCTAGCCCTCGGCATCGTTCGATATAACGATAAATTACTCTGGTAGCCTCGGAATCGCGATATTTACCTTTTCCACACGCTGTGTACCGATAGAAGCTAAGGATTCAGTTCCTAGCCCTCGGCATCGTTCGATATAACGATAAATCACTCTGGGAGCCTTGGAATCGCGATATTTACCTTTTCCACACGCTGTGTATCGATAGAAGCCAAGGATTCACTTCCTAGCCCACGGCATTGTTCGATATAACGATAAATCACTCTGGGACACTCGGAATCGCGATATTTACCTTTTCCACACGCTGTGTATCGAAAGGAGCTAAGGATTCACTTCCTAGCCCTCGGCATCGTTCGATATAACGATAAATCACTCTGGGAGCCTCGGAATAGCGATATTTACCTATTCCACACACTGTGTATCGATAGAAGCTAAGGATTCATTTCCTAGCCCTCGCCATCGTTCGATATAACGATAAATCACTCTGGGACACTCGGAATCGCGATATTTACCTTTTCCACACGCTGTGTATCGATAGAAGCTAAGGATTCAGTTCCTAGCCCTCGGCATCGTTCGATATAACGATAAATCACTTTGGAACACTCGGAATCGCGATATTTACCTTTTCCACACGCTGTGTATCGATAGGAGCTAAGGAATCACTTCCTAGCCCTCGGCATCGTTCGATATAACGATAAATCACTCTGGGAGCCTCGGAATCGCGATATTTACCTTTTCCACACGCTGTGTATCGAAAGGAGCTAAGGATTCACTTCCTAGCCCTCGGCATCGTTCGATATAACGATAAATTACTCTGGTAGCCTCGGAATCGCGATATTTACCTTTTCCACACGCTGTGTATCGAAAGGAGCTAAGGATTCACTTCCTAGCCCTCGGCATCGTTCGATATAACGATAAATTACTCTGGTAGCCTCGGAATCGCGATATTTACCTTTTCCACACGCTGTGTATCGATAGGAGCTAAGGAATCACTTCCTAGCCCTCGGCATCGTTCGATATAACGATAAATCACTCTGGGAGCCTCGGAATCGCGATATTTACCTTTTCCACACGCTGTGTATCGAAAGGAGCTAAGGATTCACTTCCTAGCCCTCGGCATCGTTCGATATAACGATAAATCACTCTGGGAGCCTCGGAATAGCGATATTTACCTATTCCACACACTGTGTATCGATAGAAGCTAAGGATTCATTTCCTAGCCCTCGCCATCGTTCGATATAACGATAAATCACTCTGGGACACTCGGAATCGCGATATTTACCTTTTCCACACGCTGTGTATCGATAGAAGCTAAGGATTCAGTTCCTAGCCCTCGGCATCGTTCGATATAACGATAAATCACTTTGGAACACTCGGAATCGCGATATTTACCTTTTCCACACGCTGTGTATCGATAGGAGCTAAGGAATCACTTCCTAGCCCTCGGCATCGTTCGATATAACGATAAATCACTCTGGGAGCCTCGGAATCGCGATATTTACCTTTTCCACACGCTGTGTATCGAAAGGAGCTAAGGATTCACTTCCTAGCCCTCGGCATCGTTCGATATAACGATAAATTACTCTGGTAGCCTCGGAATCGCGATATTTACCTTTTCCACACGCTGTGTATCGAAAGGAGCTAAGGATTCACTTCCTAGCCCTCGGCATCGTTCGATATAACGATAAATTACTCTGGTAGCCTCGGAATCGCGATATTTACCTTTTCCACACGCTGTGTATCGATAGGAGCTAAGGAATCACTTCCTAGCCCTCGGCATCGTTCGATATAACGATAAATCACTCTGGGAGCCTCGGAATCGCGATATTTACCTTTTCCACACGCTGTGTATCGAAAGGAGCTAAGGATTCACTTCCTAGCCCTCGGCATCGTTCGATATAACGATAAATCACTCTGGGAGCCTCGGAATCGCGATATTTACCTTTTCCACACGCTGTGTATCGATAGAAGCTAAGGATTCAGTTCCTAGCCCTCGGCATCGTTCGATATAACGATAAATCACTCTGGGAGCCTCGGAATAGCGATATTTACCTATTCCACACACTGTGTATCGATAGAAGCTAAGGATTCATTTCCTAGCCCTCGCCATCGTTCGATATAACGATAAATCACTCTGGGACACTCGGAATCGCGATATTTACCTTTTCCACACGCTGTGTATCGATAGAAGCTAAGGATTCAGTTCCTAGCCCTCGGCATCGTTCGATATAACGATAAATCACTTTGGAACACTCGGAATCGCGATATTTACCTTTTCCACACGCTGTGTATCGATAGGAGCTAAGGAATCACTTCCTAGCCCTCGGCATCGTTCGATATAACGATAAATCACTCTGGGAGCCTCGGAATCGCGATATTTACCTTTTCCACACGCTGTGTATCGAAAGGAGCTAAGGATTCACTTCCTAGCCCTCGGCATCGTTCGATATAACGATAAATTACTCTGGTAGCCTCGGAATCGCGATATTTACCTTTTCCACACGCTGTGTACCGATAGAAGCTAAGGATTCAGTTCCTAGCCCTCGGCATCGTTCGATATAACGATAAATCACTCTGGGAGCCTTGGAATCGCGATATTTACCTTTTCCACACGCTGTGTATCGATAGAAGCCAAGGATTCACTTCCTAGCCCACGGCATTGTTCGATATAACGATAAATCACTCTGGGACACTCGGAATCGCGATATTTACCTTTTCCACACGCTGTGTATCGAAAGGAGCTAAGGATTCACTTCCTAGCCCTCGGCATCGTTCGATATAACGATAAATCACTCTGGGAGCCTCGGAATAGCGATATTTACCTATTCCACACACTGTGTATCGATAGAAGCTAAGGATTCATTTCCTAGCCCTCGCCATCGTTCGATATAACGATAAATCACTCTGGGACACTCGGAATCGCGATATTTACCTTTTCCACACGCTGTGTATCGATAGAAGCTAAGGATTCAGTTCCTAGCCCTCGGCATCGTTCGATATAACGATAAATCACTTTGGAACACTCGGAATCGCGATATTTACCTTTTCCACACGCTGTGTATCGATAGGAGCTAAGGAATCACTTCCTAGCCCTCGGCATCGTTCGATATAACGATAAATCACTCTGGGAGCCTCGGAATAGCGATATTTACCTATTCCACACACTGTGTATCGATAGAAGCTAAGGATTCATTTCCTAGCCCTCGCCATCGTTCGATATAACGATAAATCACTCTGGGACACTCGGAATCGCGATATTTACCTTTTCCACACGCTGTGTATCGATAGAAGCTAAGGATTCAGTTCCTAGCCCTCGGCATCGTTCGATATAACGATAAATCACTTTGGAACACTCGGAATCGCGATATTTACCTTTTCCACACGCTGTGTATCGATAGGAGCTAAGGAATCACTTCCTAGCCCTCGGCATCGTTCGATATAACGATAAATCACTCTGGGAGCCTCGGAATCGCGATATTTACCTTTTCCACACGCTGTGTATCGAAAGGAGCTAAGGATTCACTTCCTAGCCCTCGCCATCGTTCGATATAACGATAAATCACTCTGGGACACTCGGAATCGCGATATTTACCTTTTCCACACGCTGTGTATCGATAGAAGCTAAGGATTCAGTTACTAGCCCTCGGCATCGTTCGATATAACGATAAATCACTCTGGGAGCCTCGGAATCGCGATATTCACCTTTTCCACACGCTGTGTATCGATAGAAGCCAAGGATTCACTTCCTAGCCCACGGCATTGTTCGATATAACGATAAATCACTCTGGAACACTCGGAATCGCGATATTTACCTTTTCCACACGCTGTGTATCGATAGGAGCTAAGGATTCACTTCCTAGCCCTCGGCATCGTTCGATATAACGATAAATCACTCTGGGAGCTTCGGAATCGCGATATTTACCTTTTCCACACGCTGTGTATCGAAAGGAGCTAAGGATTCACTTCCTAGCCCTCGGCATCGTTCGATATAACGATAAATTACTCAGGTAGCCTCGGAATCGCGATATTTACCTTTTCCACACGCTGTGTATCGATAGAAGCTAAGGATTCAGTTCCTAGCCCTCGGCATCGTTCGATATAACGATAAATCACTCTGGGAGCCTCGGAATAGCGATATTTACCTTTTCCACACGCTGTGTATCGATAGAAGCTAAGGATTCACTTCCTAGCCCTCGCCATCGTTCGATATAACGATAAATCACTCTGGGACACTCGGAATCGCGATATTTACCTTTTCCACACGCTGTGTATCGAAAGGAGCTAAGGATTCACTTCCTAGCCCTCGGCATCGTTCGATATAACGATAAATCACTCTGGGAGCTTCGGAATCGCGATATTTACCTTTTCCACACGCTGTGTATCGAAAGGAGCTAAGGATTCACTTCCTAGCCCTCGGCATCGTTCGATATAACGATAAATTACTCTGGTAGCCTCGGAATCGCGATATTTACCGTTTCCACACGCTGTGTATCGATAGAAGCTAAGGATTCAGTTCCTAGCCCTCGGCATCGTTCGATATAACGATAAATCACTCTGGGAGCCTCGGAATCGCGATATTTACCTTTTCCACACGCTGTGTATCGATAGAAGCCAAGGATTCACTTCCTAGCCCACGGCATTGTTCGATATAACGATAAATCACTCTGGGAGCCTCGGAATCGCGATATTTACCTTTTCCACACGCTGTGTATCGAAAGAAGCTAAGGATTCAGTTCCTAGCCCTCGGCATCGTTCGATATAACGATAAATCACTCTGGGAGCCTCGGAATCGCGATACTTACCTTTTCCACACGCTGTGTATCGATAGAAGCTAAGGATTCACTTCCTAGCCCACGGCTTTGTTCGATATAACGATAAATCACTCTGGGAGCCTCGGAATCGCGATATTTACCTTTTCCACACGCTGTGTATCGATAGAAGCTAAGGATTCACTTCCTAGCCCTCGCCATCGTTCGATATAACGATAAATCACTCTGGGACACTCGGAATCGCGACATTTACCTTTTCCAGACGCTGTGTATCGAAAGGAGCTAAGGATTCACTTCCTCGCCCTCGGCATCGTTCGATTTAACGATAAATCACTCTGGGAGCCTCGGAATCGCGATATTGACCTTTTCCACACGCTGTGTATCGAAAGAAGCTAAGGATTCACTTCCTAGCCCTCGGCATCGTTCGATATAACGATAAATCACTCTGGGAGCCTCGGAATCGCGATATTTACCTTTTCCACACGCTGTGTATCGATAGAAGCTAAGGATTCAGTTCCTAGCCCTCGGCATCGTTCGATATAACGATAAATCACTCTGGGAGCCTCGGAATAGCGATATTTACCTATTCCACACACTGTGTATCGATAGAAGCTAAGGATTCATTTCCTAGCCCTCGCCATCGTTCGATATAACGATAAATCACTCTGGGACACTCGGAATCGCGATATTTACCTTTTCCACACGCTGTGTATCGATAGAAGCTAAGGATTCAGTTCCTAGCCCTCGGCATCGTTCGATATAACGATAAATCACTTTGGAACACTCGGAATCGCGATATTTACCTTTTCCACACGCTGTGTATCGATAGGAGCTAAGGAATCACTTCCTAGCCCTCGGCATCGTTCGATATAACGATAAATCACTCTGGGAGCCTCGGAATCGCGATATTTACCTTTTCCACACGCTGTGTATCGAAAGGAGCTAAGGATTCACTTCCTAGCCCTCGGCATCGTTCGATATAACGATAAATTACTCTGGTAGCCTCGGAATCGCGATATTTACCTTTTCCACACGCTGTGTACCGATAGAAGCTAAGGATTCAGTTCCTAGCCCTCGGCATCGTTCGATATAACGATAAATCACTCTGGGAGCCTTGGAATCGCGATATTTACCTTTTCCACACGCTGTGTATCGATAGAAGCCAAGGATTCACTTCCTAGCCCACGGCATTGTTCGATATAACGATAAATCACTCTGGGACACTCGGAATCGCGATATTTACCTTTTCCACACGCTGTGTATCGAAAGGAGCTAAGGATTCACTTCCTAGCCCTCGGCATCGTTCGATATAACGATAAATCACTCTGGGAGCCTCGGAATAGCGATATTTACCTATTCCACACACTGTGTATCGATAGAAGCTAAGGATTCATTTCCTAGCCCTCGCCATCGTTCGATATAACGATAAATCACTCTGGGACACTCGGAATCGCGATATTTACCTTTTCCACACGCTGTGTATCGATAGAAGCTAAGGATTCAGTTCCTAGCCCTCGGCATCGTTCGATATAACGATAAATCACTTTGGAACACTCGGAATCGCGATATTTACCTTTTCCACACGCTGTGTATCGATAGGAGCTAAGGAATCACTTCCTAGCCCTCGGCATCGTTCGATATAACGATAAATCACTCTGGGAGCCTCGGAATCGCGATATTTACCTTTTCCACACGCTGTGTATCGAAAGGAGCTAAGGATTCACTTCCTAGCCCTCGGCATCGTTCGATATAACGATAAATTACTCTGGTAGCCTCGGAATCGCGATATTTACCTTTTCCACACGCTGTGTACCGATAGAAGCTAAGGATTCAGTTCCTAGCCCTCGGCATCGTTCGATATAACGATAAATCACTCTGGGAGCCTTGGAATCGCGATATTTACCTTTTCCACACGCTGTGTATCGATAGAAGCCAAGGATTCACTTCCTAGCCCACGGCATTGTTCGATATAACGTTAAATCACTCTGGGAGCCTCGGAATCGCGATATTTACCTTTTCCACACGCTGTGTATCGATAGAAGCTAAGGATTCAGTTCCTAGCCCTCGGCATCGTTCGATATAACGATAAATCACTTTGGAACACTCGGAATCGCGATATTTACCTTTTCCACACGCTGTGTATCGATAGGAGCTAAGGAATCACTTCCTAGCCCTCGGCATCGTTCGATATAACGATAAATCACTCTGGGAGCCTCGGAATCGCGATATTTACCTTTTCCACACGCTGTGTATCGAAAGGAGCTAAGGATTCACTTCCTAGCCCTCGGCATCGTTCGATATAACGATAAATTACTCTGGTAGCCTCGGAATCGCGATATTTGCCTTTTCCACACGCTGTGTACCGATAGAAGCTAAGGATTCAGTTCCTAGCCCTCGGCATCGTTCGATATAACGATAAATCACTCTGGGAGCCTTGGAATCGCGATATTTACCTTTTCCACACGCTGTGTATCGATAGAAGCCAAGGATTCACTTCCTAGCCCACGGCATTGTTCGATATAACGATAAATCACTCTGGGAGCCTCGGAATCGCGATATTTACCTTTTCCACACGCTGTGTACCGATAGAAGCTAAGGATTCAGTTCCTAGCCCTCGGCATCGTTCGATATAACGATAAATCACTCTGGGAGCCTCGGAATCGCGATATTTACCTTTTCCACACGCTGTGTATCGATAGAAGCCAAGGATTCACTTCCTAGCCCACGGCATTGTTCGATATAACGATAAATCACTCTGGGAGCCTCGGAATCGCGATATTTACCTTTTCCACACGCTGTGTATCGAAAGAAGGTAAGGATTCACTTCCTAGCCCTCGGCATCGTTCGATATAACGATAAATTACTCTGGTAGCATCGGAATCGCGATATTTACCTTTTCCACACGCTGTGTATCGATAGAAGCTAAGGATTCAGTTCCTAGACCTCGGCATCGTTCGATATAACGATAAATCACTCTGGGAGCCTCGGAATCGCGATATTTACCTTTTCCACACGCTGTGTATCGATGGAGGCTAAGGATTCAGTTCCTGGCCCTCGGCATCGTTCGATATAACGATAAATCACTCTGGGAGCCTCGGAATCGCGATATTTACCTTTTCCACACGCTGTGTATCAATAGAAGCTAAGGATTCACTTCCTAGCCCTCGGCATCGTTCGATATAACGATAAATCACTCTGGAACACTCGGAATCGCGATATTTACCTTTTCCACACGCTGTGTATCGATAGGAGCTAAGGATTTACTTCCTACCCCTCGGCATCGTTCGATATAACGATAAATCACTCTGGGACACTCGGAATCGCGACATTTACCTTTTCCACACGCTGTGTATCGAAAGGAGCTAAGGATTCACTTCCTCGCCCTCGGCATCGTTCGATTTAACGATAAATCACTCTGGGAGCCTCGGAATCGCGATATTGACCTTTTCCACACGCTGTGTATCGAAAGAAGCTAAGGATTCACTTCCTAGCCCTCGGCATCGTTCGATATAACGATAAATCACTCTGGGAGCCTCGGAATCGCGATATTTACCTTTTCCACACGCTGTGTATCGAAAGGAGCTAAGGATTCACTTCCTAGCCCTCGGCATCGTTCGATATAACGATAAATCACTCTGGGAGCCTCGGAATAGCGATATTTACCTATTCCACACACTGTGTATCGATAGAAGCTAAGGATTCATTTCCTAGCCCTCGCCATCGTTCGATATAACGATAAATCACTCTGGGACACTCGGAATCGCGATATTTACCTTTTCCACACGCTGTGTATCGATAGAAGCTAAGGATTCAGTTCCTAGCCCTCGGCATCGTTCGATATAACGATAAATCACTTTGGAACACTCGGAATCGCGATATTTACCTTTTCCACACGCTGTGTATCGATAGGAGCTAAGGAATCACTTCCTAGCCCTCGGCATCGTTCGATATAACGATAAATCACTCTGGGAGCCTCGGAATCGCGATATTTACCTTTTCCACACGCTGTGTATCGAAAGGAGCTAAGGATTCACTTCCTAGCCCTCGGCATCGTTCGATATAACGATAAATTACTCTGGTAGCCTCGGAATCGCGATATTTACCTTTTCCACACGCTGTGTACCGATAGAAGCTAAGGATTCAGTTCCTAGCCCTCGGCATCGTTCGATATAACGATAAATCACTCTGGGAGCCTTGGAATCGCGATATTTACCTTTTCCACACGCTGTGTATCGATAGAAGCCAAGGATTCACTTCCTAGCCCACGGCATTGTTCGATATAACGTTAAATCACTCTGGGAGCCTCGGAATCGCGATATTTACCTTTTCCACACGCTGTGTATCGAAAGGAGCTAAGGATTCACTTCCTAGCCCTCGGCATCGTTCGATATAACGATAAATCACTCTGGGAGCCTCGGAATAGCGATATTTACCTATTCCACACGCTGTGTATCGATAGAAGCTAAGGATTCATTTCCTAGCCCTCGCCATCGTTCGATATAACGATAAATCACTCTGGGACACTCGGAATCGCGATATTTACCTTTTCCACACGCTGTGTATCGATAGAAGCTAAGGATTCAGTTCCTAGCCCTCGGCATCGTTCGATATAACGATAAATCACTTTGGAACACTCGGAATCGCGATATTTACCTTTTCCACACGCTGTGTATCGATAGGAGCTAAGGAATCACTTCCTAGCCCTCGGCATCGTTCGATATAACGATAAATCACTCTGGGAGCCTCGGAATCGCGATATTTACCTTTTCCACACGCTGTGTATCGAAAGGAGCTAAGGATTCACTTCCTAGCCCTCGGCATCGTTCGATATAACGATAAATTACTCTGGTAGCCTCGGAATCGCGATATTTGCCTTTTCCACACGCTGTGTACCGATAGAAGCTAAGGATTCAGTTCCTAGCCCTCGGCATCGTTCGATATAACGATAAATCACTCTGGGAGCCTTGGAATCGCGATATTTACCTTTTCCACACGCTGTGTATCGATAGAAGCCAAGGATTCACTTCCTAGCCCACGGCATTGTTCGATATAACGATAAATCACTCTGGGAGCCTCGGAATCGCGATATTTACCTTTTCCACACGCTGTGTACCGATAGAAGCTAAGGATTCAGTTCCTAGCCCTCGGCATCGTTCGATATAACGATAAATCACTCTGGGAGCCTCGGAATCGCGATATTTACCTTTTCCACACGCTGTGTATCGATGGAGGCTAAGGATTCAGTTCCTGGCCCTCGGCATCGTTCGATATAACGATAAATCACTCTGGGAGCCTCGGAATCGCGATATTTACCTTTTCCACACGCTGTGTATCAATAGAAGCTAAGGATTCACTTCCTAGCCCTCGGCATCGTTCGATATAACGATAAATCACTCTGGAACACTCGGAATCGCGATATTTACCTTTTCCACACGCTGTGTATCGATAGGAGCTAAGGATTTACTTCCTACCCCTCGGCATCGTTCGATATAACGATAAATCACTCTGGGAGCCTCGGAATCGCGATATTTACCTTTTCCACACGCTGTGTATCGAAAGGAGCTAAGGATTCACTTCCTAGCCCTCGGCATCGTTCGATATAACGATAAATTACTCTGGTAGCCTCGGAATCGCGATATTTACCGTTTCCACACGCTGTGTATCGATAGAAGCTAAGGATTCAGTTCCTAGCCCTCGGCATCGTTCGATATAACGATAAATCACTCTGGGAGCCTCGGAATCGCGATATTTACCTTTTCCACACGCTGTGTATCGATAGAAGCCAAGGATTCACTTCCTAGCCCACGGCATTGTTCGATATAACGATAAATCACTCTGGGAGCCTCGGAATCGCGATATTTACCTTTTCCACACGCTGTGTATCGAAAGAAGCTAAGGATTCAGTTCCTAGCCCTCGGCATCGTTCGATATAACGATAAATCACTCTGGGAGCCTCGGAATCGCGATATTTACCTTTTCCACACGCTGTGTATCGATAGAAGCTAAGGATTCACTTCCTAGCCCACGGCTTTGTTCGATATAACGATAAATCACTCTGGGAGCCTCGGAATCGCGATATTTACCTTTTCCACACGCTGTGTATCGATAGAAGCCAAGGATTCACTTCCTAGCCCACGGCATTGTTCGATATAACGATAAATCACTCTGGGAGCCTCGGAATCGCGATATTTACCTTTTCCACACGCTGTGTATCAATAGAAGCTAAGGATTCACTTCCTAGCCCTCGGCATCGTTCGATATAACGATAAATCACTCTGGAACACTCGGAATCGCGATATTTACCTTTTCCACACGCTGTGTATCGATAGGAGCTAAGGATTTACTTCCTACCCCTCGGCATCGTTCGATATAACGATAAATCACTCTGGGAGCCTCGGAATCGCGATATTTACCTTTTCCACACGCTGTGTATCGAAAGGAGCTAAGGATTCACTTCCTAGCCCTCGGCATCGTTCGATATAACGATAAATTACTCTGGTAGCCTCGGAATCGCGATATTTACCGTTTCCACACGCTGTGTATCGATAGAAGCTAAGGATTCAGTTCCTAGCCCTCGGCATCGTTCGATATAACGATAAATCACTCTGGGAGCCTCGGAATCGCGATATTTACCTTTTCCACACGCTGTGTATCGATAGAAGCCAAGGATTCACTTCCTAGCCCACGGCATTGTTCGATATAACGATAAATCACTCTGGGAGCCTCGGAATCGCGATATTTACCTTTTCCACACGCTGTGTATCGAAAGAAGCTAAGGATTCAGTTCCTAGCCCTCGGCATCGTTCGATATAACGATAAATCACTCTGGGAGCCTCGGAATCGCGATATTTACCTTTTCCACACGCTGTGTATCGATAGAAGCTAAGGATTCACTTCCTAGCCCACGACTTTGTTCGATATAACGATAAATCACTCTGGGAGCCTCGGAATCGCGATATTTACCTTTTCCAGACGCTGTGTATCGATAGAAGCTAAGGATTCACTTCCTAGCCCTCGCCATCGTTCGATATAACGATAAATCACTCTGGGACACTCGGAATCGCGACATTTACCTTTTCCACACGCTGTGTATCGAAAGGAGCTAAGGATTCACTTCCTCGCCCTCGGCATCGTTCGATATAACGATAAATCACTCTGGGAGCCTCGGAATCGCGATATTTACCTTTTCCACACGCTGTGTATCGAAAGGAGCTAAGGATTCACTTCCTAGCCCTCGGCATCGTTCGATATAACGATAAATCACTCTGGGAGCCTCGGAATAGCGATATTTACCTATTCCACACACTGTGTATCGATAGAAGCTAAGGATTCATTTCCTAGCCCTCGCCATCGTTCGATATAACGATAAATCACTCTGGGACACTCGGAATCGCGATATTTACCTTTTCCACACGCTGTGTATCGATAGAAGCTAAGGATTCAGTTCCTAGCCCTCGGCATCGTTCGATATAACGATAAATCACTTTGGAACACTCGGAATCGCGATATTTACCTTTTCCACACGCTGTGTATCGATAGGAGCTAAGGAATCACTTCCTAGCCCTCGGCATCGTTCGATATAACGATAAATCACTCTGGGAGCCTCGGAATCGCGATATTTACCTTTTCCACACGCTGTGTATCGAAAGGAGCTAAGGATTCAGTTCCTAGCCCTCGGCATCGTTCGATATAACGATAAATCACTCTGGGAGCCTTGGAATCGCGATATTTACCTTTTCCACACGCTGTGTATCGATAGAAGCCAGGGATTCACTTCCTAGCCCACGGCATTGCTCGATATAACGTAAAATCACTCTGGGAGCCTCGGAATCGCGATATTTACCTTTTCCACACGCTGTGTATCGAAAGGAGCTAAGGATTCACTTCCTAGCCCTCGGCATCGTTCGATATAACGATAAATCACTCTGGGAGCCTCGGAATAGCGATATTTACCTATTCCACACGCTGTGTATCGATAGAAGCTAAGGATTCAGTTCCTAGCCCTCGGCATCGTTCGATATAACGATAAATCACTCTGGGAGCCTCGGAATCGCGATATTTACCTTTTCCACACGCTGTGTATCGATAGAAGCCAAGGATTCACTTCCTAGCCCACGGCATTGTTCGATATAACGATAAATCACTCTGGGAGCCTCGGAATCGCGATATTTACCTTTTCCACACGCTGTGTATCGAAAGAAGCTAAGGATTCAGTTCCTAGCCCTCGGCATCGTTCGATATAACGATAAATCACTCTGGGAGCCTCGGAATCGCGATATTTACCTTTTCCACACGCTGTGTATCGATAGAAGCTAAGGATTCACTTCCTAGCCCACGGCTTTGTTCGATATAACGATAAATCACTCTGGGAGCCTCGGAATCGCGATATTTACCTTTTCCACACGCTGTGTATCGATAGAAGCCAAGGATTCACTTCCTAGCCCACGGCATTGTTCGATATAACGATAAATCACTCTGGGAGCCTCGGAATCGCGATATTTACCTTTTCCACACGCTGTGTATCAATAGAAGCTAAGGATTCACTTCCTAGCCCTCGGCATCGTTCGATATAACGATAAATCACTCTGGAACACTCGGAATCGCGATATTTACCTTTTCCACACGCTGTGTATCGATAGGAGCTAAGGATTTACTTCCTACCCCTCGGCATCGTTCGATATAACGATAAATCACTCTGGGAGCCTCGGAATCGCGATATTTACCTTTTCCACACGCTGTGTATCGAAAGGAGCTAAGGATTCACTTCCTAGCCCTCGGCATCGTTCGATATAACGATAAATTACTCTGGTAGCCTCGGAATCGCGATATTTACCGTTTCCACACGCTGTGTATCGATAGAAGCTAAGGATTCAGTTCCTAGCCCTCGGCATCGTTCGATATAACGATAAATCACTCTGGGAGCCTCGGAATCGCGATATTTACCTTTTCCACACGCTGTGTATCGATAGAAGCCAAGGATTCATTTCCTAGCCCACGGCATTGTTCGATATAACGATAAATCACTCTGGGAGCCTCGGAATCGCGATATTTACCTTTTCCACACGCTGTGTATCGAAAGAAGCTAAGAATTCAGTTCCTAGCCCTCGGCATCGTTCGATATAACGATAAATCACTCTGGGAGCCTCGGAATCGCGATATTTACCTTTTCCACACGCTGTGTATCGATAGAAGCTAAGGATTCACTTCCTAGCCCACGGCTTTGTTCGATATAACGATAAATCACTCTGGGAGCCTCGGAATCGCGATATTTACCTTTTCCACACGCTGTGTATCGATAGAAGCTAAGGATTCACTTCCTAGCCCTCGCCATCGTTCGATATAACGATAAATCACTCTGGGACACTCGGAATCGCGACATTTACCTTTTCCACACGCTGTGTATCGAAAGGAGCTAAGGATTCACTTCCTCGCCCTCGGCATCGTTCGATTTAACGATAAATCACTCTGGGAGCCTCGGAATCGCGATATTGACCTTTTCCACACGCTGTGTATCGAAAGAAGCTAAGGATTCACTTCCTAGCCCTCGGCATCGTTCGATATAACGATAAATCACTCTGGGAGCCTCGGAATCGCGATATTTACCTTTTCCACACGCTGTGTATCGAAAGGAGCTAAGGATTCACTTCCTAGCCCTCGGCATCGTTCGATATAACGATAAATCACTCTGGGAGCCTCGGAATAGCGATATTTACCTATTCCACACACTGTGTATCGATAGAAGCTAAGGATTCATTTCCTAGCCCTCGCCATCGTTCGATATAACGATAAATCACTCTGGGACACTCGGAATCGCGATATTTACCTTTTCCACACGCTGTGTATCGATAGAAGCTAAGGATTCAGTTCCTAGCCCTCGGCATCGTTCGATATAACGATAAATCACTTTGGAACACTCGGAATCGCGATATTTACCTTTTCCACACGCTGTGTATCGATAGGAGCTAAGGAATCACTTCCTAGCCCTCGGCATCGTTCGATATAACGATAAATCACTCTGGGAGCCTCGGAATCGCGATATTTACCTTTTCCACACGCTGTGTATCGAAAGGAGCTAAGGATTCACTTCCTAGCCCTCGGCATCGTTCGATATAACGATAAATTACTCTGGTAGCCTCGGAATCGCGATATTTACCTTTTCCACACGCTGTGTACCGATAGAAGCTAAGGATTCAGTTCCTAGCCCTCGGCATCGTTCGATATAACGATAAATCACTCTGGGAGCCTTGGAATCGCGATATTTACCTTTTCCACACGCTGTGTATCGATAGAAGCCAAGGATTCACTTCCTAGCCCACGGCATTGTTCGATATAACGTTAAATCACTCTGGGAGCCTCGGAATCGCGATATTTACCTTTTCCACACGCTGTGTATCGAAAGGAGCTAAGGATTCACTTCCTAGCCCTCGGCATCGTTCGATATAACGATAAATCACTCTGGGAGCCTCGGAATAGCGATATTTACCTATTCCACACGCTGTGTATCGATAGAAACTAAGGATTCATTTCCTAGCCCTCGCCATCGTTCGATATAACGATAAATCACTCTGGGACACTCGGAATCGCGATATTTACCTTTTCCACACGCTGTGTATCGATAGAAGCTAAGGATTCAGTTCCTAGCCCTCGGCATCGTTCGATATAACGATAAATCACTTTGGAACACTCGGAATCGCGATATTTACCTTTTCCACACGCTGTGTATCGATAGGAGCTAAGGAATCACTTCCTAGCCCTCGGCATCGTTCGATATAACGATAAATCACTCTGGGAGCCTCGGAATCGCGATATTTACCTTTTCCACACGCTGTGTATCGAAAGGAGCTAAGGATTCACTTCCTAGCCCTCGGCATCGTTCGATATAACGATAAATTACTCTGGTAGCCTCGGAATCGCGATATTTGCCTTTTCCACACGCTGTGTACCGATAGAAGCTAAGGATTCAGTTCCTAGCCCTCGGCATCGTTCGATATAACGATAAATCACTCTGGGAGCCTTGGAATCGCGATATTTACCTTTTCCACACGCTGTGTATCGATAGAAGCCAAGGATTCACTTCCTAGCCCACGGCATTGTTCGATATAACGATAAATCACTCTGGGAGCCTCGGAATCGCGATATTTACCTTTTCCACACGCTGTGTACCGATAGAAGCTAAGGATTCAGTTCCTAGCCCTCGGCATCGTTCGATATAACGATAAATCACTCTGGGAGCCTCGGAATCGCGATATTTACCTTTTCCACACGCTGTGTATCGATGGAGGCTAAGGATTCAGTTCCTGGCCCTCGGCATCGTTCGATATAACGATAAATCACTCTGGGAGCCTCGGAATCGCGATATTTACCTTCTCCACACGCTGTGTATCAATAGAAGCTAAGGATTCACTTCCTAGCCCTCGGCATCGTTCGATATAACGATAAATCACTCTGGAACACTCGGAATCGCGATATTTACCTTTTCCACACGCTGTGTATCGATAGGAGCTAAGGATTTACTTCCTACCCCTCGGCATCGTTCGATATAACGATAAATCACTCTGGGAGCCTCGGAATCGCGATATTTACCTTTTCCACACGCTGTGTATCGAAAGGAGCTAAGGATTCACTTCCTAGCCCTCGGCATCGTTCGATATAACGATAAATTACTCTGGTAGCCTCGGAATCGCGATATTTACCGTTTCCACACGCTGTGTATCGATAGAAGCTAAGGATTCAGTTCCTAGCCCTCGGCATCGTTCGATATAACGATAAATCACTCTGGGAGCCTCGGAATCGCGATATTTACCTTTTCCACACGCTGTGTATCGATAGAAGCCAAGGATTCACTTCCTAGCCCACGGCATTGTTCGATATAACGATAAATCACTCTGGGAGCCTCGGAATCGCGATATTTACCTTTTCCACACGCTGTGTATCGAAAGAAGCTAAGGATTCAGTTCCTAGCCCTCGGCATCGTTCGATATAACGATAAATCACTCTGGGAGCCTCGGAATCGCGATATTTACCTTTTCCACACGCTGTGTATCGATAGAAGCTAAGGATTCACTTCCTAGCCCACGGCTTTGTTCGATATAACGATAAATCACTCTGGGAGCCTCGGAATCGCGATATTTACCTTTTCCACACGCTGTGTATCGATAGAAGCCAAGGATTCACTTCCTAGCCCACGGCATTGTTCGATATAACGATAAATCACTCTGGGAGCCTCGGAATCGCGATATTTACCTTTTCCACACGCTGTGTATCAATAGAAGCTAAGGATTCACTTCCTAGCCCTCGGCATCGTTCGATATAACGATAAATCACTCTGGAACACTCGGAATCGCGATATTTACCTTTTCCACACGCTGTGTATCGATAGGAGCTAAGGATTTACTTCCTACCCCTCGGCATCGTTCGATATAACGATAAATCACTCTGGGAGCCTCGGAATCGCGATATTTACCTTTTCCACACGCTGTGTATCGAAAGGAGCTAAGGATTCACTTCCTAGCCCTCGGCATCGTTCGATATAACGATAAATTACTCTGGTAGCCTCGGAATCGCGATATTTACCGTTTCCACACGCTGTGTATCGATAGAAGCTAAGGATTCAGTTCCTAGCCCTCGGCATCGTTCGATATAACGATAAATCACTCTGGGAGCCTCGGAATCGCGATATTTACCTTTTCCACACGCTGTGTATCGATAGAAGCCAAGGATTCACTTCCTAGCCCACGGCATTGTTCGATATAACGATAAATCACTCTGGGAGCCTCGGAATCGCGATATTTACCTTTTCCACACGCTGTGTATCGAAAGAAGCTAAGGATTCAGTTCCTAGCCCTCGGCATCGTTCGATATAACGATAAATCACTCTGGGAGCCTCGGAATCGCGATATTTACCTTTTCCACACGCTGTGTATCGATAGAAGCTAAGGATTCACTTCCTAGCCCACGACTTTGTTCGATATAACGATAAATCACTCTGGGAGCCTCGGAATCGCGATATTTACCTTTTCCAGACGCTGTGTATCGATAGAAGCTAAGGATTCACTTCCTAGCCCTCGCCATCGTTCGATATAACGATAAATCACTCTGGGACACTCGGAATCGCGACATTTACCTTTTCCACACGCTGTGTATCGAAAGGAGCTAAGGATTCACTTCCTCGCCCTCGGCATCGTTCGATATAACGATAAATCACTCTGGGAGCCTCGGAATCGCGATATTTACCTTTTCCACACGCTGTGTATCGAAAGGAGCTAAGGATTCACTTCCTAGCCCTCGGCATCGTTCGATATAACGATAAATCACTCTGGGAGCCTCGGAATAGCGATATTTACCTATTCCACACACTGTGTATCGATAGAAGCTAAGGATTCATTTCCTAGCCCTCGCCATCGTTCGATATAACGATAAATCACTCTGGGACACTCGGAATCGCGATATTTACCTTTTCCACACGCTGTGTATCGATAGAAGCTAAGGATTCAGTTCCTAGCCCTCGGCATCGTTCGATATAACGATAAATCACTTTGGAACACTCGGAATCGCGATATTTACCTTTTCCACACGCTGTGTATCGATAGGAGCTAAGGAATCACTTCCTAGCCCTCGGCATCGTTCGATATAACGATAAATCACTCTGGGAGCCTCGGAATCGCGATATTTACCTTTTCCACACGCTGTGTATCGAAAGGAGCTAAGGATTCAGTTCCTAGCCCTCGGCATCGTTCGATATAACGATAAATCACTCTGGGAGCCTTGGAATCGCGATATTTACCTTTTCCACACGCTGTGTATCGATAGAAGCCAAGGATTCACTTCCTAGCCCACGGCATTGCTCGATATAACGTAAAATCACTCTGGGAGCCTCGGAATCGCGATATTTACCTTTTCCACACGCTGTGTATCGAAAGGAGCTAAGGATTCACTTCCTAGCCCTCGGCATCGTTCGATATAACGATAAATCACTCTGGGAGCCTCGGAATAGCGATATTTACCTATTCCACACGCTGTGTATCGATAGAAGCTAAGGATTCAGTTCCTAGCCCTCGGCATCGTTCGATATAACGATAAATCACTCTGGGAGCCTCGGAATCGCGATATTTACCTTTTCCACACGCTGTGTATCGATAGAAGCCAAGGATTCACTTCCTAGCCCACGGCATTGTTCGATATAACGATAAATCACTCTGGGAGCCTCGGAATCGCGATATTTACCTTTTCCACACGCTGTGTATCGAAAGAAGCTAAGGATTCAGTTCCTAGCCCTCGGCATCGTTCGATATAACGATAAATCACTCTGGGAGCCTCGGAATCGCGATATTTACCTTTTCCACACGCTGTGTATCGATAGAAGCTAAGGATTCACTTCCTAGCCCACGGCTTTGTTCGATATAACGATAAATCACTCTGGGAGCCTCGGAATCGCGATATTTACCTTTTCCACACGCTGTGTATCGATAGAAGCCAAGGATTCACTTCCTAGCCCACGGCATTGTTCGATATAACGATAAATCACTCTGGGAGCCTCGGAATCGCGATATTTACCTTTTCCACACGCTGTGTATCAATAGAAGCTAAGGATTCACTTCCTAGCCCTCGGCATCGTTCGATATAACGATAAATCACTCTGGAACACTCGGAATCGCGATATTTACCTTTTCCACACGCTGTGTATCGATAGGAGCTAAGGATTTACTTCCTACCCCTCGGCATCGTTCGATATAACGATAAATCACTCTGGGAGCCTCGGAATCGCGATATTTACCTTTTCCACACGCTGTGTATCGAAAGGAGCTAAGTATTCACTTCCTAGCCCTCGGCATCGTTCGATATAACGATAAATTACTCTGGTAGCCTCGGAATCGCGATATTTACCGTTTCCACACGCTGTGTATCGATAGAAGCTAAGGATTCAGTTCCTAGCCCTCGGCATCGTTCGATATAACGATAAATCACTCTGGGAGCCTCGGAATCGCGATATTTACCTTTTCCACACGCTGTGTATCGATAGAAGCCAAGGATTCATTTCCTAGCCCACGGCATTGTTCGATATAACGATAAATCACTCTGGGAGCCTCGGAATCGCGATATTTACCTTTTCCACACGCTGTGTATCGAAAGAAGCTAAGAATTCAGTTCCTAGCCCTCGGCATCGTTCGATATAACGATAAATCACTCTGGGAGCCTCGGAATCGCGATATTTACCTTTTCCACACGCTGTGTATCGATAGAAGCTAAGGATTCACTTCCTAGCCCACGGCTTTGTTCGATATAACGATAAATCACTCTGGGAGCCTCGGAATCGCGATATTTACCTTTTCCACACGCTGTGTATCGATAGAAGCTAAGGATTCACTTCCTAGCCCTCGCCATCGTTCGATATAACGATAAATCACTCTGGGACACTCGGAATCGCGACATTTACCTTTTCCACACGCTGTGTATCGAAAGGAGCTAAGGATTCACTTCCTCGCCCTCGGCATCGTTCGATTTAACGATAAATCACTCTGGGAGCCTCGGAATCGCGATATTGACCTTTTATACACGCTGTGTATCGAAAGAAGCTAAGGATTCACTTTCTAGCCCTCGGCATCGTTCGATATAACGATAAATCACTCTGGGAGCCTCGGAATCGCGATATTTACCTTTTCCACACGCTGTGTATCGAAAGGAGCTAAGGATTCACTTCCTAGCCCTCGGCATCGTTCGATATAACGATAAATCACTCTGGGAGCCTCGGAATAGCGATATTTACCTATTCCACACACTGTGTATCGATAGAAGCTAAGGATTCATTTCCTAGCCCTCGCCATCGTTCGATATAACGATAAATCACTCTGGGACACTCGGAATCGCGATATTTACCTTTTCCACACGCTGTGTATCGATAGAAGCTAAGGATTCAGTTCCTAGCCCTCGGCATCGTTCGATATAACGATAAATCACTTTGGAACACTCGGAATCGCGATATTTACCTTTTCCACACGCTGTGTATCGATAGGAGCTAAGGAATCACTTCCTAGCCCTCGGCATCGTTCGATATAACGATAAATCACTCTGGGAGCCTCGGAATCGCGATATTTACCTTTTCCACACGCTGTGTATCGAAAGGAGCTAAGGATTCACTTCCTAGCCCTCGGCATCGTTCGATATAACGATAAATTACTCTGGTAGCCTCGGAATCGCGATATTTGCCTTTTCCACACGCTGTGTACCGATAGAAGCTAAGGATTCAGTTCCTAGCCCTCGGCATCGTTCGATATAACGATAAATCACTCTGGGAGCCTTGGAATCGCGATATTTACCTTTTCCACACGCTGTGTATCGAAAGGAGCTAAGGATTCACTTCCTAGCCCTCGGCATCGTTCGATATAACGATAAATTACTCTGGTAGCCTCGGAATCGCGATATTTGCCTTTTCCACACGCTGTGTACCGATAGAAGCTAAGGATTCATTTCCTAGCCCTCGCCATCGTTCGATATAACGATAAATCACTCTGGGAGCCTCGGAATCGCGATATTTACCTTTTCCACACGCTGTGTATCGAAAGGAGCTAAGGATTCACTTCCTAGCCCTCGGCATCGTTCGATATAACGATAAATTACTCTGGTAGCCTCGGAATCGCGATATTTACCTTTTCCACACGCTGTGTACCGATAGAAGCTAAGGATTCAGTTCCTAGCCCTCGGCATCGTTCGATATAACGATAAATCACTCTGGGAGCCTTGGAATCGCGATATTTACCTTTTCCACACGCTGTGTATCGATAGAAGCCAAGGATTCACTTCCTAGCCCACGGCATTGTTCGATATAACGTTAAATCACTCTGGGAGCCTCGGAATCGCGATATTTACCTTTTCCACACGCTGTGTATCGAAAGGAGCTAAGGATTCACTTCCTAGCCCTCGGCATCGTTCGATATAACGATAAATCACTCTGGGAGCCTCGGAATAGCGATATTTACCTATTCCACACGCTGTGTATCGATAGAAACTAAGGATTCATTTCCTAGCCCTCGCCATCGTTCGATATAACGATAAATCACTCTGGGACACTCGGAATCGCGATATTTACCTTTTCCACACGCTTTGTATCGATAGAAGCTAAGGATTCAGTTCCTAGCCCTCGGCATCGTTCGATATAACGATAAATCACTTTGGAACACTCGGAATCGCGATATTTACCTTTTCCACACGCTGTGTATCGATAGGAGCTAAGGAATCACTTCCTAGCCCTCGGCATCGTTCGATATAACGATAAATCACTCTGGGAGCCTCGGAATCGCGATATTTACCTTTTCCACACGCTGTGTATCGAAAGGAGCTAAGGATTCACTTCCTAGCCCTCGGCATCGTTCGATATAACGATAAATTACTCTGGTAGCCTCGGAATCGCGATATTTGCCTTTTCCACACGCTGTGTACCGATAGAAGCTAAGGATTCAGTTCCTAGCCCTCGGCATCGTTCGATATAACGATAAATCACTCTGGGAGCCTTGGAATCGCGATATTTACCTTTTCCACACGCTGTGTATCGATAGAAGCCAAGGATTCACTTCCTAGCCCACGGCATTGTTCGATATAACGATAAATCACTCTGGGAGCCTCGGAATCGCGATATTTACCTTTTCCACACGCTGTGTACCGATAGAAGCTAAGGATTCAGTTCCTAGCCCTCGGCATCGTTCGATATAACGATAAATCACTCTGGGAGCCTCGGAATCGTGATATTTACCTTTTCCACACGCTGTGTATCGATAGAAGCCAAGGATTCACTTCCTAGCCCACGGCATTGTTCGATATAACGATAAATCACTCTGGGAGCCTCGGAATCGCGATATTTACCTTTTCCACACGCTGTGTATCGAAAGGAGCTAAGGATTCACTTCCTAGCCCTCGGCATCGTTCGATATAACGATAAATCACTCTGGGAGCCTCGGAATAGCGATATTTACCTATTCCACACACTGTGTATCGATAGAAGCTAAGGATTCATTTCCTAGCCCTCGCCATCGTTCGATATAACGATAAATCACTCTGGGACACTCGGAATCGCGATATTTACCTTTTCCACACGCTGTGTATCGATAGAAGCTAAGGATTCAGTTCCTAGCCCTCGGCATCGTTCGATATAACGATAAATCACTTTGGAACACTCGGAATCGCGATATTTACCTTTTCCACACGCTGTGTATCGATAGGAGCTAAGGAATCACTTCCTAGCCCTCGGCATCGTTCGATATAACGATAAATCACTCTGGGAGCCTCGGAATCGCGATATTTACCTTTTCCACACGCTGTGTATCGAAAGGAGCTAAGGATTCACTTCCTAGCCCTCGGCATCGTTCGATATAACGATAAATTACTCTGGTAGCCTCGGAATCGCGATATTTACCTTTTCCACACGCTGTGTACCGATAGAAGCTAAGGATTCAGTTCCTAGCCCTCGGCATCGTTCGATATAACGATAAATCACTCTGGGAGCCTTGGAATCGCGATATTTACCTTTTCCACACGCTGTGTATCGATAGAAGCCAAGGATTCACTTCCTAGCCCACGGCATTGTTCGATATAACGTTAAATCACTCTGGGAGCCTCGGAATCGCGATATTTACCTTTTCCACACGCTGTGTATCGAAAGGAGCTAAGGATTCACTTCCTAGCCCTCGGCATCGTTCGATATAACGATAAATCACTCTGGGAGCCTCGGAATAGCGATATTTACCTATTCCACACGCTGTGTATCGATAGAAACTAAGGATTCATTTCCTAGCCCTCGCCATCGTTCGATATAACGATAAATCACTCTGGGACACTCGGAATCGCGATATTTACCTTTTCCACACGCTGTGTATCGATAGAAGCTAAGGATTCAGTTCCTAGCCCTCGGCATCGTTCGATATAACGATAAATCACTTTGGAACACTCGGAATCGCGATATTTACCTTTTCCACACGCTGTGTATCGATAGGAGCTAAGGAATCACTTCCTAGCCCTCGGCATCGTTCGATATAACGATAAATCACTCTGGGAGCCTCGGAATCGCGATATTTACCTTTTCCACACGCTGTGTATCGAAAGGAGCTAAGGATTCACTTCCTAGCCCTCGGCATCGTTCGATATAACGATAAATTACTCTGGTAGCCTCGGAATCGCGATATTTGCCTTTTCCACACGCTGTGTACCGATAGAAGCTAAGGATTCAGTTCCTAGCCCTCGGCATCGTTCGATATAACGATAAATCACTCTGGGAGCCTTGGAATCGCGATATTTACCTTTTCCACACGCTGTGTATCGATAGAAGCCAAGGATTCACTTCCTAGCCCACGGCATTGTTCGATATAACGATAAATCACTCTGGGAGCCTCGGAATCGCGATATTTACCTTTTCCACACGCTGTGTACCGATAGAAGCTAAGGATTCAGTTCCTAGCCCTCGGCATCGTTCGATATAACGATAAATCACTCTGGGAGCCTCGGAATCGTGATATTTACCTTTTCCACACGCTGTGTATCGATAGAAGCCAAGGATTCACTTCCTAGCCCACGGCATTGTTCGATATAACGATAAATCACTCTGGGAGCCTCGGAATCGCGATATTTACCTTTTCCACACGCTGTGTATCGAAAGAAGCTAAGGATTCACTTCCTAGCCCTCGGCATCGTTCGATATAACGATAAATTACTCTGGTAGCATCGGAATCGCGATATTTACCTTTTCCACACGCTGTGTATCGATAGATGCTAAGGATTCAGTTCCTAGACCTCGGCATCGTTCGATATAACGATAAATCACTCTGGGAGCCTCGGAATCGCGATATTTACCTTTTCCACACGCTGTGTATCGATGGAGGCTAAGGATTCAGTTCCTGGCCCTCGGCATCGTTCGATATAACGATAAATCACTCTGGGAGCCTCGGAATCGCGATATTTACCTTTTCCACACGCTGTGTATCGAAAGGAGCTAAGGATTCACTTCCTAGCCCTCGGCAGCGTTCGATATAACGATAAATTACTCTGGTAGCCTCGGAATCGCGATATTTACCTTTTCCACACGCTGTGTATCGATAGAAGCTAAGGATTCAGTTCCTAGCCCTCGGCATCGTTCGATATAACGATAAATCACTCTGGGAGCCTCGGAATCGCGATATTTACCTTTTCCACACGCTGTGTATCGAAAGGAGCTAAGGATTCACTTCCTAGCCCTCGGCAGCGTTCGATATAACGATAAATTACTCTGGTAGCCTCGGAATCGCGATATTTACCTTTTCCACACGCTGTGTATCGATAGAAGCTAAGGATTCAGTTCCTAGCCCTCGGCATCGTTCGATATAACGATAAATCACTCTGGGAGCCTCGGAATCGCGATATTTACCTTTTCCACACGCTGTGTATCGATAGAAGTCAAGGATTCACTTCCTAGCCCACGGCATTGTTCGATATAACGATAAATCACTCTGGGAGCCTCGGAATCGCGATATTTACCTTTTCCACACGCTGTGTATCGAAAGAAGCTAAGGATTCAGTTCCTAGCCCTCGGCATCGTTCGATATAACGATAAATCACTCTGGGAGCCTCGGAATCGCGATATTTACCTTTTCTACACGCTGTGTATCGAAAGGAGCTAAGGATTCACTTCCTAGCCCTCGGCATCGTTCGATATAACGATAAATTACTCTGGTAGCCTCGGAATCGCGATATTTACCTTTTCCACACGCTGTGTACCGATAGAAGCTAAGGATTCAGTTCCTAGCCCTCGGCATCGTTCGATATAACGATAAATCACTCTGGGAGCCTCGGAATCGCGATATTTACCTTTTCCACACGCTGTGTATCGAAAGAATGTAAGGATTCACTTCCTAGCCCTCGGCATCGTTCGATATAACGATAAATTACTCTGGTAGCATCGGAATCGCGATATTTACCTTTTCCACACGCTGTGTATCGATAGAAGCTAAGGATTCAGTTCCTAGACCTCGGCATCGTTCGATATAACGATAAATCACTCTGGGAGCCTCGGAATCGCGATATTTACCTTTTCCACACGCTGTGTATCGATGGAGGCTAAGGATTCAGTTCCTGGCCCTCGGCATCGTTCGATATAACGATAAATCACTCTGGGAGCCTCGGAATCGCGATATTTACCTTTTCCACACGCTGTGTATCAATAGAAGCTAAGGATTCACTTCCTAGCCCTCGGCATCGTTCGATATAACGATAAATCACTCTGGAACACTCGGAATCGCGATATTTACCTTTTCCACACGCTGTGTATCGATAGGAGCTAAGGATTTACTTCCTACCCCTCGGCATCGTTCGATATAACGATAAATCACTCTGGGAGCCTCGGAATCGCGATATTTACCTTTTCCACACGCTGTGTATCGAAAGGAGCTAAGGATTCACTTCCTAGCCCTCGGCAGCGTTCGATATAACGATAAATTACTCTGGTAGCCTCGGAATCGCGATATTTACCTTTTCCACACGCTGTGTATCGATAGAAGCTAAGGATTCAGTTCCTAGCCCTCGGCATCGTTCGATATAACGATAAATCACTCTGGGAGCCTCGGAATCGCGATATTTACCTTTTCCACACGCTGTGTATCGATAGAAGCCAAGGATTCACTTCCTAGCCCACGGCATTGTTCGATATAACGATAAATCACTCTGGGAGCCTCGGAATCGCGATATTTACCTTTTCCACACGCTGTGTATCGAAAGAAGCTAAGAATTCAGTTCCTAGCCCTCGGCATCGTTCGATATAACGATAAATCACTCTGGGAGCCTCGGAATCGCGATATTTACCTTTTCCACACGCTGTGTATCGAAAGGAGCTAAGGATTCACTTCCTAGCCCTCGGCATCGTTCGATATAACGATAAATCACTCTGGGAGCCTCGGAATAGCGATATTTACCTTTTCCACACGCTGTGTATCGATAGAAGCTAAGGATTCACTTCCTAGATCTCGCCATCGTTCGATATAACGATAAATCACTCGGGGACACTCGGAATCGCGATATTTACCTTTTCCACACGCTGTGTATCGAAAGGAGCTAAGGATTCACTTCCTAGCCCTCGGCATCGTTCGATTTAACGATAAATCACTCTGGGAGCCTCGGAATCGCGATATTTACCTTTTCCACACGCTGTGTATCGAAAGGAGCTAAGGATTCACTTCCTAGCCCTCGGCATCGTTCGATATAACGATAAATCACTCTGGGAGCCTCGGAATCGCGATATTTACCTTTTCCACACGCTGTGTATCGATAGAAGCTAAGGATTCACTTCCTAGCCCTCGGCATCGTTCGATATAACGATAAATCACTCTGGGAGCCTCGGAATCGCGATATTTACCTTTTCCACACGCTGTGTATCGAAAGGAGCTAAGGATTCACTTCCTAGCCCTCGGCATCGTTCGATATAACGATAAATCACTCTGGGAGCCTCGGAATAGCGATATTTACCTTTTCCACACGCTGTGTATCGAAAGGAGCTAAGGATTCACTTCCTAGCCCTCGGCATTGTTCGATATAACGATAAATCACTCTGGGAGCCTCGGAATCGCGATATTTACCTTTTCCACACGCTGTGTATCGATAGAAGCTAAGGATTCACTTCCTAGCCCTCGGCATCGTTCGATATAACGATAAATCACTCTGGGAGCCTCGGAATCGCGATATTTACCTTTTCCACACGCTGTGTATCGAAAGAAGCTTAGGATTCACTTCCTAGCCCACGACATTGTTCGATATAACGATAAATCACTCTGGAACACTCGCAATCGCGATATTTACCTTTTCCACACGCTGTGTATCGATAGAAGCTAAGGATTCAGTTCCTAGACCTCGGCATCGTTCGATATAACGATAAATCACTCTGGGAGCCTCGGAATCGCGATATTTACCTTTTCCACGCGCTGTGTATCGATGGAGGCTAAGGATTCAGTTCCTGGCCCTCGGCATCGTTCGATATAACGATAAATCACTCTGGGAGCCTCGGAATCGCGATATTTACCTTTTCCACACGCTGTGTATCAATAGAAGCTAAGGATTCACTTCCTAGCCCTCGGCATCGTTCGATATAACGATAAATCACTCTGGAACACTCGGAATCGCGATATTTACCTTTTCCACACGCTGTGTATCGATAGGAGCTAAGGATTTACTTCCTACCCCTCGGCATCGTTCGATATAACGATAAATCACTCTGGGAGCCTCGGAATCGCGATATTTACCTTTTCCACACGCTGTGTATCGAAAGGAGCTAAGGATTCACTTCCTAGCCCTCGGCAGCGTTCGATATAACGATAAATTACTCTGGTAGCCTCGGAATCGCGATATTTACCTTTTCCACACGCTGTGTATCGATAGAAGCTAAGGATTCAGTTCCTAGCCCTCGGCATCGTTCGATATAACGATAAATCACTCTGGGAGCCTCGGAATCGCGATATTTACCATTTCCACACGCTGTGTATCGATAGAAGCCAAGGATTCACTTCCTAGCCCACGGCATTGTTCGATATAACGATAAATCACTCTGGGAGCCTCGGAATCGCGATATTTACCTTTTCCACACGCTGTGTATCGAAAGGAGCTAAGGATTCACTTCCTAGCCCTCGGCATCGTTCGATTTAACGATAAATCACTCTGGGAGCCTCGGAATCGCGATATTTACCTTTTCCACACGCTGTGTATCGATAGAAGCTAAGGATTCACTTCCTAGCCCTCGGCATCGTTCGATATAACGATAAATCACTCTGGGAGCCTCGGAATCGCGATATTTACCTTTTCCACACGCTGTGTATCGATAGAAGCTAAGGATTCACTTCCTAGCCCTCGGCATCGTTCGATATAACGATAAATCACTCTGGGAGCCTCGGAATCGCGATATTTACCTTTTCCACACGCTGTGTATCGAAAGGAGCTAAGGATTCACTTCCTAGCCCTCGGCATCGTTCGATATAACGATAAATCACTCTGGGAGCCTCGGAATAGCGATATTTACCTTTTCCACACGCTGTGTATCGAAAGGAGCTAAGGATTCACTTCCTAGCCCTCGGCATTGTTCGATATAACGATAAATCACTCTGGGAGCCTCGGAATCGCGATATTTACCTTTTCCACACGCTGTGTATCGATAGAAGCTAAGGATTCACTTCCTAGCCCTCGGCAGCGTTCGATATAACGATAAATTACTCTGGTAGCCTCGGAATCGCGATATTTACCTTTTCCACACGCTGTGTATCGATAGAAGCTAAGGATTCAGTTCCTAGCCCTCGGCATCGTTCGATATAACGATAAATCACTCTGGGAGCCTCGGAATCGCGATATTTACCTTTTCCACACGCTGTGTATCGATAGAAGCCAAGGATTCACTTCCTAGCCCACGGCATTGTTCGATATAACGATAAATCACTCTGGGAGCCTCGGAATCGCGATATTTACCTTTTCCACACGCTGTGTATCGAAAGAAGCTAAGGATTCAGTTCCTAGCCCTCGGCATCGTTCGATATAACGATACATCACTCTGGGAGCCTCGGAATCGCGATATTTACCTTTTCCACACGCTGTGTATCGAAAGGAGCTAAGGATTCACTTCCTAGCCCTCGGCATCGTTCGATATAACGATAAATCACTCTGGGAGCCTCGGAATAGCGATATTTACCTTTTCCACACGCTGTGTATCGATAGAAGCTAAGGATTCACTTCCTAGATCTCGCCATCGTTCGATATAACGATAAATCACTCGGGGACACTCGGAATCGCGATATTTACCTTTTCCACACGCTGTGTATCGAAAGGAGCTAAGGATTCACTTCCTAGCCCTCGGCATCGTTCGATTTAACGATAAATCACTCTGGGAGCCTCGGAATCGCGATATTTACCTTTTCCACACGCTGTGTATCGATAGAAGCTAAGGATTCACTTCCTAGCCCTCGGCATCGTTCGATATAACGATAAATCACTCTGGGAGCCTCGGAATCGCGATATTTACCTTTTCCACACGCTGTGTATCGATAGAAGCTAAGGATTCACTTCCTAGCCCTCGGCATCGTTCGATATAACGATAAATCACTCTGGGAGCCTCGGAATCGCGATATTTACCTTTTCCACACGCTGTGTATCGAAAGGAGCTAAGGATTCACTTCCTAGCCCTCGGCATCGTTCGATATAACGATAAATCACTCTGGTTTCCTCGGAATCGCGATATTTACCTTTTCCACACGCTGTGTATCGATAGAAGCTAAGGATTCAGTTCCTAGCCCTCGGCATCGTTCGATATAACGATAAATCACTCTGGGAGCCTCGGAATCGCGATATTTACCTTTTCCACACGCTGTGTATCGATAGAAGCCAAGGATTCCCTTCCTAGCCCACGGCATTGTTCGATATAACGATAAATCACTCTGGGAGCCTCGGAATCGCGATATTCACCTTTTCCACACGCTGTGTATCGATAGAAGCCAAGGATTCACTTCCTAGCCCACGGCATTGTTCGATATAACGATAAATCACTCTGGAACACTCGGAATCGCGATATTTACCTTTTCCACACGCTGTGTATCGAAAGGAGCTAAGGATTCACTTCCTAGCCCTCGGCATCGTTCGATATAACGATAAATCACTCTGGGAGCCTCGGAATAGCGATATTTACCTTTTCCACACGCTGTGTATCGATAGAAGCTAAGGATTCACTTCCTAGATCTCGCCATCGTTCGATATAACGATAAATCACTCGGGGACACTCGGAATCGCGATATTTACCTTTTCCACACGCTGTGTATCGAAAGGAGCTAAGGATTCACTTCCTAGCCCTCGGCATCGTTCGATTTAACGATAAATCACTCTGGGAGCCTCGGAATCGCGATATTTACCTTTTCCACATGCTGTGTATCGATAGAAGCTAAGGATTCACTTCCTAGCCCTCGGCATCGTTCGATATAACGATAAATCACTCTGGGAGCCTCGGAATCGCGATATTTACCTTTTCCACACGCTGTGTATCGATAGAAGCTAAGGATTCACTTCCTAGCCCTCGGCATCGTTCGATATAACGATAAATCACTCTGGGAGCCTCGGAATCGCGATATTTACCTTTTCCACACGCTGTGTATCGAAAGGAGCTAAGGATTCACTTCCTAGCCCTCGGCATCGTTCGATATAACGATAAATCACTCTGGGAGCCTCGGAATAGCGATATTTACCTTTTCCACACGCTGTGTATCGAAAGGAGCTAAGGATTCACTTCCTAGCCCTCGGCATTGTTCGATATAACGATAAATCACTCTGGGAGCCTCGGAATCGCGATATTTACCTTTTCCACACGCTGTGTATCGATAGAAGCTAAGGATTCACTTCCTAGCCCTCGGCAGCGTTCGATATAACGATAAATTACTCTGGTAGCCTCGGAATCGCGATATTTACCTTTTCCACACGCTGTGTATCGATAGAAGCTAAGGATTCAGTTCCTAGCCCTCGGCATCGTTCGATATAACGATAAATCACTCTGGGAGCCTCGGAATCGCGATATTTACCTTTTCCACACGCTGTGTATCGATAGAAGCCAAGGATTCACTTCCTAGCCCACGGCATTGTTCGATATAACGATAAATCACTCTGGGAGCCTCGGAATCGCGATATTTACCTTTTCCACACGCTGTGTATCGAAAGAAGCTAAGGATTCAGTTCCTAGCCCTCGGCATCGTTCGATATAACGATACATCACTCTGGGAGCCTCGGAATCGCGATATTTACCTTTTCCACACGCTGTGTATCGAAAGGAGCTAAGGATTCACTTCCTAGCCCTCGGCATCGTTCGATATAACGATAAATCACTCTGGGAGCCTCGGAATAGCGATATTTACCTTTTCCACACGCTGTGTATCGATAGAAGCTAAGGATTCACTTCCTAGATCTCGCCATCGTTCGATATAACGATAAATCACTCTGGGAGCCTCGGAATCGCGATATTTACCTTTTCCACACGCTGTGTATCGATAGAAGCTAAGGATTCACTTCCTAGCCCTCGGCAGCGTTCGATATAACGATAAATTACTCTGGTAGCCTCGGAATCGCGATATTTACCTTTTCCACACGCTGTGTATCGATAGAAGCTAAGGATTCAGTTCCTAGCCCTCGGCATCGTTCGATATAACGATAAATCACTCTGGGAGCCTCGGAATCGCGATATTTACCTTTTCCACACGCTGTGTATCGATAGAAGCCAAGGATTCACTTCCTAGCCCACGGCATTGTTCGATATAACGATAAATCACTCTGGGAGCCTCGGAATCGCGATATTTACCTTTTCCACACGCTGTGTATCGAAAGAAGCTAAGGATTCAGTTCCTAGCCCTCGGCATCGTTCGATATAACGATACATCACTCTGGGAGCCTCGGAATCGCGATATTTACCTTTTCCACACGCTGTGTATCGAAAGGAGCTAAGGATTCACTTCCTAGCCCTCGGCATCGTTCGATATAACGATAAATCACTCTGGGAGCCTCGGAATAGCGATATTTACCTTTTCCACACGCTGTGTATCGATAGAAGCTAAGGATTCACTTCCTAGATCTCGCCATCGTTCGATATAACGATAAATCACTCGGGGACACTCGGAATCGCGATATTTACCTTTTCCACACGCTGTGTATCGAAAGGAGCTAAGGATTCACTTCCTAGCCCTCGGCATCGTTCGATTTAACGATAAATCACTCTGGGAGCCTCGGAATCGCGATATTTACCTTTTCCACACGCTGTGTATCGATAGAAGCTAAGGATTCACTTCCTAGCCCTCGGCATCGTTCGATATAACGATAAATCACTCTGGGAGCCTCGGAATCGCGATATTTACCTTTTCCACACGCTGTGTATCGATAGAAGCTAAGGATTCACTTCCTAGCCCTCGGCATCGTTCGATATAACGATAAATCACTCTGGGAGCCTCGGAATCGCGATATTTACCTTTTCCACACGCTGTGTATCGAAAGGAGCTAAGGATTCACTTCCTAGCCCTCGGCATCGTTCGATATAACGATAAATCACTCTGGTTTCCTCGGAATCGCGATATTTACCTTTTCCACACGCTGTGTATCGATAGAAGCTAAGGATTCAGTTCCTAGCCCTCGGCATCGTTCGATATAACGATAAATCACTCTGGGAGCCTCGGAATCGCGATATTTACCTTTTCCACACGCTGTGTATCGATAGAAGCCAAGGATTCCCTTCCTAGCCCACGGCATTGTTCGATATAACGATAAATCACTCTGGGAGCCTCGGAATCGCGATATTTACCTTTTCCACACGCTGTGTATCGAAAGAAGCTAAGGATTCAGTGCCTAACCCTCGGCATCGTTCGATATAACGATAAATCACTCTGGGAGCCTCGGAATCGCGATATTTACCTTTTCCACACGCTGTGTATCGAAAGGAGCTAAGGATTCACTTCCTAGCCCTCGGCATCGTTCGATGTAACGATAAATCACTCTGGGAGCCTCGGAATAGCGATATTTACCTTTTCCACACGCTGTGTATCGATAGAAGCTAAGGATTCACTTCCTAGATCTCGCCATCGTTCGATATAACGATAAATCACTCTGGGACACTCGGAATCGCGATATTTACCTTTTCCACACGCTGTGTATCGAAAGGAGCTAAGGATTCACTTCCTAGCCCTCGGCATCGTTCGATTTAACGATAAATCACTCTGGGAGCCTCGGAATCGCGATATTTACCTTTTCCACACGCTGTGTATCGAAAGGAGCTAAGGATTCACTTCCTACCCCTCGGCATCGTTCGATATAACGATAAATTACTCTGGTAGCCTCGGAATCGCGATATTTACCTTTGCCACACGCTGTGTATCGATAGAAGCTAAGGATTCAGTTCCTAGCCCTCGGCATCGTTCGATATAACGATAAATTACTCTGGTAGCCTCGGAATCGCGATATTTACCTTTTCCACACGCTGTGTATCGATAAAAGCTAAGGATTCATTTAATAGCCCTCGCCATCGTTCGATATAACGATAAATCACTCTGGGACACTCGGAATCGCGATATTTACCTTTTCCACACGCTGTGTATCGAAAGGAGCTAAGGATTCACTTCCTAGCCCTCGGCATCGTTCGATTTAACGATAAATCACTCTGGGAGCCTCGGAATCGCGATATTTACCTTTTCCACACGCTGTGTATCGATAGGAGCTAAGGATTCACTTCCTAGCCCTCGGCATCGTTCGATTTAACGATAAATCACTCTGGGAGCCTCGGAATCGCGATATTTACCTTTTCCACACGCTGTGTATCGAAAGGAGCTAAGGATTCACTTCCTAGCCCTCGGCATCGTTCGATATAACGATAAATCACTCTGGTAGCCTCGGAATCGCGATATTTACCTTTTCCACACGCTGTGTATCGATAGAAGCTAAGGATTCAGTTCCTAGCCCTCGGCATCGTTCGATATAACGATAAATCACTCTGGGAGCCTCGGAATCGCGATATTTACCTTTTCCACACGCTGTGTATCGATAGAAGCTAAGGATTCAGTTCCTAGCCCTCGGCATCGTTCGATATAACGATAAATCACTCTGGGAGCCTCGGAATCGCGATATTTACCTTTTCCACACGCTGTGTATCGATAGAAGCCAAGGATTCACTTCCCAGCCCACGGCATTGTTCGATATAACGATAAATCACTCTGGGAGCCTCGGAATCGCGATATTTACCTTTTCCACACGCTGTGTATCGATAGGAGCTAAGGATTCACTTCCTATCCCTCGGCATCGTTCGATATAACGATAAATCACTCTGGGAGCCTCGGAATCGCGATATTTACCTTTTCCACACGCTGTGTATCGAAAGGAGCTAAGGATTCACTTCCTAGCCCTCGGCATCGTTCGATATAACGATAAATTACTCTGGTAGCCTCGGAATCGCGATATTTACCTTTTCCACACGCTGTGTATCGATAGAAGCTAAGGATTCAGTTCCTAGCCCTCGGCATCGTTCGATATAACGATAAATCACTCTGGGAGCCTCGGAATCGCGATAGTTACCTTTTCCACACGCTGTGTATCGATAGAAGCCAAGGATTCACTTCCTAGCCCACGGCATTGTTCGATATAACGATAAATCACTCTGGGAGCCTCGGAATCGCGATATTTACCTTTTCCACACGCTGTGTATCGAAAGAAGCTAAGGATTCAGTTCCTAGCCCTCGGCATCGTTCGATATAACAATAAATCACTCTGGGAGCCTCGGAATCGCGATATTTACCTTTTCCACACGCTGTGTATCGAAAGGAGCTAAGGATTCACTTCCTAGCCCTCGGCATCGTTCGATATAACGATAAATCACTCTGGGAGCCTCGGAATAGCGATATTTACCTTTTCCACACGCTGTGTATCGATAGAAGCTAAGGATTCACTTCCTAGATCTCGCCATCGTTCGATATAACGATAAATCACTCGGGGACACTCGGAATCGCGATATTTACCTTTTCCACACGCTGTGTATCGAAAGGAGCTAAGGATTCACTTCCTAGCCCTCGGCATCGTTCGATTTAACGATAAATCACTCTGGGAGCCTCGGAATCGCGATATTTACCTTTTCCACACGCTGTGTATCGATAGAAGCTAAGGATTCACTTCCTAGCCCTCGGCATCGTTCGATATAACGATAAATCACTCTGGGAGCCTCGGAATCGCGATATTTACCTTTTCCACACGCTGTGTATCGATAGAAGCTAAGGATTCACTTCCTAGCCCTCGGCATCGTTCGATATAACGATAAATCACTCTGGGAGCCTCGGAATCGCGATATTTACCTTTTCCACACGCTGTGTATCGAAAGGAGCTAAGGATTCACTTCCTAGCCCTCGGCATCGTTCGATATAACGATAAATCACTCTGGGAGCCTCGGAATAGCGATATTTACCTTTTCCACACGCTGTGTATCGAAAGGAGCTAAGGATTCACTTCCTAGCCCTCGGCATTGTTCGATATAACGATAAATCACTCTGGGAGCCTCGGAATCGCGATATTTACCTTTTCCACACGCTGTGTATCGATAGAAGCTAAGGATTCACTTCCTAGCCCTCGGCAGCGTTCGATATAACGATAAATTACTCTGGTAGCCTCGGAATCGCGATATTTACCTTTTCCACACGCTGTGTATCGATAGAAGCTAAGGATTCAGTTCCTAGCCCTCGGCATCGTTCGATATAACGATAAATCACTCTGGGAGCCTCGGAATCGCGATATTTACCTTTTCCACACGCTGTGTATCGATAGAAGCCAAGGATTCACTTCCTAGCCCACGGCATTGTTCGATATAACGATAAATCACTCTGGGAGCCTCGGAATCGCGATATTTACCTTTTCCACACGCTGTGTATCGAAAGAAGCTAAGGATTCAGTTCCTAGCCCTCGGCATCGTTCGATATAACGATACATCACTCTGGGAGCCTCGGAATCGCGATATTTACCTTTTCCACACGCTGTGTATCGAAAGGAGCTAAGGATTCACTTCCTAGCCCTCGGCATCGTTCGATATAACGATAAATCACTCTGGGAGCCTCGGAATAGCGATATTTACCTTTTCCACACGCTGTGTATCGATAGAAGCTAAGGATTCACTTCCTAGATCTCGCCATCGTTCGATATAACGATAAATCACTCGGGGACACTCGGAATCGCGATATTTACCTTTTCCACACGCTGTGTATCGAAAGGAGCTAAGGATTCACTTCCTAGCCCTCGGCATCGTTCGATTTAACGATAAATCACTCTGGGAGCCTCGGAATCGCGATATTTACCTTTTCCACACGCTGTGTATCGATAGAAGCTAAGGATTCACTTCCTAGCCCTCGGCATCGTTCGATATAACGATAAATCACTCTGGGAGCCTCGGAATCGCGATATTTACCTTTTCCACACGCTGTGTATCGATAGAAGCTAAGGATTCACTTCCTAGCCCTCGGCATCGTTCGATATAACGATAAATCACTCTGGGAGCCTCGGAATCGCGATATTTACCTTTTCCACACGCTGTGTATCGAAAGGAGCTAAGGATTCACTTCCTAGCCCTCGGCATCGTTCGATATAACGATAAATCACTCTGGTTTCCTCGGAATCGCGATATTTACCTTTTCCACACGCTGTGTATCGATAGAAGCTAAGGATTCAGTTCCTAGCCCTCGGCATCGTTCGATATAACGATAAATCACTCTGGGAGCCTCGGAATCGCGATATTTACCTTTTCCACACGCTGTGTATCGATAGAAGCCAAGGATTCCCTTCCTAGCCCACGGCATTGTTCGATATAACGATAAATCACTCTGGGAGCCTCGGAATCGCGATATTTACCTTTTCCACACGCTGTGTATCGAAAGAAGCTAAGGATTCAGTGCCTAGCCCTCGGCATCGTTCGATATAACGATAAATCACTCTGGGAGCCTCGGAATCGCGATATTTACCTTTTCCACACGCTGTGTATCGAAAGGAGCTAAGGATTCACTTCCTAGCCCTCGGCATCGTTCGATGTAACGATAAATCACTCTGGGAGCCTCGGAATAGCGATATTTACCTTTTCCACACGCTGTGTATCGATAGAAGCTAAGGATTCACTTCCTAGATCTAGCCATCGTTCGATATAACGATAAATCACTCTGGGACACTCGGAATCGCGATATTTACCTTTTCCACACGCTGTGTATCGAAAGGAGCTAAGGATTCACTTCCTAGCCCTCGGCATCGTTCGATTTAACGATAAATCACTCTGGGAGCCTCGGAATCGCGATATTTACCTTTTCCACACGCTGTGTATCGAAAGGAGCTAAGGATTCACTTCCTACCCCTCGGCATCGTTCGATATAACGATAAATTACTCTGGTAGCCTCGGAATCGCGATATTTACCTTTGCCACACGCTGTGTATCGATAGAAGCTAAGGATTCAGTTCCTAGCCCTCGGCATCGTTCGATATAACGATAAATTACTCTGGTAGCCTCGGAATCGCGATATTTACCTTTTCCACACGCTGTATATCGATAGAAGCTAAGGATTCACTTCCTAGATCTCGCCATCGTTCGATATAACGATAAATCACTCTGGGACACTCGGAATCGCGATATTTACCTTTTCCACACGCTGTGTATCGAAAGGAGCTAAGGATTCACTTCCTAGCCCTCGGCATCGTTCGATTTAACGATAAATCACTCTGGAACACTCGGAATCGCGATATTTACCTTTTCCACACGCTGTGTATCGATAGGAGCTAAGGATTCACTTCCTAGCCCTCGGCATCGTTCGATATAACGATAAATCACTCTGGGAGCCTCGGAATCGCGATATTTACCTTTTCCACACGCTGTGTATCGAAAGGAGCTAAGGATTCACTTCCTAGCCCTCGGCATCGTTCGATATAACGATAAATTACTCTGGTAGCCTCGGAATCGCGATATTTACCTTTTCCACACGCTGTGTATCGATAGAAGCTAAGGATTCAGTTACTAGCCCTCGGCATCGTTCGATATAACGATAAATCACTCTGGGAGCCTCGGAATCGCGATATTCACCTTTTCCACACGCTGTGTATCGATAGAAGCCAAGGATTCACTTCCTAGCCCACGGCATTGTTCGATATAACGATAAATCACTCTGGAACACTCGGAATCGCGATATTTACCTTTTCCACACGCTGTGTATCGATAGGAGCTAAGGATTCACTTCCTAGCCCTCGGCATCGTTCGATATAACGATAAATCACTCTGGGAGCTTCGGAATCGCGATATTTACCTTTTCCACACGCTGTGTATCGAAAGGAGCTAAGGATTCACTTCCTAGCCCTCGGCATCGTTCGATATAACGATAAATTACTCTGGTAGCCTCGGAATCGCGATATTTACCTTTGCCACACGCTGTGTATCGATAGAAGCTAAGGATTCAGTTCCTAGCCCTCGGCATCGTTCGATATAACGATAAATTACTCTGGTAGCCTCGGAATCGCGATATTTACCTTTTCCACACGCTGTATATCGATAGAAGCTAAGGATTCACTTCCTAGATCTCGCCATCGTTCGATATAACGATAAATCACTCTGGGACACTCGGAATCGCGATATTTACCTTTTCCACACGCTGTGTATCGATAGAAGCTAAGGATTCAGTTCCTAGCCCTCGGCATCGTTCGATATAACGATAAATCACTCTGGGAGCCTCGGAATCGCGATAGTTACCTTTTCCACACGCTGTGTATCGATAGAAGCCAAGGATTCACTTCCTAGCCCACGGCATTGTTCGATATAACGATAAATCACTCTGGGAGCCTCGGAATCGCGATATTTACCTTTTCCACACGCTGTGTATCGAAAGAAGCTAAGGATTCAGTTCCTAGCCCTCGGCATCGTTCGATATAACGATAAATTACTCTAGTAGCCTCGGAATCGCGATATTTACCTTTTCCACACGCTGTGTATCGATAGAAGCTAAGGATTCAGTTCCTAGCCCTCGGCATCGTTCGATATAACGATAAATCACTCTGGGAGCCTCGGAATCGCGATATTTACCTTTTCCACACGCAGTGTATCGAAAGGAGCTAAGGATTCACTTCCTGGCCCTCGGCATCGTTCGATATAACGATAAATCACTCTGGGAGCCTCGGAATAGCGATATTTACCTTTTCCACACGCTGTGTATCGATAAAAGCTAAGGATTCATTTAATAGCCCTCGCCATCGTTCGATATAACGATAAATCACTCTGGGACACTCGGAATCGCGATATTTACCTTTTCCACACGCTGTGTATCGAAAGGAGCTAAGGATTCACTTCCTAGCCCTCGGCATCGTTCGATTTAACGATAAATCACTCTGGGAGCCTCGGAATCGCGATATTTACCTTTTCCACACGCTGTGTATCGATAGGAGCTAAGGATTCACTTCCTAGCCCTCGGCATCGTTCGATTTAACGATAAATCACTCTGGGAGCCTCGGAATCGCGATATTTACCTTTTCCACACGCTGTGTATCGAAAGGAGCTAAGGATTCACTTCCTAGCCCTCGGCATCGTTCGATATAACGATAAATCACTCTGGTAGCCTCGGAATCGCGATATTTACCTTTTCCACACGCTGTGTATCGATAGAAGCTAAGGATTCAGTTCCTAGCCCTCGGCATCGTTCGATATAACGATAAATCACTCTGGGAGCCTCGGAATCGCGATATTTACCTTTTCCACACGCTGTGTATCGATAGAAGCTAAGGATTCAGTTCCTAGCCCTCGGCATCGTTCGATATAACGATAAATCACTCTGGGAGCCTCGGAATCGCGATATTTACCTTTTCCACACGCTGTGTATCGATAGAAGCCAAGGATTCACTTCCTAGCCCACGGCATTGTTCGATATAACGATAAATCACTCTGGGAGCCTCGGAATCGCGATATTTACCTTTTCCACACGCTGTGTATCGATAGGAGCTAAGGATTCACTTCCTATCCCTCGGCATCGTTCGATATAACGATAAATCACTCTGGGAGCCTCGGAATCGCGATATTTACCTTTTCCACACGCTGTGTATCGAAAGGAGCTAAGGATTCACTTCCTAGCCCTCGGCATCGTTCGATATAACGATAAATTACTCTGGTAGCCTCGGAATCGCGATATTTACCTTTTCCACACGCTGTGTATCGATAGAAGCTAAGGATTCAGTTCCTAGCCCTCGGCATCGTTCGATATAACGATAAATCACTCTGGGAGCCTCGGAATCGCGATAGTTACCTTTTCCACACGCTGTGTATCGATAGAAGCCAAGGATTCACTTCCTAGCCCACGGCATTGTTCGATATAACGATAAATCACTCTGGGAGCCTCGGAATCGCGATATTTACCTTTTCCACACGCTGTGTATCGATAGAAGCTAAGGATTCAGTTCCTAGCCCTCGGCATCGTTCGATATAACGATAAATCACTCTGGGAGCCTCGGAATCGCGATATTTACCTCTTCCACACGCTGTGTATCGATAGAAGCCAAGGATTCACTTCCTAGCCCACGGCATTGTTCGATATAACGATAAATCACTCTGGGAGCCTCGGAATCGCGATATTTACCTTTTCCACACGCTGTGTATCGATAGGAGCTAAGGATTCACTTCCTATCCCTCGGCATCGTTCGATATAACGATAAATCACTCTGGGAGCCTCGGAATCGCGATATTTACCTTTTCCACACGCTGTGTATCGAAAGGAGCTAAGGATTCACTTCCTAGCCCTCGGCATCGTTCGATATAACGATAAATTACTCTGGTAGCCTCGGAATCGCGATATTTACCTTTTCCACACGCTGTGTATCGATTGAAGCTAAGGATTCAGTTCCTAGCCCTCGGCATCGTTCGATATAACGATAAATCACTCTGGGAGCCTCGGAATCGCGATATTTACCTTTTCCACACGCTGTGTATCGATAGAAGCCAAGGATTCACTTCCTAGCCCACGGCATTGTTCGATATAACGATAAATCACTCTGGGAGCCTCGGAATCGCGATATTTACCTTTTCCACACGCTGTGTATCGAAAGAAGCTAAGGATTCAGTTCCTAGCCCTCGGCATCGTTCGATATAACGATAAATCACTCTGGGAGCCTCGGAATCGCGATATTTACCTTTTCCACACGCTGTGTATCGAAAGGAGCTAAGGATTCACTTCCTAGCCCTCGGCATCGTTCGATATAACGATAAATCACTCTGGGAGCCTCGGAATAGCGATATTTACCTTTTCCACACGCTGTGTATCGATAGAAGCTAAGGATTCACTTCCTAGATCTCGCCATCGTTCGATATAACGATAAATCACTCTGGGACACTCGGAATCGCGATATTTACCTTTTCCACAGGCTGTGTATCGAAAGGAGCTAAGGATTCACTTCCTAGCCCTCGGCATCGTTCGATATAACGATAAATCACTCTGGGAGCCTCGGAATCGCGATATTTACCTTTTCCACACGCTGTGTATCGATAGGAGCTAAGGATTCACTTCCTATCCCTCGGCATCGTTCGATATAACGATAAAACACTCTGGGAGCCTCGGAATCGCGATATTTACCTTTTCCACACGCTGTGTATCGAAAGGAGCTAAGGATTCACTTCCTAGCCCTCGGCATCGTTCGATATAACGATAAATTACTCTGGTAGCCTCGGAATCGCGATATTTACCTTTTCCACACGCTGTGTATCGATAGAAGCTAAGGATTCAGTTCCTAGCCCTCGGCATCGTTCGATATAACGATAAATCACTCTGGGAGCCTCGGAATCGCGATAGTTACCTTTTCCACACGCTGTGTATCGATAGAAGCCAAGGATTCACTTCCTAGCCCACGGCATTGTTCGATATAACGATAAATCACTCTGGGAGCCTCGGAATCGCGATATTTACCTTTTCCACACGCTGTGTATCGATAGAAGCTAAGGATTCAGTTCCTAGCCCTCGGCATCGTTCGATATAACGATAAATCACTCTGGGAGCCTCGGAATCGCGATATTTACCTCTTCCACACGCTGTGTATCGATAGAAGCCAAGGATTCACTTCCTAGCCCACGGCATTGTTCGATATAACGATAAATCACTCTGGGAGCCTCGGAATCGCGATATTTACCTTTTCCACACGCTGTGTATCGATAGGAGCTAAGGATTCACTTCCTATCCCTCGGCATCGTTCGATATAACGATAAATCACTCTGGGAGCCTCGGAATCGCGATATTTACCTTTTCCACACGCTGTGTATCGAAAGGAGCTAAGGATTCACTTCCTAGCCCTCGGCATCGTTCGATATAACGATAAATTACTCTGGTAGCCTCGGAATCGCGATATTTACCTTTTCCACACGCTGTGTATCGATTGAAGCTAAGGATTCAGTTCCTAGCCCTCGGCATCGTTCGATATAACGATAAATCACTCTGGGAGCCTCGGAATCGCGATATTTACCTTTTCCACACGCTGTGTATCGATAGAAGCCAAGGATTCACTTCCTAGCCCACGGCATTGTTCGATATAACGATAAATCACTCTGGGAGCCTCGGAATCGCGATATTTACCTTTTCCACACGCTGTGTATCGAAAGAAGCTAAGGATTCAGTTCCTAGCCCTCGGCATCGTTCGATATAACGATAAATCACTCTGGGAGCCTCGGAATCGCGATATTTACCTTTTCCACACGCTGTGTATCGAAAGGAGCTAAGGATTCACTTCCTAGCCCTCGGCATCGTTCGATATAACGATAAATCACTCTGGGAGCCTCGGAATAGCGATATTTACCTTTTCCACACGCTGTGTATCGATAGAAGCTAAGGATTCACTTCCTAGATCTCGCCATCGTTCGATATAACGATAAATCACTCTGGGACACTCGGAATCGCGATATTTACCTTTTCCACAGGCTGTGTATCGAAAGGAGCTAAGGATTCACTTCCTAGCCCTCGGCATCGTTCGATATAACGATAAATCACTCTGGGAGCCTCGGAATCGCGATATTTACCTTTTCCACACGCTGTGTATCGATAGAAGCTAAGGATTCACTTCCTAGCCCACGGCATTGTTCGATATAACGATAAATCAATCTGGGAGCCTCTGAATCGCGATATTTACCTTTTCCACACGCTGTGTATCGATAGAAGCTAAGGATTCACTTCCTAGCCCTCGGCATCGTTCGATATAACGATAAATCACTCTGGGAGCCTCGGAATCGCGATATTTACCTTTTCCACACGCTGTGTATCGAAAGAAGCTTAGGATTCACTTCCTAGCACACGGCATTGTTCGATATAACGATATATCACTCTGGAACACTCGGAATCGCGATATTTACCTTTTCCACACGCTGTGTATCGATAGGAGCTAAGGATTCACTTCCTAGCCCTCGGCATCGTTCGATATAACGATAAATCACTCTGGGAGCCTCGGAATCGCGATATTTACCTTTTCCACACGCTGTGTATCGAAAGGAACTAAGGATTCACTTCCTAGCCTTCGGCATCGTTCGATATAACGATAAATTACTCTGGTAGCCTCGGAATCGCGATATTTACCTTTTCCACACGCTGTGTATCGGTAGAAGCTAAGGATTCAGTTACTAGCCCTCGGCATCGTTCGATATAACGATAAATCACTCTGGGAGTCTCGGAATCGCGATATTCACCTTTTCCACACGCTGTGTATCGATAGAAGCCAAGGATTCACTTCCTAGCCCACGGCATTGTTCGATATAACGATAAATCACTCTGGAACACTCGGAATCGCGATATTTACCTTTTCCACACGCTGTGTATCGATAGGAGCTAAGGATTCACTTCCTAGCCCTCGGCATCGTTCGATTTAACGATAAATCACTCTGGGAGCCTCGGAATCGCGATATTTACCTTTTCCACACGCTGTGTATCGAAAGGAGCTAAGGATTCACTTCCTACCCCTCGGCATCGTTCGATATAACGATAAATTACTCTGGTAGCCTCGGAATCGCGATATTTACCTTTGCCACACGCTGTGTATCGATAGAAGCTAAGGATTCAGTTCCTAGCCCTCGGCATCGTTCGATATAACGATAAATTACTCTGGTAGCCTCGGAATCGCGATATTTACCTTTTCCACACGCTGTATATCGATAGAAGCTAAGGATTCACTTCCTAGATCTCGCCATCGTTCGATATAACGATAAATCACTCTGGGACACTCGGAATCGCGATATTTACCTTTTCCACACGCTGTGTATCGAAAGGAGCTAAGGATTCACTTCCTAGCCCTCGGCATCGTTCGATTTAACGATAAATCACTCTGGAACACTCGGAATCGCGATATTTACCTTTTCCACACGCTGTGTATCGATAGGAGCTAAGGATTCACTTCCTAGCCCTCGGCATCGTTCGATATAACGATAAATCACTCTGGGAGCCTCGGAATCGCGATATTTACCTTTTCCACACGCTGTGTATCGAAAGGAGCTAAGGATTCACTTCCTAGCCCTCGGCATCGTTCGATATAACGATAAATTACTCTGGTAGCCTCGGAATCGCGATATTTACCTTTTCCACACGCTGTGTATCGATAGAAGCTAAGGATTCAGTTACTAGCCCTCGGCATCGTTCGATATAACGATAAATCACTCTGGGAGCCTCGGAATCGCGATATTCACCTTTTCCACACGCTGTGTATCGATAGAAGCCAAGGATTCACTTCCTAGCCCACGGCATTGTTCGATATAACGATAAATCACTCTGGAACACTCGGAATCGCGATATTTACCTTTTCCACACGCTGTGTATCGATAGGAGCTAAGGATTCACTTCCTAGCCCTCGGCATCGTTCGATATAACGATAAATCACTCTGGGAGCTTCGGAATCGCGATATTTACCTTTTCCACACGCTGTGTATCGAAAGGAGCTAAGGATTCACTTCCTAGCCCTCGGCATCGTTCGATGTAACGATAAATTACTCTAGTAGCCTCGGAATCGCGATATTTACCTTTTCCACACGCTGTGTATCGATAGAAGCTAAGGATTCAGTTCCTAGCCCTCGGCATCGTTCGATATAACGATAAATCACTCTGGGAGCCTCGGAATCGCGATAGTTACCTTTTCCACACGCTGTGTATCGATAGAAGCCAAGGATTCACTTCCTAGCCCACGGCATTGTTCGATATAACGATAAATCACTCTGGGAGCCTCGGAATCGCGATATTTACCTTTTCCACACGCTGTGTATCGAAAGAAGCTAAGGATTCAGTTCCTAGCCCTCGGCATCGTTCGATATAACGATAAATTACTCTAGTAGCCTCGGAATCGCGATATTTACCTTTTCCACACGCTGTGTATCGATAGAAGCTAAGGATTCAGTTCCTAGCCCTCGGCATCGTTCGATATAACGATGAATCACTCTGGGAGCCTCGGAATCGCGATATTTACCTTTTCCACACGCAGTGTATCGAAAGGAGCTAAGGATTCACTTCCTGGCCCTCGGCATCGTTCGATATAACGATAAATCACTCTGGGAGCCTCGGAATAGCGATATTTACCTTTTCCACACGCTGTGTATCGATAAAAGCTAAGGATTCATTTAATAGCCCTCGCCATCGTTCGATATAACGATAAATCACTCTGGGACACTCGGAATCGCGATATTTACCTTTTCCACACGCTGTGTATCGAAAGGAGCTAAGGATTCACTTCCTAGCCCTCGGCATCGTTCGATTTAACGATAAATCACTCTGGGAGCCTCGGAATCGCGATATTTACCTTTTCCACACGCTGTGTATCGATAGGAGCTAAGGATTCACTTCCTAGCCCTCGGCATCGTTCGATTTAACGATAAATCACTCTGGGAGCCTCGGAATCGCGATATTTACCTTTTCCACACGCTGTGTATCGAAAGGAGCTAAGGATTCACTTCCTAGCCCTCGGCATCGTTCGATATAACGATAAATCACTCTGGTAGCCTCGGAATCGCGATATTTACCTTTTCCACACGCTGTGTATCGATAGAAGCTAAGGATTCAGTTCCTAGCCCTCGGCATCGTTCGATATAACGATAAATCACTCTGGGAGCCTCGGAATCGCGATATTTACCTTTTCCACACGCTGTGTATCGATAGAAGCTAAGGATTCAGTTCCTAGCCCTCTGCATCGTTCGATATAACGATAAATCACTCTGGGAGCCTCGGAATCGCGATATTTACCTTTTCCACACGCTGTGTATCGATAGAAGCCAAGGATTCACTTCCCAGCCCACGGCATTGTTCGATATAACGATAAATCACTCTGGGAGCCTCGGAATCGCGATATTTACCTTTTCCACACGCTGTGTATCGATAGGAGCTAAGGATTCACTTCCTATCCCTCGGCATCGTTCGATATAACGATAAATCACTCTGGGAGCCTCGGAATCGCGATATTTACCTTTTCCACACGCTGTGTATCGAAAGGAGCTAAGGATTCACTTCCTAGCCCTCGGCATCGTTCGATATAACGATAAATTACTCTGGTAGCCTCGGAATCGCGATATTTACCTTTTCCACACGCTGTGTATCGATAGAAGCTAAGGATTCAGTTCCTAGCCCTCGGCATCGTTCGATATAACGATAAATCACTCTGGGAGCCTCGGAATCGCGATAGTTACCTTTTCCACACGCTGTGTATCGATAGAAGCCAAGGATTCACTTCCTAGCCCACGGCATTGTTCGATATAACGATAAATCACTCTGGGAGCCTCGGAATCGCGATATTTACCTTTTCCACACGCTGTGTATCGATAGAAGCTAAGGATTCAGTTCCTAGCCCTCGGCATCGTTCGATATAACGATAAATCACTCTGGGAGCCTCGGAATCGCGATATTTACCTCTTCCACACGCTGTGTATCGATAGAAGCCAAGGATTCACTTCCTAGCCCACGGCATCGTTCGATTTAACGATAAATCACTCTGGGAGCCTCGGAATCGCGATATTTACCTTTTCCACACGCTGTGTATCGATAGAAGCTAAGGATTCACTTCCTAGCCCTCGGCATCGTTCGATATAACGATAAATCACTCTGGGAGCCTCGGAATCGCGATATTTACCTTTTCCACACGCTGTGTATCGATAGAAGCTAAGGATTCAGTTCCTAGCCCTCGGCATCGTTCGATATAACGATAAATCACTCTGGGAGCCTCGGAATCGCGATATTTACCTTTTCCACACGCTGTGTATCGATAGAAGCCAAGGATTCACTTCCTAGCCCACGGCATTGTTCGATATAACGATAAATCACTCTGGGAGCCTCGGAATCGCGATATTTACCTTTTCCACACGCTGTGTATCGAAAGAAGCTAAGGATTCAGTTCCTAGCCCTCGGCATCGTTCGATATAACGATACATCACTCGGGGACACTCGGAATCGCGATATTTACCTTTTCCACACGCTGTGTATCGAAAGGAGCTAAGGATTCACTTCCTAGATCTCGCCATCGTTCGATATAACGATAAATCACTCGGGGACACTCGGAATCGCGATATTTACCTTTTCCACACGCTGTGTATCGAAAGGAGCTAAGGATTCACTTCCTAGCCCTCGGCATCGTTCGATTTAACGATAAATCACTCTGGGAGCCTCGGAATCGCGATATTTACCTTTTCCACACGCTGTGTATCGATAGAAGCTAAGGATTCACTTCCTAGCCCTCGGCATCGTTCGATATAACGATAAATCACTCTGGGAGCCTCGGAATCGCGATATTTACCTTTTCCACACGCTGTGTATCGATAGAAGCTAAGGATTCACTTCCTAGCCCTCGGCATCGTTCGATATAACGATAAATCACTCTGGGAGCCTCGGAATCGCGATATTTACCTTTTCCACACGCTGTGTATCGAAAGGAGCTAAGGATTCACTTCCTAGCCCTCGGCATCGTTCGATATAACGATAAATCACTCTGGTTTCCTCGGAATCGCGATATTTACCTTTTCCACACGCTGTGTATCGATAGAAGCTAAGGATTCAGTTCCTAGCCCTCGGCATCGTTCGATATAACGATAAATCACTCTGGGAGCCTCGGAATCGCGATATTTACCTTTTCCACACGCTGTGTATCGATAGAAGCCAAGGATTCCCTTCCTAGCCCACGGCATTGTTCGATATAACGATAAATCACTCCGGGAGCCTCGGAATCGCGATATTTACCTTTTCCACACGCTGTGTATCGAAAGAAGCTAAGGATTCAGTGCCTAGCCCTCGGCATCGTTCGATATAACGATAAATCACTCTGGGAGCCTCGGAATCGCGATATTTACCTTTTCCACACGCTGTGTATCGAAAGGAGCTAAGGATTCACTTCCTAGCCCTCGGCATCGTTCGATGTAACGATAAATCACTCTGGGAGCCTCGGAATAGCGATATTTACCTTTTCCACACGCTGTGTATCGATAGAAGCTAAGGATTCACTTCCTAGATCTCGCCATCGTTCGATGTAACGATAAATTACTCTAGTAGCCTCGGAATCGCGATATTTACCTTTTCCACACGCTGTGTATCGATAGAAGCTAAGGATTCACTTCCTAGCCCTCGGCATCGTTCGATATAACGATAAATCACTCTGGGAGCCTCGGAATCGCGATATTTACCTTTTCCACACGCTGTGTATCGATAGAAGCTAAGGATTCACTTCCTAGCCCTCGGCATCGTTCGATATAACGATAAATCACTCTGGGAGCCTCGGAATCGCGATATTTACCTTTTCCACACGCTGTGTATCGATAGAAGCTAAGGATTCACTTCCTAGCCCTCGGCATCGTTCGATATAACGATAAATCACTCTGGGAGCCTCGGAATCGCGATATTTACCTTTTCCACACGCTGTGTATCGAAAGGAGCTAAGGATTCACTTCCTAGCCCTCGGCATCGTTCGATATAACGATAAATCACTCTGGGAGCCTCGGAATCGCGATATTTACCTTTTCCACACGCTGTGTATCGAAAGGAGCTAAGGATTCACTTCCTAGCCCTCGGCATCGTTCGATATAACGATAAATCACTCTGGTTTCCTCGGAATCGCGATATTTACCTTTTCCACACGCTGTGTATCGATAGAAGCTAAGGATTCAGTTCCTAGCCCTCGGCATCGTTCGATATAACGATAAATCACTCTGGGAGCCTCGGAATCGCGATATTTACCTTTTCCACACGCTGTGTATCGAAAGGAGCTAAGGATTCACTTCCTAGCCCTCGGCATCGTTCGATATAACGATAAATCACTCTGGTTTCCTCGGAATCGCGATATTTACCTTTTCCACACGCTGTGTATCGATAGAAGCTAAGGATTCAGTTCCTAGCCCTCGGCATCGTTCGATATAACGATAAATTACTCTGGTAGCCTCGGAATCGCGATATTTACCTTTTCCACACGCTGTGTATCGATAGAAGCTAAGGATTCAGTTCCTAGCCCTCGGCATCGTTCGATATAACGATAAATCACTCTGGGAGCCTCGGAATCGCGATAGTTACCTTTTCCACACGCTGTGTATCGATAGAAGCCAAGGATTCACTTCCTAGCCCACGGCATTGTTCGATATAACGATAAATCACTCTGGGAGCCTCAGAATCGCGATATTTACCTTTTCCACACGCTGTGTATCGATAGAAGCTAAGGATTCAGTTCCTAGCCCTCGGCATCGTTCGATATAACGATAAATCACTCTGGGAGCCTCGGAATCGCGATATTTACCTCTTCCACACGCTGTGTATCGATAGAAGCCAAGGATTCACTTCCTAGCCCACGGCATCGTTCGATTTAACGATAAATCACTCTGGGAGCCTCGGAATCGCGATATTTACCTTTTCCACACGCTGTGTATCGATAGAAGCTAAGGATTCACTTCCTAGCCCTCGGCATCGTTCGATATAACGATAAATCACTCTGGGAGCCTCGGAATCGCGATATTTACCTTTTCCACACGCTGTGTATCGATAGAAGCTAAGGATTCAGTTCCTAGCCCTCGGCATCGTTCGATATAACGATAAATCACTCTGGGAGCCTCGGAATCGCGATATTTACCTTTTCCACACGCTGTGTATCGATAGAAGCCAAGGATTCACTTCCTAGCCCACGGCATTGTTCGATATAACGATAAATCACTCTGGGAGCCTCGGAATCGCGATATTTACCTTTTCCACACGCTGTGTATCGAAAGAAGCTAAGGATTCAGTTCCTAGCCCTCGGCATCGTTCGATATAACGATACATCACTCGGGGACACTCGGAATCGCGATATTTACCTTTTCCACACGCTGTGTATCGAAAGGAGCTAAGGATTCACTTCCTAGATCTCGCCATCGTTCGATATAACGATAAATCACTCGGGGACACTCGGAATCGCGATATTTACCTTTTCCACACGCTGTGTATCGAAAGGAGCTAAGGATTCACTTCCTAGCCCTCGGCATCGTTCGATTTAACGATAAATCACTCTGGGAGCCTCGGAATCGCGATATTTACCTTTTCCACACGCTGTGTATCGATAGAAGCTAAGGATTCACTTCCTAGCCCTCGGCATCGTTCGATATAACGATAAATCACTCTGGGAGCCTCGGAATCGCGATATTTACCTTTTCCACACGCTGTGTATCGATAGAAGCTAAGGATTCACTTCCTAGCCCTCGGCATCGTTCGATATAACGATAAATCACTCTGGGAGCCTCGGAATCGCGATATTTACCTTTTCCACACGCTGTGTATCGAAAGGAGCTAAGGATTCACTTCCTAGCCCTCGGCATCGTTCGATATAACGATAAATCACTCTGGTTTCCTCGGAATCGCGATATTTACCTTTTCCACACGCTGTGTATCGATAGAAGCTAAGGATTCAGTTCCTAGCCCTCGGCATCGTTCGATATAACGATAAATCACTCTGGGAGCCTCGGAATCGCGATATTTACCTTTTCCACACGCTGTGTATCGATAGAAGCCAAGGATTCCCTTCCTAGCCCACGGCATTGTTCGATATAACGATAAATCACTCCGGGAGCCTCGGAATCGCGATATTTACCTTTTCCACACGCTGTGTATCGAAAGAAGCTAAGGATTCAGTGCCTAGCCCTCGGCATCGTTCGATATAACGATAAATCACTCTGGGAGCCTCGGAATCGCGATATTTACCTTTTCCACACGCTGTGTATCGAAAGGAGCTAAGGATTCACTTCCTAGCCCTCGGCATCGTTCGATGTAACGATAAATCACTCTGGGAGCCTCGGAATAGCGATATTTACCTTTTCCACACGCTGTGTATCGATAGAAGCTAAGGATTCACTTCCTAGATCTCGCCATCGTTCGATATAACGATAAATCACTCTGGGACACTCGGAATCGCGATATTTACCTTTTCCACACGCTGTGTATCGAAAGGAGCTAAGGATTCACTTCCTAGCCCTCGGCATCGTTCGATTTAACGATAAATCACTCTGGGAGCCTCGGAATCGCGATATTTACCTTTTCCACACGCTGTGTATCGAAAGGAGCTAAGGATTCACTTCCTACCCCTCGGCATCGTTCGATATAACGATAAATTACTCTGGTAGCCTCGGAATCGCGATATTTACCTTTGCCACACGCTGTGTATCGATAGAAGCTAAGGATTCAGTTCCTAGCCCTCGGCATCGTTCGATATAACGATAAATTACTCTGGTAGCCTCGGAATCGCGATATTTACCTTTTCCACACGCTGTATATCGATAGAAGCTAAGGATTCACTTCCTAGATCTCGCCATCGTTCGATATAACGATAAATCACTCTGGGACACTCGGAATCGCGATATTTACCTTTTCCACACGCTGTGTATCGAAAGGAGCTAAGGATTCACTTCCTAGCCCTCGGCATCGTTCGATTTAACGATAAATCACTCTGGAACACTCGGAATCGCGATATTTACCTTTTCCACACGCTGTGTATCGATAGGAGCTAAGGATTCACTTCCTAGCCCTCGGCATCGTTCGATATAACGATAAATCACTCTGGGAGCCTCGGAATCGCGATATTTACCTTTTCCACACGCTGTGTATCGAAAGGAGCTAAGGATTCACTTCCTAGCCCTCGGCATCGTTCGATATAACGATAAATTACTCTGGTAGCCTCGGAATCGCGATATTTACCTTTTCCACACGCTGTGTATCGATAGAAGCTAAGGATTCAGTTACTAGCCCTCGGCATCGTTCGATATAACGATAAATCACTCTGGGAGCCTCGGAATCGCGATATTCACCTTTTCCACACGCTGTGTATCGATAGAAGCCAAGGATTCACTTCCTAGCCCACGGCATTGTTCGATATAACGATAAATCACTCTGGAACACTCGGAATCGCGATATTTACCTTTTCCACACGCTGTGTATCGATAGGAGCTAAGGATTCACTTCCTAGCCCTCGGCATCGTTCGATATAACGATAAATCACTCTGGGAGCTTCGGAATCGCGATATTTACCTTTTCCACACGCTGTGTATCGAAAGGAGCTAAGGATTCACTTCCTAGCCCTCGGCATCGTTCGATGTAACGATAAATTACTCTAGTAGCCTCGGAATCGCGATATTTACCTTTTCCACACGCTGTGTATCGATAGAAGCTAAGGATTCAGTTCCTAGCCCTCGGCATCGTTCGATATAACGATAAATCACTCTGGGAGCCTCGGAATCGCGATAGTTACCTTTTCCACACGCTGTGTATCGATAGAAGCCAAGGATTCACTTCCTAGCCCACGGCATTGTTCGATATAACGATAAATCACTCTGGGAGCCTCGGAATCGCGATATTTACCTTTTCCACACGCTGTGTATCGAAAGAAGCTAAGGATTCAGTTCCTAGCCCTCGGCATCGTTCGATATAACGATAAATTACTCTAGTAGCCTCGGAATCGCGATATTTACCTTTTCCACACGCTGTGTATCGATAGAAGCTAAGGATTCAGTTCCTAGCCCTCGGCATCGTTCGATATAACGATAAATCACTCTGGGAGCCTCGGAATCGCGATATTTACCTTTTCCACACGCAGTGTATCGAAAGGAGCTAAGGATTCACTTCCTGGCCCTCGGCATCGTTCGATATAACGATAAATCACTCTGGGAGCCTCGGAATAGCGATATTTACCTTTTCCACACGCTGTGTATCGATAAAAGCTAAGGATTCATTTAATAGCCCTCGCCATCGTTCGATATAACGATAAATCACTCTGGGACACTCGGAATCGCGATATTTACCTTTTCCACACGCTGTGTATCGAAAGGAGCTAAGGATTCACTTCCTAGCCCTCGGCATCGTTCGATTTAACGATAAATCACTCTGGGAGCCTCGGAATCGCGATATTTACCTTTTCCACACGCTGTGTATCGATAGGAGCTAAGGATTCACTTCCTAGCCCTCGGCATCGTTCGATTTAACGATAAATCACTCTGGGAGCCTCGGAATCGCGATATTTACCTTTTCCACACGCTGTGTATCGAAAGGAGCTAAGGATTCACTTCCTAGCCCTCGGCATCGTTCGATATAACGATAAATCACTCTGGTAGCCTCGGAATCGCGATATTTACCTTTTCCACACGCTGTGTATCGATAGAAGCTAAGGATTCAGTTCCTAGCCCTCGGCATCGTTCGATATAACGATAAATCACTCTGGGAGCCTCGGAATCGCGATATTTACCTTTTCCACACGCTGTGTATCGATAGAAGCTAAGGATTCAGTTCCTAGCCCTCGGCATCGTTCGATATAACGATAAATCACTCTGGGAGCCTCGGAATCGCGATATTTACCTTTTCCACACGCTGTGTATCGATAGAAGCCAAGGATTCACTTCCCAGCCCACGGCATTGTTCGATATAACGATAAATCACTCTGGGAGCCTCGGAATCGCGATATTTACCTTTTCCACACGCTGTGTATCGATAGGAGCTAAGGATTCACTTCCTATCCCTCGGCATCGTTCGATATAACGATAAATCACTCTGGGAGCCTCGGAATCGCGATATTTACCTTTTCCACACGCTGTGTATCGAAAGGAGCTAAGGATTCACTTCCTAGCCCTCGGCATCGTTCGATATAACGATAAATTAATCTGGTAGCCTCGGAATCGCGATATTTACCTTTTCCACACGCTGTGTATCGATAGAAGCTAAGGATTCAGTTCCTAGCCCTCGGCATCGTTCGATATAACGATAAATCACTCTGGGAGCCTCGGAATCGCGATAGTTACCTTTTCCACACGCTGTGTATCGATAGAAGCCAAGGATTCACTTCCTAGCCCACGGCATTGTTCGATATAACGATAAATCACTCTGGGAGCCTCGGAATCGCGATATTTACCTTTTCCACACGCTGTGTATCGAAAGAAGCTAAGGATTCAGTTCCTAGCCCTCGGCATCGTTCGATATAACGATAAATCACTCTGGGAGCCTCGGAATCGCGATATTTACCTTTTCCACACGCTGTGTATCGAAAGGAGCTAAGGATTCACTTCCTAGCCCTCGGCATCGTTCGATATAACGATAAATCACTCTGGGAGCCTCGGAATAGCGATATTTACCTTTTCCACACGCTGTGTATCGATAGAAGCTAAGGATTCACTTCCTAGATCTCGCCATCGTTCGATATAACGATAAATCACTCTGGGACACTCGGAATCGCGATATTTACCTTTTCCACAGGCTGTGTATCGAAAGGAGCTAAGGATTCACTTCCTAGCCCTCGGCATCGTTCGATATAACGATAAATCACTCTGGGAGCCTCGGAATCGCGATATTTACCTTTTCCACACGCTGTGTATCGATAGAAGCTAAGGATTCACTTCCTAGCCCACGGCATTGTTCGATATAACGATAAATCAATCTGGGAGCCTCTGAATCGCGATATTTACCTTTTCCACACGCTGTGTATCGATAGAAGCTAAGGATTCACTTCCTAGCCCTCGACATCGTTCGATATAACGATAAATCACTCTGGGAGCCTCGGAATCGCGATATTTACCTTTTCCACACGCTGTGTATCGAAAGAAGCTTAGGATTCACTTCCTAGCACACGGCATTGTTCGATATAACGATATATCACTCTGGAACACTCGGAATCGCGATATTTACCTTTTCCACACGCTGTGTATCGATAGGAGCTAAGGATTCACTTCCTAGCCCTCGGCATCGTTCGATATAACGATAAATCACTCTGGGAGCCTCGGAATCGCGATATTTACCTTTTCCACACGCTGTGTATCGAAAGGAACTAAGGATTCACTTCCTAGCCTTCGGCATCGTTCGATATAACGATAAATTACTCTGGTAGCCTCGGAATCGCGATATTTACCTTTTCCACACGCTGTGTATCGGTAGAAGCTAAGGATTCAGTTACTAGCCCTCGGCATCGTTCGATATAACGATAAATCACTCTGGGAGTCTCGGAATCGCGATATTCACCTTTTCCACACGCTGTGTATCGATAGAAGCCAAGGATTCACTTCCTAGCCCACGGCATTGTTCGATATAACGATAAATCACTCTGGAACACTCGGAATCGCGATATTTACCTTTTCCACACGCTGTGTATCGATAGGAGCTAAGGATTCACTTCCTAGCCCTCGGCATCGTTCGATTTAACGATAAATCACTCTGGGAGCCTCGGAATCGCGATATTTACCTTTTCCACACGCTGTGTATCGAAAGGAGCTAAGGATTCACTTCCTACCCCTCGGCATCGTTCGATATAACGATAAATTACTCTGGTAGCCTCGGAATCGCGATATTTACCTTTGCCACACGCTGTGTATCGATAGAAGCTAAGGATTCAGTTCCTAGCCCTCGGCATCGTTCGATATAACGATAAATTACTCTGGTAGCCTCGGAATCGCGATATTTACCTTTTCCACACGCTGTATATCGATAGAAGCTAAGGATTCACTTCCTAGATCTCGCCATCGTTCGATATAACGATAAATCACTCTGGGACACTCGGAATCGCGATATTTACCTTTTCCACACGCTGTGTATCGAAAGGAGCTAAGGATTCACTTCCTAGCCCTCGGCATCGTTCGATTTAACGATAAATCACTCTGGAACACTCGGAATCGCGATATTTACCTTTTCCACACGCTGTGTATCGATAGGAGCTAAGGATTCACTTCCTAGCCCTCGGCATCGTTCGATATAACGATAAATCACTCTGGGAGCCTCGGAATCGCGATATTTACCTTTTCCACACGCTGTGTATCGAAAGGAGCTAAGGATTCACTTCCTAGCCCTCGGCATCGTTCGATATAACGATAAATTACTCTGGTAGCCTCGGAATCGCGATATTTACCTTTTCCACACGCTGTGTATCGATAGAAGCTAAGGATTCAGTTACTAGCCCTCGGCATCGTTCGATATAACGATAAATCACTCTGGGAGCCTCGGAATCGCGATATTCACCTTTTCCACACGCTGTGTATCGATAGAAGCCAAGGATTCACTTCCTAGCCCACGGCATTGTTCGATATAACGATAAATCACTCTGGAACACTCGGAATCGCGATATTTACCTTTTCCACACGCTGTGTATCGATAGGAGCTAAGGATTCACTTCCTAGCCCTCGGCATCGTTCGATATAACGATAAATCACTCTGGGAGCTTCGGAATCGCGATATTTACCTTTTCCACACGCTGTGTATCGAAAGGAGCTAAGGATTCACTTCCTAGCCCTCGGCATCGTTCGATGTAACGATAAATTACTCTAGTAGCCTCGGAATCGCGATATTTACCTTTTCCACACGCTGTGTATCGATAGAAGCTAAGGATTCAGTTCCTAGCCCTCGGCATCGTTCGATATAACGATAAATCACTCTGGGAGCCTCGGAATCGCGATAGTTACCTTTTCCACACGCTGTGTATCGATAGAAGCCAAGGATTCACTTCCTAGCCCACGGCATTGTTCGATATAACGATAAATCACTCTGGGAGCCTCGGAATCGCGATATTTACCTTTTCCACACGCTGTGTATCGAAAGAAGCTAAGGATTCAGTTCCTAGCCCTCGGCATCGTTCGATATAACGATAAATTACTCTAGTAGCCTCGGAATCGCGATATTTACCTTTTCCACACGCTGTGTATCGATAGAAGCTAAGGATTCAGTTCCTAGCCCTCGGCATCGTTCGATATAACGATAAATCACTCTGGGAGCCTCGGAATCGCGATATTTACCTTTTCCACACGCAGTGTATCGAAAGGAGCTAAGGATTCACTTCCTGGCCCTCGGCATCGTTCGATATAACGATAAATCACTCTGGGAGCCTCGGAATAGCGATATTTACCTTTTCCACACGCTGTGTATCGATAAAAGCTAAGGATTCATTTAATAGCCCTCGCCATCGTTCGATATAACGATAAATCACTCTGGGACACTCGGAATCGCGATATTTACCTTTTCCACACGCTGTGTATCGAAAGGAGCTAAGGATTCACTTCCTAGCCCTCGGCATCGTTCGATTTAACGATAAATCACTCTGGGAGCCTCGGAATCGCGATATTTACCTTTTCCACACGCTGTGTATCGATAGGAGCTAAGGATTCACTTCCTAGCCCTCGGCATCGTTCGATTTAACGATAAATCACTCTGGGAGCCTCGGAATCGCGATATTTACCTTTTCCACACGCTGTGTATCGAAAGGAGCTAAGGATTCACTTCCTAGCCCTCGGCATCGTTCGATATAACGATAAATCACTCTGGTAGCCTCGGAATCGCGATATTTACCTTTTCCACACGCTGTGTATCGATAGAAGCTAAGGATTCAGTTCCTAGCCCTCGGCATCGTTCGATATAACGATAAATCACTCTGGGAGCCTCGGAATCGCGATATTTACCTTTTCCACACGCTGTGTATCGATAGAAGCTAAGGATTCAGTTCCTAGCCCTCGGCATCGTTCGATATAACGATAAATCACTCTGGGAGCCTCGGAATCGCGATATTTACCTTTTCCACACGCTGTGTATCGATAGAAGCCAAGGATTCACTTCCCAGCCCACGGCATTGTTCGATATAACGATAAATCACTCTGGGAGCCTCGGAATCGCGATATTTACCTTTTCCACACGCTGTGTATCGATAGGAGCTAAGGATTCACTTCCTATCCCTCGGCATCGTTCGATATAACGATAAATCACTCTGGGAGCCTCGGAATCGCGATATTTACCTTTTCCACACGCTGTGTATCGAAAGGAGCTAAGGATTCACTTCCTAGCCCTCGGCATCGTTCGATATAACGATAAATTACTCTGGTAGCCTCGGAATCGCGATATTTACCTTTTCCACACGCTGTGTATCGATAGAAGCTAAGGATTCAGTTCCTAGCCCTCGGCATCGTTCGATATAACGATAAATCACTCTGGGAGCCTCGGAATCGCGATAGTTACCTTTTCCACACGCTGTGTATCGATAGAAGCCAAGGATTCACTTCCTAGCCCACGGCATTGTTCGATATAACGATAAATCACTCTGGGAGCCTCGGAATCGCGATATTTACCTTTTCCACACGCTGTGTATCGATAGAAGCTAAGGATTCAGTTCCTAGCCCTCGGCATCGTTCGATATAACGATAAATCACTCTGGGAGCCTCGGAATCGCGATATTTACCTCTTCCACACGCTGTGTATCGATAGAAGCCAAGGATTCACTTCCTAGCCCACGGCATTGTTCGATATAACGATAAATCACTCTGGGAGCCTCGGAATCGCGATATTTACCTTTTCCACACGCTGTGTATCGATAGGAGCTAAGGATTCACTTCCTATCCCTCGGCATCGTTCGATATAACGATAAATCACTCTGGGAGCCTCGGAATCGCGATATTTACCTTTTCCACACGCTGTGTATCGAAAGGAGCTAAGGATTCACTTCCTAGCCCTCGGCATCGTTCGATATAACGATAAATTACTCTGGTAGCCTCGGAATCGCGATATTTACCTTTTCCACACGCTGTGTATCGATTGAAGCTAAGGATTCAGTTCCTAGCCCTCGGCATCGTTCGATATAACGATAAATCACTCTGGGAGCCTCGGAATCGCGATATTTACCTTTTCCACACGCTGTGTATCGATAGAAGCCAAGGATTCACTTCCTAGCCCACGGCATTGTTCGATATAACGATAAATCACTCGGGGACACTCGGAATCGCGATATTTACCTTTTCCACACGCTGTGTATCGAAAGGAGCTAAGGATTCACTTCCTAGCCCTCGGCATCGTTCGATTTAACGATAAATCACTCTGGGAGCCTCGGAATCGCGATATTTACCTTTTCCACACGCTGTGTATCGATAGAAGCTAAGGATTCACTTCCTAGCCCTCGGCATCGTTCGATATAACGATAAATCACTCTGGGAGCCTCGGAATCGCGATATTTACCTTTTCCACACGCTGTGTATCGATAGAAGCTAAGGATTCACTTCCTAGCCCTCGGCATCGTTCGATATAACGATAAATCACTCTGGGAGCCTCGGAATCGCGATATTTACCTTTTCCACACGCTGTGTATCGAAAGGAGCTAAGGATTCACTTCCTAGCCCTCGGCATCGTTCGATATAACGATAAATCACTCTGGTTTCCTCGGAATCGCGATATTTACCTTTTCCACACGCTGTGTATCGATAGAAGCTAAGGATTCAGTTCCTAGCCCTCGGCATCGTTCGATATAACGATAAATCACTCTGGGAGCCTCGGAATCGCGATATTTACCTTTTCCACACGCTGTGTATCGATAGAAGCCAAGGATTCCCTTCCTAGCCCACGGCATTGTTCGATATAACGATAAATCACTCTGGGAGCCTCGGAATCGCGATATTTACCTTTTCCACACGCTGTGTATCGAAAGAAGCTAAGGATTCAGTTCCTAGCCCTCGGCATCGTTCGATATAACGATAAATCACTCTGGGAGCCTCGGAATCGCGATATTTACCTTTTCCACACGCTGTGTATCGAAAGGAGCTAAGGATTCACTTCCTAGCCCTCGGCATCGTTCGATGTAACGATAAATCACTCTGGGAGCCTCGGAATAGCGATATTTACCTTTTCCACACGCTGTGTATCGATAGAAGCTAAGGATTCACTTCCTAGATCTCGCCATCGTTCGATATAACGATAAATCACTCTGGGACACTCGGAATCGCGATATTTACCTTTTCCACACGCTGTGTATCGAAAGGAGCTAAGGATTCACTTCCTAGCCCTCGGCATCGTTCGATTTAACGATAAATCACTCTGGGAGCCTCGGAATCGCGATATTTACCTTTTCCACACGCTGTGTATCGAAAGGAGCTAAGGATTCACTTCCTACCCCTCGGCATCGTTCGATATAACGATAAATTACTCTGGTAGCCTCGGAATCGCGATATTTACCTTTGCCACACGCTGTGTATCGATAGAAGCTAAGGATTCAGTTCCTAGCCCTCGGCATCGTTCGATATAACGATAAATTACTCTGGTAGCCTCGGAATCGCGATATTTACCTTTTCCACACGCTGTATATCGATAGAAGCTAAGGATTCACTTCCTAGATCTCGCCATCGTTCGATATAACGATAAATCACTCTGGGACACTCGGAATCGCGATATTTACCTTTTCCACACGCTGTGTATCGAAAGGAGCTAAGGATTCACTTCCTAGCCCTCGGCATCGTTCGATTTAACGATAAATCACTCTGGAACACTCGGAATCGCGATATTTACCTTTTCCACACGCTGTGTATCGATAGGAGCTAAGGATTCACTTCCTAGCCCTCGGCATCGTTCGATATAACGATAAATCACTCTGGGAGCCTCGGAATCGCGATATTTACCTTTTCCACACGCTGTGTATCGAAAGGAGCTAAGGATTCACTTCCTAGCCCTCGGCATCGTTCGATATAACGATAAATTACTCTGGTAGCCTCGGAATCGCGATATTTACCTTTTCCACACGCTGTGTATCGATAGAAGCTAAGGATTCAGTTACTAGCCCTCGGCATCGTTCGATATAACGATAAATCACTCTGGGAGCCTCGGAATCGCGATATTCACCTTTTCCACACGCTGTGTATCGATAGAAGCCAAGGATTCACTTCCTAGCCCACGGCATTGTTCGATATAACGATAAATCACTCTGGAACACTCGGAATCGCGATATTTACATTTTCCACACGCTGTGTATCGATAGGAGCTAAGGATTCACTTCCTAGCCCTCGGCATCGTTCGATATAACGATAAATCACTCTGGGAGCTTCGGAATCGCGATATTTACCTTTTCCACACGCTGTGTATCGAAAGGAGCTAAGGATTCACTTCCTAGCCCTCGGCATCGTTCGATGTAACGATAAATTACTCTAGTAGCCTCGGAATCGCGATATTTACCTTTTCCACACGCTGTGTATCGATAGAAGCTAAGGATTCAGTTCCTAGCCCTCGGCATCGTTCGATATAACGATAAATCACTCTGGGAGCCTCGGAATCGCGATAGTTACCTTTTCCACACGCTGTGTATCGATAGAAGCCAAGGATTCACTTCCTAGCCCACGGCATTGTTCGATATAACGATAAATCACTCTGGGAGCCTCGGAATCGCGATATTTACCTTTTCCACACGCTGTGTATCGAAAGAAGCTAAGGATTCAGTTCCTAGCCCTCGGCATCGTTCGATATAACGATAAATTACTCTAGTAGCCTCGGAATCGCGATATTTACCTTTTCCACACGCTGTGTATCGATAGAAGCTATGGATTCAGTTCCTAGCCCTCGGCATCGTTCGATATAACGATAAATCACTCTGGGAGCCTCGGAATCGCGATATTTACCTTTTCCACACGCAGTGTATCGAAAGGAGCTAAGGATTCACTTCCTTGTCCTCGGCATCGTTCGATATAACGATAAATCACTCTGGGAGCCTCGGAATAGCGATATTTACCTTTTCCACACGCTGTGTATCGATAAAAGCTAAGGATTCATTTAATAGCCCTCGCCATCGTTCGATATAACGATAAATCACTCTGGGACACTCGGAATCGCGATATTTACCTTTTCCACACGCTGTGTATCGAAAGGAGCTAAGGATTCACTTCCTAGCACTCGGCATCGTTCGATTTAACGATAAATCACTCTGGGAGCCTCGGAATCGCGATATTTACCTTTTCCACACGCTGTGTATCGATAGGAGCTAAGGATTCACTTCCTAGCCCTCGGCATCGTTCGATTTAACGATAAATCACTCTGGGAGCCTCGGAATCGCGATATTTACCTTTTCCACACGCTGTGTATCGAAAGGAGCTAAGGATTCACTTCCTAGCCCTCGGCATCGTTCGATATAACGATAAATCACTCTGGTAGCCTCGGAATCGCGATATTTACCTTTTCCACACGCTGTGTATCGATAGAAGCTAAGGATTCAGTTCCTAGCCCTCGGCATCGTTCGATATAACGATAAATCACTCTGGGAGCCTCGGAATCGCGATATTTACCTTTTCCACACGCTGTGTATCGATAGAAGCTAAGGATTCAGTTCCTAGCCCTCGGCATCGTTCGATATAACGATAAATCACTCTGGGAGCCTCGGAATCGCGATATTTACCTTTTCCACACGCTGTGTATCGATAGAAGCCAAGGATTCACTTCCTAGCCCACGGCATTGTTCGATATAACGATAAATCACTCTGGGAGCCTCGGAATCGCGATATTTACCTTTTCCACACGCTGTGTATCGATAGGAGCTAAGGATTCACTTCCTATCCCTCGGCATCGTTCGATATAACGATAAATCACTCTGGGAGACTCGGAATCGCGATATTTACCTTTTCCACACGCTGTGTATCGAAAGGAGCTAAGGATTCACTTCCTAGCCCTCGGCATCGTTCGATATAACGATAAATTACTCTGGTAGCCTCGGAATCGCGATATTTACCTTTTCCACACGCTGTGTATCGATAGAAGCTAAGGATTCAGTTCCTAGCCCTCGGCATCGTTCGATATAACGATAAATCACTCTGGGAGCCTCGGAATCGCGATAGTTACCTTTTCCACACGCTGTGTATCGATAGAAGCCAAGGATTCACTTCCTAGCCCACGGCATTGTTCGATATAACGATAAATCACTCTGGGAGCCTCGGAATCGCGATATTTACCTTTTCCACACGCTGTGTATCGATAGAAGCTAAGGATTCAGTTCCTAGCCCTCGGCATCGTTCGATATAACGATAAATCACTCTGGGAGCCTCGGAATCGCGATATTTACCTCTTCCACACGCTGTGTATCGATAGAAGCCAAGGATTCACTTCCTAGCCCACGGCATTGTTCGATATAACGATAAATCACTCTGGGAGCCTCGGAATCGCGATATTTACCTTTTCCACACGCTGTGTATCGATAGGAGCTAAGGATTCACTTCCTATCCCTCGGCATCGTTCGATATAACGATAAATCACTCTGGGAGCCTCGGAATCGCGATATTTACCTTTTCCACACGCTGTGTATCGAAAGGAGCTAAGGATTCACTTCCTAGCCCTCGGCATCGTTCGATATAACGATAAATTACTCTGGTAGCCTCGGAATCGCGATATTTACCTTTTCCACACGCTGTGTATCGATTGAAGCTAAGGATTCAGTTCCTAGCCCTCGGCATCGTTCGATATAACGATAAATCACTCTGGGAGCCTCGGAATCGCGATATTTACCTTTTCCACACGCTGTGTATCGATAGAAGCTAAGGATTCACTTCCTAGCCCTCGGCATCGTTCGATATAACGATAAATCACTCTGGGAGCCTCGGAATCGCGATATTTACCTTTTCCACATGCTGTGTATCGATAGAAGCTAAGGATTCACTTCCTAGCCCTCGGCATCGTTCGATATAACGATAAATCACTCTGGGAGCCTCGGAATCGCGATATTTACCTTTTCCACACGCTGTGTATCGAAAGGAGCTAAGGATTCACTTCCTAGCCCTCGGCATCGTTCGATATAACGATAAATCACTCTGGTTTCCTCGGAATCGCGATATTTACCTTTTCCACACGCTGTGTATCGATAGAAGCTAAGGATTCAGTTCCTAGCCCTCGGCATCGTTCGATATAACGATAAATCACTCTGGGAGCCTCGGAATCGCGATATTTACCTTTTCCACACGCTGTGTATCGATAGAAGCCAAGGATTCCCTTCCTAGCCCACGGCATTGTTCGATATAACGATAAATCACTCTGGGAGCCTCGGAATCGCGATATTTACCTTTTCCACACGCTGTGTATCGAAAGAAGCTAAGGATTCAGTGCCTAGCCCTCGGCATCGTTCGATATAACGATAAATCACTCTGGGAGCCTCGGAATCGCGATATTTACCTTTTCCACACGCTGTGTATCGAAAGGAGCTAAGGATTCACTTCCTAGCCCTCGGCATCGTTCGATGTAACGATAAATCACTCTGGGAGCCTCGGAATAGCGATATTTACCTTTTCCACACGCTGTGTATCGATAGAAGCTAAGGATTCACTTCCTAGATCTCGCCATCGTTCGATATAACGATAAATCACTCTGGGACACTCGGAATCGCGATATTTACCTTTTCCACACGCTGTGTATCGAAAGGAGCTAAGGATTCACTTCCTAGCCCTCGGCATCGTTCGATTTAACGATAAATCACTCTGGGAGCCTCGGAATCGCGATATTTACCTTTTCCACACGCTGTGTATCGAAAGGAGCTAAGGATTCACTTCCTACCCCTCGGCATCGTTCGATATAACGATAAATTACTCTGGTAGCCTCGGAATCGCGATATTTACCTTTGCCACACGCTGTGTATCGATAGAAGCTAAGGATTCAGTTCCTAGCCCTCGGCATCGTTCGATATAACGATAAATTACTCTGGTAGCCTCGGAATCGCGATATTTACCTTTTCCACACGCTGTATATCGATAGAAGCTAAGGATTCACTTCCTAGATCTCGTCATCGTTCGATATAACGATAAATCACTCTGGGACACTCGGAATCGCGATATTTACCTTTTCCACACGCTGTGTATCGAAAGGAGCTAAGGATTCACTTCCTAGCCCTCGGCATCGTTCGATTTAACGATAAATCACTCTGGAACACTCGGAATCGCGATATTTACCTTTTCCACACGCTGTGTATCGATAGGAGCTAAGGATTCACTTCCTAGCCCTCGGCATCGTTCGATATAACGATAAATCACTCTGGGAGCCTCGGAATCGCGATATTTACCTTTTCCACACGCTGTGTATCGAAAGGAGCTAAGGATTCACTTCCTAGCCCTCGGCATCGTTCGATATAACGATAAATTACTCTGGTAGCCTCGGAATCGCGATATTTACCTTTTCCACACGCTGTGTATCGATAGAAGCTAAGGATTCAGTTACTAGCCCTCGGCATCGTTCGATATAACGATAAATCACTCTGGGAGCCTCGGAATCGCGATATTCACCTTTTCCACACGCTGTGTATCGATAGAAGCCAAGGATTCACTTCCTAGCCCACGGCATTGTTCGATATAACGATAAATCACTCTGGAACACTCGGAATCGCGATATTTACCTTTTCCACACGCTGTGTATCGATAGGAGCTAAGGATTCACTTCCTAGCCCTCGGCATCGTTCGATATAACGATAAATCACTCTGGGAGCTTCGGAATCGCGATATTTACCTTTTCCACACGCTGTGTATCGAAAGGAGCTAAGGATTCACTTCCTAGCCCTCGGCATCGTTCGATGTAACGATAAATTACTCTAGTAGCCTCGGAATCGCGATATTTACCTTTTCCACACGCTGTGTATCGATAGAAGCTAAGGATTCAGTTCCTAGCCCTCGGCATCGTTCGATATAACGATAAATCACTCTGGGAGCCTCGGAATCGCGATAGTTACCTTTTCCACACGCTGTGTATCGATAGAAGCCAAGGATTCACTTCCTAGCCCACGGCATTGTTCGATATAACGATAAATCACTCTGGGAGCCTCGGAATCGCGATATTTACCTTTTCCACACGCTGTGTATCGAAAGAAGCTAAGGATTCAGTTCCTAGCCCTCGGCATCGTTCGATATAACGATAAATTACTCTAGTAGCCTCGGAATCGCGATATTTACCTTTTCCACACGCTGTGTATCGATAGAAGCTAAGGATTCAGTTCCTAGCCCTCGGCATCGTTCGATATAACGATAAATCACTCTGGGAGCCTCGGAATCGCGATATTTACCTTTTCCACACGCAGTGTATCGAAAGGAGCTAAGGATTCACTTCCTGGCCCTCGGCATCGTTCGATATAACGATAAATCACTCTGGGAGCCTCGGAATAGCGATATTTACCTTTTCCACACGCTGTGTATCGATAAAAGCTAAGGATTCATTTAATAGCCCTCGCCATCGTTCGATATAACGATAAATCACTCTGGGACACTCGGAATCGCGATATTTACCTTTTCCACACGCTGTGTATCGAAAGGAGCTAAGGATTCACTTCCTAGCCCTCGGCATCGTTCGATTTAACGATAAATCACTCTGGGAGCCTCGGAATCGCGATATTTACCTTTTCCACACGCTGTGTATCGATAGGAGCTAAGGATTCACTTCCTAGCCCTCGGCATCGTTCGATTTAACGATAAATCACTCTGGGAGCCTCGGAATCGCGATATTTACCTTTTCCACACGCTGTGTATCGAAAGGAGCTAAGGATTCACTTCCTAGCCCTCGGCATCGTTCGATATAACGATAAATCACTCTGGTAGCCTCGGAATCGCGATATTTACCTTTTCCACACGCTGTGTATCGATAGAAGCTAAGGATTCAGTTCCTAGCCCTCGGCATCGTTCGATATAACGATAAATCACTCTGGGAGCCTCGGAATCGCGATATTTACCTTTTCCACACGCTGTGTATCGATAGAAGCTAAGGATTCAGTTCCTAGCCCTCGGCATCGTTCGATATAACGATAAATCACTCTGGGAGCCTCGGAATCGCGATATTTACCTTTTCCACACGCTGTGTATCGATAGAAGCCAAGGATTCACTTCCCAGCCCACGGCATTGTTCGATATAACGATAAATCACTCTGGGAGCCTCGGAATCGCGATATTTACCTTTTCCACACGCTGTGTATCGATAGGAGCAAAGGATTCACTTCCTATCCCTCGGCATCGTTCGATATAACGATAAATCACTCTGGGAGCCTCGGAATCGCGATATTTACCTTTTCCACACGCTGTGTATCGATAGAAGCTAAGGATTCAGTTCCTAGCCCTCGGCATCGTTCGATATAACGATAAATCACTCTGGGAGCCTCGGAATCGCGATAGTTACCTTTTCCACACGCTGTGTATCGATAGAAGCCAAGGATTCACTTCCTAGCCCACGGCATTGTTCGATATAACGATAAATCACTCTGGGAGCCTCGGAATCGCGATATTTACCTTTTCCACACGCTGTGTATCGATAGAAGCTAAGGATTCAGTTCCTAGCCCTCGGCATCGTTCGATATAACGATAAATCACTCTGGGAGCCTCGGAATCGCGATATTTACCTCTTCCACACGCTGTGTATCGATAGAAGCCAAGGATTCACTTCCTAGCCCACGGCATTGTTCGATATAACGATAAATCACTCTGGGAGCCTCGGAATCGCGATATTTACCTTTTCCACACGCTGTGTATCGATAGGAGCTAAGGATTCACTTCCTATCCCTCGGCATCGTTCGATATAACGATAAATCACTCTGGGAGCCTCGGAATCGCGATATTTACCTTTTCCACACGCTGTGTATCGAAAGGAGCTAAGGATTCACTTCCTAGCCCTCGGCATCGTTCGATATAACGATAAATTACTCTGGTAGCCTCGGAATCGCGATATTTACCTTTTCCACACGCTGTGTATCGATTGAAGCTAAGGATTCAGTTCCTAGCCCTCGGCATCGTTCGATATAACGATAAATCACTCTGGGAGCCTCGGAATCGCGATATTTACCTTTTCCACACGCTGTGTATCGATAGAAGCCAAGGATTCACTTCCTAGCCCACGGCATTGTTCGATATAACGATAAATCACTCGGGGACACTCGGAATCGCGATATTTACCTTTTCCACACGCTGTGTATCGAAAGGAGCTAAGGATTCACTTCCTAGCCCTCGGCATCGTTCGATTTAACGATAAATCACTCTGGGAGCCTCGGAATCGCGATATTTACCTTTTCCACACGCTGTGTATCGATAGAAGCTAAGGATTCACTTCCTAGCCCTCGGCATCGTTCGATATAACGATAAATCACTCTGGGAGCCTCGGAATCGCGATATTTACCTTTTCCACACGCTGTGTATCGATAGAAGCTAAGGATTCACTTCCCAGCCCTCGGCATCGTTCGATATAACGATAAATCACTCTGGGAGCCTCGGAATCGCGATATTTACCTTTTCCACACGCTGTGTATCGAAAGGAGCTAAGGATTCACTTCCTAGCCCTCGGCATCGTTCGATATAACGATAAATCACTCTGGTTTCCTCGGAATCGCGATATTTACCTTTTCCACACGCTGTGTATCGATAGAAGCTAAGGATTCAGTTCCTAGCCCTCGGCATCGTTCGATATAACGATAAATCACTCTGGGAGCCTCGGAATCGCGATATTTACCTTTTCCACACGCTGTGTATCGATAGAAGCCAAGGATTCCCTTCCTAGCCCACGGCATTGTTCGATATAACGATAAATCACTCTGGGAGCCTCGGAATCGCGATATTTACCTTTTCCACACGCTGTGTATCGAAAGAAGCTAAGGATTCAGTTCCTAGCCCTCGGCATCGTTCGATATAACGATAAATCACTCTGGGAGCCTCGGAATCGCGATATTTACCTTTTCCACACGCTGTGTATCGAAAGGAGCTAAGGATTCACTTCCTAGCCCTCGGCATCGTTCGATGTAACGATAAATCACTCTGGGAGCCTCGGAATAGCGATATTTACCTTTTCCACACGCTGTGTATCGATAGAAGCTAAGGATTCACTTCCTAGATCTCGCCTTCGTTCGATATAACGATAAATCACTCTGGGACACTCGGAATCGCGATATTTACCTTTTCCACACGCTGTGTATCGAAAGGAGCTAAGGATTCACTTCCTAGCCCTCGGCATCGTTCGATTTAACGATAAATCACTCTGGGAGCCTCGGAATCGCGATATTTACCTTTTCCACACGCTGTGTATCGAAAGGAGCTAAGGATTCACTTCCTACCCCTCGGCATCGTTCGATATAACGATAAATTACTCTGGTAGCCTCGGAATCGCGATATTTACCTTTGCCACACGCTGTGTATCGATAGAAGCTAAGGATTCAGTTCCTAGCCCTCGGCATCGTTCGATATAACGATAAATTACTCTGGTAGCCTCGGAATCGCGATATTTACCTTTTCCACACGCTGTATATCGATAGAAGCTAAGGATTCACTTCCTAGATCTCGCCATCGTTCGATATAACGATAAATCACTCTGGGACACTCGGAATCGCGATATTTACCTTTTCCACACGCTGTGTATCGAAAGGAGCTAAGGATTCACTTCCTAGCCCTCGGCATCGTTCGATTTAACGATAAATCACTCTGGAACACTCGGAATCGCGATATTTACCTTTTCCACACGCTGTGTATCGATAGGAGCTAAGGATTCACTTCCTAGCCCTCGGCATCGTTCGATATAACGATAAATCACTCTGGGAGCCTCGGAATCGCGATATTCACCTTTTCCACACGCTGTGTATCGATAGAAGCCAAGGATTCACTTCCTAGCCCACGGCATTGTTCGATATAACGATAAATCACTCTGGAACACTCGGAATCGCGATATTTACCTTTTCCACACGCTGTGTATCGATAGGAGCTAAGGATTCACTTCCTAGCCCTCGGCATCGTTCGATATAACGATAAATCACTCTGGGAGCTTCGGAATCGCGATATTTACCTTTTCCACACGCTGTGTATCGAAAGGAGCTAAGGATTCACTTCCTAGCCCTCGGCATCGTTCGATGTAACGATAAATTACTCTGGGAGCCTCGGAATCGCGATATTTACCTTTTCCACACGCAGTGTATCGAAAGGAGCTAAGGATTCACTTCCTGGCCCTCGGCATCGTTCGATATAACGATAAATCACTCTGGGAGCCTCGGAATAGCGATATTTACCTTTTCCACACGCTGTGTATCGATAAAAGCTAAGGATTCATTTAATAGCCCTCGCCATCGTTCGATATAACGATAAATCACTCTGGGACACTCGGAATCGCGATATTTACCTTTTCCACACGCTGTGTATCGAAAGGAGCTAAGGATTCACTTCCTAGCACTCGGCATCGTTCGATTTAACGATAAATCACTCTGGGAGCCTCGGAATCGCGATATTTACCTTTTCCACACGCTGTGTATCGATAGGAGCTAAGGATTCACTTCCTAGCCCTCGGCATCGTTCGATTTAACGATAAATCACTCTGGGAGCCTCGGAATCGCGATATTTACCTTTTCCACACGCTGTGTATCGAAAGGAGCTAAGGATTCACTTCCTAGCCCTCGGCATCGTTCGATATAACGATAAATCACTCTGGTAGCCTCGGAATCGCGATATTTACCTTTTCCACACGCTGTGTATCGATAGAAGCTAAGGATTCAGTTCCTAGCCCTCGGCATCGTTCGATATAACGATAAATCACTCTGGGAGCCTCGGAATCGCGATATTTACCTTTTCCACACGCTGTGTATCGATAGAAGCTAAGGATTCAGTTCCTAGCCCTCGGCATCGTTCGATATAACGATAAATCACTCTGGGAGCCTCGGAATCGCGATATTTACCTTTTCCACACGCTGTGTATCGATAGAAGCCAAGGATTCACTTCCTAGCCCACGGCATTGTTCGATATAACGATAAATCACTCTGGGAGCCTCGGAATCGCGATATTTACCTTTTCCACACGCTGTGTATCGATAGGAGCTAAGGATTCACTTCCTATCCCTCGGCATCGTTCGATATAACGATAAATCACTCTGGGAGCCTCGGAATCGCGATATTTACCTTTTCCACACGCTGTGTATCGAAAGGAGCTAAGGATTCACTTCCTAGCCCTCGGCATCGTTCGATATAACGATAAATTACTCTGGTAGCCTCGGAATCGCGATATTTACCTTTTCCACACGCTGTGTATCGATAGAAGCTAAGGATTCAGTTCCTAGCCCTCGGCATCGTTCGATATAACGATAAATCACTCTGGGAGCCTCGGAATCGCGATAGTTACCTTTTCCACACGCTGTGTATCGATAGAAGCCAAGGATTCACTTCCTAGCCCACGGCATTGTTCGATATAACGATAAATCACTCTGGGAGCCTCGGAATCGCGATATTTACCTTTTCCACACGCTGTGTATCGATAGAAGCTAAGGATTCAGTTCCTAGCCCTCGGCATCGTTCGATATAACGATAAATCACTCTGGGAGCCTCGGAATCGCGATATTTACCTCTTCCACACGCTGTGTATCGATAGAAGCCAAGGATTCACTTCCTAGCCCACGGCATTGTTCGATATAACGATAAATCACTCTGGGAGCCTCGGAATCGCGATATTTACCTTTTCCACACGCTGTGTATCGATAGGAGCTAAGGATTCACTTCCTATCCCTCGGCATCGTTCGATATAACGATAAATCACTCTGGGAGCCTCGGAATCGCGATATTTACCTTTTCCACACGCTGTGTATCGAAAGGAGCTAAGGATTCACTTCCTAGCCCTCGGCATCGTTCGATATAACGATAAATTACTCTGGTAGCCTCGGAATCGCGATATTTACCTTTTCCACACGCTGTGTATCGATTGAAGCTAAGGATTCAGTTCCTAGCCCTCGGCATCGTTCGATATAACGATAAATCACTCTGGGAGCCTCGGAATCGCGATATTTACCTTTTCCACACGCTGTGTATCGATAGAAGCCAAGGATTCACTTCCTAGCCCACGGCATTGTTCGATATAACGATAAATCACTCTGGGAGCCTCGGAATCGCGATATTTACCTTTTCCACACGCTGTGTATCGAAAGAAGCTAAGGATTCAGTTCCTAGCCCTCGGCATCGTTCGATATAACGATAAATCACTCTGGGAGCCTCGGAATCGCGATATTTACCTTTTCCACACGCTGTGTATCGAAAGGAGCTAAGGATTCACTTCCTAGCCCTCGGCATCGTTCGATATAACGATAAATCACTCTGGGAGCCTCGGAATAGCGATATTTACCTTTTCCACACGCTGTGTATCGATAGAAGCTAAGGATTCACTTCCTAGATCTCGCCATCGTTCGATATAACGATAAATCACTCTGGGACACTCGGAATCGCGATATTTACCTTTTCCACAGGCTGTGTATCGAAAGGAGCTAAGGATTCACTTCCTAGCCCTCGGCATCGTTCGATATAACGATAAATCACTCTGGGAGCCTCGGAATCGCGATATTTACCTTTTCCACACGCTGTGTATCGATAGAAGCTAAGGATTCACTTCCTAGCCCACGGCATTGTTCGATATAACGATAAATCAATCTGGGAGCCTCTGAATCGCGATATTTACCTTTTCCACACGCTGTGTATCGATAGAAGCTAAGGATTCACTTCCTAGCCCTCGGCATCGTTCGATATAACGATAAATCACTCTGGGAGCCTCGGAATCGCGATATTTACCTTTTCCACACGCTGTGTATCGAAAGAAGCTTAGGATTCACTTCCTAGCACACGGCATTGTTCGATATAACGATATATCACTCTGGAACACTCGGAATCGCGATATTTACCTTTTCCACACGCTGTGTATCGATAGGAGCTAAGGATTCACTTCCTAGCCCTCGGCATCGTTCGATATAACGATAAATCACTCTGGGAGCCTCGGAATCGCGATATTTACCTTTTCCACACGCTGTGTATCGAAAGGAACTAAGGATTCACTTCCTAGCCTTCGGCATCGTTCGATATAACGATAAATTACTCTGGTAGCCTCGGAATCGCGATATTTACCTTTTCCACACGCTGTGTATCGGTAGAAGCTAAGGATTCAGTTACTAGCCCTCGGCATCGTTCGATATAACGATAAATCACTCTGGGAGTCTCGGAATCGCGATATTCACCTTTTCCACACGCTGTGTATCGATAGAAGCCAAGGATTCACTTCCTAGCCCACGGCATTGTTCGATATAACGATAAATCACTCTGGAACACTCGGAATCGCGATATTTACCTTTTCCACACGCTGTGTATCGATAGGAGCTAAGGATTCACTTCCTAGCCCTCGGCATCGTTCGATTTAACGATAAATCACTCTGGGAGCCTCGGAATCGCGATATTTACCTTTTCCACACGCTGTGTATCGAAAGGAGCTAAGGATTCACTTCCTACCCCTCGGCATCGTTCGATATAACGATAAATTACTCTGGTAGCCTCGGAATCGCGATATTTACCTTTGCCACACGCTGTGTATCGATAGAAGCTAAGGATTCAGTTCCTAGCCCTCGGCATCGTTCGATATAACGATAAATTACTCTGGTAGCCTCGGAATCGCGATATTTACCTTTTCCACACGCTGTATATCGATAGAAGCTAAGGATTCACTTCCTAGATCTCGCCATCGTTCGATATAACGATAAATCACTCTGGGACACTCGGAATCGCGATATTTACCTTTTCCACACGCTGTGTATCGAAAGGAGCTAAGGATTCACTTCCTAGCCCTCGGCATCGTTCGATTTAACGATAAATCACTCTGGAACACTCGGAATCGCGATATTTACCTTTTCCACACGCTGTGTATCGATAGGAGCTAAGGATTCACTTCCTAGCCCTCGGCATCGTTCGATATAACGATAAATCACTCTGGGAGCCTCGGAATCGCGATATTTACCTTTTCCACACGCTGTGTATCGAAAGGAGCTAAGGATTCACTTCCTAGCCCTCGGCATCGTTCGATATAACGATAAATTACTCTGGTAGCCTCGGAATCGCGATATTTACCTTTTCCACACGCTGTGTATCGATAGAAGCTAAGGATTCAGTTACTAGCCCTCGGCATCGTTCGATATAACGATAAATCACTCTGGGAGCCTCGGAATCGCGATATTCACCTTTTCCACACGCTGTGTATCGATAGAAGCCAAGGATTCACTTCCTAGCCCACGGCATTGTTCGATATAACGATAAATCACTCTGGAACACTCGGAATCGCGATATTTACCTTTTCCACACGCTGTGTATCGATAGGAGCTAAGGATTCACTTCCTAGCCCTCGGCATCGTTCGATATAACGATAAATCACTCTGGGAGCTTCGGAATCGCGATATTTACCTTTTCCACACGCTGTGTATCGAAAGGAGCTAAGGATTCACTTCCTAGCCCTCGGCATCGTTCGATGTAACGATAAATTACTCTAGTAGCCTCGGAATCGCGATATTTACCTTTTCCACACGCTGTGTATCGATAGAAGCTAAGGATTCAGTTCCTAGCCCTCGGCATCGTTCGATATAACGATAAATCACTCTGGGAGCCTCGGAATCGCGATAGTTACCTTTTCCACACGCTGTGTATCGATAGAAGCCAAGGATTCACTTCCTAGCCCACGGCATTGTTCGATATAACGATAAATCACTCTGGGAGCCTCGGAATCGCGATATTTACCTTTTCCACACGCTGTGTATCGAAAGAAGCTAAGGATTCAGTTCCTAGCCCTCGGCATCGTTCGATATAACGATAAATTACTCTAGTAGCCTCGGAATCGCGATATTTACCTTTTCCACACGCTGTGTATCGATAGAAGCTAAGGATTCAGTTCCTAGCCCTCGGCATCGTTCGATATAACGATAAATCACTCTGGGAGCCTCGGAATCGCGATATTTACCTTTTCCAGACGCAGTGTATCGAAAGGAGCTAAGGATTCACTTCCTGGCCCTCGGCATCGTTCGATATAACGATAAATCACTCTGGGAGCCTCGGAATAGCGATATTTACCTTTTCCACACGCTGTGTATCGATAAAAGCTAAGGATTCATTTAATAGCCCTCGCCATCGTTCGATATAACGATAAATCACTCTGGGACACTCGGAATCGCGATATTTACCTTTTCCACACGCTGTGTATCGAAAGGAGCTAAGGATTCACTTCCTAGCCCTCGGCATCGTTCGATTTAACGATAAATCACTCTGGGAGCCTCGGAATCGCGATATTTACCTTTTCCACACGCTGTGTATCGATAGGAGCTAAGGATTCACTTCCTAGCCCTCGGCATCGTTCGATTTAACGATAAATCACTCTGGGAGCCTCGGAATCGCGATATTTACCTTTTCCACACGCTGTGTATCGAAAGGAGCTAAGGATTCACTTCCTAGCCCTCGGCATCGTTCGATATAACGATAAATCACTCTGGTAGCCTCGGAATCGCGATATTTACCTTTTCCACACGCTGTGTATCGATAGAAGCTAAGGATTCAGTTCCTAGCCCTCGGCATCGTTCGATATAACGATAAATCACTCTGGGAGCCTCGGAATCGCGATATTTACCTTTTCCACACGCTGTGTATCGATAGAAGCTAAGGATTCAGTTCCTAGCCCTCGGCATCGTTCGATATAACGATAAATCACTCTGGGAGCCTCGGAATCGCGATATTTACCTTTTCCACACGCTGTGTATCGATAGAAGCCAAGGATTCACTTCCCAGCCCACGGCATTGTTCGATATAACGATAAATCACTCTGGGAGCCTCGGAATCGCGATATTTACCTTTTCCACACGCTGTGTATCGATAGGAGCTAAGGATTCACTTCCTATCCCTCGGCATCGTTCGATATAACGATAAATCACTCTGGGAGCCTCGGAATCGCGATATTTACCTTTTCCACACGCTGTGTATCGAAAGGAGCTAAGGATTCACTTCCTAGCCCTCGGCATCGTTCGATATAACGATAAATTACTCTGGTAGCCTCGAAATCGCGATATTTACCTTTTCCACACGCTGTGTATCGATAGAAGCTAAGGATTCAGTTCCTAGCCCTCGGCATCGTTCGATATAACGATAAATCACTCTGGGAGCCTCGGAATCGCGATAGTTACCTTTTCCACACGCTGTGTATCGATAGAAGCCAAGGATTCACTTCCTAGCCCACGGCATTGTTCGATATAACGATAAATCACTCTGGGAGCCTCGGAATCGCGATATTTACCTTTTCCACACGCTGTGTATCGATAGAAGCTAAGGATTCAGTTCCTAGCCCTCGGCATCGTTCGATATAACGATAAATCACTCTGGGAGCCTCGGAATCGCGATATTTACCTCTTCCACACGCTGTGTATCGATAGAAGCCAAGGATTCACTTCCTAGCCCACGGCATTGTTCGATATAACGATAAATCACTCTGGGAGCCTCGGAATCGCGATATTTACCTTTTCCACACGCTGTGTATCGATAGGAGCTAAGGATTCACTTCCTATCCCTCGGCATCGTTCGATATAACGATAAATCACTCTGGGAGCCTCGGAATCGCGATATTTACCTTTTCCACACGCTGTGTATCGAAAGGAGCTAAGGATTCACTTCCTAGCCCTCGGCATCGTTCGATATAACGATAAATTACTCTGGTAGCCTCGGAATCGCGATATTTACCTTTTCCACACGCTGTGTATCGATTGAAGCTAAGGATTCAGTTCCTAGCCCTCGGCATCGTTCGATATAACGATAAATCACTCTGGGAGCCTCGGAATCGCGATATTTACCTTTTCCACACGCTGTGTATCGATAGAAGCCAAGGATTCACTTCCTAGCCCACGGCATTGTTCGATATAACGATAAATCACTCGGGGACACTCGGAATCGCGATATTTACCTTTTCCACACGCTGTGTATCGAAAGGAGCTAAGGATTCACTTCCTAGCCCTCGGCATCGTTCGATTTAACGATAAATCACTCTGGGAGCCTCGGAATCGCGATATTTACCTTTTCCACACGCTGTGTATCGATAGAAGCTAAGGATTCACTTCCTAGCCCTCGGCATCGTTCGATATAACGATAAATCACTCTGGGAGCCTCGGAATCGCGATATTTACCTTTTCCACACGCTGTGTATCGATAGAAGCTAAGGATTCACTTCCTAGCCCTCGGCATCGTTCGATATAACGATAAATCACTCTGGGAGCCTCGGAATCGCGATATTTACCTTTTCCACACGCTGTGTATCGAAAGGAGCTAAGGATTCACTTCCTAGCCCTCGGCATCGTTCGATATAACGATAAATCACTCTGGTTTCCTCGGAATCGCGATATTTACCTTTTCCACACGCTGTGTATCGATAGAAGCTAAGGATTCAGTTCCTAGCCCTCGGCATCGTTCGATATAACGATAAATCACTCTGGGAGCCTCGGAATCGCGATATTTACCTTTTCCACACGCTGTGTATCGATAGAAGCCAAGGATTCCCTTCCTAGCCCACGGCATTGTTCGATATAACGATAAATCACTCTGGGAGCCTCGGAATCGCGATATTTACCTTTTCCACACGCTGTGTATCGAAAGAAGCTAAGGATTCAGTTCCTAGCCCTCGGCATCGTTCGATATAACGATAAATCACTCTGGGAGCCTCGGAATCGCGATATTTACCTTTTCCACACGCTGTGTATCGAAAGGAGCTAAGGATTCACTTCCTAGCCCTCGGCATCGTTCGATGTAACGATAAATCACTCTGGGAGCCTCGGAATAGCGATATTTACCTTTTCCACACGCTGTGTATCGATAGAAGCTAAGGATTCACTTCCTAGATCTCGCCATCGTTCGATATAACGATAAATCACTCTGGGACACTCGGAATCGCGATATTTACCTTTTCCACACGCTGTGTATCGAAAGGAGCTAAGGATTCACTTCCTAGCCCTCGGCATCGTTCGATTTAACGATAAATCACTCTGGGAGCCTCGGAATCGCGATATTTACCTTTTCCACACGCTGTGTATCGAAAGGAGCTAAGGATTCACTTCCTACCCCTCGGCATCGTTCGATATAACGATAAATTACTCTGGTAGCCTCGGAATCGCGATATTTACCTTTGCCACACGCTGTGTATCGATAGAAGCTAAGGATTCAGTTCCTAGCCCTCGGCATCGTTCGATATAACGATAAATTACTCTGGTAGCCTCGGAATCGCGATATTTACCTTTTCCACACGCTGTATATCGATAGAAGCTAAGGATTCACTTCCTAGATCTCGCCATCGTTCGATATAACGATAAATCACTCTGGGACACTCGGAATCGCGATATTTACCTTTTCCACACGCTGTGTATCGAAAGGAGCTAAGGATTCACTTCCTAGCCCTCGGCATCGTTCGATTTAACGATAAATCACTCTGGAACACTCGGAATCGCGATATTTACCTTTTCCACACGCTGTGTATCGATAGGAGCTAAGGATTCACTTCCTAGCCCTCGGCATCGTTCGATATAACGATAAATCACTCTGGGAGCCTCGGAATCGCGATATTTACCTTTTCCACACGCTGTGTATCGAAAGGAGCTAAGGATTCACTTCCTAGCCCTCGGCATCGTTCGATATAACGATAAATTACTCTGGTAGCCTCGGAATCGCGATATTTACCTTTTCCACACGCTGTGTATCGATAGAAGCTAAGGATTCAGTTACTAGCCCTCGGCATCGTTCGATATAACGATAAATCACTCTGGGAGCCTCGGAATCGCGATATTCACCTTTTCCACACGCTGTGTATCGATAGAAGCCAAGGATTCACTTCCTAGCCCACGGCATTGTTCGATATAACGATAAATCACTCTGGAACACTCGGAATCGCGATATTTACCTTTTCCACACGCTGTGTATCGATAGGAGCTAAGGATTCACTTCCTAGCCCTCGGCATCGTTCGATATAACGATAAATCACTCTGGGAGCTTCGGAATCGCGATATTTACCTTTTCCACACGCTGTGTATCGAAAGGAGCTAAGGATTCACTTCCTAGCCCTCGGCATCGTTCGATGTAACGATAAATTACTCTAGTAGCCTCGGAATCGCGATATTTACCTTTTCCACACGCTGTGTATCGATAGAAGCTAAGGATTCAGTTCCTAGCCCTCGGCATCGTTCGATATAACGATAAATCACTCTGGGAGCCTCGGAATCGCGATAGTTACCTTTTCCACACGCTGTGTATCGATAGAAGCCAAGGATTCACTTCCTAGCCCACGGCATTGTTCGATATAACGATAAATCACTCTGGGAGCCTCGGAATCGCGATATTTACCTTTTCCACACGCTGTGTATCGAAAGAAGCTAAGGATTCAGTTCCTAGCCCTCGGCATCGTTCGATATAACGATAAATTACTCTAGTAGCCTCGGAATCGCGATATTTACCTTTTCCACACGCTGTGTATCGATAGAAGCTAAGGATTCAGTTCCTAGCCCTCGGCATCGTTCGATATAACGATAAATCACTCTGGGAGCCTCGGAATCGCGATATTTACCTTTTCCACACGCAGTGTATCGAAAGGAGCTAAGGATTCACTTCCTTGTCCTCGGCATCGTTCGATATAACGATAAATCACTCTGGGAGCCTCGGAATAGCGATATTTACCTTTTCCACACGCTGTGTATCGATAAAAGCTAAGGATTCATTTAATAGCCCTCGCCATCGTTCGATATAACGATAAATCACTCTGGGACACTCGGAATCGCGATATTTACCTTTTCCACACGCTGTGTATCGAAAGGAGCTAAGGATTCACTTCCTAGCACTCGGCATCGTTCGATTTAACGATAAATCACTCTGGGAGCCTCGGAATCGCGATATTTACCTTTTCCACACGCTGTGTATCGATAGGAGCTAAGGATTCACTTCCTAGCCCTCGGCATCGTTCGATTTAACGATAAATCACTCTGGGAGCCTCGGAATCGCGATATTTACCTTTTCCACACGCTGTGTATCGAAAGGAGCTAAGGATTCACTTCCTAGCCCTCGGCATCGTTCGATATAACGATAAATCACTCTGGTAGCCTCGGAATCGCGATATTTACCTTTTCCACACGCTGTGTATCGATAGAAGCTAAGGATTCAGTTCCTAGCCCTCGGCATCGTTCGATATAACGATAAATCACTCTGGGAGCCTCGGAATCGCGATATTTACCTTTTCCACACGCTGTGTATCGATAGAAGCTAAGGATTCAGTTCCTAGCCCTCGGCATCGTTCGATATAACGATAAATAACTCTGGGAGCCTCGGAATCGCGATATTTACCTTTTCCACACGCTGTGTATCGATAGAAGCCAAGGATTCACTTCCTAGCCCACGGCATTGTTCGATATAACGATAAATCACTCTGGGAGCCTCGGAATCGCGATATTTACCTTTTCCACACGCTGTGTATCGATAGGAGCTAAGGATTCACTTCCTATCCCTCGGCATCGTTCGATATAACGATAAATCACTCTGGGAGACTCGGAATCGCGATATTTACCTTTTCCACACGCTGTGTATCGAAAGGAGCTAAGGATTCACTTCCTAGCCCTCGGCATCGTTCGATATAACGATAAATTACTCTGGTAGCCTCGGAATCGCGATATTTACCTTTTCCACACGCTGTGTATCGATAGAAGCTAAGGATTCAGTTCCTAGCCCTCGGCATCGTTCGATATAACGATAAATCACTCTGGGAGCCTCGGAATCGCGATAGTTACCTTTTCCACACGCTGTGTATCGATAGAAGCCAAGGATTCACTTCCTAGCCCACGGCATTGTTCGATATAACGATAAATCACTCTGGGAGCCTCGGAATCGCGATATTTACCTTTTCCACACGCTGTGTATCGATAGAAGCTAAGGATTCAGTTCCTAGCCCTCGGCATCGTTCGATATAACGATAAATCACTCTGGGAGCCTCGGAATCGCGATATTTACCTCTTCCACACGCTGTGTATCGATAGAAGCCAAGGATTCACTTCCTAGCCCACGGCATTGTTCGATATAACGATAAATCACTCTGGGAGCCTCGGAATCGCGATATTTACCTTTTCCACACGCTGTGTATCGATAGGAGCTAAGGATTCACTTCCTATCCCTCGGCATCGTTCGATATAACGATAAATCACTCTGGGAGCCTCGGAATCGCGATATTTACCTTTTCCACACGCTGTGTATCGAAAGGAGCTAAGGATTCACTTCCTAGCCCTCGGCATCGTTCGATATAACGATAAATTACTCTGGTAGCCTCGGAATCGCGATATTTACCTTTTCCACACGCTGTGTATCGATTGAAGCTAAGGATTCAGTTCCTAGCCCTCGGCATCGTTCGATATAACGATAAATCACTCTGGGAGCCTCGGAATCGCGATATTTACCTTTTCCACACGCTGTGTATCGATAGAAGCCAAGGATTCACTTCCTAGCCCACGGCATTGTTCGATATAACGATAAATCACTCTGGGAGCCTCGGAATCGCGATATTTACCTTTTCCACACGCTGTGTATCGAAAGAAGCTAAGGATTCAGTTCCTAGCCCTCGGCATCGTTCGATATAACGATAAATCACTCTGGGAGCCTCGGAATCGCGATATTTACCTTTTCCACACGCTGTGTATCGAAAGGAGCTAAGGATTCACTTCCTAGCCCTCGGCATCGTTCGATATAACGATAAATCACTCTGGGAGCCTCGGAATAGCGATATTTACCTTTTCCACACGCTGTGTATCGATAGAAGCTAAGGATTCACTTCCTAGATCTCGCCATCGTTCGATATAACGATAAATCACTCTGGGACACTCGGAATCGCGATATTTACCTTTTCCACAGGCTGTGTATCGAAAGGAGCTAAGGATTCACTTCCTAGCCCTCGGCATCGTTCGATATAACGATAAATCACTCTGGGAGCCTCGGAATCGCGATATTTACCTTTTCCACACGCTGTGTATCGATAGAAGCTAAGGATTCACTTCCTAGCCCACGGCATTGTTCGATATAACGATAAATCAATCTGGGAGCCTCTGAATCGCGATATTTACCTTTTCCACACGCTGTGTATCGATAGAAGCTAAGGATTCACTTCCTAGCCCTCGGCATCGTTCGATATAACGATAAATCACTCTGGGAGCCTCGGAATCGCGATATTTACCTTTTCCACACGCTGTGTATCGAAAGAAGCTTAGGATTCACTTCCTAGCACACGGCATTGTTCGATATAACGATAAATCACTCTGGAACACTCGGAATCGCGATATTTACCTTTTCCACACGCTGTGTATCGATAGGAGCTAAGGATTCACTTCCTAGCCCTCGGCATCGTTCGATATAACGATAAATCACTCTGGGAGCCTCGGAATCGCGATATTTACCTTTTCCACACGCTGTGTATCGAAAGGAACTAAGGATTCACTTCCTAGCCCTCGGCATCGTTCGATATAACGATAAATTACTCTGGTAGCCTCGGAATCGCGATATTTACCTTTTCCACACGCTGTGTATCGGTAGAAGCTAAGGATTCAGTTACTAGCCCTCGGCATCGTTCGATATAACGATAAATCACTCTGGGAGTCTCGGAATCGCGATATTCACCTTTTCCACACGCTGTGTATCGATAGAAGCCAAGGATTCACTTCCTAGCCCACGGCATTGTTCGATATAACGATAAATCACTCTGGGAGCCTCGGAATCGCGATATTTACCTTTTCCACACGCTGTGTATCGAAAGGAGCTAAGGATTCACTTCCTAGTCCTCGGCATCGTTCGATATAACGATAAATCACTCTGGGAGCCTCGGAATCGCGATATTTACCTTTTCCACACCCTGTGTATCGAAAGGAGCTAAGGATTCACTTCCTACCCCTCGGCATCGTTCGATATAACGATAAATCACTCTGGGAGCCTCGGAATCGCGATATTTACCTTTTCCACACGCTGTGTATCGAAAGGAGCTAAGGATTCACTTCCTAGCCCTCGGCATCGTTCGATATAACGATAAATCACTCTGGGAGCCTCGGAATAGCGATATTTACCTTTTCCACACCCTGTGTATCGAAAGGAGCTAAGGATTCACTTCCTACCCCTCGGCATCGTTCGATATAACGATAAATCACTCTGGGAGCCTCGGAATCGCGATATTTACCTTTTCCACACGCTGTGTATCGAAAGGAGCTAAGGATTCACTTCCTAGCCCTCGGCATCGTTCGATATAACGATAAATCACTCTGGGAGCCTCGGAATAGCGATATTTACCTTTTCCACACGCTGTGTATCGATAGAAGCTAAGGATTCACTTCCTAGATCTCGCCATCGTTCGATATAACGATAAATCACTCTGGGACACTCGGAATCGCGATATTTACCTTTTCCACACGCTGTGTATCGAAAGGAGCTAAGGATTCACTTCCTAGCCCTCGGCATCGTTCGATTTAACGATAAATCACTCTGGGAGCCTCGGAATCGCGATATTTACCTTTTCCACACGCTGTGTATCGAAAGGAGCTAAGGATTCACTTCCTACCCCTCGGCATCGTTCGATATAACGATAAATTACTCTGGTAGCCTCGGAATCGCGATATTTACCTTTTCCACACGCTGTGTATCGAAAGGAGCTAAGGATTCACTTCCTAGCCCTCGGCATCGTTCGATTTAACGATAAATCACTCTGGAACACTCGGAATCGCGATATTTACCTTTTCCACACGCTGTGTATCGATAGGAGCTAAGGATTCACTTCCTAGCCCTCGGCATCGTTCGATATAACGATAAATCACTCTGGGAGCCTCGGAATCGCGATATTTACCTTTTCCACACGCTGTGTATCGATAGAAGCCAAGGATTCACTTCCTAGCCCACGGCATTGTTCGATATAACGATAAATCACTCTGGGAGCCTCGGAATCGCGATATTTACCTTTTCCACACGCTGTGTATCGAAAGAAGCTAAGGATTCAGTTCCTAGCCCTCGGCATCGTTCGATATAACGATAAATTACTCTGGTAGCCTCGGAATCGCGATATTCACCTTTTCCACACGCTGTGTATCGATAGAAGCCAAGGATTCACTTCCTAGCCCTCGGCATCGTTCGATATAACGATAAATCACTCTGGGAGCCTCGGAATCGCGATATTTACCTTTTCAACACGCTGTGTATCGAAAGGAGCTAAGGATTCACTTCCTAGACCTCGGCATCGTTCGATATAACGATAAATCACTCTGGGAGCCTCGGAATAGCGATATTTACCTTTTCCACACGCTGTGTATCGATAAAAGCTAATGATTCATTTCCTAGCCCTCGCCATCGTTCGATATAACGATAAATCACTCTGGGACACTCGGAATCGCGATATTTACCTTTTCCACACGCTGTGTATCGATAAAAGCTAATGATTCATTTCCTAGCCCTCGGCATCGTTCGATATAACGATAAATCACTCTGGGAGCCTCGGAATAGCGATATTTACCTTTTCCACACGCTGTGTATCGATAAAAGCTAATGATTCACTTCCTAGCCCTCGGCATCGTTCGATATAACGATAAATCACTCTGGGAGCCTTGGAATCGCGATATTTACCTTTTCCACACACTGTGTATCGAAAGGAGCTAAGGATTCACTTCCTAGCCCTCGGCATCGTTCGATATAACGATAAATCACTCTGGGAGCCTCGGAATCGCGATATTTACCTTTTCCACACGCTGTGTATCGAAAGAAGCTAAGGATTCACTTCCTAGCCCTCGGCATCGTTCGATATAACGATAAATCACTCTGGGAGCCTCGGAATCGCGATATTTACCTTTTCCACACGCTGTGTATCGATAGGAGCTAAGGATTTACTTCCTACCCCTCGGCATCGTTCGATATAACGATAAATCACTCTGGGAGCCTCGGAATCGCGATATTTACCTTTTCCACACGCTGTGTATCGAAAGGAGCTAAGGATTCACTTCCTAGCCCTCGGCATCGTTCGATATAACGATAAATTACTCTGGTAGCCTCGGAATCGCGATATTTACCGTTTCCACACGCTGTGTATCGATAGAAGCTAAGGATTCAGTTCCTAGCCCTCGGCATCGTTCGATATAACGATAAATCACTCTGGGAGCCTCGGAATCGCGATATTTACCTTTTCCACACGCTGTGTATCGATAGAAGCCAAGGATTCACTTCCTAGCCCACGGCATTGTTCGATATAACGATAAATCACTCTGGGAGCCTCGGAATCGCGATATTTACCTTTTCCACACGCTGTGTATCGAAAGAAGCTAAGGATTCAGTTCCTAGCCCTCGGCATCGTTCGATATAACGATAAATCACTCTGGGAGCCTCGGAATCGCGATATTTACCTTTTCCACACGCTGTGTATCGATAGAAGCTAAGGATTCACTTCCTAGCCCACGGCTTTGTTCGATATAACGATAAATCACTCTGGGAGCCTCGGAATCGCGATATTTACCTTTTCCACACGCTGTGTATCGATAGAAGCTAAGGATTCACTTCCTAGCCCTCGCCATCGTTCGATATAACGATAAATCACTCTGGGACACTCGGAATCGCGATATTTACCTTTTCCACACGCTGTGTATCGAAAGGAGCTAAGGATTCACTTCCTAGCCCACGGCATTGTTCGATATAACGATAAATCACTCTGGGAGCCTCGGAATCGCGATATTTACCTTTTCCACACGCTGTGTATCGATAGAAGCTAAGGATTCACTTCCTAGCCCTCGGCATCGTTCGATATAACGATAAATCACTCTGGGAGCCTTGGAATCGCGATATTTACCTTTTCCACACACTGTGTATCGAAAGGAGCTAAGGATTCACTTCCTAGCCCTCGGCATCGTTCGATATAACGATAAATCACTCTGGGAGCCTCGGAATCGCGATATTTACCTTTTCCACACGCTGTGTATCGATGGAGGCTAAGGATTCAGTTCCTGGCCCTCGGCATCGTTCGATATAACGATAAATCACTCTGGGAGCCTCGGAATCGCGATATTTACCTTTTCCACACGCTGTGTATCGATAGAAGCTAAGGATTCACTTCCTAGCCCTCGGCATCGTTCGATATAACGATAAATCACTCTGGGAGCCTCGGAATCGCGATATTTACCTTTTCCACACGCTGTGTATCGATGGAGGCTAAGGATTCAGTTCCTGGCCCTCGGCATCGTTCGATATAACGATAAATCACTCTGGGAGCCTCGGAATCGCGATATTTACCTTTTCCACACGCTGTGTATCGATAGAAGCTAAGGATTCACTTCCTAGCCCTCGGCATCGTTCGATATAACGATAAATCACTCTGGGAGCCTCGGAATCGCGATATTTACCTTTTCCACACGCTGTGTATCGATAGAAGCTAAGGATTCACTTCCTAGCCCTCGGCATCGTTCGATATAACGATAAATCACTCTGGGAGCCTCGGAATCGCGATATTTACCTTTTCCACACGCTGTGTATCGAAAGAAGCTAAGGATTCACTTCCTAGCCCTCGGCATCGTTCGATATAACGATAAATCACTCTGGGAGCCTCGGAATCGCGATATTTACCTTTTCCACACGCTGTGTATCGAAAGAAGCTTAGGATTCACTTCCTAGCCCACGGCATTGTTCGATATAACGATAAATCACTCTGGAACACTCGGAATCGCGATATTTACCTTTTCCACACGCTGTGTATCGATGGAGGCTAAGGATTCAGTTCCTGGCCCTCGGCATCGTTCGATATAACGATAAATCACTCTGGGAGCCTCGGAATCGCGATATTTACCTTTTCCACACGCTGTGTATCGATAGAAGCTAAGGATTCACTTCCTAGCCCACGGCATTGTTCGATATAACGATAAATCACTCTGGGAGCCTCGGAATCGCGATATTTACCTTTTCCACACGCTGTGTATCGATAGAAGCTAAGGATTCACTTCCTAGCCCTCGGCATCGTTCGATATAACGATAAATCACTCTGGGAGCCTCGGAATCGCGATATTTACCTTTTCCACACGCTGTGTATCGATGGAGGCTAAGGATTCAGTTCCTGGCCCTCGGCATCGTTCGATATAACGATAAATCACTCTGGGAGCCTCGGAATCGCGATATTTACCTTTTCCACACGCTGTGTATCGATAGAAGCTAAGGATTCACTTCCTAGCCCTCGGCATCGTTCGATATAACGATAAATCACTCTGGGAGCCTCGGAATCGCGATATTTACCTTTTCCACACGCTGTGTATCGATAGAAGCTAAGGATTCACTTCCTAGCCCTCGGCATCGTTCGATATAACGATAAATCACTCTGGGAGCCTCGGAATCGCGATATTTACCTTTTCCACACGCTGTGTATCGATAGAAGCTAAGGATTCACTTCCTAGCCCTCGGCATCCTTCGATATAACGATAAATCACTCTGGGAGCCTCGGAATCGCGATATTTACCTTTTCCACACGCTGTGTATCGAAAGGAGCTAAGGATTCACTTCCTAGCCCTCGGCATCGTTCGATATAACGATAAATCACTCTGGGAGCCTCGGAATCGCGATATTTACCGTTTCCACACGCTGTGTATCGATAGAAGCTAAGGATTCAGTTCCTAGCCCTCGGCATCGTTCGATATAACGATAAATCACTCTGGGAGCCTCGGAATCGCGATATTTACCTTTTCCACACGCTGTGTATCGATAGAAGCCAAGGATTCACTTCCTAGCCCACGGCATTGTTCGATATAACGATAAATCACTCTGGGAGCCTCGGAATCGCGATATTTACCTTTTCCACACGCTGTGTATCGAAAGAAGCTAAGGATTCAGTTCCTAGCCCTCGGCATCGTTCGATATAACGATAAATCACTCTGGGAGCCTCGGAATCGCGATATTTACCTTTTCCACACGCTGTGTATCGATAGAAGCTAAGGATTCACTTCCTAGCCCACGGCTTTGTTCGATATAACGATAAATCACTCTGGGAGCCTCGGAATCGCGATATTTACCTTTTCCACACGCTGTGTATCGATAGAAGCTAAGGATTCACTTCCTAGCCCTCGCCATCGTTCGATATAACGATAAATCACTCTGGGACACTCGGAATCGCGATATTTACCTTTTCCACACGCTGTGTATCGAAAGGAGCTAAGGATTCACTTCCTAGCCCACGGCATTGTTCGATATAACGATAAATCACTCTGGGAGCCTCGGAATCGCGATATTTACCTTTTCCACACGCTGTGTATCGATAGAAGCTAAGGATTCACTTCCTAGCCCTCGGCATCGTTCGATATAACGATAAATCACTCTGGGAGCCTTGGAATCGCGATATTTACCTTTTCCACACACTGTGTATCGAAAGGAGCTAAGGATTCACTTCCTAGCCCTCGGCATCGTTCGATATAACGATAAATCACTCTGGGAGCCTCGGAATCGCGATATTTACCTTTTCCACACGCTGTGTATCGATGGAGGCTAAGGATTCAGTTCCTGGCCCTCGGCATCGTTCGATATAACGATAAATCACTCTGGGAGCCTCGGAATCGCGATATTTACCTTTTCCACACGCTGTGTATCGATAGAAGCTAAGGATTCACTTCCTAGCCCACGGCATTGTTCGATATAACGATAAATCACTCTGGGAGCCTCGGAATCGCGATATTTACCTTTTCCACACGCTGTGTATCGATAGAAGCTAAGGATTCACTTCCTAGCCCTCGGCATCGTTCGATATAACGATAAATCACTCTGGGAGCCTCGGAATCGCGATATTTACCTTTTCCACACGCTGTGTATCGATGGAGGCTAAGGATTCAGTTCCTGGCCCTCGGCATCGTTCGATATAACGATAAATCACTCTGGGAGCCTCGGAATCGCGATATTTACCTTTTCCACACGCTGTGTATCGATAGAAGCTAAGGATTCACTTCCTAGCCCTCGGCATCGTTCGATATAACGATAAATCACTCTGGGAGCCTCGGAATCGCGATATTTACCTTTTCCACACGCTGTGTATCGATAGAAGCTAAGGATTCACTTCCTAGCCCTCGGCATCGTTCGATATAACGATAAATCACTCTGGGAGCCTTGGAATCGCGATATTTACCTTTTCCACACACTGTGTATCGAAAGGAGCTAAGGATTCACTTCCTAGCCCTCGGCATCGTTCGATATAACGATAAATCACTCTGGGAGCCTCGGAATCGCGATATTTACCTTTTCCACACGCTGTGTATCGAAAGAAGCTAAGGATTCACTTCCTAGCCCTCGGCATCGTTCGATATAACGATAAATCACTCTGGGAGCCTCGGAATCGCGATATTTACCTTTTCCACACGCTGTGTATCGATAGAAGCTAAGGATTCACTTCCTAGCCCTCGGCATCGTTCGATATAACGATAAATCACTCTGGGAGCCTCGGAATCGCGATATTTACCTTTTCCACACGCTGTGTATCGAAAGAAGCTTAGGATTCACTTCCTAGCCCACGGCATTGTTCGATATAACGATAAATCACTCTGGAACACTCGGAATCGCGATATTTACCTTTTCCACACGCTGTGTATCGATGGAGGCTAAGGATTCAGTTCCTGGCCCTCGGCATCGTTCGATATAACGATAAATCACTCTGGGAGCCTCGGAATCGCGATATTTACCTTTTCCACACGCTGTGTATCGATAGAAGCTAAGGATTCACTTCCTAGCCCACGGCATTGTTCGATATAACGATAAATCACTCTGGGAGCCTCGGAATCGCGATATTTACCTTTTCCACACGCTGTGTATCGATAGAAGCTAAGGATTCACTTCCTAGCCCTCGGCATCGTTCGATATAACGATAAATCACTCTGGGAGCCTCGGAATCGCGATATTTACCTTTTCCACACGCTGTGTATCGATGGAGGCTAAGGATTCAGTTCCTGGCCCTCGGCATCGTTCGATATAACGATAAATCACTCTGGGAGCCTCGGAATCGCGATATTTACCTTTTCCACACGCTGTGTATCGATAGAAGCTAAGGATTCACTTCCTAGCCCTCGGCATCGTTCGATATAACGATAAATCACTCTGGGAGCCTCGGAATCGCGATATTTACCTTTTCCACACGCTGTGTATCGATAGAAGCTAAGGATTCACTTCCTAGCCCTCGGCATCGTTCGATATAACGATAAATCACTCTGGGAGCCTCGGAATCGCGATATTTACCTTTTCCACACGCTGTGTATCGATAGAAGCTAAGGATTCACTTCCTAGCCCTCGGCATCCTTCGATATAACGATAAATCACTCTGGGAGCCTCGGAATCGCGATATTTACCTTTTCCACACGCTGTGTATCGAAAGGAGCTAAGGATTCACTTCCTAGCCCTCGGCATCGTTCGATATAACGATAAATCACTCTGGGAGCCTCGGAATCGCGATATTTACCTTTTCCACACGCTGTGTATCGAAAGAAGCTAAGGATTCACTTCCTAGCCCTCGGCATCGTTCGATATAACGATAAATCACTCTGGGAGCCTCGGAATCGCGATATTTACCTTTTCCACACGCTGTGTATCGATAGAAGCTAAGGATTCACTTCCTAGCCCTCGGCATCGTTCGATATAACGATAAATCACTCTGGGAGCCTCGGAATCGCGATATTTACCTTTTCCACACGCTGTGTATCGAAAGAAGCTTAGGATTCACTTCCTAGCCCACGGCATTGTTCGATATAACGATAAATCAATCTGGAACACTCGGAATCGCGATATTTACCTTTTCCACACGCTGTGTATCGATGGAGGCTAAGGATTCACTTCCTAGCCCTCGGCATCGTTCGATATAACGATAAATCACTCTGGGAGCCTCGGAATCGCGATATTTACCTTTTCCACACGCTGTGTATCGATAGAAGCCAAGGATTCACTTCCTAGCCCACGGCATTGTTCGATATAACGATAAATCACTCTGGGAGCCTCGGAATCGCGATATTTACCTTTTCCACACGCTGTGTATCGAAAGAAGCTAAGGATTCAGTTCCTAGCCCTCGGCATCGTTCGATATAACGATAAATCACTCTGGGAGCCTCGGAATCGCGATATTTACCTTTTCCACACGCTGTGTATCGATAGAAGCTAAGGATTCAGTTCCTAGCCCTCGGCATCGTTCGATATAACGATAAATCACTCTGGGAGCCTCGGAATCGCGATATTTACCTTTTCCACACGCTGTGTATCGAAAGGAGCTAAGGATTCACTTCCTAGCCCTCGGCATCGTTCGATATAACGATAAATTACTCTGGTAGCCTCGGAATCGCGATATTTACCTTTTCCACACGCTGTGTATCGATAGAAGCTAAGGATTCAGTTCCTAGCCCTCGGCATCGTTCGATATAACGATAAATCACTCTGGGAGCCTCGGAATCGCGATATTTACCTTTTCCACACGCTGTGTATCGAAAGAAGCTTAGGATTCACTTCCTAGCCCACGGCATTGTTCGATATAACGATAAATCACTCTGGAACACTCGGAATCGCGATATTTACCTTTTCCACACGCTGTGTATCGATGGAGGCTAAGGATTCAGTTCCTGGCCCTCGGCATCGTTCGATATAACGATAAATCACTCTGGGAGCCTCGGAATCGCGATATTTACCTTTTCCACACGCTGTGTATCGATAGAAGCTAAGGATTCACTTCCTAGCCCACGGCATTGTTCGATATAACGATAAATCACTCTGGGAGCCTCGGAATCGCGATATTTACCTTTTCCACACGCTGTGTATCGATAGAAGCTAAGGATTCACTTCCTAGCCCTCGGCATCGTTCGATATAACGATAAATCACTCTGGGAGCCTCGGAATCGCGATATTTACCTTTTCCACACGCTGTGTATCGATGGAGGCTAAGGATTCAGTTCCTGGCCCTCGGCATCGTTCGATATAACGATAAATCACTCTGGGAGCCTCGGAATCGCGATATTTACCTTTTCCACACGCTGTGTATCGATAGAAGCTAAGGATTCACTTCCTAGCCCTCGGCATCGTTCGATATAACGATAAATCACTCTGGGAGCCTCGGAATCGCGATATTTACCTTTTCCACACGCTGTGTATCGATAGAAGCTAAGGATTCACTTCCTAGCCCTCGGCATCGTTCGATATAACGATAAATCACTCTGGGAGCCTCGGAATCGCGATATTTACCTTTTCCACACGCTGTGTATCGATAGAAGCTAAGGATTCACTTCCTAGCCCTCGGCATCCTTCGATATAACGATAAATCACTCTGGGAGCCTCGGAATCGCGATATTTACCTTTTCCACACGCTGTGTATCGAAAGGAGCTAAGGATTCACTTCCTAGCCCTCGGCATCGTTCGATATAACGATAAATCACTCTGGGAGCCTCGGAATCGCGATATTTACCTTTTCCACACGCTGTGTATCGAAAGAAGCTAAGGATTCACTTCCTAGCCCTCGGCATCGTTCGATATAACGATAAATCACTCTGGGAGCCTCGGAATCGCGATATTTACCTTTTCCACACGCTGTGTATCGATAGAAGCTAAGGATTCACTTCCTAGCCCTCGGCATCGTTCGATATAACGATAAATCACTCTGGGAGCCTCGGAATCGCGATATTTACCTTTTCCACACGCTGTGTATCGAAAGAAGCTTAGGATTCACTTCCTAGCCCACGGCATTGTTCGATATAACGATAAATCAATCTGGAACACTCGGAATCGCGATATTTACCTTTTCCACACGCTGTGTATCGATGGAGGCTAAGGATTCAGTTCCTGGCCCTCGGCATCGTTCGATATAACGATAAATCACTCTGGGAGCCTCGGAATCGCGATATTTACCTTTTCCACACGCTGTGTATCGAAAGGAGCTAAGGATTCACTTCCTAGCCCTCGGCATCGTTCGATATAACGATAAATCACTCTGGGAGCCTCGGAATCGCGATATTTACCTTTTCCACACGCTGTGTATCGATAGAAGCCAAGGATTCACTTCCTAGCCCACGGCATTGTTCGATATAACGATAAATCACTCTGGGAGCCTCGGAATCGCGATATTTACCTTTTCCACACGCTGTGTATCGAAAGAAGCTAAGGATTCAGTTCCTAGCCCTCGGCATCGTTCGATATAACGATAAATCACTCTGGGAGCCTCGGAATCGCGATATTTACCTTTTCCACACGCTGTGTATCGATAGAAGCTAAGGATTCACTTCCTAGCCCACGGCTTTGTTCGATATAACGATAAATCACTCTGGGAGCCTCGGAATCGCGATATTTACCTTTTCCACACGCTGTGTATCGATAGAAGCTAAGGATTCAGTTCCTAGCCCTCGGCATCGTTCGATATAACGATAAATCACTCTGGGAGCCTCGGAATCGCGATATTTACCTTTTCCACACGCTGTGTATCGAAAGGAGCTAAGGATTCACTTCCTAGCCCTCGGCATCGTTCGATATAACGAAAAATTACTCTGGTAGCCTCGGAATCGCGATATTTACCTTTTCCACACGCTGTGTATCGATAGAAGCTAAGGATTCAGTTCCTAGCCCTCGGCATCGTTCGATATAACGATAAATCACTCTGGGAGCCTCGGAATCGCGATATTGACCTTTTCCACACGCTGTGTATCGAAAGAAGCTAAGGATTCACTTCCTAGCCCTCGGCATCGTTCGATATAACGATAAATCACTCTGGGAGCCTCGGAATCGCGATATTTACCTTTTCCACACGCTGTGTATCGAAAGGAGCTAAGGATTCACTTCCTAGCCCTCGGCATCGTTCGATATAACGATAAATCACTCTGGGAGCCTCGGAATAGCGATATTTACCTTTTCCACACGCTGTGTATCGAAAGGAGCTAAGGATTCACTTCCTAGCCCTCGGCATCGTTCGATATAACGATAAATCACTCTGGGAGCCTCGGAATAGCGATATTTACCTATTCCACACGCTGTGTATCGATAGAAGCTAAGGATTCATTTCCTAGCCCTCGCCATCGTTCGATATAACGATAAATCACTCTGGGACACTCGGAATCGCGATATTTACCTTTTCCACACGCTGTGTATCGAAAGGAGCTAAGGATTCACTTCCTAGCCCTCGGCATCGTTCGATATAACGATAAATCACTCTGGTAGCCTCGGAATCGCGATATTTACCTTTTCCACACGCTGTGTACCGACAGAAGCTAAGGATTCAGTTCCTAGCCGTCGGCATCGTTCGATATAACGATAAATCACTCTGGGAGCCTCGGAATCGCGATATTTACCTTTTCCACACGCTGTGTATCGATAGAAGCCAAGGATTCACTTCCTAGCCCACGGCATTGTTCGATATAACGATAAATCACTCTGTGACGTGCCGACCTGCTCCCACAGATCGGATCACTTTTTTTTCCTTTCTTCTACCGACAAAATCCGCTGTGATGTTAGCGCTAGACTGCCCCTGCGGCAATGTAACGTCCGGCACGATACTGAGCTCACCCCCCAGCCCATAATCATTGCTCACCCCCCAGCCCATAATCATTGCTCACCCCCCAGCCCATAATCATTGCTCACCCCCCAGTCCATAATCATTGCACACCCTCCAACCCATCATCATTTCATTTCACATCCTCCAACCCATCATCATATCATTTCACACCCTCCAACACGTCACCATTTCATTTCACACCCTCCGAACCATCATCAAACAAATCACTCCCTTCAACCTAGACAATCAAACGATTCACTGCCTACATATATGCTCTGCACAAATTCGTTCCCGCAAGTCCTTTACTCCTGCCAAATGCATCCCCTCTGCCTGCGTACCTGGAAACTATTAAAATCTCTTACAAAGTCAATTCATACCGACACCTTAAATACTCGCCTTACCACCTTGCATAAGTACGAACAATAATACGAAAACAACACTCGAAGGAAAGAGAGAGAGATACAGAACAACTCCTTTTGCGCCCCAAGAGAAGCCCTCACTTCACGAGGAAGTAACCCCTTTCGCGCCCCAAGAGAAGCCCTCACTTCACGAGGAAGTAACCCCTTTCGCGCCCCAAGAGAAGCCCTCACTTCACGAGGAAGTAACTCCTTTTGCGCCCCAAGAGAAGCCCTCACTTCACGAGGAAGTAACCCCTTTCGCGCCCCAAGAGAAGCCCTCACTTCACGAGGAAGTAACCCCTTTCGCGCCCCAAGAGAAGCCCTCACTTCACGAGGAAGTAACCCCGTTCACGTTAGTTCAAACCCTCTCGTTAAAAACTATTTGTACGTATAAACTATCCTCGAGTCCCTTGAATCTATCACTACACAGGCATAATGTTTTCTAGATTGCAGTACCACGGACAAGTTATAAAATAACCATATATTATAATTCACGTTTAATCGAAAGTTCAGTTTAAGGCAATAATAGAGAACCACTGGCAGTTGAGAACCACGCAGCCCAAGACATTCCTCGCATACCAGACATTCCAGAGAAACTACGCACATCAGGAATTCCAAAGCATCGCACTTCTACAGCAGACATTCCACGCGCATACCAGGAATTCCAACGCAATTAACACCAGCGGCAGACATCACGCACGCATTCCAGAGCTTCCCCGCATACCACGCACACCCGGCATACCAAACATTCCTCGGATTCCAACGACTGGTATAAATAGGCCGGCGCCACCTTAATATTCAGAAGTCAGAAGCATTCAGGCCCCGGAAGAACAAGTTAGAAGAAGTCAGAAGCACTAAGTCCCCGGAGAACAATTCAGTTAAGCAGAAGTCAGAAACATTCAGGCCCCGGAAGAACAAGTTAGAAGAAGTCAGAAACATTCAGGCCCCGGAAGAACAAGTTAGAAGAAGTCAGAAGCATTCAGGCCCCGGAGAATATAGAGTCAGAAGCGAATATTTAGTCAGAAGTCAGGAGAAGAGCCAGAAGTGAATATTCAGTCAGTCAAGCAGTTACAATAAGTTGCTTTAATCAGTACATACATTCGGGAAGTGAAGAGCGAACTTTACACATTAATTCAGTAAAACAATCAGCAGTGAACTTTTATTAATTCAATAAGGCAGTGACGAGTTAATATACATCCGAATCAGTACACATTAATCAGTGAAGAACGTACATTCATAATCTACGAACAGTGATAATTTATGGTTTAGTGTATAATATTCAGCGTCAGTCGTCAAGCTCCGAATTCAGTCTTCGGATTCCTGTAATATGAGCGAATAAATAATCGTGACAAGACAAGACACTCATTAAATTCAACGAAACCTTTCCCGTGAGACTTCTACCATTTTACCCATCACAAGAAGCTCCACTACGAGACTTGGAAGGCGGAATAAGACGAATACGCACAGGACGCATTCCTGTCCACAGATCGCCGCTCCTAATCAAGCAGCGCGGTGAGTCTTTCCCTTTTATCTTTTTCATACCGAGCTTTTGCTACGCGAATTCTTTATCTGCGAACCATAAGAAAGTGGGTATTCGTGCGAGACGAATAATCATACATCTACGCAAATTTCTGTTACAATATTCTTTAACATATCTTCCTCTCCTTTCCCCTCGGCGTGCGCGAATCTAGCATTCGACCCCGAGGCTTCCTTCTTCCTTTCCTTAAATTACTTTTCTTTCCTCTCGGCGCGCGCGAATCTAGCATTCGACCCCGAGGCTTCCTTCTTCCTTTTCTTAATTTACTTTTCTTTCCTCTCGGCGTGCGCGAATCTAGCATTCGACCCCGAGGCTTCCTTCCCCCTTTCCTTAAATTACTTTTCTTTCCTCTCGGCGTGCGCGAATCTAGCATTCGACCCCGAGGCTTTGTTTTCCCTCCTTTAACACACTCCCTTTCCCCTCGGCGTGCGCGAATCTAGCATTTGACCCCGAGGCTTCCTTCCCCCTTCCTTAAATTACTTTTCTTTCCTCTCGGCGTGCGCGAATCAAGCATTCGACCCCGAGATCCCCCGTTTCCTTTACGAATATCCTTCCCATCATCTCGGCGTGCGCGAATCAAGCATTCGACCCCGAGGTTTCCTGCGTCCGACTATATTTAATCGCGTTTTAGAGCCAACACGGAATACATTTTAATCAAGACTCGCACGGGCACCCTCTCGTTATATCTGCCATATTTTGTCGAACTACTGCAATTGCGATTGCCAGTAGCGTAGGTTATATTAGTTCTTGGCGCAACCGCTCTGCGTCTTTGAACGGCATGTCTCTTCCAAGGTGCAACCTGGAACGTGACATTGTTAATTGGTGACAGCGGTGGGATACGAAAATTTTATAATCCCACAATTGCCTGATATAGTTTGTGAAAGGAAAGCGGTGGGATACGAAAGTTTTATAATCCCACAATTGCCTGATATAGTTTGTGAAAGGAAAGCGGTGGGATCCGTAAATTTAATATTCCCACGATTAAGTAATATATCTCGCGAAAGAAAATTGCGCACCCCCTCAGTTGATTCTTATTGCTCCATATAAGTACAAATTCCTAAGAAATTTACGTACGAGTCGACTATTCGCGTCGCATTACGGCCCCATACATATATATAATTTCGTATCGCTATTTCATATTCGGAAAACATGTCGCTGTACGTTGATGCAAACGAACCCAACTCCCCTGCCACCCCCGTGGAGGATGCTAATAGAGCTATCGACGCGTCAACCGCAGCGTTGCACGATAAGCTATGTCTCTTGCGCGAAAAACAAGTGCAAATTGAAGCACACTACGATTTATTGGCGAACAAACGAGCGCGACCAGTTACTCCCCGCGATGATTCCGTTCACGAAGATCAATTGCCTCACCCCGCCTCTGGTTTGGAAAACCTCGCGATACAAATAGCTTCCTTACAAGATGCAGTAGAGATGCTAACAAGAAAACAGCGAATTAAAACGCATTTGGAAACTCCCGCCACCCATTATCGCGAAGGTAACCCACGTAACGACGCGTTTAACGAACCGACAATGCACGGAAAACTTCAGGTCACTTTAAAGGATGCCGTCGAGACTGTACCATATTTCGATGGCCATAATATGTCGATCCTGCAATTTGCGAGAACGTGCAAACGGGCTCGAGAGATGATCCCTCCTTCATGCGAACCCCAATTAACGCGCCTATTGAGAAACCGGTTACAAAACCACGCGTACTTGGTCGTGGAAGACTACAGCTTTGACACCGTTAGCGGATTGATTAATCGGTTGAAAACAGTATTTGCGCCGGCGAAGACGTCCGACCATTATCGCGGAGAACTGGCAAACATTACAATAGGAAGGAACGAACATATTCTTGACTACATTTCGCGGGTAAGGGACCTGAGATCGGTAATCATCGACGAAGAAACTTACAGGCATTACGATCCTAGAATGGTCTCCCAAGACATAGACAGACTCGCACTAAGGTCATTCTTAGATGGACTTCCTCCCGCGATGCGCAGCCAAATGGAACCCGCTGCATTATCATCATTGGATGAGGCGTTCGACAAAGCAGTTTACGTGGCGAAATTGATAGAGCGGGATCGTCATCGGTTTACGGGAGAACGAACGCCCCGAACCCAGTGTCAACTCTGCAACAGGGAAGGACACGAAGCTCGATCCTGCAGAACGTATCCAGTAAATAGCTCACCGTACCTTATGCGCTCCTCGGAACGGCCGACCATAAGAGACTTCGACCGTCCATCGCCAACGAAACACTATAACACGCCACGAAAGGCAGAGACACGAACCTGCAACTACTGCGGAAGAATAGGACATTTGGCGGTAGAATGTCGGAAGAAAATGCGAGACCAGAATTCATCGGGAAACGGCGAGCCCCCACGAGAATACAGGGAGGCGCCTCGTGGAACGGGCAGATCAAATGCGCATCCGATAAGCACGCTCCGGCCAACGTACCGCCAGCAACCAGAATCGCAAACGTGCATCTCTCCCCCCCGAACAATGTTCCTTCCGTCAACGTCCGCAGTCCACAACTGAATAACCCCGTGGACTTGATGATCGATACAGGTGCGGAAGTTAACCTGATAAAGCGGTCATGCATCCAAACGCCCCTTGACATCGACTGCGACAACGTTATCGACCTGATAGGTATAACTGAAACGCGCGTACCTACATTAGGAACCCTTACGGCATGTTTATTTAATTATCCCGTACTATTTCACGTCGTGGAAGACACTATACCCTTACGCAACCAAGGATTATTAGGATCCGGATTCTTATCCGAAAGTGGAGTAACGGTAGATTTCAAGAATAAATGGCTAGCGTTTAATGGCAATTTCGTCCCCTTCAAGCGGGTCGACGAAACCATAATACCCTCAAGAACAAGCATCGTCGCACAAGCAACCGTTGCTAACCCCGAAATTGAGGAAGGATACATTCCTAGGATGGAACTAGGAGAAGGGCTATACGCAGGAGAAGCCCTAGTGCGAAACCAGGAGGGAAAGGCAAACTTACATATTATCAACACCAACGAGAAACCGGCGACTATATGTATACCCCCAGTCCAGCTGGAAGAATTTGAAGAAGTTCACCAAATGTACCCCCAAATAAAGCGTACCGAGGAAGCCGTGTCTTCGAAGCAAACCGAAGGCACGAAGAACCCCCACTCTCAAAAGGGCAACCGGCCCTCTCCCCTTAGCGAAACCCTCACAGAATGTAACCCTCGAAACGGACATGCGTCCACACCCCTCGTATGCTCAATTGCGGATCAAAAGGTAGCACACCAAATTCATCCCACACTCGGATTAAAAGGGATTACACACACTCAACACGCCGTCAAGGACGAGCCCAACAGGACCGCAGAAATAATTAACCTCATATCCCCGAAGGACCTAAATCGGGAAGAAGAAGCTCACGTCCACCAACTCGTCGGGAAATATCAAGACATATTCCACTTGCCTGGAGAACCCCTAGGCCACACGAATGCCATTAGCCATGCCATTGAAACCACGGATCCAGCCCCAGTATCCACGAAACAGTATCGATTCCCCCCCGTCCACAAGGAGGAAATCCAAGCGCAAATGAAGGACCTCCTGGAACAAAGAATAGTCAAACCATCCGTCTCCCCGTATAACTCACCCCTCTGGATAGTGCCGAAGAAACCAGGGCCAGATGGGAAGAAAAAATGGAGAATGGTCATCGATTATCGCCAACTTAATCAAAAGACTGTCCCCGACGCTTACCCCCTACCGAATATTATCGATATACTCGACCAGCTCGGCGGTGCTAAATATTTCTCGGTCTTCGATCTCGTATCCGGATTTCACCAGATCCCGATGAAACCCGAAGATGCACAAAAGACTGCATTCTCGGCCCCCCATGGCCATTACGAATTTTCAAGGATGCCCTTTGGCTTACGCAACGCCCCCGCAACTTTTCAACGCCTGATGGATCACGTCCTTTCTGGTCTACAAGGCTCTGAGATGTTTGTGTATTTGGACGACATAGTCCTCTACTCGAGTTCACTGAACGAACATGGAATTAAGTTCCGCAAGCTTGCCGACCGTTTACGTCAGGCCAATTTGAAACTTCAGCCTAATAAATGCCAATTCTTACGAAAGGAAGTAGCGTACCTAGGCCACGTTATCACGGAGAACGGTGTAAAACCGGATCCACAAAAGATTACCGCTGTTACAAATTACCCTCCACCCCGTACTGCAAAGGGAATTAAGCAATTTTTGGGATTGACAGGATACTATAGGCGATTTATACCCGACTTCTCAAAAGAAGCAAGGCCACTCACATCGTTACTCAAAAAGGGTACACCTTTTACGTGGGGCGAACCACAACAAAAATCCTTCAGGTACCTCAAGGAAAAATTGGTTCAGGAACCAATACTACAGTTCCCGGACTTCGAAAAGGAATTCCATCTCACCACCGACGCATCAGACTACGCTATTGGAGGGTTAATAACGCAAACACACGACGATAAAGAACTTCCCCTCGCCTATGCGTCGCGACTTCTATGCCAAGCAGAAGTAAATTATTCTACAATTGAGAAGGAACTGTTGGCTATTATATATTGCACCAGCCATTTTCGGCCTTACTTATACGGTAAACGATTTACCCTTTATACTGATCATCAACCGCTAGTCTGGCTCCATAGGGTCAAGGACCCAACTTCACGTCTCGTTCGCTGGCGACTAAAACTTGCCGAATTCGACTACGAAATAAAGTATCAACCTGGGAAGTCCAATAGAGTGGCAGACGCACTCTCTCGCAACCCACCGGACGCTTCGACCGCACTCGCCTGTCCGATCCGCCCCCGGTCGTACTCTGATTCCGACTCTGAGTGGCAAGTACAGCCCGCAAATCAAAAGAGGCCCAGAATTCATAGCCAACAACAACAACGATGCGAAACTAAGGTTACCATCTCGAGCGATTCGGATGAGTCTCTATTCAGCGCTCCAAAAATTTCTCGGAAAAACCAGTCGGAAGGTCCCGATAGAACTTTCGATATGACGCTGACGCCTGTTCAACAACCATCGTCCCATGGACCCTCGAGCAGCAGAATTATATTCGAGACGCCCCCCAGGTATAATATGTCACCAGGACAAAGAGAAGCAATAATCGAAGATGGCCCAGGCGCGCCACATAACGACCCTTCCAGTGAAGACGACACATCACAGGAAGAACCCGACGACGAAGTTACGCATAGCGAATCGGATGAAGTTATTCCGCAGGATCCTAACCGCCCGAACTGCAACGTTCACGTCAGTCGGGACCCCTTAGCCATCCGGCACGGAACTCTGGTAATCTTCCTAGCAGGCGATGGCAACGTCTGTGACGACGGTGGACATAACCTAAGAACCCATGCGGGTCTCCCCATCAGAAGAGACCTCACACTCGGTCGTGCGCGTGTAATTAAGCACAAAGGAAAAACGATTATTGGGTTAGTCGTTAAGGAAAAGGCTAATTTCCCGATGGAACCCGGAATCTTCCGCGAAGCGGTAAACTCGCTTAGAGACGTAGTTAGAGAACTGCAGCTACCTGGATTTAGTATTGCCAAAACCGCTCAGATTGGCGCCCTGTTCTGGGAAGAAATTATATCCGAAATCCACACTAGGTTGTCTGAAGAAAACTTACAAATCACCGTCTGCACACAAACCGTCCAAATTCCCGACGAAAGCCTCAGACCCACAATAATAGAGGACAACCACTCCTCGGCTGTCGGAGGTCACAGAGGCGTCAGCAAAACTCTTAAGAGGATCAGACACACTTACTACTGGCAGGGATTGAAACAACAGGTTCGAATTTATATTAGGAACTGCCTGCTTTGTCAACGGAAAAAGTTAGTACGAATTAAAACACGGCAACCCATGGTTTTAACCGATACCCCCGGAGCAGCATTCGATAAGGTTGGACTAGATATAGTGGGTCCCCTTCCTATATCTCCCGCAGGAAATTTGTATATACTTACCATGCAAGACCTACTTACAAAATACTTTGTATGTGCACCATTGAAGGGCACCACATCTATGGAAGTTGCAGACGCCTTCATAAAGAACCTGATATGTCGATTTGGCGCACCAAAAGCCGTCCTCACCGATCAAGGATCAAACTTCACAAGCGCATTTATGAGAACTATCGCTCGCAAATTCAGGATCGCGCAATGCAAAACCACCGCGTTCCATCCACAATCCAACGGATCTCTAGAAAGGTCCCACATCGTCTTGATAGATTATCTAAAAATGTATACAAGCCAAAACAATGACTGGGATTGTTGGACTGATCTCGCGGCATTTTCTTATAACACAAGTGTCCATGAAGGTACGGGTTACACCCCGCATGAATTAGTATTCGGGAAACTAGCGCGGGTACCTGCCCAGCAGCGGCCGATTGAATACCCGGAAGACGAAACCTACGGAGGTTACCTTTCCCGATTAACAGAGTGCATTGGCGAATTACAGCATCTTGCCGCGGATAGACTGAAACGCGCCAAGGAAAGGTACAAAATGTATTACGATCGTCGCATAAATGAGGAAACTTTCCAACCTGGAGACGAGGTCTTCGTCATAAAGAACAGCCGTAAAAGTAAATTCGCCGACCATTATACAGGCCCGCACAAGGTAATCGAGGTGCTGCCTTTACAAAACCTAAAAATATCCTGGAAAAATGGATACAAAATCATTCATGCTAACCACGCAAGAAAATTAAGATCATGCGCGCTGTAGCTCTATTGCCCCCACATCCTACTAGAGTCCCGTTACAACCAAGCCCACGTCTCTCCACATGTTTTTAATACCCCCTTCTTATACCCCTTTGAAATCACTTCCACGTGCTGAACAAATATTAATGTACCTTAACCGTGATAAACGTAGCGCATTATGTCCAAAAAAAAGAGAGAAGAGTGGGAAATAAAAAAGAAAGTATTATATAAGTGTAACGGTGATTCTACCATTATTAGTAGTTTATTTAAAAAAAAAAAAAAAAAAAAAAAAAAAAAAAAAACATTCACATATATATATTACGATTATTAGGTTTAGAATGTAATTCATTTCATACATACATATATTAATACAAATGTTACGTATAATACACACTATTATTTGCAGTTAAAATTAGCAGACTGGGTCGTAAATGAAAACCAAACAAGTATTTTCGTTTCTATTACATTATATTGTTCGTTCATGAACTGCATACAGGGAAAACAAAATTTGTCTTCCTTCCACGCATCTCCCAAAACTATTAGTATTTTATCTCTACTATCTCCGTTTTACTCCAATACATATACTATTACTATATTATCATATGTTACTATATTTTCTGCCACTTTCACTTTGCCCCCGAAAAAATGCATCTGACCAAACCGCGACTAAAATCAAGAAAATCATTGTTAACAGGAATTATAGACACAAGATAATTACACAACATTCCCACAACGGTGCAACAAATAAAAAAAAAAAAAGAAGGAAAAGAATAAAACAATTAATGGCGTTCATCCACTTATGATCGGTCCCCTGTTCTTGCGTTTAATACCCTCAGTACACGAGGACGATGCCCCCTTGCGTTCCCTAGAATCCCTCTATACACGAGGATGATACAATTTTTGCGTTCCCTAGAATCCCTCTCTGCACGAGGATGATACCCCGTCTGCGTTCCCTTAGAATCCCTCCACACGCGAGGACGACACACCGAGTCTAAGATCCCCAGTTCATTTATTAGTTGCACTGACCTGAAACATTATCCGCACACTTTTGTATCGTTAAATAAAACACTGAGAGATAAATCTTCCCCTTAAACTAACGTTCGTAACACCAGCTTTACACAAACTTACTTCACGGTGTATTTCATTATAGAAGACTACAATTCAAAATTAGTTACTAATTTTATAAAATGATATCAAATAAGTATTTCCTTTTATTTTCGTTCTTACCATTCATTATCAATATTTTCGTTAAACACATTTCCTACTCAAGAAATGCAAGCATTTCTTACAATAAGGGGGGAGGTGTGACGTGCCGACCTGCTCCCACAGATCGGATCACTTTTTTTTCCTTTCTTCTACCGACAAAATCCGCTGTGATGTTAGCGCTAGACTGCCCCTGCGGCAATGTAACGTCCGGCACGATACTGAGCTCACCCCCCAGCCCATAATCATTGCTCACCCCCCAGCCCATAATCATTGCTCACCCCCCAGCCCATAATCATTGCTCACCCCCCAGTCCATTATCATTGCACACCCTCCAACCCATCATCATTTCATTTCACATCCTCCAACCCATCATCATATCATTTCACACCCTCCAACACGTCACCATTTCATTTCACACCCTCCGAACCATCATCAAACAAATCACTCCCTTCAACCTAGACAATCAAACGATTCACTGCCTACATATATGCTCTGCACAAATTCGTTCCCGCAAGTCCTTTACTCCTGCCAAATGCATCCCCTCTGCCTGCGTACCTGGAAACTATTAAAATCTCTTACAAAGTCAATTCATACCGACACCTTAAATACTCGCCTTACCACCTTGCATAAGTACGAACAATAATACGAAAACAACACTCGAAGGAAAGAGAGAGAGATACAGAACAACTCCTTTTGCGCCCCAAGAGAAGCCCTCACTTCACGAGGAAGTAACCCCTTTCGCGCCCCAAGAGAAGCCCTCACTTCACGAGGAAGTAACCCCTTTCGCGCCCCAAGAGAAGCCCTCACTTCACGAGGAAGTAACTCCTTTTGCGCCCCAAGAGAAGCCCTCACTTCACGAGGAAGTAACCCCTTTCGCGCCCCAAGAGAAGCCCTCACTTCACGAGGAAGTAACCCCTTTCGCGCCCCAAGAGAAGCCCTCACTTCACGAGGAAGTAACCCCGTTCACGTTAGTTCAAACCCTCTCGTTAAAAACTATTTGTACGTATAAACTATCCTCGAGTCCCTTGAATCTATCACTACACAGGCATAATGTTTTCTAGATTGCAGTACCACGGACAAGTTATAAAATAACCATATATTATAATTCACGTTTAATCGAAAGTTCAGTTTAAGGCAATAATAGAGAACCACTGGCAGTTGAGAACCACGCAGCCCAAGACATTCCTCGCATACCAGACATTCCAGAGAAACTACGCACATCAGGAATTCCAAAGCATCGCACTTCTACAGCAGACATTCCACGCGCATACCAGGAATTCCAACGCAATTAACACCAGCGGCAGACATCACGCACGCATTCCAGAGCTTCCCCGCATACCACGCACACCCGGCATACCAAACATTCCTCGGATTCCAACGACTGGTATAAATAGGCCGGCGCCACCTTAATATTCAGAAGTCAGAAGCATTCAGGCCCCGGAAGAACAAGTTAGAAGAAGTCAGAAGCACTAAGTCCCCGGAGAACAATTCAGTTAAGCAGAAGTCAGAAACATTCAGGCCCCGGAAGAACAAGTTAGAAGAAGTCAGAAACATTCAGGCCCCGGAAGAACAAGTTAGAAGAAGTCAGAAGCATTCAGGCCCCGGAGAATATAGAGTCAGAAGCGAATATTTAGTCAGAAGTCAGGAGAAGAGCCAGAAGTGAATATTCAGTCAGTCAAGCAGTTACAATAAGTTGCTTTAATCAGTACATACATTCGGGAAGTGAAGAGCGAACTTTACACATTAATTCAGTAAAACAATCAGCAGTGAACTTTTATTAATTCAATAAGGCAGTGACGAGTTAATATACATCCGAATCAGTACACATTAATCAGTGAAGAACGTACATTCATAATCTACGAACAGTGATAATTTATGGTTTAGTGTATAATATTCAGCGTCAGTCGTCAAGCTCCGAATTCAGTCTTCGGATTCCTGTAATATGAGCGAATAAATAATCGTGACAAGACAAGACACTCATTAAATTCAACGAAACCTTTCCCGTGAGACTTCTACCATTTTACCCATCACAAGAAGCTCCACTACGAGACTTGGAAGGCGGAATAAGACGAATACGCACAGGACGCATTCCTGTCCACAGATCGCCGCTCCTAATCAAGCAGCGCGGTGAGTCTTTCCCTTTTATCTTTTTCATACCGAGCTTTTGCTACGCGAATTCTTTATCTGCGAACCATAAGAAAGTGGGTATTCGTGCGAGACGAATAATCATACATCTACGCAAATTTCTGTTACAATATTCTTTAACATATCTTCCTCTCCTTTCCCCTCGGCGTGCGCGAATCTAGCATTCGACCCCGAGGCTTCCTTCTTCCTTTCCTTAAATTACTTTTCTTTCCTCTCGGCGCGCGCGAATCTAGCATTCGACCCCGAGGCTTCCTTCTTCCTTTTCTTAATTTACTTTTCTTTCCTCTCGGCGTGCGCGAATCTAGCATTCGACCCCGAGGCTTCCTTCCCCCTTTCCTTAAATTACTTTTCTTTCCTCTCGGCGTGCGCGAATCTAGCATTCGACCCCGAGGCTTTGTTTTCCCTCCTTTAACACACTCCCTTTCCCCTCGGCGTGCGCGAATCTAGCATTTGACCCCGAGGCTTCCTTCCCCCTTCCTTAAATTACTTTTCTTTCCTCTCGGCGTGCGCGAATCAAGCATTCGACCCCGAGATCCCCCGTTTCCTTTACGAATATCCTTCCCATCATCTCGGCGTGCGCGAATCAAGCATTCGACCCCGAGGTTTCCTGCGTCCGACTATATTTAATCGCGTTTTAGAGCCAACACGGAATACATTTTAATCAAGACTCGCACGGGCACCCTCTCGTTATATCTGCCATATTTTGTCGAACTACTGCAATTGCGATTGCCAGTAGCGTAGGTTATATTAGTTCTTGGCGCAACCGCTCTGCGTCTTTGAACGGCATGTCTCTTCCAAGGTGCAACCTGGAACGTGACAACTCTGGGAGCCTCGGAATCGCGATATTTACCTTTTCCACACGCTGTGTATCGATAGAAGCTAAGGATTCACTTCCTAGCCCACGGCTTTGTTCGATATAACGATAAATCACTCTGGGAGCCTCGGAATCGCGATATTTACCTTTTCCACACGCTGTGTATCGATGGAAGCTAAGGATTCACTTCCTAGCCCTCGCCATCGTTCGATATAACGATAAATCACTCTGGGACACTCGGAATCGCGATATTTACCTTTTCCACACGCTGTGTATCGAAAGGAGCTAAGGATTCACTTCCTCGCCCTCGGCATCGTTCGATTTAACGATAAATCACTCTGGGAGCCTCGGAATCGCGATATTGACCTTTTCCACACGCTGTGTATCGAAAGAAGCTAAGGATTCACTTCCTAGCCCTCGGCATCGTTAGATATAACGATAAATCACTCTGGGAGCGTCGGAATCGCGATATTTACCTTTTCCACACGCTGTGTATCGAAAGGAGCTAAGGATTCACTTCATAGCCCTCGGCATCGCTCGATATAAGGATAAGTCACTCTGGGAGCCTCGGAATAGCGATATTTACCTATTCCACACGCTGTGTATCGATAGAAGCTAAGGATTCATTTCCTAGCCCTCGCCATCGTTCGATATAACGATAAATCACTCTGGGACACTCGGAATCGCGATATTTACCTTTTCCACACGCTGTGTATCGATAGAAGCTAAGGATTCAGTTCCTAGCCCTCGGCATCGTTCGATATAACGATAAATCACTTTGGAACACTCGGAATCGCGATATTTACCTTTTCCACACGCTGTGTATCGATAGGAGCTAAGGAATCACTTCCTAGCCCTCGGCATCGTTCGATATAACGATAAATCACTCTGGGAGCCTCGGAATCGCGATATTTACCTTTTCCACACGCTGTGTATCGAAAGGAGCTAAGGATTCACTTCCTAGCCCTCGGCATCGTTCGATATAACGATAAATTACTCTGGTAGCCTCGGAATCGCGATATTTGCCTTTTCCACACGCTGTGTACCGATAGAAGCTAAGGATTCAGTTCCTAGCCCTCGGCATCGTTCGATATAACGATAAATCACTCTGGGAGCCTTGGAATCGCGATATTTACCTTTTCCACACGCTGTGTATCGATAGAAGCCAAGGATTCACTTCCTAGCCCACGGCATTGTTCGATATAACGATAAATCACTCTGGGAGCCTCGGAATCGCGATATTTACCTTTTCCACACGCTGTGTACCGATAGAAGCTAAGGATTCAGTTCCTAGCCCTCGGCATCGTTCGATATAACGATAAATCACTCTGGGAGCCTCGGAATCGCGATATTTACCTTTTCCACACGCTGTGTATCGATAGAAGCCAAGGATTCACTTCCTAGCCCACGGCATTGTTCGATATAACGATAAATCACTCTGGGAGCCTCGGAATCGCGATATTTACCTTTTCCACACGCTGTGTATCGAAAGAAGGTAAGGATTCACTTCCTAGCCCTCGGCATCGTTCGATATAACGATAAATTACTCTGGTAGCATCGGAATCGCGATATTTACCTTTTCCACACGCTGTGTATCGATAGAAGCTAAGGATTCAGTTCCTAGACCTCGGCATCGTTCGATATAACGATAAATCACTCTGGGAGCCTCGGAATCGCGATATTTACCTTTTCCACACGCTGTGTATCGATGGAGGCTAAGGATTCAGTTCCTGGCCCTCGGCATCGTTCGATATAACGATAAATCACTCTGGGAGCCTCGGAATCGCGATATTTACCTTTTCCACACGCTGTGTATCAATAGAAGCTAAGGATTCACTTCCTAGCCCTCGGCATCGTTCGATATAACGATAAATCACTCTGGAACACTCGGAATCGCGATATTTACCTTTTCCACACGCTGTGTATCGATAGGAGCTAAGGATTTACTTCCTACCCCTCGGCATCGTTCGATATAACGATAAATCACTCTGGGAGCCTCGGAATCGCGATATTTACTTTTTCCACACGCTGTGTATCGAAAGAAGCTAAGGATTCAGTTCCTAGCCCTCGGCATCGTTCGATATAACGATAAATCACTCTGGGAGCCTCGGAATCGCGATATTTACCTTTTCCACACGCTGTGTATCGATAGAAGCTAAGGATTCACTTCCTAGCCCTCGGCATCGTTCGATATAACGATAAATCACTCTGGGAGCCTTGGAATCGCGATATTTACCTTTTCCACACACTGTGTATCGAAAGGAGCTAAGGATTCACTTCCTAGCCCTCGGCATCGTTCGATATAACGATAAATCACTCTGGGAGCCTCGGAATCGCGATATTTACCTTTTCCACACGCTGTGTATCGAAAGAAGCTAAGGATTCACTTCCTAGCCCTCGGCATCGTTCGATATAACGATAAATCACTCTGGGAGCCTCGGAATCGCGATATTTACCTTTTCCACACGCTGTGTATCGATAGAAGCTAAGGATTCACTTCCTAGCCCTCGGCATCGTTCGATATAACGATAAATCACTCTGGGAGCCTCGGAATCGCGATATTTACCTTTTCCACACGCTGTGTATCGAAAGAAGCTTAGGATTCACTTCCTAGCCCACGGCATTGTTCGATATAACGATAAATCACTCTGGAACACTCGGAATCGCGATATTTACCTTTTCCACACGCTGTGTATCGATGGAGGCTAAGGATTCAGTTCCTGGCCCTCGGCATCGTTCGATATAACGATAAATCACTCTGGGAGCCTCGGAATCGCGATATTTACCTTTTCCACACGCTGTGTATCGATAGAAGCTAAGGATTCACTTCCTAGCCCACGGCATTGTTCGATATAACGATAAATCACTCTGGGAGCCTCGGAATCGCGATATTTACCTTTTCCACACGCTGTGTATCGATAGAAGCTAAGGATTCACTTCCTAGCCCTCGGCATCGTTCGATATAACGATAAATCACTCTGGGAGCCTCGGAATCGCGATATTTACCTTTTCCACACGCTGTGTATCGATGGAGGCTAAGGATTCAGTTCCTGGCCCTCGGCATCGTTCGATATAACGATAAATCACTCTGGGAGCCTCGGAATCGCGATATTTACCTTTTCCACACGCTGTGTATCGATAGAAGCTAAGGATTCACTTCCTAGCCCTCGGCATCGTTCGATATAACGATAAATCACTCTGGGAGCCTCGGAATCGCGATATTTACCTTTTCCACACGCTGTGTATCGATAGAAGCTAAGGATTCACTTCCTAGCCCTCGGCATCGTTCGATATAACGATAAATCACTCTGGGAGCCTCGGAATCGCGATATTTACCTTTTCCACACGCTGTGTATCGATAGAAGCTAAGGATTCACTTCCTAGCCCTCGGCATCCTTCGATATAACGATAAATCACTCTGGGAGCCTCGGAATCGCGATATTTACCTTTTCCACACGCTGTGTATCGAAAGGAGCTAAGGATTCACTTCCTAGCCCTCGGCATCGTTCGATATAACGATAAATCACTCTGGGAGCCTCGGAATCGCGATATTTACCTTTTCCACACGCTGTGTATCGAAAGAAGCTAAGGATTCACTTCCTAGCCCTCGGCATCGTTCGATATAACGATAAATCACTCTGGGAGCCTCGGAATCGCGATATTTACCTTTTCCACACGCTGTGTATCGATAGAAGCTAAGGATTCACTTCCTAGCCCTCGGCATCGTTCGATATAACGATAAATCACTCTGGGAGCCTCGGAATCGCGATATTTACCTTTTCCACACGCTGTGTATCGAAAGAAGCTTAGGATTCACTTCCTAGCCCACGGCATTGTTCGATATAACGATAAATCAATCTGGAACACTCGGAATCGCGATATTTACCTTTTCCACACGCTGTGTATCGATGGAGGCTAAGGATTCACTTCCTAGCCCTCGGCATCGTTCGATATAACGATAAATCACTCTGGGAGCCTCGGAATCGCGATATTTACCTTTTCCACACGCTGTGTATCGATAGAAGCCAAGGATTCACTTCCTAGCCCACGGCATTGTTCGATATAACGATAAATCACTCTGGGAGCCTCGGAATCGCGATATTTACCTTTTCCACACGCTGTGTATCGAAAGAAGCTAAGGATTCAGTTCCTAGCCCTCGGCATCGTTCGATATAACGATAAATCACTCTGGGAGCCTCGGAATCGCGATATTTACCTTTTCCACACGCTGTGTATCGATAGAAGCTAAGGATTCACTTCCTAGCCCACGGCTTTGTTCGATATAACGATAAATCACTCTGGGAGCCTCGGAATCGCGATATTTACCTTTTCCACACGCTGTGTATCGATAGAAGCTAAGGATTCAGTTCCTAGCCCTCGGCATCGTTCGATATTACGATAAATCACTCTGGGAGCCTCGGAATCGCGATATTTACCTTTTCCACACGCTGTGTATCGAAAGGAGCTAAGGATTCACTTCCTAGCCCTCGGCATCGTTCGATATAACGATAAATTACTCTGGTAGCCTCGGAATCGCGATATTTACCTTTTCCACACGCTGTGTATCGATAGAAGCTAAGGATTCAGTTCCTAGCCCTCGGCATCGTTCGATATAACGATAAATCACTCTGGGAGCCTCGGAATCGCGATATTTACCTTTTCCACACGCTGTGTATCGAAAGAAGCTTAGGATTCACTTCCTAGCCCACGGCATTGTTCGATATAACGATAAATCACTCTGGAACACTCGGAATCGCGATATTTACCTTTTCCACACGCTGTGTATCGATGGAGGCTAAGGATTCAGTTCCTGGCCCTCGGCATCGTTCGATATAACGATAAATCACTCTGGGAGCCTCGGAATCGCGATATTTACCTTTTCCACACGCTGTGTATCGATAGAAGCTAAGGATTCACTTCCTAGCCCACGGCATTGTTCGATATAACGATAAATCACTCTGGGAGCCTCGGAATCGCGATATTTACCTTTTCCACACGCTGTGTATCGATAGAAGCTAAGGATTCACTTCCTAGCCCTCGGCATCGTTCGATATAACGATAAATCACTCTGGGAGCCTCGGAATCGCGATATTTACCTTTTCCACACGCTGTGTATCGATGGAGGCTAAGGATTCAGTTCCTGGCCCTCGGCATCGTTCGATATAACGATAAATCACTCTGGGAGCCTCGGAATCGCGATATTTACCTTTTCCACACGCTGTGTATCGATAGAAGCTAAGGATTCACTTCCTAGCCCTCGGCATCGTTCGATATAACGATAAATCACTCTGGGAGCCTCGGAATCGCGATATTTACCTTTTCCACACGCTGTGTATCGATAGAAGCTAAGGATTCACTTCCTAGCCCTCGGCATCGTTCGATATAACGATAAATCACTCTGGGAGCCTCGGAATCGCGATATTTACCTTTTCCACACGCTGTGTATCGATAGAAGCTAAGGATTCACTTCCTAGCCCTCGGCATCCTTCGATATAACGATAAATCACTCTGGGAGCCTCGGAATCGCGATATTTACCTTTTCCACACGCTGTGTATCGAAAGGAGCTAAGGATTCACTTCCTAGCCCTCGGCATCGTTCGATATAACGATAAATCACTCTGGGAGCCTCGGAATCGCGATATTTACCTTTTCCACACGCTGTGTATCGAAAGAAGCTAAGGATTCACTTCCTAGCCCTCGGCATCGTTCGATATAACGATAAATCACTCTGGGAGCCTCGGAATCGCGATATTTACCTTTTCCACACGCTGTGTATCGATAGAAGCTAAGGATTCACTTCCTAGCCCTCGGCATCGTTCGATATAACGATAAATCACTCTGGGAGCCTCGGAATCGCGATATTTACCTTTTCCACACGCTGTGTATCGATAGAAGCCAAGGATTCACTTCCTAGCCCACGGCATTGTTCGATATAACGATAAATCACTCTGGGAGCCTCGGAATCGCGATATTTACCTTTTCCACACGCTGTGTATCGAAAGAAGCTAAGGATTCAGTTCCTAGCCCTCGGCATCGTTCGATATAACGATAAATCACTCTGGGAGCCTCGGAATCGCGATATTTACCTTTTCCACACGCTGTGTATCGATAGAAGCTAAGGATTCACTTCCTAGCCCACGGCTTTGTTCGATATAACGATAAATCACTCTGGGAGCCTCGGAATCGCGATATTTACCTTTTCCACACGCTGTGTATCGATAGAAGCTAAGGATTCAGTTCCTAGCCCTCGGCATCGTTCGATATAACGATAAATCACTCTGGGAGCCTCGGAATCGCGATATTTACCTTTTCCACACGCTGTGTATCGAAAGGAGCTAAGGATTCACTTCCTAGCCCTCGGCATCGTTCGATATAACGAAAAATTACTCTGGTAGCCTCGGAATCGCGATATTTACCTTTTCCACACGCTGTGTATCGATAGAAGCTAAGGATTCAGTTCCTAGCCCTCGGCATCGTTCGATATAACGATAAATCACTCTGGGATCCTCGGAATCGCGATATTTACCTTTTCCACACGCTGTGTATCGAAAGGAGCTAAGGATTCACTTCCTAGCCCTCGGCATCGTTCGATATAACGATAAATTACTCTGGGAGCCTCGGAATCGCGATATTGACCTTTTCCACACGCTGTGTATCGAAAGAAGCTAAGGATTCACTTCCTAGCCCTCGGCATCGTTCGATATAACGATAAATCACTCTGGGAGCCTCGGAATCGCGATATTTACCTTTTCCACACGCTGTGTATCGAAAGGAGCTAAGGATTCACTTCCTAGCCCTCGGCATCGTTCGATATAACGATAAATCACTCTGGGAGCCTCGGAATAGCGATATTTACCTTTTCCACACGCTGTGTATCGAAAGGAGCTAAGGATTCACTTCCTAGCCCTCGGCATCGTTCGATATAACGATAAATCACTCTGGGAGCCTCGGAATAGCGATATTTACCTATTCCACACGCTGTGTATCGATAGAAGCTAAGGATTCATTTCCTAGCCCTCGCCATCGTTCGATATAACGATAAATCACTCTGGGACACTCGGAATCGCGATATTTACCTTTTCCACACGCTGTGTATCGAAAGGAGCTAAGGATTCACTTCCTAGCCCTCGGCATCGTTCGATATAACGATAAATCACTCTGGTAGCCTCGGAATCGCGATATTTACCTTTTCCACACGCTGTGTACCGACAGAAGCTAAGGATTCAGTTCCTAGCCGTCGGCATCGTTCGATATAACGATAAATCACTCTGGGAGCCTCGGAATCGCGATATTTACCTTTTCCACACGCTGTGTATCGATAGAAGCCAAGGATTCACTTCCTAGCCCACGGCATTGTTCGATATAACGATAAATCACTCTGGGAGCCTCGGAATCGCGATATTTACCTTTTCCACACGCTGTGTATCGATAGAAGCTAAGGATTCACTTCCTAGCCCACGGCTTTGTTCGATATAACGATAAATCACTCTGGGAGCCTCGGAATCGCGATATTTACCTTTTCCACACGCTGTGTATCGATGGAAGCTAAGGATTCACTTCCTAGCCCTCGCCATCGTTCGATATAACGATAAATCACTCTGGGACACTCGGAATCGCGATATTTACCTTTTCCACACGCTGTGTATCGAAAGGAGCTAAGGATTCACTTCCTCGCCCTCGGCATCGTTCGATTTAACGATAAATCACTCTGGGAGCCTCGGAATCGCGATATTGACCTTTTCCACACGCTGTGTATCGAAAGAAGCTAAGGATTCACTTCCTAGCCCTCGGCATCGTTAGATATAACGATAAATCACTCTGGGAGCCTCGGAATCGCGATATTTACCTTTTCCACACGCTGTGTATCGAAAGGAGCTAAGGATTCACTTCATAGCCCTCGGCATCGTTCGATATAACGATAAGTCACTCTGGGAGCCTCGGAATAGCGATATTTACCTATTCCACACGCTGTGTATCGATAGAAGCTAAGGATTCATTTCCTAGCCCTCGCCATCGTTCGATATAACGATAAATCACTCTGGGACACTCGGAATCGCGATATTTACCTTTTCCACACGCTGTGTATCGATAGAAGCTAAGGATTCAGTTCCTAGCCCTCGGCATCGTTCGATATAACGATAAATCACTTTGGAACACTCGGAATCGCGATATTTACCTTTTCCACACGCTGTGTATCGATAGGAGCTAAGGAATCACTTCCTAGCCCTCGGCATCGTTCGATATAACGATAAATCACTCTGGGAGCCTCGGAATCGCGATATTTACCTTTTCCACACGCTGTGTATCGAAAGGAGCTAAGGATTCACTTCCTAGCCCTCGGCATCGTTCGATATAACGATAAATTACTCTGGTAGCCTCGGAATCGCGATATTTGCCTTTTCCACACGCTGTGTACCGATAGAAGCTAAGGATTCAGTTCCTAGCCCTCGGCATCGTTCGATATAACGATAAATCACTCTGGGAGCCTTGGAATCGCGATATTTACCTTTTCCACACGCTGTGTATCGATAGAAGCCAAGGATTCACTTCCTAGCCCACGGCATTGTTCGATATAACGATAAATCACTCTGGGAGCCTCGGAATCGCGATATTTACCTTTTCCACACGCTGTGTACCGATAGAAGCTAAGGATTCAGTTCCTAGCCCTCGGCATCGTTCGATATAACGATAAATCACTCTGGGAGCCTCGGAATCGCGATATTTACCTTTTCCACACGCTGTGTATCGATAGAAGCCAAGGATTCACTTCCTAGCCCACGGCATTGTTCGATATAACGATAAATCACTCTGGGAGCCTCGGAATCGCGATATTTACCTTTTCCACACGCTGTGTATCGAAAGAAGGTAAGGATTCACTTCCTAGCCCTCGGCATCGTTCGATATAACGATAAATTACTCTGGTAGCATCGGAATCGCGATATTTACCTTTTCCACACGCTGTGTATCGATAGAAGCTAAGGATTCAGTTCCTAGACCTCGGCATCGTTCGATATAACGATAAATCACTCTGGGAGCCTCGGAATCGCGATATTTACCTTTTCCACACGCTGTGTATCGATGGAGGCTAAGGATTCAGTTCCTGGCCCTCGGCATCGTTCGATATAACGATAAATCACTCTGGGAGCCTCGGAATCGCGATATTTACCTTTTCCACACGCTGTGTATCAATAGAAGCTAAGGATTCACTTCCTAGCCCTCGGCATCGTTCGATATAACGATAAATCACTCTGGAACACTCGGAATCGCGATATTTACCTTTTCCACACGCTGTGTATCGATAGGAGCTAAGGATTTACTTCCTACCCCTCGGCATCGTTCGATATAACGATAAATCACTCTGGGAGCCTCGGAATCGCGATATTTACTTTTTCCGCACGCTGTGTATCGAAAGAAGCTAAGGATTCAGTTCCTAGCCCTCGGCATCGTTCGATATAACGATAAATCACTCTGGGAGCCTCGGAATCGCGATATTTACCTTTTCCACACGCTGTGTATCGATAGAAGCCAAGGATTCACTTCCTAGCCCACGGCATTGTTCGATATAACGATAAATCACTCTGGGAGCCTCGGAATCGCGATATTTACCTTTTCCACACGCTGTGTATCGAAAGGAGCTAAGGATTCACTTCCTAGCCCTCGGCATCGTTCGATATAACGATAAATCACTCTGGGAGCCTCGGAATAGCGATATTTACCTTTTCCACACGCTGTGTATCGATAGAAGCTAAGGATTCACTTCCTAGATCTCGCCATCGTTCGATATAACGATAAATCACTCGGGGACACTCGGAATCGCGATATTTACCTTTTCCACACGCTGTGTATCGAAAGGAGCTAAGGATTCACTTCCTAGCCCTCGGCATCGTTCGATTTAACGATAAATCACTCTGGGAGCCTCGGAATCGCGATATTTACCTTTTCCACACGCTGTGTATCGAAAGGAGCTAAGGATTCACTTCCTAGCCCTCGGCATCGTTCGATATAACGATAAATCACTCTGGGAGCCTCGGAATCGCGATATTTACCTTTTCCACACGCTGTGTATCGATAGAAGCTAAGGATTCACTTCCTAGCCCTCGGCATCGTTCGATATAACGATAAATCACTCTGGGAGCCTCGGAATCGCGATATTTACCTTTTCCACACGCTGTGTATCGAAAGGAGCTAAGGATTCACTTCCTAGCCCTCGGCATCGTTCGATATAACGATAAATCACTCTGGGAGCCTCGGAATAGCGATATTTACCTTTTCCACACGCTGTGTATCGAAAGGAGCTAAGGATTCACTTCCTAGCCCTCGGCATTGTTCGATATAACGATAAATCACTCTGGGAGCCTCGGAATCGCGATATTTACCTTTTCCACACGCTGTGTATCGATAGAAGCTAAGGATTCACTTCCTAGCCCTCGGCATCGTTCGATATAACGATAAATCACTCTGGGAGCCTCGGAATCGCGATATTTACCTTTTCCACACGCTGTGTATCGAAAGAAGCTTAGGATTCACTTCCTAGCCCACGACATTGTTCGATATAACGATAAATCACTCTGGAACACTCGCAATCGCGATATTTACCTTTTCCACACGCTGTGTACCGACAGAAGCTAAGGATTCAGTTCCTAGCCGTCGGCATCGTTCGATATAACGATAAATCACTCTGGGAGCCTCGGAATCGCGATATTTACCTTTTCCACACGCTGTGTATCGATAGAAGCCAAGGATTCACTTCCTAGCCCACGGCATTGTTCGATATAACGATAAATCACTCTGGGAGCCTCGGAATCGCGATATTTACCTTTTCCACACGCTGTGTATCGATAGAAGCTAAGGATTCACTTCCTAGCCCACGGCTTTGTTCGATATAACGATAAATCACTCTGGGAGCCTCGGAATCGCGATATTTACCTTTTCCACACGCTGTGTATCGATGGAAGCTAAGGATTCACTTCCTAGCCCTCGCCATCGTTCGATATAACGATAAATCACTCTGGGACACTCGGAATCGCGATATTTACCTTTTCCACACGCTGTGTATCGAAAGGAGCTAAGGATTCACTTCCTCGCCCTCGGCATCGTTCGATTTAACGATAAATCACTCTGGGAGCCTCGGAATCGCGATATTGACCTTTTCCACACGCTGTGTATCGAAAGAAGCTAAGGATTCACTTCCTAGCCCTCGGCATCGTTAGATATAACGATAAATCACTCTGGGAGCCTCGGAATCGCGATATTTACCTTTTCCACACGCTGTGTATCGAAAGGAGCTAAGGATTCACTTCATAGCCCTCGGCATCGTTCGATATAACGATAAGTCACTCTGGGAGCCTCGGAATAGCGATATTTACCTATTCCACACGCTGTGTATCGATAGAAGCTAAGGATTCATTTCCTAGCCCTCGCCATCGTTCGATATAACGATAAATCACTCTGGGACACTCGGAATCGCGATATTTACCTTTTCCACACGCTGTGTATCGATAGAAGCTAAGGATTCAGTTCCTAGCCCTCGGCATCGTTCGATATAACGATAAATCACTTTGGAACACTCGGAATCGCGATATTTACCTTTTCCACACGCTGTGTATCGATAGGAGCTAAGGAATCACTTCCTAGCCCTCGGCATCGTTCGATATAACGATAAATCACTCTGGGAGCCTCGGAATCGCGATATTTACCTTTTCCACACGCTGTGTATCGAAAGGAGCTAAGGATTCACTTCCTAGCCCTCGGCATCGTTCGATATAACGATAAATTACTCTGGTAGCCTCGGAATCGCGATATTTGCCTTTTCCACACGCTGTGTACCGATAGAAGCTAAGGATTCAGTTCCTAGCCCTCGGCATCGTTCGATATAACGATAAATCACTCTGGGAGCCTTGGAATCGCGATATTTACCTTTTCCACACGCTGTGTATCGATAGAAGCCAAGGATTCACTTCCTAGCCCACGGCATTGTTCGATATAACGATAAATCACTCTGGGAGCCTCGGAATCGCGATATTTACCTTTTCCACACGCTGTGTACCGATAGAAGCTAAGGATTCAGTTCCTAGCCCTCGGCATCGTTCGATATAACGATAAATCACTCTGGGAGCCTCGGAATCGCGATATTTACCTTTTCCACACGCTGTGTATCGATAGAAGCCAAGGATTCACTTCCTAGCCCACGGCATTGTTCGATATAACGATAAATCACTCTGGGAGCCTCGGAATCGCGATATTTACCTTTTCCACACGCTGTGTATCGAAAGAAGGTAAGGATTCACTTCCTAGCCCTCGGCATCGTTCGATATAACGATAAATTACTCTGGTAGCATCGGAATCGCGATATTTACCTTTTCCACACGCTGTGTATCGATAGAAGCTAAGGATTCAGTTCCTAGACCTCGGCATCGTTCGATATAACGATAAATCACTCTGGGAGCCTCGGAATCGCGATATTTACCTTTTCCACACGCTGTGTATCGAAAGGAGCTAAGGATTCACTTCCTAGCCCTCGGCATCGTTCGATATAACGATAAATCACTCTGGGAGCCTCGGAATAGCGATATTTACCTTTTCCACACGCTGTGTATCGAAAGGAGCTAAGGATTCACTTCCTAGCCCTCGGCATTGTTCGATATAACGATAAATCACTCTGGGAGCCTCGGAATCGCGATATTTACCTTTTCCACACGCTGTGTATCGATAGAAGCTAAGGATTCACTTCCTAGCCCTCGGCATCGTTCGATATAACGATAAATCACTCTGGGAGCCTCGGAATCGCGATATTTACCTTTTCCACACGCTGTGTATCGAAAGAAGCTTAGGATTCACTTCCTAGCCCACGACATTGTTCGATATAACGATAAATCACTCTGGAACACTCGCAATCGCGATATTTACCTTTTCCACACGCTGTGTATCGATAGAAGCTAAGGATTCAGTTCCTAGACCTCGGCATCGTTCGATATAACGATAAATCACTCTGGGAGCCTCGGAATCGCGATATTTACCTTTTCCACACGCTGTGTATCGATGGAGGCTAAGGATTCAGTTCCTGGCCCTCGGCATCGTTCGATATAACGATAAATCACTCTGGGAGCCTCGGAATCGCGATATTTACCTTTTCCACACGCTGTGTATCGAAAGGAGCTAAGGATTCACTTCCTAGCCCTCGGCATCGTTCGATATAACGATAAATTACTCTGGTAGCCTCGGAATCGCGATATTTACCTTTTCCACACGCTGTGTATCGATAGAAGCTAAGGATTCAGTTCCTAGCCCTCGGCATCGTTCGATATAACGATAAATCACTCTGGGATCCTCGGAATCGCGATATTTACCTTTTCCACACGCTGTGTATCGAAAGGAGCTAAGGATTCACTTCCTAGCCCTCGGCATCGTTCGATATAACGATAAATTACTCTGGGAGCCTCGGAATCGCGATATTGACCTTTTCCACACGCTGTGTATCGAAAGAAGCTAAGGATTCACTTCCTAGCCCTCGGCATCGTTCGATATAACGATAAATCACTCTGGGAGCCTCGGAATCGCGATATTTACCTTTTCCACACGCTGTGTATCGAAAGGAGCTAAGGATTCACTTCCTAGCCCTCGGCATCGTTCGATATAACGATAAATCACTCTGGGAGCCTCGGAATAGCGATATTTACCTTTTCCACACGCTGTGTATCGAAAGGAGCTAAGGATTCACTTCCTAGCCCTCGGCATCGTTCGATATAACGATAAATCACTCTGGGAGCCTCGGAATAGCGATATTTACCTATTCCACACGCTGTGTATCGATAGAAGCTAAGGATTCACTTCCTAGCCCTCGGCATCGTTCGATATAACGATAAATCACTCTGGGAGCCTTGGAATCGCGATATTTACCTTTTCCACACACTGTGTATCGAAAGGAGCTAAGGATTCACTTCCTAGCCCTTGGCATCGTTCGATATAACGATAAATCACTCTGGGAGCCTCGGAATCGCGATATTTACCTTTTCCACACGCTGTGTATCGAAAGAAGCTAAGGATTCACTTCCTAGCCCTCGGCATCGTTCGATATAACGATAAATCACTCTGGGAGCCTCGGAATCGCGATATTTACCTTTTCCACACGCTGTGTATCGATAGGAGCTAAGGATTTACTTCCTACCCCTCGGCATCGTTCGATATAACGATAAATCACTCTGGGAGCCTCGGAATCGCGATATTTACCTTTTCCACACGCTGTGTATCGAAAGGAGCTAAGGATTCACTTCCTAGCCCTGGGCATCGTTCGATATAACGATAAATTACTCTGGTAGCCTCGGAATCGCGATATTTACCGTTTCCACACGCTGTGTATCGATAGAAGCTAAGGATTCAGTTCCTAGCCCTCGGCATCGTTCGATATAACGATAAATCACTCTGGGAGCCTCGGAATCGCGATATTTACCTTTTCCACACGCTGTGTATCGATAGAAGCCAAGGATTCACTTCCTAGCCCACGGCATTGTTCGATATAACGATAAATCACTCTGGGAGCCTCGGAATCGCGATATTTACCTTTTCCACACGCTGTGTATCGAAAGAAGCTAAGGATTCAGTTCCTAGCCCTCGGCATCGTTCGATATAACGATAAATCACTCTGGGAGCCTCGGAATCGCGATATTTACCTTTTCCACACGCTGTGTATCGATGGAGGCTAAGGATTCAGTTCCTGGCCCTCGGCATCGTTCGATATAACGATAAATCACTCTGGGAGCCTCGGAATCGCGATATTTACCTTTTCCACACGCTGTGTATCGATAGAAGCTAAGGATTCACTTCCTAGCCCACGGCATTGTTCGATATAACGATAAATCACTCTGGGAGCCTCGGAATCGCGATATTTACCTTTTCCACACGCTGTGTATCGATAGAAGCTAAGGATTCACTTCCTAGCCCTCGGCATCGTTCGATATAACGATAAATCACTCTGGGAGCCTCGGAATCGCGATATTTACCTTTTCCACACGCTGTGTATCGATGGAGGCTAAGGATTCAGTTCCTGGCCCTCGGCATCGTTCAATATAACGATAAATCACTCTGGGAGCCTCGGAATCGCGATATTTACCTTTTCCACACGCTGTGTATCGATAGAAGCTAAGGATTCACTTCCTAGCCCTCGGCATCGTTCGATATAACGATAAATCACTCTGGGAGCCTCGGAATCGCGATATTTACCTTTTCCACACGCTGTGTATCGATAGAAGCTAAGGATTCACTTCCTAGCCCTCGGCATCGTTCGATATAACGATAAATCACTCTGGGAGCCTTGGAATCGCGATATTTACCTTTTCCACACACTGTGTATCGAAAGGAGCTAAGGATTCACTTCCTAGCCCTCGGCATCGTTCGATATAACGATAAATCACTCTGGGAGCCTCGGAATCGCGATATTTACCTTTTCCACACGCTGTGTATCGAAAGAAGCTAAGGATTCACTTCCTAGCCCTCGGCATCGTTCGATATAACGATAAATCACTCTGGGAGCCTCGGAATCGCGATATTTACCTTTTCCACACGCTGTGTATCGATAGAAGCTAAGGATTCACTTCCTAGCCCTCGGCATCGTTCGATATAACGATAAATCACTCTGGGAGCCTCGGAATCGCGATATTTACCTTTTCCACACGCTGTGTATCGAAAGAAGCTTAGGATTCACTTCCTAGCCCACGGCATTGTTCGATATAACGATAAATCACTCTGGAACACTCGGAATCGCGATATTTACCTTTTCCACACGCTGTGTATCGATGGAGGCTAAGGATTCAGTTCCTGGCCCTCGGCATCGTTCGATATAACGATAAATCACTCTGGGAGCCTCGGAATCGCGATATTTACCTTTTCCACACGCTGTGTATCGATAGAAGCTAAGGATTCACTTCCTAGCCCACGGCATTGTTCGATATAACGATAAATCACTCTGGGAGCCTCGGAATCGCGATATTTACCTTTTCCACACGCTGTGTATCGATAGAAGCTAAGGATTCACTTCCTAGCCCTCGGCATCGTTCGATATAACGATAAATCACTCTGGGAGCCTCGGAATCGCGATATTTACCTTTTCCACACGCTGTGTATCGATGGAGGCTAAGGATTCAGTTCCTGGCCCTCGGCATCGTTCGATATAACGATAAATCACTCTGGGAGCCTCGGAATCGCGATATTTACCTTTTCCACACGCTGTGTATCGATAGAAGCTAAGGATTCACTTCCTAGCCCTCGGCATCGTTCGATATAACGATAAATCACTCTGGGAGCCTCGGAATCGCGATATTTACCTTTTCCACACGCTGTGTATCGATAGAAGCTAAGGATTCACTTCCTAGCCCTCGGCATCGTTCGATATAACGATAAATCACTCTGGGAGCCTCGGAATCGCGATATTTACCTTTTCCACACGCTGTGTATCGATAGAAGCTAAGGATTCACTTCCTAGCCCTCGGCATCCTTCGATATAACGATAAATCACTCTGGGAGCCTCGGAATCGCGATATTTACCTTTTCCACACGCTGTGTATCGAAAGGAGCTAAGGATTCACTTCCTAGCCCTCGGCATCGTTCGATATAACGATAAATCACTCTGGGAGCCTCGGAATCGCGATATTTACCTTTTCCACACGCTGTGTATCGAAAGAAGCTAAGGATTCACTTCCTAGCCCTCGGCATCGTTCGATATAACGATAAATCACTCTGGGAGCCTCGGAATCGCGATATTTACCTTTTCCACACGCTGTGTATCGATAGAAGCTAAGGATTCACTTCCTAGCCCTCGGCATCGTTCGATATAACGATAAATCACTCTGGGAGCCTCGGAATCGCGATATTTACCTTTTCCACACGCTGTGTATCGAAAGAAGCTTAGGATTCACTTCCTAGCCCACGGCATTGTTCGATATAACGATAAATCAATCTGGAACACTCGGAATCGCGATATTTACCTTTTCCACACGCTGTGTATCGATGGAGGCTAAGGATTCAGTTCCTGGCCCTCGGCATCGTTCGATATAACGATAAATCACTCTGGGAGCCTCGGAATCGCGATATTTACCTTTTCCACACGCTGTGTATCGAAAGGAGCTAAGGATTCACTTCCTAGCCCTCGGCATCGTTCGATATAACGATAAATCACTCTGGGAGCCTCGGAATCGCGATATTTACCTTTTCCACACGCTGTGTATCGATAGAAGCCAAGGATTCACTTCCTAGCCCACGGCATTGTTCGATATAACGATAAATCACTCTGGGAGCCTCGGAATCGCGATATTTACCTTTTCCACACGCTGTGTATCGAAAGAAGCTAAGGATTCAGTTCCTAGCCCTCGGCATCGTTCGATATAACGATAAATCACTCTGGGAGCCTCGGAATCGCGATATTTACCTTTTCCACACGCTGTGTATCGATAGAAGCTAAGGATTCACTTCCTAGCCCACGGCTTTGTTCGATATAACGATAAATCACTCTGGGAGCCTCGGAATCGCGATATTTACCTTTTCCACACGCTGTGTATCGAAAGGAGCTAAGGATTCACTTCCTAGCCCTCGGCATCGTTCGATATAACGATAAATTACTCTGGTAGCCTCGGAATCGCGATATTTACCTTTTCCACACGCTGTGTATCGATAGAAGCTAAGGATTCAGTTCCTAGCCCTCGGCATCGTTCGATATAACGATAAATCACTCTGGGATCCTCGGAATCGCGATATTTACCTTTTCCACACGCTGTGTATCGAAAGGAGCTAAGGATTCACTTCCTAGCCCTCGGCATCGTTCGATATAACGATAAATTACTCTGGGAGCCTCGGAATCGCGATATTGACCTTTTCCACACGCTGTGTATCGAAAGAAGCTAAGGATTCACTTCCTAGCCCTCGGCATCGTTCGATATAACGATAAATCACTCTGGGAGCCTCGGAATCGCGATATTTACCTTTTCCACACGCTGTGTATCGAAAGGAGCTAAGGATTCACTTCCTAGCCCTCGGCATCGTTCGATATAACGATAAATCACTCTGGGAGCCTCGGAATAGCGATATTTACCTTTTCCACACGCTGTGTATCGAAAGGAGCTAAGGATTCACTTCCTAGCCCTCGGCATCGTTCGATATAACGATAAATCACTCTGGGAGCCTCGGAATAGCGATATTTACCTATTCCACACGCTGTGTATCGATAGAAGCTAAGGATTCATTTCCTAGCCCTCGCCATCGTTCGATATAACGATAAATCACTCTGGGACACTCGGAATCGCGATATTTACCTTTTCCACACGCTGTGTATCGAAAGGAGCTAAGGATTCACTTCCTAGCCCTCGGCATCGTTCGATATAACGATAAATTACTCTGGTAGCCTCGGAATCGCGATATTTACCTTTTCCACACGCTGTGTACCGACAGAAGCTAAGGATTCAGTTCCTAGCCCTCGGCATCGTTCGATATAACGATAAATCACTCTGGGAGCCTTGGAATCGCGATATTTACCTTTTCCACACGCTGTGTATCGATAGAAGCCAAGGATTCACCTCCTAGCCCACGGCATCGTTCGATATAACGATAAATCACTTTGGAACACTCGGAATCGCGATATTTACCTTTTCCACACGCTGTGTATCGATAGGAGCTAAGGAATCACTTCCTAGCCCTCGGCATCGTTCGATATAACGATAAATCACTCTGGGAGCCTCGGAATCGCGATATTTACCTTTTCCACACGCTGTGTATCGAAAGGAGCTAAGGATTCACTTCCTAGCCCTCGGCATCGTTCGATATAACGATAAATTACTCTGGTAGCCTCGGAATCGCGATATTTACCTTTTCCACACGCTGTGTACCGATAGAAGCTAAGGATTCAGTTCCTAGCCCTCGGCATCGTTCGATATAACGATAAATCACTCTGGGAGCCTTGGAATCGCGATATTTACCTTTTCCACACGCTGTGTATCGAAAGGAGCTAAGGATTCACTTCCTAGCCCTCGGCATCGTTCGATATAACGATAAATTACTCTGGTAGCCTCGGAATCGCGATATTTACCGTTTCCACACGCTGTGTATCGATAGAAGCTAAGGATTCAGTTCCTAGCCGTCGGCATCGTTCGATATAACGATAAATCACTCTGGGAGCCTCGGAATCGCGATATTTACCTTTTCCACACGCTGTGTATCGATAGAAGCCAAGGATTCACTTCCTAGCCCACGGCATTGTTCGATATAACGATAAATCACTCTGGGAGCCTCGGAATCGCGATATTTACCTTTTCCACACGCTGTGTATCGATAGAAGCTAAGGATTCACTTCCTAGCCCACGGCTTTGTTCGATATAACGATAAATCACTCTGGGAGCCTCGGAATCGCGATATTTACCTTTTCCACACGCTGTGTATCGATGGAAGCTAAGGATTCACTTCCTAGCCCTCGCCATCGTTCGATATAACGATAAATCACTCTGGGACACTCGGAATCGCGATATTTACCTTTTCCACACGCTGTGTATCGAAAGGAGCTAAGGATTCACTTCCTCGCCCTCGGCATCGTTCGATTTAACGATAAATCACTCTGGGAGCCTCGGAATCGCGATATTGACCTTTTCCACACGCTGTGTATCGAAAGAAGCTAAGGATTCACTTCCTAGCCCTCGGCATCGTTAGATATAACGATAAATCACTCTGGGAGCCTCGGAATCGCGATATTTACCTTTTCCACACGCTGTGTATCGATGGAGGCTAAGGATTCAGTTCCTGGCCCTCGGCATCGTTCGATATAACGATAAATCACTCTGGGAGCCTCGGAATCGCGATATTTACCTTTTCCACACGCTGTGTATCGATAGAAGCTAAGGATTCACTTCCTAGCCCACGGCATTGTTCGATATAACGATAAATCACTCTGGGAGCCTCGGAATCGCGATATTTACCTTTTCCACACGCTGTGTATCGATAGAAGCTAAGGATTCACTTCCTAGCCCTCGGCATCGTTCGATATAACGATAAATCACTCTGGGAGCCTCGGAATCGCGATATTTACCTTTTCCACACGCTGTGTATCGATGGAGGCTAAGGATTCAGTTCCTGGCCCTCGGCATCGTTCGATATAACGATAAATCACTCTGGGAGCCTCGGAATCGCGATATTTACCTTTTCCACACGCTGTGTATCGATAGAAGCTAAGGATTCACTTCCTAGCCCTCGGCATCGTTCGATATAACGATAAATCACTCTGGGAGCCTCGGAATCGCGATATTTACCTTTTCCACACGCTGTGTATCGATAGAAGCTAAGGATTCACTTCCTAGCCCTCGGCATCGTTCGATATAACGATAAATCACTCTGGGAGCCTCGGAATCGCGATATTTACCTTTTCCACACGCTGTGTATCGATAGAAGCTAAGGATTCACTTCCTAGCCCTCGGCATCCTTCGATATAACGATAAATCACTCTGGGAGCCTCGGAATCGCGATATTTACCTTTTCCACACGCTGTGTATCGAAAGGAGCTAAGGATTCACTTCCTAGCCCTCGGCATCGTTCGATATAACGATAAATCACTCTGGGAGCCTCGGAATCGCGATATTTACCTTTTCCACACGCTGTGTATCGAAAGAAGCTAAGGATTCACTTCCTAGCCCTCGGCATCGTTCGATATAACGATAAATCACTCTGGGAGCCTCGGAATCGCGATATTTACCTTTTCCACACGCTGTGTATCGATAGAAGCTAAGGATTCACTTCCTAGCCCTCGGCATCGTTCGATATAACGATAAATCACTCTGGGAGCCTCGGAATCGCGATATTTACCTTTTCCACACGCTGTGTATCGAAAGAAGCTTAGGATTCACTTCCTAGCCCACGGCATTGTTCGATATAACGATAAATCAATCTGGAACACTCGGAATCGCGATATTTACCTTTTCCACACGCTGTGTATCGATGGAGGCTAAGGATTCAGTTCCTGGCCCTCGGCATCGTTCGATATAACGATAAATCACTCTGGGAGCCTCGGAATCGCGATATTTACCTTTTCCACACGCTGTGTATCGAAAGGAGCTAAGGATTCACTTCCTAGCCCTCGGCATCGTTCGATATAACGATAAATCACTCTGGGAGCCTCGGAATCGCGATATTTACCTTTTCCACACGCTGTGTATCGATAGAAGCCAAGGATTCACTTCCTAGCCCACGGCATTGTTCGATATAACGATAAATCACTCTGGGAGCCTCGGAATCGCGATATTTACCTTTTCCACACGCTGTGTATCGAAAGAAGCTAAGGATTCAGTTCCTAGCCCTCGGCATCGTTCGATATAACGATAAATCACTCTGGGAGCCTCGGAATCGCGATATTTACCTTTTCCACACGCTGTGTATCGATAGAAGCTAAGGATTCACTTCCTAGCCCACGGCTTTGTTCGATATAACGATAAATCACTCTGGGAGCCTCGGAATCGCGATATTTACCTTTTCCACACGCTGTGTATCGAAAGGAGCTAAGGATTCACTTCCTAGCCCTCGGCATCGTTCGATATAACGATAAATTACTCTGGTAGCCTCGGAATCGCGATATTTACCTTTTCCACACGCTGTGTATCGATAGAAGCTAAGGATTCAGTTCCTAGCCCTCGGCATCGTTCGATATAACGATAAATCACTCTGGGATCCTCGGAATCGCGATATTTACCTTTTCCACACGCTGTGTATCGAAAGGAGCTAAGGATTCACTTCCTAGCCCTCGGCATCGTTCGATATAACGATAAATTACTCTGGGAGCCTCGGAATCGCGATATTGACCTTTTCCACACGCTGTGTATCGAAAGAAGCTAAGGATTCACTTCCTAGCCCTCGGCATCGTTCGATATAACGATAAATCACTCTGGGAGCCTCGGAATCGCGATATTTACCTTTTCCACACGCTGTGTATCGAAAGGAGCTAAGGATTCACTTCCTAGCCCTCGGCATCGTTCGATATAACGATAAATCACTCTGGGAGCCTCGGAATAGCGATATTTACCTTTTCCACACGCTGTGTATCGAAAGGAGCTAAGGATTCACTTCCTAGCCCTCGGCATCGTTCGATATAACGATAAATCACTCTGGGAGCCTCGGAATAGCGATATTTACCTATTCCACACGCTGTGTATCGATAGAAGCTAAGGATTCATTTCCTAGCCCTCGCCATCGTTCGATATAACGATAAATCACTCTGGGACACTCGGAATCGCGATATTTACCTTTTCCACACGCTGTGTATCGAAAGGAGCTAAGGATTCACTTCCTAGCCCTCGGCATCGTTCGATATAACGATAAATTACTCTGGTAGCCTCGGAATCGCGATATTTACCTTTTCCACACGCTGTGTACCGACAGAAGCTAAGGATTCAGTTCCTAGCCCTCGGCATCGTTCGATATAACGATAAATCACTCTGGGAGCCTTGGAATCGCGATATTTACCTTTTCCACACGCTGTGTATCGATAGAAGCCAAGGATTCACCTCCTAGCCCACGGCATCGTTCGATATAACGATAAATCACTTTGGAACACTCGGAATCGCGATATTTACCTTTTCCACACGCTGTGTATCGATAGGAGCTAAGGAATCACTTCCTAGCCCTCGGCATCGTTCGATATAACGATAAATCACTCTGGGAGCCTCGGAATCGCGATATTTACCTTTTCCACACGCTGTGTATCGAAAGGAGCTAAGGATTCACTTCCTAGCCCTCGGCATCGTTCGATATAACGATAAATTACTCTGGTAGCCTCGGAATCGCGATATTTACCTTTTCCACACGCTGTGTACCGATAGAAGCTAAGGATTCAGTTCCTAGCCCTCGGCATCGTTCGATATAACGATAAATCACTCTGGGAGCCTTGGAATCGCGATATTTACCTTTTCCACACGCTGTGTATCGAAAGGAGCTAAGGATTCACTTCCTAGCCCTCGGCATCGTTCGATATAACGATAAATTACTCTGGTAGCCTCGGAATCGCGATATTTACCGTTTCCACACGCTGTGTATCGATAGAAGCTAAGGATTCAGTTCCTAGCCGTCGGCATCGTTCGATATAACGATAAATCACTCTGGGAGCCTCGGAATCGCGATATTTACCTTTTCCACACGCTGTGTATCGATAGAAGCCAAGGATTCACTTCCTAGCCCACGGCATTGTTCGATATAACGATAAATCACTCTGGGAGCCTCGGAATCGCGATATTTACCTTTTCCACACGCTGTGTATCGATGGAAGCTAAGGATTCACTTCCTAGCCCTCGCCATCGTTCGATATAACGATAAATCACTCTGGGACACTCGGAATCGCGATATTTACCTTTTCCACACGCTGTGTATCGAAAGGAGCTAAGGATTCACTTCCTCGCCCTCGGCATCGTTCGATTTAACGATAAATCACTCTGGGAGCCTCGGAATCGCGATATTGACCTTTTCCACACGCTGTGTATCGAAAGAAGCTAAGGATTCACTTCCTAGCCCTCGGCATCGTTAGATATAACGATAAATCACTCTGGGAGCCTCGGAATCGCGATATTTACCTTTTCCACACGCTGTGTATCGAAAGGAGCTAAGGATTCACTTCCTAGCCCTCGGCATCGTTCGATATAACGATAAGTCACTCTGGGAGCCTCGGAATAGCGATATTTACCTATTCCACACGCTGTGTATCGATAGAAGCTAAGGATTCATTTCCTAGCCCTCGCCATCGTTCGATATAACGATAAATCACTCTGGGACACTCGGAATCGCGATATTTACCTTTTCCACACGCTGTGTATCGATAGAAGCTAAGGATTCAGTTCCTAGCCCTCGGCATCGTTCGATATAACGATAAATCACTTTGGAACACTCGGAATCGCGATATTTACCTTTTCCACACGCTGTGTATCGATAGGAGCTAAGGAATCACTTCCTAGCCCTCGGCATCGTTCGATATAACGATAAATCACTCTGGGAGCCTCGGAATCGCGATATTTACCTTTTCCACACGCTGTGTATCGAAAGGAGCTAAGGATTCACTTCCTAGCCCTCGGCATCGTTCGATATAACGATAAATTACTCTGGTAGCCTCGGAATCGCGATATTTGCCTTTTCCACACGCTGTGTACCGATAGAAGCTAAGGATTCAGTTCCTAGCCCTCGGCATCGTTCGATATAACGATAAATCACTCTGGGAGCCTTGGAATCGCGATATTTACCTTTTCCACACGCTGTGTATCGATAGAAGCCAAGGATTCACTTCCTAGCCCACGGCATTGTTCGATATAACGATAAATCACTCTGGGAGCCTCGGAATCGCGATATTTACCTTTTCCACACGCTGTGTACCGATAGAAGCTAAGGATTCAGTTCCTAGCCCTCGGCATCGTTCGATATAACGATAAATCACTCTGGGAGCCTCGGAATCGCGATATTTACCTTTTCCACACGCTGTGTATCGATAGAAGCCAAGGATTCACTTCCTAGCCCACGGCATTGTTCGATATAACGATAAATCACTCTGGGAGCCTCGGAATCGCGATATTTACCTTTTCCACACGCTGTGTATCGAAAGAAGGTAAGGATTCACTTCCTAGCCCTCGGCATCGTTCGATATAACGATAAATTACTCTGGTAGCATCGGAATCGCGATATTTACCTTTTCCACACGCTGTGTATCGATAGAAGCTAAGGATTCAGTTCCTAGACCTCGGCATCGTTCGATATAACGATAAATCACTCTGGGAGCCTCGGAATCGCGATATTTACCTTTTCCACACGCTGTGTATCGATGGAGGCTAAGGATTCAGTTCCTGGCCCTCGGCATCGTTCGATATAACGATAAATCACTCTGGGAGCCTCGGAATCGCGATATTTACCTTTTCCACACGCTGTGTATCAATAGAAGCTAAGGATTCACTTCCTAGCCCTCGGCATCGTTCGATATAACGATAAATCACTCTGGAACACTCGGAATCGCGATATTTACCTTTTCCACACGCTGTGTATCGATAGGAGCTAAGGATTTACTTCCTACCCCTCGGCATCGTTCGATATAACGATAAATCACTCTGGGACACTCGGAATCGCGATATTTACCTTTTCCACACGCTGTGTATCGAAAGGAGCTAAGGATTCACTTCCTAGCCCTCGGCAGCGTTCGATATAACGATAAATTACTCTGGTAGCCTCGGAATCGCGATATTTACCTTTTCCACACGCTGTGTATCGATAGAAGCTAAGGATTCAGTTCCTAGCCCTTGGCATCGTTCGATATAACGATAAATCACTCTGGGAGCCTCGGAATCGCGATATTTACCTTTTCCACACGCTGTGTATCGATAGAAGCCAAGGATTCACTTCCTAGCCCACGGCATTGTTCGATATAACGATAAATCACTCTGGGAGCCTCGGAATCGCGATATTTACTTTTTCCACACGCTGTGTATCGAAAGAAGCTAAGGATTCAGTTCCTAGCCCTCGGCATCGTTCGATATAACGATAAATCACTCTGGGAGCCTCGGAATCGCGATATTTACCTTTTCCACACGCTGTGTATCGAAAGGAGCTAAGGATTCACTTCCTAGCCCTCGGCATCGTTCGATATAACGATAAATCACTCTGGGAGCCTCGGAATAGCGATATTTACCTTTTCCACACGCTGTGTATCGATAGAAGCTAAGGATTCACTTCCTAGATCTCGCCATCGTTCGATATAACGATAAATCACTCGGGGACACTCGGAATCGCGATATTTACCTTTTCCACACGCTGTGTATCGAAAGGAGCTAAGGATTCACTTCCTAGCCCTCGGCATCGTTCGATTTAACGATAAATCACTCTGGGAGCCTCGGAATCGCGATATTTACCTTTTCCACACGCTGTGTATCGAAAGGAGCTAAGGATTCACTTCCTAGCCCTCGGCATCGTTCGATATAACGATAAATCACTCTGGGAGCCTCGGAATCGCGATATTTACCTTTTCCACACGCTGTGTATCGATAGAAGCTAAGGATTCACTTCCTAGCCCTCGGCATCGTTCGATATAACGATAAATCACTCTGGGAGCCTCGGAATCGCGATATTTACCTTTTCCACACGCTGTGTATCGAAAGGAGCTAAGGATTCACTTCCTAGCCCTCGGCATCGTTCGATATAACGATAAATCACTCTGGGAGCCTCGGAATAGCGATATTTACCTTTTCCACACGCTGTGTATCGAAAGGAGCTAAGGATTCACTTCCTAGCCCTCGGCATTGTTCGATATAACGATAAATCACTCTGGGAGCCTCGGAATCGCGATATTTACCTTTTCCACACGCTGTGTATCGATAGAAGCTAAGGATTCACTTCCTAGCCCTCGGCATCGTTCGATATAACGATAAATCACTCTGGGAGCCTCGGAATCGCGATATTTACCTTTTCCACACGCTGTGTATCGAAAGAAGCTTAGGATTCACTTCCTAGCCCACGACATTGTTCGATATAACGATAAATCACTCTGGAACACTCGCAATCGCGATATTTACCTTTTCCACACGCTGTGTATCGATAGAAGCTAAGGATTCAGTTCCTAGACCTCGGCATCGTTCGATATAACGATAAATCACTCTGGGAGCCTCGGAATCGCGATATTTACCTTTTCCACACGCTGTGTATCAATAGAAGCTAAGGATTCACTTCCTAGCCCTCGGCATCGTTCGATATAACGATAAATCACTCTGGAACACTCGGAATCGCGATATTTACCTTTTCCACACGCTGTGTATCGATAGGAGCTAAGGATTTACTTCCTACCCCTCGGCATCGTTCGATATAACGATAAATCACTCTGGGACACTCGGAATCGCGATATTTACCTTTTCCACACGCTGTGTATCGAAAGGAGCTAAGGATTCACTTCCTAGCCCTCGGCAGCGTTCGATATAACGATAAATTACTCTGGTAGCCTCGGAATCGCGATATTTACCTTTTCCACACGCTGTGTATCGATAGAAGCTAAGGATTCAGTTCCTAGCCCTTGGCATCGTTCGATATAACGATAAATCACTCTGGGAGCCTCGGAATCGCGATATTTACCTTTTCCACACGCTGTGTATCGATAGAAGCCAAGGATTCACTTCCTAGCCCACGGCATTGTTCGATATAACGATAAATCACTCTGGGAGCCTCGGAATCGCGATATTTACTTTTTCCACACGCTGTGTATCGAAAGAAGCTAAGGATTCAGTTCCTAGCCCTCGGCATCGTTCGATATAACGATAAATCACTCTGGGAGCCTCGGAATCGCGATATTTACCTTTTCCACACGCTGTGTATCGAAAGGAGCTAAGGATTCACTTCCTAGCCCTCGGCATCGTTCGATATAACGATAAATCACTCTGGGAGCCTCGGAATAGCGATATTTACCTTTTCCACACGCTGTGTATCGATAGAAGCTAAGGATTCACTTCCTAGATCTCGCCATCGTTCGATATAACGATAAATCACTCGGGGACACTCGGAATCGCGATATTTACCTTTTCCACACGCTGTGTATCGAAAGGAGCTAAGGATTCACTTCCTAGCCCTCGGCATCGTTCGATTTAACGATAAATCACTCTGGGAGCCTCGGAATCGCGATATTTACCTTTTCCACACGCTGTGTATCGAAAGGAGCTAAGGATTCACTTCCTAGCCCTCGGCATCGTTCGATATAACGATAAATCACTCTGGGAGCCTCGGAATCGCGATATTTACCTTTTCCACACGCTGTGTATCGATAGAAGCTAAGGATTCACTTCCTAGCCCTCGGCATCGTTCGATATAACGATAAATCACTCTGGGAGCCTCGGAATCGCGATATTTACCTTTTCCACACGCTGTGTATCGAAAGGAGCTAAGGATTCACTTCCTAGCCCTCGGCATCGTTCGATATAACGATAAATCACTCTGGGAGCCTCGGAATAGCGATATTTACCTTTTCCACACGCTGTGTATCGAAAGGAGCTAAGGATTCACTTCCTAGCCCTCGGCATTGTTCGATATAACGATAAATCACTCTGGGAGCCTCGGAATCGCGATATTTACCTTTTCCACACGCTGTGTATCGATAGAAGCTAAGGATTCACTTCCTAGCCCTCGGCATCGTTCGATATAACGATAAATCACTCTGGGAGCCTCGGAATCGCGATATTTACCTTTTCCACACGCTGTGTATCGAAAGAAGCTTAGGATTCACTTCCTAGCCCACGACATTGTTCGATATAACGATAAATCACTCTGGAACACTCGCAATCGCGATATTTACCTTTTCCACACGCTGTGTATCGATAGAAGCTAAGGATTCAGTTCCTAGACCTCGGCATCGTTCGATATAACGATAAATCACTCTGGGAGCCTCGGAATCGCGATATTTACCTTTTCCACACGCTGTGTATCGATGGAGGCTAAGGATTCAGTTCCTGGCCCTCGGCATCGTTCGATATAACGATAAATCACTCTGGGAGCCTCGGAATCGCGATATTTACCTTTTCCACACGCTGTGTATCGAAAGGAGCTAAGGATTCACTTCCTAGCCCTCGGCATCGTTCGATATAACGATAAATTACTCTGGTAGCCTCGGAATCGCGATATTTACCTTTTCCACACGCTGTGTATCGATAGAAGCTAAGGATTCAGTTCCTAGCCCTCGGCATCGTTCGATATAACGATAAATCACTCTGGGATCCTCGGAATCGCGATATTTACCTTTTCCACACGCTGTGTATCGAAAGGAGCTAAGGATTCACTTCCTAGCCCTCGGCATCGTTCGATATAACGATAAATTACTCTGGGAGCCTCGGAATCGCGATATTGACCTTTTCCACACGCTGTGTATCGAAAGAAGCTAAGGATTCACTTCCTAGCCCTCGGCATCGTTCGATATAACGATAAATCACTCTGGGAGCCTCGGAATCGCGATATTTACCTTTTCCACACGCTGTGTATCGAAAGGAGCTAAGGATTCACTTCCTAGCCCTCGGCATCGTTCGATATAACGATAAATCACTCTGGGAGCCTCGGAATAGCGATATTTACCTTTTCCACACGCTGTGTATCGAAAGGAGCTAAGGATTCACTTCCTAGCCCTCGGCATCGTTCGATATAACGATAAATCACTCTGGGAGCCTCGGAATAGCGATATTTACCTATTCCACACGCTGTGTATCGATAGAAGCTAAGGATTCATTTCCTAGCCCTCGCCATCGTTCGATATAACGATAAATCACTCTGGGACACTCGGAATCGCGATATTTACCTTTTCCACACGCTGTGTATCGAAAGGAGCTAAGGATTCACTTCCTAGCCCTCGGCATCGTTCGATATAACGATAAATTACTCTGGTAGCCTCGGAATCGCGATATTTACCTTTTCCACACGCTGTGTACCGACAGAAGCTAAGGATTCAGTTCCTAGCCCTCGGCATCGTTCGATATAACGATAAATCACTCTGGGAGCCTTGGAATCGCGATATTTACCTTTTCCACACGCTGTGTATCGATAGAAGCCAAGGATTCACCTCCTAGCCCACGGCATCGTTCGATATAACGATAAATCACTTTGGAACACTCGGAATCGCGATATTTACCTTTTCCACACGCTGTGTATCGATAGGAGCTAAGGAATCACTTCCTAGCCCTCGGCATCGTTCGATATAACGATAAATCACTCTGGGAGCCTCGGAATCGCGATATTTACCTTTTCCACACGCTGTGTATCGAAAGGAGCTAAGGATTCACTTCCTAGCCCTCGGCATCGTTCGATATAACGATAAATTACTCTGGTAGCCTCGGAATCGCGATATTTACCTTTTCCACACGCTGTGTACCGATAGAAGCTAAGGATTCAGTTCCTAGCCCTCGGCATCGTTCGATATAACGATAAATCACTCTGGGAGCCTTGGAATCGCGATATTTACCTTTTCCACACGCTGTGTATCGAAAGGAGCTAAGGATTCACTTCCTAGCCCTCGGCATCGTTCGATATAACGATAAATTACTCTGGTAGCCTCGGAATCGCGATATTTACCGTTTCCACACGCTGTGTATCGATAGAAGCTAAGGATTCAGTTCCTAGCCGTCGGCATCGTTCGATATAACGATAAATCACTCTGGGAGCCTCGGAATCGCGATATTTACCTTTTCCACACGCTGTGTATCGATAGAAGCCAAGGATTCACTTCCTAGCCCACGGCATTGTTCGATATAACGATAAATCACTCTGGGAGCCTCGGAATCGCGATATTTACCTTTTCCACACGCTGTGTATCGATAGAAGCTAAGGATTCACTTCCTAGCCCACGGCTTTGTTCGATATAACGATAAATCACTCTGGGAGCCTCGGAATCGCGATATTTACCTTTTCCACACGCTGTGTATCGATAGAAGCTAAGGATTCACTTCCTAGCCCTCGCCATCGTTCGATATAACGATAAATCACTCTGGGACACTCGGAATCGCGATATTTACCTTTTCCACACGTTGTGTATCGAAAGGAGCTAAGGATTCACTTCCTCGCCCTCGGCATCGTTCGATTTAACGATAAATCACTCTGGGAGCCTCGGAATCGCGATATTGACCTTTTCCACACGCTGTGTATCGAAAGAAGCTAAGGATTCACTTCCTAGCCCTCGGCATCGTTAGATATAACGATAAATCACTCTGGGAGAATCGGAATCGCGATATTTACCTTTTCCACACGCTGTGTATCGAAAGGAGCTAAGGATTCACTTCCTAGCCCTCGGCATCGTTCGATATAACGATAAGTCACTCTGGGAGCCTCGGAATAGCGATATTTACCTATTCCACACGCTGTGTATCGATAGAAGCTAAGGATTCATTTCCTAGCCCTCGCCATCGTTCGATATAACGATAAATCACTCTGGGACACTCGGAATCGCGATATTTACCTTTTCCACACGCTGTGTATCGATAGAAGCTAAGGATTCAGTTCCTAGCCCTCGGCATCGTTCGATATAACGATAAATCACTTTGGAACACTCGGAATCGCGATATTTACCTTTTCCACACGCTGTGTATCGATAGGAGCTAAGGAATCACTTCCTAGCCCTCGGCATCGTTCGATATAACGATAAATCACTCTGGGAGCCTCGGAATCGCGATATTTACCTTTTCCACACGCTGTGTATCGAAAGGAGCTAAGGATTCACTTCCTAGCCCTCGGCATCGATCGATATAACGATAAATTACTCTGGTAGCCTCGGAATCGCGATATTTGCCTTTTCCACACGCTGTGTACCGATAGAAGCTAAGGATTCAGTTCCTAGCCCTCGGCATCGTTCGATATAACGATAAATCACTCTGGGAGCCTTGGAATCGCGATATTTACCTTTTCCACACGCTGTGTATCGATAGAAGCCAAGGATTCACTTCCTAGCCCACGGCATTGTTCGATATAACGATAAATCACTCTGGGAGCCTCGGAATCGCGATATTTACCTTTTCCACACGCTGTGTACCGATAGAAGCTAAGGATTCAGTTCCTAGCCCTCGGCATCGTTCGATATAACGATAAATCACTCTGGGAGCCTCGGAATCGCGATATTTACCTTTTCCACACGCTGTGTATCGATAGAAGCCAAGGATTCACTTCCTAGCCCACGGCATTGTTCGATATAACGATAAATCACTCTGGGAGCCTCGGAATCGCGATATTTACCTTTTCCACACGCTGTGTATCGAAAGAAGGTAAGGATTCACTTCCTAGCCCTCGGCATCGTTCGATATAACGATAAATTACTCTGGTAGCATCGGAATCGCGATATTTACCTTTTCCACACGCTGTGTATCGATAGAAGCTAAGGATTCAGTTCCTAGACCTCGGCATCGTTCGATATAACGATAAATCACTCTGGGAGCCTCGGAATCGCGATATTTACCTTTTCCACACGCTGTGTATCGATGGAGGCTAAGGATTCAGTTCCTGGCCCTCGGCATCGTTCGATATAACGATAAATCACTCTGGGAGCCTCGGAATCGCGATATTTACCTTTTCCACACGCTGTGTATCAATAGAAGCTAAGGATTCACTTCCTAGCCCTCGGCATCGTTCGATATAACGATAAATCACTCTGGAACACTCGGAATCGCGATATTTACCTTTTCCACACGCTGTGTATCGATAGGAGCTAAGGATTTACTTCCTACCCCTCGGCATCGTTCGATATAACGATAAATCACTCTGGGAGCCTCGGAATCGCGATATTTACCTTTTCCACACGCTGTGTATCGAAAGGAGCTAAGGATTCACTTCCTAGCCCTCGGCAGCGTTCGATATAACGATAAATTACTCTGGTAGCCTCGGAATCGCGATATTTACCTTTTCCACACGCTGTGTATCGATAGAAGCTAAGGATTCAGTTCCTAGCCCTTGGCATCGTTCGATATAACGATAAATCACTCTGGGAGCCTCGGAATCGCGATATTTACCTTTTCCACACGCTGTGTATCGAAAGGAGCTAAGGATTCACTTCCTAGCCCTCGGCATCGTTCGATATAACGATAAATCACTCTGGGAGCCTCGGAATAGCGATATTTACCTTTTCCACACGCTGTGTATCGATAGAAGCTAAGGATTCACTTCCTAGATCTCGCCATCGTTCGATATAACGATAAATCACTCGGGGACACTCGGAATCGCGATATTTACCTTTTCCACACGCTGTGTATCGAAAGGAGCTAAGGATTCACTTCCTAGCCCTCGGCATCGTTCGATTTAACGATAAATCACTCTGGGAGCCTCGGAATCGCGATATTTACCTTTTCCACACGCTGTGTATCGAAAGGAGCTAAGGATTCACTTCCTAGCCCTCGGCATCGTTCGATATAACGATAAATCACTCTGGGAGCCTCGGAATCGCGATATTTACCTTTTCCACACGCTGTGTATCGATAGAAGCTAAGGATTCACTTCCTAGCCCTCGGCATCGTTCGATATAACGATAAATCACTCTGGGAGCCTCGGAATCGCGATATTTACCTTTTCCACACGCTGTGTATCGAAAGGAGCTAAGGATTCACTTCCTAGCCCTCGGCATCGTTCGATATAACGATAAATCACTCTGGGAGCCTCGGAATAGCGATATTTACCTTTTCCACACGCTGTGTACCGACAGAAGCTAAGGATTCAGTTCCTAGCCCTCGGCATCGTTCGATATAACGATAAATCACTCTGGGAGCCTTGGAATCGCGATATTTACCTTTTCCACACGCTGTGTATCGATAGAAGCCAAGGATTCACCTCCTAGCCCACGGCATCGTTCGATATAACGATAAATCACTTTGGAACACTCGGAATCGCGATATTTACCTTTTCCACACGCTGTGTATCGATAGGAGCTAAGGAATCACTTCCTAGCCCTCGGCATCGTTCGATATAACGATAAATCACTCTGGGAGCCTCGGAATCGCGATATTTACCTTTTCCACACGCTGTGTATCGAAAGGAGCTAAGGATTCACTTCCTAGCCCTCGGCATCGTTCGATATAACGATAAATTACTCTGGTAGCCTCGGAATCGCGATATTTACCTTTTCCACACGCTGTGTACCGATAGAAGCTAAGGATTCAGTTCCTAGCCCTCGGCATCGTTCGATATAACGATAAATCACTCTGGGAGCCTTGGAATCGCGATATTTACCTTTTCCACACGCTGTGTATCGAAAGGAGCTAAGGATTCACTTCCTAGCCCTCGGCATCGTTCGATATAACGATAAATTACTCTGGTAGCCTCGGAATCGCGATATTTACCGTTTCCACACGCTGTGTATCGATAGAAGCTAAGGATTCAGTTCCTAGCCGTCGGCATCGTTCGATATAACGATAAATCACTCTGGGAGCCTCGGAATCGCGATATTTACCTTTTCCACACGCTGTGTATCGATAGAAGCCAAGGATTCACTTCCTAGCCCACGGCATTGTTCGATATAACGATAAATCACTCTGGGAGCCTCGGAATCGCGATATTTACCTTTTCCACACGCTGTGTATCGATAGAAGCTAAGGATTCACTTCCTAGCCCACGGCTTTGTTCGATATAACGATAAATCACTCTGGGAGCCTCGGAATCGCGATATTTACCTTTTCCACACGCTGTGTATCGATAGAAGCTAAGGATTCACTTCCTAGCCCTCGCCATCGTTCGATATAACGATAAATCACTCTGGGACACTCGGAATCGCGATATTTACCTTTTCCACACGTTGTGTATCGAAAGGAGCTAAGGATTCACTTCCTCGCCCTCGGCATCGTTCGATTTAACGATAAATCACTCTGGGAGCCTCGGAATCGCGATATTGACCTTTTCCACACGCTGTGTATCGAAAGAAGCTAAGGATTCACTTCCTAGCCCTCGGCATCGTTAGATATAACGATAAATCACTCTGGGAGCCTCGGAATCGCGATATTTACCTTTTCCACACGCTGTGTATCGAAAGGAGCTAAGGATTCACTTCCTAGCCCTCGGCATCGTTCGATATAACGATAAGTCACTCTGGGAGCCTCGGAATAGCGATATTTACCTATTCCACACGCTGTGTATCGATAGAAGCTAAGGATTCATTTCCTAGCCCTCGCCATCGTTCGATATAACGATAAATCACTCTGGGACACTCGGAATCGCGATATTTACCTTTTCCACACGCTGTGTATCGATAGAAGCTAAGGATTCAGTTCCTAGCCCTCGGCATCGTTCGATATAACGATAAATCACTCTGGGAGCCTTGGAATCGCGATATTTACCTTTTCCACACGCTGTGTATCGATAGAAGCCAAGGATTCACTTCCTAGCCCACGGCATTGTTCGATATAACGATAAATCACTCTGGGACACTCGGAATCGCGATATTTACCTTTTCCACACGCTGTGTATCGATAGAAGCTAAGGATTCAGTTCCTAGCCCTCGGCATCGTTCGATATAACGATAAATCACTCTGGGAGCCTCGGAATCGCGATATTTACCTTTTCCACACGCTGTGTATCGATAGAAGCCAAGGATTCACTTCCTAGCCCACGGCATTGTTCGATATAACGATAAATCACTCTGGGAGCCTCGGAATCGCGATATTTACCTTTTCCACACGCTGTGTATCGAAAGAAGGTAAGGATTCACTTCCTAGCCCTCGGCATCGTTCGATATAACGATAAATTACTCTGGTAGCATCGGAATCGCGATATTTACCTTTTCCACACGCTGTGTATCGATAGAAGCTAAGGATTCAGTTCCTAGACCTCGGCATCGTTCGATATAACGATAAATCACTCTGGGAGCCTCGGAATCGCGATATTTACCTTTTCCACACGCTGTGTATCGATGGAGGCTAAGGATTCAGTTCCTGGCCCTCGGCATCGTTCGATATAACGATAAATCACTCTGGGAGCCTCGGAATCGCGATATTTACCTTTTCCACACGCTGTGTATCAATAGAAGCTAAGGATTCACTTCCTAGCCCTCGGCATCGTTCGATATAACGATAAATCACTCTGGAACACTCGGAATCGCGATATTTACCTTTTCCACACGCTGTGTATCGATAGGAGCTAAGGATTTACTTCCTACCCCTCGGCATCGTTCGATATAACGATAAATCACTCTGGGACACTCGGAATCGCGATATTTACCTTTTCCACACGCTGTGTATCGAAAGGAGCTAAGGATTCACTTCCTAGCCCTCGGCAGCGTTCGATATAACGATAAATTACTCTGGTAGCCTCGGAATCGCGATATTTACCTTTTCCACACGCTGTGTATCGATAGAAGCTAAGGATTCAGTTCCTAGCCCTTGGCATCGTTCGATATAACGATAAATCACTCTGGGAGCCTCGGAATCGCGATATTTACCTTTTCCACACGCTGTGTATCGATAGAAGCCAAGGATTCACTTCCTAGCCCACGGCATTGTTCGATATAACGATAAATCACTCTGGGAGCCTCGGAATCGCGATATTTACTTTTTCCACACGCTGTGTATCGAAAGAAGCTAAGGATTCAGTTCCTAGCCCTCGGCATCGTTCGATATAACGATAAATCACTCTGGGAGCCTCGGAATCGCGATATTTACCTTTTCCACACGCTGTGTATCGAAAGGAGCTAAGGATTCACTTCCTAGCCCTCGGCATCGTTCGATATAACGATAAATCACTCTGGGAGCCTCGGAATAGCGATATTTACCTTTTCCACACGCTGTGTATCGATAGAAGCTAAGGATTCACTTCCTAGATCTCGCCATCGTTCGATATAACGATAAATCACTCGGGGACACTCGGAATCGCGATATTTACCTTTTCCACACGCTGTGTATCGAAAGGAGCTAAGGATTCACTTCCTAGCCCTCGGCATCGTTCGATTTAACGATAAATCACTCTGGGAGCCTCGGAATCGCGATATTTACCTTTTCCACACGCTGTGTATCGAAAGGAGCTAAGGATTCACTTCCTAGCCCTCGGCATCGTTCGATATAACGATAAATCACTCTGGGAGCCTCGGAATCGCGATATTTACCTTTTCCACACGCTGTGTATCGATAGAAGCTAAGGATTCACTTCCTAGCCCTCGGCATCGTTCGATATAACGATAAATCACTCTGGGAGCCTCGGAATCGCGATATTTACCTTTTCCACACGCTGTGTATCGAAAGGAGCTAAGGATTCACTTCCTAGCCCTCGGCATCGTTCGATATAACGATAAATCACTCTGGGAGCCTCGGAATAGCGATATTTACCTTTTCCACACGCTGTGTATCGAAAGGAGCTAAGGATTCACTTCCTAGCCCTCGGCATTGTTCGATATAACGATAAATCACTCTGGGAGCCTCGGAATCGCGATATTTACCTTTTCCACACGCTGTGTATCGATAGAAGCTAAGGATTCACTTCCTAGCCCTCGGCATCGTTCGATATAACGATAAATCACTCTGGGAGCCTCGGAATCGCGATATTTACCTTTTCCACACGCTGTGTATCGAAAGAAGCTTAGGATTCACTTCCTAGCCCACGACATTGTTCGATATAACGATAAATCACTCTGGAACACTCGCAATCGCGATATTTACCTTTTCCACACGCTGTGTATCGATAGAAGCTAAGGATTCAGTTCCTAGACCTCGGCATCGTTCGATATAACGATAAATCACTCTGGGAGCCTCGGAATCGCGATATTTACCTTTTCCACACGCTGTGTATCAATAGAAGCTAAGGATTCACTTCCTAGCCCTCGGCATCGTTCGATATAACGATAAATCACTCTGGAACACTCGGAATCGCGATATTTACCTTTTCCACACGCTGTGTATCGATAGGAGCTAAGGATTTACTTCCTACCCCTCGGCATCGTTCGATATAACGATAAATCACTCTGGGACACTCGGAATCGCGATATTTACCTTTTCCACACGCTGTGTATCGAAAGGAGCTAAGGATTCACTTCCTAGCCCTCGGCAGCGTTCGATATAACGATAAATTACTCTGGTAGCCTCGGAATCGCGATATTTACCTTTTCCACACGCTGTGTATCGATAGAAGCTAAGGATTCAGTTCCTAGCCCTTGGCATCGTTCGATATAACGATAAATCACTCTGGGAGCCTCGGAATCGCGATATTTACCTTTTCCACACGCTGTGTATCGATAGAAGCCAAGGATTCACTTCCTAGCCCACGGCATTGTTCGATATAACGATAAATCACTCTGGGAGCCTCGGAATCGCGATATTTACTTTTTCCACACGCTGTGTATCGAAAGAAGCTAAGGATTCAGTTCCTAGCCCTCGGCATCGTTCGATATAACGATAAATCACTCTGGGAGCCTCGGAATCGCGATATTTACCTTTTCCACACGCTGTGTATCGAAAGGAGCTAAGGATTCACTTCCTAGCCCTCGGCATCGTTCGATATAACGATAAATCACTCTGGGAGCCTCGGAATAGCGATATTTACCTTTTCCACACGCTGTGTATCGATAGAAGCTAAGGATTCACTTCCTAGATCTCGCCATCGTTCGATATAACGATAAATCACTCGGGGACACTCGGAATCGCGATATTTACCTTTTCCACACGCTGTGTATCGAAAGGAGCTAAGGATTCACTTCCTAGCCCTCGGCATCGTTCGATTTAACGATAAATCACTCTGGGAGCCTCGGAATCGCGATATTTACCTTTTCCACACGCTGTGTATCGAAAGGAGCTAAGGATTCACTTCCTAGCCCTCGGCATCGTTCGATATAACGATAAATCACTCTGGGAGCCTCGGAATCGCGATATTTACCTTTTCCACACGCTGTGTATCGATAGAAGCTAAGGATTCACTTCCTAGCCCTCGGCATCGTTCGATATAACGATAAATCACTCTGGGAGCCTCGGAATCGCGATATTTACCTTTTCCACACGCTGTGTATCGAAAGGAGCTAAGGATTCACTTCCTAGCCCTCGGCATCGTTCGATATAACGATAAATCACTCTGGGAGCCTCGGAATAGCGATATTTACCTTTTCCACACGCTGTGTATCGAAAGGAGCTAAGGATTCACTTCCTAGCCCTCGGCATTGTTCGATATAACGATAAATCACTCTGGGAGCCTCGGAATCGCGATATTTACCTTTTCCACACGCTGTGTATCGATAGAAGCTAAGGATTCACTTCCTAGCCCTCGGCATCGTTCGATATAACGATAAATCACTCTGGGAGCCTCGGAATCGCGATATTTACCTTTTCCACACGCTGTGTATCGAAAGAAGCTTAGGATTCACTTCCTAGCCCACGACATTGTTCGATATAACGATAAATCACTCTGGAACACTCGCAATCGCGATATTTACCTTTTCCACACGCTGTGTATCGATAGAAGCTAAGGATTCAGTTCCTAGACCTCGGCATCGTTCGATATAACGATAAATCACTCTGGGAGCCTCGGAATCGCGATATTTACCTTTTCCACACGCTGTGTATCGATGGAGGCTAAGGATTCAGTTCCTGGCCCTCGGCATCGTTCGATATAACGATAAATCACTCTGGGAGCCTCGGAATCGCGATATTTACCTTTTCCACACGCTGTGTATCGAAAGGAGCTAAGGATTCACTTCCTAGCCCTCGGCATCGTTCGATATAACGATAAATTACTCTGGTAGCCTCGGAATCGCGATATTTACCTTTTCCACACGCTGTGTATCGATAGAAGCTAAGGATTCAGTTCCTAGCCCTCGGCATCGTTCGATATAACGATAAATCACTCTGGGATCCTCGGAATCGCGATATTTACCTTTTCCACACGCTGTGTATCGAAAGGAGCTAAGGATTCACTTCCTAGCCCTCGGCATCGTTCGATATAACGATAAATTACTCTGGGAGCCTCGGAATCGCGATATTGACCTTTTCCACACGCTGTGTATCGAAAGAAGCTAAGGATTCACTTCCTAGCCCTCGGCATCGTTCGATATAACGATAAATCACTCTGGGAGCCTCGGAATCGCGATATTTACCTTTTCCACACGCTGTGTATCGAAAGGAGCTAAGGATTCACTTCCTAGCCCTCGGCATCGTTCGATATAACGATAAATCACTCTGGGAGCCTCGGAATAGCGATATTTACCTTTTCCACACGCTGTGTATCGAAAGGAGCTAAGGATTCACTTCCTAGCCCTCGGCATCGTTCGATATAACGATAAATCACTCTGGGAGCCTCGGAATAGCGATATTTACCTATTCCACACGCTGTGTATCGATAGAAGCTAAGGATTCATTTCCTAGCCCTCGCCATCGTTCGATATAACGATAAATCACTCTGGGACACTCGGAATCGCGATATTTACCTTTTCCACACGCTGTGTATCGAAAGGAGCTAAGGATTCACTTCCTAGCCCTCGGCATCGTTCGATATAACGATAAATTACTCTGGTAGCCTCGGAATCGCGATATTTACCTTTTCCACACGCTGTGTACCGACAGAAGCTAAGGATTCAGTTCCTAGCCCTCGGCATCGTTCGATATAACGATAAATCACTCTGGGAGCCTTGGAATCGCGATATTTACCTTTTCCACACGCTGTGTATCGATAGAAGCCAAGGATTCACCTCCTAGCCCACGGCATCGTTCGATATAACGATAAATCACTTTGGAACACTCGGAATCGCGATATTTACCTTTTCCACACGCTGTGTATCGATAGGAGCTAAGGAATCACTTCCTAGCCCTCGGCATCGTTCGATATAACGATAAATCACTCTGGGAGCCTCGGAATCGCGATATTTACCTTTTCCACACGCTGTGTATCGAAAGGAGCTAAGGATTCACTTCCTAGCCCTCGGCATCGTTCGATATAACGATAAATTACTCTGGTAGCCTCGGAATCGCGATATTTACCTTTTCCACACGCTGTGTACCGATAGAAGCTAAGGATTCAGTTCCTAGCCCTCGGCATCGTTCGATATAACGATAAATCACTCTGGGAGCCTTGGAATCGCGATATTTACCTTTTCCACACGCTGTGTATCGAAAGGAGCTAAGGATTCACTTCCTAGCCCTCGGCATCGTTCGATATAACGATAAATTACTCTGGTAGCCTCGGAATCGCGATATTTACCGTTTCCACACGCTGTGTATCGATAGAAGCTAAGGATTCAGTTCCTAGCCGTCGGCATCGTTCGATATAACGATAAATCACTCTGGGAGCCTCGGAATCGCGATATTTACCTTTTCCACACGCTGTGTATCGATAGAAGCCAAGGATTCACTTCCTAGCCCACGGCATTGTTCGATATAACGATAAATCACTCTGGGAGCCTCGGAATCGCGATATTTACCTTTTCCACACGCTGTGTATCGATAGAAGCTAAGGATTCACTTCCTAGCCCACGGCTTTGTTCGATATAACGATAAATCACTCTGGGAGCCTCGGAATCGCGATATTTACCTTTTCCACACGCTGTGTATCGATAGAAGCTAAGGATTCACTTCCTAGCCCTCGCCATCGTTCGATATAACGATAAATCACTCTGGGACACTCGGAATCGCGATATTTACCTTTTCCACACGTTGTGTATCGAAAGGAGCTAAGGATTCACTTCCTCGCCCTCGGCATCGTTCGATTTAACGATAAATCACTCTGGGAGCCTCGGAATCGCGATATTGACCTTTTCCACACGCTGTGTATCGAAAGAAGCTAAGGATTCACTTCCTAGCCCTCGGCATCGTTAGATATAACGATAAATCACTCTGGGAGAATCGGAATCGCGATATTTACCTTTTCCACACGCTGTGTATCGAAAGGAGCTAAGGATTCACTTCCTAGCCCTCGGCATCGTTCGATATAACGATAAGTCACTCTGGGAGCCTCGGAATAGCGATATTTACCTATTCCACACGCTGTGTATCGATAGAAGCTAAGGATTCATTTCCTAGCCCTCGCCATCGTTCGATATAACGATAAATCACTCTGGGACACTCGGAATCGCGATATTTACCTTTTCCACACGCTGTGTATCGATAGAAGCTAAGGATTCAGTTCCTAGCCCTCGGCATCGTTCGATATAACGATAAATCACTTTGGAACACTCGGAATCGCGATATTTACCTTTTCCACACGCTGTGTATCGATAGGAGCTAAGGAATCACTTCCTAGCCCTCGGCATCGTTCGATATAACGATAAATCACTCTGGGAGCCTCGGAATCGCGATATTTACCTTTTCCACACGCTGTGTATCGAAAGGAGCTAAGGATTCACTTCCTAGCCCTCGGCATCGATCGATATAACGATAAATTACTCTGGTAGCCTCGGAATCGCGATATTTGCCTTTTCCACACGCTGTGTACCGATAGAAGCTAAGGATTCAGTTCCTAGCCCTCGGCATCGTTCGATATAACGATAAATCACTCTGGGAGCCTTGGAATCGCGATATTTACCTTTTCCACACGCTGTGTATCGATAGAAGCCAAGGATTCACTTCCTAGCCCACGGCATTGTTCGATATAACGATAAATCACTCTGGGAGCCTCGGAATCGCGATATTTACCTTTTCCACACGCTGTGTACCGATAGAAGCTAAGGATTCAGTTCCTAGCCCTCGGCATCGTTCGATATAACGATAAATCACTCTGGGAGCCTCGGAATCGCGATATTTACCTTTTCCACACGCTGTGTATCGATAGAAGCCAAGGATTCACTTCCTAGCCCACGGCATTGTTCGATATAACGATAAATCACTCTGGGAGCCTCGGAATCGCGATATTTACCTTTTCCACACGCTGTGTATCGAAAGAAGGTAAGGATTCACTTCCTAGCCCTCGGCATCGTTCGATATAACGATAAATTACTCTGGTAGCATCGGAATCGCGATATTTACCTTTTCCACACGCTGTGTATCGATAGAAGCTAAGGATTCAGTTCCTAGACCTCGGCATCGTTCGATATAACGATAAATCACTCTGGGAGCCTCGGAATCGCGATATTTACCTTTTCCACACGCTGTGTATCGATGGAGGCTAAGGATTCAGTTCCTGGCCCTCGGCATCGTTCGATATAACGATAAATCACTCTGGGAGCCTCGGAATCGCGATATTTACCTTTTCCACACGCTGTGTATCAATAGAAGCTAAGGATTCACTTCCTAGCCCTCGGCATCGTTCGATATAACGATAAATCACTCTGGAACACTCGGAATCGCGATATTTACCTTTTCCACACGCTGTGTATCGATAGGAGCTAAGGATTTACTTCCTACCCCTCGGCATCGTTCGATATAACGATAAATCACTCTGGGAGCCTCGGAATCGCGATATTTACCTTTTCCACACGCTGTGTATCGAAAGGAGCTAAGGATTCACTTCCTAGCCCTCGGCAGCGTTCGATATAACGATAAATTACTCTGGTAGCCTCGGAATCGCGATATTTACCTTTTCCACACGCTGTGTATCGATAGAAGCTAAGGATTCAGTTCCTAGCCCTTGGCATCGTTCGATATAACGATAAATCACTCTGGGAGCCTCGGAATCGCGATATTTACCTTTTCCACACGCTGTGTATCGAAAGGAGCTAAGGATTCACTTCCTAGCCCTCGGCATCGTTCGATATAACGATAAATCACTCTGGGAGCCTCGGAATAGCGATATTTACCTTTTCCACACGCTGTGTATCGATAGAAGCTAAGGATTCACTTCCTAGATCTCGCCATCGTTCGATATAACGATAAATCACTCGGGGACACTCGGAATCGCGATATTTACCTTTTCCACACGCTGTGTATCGAAAGGAGCTAAGGATTCACTTCCTAGCCCTCGGCATCGTTCGATTTAACGATAAATCACTCTGGGAGCCTCGGAATCGCGATATTTACCTTTTCCACACGCTGTGTATCGAAAGGAGCTAAGGATTCACTTCCTAGCCCTCGGCATCGTTCGATATAACGATAAATCACTCTGGGAGCCTCGGAATCGCGATATTTACCTTTTCCACACGCTGTGTATCGATAGAAGCTAAGGATTCACTTCCTAGCCCTCGGCATCGTTCGATATAACGATAAATCACTCTGGGAGCCTCGGAATCGCGATATTTACCTTTTCCACACGCTGTGTATCGAAAGGAGCTAAGGATTCACTTCCTAGCCCTCGGCATCGTTCGATATAACGATAAATCACTCTGGGAGCCTCGGAATAGCGATATTTACCTTTTCCACACGCTGTGTACCGACAGAAGCTAAGGATTCAGTTCCTAGCCCTCGGCATCGTTCGATATAACGATAAATCACTCTGGGAGCCTTGGAATCGCGATATTTACCTTTTCCACACGCTGTGTATCGATAGAAGCCAAGGATTCACCTCCTAGCCCACGGCATCGTTCGATATAACGATAAATCACTTTGGAACACTCGGAATCGCGATATTTACCTTTTCCACACGCTGTGTATCGATAGGAGCTAAGGAATCACTTCCTAGCCCTCGGCATCGTTCGATATAACGATAAATCACTCTGGGAGCCTCGGAATCGCGATATTTACCTTTTCCACACGCTGTGTATCGAAAGGAGCTAAGGATTCACTTCCTAGCCCTCGGCATCGTTCGATATAACGATAAATTACTCTGGTAGCCTCGGAATCGCGATATTTACCTTTTCCACACGCTGTGTACCGATAGAAGCTAAGGATTCAGTTCCTAGCCCTCGGCATCGTTCGATATAACGATAAATCACTCTGGGAGCCTTGGAATCGCGATATTTACCTTTTCCACACGCTGTGTATCGAAAGGAGCTAAGGATTCACTTCCTAGCCCTCGGCATCGTTCGATATAACGATAAATTACTCTGGTAGCCTCGGAATCGCGATATTTACCGTTTCCACACGCTGTGTATCGATAGAAGCTAAGGATTCAGTTCCTAGCCGTCGGCATCGTTCGATATAACGATAAATCACTCTGGGAGCCTCGGAATCGCGATATTTACCTTTTCCACACGCTGTGTATCGATAGAAGCCAAGGATTCACTTCCTAGCCCACGGCATTGTTCGATATAACGATAAATCACTCTGGGAGCCTCGGAATCGCGATATTTACCTTTTCCACACGCTGTGTATCGATAGAAGCTAAGGATTCACTTCCTAGCCCACGGCTTTGTTCGATATAACGATAAATCACTCTGGGAGCCTCGGAATCGCGATATTTACCTTTTCCACACGCTGTGTATCGATAGAAGCTAAGGATTCACTTCCTAGCCCTCGCCATCGTTCGATATAACGATAAATCACTCTGGGACACTCGGAATCGCGATATTTACCTTTTCCACACGTTGTGTATCGAAAGGAGCTAAGGATTCACTTCCTCGCCCTCGGCATCGTTCGATTTAACGATAAATCACTCTGGGAGCCTCGGAATCGCGATATTGACCTTTTCCACACGCTGTGTATCGAAAGAAGCTAAGGATTCACTTCCTAGCCCTCGGCATCGTTAGATATAACGATAAATCACTCTGGGAGCCTCGGAATCGCGATATTTACCTTTTCCACACGCTGTGTATCGAAAGGAGCTAAGGATTCACTTCCTAGCCCTCGGCATCGTTCGATATAACGATAAGTCACTCTGGGAGCCTCGGAATAGCGATATTTACCTATTCCACACGCTGTGTATCGATAGAAGCTAAGGATTCATTTCCTAGCCCTCGCCATCGTTCGATATAACGATAAATCACTCTGGGACACTCGGAATCGCGATATTTACCTTTTCCACACGCTGTGTATCGATAGAAGCTAAGGATTCAGTTCCTAGCCCTCGGCATCGTTCGATATAACGATAAATCACTTTGGAACACTCGGAATCGCGATATTTACCTTTTCCACACGCTGTGTATCGATAGGAGCTAAGGAATCACTTCCTAGCCCTCGGCATCGTTCGATATAACGATAAATCACTCTGGGAGCCTCGGAATCGCGATATTTACCTTTTCCACACGCTGTGTATCGAAAGGAGCTAAGGATTCACTTCCTAGCCCTCGGCATCGATCGATATAACGATAAATTACTCTGGTAGCCTCGGAATCGCGATATTTGCCTTTTCCACACGCTGTGTACCGATAGAAGCTAAGGATTCAGTTCCTAGCCCTCGGCATCGTTCGATATAACGATAAATCACTCTGGGAGCCTTGGAATCGCGATATTTACCTTTTCCACACGCTGTGTATCGATAGAAGCCAAGGATTCACTTCCTAGCCCACGGCATTGTTCGATATAACGATAAATCACTCTGGGAGCCTCGGAATCGCGATATTTACCTTTTCCACACGCTGTGTACCGATAGAAGCTAAGGATTCAGTTCCTAGCCCTCGGCATCGTTCGATATAACGATAAATCACTCTGGGAGCCTCGGAATCGCGATATTTACCTTTTCCACACGCTGTGTATCGATAGAAGCCAAGGATTCACTTCCTAGCCCACGGCATTGTTCGATATAACGATAAATCACTCTGGGAGCCTCGGAATCGCGATATTTACCTTTTCCACACGCTGTGTATCGAAAGAAGGTAAGGATTCACTTCCTAGCCCTCGGCATCGTTCGATATAACGATAAATTACTCTGGTAGCATCGGAATCGCGATATTTACCTTTTCCACACGCTGTGTATCGATAGAAGCTAAGGATTCAGTTCCTAGACCTCGGCATCGTTCGATATAACGATAAATCACTCTGGGAGCCTCGGAATCGCGATATTTACCTTTTCCACACGCTGTGTATCGATGGAGGCTAAGGATTCAGTTCCTGGCCCTCGGCATCGTTCGATATAACGATAAATCACTCTGGGAGCCTCGGAATCGCGATATTTACCTTTTCCACACGCTGTGTATCAATAGAAGCTAAGGATTCACTTCCTAGCCCTCGGCATCGTTCGATATAACGATAAATCACTCTGGAACACTCGGAATCGCGATATTTACCTTTTCCACACGCTGTGTATCGATAGGAGCTAAGGATTTACTTCCTACCCCTCGGCATCGTTCGATATAACGATAAATCACTCTGGGAGCCTCGGAATCGCGATATTTACCTTTTCCACACGCTGTGTATCGAAAGGAGCTAAGGATTCACTTCCTAGCCCTCGGCAGCGTTCGATATAACGATAAATTACTCTGGTAGCCTCGGAATCGCGATATTTACCTTTTCCACACGCTGTGTATCGATAGAAGCTAAGGATTCAGTTCCTAGCCCTTGGCATCGTTCGATATAACGATAAATCACTCTGGGAGCCTCGGAATCGCGATATTTACCTTTTCCACACGCTGTGTATCGAAAGGAGCTAAGGATTCACTTCCTAGCCCTCGGCATCGTTCGATATAACGATAAATCACTCTGGGAGCCTCGGAATAGCGATATTTACCTTTTCCACACGCTGTGTATCGATAGAAGCTAAGGATTCACTTCCTAGATCTCGCCATCGTTCGATATAACGATAAATCACTCGGGGACACTCGGAATCGCGATATTTACCTTTTCCACACGCTGTGTATCGAAAGGAGCTAAGGATTCACTTCCTAGCCCTCGGCATCGTTCGATTTAACGATAAATCACTCTGGGAGCCTCGGAATCGCGATATTTACCTTTTCCACACGCTGTGTATCGAAAGGAGCTAAGGATTCACTTCCTAGCCCTCGGCATCGTTCGATATAACGATAAATCACTCTGGGAGCCTCGGAATCGCGATATTTACCTTTTCCACACGCTGTGTATCGATAGAAGCTAAGGATTCACTTCCTAGCCCTCGGCATCGTTCGATATAACGATAAATCACTCTGGGAGCCTCGGAATCGCGATATTTACCTTTTCCACACGCTGTGTATCGAAAGGAGCTAAGGATTCACTTCCTAGCCCTCGGCATCGTTCGATATAACGATAAATCACTCTGGGAGCCTCGGAATAGCGATATTTACCTTTTCCACACGCTGTGTATCGAAAGGAGCTAAGGATTCACTTCCTAGCCCTCGGCATTGTTCGATATAACGATAAATCACTCTGGGAGCCTCGGAATCGCGATATTTACCTTTTCCACACGCTGTGTATCGATAGAAGCTAAGGATTCACTTCCTAGCCCTCGGCATCGTTCGATATAACGATAAATCACTCTGGGAGCCTCGGAATCGCGATATTTACCTTTTCCACACGCTGTGTATCGAAAGAAGCTTAGGATTCACTTCCTAGCCCACGACATTGTTCGATATAACGATAAATCACTCTGGAACACTCGCAATCGCGATATTTACCTTTTCCACACGCTGTGTATCGATAGAAGCTAAGGATTCAGTTCCTAGACCTCGGCATCGTTCGATATAACGATAAATCACTCTGGGAGCCTCGGAATCGCGATATTTACCTTTTCCACACGCTGTGTATCAATAGAAGCTAAGGATTCACTTCCTAGCCCTCGGCATCGTTCGATATAACGATAAATTACTCTGGTAGCCTCGGAATCGCGATATTTACCTTTTCCACACGCTGTGTACCGACAGAAGCTAAGGATTCAGTTCCTAGCCCTCGGCATCGTTCGATATAACGATAAATCACTCTGGGAGCCTTGGAATCGCGATATTTACCTTTTCCACACGCTGTGTATCGATAGAAGCCAAGGATTCACCTCCTAGCCCACGGCATCGTTCGATATAACGATAAATCACTTTGGAACACTCGGAATCGCGATATTTACCTTTTCCACACGCTGTGTATCGATAGGAGCTAAGGAATCACTTCCTAGCCCTCGGCATCGTTCGATATAACGATAAATCACTCTGGGAGCCTCGGAATCGCGATATTTACCTTTTCCACACGCTGTGTATCGAAAGGAGCTAAGGATTCACTTCCTAGCCCTCGGCATCGTTCGATATAACGATAAATTACTCTGGTAGCCTCGGAATCGCGATATTTACCTTTTCCACACGCTGTGTACCGATAGAAGCTAAGGATTCAGTTCCTAGCCCTCGGCATCGTTCGATATAACGATAAATCACTCTGGGAGCCTTGGAATCGCGATATTTACCTTTTCCACACGCTGTGTATCGAAAGGAGCTAAGGATTCACTTCCTAGCCCTCGGCATCGTTCGATATAACGATAAATTACTCTGGTAGCCTCGGAATCGCGATATTTACCGTTTCCACACGCTGTGTATCGATAGAAGCTAAGGATTCAGTTCCTAGCCGTCGGCATCGTTCGATATAACGATAAATCACTCTGGGAGCCTCGGAATCGCGATATTTACCTTTTCCACACGCTGTGTATCGATAGAAGCCAAGGATTCACTTCCTAGCCCACGGCATTGTTCGATATAACGATAAATCACTCTGGGAGCCTCGGAATCGCGATATTTACCTTTTCCACACGCTGTGTATCGATAGAAGCTAAGGATTCACTTCCTAGCCCACGGCTTTGTTCGATATAACGATAAATCACTCTGGGAGCCTCGGAATCGCGATATTTACCTTTTCCACACGCTGTGTATCGATAGAAGCTAAGGATTCACTTCCTAGCCCTCGCCATCGTTCGATATAACGATAAATCACTCTGGGACACTCGGAATCGCGATATTTACCTTTTCCACACGTTGTGTATCGAAAGGAGCTAAGGATTCACTTCCTCGCCCTCGGCATCGTTCGATTTAACGATAAATCACTCTGGGAGCCTCGGAATCGCGATATTGACCTTTTCCACACGCTGTGTATCGAAAGAAGCTAAGGATTCACTTCCTAGCCCTCGGCATCGTTAGATATAACGATAAATCACTCTGGGAGAATCGGAATCGCGATATTTACCTTTTCCACACGCTGTGTATCGAAAGGAGCTAAGGATTCACTTCCTAGCCCTCGGCATCGTTCGATATAACGATAAGTCACTCTGGGAGCCTCGGAATAGCGATATTTACCTATTCCACACGCTGTGTATCGATAGAAGCTAAGGATTCATTTCCTAGCCCTCGCCATCGTTCGATATAACGATAAATCACTCTGGGACACTCGGAATCGCGATATTTACCTTTTCCACACGCTGTGTATCGATAGAAGCTAAGGATTCAGTTCCTAGCCCTCGGCATCGTTCGATATAACGATAAATCACTTTGGAACACTCGGAATCGCGATATTTACCTTTTCCACACGCTGTGTATCGATAGGAGCTAAGGAATCACTTCCTAGCCCTCGGCATCGTTCGATATAACGATAAATCACTCTGGGAGCCTCGGAATCGCGATATTTACCTTTTCCACACGCTGTGTATCGAAAGGAGCTAAGGATTCACTTCCTAGCCCTCGGCATCGATCGATATAACGATAAATTACTCTGGTAGCCTCGGAATCGCGATATTTGCCTTTTCCACACGCTGTGTACCGATAGAAGCTAAGGATTCAGTTCCTAGCCCTCGGCATCGTTCGATATAACGATAAATCACTCTGGGAGCCTTGGAATCGCGATATTTACCTTTTCCACACGCTGTGTATCGATAGAAGCCAAGGATTCACTTCCTAGCCCACGGCATTGTTCGATATAACGATAAATCACTCTGGGAGCCTCGGAATCGCGATATTTACCTTTTCCACACGCTGTGTACCGATAGAAGCTAAGGATTCAGTTCCTAGCCCTCGGCATCGTTCGATATAACGATAAATCACTCTGGGAGCCTCGGAATCGCGATATTTACCTTTTCCACACGCTGTGTATCGATAGAAGCCAAGGATTCACTTCCTAGCCCACGGCATTGTTCGATATAACGATAAATCACTCTGGGAGCCTCGGAATCGCGATATTTACCTTTTCCACACGCTGTGTATCGAAAGAAGGTAAGGATTCACTTCCTAGCCCTCGGCATCGTTCGATATAACGATAAATTACTCTGGTAGCATCGGAATCGCGATATTTACCTTTTCCACACGCTGTGTATCGATAGAAGCTAAGGATTCAGTTCCTAGACCTCGGCATCGTTCGATATAACGATAAATCACTCTGGGAGCCTCGGAATCGCGATATTTACCTTTTCCACACGCTGTGTATCGATGGAGGCTAAGGATTCAGTTCCTGGCCCTCGGCATCGTTCGATATAACGATAAATCACTCTGGGAGCCTCGGAATCGCGATATTTACCTTTTCCACACGCTGTGTATCAATAGAAGCTAAGGATTCACTTCCTAGCCCTCGGCATCGTTCGATATAACGATAAATCACTCTGGAACACTCGGAATCGCGATATTTACCTTTTCCACACGCTGTGTATCGATAGGAGCTAAGGATTTACTTCCTACCCCTCGGCATCGTTCGATATAACGATAAATCACTCTGGGAGCCTCGGAATCGCGATATTTACCTTTTCCACACGCTGTGTATCGAAAGGAGCTAAGGATTCACTTCCTAGCCCTCGGCAGCGTTCGATATAACGATAAATTACTCTGGTAGCCTCGGAATCGCGATATTTACCTTTTCCACACGCTGTGTATCGATAGAAGCTAAGGATTCAGTTCCTAGCCCTTGGCATCGTTCGATATAACGATAAATCACTCTGGGAGCCTCGGAATCGCGATATTTACCTTTTCCACACGCTGTGTATCGAAAGGAGCTAAGGATTCACTTCCTAGCCCTCGGCATCGTTCGATATAACGATAAATCACTCTGGGAGCCTCGGAATAGCGATATTTACCTTTTCCACACGCTGTGTATCGATAGAAGCTAAGGATTCACTTCCTAGATCTCGCCATCGTTCGATATAACGATAAATCACTCGGGGACACTCGGAATCGCGATATTTACCTTTTCCACACGCTGTGTATCGAAAGGAGCTAAGGATTCACTTCCTAGCCCTCGGCATCGTTCGATTTAACGATAAATCACTCTGGGAGCCTCGGAATCGCGATATTTACCTTTTCCACACGCTGTGTATCGAAAGGAGCTAAGGATTCACTTCCTAGCCCTCGGCATCGTTCGATATAACGATAAATCACTCTGGGAGCCTCGGAATCGCGATATTTACCTTTTCCACACGCTGTGTATCGATAGAAGCTAAGGATTCACTTCCTAGCCCTCGGCATCGTTCGATATAACGATAAATCACTCTGGGAGCCTCGGAATCGCGATATTTACCTTTTCCACACGCTGTGTATCGAAAGGAGCTAAGGATTCACTTCCTAGCCCTCGGCATCGTTCGATATAACGATAAATCACTCTGGGAGCCTCGGAATAGCGATATTTACCTTTTCCACACGCTGTGTACCGACAGAAGCTAAGGATTCAGTTCCTAGCCCTCGGCATCGTTCGATATAACGATAAATCACTCTGGGAGCCTTGGAATCGCGATATTTACCTTTTCCACACGCTGTGTATCGATAGAAGCCAAGGATTCACCTCCTAGCCCACGGCATCGTTCGATATAACGATAAATCACTTTGGAACACTCGGAATCGCGATATTTACCTTTTCCACACGCTGTGTATCGATAGGAGCTAAGGAATCACTTCCTAGCCCTCGGCATCGTTCGATATAACGATAAATCACTCTGGGAGCCTCGGAATCGCGATATTTACCTTTTCCACACGCTGTGTATCGAAAGGAGCTAAGGATTCACTTCCTAGCCCTCGGCATCGTTCGATATAACGATAAATTACTCTGGTAGCCTCGGAATCGCGATATTTACCTTTTCCACACGCTGTGTACCGATAGAAGCTAAGGATTCAGTTCCTAGCCCTCGGCATCGTTCGATATAACGATAAATCACTCTGGGAGCCTTGGAATCGCGATATTTACCTTTTCCACACGCTGTGTATCGAAAGGAGCTAAGGATTCACTTCCTAGCCCTCGGCATCGTTCGATATAACGATAAATTACTCTGGTAGCCTCGGAATCGCGATATTTACCGTTTCCACACGCTGTGTATCGATAGAAGCTAAGGATTCAGTTCCTAGCCGTCGGCATCGTTCGATATAACGATAAATCACTCTGGGAGCCTCGGAATCGCGATATTTACCTTTTCCACACGCTGTGTATCGATAGAAGCCAAGGATTCACTTCCTAGCCCACGGCATTGTTCGATATAACGATAAATCACTCTGGGAGCCTCGGAATCGCGATATTTACCTTTTCCACACGCTGTGTATCGATAGAAGCTAAGGATTCACTTCCTAGCCCACGGCTTTGTTCGATATAACGATAAATCACTCTGGGAGCCTCGGAATCGCGATATTTACCTTTTCCACACGCTGTGTATCGATAGAAGCTAAGGATTCACTTCCTAGCCCTCGCCATCGTTCGATATAACGATAAATCACTCTGGGACACTCGGAATCGCGATATTTACCTTTTCCACACGTTGTGTATCGAAAGGAGCTAAGGATTCACTTCCTCGCCCTCGGCATCGTTCGATTTAACGATAAATCACTCTGGGAGCCTCGGAATCGCGATATTGACCTTTTCCACACGCTGTGTATCGAAAGAAGCTAAGGATTCACTTCCTAGCCCTCGGCATCGTTAGATATAACGATAAATCACTCTGGGAGCCTCGGAATCGCGATATTTACCTTTTCCACACGCTGTGTATCGAAAGGAGCTAAGGATTCACTTCCTAGCCCTCGGCATCGTTCGATATAACGATAAGTCACTCTGGGAGCCTCGGAATAGCGATATTTACCTATTCCACACGCTGTGTATCGATAGAAGCTAAGGATTCATTTCCTAGCCCTCGCCATCGTTCGATATAACGATAAATCACTCTGGGACACTCGGAATCGCGATATTTACCTTTTCCACACGCTGTGTATCGATAGAAGCTAAGGATTCAGTTCCTAGCCCTCGGCATCGTTCGATATAACGATAAATCACTTTGGAACACTCGGAATCGCGATATTTACCTTTTCCACACGCTGTGTATCGATAGGAGCTAAGGAATCACTTCCTAGCCCTCGGCATCGTTCGATATAACGATAAATCACTCTGGGAGCCTCGGAATCGCGATATTTACCTTTTCCACACGCTGTGTATCGAAAGGAGCTAAGGATTCACTTCCTAGCCCTCGGCATCGTTCGATATAACGATAAATCACTCTGGGAGCCTTGGAATCGCGATATTTACCTTTTCCACACGCTGTGTATCGATAGAAGCCAAGGATTCACTTCCTAGCCCACGGCATTGTTCGATATAACGATAAATCACTCTGGGAGCCTCGGAATCGCGATATTTACCTTTTCCACACGCTGTGTACCGATAGAAGCTAAGGATTCAGTTCCTAGCCCTCGGCATCGTTCGATATAACGATAAATCACTCTGGGAGCCTCGGAATCGCGATATTTACCTTTTCCACACGCTGTGTATCGATAGAAGCCAAGGATTCACTTCCTAGCCCACGGCATTGTTCGATATAACGATAAATCACTCTGGGAGCCTCGGAATCGCGATATTTACCTTTTCCACACGCTGTGTATCGAAAGAAGGTAAGGATTCACTTCCTAGCCCTCGGCATCGTTCGATATAACGATAAATTACTCTGGTAGCATCGGAATCGCGATATTTACCTTTTCCACACGCTGTGTATCGATAGAAGCTAAGGATTCAGTTCCTAGACCTCGGCATCGTTCGATATAACGATAAATCACTCTGGGAGCCTCGGAATCGCGATATTTACCTTTTCCACACGCTGTGTATCGATGGAGGCTAAGGATTCAGTTCCTGGCCCTCGGCATCGTTCGATATAACGATAAATCACTCTGGGAGCCTCGGAATCGCGATATTTACCTTTTCCACACGCTGTGTATCAATAGAAGCTAAGGATTCACTTCCTAGCCCTCGGCATCGTTCGATATAACGATAAATCACTCTGGAACACTCGGAATCGCGATATTTACCTTTTCCACACGCTGTGTATCGATAGGAGCTAAGGATTTACTTCCTACCCCTCGGCATCGTTCGATATAACGATAAATCACTCTGGGAGCCTCGGAATCGCGATATTTACCTTTTCCACACGCTGTGTATCGAAAGGAGCTAAGGATTCACTTCCTAGCCCTCGGCAGCGTTCGATATAACGATAAATTACTCTGGTAGCCTCGGAATCGCGATATTTACCTTTTCCACACGCTGTGTATCGATAGAAGCTAAGGATTCAGTTCCTAGCCCTTGGCATCGTTCGATATAACGATAAATCACTCTGGGAGCCTCGGAATCGCGATATTTACCTTTTCCACACGCTGTGTATCGAAAGGAGCTAAGGATTCACTTCCTAGCCCTCGGCATCGTTCGATATAACGATAAATCACTCTGGGAGCCTCGGAATAGCGATATTTACCTTTTCCACACGCTGTGTATCGATAGAAGCTAAGGATTCACTTCCTAGATCTCGCCATCGTTCGATATAACGATAAATCACTCGGGGACACTCGGAATCGCGATATTTACCTTTTCCACACGCTGTGTATCGAAAGGAGCTAAGGATTCACTTCCTAGCCCTCGGCATCGTTCGATTTAACGATAAATCACTCTGGGAGCCTCGGAATCGCGATATTTACCTTTTCCACACGCTGTGTATCGAAAGGAGCTAAGGATTCACTTCCTAGCCCTCGGCATCGTTCGATATAACGATAAATCACTCTGGGAGCCTCGGAATCGCGATATTTACCTTTTCCACACGCTGTGTATCGATAGAAGCTAAGGATTCACTTCCTAGCCCTCGGCATCGTTCGATATAACGATAAATCACTCTGGGAGCCTCGGAATCGCGATATTTACCTTTTCCACACGCTGTGTATCGAAAGGAGCTAAGGATTCACTTCCTAGCCCTCGGCATCGTTCGATATAACGATAAATCACTCTGGGAGCCTCGGAATAGCGATATTTACCTTTTCCACACGCTGTGTATCGAAAGGAGCTAAGGATTCACTTCCTAGCCCTCGGCATTGTTCGATATAACGATAAATCACTCTGGGAGCCTCGGAATCGCGATATTTACCTTTTCCACACGCTGTGTATCGATAGAAGCTAAGGATTCACTTCCTAGCCCTCGGCATCGTTCGATATAACGATAAATCACTCTGGGAGCCTCGGAATCGCGATATTTACCTTTTCCACACGCTGTGTATCGAAAGAAGCTTAGGATTCACTTCCTAGCCCACGACATTGTTCGATATAACGATAAATCACTCTGGAACACTCGCAATCGCGATATTTACCTTTTCCACACGCTGTGTATCGATAGAAGCTAAGGATTCAGTTCCTAGACCTCGGCATCGTTCGATATAACGATAAATCACTCTGGGAGCCTCGGAATCGCGATATTTACCTTTTCCACACGCTGTGTATCAATAGAAGCTAAGGATTCACTTCCTAGCCCTCGGCATCGTTCGATATAACGATAAATCACTCTGGAACACTCGGAATCGCGATATTTACCTTTTCCACACGCTGTGTATCGATAGGAGCTAAGGATTTACTTCCTACCCCTCGGCATCGTTCGATATAACGATAAATCACTCTGGGAGCCTCGGAATCGCGATATTTACCTTTTCCACACGCTGTGTATCGAAAGGAGCTAAGGATTCACTTCCTAGCCCTCGGCAGCGTTCGATATAACGATAAATTACTCTGGTAGCCTCGGAATCGCGATATTTACCTTTTCCACACGCTGTGTATCGATAGAAGCTAAGGATTCAGTTCCTAGCCCTCGGCATCGTTCGATATAACGATAAATCACTCTGGGAGCCTCGGAATCGCGATATTTACCTTTTCCACACGCTGTGTATCGATAGAAGCCAAGGATTCACTTCCTAGCCCACGGCATTGTTCGATATAACGATAAATCACTCTGGGAGCCTCGGAATCGCGATATTTACCTTTTCCACACGCTGTGTATCGAAAGAAGCTAAGGATTCAGTTCCTAGCCCTCGGCATCGTTCGATATAACGATAAATCACTCTGGGAGCCTCGGAATCGCGATATTTACCTTTTCCACACGCTGTGTATCGAAAGGAGCTAAGGATTCACTTCCTAGCCCTCGGCATCGTTCGATATAACGATAAATCACTCTGGGAGCCTCGGAATAGCGATATTTACCTTTTCCACACGCTGTGTATCGATAGAAGCTAAGGATTCACTTCCTAGATCTCGCCATCGTTCGATATAACGATAAATCACTCGGGGACACTCGGAATCGCGATATTTACCTTTTCCACACGCTGTGTATCGAAAGGAGCTAAGGATTCACTTCCTAGCCCTCGGCATCGTTCGATTTAACGATAAATCACTCTGGGAGCCTCGGAATCGCGATATTTACCTTTTCCACACGCTGTGTATCGATAGAAGCTAAGGATTCACTTCCTAGCCCTCGGCATCGGTCGATATAACGATAAATCACTCTGGGAGCCTCGGAATCGCGATATTTACCTTTTCCACACGCTGTGTATCGATAGAAGCTAAGGATTCACTTCCTAGCCCTCGGCATCGTTCGATATAACGATAAATCACTCTGGGAGCCTCGGAATCGCGATATTTACCTTTTCCACACGCTGTGTATCGAAAGGAGCTAAGGATTCACTTCCTAGCCCTCGGCATCGTTCGATATAACGATAAATCACTCTGGGAGCCTCGGAATAGCGATATTTACCTTTTCCACACGCTGTGTATCGAAAGGAGCTAAGGATTCACTTCCTAGCCCTCGGCATTGTTCGATATAACGATAAATCACTCTGGGAGCCTCGGAATCGCGATATTTACCTTTTCCACACGCTGTGTATCGATAGAAGCTAAGGATTCACTTCCTAGCCCTCGGCAGCGTTCGATATAACGATAAATTACTCTGGTAGCCTCGGAATCGCGATATTTACCTTTTCCACACGCTGTGTATCGATAGAAGCTAAGGATTCAGTTCCTAGCCCTCGGCATCGTTCGATATAACGATAAATCACTCTGGGAGCCTCGGAATCGCGATATTTACCTTTTCCACACGCTGTGTATCGATAGAAGCCAAGGATTCACTTCCTAGCCCACGGCATTGTTCGATATAACGATAAATCACTCTGGGAGCCTCGGTATCGCGATATTTACCTTTTCCACACGCTGTGTATCGAAAGAAGCTAAGGTTTCAGTTCCTAGCCCTCGGCATCGTTCGATATAACGATACATCACTCTGGGAGCCTCGGAATCGCGATATTTACCTTTTCCACACGCTGTGTATCGAAAGGAGCTAAGGATTCACTTCCTAGCCCTCGGCATCGTTCGATATAACGATAAATCACTCTGGGAGCCTCGGAATAGCGATATTTACCTTTTCCACACGCTGTGTATCGATAGAAGCTAAGGATTCACTTCCTAGATCTCGCCATCGTTCGATATAACGATAAATCACTCGGGGACACTCGGAATCGCGATATTTACCTTTTCCACACGCTGTGTATCGAAAGGAGCTAAGGATTCACTTCCTAGCCCTCGGCATCGTTCGATTTAACGATAAATCACTCTGGGAGCCTCGGAATCGCGATATTTACCTTTTCCACACGCTGTGTATCGATAGAAGCTAAGGATTCACTTCCTAGCCCTCGGCATCGTTCGATATAACGATAAATCACTCTGGGAGCCTCGGAATCGCGATATTTACCTTTTCCACACGCTGTGTATCGATAGAAGCTAAGGATTCACTTCCTAGCCCTCGGCATCGTTCGATATAACGATAAATCACTCTGGGAGCCTCGGAATCGCGATATTTACCTTTTCCACACGCTGTGTATCGAAAGGAGCTAAGGATTCAGTTCCTAGCCCTCGGCATCGTTCGATATAACGATAAATCACTCTGGGAGCCTCGGAATCGCGATATTTACCTTTTCCACACGCTGTGTATCGAAAGGAGCTAAGGATTCACTTCCTAGCCCTCGGCATCGTTCGATGTAACGATAAATCACTCTGGGAGCCTCGGAATAGCGATATTTACCTTTTCCACACGCTGTGTATCGATAGAAGCTAAGGATTCACTTCCTAGATCTCGCCATCGTTCGATATAACGATAAATCACTCTGGTAGCCTCGGAATCGCGATATTTACCTTTTCCACACGCTGTGTATCGATAGAAGCTAAGGATTCAGTTCCTAGCCCTCGGCATCGTTCGATATAACGATAAATCACTCTGGGAGCCTCGGAATCGCAATATTTACCTTTGCCACACGCTGTGTATCGATAGAAGCTAAGGATTCAGTTCCTAGCCCTCGGCATCGTTCGATATAACGATAAATTACTCTGGTAGCCTCGGAATCGCGATATTTACCTTTTCCACACGCTGTATATCGATAGAAGCTAAGGATTCACTTCCTAGATCTCGCCATCGTTCGATATAACGATAAATCACTCTGGGACACTCGGAATCGCGATATTTACCTTTTCCACACGCTGTGTATCGAAAGGAGCTAAGGATTCACTTCCTAGCCCTCGGCATCGTTCGATTTAACGATAAATCACTCTGGAACACTCGGAATCGCGATATTTACCTTTTCCACACGCTGTGTATCGATAGGAGCTAAGGATTCACTTCCTAGCCCTCGGCATCGTTCGATATAACGATAAATCACTCTGGGAGCCTCGGAATCGCGATATTTACCTTTTCCACACGCTGTGTATCGAAAGGAGCTAAGGATTCACTTCCTAGCCCTCGGCATCGTTCGATATAACGATAAATTACTCTGGTAGCCTCGGAATCGCGATATTTACCTTTTCCACACGCTGTGTATCGATAGAAGCTAAGGATTCAGTTACTAGCCCTCGGCATCGTTCGATATAACGATAAATCACTCTGGGAGCCTCGGAATCGCGATATTCACCTTTTCCACACGCTGTGTATCGATAGAAGCCAAGGATTCACTTCCTAGCCCACGGCATTGTTCGATATAACGATAAATCACTCTGGAACACTCGGAATCGCGATATTTACCTTTTCCACACGCTGTGTATCGATAGGAGCTAAGGATTCACTTCCTAGCCCTCGGCATCGTTCGATATAACGATAAATCACTCTGGGAGCTTCGGAATCGCGATATTTACCTTTTCCACACGCTGTGTATCGAAAGGAGCTAAGGATTCACTTCCTAGCCCTCGGCATCGTTCGATGTAACGATAAATTACTCTAGTAGCCTCGGAATCGCGATATTTACCTTTTCCACACGCTGTGTATCGATAGAAGCTAAGGATTCAGTTCCTAGCCCTCGGTATCGTTCGATATAACGATAAATCACTCTGGGAGCCTCGGAATCGCGATAGTTACCTTTTCCACACGCTGTGTATCGATAGAAGCCAAGGATTCACTTCCTAGCCCACGGCATTGTTCGATATAACGATAAATCACTCTGGGAGCCTCGGAATCGCGATATTTACCTTTTCCACACGCTGTGTATCGAAAGAAGCTAAGGATTCAGTTCCTAGCCCTCGGCATCGTTCGATATAACGATAAATCACTCTGGGAGCCTCGGAATCGCGATATTTACCTTTTCCACACGCAGTGTATCGAAAGGAGCTAAGGATTCACTTCCTAGCCTTCGGCATCGTTCGATATAACGATAAATCACTCTGGGAGCCTCGGAATAGCGATATTTACTTTTTCCACACGCTGTGTATCGATGAAAGCTAAGGATTCATTTAATAGCCCTCGCCATCGTTCGATATAACGATAAATCACTCTGGGACACTCGGAATCGCGATATTTACCTTTTCCACACGCTGTGTATCGAAAGGAGCTAAGGATTCACTTCCTAGCCCTCGGCATCGTTCGATGTAACGATAAATTACTCTAGTAGCCTCGGAATCGCGATATTTACCTTTTCCACACGCTGTGTATCGATAGAAGCTAAGGATTCAGTTCCTAGCCCTCGGCATCGTTCGATATAACGATAAATCACTCTGGGAGCCTCGGAATCGCGATAGTTACCTTTTCCACACGCTGTGTATCGATAGAAGCCAAGGATTCACTTCCTAGCCCACGGCATTGTTCGATATAACGATAAATCACTCTGGGAGCCTCGGAATCGCGATATTTACCTTTTCCACACGCTGTGTATCGAAAGAAGCTAAGGATTCAGTTCCTAGCCCTCGGCATCGTTCGATATAACGATAAATCACTCTGGGAGCCTCGGAATCGCGATATTTACCTTTTCCACACGCAGTGTATCGAAAGGAGCTAAGGATTCACTTCCTGGCCCTCGGCATCGTTCGATATAACGATAAATCACTCTGGGAGCCTCGGAATAGCGATATTTACCTTTTCCACACGCTGTGTATCGATAAAAGCTAAGGATTCATTTAATAGCCCTCGCCATCGTTCGATATAACGATAAATCACTCTGGGACACTCGGAATCGCGATATTTACCTTTTCCACACGCTGTGTATCGAAAGGAGCTAAGGATTCACTTCCTAGCCCTCGGCATCGTTCGATTTAACGATAAATCACTCTGGGAGCCTCGGAATCGCGATATTTACCTTTTCCACACGCTGTGTATCGATAGGAGCTAAGGATTCACTTCCTAGCCCTCGGCATCGTTCGATTTAACGATAAATCACTCTGGGAGCCTCGGAATCGCGATATTTACCTTTTCCACACGCTGTGTATCGAAAGGAGCTAAGGATTCACTTCCTAGCCCTCGGCATCGTTCGATATAACGATAAATCACTCTGGTAGCCTCGGAATCGCGATATTTACCTTTTCCACACGCTGTGTATCGATAGAAGCTAAGGATTCAGTTCCTAGCCCTCGGCATCGTTCGATATAACGATAAATCACTCTGGGAGCCTCGGAATCGCGATATTTACCTTTTCCACACGCTGTGTATCGATAGAAGCTAAGGATTCAGTTCCTAGCCCTCGGCATCGTTCGATATAACGATAAATCACTCTGGGAGCCTCGGGATCGCGATATTTACCTTTTCCACACGCTGTGTATCGATAGAAGCCAAGGATTCACTTCCTAGCCCACGGCATTGTTCGATATAACGATAAATCACTCTGGGAGCCTCGGAATCGCGATATTTACCTTTTCCACACGCTGTGTATCGATAGGAGCTAAGGATTCACTTCCTATCCCTCGGCATCGTTCGATATAACGATAAATCACTCTGGGAGCCTCGGAATCGCGATATTTACCTTTTCCACACGCTGTGTATCGAAAGGAGCTAAGGATTCACTTCCTAGCCCTCGGCATCGTTCGATATAACGATAAATTACTCTGGTAGCCTCGGAATCGCGATATTTACCTTTTCCACACGCTGTGTATCGATAGAAGCTAAGGATTCAGTTCCTAGCCCTCGGCATCGTTCGATATAACGATAAATCACTCTGGGAGCCTCGGAATCGCGATAGTTACCTTTTCCACACGCTGTGTATCGATAGAAGCCAAGGATTCACTTCCTAGCCCACGGCATTGTTCGATATAACGATAAATCACTCTGGGAGCCTCGGAATCGCGATATTTACCTTTTCCACACGCTGTGTATCGAAAGAAGCTAAGGATTCAGTTCCTAGCCCTCGGCATCGTTCGATATAACGATAAATCACTCTGGGAGCCTCGGAATCGCGATATTTACCTTTTCCACACGCAGTGTATCGAAAGGAGCTAAGGATTCACTTCCTGGCCCTCGGCATCGTTCGATATAACGATAAATCACTCTGGGAGCCTCGGAATAGCGATATTTACCTTTTCCACACGCTGTGTATCGATAAAAGCTAAGGATTCATTTAATAGCCCTCGCCATCGTTCGATATAACGATAAATCACTCTGGGACACTCGGAATCGCGATATTTACCTTTTCCACACGCTGTGTATCGAAAGGAGCTAAGGATTCACTTCCTAGCCCTCGGCATCGTTCGATTTAACGATAAATCACTCTGGGAGCCTCGGAATCGCGATATTTACCTTTTCCACACGCTGTGTATCGATAGGAGCTAAGGATTTACTTCCTACCCCTCGGCATCGTTCGATATAACGATAAATCACTCTGGGAGCCTCGGAATCGCGATATTTACCTTTTCCACACGCTGTGTATCGAAAGGAGCTAAGGATTCACTTCCTAGCCCTCGGCAGCGTTCGATATAACGATAAATTACTCTGGTAGCCTCGGAATCGCGATATTTACCTTTTCCACACGCTGTGTATCGATAGAAGCTAAGGATTCAGTTCCTAGCCCTTGGCATCGTTCGATATAACGATAAATCACTCTGGGAGCCTCGGAATCGCGATATTTACCTTTTCCACACGCTGTGTATCGAAAGGAGCTAAGGATTCACTTCCTAGCCCTCGGCATCGTTCGATATAACGATAAATCACTCTGGGAGCCTCGGAATAGCGATATTTACCTTTTCCACACGCTGTGTATCGATAGAAGCTAAGGATTCACTTCCTAGATCTCGCCATCGTTCGATATAACGATAAATCACTCGGGGACACTCGGAATCGCGATATTTACCTTTTCCACACGCTGTGTATCGAAAGGAGCTAAGGATTCACTTCCTAGCCCTCGGCATCGTTCGATTTAACGATAAATCACTCTGGGAGCCTCGGAATCGCGATATTTACCTTTTCCACACGCTGTGTATCGAAAGGAGCTAAGGATTCACTTCCTAGCCCTCGGCATCGTTCGATATAACGATAAATCACTCTGGGAGCCTCGGAATCGCGATATTTACCTTTTCCACACGCTGTGTATCGATAGAAGCTAAGGATTCACTTCCTAGCCCTCGGCATCGTTCGATATAACGATAAATCACTCTGGGAGCCTCGGAATCGCGATATTTACCTTTTCCACACGCTGTGTATCGAAAGGAGCTAAGGATTCACTTCCTAGCCCTCGGCATCGTTCGATATAACGATAAATCACTCTGGGAGCCTCGGAATAGCGATATTTACCTTTTCCACACGCTGTGTATCGAAAGGAGCTAAGGATTCACTTCCTAGCCCTCGGCATTGTTCGATATAACGATAAATCACTCTGGGAGCCTCGGAATCGCGATATTTACCTTTTCCACACGCTGTGTATCGATAGAAGCTAAGGATTCACTTCCTAGCCCTCGGCATCGTTCGATATAACGATAAATCACTCTGGGAGCCTCGGAATCGCGATATTTACCTTTTCCACACGCTGTGTATCGAAAGAAGCTTAGGATTCACTTCCTAGCCCACGACATTGTTCGATATAACGATAAATCACTCTGGAACACTCGCAATCGCGATATTTACCTTTTCCACACGCTGTGTATCGATAGAAGCTAAGGATTCAGTTCCTAGACCTCGGCATCGTTCGATATAACGATAAATCACTCTGGGAGCCTCGGAATCGCGATATTTACCTTTTCCACACGCTGTGTATCAATAGAAGCTAAGGATTCACTTCCTAGCCCTCGGCATCGTTCGATATAACGATAAATCACTCTGGAACACTCGGAATCGCGATATTTACCTTTTCCACACGCTGTGTATCGATAGGAGCTAAGGATTTACTTCCTACCCCTCGGCATCGTTCGATATAACGATAAATCACTCTGGGAGCCTCGGAATCGCGATATTTACCTTTTCCACACGCTGTGTATCGAAAGGAGCTAAGGATTCACTTCCTAGCCCTCGGCAGCGTTCGATATAACGATAAATTACTCTGGTAGCCTCGGAATCGCGATATTTACCTTTTCCACACGCTGTGTATCGATAGAAGCTAAGGATTCAGTTCCTAGCCCTCGGCATCGTTCGATATAACGATAAATCACTCTGGGAGCCTCGGAATCGCGATATTTACCTTTTCCACACGCTGTGTATCGATAGAAGCCAAGGATTCACTTCCTAGCCCACGGCATTGTTCGATATAACGATAAATCACTCTGGGAGCCTCGGAATCGCGATATTTACCTTTTCCACACGCTGTGTATCGAAAGAAGCTAAGGATTCAGTTCCTAGCCCTCGGCATCGTTCGATATAACGATAAATCACTCTGGGAGCCTCGGAATCGCGATATTTACCTTTTCCACACGCTGTGTATCGAAAGGAGCTAAGGATTCACTTCCTAGCCCTCGGCATCGTTCGATATAACGATAAATCACTCTGGGAGCCTCGGAATAGCGATATTTACCTTTTCCACACGCTGTGTATCGATAGAAGCTAAGGATTCACTTCCTAGATCTCGCCATCGTTCGATATAACGATAAATCACTCGGGGACACTCGGAATCGCGATATTTACCTTTTCCACACGCTGTGTATCGAAAGGAGCTAAGGATTCACTTCCTAGCCCTCGGCATCGTTCGATTTAACGATAAATCACTCTGGGAGCCTCGGAATCGCGATATTTACCTTTTCCACACGCTGTGTATCGATAGAAGCTAAGGATTCACTTCCTAGCCCTCGGCATCGGTCGATATAACGATAAATCACTCTGGGAGCCTCGGAATCGCGATATTTACCTTTTCCACACGCTGTGTATCGATAGAAGCTAAGGATTCACTTCCTAGCCCTCGGCATCGTTCGATATAACGATAAATCACTCTGGGAGCCTCGGAATCGCGATATTTACCTTTTCCACACGCTGTGTATCGAAAGGAGCTAAGGATTCACTTCCTAGCCCTCGGCATCGTTCGATATAACGATAAATCACTCTGGGAGCCTCGGAATAGCGATATTTACCTTTTCCACACGCTGTGTATCGAAAGGAGCTAAGGATTCACTTCCTAGCCCTCGGCATTGTTCGATATAACGATAAATCACTCTGGGAGCCTCGGAATCGCGATATTTACCTTTTCCACACGCTGTGTATCGATAGAAGCTAAGGATTCACTTCCTAGCCCTCGGCAGCGTTCGATATAACGATAAATTACTCTGGTAGCCTCGGAATCGCGATATTTACCTTTTCCACACGCTGTGTATCGATAGAAGCTAAGGATTCAGTTCCTAGCCCTCGGCATCGTTCGATATAACGATAAATCACTCTGGGAGCCTCGGAATCGCGATATTTACCTTTTCCACACGCTGTGTATCGATAGAAGCCAAGGATTCACTTCCTAGCCCACGGCATTGTTCGATATAACGATAAATCACTCTGGGAGCCTCGGTATCGCGATATTTACCTTTTCCACACGCTGTGTATCGAAAGAAGCTAAGGTTTCAGTTCCTAGCCCTCGGCATCGTTCGATATAACGATACATCACTCTGGGAGCCTCGGAATCGCGATATTTACCTTTTCCACACGCTGTGTATCGAAAGGAGCTAAGGATTCACTTCCTAGCCCTCGGCATCGTTCGATATAACGATAAATCACTCTGGGAGCCTCGGAATAGCGATATTTACCTTTTCCACACGCTGTGTATCGATAGAAGCTAAGGATTCACTTCCTAGATCTCGCCATCGTTCGATATAACGATAAATCACTCGGGGACACTCGGAATCGCGATATTTACCTTTTCCACACGCTGTGTATCGAAAGGAGCTAAGGATTCACTTCCTAGCCCTCGGCATCGTTCGATTTAACGATAAATCACTCTGGGAGCCTCGGAATCGCGATATTTACCTTTTCCACACGCTGTGTATCGATAGAAGCTAAGGATTCACTTCCTAGCCCTCGGCATCGTTCGATATAACGATAAATCACTCTGGGAGCCTCGGAATCGCGATATTTACCTTTTCCACACGCTGTGTATCGATAGAAGCTAAGGATTCACTTCCTAGCCCTCGGCATCGTTCGATATAACGATAAATCACTCTGGGAGCCTCGGAATCGCGATATTTACCTTTTCCACACGCTGTGTATCGAAAGGAGCTAAGGATTCAGTTCCTAGCCCTCGGCATCGTTCGATATAACGATAAATCACTCTGGGAGCCTCGGAATCGCGATATTTACCTTTTCCACACGCTGTGTATCGAAAGGAGCTAAGGATTCACTTCCTAGCCCTCGGCATCGTTCGATGTAACGATAAATCACTCTGGGAGCCTCGGAATAGCGATATTTACCTTTTCCACACGCTGTGTATCGATAGAAGCTAAGGATTCACTTCCTAGATCTCGCCATCGTTCGATATAACGATAAATCACTCTGGTAGCCTCGGAATCGCGATATTTACCTTTTCCACACGCTGTGTATCGATAGAAGCTAAGGATTCAGTTCCTAGCCCTCGGCATCGTTCGATATAACGATAAATCACTCTGGGAGCCTCGGAATCGCAATATTTACCTTTGCCACACGCTGTGTATCGATAGAAGCTAAGGATTCAGTTCCTAGCCCTCGGCATCGTTCGATATAACGATAAATTACTCTGGTAGCCTCGGAATCGCGATATTTACCTTTTCCACACGCTGTATATCGATAGAAGCTAAGGATTCACTTCCTAGATCTCGCCATCGTTCGATATAACGATAAATCACTCTGGGACACTCGGAATCGCGATATTTACCTTTTCCACACGCTGTGTATCGAAAGGAGCTAAGGATTCACTTCCTAGCCCTCGGCATCGTTCGATTTAACGATAAATCACTCTGGAACACTCGGAATCGCGATATTTACCTTTTCCACACGCTGTGTATCGATAGGAGCTAAGGATTCACTTCCTAGCCCTCGGCATCGTTCGATATAACGATAAATCACTCTGGGAGCCTCGGAATCGCGATATTTACCTTTTCCACACGCTGTGTATCGAAAGGAGCTAAGGATTCACTTCCTAGCCCTCGGCATCGTTCGATATAACGATAAATTACTCTGGTAGCCTCGGAATCGCGATATTTACCTTTTCCACACGCTGTGTATCGATAGAAGCTAAGGATTCAGTTACTAGCCCTCGGCATCGTTCGATATAACGATAAATCACTCTGGGAGCCTCGGAATCGCGATATTCACCTTTTCCACACGCTGTGTATCGATAGAAGCCAAGGATTCACTTCCTAGCCCACGGCATTGTTCGATATAACGATAAATCACTCTGGAACACTCGGAATCGCGATATTTACCTTTTCCACACGCTGTGTATCGATAGGAGCTAAGGATTCACTTCCTAGCCCTCGGCATCGTTCGATATAACGATAAATCACTCTGGGAGCTTCGGAATCGCGATATTTACCTTTTCCACACGCTGTGTATCGAAAGGAGCTAAGGATTCACTTCCTAGCCCTCGGCATCGTTCGATGTAACGATAAATTACTCTAGTAGCCTCGGAATCGCGATATTTACCTTTTCCACACGCTGTGTATCGATAGAAGCTAAGGATTCAGTTCCTAGCCCTCGGTATCGTTCGATATAACGATAAATCACTCTGGGAGCCTCGGAATCGCGATAGTTACCTTTTCCACACGCTGTGTATCGATAGAAGCCAAGGATTCACTTCCTAGCCCACGGCATTGTTCGATATAACGATAAATCACTCTGGGAGCCTCGGAATCGCGATATTTACCTTTTCCACACGCTGTGTATCGAAAGAAGCTAAGGATTCAGTTCCTAGCCCTCGGCATCGTTCGATATAACGATAAATCACTCTGGGAGCCTCGGAATCGCGATATTTACCTTTTCCACACGCAGTGTATCGAAAGGAGCTAAGGATTCACTTCCTAGCCTTCGGCATCGTTCGATATAACGATAAATCACTCTGGGAGCCTCGGAATAGCGATATTTACTTTTTCCACACGCTGTGTATCGATGAAAGCTAAGGATTCATTTAATAGCCCTCGCCATCGTTCGATATAACGATAAATCACTCTGGGACACTCGGAATCGCGATATTTACCTTTTCCACACGCTGTGTATCGAAAGGAGCTAAGGATTCACTTCCTAGCCCTCGGCATCGTTCGATGTAACGATAAATTACTCTAGTAGCCTCGGAATCGCGATATTTACCTTTTCCACACGCTGTGTATCGATAGAAGCTAAGGATTCAGTTCCTAGCCCTCGGCATCGTTCGATATAACGATAAATCACTCTGGGAGCCTCGGAATCGCGATAGTTACCTTTTCCACACGCTGTGTATCGATAGAAGCCAAGGATTCACTTCCTAGCCCACGGCATTGTTCGATATAACGATAAATCACTCTGGGAGCCTCGGAATCGCGATATTTACCTTTTCCACACGCTGTGTATCGAAAGAAGCTAAGGATTCAGTTCCTAGCCCTCGGCATCGTTCGATATAACGATAAATCACTCTGGGAGCCTCGGAATCGCGATATTTACCTTTTCCACACGCAGTGTATCGAAAGGAGCTAAGGATTCACTTCCTGGCCCTCGGCATCGTTCGATATAACGATAAATCACTCTGGGAGCCTCGGAATAGCGATATTTACCTTTTCCACACGCTGTGTATCGATAAAAGCTAAGGATTCATTTAATAGCCCTCGCCATCGTTCGATATAACGATAAATCACTCTGGGACACTCGGAATCGCGATATTTACCTTTTCCACACGCTGTGTATCGAAAGGAGCTAAGGATTCACTTCCTAGCCCTCGGCATCGTTCGATTTAACGATAAATCACTCTGGGAGCCTCGGAATCGCGATATTTACCTTTTCCACACGCTGTGTATCGATAGGAGCTAAGGATTCACTTCCTAGCCCTCGGCATCGTTCGATTTAACGATAAATCACTCTGGGAGCCTCGGAATCGCGATATTTACCTTTTCCACACGCTGTGTATCGAAAGGAGCTAAGGATTCACTTCCTAGCCCTCGGCATCGTTCGATATAACGATAAATCACTCTGGTAGCCTCGGAATCGCGATATTTACCTTTTCCACACGCTGTGTATCGATAGAAGCTAAGGATTCAGTTCCTAGCCCTCGGCATCGTTCGATATAACGATAAATCACTCTGGGAGCCTCGGAATCGCGATATTTACCTTTTCCACACGCTGTGTATCGATAGAAGCTAAGGATTCAGTTCCTAGCCCTCGGCATCGTTCGATATAACGATAAATCACTCTGGGAGCCTCGGGATCGCGATATTTACCTTTTCCACACGCTGTGTATCGATAGAAGCCAAGGATTCACTTCCTAGCCCACGGCATTGTTCGATATAACGATAAATCACTCTGGGAGCCTCGGAATCGCGATATTTACCTTTTCCACACGCTGTGTATCGATAGGAGCTAAGGATTCACTTCCTATCCCTCGGCATCGTTCGATATAACGATAAATCACTCTGGGAGCCTCGGAATCGCGATATTTACCTTTTCCACACGCTGTGTATCGAAAGGAGCTAAGGATTCACTTCCTAGCCCTCGGCATCGTTCGATATAACGATAAATTACTCTGGTAGCCTCGGAATCGCGATATTTACCTTTTCCACACGCTGTGTATCGATAGAAGCTAAGGATTCAGTTCCTAGCCCTCGGCATCGTTCGATATAACGATAAATCACTCTGGGAGCCTCGGAATCGCGATAGTTACCTTTTCCACACGCTGTGTATCGATAGAAGCCAAGGATTCACTTCCTAGCCCACGGCATTGTTCGATATAACGATAAATCACTCTGGGAGCCTCGGAATCGCGATATTTACCTTTTCCACACGCTGTGTATCGAAAGAAGCTAAGGATTCAGTTCCTAGCCCTCGGCATCGTTCGATATAACGATAAATCACTCTGGGAGCCTCGGAATCGCGATATTTACCTTTTCCACACGCAGTGTATCGAAAGGAGCTAAGGATTCACTTCCTGGCCCTCGGCATCGTTCGATTTAACGATAAATCACTCTGGGAGCCTCGGAATAGCGATATTTACCTTTTCCACACGCTGTGTATCGATAAAAGCTAAGGATTCATTTAATAGCCCTCGCCATCGTTCGATATAACGATAAATCACTCTGGGACACTCGGAATCGCGATATTTACCTTTTCCACACGCTGTGTATCGAAAGGAGCTAAGGATTCACTTCCTAGCCCTCGGCATCGTTCGATTTAACGATAAATCACTCTGGGAGCCTCGGAATCGCGATATTTACCTTTTCCACACGCTGTGTATCGATAGGAGCTAAGGATTCACTTCCTAGCCCTCGGCATCGTTCGATTTAACGATAAATCACTCTGGGAGCCTCGGAATCGCGATATTTACCTTTTCCACACGCTGTGTATCGAAAGGAGCTAAGGATTCACTTCCTAGCCCTCGGCATCGTTCGATATAACGATAAATCACTCTGGTAGCCTCGGAATCGCGATATTTACCTTTTCCACACGCTGTGTATCGATAGAAGCTAAGGATTCAGTTCCTAGCCCTCGGCATCGTTCGATATAACGATAAATCACTCTGGGAGCCTCGGAATCGCGATATTTACCTTTTCCACACGCTGTGTATCGATAGAAGCTAAGGATTCAGTTCCTAGCCCTCGGCATCGTTCGATATAACGATAAATCACTCTGGGAGCCTCGGGATCGCGATATTTACCTTTTCCACACGCTGTGTATCGATAGAAGCCAAGGATTCACTTCCTAGCCCACGGCATTGTTCGATATAACGATAAATCACTCTGGGAGCCTCGGAATCGCGATATTTACCTTTTCCACACGCTGTGTATCGATAGGAGCTAAGGATTCACTTCCTATCCCTCGGCATCGTTCGATATAACGATAAATCACTCTGGGAGCCTCGGAATCGCGATATTTACCTTTTCCACACGCTGTGTATCGAAAGGAGCTAAGGATTCACTTCCTAGCCCTCGGCATCGTTCGATATAACGATAAATTACTCTGGTAGCCTCGGAATCGCGATATTTACCTTTTCCACACGCTGTGTATCGATAGAAGCTAAGGATTCAGTTCCTAGCCCTCGGCATCGTTCGATATAACGATAAATCACTCTGGGAGCCTCGGAATCGCGATAGTTACCTTTTCCACACGCTGTGTATCGATAGAAGCCAAGGATTCACTTCCTAGCCCACGGCATTGTTCGATATAACGATAAATCACTCTGGGAGCATCGGAATCGCGATATTTACCTTTTCCACACGCTGTGTATCGAAAGAAGCTAAGGATTCAGTTCCTAGCCCTCGGCATCGTTCGATATAACGATAAATCACTCTGGGAGCCTCGGAATCGCGATATTTACCTTTTCCACACGCAGTGTATCGAAAGGAGCTAAGGATTCACTTCCTAGCCCTCGGCATCGTTCGATATAACGATCAATCACTCTGGGAGCCTCGGAATAGCGATATTTACCTTTTCCACACGCTGTGTATCGATAAAAGCTAAGGATTCATTTAATAGCCCTCGCCATCGTTCGATATAACGATAAATCACTCTGGGACACTCGGAATCGCGATATTTACCTTTTCCACACGCTGTGTATCGAAAGGAGCTAAGGATTCACTTCCTAGCCCTCGGCATCGTTCGATTTAACGATAAATCACTCTGGGAGCCTCGGAATCGCGATATTTACCTTTTCCACACGCTGTGTATCGATTGAAGCTAAGGATTCACTTCCTAGCCCACGGCATTGTTCGATATAACGATAAATCACTCTGGGAGCCTCGGAATCGCGATATTTACCTCTTCCACACGCTGTGTATCGATAGAAGCCAAGGATTCACTTCCTAGCCCACGGCATTGTTCGATATAACGATAAATCACTCTGGGAGACTCGGAATCGCGATATTTACCTTTTCCACACGCTGTGTATCGATAGGAGCTAAGGATTCACTTCCTATCCCTCGGCATCGTTCGATATAACGATAAATCACTCTGGGAGCCTCGGAATCGCGATATTTACCTTTTCCACACGCTGTGTATCGAAAGGAGCTAAGGATTCACTTCCTAGCCCTCGGCATCGTTCGATATAACGATAAATTACTCTGGTAGCCTCGGAATCGCGATATTTACCTTTTCCACACGCTGTGTATCGATTGAAGCTAAGGATTCACTTCCTAGATCTCGCCATCGTTCGATATAACGATAAATCACTCTGGGACACTCGGAATCGCGATATTTACCTTTTCCACAGGCTGTGTATCGAAAGGAGCTAAGGATTCACTTCCTAGCCCTCGGCATCGTTCGATATAACGATAAATCACTCTGGGAGCCTCGGAATCGCGATATTTACCTTTTCCACCCGCTGTGTATCGATTGAAGCTAAGGATTCACTTCCTAGCCCACGGCATTGTTCGATATAACGATAAATCAATCTGGGAGCCTCTGAATCGCGATATTTACCTTTTCCACACGCTGTGTATCGATAGAAGCTAAGGATTCACTTCCTAGCCCTCGGCATCGTTCGATATAACGATAAATCACTCTGGGAGCCTCGGAATCGCGATATTTACCATTTCCACACGCTGTGTATCGAAAGAAGCTTAGGATTCACTTCCTAGCCCACGGCATTGTTCGATATAACGATAAATCACTCTGGAACACTCGGAATCGCGATATTTACCTTTTCCACACGCTGTGTATCGATAGGAGCTAAGGATTCACTTCCTAGCCCTCGGCATCGTTCGATATAACGATAAATCACTCTGGGAGCCTCGGAATCGCGATATTTACCTTTTCCACACGCTGTGTATCGAAAGGAGCTAAGGATTCACTTCCTAGCCCTCGGCATCGTTCGATATAACGATAAATTACTCTGGTAGCCTCGGAATCGCGATATTTACCTTTTCCACACGCTGTATATCGATAGAAGCTAAGGATTCACTTCCTAGATCTCGCCATCGTTCGATATAACGATAAATCACTCTGGGACACTCGAAATCGCGATATTTACCTTTTCCACACGCTGTGTATCGAAAGGAGCTAAGGATTCACTTCCTAGCCCTCGGCATCGTTCGATTTAACGATAAATCACTCTGGAACACTCGGAATCGCGATATTTACCTTTTCCACACGCTGTGTATCGATAGGAGCTAAGGATTCACTTCCTAGCCCTCGGCATCGTTCGATATAACGATAAATCACTCTGGGAGCCTCGGAATCGCGATATTTACCTTTTCCACACGCTGTGTATCGAAAGGAGCTAAGGATTCACTTCCTAGCCCTCGGCATCGTTCGATATAACGATAAATTACTCTGGTAGCCTCGGAATCGCGATATTTACCTTTTCCACACGCTGTGTATCGATAGAAGCTAAGGATTCAGTTACTAGCCCTCGGCATCGTTCGATATAACGATAAATCACTCTGGGAGCCTCGGAATCGCGATATTCACCTTTTCCACACGCTGTGTATCGATAGAAGCCAAGGATTCACTTCCTAGCCCACGGCATTGTTCGATATAACGATAAATCACTCTGGAACACTCGGAATCGCGATATTTACCTTTTCCACACGCTGTGTATCGATAGGAGCTAAGGATTCACTTCCTAGCCCTCGGCATCGTTCGATATAACGATAAATCACTCTGGGAGCTTCGGAATCGCGATATTTACCTTTTCCACACGCTGTGTATCGAAAGGAGCTAAGGATTCACTTCCTAGCCCTCGGCATCGTTCGATGTAACGATAAATTACTCTAGTAGCCTCGGAATCGCGATATTTACCTTTTCCACACGCTGTGTATCGATAGAAGCTAAGGATTCAGTTCCTAGCCCTCGGTATCGTTCGATATAACGATAAATCACTCTGGGAGCCTCGGAATCGCGATAGTTACCTTTTCCACACGCTGTGTATCGATAGAAGCCAAGGATTCACTTCCTAGCCCACGGCATTGTTCGATATAACGATAAATCACTCTGGGAGCCTCGGAATCGCGATATTTACCTTTTCCACACGCTGTGTATCGAAAGAAGCTAAGGATTCAGTTCCTAGCCCTCGGCATCGTTCGATATAACGATAAATCACTCTGGGAGCCTCGGAATCGCGATATTTACCTTTTCCACACGCAGTGTATCGAAAGGAGCTAAGGATTCACTTCCTAGCCCTCGGCATCGTTCGATATAACGATAAATCACTCTGGGAGCCTCGGAATAGCGATATTTACTTTTTCCACACGCTGTGTATCGATGAAAGCTAAGGATTCATTTAATAGCCCTCGCCATCGTTCGATATAACGATAAATCACTCTGGGACACTCGGAATCGCGATATTTACCTTTTCCACACGCTGTGTATCGAAAGGAGCTAAGGATTCACTTCCTAGCCCTCGGCATCGTTCGATGTAACGATAAATTACTCTAGTAGCCTCGGAATCGCGATATTTACCTTTTCCACACGCTGTGTATCGATAGAAGCTAAGGATTCAGTTCCTAGCCCTCGGCATCGTTCGATATAACGATAAATCACTCTGGGAGCCTCGGAATCGCGATAGTTACCTTTTCCACACGCTGTGTATCGATAGAAGCCAAGGATTCACTTCCTAGCCCACGGCATTGTTCGATATAACGATAAATCACTCTGGGAGCCTCGGAATCGCGATATTTACCTTTTCCACACGCTGTGTATCGAAAGAAGCTAAGGATTCAGTTCCTAGCCCTCGGCATCGTTCGATATAACGATAAATCACTCTGGGAGCCTCGGAATCGCGATATTTACCTTTTCCACACGCAGTGTATCGATAAAAGCTAAGGATTCATTTAATAGCCCTCGCCATCGTTCGATATAACGATAAATCACTCTGGGACACTCGGAATCGCGATATTTACCTTTTCCACACGCTGTGTATCGAAAGGAGCTAAGGATTCACTTCCTAGCCCTCGGCATCGTTCGATTTAACGATAAATCACTCTGGGAGCCTCGGAATCGCGATATTTACCTTTTCCACACGCTGTGTATCGATAGGAGCTAAGGATTCACTTCCTAGCCCTCGGCATCGTTCGATTTAACGATAAATCACTCTGGGAGCCTCGGAATCGCGATATTTACCTTTTCCACACGCTGTGTATCGAAAGGAGCTAAGGATTCACTTCCTAGCCCTCGGCATCGTTCGATATAACGATAAATCACTCTGGTAGCCTCGGAATCGCGATATTTACCTTTTCCACACGCTGTGTATCGATAGAAGCTAAGGATTCAGTTCCTAGCCCTCGGCATCGTTCGATATAACGATAAATCACTCTGGGAGCCTCGGAATCGCGATATTTACCTTTTCCACACGCTGTGTATCGATAGAAGCTAAGGATTCAGTTAATAGCCCTCGGCATCGTTCGATATAACGATAAATCACTCTGGGAGCCTCGGAATCGCGATATTTACCTTTTCCACACGCTGTGTATCGATAGAAGCCAAGGATTCACTTCCTAGCCCACGGCATTGTTCGATATAACGATAAATCACTCTGGGAGCCTCGGAATCGCGATATTTACCTTTTCCACACGCTGTGTATCGATAGGAGCTAAGGATTCACTTCCTATCCCTCGGCATCGTTCGATATAACGATAAATCACTCTGGGAGCCTCGGAATCGCGATATTTACCTTTTCCACACGCTGTGTATCGAAAGGAGCTAAGGATTCACTTCCTAGCCCTCGGCATCGTTCGATATAACGATAAATTACTCTGGTAGCCTCGGAATCGCGATATTTACCTTTTCCACACGCTGTGTATCGATAGAAGCTAAGGATTCAGTTCCTAGCCCTCGGCATCGTTCGATATAACGATAAATCACTCTGGGAGCCTCGGAATCGCGATAGTTACCTTTTCCACACGCTGTGTATCGATAGAAGCCAAGGATTCACTTCCTAGCCCACGGCATTGTTCGATATAACGATAAATCACTCTGGGAGCATCGGAATCGCGATATTTACCTTTTCCACACGCTGTGTATCGAAAGAAGCTAAGGATTCAGTTCCTAGCCCTCGGCATCGTTCGATATAACGATAAATCACTCTGGGAGCCTCGGAATCGCGATATTTACCTTTTCCACACGCAGTGTATCGAAAGGAGCTAAGGATTCACTTCCTAGCCCTCGGCATCGTTCGATATAACGATCAATCACTCTGGGAGCCTCGGAATAGCGATATTTACCTTTTCCACACGCTGTGTATCGATAAAAGCTAAGGATTCATTTAATAGCCCTCGCCATCGTTCGATATAACGATAAATCACTCTGGGACACTCGGAATCGCGATATTTACCTTTTCCACACGCTGTGTATCGAAAGGAGCTAAGGATTCACTTCCTAGCCCTCGGCATCGTTCGATTTAACGATAAATCACTCTGGGAGCCTCGGAATCGCGATATTTACCTTTTCCACACGCTGTGTATCGATTGAAGCTAAGGATTCACTTCCTAGCCCACGGCATTGTTCGATATAACGATAAATCACTCTGGGAGCCTCGGAATCGCGATATTTACCTCTTCCACACGCTGTGTATCGATAGAAGCCAAGGATTCACTTCCTAGCCCACGGCATTGTTCGATATAACGATAAATCACTCTGGGAGACTCGGAATCGCGATATTTACCTTTTCCACACGCTGTGTATCGATAGGAGCTAAGGATTCACTTCCTATCCCTCGGCATCGTTCGATATAACGATAAATCACTCTGGGAGCCTCGGAATCGCGATATTTACCTTTTCCACACGCTGTGTATCGAAAGGAGCTAAGGATTCACTTCCTAGCCCTCGGCATCGTTCGATATAACGATAAATTACTCTGGTAGCCTCGGAATCGCGATATTTACCTTTTCCACACGCTGTGTATCGATTGAAGCTAAGGATTCAGTTCCTAGCCCTCGGCATCGTTCGATATAACGATAAATCACTCTGGGAGCCTCGGAATCGCGATATTTACCTTTTCCACACGCTGTGTATCGATAGAAGCCAAGGATTCACTTCCTAGCCCACGGCATTGTTCGATATAACGATAAATCACTCTGGGAGCCTCGGAATCGCGATATTTACCTTTTCCACACGCTGTGTATCGAAAGAAGCTAAGGATTCAGTTCCTAGCCCTCGGCATCGTTCGATATAACGATAAATCACTCTGGGAGCCTCGGAATCGCGATATTTACCTTTTCCACACGCTGTGTATCGAAAGGAGCTAAGGATTCACTTCCTAGCCCTCGGCATCGTTCGATATAACGATAAATCACTCTGGGAGCCTCGGAATAGCGATATTTACCTTTTCCACACGCTGTGTATCGATAGAAGCTAAGGATTCACTTCCTAGATCTCGCCATCGTTCGATATAACGATAAATCACTCTGGGACACTCGGAATCGCGATATTTACCTTTTCCACAGGCTGTGTATCGAAAGGAGCTAAGGATTCACTTCCTAGCCCTCGGCATCGTTCGATATAACGATAAATCACTCTGGGAGCCTCGGAATCGCGATATTTACCTTTTCCACACGCTGTGTATCGATTGAAGCTAAGGATTCACTTCCTAGCCCACGGCATTGTTCGATATAACGATAAATCAATCTGGGAGCCTCTGAATCGCGATATTTACCTTTTCCACACGCTGTGTATCGATAGAAGCTAAGGATTCACTTCCTAGCCCTCGGCATCGTTCGATATAACGATAAATCACTCTGGGAGCCTCGGAATCGCGATATTTACCTTTTCCACACGCTGTGTATCGAAAGAAGCTTAGGATTCACTTCCTAGCCCACGGCATTGTTCGATATAACGATAAATCACTCTGGAACACTCGGAATCGCGATATTTACCTTTTCCACACGCTGTGTATCGATAGGAGCTAAGGATTCACTTCCTAGCCCTCGGCATCGTTCGATATAACGATAAATCACTCTGGGAGCCTCGGAATCGCGATATTTACCTTTTCCACACGCTGTGTATCGAAAGGAGCTAAGGATTCACTTCCTAGCCCTCGGCATCGTTCGATATAACGATAAATTACTCTGGTAGCCTCGGAATCGCGATATTTACCTTTTCCACACGCTGTGTATCGGTAGAAGCTAAGGATTCAGTTACTAGCCCTCGGCATCGTTCGATATAACGATAAATCACTCTGGGAGTCTCGGAATCGCGATATTCACCTTTTCCACACGCTGTGTATCGATAGAAGCCAAGGATTCACTTCCTAGCCCACGGCATTGTTCGATATAACGATAAATCACTCTGGAACATTCGGAATCGCGATATTTACCTTTTCCACACGCTGTGTATCGATAGGAGCTAAGGATTCACTTCCTAGCCCTCGGCATCGTTCGATATAACGATAAATCACTCTGGGAGCCTCGGAATCGCGATATTTACCTTTTCCACACGCTGTGTATCGAAAGGAGCTAAGGATTCACTTCCTAGTCCTCGGCATCGTTCGATATAACGATAAATCACTCTGGGAGCCTCGGAATCGCGATATTTACCTTTTCCACACCCTGTGTATCGAAAGGAGCTAAGGATTCACTTCCTACCCCTCGGCATCGTTCGATATAACGATAAATCACTCTGGGAGCCTCGGAATCGCGATATTTACCTTTTCCACACGCTGTGTATCGAAAGGAGCTAAGGATTCACTTCCTAGCCCTCGGCATCGTTCGATATAACGATAAATCACTCTGGGAGCCTCGGAATAGCGATATTTACCTTTTCCACACGCTGTGTATCGATAGAAGCTAAGGATTCACTTCCTAGATCTCGCCATCGTTCGATATAACGATAAATCACTCTGGGACACTCGGAATCGCGATATTTACCTTTTCCACACGCTGTGTATCGAAAGGAGCTAAGGATTCACTTCCTAGCCCTCGGCATCGTTCGATTTAACGATAAATCACTCTGGGAGCCTCGGAATCGCGATATTTACCTTTTCCACACGCTGTGTATCGAAAGGAGCTAAGGATTCACTTCCTACCCCTCGGCATCGTTCGATATAACGATAAATTACTCTGGTAGCCTCGGAATCGCGATATTTACCTTTTCCACACGCTGTGTATCGAAAGGAGCTAAGGATTCACTTCCTAGCCCTCGGCATCGTTCGATTTATCGATAAATCACTCTGGAACACTCGGAATCGCGATATTTACCTTTTCCACACGCTGTGTATCGATAGGAGCTAAGGATTCACTTCCTAGCCCTCGGCATCGTTCGATATAACGATAAATCACTCTGGGAGCCTCGGAATCGCGATATTTACCTTTTCCACACGCTGTGTATCGATAGAAGCCAAGGATTCACTTCCTAGCCCACGGCATTGTACGATATAACGATAAATCACTCTGGGAGCCTCGGAATCGCGATATTTACCTTTTCCACACGCTGTGTATCGAAAGAAGCTAAGGATTCAGTTCCTAGCCCTCGGCATCGTTCGATATAACGATAAATTACTCTGGGAGCCTCGGAATCGCGATATTTACCTTTTCCACACCCTGTGTATCGAAAGGAGCTAAGGATTCACTTCCTACCCCTCGGCATCGTTCGATATAACGATAAATCACTCTGGGAGCCTCGGAATCGCGATATTTACCTTTTCCACACGCTGTGTATCGAAAGGAGCTAAGGATTCACTTCCTAGACCTCGGCATCGTTCGATATAACGATAAATCACTCTGGGAGCCTCGGAATAGCGATATTTACCTTTTCCACACGCTGTGTATCGATAGAAGCTAAGGATTCACTTCCTAGATCTCGCCATCGTTCGATATAACGATAAATCACTCTGGGACACTCGGAATCGCGATATTTACCTTTTCCACACGCTGTGTATCGAAAGGAGCTAAGGATTCACTTCCTAGCCCTCGGCATCGTTCGATTTAACGATAAATCACTCTGGGAGCCTCGGAATCGCGATATTTACCTTTTCCACACGCTGTGTATCGAAAGGAGCTAAGGATTCACTTCCTACCCCTCGGCATCGTTCGATATAACGATAAATTACTCTGGTAGCCTCGGAATCGCGATATTTACCTTTTCCACAACCTGTGTATCGAAAGGAGCTAAGGATTCACTTCCTAGCCCTCGGCATCGTTCGATTTAACGATAAATCACTCTGGAACACTCGGAATCGCGATATTTACCTTTTCCACACGCTGTGTATCGATAGGAGCTAAGGATTCACTTCCTAGCCCTCGGCATCGTTCGATATAACGATAAATCACTCTGGGAGCTTCGGAATCGCGATATTTACCTTTTCCACACGCTGTGTATCGAAAGGAGCTAAGGATTCACTTCCTAGCCCTCGGCATCGTTCGATATAACGATAAATTACTCAGGTAGCCTCGGAATCGCGATATTTACCTTTTCCACACGCTGTGTATCGATAGAAGCTAAGGATTCAGTTCCTAGCCCTCGGCATCGTTCGATATAACGATAAATCACTCTGGGAGCCTCGGAATAGCGATATTTACCTTTTCCACACGCTGTGTATCGATAGAAGCTAAGGATTCACTTCCTAGCCCTCGCCATCGTTCGATATAACGATAAATCACTCTGGGACACTCGGAATCGCGATATTTACATTTTCCACACGCTGTGTATCGAAAGGAGCTAAGGATTCACTTCCTAGCCCTCGGCATCGTTCGATATAACGATAAATCACTCTGGGAGCTTCGGAATCGCGATATTTACCTTTTCCACACGCTGTGTATCGAAAGGAGCTAAGGATTCACTTCCTAGCCCTCGGCATCGTTCGATATAACGATAAATCACTTTGGAACACTCGGAATCGCGATATTTACCTTTTCCACACGCTGTGTACCGATAGAAGCTAAGGATTCAGTTCCTAGCCCTCGGCATCGTTCGATATAACGATAAATCACTCTGGGAGCCTTGGAATCGCGATATTTACCTTTTCCACACGCTGTGTATCGATAGAAGCCAAGGATTCACTTCCTAGCCCACGGCATTGTTCGATATAACGTTAAATCACTCTGGGAGCCTCGGAATCGCGATATTTACCTTTTCCACACGCTGTGTATCGAAAGGAGCTAAGGATTCACTTCCTAGCCCTCGGCATCGTTCGATATAACGATAAATCACTCTGGGAGCCTCGGAATAGCGATATTTACCTATTCCACACGCTGTGTATCGATAGAAGCTAAGGATTCATTTCCTAGCCCTCGCCATCGTTCGATATAACGATAAATCAATCTGGGACACTCGGAATCGCGATATTTACCTTTTCCACACGCTGTGTATCGATAGAAGCTAAGGATTCAGTTCCTAGCCCTCGGCATCGTTCGATATAACGATAAATCACTTTGGAACACTCGGAATCGCGATATTTACCTTTTCCACACGCTGTGTATCGATAGGAGCTAAGGAATCACTTCCTAGCCCTCGGCATCGTTCGATATAACGATAAATCACTCTGGGAGCCTCGGAATCGCGATATTTACCTTTTCCACACGCTGTGTATCGAAAGGAGCTAAGGATTCACTTCCTAGCCCTCGGCATCGTTCGATATAACGATAAATTACTCTGGTAGCCTCGGAATCGCGATATTTGCCTTTTCCACACGCTGTGTACCGATAGAAGCTAAGGATTCAGTTCCTAGCCCTCGGCATCGTTCGATATAACGATAAATCACTCTGGGAGCCTTGGAATCTCGATATTTACCTTTTCCACACGCTGTGTATCGATAGAAGCCAAGGATTCACTTCCTAGCCCACGGCATTGTTCGATATAACGATAAATCACTCTGGGAGCCTCGGAATCGCGATATTTACCTTTTCCACACGCTGTGTACCGATAGAAGCTAAGGATTCAGTTCCTAGCCCTCGGCATCGTTCGATATAACGATAAATCACTCTGGGAGCCTCGGAATCGCGATATTTACCTTTTCCACACGCTGTGTATCGATAGAAGCCAAGGATTCACTTCCTAGCCCACGGCATTGTTCGATATAACGATAAATCACTCTGGGAGCCTCGGAATCGCGATATTTACCTTTTCCACACGCTGTGTATCGAAAGAAGGTAAGGATTCACTTCCTAGCCCTCGGCATCGTTCGATATAACGATAAATTACTCTGGTAGCATCGGAATCGCGATATTTACCTTTTCCACACGCTGTGTATCGATAGAAGCTAAGGATTCAGTTCCTAGACCTCGGCATCGTTCGATATAACGATAAATCACTCTGGGAGCCTCGGAATCGCGATATTTACCTTTTCCACACGCTGTGTATCGATAGAAGCCAAGGATTCACTTCCTAGCCCACGGCATTGTTCGATATAACGATAAATCACTCTGGGAGCCTCGGAATCGCGATATTTACCTTTTCCACACGCTGTGTATCGAAAGAAGCTAAGGATTCAGTTCCTAGCCCTCGGCATCGTTCGATATAACGATAAATCACTCTGGGAGCCTCGGAATCGCGATATTTACCTTTTCCACACGCTGTGTATCGATAGAAGCCAAGGATTCACTTCCTAGCCCACGGCATTGTTCGATATAACGATAAATCACTCTGGGAGCCTCGGAATCGCGATATTTACCTTTTCCACACGCTGTGTATCGAAAGAAGGTAAGGATTCACTTCCTAGCCCTCGGCATCGTTCGATATAACGATAAATTACTCTGGTAGCATCGGAATCGCGATATTTACCTTTTCCACACGCTGTGTATCGATAGAAGCTAAGGATTCAGTTCCTAGACCTCGGCATCGTTCGATATAACGATAAATCACTCTGGGAGCCTCGGAATCGCGATATTTACCTTTTCCACACGCTGTGTATCGATAGAAGCCAAGGATTCACTTCCTAGCCCACGGCATTGTTCGATATAACGATAAATCACTCTGGGAGCCTCGGAATCGCGATATTTACCTTTTCCACACGCTGTGTATCGAAAGAAGCTAAGGATTCAGTTCCTAGCCCTCGGCATCGTTCGATATAACGATAAATCACTCTGGGAGCCTCGGAATCGCGATATTTACCTTTTCCACACGCTGTGTATCGATAGAAGCTAAGGATTCACTTCCTAGCCCACGGCTTTGTTCGATATAACGATAAATCACTCTGGGAGCCTCGGAATCGCGATATTTACCTTTTCCACACGCTGTGTATCGATAGAAGCCAAGGATTCACTTCCTAGCCCACGGCATTGTTCGATATAACGATAAATCACTCTGGGAGCCTCGGAATCGCGATATTTACCTTTTCCACACGCTGTGTATCAATAGAAGCTAAGGATTCACTTCCTAGCCCTCGGCATCGTTCGATATAACGATAAATCACTCTGGAACACTCGGAATCGCGATATTTACCTTTTCCACACGCTGTGTATCGATAGGAGCTAAGGATTTACTTCCTACCCCTCGGCATCGTTCGATATAACGATAAATCACTCTGGGAGCCTCGGAATCGCGATATTTACCTTTTCCACACGCTGTGTATCGAAAGGAGCTAAGGATTCACTTCCTAGCCCTCGGCATCGTTCGATATAACGATAAATTACTCTGGTAGCCTCGGAATCGCGATATTTACCGTTTCCACACGCTGTGTATCGATAGAAGCTAAGGATTCAGTTCCTAGCCCTCGGCATCGTTCGATATAACGATAAATCACTCTGGGAGCCTCGGAATCGCGATATTTACCTTTTCCACACGCTGTGTATCGATAGAAGCCAAGGATTCACTTCCTAGCCCACGGCATTGTTCGATATAACGATAAATCACTCTGGGAGCCTCGGAATCGCGATATTTACCTTTTCCACACGCTGTGTATCGAAAGAAGCTAAGGATTCAGTTCCTAGCCCTCGGCATCGTTCGATATAACGATAAATCACTCTGGGAGCCTCGGAATCGCGATATTTACCTTTTCCACACGCTGTGTATCGATAGAAGCTAAGGATTCACTTCCTAGCCCACGACTTTGTTCGATATAACGATAAATCACTCTGGGAGCCTCGGAATCGCGATATTTACCTTTTCCAGACGCTGTGTATCGATAGAAGCTAACGATTCACTTCCTAGCCCTCGCCATCGTTCGATATAACGATAAATCACTCTGGGACACTCGGAATCGCGACATTTACCTTTTCCACACGCTGTGTATCGAAAGGAGCTAAGGATTCACTTCCTCGCCCTCGGCATCGTTCGATATAACGATAAATCACTCTGGGAGCCTCGGAATCGCGATATTTACCTTTTCCACACGCTGTGTATCGAAAGGAGCTAAGGATTCACTTCCTAGCCCTCGGCATCGTTCGATATAACGATAAATCACTCTGGGAGCCTCGGAATAGCGATATTTACCTATTCCACACACTGTGTATCGATAGAAGCTAAGGATTCATTTCCTAGCCCTCGCCATCGTTCGATATAACGATAAATCACTCTGGGACACTCGGAATCGCGATATTTACCTTTTCCACACGCTGTGTATCGATAGAAGCTAAGGATTCAGTTCCTAGCCCTCGGCATCGTTCGATATAACGATAAATCACTTTGGAACACTCGGAATCGCGATATTTACCTTTTCCACACGCTGTGTATCGATAGGAGCTAAGGAATCACTTCCTAGCCCTCGGCATCGTTCGATATAACGATAAATCACTCTGGGAGCCTCGGAATCGCGATATTTACCTTTTCCACACGCTGTGTATCGAAAGGAGCTAAGGATTCACTTCCTAGCCCTCGGCATCGTTCGATATAACGATAAATTACTCTGGTAGCCTCGGAATCGCGATATTTACCTTTTCCACACGCTGTGTACCGATAGAAGCTAAGGATTCAGTTCCTAGCCCTCGGCATCGTTCGATATAACGATAAATCACTCTGGGAGCCTTGGAATCGCGATATTTACCTTTTCCACACGCTGTGTATCGATAGAAGCCAAGGATTCACTTCCTAGCCCACGGCATTGCTCGATATAACGTTAAATCACTCTGGGAGCCTCGGAATCGCGATATTTACCTTTTCCACACGCTGTGTATCGAAAGGAGCTAAGGATTCACTTCCTAGCCCTCGGCATCGTTCGATATAACGATAAATCACTCTGGGAGCCTCGGAATAGCGATATTTACCTATTCCACACGCTGTGTATCGATAGAAGCTAAGGATTCAGTTCCTAGCCCTCGGCATCGTTCGATATAACGATAAATCACTCTGGGAGCCTCGGAATCGCGATATTTACCTTTTCCACACGCTGTGTATCGATAGAAGCAAAGGATTCACTTCCTAGCCCACGGCATTGTTCGATATAACGATAAATCACTCTGGGAGCCTCGGAATCGCGATATTTACCTTTTCCACACGCTGTGTATCGATAGAAGCTAAGGATTCACTTCCTAGCCCTCGGCATCCTTCGATATAACGATAAATCACTCTGGGAGCCTCGGAATCGCGATATTTACCTTTTCCACACGCTGTGTATCGAAAGGAGCTAAGGATTCACTTCCTAGCCCTCGGCATCGTTCGATATAACGATAAATCACTCTGGGAGCCTCGGAATCGCGATATTTACCGTTTCCACACGCTGTGTATCGAAAGAAGCTAAGGATTCAGTTCCTAGCCCTCGGCATCGTTCGATATAACGATAAATCACTCTGGGAGCCTCGGAATCGCGATATTTACCTTTTCCACACGCTGTGTATCGATAGAAGCTAAGGATTCACTTCCTAGCCCACGGCTTTGTTCGATATAACGATAAATCACTCTGGGAGCCTCGGAATCGCGATATTTACCTTTTCCACACGCTGTGTATCGATAGAAGCCAAGGATTCACTTCCTAGCCCACGGCATTGTTCGATATAACGATAAATCACTCTGGGAGCCTCGGAATCGCGATATTTACCTTTTCCACACGCTGTGTATCAATAGAAGCTAAGGATTCACTTCCTAGCCCTCGGCATCGTTCGATATAACGATAAATCACTCTGGAACACTCGGAATCGCGATATTTACCTTTTCCACACGCTGTGTATCGATAGGAGCTAAGGATTTACTTCCTACCCCTCGGCATCGTTCGATATAACGATAAATCACTCTGGGAGCCTCGGAATCGCGATATTTACCTTTTCCACACGCTGTGTATCGAAAGGAGCTAAGGATTCACTTCCTAGCCCTCGGCATCGTTCGATATAACGATAAATTACTCTGGTAGCCTCGGAATCGCGATATTTACCGTTTCCACACGCTGTGTATCGATAGAAGCTAAGGATTCAGTTCCTAGCCCTCGGCATCGTTCGATATAACGATAAATCACTCTGGGAGCCTCGGAATCGCGATATTTACCTTTTCCACACGCTGTGTATCGATAGAAGCCAAGGATTCACTTCTTCGCCCTCGGCATCGTTCGATTTAACGATAAATCACTCTGGGAGCCTCGGAATCGCGATATTGACCTTTTCCACACGCTGTGTATCGAAAGAAGCTAAGGATTCACTTCCTAGCCCTCGGCATCGTTCGATATAACGATAAATCACTCTGGGAGCCTCGGAATCGCGATATTTACCTTTTCCACACGCTGTGTATCGAAAGGAGCTAAGGATTCACTTCCTAGCCCTCGGCATCGTTCGATATAACGATAAATCACTCTGGGAGCCTCGGAATAGCGATATTTACCTATTCCACACACTGTGTATCGATAGAAGCTAAGGATTCATTTCCTAGCCCTCGCCATCGTTCGATATAACGATAAATCACTCTGGGACACTCGGAATCGCGATATTTACCTTTTCCACACGCTGTGTATCGATAGAAGCTAAGGATTCAGTTCCTAGCCCTCGGCATCGTTCGATATAACGATAAATCACTTTGGAACACTCGGAATCGCGATATTTACCTTTTCCACACGCTGTGTATCGATAGGAGCTAAGGAATCACTTCCTAGCCCTCGGCATCGTTCGATATAACGATAAATCACTCTGGGAGCCTCGGAATCGCGATATTTACCTTTTCCACACGCTGTGTATCGAAAGGAGCTAAGGATTCACTTCCTAGCCCTCGGCATCGTTCGATATAACGATAAATTACTCTGGTAGCCTCGGAATCGCGATATTTACCTTTTCCACACGCTGTGTACCGATAGAAGCTAAGGATTCAGTTCCTAGCCCTCGGCATCGTTCGATATAACGATAAATCACTCTGGGAGCCTTGGAATCGCGATATTTACCTTTTCCACACGCTGTGTATCGATAGAAGCCAAGGATTCACTTCCTAGCCCACGGCATTGTTCGATATAACGTTAAATCACTCTGGGAGCCTCGGAATCGCGATATTTACCTTTTCCACACGCTGTGTATCGAAAGGAGCTAAGGATTCACTTCCTAGCCCTCGGCATCGTTCGATATAACGATAAATCACTCTGGGAGCCTCGGAATAGCGATATTTACCTTTTCCACACGCTGTGTATCGATGGAGGCTAAGGATTCAGTTCCTGGCCCTCGGCATCGTTCGATATAACGATAAATCACTCTGGGAGCCTCGGAATCGCGATATTTACCTTTTCCACACGCTGTGTATCGAAAGGAGCTAAGGATTCACTTCCTAGCCCTCGGCATCGTTCGATATAACGATAAATTACTCTGGTAGCCTCGGAATCGCGATATTTGCCTTTTCCACACGCTGTGTACCGATAGAAGCTAAGGATTCAGTTCCTAGCCCTCGGCATCGTTCGATATAACGATAAATCACTCTGGGAGCCTTGGAATCGCGATATTTACCTTTTCCACACGCTGTGTATCGATAGAAGCCAAGGATTCACTTCCTAGCCCACGGCATTGTTCGATATAACGATAAATCACTCTGGGAGCCTCGGAATCGCGATATTTACCTTTTCCACACGCTGTGTACCGATAGAAGCTAAGGATTCAGTTCCTAGCCCTCGGCATCGTTCGATATAACGATAAATCACTCTGGGAGCCTCGGAATCGTGATATTTACCTTTTCCACACGCTGTGTATCGATAGAAGCCAAGGATTCACTTCCTAGCCCACGGCATTGTTCGATATAACGATAAATCACTCTGGGAGCCTCGGAATCGCGATATTTACCTTTTCCACACGCTGTGTATCGAAAGAAGCTAAGGATTCACTTCCTAGCCCTCGGCATCGTTCGATATAACGATAAATCACTCTGGGAGAATCGGAATCGCGATATTTACCTTTTCCACACGCTGTGTATCGATGGAGGCTAAGGATTCAGTTCCTGGCCCTCGGCATCGTTCGATATAACGATAAATCACTCTGGGAGCCTCGGAATCGCGATATTTACCTTTTCCACACGCTGTGTATCGAAAGGAGCTAAGGATTCACTTCCTAGCCCTCGGCAGCGTTCGATATAACGATAAATTACTCTGGTAGCCTCGGAATCGCGATATTTACCTTTTCCACACGCTGTGTATCGATAGAAGCTAAGGATTCAGTTCCTAGCCCTCGGCATCGTTCGATATAACGATAAATCACTCTGGGAGCCTCGGAATCGCGATATTTACCTTTTCCACACGCTGTGTATCGAAAGGAGCTAAGGATTCACTTCCTAGCCCTCGGCAGCGTTCGATATAACGATAAATTACTCTGGTAGCCTCGGAATCGCGATATTTACCTTTTCCACACGCTGTGTATCGATAGAAGCTAAGGATTCAGTTCCTAGCCCTCGGCATCGTTCGATATAACGATAAATCACTCTGGGAGCCTCGGAATCGCGATATTTACCTTTTCCACACGCTGTGTATCGAAAGGAGCTAAGGATTCACTTCCTAGCCCTCGGCATCGTTCGATATAACGATAAATCACTCTGGGAGCCTCGGAATAGCGATATTTACCTATTCCACACGCTGTGTATCGAAAGGAGCTAAGGATTCACTTCCTAGCCCTCGGCATCGTTCGATATAACGATAAATCACTCTGGGAGCCTCGGAATAGCGATATTTACCTATTCCACACACTGTGTATCGATAGAAGCTAAGGATTCATTTCCTAGCCCTCGCCATCGTTCGATATAACGATAAATCACTCTGGGACACTCGGAATCGCGATATTTACCTTTTCCACACGCTGTGTATCGATAGAAGCTAAGGATTCAGTTCCTAGCCCTCGGCATCGTTCGATATAACGATAAATCACTTTGGAACACTCGGAATCGCGATATTTACCTTTTCCACACGCTGTGTATCGATAGGAGCTAAGGAATCACTTCCTAGCCCTCGGCATCGTTCGATATAACGATAAATCACTCTGGGAGCCTCGGAATCGCGATATTTACCTTTTCCACACGCTGTGTATCGAAAGGAGCTAAGGATTCACTTCCTAGCCCTCGGCATCGTTCGATATAACGATAAATTACTCTGGTAGCCTCGGAATCGCGATATTTACCTTTTCCACACGCTGTGTACCGATAGAAGCTAAGGATTCAGTTCCTAGCCCTCGGCATCGTTCGATATAACGATAAATCACTCTGGGAGCCTTGGAATCGCGATATTTACCTTTTCCACACGCTGTGTATCGATAGAAGCCAAGGATTCACTTCCTAGCCCACGGCATTGTTCGATATAACGTTAAATCACTCTGGGAGCCTCGGAATCGCGATATTTACCTTTTCCACACGCTGTGTATCGAAAGGAGCTAAGGATTCACTTCCTAGCCCTCGGCATCGTTCGATATAACGATAAATCACTCTGGGAGCCTCGGAATAGCGATATTTACCTTTTCCACACGCTGTGTATCGATGGAGGCTAAGGATTCAGTTCCTGGCCCTCGGCATCGTTCGATATAACGATAAATCACTCTGGGAGCCTCGGAATCGCGATATTTACCTTTTCCACACGCTGTGTATCGAAAGGAGCTAAGGATTCACTTCCTAGCCCTCGGCATCGTTCGATATAACGATAAATTACTCTGGTAGCCTCGGAATCGCGATATTTGCCTTTTCCACACGCTGTGTACCGATAGAAGCTAAGGATTCAGTTCCTAGCCCTCGGCATCGTTCGATATAACGATAAATCACTCTGGGAGCCTTGGAATCGCGATATTTACCTTTTCCACACGCTGTGTATCGATAGAAGCCAAGGATTCACTTCCTAGCCCACGGCATTGTTCGATATAACGATAAATCACTCTGGGAGCCTCGGAATCGCGATATTTACCTTTTCCACACGCTGTGTACCGATAGAAGCTAAGGATTCAGTTCCTAGCCCTCGGCATCGTTCGATATAACGATAAATCACTCTGGGAGCCTCGGAATCGTGATATTTACCTTTTCCACACGCTGTGTATCGATAGAAGCCAAGGATTCACTTCCTAGCCCACGGCATTGTTCGATATAACGATAAATCACTCTGGGAGCCTCGGAATCGCGATATTTACCTTTTCCACACGCTGTGTATCGAAAGAAGCTAAGGATTCACTTCCTAGCCCTCGGCATCGTTCGATATAACGATAAATCACTCTGGGAGAATCGGAATCGCGATATTTACCTTTTCCACACGCTGTGTATCGATGGAGGCTAAGGATTCAGTTCCTGGCCCTCGGCATCGTTCGATATAACGATAAATCACTCTGGGAGCCTCGGAATCGCGATATTTACCTTTTCCACACGCTGTGTATCGAAAGGAGCTAAGGATTCACTTCCTAGCCCTCGGCAGCGTTCGATATAACGATAAATTACTCTGGTAGCCTCGGAATCGCGATATTTACCTTTTCCACACGCTGTGTATCGATAGAAGCTAAGGATTCAGTTCCTAGCCCTCGGCATCGTTCGATATAACGATAAATCACTCTGGGAGCCTCGGAATCGCGATATTTACCTTTTCCACACGCTGTGTATCGAAAGGAGCTAAGGATTCACTTCCTAGCCCTCGGCAGCGTTCGATATAACGATAAATTACTCTGGTAGCCTCGGAATCGCGATATTTACCTTTTCCACACGCTGTGTATCGATAGAAGCTAAGGATTCAGTTCCTAGCCCTCGGCATCGTTCGATATAACGATAAATCACTCTGGGAGCCTCGGAATCGCGATATTTACCTTTTCCACACGCTGTGTATCGAAAGGAGCTAAGGATTCACTTCCTAGCCCTCGGCATCGTTCGATATAACGATAAATCACTCTGGGAGCCTCGGAATAGCGATATTTACCTATTCCACACACTGTGTATCGATAGAAGCTAAGGATTCATTTCCTAGCCCTCGCCATCGTTCGATATAACGATAAATCACTCTGGGACACTCGGAATCGCGATATTTACCTTTTCCACACGCTGTGTATCGATAGAAGCTAAGGATTCAGTTCCTAGCCCTCGGCATCGTTCGATATAACGATAAATCACTTTGGAACACTCGGAATCGCGATATTTACCTTTTCCACACGCTGTGTATCGATAGGAGCTAAGGAATCACTTCCTAGCCCTCGGCATCGTTCGATATAACGATAAATCACTCTGGGAGCCTCGGAATCGCGATATTTACCTTTTCCACACGCTGTGTATCGAAAGGAGCTAAGGATTCACTTCCTAGCCCTCGGCATCGTTCGATATAACGATAAATTACTCTGGTAGCCTCGGAATCGCGATATTTACCTTTTCCACACGCTGTGTACCGATAGAAGCTAAGGATTCAGTTCCTAGCCCTCGGCATCGTTCGATATAACGATAAATCACTCTGGGAGCCTTGGAATCGCGATATTTACCTTTTCCACACGCTGTGTATCGATAGAAGCCAAGGATTCACTTCCTAGCCCACGGCATTGTTCGATATAACGTTAAATCACTCTGGGAGCCTCGGAATCGCGATATTTACCTTTTCCACACGCTGTGTATCGAAAGGAGCTAAGGATTCACTTCCTAGCCCTCGGCATCGTTCGATATAACGATAAATCACTCTGGGAGCCTCGGAATAGCGATATTTACCTATTCCACACGCTGTGTATCGATAGAAACTAAGGATTCATTTCCTAGCCCTCGCCATCGTTCGATATAACGATAAATCACTCTGGGACACTCGGAATCGCGATATTTACCTTTTCCACACGCTGTGTATCGATAGAAGCTAAGGATTCAGTTCCTAGCCCTCGGCATCGTTCGATATAACGATAAATCACTTTGGAACACTCGGAATCGCGATATTTACCTTTTCCACACGCTGTGTATCGATAGGAGCTAAGGAATCACTTCCTAGCCCTCGGCATCGTTCGATATAACGATAAATCACTCTGGGAGCCTCGGAATCGCGATATTTACCTTTTCCACACGCTGTGTATCGAAAGGAGCTAAGGATTCACTTCCTAGCCCTCGGCATCGTTCGATATAACGATAAATTACTCTGGTAGCCTCGGAATCGCGATATTTGCCTTTTCCACACGCTGTGTACCGATAGAAGCTAAGGATTCAGTTCCTAGCCCTCGGCATCGTTCGATATAACGATAAATCACTCTGGGAGCCTTGGAATCGCGATATTTACCTTTTCCACACGCTGTGTATCGATAGAAGCCAAGGATTCACTTCCTAGCCCACGGCATTGTTCGATATAACGATAAATCACTCTGGGAGCCTCGGAATCGCGACATTTACCTTTTCCACACGCTGTGTATCGAAAGGAGCTAAGGATTCACTTCCTCGCCCTCGGCATCGTTCGATTTAACGATAAATCACTCTGGGAGCCTCGGAATCGCGATATTGACCTTTTCCACACGCTGTGTATCGAAAGAAGCTAAGGATTCACTTCCTAGCCCTCGGCATCGTTCGATATAACGATAAATCACTCTGGGAGCCTCGGAATCGCGATATTTACCTTTTCCACACGCTGTGTATCGAAAGGAGCTAAGGATTCACTTCCTAGCCCTCGGCATCGTTCGATATAACGATAAATCACTCTGGGAGCCTCGGAATAGCGATATTTACCTATTCCACACACTGTGTATCGATAGAAGCTAAGGATTCATTTCCTAGCCCTCGCCATCGTTCGATATAACGATAAATCACTCTGGGACACTCGGAATCGCGATATTTACCTTTTCCACACGCTGTGTATCGATAGAAGCTAAGGATTCAGTTCCTAGCCCTCGGCATCGTTCGATATAACGATAAATCACTTTGGAACACTCGGAATCGCGATATTTACCTTTTCCACACGCTGTGTATCGATAGGAGCTAAGGAATCACTTCCTAGCCCTCGGCATCGTTCGATATAACGATAAATCACTCTGGGAGCCTCGGAATCGCGATATTTACCTTTTCCACACGCTGTGTATCGAAAGGAGCTAAGGATTCACTTCCTAGCCCTCGGCATCGTTCGATATAACGATAAATTACTCTGGTAGCCTCGGAATCGCGATATTTACCTTTTCCACACGCTGTGTACCGATAGAAGCTAAGGATTCAGTTCCTAGCCCTCGGCATCGTTCGATATAACGATAAATCACTCTGGGAGCCTTGGAATCGCGATATTTACCTTTTCCACACGCTGTGTATCGATAGAAGCCAAGGATTCAGTTCCTAGCCCTCGGCATCGTTCGATATAACGATAAATCACTTTGGAACACTCGGAATCGCGATATTTACCTTTTCCACACGCTGTGTATCGATAGGAGCTAAGGAATCACTTCCTAGCCCTCGGCATCGTTCGATATAACGATAAATCACTCTGGGAGCCTCGGAATCGCGATATTTACCTTTTCCACACGCTGTGTATCGAAAGGAGCTAAGGATTCACTTCCTAGCCCTCGGCATCGTTCGATATAACGATAAATTACTCTGGTAGCCTCGGAATCGCGATATTTGCCTTTTCCACACGCTGTGTACCGATAGAAGCTAAGGATTCAGTTCCTAGCCCTCGGCATCGTTCGATATAACGATAAATCACTCTGGGAGCCTTGGAATCGCGATATTTACCTTTTCCACACGCTGTGTATCGATAGAAGCCAAGGATTCACTTCCTAGCCCACGGCATTGTTCGATATAACGATAAATCACTCTGGGAGCCTCGGAATCGCGATATTTACCTTTTCCACACGCTGTGTACCGATAGAAGCTAAGGATTCAGTTCCTAGCCCTCGGCATCGTTCGATATAACGATAAATCACTCTGGGAGCCTCGGAATCGTGATATTTACCTTTTCCACACGCTGTGTATCGATAGAAGCCAAGGATTCACTTCCTAGCCCACGGCATTGTTCGATATAACGATAAATCACTCTGGGAGCCTCGGAATCGCGATATTTACCTTTTCCACACGCTGTGTATCGAAAGAAGCTAAGGATTCACTTCCTAGCCCTCGGCATCGTTCGATATAACGATAAATCACTCTGGGAGAATCGGAATCGCGATATTTACCTTTTCCACACGCTGTGTATCGATGGAGGCTAAGGATTCAGTTCCTGGCCCTCGGCATCGTTCGATATAACGATAAATCACTCTGGGAGCCTCGGAATCGCGATATTTACCTTTTCCACACGCTGTGTATCGAAAGGAGCTAAGGATTCACTTCCTAGCCCTCGGCAGCGTTCGATATAACGATAAATTACTCTGGTAGCCTCGGAATCGCGATATTTACCTTTTCCACACGCTGTGTATCGATAGAAGCTAAGGATTCAGTTCCTAGCCCTCGGCATCGTTCGATATAACGATAAATCACTCTGGGAGCCTCGGAATCGCGATATTTACCTTTTCCACACGCTGTGTATCGAAAGGAGCCAAGGATTCACTTCCTAGCCCACGGCATTGTTCGATATAACGTTAAATCACTCTGGGAGCCTCGGAATCGCGATATTTACCTTTTCCACACGCTGTGTATCGAAAGGAGCTAAGGATTCACTTCCTAGCCCTCGGCATCGTTCGATATAACGATAAATCACTCTGGGAGCCTCGGAATAGCGATATTTACCTATTCCACACGCTGTGTATCGATAGAAACTAAGGATTCATTTCCTAGCCCTCGCCATCGTTCGATATAACGATAAATCACTCTGGGACACTCGGAATCGCGATATTTACCTTTTCCACACGCTGTGTATCGATAGAAGCTAAGGATTCAGTTCCTAGCCCTCGGCATCGTTCGATATAACGATAAATCACTTTGGAACACTCGGAATCGCGATATTTACCTTTTCCACACGCTGTGTATCGATAGGAGCTAAGGAATCACTTCCTAGCCCTCGGCATCGTTCGATATAACGATAAATCACTCTGGGAGCCTCGGAATCGCGATATTTACCTTTTCCACACGCTGTGTATCGAAAGGAGCTAAGGATTCACTTCCTAGCCCTCGGCATCGTTCGATATAACGATAAATTACTCTGGTAGCCTCGGAATCGCGATATTTGCCTTTTCCACACGCTGTGTACCGATAGAAGCTAAGGATTCAGTTCCTAGCCCTCGGCATCGTTCGATATAACGATAAATCACTCTGGGAGCCTTGGAATCGCGATATTTACCTTTTCCACACGCTGTGTATCGATAGAAGCCAAGGATTCACTTCCTAGCCCACGGCATTGTTCGATATAACGATAAATCACTCTGGGAGCCTCGGAATCGCGACATTTACCTTTTCCACACGCTGTGTATCGAAAGGAGCTAAGGATTCACTTCCTCGCCCTCGGCATCGTTCGATTTAACGATAAATCACTCTGGGAGCCTCGGAATCGCGATATTGACCTTTTCCACACGCTGTGTATCGAAAGAAGCTAAGGATTCACTTCCTAGCCCTCGGCATCGTTCGATATAACGATAAATCACTCTGGGAGCCTCGGAATCGCGATATTTACCTTTTCCACACGCTGTGTATCGAAAGGAGCTAAGGATTCACTTCCTAGCCCTCGGCATCGTTCGATATAACGATAAATCACTCTGGGAGCCTCGGAATAGCGATATTTACCTATTCCACACACTGTGTATCGATAGAAGCTAAGGATTCATTTCCTAGCCCTCGCCATCGTTCGATATAACGATAAATCACTCTGGGACACTCGGAATCGCGATATTTACCTTTTCCACACGCTGTGTATCGATAGAAGCTAAGGATTCAGTTCCTAGCCCTCGGCATCGTTCGATATAACGATAAATCACTTTGGAACACTCGGAATCGCGATATTTACCTTTTCCACACGCTGTGTATCGATAGGAGCTAAGGAATCACTTCCTAGCCCTCGGCATCGTTCGATATAACGATAAATCACTCTGGGAGCCTCGGAATCGCGATATTTACCTTTTCCACACGCTGTGTATCGAAAGGAGCTAAGGATTCACTTCCTAGCCCTCGGCATCGTTCGATATAACGATAAATTACTCTGGTAGCCTCGGAAACGCGATATTTACCTTTTCCACACGCTGTGTACCGATAGAAGCTAAGGATTCAGTTCCTAGCCCTCGGCATCGTTCGATATAACGATAAATCACTCTGGGAGCCTTGGAATCGCGATATTTACCTTTTCCACACGCTGTGTATCGATAGAAGCCAAGGATTCACTTCCTAGCCCACGGCATTGTTCGATATAACGTTAAATCACTCTGGGAGCCTCGGAATCGCGATATTTACCTTTTCCACACGCTGTGTATCGAAAGGAGCTAAGGATTCACTTCCTAGCCCTCGGCATCGTTCGATATAACGATAAATCACTCTGGGAGCCTCGGAATAGCGATATTTACCTATTCCACACGCTGTGTATCGATAGAAACTAAGGATTCATTTCCTAGCCCTCGCCATCGTTCGATATAACGATAAATCACTCTGGGACACTCGGAATCGCGATATTTACCTTTTCCACACGCTGTGTATCGATAGAAGCTAAGGATTCAGTTCCTAGCCCTCGGCATCGTTCGATATAACGATAAATCACTTTGGAACACTCGGAATCGCGATATTTACCTTTTCCACACGCTGTGTATCGATAGGAGCTAAGGAATCACTTCCTAGCCCTCGGCATCGTTCGATATAACGATAAATCACTCTGGGAGCCTCGGAATCGCGATATTTACCTTTTCCACACGCTGTGTATCGAAAGGAGCTAAGGATTCACTTCCTAGCCCTCGGCATCGTTCGATATAACGATAAATTACTCTGGTAGCCTCGGAATCGCGATATTTGCCTTTTCCACACGCTGTATACCGATAGAAGCTAAGGATTCAGTTCCTAGCCCTCGGCATCGTTCGATATAACGATAAATCACTCTGGGAGCCTTGGAATCGCGATATTTACCTTTTCCACACGCTGTGTATCGATAGAAGCCAAGGATTCACTTCCTAGCCCACGGCATTGTTCGATATAACGATAAATCACTCTGGGAGCCTCGGAATCGCGATATTTACCTTTTCCACACGCTGTGTACCGATAGAAGCTAAGGATTCAGTTCCTAGCCCTCGGCATCGTTCGATATAACGATAAATCACTCTGGGAGCCTCGGAATCGTGATATTTACCTTTTCCACACGCTGTGTATCGATAGAAGCCAAGGATTCACTTCCTAGCCCACGGCATTGTTCGATATAACGATAAATCACTCTGGGAGCCTCGGAATCGCGATATTTACCTTTTCCACACGCTGTGTATCGAAAGAAGCTAAGGATTCACTTCCTAGCCCTCGGCATCGTTCGATATAACGATAAATCACTCTGGGAGAATCGGAATCGCGATATTTACCTTTTCCACACGCTGTGTATCGATGGAGGCTAAGGATTCAGTTCCTGGCCCTCGGCATCGTTCGATATAACGATAAATCACTCTGGGAGCCTCGGAATCGCGATATTTACCTTTTCCACACGCTGTGTATCGAAAGGAGCTAAGGATTCACTTCCTAGCCCTCGGCAGCGTTCGATATAACGATAAATTACTCTGGTAGCCTCGGAATCGCGATATTTACCTTTTCCACACGCTGTGTATCGATAGAAGCTAAGGATTCAGTTCCTAGCCCTCGGCATCGTTCGATATAACGATAAATCACTCTGGGAGCCTCGGAATCGCGATATTTACCTTTTCCACACGCTGTGTATCGAAAGGAGCTAAGGATTCACTTCCTAGCCCTCGGCAGCGTTCGATATAACGATAAATTACTCTGGTAGCCTCGGAATCGCGATATTTACCTTTTCCACACGCTGTGTATCGATAGAAGCTAAGGATTCAGTTCCTAGCCCTCGGCATTGTTCGATATAACGATAAATCACTCTGGGAGCCTCGGAATCGCGATATTTACCTTTTCCACACGCTGTGTATCGATAGAAGCCAAGGATTCACTTCCTAGCCCACGGCATTGTTCGATATAACGATAAATCACTCTGGGAGCCTCGGAATCGCGATATTTACCTTTTCCACACGCTGTGTATCGAAAGAAGCTAAGGATTCAGTTCCTAGCCCTCGGCATCGTTCGATATAACGATAAATCACTCTGGGAGCCTCGGAATCGCGATATTTACCTTTTCTACACGCTGTGTATCGAAAGGAGCTAAGGATTCACTTCCTAGCCCTCGGCATCGTTCGATATAACGATAAATTACTCTGGTAGCCTCGGAATCGCGATATTTACCTTTTCCACACGCTGTGTACCGATAGAAGCTAAGGATTCAGTTCCTAGCCCTCGGCATCGTTCGATATAACGATAAATCACTCTGGGAGCCTCGGAATCGCGATATTTACCTTTTCCACACGCTGTGTATCGAAAGAAGGTAAGGATTCACTTCCTAGCCCTCGGCATCGTTCGATATAACGATAAATTACTCTGGTAGCATCGGAATCGCGATATTTACCTTTTCCACACGCTGTGTATCGATAGAAGCTAAGGATTCAGTTCCTAGACCTCGGCATCGTTCGATATAACGATAAATCACTCTGGGAGCCTCGGAATCGCGATATTTACCTTTTCCACACGCTGTGTATCGATGGAGGCTAAGGATTCAGTTCCTGGCCCTCGGCATCGTTCGATATAACGATAAATCACTCTGGGAGCCTCGGAATCGCGATATTTACCTTTTCCACACGCTGTGTATCAATAGAAGCTAAGGATTCACTTCCTAGCCCTCGGCATCGTTCGATATAACGATAAATCACTCTGGAACACTCGGAATCGCGATATTTACCTTTTCCACACGCTGTGTATCGATAGGAGCTAAGGATTTACTTCCTACCCCTCGGCATCGTTCGATATAACGATAAATCACTCTGGGAGCCTCGGAATCGCGATATTTACCTTTTCCACACGCTGTGTATCGAAAGGAGCTAAGGATTCACTTCCTAGCCCTCGGCAGCGTTCGATATAACGATAAATTACTCTGGTAGCCTCGGAATCGCGATATTTACCTTTTCCACACGCTGTGTATCGATAGAAGCTAAGGATTCAGTTCCTAGCCCTCGGCATCGTTCGATATAACGATAAATCACTCTGGGAGCCTCGGAATCGCGATATTTACCTTTTCCACACGCTGTGTATCGATAGAAGCCAAGGATTCACTTCCTAGCCCACGGCATTGTTCGATATAACGATAAATCACTCTGGGAGCCTCGGAATCGCGATATTTACCTTTTCCACACGCTGTGTATCGAAAGAAGCTAAGGATTCAGTTCCTAGCCCTCGGCATCGTTCGATATAACGATAAATCACTCTGGGAGCCTCGGAATCGCGATATTTACCTTTTCCACACGCTGTGTATCGAAAGGAGCTAAGGATTCACTTCCTAGCCCTCGGCATCGTTCGATATAACGATAAATCACTCTGGGAGCCTCGGAATAGCGATATTTACCTTTTCCACACGCTGTGTATCGATAGAAGCTAAGGATTCACTTCCTAGATCTCGCCATCTTTCGATATAACGATAAATCACTCGGGGACACTCGGAATCGCGATATTTACCTTTTCCACACGCTGTGTATCGAAAGGAGCTAAGGATTCACTTCCTAGCCCTCGGCATCGTTCGATTTAACGATAAATCACTCTGGGAGCCTCGGAATCGCGATATTTACCTTTTCCACACGCTGTGTATCGAAAGGAGCTAAGGATTCACTTCCTAGCCCTCGGCATCGTTCGATATAACGATAAATCACTCTGGGAGCCTCGGAATCGCGATATTTACCTTTTCCACACGCTGTGTATCGATAGAAGCTAAGGATTCACTTCCTAGCCCTCGGCATCGTTCGATATAACGATAAATCACTCTGGGAGCCTCGGAATCGCGATATTTACCTTTTCCACACGCTGTGTATCGAAAGGAGCTAAGGATTCACTTCCTAGCCCTCGGCATCGTTCGATATAACGATAAATCACTCTGGGAGCCTCGGAATAGCGATATTTACCTTTTCCACACGCTGTGTATCGAAAGGAGCTAAGGATTCACTTCCTAGCCCTCGGCATTGTTCGATATAACGATAAATCACTCTGGGAGCCTCGGAATCGCGATATTTACCTTTTCCACACGCTGTGTATCGATAGAAGCTAAGGATTCACTTCCTAGCCCTCGGCATCGTTCGATATAACGATAAATCACTCTGGGAGCCTCGGAATCGCGATATTTACCTTTTCCACACGCTGTGTATCGAAAGAAGCTTAGGATTCACTTCCTAGCCCACGACATTGTTCGATATAACGATAAATCACTCTGGAACACTCGCAATCGCGATATTTACCTTTTCCACACGCTGTGTATCGATAGAAGCTAAGGATTCAGTTCCTAGACCTCGGCATCGTTCGATATAACGATAAATCACTCTGGGAGCCTCGGAATCGCGATATTTACCTTTTCCACGCGCTGTGTATCGATGGAGGCTAAGGATTCAGTTCCTGGCCCTCGGCATCGTTCGATATAACGATAAATCACTCTGGGAGCCTCGGAATCGCGATATTTACCTTTTCCACACGCTGTGTATCAATAGAAGCTAAGGATTCACTTCCTAGCCCTCGGCATCGTTCGATATAACGATAAATCACTCTGGAACACTCGGAATCGCGATATTTACCTTTTCCACACGCTGTGTATCGATAGAAGCTAAGGATTCAGTTCCTAGCCCTTGGCATCGTTCGATATAACGATAAATCACTCTGGGAGCCTCGGAATCGCGATATTTACCTTTTCCACACGCTGTGTATCGATAGAAGCCAAGGATTCACTTCCTAGCCCACGGCATTGTTCGATATAACGATAAATCACTCTGGGAGCCTCGGAATCGCGATATTTACTTTTTCCACACGCTGTGTATCGAAAGAAGCTAAGGATTCAGTTCCTAGCCCTCGGCATCGTTCGATATAACGATAAATCACTCTGGGAGCCTCGGAATCGCGATATTTACCTTTTCCACACGCTGTGTATCGAAAGGAGCTAAGGATTCACTTCCTAGCCCTCGGCATCGTTCGATATAACGATAAATCACTCTGGGAGCCTCGGAATAGCGATATTTACCTTTTCCACACGCTGTGTATCGATAGAAGCTAAGGATTCACTTCCTAGATCTCGCCATCGTTCGATATAACGATAAATCACTCGGGGACACTCGGAATCGCGATATTTACCTTTTCCACACGCTGTGTATCGAAAGGAGCTAAGGATTCACTTCCTAGCCCTCGGCATCGTTCGATTTAACGATAAATCACTCTGGGAGCCTCGGAATCGCGATATTTACCTTTTCCACACGCTGTGTATCGAAAGGAGCTAAGGATTCACTTCCTAGCCCTCGGCATCGTTCGATATAACGATAAATAACTCTGGGAGCCTCGGAATCGCGATATTTACCTTTTCCACACGCTGTGTATCGAAAGGAGCTAAGGATTCACTTCCTAGCCCTCGGCATCGTTCGATATAACGATAAATTACTCTGGTAGCTTCGGAATCGCGATATTTGCCTTTTCCACACGCTGTATACCGATAGAAGCTAAGGATTCAGTTCCTAGCCCTCGGCATCGTTCGATATAACGATAAATCACTCTGGGAGCCTTGGAATCGCGATATTTACCTTTTCCACACGCTGTGTATCGATAGAAGCCAAGGATTCACTTCCTAGCCCACGGCATTGTTCGATATAACGATAAATCACTCTGGGAGCCTCGGAATCGCGATATTTACCTTTTCCACACGCTGTGTACCGATAGAAGCTAAGGATTCAGTTCCTAGCCCTCGGCATCGTTCGATATAACGATAAATCACTCTGGGAGCCTCGGAATCGTGATATTTACCTTTTCCACACGCTGTGTATCGATAGAAGCCAAGGATTCACTTCCTAGCCCACGGCATTGTTCGATATAACGATAAATCACTCTGGGAGCCTCGGAATAGCGATATTTACCTTTTCCACACGCTGTGTATCGAAAGAAGCTAAGGATTCACTTCCTAGCCCTCGGCATCGTTCGATATAACGATAAATCACTCTGGGAGAATCGGAATCGCGATATTTACCTTTTCCACACGCTGTGTATCGATGGAGGCTAAGGATTCAGTTCCTGGCCCTCGGCATCGTTCGATATAACGATAAATCACTCTGGGAGCCTCGGAATCGCGATATTTACCTTTTCCACACGCTGTGTATCGAAAGGAGCTAAGGATTCACTTCCTAGCCCTCGGCAGCGTTCGATATAACGATAAATTACTCTGGTAGCCTCGGAATCGCGATATTTACCTTTTCCACACGCTGTGTATCGATAGAAGCTAAGGATTCAGTTCCTAGCCCTCGGCATCGTTCGATATAACGATAAATCACTCTGGGAGCCTCGGAATCGCGATATTTACCTTTTCCACACGCTGTGTATCGAAAGGAGCTAAGGATTCACTTCCTAGCCCTCGGCAGCGTTCGATATAACGATAAATTACTCTGGTAGCCTCGGAATCGCGATATTTACCTTTTCCACACGCTGTGTATCGATAGAAGCTAAGGATTCAGTTCCTAGCCCTCGGCATCGTTCGATATAACGATAAATCACTCTGGGAGCCTCGGAATCGCGATATTTACCTTTTCCACACGCTGTGTATCGAAAGGAGCTAAGGATTCACTTCCTAGCCCTCGGCATCGTTCGATATAACGATAAATCACTCTGGGAGCCTCGGAATAGCGATATTTACCTTTTCCACACGCTGTGTATCGATAGAAGCTAAGGATTCACTTCCTAGATCTCGCCATCTTTCGATATAACGATAAATCACTCGGGGACACTCGGAATCGCGATATTTACCTTTTCCACACGCTGTGTATCGAAAGGAGCTAAGGATTCACTTCCTAGCCCTCGGCATCGTTCGATTTAACGATAAATCACTCTGGGAGCCTCGGAATCGCGATATTTACCTTTTCCACACGCTGTGTATCGAAAGGAGCTAAGGATTCACTTCCTAGCCCTCGGCATCGTTCGATATAACGATAAATCACTCTGGGAGCCTCGGAATCGCGATATTTACCTTTTCCACACGCTGTGTATCGATAGAAGCTAAGGATTCACTTCCTAGCCCTCGGCATCGTTCGATATAACGATAAATCACTCTGGGAGCCTCGGAATCGCGATATTTACCTTTTCCACACGCTGTGTATCGAAAGGAGCTAAGGATTCACTTCCTAGCCCTCGGCATCGTTCGATATAACGATAAATCACTCTGGGAGCCTCGGAATAGCGATATTTACCTTTTCCACACGCTGTGTATCGAAAGTAGCTAAGGATTCACTTCCTAGCCCTCGGCATTGTTCGATATAACGATAAATCACTCTGGGAGCCTCGGAATCGCGATATTTACCTTTTCCACACGCTGTGTATCGATAGAAGCTAAGGATTCACTTCCTAGCCCTCGGCATCGTTCGATATAACGATAAATCACTCTGGGAGCCTCGGAATCGCGATATTTACCTTTTCCACACGCTGTGTATCGAAAGAAGCTTAGGATTCACTTCCTAGCCCACGACATTGTTCGATATAACGATAAATCACTCTGGAACACTCGCAATCGCGATATTTACCTTTTCCACACGCTGTGTATCGATAGAAGCTAAGGATTCAGTTCCTAGACCTCGGCATCGTTCGATATAACGATAAATCACTCTGGGAGCCTCGGAATCGCGATATTTACCTTTTCCACGCGCTGTGTATCGATGGAGGCTAAGGATTCAGTTCCTGGCCCTCGGCATCGTTCGATATAACGATAAATCACTCTGGGAGCCTCGGAATCGCGATATTTACCTTTTCCACACGCTGTGTATCAATAGAAGCTAAGGATTCACTTCCTAGCCCTCGGCATCGTTCGATATAACGATAAATCACTCTGGAACACTCGGAATCGCGATATTTACCTTTTCCACACGCTGTGTATCGATAGAAGCTAAGGATTCAGTTCCTAGCCCTTGGCATCGTTCGATATAACGATAAATCACTCTGGGAGCCTCGGAATCGCGATATTTACCTTTTCCACACGCTGTGTATCGATAGAAGCCAAGGATTCACTTCCTAGCCCACGGCATTGTTCGATATAACGATAAATCACTCTGGGAGCCTCGGAATCGCGATATTTACTTTTTCCACACGCTGTGTATCGAAAGAAGCTAAGGATTCAGTTCCTAGCCCTCGGCATCGTTCGATATAACGATAAATCACTCTGGGAGCCTCGGAATCGCGATATTTACCTTTTCCACACGCTGTGTATCGAAAGGAGCTAAGGATTCACTTCCTAGCCCTCGGCATCGTTCGATATAACGATAAATCACTCTGGGAGCCTCGGAATAGCGATATTTACCTTTTCCACACGCTGTGTATCGATAGAAGCTAAGGATTCACTTCCTAGATCTCGCCATCGTTCGATATAACGATAAATCACTCGGGGACACTCGGAATCGCGATATTTACCTTTTCCACACGCTGTGTATCGAAAGGAGCTAAGGATTCACTTCCTAGCCCTCGGCATCGTTCGATTTAACGATAAATCACTCTGGGAGCCTCGGAATCGCGATATTTACCTTTTCCACACGCTGTGTATCGAAAGGAGCTAAGGATTCACTTCCTAGCCCTCGGCATCGTTCGATATAACGATAAATAACTCTGGGAGCCTCGGAATCGCGATATTTACCTTTTCCACACGCTGTGTATCGATAGAAGCTAAGGATTCACTTCCTAGCCCTCGGCATCGTTCGATATAACGATAAATCACTCTGGGAGCCTCGGAATCGCGATATTTACCTTTTCCACACGCTGTGTATCGAAAGGAGCTAAGGATTCACTTCCTAGCCCTCGGCATCGTTCGATATAACGATAAATCACTCTGGGAGCCTCGGAATAGCGATATTTACCTTTTCCACACGCTGTGTATCGAAAGGAGCTAAGGATTCACTTCCTAGCCCTCGGCATTGTTCGATATAACGATAAATCACTCTGGGAGCCTCGGAATCGCGATATTTACCTTTTCCACACGCTGTGTATCGATAGAAGCTAAGGATTCACTTCCTAGCCCTCGGCATCGTTCGATTTAACGATAAATCACTCTGGGAGCCTCGGAATCGCGATATTTACCTTTTCCACACGCTGTGTATCGAAAGAAGCTTAGGATTCACTTCCTAGCCCACGACATTGTTCGATATAACGATAAATCACTCTGGAACACTCGCAATCGCGATATTTACCTTTTCCACACGCTGTGTATCGATAGAAGCTAAGGATTCAGTTCCTAGACCTCGGCATCGTTCGATATAACGATAAATCACTCTGGGAGCCTCGGAATCGCGATATTTACCTTTTCCACACGCTGTGTATCGATGGAGGCTAAGGATTCAGTTCCTGGCCCTCGGCATCGTTCGATATAACGATAAATCACTCTGGGAGCCTCGGAATCGCGATATTTACCTTTTCCACACGCTGTGTATCAATAGAAGCTAAGGATTCACTTCCTAGCCCTCGGCATCGTTCGATATAACGATAAATCACTCTGGAACACTCGGAATCGCGATATTTACCTTTTCCACACGCTGTGTATCGATAGGAGCTAAGGATTTACTTCCTACCCCTCGGCATCGTTCGATATAACGATAAATCACTCTGGGAGCCTCGGAATCGCGATATTTACCTTTTCCACACGCTGTGTATCGAAAGGAGCTAAGGATTCACTTCCTAGCCCTCGGCAGCGTTCGATATAACGATAAATTACTCTGGTAGCCTCGGAATCGCGATATTTACCTTTTCCACACGCTGTGTATCGATAGAAGCTAAGGATTCAGTTCCTAGCCCTCGGCATCGTTCGATATAACGATAAATCACTCTGGGAGCCTCGGAATCGCGATATTTACCTTTTCCACACGCTGTGTATCGATAGAAGCCAAGGATTCACTTCCTAGCCCACGGCATTGTTCGATATAACGATAAATCACTCTGGGAGCCTCGGAATCGCGATATTTACCTTTTCCACACGCTGTGTATCGAAAGAAGCTAAGGATTCAGTTCCTAGCCCTCGGCATCGTTCGATATAACGATAAATCACTCTGGGAGCCTCGGAATCGCGATATTTACCTTTTCCACACGCTGTGTATCGAAAGGAGCTAAGGATTCACTTCCTAGCCCTCGGCATCGTTCGATATAACGATAAATCACTCTGGGAGCCTCGGAATAGCGATATTTACCTTTTCCACACGCTGTGTATCGATAGAAGCTAAGGATTCACTTCCTAGATCTCGCCATCGTTCGATATAACGATAAATCACTCGGGGACACTCGGAATCGCGATATTTACCTTTTCCACACGCTGTGTATCGAAAGGAGCTAAGGATTCACTTCCTAGCCCTCGGCATCGTTCGATTTAACGATAAATCACTCTGGGAGCCTCGGAATCGCGATATTTACCTTTTCCACACGCTGTGTATCGATAGAAGCTAAGGATTCACTTCCTAGCCCTCGGCATCGTTCGATATAACGATAAATCACTCTGGGAGCCTCGGAATCGCGATATTTACCTTTTCCACACGCTGTGTATCGATAGAAGCTAAGGATTCACTTCCTAGCCCTCGGCATCGTTCGATATAACGATAAATCACTCTGGGAGCCTCGGAATCGCGATATTTACCTTTTCCACACGCTGTGTATCGAAAGGAGCTAAGGATTCACTTCCTAGCCCTCGGCATCGTTCGATATAACGATAAATCACTCTGGGAGCCTCGGAATAGCGATATTTACCTTTTCCACACGCTGTGTATCGAAAGGAGCTAAGGATTCACTTCCTAGCCCTCGGCATTGTTCGATATAACGATAAATCACTCTGGGAGCCTCGGAATCGCGATATTTACCTTTTCCACACGCTGTGTATCGATAGAAGCTAAGGATTCACTTCCTAGCCCTCGGCAGCGTTCGATATAACGATAAATTACTCTGGTAGCCTCGGAATCGCGATATTTACCTTTTCCACACGCTGTGTATCGATAGAAGCTAAGGATTCAGTTCCTAGCCCTCGGCATCGTTCGATATAACGATAAATCACTCTGGGAGCCTCGGAATCGCGATATTTACCTTTTCCACACGCTGTGTATCGATAGAAGCCAAGGATTCACTTCCTAGCCCACGGCATTGTTCGATATAACGATAAATCACTCTGGGAGCCTCGGAATCGCGATATTTACCTTTTCCACACGCTGTGTATCGAAAGAAGCTAAGGATTCAGTTCCTAGCCCTCGGCATCGTTCGATATAACGATACATCACTCTGGGAGCCTCGGAATCGTGATATTTACCTTTTCCACACGCTGTGTATCGAAAGGAGCTAAGGATTCACTTCCTAGCCCTCGGCATCGTTCGATATAACGATAAATCACTCTGGGAGCCTCGGAATAGCGATATTTACCTTTTCCACACGCTGTGTATCGATAGAAGCTAAGGATTCACTTCCTAGATCTCGCCATCGTTCGATATAACGATAAATCACTCGGGGACACTCGGAATCGCGATATTTACCTTTTCCACACGCTGTGTATCGAAAGGAGCTAAGGATTCACTTCCTAGCCCTCGGCATCGTTCGATTTAACGATAAATCACTCTGGGAGCCTCGGAATCGCGATATTTACCTTTTCCACACGCTGTGTATCGATAGAAGCTAAGGATTCACTTCCTAGCCCTCGGCATCGTTCGATATAACGATAAATCACTCTGGGAGCCTCGGAATCGCGATATTTACCTTTTCCACACGCTGTGTATCGATAGAAGCTAAGGATTCACTTCCTAGCCCTCGGCATCGTTCGATATAACGATAAATCACTCTGGGAGCCTCGGAATCGCGATATTTACCTTTTCCACACGCTGTGTATCGAAAGGAGCTAAGGATTCACTTCCTAGCCCTCGGCATCGTTCGATATAACGATAAATCACTCTGGGAGCCTCGGAATAGCGATATTTACCTTTTCCACACGCTGTGTATCGAAAGGAGCTAAGGATTCACTTCCTAGCCCTCGGCATTGTTCGATATAACGATAAATCACTCTGGGAGCCTCGCAATCGCGATATTTACCTTTTCCACACGCTGTGTATCGATAGGAGCTAAGGATTCACTTCCTACCCCTCGGCATCGTTCGATATAACGATAAATCACTCTGGGAGCCTCGGAATCGCGATATTAACCTTTTCCACACGCTGTGTATCGAAAGGAGCTAAGGATTCACTTCCTAGCCCTCGGCATCGTTCGATATAACGATAAATTACTCTGGTTTCCTCGGAATCGCGATATTTACCTTTTCCACACGCTGTGTATCGATAGAAGCTAAGGATTCAGTTCCTAGCCCTCGGCATCGTTCGATATAACGATAAATCACTCTGGGAGCCTCGGAATCGCGATATTTACCTTTTCCACACGCTGTGTATCGATAGAAGCCAAGGATTCCCTTCCTAGCCCACGGCATTGTTCGATATAACGATAAATCACTCTGGGAGCCTCGGAATCGCGATATTTACCTTTTCCACACGCTGTGTATCGAAAGAAGCTAAGGATTCAGTTCCTAGCCCTCGGCATCGTTCGATATAACGATAAATCACTCTGGGAGCCTCGGAATCGCGATATTTACCTTTTCCACACGCTGTGTATCGAAAGGAGCTAAGGATTCACTTCCTAGCCCTCGGCATCGTTCGATGTAACGATAAATCACTCTGGGAGCCTCGGAATAGCGATATTTACCTTTTCCACACGCTGTGTATCGATAGAAGCTAAGGATTCACTTCCTAGATCTCGCCATCGTTCGATATAACGATAAATCACTCTGGTAGCCTCGGAATCGCGATATTTACCTTTTCCACACGCTGTGTATCGATAGAAGCTAAGGATTCAGTTCCTAGCCCTCGGCATCGTTCGATATAACGATAAATTACTCTGGGAGCCTCGCAATCGCGATATTTACCTTTTCCACACGCTGTGTATCGATAGGAGCTAAGGATTCACTTCCTACCCCTCGGCATCGTTCGATATAACGATAAATCACTCTGGGAGCCTCGGAATCGCGATATTTACCTTTGCCACACGCTGTGTATCGATAGAAGCTAAGGATTCAGTTCCTAGCCCTCGGCATCGTTCGATATAACGATAAATTACTCTGGTAGCCTCGGAATCGCGATATTTACCTTTTCCACACGCTGTATATCGATAGAAGCTAAGGATTCACTTCCTAGATCTCGCCATCGTTCGATATAACGATAAATCACTCTGGGACACTCGGAATCGCGATATTTACCTTTTCCACACGCTGTGTATCGAAAGGAGCTAAGGATTCACTTCCTAGCCCTCGGCATCGTTCGATTTAACGATAAATCACTCTGGAACACTCGGAATCGCGATATTTACCTTTTCCACACGCTGTGTATCGATAGGAGCTAAGGATTCACTTCCTAGCCCTCGGCATCGTTCGATATAACGATAAATCACTCTGGGAGCCTCGGAATCGCGATATTTACCTTTTCCACACGCTGTGTATCGAAAGGAGCTAAGGATTCACTTCCTAGCCCTCGGCATCGTTCGATATAACGATAAATTACTCTGGGAGCCTCGCAATCGCGATATTTACCTTTTCCACACGCTGTGTATCGATAGGAGCTAAGGATTCACTTCCTACCCCTCGGCATCGTTCGATATAACGATAAATCACTCTGGGAGCCTCGGAATCGCGATATTAACCTTTTCCACACGCTGTGTATCGAAAGGAGCTAAGGATTCACTTCCTAGCCCTCGGCATCGTTCGATATAACGATAAATTACTCTGGTTTCCTCGGAATCGCGATATTTACCTTTTCCACACGCTGTGTATCGATAGAAGCTAAGGATTCAGTTCCTAGCCCTCGGCATCGTTCGATATAACGATAAATCACTCTGGGAGCCTCGGAATCGCGATATTTACCTTTTCCACACGCTGTGTATCGATAGAAGCCAAGGATTCCCTTCCTAGCCCACGGCATTGTTCGATATAACGATAAATCACTCTGGGAGCCTCGGAATCGCGATATTTACCTTTTCCACACGCTGTGTATCGAAAGAAGCTAAGGATTCAGTTCCTAGCCCTCGGCATCGTTCGATATAACGATAAATCACTCTGGGAGCCTCGGAATCGCGATATTTACCTTTTCCACACGCAGTGTATCGAAAGGAGCTAAGGATTCACTTCCTAGCCCTCGGCATCGTTCGATATAACGATAAATCACTCTGGGAGCCTCGGAATAGCGATATTTACTTTTTCCACACGCTGTGTATCGATGAAAGCTAAGGATTCATTTAATAGCCCTCGCCATCGTTCGATATAACGATAAATCACTCTGGGACACTCGGAATCGCGATATTTACCTTTTCCACACGCTGTGTATCGAAAGGAGCTAAGGATTCACTTCCTAGCCCTCGGCATCGTTCGATGTAACGATAAATTACTCTAGTAGCCTCGGAATCGCGATATTTACCTTTTCCACACGCTGTGTATCGATAGAAGCTAAGGATTCAGTTCCTAGCCCTCGGCATCGTTCGATATAACGATAAATCACTCTGGGAGCCTCGGAATCGCGATAGTTACCTTTTCCACACGCTGTGTATCGATAGAAGCCAAGGATTCACTTCCTAGCCCACGGCATTGTTCGATATAACGATAAATCACTCTGGGAGCCTCGGAATCGCGATATTTACCTTTTCCACACGCTGTGTATCGAAAGAAGCTAAGGATTCAGTTCCTAGCCCTCGGCATCGTTCGATATAACGATAAATCACTCTGGGAGCCTCGGAATCGCGATATTTACCTTTTCCACACGCAGTGTATCGAAAGGAGCTAAGGATTCACTTCCTGGCCCTCGGCATCGTTCGATATAACGATAAATCACTCTGGGAGCCTCGGAATAGCGATATTTACCTTTTCCACACGCTGTGTATCGATAAAAGCTAAGGATTCATTTAATAGCCCTCGCCATCGTTCGATATAACGATAAATCACTCTGGGACACTCGGAATCGCGATATTTACCTTTTCCACACGCTGTGTATCGAAAGGAGCTAAGGATTCACTTCCTAGCCCTCGGCATCGTTCGATTTAACGATAAATCACTCTGGGAGCCTCGGAATCGCGATATTTACCTTTTCCACACGCTGTGTATCGATAGGAGCTAAGGATTCACTTCCTAGCCCTCGGCATCGTTCGATTTAACGATAAATCACTCTGGGAGCCTCGGAATCGCGATATTTACCTTTTCCACACGCTGTGTATCGAAAGGAGCTAAGGATTCACTTCCTAGCCCTCGGCATCGTTCGATATAACGATAAATCACTCTGGTAGCCTCGGAATCGCGATATTTACCTTTTCCACACGCTGTGTATCGATAGAAGCTAAGGATTCAGTTCCTAGCCCTCGGCATCGTTCGATATAACGATAAATCACTCTGGGAGCCTCGGAATCGCGATATTTACCTTTTCCACACGCTGTGTATCGATAGAAGCTAAGGATTCAGTTCCTAGCCCTCGGCATCGTTCGATATAACGATAAATCACTCTGGGAGCCTCGGAATCGCGATATTTACCTTTTCCACACGCTGTGTATCGATAGAAGCCAAGGATTCACTTCCTAGCCCACGGCATTGTTCGATATAACGATAAATCACTCTGGGAGCCTCGGAATCGCGATATTTACCTTTTCCACACGCTGTGTATCGATAGGAGCTAAGGATTCACTTCCTATCCCTCGGCATCGTTCGATATAACGATAAATCACTCTGGGAGCCTCGGAATCGGGATATTTACCTTTTCCACACGCTGTGTATCGAAAGGAGCTAAGGATTCACTTCCTAGCCCTCGGCATCGTTCGATATAACGATAAATTACTCTGGTAGCCTCGGAATCGCGATATTTACCTTTTCCCACACGCTGTGTATCGATAGAAGCTAAGGATTCAGTTCCTAGCCCTCGGCATCGTTCGATATAACGATAAATCACTCTGGGAGCCTCGGAATCGCGATAGTTACCTTTTCCACACGCTGTGTATCGATAGAAGCCAAGGATTCACTTCCTAGCCCACGGCATTGTTCGATATAACGATAAATCACTCTGGGAGCATCGGAATCGCGATATTTACCTTTTCCACACGCTGTGTATCGAAAGAAGCTAAGGATTCAGTTCCTAGCCCTCGGCATCGTTCGATATAACGATAAATCACTCTGGGAGCCTCGGAATCGCGATATTTACCTTTTCCACACGCAGTGTATCGAAAGGAGCTAAGGATTCACTTCCTAGCCCTCGGCATCGTTCGATATAACGATCAATCACTCTGGGAGCCTCGGAATAGCGATATTTACCTTTTCCACACGCTGTGTATCGATAAAAGCTAAGGATTCATTTAATAGCCCTCGCCATCGTTCGATATAACGATAAATCACTCTGGGACACTCGGAATCGCGATATTTACCTTTTCCACACGCTGTGTATCGAAAGGAGCTAAGGATTCACTTCCTAGCCCTCGGCATCGTTCGATTTAACGATAAATCACTCTGGGAGCCTCGGAATCGCGATATTTACCTTTTCCACACGCTGTGTATCGATTGAAGCTAAGGATTCACTTCCTAGCCCAGGGCATTGTTCGATATAACGATAAATCACTCTGGGAGCCTCGGAATCGCGATATTTACCTCTTCCACACGCTGTGTATCGATAGAAGCCAAGGATTCACTTCCTAGCCCACGGCATTGTTCGATATAACGATAAATCACTCTGGGAGACTCGGAATCGCGATATTTACCTTTTCCACACGCTGTGTATCGATAGGAGCTAAGGATTCACTTCCTATCCCTCGGCATCGTTCGATATAACGATAAATCACTCTGGGAGCCTCGGAATCGCGATATTTACCTTTTCCACACGCTGTGTATCGAAAGGAGCTAAGGATTCACTTCCTAGCCCTCGGCATCGTTCGATATAACGATAAATTACTCTGGTAGCCTCGGAATCGCGATATTTACCTTTTCCACACGCTGTGTATCGATTGAAGCTAAGGATTCAGTTCCTAGCCCTCGGCATCGTTCGATATAACGATAAATCACTCTGGGAGCCTCGGAATCGCGATATTTACCTTTTCCACACGCTGTGTATCGATAGAAGCCAAGGATTCACTTCCTAGCCCACGGCATTGTTCGATATAACGATAAATCACTCTGGGAGCCTCGGAATCGCGATATTTACCTTTTCCACACGCTGTGTATCGAAAGAAGCTAAGGATTCAGTTCCTAGCCCTCGGCATCGTTCGATATAACGATAAATCACTCTGGGAGCCTCGGAATCGCGATATTTACCTTTTCCACACGCTGTGTATCGAAAGGAGCTAAGGATTCACTTCCTAGCCCTCGGCATCGTTCGATATAACGATAAATCACTCTGGGAGCCTCGGAATAGCGATATTTACCTTTTCCACACGCTGTGTATCGATAGAAGCTAAGGATTCACTTCCTAGATCTCGCCATCGTTCGATATAACGATAAATCACTCTGGGACACTCGGAATCGCGATATTTACCTTTTCCACAGGCTGTGTATCGAAAGGAGCTAAGGATTCACTTCCTAGCCCTCGGCATCGTTCGATATAACGATAAATCACTCTGGGAGCCTCGGAATCGCGATATTTACCTTTTCCACACGCTGTGTATCGATTGAAGCTAAGGATTCACTTCCTAGCCCACGGCATTGTTCGATATAACGATAAATCAATCTGGGAGCCTCTGAATCGCGATATTTACCTTTTCCACACGCTGTGTATCGATAGAAGCTAAGGATTCACTTCCTAGCCCTCGGCATCGTTCGATATAACGATAAATCACTCTGGGAGCCTCGGAATCGCGATATTTACCTTTTCCACACGCTGTGTATCGAAAGAAGCTTAGGATTCACTTCCTAGCCCACGGCATTGTTCGATATAACGATAAATCACTCTGGAACACTCGGAATCGCGATATTTACCTTTTCCACACGCTGTGTATCGATAGGAGCTAAGGATTCACTTCCTAGCCCTCGGCATCGTTCGATATAACGATAAATCACTCTGGGAGCCTCGGAATCGCGATATTTACCTTTTCCACACGCTGTGTATCGAAAGGAGCTAAGGATTCACTTCCTAGCCCTCGGCATCGTTCGATATAACGATAAATTACTCTGGTAGCCTCGGAATCGCGATATTTACCTTTTCCACACGCTGTGTATCGGTAGAAGCTAAGGATTCAGTTACTAGCCCTCGGCATCGTTCGATATAACGATAAATCACTCTGGGAGTCTCGGAATCGCGATATTCACCTTTTCCACACGCTGTGTATCGATAGAAGCCAAGGATTCACTTCCTAGCCCACGGCATTGTTCGATATAACGATAAATCACTCTGGGAGCCTCGGAATCGCGATATTTACCTTTTCCACACGCTGTGTATCGAAAGGAGCTAAGGATTCACTTCCTAGTCCTCGGCATCGTTCGATATAACGATAAATCACTCTGGGAGCCTCGGAATCGCGATATTTACCTTTTCCACACCCTGTGTATCGAAAGGAGCTAAGGATTCACTTCCTACCCCTCGGCATCGTTCGATATAACGATAAATCACTCTGGGAGCCTCGGAATCGCGATATTTACCTTTTCCACACGCTGTGTATCGAAAGGAGCTAAGGATTCACTTCCTAGCCCTCGGCATCGTTCGATATAACGATAAATCACTCTGGGAGCCTCGGAATAGCGATATTTACCTTTTCCACACGCTGTGTATCGATAGAAGCTAAGGATTCACTTCCTAGATCTCGCCATCGTTCGATATAACGATAAATCACTCTGGGACACTCGGAATCGCGATATTTACCTTTTCCACACGCTGTGTATCGAAAGGAGCTAAGGATTCACTTCCTAGCCCTCGGCATCGTTCGATTTAACGATAAATCACTCTGGGAGCCTCGGAATCGCGATATTTACCTTTTCCACACGCTGTGTATCGAAAGGAGCTAAGGATTCACTTCCTACCCCTCGGCATCGTTCGATATAACGATAAATTACTCTGGTAGCCTCGGAATCGCGATATTTACCTTTTCCACACGCTGTGTATCGAAAGGAGCTAAGGATTCACTTCCTAGCCCTCGGCATCGTTCGATTTAACGATAAATCACTCTGGAACACTCGGAATCGCGATATTTACCTTTTCCACACGCTGTGTATCGATAGGAGCTAAGGATTCACTTCCTAGCCCTCGGCATCGTTCGATATAACGATAAATCACTCTGGGAGCCTCGGAATCGCGATATTTACCTTTTCCACACCCTGTGTATCGAAAGGAGCTAAGGATTCACTTCCTACCCCTCGGCATCGTTCGATATAACGATAAATCACTCTGGGAGCCTCGGAATCGCGATATTTACCTTTTCCACACGCTGTGTATCGAAAGGAGCTAAGGATTCACTTCCTAGACCTCGGCATCGTTCGATATAACGATAAATCACTCTGGGAGCCTCGGAATAGCGATATTTACCTTTTCCACACGCTGTGTATCGATAGAAGCTAAGGATTCACTTCCTAGATCTCGCCATCGTTCGATATAACGATAAATCACTCTGGGACACTCGGAATCGCGATATTTACCTTTTCCACACGCTGTGTATCGAAAGGAGCTAAGGATTCACTTCCTAGCCCTCGGCATCGTTCGATATAACGATAAATCACTCTGGGAGCCTCGGAATAGCGATATTTACCTTTTCCACACGCTGTGTATCGATAGAAGCTAAGGATTCACTTCCTAGATCTCGCCATCGTTCGATATAACGATAAATCACTCTGGGACACTCGGAATCGCGATATTTACCTTTTCCACAGGCTGTGTATCGAAAGGAGCTAAGGATTCACTTCCTAGCCCTCGGCATCGTTCGATATAACGATAAATCACTCTGGGAGCCTCGGAATCGCGATATTTACCTTTTCCACACGCTGTGTATCGATTGAAGCTAAGGATTCACTTCCTAGCCCACGGCATTGTTCGATATAACGATAAATCAATCTGGGAGCCTCTGAATCGCGATATTTACCTTTTCCACACGCTGTGTATCGATAGAAGCTAAGGATTCACTTCCTAGCCCTCGGCATCGTTCGATATAACGATAAATCACTCTGGGAGCCTCGGAATCGCGATATTTACCTTTTCCACACGCTGTGTATCGAAAGAAGCTTAGGATTCACTTCCTAGCCCACGGCATTGTTCGATATAACGATAAATCACTCTGGAACACTCGGAATCGCGATATTTACCTTTTCCACACGCTGTGTATCGATAGGAGCTAAGGATTCACTTCCTAGCCCTCGGCATCGTTCGATATAACGATAAATCACTCTGGGAGCCTCGGAATCGCGATATTTACCTTTTCCACACGCTGTGTATCGAAAGGAGCTAAGGATTCACTTCCTAGCCCTCGGCATCGTTCGATATAACGATAAATTACTCTGGTAGCCTCGGAATCGCGATATTTACCTTTTCCACACGCTGTGTATCGGTAGAAGCTAAGGATTCAGTTACTAGCCCTCGGCATCGTTCGATATAACGATAAATCACTCTGGGAGTCTCGGAATCGCGATATTCACCTTTTCCACACGCTGTGTATCGATAGAAGCCAAGGATTCACTTCCTAGCCCACGGCATTGTTCGATATAACGATAAATCACTCTGGGAGCCTCGGAATCGCGATATTTACCTTTTCCACACGCTGTGTATCGAAAGGAGCTAAGGATTCACTTCCTAGTCCTCGGCATCGTTCGATATAACGATAAATCACTCTGGGAGCCTCGGAATCGCGATATTTACCTTTTCCACACTCTGTGTATCGAAAGGAGCTAAGGATTCACTTCCTACCCCTCGGCATCGTTCGATATAACGATAAATCACTCTGGGAGCCTCGGAATCGCGATATTTACCTTTTCCACACGCTGTGTATCGAAAGGAGCTAAGGATTCACTTCCTAGCCCTCGGCATCGTTCGATATAACGATAAATCACTCTGGGAGCCTCGGAATAGCGATATTTACCTTTTCCACACGCTGTGTATCGATAGAAGCTAAGGATTCACTTCCTAGATCTCGCCATCGTTCGATATAACGATAAATCACTCTGGGACACTCGGAATCGCGATATTTACCTTTTCCACACGCTGTGTATCGAAAGGAGCTAAGGATTCACTTCCTAGCCCTCGGCATCGTTCGATTTAACGATAAATCACTCTGGGAGCCTCGGAATCGCGATATTTACCTTTTCCACACGCTGTGTATCGAAAGGAGCTAAGGATTCACTTCCTACCCCTCGGCATCGTTCGATATAACGATAAATTACTCTGGTAGCCTCGGAATCGCGATATTTACCTTTTCCACACGCTGTGTATCGAAAGGAGCTAAGGATTCACTTCCTAGCCCTCGGCATCGTTCGATTTAACGATAAATCACTCTGGAACACTCGGAATCGCGATATTTACCTTTTCCACACGCTGTGTATCGATAGGAGCTAAGGATTCACTTCCTAGCCCTCGGCATCGTTCGATATAACGATAAATCACTCTGGGAGCCTCGGAATCGCGATATTTACCTTTTCCACACCCTGTGTATCGAAAGGAGCTAAGGATTCACTTCCTACCCCTCGGCATCGTTCGATATAACGATAAATCACTCTGGGAGCCTCGGAATCGCGATATTTACCTTTTCCACACGCTGTGTATCGAAAGGAGCTAAGGATTCACTTCCTAGACCTCGGCATCGTTCGATATAACGATAAATCACTCTGGGAGCCTCGGAATAGCGATATTTACCTTTTCCACACGCTGTGTATCGATAGAAGCTAAGGATTCACTTCCTAGATCTCGCCATCGTTCGATATAACGATAAATCACTCTGGGACACTCGGAATCGCGATATTTACCTTTTCCACACGCTGTGTATCGAAAGGAGCTAAGGATTCACTTCCTAGCCCTCGGCATCGTTCGATATAACGATAAATCACTCTGGGAGCCTCGGAATAGCGATATTTACCTTTTCCACACGCTGTGTATCGATAGAAGCTAAGGATTCACTTCCTAGATCTCGCCATCGTTCGATATAACGATAAATCACTCTGGGACACTCGGAATCGCGATATTTACCTTTTCCACAGGCTGTGTATCGAAAGGAGCTAAGGATTCACTTCCTAGCCCTCGGCATCGTTCGATATAACGATAAATCACTCTGGGAGCCTCGGAATCGCGATATTTACCTTTTCCACACGCTGTGTATCGATTGAAGCTAAGGATTCACTTCCTAGCCCACGGCATTGTTCGATATAACGATAAATCAATCTGGGAGCCTCTGAATCGCGATATTTACCTTTTCCACACGCTGTGTATCGATAGAAGCTAAGGATTCACTTCCTAGCCCTCGGCATCGTTCGATATAACGATAAATCACTCTGGGAGCCTCGGAATCGCGATATTTACCTTTTCCACACGCTGTGTATCGAAAGAAGCTTAGGATTCACTTCCTAGCCCACGGCATTGTTCGATATAACGATAAATCACTCTGGAACACTCGGAATCGCGATATTTACCTTTTCCACACGCTGTGTATCGATAGGAGCTAAGGATTCACTTCCTAGCCCTCGGCATCGTTCGATATAACGATAAATCACTCTGGGAGCCTCGGAATCGCGATATTTACCTTTTCCACACGCTGTGTATCGAAAGGAGCTAAGGATTCACTTCCTAGCCCTCGGCATCGTTCGATATAACGATAAATCACTCTGGGAGCCTCGGAATAGCGATATTTACCTTTTCCACACGCTGTGTATCGATAGAAGCTAAGGATTCACTTCCTAGATCTCGCCATCGTTCGATATAACGATAAATCACTCTGGGACACTCGGAATCGCGATATTTACCTTTTCCACACGCTGTGTATCGAAAGGAGCTAAGGATTCACTTCCTAGCCCTCGGCATCGTTCGATTTAACGATAAATCACTCTGGGAGCCTCGGAATCGCGATATTTACCTTTTCCACACGCTGTGTATCGAAAGGAGCTAAGGATTCACTTCCTACCCCTCGGCATCGTTCGATATAACGATAAATTACTCTGGTAGCCTCGGAATCGCGATATTTACCTTTTCCACACGCTGTGTATCGAAAGGAGCTAAGGATTCACTTCCTAGCCCTCGGCATCGTTCGATTTAACGATAAATCACTCTGGAACACTCGGAATCGCGATATTTACCTTTTCCACACGCTGTGTATCGATAGGAGCTAAGGATTCACTTCCTAGCCCTCGGCATCGTTCGATATAACGATAAATCACTCTGGGAGCCTCGGAATCGCGATATTTACCTTTTCCACACGCTGTGTATCGATAGAAGCCAAGGATTCACTTCCTAGCCCACGGCATTGTACGATATAACGATAAATCACTCTGGGAGCCTCGAAATCGCGATATTTACCTTTTTCACACGCTGTGTATCGAAAGAAGCTAAGGATTCAGTTCCTAGCCCTCGGCATCGTTCGATATAACGATAAATTAGTCTGGGAGCCTCGGAATCGCGATATTTACCTTTTCCACACCCTGTGTATCGAAAGGAGCTAAGGATTCACTTCCTACCCCTCGGCATCGTTCGATATAACGATAAATCACTCTGGGAGCCTCGGAATCGCGATATTTACCTTTTCCACACGCTGTGTATCGAAAGGAGCTAAGGATTCACTTCCTAGACCTCGGCATCGTTCGATATAACGATAAATCACTCTGGGAGCCTCGGAATAGCGATATTTACCTTTTCCACACGCTGTGTATCGATAGAAGCTAAGGATTCACTTCCTAGATCTCGCCATCGTTCGATATAACGATAAATCACTCTGGGACACTCGGAATCGCGATATTTACCTTTTCCACACGCTGTGTATCGAAAGGAGCTAAGGATTCACTTCCTAGCCCTCGGCATCGTTCGATTTAACGATAAATCACTCTGGGAGCCTCGGAATCGCGATATTTACCTTTTCCACACGCTGTGTATCGAAAGGAGCTAAGGATTCACTTCCTACCCCTCGGCATCGTTCGATATAACGATAAATTACTCTGGTAGCCTCGGAATCGCGATATTTACCTTTTCCACACGCTGTGTATCGAAAGGAGCTAAGGATTCACTTCCTAGCCCTCGGCATCGTTCGATTTAACGATAAATCACTCTGGAACACTCGGAATCGCGATATTTACCTTTTCCACACGCTGTGTATCGATAGGAGCTAAGGATTCACTTCCTAGCCCTCGGCATCGTTCGATATAACGATAAATCACTCTGGGAGCCTCGGAATCGCGATATTTACCTTTTCCACACGCTGTGTATCGATAGAAGCCAAGGATTCACTTCCTAGCCCACGGCATTGTACGATATAACGATAAATCACTCTGGGAGCCTCGGAATCGCGATATTTACCTTTTCCACACGCTGTGTATCGAAAGAAGCTAAGGATTCAGTTCCTAGCCCTCGGCATCGTTCGATATAACGATAAATTACTCTGGTAGCCTCGGAATCGCGATATTCACCTTTTCCACACGCTGTGTATCGATAGAAGCCAAGGATTCACTTCCTAGCCCTCGGCATCGTTCGATATAACGATAAATCACTCTGGGAGCCTCGGAATCGCGATATTTACCTTTTCAACACGCTGTGTATTGTCACGTTCCAGGTTGAGCCCAGAAGAGACAAAGTATAAAGATGCGACGAGGTCGCACCAAGAACGTAAGGGGATTTTGCGTATTTAATTAGGGGTCTAAACGATATCCCTCGAGAGGTCAGGACAAATTATAGCGGAAGCGAGTATTCATAATTCAATTATACTGAGGGAAGGGTATGTGGATAAGTAGGTTGCAGGGGAAGGATAACCCAGGCGGATTCGGATCTAGTCCGCTCCCACTCCTGGGGGGGATGTGAGTAGGTAGGAAAAGAGGAAAAGGTAACCCAGGCGGATTCGGATCCAGTCCGCTCCCACTCCTGGGGGGATGTGAGTAGGTAGGAAAAGAGGAAAAGGTAACCCAGGCGGATTCGGATCTAGTCCGCTCCCACTCCTGGGGGGATGTGAATAGGTAGGAAAAGAGAAATGGTAACCCAGGCGGATTCGGATCTAGTCCGCTCCCACTCCTGGGGGGATGTGAGTAGGTAGGAAAAGGAAAAGGTAACCCAGGCGGATTCGGATCCAGTCCGCTCCCACTCCTGGGGGGATGTGAGTAGGTAGGAAAAGGAAATGGTAACCCAGGCGGATTCGGATCTAGTCCGCTCCCACTCCTGGGGGGGATGTGAGTAGGTAGGAAAAAGGAAAAGGAATTAATTTATTGAGCGACGAGAGGGGAAGTTATCCCGTCGTGAATGTTTCGGATCTTACCAACGAGTGATTACTTCAAGAATGCCTCCGGCCTGAATGTTTCGCAGTTCCTCCCTGGATAAGTCGAAGTACTGCTCGATGCACTCCGGGCACTGGGCTGCAGGCTGAATGGCCGATATCCTATGGGCACACCTGATACAACTGGAGATGCGGATACTTGATTCAGAAGAGCACATATCGTGCCAGGCCCCCGGCTGGTATCGCTGAGCTTCTTCAGGACCGAGTTGATCGTAGCAGTCGCGGCATATGCGGTCCGAGGTGCTCACAAAAATGCACTCAGTGGCAATCGTGGAACAGTATATGGTCAGAAGCGGCTGATATGTGGATGGATAATCAGCGGGTAGAACGCCGTCCCAGGGACCTTGGAATTCCTGGTATTCACCTTCTTCTTCCCAAGTCTCGTAGGGGATCTTCATTAAGCCCGAGGAATAGTTAAGCTAATCCTCAGTATCAAATATATTTGGAATGTTGATTATATTCACTATGTTCAACCGGTAAACAAGTCCTAAATATTAAATATATTCGGACTATTAATTATATTCACTATGTTCACCCGGTAAACAAATCCTCAATATTAAACATATTCGGACTATTAATTAAATTCACTATGTTCTCCCGGTAAACAAATCCTCAGTATTAAATATATTCGGACTGTTAATTATATTCACTATGTTCACCCGGTAAACAAATCCTCAGTATTAAATATATTCGGGCTGTTAGTTATATTCACTATGTTCACTCAGGTTCGTGGCTTCAGTGGTCAAGCTCGCGGAATCATCATTGCGATCATATAGCGTGAATATAAACGTTAAAACTTGAAAAGACACAGGGTATACGTCCATAGTCGTGTCGAGATTATTCTGGATAGATTAAAAGTTCCTTATGATCTTTATTGAAATAAATCACCAATATATTCTAAGTGTGTAATAGATCATATTCAAATAAATCGCGGGGATGGTCTAAGTCCGTTATGCTATTTATTGAAATAAATCGCTGATAGATTCCAAGTCGGTTATTGAATTTATTGAAATAAATCGCTGATAGATTCTAAGTCGGTTATTGAATTTATTGAATTAAATCGTGGATAGATTCTAAGTCCGTTGTGGAATTTATTGAAATAAAGCGCGGAGAGATTCTAAGTCGGTTATTGAATTTATTGAATTAAATCGTGGATAGATTCTAAGTCCGTTGTGGAATTTATTGAAATAAAGCGCGGATAGATTCTAAGTCGGTTATTGAATTTATTGAAATAAATCGCAGGTGTGTTTCACTAAGATCAGCTGATGTGTCTTCGAGCGAAGTGACTGCTAAACTGCCTGAAGAGCTTCCGCAACTGAACTAATATAGCCCAGGAATGATGAGAAGAGGGGGGGGGGGGTGTCGAAAGCTGCTGCGCCACCTATACTTCCTGAGGTGAGCTCAATTGCACTGGAAGTATCTTAAGTTCCTTATGTAATAAATCGAAATAAATCGGAAATATTCTAAGTTCCTTATGTAATAAATTGGAATAAATCGGAAATATTCTAAGTTCCTTAACGAATTATTCGGAATAAATCGAAAATATTCCAAGTCCCTTATCGAATTGTTTGAAATAAATCGAAAATATTCTAAGTCCCTTATCGAATTGTTTGAAATAAATCGGAAATGTTCTAAGTTCCTTATCGAAATAAATGGAATAAATCGGAAATAATCTAAGTTCCTTATGGAATAAATTGGAATAAATCGGAAATAATCTAAGTTCCTTAACGAATTATTCGGGATAAATCGAAAATATTCTAAGTCCTTTATCGAATTGTTTGAAATAAATCGGAAATGTTCTAAGTTAATTATCGAAATAAATGGAATAAATCGGAAATAATCTAAGTTCCTTATGGAATAAATTGGAATAAATCGGAAATAATCTAAGTTCCTTATCGAATAAATTGGAATAAATCGGAAATAATCTAAGTTCCTTAACGAATTATTCGGAATAAATCGAAAATATTCTATGTCCCTTATCGAATTGTTTGAAATAAATCGGAAATATTCTAAGTTCCTTATCGAATAAATTGGAATAAATCGGAAATATTCTAAGTTCCTTAACGAATTATTCGGAATAAATCGAAAATATTCCAAGTCCCTTATCGAATTGTTTGAAATAAATCGAAAATATTCTAAGTCCCTTATCGAATTGTTTGAAATAAATCGGAAATGTTCTAAGTTCCTTATCGAAATAAATGGAATAAATCGGAAATAATCTAAGTTCCTTATGGAATAAATTGGAATAAATCGGAAATAATCTAAGTTCCTTAACGAATTATTCGGGATAAATCGAAAATATTCTAAGTCCTTTATCGAATTGTTTGAAATAAATCGGAAATGTTCTAAGTTAATTATCGAAATAAATGGAATAAATCGGAAATAATCTAAGTTCCTTATGGAATAAATTGGAATAAATCGGAAATAATCTAAGTTCCTTATCGAATAAATTGGAATAAATCGGAAATAATCTAAGTTCCTTATCGAATAAATTGGAATAAATCGGAAATAATCTAAGTTCCTTAACGAATTATTCGGAATAAATCGAAAATATTCTATGTCCCTTATCGAATTGTTTGAAATAAATCGGAAATATTCTAAGTTCCTTATCGAATAAATTGGAATAAATCGGAAATATTCTAAGTTCCTTATCGAATTGTTTGGAATAAATCAGGACCGACCCCGGAGGTGTTGCTGGTAGCAAGCGTAGCGAACAACTGACTCGTGCTGTGGCATACTTAGCCATATCGACTTCGCGCACCTTATCCGCGCATCCAGGGACGTGTCACGTTGGTGCGGAGCCCTAATGAGCAAGTCAGGCACGTATTGTTCGGGCGCGTGCCCCTTTGGCAATTGAAATTCGTTAAATTGTGTTAGGTAACAGCTTGGTACGTGGTTCTCAGTTGGCAGTGGTTCTCTATTAATTTCTACACAAGGCTTTCGATTAATTATACTTTTATGGTATGATTGTTCTTTTGTGTTACCGGTGAGGCTACTGTTATTCGGGGGATTTAGGATACATTCGTCTCGTGTAGTGGCGATTTGAGAGGTCTTCAAAGTGAACAACTTCCTCATTTAATGAGGGATTCTCTCTCTGGAGTGCTGTTGTTTGCACTAACCTGGAAGGTAACTATCATGTATAAGTAGTGATGGGTGAATTTTATCTATTTATATTTGAATTGTTTTCAGGTATTTTCTCGGCGGGAGATTGTAATTGCATGGAGCGGGAAGGGGTCGGAAGGAGTGCTGTTCGTGCTGGACGTTGCATAGCCGCAGGGGCAGTCCAACGCTTACATCACGGCCGGCACAGGGAGTGTTATTAATAGAAGTAAGGCAAAAAAAATGTGATCCGAACTGTGGGAGCAGGTCGGCACGTCACAGTATCGAAAGGAGCTAAGGATTCACTTCCTAGACCTCGGCATCGTTCGATATAACGATAAATCACTCTGGGAGCCTCGGAATAGCGATATTTACCTTTTCCACACGCTGTGTATCGATAAAAGCTAATGATTCATTTCCTAGCCCTCGCCATCGTTCGATATAACGATAAATCACTCTGGGACACTCGGAATCGCGATATTTACCTTTTCCACACGCTGTGTATCGATAAAAGCTAATGATTCATTTCCTAGCCCTCGGCATCGTTCGATTTAACGATAAATCACTCTGGGAGCCTCGGAATCGCGATATTTACCTTTTCCACACGCTGTGTATCGAAAGGAGCTAAGGATTCACTTCCTACCCCTCGGCATCGTTCGATATAACGATAAATTACTCTGGTAGCCTCGGAATCGCGATATTTACCTTTTCCACACGCTGTGTATCGATAGAAGCTAAGGATTCACTTCCTAGCCCTCGCCATCGTTCGATATAACGATAAATCACTCTGGGACACTCGGAATCGCGATATTTACCTTTTCCACACGCTGTGTATCGATAGAAGCTAAGGATTCAGTTACTAGCCCTCGGCATCGTTCGATATAACGATAAATCACTCTGGGAGCCTCGGAATCGCGATATTCACCTTTTCCACACGCTGTGTATCGATAGAAGCCAAGGATTCACTTCCTAGCCCACGGCATTGTTCGATATAACGATAAATCACTCTGGAACACTCGGAATCGCGATATTTACCTTTTCCACACGCTGTGTATCGATAGGAGCTAAGGATTCACTTCCTAGCCCTCGGCATCGTTCGATATAACGATAAATCACTCTGGGAGCTTCGGAATCGCGATATTTACCTTTTCCACACGCTGTGTATCGAAAGGAGCTAAGGATTCACTTCCTAGCCCTCGGCATCGTTCGATATAACGATAAATTACTCAGGTAGCCTCGGAATCGCGATATTTACCTTTTCCACACGCTGTGTATCGATAGAAGCTAAGGATTCAGTTCCTAGCCCTCGGCATCGTTCGATATAACGATAAATCACTCTGGGAGCCTCGGAATAGCGATATTTACCTTTTCCACACGCTGTGTATCGATAGAAGCTAAGGATTCACTTCCTAGCCCTCGCCATCGTTCGATATAACGATAAATCACTCTGGGACACTCGGAATCGCGATATTTACCTTTTCCACACGCTGTGTATCGAAAGGAGCTAAGGATTCACTTCCTAGCCCTCGGCATCGTTCGATATAACGATAAATCACTCTGGGAGCTTCGGAATCGCGATATTTACCTTTTCCACACGCTGTGTATCGAAAGGAGCTAAGGATTCACTTCCTAGCCCTCGGCATCGTTCGATATAACGATAAATTACTCTGGTAGCCTCGGAATCGCGATATTTACCGTTTCCACACGCTGTGTATCGATAGAAGCTAAGGATTCAGTTCCTAGCCCTCGGCATCGTTCGATATAACGATAAATCACTCTGGGAGCCTCGGAATCGCGATATTTACCTTTTCCACACGCTGTGTATCGATAGAAGCCAAGGATTCACTTCCTAGCCCACGGCATTGTTCGATATAACGATAAATCACTCTGGGAGCCTCGGAATCGCGATATTTACCTTTTCCACACGCTGTGTATCGAAAGAAGCTAAGGATTCAGTTCCTAGCCCTCGGCATCGTTCGATATAACGATAAATCACTCTGGGAGCCTCGGAATCGCGATACTTACCTTTTCCACACGCTGTGTATCGATAGAAGCTAAGGATTCACTTCCTAGCCCACGGCTTTGTTCGATATAACGATAAATCACTCTGGGAGCCTCGGAATCGCGATATTTACCTTTTCCACACGCTGTGTATCGATAGAAGCTAAGGATTCACTTCCTAGCCCTCGCCATCGTTCGATATAACGATAAATCACTCTGGGACACTCGGAATCGCGACATTTACCTTTTCCACACGCTGTGTATCGAAAGGAGCTAAGGATTCACTTCCTCGCCCTCGGCATCGTTCGATTTAACGATAAATCACTCTGGGAGCCTCGGAATCGCGATATTGACCTTTTCCACACGCTGTGTATCGAAAGAAGCTAAGGATTCACTTCCTAGCCCTCGGCATCGTTCGATATAACGATAAATCACTCTGGGAGCCTCGGAATCGCGATATTTACCTTTTCCACACGCTGTGTATCGATAGAAGCTAAGGATTCAGTTCCTAGCCCTCGGCATCGTTCGATATAACGATAAATCACTCTGGGAGCCTCGGAATAGCGATATTTACCTATTCCACACACTGTGTATCGATAGAAGCTAAGGATTCATTTCCTAGCCCTCGCCATCGTTCGATATAACGATAAATCACTCTGGGACACTCGGAATCGCGATATTTACCTTTTCCACACGCTGTGTATCGATAGAAGCTAAGGATTCAGTTCCTAGCCCTCGGCATCGTTCGATATAACGATAAATCACTTTGGAACACTCGGAATCGCGATATTTACCTTTTCCACACGCTGTGTATCGATAGGAGCTAAGGAATCACTTCCTAGCCCTCGGCATCGTTCGATATAACGATAAATCACTCTGGGAGCCTCGGAATCGCGATATTTACCTTTTCCACACGCTGTGTATCGAAAGGAGCTAAGGATTCACTTCCTAGCCCTCGGCATCGTTCGATATAACGATAAATTACTCTGGTAGCCTCGGAATCGCGATATTTACCTTTTCCACACGCTGTGTACCGATAGAAGCTAAGGATTCAGTTCCTAGCCCTCGGCATCGTTCGATATAACGATAAATCACTCTGGGAGCCTTGGAATCGCGATATTTACCTTTTCCACACGCTGTGTATCGATAGAAGCCAAGGATTCACTTCCTAGCCCACGGCATTGTTCGATATAACGATAAATCACTCTGGGACACTCGGAATCGCGATATTTACCTTTTCCACACGCTGTGTATCGAAAGGAGCTAAGGATTCACTTCCTAGCCCTCGGCATCGTTCGATATAACGATAAATCACTCTGGGAGCCTCGGAATAGCGATATTTACCTATTCCACACACTGTGTATCGATAGAAGCTAAGGATTCATTTCCTAGCCCTCGCCATCGTTCGATATAACGATAAATCACTCTGGGACACTCGGAATCGCGATATTTACCTTTTCCACACGCTGTGTATCGATAGAAGCTAAGGATTCAGTTCCTAGCCCTCGGCATCGTTCGATATAACGATAAATCACTTTGGAACACTCGGAATCGCGATATTTACCTTTTCCACACGCTGTGTATCGATAGGAGCTAAGGAATCACTTCCTAGCCCTCGGCATCGTTCGATATAACGATAAATCACTCTGGGAGCCTCGGAATAGCGATATTTACCTATTCCACACACTGTGTATCGATAGAAGCTAAGGATTCATTTCCTAGCCCTCGCCATCGTTCGATATAACGATAAATCACTCTGGGACACTCGGAATCGCGATATTTACCTTTTCCACACGCTGTGTATCGATAGAAGCTAAGGATTCAGTTCCTAGCCCTCGGCATCGTTCGATATAACGATAAATCACTTTGGAACACTCGGAATCGCGATATTTACCTTTTCCACACGCTGTGTATCGATAGGAGCTAAGGAATCACTTCCTAGCCCTCGGCATCGTTCGATATAACGATAAATCACTCTGGGAGCCTCGGAATCGCGATATTTACCTTTTCCACACGCTGTGTATCGAAAGGAGCTAAGGATTCACTTCCTAGCCCTCGCCATCGTTCGATATAACGATAAATCACTCTGGGACACTCGGAATCGCGATATTTACCTTTTCCACACGCTGTGTATCGATAGAAGCTAAGGATTCAGTTACTAGCCCTCGGCATCGTTCGATATAACGATAAATCACTCTGGGAGCCTCGGAATCGCGATATTCACCTTTTCCACACGCTGTGTATCGATAGAAGCCAAGGATTCACTTCCTAGCCCACGGCATTGTTCGATATAACGATAAATCACTCTGGAACACTCGGAATCGCGATATTTACCTTTTCCACACGCTGTGTATCGATAGGAGCTAAGGATTCACTTCCTAGCCCTCGGCATCGTTCGATATAACGATAAATCACTCTGGGAGCTTCGGAATCGCGATATTTACCTTTTCCACACGCTGTGTATCGAAAGGAGCTAAGGATTCACTTCCTAGCCCTCGGCATCGTTCGATATAACGATAAATTACTCAGGTAGCCTCGGAATCGCGATATTTACCTTTTCCACACGCTGTGTATCGATAGAAGCTAAGGATTCAGTTCCTAGCCCTCGGCATCGTTCGATATAACGATAAATCACTCTGGGAGCCTCGGAATAGCGATATTTACCTTTTCCACACGCTGTGTATCGATAGAAGCTAAGGATTCACTTCCTAGCCCTCGCCATCGTTCGATATAACGATAAATCACTCTGGGACACTCGGAATCGCGATATTTACCTTTTCCACACGCTGTGTATCGAAAGGAGCTAAGGATTCACTTCCTAGCCCTCGGCATCGTTCGATATAACGATAAATCACTCTGGGAGCTTCGGAATCGCGATATTTACCTTTTCCACACGCTGTGTATCGAAAGGAGCTAAGGATTCACTTCCTAGCCCTCGGCATCGTTCGATATAACGATAAATTACTCTGGTAGCCTCGGAATCGCGATATTTACCGTTTCCACACGCTGTGTATCGATAGAAGCTAAGGATTCAGTTCCTAGCCCTCGGCATCGTTCGATATAACGATAAATCACTCTGGGAGCCTCGGAATCGCGATATTTACCTTTTCCACACGCTGTGTATCGATAGAAGCCAAGGATTCACTTCCTAGCCCACGGCATTGTTCGATATAACGATAAATCACTCTGGGAGCCTCGGAATCGCGATATTTACCTTTTCCACACGCTGTGTATCGAAAGAAGCTAAGGATTCAGTTCCTAGCCCTCGGCATCGTTCGATATAACGATAAATCACTCTGGGAGCCTCGGAATCGCGATACTTACCTTTTCCACACGCTGTGTATCGATAGAAGCTAAGGATTCACTTCCTAGCCCACGGCTTTGTTCGATATAACGATAAATCACTCTGGGAGCCTCGGAATCGCGATATTTACCTTTTCCACACGCTGTGTATCGATAGAAGCTAAGGATTCACTTCCTAGCCCTCGCCATCGTTCGATATAACGATAAATCACTCTGGGACACTCGGAATCGCGACATTTACCTTTTCCAGACGCTGTGTATCGAAAGGAGCTAAGGATTCACTTCCTCGCCCTCGGCATCGTTCGATTTAACGATAAATCACTCTGGGAGCCTCGGAATCGCGATATTGACCTTTTCCACACGCTGTGTATCGAAAGAAGCTAAGGATTCACTTCCTAGCCCTCGGCATCGTTCGATATAACGATAAATCACTCTGGGAGCCTCGGAATCGCGATATTTACCTTTTCCACACGCTGTGTATCGATAGAAGCTAAGGATTCAGTTCCTAGCCCTCGGCATCGTTCGATATAACGATAAATCACTCTGGGAGCCTCGGAATAGCGATATTTACCTATTCCACACACTGTGTATCGATAGAAGCTAAGGATTCATTTCCTAGCCCTCGCCATCGTTCGATATAACGATAAATCACTCTGGGACACTCGGAATCGCGATATTTACCTTTTCCACACGCTGTGTATCGATAGAAGCTAAGGATTCAGTTCCTAGCCCTCGGCATCGTTCGATATAACGATAAATCACTTTGGAACACTCGGAATCGCGATATTTACCTTTTCCACACGCTGTGTATCGATAGGAGCTAAGGAATCACTTCCTAGCCCTCGGCATCGTTCGATATAACGATAAATCACTCTGGGAGCCTCGGAATCGCGATATTTACCTTTTCCACACGCTGTGTATCGAAAGGAGCTAAGGATTCACTTCCTAGCCCTCGGCATCGTTCGATATAACGATAAATTACTCTGGTAGCCTCGGAATCGCGATATTTACCTTTTCCACACGCTGTGTACCGATAGAAGCTAAGGATTCAGTTCCTAGCCCTCGGCATCGTTCGATATAACGATAAATCACTCTGGGAGCCTTGGAATCGCGATATTTACCTTTTCCACACGCTGTGTATCGATAGAAGCCAAGGATTCACTTCCTAGCCCACGGCATTGTTCGATATAACGATAAATCACTCTGGGACACTCGGAATCGCGATATTTACCTTTTCCACACGCTGTGTATCGAAAGGAGCTAAGGATTCACTTCCTAGCCCTCGGCATCGTTCGATATAACGATAAATCACTCTGGGAGCCTCGGAATAGCGATATTTACCTATTCCACACACTGTGTATCGATAGAAGCTAAGGATTCATTTCCTAGCCCTCGCCATCGTTCGATATAACGATAAATCACTCTGGGACACTCGGAATCGCGATATTTACCTTTTCCACACGCTGTGTATCGATAGAAGCTAAGGATTCAGTTCCTAGCCCTCGGCATCGTTCGATATAACGATAAATCACTTTGGAACACTCGGAATCGCGATATTTACCTTTTCCACACGCTGTGTATCGATAGGAGCTAAGGAATCACTTCCTAGCCCTCGGCATCGTTCGATATAACGATAAATCACTCTGGGAGCCTCGGAATCGCGATATTTACCTTTTCCACACGCTGTGTATCGAAAGGAGCTAAGGATTCACTTCCTAGCCCTCGGCATCGTTCGATATAACGATAAATTACTCTGGTAGCCTCGGAATCGCGATATTTACCTTTTCCACACGCTGTGTATCGAAAGGAGCTAAGGATTCACTTCCTAGCCCTCGGCATCGTTCGATATAACGATAAATTACTCTGGTAGCCTCGGAATCGCGATATTTACCTTTTCCACACGCTGTGTATCGATAGGAGCTAAGGAATCACTTCCTAGCCCTCGGCATCGTTCGATATAACGATAAATCACTCTGGGAGCCTCGGAATCGCGATATTTACCTTTTCCACACGCTGTGTATCGAAAGGAGCTAAGGATTCACTTCCTAGCCCTCGGCATCGTTCGATATAACGATAAATCACTCTGGGAGCCTCGGAATAGCGATATTTACCTATTCCACACACTGTGTATCGATAGAAGCTAAGGATTCATTTCCTAGCCCTCGCCATCGTTCGATATAACGATAAATCACTCTGGGACACTCGGAATCGCGATATTTACCTTTTCCACACGCTGTGTATCGATAGAAGCTAAGGATTCAGTTCCTAGCCCTCGGCATCGTTCGATATAACGATAAATCACTTTGGAACACTCGGAATCGCGATATTTACCTTTTCCACACGCTGTGTATCGATAGGAGCTAAGGAATCACTTCCTAGCCCTCGGCATCGTTCGATATAACGATAAATCACTCTGGGAGCCTCGGAATCGCGATATTTACCTTTTCCACACGCTGTGTATCGAAAGGAGCTAAGGATTCACTTCCTAGCCCTCGGCATCGTTCGATATAACGATAAATTACTCTGGTAGCCTCGGAATCGCGATATTTACCTTTTCCACACGCTGTGTATCGAAAGGAGCTAAGGATTCACTTCCTAGCCCTCGGCATCGTTCGATATAACGATAAATTACTCTGGTAGCCTCGGAATCGCGATATTTACCTTTTCCACACGCTGTGTATCGATAGGAGCTAAGGAATCACTTCCTAGCCCTCGGCATCGTTCGATATAACGATAAATCACTCTGGGAGCCTCGGAATCGCGATATTTACCTTTTCCACACGCTGTGTATCGAAAGGAGCTAAGGATTCACTTCCTAGCCCTCGGCATCGTTCGATATAACGATAAATCACTCTGGGAGCCTCGGAATCGCGATATTTACCTTTTCCACACGCTGTGTATCGATAGAAGCTAAGGATTCAGTTCCTAGCCCTCGGCATCGTTCGATATAACGATAAATCACTCTGGGAGCCTCGGAATAGCGATATTTACCTATTCCACACACTGTGTATCGATAGAAGCTAAGGATTCATTTCCTAGCCCTCGCCATCGTTCGATATAACGATAAATCACTCTGGGACACTCGGAATCGCGATATTTACCTTTTCCACACGCTGTGTATCGATAGAAGCTAAGGATTCAGTTCCTAGCCCTCGGCATCGTTCGATATAACGATAAATCACTTTGGAACACTCGGAATCGCGATATTTACCTTTTCCACACGCTGTGTATCGATAGGAGCTAAGGAATCACTTCCTAGCCCTCGGCATCGTTCGATATAACGATAAATCACTCTGGGAGCCTCGGAATCGCGATATTTACCTTTTCCACACGCTGTGTATCGAAAGGAGCTAAGGATTCACTTCCTAGCCCTCGGCATCGTTCGATATAACGATAAATTACTCTGGTAGCCTCGGAATCGCGATATTTACCTTTTCCACACGCTGTGTACCGATAGAAGCTAAGGATTCAGTTCCTAGCCCTCGGCATCGTTCGATATAACGATAAATCACTCTGGGAGCCTTGGAATCGCGATATTTACCTTTTCCACACGCTGTGTATCGATAGAAGCCAAGGATTCACTTCCTAGCCCACGGCATTGTTCGATATAACGATAAATCACTCTGGGACACTCGGAATCGCGATATTTACCTTTTCCACACGCTGTGTATCGAAAGGAGCTAAGGATTCACTTCCTAGCCCTCGGCATCGTTCGATATAACGATAAATCACTCTGGGAGCCTCGGAATAGCGATATTTACCTATTCCACACACTGTGTATCGATAGAAGCTAAGGATTCATTTCCTAGCCCTCGCCATCGTTCGATATAACGATAAATCACTCTGGGACACTCGGAATCGCGATATTTACCTTTTCCACACGCTGTGTATCGATAGAAGCTAAGGATTCAGTTCCTAGCCCTCGGCATCGTTCGATATAACGATAAATCACTTTGGAACACTCGGAATCGCGATATTTACCTTTTCCACACGCTGTGTATCGATAGGAGCTAAGGAATCACTTCCTAGCCCTCGGCATCGTTCGATATAACGATAAATCACTCTGGGAGCCTCGGAATAGCGATATTTACCTATTCCACACACTGTGTATCGATAGAAGCTAAGGATTCATTTCCTAGCCCTCGCCATCGTTCGATATAACGATAAATCACTCTGGGACACTCGGAATCGCGATATTTACCTTTTCCACACGCTGTGTATCGATAGAAGCTAAGGATTCAGTTCCTAGCCCTCGGCATCGTTCGATATAACGATAAATCACTTTGGAACACTCGGAATCGCGATATTTACCTTTTCCACACGCTGTGTATCGATAGGAGCTAAGGAATCACTTCCTAGCCCTCGGCATCGTTCGATATAACGATAAATCACTCTGGGAGCCTCGGAATCGCGATATTTACCTTTTCCACACGCTGTGTATCGAAAGGAGCTAAGGATTCACTTCCTAGCCCTCGCCATCGTTCGATATAACGATAAATCACTCTGGGACACTCGGAATCGCGATATTTACCTTTTCCACACGCTGTGTATCGATAGAAGCTAAGGATTCAGTTACTAGCCCTCGGCATCGTTCGATATAACGATAAATCACTCTGGGAGCCTCGGAATCGCGATATTCACCTTTTCCACACGCTGTGTATCGATAGAAGCCAAGGATTCACTTCCTAGCCCACGGCATTGTTCGATATAACGATAAATCACTCTGGAACACTCGGAATCGCGATATTTACCTTTTCCACACGCTGTGTATCGATAGGAGCTAAGGATTCACTTCCTAGCCCTCGGCATCGTTCGATATAACGATAAATCACTCTGGGAGCTTCGGAATCGCGATATTTACCTTTTCCACACGCTGTGTATCGAAAGGAGCTAAGGATTCACTTCCTAGCCCTCGGCATCGTTCGATATAACGATAAATTACTCAGGTAGCCTCGGAATCGCGATATTTACCTTTTCCACACGCTGTGTATCGATAGAAGCTAAGGATTCAGTTCCTAGCCCTCGGCATCGTTCGATATAACGATAAATCACTCTGGGAGCCTCGGAATAGCGATATTTACCTTTTCCACACGCTGTGTATCGATAGAAGCTAAGGATTCACTTCCTAGCCCTCGCCATCGTTCGATATAACGATAAATCACTCTGGGACACTCGGAATCGCGATATTTACCTTTTCCACACGCTGTGTATCGAAAGGAGCTAAGGATTCACTTCCTAGCCCTCGGCATCGTTCGATATAACGATAAATCACTCTGGGAGCTTCGGAATCGCGATATTTACCTTTTCCACACGCTGTGTATCGAAAGGAGCTAAGGATTCACTTCCTAGCCCTCGGCATCGTTCGATATAACGATAAATTACTCTGGTAGCCTCGGAATCGCGATATTTACCGTTTCCACACGCTGTGTATCGATAGAAGCTAAGGATTCAGTTCCTAGCCCTCGGCATCGTTCGATATAACGATAAATCACTCTGGGAGCCTCGGAATCGCGATATTTACCTTTTCCACACGCTGTGTATCGATAGAAGCCAAGGATTCACTTCCTAGCCCACGGCATTGTTCGATATAACGATAAATCACTCTGGGAGCCTCGGAATCGCGATATTTACCTTTTCCACACGCTGTGTATCGAAAGAAGCTAAGGATTCAGTTCCTAGCCCTCGGCATCGTTCGATATAACGATAAATCACTCTGGGAGCCTCGGAATCGCGATACTTACCTTTTCCACACGCTGTGTATCGATAGAAGCTAAGGATTCACTTCCTAGCCCACGGCTTTGTTCGATATAACGATAAATCACTCTGGGAGCCTCGGAATCGCGATATTTACCTTTTCCACACGCTGTGTATCGATAGAAGCTAAGGATTCACTTCCTAGCCCTCGCCATCGTTCGATATAACGATAAATCACTCTGGGACACTCGGAATCGCGACATTTACCTTTTCCAGACGCTGTGTATCGAAAGGAGCTAAGGATTCACTTCCTCGCCCTCGGCATCGTTCGATTTAACGATAAATCACTCTGGGAGCCTCGGAATCGCGATATTGACCTTTTCCACACGCTGTGTATCGAAAGAAGCTAAGGATTCACTTCCTAGCCCTCGGCATCGTTCGATATAACGATAAATCACTCTGGGAGCCTCGGAATCGCGATATTTACCTTTTCCACACGCTGTGTATCGATAGAAGCTAAGGATTCAGTTCCTAGCCCTCGGCATCGTTCGATATAACGATAAATCACTCTGGGAGCCTCGGAATAGCGATATTTACCTATTCCACACACTGTGTATCGATAGAAGCTAAGGATTCATTTCCTAGCCCTCGCCATCGTTCGATATAACGATAAATCACTCTGGGACACTCGGAATCGCGATATTTACCTTTTCCACACGCTGTGTATCGATAGAAGCTAAGGATTCAGTTCCTAGCCCTCGGCATCGTTCGATATAACGATAAATCACTTTGGAACACTCGGAATCGCGATATTTACCTTTTCCACACGCTGTGTATCGATAGGAGCTAAGGAATCACTTCCTAGCCCTCGGCATCGTTCGATATAACGATAAATCACTCTGGGAGCCTCGGAATCGCGATATTTACCTTTTCCACACGCTGTGTATCGAAAGGAGCTAAGGATTCACTTCCTAGCCCTCGGCATCGTTCGATATAACGATAAATTACTCTGGTAGCCTCGGAATCGCGATATTTACCTTTTCCACACGCTGTGTACCGATAGAAGCTAAGGATTCAGTTCCTAGCCCTCGGCATCGTTCGATATAACGATAAATCACTCTGGGAGCCTTGGAATCGCGATATTTACCTTTTCCACACGCTGTGTATCGATAGAAGCCAAGGATTCACTTCCTAGCCCACGGCATTGTTCGATATAACGATAAATCACTCTGGGACACTCGGAATCGCGATATTTACCTTTTCCACACGCTGTGTATCGAAAGGAGCTAAGGATTCACTTCCTAGCCCTCGGCATCGTTCGATATAACGATAAATCACTCTGGGAGCCTCGGAATAGCGATATTTACCTATTCCACACACTGTGTATCGATAGAAGCTAAGGATTCATTTCCTAGCCCTCGCCATCGTTCGATATAACGATAAATCACTCTGGGACACTCGGAATCGCGATATTTACCTTTTCCACACGCTGTGTATCGATAGAAGCTAAGGATTCAGTTCCTAGCCCTCGGCATCGTTCGATATAACGATAAATCACTTTGGAACACTCGGAATCGCGATATTTACCTTTTCCACACGCTGTGTATCGATAGGAGCTAAGGAATCACTTCCTAGCCCTCGGCATCGTTCGATATAACGATAAATCACTCTGGGAGCCTCGGAATCGCGATATTTACCTTTTCCACACGCTGTGTATCGAAAGGAGCTAAGGATTCACTTCCTAGCCCTCGGCATCGTTCGATATAACGATAAATTACTCTGGTAGCCTCGGAATCGCGATATTTACCTTTTCCACACGCTGTGTACCGATAGAAGCTAAGGATTCAGTTCCTAGCCCTCGGCATCGTTCGATATAACGATAAATCACTCTGGGAGCCTTGGAATCGCGATATTTACCTTTTCCACACGCTGTGTATCGATAGAAGCCAAGGATTCACTTCCTAGCCCACGGCATTGTTCGATATAACGTTAAATCACTCTGGGAGCCTCGGAATCGCGATATTTACCTTTTCCACACGCTGTGTATCGATAGAAGCTAAGGATTCAGTTCCTAGCCCTCGGCATCGTTCGATATAACGATAAATCACTTTGGAACACTCGGAATCGCGATATTTACCTTTTCCACACGCTGTGTATCGATAGGAGCTAAGGAATCACTTCCTAGCCCTCGGCATCGTTCGATATAACGATAAATCACTCTGGGAGCCTCGGAATCGCGATATTTACCTTTTCCACACGCTGTGTATCGAAAGGAGCTAAGGATTCACTTCCTAGCCCTCGGCATCGTTCGATATAACGATAAATTACTCTGGTAGCCTCGGAATCGCGATATTTGCCTTTTCCACACGCTGTGTACCGATAGAAGCTAAGGATTCAGTTCCTAGCCCTCGGCATCGTTCGATATAACGATAAATCACTCTGGGAGCCTTGGAATCGCGATATTTACCTTTTCCACACGCTGTGTATCGATAGAAGCCAAGGATTCACTTCCTAGCCCACGGCATTGTTCGATATAACGATAAATCACTCTGGGAGCCTCGGAATCGCGATATTTACCTTTTCCACACGCTGTGTACCGATAGAAGCTAAGGATTCAGTTCCTAGCCCTCGGCATCGTTCGATATAACGATAAATCACTCTGGGAGCCTCGGAATCGCGATATTTACCTTTTCCACACGCTGTGTATCGATAGAAGCCAAGGATTCACTTCCTAGCCCACGGCATTGTTCGATATAACGATAAATCACTCTGGGAGCCTCGGAATCGCGATATTTACCTTTTCCACACGCTGTGTATCGAAAGAAGGTAAGGATTCACTTCCTAGCCCTCGGCATCGTTCGATATAACGATAAATTACTCTGGTAGCATCGGAATCGCGATATTTACCTTTTCCACACGCTGTGTATCGATAGAAGCTAAGGATTCAGTTCCTAGACCTCGGCATCGTTCGATATAACGATAAATCACTCTGGGAGCCTCGGAATCGCGATATTTACCTTTTCCACACGCTGTGTATCGATGGAGGCTAAGGATTCAGTTCCTGGCCCTCGGCATCGTTCGATATAACGATAAATCACTCTGGGAGCCTCGGAATCGCGATATTTACCTTTTCCACACGCTGTGTATCAATAGAAGCTAAGGATTCACTTCCTAGCCCTCGGCATCGTTCGATATAACGATAAATCACTCTGGAACACTCGGAATCGCGATATTTACCTTTTCCACACGCTGTGTATCGATAGGAGCTAAGGATTTACTTCCTACCCCTCGGCATCGTTCGATATAACGATAAATCACTCTGGGACACTCGGAATCGCGACATTTACCTTTTCCACACGCTGTGTATCGAAAGGAGCTAAGGATTCACTTCCTCGCCCTCGGCATCGTTCGATTTAACGATAAATCACTCTGGGAGCCTCGGAATCGCGATATTGACCTTTTCCACACGCTGTGTATCGAAAGAAGCTAAGGATTCACTTCCTAGCCCTCGGCATCGTTCGATATAACGATAAATCACTCTGGGAGCCTCGGAATCGCGATATTTACCTTTTCCACACGCTGTGTATCGAAAGGAGCTAAGGATTCACTTCCTAGCCCTCGGCATCGTTCGATATAACGATAAATCACTCTGGGAGCCTCGGAATAGCGATATTTACCTATTCCACACACTGTGTATCGATAGAAGCTAAGGATTCATTTCCTAGCCCTCGCCATCGTTCGATATAACGATAAATCACTCTGGGACACTCGGAATCGCGATATTTACCTTTTCCACACGCTGTGTATCGATAGAAGCTAAGGATTCAGTTCCTAGCCCTCGGCATCGTTCGATATAACGATAAATCACTTTGGAACACTCGGAATCGCGATATTTACCTTTTCCACACGCTGTGTATCGATAGGAGCTAAGGAATCACTTCCTAGCCCTCGGCATCGTTCGATATAACGATAAATCACTCTGGGAGCCTCGGAATCGCGATATTTACCTTTTCCACACGCTGTGTATCGAAAGGAGCTAAGGATTCACTTCCTAGCCCTCGGCATCGTTCGATATAACGATAAATTACTCTGGTAGCCTCGGAATCGCGATATTTACCTTTTCCACACGCTGTGTACCGATAGAAGCTAAGGATTCAGTTCCTAGCCCTCGGCATCGTTCGATATAACGATAAATCACTCTGGGAGCCTTGGAATCGCGATATTTACCTTTTCCACACGCTGTGTATCGATAGAAGCCAAGGATTCACTTCCTAGCCCACGGCATTGTTCGATATAACGTTAAATCACTCTGGGAGCCTCGGAATCGCGATATTTACCTTTTCCACACGCTGTGTATCGAAAGGAGCTAAGGATTCACTTCCTAGCCCTCGGCATCGTTCGATATAACGATAAATCACTCTGGGAGCCTCGGAATAGCGATATTTACCTATTCCACACGCTGTGTATCGATAGAAGCTAAGGATTCATTTCCTAGCCCTCGCCATCGTTCGATATAACGATAAATCACTCTGGGACACTCGGAATCGCGATATTTACCTTTTCCACACGCTGTGTATCGATAGAAGCTAAGGATTCAGTTCCTAGCCCTCGGCATCGTTCGATATAACGATAAATCACTTTGGAACACTCGGAATCGCGATATTTACCTTTTCCACACGCTGTGTATCGATAGGAGCTAAGGAATCACTTCCTAGCCCTCGGCATCGTTCGATATAACGATAAATCACTCTGGGAGCCTCGGAATCGCGATATTTACCTTTTCCACACGCTGTGTATCGAAAGGAGCTAAGGATTCACTTCCTAGCCCTCGGCATCGTTCGATATAACGATAAATTACTCTGGTAGCCTCGGAATCGCGATATTTGCCTTTTCCACACGCTGTGTACCGATAGAAGCTAAGGATTCAGTTCCTAGCCCTCGGCATCGTTCGATATAACGATAAATCACTCTGGGAGCCTTGGAATCGCGATATTTACCTTTTCCACACGCTGTGTATCGATAGAAGCCAAGGATTCACTTCCTAGCCCACGGCATTGTTCGATATAACGATAAATCACTCTGGGAGCCTCGGAATCGCGATATTTACCTTTTCCACACGCTGTGTACCGATAGAAGCTAAGGATTCAGTTCCTAGCCCTCGGCATCGTTCGATATAACGATAAATCACTCTGGGAGCCTCGGAATCGCGATATTTACCTTTTCCACACGCTGTGTATCGATGGAGGCTAAGGATTCAGTTCCTGGCCCTCGGCATCGTTCGATATAACGATAAATCACTCTGGGAGCCTCGGAATCGCGATATTTACCTTTTCCACACGCTGTGTATCAATAGAAGCTAAGGATTCACTTCCTAGCCCTCGGCATCGTTCGATATAACGATAAATCACTCTGGAACACTCGGAATCGCGATATTTACCTTTTCCACACGCTGTGTATCGATAGGAGCTAAGGATTTACTTCCTACCCCTCGGCATCGTTCGATATAACGATAAATCACTCTGGGAGCCTCGGAATCGCGATATTTACCTTTTCCACACGCTGTGTATCGAAAGGAGCTAAGGATTCACTTCCTAGCCCTCGGCATCGTTCGATATAACGATAAATTACTCTGGTAGCCTCGGAATCGCGATATTTACCGTTTCCACACGCTGTGTATCGATAGAAGCTAAGGATTCAGTTCCTAGCCCTCGGCATCGTTCGATATAACGATAAATCACTCTGGGAGCCTCGGAATCGCGATATTTACCTTTTCCACACGCTGTGTATCGATAGAAGCCAAGGATTCACTTCCTAGCCCACGGCATTGTTCGATATAACGATAAATCACTCTGGGAGCCTCGGAATCGCGATATTTACCTTTTCCACACGCTGTGTATCGAAAGAAGCTAAGGATTCAGTTCCTAGCCCTCGGCATCGTTCGATATAACGATAAATCACTCTGGGAGCCTCGGAATCGCGATATTTACCTTTTCCACACGCTGTGTATCGATAGAAGCTAAGGATTCACTTCCTAGCCCACGGCTTTGTTCGATATAACGATAAATCACTCTGGGAGCCTCGGAATCGCGATATTTACCTTTTCCACACGCTGTGTATCGATAGAAGCCAAGGATTCACTTCCTAGCCCACGGCATTGTTCGATATAACGATAAATCACTCTGGGAGCCTCGGAATCGCGATATTTACCTTTTCCACACGCTGTGTATCAATAGAAGCTAAGGATTCACTTCCTAGCCCTCGGCATCGTTCGATATAACGATAAATCACTCTGGAACACTCGGAATCGCGATATTTACCTTTTCCACACGCTGTGTATCGATAGGAGCTAAGGATTTACTTCCTACCCCTCGGCATCGTTCGATATAACGATAAATCACTCTGGGAGCCTCGGAATCGCGATATTTACCTTTTCCACACGCTGTGTATCGAAAGGAGCTAAGGATTCACTTCCTAGCCCTCGGCATCGTTCGATATAACGATAAATTACTCTGGTAGCCTCGGAATCGCGATATTTACCGTTTCCACACGCTGTGTATCGATAGAAGCTAAGGATTCAGTTCCTAGCCCTCGGCATCGTTCGATATAACGATAAATCACTCTGGGAGCCTCGGAATCGCGATATTTACCTTTTCCACACGCTGTGTATCGATAGAAGCCAAGGATTCACTTCCTAGCCCACGGCATTGTTCGATATAACGATAAATCACTCTGGGAGCCTCGGAATCGCGATATTTACCTTTTCCACACGCTGTGTATCGAAAGAAGCTAAGGATTCAGTTCCTAGCCCTCGGCATCGTTCGATATAACGATAAATCACTCTGGGAGCCTCGGAATCGCGATATTTACCTTTTCCACACGCTGTGTATCGATAGAAGCTAAGGATTCACTTCCTAGCCCACGACTTTGTTCGATATAACGATAAATCACTCTGGGAGCCTCGGAATCGCGATATTTACCTTTTCCAGACGCTGTGTATCGATAGAAGCTAAGGATTCACTTCCTAGCCCTCGCCATCGTTCGATATAACGATAAATCACTCTGGGACACTCGGAATCGCGACATTTACCTTTTCCACACGCTGTGTATCGAAAGGAGCTAAGGATTCACTTCCTCGCCCTCGGCATCGTTCGATATAACGATAAATCACTCTGGGAGCCTCGGAATCGCGATATTTACCTTTTCCACACGCTGTGTATCGAAAGGAGCTAAGGATTCACTTCCTAGCCCTCGGCATCGTTCGATATAACGATAAATCACTCTGGGAGCCTCGGAATAGCGATATTTACCTATTCCACACACTGTGTATCGATAGAAGCTAAGGATTCATTTCCTAGCCCTCGCCATCGTTCGATATAACGATAAATCACTCTGGGACACTCGGAATCGCGATATTTACCTTTTCCACACGCTGTGTATCGATAGAAGCTAAGGATTCAGTTCCTAGCCCTCGGCATCGTTCGATATAACGATAAATCACTTTGGAACACTCGGAATCGCGATATTTACCTTTTCCACACGCTGTGTATCGATAGGAGCTAAGGAATCACTTCCTAGCCCTCGGCATCGTTCGATATAACGATAAATCACTCTGGGAGCCTCGGAATCGCGATATTTACCTTTTCCACACGCTGTGTATCGAAAGGAGCTAAGGATTCAGTTCCTAGCCCTCGGCATCGTTCGATATAACGATAAATCACTCTGGGAGCCTTGGAATCGCGATATTTACCTTTTCCACACGCTGTGTATCGATAGAAGCCAGGGATTCACTTCCTAGCCCACGGCATTGCTCGATATAACGTAAAATCACTCTGGGAGCCTCGGAATCGCGATATTTACCTTTTCCACACGCTGTGTATCGAAAGGAGCTAAGGATTCACTTCCTAGCCCTCGGCATCGTTCGATATAACGATAAATCACTCTGGGAGCCTCGGAATAGCGATATTTACCTATTCCACACGCTGTGTATCGATAGAAGCTAAGGATTCAGTTCCTAGCCCTCGGCATCGTTCGATATAACGATAAATCACTCTGGGAGCCTCGGAATCGCGATATTTACCTTTTCCACACGCTGTGTATCGATAGAAGCCAAGGATTCACTTCCTAGCCCACGGCATTGTTCGATATAACGATAAATCACTCTGGGAGCCTCGGAATCGCGATATTTACCTTTTCCACACGCTGTGTATCGAAAGAAGCTAAGGATTCAGTTCCTAGCCCTCGGCATCGTTCGATATAACGATAAATCACTCTGGGAGCCTCGGAATCGCGATATTTACCTTTTCCACACGCTGTGTATCGATAGAAGCTAAGGATTCACTTCCTAGCCCACGGCTTTGTTCGATATAACGATAAATCACTCTGGGAGCCTCGGAATCGCGATATTTACCTTTTCCACACGCTGTGTATCGATAGAAGCCAAGGATTCACTTCCTAGCCCACGGCATTGTTCGATATAACGATAAATCACTCTGGGAGCCTCGGAATCGCGATATTTACCTTTTCCACACGCTGTGTATCAATAGAAGCTAAGGATTCACTTCCTAGCCCTCGGCATCGTTCGATATAACGATAAATCACTCTGGAACACTCGGAATCGCGATATTTACCTTTTCCACACGCTGTGTATCGATAGGAGCTAAGGATTTACTTCCTACCCCTCGGCATCGTTCGATATAACGATAAATCACTCTGGGAGCCTCGGAATCGCGATATTTACCTTTTCCACACGCTGTGTATCGAAAGGAGCTAAGGATTCACTTCCTAGCCCTCGGCATCGTTCGATATAACGATAAATTACTCTGGTAGCCTCGGAATCGCGATATTTACCGTTTCCACACGCTGTGTATCGATAGAAGCTAAGGATTCAGTTCCTAGCCCTCGGCATCGTTCGATATAACGATAAATCACTCTGGGAGCCTCGGAATCGCGATATTTACCTTTTCCACACGCTGTGTATCGATAGAAGCCAAGGATTCATTTCCTAGCCCACGGCATTGTTCGATATAACGATAAATCACTCTGGGAGCCTCGGAATCGCGATATTTACCTTTTCCACACGCTGTGTATCGAAAGAAGCTAAGAATTCAGTTCCTAGCCCTCGGCATCGTTCGATATAACGATAAATCACTCTGGGAGCCTCGGAATCGCGATATTTACCTTTTCCACACGCTGTGTATCGATAGAAGCTAAGGATTCACTTCCTAGCCCACGGCTTTGTTCGATATAACGATAAATCACTCTGGGAGCCTCGGAATCGCGATATTTACCTTTTCCACACGCTGTGTATCGATAGAAGCTAAGGATTCACTTCCTAGCCCTCGCCATCGTTCGATATAACGATAAATCACTCTGGGACACTCGGAATCGCGACATTTACCTTTTCCACACGCTGTGTATCGAAAGGAGCTAAGGATTCACTTCCTCGCCCTCGGCATCGTTCGATTTAACGATAAATCACTCTGGGAGCCTCGGAATCGCGATATTGACCTTTTCCACACGCTGTGTATCGAAAGAAGCTAAGGATTCACTTCCTAGCCCTCGGCATCGTTCGATATAACGATAAATCACTCTGGGAGCCTCGGAATCGCGATATTTACCTTTTCCACACGCTGTGTATCGAAAGGAGCTAAGGATTCACTTCCTAGCCCTCGGCATCGTTCGATATAACGATAAATCACTCTGGGAGCCTCGGAATAGCGATATTTACCTATTCCACACACTGTGTATCGATAGAAGCTAAGGATTCATTTCCTAGCCCTCGCCATCGTTCGATATAACGATAAATCACTCTGGGACACTCGGAATCGCGATATTTACCTTTTCCACACGCTGTGTATCGATAGAAGCTAAGGATTCAGTTCCTAGCCCTCGGCATCGTTCGATATAACGATAAATCACTTTGGAACACTCGGAATCGCGATATTTACCTTTTCCACACGCTGTGTATCGATAGGAGCTAAGGAATCACTTCCTAGCCCTCGGCATCGTTCGATATAACGATAAATCACTCTGGGAGCCTCGGAATCGCGATATTTACCTTTTCCACACGCTGTGTATCGAAAGGAGCTAAGGATTCACTTCCTAGCCCTCGGCATCGTTCGATATAACGATAAATTACTCTGGTAGCCTCGGAATCGCGATATTTACCTTTTCCACACGCTGTGTACCGATAGAAGCTAAGGATTCAGTTCCTAGCCCTCGGCATCGTTCGATATAACGATAAATCACTCTGGGAGCCTTGGAATCGCGATATTTACCTTTTCCACACGCTGTGTATCGATAGAAGCCAAGGATTCACTTCCTAGCCCACGGCATTGTTCGATATAACGTTAAATCACTCTGGGAGCCTCGGAATCGCGATATTTACCTTTTCCACACGCTGTGTATCGAAAGGAGCTAAGGATTCACTTCCTAGCCCTCGGCATCGTTCGATATAACGATAAATCACTCTGGGAGCCTCGGAATAGCGATATTTACCTATTCCACACGCTGTGTATCGATAGAAACTAAGGATTCATTTCCTAGCCCTCGCCATCGTTCGATATAACGATAAATCACTCTGGGACACTCGGAATCGCGATATTTACCTTTTCCACACGCTGTGTATCGATAGAAGCTAAGGATTCAGTTCCTAGCCCTCGGCATCGTTCGATATAACGATAAATCACTTTGGAACACTCGGAATCGCGATATTTACCTTTTCCACACGCTGTGTATCGATAGGAGCTAAGGAATCACTTCCTAGCCCTCGGCATCGTTCGATATAACGATAAATCACTCTGGGAGCCTCGGAATCGCGATATTTACCTTTTCCACACGCTGTGTATCGAAAGGAGCTAAGGATTCACTTCCTAGCCCTCGGCATCGTTCGATATAACGATAAATTACTCTGGTAGCCTCGGAATCGCGATATTTGCCTTTTCCACACGCTGTGTACCGATAGAAGCTAAGGATTCAGTTCCTAGCCCTCGGCATCGTTCGATATAACGATAAATCACTCTGGGAGCCTTGGAATCGCGATATTTACCTTTTCCACACGCTGTGTATCGATAGAAGCCAAGGATTCACTTCCTAGCCCACGGCATTGTTCGATATAACGATAAATCACTCTGGGAGCCTCGGAATCGCGATATTTACCTTTTCCACACGCTGTGTACCGATAGAAGCTAAGGATTCAGTTCCTAGCCCTCGGCATCGTTCGATATAACGATAAATCACTCTGGGAGCCTCGGAATCGCGATATTTACCTTTTCCACACGCTGTGTATCGATGGAGGCTAAGGATTCAGTTCCTGGCCCTCGGCATCGTTCGATATAACGATAAATCACTCTGGGAGCCTCGGAATCGCGATATTTACCTTCTCCACACGCTGTGTATCAATAGAAGCTAAGGATTCACTTCCTAGCCCTCGGCATCGTTCGATATAACGATAAATCACTCTGGAACACTCGGAATCGCGATATTTACCTTTTCCACACGCTGTGTATCGATAGGAGCTAAGGATTTACTTCCTACCCCTCGGCATCGTTCGATATAACGATAAATCACTCTGGGAGCCTCGGAATCGCGATATTTACCTTTTCCACACGCTGTGTATCGAAAGGAGCTAAGGATTCACTTCCTAGCCCTCGGCATCGTTCGATATAACGATAAATTACTCTGGTAGCCTCGGAATCGCGATATTTACCGTTTCCACACGCTGTGTATCGATAGAAGCTAAGGATTCAGTTCCTAGCCCTCGGCATCGTTCGATATAACGATAAATCACTCTGGGAGCCTCGGAATCGCGATATTTACCTTTTCCACACGCTGTGTATCGATAGAAGCCAAGGATTCACTTCCTAGCCCACGGCATTGTTCGATATAACGATAAATCACTCTGGGAGCCTCGGAATCGCGATATTTACCTTTTCCACACGCTGTGTATCGAAAGAAGCTAAGGATTCAGTTCCTAGCCCTCGGCATCGTTCGATATAACGATAAATCACTCTGGGAGCCTCGGAATCGCGATATTTACCTTTTCCACACGCTGTGTATCGATAGAAGCTAAGGATTCACTTCCTAGCCCACGGCTTTGTTCGATATAACGATAAATCACTCTGGGAGCCTCGGAATCGCGATATTTACCTTTTCCACACGCTGTGTATCGATAGAAGCCAAGGATTCACTTCCTAGCCCACGGCATTGTTCGATATAACGATAAATCACTCTGGGAGCCTCGGAATCGCGATATTTACCTTTTCCACACGCTGTGTATCAATAGAAGCTAAGGATTCACTTCCTAGCCCTCGGCATCGTTCGATATAACGATAAATCACTCTGGAACACTCGGAATCGCGATATTTACCTTTTCCACACGCTGTGTATCGATAGGAGCTAAGGATTTACTTCCTACCCCTCGGCATCGTTCGATATAACGATAAATCACTCTGGGAGCCTCGGAATCGCGATATTTACCTTTTCCACACGCTGTGTATCGAAAGGAGCTAAGGATTCACTTCCTAGCCCTCGGCATCGTTCGATATAACGATAAATTACTCTGGTAGCCTCGGAATCGCGATATTTACCGTTTCCACACGCTGTGTATCGATAGAAGCTAAGGATTCAGTTCCTAGCCCTCGGCATCGTTCGATATAACGATAAATCACTCTGGGAGCCTCGGAATCGCGATATTTACCTTTTCCACACGCTGTGTATCGATAGAAGCCAAGGATTCACTTCCTAGCCCACGGCATTGTTCGATATAACGATAAATCACTCTGGGAGCCTCGGAATCGCGATATTTACCTTTTCCACACGCTGTGTATCGAAAGAAGCTAAGGATTCAGTTCCTAGCCCTCGGCATCGTTCGATATAACGATAAATCACTCTGGGAGCCTCGGAATCGCGATATTTACCTTTTCCACACGCTGTGTATCGATAGAAGCTAAGGATTCACTTCCTAGCCCACGACTTTGTTCGATATAACGATAAATCACTCTGGGAGCCTCGGAATCGCGATATTTACCTTTTCCAGACGCTGTGTATCGATAGAAGCTAAGGATTCACTTCCTAGCCCTCGCCATCGTTCGATATAACGATAAATCACTCTGGGACACTCGGAATCGCGACATTTACCTTTTCCACACGCTGTGTATCGAAAGGAGCTAAGGATTCACTTCCTCGCCCTCGGCATCGTTCGATATAACGATAAATCACTCTGGGAGCCTCGGAATCGCGATATTTACCTTTTCCACACGCTGTGTATCGAAAGGAGCTAAGGATTCACTTCCTAGCCCTCGGCATCGTTCGATATAACGATAAATCACTCTGGGAGCCTCGGAATAGCGATATTTACCTATTCCACACACTGTGTATCGATAGAAGCTAAGGATTCATTTCCTAGCCCTCGCCATCGTTCGATATAACGATAAATCACTCTGGGACACTCGGAATCGCGATATTTACCTTTTCCACACGCTGTGTATCGATAGAAGCTAAGGATTCAGTTCCTAGCCCTCGGCATCGTTCGATATAACGATAAATCACTTTGGAACACTCGGAATCGCGATATTTACCTTTTCCACACGCTGTGTATCGATAGGAGCTAAGGAATCACTTCCTAGCCCTCGGCATCGTTCGATATAACGATAAATCACTCTGGGAGCCTCGGAATCGCGATATTTACCTTTTCCACACGCTGTGTATCGAAAGGAGCTAAGGATTCAGTTCCTAGCCCTCGGCATCGTTCGATATAACGATAAATCACTCTGGGAGCCTTGGAATCGCGATATTTACCTTTTCCACACGCTGTGTATCGATAGAAGCCAAGGATTCACTTCCTAGCCCACGGCATTGCTCGATATAACGTAAAATCACTCTGGGAGCCTCGGAATCGCGATATTTACCTTTTCCACACGCTGTGTATCGAAAGGAGCTAAGGATTCACTTCCTAGCCCTCGGCATCGTTCGATATAACGATAAATCACTCTGGGAGCCTCGGAATAGCGATATTTACCTATTCCACACGCTGTGTATCGATAGAAGCTAAGGATTCAGTTCCTAGCCCTCGGCATCGTTCGATATAACGATAAATCACTCTGGGAGCCTCGGAATCGCGATATTTACCTTTTCCACACGCTGTGTATCGATAGAAGCCAAGGATTCACTTCCTAGCCCACGGCATTGTTCGATATAACGATAAATCACTCTGGGAGCCTCGGAATCGCGATATTTACCTTTTCCACACGCTGTGTATCGAAAGAAGCTAAGGATTCAGTTCCTAGCCCTCGGCATCGTTCGATATAACGATAAATCACTCTGGGAGCCTCGGAATCGCGATATTTACCTTTTCCACACGCTGTGTATCGATAGAAGCTAAGGATTCACTTCCTAGCCCACGGCTTTGTTCGATATAACGATAAATCACTCTGGGAGCCTCGGAATCGCGATATTTACCTTTTCCACACGCTGTGTATCGATAGAAGCCAAGGATTCACTTCCTAGCCCACGGCATTGTTCGATATAACGATAAATCACTCTGGGAGCCTCGGAATCGCGATATTTACCTTTTCCACACGCTGTGTATCAATAGAAGCTAAGGATTCACTTCCTAGCCCTCGGCATCGTTCGATATAACGATAAATCACTCTGGAACACTCGGAATCGCGATATTTACCTTTTCCACACGCTGTGTATCGATAGGAGCTAAGGATTTACTTCCTACCCCTCGGCATCGTTCGATATAACGATAAATCACTCTGGGAGCCTCGGAATCGCGATATTTACCTTTTCCACACGCTGTGTATCGAAAGGAGCTAAGTATTCACTTCCTAGCCCTCGGCATCGTTCGATATAACGATAAATTACTCTGGTAGCCTCGGAATCGCGATATTTACCGTTTCCACACGCTGTGTATCGATAGAAGCTAAGGATTCAGTTCCTAGCCCTCGGCATCGTTCGATATAACGATAAATCACTCTGGGAGCCTCGGAATCGCGATATTTACCTTTTCCACACGCTGTGTATCGATAGAAGCCAAGGATTCATTTCCTAGCCCACGGCATTGTTCGATATAACGATAAATCACTCTGGGAGCCTCGGAATCGCGATATTTACCTTTTCCACACGCTGTGTATCGAAAGAAGCTAAGAATTCAGTTCCTAGCCCTCGGCATCGTTCGATATAACGATAAATCACTCTGGGAGCCTCGGAATCGCGATATTTACCTTTTCCACACGCTGTGTATCGATAGAAGCTAAGGATTCACTTCCTAGCCCACGGCTTTGTTCGATATAACGATAAATCACTCTGGGAGCCTCGGAATCGCGATATTTACCTTTTCCACACGCTGTGTATCGATAGAAGCTAAGGATTCACTTCCTAGCCCTCGCCATCGTTCGATATAACGATAAATCACTCTGGGACACTCGGAATCGCGACATTTACCTTTTCCACACGCTGTGTATCGAAAGGAGCTAAGGATTCACTTCCTCGCCCTCGGCATCGTTCGATTTAACGATAAATCACTCTGGGAGCCTCGGAATCGCGATATTGACCTTTTATACACGCTGTGTATCGAAAGAAGCTAAGGATTCACTTTCTAGCCCTCGGCATCGTTCGATATAACGATAAATCACTCTGGGAGCCTCGGAATCGCGATATTTACCTTTTCCACACGCTGTGTATCGAAAGGAGCTAAGGATTCACTTCCTAGCCCTCGGCATCGTTCGATATAACGATAAATCACTCTGGGAGCCTCGGAATAGCGATATTTACCTATTCCACACACTGTGTATCGATAGAAGCTAAGGATTCATTTCCTAGCCCTCGCCATCGTTCGATATAACGATAAATCACTCTGGGACACTCGGAATCGCGATATTTACCTTTTCCACACGCTGTGTATCGATAGAAGCTAAGGATTCAGTTCCTAGCCCTCGGCATCGTTCGATATAACGATAAATCACTTTGGAACACTCGGAATCGCGATATTTACCTTTTCCACACGCTGTGTATCGATAGGAGCTAAGGAATCACTTCCTAGCCCTCGGCATCGTTCGATATAACGATAAATCACTCTGGGAGCCTCGGAATCGCGATATTTACCTTTTCCACACGCTGTGTATCGAAAGGAGCTAAGGATTCACTTCCTAGCCCTCGGCATCGTTCGATATAACGATAAATTACTCTGGTAGCCTCGGAATCGCGATATTTGCCTTTTCCACACGCTGTGTACCGATAGAAGCTAAGGATTCAGTTCCTAGCCCTCGGCATCGTTCGATATAACGATAAATCACTCTGGGAGCCTTGGAATCGCGATATTTACCTTTTCCACACGCTGTGTATCGAAAGGAGCTAAGGATTCACTTCCTAGCCCTCGGCATCGTTCGATATAACGATAAATTACTCTGGTAGCCTCGGAATCGCGATATTTGCCTTTTCCACACGCTGTGTACCGATAGAAGCTAAGGATTCATTTCCTAGCCCTCGCCATCGTTCGATATAACGATAAATCACTCTGGGAGCCTCGGAATCGCGATATTTACCTTTTCCACACGCTGTGTATCGAAAGGAGCTAAGGATTCACTTCCTAGCCCTCGGCATCGTTCGATATAACGATAAATTACTCTGGTAGCCTCGGAATCGCGATATTTACCTTTTCCACACGCTGTGTACCGATAGAAGCTAAGGATTCAGTTCCTAGCCCTCGGCATCGTTCGATATAACGATAAATCACTCTGGGAGCCTTGGAATCGCGATATTTACCTTTTCCACACGCTGTGTATCGATAGAAGCCAAGGATTCACTTCCTAGCCCACGGCATTGTTCGATATAACGTTAAATCACTCTGGGAGCCTCGGAATCGCGATATTTACCTTTTCCACACGCTGTGTATCGAAAGGAGCTAAGGATTCACTTCCTAGCCCTCGGCATCGTTCGATATAACGATAAATCACTCTGGGAGCCTCGGAATAGCGATATTTACCTATTCCACACGCTGTGTATCGATAGAAACTAAGGATTCATTTCCTAGCCCTCGCCATCGTTCGATATAACGATAAATCACTCTGGGACACTCGGAATCGCGATATTTACCTTTTCCACACGCTTTGTATCGATAGAAGCTAAGGATTCAGTTCCTAGCCCTCGGCATCGTTCGATATAACGATAAATCACTTTGGAACACTCGGAATCGCGATATTTACCTTTTCCACACGCTGTGTATCGATAGGAGCTAAGGAATCACTTCCTAGCCCTCGGCATCGTTCGATATAACGATAAATCACTCTGGGAGCCTCGGAATCGCGATATTTACCTTTTCCACACGCTGTGTATCGAAAGGAGCTAAGGATTCACTTCCTAGCCCTCGGCATCGTTCGATATAACGATAAATTACTCTGGTAGCCTCGGAATCGCGATATTTGCCTTTTCCACACGCTGTGTACCGATAGAAGCTAAGGATTCAGTTCCTAGCCCTCGGCATCGTTCGATATAACGATAAATCACTCTGGGAGCCTTGGAATCGCGATATTTACCTTTTCCACACGCTGTGTATCGATAGAAGCCAAGGATTCACTTCCTAGCCCACGGCATTGTTCGATATAACGATAAATCACTCTGGGAGCCTCGGAATCGCGATATTTACCTTTTCCACACGCTGTGTACCGATAGAAGCTAAGGATTCAGTTCCTAGCCCTCGGCATCGTTCGATATAACGATAAATCACTCTGGGAGCCTCGGAATCGTGATATTTACCTTTTCCACACGCTGTGTATCGATAGAAGCCAAGGATTCACTTCCTAGCCCACGGCATTGTTCGATATAACGATAAATCACTCTGGGAGCCTCGGAATCGCGATATTTACCTTTTCCACACGCTGTGTATCGAAAGGAGCTAAGGATTCACTTCCTAGCCCTCGGCATCGTTCGATATAACGATAAATCACTCTGGGAGCCTCGGAATAGCGATATTTACCTATTCCACACACTGTGTATCGATAGAAGCTAAGGATTCATTTCCTAGCCCTCGCCATCGTTCGATATAACGATAAATCACTCTGGGACACTCGGAATCGCGATATTTACCTTTTCCACACGCTGTGTATCGATAGAAGCTAAGGATTCAGTTCCTAGCCCTCGGCATCGTTCGATATAACGATAAATCACTTTGGAACACTCGGAATCGCGATATTTACCTTTTCCACACGCTGTGTATCGATAGGAGCTAAGGAATCACTTCCTAGCCCTCGGCATCGTTCGATATAACGATAAATCACTCTGGGAGCCTCGGAATCGCGATATTTACCTTTTCCACACGCTGTGTATCGAAAGGAGCTAAGGATTCACTTCCTAGCCCTCGGCATCGTTCGATATAACGATAAATTACTCTGGTAGCCTCGGAATCGCGATATTTACCTTTTCCACACGCTGTGTACCGATAGAAGCTAAGGATTCAGTTCCTAGCCCTCGGCATCGTTCGATATAACGATAAATCACTCTGGGAGCCTTGGAATCGCGATATTTACCTTTTCCACACGCTGTGTATCGATAGAAGCCAAGGATTCACTTCCTAGCCCACGGCATTGTTCGATATAACGTTAAATCACTCTGGGAGCCTCGGAATCGCGATATTTACCTTTTCCACACGCTGTGTATCGAAAGGAGCTAAGGATTCACTTCCTAGCCCTCGGCATCGTTCGATATAACGATAAATCACTCTGGGAGCCTCGGAATAGCGATATTTACCTATTCCACACGCTGTGTATCGATAGAAACTAAGGATTCATTTCCTAGCCCTCGCCATCGTTCGATATAACGATAAATCACTCTGGGACACTCGGAATCGCGATATTTACCTTTTCCACACGCTGTGTATCGATAGAAGCTAAGGATTCAGTTCCTAGCCCTCGGCATCGTTCGATATAACGATAAATCACTTTGGAACACTCGGAATCGCGATATTTACCTTTTCCACACGCTGTGTATCGATAGGAGCTAAGGAATCACTTCCTAGCCCTCGGCATCGTTCGATATAACGATAAATCACTCTGGGAGCCTCGGAATCGCGATATTTACCTTTTCCACACGCTGTGTATCGAAAGGAGCTAAGGATTCACTTCCTAGCCCTCGGCATCGTTCGATATAACGATAAATTACTCTGGTAGCCTCGGAATCGCGATATTTGCCTTTTCCACACGCTGTGTACCGATAGAAGCTAAGGATTCAGTTCCTAGCCCTCGGCATCGTTCGATATAACGATAAATCACTCTGGGAGCCTTGGAATCGCGATATTTACCTTTTCCACACGCTGTGTATCGATAGAAGCCAAGGATTCACTTCCTAGCCCACGGCATTGTTCGATATAACGATAAATCACTCTGGGAGCCTCGGAATCGCGATATTTACCTTTTCCACACGCTGTGTACCGATAGAAGCTAAGGATTCAGTTCCTAGCCCTCGGCATCGTTCGATATAACGATAAATCACTCTGGGAGCCTCGGAATCGTGATATTTACCTTTTCCACACGCTGTGTATCGATAGAAGCCAAGGATTCACTTCCTAGCCCACGGCATTGTTCGATATAACGATAAATCACTCTGGGAGCCTCGGAATCGCGATATTTACCTTTTCCACACGCTGTGTATCGAAAGAAGCTAAGGATTCACTTCCTAGCCCTCGGCATCGTTCGATATAACGATAAATTACTCTGGTAGCATCGGAATCGCGATATTTACCTTTTCCACACGCTGTGTATCGATAGATGCTAAGGATTCAGTTCCTAGACCTCGGCATCGTTCGATATAACGATAAATCACTCTGGGAGCCTCGGAATCGCGATATTTACCTTTTCCACACGCTGTGTATCGATGGAGGCTAAGGATTCAGTTCCTGGCCCTCGGCATCGTTCGATATAACGATAAATCACTCTGGGAGCCTCGGAATCGCGATATTTACCTTTTCCACACGCTGTGTATCGAAAGGAGCTAAGGATTCACTTCCTAGCCCTCGGCAGCGTTCGATATAACGATAAATTACTCTGGTAGCCTCGGAATCGCGATATTTACCTTTTCCACACGCTGTGTATCGATAGAAGCTAAGGATTCAGTTCCTAGCCCTCGGCATCGTTCGATATAACGATAAATCACTCTGGGAGCCTCGGAATCGCGATATTTACCTTTTCCACACGCTGTGTATCGAAAGGAGCTAAGGATTCACTTCCTAGCCCTCGGCAGCGTTCGATATAACGATAAATTACTCTGGTAGCCTCGGAATCGCGATATTTACCTTTTCCACACGCTGTGTATCGATAGAAGCTAAGGATTCAGTTCCTAGCCCTCGGCATCGTTCGATATAACGATAAATCACTCTGGGAGCCTCGGAATCGCGATATTTACCTTTTCCACACGCTGTGTATCGATAGAAGTCAAGGATTCACTTCCTAGCCCACGGCATTGTTCGATATAACGATAAATCACTCTGGGAGCCTCGGAATCGCGATATTTACCTTTTCCACACGCTGTGTATCGAAAGAAGCTAAGGATTCAGTTCCTAGCCCTCGGCATCGTTCGATATAACGATAAATCACTCTGGGAGCCTCGGAATCGCGATATTTACCTTTTCTACACGCTGTGTATCGAAAGGAGCTAAGGATTCACTTCCTAGCCCTCGGCATCGTTCGATATAACGATAAATTACTCTGGTAGCCTCGGAATCGCGATATTTACCTTTTCCACACGCTGTGTACCGATAGAAGCTAAGGATTCAGTTCCTAGCCCTCGGCATCGTTCGATATAACGATAAATCACTCTGGGAGCCTCGGAATCGCGATATTTACCTTTTCCACACGCTGTGTATCGAAAGAATGTAAGGATTCACTTCCTAGCCCTCGGCATCGTTCGATATAACGATAAATTACTCTGGTAGCATCGGAATCGCGATATTTACCTTTTCCACACGCTGTGTATCGATAGAAGCTAAGGATTCAGTTCCTAGACCTCGGCATCGTTCGATATAACGATAAATCACTCTGGGAGCCTCGGAATCGCGATATTTACCTTTTCCACACGCTGTGTATCGATGGAGGCTAAGGATTCAGTTCCTGGCCCTCGGCATCGTTCGATATAACGATAAATCACTCTGGGAGCCTCGGAATCGCGATATTTACCTTTTCCACACGCTGTGTATCAATAGAAGCTAAGGATTCACTTCCTAGCCCTCGGCATCGTTCGATATAACGATAAATCACTCTGGAACACTCGGAATCGCGATATTTACCTTTTCCACACGCTGTGTATCGATAGGAGCTAAGGATTTACTTCCTACCCCTCGGCATCGTTCGATATAACGATAAATCACTCTGGGAGCCTCGGAATCGCGATATTTACCTTTTCCACACGCTGTGTATCGAAAGGAGCTAAGGATTCACTTCCTAGCCCTCGGCAGCGTTCGATATAACGATAAATTACTCTGGTAGCCTCGGAATCGCGATATTTACCTTTTCCACACGCTGTGTATCGATAGAAGCTAAGGATTCAGTTCCTAGCCCTCGGCATCGTTCGATATAACGATAAATCACTCTGGGAGCCTCGGAATCGCGATATTTACCTTTTCCACACGCTGTGTATCGATAGAAGCCAAGGATTCACTTCCTAGCCCACGGCATTGTTCGATATAACGATAAATCACTCTGGGAGCCTCGGAATCGCGATATTTACCTTTTCCACACGCTGTGTATCGAAAGAAGCTAAGAATTCAGTTCCTAGCCCTCGGCATCGTTCGATATAACGATAAATCACTCTGGGAGCCTCGGAATCGCGATATTTACCTTTTCCACACGCTGTGTATCGAAAGGAGCTAAGGATTCACTTCCTAGCCCTCGGCATCGTTCGATATAACGATAAATCACTCTGGGAGCCTCGGAATAGCGATATTTACCTTTTCCACACGCTGTGTATCGATAGAAGCTAAGGATTCACTTCCTAGATCTCGCCATCGTTCGATATAACGATAAATCACTCGGGGACACTCGGAATCGCGATATTTACCTTTTCCACACGCTGTGTATCGAAAGGAGCTAAGGATTCACTTCCTAGCCCTCGGCATCGTTCGATTTAACGATAAATCACTCTGGGAGCCTCGGAATCGCGATATTTACCTTTTCCACACGCTGTGTATCGAAAGGAGCTAAGGATTCACTTCCTAGCCCTCGGCATCGTTCGATATAACGATAAATCACTCTGGGAGCCTCGGAATCGCGATATTTACCTTTTCCACACGCTGTGTATCGATAGAAGCTAAGGATTCACTTCCTAGCCCTCGGCATCGTTCGATATAACGATAAATCACTCTGGGAGCCTCGGAATCGCGATATTTACCTTTTCCACACGCTGTGTATCGAAAGGAGCTAAGGATTCACTTCCTAGCCCTCGGCATCGTTCGATATAACGATAAATCACTCTGGGAGCCTCGGAATAGCGATATTTACCTTTTCCACACGCTGTGTATCGAAAGGAGCTAAGGATTCACTTCCTAGCCCTCGGCATTGTTCGATATAACGATAAATCACTCTGGGAGCCTCGGAATCGCGATATTTACCTTTTCCACACGCTGTGTATCGATAGAAGCTAAGGATTCACTTCCTAGCCCTCGGCATCGTTCGATATAACGATAAATCACTCTGGGAGCCTCGGAATCGCGATATTTACCTTTTCCACACGCTGTGTATCGAAAGAAGCTTAGGATTCACTTCCTAGCCCACGACATTGTTCGATATAACGATAAATCACTCTGGAACACTCGCAATCGCGATATTTACCTTTTCCACACGCTGTGTATCGATAGAAGCTAAGGATTCAGTTCCTAGACCTCGGCATCGTTCGATATAACGATAAATCACTCTGGGAGCCTCGGAATCGCGATATTTACCTTTTCCACGCGCTGTGTATCGATGGAGGCTAAGGATTCAGTTCCTGGCCCTCGGCATCGTTCGATATAACGATAAATCACTCTGGGAGCCTCGGAATCGCGATATTTACCTTTTCCACACGCTGTGTATCAATAGAAGCTAAGGATTCACTTCCTAGCCCTCGGCATCGTTCGATATAACGATAAATCACTCTGGAACACTCGGAATCGCGATATTTACCTTTTCCACACGCTGTGTATCGATAGGAGCTAAGGATTTACTTCCTACCCCTCGGCATCGTTCGATATAACGATAAATCACTCTGGGAGCCTCGGAATCGCGATATTTACCTTTTCCACACGCTGTGTATCGAAAGGAGCTAAGGATTCACTTCCTAGCCCTCGGCAGCGTTCGATATAACGATAAATTACTCTGGTAGCCTCGGAATCGCGATATTTACCTTTTCCACACGCTGTGTATCGATAGAAGCTAAGGATTCAGTTCCTAGCCCTCGGCATCGTTCGATATAACGATAAATCACTCTGGGAGCCTCGGAATCGCGATATTTACCATTTCCACACGCTGTGTATCGATAGAAGCCAAGGATTCACTTCCTAGCCCACGGCATTGTTCGATATAACGATAAATCACTCTGGGAGCCTCGGAATCGCGATATTTACCTTTTCCACACGCTGTGTATCGAAAGGAGCTAAGGATTCACTTCCTAGCCCTCGGCATCGTTCGATTTAACGATAAATCACTCTGGGAGCCTCGGAATCGCGATATTTACCTTTTCCACACGCTGTGTATCGATAGAAGCTAAGGATTCACTTCCTAGCCCTCGGCATCGTTCGATATAACGATAAATCACTCTGGGAGCCTCGGAATCGCGATATTTACCTTTTCCACACGCTGTGTATCGATAGAAGCTAAGGATTCACTTCCTAGCCCTCGGCATCGTTCGATATAACGATAAATCACTCTGGGAGCCTCGGAATCGCGATATTTACCTTTTCCACACGCTGTGTATCGAAAGGAGCTAAGGATTCACTTCCTAGCCCTCGGCATCGTTCGATATAACGATAAATCACTCTGGGAGCCTCGGAATAGCGATATTTACCTTTTCCACACGCTGTGTATCGAAAGGAGCTAAGGATTCACTTCCTAGCCCTCGGCATTGTTCGATATAACGATAAATCACTCTGGGAGCCTCGGAATCGCGATATTTACCTTTTCCACACGCTGTGTATCGATAGAAGCTAAGGATTCACTTCCTAGCCCTCGGCAGCGTTCGATATAACGATAAATTACTCTGGTAGCCTCGGAATCGCGATATTTACCTTTTCCACACGCTGTGTATCGATAGAAGCTAAGGATTCAGTTCCTAGCCCTCGGCATCGTTCGATATAACGATAAATCACTCTGGGAGCCTCGGAATCGCGATATTTACCTTTTCCACACGCTGTGTATCGATAGAAGCCAAGGATTCACTTCCTAGCCCACGGCATTGTTCGATATAACGATAAATCACTCTGGGAGCCTCGGAATCGCGATATTTACCTTTTCCACACGCTGTGTATCGAAAGAAGCTAAGGATTCAGTTCCTAGCCCTCGGCATCGTTCGATATAACGATACATCACTCTGGGAGCCTCGGAATCGCGATATTTACCTTTTCCACACGCTGTGTATCGAAAGGAGCTAAGGATTCACTTCCTAGCCCTCGGCATCGTTCGATATAACGATAAATCACTCTGGGAGCCTCGGAATAGCGATATTTACCTTTTCCACACGCTGTGTATCGATAGAAGCTAAGGATTCACTTCCTAGATCTCGCCATCGTTCGATATAACGATAAATCACTCGGGGACACTCGGAATCGCGATATTTACCTTTTCCACACGCTGTGTATCGAAAGGAGCTAAGGATTCACTTCCTAGCCCTCGGCATCGTTCGATTTAACGATAAATCACTCTGGGAGCCTCGGAATCGCGATATTTACCTTTTCCACACGCTGTGTATCGATAGAAGCTAAGGATTCACTTCCTAGCCCTCGGCATCGTTCGATATAACGATAAATCACTCTGGGAGCCTCGGAATCGCGATATTTACCTTTTCCACACGCTGTGTATCGATAGAAGCTAAGGATTCACTTCCTAGCCCTCGGCATCGTTCGATATAACGATAAATCACTCTGGGAGCCTCGGAATCGCGATATTTACCTTTTCCACACGCTGTGTATCGAAAGGAGCTAAGGATTCACTTCCTAGCCCTCGGCATCGTTCGATATAACGATAAATCACTCTGGTTTCCTCGGAATCGCGATATTTACCTTTTCCACACGCTGTGTATCGATAGAAGCTAAGGATTCAGTTCCTAGCCCTCGGCATCGTTCGATATAACGATAAATCACTCTGGGAGCCTCGGAATCGCGATATTTACCTTTTCCACACGCTGTGTATCGATAGAAGCCAAGGATTCCCTTCCTAGCCCACGGCATTGTTCGATATAACGATAAATCACTCTGGGAGCCTCGGAATCGCGATATTCACCTTTTCCACACGCTGTGTATCGATAGAAGCCAAGGATTCACTTCCTAGCCCACGGCATTGTTCGATATAACGATAAATCACTCTGGAACACTCGGAATCGCGATATTTACCTTTTCCACACGCTGTGTATCGAAAGGAGCTAAGGATTCACTTCCTAGCCCTCGGCATCGTTCGATATAACGATAAATCACTCTGGGAGCCTCGGAATAGCGATATTTACCTTTTCCACACGCTGTGTATCGATAGAAGCTAAGGATTCACTTCCTAGATCTCGCCATCGTTCGATATAACGATAAATCACTCGGGGACACTCGGAATCGCGATATTTACCTTTTCCACACGCTGTGTATCGAAAGGAGCTAAGGATTCACTTCCTAGCCCTCGGCATCGTTCGATTTAACGATAAATCACTCTGGGAGCCTCGGAATCGCGATATTTACCTTTTCCACATGCTGTGTATCGATAGAAGCTAAGGATTCACTTCCTAGCCCTCGGCATCGTTCGATATAACGATAAATCACTCTGGGAGCCTCGGAATCGCGATATTTACCTTTTCCACACGCTGTGTATCGATAGAAGCTAAGGATTCACTTCCTAGCCCTCGGCATCGTTCGATATAACGATAAATCACTCTGGGAGCCTCGGAATCGCGATATTTACCTTTTCCACACGCTGTGTATCGAAAGGAGCTAAGGATTCACTTCCTAGCCCTCGGCATCGTTCGATATAACGATAAATCACTCTGGGAGCCTCGGAATAGCGATATTTACCTTTTCCACACGCTGTGTATCGAAAGGAGCTAAGGATTCACTTCCTAGCCCTCGGCATTGTTCGATATAACGATAAATCACTCTGGGAGCCTCGGAATCGCGATATTTACCTTTTCCACACGCTGTGTATCGATAGAAGCTAAGGATTCACTTCCTAGCCCTCGGCAGCGTTCGATATAACGATAAATTACTCTGGTAGCCTCGGAATCGCGATATTTACCTTTTCCACACGCTGTGTATCGATAGAAGCTAAGGATTCAGTTCCTAGCCCTCGGCATCGTTCGATATAACGATAAATCACTCTGGGAGCCTCGGAATCGCGATATTTACCTTTTCCACACGCTGTGTATCGATAGAAGCCAAGGATTCACTTCCTAGCCCACGGCATTGTTCGATATAACGATAAATCACTCTGGGAGCCTCGGAATCGCGATATTTACCTTTTCCACACGCTGTGTATCGAAAGAAGCTAAGGATTCAGTTCCTAGCCCTCGGCATCGTTCGATATAACGATACATCACTCTGGGAGCCTCGGAATCGCGATATTTACCTTTTCCACACGCTGTGTATCGAAAGGAGCTAAGGATTCACTTCCTAGCCCTCGGCATCGTTCGATATAACGATAAATCACTCTGGGAGCCTCGGAATAGCGATATTTACCTTTTCCACACGCTGTGTATCGATAGAAGCTAAGGATTCACTTCCTAGATCTCGCCATCGTTCGATATAACGATAAATCACTCTGGGAGCCTCGGAATCGCGATATTTACCTTTTCCACACGCTGTGTATCGATAGAAGCTAAGGATTCACTTCCTAGCCCTCGGCAGCGTTCGATATAACGATAAATTACTCTGGTAGCCTCGGAATCGCGATATTTACCTTTTCCACACGCTGTGTATCGATAGAAGCTAAGGATTCAGTTCCTAGCCCTCGGCATCGTTCGATATAACGATAAATCACTCTGGGAGCCTCGGAATCGCGATATTTACCTTTTCCACACGCTGTGTATCGATAGAAGCCAAGGATTCACTTCCTAGCCCACGGCATTGTTCGATATAACGATAAATCACTCTGGGAGCCTCGGAATCGCGATATTTACCTTTTCCACACGCTGTGTATCGAAAGAAGCTAAGGATTCAGTTCCTAGCCCTCGGCATCGTTCGATATAACGATACATCACTCTGGGAGCCTCGGAATCGCGATATTTACCTTTTCCACACGCTGTGTATCGAAAGGAGCTAAGGATTCACTTCCTAGCCCTCGGCATCGTTCGATATAACGATAAATCACTCTGGGAGCCTCGGAATAGCGATATTTACCTTTTCCACACGCTGTGTATCGATAGAAGCTAAGGATTCACTTCCTAGATCTCGCCATCGTTCGATATAACGATAAATCACTCGGGGACACTCGGAATCGCGATATTTACCTTTTCCACACGCTGTGTATCGAAAGGAGCTAAGGATTCACTTCCTAGCCCTCGGCATCGTTCGATTTAACGATAAATCACTCTGGGAGCCTCGGAATCGCGATATTTACCTTTTCCACACGCTGTGTATCGATAGAAGCTAAGGATTCACTTCCTAGCCCTCGGCATCGTTCGATATAACGATAAATCACTCTGGGAGCCTCGGAATCGCGATATTTACCTTTTCCACACGCTGTGTATCGATAGAAGCTAAGGATTCACTTCCTAGCCCTCGGCATCGTTCGATATAACGATAAATCACTCTGGGAGCCTCGGAATCGCGATATTTACCTTTTCCACACGCTGTGTATCGAAAGGAGCTAAGGATTCACTTCCTAGCCCTCGGCATCGTTCGATATAACGATAAATCACTCTGGTTTCCTCGGAATCGCGATATTTACCTTTTCCACACGCTGTGTATCGATAGAAGCTAAGGATTCAGTTCCTAGCCCTCGGCATCGTTCGATATAACGATAAATCACTCTGGGAGCCTCGGAATCGCGATATTTACCTTTTCCACACGCTGTGTATCGATAGAAGCCAAGGATTCCCTTCCTAGCCCACGGCATTGTTCGATATAACGATAAATCACTCTGGGAGCCTCGGAATCGCGATATTTACCTTTTCCACACGCTGTGTATCGAAAGAAGCTAAGGATTCAGTGCCTAACCCTCGGCATCGTTCGATATAACGATAAATCACTCTGGGAGCCTCGGAATCGCGATATTTACCTTTTCCACACGCTGTGTATCGAAAGGAGCTAAGGATTCACTTCCTAGCCCTCGGCATCGTTCGATGTAACGATAAATCACTCTGGGAGCCTCGGAATAGCGATATTTACCTTTTCCACACGCTGTGTATCGATAGAAGCTAAGGATTCACTTCCTAGATCTCGCCATCGTTCGATATAACGATAAATCACTCTGGGACACTCGGAATCGCGATATTTACCTTTTCCACACGCTGTGTATCGAAAGGAGCTAAGGATTCACTTCCTAGCCCTCGGCATCGTTCGATTTAACGATAAATCACTCTGGGAGCCTCGGAATCGCGATATTTACCTTTTCCACACGCTGTGTATCGAAAGGAGCTAAGGATTCACTTCCTACCCCTCGGCATCGTTCGATATAACGATAAATTACTCTGGTAGCCTCGGAATCGCGATATTTACCTTTGCCACACGCTGTGTATCGATAGAAGCTAAGGATTCAGTTCCTAGCCCTCGGCATCGTTCGATATAACGATAAATTACTCTGGTAGCCTCGGAATCGCGATATTTACCTTTTCCACACGCTGTGTATCGATAAAAGCTAAGGATTCATTTAATAGCCCTCGCCATCGTTCGATATAACGATAAATCACTCTGGGACACTCGGAATCGCGATATTTACCTTTTCCACACGCTGTGTATCGAAAGGAGCTAAGGATTCACTTCCTAGCCCTCGGCATCGTTCGATTTAACGATAAATCACTCTGGGAGCCTCGGAATCGCGATATTTACCTTTTCCACACGCTGTGTATCGATAGGAGCTAAGGATTCACTTCCTAGCCCTCGGCATCGTTCGATTTAACGATAAATCACTCTGGGAGCCTCGGAATCGCGATATTTACCTTTTCCACACGCTGTGTATCGAAAGGAGCTAAGGATTCACTTCCTAGCCCTCGGCATCGTTCGATATAACGATAAATCACTCTGGTAGCCTCGGAATCGCGATATTTACCTTTTCCACACGCTGTGTATCGATAGAAGCTAAGGATTCAGTTCCTAGCCCTCGGCATCGTTCGATATAACGATAAATCACTCTGGGAGCCTCGGAATCGCGATATTTACCTTTTCCACACGCTGTGTATCGATAGAAGCTAAGGATTCAGTTCCTAGCCCTCGGCATCGTTCGATATAACGATAAATCACTCTGGGAGCCTCGGAATCGCGATATTTACCTTTTCCACACGCTGTGTATCGATAGAAGCCAAGGATTCACTTCCCAGCCCACGGCATTGTTCGATATAACGATAAATCACTCTGGGAGCCTCGGAATCGCGATATTTACCTTTTCCACACGCTGTGTATCGATAGGAGCTAAGGATTCACTTCCTATCCCTCGGCATCGTTCGATATAACGATAAATCACTCTGGGAGCCTCGGAATCGCGATATTTACCTTTTCCACACGCTGTGTATCGAAAGGAGCTAAGGATTCACTTCCTAGCCCTCGGCATCGTTCGATATAACGATAAATTACTCTGGTAGCCTCGGAATCGCGATATTTACCTTTTCCACACGCTGTGTATCGATAGAAGCTAAGGATTCAGTTCCTAGCCCTCGGCATCGTTCGATATAACGATAAATCACTCTGGGAGCCTCGGAATCGCGATAGTTACCTTTTCCACACGCTGTGTATCGATAGAAGCCAAGGATTCACTTCCTAGCCCACGGCATTGTTCGATATAACGATAAATCACTCTGGGAGCCTCGGAATCGCGATATTTACCTTTTCCACACGCTGTGTATCGAAAGAAGCTAAGGATTCAGTTCCTAGCCCTCGGCATCGTTCGATATAACAATAAATCACTCTGGGAGCCTCGGAATCGCGATATTTACCTTTTCCACACGCTGTGTATCGAAAGGAGCTAAGGATTCACTTCCTAGCCCTCGGCATCGTTCGATATAACGATAAATCACTCTGGGAGCCTCGGAATAGCGATATTTACCTTTTCCACACGCTGTGTATCGATAGAAGCTAAGGATTCACTTCCTAGATCTCGCCATCGTTCGATATAACGATAAATCACTCGGGGACACTCGGAATCGCGATATTTACCTTTTCCACACGCTGTGTATCGAAAGGAGCTAAGGATTCACTTCCTAGCCCTCGGCATCGTTCGATTTAACGATAAATCACTCTGGGAGCCTCGGAATCGCGATATTTACCTTTTCCACACGCTGTGTATCGATAGAAGCTAAGGATTCACTTCCTAGCCCTCGGCATCGTTCGATATAACGATAAATCACTCTGGGAGCCTCGGAATCGCGATATTTACCTTTTCCACACGCTGTGTATCGATAGAAGCTAAGGATTCACTTCCTAGCCCTCGGCATCGTTCGATATAACGATAAATCACTCTGGGAGCCTCGGAATCGCGATATTTACCTTTTCCACACGCTGTGTATCGAAAGGAGCTAAGGATTCACTTCCTAGCCCTCGGCATCGTTCGATATAACGATAAATCACTCTGGGAGCCTCGGAATAGCGATATTTACCTTTTCCACACGCTGTGTATCGAAAGGAGCTAAGGATTCACTTCCTAGCCCTCGGCATTGTTCGATATAACGATAAATCACTCTGGGAGCCTCGGAATCGCGATATTTACCTTTTCCACACGCTGTGTATCGATAGAAGCTAAGGATTCACTTCCTAGCCCTCGGCAGCGTTCGATATAACGATAAATTACTCTGGTAGCCTCGGAATCGCGATATTTACCTTTTCCACACGCTGTGTATCGATAGAAGCTAAGGATTCAGTTCCTAGCCCTCGGCATCGTTCGATATAACGATAAATCACTCTGGGAGCCTCGGAATCGCGATATTTACCTTTTCCACACGCTGTGTATCGATAGAAGCCAAGGATTCACTTCCTAGCCCACGGCATTGTTCGATATAACGATAAATCACTCTGGGAGCCTCGGAATCGCGATATTTACCTTTTCCACACGCTGTGTATCGAAAGAAGCTAAGGATTCAGTTCCTAGCCCTCGGCATCGTTCGATATAACGATACATCACTCTGGGAGCCTCGGAATCGCGATATTTACCTTTTCCACACGCTGTGTATCGAAAGGAGCTAAGGATTCACTTCCTAGCCCTCGGCATCGTTCGATATAACGATAAATCACTCTGGGAGCCTCGGAATAGCGATATTTACCTTTTCCACACGCTGTGTATCGATAGAAGCTAAGGATTCACTTCCTAGATCTCGCCATCGTTCGATATAACGATAAATCACTCGGGGACACTCGGAATCGCGATATTTACCTTTTCCACACGCTGTGTATCGAAAGGAGCTAAGGATTCACTTCCTAGCCCTCGGCATCGTTCGATTTAACGATAAATCACTCTGGGAGCCTCGGAATCGCGATATTTACCTTTTCCACACGCTGTGTATCGATAGAAGCTAAGGATTCACTTCCTAGCCCTCGGCATCGTTCGATATAACGATAAATCACTCTGGGAGCCTCGGAATCGCGATATTTACCTTTTCCACACGCTGTGTATCGATAGAAGCTAAGGATTCACTTCCTAGCCCTCGGCATCGTTCGATATAACGATAAATCACTCTGGGAGCCTCGGAATCGCGATATTTACCTTTTCCACACGCTGTGTATCGAAAGGAGCTAAGGATTCACTTCCTAGCCCTCGGCATCGTTCGATATAACGATAAATCACTCTGGTTTCCTCGGAATCGCGATATTTACCTTTTCCACACGCTGTGTATCGATAGAAGCTAAGGATTCAGTTCCTAGCCCTCGGCATCGTTCGATATAACGATAAATCACTCTGGGAGCCTCGGAATCGCGATATTTACCTTTTCCACACGCTGTGTATCGATAGAAGCCAAGGATTCCCTTCCTAGCCCACGGCATTGTTCGATATAACGATAAATCACTCTGGGAGCCTCGGAATCGCGATATTTACCTTTTCCACACGCTGTGTATCGAAAGAAGCTAAGGATTCAGTGCCTAGCCCTCGGCATCGTTCGATATAACGATAAATCACTCTGGGAGCCTCGGAATCGCGATATTTACCTTTTCCACACGCTGTGTATCGAAAGGAGCTAAGGATTCACTTCCTAGCCCTCGGCATCGTTCGATGTAACGATAAATCACTCTGGGAGCCTCGGAATAGCGATATTTACCTTTTCCACACGCTGTGTATCGATAGAAGCTAAGGATTCACTTCCTAGATCTAGCCATCGTTCGATATAACGATAAATCACTCTGGGACACTCGGAATCGCGATATTTACCTTTTCCACACGCTGTGTATCGAAAGGAGCTAAGGATTCACTTCCTAGCCCTCGGCATCGTTCGATTTAACGATAAATCACTCTGGGAGCCTCGGAATCGCGATATTTACCTTTTCCACACGCTGTGTATCGAAAGGAGCTAAGGATTCACTTCCTACCCCTCGGCATCGTTCGATATAACGATAAATTACTCTGGTAGCCTCGGAATCGCGATATTTACCTTTGCCACACGCTGTGTATCGATAGAAGCTAAGGATTCAGTTCCTAGCCCTCGGCATCGTTCGATATAACGATAAATTACTCTGGTAGCCTCGGAATCGCGATATTTACCTTTTCCACACGCTGTATATCGATAGAAGCTAAGGATTCACTTCCTAGATCTCGCCATCGTTCGATATAACGATAAATCACTCTGGGACACTCGGAATCGCGATATTTACCTTTTCCACACGCTGTGTATCGAAAGGAGCTAAGGATTCACTTCCTAGCCCTCGGCATCGTTCGATTTAACGATAAATCACTCTGGAACACTCGGAATCGCGATATTTACCTTTTCCACACGCTGTGTATCGATAGGAGCTAAGGATTCACTTCCTAGCCCTCGGCATCGTTCGATATAACGATAAATCACTCTGGGAGCCTCGGAATCGCGATATTTACCTTTTCCACACGCTGTGTATCGAAAGGAGCTAAGGATTCACTTCCTAGCCCTCGGCATCGTTCGATATAACGATAAATTACTCTGGTAGCCTCGGAATCGCGATATTTACCTTTTCCACACGCTGTGTATCGATAGAAGCTAAGGATTCAGTTACTAGCCCTCGGCATCGTTCGATATAACGATAAATCACTCTGGGAGCCTCGGAATCGCGATATTCACCTTTTCCACACGCTGTGTATCGATAGAAGCCAAGGATTCACTTCCTAGCCCACGGCATTGTTCGATATAACGATAAATCACTCTGGAACACTCGGAATCGCGATATTTACCTTTTCCACACGCTGTGTATCGATAGGAGCTAAGGATTCACTTCCTAGCCCTCGGCATCGTTCGATATAACGATAAATCACTCTGGGAGCTTCGGAATCGCGATATTTACCTTTTCCACACGCTGTGTATCGAAAGGAGCTAAGGATTCACTTCCTAGCCCTCGGCATCGTTCGATATAACGATAAATTACTCTGGTAGCCTCGGAATCGCGATATTTACCTTTGCCACACGCTGTGTATCGATAGAAGCTAAGGATTCAGTTCCTAGCCCTCGGCATCGTTCGATATAACGATAAATTACTCTGGTAGCCTCGGAATCGCGATATTTACCTTTTCCACACGCTGTATATCGATAGAAGCTAAGGATTCACTTCCTAGATCTCGCCATCGTTCGATATAACGATAAATCACTCTGGGACACTCGGAATCGCGATATTTACCTTTTCCACACGCTGTGTATCGATAGAAGCTAAGGATTCAGTTCCTAGCCCTCGGCATCGTTCGATATAACGATAAATCACTCTGGGAGCCTCGGAATCGCGATAGTTACCTTTTCCACACGCTGTGTATCGATAGAAGCCAAGGATTCACTTCCTAGCCCACGGCATTGTTCGATATAACGATAAATCACTCTGGGAGCCTCGGAATCGCGATATTTACCTTTTCCACACGCTGTGTATCGAAAGAAGCTAAGGATTCAGTTCCTAGCCCTCGGCATCGTTCGATATAACGATAAATTACTCTAGTAGCCTCGGAATCGCGATATTTACCTTTTCCACACGCTGTGTATCGATAGAAGCTAAGGATTCAGTTCCTAGCCCTCGGCATCGTTCGATATAACGATAAATCACTCTGGGAGCCTCGGAATCGCGATATTTACCTTTTCCACACGCAGTGTATCGAAAGGAGCTAAGGATTCACTTCCTGGCCCTCGGCATCGTTCGATATAACGATAAATCACTCTGGGAGCCTCGGAATAGCGATATTTACCTTTTCCACACGCTGTGTATCGATAAAAGCTAAGGATTCATTTAATAGCCCTCGCCATCGTTCGATATAACGATAAATCACTCTGGGACACTCGGAATCGCGATATTTACCTTTTCCACACGCTGTGTATCGAAAGGAGCTAAGGATTCACTTCCTAGCCCTCGGCATCGTTCGATTTAACGATAAATCACTCTGGGAGCCTCGGAATCGCGATATTTACCTTTTCCACACGCTGTGTATCGATAGGAGCTAAGGATTCACTTCCTAGCCCTCGGCATCGTTCGATTTAACGATAAATCACTCTGGGAGCCTCGGAATCGCGATATTTACCTTTTCCACACGCTGTGTATCGAAAGGAGCTAAGGATTCACTTCCTAGCCCTCGGCATCGTTCGATATAACGATAAATCACTCTGGTAGCCTCGGAATCGCGATATTTACCTTTTCCACACGCTGTGTATCGATAGAAGCTAAGGATTCAGTTCCTAGCCCTCGGCATCGTTCGATATAACGATAAATCACTCTGGGAGCCTCGGAATCGCGATATTTACCTTTTCCACACGCTGTGTATCGATAGAAGCTAAGGATTCAGTTCCTAGCCCTCGGCATCGTTCGATATAACGATAAATCACTCTGGGAGCCTCGGAATCGCGATATTTACCTTTTCCACACGCTGTGTATCGATAGAAGCCAAGGATTCACTTCCTAGCCCACGGCATTGTTCGATATAACGATAAATCACTCTGGGAGCCTCGGAATCGCGATATTTACCTTTTCCACACGCTGTGTATCGATAGGAGCTAAGGATTCACTTCCTATCCCTCGGCATCGTTCGATATAACGATAAATCACTCTGGGAGCCTCGGAATCGCGATATTTACCTTTTCCACACGCTGTGTATCGAAAGGAGCTAAGGATTCACTTCCTAGCCCTCGGCATCGTTCGATATAACGATAAATTACTCTGGTAGCCTCGGAATCGCGATATTTACCTTTTCCACACGCTGTGTATCGATAGAAGCTAAGGATTCAGTTCCTAGCCCTCGGCATCGTTCGATATAACGATAAATCACTCTGGGAGCCTCGGAATCGCGATAGTTACCTTTTCCACACGCTGTGTATCGATAGAAGCCAAGGATTCACTTCCTAGCCCACGGCATTGTTCGATATAACGATAAATCACTCTGGGAGCCTCGGAATCGCGATATTTACCTTTTCCACACGCTGTGTATCGATAGAAGCTAAGGATTCAGTTCCTAGCCCTCGGCATCGTTCGATATAACGATAAATCACTCTGGGAGCCTCGGAATCGCGATATTTACCTCTTCCACACGCTGTGTATCGATAGAAGCCAAGGATTCACTTCCTAGCCCACGGCATTGTTCGATATAACGATAAATCACTCTGGGAGCCTCGGAATCGCGATATTTACCTTTTCCACACGCTGTGTATCGATAGGAGCTAAGGATTCACTTCCTATCCCTCGGCATCGTTCGATATAACGATAAATCACTCTGGGAGCCTCGGAATCGCGATATTTACCTTTTCCACACGCTGTGTATCGAAAGGAGCTAAGGATTCACTTCCTAGCCCTCGGCATCGTTCGATATAACGATAAATTACTCTGGTAGCCTCGGAATCGCGATATTTACCTTTTCCACACGCTGTGTATCGATTGAAGCTAAGGATTCAGTTCCTAGCCCTCGGCATCGTTCGATATAACGATAAATCACTCTGGGAGCCTCGGAATCGCGATATTTACCTTTTCCACACGCTGTGTATCGATAGAAGCCAAGGATTCACTTCCTAGCCCACGGCATTGTTCGATATAACGATAAATCACTCTGGGAGCCTCGGAATCGCGATATTTACCTTTTCCACACGCTGTGTATCGAAAGAAGCTAAGGATTCAGTTCCTAGCCCTCGGCATCGTTCGATATAACGATAAATCACTCTGGGAGCCTCGGAATCGCGATATTTACCTTTTCCACACGCTGTGTATCGAAAGGAGCTAAGGATTCACTTCCTAGCCCTCGGCATCGTTCGATATAACGATAAATCACTCTGGGAGCCTCGGAATAGCGATATTTACCTTTTCCACACGCTGTGTATCGATAGAAGCTAAGGATTCACTTCCTAGATCTCGCCATCGTTCGATATAACGATAAATCACTCTGGGACACTCGGAATCGCGATATTTACCTTTTCCACAGGCTGTGTATCGAAAGGAGCTAAGGATTCACTTCCTAGCCCTCGGCATCGTTCGATATAACGATAAATCACTCTGGGAGCCTCGGAATCGCGATATTTACCTTTTCCACACGCTGTGTATCGATAGGAGCTAAGGATTCACTTCCTATCCCTCGGCATCGTTCGATATAACGATAAAACACTCTGGGAGCCTCGGAATCGCGATATTTACCTTTTCCACACGCTGTGTATCGAAAGGAGCTAAGGATTCACTTCCTAGCCCTCGGCATCGTTCGATATAACGATAAATTACTCTGGTAGCCTCGGAATCGCGATATTTACCTTTTCCACACGCTGTGTATCGATAGAAGCTAAGGATTCAGTTCCTAGCCCTCGGCATCGTTCGATATAACGATAAATCACTCTGGGAGCCTCGGAATCGCGATAGTTACCTTTTCCACACGCTGTGTATCGATAGAAGCCAAGGATTCACTTCCTAGCCCACGGCATTGTTCGATATAACGATAAATCACTCTGGGAGCCTCGGAATCGCGATATTTACCTTTTCCACACGCTGTGTATCGATAGAAGCTAAGGATTCAGTTCCTAGCCCTCGGCATCGTTCGATATAACGATAAATCACTCTGGGAGCCTCGGAATCGCGATATTTACCTCTTCCACACGCTGTGTATCGATAGAAGCCAAGGATTCACTTCCTAGCCCACGGCATTGTTCGATATAACGATAAATCACTCTGGGAGCCTCGGAATCGCGATATTTACCTTTTCCACACGCTGTGTATCGATAGGAGCTAAGGATTCACTTCCTATCCCTCGGCATCGTTCGATATAACGATAAATCACTCTGGGAGCCTCGGAATCGCGATATTTACCTTTTCCACACGCTGTGTATCGAAAGGAGCTAAGGATTCACTTCCTAGCCCTCGGCATCGTTCGATATAACGATAAATTACTCTGGTAGCCTCGGAATCGCGATATTTACCTTTTCCACACGCTGTGTATCGATTGAAGCTAAGGATTCAGTTCCTAGCCCTCGGCATCGTTCGATATAACGATAAATCACTCTGGGAGCCTCGGAATCGCGATATTTACCTTTTCCACACGCTGTGTATCGATAGAAGCCAAGGATTCACTTCCTAGCCCACGGCATTGTTCGATATAACGATAAATCACTCTGGGAGCCTCGGAATCGCGATATTTACCTTTTCCACACGCTGTGTATCGAAAGAAGCTAAGGATTCAGTTCCTAGCCCTCGGCATCGTTCGATATAACGATAAATCACTCTGGGAGCCTCGGAATCGCGATATTTACCTTTTCCACACGCTGTGTATCGAAAGGAGCTAAGGATTCACTTCCTAGCCCTCGGCATCGTTCGATATAACGATAAATCACTCTGGGAGCCTCGGAATAGCGATATTTACCTTTTCCACACGCTGTGTATCGATAGAAGCTAAGGATTCACTTCCTAGATCTCGCCATCGTTCGATATAACGATAAATCACTCTGGGACACTCGGAATCGCGATATTTACCTTTTCCACAGGCTGTGTATCGAAAGGAGCTAAGGATTCACTTCCTAGCCCTCGGCATCGTTCGATATAACGATAAATCACTCTGGGAGCCTCGGAATCGCGATATTTACCTTTTCCACACGCTGTGTATCGATAGAAGCTAAGGATTCACTTCCTAGCCCACGGCATTGTTCGATATAACGATAAATCAATCTGGGAGCCTCTGAATCGCGATATTTACCTTTTCCACACGCTGTGTATCGATAGAAGCTAAGGATTCACTTCCTAGCCCTCGGCATCGTTCGATATAACGATAAATCACTCTGGGAGCCTCGGAATCGCGATATTTACCTTTTCCACACGCTGTGTATCGAAAGAAGCTTAGGATTCACTTCCTAGCACACGGCATTGTTCGATATAACGATATATCACTCTGGAACACTCGGAATCGCGATATTTACCTTTTCCACACGCTGTGTATCGATAGGAGCTAAGGATTCACTTCCTAGCCCTCGGCATCGTTCGATATAACGATAAATCACTCTGGGAGCCTCGGAATCGCGATATTTACCTTTTCCACACGCTGTGTATCGAAAGGAACTAAGGATTCACTTCCTAGCCTTCGGCATCGTTCGATATAACGATAAATTACTCTGGTAGCCTCGGAATCGCGATATTTACCTTTTCCACACGCTGTGTATCGGTAGAAGCTAAGGATTCAGTTACTAGCCCTCGGCATCGTTCGATATAACGATAAATCACTCTGGGAGTCTCGGAATCGCGATATTCACCTTTTCCACACGCTGTGTATCGATAGAAGCCAAGGATTCACTTCCTAGCCCACGGCATTGTTCGATATAACGATAAATCACTCTGGAACACTCGGAATCGCGATATTTACCTTTTCCACACGCTGTGTATCGATAGGAGCTAAGGATTCACTTCCTAGCCCTCGGCATCGTTCGATTTAACGATAAATCACTCTGGGAGCCTCGGAATCGCGATATTTACCTTTTCCACACGCTGTGTATCGAAAGGAGCTAAGGATTCACTTCCTACCCCTCGGCATCGTTCGATATAACGATAAATTACTCTGGTAGCCTCGGAATCGCGATATTTACCTTTGCCACACGCTGTGTATCGATAGAAGCTAAGGATTCAGTTCCTAGCCCTCGGCATCGTTCGATATAACGATAAATTACTCTGGTAGCCTCGGAATCGCGATATTTACCTTTTCCACACGCTGTATATCGATAGAAGCTAAGGATTCACTTCCTAGATCTCGCCATCGTTCGATATAACGATAAATCACTCTGGGACACTCGGAATCGCGATATTTACCTTTTCCACACGCTGTGTATCGAAAGGAGCTAAGGATTCACTTCCTAGCCCTCGGCATCGTTCGATTTAACGATAAATCACTCTGGAACACTCGGAATCGCGATATTTACCTTTTCCACACGCTGTGTATCGATAGGAGCTAAGGATTCACTTCCTAGCCCTCGGCATCGTTCGATATAACGATAAATCACTCTGGGAGCCTCGGAATCGCGATATTTACCTTTTCCACACGCTGTGTATCGAAAGGAGCTAAGGATTCACTTCCTAGCCCTCGGCATCGTTCGATATAACGATAAATTACTCTGGTAGCCTCGGAATCGCGATATTTACCTTTTCCACACGCTGTGTATCGATAGAAGCTAAGGATTCAGTTACTAGCCCTCGGCATCGTTCGATATAACGATAAATCACTCTGGGAGCCTCGGAATCGCGATATTCACCTTTTCCACACGCTGTGTATCGATAGAAGCCAAGGATTCACTTCCTAGCCCACGGCATTGTTCGATATAACGATAAATCACTCTGGAACACTCGGAATCGCGATATTTACCTTTTCCACACGCTGTGTATCGATAGGAGCTAAGGATTCACTTCCTAGCCCTCGGCATCGTTCGATATAACGATAAATCACTCTGGGAGCTTCGGAATCGCGATATTTACCTTTTCCACACGCTGTGTATCGAAAGGAGCTAAGGATTCACTTCCTAGCCCTCGGCATCGTTCGATGTAACGATAAATTACTCTAGTAGCCTCGGAATCGCGATATTTACCTTTTCCACACGCTGTGTATCGATAGAAGCTAAGGATTCAGTTCCTAGCCCTCGGCATCGTTCGATATAACGATAAATCACTCTGGGAGCCTCGGAATCGCGATAGTTACCTTTTCCACACGCTGTGTATCGATAGAAGCCAAGGATTCACTTCCTAGCCCACGGCATTGTTCGATATAACGATAAATCACTCTGGGAGCCTCGGAATCGCGATATTTACCTTTTCCACACGCTGTGTATCGAAAGAAGCTAAGGATTCAGTTCCTAGCCCTCGGCATCGTTCGATATAACGATAAATTACTCTAGTAGCCTCGGAATCGCGATATTTACCTTTTCCACACGCTGTGTATCGATAGAAGCTAAGGATTCAGTTCCTAGCCCTCGGCATCGTTCGATATAACGATGAATCACTCTGGGAGCCTCGGAATCGCGATATTTACCTTTTCCACACGCAGTGTATCGAAAGGAGCTAAGGATTCACTTCCTGGCCCTCGGCATCGTTCGATATAACGATAAATCACTCTGGGAGCCTCGGAATAGCGATATTTACCTTTTCCACACGCTGTGTATCGATAAAAGCTAAGGATTCATTTAATAGCCCTCGCCATCGTTCGATATAACGATAAATCACTCTGGGACACTCGGAATCGCGATATTTACCTTTTCCACACGCTGTGTATCGAAAGGAGCTAAGGATTCACTTCCTAGCCCTCGGCATCGTTCGATTTAACGATAAATCACTCTGGGAGCCTCGGAATCGCGATATTTACCTTTTCCACACGCTGTGTATCGATAGGAGCTAAGGATTCACTTCCTAGCCCTCGGCATCGTTCGATTTAACGATAAATCACTCTGGGAGCCTCGGAATCGCGATATTTACCTTTTCCACACGCTGTGTATCGAAAGGAGCTAAGGATTCACTTCCTAGCCCTCGGCATCGTTCGATATAACGATAAATCACTCTGGTAGCCTCGGAATCGCGATATTTACCTTTTCCACACGCTGTGTATCGATAGAAGCTAAGGATTCAGTTCCTAGCCCTCGGCATCGTTCGATATAACGATAAATCACTCTGGGAGCCTCGGAATCGCGATATTTACCTTTTCCACACGCTGTGTATCGATAGAAGCTAAGGATTCAGTTCCTAGCCCTCTGCATCGTTCGATATAACGATAAATCACTCTGGGAGCCTCGGAATCGCGATATTTACCTTTTCCACACGCTGTGTATCGATAGAAGCCAAGGATTCACTTCCCAGCCCACGGCATTGTTCGATATAACGATAAATCACTCTGGGAGCCTCGGAATCGCGATATTTACCTTTTCCACACGCTGTGTATCGATAGGAGCTAAGGATTCACTTCCTATCCCTCGGCATCGTTCGATATAACGATAAATCACTCTGGGAGCCTCGGAATCGCGATATTTACCTTTTCCACACGCTGTGTATCGAAAGGAGCTAAGGATTCACTTCCTAGCCCTCGGCATCGTTCGATATAACGATAAATTACTCTGGTAGCCTCGGAATCGCGATATTTACCTTTTCCACACGCTGTGTATCGATAGAAGCTAAGGATTCAGTTCCTAGCCCTCGGCATCGTTCGATATAACGATAAATCACTCTGGGAGCCTCGGAATCGCGATAGTTACCTTTTCCACACGCTGTGTATCGATAGAAGCCAAGGATTCACTTCCTAGCCCACGGCATTGTTCGATATAACGATAAATCACTCTGGGAGCCTCGGAATCGCGATATTTACCTTTTCCACACGCTGTGTATCGATAGAAGCTAAGGATTCAGTTCCTAGCCCTCGGCATCGTTCGATATAACGATAAATCACTCTGGGAGCCTCGGAATCGCGATATTTACCTCTTCCACACGCTGTGTATCGATAGAAGCCAAGGATTCACTTCCTAGCCCACGGCATCGTTCGATTTAACGATAAATCACTCTGGGAGCCTCGGAATCGCGATATTTACCTTTTCCACACGCTGTGTATCGATAGAAGCTAAGGATTCACTTCCTAGCCCTCGGCATCGTTCGATATAACGATAAATCACTCTGGGAGCCTCGGAATCGCGATATTTACCTTTTCCACACGCTGTGTATCGATAGAAGCTAAGGATTCAGTTCCTAGCCCTCGGCATCGTTCGATATAACGATAAATCACTCTGGGAGCCTCGGAATCGCGATATTTACCTTTTCCACACGCTGTGTATCGATAGAAGCCAAGGATTCACTTCCTAGCCCACGGCATTGTTCGATATAACGATAAATCACTCTGGGAGCCTCGGAATCGCGATATTTACCTTTTCCACACGCTGTGTATCGAAAGAAGCTAAGGATTCAGTTCCTAGCCCTCGGCATCGTTCGATATAACGATACATCACTCGGGGACACTCGGAATCGCGATATTTACCTTTTCCACACGCTGTGTATCGAAAGGAGCTAAGGATTCACTTCCTAGATCTCGCCATCGTTCGATATAACGATAAATCACTCGGGGACACTCGGAATCGCGATATTTACCTTTTCCACACGCTGTGTATCGAAAGGAGCTAAGGATTCACTTCCTAGCCCTCGGCATCGTTCGATTTAACGATAAATCACTCTGGGAGCCTCGGAATCGCGATATTTACCTTTTCCACACGCTGTGTATCGATAGAAGCTAAGGATTCACTTCCTAGCCCTCGGCATCGTTCGATATAACGATAAATCACTCTGGGAGCCTCGGAATCGCGATATTTACCTTTTCCACACGCTGTGTATCGATAGAAGCTAAGGATTCACTTCCTAGCCCTCGGCATCGTTCGATATAACGATAAATCACTCTGGGAGCCTCGGAATCGCGATATTTACCTTTTCCACACGCTGTGTATCGAAAGGAGCTAAGGATTCACTTCCTAGCCCTCGGCATCGTTCGATATAACGATAAATCACTCTGGTTTCCTCGGAATCGCGATATTTACCTTTTCCACACGCTGTGTATCGATAGAAGCTAAGGATTCAGTTCCTAGCCCTCGGCATCGTTCGATATAACGATAAATCACTCTGGGAGCCTCGGAATCGCGATATTTACCTTTTCCACACGCTGTGTATCGATAGAAGCCAAGGATTCCCTTCCTAGCCCACGGCATTGTTCGATATAACGATAAATCACTCCGGGAGCCTCGGAATCGCGATATTTACCTTTTCCACACGCTGTGTATCGAAAGAAGCTAAGGATTCAGTGCCTAGCCCTCGGCATCGTTCGATATAACGATAAATCACTCTGGGAGCCTCGGAATCGCGATATTTACCTTTTCCACACGCTGTGTATCGAAAGGAGCTAAGGATTCACTTCCTAGCCCTCGGCATCGTTCGATGTAACGATAAATCACTCTGGGAGCCTCGGAATAGCGATATTTACCTTTTCCACACGCTGTGTATCGATAGAAGCTAAGGATTCACTTCCTAGATCTCGCCATCGTTCGATGTAACGATAAATTACTCTAGTAGCCTCGGAATCGCGATATTTACCTTTTCCACACGCTGTGTATCGATAGAAGCTAAGGATTCACTTCCTAGCCCTCGGCATCGTTCGATATAACGATAAATCACTCTGGGAGCCTCGGAATCGCGATATTTACCTTTTCCACACGCTGTGTATCGATAGAAGCTAAGGATTCACTTCCTAGCCCTCGGCATCGTTCGATATAACGATAAATCACTCTGGGAGCCTCGGAATCGCGATATTTACCTTTTCCACACGCTGTGTATCGATAGAAGCTAAGGATTCACTTCCTAGCCCTCGGCATCGTTCGATATAACGATAAATCACTCTGGGAGCCTCGGAATCGCGATATTTACCTTTTCCACACGCTGTGTATCGAAAGGAGCTAAGGATTCACTTCCTAGCCCTCGGCATCGTTCGATATAACGATAAATCACTCTGGGAGCCTCGGAATCGCGATATTTACCTTTTCCACACGCTGTGTATCGAAAGGAGCTAAGGATTCACTTCCTAGCCCTCGGCATCGTTCGATATAACGATAAATCACTCTGGTTTCCTCGGAATCGCGATATTTACCTTTTCCACACGCTGTGTATCGATAGAAGCTAAGGATTCAGTTCCTAGCCCTCGGCATCGTTCGATATAACGATAAATCACTCTGGGAGCCTCGGAATCGCGATATTTACCTTTTCCACACGCTGTGTATCGAAAGGAGCTAAGGATTCACTTCCTAGCCCTCGGCATCGTTCGATATAACGATAAATCACTCTGGTTTCCTCGGAATCGCGATATTTACCTTTTCCACACGCTGTGTATCGATAGAAGCTAAGGATTCAGTTCCTAGCCCTCGGCATCGTTCGATATAACGATAAATTACTCTGGTAGCCTCGGAATCGCGATATTTACCTTTTCCACACGCTGTGTATCGATAGAAGCTAAGGATTCAGTTCCTAGCCCTCGGCATCGTTCGATATAACGATAAATCACTCTGGGAGCCTCGGAATCGCGATAGTTACCTTTTCCACACGCTGTGTATCGATAGAAGCCAAGGATTCACTTCCTAGCCCACGGCATTGTTCGATATAACGATAAATCACTCTGGGAGCCTCAGAATCGCGATATTTACCTTTTCCACACGCTGTGTATCGATAGAAGCTAAGGATTCAGTTCCTAGCCCTCGGCATCGTTCGATATAACGATAAATCACTCTGGGAGCCTCGGAATCGCGATATTTACCTCTTCCACACGCTGTGTATCGATAGAAGCCAAGGATTCACTTCCTAGCCCACGGCATCGTTCGATTTAACGATAAATCACTCTGGGAGCCTCGGAATCGCGATATTTACCTTTTCCACACGCTGTGTATCGATAGAAGCTAAGGATTCACTTCCTAGCCCTCGGCATCGTTCGATATAACGATAAATCACTCTGGGAGCCTCGGAATCGCGATATTTACCTTTTCCACACGCTGTGTATCGATAGAAGCTAAGGATTCAGTTCCTAGCCCTCGGCATCGTTCGATATAACGATAAATCACTCTGGGAGCCTCGGAATCGCGATATTTACCTTTTCCACACGCTGTGTATCGATAGAAGCCAAGGATTCACTTCCTAGCCCACGGCATTGTTCGATATAACGATAAATCACTCTGGGAGCCTCGGAATCGCGATATTTACCTTTTCCACACGCTGTGTATCGAAAGAAGCTAAGGATTCAGTTCCTAGCCCTCGGCATCGTTCGATATAACGATACATCACTCGGGGACACTCGGAATCGCGATATTTACCTTTTCCACACGCTGTGTATCGAAAGGAGCTAAGGATTCACTTCCTAGATCTCGCCATCGTTCGATATAACGATAAATCACTCGGGGACACTCGGAATCGCGATATTTACCTTTTCCACACGCTGTGTATCGAAAGGAGCTAAGGATTCACTTCCTAGCCCTCGGCATCGTTCGATTTAACGATAAATCACTCTGGGAGCCTCGGAATCGCGATATTTACCTTTTCCACACGCTGTGTATCGATAGAAGCTAAGGATTCACTTCCTAGCCCTCGGCATCGTTCGATATAACGATAAATCACTCTGGGAGCCTCGGAATCGCGATATTTACCTTTTCCACACGCTGTGTATCGATAGAAGCTAAGGATTCACTTCCTAGCCCTCGGCATCGTTCGATATAACGATAAATCACTCTGGGAGCCTCGGAATCGCGATATTTACCTTTTCCACACGCTGTGTATCGAAAGGAGCTAAGGATTCACTTCCTAGCCCTCGGCATCGTTCGATATAACGATAAATCACTCTGGTTTCCTCGGAATCGCGATATTTACCTTTTCCACACGCTGTGTATCGATAGAAGCTAAGGATTCAGTTCCTAGCCCTCGGCATCGTTCGATATAACGATAAATCACTCTGGGAGCCTCGGAATCGCGATATTTACCTTTTCCACACGCTGTGTATCGATAGAAGCCAAGGATTCCCTTCCTAGCCCACGGCATTGTTCGATATAACGATAAATCACTCCGGGAGCCTCGGAATCGCGATATTTACCTTTTCCACACGCTGTGTATCGAAAGAAGCTAAGGATTCAGTGCCTAGCCCTCGGCATCGTTCGATATAACGATAAATCACTCTGGGAGCCTCGGAATCGCGATATTTACCTTTTCCACACGCTGTGTATCGAAAGGAGCTAAGGATTCACTTCCTAGCCCTCGGCATCGTTCGATGTAACGATAAATCACTCTGGGAGCCTCGGAATAGCGATATTTACCTTTTCCACACGCTGTGTATCGATAGAAGCTAAGGATTCACTTCCTAGATCTCGCCATCGTTCGATATAACGATAAATCACTCTGGGACACTCGGAATCGCGATATTTACCTTTTCCACACGCTGTGTATCGAAAGGAGCTAAGGATTCACTTCCTAGCCCTCGGCATCGTTCGATTTAACGATAAATCACTCTGGGAGCCTCGGAATCGCGATATTTACCTTTTCCACACGCTGTGTATCGAAAGGAGCTAAGGATTCACTTCCTACCCCTCGGCATCGTTCGATATAACGATAAATTACTCTGGTAGCCTCGGAATCGCGATATTTACCTTTGCCACACGCTGTGTATCGATAGAAGCTAAGGATTCAGTTCCTAGCCCTCGGCATCGTTCGATATAACGATAAATTACTCTGGTAGCCTCGGAATCGCGATATTTACCTTTTCCACACGCTGTATATCGATAGAAGCTAAGGATTCACTTCCTAGATCTCGCCATCGTTCGATATAACGATAAATCACTCTGGGACACTCGGAATCGCGATATTTACCTTTTCCACACGCTGTGTATCGAAAGGAGCTAAGGATTCACTTCCTAGCCCTCGGCATCGTTCGATTTAACGATAAATCACTCTGGAACACTCGGAATCGCGATATTTACCTTTTCCACACGCTGTGTATCGATAGGAGCTAAGGATTCACTTCCTAGCCCTCGGCATCGTTCGATATAACGATAAATCACTCTGGGAGCCTCGGAATCGCGATATTTACCTTTTCCACACGCTGTGTATCGAAAGGAGCTAAGGATTCACTTCCTAGCCCTCGGCATCGTTCGATATAACGATAAATTACTCTGGTAGCCTCGGAATCGCGATATTTACCTTTTCCACACGCTGTGTATCGATAGAAGCTAAGGATTCAGTTACTAGCCCTCGGCATCGTTCGATATAACGATAAATCACTCTGGGAGCCTCGGAATCGCGATATTCACCTTTTCCACACGCTGTGTATCGATAGAAGCCAAGGATTCACTTCCTAGCCCACGGCATTGTTCGATATAACGATAAATCACTCTGGAACACTCGGAATCGCGATATTTACCTTTTCCACACGCTGTGTATCGATAGGAGCTAAGGATTCACTTCCTAGCCCTCGGCATCGTTCGATATAACGATAAATCACTCTGGGAGCTTCGGAATCGCGATATTTACCTTTTCCACACGCTGTGTATCGAAAGGAGCTAAGGATTCACTTCCTAGCCCTCGGCATCGTTCGATGTAACGATAAATTACTCTAGTAGCCTCGGAATCGCGATATTTACCTTTTCCACACGCTGTGTATCGATAGAAGCTAAGGATTCAGTTCCTAGCCCTCGGCATCGTTCGATATAACGATAAATCACTCTGGGAGCCTCGGAATCGCGATAGTTACCTTTTCCACACGCTGTGTATCGATAGAAGCCAAGGATTCACTTCCTAGCCCACGGCATTGTTCGATATAACGATAAATCACTCTGGGAGCCTCGGAATCGCGATATTTACCTTTTCCACACGCTGTGTATCGAAAGAAGCTAAGGATTCAGTTCCTAGCCCTCGGCATCGTTCGATATAACGATAAATTACTCTAGTAGCCTCGGAATCGCGATATTTACCTTTTCCACACGCTGTGTATCGATAGAAGCTAAGGATTCAGTTCCTAGCCCTCGGCATCGTTCGATATAACGATAAATCACTCTGGGAGCCTCGGAATCGCGATATTTACCTTTTCCACACGCAGTGTATCGAAAGGAGCTAAGGATTCACTTCCTGGCCCTCGGCATCGTTCGATATAACGATAAATCACTCTGGGAGCCTCGGAATAGCGATATTTACCTTTTCCACACGCTGTGTATCGATAAAAGCTAAGGATTCATTTAATAGCCCTCGCCATCGTTCGATATAACGATAAATCACTCTGGGACACTCGGAATCGCGATATTTACCTTTTCCACACGCTGTGTATCGAAAGGAGCTAAGGATTCACTTCCTAGCCCTCGGCATCGTTCGATTTAACGATAAATCACTCTGGGAGCCTCGGAATCGCGATATTTACCTTTTCCACACGCTGTGTATCGATAGGAGCTAAGGATTCACTTCCTAGCCCTCGGCATCGTTCGATTTAACGATAAATCACTCTGGGAGCCTCGGAATCGCGATATTTACCTTTTCCACACGCTGTGTATCGAAAGGAGCTAAGGATTCACTTCCTAGCCCTCGGCATCGTTCGATATAACGATAAATCACTCTGGTAGCCTCGGAATCGCGATATTTACCTTTTCCACACGCTGTGTATCGATAGAAGCTAAGGATTCAGTTCCTAGCCCTCGGCATCGTTCGATATAACGATAAATCACTCTGGGAGCCTCGGAATCGCGATATTTACCTTTTCCACACGCTGTGTATCGATAGAAGCTAAGGATTCAGTTCCTAGCCCTCGGCATCGTTCGATATAACGATAAATCACTCTGGGAGCCTCGGAATCGCGATATTTACCTTTTCCACACGCTGTGTATCGATAGAAGCCAAGGATTCACTTCCCAGCCCACGGCATTGTTCGATATAACGATAAATCACTCTGGGAGCCTCGGAATCGCGATATTTACCTTTTCCACACGCTGTGTATCGATAGGAGCTAAGGATTCACTTCCTATCCCTCGGCATCGTTCGATATAACGATAAATCACTCTGGGAGCCTCGGAATCGCGATATTTACCTTTTCCACACGCTGTGTATCGAAAGGAGCTAAGGATTCACTTCCTAGCCCTCGGCATCGTTCGATATAACGATAAATTAATCTGGTAGCCTCGGAATCGCGATATTTACCTTTTCCACACGCTGTGTATCGATAGAAGCTAAGGATTCAGTTCCTAGCCCTCGGCATCGTTCGATATAACGATAAATCACTCTGGGAGCCTCGGAATCGCGATAGTTACCTTTTCCACACGCTGTGTATCGATAGAAGCCAAGGATTCACTTCCTAGCCCACGGCATTGTTCGATATAACGATAAATCACTCTGGGAGCCTCGGAATCGCGATATTTACCTTTTCCACACGCTGTGTATCGAAAGAAGCTAAGGATTCAGTTCCTAGCCCTCGGCATCGTTCGATATAACGATAAATCACTCTGGGAGCCTCGGAATCGCGATATTTACCTTTTCCACACGCTGTGTATCGAAAGGAGCTAAGGATTCACTTCCTAGCCCTCGGCATCGTTCGATATAACGATAAATCACTCTGGGAGCCTCGGAATAGCGATATTTACCTTTTCCACACGCTGTGTATCGATAGAAGCTAAGGATTCACTTCCTAGATCTCGCCATCGTTCGATATAACGATAAATCACTCTGGGACACTCGGAATCGCGATATTTACCTTTTCCACAGGCTGTGTATCGAAAGGAGCTAAGGATTCACTTCCTAGCCCTCGGCATCGTTCGATATAACGATAAATCACTCTGGGAGCCTCGGAATCGCGATATTTACCTTTTCCACACGCTGTGTATCGATAGAAGCTAAGGATTCACTTCCTAGCCCACGGCATTGTTCGATATAACGATAAATCAATCTGGGAGCCTCTGAATCGCGATATTTACCTTTTCCACACGCTGTGTATCGATAGAAGCTAAGGATTCACTTCCTAGCCCTCGACATCGTTCGATATAACGATAAATCACTCTGGGAGCCTCGGAATCGCGATATTTACCTTTTCCACACGCTGTGTATCGAAAGAAGCTTAGGATTCACTTCCTAGCACACGGCATTGTTCGATATAACGATATATCACTCTGGAACACTCGGAATCGCGATATTTACCTTTTCCACACGCTGTGTATCGATAGGAGCTAAGGATTCACTTCCTAGCCCTCGGCATCGTTCGATATAACGATAAATCACTCTGGGAGCCTCGGAATCGCGATATTTACCTTTTCCACACGCTGTGTATCGAAAGGAACTAAGGATTCACTTCCTAGCCTTCGGCATCGTTCGATATAACGATAAATTACTCTGGTAGCCTCGGAATCGCGATATTTACCTTTTCCACACGCTGTGTATCGGTAGAAGCTAAGGATTCAGTTACTAGCCCTCGGCATCGTTCGATATAACGATAAATCACTCTGGGAGTCTCGGAATCGCGATATTCACCTTTTCCACACGCTGTGTATCGATAGAAGCCAAGGATTCACTTCCTAGCCCACGGCATTGTTCGATATAACGATAAATCACTCTGGAACACTCGGAATCGCGATATTTACCTTTTCCACACGCTGTGTATCGATAGGAGCTAAGGATTCACTTCCTAGCCCTCGGCATCGTTCGATTTAACGATAAATCACTCTGGGAGCCTCGGAATCGCGATATTTACCTTTTCCACACGCTGTGTATCGAAAGGAGCTAAGGATTCACTTCCTACCCCTCGGCATCGTTCGATATAACGATAAATTACTCTGGTAGCCTCGGAATCGCGATATTTACCTTTGCCACACGCTGTGTATCGATAGAAGCTAAGGATTCAGTTCCTAGCCCTCGGCATCGTTCGATATAACGATAAATTACTCTGGTAGCCTCGGAATCGCGATATTTACCTTTTCCACACGCTGTATATCGATAGAAGCTAAGGATTCACTTCCTAGATCTCGCCATCGTTCGATATAACGATAAATCACTCTGGGACACTCGGAATCGCGATATTTACCTTTTCCACACGCTGTGTATCGAAAGGAGCTAAGGATTCACTTCCTAGCCCTCGGCATCGTTCGATTTAACGATAAATCACTCTGGAACACTCGGAATCGCGATATTTACCTTTTCCACACGCTGTGTATCGATAGGAGCTAAGGATTCACTTCCTAGCCCTCGGCATCGTTCGATATAACGATAAATCACTCTGGGAGCCTCGGAATCGCGATATTTACCTTTTCCACACGCTGTGTATCGAAAGGAGCTAAGGATTCACTTCCTAGCCCTCGGCATCGTTCGATATAACGATAAATTACTCTGGTAGCCTCGGAATCGCGATATTTACCTTTTCCACACGCTGTGTATCGATAGAAGCTAAGGATTCAGTTACTAGCCCTCGGCATCGTTCGATATAACGATAAATCACTCTGGGAGCCTCGGAATCGCGATATTCACCTTTTCCACACGCTGTGTATCGATAGAAGCCAAGGATTCACTTCCTAGCCCACGGCATTGTTCGATATAACGATAAATCACTCTGGAACACTCGGAATCGCGATATTTACCTTTTCCACACGCTGTGTATCGATAGGAGCTAAGGATTCACTTCCTAGCCCTCGGCATCGTTCGATATAACGATAAATCACTCTGGGAGCTTCGGAATCGCGATATTTACCTTTTCCACACGCTGTGTATCGAAAGGAGCTAAGGATTCACTTCCTAGCCCTCGGCATCGTTCGATGTAACGATAAATTACTCTAGTAGCCTCGGAATCGCGATATTTACCTTTTCCACACGCTGTGTATCGATAGAAGCTAAGGATTCAGTTCCTAGCCCTCGGCATCGTTCGATATAACGATAAATCACTCTGGGAGCCTCGGAATCGCGATAGTTACCTTTTCCACACGCTGTGTATCGATAGAAGCCAAGGATTCACTTCCTAGCCCACGGCATTGTTCGATATAACGATAAATCACTCTGGGAGCCTCGGAATCGCGATATTTACCTTTTCCACACGCTGTGTATCGAAAGAAGCTAAGGATTCAGTTCCTAGCCCTCGGCATCGTTCGATATAACGATAAATTACTCTAGTAGCCTCGGAATCGCGATATTTACCTTTTCCACACGCTGTGTATCGATAGAAGCTAAGGATTCAGTTCCTAGCCCTCGGCATCGTTCGATATAACGATAAATCACTCTGGGAGCCTCGGAATCGCGATATTTACCTTTTCCACACGCAGTGTATCGAAAGGAGCTAAGGATTCACTTCCTGGCCCTCGGCATCGTTCGATATAACGATAAATCACTCTGGGAGCCTCGGAATAGCGATATTTACCTTTTCCACACGCTGTGTATCGATAAAAGCTAAGGATTCATTTAATAGCCCTCGCCATCGTTCGATATAACGATAAATCACTCTGGGACACTCGGAATCGCGATATTTACCTTTTCCACACGCTGTGTATCGAAAGGAGCTAAGGATTCACTTCCTAGCCCTCGGCATCGTTCGATTTAACGATAAATCACTCTGGGAGCCTCGGAATCGCGATATTTACCTTTTCCACACGCTGTGTATCGATAGGAGCTAAGGATTCACTTCCTAGCCCTCGGCATCGTTCGATTTAACGATAAATCACTCTGGGAGCCTCGGAATCGCGATATTTACCTTTTCCACACGCTGTGTATCGAAAGGAGCTAAGGATTCACTTCCTAGCCCTCGGCATCGTTCGATATAACGATAAATCACTCTGGTAGCCTCGGAATCGCGATATTTACCTTTTCCACACGCTGTGTATCGATAGAAGCTAAGGATTCAGTTCCTAGCCCTCGGCATCGTTCGATATAACGATAAATCACTCTGGGAGCCTCGGAATCGCGATATTTACCTTTTCCACACGCTGTGTATCGATAGAAGCTAAGGATTCAGTTCCTAGCCCTCGGCATCGTTCGATATAACGATAAATCACTCTGGGAGCCTCGGAATCGCGATATTTACCTTTTCCACACGCTGTGTATCGATAGAAGCCAAGGATTCACTTCCCAGCCCACGGCATTGTTCGATATAACGATAAATCACTCTGGGAGCCTCGGAATCGCGATATTTACCTTTTCCACACGCTGTGTATCGATAGGAGCTAAGGATTCACTTCCTATCCCTCGGCATCGTTCGATATAACGATAAATCACTCTGGGAGCCTCGGAATCGCGATATTTACCTTTTCCACACGCTGTGTATCGAAAGGAGCTAAGGATTCACTTCCTAGCCCTCGGCATCGTTCGATATAACGATAAATTACTCTGGTAGCCTCGGAATCGCGATATTTACCTTTTCCACACGCTGTGTATCGATAGAAGCTAAGGATTCAGTTCCTAGCCCTCGGCATCGTTCGATATAACGATAAATCACTCTGGGAGCCTCGGAATCGCGATAGTTACCTTTTCCACACGCTGTGTATCGATAGAAGCCAAGGATTCACTTCCTAGCCCACGGCATTGTTCGATATAACGATAAATCACTCTGGGAGCCTCGGAATCGCGATATTTACCTTTTCCACACGCTGTGTATCGATAGAAGCTAAGGATTCAGTTCCTAGCCCTCGGCATCGTTCGATATAACGATAAATCACTCTGGGAGCCTCGGAATCGCGATATTTACCTCTTCCACACGCTGTGTATCGATAGAAGCCAAGGATTCACTTCCTAGCCCACGGCATTGTTCGATATAACGATAAATCACTCTGGGAGCCTCGGAATCGCGATATTTACCTTTTCCACACGCTGTGTATCGATAGGAGCTAAGGATTCACTTCCTATCCCTCGGCATCGTTCGATATAACGATAAATCACTCTGGGAGCCTCGGAATCGCGATATTTACCTTTTCCACACGCTGTGTATCGAAAGGAGCTAAGGATTCACTTCCTAGCCCTCGGCATCGTTCGATATAACGATAAATTACTCTGGTAGCCTCGGAATCGCGATATTTACCTTTTCCACACGCTGTGTATCGATTGAAGCTAAGGATTCAGTTCCTAGCCCTCGGCATCGTTCGATATAACGATAAATCACTCTGGGAGCCTCGGAATCGCGATATTTACCTTTTCCACACGCTGTGTATCGATAGAAGCCAAGGATTCACTTCCTAGCCCACGGCATTGTTCGATATAACGATAAATCACTCGGGGACACTCGGAATCGCGATATTTACCTTTTCCACACGCTGTGTATCGAAAGGAGCTAAGGATTCACTTCCTAGCCCTCGGCATCGTTCGATTTAACGATAAATCACTCTGGGAGCCTCGGAATCGCGATATTTACCTTTTCCACACGCTGTGTATCGATAGAAGCTAAGGATTCACTTCCTAGCCCTCGGCATCGTTCGATATAACGATAAATCACTCTGGGAGCCTCGGAATCGCGATATTTACCTTTTCCACACGCTGTGTATCGATAGAAGCTAAGGATTCACTTCCTAGCCCTCGGCATCGTTCGATATAACGATAAATCACTCTGGGAGCCTCGGAATCGCGATATTTACCTTTTCCACACGCTGTGTATCGAAAGGAGCTAAGGATTCACTTCCTAGCCCTCGGCATCGTTCGATATAACGATAAATCACTCTGGTTTCCTCGGAATCGCGATATTTACCTTTTCCACACGCTGTGTATCGATAGAAGCTAAGGATTCAGTTCCTAGCCCTCGGCATCGTTCGATATAACGATAAATCACTCTGGGAGCCTCGGAATCGCGATATTTACCTTTTCCACACGCTGTGTATCGATAGAAGCCAAGGATTCCCTTCCTAGCCCACGGCATTGTTCGATATAACGATAAATCACTCTGGGAGCCTCGGAATCGCGATATTTACCTTTTCCACACGCTGTGTATCGAAAGAAGCTAAGGATTCAGTTCCTAGCCCTCGGCATCGTTCGATATAACGATAAATCACTCTGGGAGCCTCGGAATCGCGATATTTACCTTTTCCACACGCTGTGTATCGAAAGGAGCTAAGGATTCACTTCCTAGCCCTCGGCATCGTTCGATGTAACGATAAATCACTCTGGGAGCCTCGGAATAGCGATATTTACCTTTTCCACACGCTGTGTATCGATAGAAGCTAAGGATTCACTTCCTAGATCTCGCCATCGTTCGATATAACGATAAATCACTCTGGGACACTCGGAATCGCGATATTTACCTTTTCCACACGCTGTGTATCGAAAGGAGCTAAGGATTCACTTCCTAGCCCTCGGCATCGTTCGATTTAACGATAAATCACTCTGGGAGCCTCGGAATCGCGATATTTACCTTTTCCACACGCTGTGTATCGAAAGGAGCTAAGGATTCACTTCCTACCCCTCGGCATCGTTCGATATAACGATAAATTACTCTGGTAGCCTCGGAATCGCGATATTTACCTTTGCCACACGCTGTGTATCGATAGAAGCTAAGGATTCAGTTCCTAGCCCTCGGCATCGTTCGATATAACGATAAATTACTCTGGTAGCCTCGGAATCGCGATATTTACCTTTTCCACACGCTGTATATCGATAGAAGCTAAGGATTCACTTCCTAGATCTCGCCATCGTTCGATATAACGATAAATCACTCTGGGACACTCGGAATCGCGATATTTACCTTTTCCACACGCTGTGTATCGAAAGGAGCTAAGGATTCACTTCCTAGCCCTCGGCATCGTTCGATTTAACGATAAATCACTCTGGAACACTCGGAATCGCGATATTTACCTTTTCCACACGCTGTGTATCGATAGGAGCTAAGGATTCACTTCCTAGCCCTCGGCATCGTTCGATATAACGATAAATCACTCTGGGAGCCTCGGAATCGCGATATTTACCTTTTCCACACGCTGTGTATCGAAAGGAGCTAAGGATTCACTTCCTAGCCCTCGGCATCGTTCGATATAACGATAAATTACTCTGGTAGCCTCGGAATCGCGATATTTACCTTTTCCACACGCTGTGTATCGATAGAAGCTAAGGATTCAGTTACTAGCCCTCGGCATCGTTCGATATAACGATAAATCACTCTGGGAGCCTCGGAATCGCGATATTCACCTTTTCCACACGCTGTGTATCGATAGAAGCCAAGGATTCACTTCCTAGCCCACGGCATTGTTCGATATAACGATAAATCACTCTGGAACACTCGGAATCGCGATATTTACATTTTCCACACGCTGTGTATCGATAGGAGCTAAGGATTCACTTCCTAGCCCTCGGCATCGTTCGATATAACGATAAATCACTCTGGGAGCTTCGGAATCGCGATATTTACCTTTTCCACACGCTGTGTATCGAAAGGAGCTAAGGATTCACTTCCTAGCCCTCGGCATCGTTCGATGTAACGATAAATTACTCTAGTAGCCTCGGAATCGCGATATTTACCTTTTCCACACGCTGTGTATCGATAGAAGCTAAGGATTCAGTTCCTAGCCCTCGGCATCGTTCGATATAACGATAAATCACTCTGGGAGCCTCGGAATCGCGATAGTTACCTTTTCCACACGCTGTGTATCGATAGAAGCCAAGGATTCACTTCCTAGCCCACGGCATTGTTCGATATAACGATAAATCACTCTGGGAGCCTCGGAATCGCGATATTTACCTTTTCCACACGCTGTGTATCGAAAGAAGCTAAGGATTCAGTTCCTAGCCCTCGGCATCGTTCGATATAACGATAAATTACTCTAGTAGCCTCGGAATCGCGATATTTACCTTTTCCACACGCTGTGTATCGATAGAAGCTATGGATTCAGTTCCTAGCCCTCGGCATCGTTCGATATAACGATAAATCACTCTGGGAGCCTCGGAATCGCGATATTTACCTTTTCCACACGCAGTGTATCGAAAGGAGCTAAGGATTCACTTCCTTGTCCTCGGCATCGTTCGATATAACGATAAATCACTCTGGGAGCCTCGGAATAGCGATATTTACCTTTTCCACACGCTGTGTATCGATAAAAGCTAAGGATTCATTTAATAGCCCTCGCCATCGTTCGATATAACGATAAATCACTCTGGGACACTCGGAATCGCGATATTTACCTTTTCCACACGCTGTGTATCGAAAGGAGCTAAGGATTCACTTCCTAGCACTCGGCATCGTTCGATTTAACGATAAATCACTCTGGGAGCCTCGGAATCGCGATATTTACCTTTTCCACACGCTGTGTATCGATAGGAGCTAAGGATTCACTTCCTAGCCCTCGGCATCGTTCGATTTAACGATAAATCACTCTGGGAGCCTCGGAATCGCGATATTTACCTTTTCCACACGCTGTGTATCGAAAGGAGCTAAGGATTCACTTCCTAGCCCTCGGCATCGTTCGATATAACGATAAATCACTCTGGTAGCCTCGGAATCGCGATATTTACCTTTTCCACACGCTGTGTATCGATAGAAGCTAAGGATTCAGTTCCTAGCCCTCGGCATCGTTCGATATAACGATAAATCACTCTGGGAGCCTCGGAATCGCGATATTTACCTTTTCCACACGCTGTGTATCGATAGAAGCTAAGGATTCAGTTCCTAGCCCTCGGCATCGTTCGATATAACGATAAATCACTCTGGGAGCCTCGGAATCGCGATATTTACCTTTTCCACACGCTGTGTATCGATAGAAGCCAAGGATTCACTTCCTAGCCCACGGCATTGTTCGATATAACGATAAATCACTCTGGGAGCCTCGGAATCGCGATATTTACCTTTTCCACACGCTGTGTATCGATAGGAGCTAAGGATTCACTTCCTATCCCTCGGCATCGTTCGATATAACGATAAATCACTCTGGGAGACTCGGAATCGCGATATTTACCTTTTCCACACGCTGTGTATCGAAAGGAGCTAAGGATTCACTTCCTAGCCCTCGGCATCGTTCGATATAACGATAAATTACTCTGGTAGCCTCGGAATCGCGATATTTACCTTTTCCACACGCTGTGTATCGATAGAAGCTAAGGATTCAGTTCCTAGCCCTCGGCATCGTTCGATATAACGATAAATCACTCTGGGAGCCTCGGAATCGCGATAGTTACCTTTTCCACACGCTGTGTATCGATAGAAGCCAAGGATTCACTTCCTAGCCCACGGCATTGTTCGATATAACGATAAATCACTCTGGGAGCCTCGGAATCGCGATATTTACCTTTTCCACACGCTGTGTATCGATAGAAGCTAAGGATTCAGTTCCTAGCCCTCGGCATCGTTCGATATAACGATAAATCACTCTGGGAGCCTCGGAATCGCGATATTTACCTCTTCCACACGCTGTGTATCGATAGAAGCCAAGGATTCACTTCCTAGCCCACGGCATTGTTCGATATAACGATAAATCACTCTGGGAGCCTCGGAATCGCGATATTTACCTTTTCCACACGCTGTGTATCGATAGGAGCTAAGGATTCACTTCCTATCCCTCGGCATCGTTCGATATAACGATAAATCACTCTGGGAGCCTCGGAATCGCGATATTTACCTTTTCCACACGCTGTGTATCGAAAGGAGCTAAGGATTCACTTCCTAGCCCTCGGCATCGTTCGATATAACGATAAATTACTCTGGTAGCCTCGGAATCGCGATATTTACCTTTTCCACACGCTGTGTATCGATTGAAGCTAAGGATTCAGTTCCTAGCCCTCGGCATCGTTCGATATAACGATAAATCACTCTGGGAGCCTCGGAATCGCGATATTTACCTTTTCCACACGCTGTGTATCGATAGAAGCTAAGGATTCACTTCCTAGCCCTCGGCATCGTTCGATATAACGATAAATCACTCTGGGAGCCTCGGAATCGCGATATTTACCTTTTCCACATGCTGTGTATCGATAGAAGCTAAGGATTCACTTCCTAGCCCTCGGCATCGTTCGATATAACGATAAATCACTCTGGGAGCCTCGGAATCGCGATATTTACCTTTTCCACACGCTGTGTATCGAAAGGAGCTAAGGATTCACTTCCTAGCCCTCGGCATCGTTCGATATAACGATAAATCACTCTGGTTTCCTCGGAATCGCGATATTTACCTTTTCCACACGCTGTGTATCGATAGAAGCTAAGGATTCAGTTCCTAGCCCTCGGCATCGTTCGATATAACGATAAATCACTCTGGGAGCCTCGGAATCGCGATATTTACCTTTTCCACACGCTGTGTATCGATAGAAGCCAAGGATTCCCTTCCTAGCCCACGGCATTGTTCGATATAACGATAAATCACTCTGGGAGCCTCGGAATCGCGATATTTACCTTTTCCACACGCTGTGTATCGAAAGAAGCTAAGGATTCAGTGCCTAGCCCTCGGCATCGTTCGATATAACGATAAATCACTCTGGGAGCCTCGGAATCGCGATATTTACCTTTTCCACACGCTGTGTATCGAAAGGAGCTAAGGATTCACTTCCTAGCCCTCGGCATCGTTCGATGTAACGATAAATCACTCTGGGAGCCTCGGAATAGCGATATTTACCTTTTCCACACGCTGTGTATCGATAGAAGCTAAGGATTCACTTCCTAGATCTCGCCATCGTTCGATATAACGATAAATCACTCTGGGACACTCGGAATCGCGATATTTACCTTTTCCACACGCTGTGTATCGAAAGGAGCTAAGGATTCACTTCCTAGCCCTCGGCATCGTTCGATTTAACGATAAATCACTCTGGGAGCCTCGGAATCGCGATATTTACCTTTTCCACACGCTGTGTATCGAAAGGAGCTAAGGATTCACTTCCTACCCCTCGGCATCGTTCGATATAACGATAAATTACTCTGGTAGCCTCGGAATCGCGATATTTACCTTTGCCACACGCTGTGTATCGATAGAAGCTAAGGATTCAGTTCCTAGCCCTCGGCATCGTTCGATATAACGATAAATTACTCTGGTAGCCTCGGAATCGCGATATTTACCTTTTCCACACGCTGTATATCGATAGAAGCTAAGGATTCACTTCCTAGATCTCGTCATCGTTCGATATAACGATAAATCACTCTGGGACACTCGGAATCGCGATATTTACCTTTTCCACACGCTGTGTATCGAAAGGAGCTAAGGATTCACTTCCTAGCCCTCGGCATCGTTCGATTTAACGATAAATCACTCTGGAACACTCGGAATCGCGATATTTACCTTTTCCACACGCTGTGTATCGATAGGAGCTAAGGATTCACTTCCTAGCCCTCGGCATCGTTCGATATAACGATAAATCACTCTGGGAGCCTCGGAATCGCGATATTTACCTTTTCCACACGCTGTGTATCGAAAGGAGCTAAGGATTCACTTCCTAGCCCTCGGCATCGTTCGATATAACGATAAATTACTCTGGTAGCCTCGGAATCGCGATATTTACCTTTTCCACACGCTGTGTATCGATAGAAGCTAAGGATTCAGTTACTAGCCCTCGGCATCGTTCGATATAACGATAAATCACTCTGGGAGCCTCGGAATCGCGATATTCACCTTTTCCACACGCTGTGTATCGATAGAAGCCAAGGATTCACTTCCTAGCCCACGGCATTGTTCGATATAACGATAAATCACTCTGGAACACTCGGAATCGCGATATTTACCTTTTCCACACGCTGTGTATCGATAGGAGCTAAGGATTCACTTCCTAGCCCTCGGCATCGTTCGATATAACGATAAATCACTCTGGGAGCTTCGGAATCGCGATATTTACCTTTTCCACACGCTGTGTATCGAAAGGAGCTAAGGATTCACTTCCTAGCCCTCGGCATCGTTCGATGTAACGATAAATTACTCTAGTAGCCTCGGAATCGCGATATTTACCTTTTCCACACGCTGTGTATCGATAGAAGCTAAGGATTCAGTTCCTAGCCCTCGGCATCGTTCGATATAACGATAAATCACTCTGGGAGCCTCGGAATCGCGATAGTTACCTTTTCCACACGCTGTGTATCGATAGAAGCCAAGGATTCACTTCCTAGCCCACGGCATTGTTCGATATAACGATAAATCACTCTGGGAGCCTCGGAATCGCGATATTTACCTTTTCCACACGCTGTGTATCGAAAGAAGCTAAGGATTCAGTTCCTAGCCCTCGGCATCGTTCGATATAACGATAAATTACTCTAGTAGCCTCGGAATCGCGATATTTACCTTTTCCACACGCTGTGTATCGATAGAAGCTAAGGATTCAGTTCCTAGCCCTCGGCATCGTTCGATATAACGATAAATCACTCTGGGAGCCTCGGAATCGCGATATTTACCTTTTCCACACGCAGTGTATCGAAAGGAGCTAAGGATTCACTTCCTGGCCCTCGGCATCGTTCGATATAACGATAAATCACTCTGGGAGCCTCGGAATAGCGATATTTACCTTTTCCACACGCTGTGTATCGATAAAAGCTAAGGATTCATTTAATAGCCCTCGCCATCGTTCGATATAACGATAAATCACTCTGGGACACTCGGAATCGCGATATTTACCTTTTCCACACGCTGTGTATCGAAAGGAGCTAAGGATTCACTTCCTAGCCCTCGGCATCGTTCGATTTAACGATAAATCACTCTGGGAGCCTCGGAATCGCGATATTTACCTTTTCCACACGCTGTGTATCGATAGGAGCTAAGGATTCACTTCCTAGCCCTCGGCATCGTTCGATTTAACGATAAATCACTCTGGGAGCCTCGGAATCGCGATATTTACCTTTTCCACACGCTGTGTATCGAAAGGAGCTAAGGATTCACTTCCTAGCCCTCGGCATCGTTCGATATAACGATAAATCACTCTGGTAGCCTCGGAATCGCGATATTTACCTTTTCCACACGCTGTGTATCGATAGAAGCTAAGGATTCAGTTCCTAGCCCTCGGCATCGTTCGATATAACGATAAATCACTCTGGGAGCCTCGGAATCGCGATATTTACCTTTTCCACACGCTGTGTATCGATAGAAGCTAAGGATTCAGTTCCTAGCCCTCGGCATCGTTCGATATAACGATAAATCACTCTGGGAGCCTCGGAATCGCGATATTTACCTTTTCCACACGCTGTGTATCGATAGAAGCCAAGGATTCACTTCCCAGCCCACGGCATTGTTCGATATAACGATAAATCACTCTGGGAGCCTCGGAATCGCGATATTTACCTTTTCCACACGCTGTGTATCGATAGGAGCAAAGGATTCACTTCCTATCCCTCGGCATCGTTCGATATAACGATAAATCACTCTGGGAGCCTCGGAATCGCGATATTTACCTTTTCCACACGCTGTGTATCGATAGAAGCTAAGGATTCAGTTCCTAGCCCTCGGCATCGTTCGATATAACGATAAATCACTCTGGGAGCCTCGGAATCGCGATAGTTACCTTTTCCACACGCTGTGTATCGATAGAAGCCAAGGATTCACTTCCTAGCCCACGGCATTGTTCGATATAACGATAAATCACTCTGGGAGCCTCGGAATCGCGATATTTACCTTTTCCACACGCTGTGTATCGATAGAAGCTAAGGATTCAGTTCCTAGCCCTCGGCATCGTTCGATATAACGATAAATCACTCTGGGAGCCTCGGAATCGCGATATTTACCTCTTCCACACGCTGTGTATCGATAGAAGCCAAGGATTCACTTCCTAGCCCACGGCATTGTTCGATATAACGATAAATCACTCTGGGAGCCTCGGAATCGCGATATTTACCTTTTCCACACGCTGTGTATCGATAGGAGCTAAGGATTCACTTCCTATCCCTCGGCATCGTTCGATATAACGATAAATCACTCTGGGAGCCTCGGAATCGCGATATTTACCTTTTCCACACGCTGTGTATCGAAAGGAGCTAAGGATTCACTTCCTAGCCCTCGGCATCGTTCGATATAACGATAAATTACTCTGGTAGCCTCGGAATCGCGATATTTACCTTTTCCACACGCTGTGTATCGATTGAAGCTAAGGATTCAGTTCCTAGCCCTCGGCATCGTTCGATATAACGATAAATCACTCTGGGAGCCTCGGAATCGCGATATTTACCTTTTCCACACGCTGTGTATCGATAGAAGCCAAGGATTCACTTCCTAGCCCACGGCATTGTTCGATATAACGATAAATCACTCGGGGACACTCGGAATCGCGATATTTACCTTTTCCACACGCTGTGTATCGAAAGGAGCTAAGGATTCACTTCCTAGCCCTCGGCATCGTTCGATTTAACGATAAATCACTCTGGGAGCCTCGGAATCGCGATATTTACCTTTTCCACACGCTGTGTATCGATAGAAGCTAAGGATTCACTTCCTAGCCCTCGGCATCGTTCGATATAACGATAAATCACTCTGGGAGCCTCGGAATCGCGATATTTACCTTTTCCACACGCTGTGTATCGATAGAAGCTAAGGATTCACTTCCCAGCCCTCGGCATCGTTCGATATAACGATAAATCACTCTGGGAGCCTCGGAATCGCGATATTTACCTTTTCCACACGCTGTGTATCGAAAGGAGCTAAGGATTCACTTCCTAGCCCTCGGCATCGTTCGATATAACGATAAATCACTCTGGTTTCCTCGGAATCGCGATATTTACCTTTTCCACACGCTGTGTATCGATAGAAGCTAAGGATTCAGTTCCTAGCCCTCGGCATCGTTCGATATAACGATAAATCACTCTGGGAGCCTCGGAATCGCGATATTTACCTTTTCCACACGCTGTGTATCGATAGAAGCCAAGGATTCCCTTCCTAGCCCACGGCATTGTTCGATATAACGATAAATCACTCTGGGAGCCTCGGAATCGCGATATTTACCTTTTCCACACGCTGTGTATCGAAAGAAGCTAAGGATTCAGTTCCTAGCCCTCGGCATCGTTCGATATAACGATAAATCACTCTGGGAGCCTCGGAATCGCGATATTTACCTTTTCCACACGCTGTGTATCGAAAGGAGCTAAGGATTCACTTCCTAGCCCTCGGCATCGTTCGATGTAACGATAAATCACTCTGGGAGCCTCGGAATAGCGATATTTACCTTTTCCACACGCTGTGTATCGATAGAAGCTAAGGATTCACTTCCTAGATCTCGCCTTCGTTCGATATAACGATAAATCACTCTGGGACACTCGGAATCGCGATATTTACCTTTTCCACACGCTGTGTATCGAAAGGAGCTAAGGATTCACTTCCTAGCCCTCGGCATCGTTCGATTTAACGATAAATCACTCTGGGAGCCTCGGAATCGCGATATTTACCTTTTCCACACGCTGTGTATCGAAAGGAGCTAAGGATTCACTTCCTACCCCTCGGCATCGTTCGATATAACGATAAATTACTCTGGTAGCCTCGGAATCGCGATATTTACCTTTGCCACACGCTGTGTATCGATAGAAGCTAAGGATTCAGTTCCTAGCCCTCGGCATCGTTCGATATAACGATAAATTACTCTGGTAGCCTCGGAATCGCGATATTTACCTTTTCCACACGCTGTATATCGATAGAAGCTAAGGATTCACTTCCTAGATCTCGCCATCGTTCGATATAACGATAAATCACTCTGGGACACTCGGAATCGCGATATTTACCTTTTCCACACGCTGTGTATCGAAAGGAGCTAAGGATTCACTTCCTAGCCCTCGGCATCGTTCGATTTAACGATAAATCACTCTGGAACACTCGGAATCGCGATATTTACCTTTTCCACACGCTGTGTATCGATAGGAGCTAAGGATTCACTTCCTAGCCCTCGGCATCGTTCGATATAACGATAAATCACTCTGGGAGCCTCGGAATCGCGATATTCACCTTTTCCACACGCTGTGTATCGATAGAAGCCAAGGATTCACTTCCTAGCCCACGGCATTGTTCGATATAACGATAAATCACTCTGGAACACTCGGAATCGCGATATTTACCTTTTCCACACGCTGTGTATCGATAGGAGCTAAGGATTCACTTCCTAGCCCTCGGCATCGTTCGATATAACGATAAATCACTCTGGGAGCTTCGGAATCGCGATATTTACCTTTTCCACACGCTGTGTATCGAAAGGAGCTAAGGATTCACTTCCTAGCCCTCGGCATCGTTCGATGTAACGATAAATTACTCTGGGAGCCTCGGAATCGCGATATTTACCTTTTCCACACGCAGTGTATCGAAAGGAGCTAAGGATTCACTTCCTGGCCCTCGGCATCGTTCGATATAACGATAAATCACTCTGGGAGCCTCGGAATAGCGATATTTACCTTTTCCACACGCTGTGTATCGATAAAAGCTAAGGATTCATTTAATAGCCCTCGCCATCGTTCGATATAACGATAAATCACTCTGGGACACTCGGAATCGCGATATTTACCTTTTCCACACGCTGTGTATCGAAAGGAGCTAAGGATTCACTTCCTAGCACTCGGCATCGTTCGATTTAACGATAAATCACTCTGGGAGCCTCGGAATCGCGATATTTACCTTTTCCACACGCTGTGTATCGATAGGAGCTAAGGATTCACTTCCTAGCCCTCGGCATCGTTCGATTTAACGATAAATCACTCTGGGAGCCTCGGAATCGCGATATTTACCTTTTCCACACGCTGTGTATCGAAAGGAGCTAAGGATTCACTTCCTAGCCCTCGGCATCGTTCGATATAACGATAAATCACTCTGGTAGCCTCGGAATCGCGATATTTACCTTTTCCACACGCTGTGTATCGATAGAAGCTAAGGATTCAGTTCCTAGCCCTCGGCATCGTTCGATATAACGATAAATCACTCTGGGAGCCTCGGAATCGCGATATTTACCTTTTCCACACGCTGTGTATCGATAGAAGCTAAGGATTCAGTTCCTAGCCCTCGGCATCGTTCGATATAACGATAAATCACTCTGGGAGCCTCGGAATCGCGATATTTACCTTTTCCACACGCTGTGTATCGATAGAAGCCAAGGATTCACTTCCTAGCCCACGGCATTGTTCGATATAACGATAAATCACTCTGGGAGCCTCGGAATCGCGATATTTACCTTTTCCACACGCTGTGTATCGATAGGAGCTAAGGATTCACTTCCTATCCCTCGGCATCGTTCGATATAACGATAAATCACTCTGGGAGCCTCGGAATCGCGATATTTACCTTTTCCACACGCTGTGTATCGAAAGGAGCTAAGGATTCACTTCCTAGCCCTCGGCATCGTTCGATATAACGATAAATTACTCTGGTAGCCTCGGAATCGCGATATTTACCTTTTCCACACGCTGTGTATCGATAGAAGCTAAGGATTCAGTTCCTAGCCCTCGGCATCGTTCGATATAACGATAAATCACTCTGGGAGCCTCGGAATCGCGATAGTTACCTTTTCCACACGCTGTGTATCGATAGAAGCCAAGGATTCACTTCCTAGCCCACGGCATTGTTCGATATAACGATAAATCACTCTGGGAGCCTCGGAATCGCGATATTTACCTTTTCCACACGCTGTGTATCGATAGAAGCTAAGGATTCAGTTCCTAGCCCTCGGCATCGTTCGATATAACGATAAATCACTCTGGGAGCCTCGGAATCGCGATATTTACCTCTTCCACACGCTGTGTATCGATAGAAGCCAAGGATTCACTTCCTAGCCCACGGCATTGTTCGATATAACGATAAATCACTCTGGGAGCCTCGGAATCGCGATATTTACCTTTTCCACACGCTGTGTATCGATAGGAGCTAAGGATTCACTTCCTATCCCTCGGCATCGTTCGATATAACGATAAATCACTCTGGGAGCCTCGGAATCGCGATATTTACCTTTTCCACACGCTGTGTATCGAAAGGAGCTAAGGATTCACTTCCTAGCCCTCGGCATCGTTCGATATAACGATAAATTACTCTGGTAGCCTCGGAATCGCGATATTTACCTTTTCCACACGCTGTGTATCGATTGAAGCTAAGGATTCAGTTCCTAGCCCTCGGCATCGTTCGATATAACGATAAATCACTCTGGGAGCCTCGGAATCGCGATATTTACCTTTTCCACACGCTGTGTATCGATAGAAGCCAAGGATTCACTTCCTAGCCCACGGCATTGTTCGATATAACGATAAATCACTCTGGGAGCCTCGGAATCGCGATATTTACCTTTTCCACACGCTGTGTATCGAAAGAAGCTAAGGATTCAGTTCCTAGCCCTCGGCATCGTTCGATATAACGATAAATCACTCTGGGAGCCTCGGAATCGCGATATTTACCTTTTCCACACGCTGTGTATCGAAAGGAGCTAAGGATTCACTTCCTAGCCCTCGGCATCGTTCGATATAACGATAAATCACTCTGGGAGCCTCGGAATAGCGATATTTACCTTTTCCACACGCTGTGTATCGATAGAAGCTAAGGATTCACTTCCTAGATCTCGCCATCGTTCGATATAACGATAAATCACTCTGGGACACTCGGAATCGCGATATTTACCTTTTCCACAGGCTGTGTATCGAAAGGAGCTAAGGATTCACTTCCTAGCCCTCGGCATCGTTCGATATAACGATAAATCACTCTGGGAGCCTCGGAATCGCGATATTTACCTTTTCCACACGCTGTGTATCGATAGAAGCTAAGGATTCACTTCCTAGCCCACGGCATTGTTCGATATAACGATAAATCAATCTGGGAGCCTCTGAATCGCGATATTTACCTTTTCCACACGCTGTGTATCGATAGAAGCTAAGGATTCACTTCCTAGCCCTCGGCATCGTTCGATATAACGATAAATCACTCTGGGAGCCTCGGAATCGCGATATTTACCTTTTCCACACGCTGTGTATCGAAAGAAGCTTAGGATTCACTTCCTAGCACACGGCATTGTTCGATATAACGATATATCACTCTGGAACACTCGGAATCGCGATATTTACCTTTTCCACACGCTGTGTATCGATAGGAGCTAAGGATTCACTTCCTAGCCCTCGGCATCGTTCGATATAACGATAAATCACTCTGGGAGCCTCGGAATCGCGATATTTACCTTTTCCACACGCTGTGTATCGAAAGGAACTAAGGATTCACTTCCTAGCCTTCGGCATCGTTCGATATAACGATAAATTACTCTGGTAGCCTCGGAATCGCGATATTTACCTTTTCCACACGCTGTGTATCGGTAGAAGCTAAGGATTCAGTTACTAGCCCTCGGCATCGTTCGATATAACGATAAATCACTCTGGGAGTCTCGGAATCGCGATATTCACCTTTTCCACACGCTGTGTATCGATAGAAGCCAAGGATTCACTTCCTAGCCCACGGCATTGTTCGATATAACGATAAATCACTCTGGAACACTCGGAATCGCGATATTTACCTTTTCCACACGCTGTGTATCGATAGGAGCTAAGGATTCACTTCCTAGCCCTCGGCATCGTTCGATTTAACGATAAATCACTCTGGGAGCCTCGGAATCGCGATATTTACCTTTTCCACACGCTGTGTATCGAAAGGAGCTAAGGATTCACTTCCTACCCCTCGGCATCGTTCGATATAACGATAAATTACTCTGGTAGCCTCGGAATCGCGATATTTACCTTTGCCACACGCTGTGTATCGATAGAAGCTAAGGATTCAGTTCCTAGCCCTCGGCATCGTTCGATATAACGATAAATTACTCTGGTAGCCTCGGAATCGCGATATTTACCTTTTCCACACGCTGTATATCGATAGAAGCTAAGGATTCACTTCCTAGATCTCGCCATCGTTCGATATAACGATAAATCACTCTGGGACACTCGGAATCGCGATATTTACCTTTTCCACACGCTGTGTATCGAAAGGAGCTAAGGATTCACTTCCTAGCCCTCGGCATCGTTCGATTTAACGATAAATCACTCTGGAACACTCGGAATCGCGATATTTACCTTTTCCACACGCTGTGTATCGATAGGAGCTAAGGATTCACTTCCTAGCCCTCGGCATCGTTCGATATAACGATAAATCACTCTGGGAGCCTCGGAATCGCGATATTTACCTTTTCCACACGCTGTGTATCGAAAGGAGCTAAGGATTCACTTCCTAGCCCTCGGCATCGTTCGATATAACGATAAATTACTCTGGTAGCCTCGGAATCGCGATATTTACCTTTTCCACACGCTGTGTATCGATAGAAGCTAAGGATTCAGTTACTAGCCCTCGGCATCGTTCGATATAACGATAAATCACTCTGGGAGCCTCGGAATCGCGATATTCACCTTTTCCACACGCTGTGTATCGATAGAAGCCAAGGATTCACTTCCTAGCCCACGGCATTGTTCGATATAACGATAAATCACTCTGGAACACTCGGAATCGCGATATTTACCTTTTCCACACGCTGTGTATCGATAGGAGCTAAGGATTCACTTCCTAGCCCTCGGCATCGTTCGATATAACGATAAATCACTCTGGGAGCTTCGGAATCGCGATATTTACCTTTTCCACACGCTGTGTATCGAAAGGAGCTAAGGATTCACTTCCTAGCCCTCGGCATCGTTCGATGTAACGATAAATTACTCTAGTAGCCTCGGAATCGCGATATTTACCTTTTCCACACGCTGTGTATCGATAGAAGCTAAGGATTCAGTTCCTAGCCCTCGGCATCGTTCGATATAACGATAAATCACTCTGGGAGCCTCGGAATCGCGATAGTTACCTTTTCCACACGCTGTGTATCGATAGAAGCCAAGGATTCACTTCCTAGCCCACGGCATTGTTCGATATAACGATAAATCACTCTGGGAGCCTCGGAATCGCGATATTTACCTTTTCCACACGCTGTGTATCGAAAGAAGCTAAGGATTCAGTTCCTAGCCCTCGGCATCGTTCGATATAACGATAAATTACTCTATTAGCCTCGGAATCGCGATATTTACCTTTTCCACACGCTGTGTATCGATAGAAGCTAAGGATTCAGTTCCTAGCCCTCGGCATCGTTCGATATAACGATAAATCACTCTGGGAGCCTCGGAATCGCGATATTTACCTTTTCCAGACGCAGTGTATCGAAAGGAGCTAAGGATTCACTTCCTGGCCCTCGGCATCGTTCGATATAACGATAAATCACTCTGGGAGCCTCGGAATAGCGATATTTACCTTTTCCACACGCTGTGTATCGATAAAAGCTAAGGATTCATTTAATAGCCCTCGCCATCGTTCGATATAACGATAAATCACTCTGGGACACTCGGAATCGCGATATTTACCTTTTCCACACGCTGTGTATCGAAAGGAGCTAAGGATTCACTTCCTAGCCCTCGGCATCGTTCGATTTAACGATAAATCACTCTGGGAGCCTCGGAATCGCGATATTTACCTTTTCCACACGCTGTGTATCGATAGGAGCTAAGGATTCACTTCCTAGCCCTCGGCATCGTTCGATTTAACGATAAATCACTCTGGGAGCCTCGGAATCGCGATATTTACCTTTTCCACACGCTGTGTATCGAAAGGAGCTAAGGATTCACTTCCTAGCCCTCGGCATCGTTCGATATAACGATAAATCACTCTGGTAGCCTCGGAATCGCGATATTTACCTTTTCCACACGCTGTGTATCGATAGAAGCTAAGGATTCAGTTCCTAGCCCTCGGCATCGTTCGATATAACGATAAATCACTCTGGGAGCCTCGGAATCGCGATATTTACCTTTTCCACACGCTGTGTATCGATAGAAGCTAAGGATTCAGTTCCTAGCCCTCGGCATCGTTCGATATAACGATAAATCACTCTGGGAGCCTCGGAATCGCGATATTTACCTTTTCCACACGCTGTGTATCGATAGAAGCCAAGGATTCACTTCCCAGCCCACGGCATTGTTCGATATAACGATAAATCACTCTGGGAGCCTCGGAATCGCGATATTTACCTTTTCCACACGCTGTGTATCGATAGGAGCTAAGGATTCACTTCCTATCCCTCGGCATCGTTCGATATAACGATAAATCACTCTGGGAGCCTCGGAATCGCGATATTTACCTTTTCCACACGCTGTGTATCGAAAGGAGCTAAGGATTCACTTCCTAGCCCTCGGCATCGTTCGATATAACGATAAATTACTCTGGTAGCCTCGAAATCGCGATATTTACCTTTTCCACACGCTGTGTATCGATAGAAGCTAAGGATTCAGTTCCTAGCCCTCGGCATCGTTCGATATAACGATAAATCACTCTGGGAGCCTCGGAATCGCGATAGTTACCTTTTCCACACGCTGTGTATCGATAGAAGCCAAGGATTCACTTCCTAGCCCACGGCATTGTTCGATATAACGATAAATCACTCTGGGAGCCTCGGAATCGCGATATTTACCTTTTCCACACGCTGTGTATCGATAGAAGCTAAGGATTCAGTTCCTAGCCCTCGGCATCGTTCGATATAACGATAAATCACTCTGGGAGCCTCGGAATCGCGATATTTACCTCTTCCACACGCTGTGTATCGATAGAAGCCAAGGATTCACTTCCTAGCCCACGGCATTGTTCGATATAACGATAAATCACTCTGGGAGCCTCGGAATCGCGATATTTACCTTTTCCACACGCTGTGTATCGATAGGAGCTAAGGATTCACTTCCTATCCCTCGGCATCGTTCGATATAACGATAAATCACTCTGGGAGCCTCGGAATCGCGATATTTACCTTTTCCACACGCTGTGTATCGAAAGGAGCTAAGGATTCACTTCCTAGCCCTCGGCATCGTTCGATATAACGATAAATTACTCTGGTAGCCTCGGAATCGCGATATTTACCTTTTCCACACGCTGTGTATCGATTGAAGCTAAGGATTCAGTTCCTAGCCCTCGGCATCGTTCGATATAACGATAAATCACTCTGGGAGCCTCGGAATCGCGATATTTACCTTTTCCACACGCTGTGTATCGATAGAAGCCAAGGATTCACTTCCTAGCCCACGGCATTGTTCGATATAACGATAAATCACTCGGGGACACTCGGAATCGCGATATTTACCTTTTCCACACGCTGTGTATCGAAAGGAGCTAAGGATTCACTTCCTAGCCCTCGGCATCGTTCGATTTAACGATAAATCACTCTGGGAGCCTCGGAATCGCGATATTTACCTTTTCCACACGCTGTGTATCGATAGAAGCTAAGGATTCACTTCCTAGCCCTCGGCATCGTTCGATATAACGATAAATCACTCTGGGAGCCTCGGAATCGCGATATTTACCTTTTCCACACGCTGTGTATCGATAGAAGCTAAGGATTCACTTCCTAGCCCTCGGCATCGTTCGATATAACGATAAATCACTCTGGGAGCCTCGGAATCGCGATATTTACCTTTTCCACACGCTGTGTATCGAAAGGAGCTAAGGATTCACTTCCTAGCCCTCGGCATCGTTCGATATAACGATAAATCACTCTGGTTTCCTCGGAATCGCGATATTTACCTTTTCCACACGCTGTGTATCGATAGAAGCTAAGGATTCAGTTCCTAGCCCTCGGCATCGTTCGATATAACGATAAATCACTCTGGGAGCCTCGGAATCGCGATATTTACCTTTTCCACACGCTGTGTATCGATAGAAGCCAAGGATTCCCTTCCTAGCCCACGGCATTGTTCGATATAACGATAAATCACTCTGGGAGCCTCGGAATCGCGATATTTACCTTTTCCACACGCTGTGTATCGAAAGAAGCTAAGGATTCAGTTCCTAGCCCTCGGCATCGTTCGATATAACGATAAATCACTCTGGGAGCCTCGGAATCGCGATATTTACCTTTTCCACACGCTGTGTATCGAAAGGAGCTAAGGATTCACTTCCTAGCCCTCGGCATCGTTCGATGTAACGATAAATCACTCTGGGAGCCTCGGAATAGCGATATTTACCTTTTCCACACGCTGTGTATCGATAGAAGCTAAGGATTCACTTCCTAGATCTCGCCATCGTTCGATATAACGATAAATCACTCTGGGACACTCGGAATCGCGATATTTACCTTTTCCACACGCTGTGTATCGAAAGGAGCTAAGGATTCACTTCCTAGCCCTCGGCATCGTTCGATTTAACGATAAATCACTCTGGGAGCCTCGGAATCGCGATATTTACCTTTTCCACACGCTGTGTATCGAAAGGAGCTAAGGATTCACTTCCTACCCCTCGGCATCGTTCGATATAACGATAAATTACTCTGGTAGCCTCGGAATCGCGATATTTACCTTTGCCACACGCTGTGTATCGATAGAAGCTAAGGATTCAGTTCCTAGCCCTCGGCATCGTTCGATATAACGATAAATTACTCTGGTAGCCTCGGAATCGCGATATTTACCTTTTCCACACGCTGTATATCGATAGAAGCTAAGGATTCACTTCCTAGATCTCGCCATCGTTCGATATAACGATAAATCACTCTGGGACACTCGGAATCGCGATATTTACCTTTTCCACACGCTGTGTATCGAAAGGAGCTAAGGATTCACTTCCTAGCCCTCGGCATCGTTCGATTTAACGATAAATCACTCTGGAACACTCGGAATCGCGATATTTACCTTTTCCACACGCTGTGTATCGATAGGAGCTAAGGATTCACTTCCTAGCCCTCGGCATCGTTCGATATAACGATAAATCACTCTGGGAGCCTCGGAATCGCGATATTTACCTTTTCCACACGCTGTGTATCGAAAGGAGCTAAGGATTCACTTCCTAGCCCTCGGCATCGTTCGATATAACGATAAATTACTCTGGTAGCCTCGGAATCGCGATATTTACCTTTTCCACACGCTGTGTATCGATAGAAGCTAAGGATTCAGTTACTAGCCCTCGGCATCGTTCGATATAACGATAAATCACTCTGGGAGCCTCGGAATCGCGATATTCACCTTTTCCACACGCTGTGTATCGATAGAAGCCAAGGATTCACTTCCTAGCCCACGGCATTGTTCGATATAACGATAAATCACTCTGGAACACTCGGAATCGCGATATTTACCTTTTCCACACGCTGTGTATCGATAGGAGCTAAGGATTCACTTCCTAGCCCTCGGCATCGTTCGATATAACGATAAATCACTCTGGGAGCTTCGGAATCGCGATATTTACCTTTTCCACACGCTGTGTATCGAAAGGAGCTAAGGATTCACTTCCTAGCCCTCGGCATCGTTCGATGTAACGATAAATTACTCTAGTAGCCTCGGAATCGCGATATTTACCTTTTCCACACGCTGTGTATCGATAGAAGCTAAGGATTCAGTTCCTAGCCCTCGGCATCGTTCGATATAACGATAAATCACTCTGGGAGCCTCGGAATCGCGATAGTTACCTTTTCCACACGCTGTGTATCGATAGAAGCCAAGGATTCACTTCCTAGCCCACGGCATTGTTCGATATAACGATAAATCACTCTGGGAGCCTCGGAATCGCGATATTTACCTTTTCCACACGCTGTGTATCGAAAGAAGCTAAGGATTCAGTTCCTAGCCCTCGGCATCGTTCGATATAACGATAAATTACTCTAGTAGCCTCGGAATCGCGATATTTACCTTTTCCACACGCTGTGTATCGATAGAAGCTAAGGATTCAGTTCCTAGCCCTCGGCATCGTTCGATATAACGATAAATCACTCTGGGAGCCTCGGAATCGCGATATTTACCTTTTCCACACGCAGTGTATCGAAAGGAGCTAAGGATTCACTTCCTTGTCCTCGGCATCGTTCGATATAACGATAAATCACTCTGGGAGCCTCGGAATAGCGATATTTACCTTTTCCACACGCTGTGTATCGATAAAAGCTAAGGATTCATTTAATAGCCCTCGCCATCGTTCGATATAACGATAAATCACTCTGGGACACTCGGAATCGCGATATTTACCTTTTCCACACGCTGTGTATCGAAAGGAGCTAAGGATTCACTTCCTAGCACTCGGCATCGTTCGATTTAACGATAAATCACTCTGGGAGCCTCGGAATCGCGATATTTACCTTTTCCACACGCTGTGTATCGATAGGAGCTAAGGATTCACTTCCTAGCCCTCGGCATCGTTCGATTTAACGATAAATCACTCTGGGAGCCTCGGAATCGCGATATTTACCTTTTCCACACGCTGTGTATCGAAAGGAGCTAAGGATTCACTTCCTAGCCCTCGGCATCGTTCGATATAACGATAAATCACTCTGGTAGCCTCGGAATCGCGATATTTACCTTTTCCACACGCTGTGTATCGATAGAAGCTAAGGATTCAGTTCCTAGCCCTCGGCATCGTTCGATATAACGATAAATCACTCTGGGAGCCTCGGAATCGCGATATTTACCTTTTCCACACGCTGTGTATCGATAGAAGCTAAGGATTCAGTTCCTAGCCCTCGGCATCGTTCGATATAACGATAAATAACTCTGGGAGCCTCGGAATCGCGATATTTACCTTTTCCACACGCTGTGTATCGATAGAAGCCAAGGATTCACTTCCTAGCCCACGGCATTGTTCGATATAACGATAAATCACTCTGGGAGCCTCGGAATCGCGATATTTACCTTTTCCACACGCTGTGTATCGATAGGAGCTAAGGATTCACTTCCTATCCCTCGGCATCGTTCGATATAACGATAAATCACTCTGGGAGACTCGGAATCGCGATATTTACCTTTTCCACACGCTGTGTATCGAAAGGAGCTAAGGATTCACTTCCTAGCCCTCGGCATCGTTCGATATAACGATAAATTACTCTGGTAGCCTCGGAATCGCGATATTTACCTTTTCCACACGCTGTGTATCGATAGAAGCTAAGGATTCAGTTCCTAGCCCTCGGCATCGTTCGATATAACGATAAATCACTCTGGGAGCCTCGGAATCGCGATAGTTACCTTTTCCACACGCTGTGTATCGATAGAAGCCAAGGATTCACTTCCTAGCCCACGGCATTGTTCGATATAACGATAAATCACTCTGGGAGCCTCGGAATCGCGATATTTACCTTTTCCACACGCTGTGTATCGATAGAAGCTAAGGATTCAGTTCCTAGCCCTCGGCATCGTTCGATATAACGATAAATCACTCTGGGAGCCTCGGAATCGCGATATTTACCTCTTCCACACGCTGTGTATCGATAGAAGCCAAGGATTCACTTCCTAGCCCACGGCATTGTTCGATATAACGATAAATCACTCTGGGAGCCTCGGAATCGCGATATTTACCTTTTCCACACGCTGTGTATCGATAGGAGCTAAGGATTCACTTCCTATCCCTCGGCATCGTTCGATATAACGATAAATCACTCTGGGAGCCTCGGAATCGCGATATTTACCTTTTCCACACGCTGTGTATCGAAAGGAGCTAAGGATTCACTTCCTAGCCCTCGGCATCGTTCGATATAACGATAAATTACTCTGGTAGCCTCGGAATCGCGATATTTACCTTTTCCACACGCTGTGTATCGATTGAAGCTAAGGATTCAGTTCCTAGCCCTCGGCATCGTTCGATATAACGATAAATCACTCTGGGAGCCTCGGAATCGCGATATTTACCTTTTCCACACGCTGTGTATCGATAGAAGCCAAGGATTCACTTCCTAGCCCACGGCATTGTTCGATATAACGATAAATCACTCTGGGAGCCTCGGAATCGCGATATTTACCTTTTCCACACGCTGTGTATCGAAAGAAGCTAAGGATTCAGTTCCTAGCCCTCGGCATCGTTCGATATAACGATAAATCACTCTGGGAGCCTCGGAATCGCGATATTTACCTTTTCCACACGCTGTGTATCGAAAGGAGCTAAGGATTCACTTCCTAGCCCTCGGCATCGTTCGATATAACGATAAATCACTCTGGGAGCCTCGGAATAGCGATATTTACCTTTTCCACACGCTGTGTATCGATAGAAGCTAAGGATTCACTTCCTAGATCTCGCCATCGTTCGATATAACGATAAATCACTCTGGGACACTCGGAATCGCGATATTTACCTTTTCCACAGGCTGTGTATCGAAAGGAGCTAAGGATTCACTTCCTAGCCCTCGGCATCGTTCGATATAACGATAAATCACTCTGGGAGCCTCGGAATCGCGATATTTACCTTTTCCACACGCTGTGTATCGATAGAAGCTAAGGATTCACTTCCTAGCCCACGGCATTGTTCGATATAACGATAAATCAATCTGGGAGCCTCTGAATCGCGATATTTACCTTTTCCACACGCTGTGTATCGATAGAAGCTAAGGATTCACTTCCTAGCCCTCGGCATCGTTCGATATAACGATAAATCACTCTGGGAGCCTCGGAATCGCGATATTTACCTTTTCCACACGCTGTGTATCGAAAGAAGCTTAGGATTCACTTCCTAGCACACGGCATTGTTCGACATAACGATAAATCACTCTGGAACACTCGGAATCGCGATATTTACCTTTTCCACACGCTGTGTATCGATAGGAGCTAAGGATTCACTTCCTAGCCCTCGGCATCGTTCGATATAACGATAAATCACTCTGGGAGCCTCGGAATCGCGATATTTACCTTTTCCACACGCTGTGTATCGAAAGGAACTAAGGATTCACTTCCTAGCCCTCGGCATCGTTCGATATAACGATAAATTACTCTGGTAGCCTCGGAATCGCGATATTTACCTTTTCCACACGCTGTGTATCGGTAGAAGCTAAGGATTCAGTTACTAGCCCTCGGCATCGTTCGATATAACGATAAATCACTCTGGGAGTCTCGGAATCGCGATATTCACCTTTTCCACACGCTGTGTATCGATAGAAGCCAAGGATTCACTTCCTAGCCCACGGCATTGTTCGATATAACGATAAATCACTCTGGGAGCCTCGGAATCGCGATATTTACCTTTTCCACACGCTGTGTATCGAAAGGAGCTAAGGATTCACTTCCTAGTCCTCGGCATCGTTCGATATAACGATAAATCACTCTGGGAGCCTCGGAATCGCGATATTTACCTTTTCCACACCCTGTGTATCGAAAGGAGCTAAGGATTCACTTCCTACCCCTCGGCATCGTTCGATATAACGATAAATCACTCTGGGAGCCTCGGAATCGCGATATTTACCTTTTCCACACGCTGTGTATCGAAAGGAGCTAAGGATTCACTTCCTAGCCCTCGGCATCGTTCGATATAACGATAAATCACTCTGGGAGCCTCGGAATAGCGATATTTACCTTTTCCACACCCTGTGTATCGAAAGGAGCTAAGGATTCACTTCCTACCCCTCGGCATCGTTCGATATAACGATAAATCACTCTGGGAGCCTCGGAATCGCGATATTTACCTTTTCCACACGCTGTGTATCGAAAGGAGCTAAGGATTCACTTCCTAGCCCTCGGCATCGTTCGATATAACGATAAATCACTCTGGGAGCCTCGGAATAGCGATATTTACCTTTTCCACACGCTGTGTATCGATAGAAGCTAAGGATTCACTTCCTAGATCTCGCCATCGTTCGATATAACGATAAATCACTCTGGGACACTCGGAATCGCGATATTTACCTTTTCCACACGCTGTGTATCGAAAGGAGCTAAGGATTCACTTCCTAGCCCTCGGCATCGTTCGATTTAACGATAAATCACTCTGGGAGCCTCGGAATCGCGATATTTACCTTTTCCACACGCTGTGTATCGAAAGGAGCTAAGGATTCACTTCCTACCCCTCGGCATCGTTCGATATAACGATAAATTACTCTGGTAGCCTCGGAATCGCGATATTTACCTTTTCCACACGCTGTGTATCGAAAGGAGCTAAGGATTCACTTCCTAGCCCTCGGCATCGTTCGATTTAACGATAAATCACTCTGGAACACTCGGAATCGCGATATTTACCTTTTCCACACGCTGTGTATCGATAGGAGCTAAGGATTCACTTCCTAGCCCTCGGCATCGTTCGATATAACGATAAATCACTCTGGGAGCCTCGGAATCGCGATATTTACCTTTTCCACACGCTGTGTATCGATAGAAGCCAAGGATTCACTTCCTAGCCCACGGCATTGTTCGATATAACGATAAATCACTCTGGGAGCCTCGGAATCGCGATATTTACCTTTTCCACACGCTGTGTATCGAAAGAAGCTAAGGATTCAGTTCCTAGCCCTCGGCATCGTTCGATATAACGATAAATTACTCTGGTAGCCTCGGAATCGCGATATTCACCTTTTCCACACGCTGTGTATCGATAGAAGCCAAGGATTCACTTCCTAGCCCTCGGCATCGTTCGATATAACGATAAATCACTCTGGGAGCCTCGGAATCGCGATATTTACCTTTTCAACACGCTGTGTATCGAAAGGAGCTAAGGATTCACTTCCTAGACCTCGGCATCGTTCGATATAACGATAAATCACTCTGGGAGCCTCGGAATAGCGATATTTACCTTTTCCACACGCTGTGTATCGATAAAAGCTAATGATTCATTTCCTAGCCCTCGCCATCGTTCGATATAACGATAAATCACTCTGGGACACTCGGAATCGCGATATTTACCTTTTCCACACGCTGTGTATCGATAAAAGCTAATGATTCATTTCCTAGCCCTCGGCATCGTTCGATTTAACGATAAATCACTCTGGGAGCCTCGGAATCGCGATATTTACCTTTTCCACACGCTGTGTATCGAAAGGAGCTAAGGATTCACTTCCTACCCCTCGGCATCGTTCGATATAACGATAAATTACTCTGGTAGCCTCGGAATCGCGATATTTACCTTTTCCACACGCTGTGTATCGATAGAAGCTAAGGATTCACTTCCTAGCCCTCGCCATCGTTCGATATAACGATAAATCACTCTGGGACACTCGGAATCGCGATATTTACCTTTTCCACACGCTGTGTATCGATAGAAGCTAAGGATTCAGTTACTAGCCCTCGGCATCGTTCGATATAACGATAAATCACTCTGGGAGCCTCGGAATCGCGATATTCACCTTTTCCACACGCTGTGTATCGATAGAAGCCAAGGATTCACTTCCTAGCCCACGGCATTGTTCGACATAACGATAAATCACTCTGGAACACTCGGAATCGCGATATTTACCTTTTCCACACGCTGTGTATCGATAGGAGCTAAGGATTCACTTCCTAGCCCTCGGCATCGTTCGATATAACGATAAATCACTCTGGGAGCTTCGGAATCGCGATATTTACCTTTTCCACACGCTGTGTATCGAAAGGAGCTAAGGATTCACTTCCTAGCCCTCGGCATCGTTCGATATAACGATAAATTACTCAGGTAGCCTCGGAATCGCGATATTTACCTTTTCCACACGCTGTGTATCGATAGAAGCTAAGGATTCAGTTCCTAGCCCTCGGCATCGTTCGATATAACGATAAATCACTCTGGGAGCCTCGGAATAGCGATATTTACCTTTTCCACACGCTGTGTATCGATAGAAGCTAAGGATTCACTTCCTAGCCCTCGCCATCGTTCGATATAACGATAAATCACTCTGGGACACTCGGAATCGCGATATTTACCTTTTCCACACGCTGTGTATCGAAAGGAGCTAAGGATTCACTTCCTAGCCCTCGGCATCGTTCGATATAACGATAAATCACTCTGGGAGCTTCGGAATCGCGATATTTACCTTTTCCACACGCTGTGTATCGAAAGGAGCTAAGGATTCACTTCCTAGCCCTCGGCATCGTTCGATATAACGATAAATTACTCTGGTAGCCTCGGAATCGCGATATTTACCGTTTCCACACGCTGTGTATCGATAGAAGCTAAGGATTCAGTTCCTAGCCCTCGGCATCGTTCGATATAACGATAAATCACTCTGGGAGCCTCGGAATCGCGATATTTACCTTTTCCACACGCTGTGTATCGATAGAAGCCAAGGATTCACTTCCTAGCCCACGGCATTGTTCGATATAACGATAAATCACTCTGGGAGCCTCGGAATCGCGATATTTACCTTTTCCACACGCTGTGTATCGAAAGAAGCTAAGGATTCAGTTCCTAGCCCTCGGCATCGTTCGATATAACGATAAATCACTCTGGGAGCCTCGGAATCGCGATATTTACCTTTTCCACACGCTGTGTATCGATAGAAGCTAAGGATTCAGTTCCTAGCCCTCGGCATCGTTCGATATAACGATAAATCACTCTGGGAGCCTTGGAATCGCGATATTTACCTTTTCCACACGCTGTGTATCGATAGAAGCCAAGGATTCACTTCCTAGCCCACGGCATTGTTCGATATAACGTTAAATCACTCTGGGAGCCTCGGAATCGCGATATTTACCTTTTCCACACGCTGTGTATCGAAAGGAGCTAAGGATTCACTTCCTAGCCCTCGGCATCGTTCGATATAACGATAAATCACTCTGGGAGCCTCGGAATAGCGATATTTACCTATTCCACACGCTGTGTATCGATAGAAGCTAAGGATTCATTTCCTAGCCCTCGCCATCGTTCGATATAACGATAAATCACTCTGGGACACTCGGAATCGCGATATTTACCTTTTCCACACGCTGTGTATCGATAGAAGCTAAGGATTCAGTTCCTAGCCCTCGCCATCGTTCGATATAACGATAAATCACTTTGGAACACTCGGAATCGCGATATTTACCTTTTCCACACGCTGTGTATCGATAGGAGCTAAGGAATCACTTCCTAGCCCTCGGCATCGTTCGATATAACGATAAATCACTCTGGGAGCCTCGGAATCGCGATATTTACCTTTTCCACACGCTGTGTATCGAAAGGAGCTAAGGATTCACTTCCTAGCCCTCGGCATCGTTCGATATAACGATAAATTACTCTGGTAGCCTCGGAATCGCGATATTTGCCTTTTCCACACGCTGTGTACCGATAGAAGCTAAGGATTCAGTTCCTAGCCCTCGGCATCGTTCGATATAACGATAAATCACTCTGGGAGCCTTGGAATCGCGATATTTACCTTTTCCACACGCTGTGTATCGATAGAAGCCAAGGATTCACTTCCTAGCCCACGGCATTGTTCGATATAACGATAAATCACTCTGGGAGCCTCGGAATCGCGATATTTACCTTTTCCACACGCTGTGTACCGATAGAAGCTAAGGATTCAGTTCCTAGCCCTCGGCATCGTTCGATATAACGATAAATCACTCTGGGAGCCTCGGAATCGCGATATTTACCTTTTCCACACGCTGTGTATCGATAGAAGCCAAGGATTCACTTCCTAGCCCACGGCATTGTTCGATATAACGATAAATCACTCTGGGAGCCTCGGAATCGCGATATTTACCTTTTCCACACGCTGTGTATCGAAAGAAGGTAAGGATTCACTTCCTAGCCCTCGGCATCGTTCGATATAACGATAAATTACTCTGGTAGCATCGGAATCGCGATATTTACCTTTTCCACACGCTGTGTATCGATAGAAGCTAAGGATTCAGTTCCTAGACCTCGGCATCGTTCGATATAACGATAAATCACTCTGGGAGCCTCGGAATCGCGATATTTACCTTTTCCACACGCTGTGTATCGATGGAGGCTAAGGATTCAGTTCCTGGCCCTCGGCATCGTTCGATATAACGATAAATCACTCTGGGAGCCTCGGAATCGCGATATTTACCTTTTCCACACGCTGTGTATCAATAGAAGCTAAGGATTCACTTCCTAGCCCTCGGCATCGTTCGATATAACGATAAATCACTCTGGAACACTCGGAATCGCGATATTTACCTTTTCCACACGCTGTGTATCGATAGGAGCTAAGGATTTACTTCCTACCCCTCGGCATCGTTCGATATAACGATAAATCACTCTGGGAGCCTCGGAATCGCGATATTTACCTTTTCCACACGCTGTGTATCGAAAGGAGCTAAGGATTCACTTCCTAGCCCTCGGCATCGTTCGATATAACGATCAATTACTCTGGTAGCCTCGGAATCGCGATATTTACCGTTTCCACACGCTGTGTATCGATAGAAGCTAAGGATTCAGTTCCTAGCCCTCGGCATCGTTCGATATAACGATAAATCACTCTGGGAGCCTCGGAATCGCGATATTTACCTTTTCCACACGCTGTGTATCGATAGAAGCCAAGGATTCACTTCCTAGCCCACGGCATTGTTCGATATAACGATAAATCACTCTGGGAGCCTCGGAATCGCGATATTTACCTTTTCCACACGCTGTGTATCGAAAGAAGCTAAGGATTCAGTTCCTAGCCCTCGGCATCGTTCGATATAACGATAAATCACTCTGGGAGCCTCGGAATCGCGATATTTACCTTTTCCACACGCTGTGTATCGATAGAAGCTAAGGATTCACTTCCTAGCCCACGGCTTTGTTCGATATAACGATAAATCACTCTGGGAGCCTCGGAATCGCGATATTTACCTTTTCCACACGCTGTGTATCGATAGAAGCTAAGGATTCACTTCCTAGCCCTCGCCATCGTTCGATATAACGATAAATCACTCTGGGACACTCGGAATCGCGACATTTACCTTTTCCACACGCTGTGTATCGAAAGGAGCTAAGGATTCACTTCCTCGCCCTCGGCATCGTTCGATTTAACGATAAATCACTCTGGGAGCCTCGGAATCGCGATATTGACCTTTTCCACACGCTGTGTATCGAAAGAAGCTAAGGATTCACTTCCTAGCCCTCGGCATCGTTCGATATAACGATAAATCACTCTGGGAGCCTCGGAATCGCGATATTTACCTTTTCCACACGCTGTGTATCGAAAGGAGCTAAGGATTCACTTCCTAGCCCTCGGCATCGTTCGATATAACGATAAATCACTCTGGGAGCCTCGGAATGGCGATATTTACCTATTCCACACACTGTGTATCGATAGAAGCTAAGGATTCATTTCCTAGCCCTCGCCATCGTTCGATATAACGATAAATCACTCTGGGACACTCGGAATCGCGATATTTACCTTTTCCACACGCTGTGTATCGATAGAAGCTAAGGATTCAGTTCCTAGCCCTCGGCATCGTTCGATATAACGATAAATCACTTTGGAACACTCGGAATCGCGATATTTACCTTTTCCACACGCTGTGTATCGATAGGAGCTAAGGAATCACTTCCTAGCCCTCGGCATCGTTCGATATAACGATAAATCACTCTGGGAGCCTCGGAATCGCGATATTTACCTTTTCCACACGCTGTGTATCGAAAGGAGCTAAGGATTCACTTCCTAGCCCTCGGCATCGTTCGATATAACGATAAATTACTCTGGTAGCCTCGGAATCGCGATATTTACCTTTTCAACACGCTGTGTATCGAAAGGAGCTAAGGATTCACTTCCTAGACCTCGGCATCGTTCGATATAACGATAAATCACTCTGGGAGCCTCGGAATAGCGATATTTACCTTTTCCACACGCTGTGTATCGATAAAAGCTAATGATTCATTTCCTAGCCCTCGCCATCGTTCGATATAACGATAAATCACTCTGGGACACTCGGAATCGCGATATTTACCTTTTCCACACGCTGTGTATCGATAAAAGCTAATGATTCATTTCCTAGCCCTCGGCATCGTTCGATTTAACGATAAATCACTCTGGGAGCCTCGGAATCGCGATATTTACCTTTTCCACACGCTGTGTATCGAAAGGAGCTAAGGATTCACTTCCTAGCCCTCGGCATCGTTCGATATAACGATAAATCACTCTGGGAGCCTCGGAATAGCGATATTTACCTATTCCACACACTGCGTATCGATAGAAGCTAAGGATTCATTTCCTAGCCCTCGCCATCGTTCGATATAACGATAAATCACTCTGGGACACTCGGAATCGCGATATTTACCTTTTCCACACGCTGTGTATCGATAGAAGCTAAGGATTCAGTTCCTAGCCCTCGGCATCGTTCGATATAACGATAAATCACTTTGGAACACTCGGAATCGCGATATTTACCTTTTCCACACGCTGTGTATCGATAGGAGCTAAGGAATCACTTCCTAGCCCTCGGCATCGTTCGATATAACGATAAATTACTCTGGTAGCCTCGGAATCGCGATATTTACCTTTTCCACACGCTGTGTACCGATAGAAGCTAAGGATTCAGTTCCTAGCCCTCGGCATCGTTCGATATAACGATAAATCACTCTGGGAGCCTTGGAATCGCGATATTTACCTTTTCCACACGCTGTGTATCGATAGAAGCCAAGGATTCACTTCCTAGCCCACGGCATTGTTCGATATAACGTTAAATCACTCTGGGAGCCTCGGAATCGCGATATTTACCTTTTCCACACGCTGTGTATCGAAAGGAGCTAAGGATTCACTTCCTAGCCCTCGGCATCGTTCGATATAACGATAAATCACTCTGGGAGCCTCGGAATAGCGATATTTACCTATTCCACACGCTGTGTATCGATAGAAGCTAAGGATTCATTTCCTAGCCCTCGCCATCGTTCGATATAACGATAAATCACTCTGGGACACTCGGAATCGCGATATTTACCTTTTCCACACGCTGTGTATCGATAGAAGCTAAGGATTCAGTTCCTAGCCCTCGGCATCGTTCGATATAACGATAAATCACTTTGGAACACTCGGAATCGCGATATTTACCTTTTCCACACGCTGTGTATCGATAGGAGCTAAGGAATCACTTCCTAGCCCTCGGCATCGTTCGATATAACGATAAATCACTCTGGGAGCCTCGGAATCGCGATATTTACCTTTTCCACACGCTGTGTATCGAAAGGAGCTAAGGATTCACTTCCTAGCCCTCGGCATCGTTCGATATAACGATAAATTACTCTGGTAGCCTCGGAATCGCGATATTTGCCTTTTCCACACGCTGTGTACCGATAGAAGCTAAGGATTCAGTTCCTAGCCCTCGGCATCGTTCGATATAACGATAAATCACTCTGGGAGCCTTGGAATCGCGATATTTACCTTTTCCACACGCTGTGTATCGATAGAAGCCAAGGATTCACTTCCTAGCCCACGGCATTGTTCGATATAACGATAAATCACTTTGGGAGCCTCGGAATCGCGATATTTACCTTTTCCACACGCTGTGTACCGATAGAAGCTAAGGATTCAGTTCCTAGCCCTCGGCATCGTTCGATATAACGATAAATCACTCTGGGAGCCTCGGAATCGCGATATTTACCTTTTCCACACGCTGTGTATCGATAGAAGCCAAGGATTCACTTCCTAGCCCACGGCATTGTTCGATATAACGATAAATCACTCTGGGAGCCTCGGAATCGCGATATTTACCTTTTCCACACGCTGTGTATCGAAAGAAGGTAAGGATTCACTTCCTAGCCCTCGGCATCGTTCGATATAACGATAAATTACTCTGGTAGCATCGGAATCGCGATATTTACCTTTTCCACACGCTGTGTATCGATAGAAGCTAAGGATTCAGTTCCTAGACCTCGGCATCGTTCGATATAACGATAAATCACTCTGGGAGCCTCGGAATCGCGATATTTACCTTTTCCACACGCTGTGTATCGATGGAGGCTAAGGATTCAGTTCCTGGCCCTCGGCATCGTTCGATATAACGATAAATCACTCTGGGAGCCTCGGAATCGCGATATTTACCTTTTCCACACGCTGTGTATCAATAGAAGCTAAGGATTCACTTCCTAGACCTCGGCATCGTTCGATATAACGATAAATCACTCTGGAACACTCGGAATCGCGATATTTACCTTTTCCACACGCTGTGTATCGATAGGAGCTAAGGATTTACTTCCTACCCCTCGGCATCGTTCGATATAACGATAAATCACTCTGGGAGCCTCGGAATCGCGATATTTACCTTTTCCACACGCTGTGTATCGAAAGGAGCTAAGGATTCAGTTCCTAGCCCTCGGCATCGTTCGATATAACGATAAATCACTCTGGGAGCCTCGGAATCGCGATATTTACCTTTTCCACACGCTGTGTATCGATAGAAGCCAAGGATTCACTTCCTAGCCCACGGCATTGTTCGATATAACGATAAATCACTCTGGGAGCCTTGGAATCGCGATATTTACCTTTTCCACACGCTGTGTATCGATAGAAGCCAAGGATTCACTTCCTAGCCCACGGCATTGTTCGATATAACGATAAATCACTCTGGGAGCCTCGGAATCGCGATATTTACCTTTTCCACACGCTGTGTACCGATAGAAGCTAAGGATTCAGTTCCTAGCCCTCGGCATCGTTCGATATAACGATAAATCACTCTGGGAGCCTCGGAATCGCGATATTTACCTTTTCCACACGCTGTGTATCGATAGAAGCCAAGGATTCACTTCCTAGCCCACGGCATTGTTCGATATAACGATAAATCACTCTGGGAGCCTCGGAATCGCGATATTTACCTTTTCCACACGCTGTGTATCGAAAGAAGGTAAGGATTCACTTCCTAGCCCTCGGCATCGTTCGATATAACGATAAATTACTCTGGTAGCATCGGAATCGCGATATTTACCTTTTCCACACGCTGTGTATCGATAGAAGCTAAGGATTCAGTTCCTAGACCTCGGCATCGTTCGATATAACGATAAATCACTCTGGGAGCCTCGGAATCGCGATATTTACCTTTTCCACACGCTGTGTATCGATGGAGGCTAAGGATTCAGTTCCTGGCCCTCGGCATCGTTCGATATAACGATAAATCACTCTGGGAGCCTCGGAATCGCGATATTTACCTTTTCCACACGCTGTGTATCAATAGAAGCTAAGGATTCACTTCCTAGCCCTCGGCATCGTTCGATATAACGATAAATCACTCTGGAACACTCGGAATCGCGATATTTACCTTTTCCACACGCTGTGTATCGATAGGAGCTAAGGATTTACTTCCTACCCCTCGGCATCGTTCGATATAACGATAAATCACTCTGGAACACTCGGAATCGCGATATTTACCTTTTCCACACGCTGTGTATCGATAGGAGCTAAGGATTCACTTCCTAGCCCTCGGCATCGTTCGATATAACGATAAATTACTCTGGTAGCCTCGGAATCGCGATATTTACCGTTTCCACACGCTGTGTATCGATAGAAGCTAAGGATTCAGTTCCTAGCCCTCGGCATCGTTCGATATAACGATAAATCACTCTGGGAGCCTCGGAATCGCGATATTTACCTTTTCCACACGCTGTGTATCGATAGAAGCCAAGGATTCACTTCCTAGCCCACGGCATTGTTCGATATAACGATAAATCACTCTGGGAGCCTCGGAATCGCGATATTTACCTTTTCCACACGCTGTGTATCGAAAGAAGCTAAGGATTCAGTTCCTAGCCCTCGGCATCGTTCGATATAACGATAAATCACTCTGGGAGCCTCGGAATCGCGATATTTACCTTTTCCACACGCTGTGTATCGATAGAAGCTAAGGATTCACTTCCTAGCCCACGGCTTTGTTCGATATAACGATAAATCACTCTGGGAGCCTCGGAATCGCGATATTTACCTTTTCCACACGCTGTGTATCGATAGAAGCTAAGGATTCACTTCCTAGCCCTCGCCATCGTTCGATATAACGATAAATCACTCTGGGACACTCGGAATCGCGACATTTACCTTTTCCACACGCTGTGTATCGAAAGGAGCTAAGGATTCACTTCCTCGCCCTCGGCATCGTTCGATTTAACGATAAATTACTCTGGTAGCATCGGAATCGCGATATTTACCTTTTCCACACGCTGTGTATCGATAGAAGCTAAGGATTCAGTTCCTAGACCTCGGCATCGTTCGATATAACGATAAATCACTCTGGGAGCCTCGGAATCGCGATATTTACCTTTTCCACACGCTGTGTATCGATGGAGGCTAAGGATTCAGTTCCTGGCCCTCGGCATCGTTCGATATAACGATAAATCACTCTGGGAGCCTCGGAATCGCGATATTTACCTTTTCCACACGCTGTGTATCAATAGAAGCTAAGGATTCACTTCCTAGCCCTCGGCATCGTTCGATATAACGATAAATCACTCTGGAACACTCGGAATCGCGATATTTACCTTTTCCACACGCTGTGTATCGATAGGAGCTAAGGATTTACTTCCTACCCCTCGGCATCGTTCGATATAACGATAAATCACTCTGGGAGCCTCGGAATCGCGATATTTACCTTTTCCACACGCTGTGTATCGAAAGGAGCTAAGGATTCACTTCCTAGCCCTCGGCATCGTTCGATATAACGATAAATTACTCTGGTAGCCTCGGAATCGCGATATTTACCGTTTCCACACGCTGTGTATCGATAGAAGCTAAGGATTCAGTTCCTAGCCCTCGGCATCGTTCGATATAACGATAAATCACTCTGGGAGCCTCGGAATCGCGATATTTACCTTTTCCACACGCTGTGTATCGATAGAAGCCAAGGATTCACTTCCTAGCCCACGGCATTGTTCGATATAACGATAAATCACTCTGGGAGCCTCGGAATCGCGATATTTACCTTTTCCACACGCTGTGTATCGAAAGAAGCTAAGGATTCAGTTCCTAGCCCTCGGCATCGTTCGATATAACGATAAATCACTCTGGGAGCCTCGGAATCGCGATATTTACCTTTTCCACACGCTGTGTATCGATAGAAGCTAAGGATTCACTTCCTAGCCCACGGCTTTGTTCGATATAACGATAAATCACTCTGGGAGCCTCGGAATCGCGATATTTACCTTTTCCACACGCTGTGTATCGATAGAAGCTAAGGATTCACTTCCTAGCCCTCGGCATCGTTCGATATAACGATAAATCACTCTGGGAGCCTCGGAATCGCGATATTTACCTTTTCCACACGCTGTGTATCGATAGGAGCTAAGGAATCACTTCCTAGCCCTCGGCATCGTTCGATATAACGATAAATCACTCTGGGAGCCTCGGAATCGCGATATTTACCTTTTCCACACGCTGTGTATCGAAAGGAGCTAAGGATTCACTTCCTAGCCCTCGGCATCGTTCGATATAACGATAAATTACTCTGGTAGCCTCGGAATCGCGATATTTACCTTTTCCACACGCTGTGTACCGATAGAAGCTAAGGATTCAGTTCCTAGCCCTCGGCATCGTTCGATATAACGATAAATCACTCTGGGAGCCTTGGAATCGCGATATTTACCTTTTCCACACGCTGTGTATCGATAGAAGCCAAGGATTCACTTCCTAGCCCACGGCATTGTTCGATATAACGTTAAATCACTCTGGGAGCCTCGGAATCGCGATATTTACCTTTTCCACACGCTGTGTATCGAAAGGAGCTAAGGATTCACTTCCTAGCCCTCGGCATCGTTCGATATAACGATAAATCACTCTGGGAGCCTCGGAATAGCGATATTTACCTATTCCACACGCTGTGTATCGATAGAAGCTAAGGATTCATTTCCTAGCCCTCGCCATCGTTCGATATAACGATAAATCACTCTGGGACACTCGGAATCGCGATATTTACCTTTTCCACACGCTGTGTATCGATAGAAGCTAAGGATTCAGTTCCTAGCCCTCGGCATCGTTCGATATAACGATAAATCACTTTGGAACACTCGGAATCGCGATATTTACCTTTTCCACACGCTGTGTATCGATAGGAGCTAAGGAATCACTTCCTAGCCCTCGGCATCGTTCGATATAACGATAAATCACTCTGGGAGCCTCGGAATCGCGATATTTACCTTTTCCACACGCTGTGTATCGAAAGGAGCTAAGGATTCACTTCCTAGCCCTCGGCATCGTTCGATATAACGATAAATTACTCTGGTAGCCTCGGAATCGCGATATTTGCCTTTTCCACACGCTGTGTACCGATAGAAGCTAAGGATTCAGTTCCTAGCCCTCGGCATCGTTCGATATAACGATAAATCACTCTGGGAGCCTTGGAATCGCGATATTTACCTTTTCCACACGCTGTGTATCGATAGAAGCCAAGGATTCACTTCCTAGCCCACGGCATTGTTCGATATAACGATAAATCACTCTGGGAGCCTCGGAATCGCGATATTTACCTTTTCCACACGCTGTGTACCGATAGAAGCTAAGGATTCAGTTCCTAGCCCTCGGCATCGTTCGATATAACGATAAATCACTCTGGGAGCCTCGGAATCGCGATATTTACCTTTTCCACACGCTGTGTATCGATAGAAGCCAAGGATTCACTTCCTAGCCCACGGCATTGTTCGATATAACGATAAATCACTCTGGGAGCCTCGGAATCGCGATATTTACCTTTTCCACACGCTGTGTATCGAAAGAAGGTAAGGATTCACTTCCTAGCCCTCGGCATCGTTCGATATAACGATAAATTACTCTGGTAGCATCGGAATCGCGATATTTACCTTTTCCACACGCTGTGTATCGATGGAGGCTAAGGATTCAGTTCCTGGCCCTCGGCATCGTTCGATATAACGATAAATCACTCTGGGAGCCTCGGAATCGCGATATTTACCTTTTCCACACGCTGTGTATCAATAGAAGCTAAGGATTCACTTCCTAGCCCTCGGCATCGTTCGATATAACGATAAATCACTCTGGAACACTCGGAATCGCGATATTTACCTTTTCCACACGCTGTGTATCGATAGGAGCTAAGGATTTACTTCCTACCCCTCGGCATCGTTCGATATAACGATAAATCACTCTGGGAGCCTCGGAATCGCGATATTTACCTTTTCCACACGCTGTGTATCGAAAGGAGCTAAGGATTCACTTCCTAGCCCTCGGCAGCGTTCGATATAACGATAAATTACTCTGGTAGCCTCGGAATCGCGATATTTACCTTTTCCACACGCTGTGTATCGATAGAAGCTAAGGATTCAGTTCCTAGCCCTCGGCATCGTTCGATATAACGATAAATCACTCTGGGAGCCTCGGAATCGCGATATTTACCTTTTCCACACGCTGTGTATCGATAGAAGCCAAGGATTCACTTCCTAGCCCACGGCATTGTTCGATATAACGATAAATCACTCTGGGAGCCTCGGAATCGCGATATTTACCTTTTCCACACGCTGTGTATCGAAAGAAGCTAAGGATTCAGTTCCTAGCCCTCGGCATCGTTCGATATAACGATAAATCACTCTGGGAGCCTCGGAATCGCGATATTTACCTTTTCTACACGCTGTGTATCGAAAGGAGCTAAGGATTCACTTCCTAGCCCTCGGCATCGTTCGATATAACGATAAATCACTCTGGGAGCCTCGGAATAGCGATATTTACCTTTTCCACACGCTGTGTATCGATAGAAGCTAAGGATTCACTTCCTAGATCTCGCCATCGTTCGATATAACAATAAATCACTCGGGGACACTCGGAATCGCGATATTTACCTTTTCCACACGCTGTGTATCGAAAGGAGCTAAGGATTCACTTCCTAGCCCTCGGCATCGTTCGATATAACGATAAATCACTCTGGGAGCCTCGGAATCGCGATATTTACCTTTTCCACACGCTGTGTATCGATAGAAGCTAAGGATTCACTTCCTAGCCCTCGGCATCGTTCGATATAACGATAAATCACTCTGGGAGCCTCGGAATCGCGATATTTACCTTTTCCACACGCTGTGTATCGAAAGGAGCTAAGGATTCAGTTAATAGACCTCGGCATCGTTCGATATAACGATAAATCACTCTGGGAGCCTCGGAATCGCGATATTTACCTTTTCCACACGCTGTGTATCGATGGAGGCTAAGGATTCAGTTCCTGGCCCTCGGCATCGTTCGATATAACGATAAATCACTCTGGGAGCCTCGGAATCGCGATATTTACCTTTTCCACACGCTGTGTATCAATAGAAGCTAAGGATTCACTTCCTAGCCCTCGGCATCGTTCGATATAACGATAAATCACTCTGGGAGCCTCGGAATCGCGATATTTACCTTTTCCACACGCTGTGTATCGAAAGGAGCTAAGGATTCACTTCCTAGCCCTCGGCATCGTTCGATATAACGATAAATTACTCTGGTAGCCTCGGAATCGCGATATTTACCTTTTCCACACGCTGTGTATCGATAGAAGCTAAGGATTCAGTTCCTAGCCCTCGGCATCGTTCGATATAACGATAAATCACTCGGGGACACTCGGAATCGCGATATTTACCTTTTCCACACGCTGTGTATCGAAAGGAGCTAAGGATTCACTTCCTAGCCCTCGGCATCGTTCGATATAACGATAAATCACTCCGGGAGCCTCGGAATAGCGATATTTACCTTTTCCACACGCTGTGTATCGAAAGGAGCTAAGGATTCACTTCCTAGCCCTCGGCATTGTTCGATATAACGATAAATCACTCTGGGAGCCTCGGAATCGCGATATTTACCTTTTCCACACGCTGTGTATCGATAGAAGCTAAGGATTCAGTTCCTAGCCCTCGGCATCGTTCGATATAACGATAAATCACTTTGGAACACTCGGAATCGCGATATTTACCTTTTCCACACGCTGTGTATCGATAGGAGCTAAGGAATCACTTCCTAGCCCTCGGCATCGTTCGATATAACGATAAATCACTCTGGGAGCCTCGGAATCGCGATATTTACCTTTTCCACACGCTGTGTATCGAAAGGAGCTAAGGATTCACTTCCTAGCCCTCGGCATCGTTCGATATAACGATAAATTACTCTGGTAGCCTCGGAATCGCGATATTTGCCTTTTCCACACGCTGTGTACCGATAGAAGCTAAGGATTCAGTTCCTAGCCCTCGGCATCGTTCGATATAACGATAAATCACTCTGGGAGCCTTGGAATCGCGATATTTACCTTTTCCACACGCTGTGTATCGATAGAAGCCAAGGATTCACTTCCTAGCCCACGGCATTGTTCGATATAACGATAAATCACTCTGGGAGCCTCGGAATCGCGATATTTACCTTTTCCACACGCTGTGTACCGATAGAAGCTAAGGATTCAGTTCCTAGACCTCGGCATCGTTCGATATAACGATAAATCACTCTGGGAGCCTCGGAATCGCGATATTTACCTTTTCCACACGCTGTGTATCGATGGAGGCTAAGGATTCAGTTCCTGGCCCTCGGCATCGTTCGATATAACGATAAATCACTCTGGGAGCCTCGGAATCGCGATATTTACCTTTTCCACACGCTGTGTATCAATAGAAGCTAAGGATTCACTTCCTAGCCCTCGGCATCGTTCGATATAACGATAAATCACTCTGGAACACTCGGAATCGCGATATTTACCTTTTCCACACGCTGTGTATCGATAGGAGCTAAGGATTTACTTCCTACCCCTCGGCATCGTTCGATATAACGATAAATCACTCTGGGAGCCTCGGAATCGCGATATTTACCTTTTCCACACGCTGTGTATCGAAAGGAGCTAAGGATTCAGTTCCTAGCCCTCGGCATCGTTCGATATAACGATAAATCACTCTGGGAGCCTCGGAATCGCGATATTTACCTTTTCCACACGCTGTGTATCGATAGAAGCCAAGGATTCACTTCCTAGCCCACGGCATTGTTCGATATAACGATAAATCACTCTGGGAGCCTTGGAATCGCGATATTTACCTTTTCCACACGCTGTGTATCGATAGAAGCCAAGGATTCACTTCTGTCACGTTCCAGGTTGAGCCCAGAAGAGACAAAGTATAAAGATGCGACGAGGTCGCACCAAGAACGTAAGGGGATTTTGCGTATTTAATTAGGGGTCTAAACGATATCCCTCGAGAGGTCAGGACAAATTATAGCGGAAGCGAGTATTCATAATTCAATTATACTGAGGGAAGGGTATGTGGATAAGTAGGTTGCAGGGGAAGGATAACCCAGGCGGATTCGGATCTAGTCCGCTCCCACTCCTGGGGGGGATGTGAGTAGGTAGGAAAAGAGGAAAAGGTAACCCAGGCGGATTCGGATCCAGTCCGCTCCCACTCCTGGGGGGGATGTGAGTAGGTAGGAAAAGAGGAAAAGGTAACCCAGGCGGATTCGGATCTAGTCCGCTCCCACTCCTGGGGGGGATGTGAGTAGGTAGGAAAAGGGAAATGGTAACCCAGGCGGATTCGGATCTAGTCCGCTCCCACTCCTGGGGGGATGTGAGTAGGTAGGAAAAGGAAAAGGTAACCCAGGCGGATTCGGATCCAGTCCGCTCCCACTCCTGGGGGGATGTGAGTAGGTAGGAAAAGGAAATGGTAACCCAGGCGGATTCGGATCTAGTCCGCTCCCACTCCTGGGGGGGATGTGAGTAGGTAGGAAAAAGGAAAAGGAATTAATTTATTGAGCGACGAGAGGGGAAGTTATCCCGTCGTGAATGTTTCGGATCTTACCAACGAGTGATTACTTCAAGAATGCCTCCGGCCTGAATGTTTCGCAGTTCCTCCCTGGATAAGTCGAAGTACTGCTCGATGCACTCCGGGCACTGGGCTGCAGGCCGAATGGCCGATATCCTATGGGCACACCTGATACAACTGGAGATGCGGATACTTGATTCAGAAGAGCACATATCGTGCCAGGCCCCCGGCTGGTATCGCTGAGCTTCTTCAGGACCGAGTTGATCGTAGCAGTCGCGGCATATTGTGACGTGCCGACCTGCTCCCACAGATCGGATCACTTTTTTTTCCTTTCTTCTACCGACAAAATCCGCTGTGATGTTAGCGCTAGACTGCCCCTGCGGCAATGTAACGTCCGGCACGATACTGAGCTCACCCCCCAGCCCATAATCATTGCTCAACCCCCAGCCCATATTCATTGCTCACCCCCCAGTCCATAATCATTGCACACCCTCCAACCCATCATCATTTCATTTCACATCCTCCAACCCATCATCATATCATTTCACACCCTCCAACACGTCACCATTTCATTTCACACCCTCCGAACCATCATCAAACAAATCACTCCCTTCAACCTAGACAATCAAACGATTCACTGCCTACATATATGCTCTGCACAAATTCGTTCCCGCAAGTCCTTTACTCCTGCCAAATGCATCCCCTCTGCCTGCGTACCTGGAAACTATTAAAATCTCTTACAAAGTCAATTCATACCGACACCTTAAATACTCGCCTTACCACCTTGCATAAGTACGAACAATAATACGAAAACAACACTCGAAAGAAAGAGAGAGAGATACAGAACAACTCCTTTTGCGCCCCAAGAGAAGCCCTCACTTCACGAGGAAGTAACCCCTTTCGCGCCCCAAGAGAAGCCCTCACTTCACGAGGAAGTAACCCCTTTCGCGCCCCAAGAGAAGCCCTCACTTCACGAGGAAGTAACCCCTTTCGCGCCCCAAGAGAAGCCCTCACTTCACGAGGAAGTAACCCCTTTCGCGTCCCAAGAGAAGCCCTCACTTCACGAGGAAGTAACCCCTTTCGCGCCCCAAGAGGAGCCCTCACTTCACGAGGAAGTAACCCTCGTTCGCGTTAGTTCGAACCCTCTCGTTAAAAACTATTTGTACGTATAAACTATCCTCGAGTCCCTTGAATCTATCACTACACAGGCATAATGTTTTCTAGATTGCAGTACCACGGACAAGTTATAAAATAACCATATATTATAATTCACGTTTAATCGAAAGTTCAGTTTAAGGCAATAATAGAGAACCACTGGCAGTTGAGAACCACGCAGCCCAAGACATTCCTCGCATACCAGACATTCCAGAGAAACTACGCACATCAGGAATTCCAAAGCATCGCACTTCTACAGCAGACATTCCACGCGCATACCAGGAATTCCAACGCAATTAACACCAGCGGCAGACATCACGCACGCATTCCAGAGCTTCCCCGCATACCACGCACACCCGGCATACCAAACATTCCTCGGATTCCAACGACTGGTATAAATAGGCCGGCGCCACCTTAATATTTAGAAGTCAGAAGCACTAAGTCCCCGGAGAACAATTCAGTTAAGCAGAAGTCAGAAACATTCAGGCCCCGGAAGAACAAGTTAGAAGAAGTCAGAAACATTCAGGCCCCGGAAGAACAAGTTAGAAGAAGTCAGAAGCATTCAGGCCCCGGAGAATATAGAGTCAGAAGCGAATATTTAGTCAGAAGTCAGGAGAAGAGCCAGAAGTGAATATTCAGTCAGTCAAGCAGTTACAATAAGTTGCTTTAATCAGTACATACATTCGGGAAGTGAAGAGCGAACTTTACACATTAATTCAGTAAAACAATCAGCAGTGAACTTTTATTAATTCAATAAGGCAGTGACGAGTTAATATACATCCGAATCAGTACACATTAATCAGTGAAGAACGTACATTCATAATCTACGAACAGTGATAATTTATGGTTTAGTGTATAATATTCAGCGTCAGTCGTCAAGCTCCGAATTCAGTCTTCGGATTTCTGTAATATGAGCGAATAAATAATCGTGACGAGACAAGACACTCATTATAATTCAACGAAACCTTTCCTTGAGATTTTCGCGATTTCGTCTCTCACATGAAGCTCCCATACGAAACTTGGGAAGAGGAAGAAGACGACCAGGAATTTCAATACCCTTGGGACGGAGTCCTTCCCTCCGATTACCCAGACGTCTATAAGCCCCTACTGGGTATATGTTGCTCCACAATATGCACTGACGGCATTTATGTAAGCGACTGGGGTCGTATCTGCGTTACCTGCTATAACCAATTGACCCCCGCTCAAGGTCAAGCGTACCAGCCTGGAGCCTGGCATGATATGTGCCTCGACGAAGTAGCACAACACATCTCCGTTTGCGCCCAGTGCAACGAAACAATCTCCACCCTTCGTCCTGCATCCCAGTGCCCGGAGTGCACAGAACAATATTTCGAGATGACCATAGAGGAACTGTGGGAAGTACAAACTGGACGTATCCTGGAGGTTTTAACTCGCTGGTAAACTGCGACGCATTCCTGTCCACAGATCGCCGCTCCGAATCAAGCAGCGCGGTGAGTCTTTCAATTTTTATCTTTTTTCATACCGAGCTTTTGCTACGCGAATTCTTTATCTGCGAACCATAAGAAAGTGGGTATTCGTGCGAGGCGAATAATCATACATCTACACAAATTTCCGTTTCCCTATTCCTTAAATTATTTTCCTTTCCCCTCGGCGTGCGCGAATCTAGCATTCGACCCCGAGGCTTCCTTCCCCCTTTCCTTAAATTACTTTTCTTTCCTCTCGGCGTGCGCGAATCTAGCATTCGACCCCGAGGCTTTGTTTTCCCTCCTTTAACACACTCCCTTTCCCCTCGGCGTGCGCGAATCTAGCATTTGACCCCGAGGCTTCCTTCCCCCTTCCTTAAATTACTTTTCTTTCCTCTCGGCGTGCGCGAATCAAGCATTCGACCCCGAGATCCCCCGTTTCCTTTACGAATATCCTTCCCATCATCTCGGCGTGCGCGAATCAAGCATTCGACCCCGAGGTTTCCTGCGTCCGACTATATTTAATCGCGTTTTAGAGCCAACACGGAATACATTTTAATCAAGACTCGCACGGGCACCCTCTCGTTATATCTGCCATATTTTGTCGAACTACTGCAATTGCGATTGCCAGTAGCGTAGGTTATATTAGTTCTTGGCGCAACCGCTCTGCGTCTTTGAACGGCATGTCTCTTCCAAGGTGCAACCTGGAACGTGACATTGTTAATTGGTGACAGCGGTGGGATACGAAAATTTTATAATCCCACAATTGCCTGATATAGTTTGTGAAAGGAAAGCGGTGGGATACGAAAATTTTATAATCCCACAATTGCCTGATATAGTTTGTGAAAGGACAGCGGTGGGATACGAAAATTTTATAATCCCACAATTGCCTGATATAGTTTGTGAAAGGAAAGCGGTGGGATACGAAAGTTTTATAATCCCACAATTGCCTGATATAGTTTGTGAAAGGAAAGCGGTGGGATCCGTAAATTTAATATTCCCACGATTAAGTAATATATCTCGCGAGAGAAAATTGCGCACCCCCTCAGTTGATTCTTATTGCTCCATATAAGTACAAATTCCTAAGAAATTTACGTACGAGTCGACTATTCGCGTCGCATTACGGCCCTATACATATATATAATATCGTATCGCTATTTCATATTCGGAAAACATGTCGCTGTACGGTGATGCAAACGAACCTAACCCCCCCTACTACCTCCGTGGAGGATGCTAATAGAGCTATCGACGCGTCAACCGCCGCGTTGCACGATAAACTATGTCTCTTGCGCGAAAAACAAGTGCAAATTGAAGCACACTACGATTTATTGGCGAACAAACGAGCGCGACCAGTTACTCCCCGCGATGATTCAGTTCACGAAGATCAATTGCCTCACCCCGCCTCTGGTTTGGAAAACCTCGCGATACAAATAGCTTCCTTACAAGATGCAGTAGAGATGCTAACAAGAAAACAGCGAATTAAAACGCATTTGGAAACTCCCGCCACCCATTATCGCGAAGGTAACCCACGTAACGACGCGTTTAACGAACCGACAATGCACGGAAAACTTCAGGTCACTTTAAAGGATGCCGTCGAGACAGTACCATATTTCGATGGCCATAATATGTCGATCCTGCAATTTGCGAGAACGTGCAAACGGGCTCGAGAGATGATCCCTCCTTCATGCGAACCCCAATTAACGCGCCTATTAAGAAACCGATTACAAAACCACGCGTACTTGGTCGTGGAAGACTACAGCTTTGACACCGTTAGCGGATTGATTAATCGGTTAAAAACAGTATTTGCGCCGGCGAAGACGTCCGACCATTATCGCGGAGAACTGGCAAACATTACAATAGGAAGGAACGAACATATCCTTGACTACATTTCGCGGGTAAGGGACCTGAGATCGGTAATAATCGACGAAGAAACTTACAGGCATTACGATCCTAGAATGGTCTCCCAAGACATAGACAGACTCGCACTAAGGTCATTCTTAGATGGACTTCCTCCCGCGATGCGCAGCCAAATGGAATCCGCTGCATTATCATCATTGGATGAGGCGTTCGACAAAGCAGTTTACGTGGCGAAACTGATAGAGCGGGATCGTCATCGGTTTATAGGAGAACGAACGCCCCGAACCCAGTGTCAACTCTGCAACAGGGAAGGACACGAAGCTCGATCCTGCAGAACGTATCCAGTAAATAGCTCACCGTACCTTATGCGCTCCTCGGAACGGCCGACCATAAGAGACTTCGACCGTCCATCGCCAACGAAACACTATAACACGCCACGAAAGGCAGAGACACGAACCTGCAACTACTGCGGAAGAATAGGACATTTGGCGGTAGAATGTCGGAAGAAAATGCGAGACCAGAATTCATCGGGAAACGGCGAGCCCCCACGAGAATACAGGGAGGCGCCTCGTGGAACGGGCAGATCAAATGCGCATCCGATAAGCACGCTCCGGCCAACGTACCGCCAGCAACCAGAATCGCAAACGTGCATCTCTCCCCCCCGAACAATGTTCCTTCCGTCAACGTCCGCAGTCCACAACTGAATAACCCCGTGGACTTGATGATCGATACAGGTGCGGAAGTTAACCTGATAAAGCGGTCATGCATCCAAACGCCCCTTGACATCGACTGCGACAACGTTATCGACCTGATAGGTATAACTGAAACGCGCGTACCTACATTAGGAACCCTTACGGCATGTTTATTTAATTACCCCGTACTATTTCACGTCGTGGAAGACACTATACCCTTACGCAACCAAGGATTATTAGGATCCGGATTCTTATCTGAAAGCGGAGTAACGGTAGACTTCAAGAATAAATGGCTAGCGTTTAATGGCAATTTCGTCCCCTTCAAGCGGGTCGACGCAACAATAATACCCTCAAGAACAAGCATCGTCGCACAAGCAACCGTTGCTAACCCCGAAATTGAGGAAGGATACATTCCAAGGATGGAACTAGGAGAAGGGCTATACGCAGGAGAAGCCCTAGTGCGAAACCAGGAAGGAAAGGCAAACTTACATATTATCAACACCAACGAGAAACCGGCGACTATATGTATACCCCCAGTCCAGCTGGAAGAATTTGAAGAAGTTCACCAAATGTACCCCCAAATAAAGCGTACCGAGGAAGCCGTGTCTTCGAAGCAAACCGAAGGCACGATGAACCCCCACTCTCAGAAGGGCAACCGGCCCTCTCCCCTTAGCGAAACCCTCACAGAAGGTAACCCTCGAAACGGACATGCGTCCACACCCCTCGTATGCTCAATTGCGGATCAAAAGGTAGCACACCAAATTCATCCCACACTCGGATTAAAAGGGATTACACACACTCAACACGCCGTCAAGGACGAGCCCAACAGGACCGCAGAAATAATTAACCTCATATCCCCGAAGGACCTAAATCGGGAAGAAGAAGCTCACGTCCACCAACTCGTCGGGAAATATCAAGACATATTCCACTTGCCTGGAGAACCCCTAGGCCACACGAATGCCATTAGCCATGCCATTGAAACCACGGATCCAGCCCCAGTATCCACGAAACAGTATCGATTCCCCCCCGTCCACAAGGAGGAAATCCAAGCGCAAATGAAGGACCTCCTGGAACAAAGAATAGTCAAACCATCCGTCTCCCCGTATAACTCACCCCTCTGGATAGTGCCGAAGAAACCAGGGCCAGATGGGAAGAAAAAATGGAGAATGGTCATCGATTATCGCCAACTTAATCAAAAGACTGTCCCCGACGCTTACCCCCTACCGAATATTATCGATATACTCGACCAGCTCGGCGGTGCTAAATATTTCTCGGTCTTCGATCTCGTATCCGGATTTCACCAGATCCCGATGAAACCCGAAGATGCACAAAAGACTGCATTCTCGGCCCCCCATGGCCATTACGAATTTTCAAGGATGCCCTTTGGCTTACGCAACGCCCCCGCAACTTTTCAACGCCTGATGGATCACGTCCTTTCTGGTCTACAAGGCTCTGAGATGTTTGTGTATTTGGACGACATAGTCCTCTACTCGAGTTCACTGAACGAACATGGAATTAAGTTCCGCAAGCTTGCCGACCGTTTACGTCAGGCCAATTTGAAACTTCAGCCTAATAAATGCCAATTCTTACGAAAGGAAGTAGCGTACCTAGGCCACGTTATCACGGAGAACGGTGTAAAACCGGATCCACAAAAGATTACCGCTGTTACAAATTACCCTCCACCCCGTACTGCAAAGGGAATTAAGCAATTTTTGGGATTGACAGGATACTATAGGCGATTTATACCCGACTTCTCAAAAGAAGCAAGGCCACTCACATCGTTACTCAAAAAGGGTACACCTTTTACGTGGGGCGAACCACAACAAAAATCCTTCAGGTACCTCAAGGAAAAATTGGTTCAGGAACCAATACTACAGTTCCCGGACTTCGAAAAGGAATTCCATCTCACCACCGACGCATCAGACTACGCTATTGGAGGGTTAATAACGCAAACACACGACGATAAAGAACTTCCCCTCGCCTATGCGTCGCGACTTCTATGCCAAGCAGAAGTAAATTATTCTACAATTGAGAAGGAACTGTTGGCTATTATATATTGCACCAGCCATTTTCGGCCTTACTTATACGGTAAACGATTTACCCTTTATACTGATCATCAACCGCTAGTCTGGCTCCATAGGGTCAAGGACCCAACTTCACGTCTCGTTCGCTGGCGACTAAAACTTGCCGAATTCGACTACGAAATAAAGTATCAACCTGGGAAGTCCAATAGAGTGGCAGACGCACTCTCTCGCAACCCACCGGACGCTTCGACCGCACTCGCCTGTCCGATCCGCCCCCGGTCGTACTCTGATTCCGACTCTGAGTGGCAAGTACAGCCCGCAAATCAAAAGAGGCCCAGAATTCATAGCCAACAACAACAACGATGCGAAACTAAGGTTACCATCTCGAGCGATTCGGATGAGTCTCTATTCAGCGCTCCAAAAATTTCTCGGAAAAACCAGTCGGAAGGTCCCGATAGAACTTTCGATATGACGCTGACGCCTGTTCAACAACCATCGTCCCATGGACCCTCGAGCAGCAGAATTATATTCGAGACGCCCCCCAGGTATAATATGTCACCAGGACAAAGAGAAGCAATAATCGAAGATGGCCCAGGCGCGCCACATAACGACCCTTCCAGTGAAGACGACACATCACAGGAAGAATCCGACGACGAAGTTACGCATAGCGAATCGGATGAAGTTATTCCGCAGGATCCTAACCGCCCGAACTGCAACGTTCACGTCAGTCGGGACCCCTTAGCCATCCGGCACGGAACTCTGGTAATCTTCCTAGCAGGCGATGGCAACGTCTGTGACGACGGTGGACATAACCTAAGAACCCATGCGGGTCTCCCCATCAGAAGAGACCTCACACTCGGTCGTGCGCGTGTAATTAAGCACAAAGGAAAAACGATTATTGGGTTAGTCGTTAAGGAAAAGGCTAATTTCCCGATGGAACCCGGAATCTTCCACGAAGCGGTAAACTCGCTTAGAGACGTAGTTAGAGAACTGCAGCTACCTGGATTTAGTATTGCCAAAACCGCTCAGATTGGCGCCCTGTTCTGGGAAGAAATTATATCCGAAATCCACACTAGGTTGTCTGAAGAAAACTTACAAATCACCGTCTGCACACAAACCGTCCAAATTCCCGACGAAAGCCTCAGACCCACAATAATAGAGGACAACCACTCCTCGGCTGTCGGAGGTCACAGAGGCGTCAGCAAAACTCTTAAGAGGATCAGACACACTTACTACTGGCAGGGATTGAAACAACAGGTTCGAATTTATATTAGGAACTGCCTGCTTTGTCAACGGAAAAAGTTAGTACGAATTAAAACACGGCAACCCATGGTTTTAACCGATACCCCCGGAGCAACATTCGATAAGGTTGGACTAGATATAGTGGGTCCCCTTCCTATATCTCCCGCAGGAAATTTGTATATACTTACCATGCAAGACCTACTTACAAAATACTTTGTATGTGCACCATTGAAGGGCACCACATCTATGGAAGTTGCAGACGCCTTCATAAAGAACCTGATATGTCGATTTGGCGCACCAAAAGCCGTCCTCACCGATCAAGGATCAAACTTCACAAGCGCATTTATGGGAACTATCGCTCGCAAATTCAGGATCGCGCAATGCAAAACCACCGCGTTCCATCCACAATCCAACGGATCTCTAGAAAGGTCCCACATCGTCTTGATAGATTATCTAAAAATGTATACAAGCCAAAATAATGACTGGGATTGTTGGACTGATCTCGCGGCATTTTCTTATAACACAAGTGTCCATGAAGGTACGGGTTACACCCCGCATGAATTAGTATTCGGGAAACTAGCGCGGGTACCTGCCCAGCAGCGGCCGATTGAATACCCGGAAGACGAAACCTACGGAGGTTACCTTTCCCGATTAACAGAGTGCATTGGCGAATTACAGCATCTTGCCGCGGATAGACTGAAACGCGCCAAGGAAAGGTACAAAATGTATTACGATCGTCGCATAAATGAGGAAACTTTCCAACCTGGAGACGAGGTCTTCGTCATAAAGAACAGCCGTAAAAGTAAATTCGCCGACCATTATACAGGCCCGCACAAGGTAATCGAGGTGCTGCCTTTACAAAACCTAAAAATATCCTGGAAAAATGGATACAAAATCATTCATGCTAACCACGCAAGAAAATTAAGATCATGCGCGCTGTAGCTCTATTGCCCCCACATCCTACTAGAGTCCCGTTACAACCAAGCCCACGTCTCTCCACATGTTTTTAATACCCCCTTCTTATACCCCTTTGAAATCACTTCCACGTGCTGAACAAATATTAATGTACCTTAACCGTGATAAACGTAGCGCATTATGTCCAAAAAAAAGAGAGAAGAGTGGGAAATAAAAAAGAAAGTATTATATAAGTGTAACGGTGATTCTACCATTATTAGTAGTTTATTTAAAAAAAAAAAAAAAAAAAAAAAAAAAAAACATTCACATATATATATTACGATTATTAGGTTTAGAATGTAATTCATTTCATACATACATATATTAATACAAATGTTACGTATAATACACACTATTATTTGCAGTTAAAATTAGCAGACTGGGTCGTAAATGAAAACCAAACAAGTATTTTCGTTTCTATTACATTATATTGTTCGTTCATGAACTGCATACAGGGAAAACAAAATTTGTCTTCCTTCCACGCATCTCCCAAAACTATTAGTATTTTATCTCTACTATCTCCGTTTTACTCCAATACATATACTATTACTATATTATCATATGTTACTATATTTTCTGCCACTTTCACTTTGCCCCCGAAAAAATGCATCTGACCAAACCGCGACTAAAATCAAGAAAATCATTGTTAACAGGAATTATAGACACAAGATAATTACACAACATTCCCACAACGGTGCAACAAATAAAAAAAAAAAAAGAAGGAAAAGAATAAAACAATTAATGGCGTTCATCCACTTATGATCGGTCCCCTGTTCTTGCGTTTAATACCCTCAGTACACGAGGACGATGCCCCCTTGAGTTCCCTAAAATCCCTCAATGCACGAGGATGATACAATTTTGCGTTCCCTAGAATCCCTCAATGCACGAGGATGATACAATTTTTGCGTTCCCTAGAATCCCTCTATACACGAGGATGATACAATTTTTGCGTTCCCTAGAATCCCTCTCTGCACGAGGATGATACCCCGTCTGCGTTCCCTTAGAATCCCTCCACACGCGAGGACGACACACCGAGTCTAAGATCCCCAGTTCATTTATTAGTTGCACTGACCTGAAACATTATCCGCACACTTTTGTATCGTTAAATAAAACACTGAGAGATAAATCTTCCCCTTAAACTAACGTTCGTAACACCAGCTTTACACAAACTTACTTCACGGTGTATTTCATTATAGAAGACTACAATTCAAAATTAGTTACTAAGGTTATAAAATGATATCAAATAAGTATTTCCTTTTATTTTCGTTCTTACCATTCATGATCAATATTTTCGTTAAACACATCTCCTACTCAAGAAATGCAAGCATTTCTTACAATAAGGGGGGAGGTGTGACGTGCCGACCTGCTCCCACAGATCGGATCACTTTTTTTTCCTTTCTTCTACCGACAAAATCCGCTGTGATGTTAGCGCTAGACTGCCCCTGCGGCAATGTAACGTCCGGCACGATACTGAGCTCACCCCCCAGCCCATAATCATTGCTCAACCCCCAGCCCATATTCATTGCTCACCCCCCAGTCCATAATCATTGCACACCCTCCAACCCATCATCATTTCATTTCACATCCTCCAACCCATCATCATATCATTTCACACCCTCCAACACGTCACCATTTCATTTCACACCCTCCGAACCATCATCAAACAAATCACTCCCTTCAACCTAGACAATCAAACGATTCACTGCCTACATATATGCTCTGCACAAATTCGTTCCCGCAAGTCCTTTACTCCTGCCAAATGCATCCCCTCTGCCTGCGTACCTGGAAACTATTAAAATCTCTTACAAAGTCAATTCATACCGACACCTTAAATACTCGCCTTACCACCTTGCATAAGTACGAACAATAATACGAAAACAACACTCGAAAGAAAGAGAGAGAGATACAGAACAACTCCTTTTGCGCCCCAAGAGAAGCCCTCACTTCACGAGGAAGTAACCCCTTTCGCGCCCCAAGAGAAGCCCTCACTTCACGAGGAAGTAACCCCTTTCGCGCCCCAAGAGAAGCCCTCACTTCACGAGGAAGTAACCCCTTTCGCGCCCCAAGAGAAGCCCTCACTTCACGAGGAAGTAACCCCTTTCGCGTCCCAAGAGAAGCCCTCACTTCACGAGGAAGTAACCCCTTTCGCGCCCCAAGAGGAGCCCTCACTTCACGAGGAAGTAACCCTCGTTCGCGTTAGTTCGAACCCTCTCGTTAAAAACTATTTGTACGTATAAACTATCCTCGAGTCCCTTGAATCTATCACTACACAGGCATAATGTTTTCTAGATTGCAGTACCACGGACAAGTTATAAAATAACCATATATTATAATTCACGTTTAATCGAAAGTTCAGTTTAAGGCAATAATAGAGAACCACTGGCAGTTGAGAACCACGCAGCCCAAGACATTCCTCGCATACCAGACATTCCAGAGAAACTACGCACATCAGGAATTCCAAAGCATCGCACTTCTACAGCAGACATTCCACGCGCATACCAGGAATTCCAACGCAATTAACACCAGCGGCAGACATCACGCACGCATTCCAGAGCTTCCCCGCATACCACGCACACCCGGCATACCAAACATTCCTCGGATTCCAACGACTGGTATAAATAGGCCGGCGCCACCTTAATATTTAGAAGTCAGAAGCACTAAGTCCCCGGAGAACAATTCAGTTAAGCAGAAGTCAGAAACATTCAGGCCCCGGAAGAACAAGTTAGAAGAAGTCAGAAACATTCAGGCCCCGGAAGAACAAGTTAGAAGAAGTCAGAAGCATTCAGGCCCCGGAGAATATAGAGTCAGAAGCGAATATTTAGTCAGAAGTCAGGAGAAGAGCCAGAAGTGAATATTCAGTCAGTCAAGCAGTTACAATAAGTTGCTTTAATCAGTACATACATTCGGGAAGTGAAGAGCGAACTTTACACATTAATTCAGTAAAACAATCAGCAGTGAACTTTTATTAATTCAATAAGGCAGTGACGAGTTAATATACATCCGAATCAGTACACATTAATCAGTGAAGAACGTACATTCATAATCTACGAACAGTGATAATTTATGGTTTAGTGTATAATATTCAGCGTCAGTCGTCAAGCTCCGAATTCAGTCTTCGGATTTCTGTAATATGAGCGAATAAATAATCGTGACGAGACAAGACACTCATTATAATTCAACGAAACCTTTCCTTGAGATTTTCGCGATTTCGTCTCTCACATGAAGCTCCCATACGAAACTTGGGAAGAGGAAGAAGACGACCAGGAATTTCAATACCCTTGGGACGGAGTCCTTCCCTCCGATTACCCAGACGTCTATAAGCCCCTACTGGGTATATGTTGCTCCACAATATGCACTGACGGCATTTATGTAAGCGACTGGGGTCGTATCTGCGTTACCTGCTATAACCAATTGACCCCCGCTCAAGGTCAAGCGTACCAGCCTGGAGCCTGGCATGATATGTGCCTCGACGAAGTAGCACAACACATCTCCGTTTGCGCCCAGTGCAACGAAACAATCTCCACCCTTCGTCCTGCATCCCAGTGCCCGGAGTGCACAGAACAATATTTCGAGATGACCATAGAGGAACTGTGGGAAGTACAAACTGGACGTATCCTGGAGGTTTTAACTCGCTGGTAAACTGCGACGCATTCCTGTCCACAGATCGCCGCTCCGAATCAAGCAGCGCGGTGAGTCTTTCAATTTTTATCTTTTTTCATACCGAGCTTTTGCTACGCGAATTCTTTATCTGCGAACCATAAGAAAGTGGGTATTCGTGCGAGGCGAATAATCATACATCTACACAAATTTCCGTTTCCCTATTCCTTAAATTATTTTCCTTTCCCCTCGGCGTGCGCGAATCTAGCATTCGACCCCGAGGCTTCCTTCCCCCTTTCCTTAAATTACTTTTCTTTCCTCTCGGCGTGCGCGAATCTAGCATTCGACCCCGAGGCTTTGTTTTCCCTCCTTTAACACACTCCCTTTCCCCTCGGCGTGCGCGAATCTAGCATTTGACCCCGAGGCTTCCTTCCCCCTTCCTTAAATTACTTTTCTTTCCTCTCGGCGTGCGCGAATCAAGCATTCGACCCCGAGATCCCCCGTTTCCTTTACGAATATCCTTCCCATCATCTCGGCGTGCGCGAATCAAGCATTCGACCCCGAGGTTTCCTGCGTCCGACTATATTTAATCGCGTTTTAGAGCCAACACGGAATACATTTTAATCAAGACTCGCACGGGCACCCTCTCGTTATATCTGCCATATTTTGTCGAACTACTGCAATTGCGATTGCCAGTAGCGTAGGTTATATTAGTTCTTGGCGCAACCGCTCTGCGTCTTTGAACGGCATGTCTCTTCCAAGGTGCAACCTGGAACGTGACATTGTTAATTGGTGACAGCGGTGGGATACGAAAATTTTATAATCCCACAATTGCCTGATATAGTTTGTGAAAGGAAAGCGGTGGGATACGAAAATTTTATAATCCCACAATTGCCTGATATAGTTTGTGAAAGGACAGCGGTGGGATACGAAAATTTTATAATCCCACAATTGCCTGATATAGTTTGTGAAAGGAAAGCGGTGGGATACGAAAGTTTTATAATCCCACAATTGCCTGATATAGTTTGTGAAAGGAAAGCGGTGGGATCCGTAAATTTAATATTCCCACGATTAAGTAATATATCTCGCGAGAGAAAATTGCGCACCCCCTCAGTTGATTCTTATTGCTCCATATAAGTACAAATTCCTAAGAAATTTACGTACGAGTCGACTATTCGCGTCGCATTACGGCCCTATACATATATATAATATCGTATCGCTATTTCATATTCGGAAAACATGTCGCTGTACGGTGATGCAAACGAACCTAACCCCCCCTACTACCTCCGTGGAGGATGCTAATAGAGCTATCGACGCGTCAACCGCCGCGTTGCACGATAAACTATGTCTCTTGCGCGAAAAACAAGTGCAAATTGAAGCACACTACGATTTATTGGCGAACAAACGAGCGCGACCAGTTACTCCCCGCGATGATTCAGTTCACGAAGATCAATTGCCTCACCCCGCCTCTGGTTTGGAAAACCTCGCGATACAAATAGCTTCCTTACAAGATGCAGTAGAGATGCTAACAAGAAAACAGCGAATTAAAACGCATTTGGAAACTCCCGCCACCCATTATCGCGAAGGTAACCCACGTAACGACGCGTTTAACGAACCGACAATGCACGGAAAACTTCAGGTCACTTTAAAGGATGCCGTCGAGACAGTACCATATTTCGATGGCCATAATATGTCGATCCTGCAATTTGCGAGAACGTGCAAACGGGCTCGAGAGATGATCCCTCCTTCATGCGAACCCCAATTAACGCGCCTATTAAGAAACCGATTACAAAACCACGCGTACTTGGTCGTGGAAGACTACAGCTTTGACACCGTTAGCGGATTGATTAATCGGTTAAAAACAGTATTTGCGCCGGCGAAGACGTCCGACCATTATCGCGGAGAACTGGCAAACATTACAATAGGAAGGAACGAACATATCCTTGACTACATTTCGCGGGTAAGGGACCTGAGATCGGTAATAATCGACGAAGAAACTTACAGGCATTACGATCCTAGAATGGTCTCCCAAGACATAGACAGACTCGCACTAAGGTCATTCTTAGATGGACTTCCTCCCGCGATGCGCAGCCAAATGGAATCCGCTGCATTATCATCATTGGATGAGGCGTTCGACAAAGCAGTTTACGTGGCGAAACTGATAGAGCGGGATCGTCATCGGTTTATAGGAGAACGAACGCCCCGAACCCAGTGTCAACTCTGCAACAGGGAAGGACACGAAGCTCGATCCTGCAGAACGTATCCAGTAAATAGCTCACCGTACCTTATGCGCTCCTCGGAACGGCCGACCATAAGAGACTTCGACCGTCCATCGCCAACGAAACACTATAACACGCCACGAAAGGCAGAGACACGAACCTGCAACTACTGCGGAAGAATAGGACATTTGGCGGTAGAATGTCGGAAGAAAATGCGAGACCAGAATTCATCGGGAAACGGCGAGCCCCCACGAGAATACAGGGAGGCGCCTCGTGGAACGGGCAGATCAAATGCGCATCCGATAAGCACGCTCCGGCCAACGTACCGCCAGCAACCAGAATCGCAAACGTGCATCTCTCCCCCCCGAACAATGTTCCTTCCGTCAACGTCCGCAGTCCACAACTGAATAACCCCGTGGACTTGATGATCGATACAGGTGCGGAAGTTAACCTGATAAAGCGGTCATGCATCCAAACGCCCCTTGACATCGACTGCGACAACGTTATCGACCTGATAGGTATAACTGAAACGCGCGTACCTACATTAGGAACCCTTACGGCATGTTTATTTAATTACCCCGTACTATTTCACGTCGTGGAAGACACTATACCCTTACGCAACCAAGGATTATTAGGATCCGGATTCTTATCTGAAAGCGGAGTAACGGTAGACTTCAAGAATAAATGGCTAGCGTTTAATGGCAATTTCGTCCCCTTCAAGCGGGTCGACGCAACAATAATACCCTCAAGAACAAGCATCGTCGCACAAGCAACCGTTGCTAACCCCGAAATTGAGGAAGGATACATTCCAAGGATGGAACTAGGAGAAGGGCTATACGCAGGAGAAGCCCTAGTGCGAAACCAGGAAGGAAAGGCAAACTTACATATTATCAACACCAACGAGAAACCGGCGACTATATGTATACCCCCAGTCCAGCTGGAAGAATTTGAAGAAGTTCACCAAATGTACCCCCAAATAAAGCGTACCGAGGAAGCCGTGTCTTCGAAGCAAACCGAAGGCACGATGAACCCCCACTCTCAGAAGGGCAACCGGCCCTCTCCCCTTAGCGAAACCCTCACAGAAGGTAACCCTCGAAACGGACATGCGTCCACACCCCTCGTATGCTCAATTGCGGATCAAAAGGTAGCACACCAAATTCATCCCACACTCGGATTAAAAGGGATTACACACACTCAACACGCCGTCAAGGACGAGCCCAACAGGACCGCAGAAATAATTAACCTCATATCCCCGAAGGACCTAAATCGGGAAGAAGAAGCTCACGTCCACCAACTCGTCGGGAAATATCAAGACATATTCCACTTGCCTGGAGAACCCCTAGGCCACACGAATGCCATTAGCCATGCCATTGAAACCACGGATCCAGCCCCAGTATCCACGAAACAGTATCGATTCCCCCCCGTCCACAAGGAGGAAATCCAAGCGCAAATGAAGGACCTCCTGGAACAAAGAATAGTCAAACCATCCGTCTCCCCGTATAACTCACCCCTCTGGATAGTGCCGAAGAAACCAGGGCCAGATGGGAAGAAAAAATGGAGAATGGTCATCGATTATCGCCAACTTAATCAAAAGACTGTCCCCGACGCTTACCCCCTACCGAATATTATCGATATACTCGACCAGCTCGGCGGTGCTAAATATTTCTCGGTCTTCGATCTCGTATCCGGATTTCACCAGATCCCGATGAAACCCGAAGATGCACAAAAGACTGCATTCTCGGCCCCCCATGGCCATTACGAATTTTCAAGGATGCCCTTTGGCTTACGCAACGCCCCCGCAACTTTTCAACGCCTGATGGATCACGTCCTTTCTGGTCTACAAGGCTCTGAGATGTTTGTGTATTTGGACGACATAGTCCTCTACTCGAGTTCACTGAACGAACATGGAATTAAGTTCCGCAAGCTTGCCGACCGTTTACGTCAGGCCAATTTGAAACTTCAGCCTAATAAATGCCAATTCTTACGAAAGGAAGTAGCGTACCTAGGCCACGTTATCACGGAGAACGGTGTAAAACCGGATCCACAAAAGATTACCGCTGTTACAAATTACCCTCCACCCCGTACTGCAAAGGGAATTAAGCAATTTTTGGGATTGACAGGATACTATAGGCGATTTATACCCGACTTCTCAAAAGAAGCAAGGCCACTCACATCGTTACTCAAAAAGGGTACACCTTTTACGTGGGGCGAACCACAACAAAAATCCTTCAGGTACCTCAAGGAAAAATTGGTTCAGGAACCAATACTACAGTTCCCGGACTTCGAAAAGGAATTCCATCTCACCACCGACGCATCAGACGCTATTGGAGGGTTAATAACGCAAACACACGACGATAAAGAACTTCCCCTCGCCTATGCGTCGCGACTTCTATGCCAAGCAGAAGTAAATTATTCTACAATTGAGAAGGAACTGTTGGCTATTATATATTGCACCAGCCATTTTCGGCCTTACTTATACGGTAAACGATTTACCCTTTATACTGATCATCAACCGCTAGTCTGGCTCCATAGGGTCAAGGACCCAACTTCACGTCTCGTTCGCTGGCGACTAAAACTTGCCGAATTCGACTACGAAATAAAGTATCAACCTGGGAAGTCCAATAGAGTGGCAGACGCACTCTCTCGCAACCCACCGGACGCTTCGACCGCACTCGCCTGTCCGATCCGCCCCCGGTCGTACTCTGATTCCGACTCTGAGTGGCAAGTACAGCCCGCAAATCAAAAGAGGCCCAGAATTCATAGCCAACAACAACAACGATGCGAAACTAAGGTTACCATCTCGAGCGATTCGGATGAGTCTCTATTCAGCGCTCCAAAAATTTCTCGGAAAAACCAGTCGGAAGGTCCCGATAGAACTTTCGATATGACGCTGACGCCTGTTCAACAACCATCGTCCCATGGACCCTCGAGCAGCAGAATTATATTCGAGACGCCCCCCAGGTATAATATGTCACCAGGACAAAGAGAAGCAATAATCGAAGATGGCCCAGGCGCGCCACATAACGACCCTTCCAGTGAAGACGACACATCACAGGAAGAATCCGACGACGAAGTTACGCATAGCGAATCGGATGAAGTTATTCCGCAGGATCCTAACCGCCCGAACTGCAACGTTCACGTCAGTCGGGACCCCTTAGCCATCCGGCACGGAACTCTGGTAATCTTCCTAGCAGGCGATGGCAACGTCTGTGACGACGGTGGACATAACCTAAGAACCCATGCGGGTCTCCCCATCAGAAGAGACCTCACACTCGGTCGTGCGCGTGTAATTAAGCACAAAGGAAAAACGATTATTGGGTTAGTCGTTAAGGAAAAGGCTAATTTCCCGATGGAACCCGGAATCTTCCACGAAGCGGTAAACTCGCTTAGAGACGTAGTTAGAGAACTGCAGCTACCTGGATTTAGTATTGCCAAAACCGCTCAGATTGGCGCCCTGTTCTGGGAAGAAATTATATCCGAAATCCACACTAGGTTGTCTGAAGAAAACTTACAAATCACCGTCTGCACACAAACCGTCCAAATTCCCGACGAAAGCCTCAGACCCACAATAATAGAGGACAACCACTCCTCGGCTGTCGGAGGTCACAGAGGCGTCAGCAAAACTCTTAAGAGGATCAGACACACTTACTACTGGCAGGGATTGAAACAACAGGTTCGAATTTATATTAGGAACTGCCTGCTTTGTCAACGGAAAAAGTTAGTACGAATTAAAACACGGCAACCCATGGTTTTAACCGATACCCCCGGAGCAACATTCGATAAGGTTGGACTAGATATAGTGGGTCCCCTTCCTATATCTCCCGCAGGAAATTTGTATATACTTACCATGCAAGACCTACTTACAAAATACTTTGTATGTGCACCATTGAAGGGCACCACATCTATGGAAGTTGCAGACGCCTTCATAAAGAACCTGATATGTCGATTTGGCGCACCAAAAGCCGTCCTCACCGATCAAGGATCAAACTTCACAAGCGCATTTATGGGAACTATCGCTCGCAAATTCAGGATCGCGCAATGCAAAACCACCGCGTTCCATCCACAATCCAACGGATCTCTAGAAAGGTCCCACATCGTCTTGATAGATTATCTAAAAATGTATACAAGCCAAAATAATGACTGGGATTGTTGGACTGATCTCGCGGCATTTTCTTATAACACAAGTGTCCATGAAGGTACGGGTTACACCCCGCATGAATTAGTATTCGGGAAACTAGCGCGGGTACCTGCCCAGCAGCGGCCGATTGAATACCCGGAAGACGAAACCTACGGAGGTTACCTTTCCCGATTAACAGAGTGCATTGGCGAATTACAGCATCTTGCCGCGGATAGACTGAAACGCGCCAAGGAAAGGTACAAAATGTATTACGATCGTCGCATAAATGAGGAAACTTTCCAACCTGGAGACGAGGTCTTCGTCATAAAGAACAGCCGTAAAAGTAAATTCGCCGACCATTATACAGGCCCGCACAAGGTAATCGAGGTGCTGCCTTTACAAAACCTAAAAATATCCTGGAAAAATGGATACAAAATCATTCATGCTAACCACGCAAGAAAATTAAGATCATGCGCGCTGTAGCTCTATTGCCCCCACATCCTACTAGAGTCCCGTTACAACCAAGCCCACGTCTCTCCACATGTTTTTAATACCCCCTTCTTATACCCCTTTGAAATCACTTCCACGTGCTGAACAAATATTAATGTACCTTAACCGTGATAAACGTAGCGCATTATGTCCAAAAAAAAGAGAGAAGAGTGGGAAATAAAAAAGAAAGTATTATATAAGTGTAACGGTGATTCTACCATTATTAGTAGTTTATTTAAAAAAAAAAAAAAAAAAAAAAAAAAAAAACATTCACATATATATATTACGATTATTAGGTTTAGAATGTAATTCATTTCATACATACATATATTAATACAAATGTTACGTATAATACACACTATTATTTGCAGTTAAAATTAGCAGACTGGGTCGTAAATGAAAACCAAACAAGTATTTTCGTTTCTATTACATTATATTGTTCGTTCATGAACTGCATACAGGGAAAACAAAATTTGTCTTCCTTCCACGCATCTCCCAAAACTATTAGTATTTTATCTCTACTATCTCCGTTTTACTCCAATACATATACTATTACTATATTATCATATGTTACTATATTTTCTGCCACTTTCACTTTGCCCCCGAAAAAATGCATCTGACCAAACCGCGACTAAAATCAAGAAAATCATTGTTAACAGGAATTATAGACACAAGATAATTACACAACATTCCCACAACGGTGCAACAAATAAAAAAAAAAAAAGAAGGAAAAGAATAAAACAATTAATGGCGTTCATCCACTTATGATCGGTCCCCTGTTCTTGCGTTTAATACCCTCAGTACACGAGGACGATGCCCCCTTGAGTTCCCTAAAATCCCTCAATGCACGAGGATGATACAATTTTGCGTTCCCTAGAATCCCTCAATGCACGAGGATGATACAATTTTTGCGTTCCCTAGAATCCCTCTATACACGAGGATGATACAATTTTTGCGTTCCCTAGAATCCCTCTCTGCACGAGGATGATACCCCGTCTGCGTTCCCTTAGAATCCCTCCACACGCGAGGACGACACACCGAGTCTAAGATCCCCAGTTCATTTATTAGTTGCACTGACCTGAAACATTATCCGCACACTTTTGTATCGTTAAATAAAACACTGAGAGATAAATCTTCCCCTTAAACTAACGTTCGTAACACCAGCTTTACACAAACTTACTTCACGGTGTATTTCATTATAGAAGACTACAATTCAAAATTAGTTACTAAGGTTATAAAATGATATCAAATAAGTATTTCCTTTTATTTTCGTTCTTACCATTCATGATCAATATTTTCGTTAAACACATCTCCTACTCAAGAAATGCAAGCATTTCTTACAATAAGGGGGGAGGTGTGACGTGCCGACCTGCTCCCACAGATCGGATCACTTTTTTTTCCTTTCTTCTACCGACAAAATCCGCTGTGATGTTAGCGCTAGACTGCCCCTGCGGCAATGTAACGTCCGGCACGATACTGAGCTCACCCCCCAGCCCATAATCATTGCTCAACCCCCAGCCCATATTCATTGCTCACCCCCCAGTCCATAATCATTGCACACCCTCCAACCCATCATCATTTCATTTCACATCCTCCAACCCATCATCATATCATTTCACACCCTCCAACACGTCACCATTTCATTTCACACCCTCCGAACCATCATCAAACAAATCACTCCCTTCAACCTAGACAATCAAACGATTCACTGCCTACATATATGCTCTGCACAAATTCGTTCCCGCAAGTCCTTTACTCCTGCCAAATGCATCCCCTCTGCCTGCGTACCTGGAAACTATTAAAATCTCTTACAAAGTCAATTCATACCGACACCTTAAATACTCGCCTTACCACCTTGCATAAGTACGAACAATAATACGAAAACAACACTCGAAAGAAAGAGAGAGAGATACAGAACAACTCCTTTTGCGCCCCAAGAGAAGCCCTCACTTCACGAGGAAGTAACCCCTTTCGCGCCCCAAGAGAAGCCCTCACTTCACGAGGAAGTAACCCCTTTCGCGCCCCAAGAGAAGCCCTCACTTCACGAGGAAGTAACCCCTTTCGCGCCCCAAGAGAAGCCCTCACTTCACGAGGAAGTAACCCCTTTCGCGTCCCAAGAGAAGCCCTCACTTCACGAGGAAGTAACCCCTTTCGCGCCCCAAGAGGAGCCCTCACTTCACGAGGAAGTAACCCTCGTTCGCGTTAGTTCGAACCCTCTCGTTAAAAACTATTTGTACGTATAAACTATCCTCGAGTCCCTTGAATCTATCACTACACAGGCATAATGTTTTCTAGATTGCAGTACCACGGACAAGTTATAAAATAACCATATATTATAATTCACGTTTAATCGAAAGTTCAGTTTAAGGCAATAATAGAGAACCACTGGCAGTTGAGAACCACGCAGCCCAAGACATTCCTCGCATACCAGACATTCCAGAGAAACTACGCACATCAGGAATTCCAAAGCATCGCACTTCTACAGCAGACATTCCACGCGCATACCAGGAATTCCAACGCAATTAACACCAGCGGCAGACATCACGCACGCATTCCAGAGCTTCCCCGCATACCACGCACACCCGGCATACCAAACATTCCTCGGATTCCAACGACTGGTATAAATAGGCCGGCGCCACCTTAATATTTAGAAGTCAGAAGCACTAAGTCCCCGGAGAACAATTCAGTTAAGCAGAAGTCAGAAACATTCAGGCCCCGGAAGAACAAGTTAGAAGAAGTCAGAAACATTCAGGCCCCGGAAGAACAAGTTAGAAGAAGTCAGAAGCATTCAGGCCCCGGAGAATATAGAGTCAGAAGCGAATATTTAGTCAGAAGTCAGGAGAAGAGCCAGAAGTGAATATTCAGTCAGTCAAGCAGTTACAATAAGTTGCTTTAATCAGTACATACATTCGGGAAGTGAAGAGCGAACTTTACACATTAATTCAGTAAAACAATCAGCAGTGAACTTTTATTAATTCAATAAGGCAGTGACGAGTTAATATACATCCGAATCAGTACACATTAATCAGTGAAGAACGTACATTCATAATCTACGAACAGTGATAATTTATGGTTTAGTGTATAATATTCAGCGTCAGTCGTCAAGCTCCGAATTCAGTCTTCGGATTTCTGTAATATGAGCGAATAAATAATCGTGACGAGACAAGACACTCATTATAATTCAACGAAACCTTTCCTTGAGATTTTCGCGATTTCGTCTCTCACATGAAGCTCCCATACGAAACTTGGGAAGAGGAAGAAGACGACCAGGAATTTCAATACCCTTGGGACGGAGTCCTTCCCTCCGATTACCCAGACGTCTATAAGCCCCTACTGGGTATATGTTGCTCCACAATATGCACTGACGGCATTTATGTAAGCGACTGGGGTCGTATCTGCGTTACCTGCTATAACCAATTGACCCCCGCTCAAGGTCAAGCGTACCAGCCTGGAGCCTGGCATGATATGTGCCTCGACGAAGTAGCACAACACATCTCCGTTTGCGCCCAGTGCAACGAAACAATCTCCACCCTTCGTCCTGCATCCCAGTGCCCGGAGTGCACAGAACAATATTTCGAGATGACCATAGAGGAACTGTGGGAAGTACAAACTGGACGTATCCTGGAGGTTTTAACTCGCTGGTAAACTGCGACGCATTCCTGTCCACAGATCGCCGCTCCGAATCAAGCAGCGCGGTGAGTCTTTCAATTTTTATCTTTTTTCATACCGAGCTTTTGCTACGCGAATTCTTTATCTGCGAACCATAAGAAAGTGGGTATTCGTGCGAGGCGAATAATCATACATCTACACAAATTTCCGTTTCCCTATTCCTTAAATTATTTTCCTTTCCCCTCGGCGTGCGCGAATCTAGCATTCGACCCCGAGGCTTCCTTCCCCCTTTCCTTAAATTACTTTTCTTTCCTCTCGGCGTGCGCGAATCTAGCATTCGACCCCGAGGCTTTGTTTTCCCTCCTTTAACACACTCCCTTTCCCCTCGGCGTGCGCGAATCTAGCATTTGACCCCGAGGCTTCCTTCCCCCTTCCTTAAATTACTTTTCTTTCCTCTCGGCGTGCGCGAATCAAGCATTCGACCCCGAGATCCCCCGTTTCCTTTACGAATATCCTTCCCATCATCTCGGCGTGCGCGAATCAAGCATTCGACCCCGAGGTTTCCTGCGTCCGACTATATTTAATCGCGTTTTAGAGCCAACACGGAATACATTTTAATCAAGACTCGCACGGGCACCCTCTCGTTATATCTGCCATATTTTGTCGAACTACTGCAATTGCGATTGCCAGTAGCGTAGGTTATATTAGTTCTTGGCGCAACCGCTCTGCGTCTTTGAACGGCATGTCTCTTCCAAGGTGCAACCTGGAACGTGACAATATGCGGTCCGAGGTGCTCACAAAAATGCACTCAGTGGCAATCGTGGAACAGTATATGGTCAGAAGCGGCTGATATGTGGATGGATAATCAGCGGGTAGAACGCCGTCCCAGGGACCTTGGAATTCCTGGTATTCACCTTCTTCTTCCCAAGTCTCGTAGGGGATCTTCATTAAGCCCGAGGAATGGTTAAGCTAATCCTCAGTATCAAATATATTTGGAATGTTGATTATATTCACTATGTTCAACCGGTAAACAAGTCCTAAATATTAAATATATTCGGACTATTAATTATATTCACTATGTTCACCCGGTAAACAAATCCTCAATATTAAACATATTCGGACTATTAATTAAATTCACTATGTTCTCCCGGTAAACAAATCCTCAGTATTAAATATATTCGGACTGTTAATTATATTCACTATGTTCACCCGGTAAACAAATCCTCAGTATTAAATATATTCGGGCTGTTAGTTATATTCACTATGTTCACTCAGGTTCGTGGCTTCAGTGGTCAAGCTCGCGGAATCATCATTGCGATCATATAGCGTGAATATAAACGTTAAAACTTGAAAAGACACAGGGTATACGTCCATAGTCGTGTCGAGATTATTCTGGATAGATTAAAAGTTCCTTATGATCTTTATTGAAATAAATCACCAATATATTCTAAGTGTGTAATAGATCATATTCAAATAAATCGCGGGGATGGTCTAAGTCCGTTATGCTATTTATTGAAATAAATCGCTGATAGATTCCAAGTCGGTTATTGAATTTATTGAAATAAATCGCTGATAGATTCTAAGTCGGTTATTGAATTTATTGAATTAAATCGTGGATAGATTCTAAGTCCGTTGTGGAATTTATTGAAATAAAGCGCGGAGAGATTCTAAGTCGGTTATTGAATTTATTGAATTAAATCGTGGATAGATTCTAAGTCCGTTGTGGAATTTATTGAAATAAAGCGCGGATAGATTCTAAGTCGGTTATTGAATTTATTGAAATAAATCGCAGGTGTGTTTCACTAAGATCAGCTGATGTGTCTTCGAGCGAAGTGACTGCTAAACTGCCTGAAGAGCTTCCGCAACTGAACTAATATAGCCCAGGAATGATGAGAAGAGGGGGGGGGTGTCGAAAGCTGCTGCGCCACCTATACTTCCTGAGGTGAGCTCAATTGCACTGGAAGTATCTTAAGTTCCTTATGTAATAAATCGAAATAAATCGGAAATATTCTAAGTTCCTTATGTAATAAATTGGAATAAATCGAAAATATTCCAAGTCCCTTATCGAATTGTTTGAAATAAATCGAAAATATTCTAAGTCCCTTATCGAATTGTTTGAAATAAATCGGAAATGTTCTAAGTTCCTTATCGAAATAAATGGAATAAATCGGAAATATTCTAAGTTCCTTATCGAATTGTTTGGAATAAATCAGGACCGACCCCGGAGGTGTTGCTGGTAGCAAGCGTAGCGAACAACTCACTCGTGCTGTGGCATACTTAGCCATATCGACTTCGCGCACCTTATCCGCGCATCCAGGGACGTGTCACGTTGGTGCGGAGCCCTAATGAGCAAGTCAGGCACGTATTGTTCGGGCGCGTGCCCCTTTGGCAATTGAAATTCGTTAAATTGTGTTAGGTAACAGCTTGGTACGTGGTTCTCAGTTGGCAGTGGTTCTCTATTAATTTCTACACAAGGCTTTCGATTAATTATACTTTTATGGTATGATTGTTCTTTTGTGTTACCGGTGAGGCTACTGTTATTCGGGGGATTTAGGATACATTCGTCTCGTGTAGTGGCGATTTGAGAGGTCTTCAAAGTGAACAACTTCTTCATTTAATGAGGGATTCTCTCTCTGGAGTGCTGTTGTTTGCACTAACCTGGAAGGTAACTATCATGTATAAGTAGTGATGGGTGAATTTTATCTATTTATATTTGAATTGTTTTCAGGTATTTTCTCGGCGGGAGATTGTAATTGCATGGAGCGGGAAGGGGTCGGAAGGAGTGCTGTTCGTGCTGGACGTTGCATAGCCGCAGGGGCAGTCCAACGCTTACATCACGGCCGGCACAGGGAGTGTTATTAATAGAAGTAAGGCAAAAAAAATGTGATCCGAACTGTGGGAGCAGGTCGGCACGTCACACCTCCCCCCTTATTGTAAGAAATGCTTGCATTTCTTTAATAGGAGGTGCGTGCCGCAAAATAAATCAATTTCCCTTAATTACTCACTGGATGTACTGATAATGAATATTTAATAAACAAAAATGAAAATGGTTATTGGGATTCTTCTTGTAACCTCCTGGTCCAAATTAAGTGTAGCCGTAAGTAGGAGAATAAATCATAGGTATTTGTAGAATTGAATATAATGTAAGTATAACTAAGTTAAGTATGACTATGCTAGGTAAATATAAAAATATATATATATATATATTTTTTTTTTTTTTTTTTTTTTTTTTTAATATTTTTTTTTTCTGAATAAGCTATGTAATGTTTATAGTAAGTACAGTTATACTAAATCATAATTAATATTTTTTTGTAGTGATATATAAGTAGGCGAAATGGAACAAATTAACTTATACATAGATATCCCCTCTTTTTCCGAGATTAATTAATAAGTAGGTTATTTAGCGACGTAAACTAGTATTAAGTAGTGGAGTAAGTTTAATGTAAGTATGTAATTACCTTAATCTATGTTATATACATGTTTTTTTTTGTTATTTTTTTTTTATATATATATATTTATTTGTTATGCTTTTAGTTATTTTTTTTTTTTTTTTTTTATTTGGTGTCGAGAATGTATTAGTCGAGAGTTATTATCTCGATATCGTCGCGTGCCAGTCTTCTGGAGCGCCGCATGCCCCTAATTGGGACTACTGGCGGGGGAGGGGGTACGCGTCTATTCGGGGGCACCATCGCTACGCGGCGGTTGATTCTCAGTCCTTCCGGGAGGATTATGTCCGCAATAATTCGCGGGCGTTGTCGCAGGGGTTCGACCGTATCGTCCCCGTGTATCGGCGGGCTTACCGCTGGGGTCTCGAGAGGGGGCCGGGGGTTTTCCTGGGCCGGCGTACCAGTAAATAATACCCTTCGTGGGTCCATGGGGTGGATACCCGCGGGGGCCGGACGGTCTCGGTCGACCGCTGAGGGCGTGACGCGCCTCGGTTGCCACGCGTCGGGCGCCGGCACGGCCTGCGGCGGTGGCGCGCGTTGCGTGCTGGGTTCTGGCATGGGTGCGTAGAGGTCCCTTATAAGGCGCCTATAAAACACCCGGCGGCCTGCACGGTGCCCCTTTCGCGTCATGTGGAGTCCGGTAGTTACGTAGGGACTTATTTGTAACGTTCGGTCTACTGCTGCACGTCTCGAGGTAGCGGGTATGATGTTGCACGTGGCAGGCGAGAAGAGCGACTAACCCGAGTTGTGGCTTGCCCGACCACAACAACTTCCTCGCACCTTAAGCGTGCATATATGACAGTGTGGGGCGGCGCGTAGCTGGAGAGGGGCATAAGTGGACGTCGGATGGAACGGGCCAGAGGCTTTGAGGCCTTTAAAACGTGCTAAGAAGTTTCACGAATCCGCGACCTTGATATGCAGTAGGGACTAAAGGACGGGGCTATGGGGAGTAATAAGAGGGAGTATTCCCAGTTGGGAATGAAAGGATGACAACAGAACAAAAGAAGGGAGGGGCGATACACAAAAGGGTATCGACATGTGCTTATAACGTAAATTAAACTTTGTAATGATAGTTTTAATGAATTTTTAAGAATGAGGTTGAAAACTAGAATAGGGGAGGGGCGATACCTAAGATGGTATCGACACGTGCTTATAAAATAAATTAATCTTCTAATGATAGTTTAAATGAAATTTTTAAGAGTACAAGGCTGAAAGTTAAATAAGGGAGGGGCGATACCCAAGGGGATACCGACATGTGCTTATAACGCAAATTAAATTTTTTATGGAAACTTTACTGAAATTTTAGGAATGCGTAGCAGAAAACTAAAATAGGGGAGGGGCGATACCCAATAGGATATCGACATGTGCTTATATCGTAAATTAAGCTTTTAATGACAGTTTCAATGAATTTTTAGGAGTGCAAGGCTGAAAGTTAAATAAGGGAGGGGCGATACCCAAGGGGATATCGACATGTGCTTGTAACGCAAATTAAATTTTGTTATGGTAACGTTACTGAAATTTTAGAACTACGTAGCTGAAAACTAAAATAGGGGAGGGGCGATACCCAATAGGATATCGACATGTGCTTATAACGTAATTGGAATTTTTAGAACATATTTTTTTTTTTTTTTTTTTTTTTTTTTTTTTTACGGAATATGACATGCGGGTCTGCCCTTGGCGTGTAAGGGAAAATCCTTTAATTAATATTTAACGACATAGTTTTCGTGCCTTATTCGCGTGAATAATTTTATATCCCTGTTCCCAGGATATTTTTAAGTTTTGCTGGGGTAAGACCTCGATGACCTTGTGTGGGCCAGTATAATGGTCTGCAAATTTTCCTTTTCGACTGTTTTTTATAACGAAAACTTCGTCCCCGGGTTGGAAATTTTCCTCGTTTATGCGGCGATCGTAGTACATTTTGTACCTTTCTTTCGCGTTTTTCAATCTTTCTGCAGCGAGTTGTTGGAGCTTAATGATGCATTCCGTCAGACGCGAGATGTAGCCCCCGTATGTTTCGTCGTCCGGACATTCTATCGGCCGCTGTTGAGCGGGGACGCGTGCTATTTTCCCGAATACTAGTTCGTGCGGTGTGTATCCCGTACCTTCATGGACACTTGTGTTGTACGAAAATGCCGCGAGATCGGTCCAACAGTCCCAGTCATCGTTTTGGCTTGTATACATTTTTAGATAATCGATCAATACGATGTGGGATCTTTCTAGAGATCCGTTGGATTGCGGATGGAACGCGGTGGTTTTGTATTGGGCGATCCTGAATTTACGAGCAATAGTTCTCATAAACGCGCTGGTGAAATTTGATCCTTGGTCGGTGAGGACAGCTTTTGGTGCGCCAAAGCGGCATATGAGGTTTTTTATGAAAGCGTCGGCAACTTCCACAGAGGTGATGCCCTTCAATGGTGCACATACAAAGTATTTTGTAAGTAAGTCTTGCATGGTGAGTATATACAAGTTTCCAGCGGGAGATATAGGTAGGGGACCCACTATATCTAATCCAACCTTATCAAATGCTGCACCAGGGGTATCGGTTAAAACCATCGGTTGCCGCGTTTTTATTCGTACTAACTTTTTCCGCTGACAAAGCAAACAGTTCCGAATATAGATGCGGACCTGCTGTTTGAGTCCTTGCCAGTAGTAAGTGTGACGGATTCTGTTGAGAGTTTTGCTGACGCCTCTATGACCTCCGACAGCCGAGGAGTGGTTGTCCTCTATTATCGTGGGTCTCAGGCTTTCGGCGGGAATTTGAACGGTTTGTGTGCATATGGTGATTAGTACATTTTCCTCAGACAACCTAGTGTCGATTTCGGATATAATTTCTTCCCAGAACATGGCGCCAATCTGAGGGGTTTTTGCAATACTAAATCCAGGTAGCTGCAGTTCTCTAACTACATCCCTAAGTGAGTTCACGGCTTCGCGAAAAATCCGAGTTTCCATCGGAAAATTAGCCCTTTCCTTAACGACTAAACCAATTATTGTCTTTCCTTTGTGTTTTATAACGCGCGCACGTCCGAGTGTGAGATCTCTCCTGATGGGAAGACCTGCATGGGTTCTAAGGTTTTGTCCTCCGTCGTCACAGACGTTGCCGTCGGCTGCTAGGAAGATCACTAGCGGTCCGTGCCGGATGGCTAAGGGGTCCCGACTGACGCGAATGGAGCAGTTGGGGTGGTTGGGGTCTTGAGGAATAACTTCCACTGTTTCGCTATGTGTATCATCATCCTCTAATTCTTCCTGTGAGGTTTCGTCTTCGCTGGAAAGGTCATTGGGAGGCGCGCATGGGCCGCCTTCGATTGTGGCTTCGCATTGCTTCGGTGGCATGTTGCTGCTAGGTGGTATCTCGAGTACGTTTCCGCTGGTCGAGGGTCTATGGGACGATGGTTTTTGAACGGGTGTTAGTACCATATCGGAAGTTCTATCAGGACCTTCCGACTGGTCTTTCTGAGTATTCTTTGGAACGCTGAATAGGGACTCTTCCGAATCGCTCGAGATGGCGACCTTAGGTTCCCAATGTCGTTGTTGAGGTCCGTGAATCCTGGGCCTTTTTTATTTTCGTCCTGAATTTGCCACTCGGAGTCGGAATCTGAGTACGACCGTGGGCGAATCGGACAGGCGAGTGCTGTCGTGGTGTCCGGTGGGTTGCGAGAGAGTGCGTCCGCTACTCGATTGGACTTCCCGGATTGATACTGTATTTCATAGTCGAATTCGGCTAGTTTCAGTCTCCACCGAACGAGTCGTGAGGTTGGGTCCTTGACCCTATGAAGCCAGACGAGCGGTTGATGGTCCGTATAGAGGGTGAATCGTTTACCATATAGGTAAGGTCGAAAATGGCTGGTACAATATATTATGGCTAACAGTTCCTTCTCAATTGTGGAGTAATTTATTTCTGCTTGGCACAGAAGTCGTGACGCATAGGCGAGGGGAAGTTCTTTATCCCCGTATGTTTGCGTTATTAAACCTCCAACGGCGTAATCTGATGCGTCCGTGGTGAGATGGAATTCCTTCTCGAAGTCTGGGAACTGAAGGATGGGTTCCCGAACCAATTTGTCCTTGAGGTATCTGAAGGATTTTTGTTGTTGTTCGCCCCATGTGAAAGGTGTACCCTTTTTGAGTAACGAAGTCAGAGGCCTCGCTTCTCTGGAGAAGTCAGGTATAAAGCGCCTATAATACCCAGTCAGTCCTAGGAATTGCTTTATTCCCTTTGCAGTGCGGGGTTGTGGGTAATTTATAACCGCGGTAATCTTTTGGGGATCCGGCTTCACACCGTTTTCCGTGATGACGTGGCCTAGGTATGCAACTTCCTTTCGTAAGAATTGACACTTGCTAGGCTGAAGTTTCAGGTTGGCATTACGTAATCGATCGGCAAGCTTGCGGAACTTAACTCCGTGTTCGTTTAGCGAACTCGAGTAGAGGACTATGTCGTCCAGATAGACAAACATCTCGGAGCCTTGTAATCCTGAAAGGACGTGATCCATCAGGCGTTGAAATGTTGCGGGAGCGTTGCGTAAGCCAAAGGGCATCCTTGAAAATTCATAATGGCCATGGGGTGCCGAAAATGCAGTCTTTTGTGCATCTTCCGGTTTCATCGGTATCTGGTGGAATCCGGATACAAGGTCGAAGACTGAGAAGTATTTGGCCCCGCCGAGCTGGTCGAGTATATCGATAATATTTGGCAGGGGGTAAGCATCGGGAACTGTTTTTTGATTAAGTTGGCGGTAGTCGATCACCATTCTCCATTTTTTCTTCCCGTCAGGCCCTGGTTTCTTCGGGACTATCCAAAGGGGTGAGTTATACGGGGAGACGGATGGTTTGACTATTCTTTGTTGCAGGAGGTCCTTTATTTGCGCTTGGATTTCCTCCTTGTGTATCGGAGGGAAACGATACTGTTTGGTGGATACTGGCACTGGATCCGTGGTTTCGATGGCATGGCTGATGGCATTCGTGTGGCCTAGGGGTTCTCCAGGCAAGTGGAATATGTCTTCATATTTCTCAACGAGTGCATGGACGTGAGCTTCTTCTTCCCCGTTAAGATCTCTCGGGGATATAAGGTCGATTATTGCTGCGACTCTGTTGGGCTCATCCTTCGCGACGGTGTGAGTGGGCGTAATAATTTGCAGTCCGAGTGTGGGATAAGTTTGGTGTGCTACCGTTTGATCCGCAATTGAGCATAAGAGGGGTGTGGACGCGTGTCCGTTTCGAGGTTTACCTTCTTCGAGGGTTTCGCTATGGGGAGTGGGCCGATTGCCCTTTTGAGAGTGTGGGTTCATCACGTCTTCGGTTTGCTTCGAAGACGCGGCTTCCTCAGTATGCCTTATTTGGGGGTACATTGTGGGAGCTTCCTCAAATTCTTCCAGCTGGACTGGTGGTATCCATATAGTCGCCGGTCGCTCGTTGGTGTTGATAATATGTAAGTTTGCCTTTCCATCTTGGTTTCGCACAAGGGCTTCTCCAGCGTATAGCCCTTCTCCTAGGTCCATTCGTGGAATGTATCCTTCCTCAATTTCGGGGTTAGCAACGGTTGCTTGTGCGACGATGCTTGTTCTTGAGGGTACTATTGTTTCATCGACCCTATTAAAGGGGACGAAATTACCATCAAACGCTAGCCATCTATTCTTGAAATCTACGGTCACTCCGCTTTCGGCTAGAAATCCTGACCCTAATAACCCTTGGTTGCGTAGGGGTATATTATTTTCGACGACATGGAATAGTACGGGGTAGTTAAATAAGTATGCCGTGAGCGTTCCTAATGTAGGTACACAGCCATCGGTGATTCCGATCAATTGGACTACGTTTTGATTATCAATGTCACAGGGCGTTCGGATGCATGACCGTTTTATGAGGTTAACCTCCGCTCCTGTGTCGATCATCAAGTCCGTGGGGGAAATTAGCTGTGGACTGCGGACGTTGATGGTAGGAACATTGTTCGGGGGGGAGAGATGTACGTTGGCGATTCTGGTTGCGGGGGGTTCGTAAGTCGGAGCGTGCTTATTGGATGCGCGTTTGTCCTGCCCGTTCCACGAAGCGCCTCCTTGTATTCTCGTGGGGGCTCGCCGTTTCCCGACGAATTCTGGTCGCGCATTTTCTTTTGGCATTCTGCCGCCAAATGTCCTATTTTTCCACAGTAGTTGCAGGTTCGGGTCTCTACTTGTCGTGGCGCGTTATAATATTTTGTTGGCGAAGAATGGTCGAAACCTCTTGTTGTCGGTCGTTCCGTGGAGCGCGTAGGCGTCGGAGGGGTATTTATTGGATACGTTCTGCAAGATCGGGCGTCGTGTCCTTCCCTGTTGCAGAGTTGACATCGGGTTCGTGGTGACCGTTCACCCATAAACCGGTGACGATCCCGCTCTATTAGTTTCGCCACGTATACTGCTTTGTCGAATGCCTCCTCCAATGATGTTAATGCAGCGGGTTCCATTTGACTACGCATCGTGGGAGGAAGTCCGTCCAAAAATGACCTTAGTGCGAGTCTGTCTATATCTTGGGAGACCATCCTGGGATCGTGGTGCCTATACGTTTCTTCGTCGATGATGATGGATCGCAGGTCCCTTACCCGAGAAACGTAGTCGAGGATGTGCTCGTTCCTCCCTATTATGATGTTCGCCAGTTCTCCGCGGTAATGGTCGGACGTTTTAGCCGGAGCAAATACCGACTTTAGGCGGTTGATCAGTGCACCCACGGTGTCAAAGCTGTAGTCCTCCACGACCAAGTACGCATGATTTTGTAACCGGTTCCTTAATAACCGCGTTAATTGGGGCTCGGATGCAGGAAGGATCATCTCTCGAGCTCGTTTACACGCTCTCGCAAATTGCAGGATCGACATATTATGGCCATCGAAATATGGTACCGTCTCGACGGCATCCTTTAAAGTGACCTGAAGTTTACCGTGCATGGTCGGTTCGCTAAGCGCGTCGTTGCGTGGGATACCCTCGCGCCAACCGGAAGTGGGAGTTTCCAGACGCGTTTTCATTCGCTGTCTTCTGGATAACATCTCGACCGCATCTTGTAAAGAAGCTATTTGTTTCGCGAGGTTTTCCAATCCGGGGGCGGTTTGGGGTATCTGATCTTCGTGAATAGAATCATCGCGTGGGCTAACAGGTCGCGCTTGCTTGCTGGCTAATAATTCGTAGTGTGCTTCAATTTGCACTTGTTTTTCGCGCAAGAGACACAATTTATCGTGCAACGCAGCGGTTGACGCATCGATTGCTCTATTAGCATCCTCCACGGATGTAGCGGGGGGGTTAGATTCGTCAGCATCACCGTACAGAGACATGCTTATAACGAATGTATATTAGTGGTGCGGGATTTAATATATATATATATATATATATATATATATATATATATATATATATATATATATATATATATATGGGCAACGAAGCGACGAGAATTATTTAGGGTATGTAAATAATTTTTGGATCAAGTGTATATATGGAACGATAATCGTTAATTGTGGGGGAGTATATTTCTAAATCTCACCGTTTTTTCAATAATCACGTTAGGCAATTGTGGGCTTATTTAAATTTCGTATCCCACCGCTGTCACCAATTTTTATGTCACGTTCCAGGTTGAGCCCAGAAGAGACAAAGTATAAAGATGCGACGAGGTCGCACCAAGAACGTAAGGGGATTTTGCGTATTTAATTAGGGGTCTAAACGATATCCCTCGAGAGGTCAGGACCAATTATAGCGGAAGCGAGTATTCATAATTCAATTATACTGAGGGAAGGGTATGTGGATAAGTAGGTTGCAGGGGAAGGATAACCCAGGCGGATTCGGATCTAGTCCGCTCCCACTCCTGGGGGGGATGTGAGTAGGTAGGAAAAGAGGAAAAGGTAACCCAGGCGGATTCGGATCCAGTCCGCTCCCACTCCTGGGGGGGATGTGAGTAGGTAGGAAAAGAGGAAAAGGTAACCCAGGCGGATTCGGATCTAGTCCGCTCCCACTCCTGGGGGGGATGTGAGTAGGTAGGAAAAGGGAAATGGTAACCCAGGCGGATTCGGATCTAGTCCGCTCCCACTCCTGGGGGGATGTGAGTAGGTAGGAAAAGGAAAAGGTAACCCAGGCGGATTCGGATCCAGTCCGCTCCCACTCCTGGGGGGATGTGAGTAGGTAGGAAAAGGAAATGGTAACCCAGGCGGATTCGGATCTAGTCCGCTCCCACTCCTGGGGGGGATGTGAGTAGGTAGGAAAAAGGAAAAGGAATTAATTTATTGAGCGACGAGAGGGGAAGTTATCCCGTCGTGAATGTTTCGGATCTTACCAACGAGTGATTACTTCAAGAATGCCTCCGGCCTGAATGTTTCGCAGTTCCTCCCTGGATAAGTCGAAGTACTGCTCGATGCACTCCGGGCACTGGGCTGCAGGCTGAATGGCCGATATCCTATGGGCACACCTGATACAACTGGAGATGCGGATACTTGATTCAGAAGAGCACATATCGTGCCAGGCCCCCGGCTGGTATCGCTGAGCTTCTTCAGGACCGAGTTGATCGTAGCAGTCGCGGCATATGCGGTCCGAGGTGCTCACAAAAATGCACTCAGTGGCAATCGTGGAACAGTATATGGTCAGAAGCGGCTGATATGTGGATGGATAATCAGCGGGTAGAACGCCGTCCCAGGGACCTTGGAATTCCTGGTATTCACCTTCTTCTTCCCAAGTCTCGTAGGGGATCTTCATTAAGCCCGAGGAATGGTTAAGCTAATCCTCAGTATCAAATATATTTGGAATGTTGATTATATTCACTATGTTCAACCGGTAAACAAGTCCTAAATATTAAATATATTCGGACTATTAATTATATTCACTATGTTCACCCGGTAAACAAATCCTCAATATTAAACATATTCGGACTATTAATTAAATTCACTATGTTCTCCCGGTAAACAAATCCTCAGTATTAAATATATTCGGACTGTTAATTATATTCACTATGTTCACCCGGTAAACAAATCCTCAGTATTAAATATATTCGGGCTGTTAGTTATATTCACTATGTTCACTCAGGTTCGTGGCTTCAGTGGTCAAGCTCGCGGAATCATCATTGCGATCATATAGCGTGAATATAAACGTTAAAACTTGAAAAGACACAGGGTATACGTCCATAGTCGTGTCGAGATTATTCTGGATAGATTAAAAGTTCCTTATGATCTTTATTGAAATAAATCACCAATATATTCTAAGTGTGTAATAGATCATATTCAAATAAATCGCGGGGATGGTCTAAGTCCGTTATGCTATTTATTGAAATAAATCGCTGATAGATTCCAAGTCGGTTATTGAATTTATTGAAATAAATCGCTGATAGATTCTAAGTCGGTTATTGAATTTATTGAATTAAATCGTGGATAGATTCTAAGTCCGTTGTGGAATTTATTGAAATAAAGCGCGGAGAGATTCTAAGTCGGTTATTGAATTTATTGAATTAAATCGTGGATAGATTCTAAGTCCGTTGTGGAATTTATTGAAATAAAGCGCGGATAGATTCTAAGTCGGTTATTGAATTTATTGAAATAAATCGCAGGTGTGTTTCACTAAGATCAGCTGATGTGTCTTCGAGCGAAGTGACTGCTAAACTGCCTGAAGAGCTTCCGCAACTGAACTAATATAGCCCAGGAATGATGAGAAGAGGGGGGGGGGTGTCGAAAGCTGCTGCGCCACCTATACTTCCTGAGGTGAGCTCAATTGCACTGGAAGTATCTTAAGTTCCTTATGTAATAAATCGAAATAAATCGGAAATATTCTAAGTTCCTTATGTAATAAATTGGAATAAATCGAAAATATTCCAAGTCCCTTATCGAATTGTTTGAAATAAATCGAAAATATTCTAAGTCCCTTATCGAATTGTTTGAAATAAATCGGAAATGTTCTAAGTTCCTTATCGAAATAAATGGAATAAATCGGAAATATTCTAAGTTCCTTATCGAATTGTTTGGAATAAATCAGGACCGACCCCGGAGGTGTTGCTGGTACCAAGCGTAGCGAACAACTCACTCGTGCTGTGGCATACTTAGCCATATCGACTTCGCGCACCTTATCCGCGCATCCAGGGACGTGTCACGTTGGTGCGGAGCCCTAATGAGCAAGTCAGGCACGTATTGTTCGGGCGCGTGCCCCTTTGGCAATTGAAATTCGTTAAATTGTGTTAGGTAACAGCTTGGTACGTGGTTCTCAGTTGGCAGTGGTTCTCTATTAATTTCTACACAAGGCTTTCGATTAATTATACTTTTATGGTATGATTGTTCTTTTGTGTTACCGGTGAGGCTACTGTTATTCGGGGGATTTAGGATACATTCGTCTCGTGTAGTGGCGATTTGAGAGGTCTTCAAAGTGAACAACTTCTTCATTTAATGAGGGATTCTCTCTCTGGAGTGCTGTTGTTTGCACTAACCTGGAAGGTAACTATCATGTATAAGTAGTGATGGGTGAATTTTATCTATTTATATTTGAATTGTTTTCAGGTATTTTCTCGGCGGGAGATTGTAATTGCATGGAGCGGGAAGGGGTCGGAAGGAGTGCTGTTCGTGCTGGACGTTGCATAGCCGCAGGGGCAGTCCAACGCTTACATCACGGCCGGCACAGGGAGTGTTATTAATAGAAGTAAGGCAAAAAAAATGTGATCCGAACTGTGGGAGCAGGTCGGCACGTCACACTTCCTAGCCCACGGCATTGTTCGATATAACGATAAATCACTCTGGGAGCCTCGGAATCGCGATATTTACCTTTTCCACACGCTGTGTACCGATAGAAGCTAAGGATTCAGTTCCTAGCCCTCGGCATCGTTCGATATAACGATAAATCACTCTGGGAGCCTCGGAATCGCGATATTTACCTTTTCCACACGCTGTGTATCGATAGAAGCCAAGGATTCACTTCCTAGCCCACGGCATTGTTCGATATAACGATAAATCACTCTGGGAGCCTCGGAATCGCGATATTTACCTTTTCCACACGCTGTGTATCGAAAGAAGGTAAGGATTCACTTCCTAGCCCTCGGCATCGTTCGATATAACGATAAATTACTCTGGTAGCATCGGAATCGCGATATTTACCTTTTCCACACGCTGTGTACCGATAGAAGCTAAGGATTCAGTTCCTAGACCTCGGCATCGTTCGATATAACGATAAATCACTCTGGGAGCCTCGGAATCGCGATATTTACCTTTTCCACACGCTGTGTATCGATGGAGGCTAAGGATTCAGTTCCTGGCCCTCGGCATCGTTCGATATAACGATAAATCACTCTGGGAGCCTCGGAATCGCGATATTTACCTTTTCCACACGCTGTGTATCAATAGAAGCTAAGGATTCACTTCCTAGCCCTCGGCATCGTTCGATATAACGATAAATCACTCTGGAACACTCGGAATCGCGATATTTACCTTTTCCACACGCTGTGTATCGATAGGAGCTAAGGATTTACTTCCTACCCCTCGGCATCGTTCGATATAACGATAAATCACTCTGGGAGCCTCGGAATCGCGATATTTACCTTTTCCACACGCTGTGTATCGAAAGGAGCTAAGGATTCACTTCCTAGCCCTCGGCATCGTTCGATATAACGATAAATTACTCTGGTAGCCTCGGAATCGCGATATTTACCGTTTCCACACGCTGTGTATCGATAGAAGCTAAGGATTCAGTTCCTAGCCCTCGGCATCGTTCGATATAACGATAAATCACTCTGGGAGCCTCGGAATCGCGATATTTACCTTTTCCACACGCTGTGTATCGATAGAAGCCAAGGATTCACTTCCTAGTCCACGGCATTGTTCGATATAACGATAAATCACTCTGGGAGCCTCGGAATCGCGATATTTACCTTTTCCACACGCTGTGTATCGAAAGAAGCTAAGGATTCAGTTCCTAGCCCTCGGCATCGTTCGATATAACGATAAATCACTCTGGGAGCCTCGGAATCGCGATATTTACCTTTTCCACACGCTGTGTATCGATAGAAGCTAACGATTCACTTCCTAGCCCACGGCTTTGTTCGATATAACGATAAATCACTCTGGGAGCCTCGGAATCGCGATATTTACCTTTTCCACACGCTGTGTATCGATAGAAGCTAAGGATTCACTTCCTAGCCCTCGCCATCGTTCGATATAACGATAAATCACTCTGGGACACTCGGAATCGCGACATTTACCTTTTCCACACGCTGTGTATCGAAAGGAGCTAAGGATTCACTTCCTCGCCCTCGGCATCGTTCGATTTAACGATAAATCACTCTGGGAGCCTCGGAATCGCGATATTGACCTTTTCCACACGCTGTGTATCGAAAGAAGCTAAGGATTCACTTCCTAGCCCTCGGCGTCGTTCGATATAACGATAAATCACTCTGGGAGCCTCGGAATCGCGATATTTACCTTTTCCACACGCTGTGTATCGAAAGGAGCTAAGGATTCACTTCCTAGCCCTCGGCATCGTTCGATATAACGATAAATCACTCTGGGAGCCTCGGAATAGCGATATTTACCTATTCCACACACTGTGTATCGATAGAAGCTAAGGATTCATTTCCTAGCCCTCGCCATCGTTCGATATAACGATAAATCACTCTGGGACACTCGGAATCGCGATATTTACCTTTTCCACACGCTGTGTATCGATAGAAGCTAAGGATTCAGTTCCTAGCCCTCGGCATCGTTCGATATAACGATAAATCACTTTGGAACACTCGGAATCGCGATATTTACCTTTTCCACACGCTGTGTATCGAAAGGAGCTAAGGATTCACTTCCTAGCCCTCGGCATCGTTCGATATAACGATAAATTACTCTGGTAGCCTCGGAATCGCGATATTTACCTTTTCCACACGCTGTGTACCGATAGAAGCTAAGGATTCAGTTCCTAGCCCTCGGCATCGTTCGATATAACGATAAATCACTCTGGGAGCCTTGGAATCGCGATATTTACCTTTTCCACACGCTGTGTATCGATAGAAGCCAAGGATTCACTTCCTAGCCCACGGCATTGTTCGATATAACGTTAAATCACTCTGGGAGCCTCGGAATCGCGATATTTACCTTTTCCACACGCTGTGTATCGAAAGGAGCTAAGGATTCACTTCCTAGCCCTCGGCATCGTTCGATATAACGATAAATCACTCTGGGAGCCTCGGAATAGCGATATTTACCTATTCCACACGCTGTGTATCGATAGAAGCTAAGGATTCATTTCCTAGCCCTCGCCATCGTTCGATATAACGATAAATCACTCTGGGACACTCGGAATCGCGATATTTACCTTTTCCACACGCTGTGTATCGATAGAAGCTAAGGATTCAGTTCCTAGCCCTCGGCATCGTTCGATATAACGATAAATCACTTTGGAACACTCGGAATCGCGATATTTACCTTTTCCACACGCTGTGTATCGATAGGAGCTAAGGAATCACTTCCTAGCCCTCGGCATCGTTCGATATAACGATAAATCACTCTGGGAGCCTCGGAATCGCGATATTTACCTTTTCCACACGCTGTGTATCGAAAGGAGCTAAGGATTCACTTCCTAGCCCTCGGCATCGTTCGATATAACGATAAATTACTCTGGTAGCCTCGGAATCGCGATATTTGCCTTTTCCACACGCTGTGTACCGATAGAAGCTAAGGATTCAGTTCCTAGCCCTCGGCATCGTTCGATATAACGATAAATCACTCTGGGAGCCTTGGAATCGCGATATTTACCTTTTCCACACGCTGTGTATCGATAGAAGCCAAGGATTCACTTCCTAGCCCACGGCATTGTTCGATATAACGATAAATCACTCTGGGAGCCTCGGAATCGCGATATTTACCTTTTCCACACGCTGTGTACCGATAGAAGCTAAGGATTCAGTTCCTAGCCCTCGGCATCGTTCGATATAACGATAAATCACTCTGGGAGCCTCGGAATCGCGATATTTACCTTTTCCACACGCTGTGTATCGATAGAAGCCAAGGATTCACTTCCTAGCCCACGGCATTGTTCGATATAACGATAAATCACTCTGGGAGCCTCGGAATCGCGATATTTACCTTTTCCACACGCTGTGTATCGAAAGAAGGTAAGGATTCACTTCCTAGCCCTCGGCATCGTTCGATATAACGATAAATTACTCTGGTAGCATCGGAATCGCGATATTTACCTTTTCCACACGCTGTGTACCGATAGAAGCTAAGGATTCAGTTCCTAGCCCTCGGCATCGTTCGATATAACGATAAATCACTCTGGGAGCCTTGGAATCGCGATATTTACCTTTTCCACACGCTGTGTATCGAAAGAAGCTAAGGATTCAGTTCCTAGCCCTCGGCATCGTTCGATATAACGATAAATCACTCTGGGAGCCTCGGAATCGCGATATTTACCTTTTCTACACGCTGTGTATCGAAAGGAGCTAAGGATTCACTTCCTAGCCCTCGGCATCGTTCGATATAACGATAAATCACTCTGGGAGCCTCGGAATAGCGATATTTACCTTTTCCACACGCTGTGTATCGATAGAAGCTAAGGATTCACTTCCTAGATCTCGCCATCGTTCGATATAACGATAAATCACTCGGGGACACTCGGAATCGCGATATTTACCTTTTCCACACGCTGTGTATCGAAAGGAGCTAAGGATTCACTTCCTAGCCCTCGGCATCGTTCGATATAACGATAAATCACTCTGGGAGCCTCGGAATCGCGATATTTACCTTTTCCACACGCTGTGTATCGATAGAAGATAAGGATTCACTTCCTAGCCCTCGGCATCGTTCGATATAACGATAAATCACTCTGGGAGCCTCGGAATCGCGATATTTACCTTTTCCACACGCTGTGTATCGAAAGGAGCTAAGGATTCAGTTCCTAGACCTCGGCATCGTTCGATATAACGATAAATCACTCTGGGAGCCTCGGAATCGCGATATTTACCTTTTCCACACGCTGTGTATCGATGGAGGCTAAGGATTCAGTTCCTGGCCCTCGGCATCGTTCGATATAACGATAAATCACTCTGGGAGCCTCGGAATCGCGATATTTACCTTTTCCACACGCTGTGTATCAATAGAAGCTAAGGATTCACTTCCTAGCCCTCGGCATTGTTCGATATAACGATAAATCACTCTGGGAGCCTCGGAATCGCGATATTTACCTTTTCCACACGCTGTGTATCGAAAGAAGCTAAGGATTCAGTTCCTAGCCCTCGGCATCGTTCGATATAACGATAAATCACTCTGGGAGCCTCGGAATCGCGATATTTACCTTTTCCACACGCAGTGTATCGAAAGGAGCTAAGGATTCACTTCCTAGCCCTCGGCATCGTTCGATATAACGATAAATCACTCTGGGAGCCTCGGAATAGCGATATTTACCTTTTCCACACGCTGTGTATCGATAAAAGCTAAGGATTCATTTAATAGCCCTCGCCATCGTTCGATATAACGATAAATCACTCTGGGACACTCGGAATCGCGATATTTACCTTTTCCACACGCTGTGTATCGAAAGGAGCTAAGGATTCACTTCCTAGCCCTCGGCATCGTTCGATTTAACGATAAATCACTCTGGGAGCCTCGGAATCGCGATATTTACCTTTTCCACACGCTGTGTATCGAAAGAAGCTTAGGATTCACTTCCTAGCCCACGGCATTGTTCGATATAACGATAAATCACTCTGGAACACTCGCAATCGCGATATTTACCTTTTCCACACGCTGTGTATCGATAGGAGCTAAGGATTCACTTCCTACCCCTCGGCATCGTTCGATATAACGATAAATCACTCTGGGAGCCTCGGAATCGCGATATTAACCTTTTCCACACGCTGTGTATCGAAAGGAGCTAAGGATTCACTTCCTAGCCCTCGGCATCGTTCGATATAACGATAAATTACTCTGGTAGCCTCGGAATCGCGATATTTACCTTTTCCACACGCTGTGTATCGATAGAAGCTAAGGATTCAGTTCCTAGCCCTCGGCATCGTTCGATATAACGATAAATCACTCTGGGAGCCTCGGAATCGCGATATTTACCTTTTCCACACGCTGTGTATCGATAGAAGCCAAGGATTCCCTTCCTAGCCCTCGGCATCGTTCGATTTAACGATAAATCACTCTGGAACACTCGGAATCGCGATATTTACCTTTTCCACACGCTGTGTATCGATAGGAGCTAAGGATTCACTTCCTAGCCCTCGGCATCGTTCGATATAACGATAAATCACTCTGGGAGCCTCGGAATCGCGATATTTACCTTTTCCACACGCTGTGTATCGAAAGGAGCTAAGGATTCACTTCCTAGCCCTCGGCATCGTTCGATATAACGATAAATTACTCTGGTAGCCTCGGAATCGCGATATTTACCTTTTCCACACGCTGTGTATCGATAGAAGCTAAGGATTCAGTTACTAGCCCTCGGCATCTTTCGATATAACGATAAATCACTCTGGGAGCCTCGGAATCGCGATATTCACCTTTTCCACACGCTGTGTATCGATAGAAGCCAAGGATTCACTTCCTAGCCCACGGCATTGTTCGATATAACGATAAATCACTCTGGGAGCCTCGGAATAGCGATATTTACCTTTTCCACACGCTGTGTATCGATAAAAGCTAATGATTCATTTCCTAGCCCTCGCCATCGTTCGATATAACGATAAATCACTCTGGGACACTCGGAATCGCGATATTTACCTTTTCCACACGCTGTGTATCGATAGAAGCTAAGGATTCGCTTCCTAGCCCTCGGCATCGTTCGATATAACGATAAATCACTCTGGGAGCCTCGGAATCGCGATATTTACCTTTTCCACACGCTGTGTATCGAAAGGAGCTAAGGATTCACTTCCTTCCCCTCGGCATCGTTCGATATAACGATAAATTACTCTGGTAGCCTCGGAATCGCGATATTTACCTTTTCCACAATCTGTGTATCGATAGAAGCTAAGGATTCAGTTCCTAGCCCTCGGCATCGTTCGATATAACGATAAATCACTCTGGGAGCCTCGGAATCGCGATATTTACCTTTTCCACACGCTGTGTATCGATAGAAGCTAAGGATTCACTTCCTAGCCCACGGCTTTGTTCGATATAACTATAAATCACTCTGGGAGCCTCGGAATCGCGATATTTACCTTTTCCACACGCTGTGTATCGATAGAAGCTAAGGATTCACTTCCTAGCCCTCGCCATCGTTCGATATAACGATAAATCACTCTGGGACACTCGGAATCGCGATATTTACCTTTTCCACACGCTGTGTATCGATAGAAGCTAAGAATTCAGTTACTAGCCCTCGGCATCGTTCGATATAACGATAAATCACTCTGGGAGCCTCGGAATCGCGATATTCACCTTTTCCACACGCTGTGTATCGATAGAAGCCAAGGATTCACTTCCTAGCCCACGGCATTGTTCGATATAACGATAAATCACTCTGGAACACTCGGAATCGCGATATTTACCTTTTCCACACGCTGTGTATCGATAGGAGCTAAGGATTCACTTCCTAGCCCTCGGCATCGTTCGATATAACGATAAATCACTCTGGGAGCTTCGGAATCGCGATATTTACCTTTTCCACACGCTGTGTATCGAAAGGAGCTAAGGATTCACTTCCTAGCCCTCGGCATCGTTCGATGTAACGATAAATTACTCTGGTAGCCTCGGAATCGCGATATTTACCTTTTCCACACGCTGTGTATCGATAGAAGCTAAGGATTCAGTTCCTAGCCCTCGGCATCGTTCGATATAACGATAAATCACTCTGGGAGACTCGGAATCGCGATAGTTACCTTTTCCACACGCTGTGTATCGATAGAAGCCAAGGATTCACTTCCTAGCCCACGGCATTGTTCGATATAACGATAAATCACTCTGGGAGCCTCGGAATCGCGATATTTACCTTTTCCACACGCTGTGTATCGAAAGAAGCTAAGGATTCAGTTCCTAGCCCTCGGCATCGTTCGATATAACGATAAATCACTCTGGGAGCCTCGGAATCGCGATATTTACCTTTTCCACACGCAGTGTATCGAAAGGAGCTAAGGATTCACTTCCTAGCCCTCGGCATCGTTCGATATAACGATAAATCACTCTGGGAGCCTCGGAATAGCGATATTTACCTTTTCCACACGCTGTGTATCGATAAAAGCTAAGGATTCATTTAATAGCCCTCGCCATCGTTCGATATAACGATAAATCACTCTGGGACACTCGGAATCGCGATATTTACCTTTTCCACACGCTGTGTATCGAAAGGAGCTAAGGATTCACTTCCTAGCCCTCGGCATCGTTCGATTTAACGATAAATCACTCTGGGAGCCTCGGAATCGCGATATTTACCTTTTCCACACGCTGTGTATCGATAGGAGCTAAGGATTCACTTCCTAGCCCTCGGCATCGTTCGATTTAACGATAAATCACTCTGGGAGCCTCGGAATCGCGATATTTACCTTTTCCACACGCTGTGTATCGAAAGGAGCTAAGGATTCACTTCCTAGCCCTCGGCATCGTTCGATATAACGATAAATCACTCTGGTAGCCTCGGAATCGCGATATTTACCTTTTCCACACGCTGTGTATCGATAGAAGCTAAGGATTCAGTTCCTAGCCCTCGGCATCGTTCGATATAACGATAAATCACTCTGGTAGCCTCGGAATCGCGATATTTACCTTTTCCACACGCTGTGTATCGATAGAAGCTAAGGATTCAGTTCCTAGCCCTCGGCATCGTTCGATATAACGATAAATCACTCTGGGAGCCTCGGAATCGCGATATTTACCTTTTCCACACGCTGTGTATCGATAGAAGCCAAGGATTCACTTCCTAGTCCACGGCATTGTTCGATATAACGATAAATCACTCTGGGAGCCTCGGAGTCGCGATATTTACCTTTTCCACACGCTGTGTATCGAAAGAAGCTAAGGATTCAGTTCCTAGCCCTCGGCATCGTTCGATATAACGATAAATCACTCTGGGAGCCTCGGAATCGCGATATTTACCTTTTCCACACGCTGTGTATCGAAAGGAGCTAAGGATTC